>OU342492.1:14823750-19647500 GCA_910589525.2 Ennomos quercinarius | reverse complement strand
GAGATAGGGCATTTTTGACCAAACCCTGTGTACATCCCATACGCGCTCGGTTTGTCTTACCGTGTACAACAAAATTTCATTCAAAATTTTCAAAAATAATTTTTCGAAATTTCCAAACTTTAGGATTTAGTCAAATAGTTTTTTGCACATAACCCAAAAACGGTGCGTTTTGGACACTTTTTGACAAAAATTTTATGTCTAGACAATTGTTTAGAAATAAGGTTTGTTCCCTGCCAAAACTTTTCCGATCCCCCCCCCCTTTTCCCTCATTTTTCCCCCTATATTAGTATATTAATATTTCAAACTGCCCTATCTCCGTAATTAAGCTGGTAATTTGGGCGCAGTCTTCAGATTTGGACACAGCACTGAGAGTGCTGTCTTTGTATAACCACTGACTCTATATAGAGTTAGTTGAAGTAGAGTAGGTAAAAAATTTTTTGTGCAATTTTGCAAACAGAGGCTAGATCTCGTACCTTTCCGACCGATTACGGGGCTTCAGTACAATAGGACAAACTATCGAGAGGCTCTACCTAGAGCAAAGTATCTGGAAGGAATAAAATTTGTACTTACCTCGCTGGACGACGCCCAAGCTGCACATCGGTACCTGAAACAAAAAGAAAAGAGTAATTAGTGACAAATAATTATTGTTGTTTTATTTTTACCTTTTTAATTTACTTTGTGTTGTGTTTTATTTCATTGTTTTGTTTTATTGGCTTTCTTTTTACAACTTTTACAAACTTAAAAATTTTAATATTGCATTTGACCGCGAGCAATCCCCGAAGGAACGATGATTGGATTCCGCACACCGGTTAAACAATTAAGAACATCTGACCAGGAGCCCCAAAAAATAATGGCTGGAACTCAGCCAAGTGAAGCAGGACCCTCTTTCAGTGAAGGAGGAACGCTCAACCAAAAGAGCGTTAGACGAAGCATTGGTGAGTGGGAATCAACCCAACCAGCCATTCGGACGAAACCCACTCCTCCCACAAAAACAGCAGTGGTAGAGCCCCCAAAGCCGAAACCTGCTGCAGGACGCATGGTTTTGCTGGAGGTGTTAGGAGACCCACCCAAGCAAAAATGCTTGGATCGGGTAACAGAAGCAAGAGCCTGCGTCAACAAGGCCAAACTTCACCTAAGCAATTCCAGAAATCTGAAAACAGAGATCAAAACCGAAGTAAACCAGGCAATAGATCGACTATTTCAGTTGGTGAAAGAAGCGGATTCGGTGAAGGGGCGAACTAACAAATCTACAGCAGAGCCAGAAAAACCGAAAGAGACCGATTTGACGAGCGAAAGCAAAAGAAGTGACTGCGAACTAACAGCAAAGATTGACGAGCACATCCAACTGCTGAAAGAAAACAACCAAAAGTTAGATGAGCTGAAGGACACAATAGAAAGAAAGACCTACGCCAGTGCAGTAGCAACACAACCCAGGAGGCAGCTCCCTGAGCACACTGCGCTGCACTCCGTAGTTGTCACGGCAAAAGACGAGACGGAAACGGGAGAGGAAGTCCTCAGCAAGATTAGGAAAGCCGTCAATGCAAAGGAAGGAGGAGTAATGGTCGAAAAAATCCGGAAAGCTAAGGACAGGAAAGTGATTGTCGGATGTAGGACCGAAGAGGAGAGAGAGAAAGTGAAAGATAGGCTTAATAAAGCGGGAGAGCTGAATGTAGAGGAGATAAAAAACAAGGACCCCCTGGTCATCCTCAAGGACGTACTGCAGTACAATAGTGACGAAGAGGTATTACGAGCCTTGAGGAACCAAAATCAGGCGATTTTTAAAGGTTTGGACAAGGGTGAGGACAGAATCACGGTGGCTTATAAAAAGCGTACCAGGAACCCACTCACAAGCCACGTTATAATGAGGGTCTCCTCTAAACTCTGGCAGCGCATGGTGGAGGCGGAGACGGTCCACGTTGATTTACAACGGGTAAGAGTAGCGGACCAGTCACCACTGGTCCAATGCTCTATGTGCCTTGGATACGGACATGGCCGGCGTTTCTGCAAAGAGACGCTGGAAAAATGTAGCCACTGTGGAGGCCCTCATGTAAAGTCACAGTGTGAGGACTGGCTAGCCGCCGCAGCCCCATCGTGCAGCAATTGCGTCCACGCTAAAATGGACAAGGTCGATCACAACGCATTTAGTAATGAGTGCCCAATTAGGAGGAGATGGGAGGCGCTGGCTAGAGCAACAGTTGCCTATTGCTAAGGGCGTCCCAGGCGTTAATTCGGCATCGACAAGAACAAAGCCATATATAGCAGCTCAAGCAAACCTACAACGTAAGGAGCTGGCAACAAAAGAAATAATGCTCGAAGCTAGTGAGAAGAAAATGGCCTTTGCACTGCTCCAGGAGCCGTATGTAGGGGGACTAGGTAGAATGCGAGACTACAACGGGGTTAGGATCTTCCAAAGCACTGATCGGAATAGCGGAACCACGAAAGCTGCAATTGCAGTTTTTGATGACGACGTGGATGTTATCCAGTACCCGGAACTTACCACACCCAACATCGTAGTGGCTATGTTAAGAACAAGCGCTTGGGAGATCGTAGTGGTCTCATTCTACTTTGAACCTGATCCCAAACCCATACAGCCATACCTGGAGCAGTTAAAGCAAATAGAACAAAAGTTCAGTCGAATGCTGATTATCGGCGGAGATGCAAACGCAAAGAGTGCATGGTGGGGCAGTGCCAAAGTAGACGACCGAGGTGAGGAAATGGCTGGAGCGCTAGAGGATATGGGGCTGCAGGTGCTCAACGAAGGAAATACACCAACCTTCGACACCATCCGAGGAGGCAAAACCTACTCCAGCTTCGTTGACGTTACGGCATGCACATCGGATATACTCAACCTAATTGAAAACTGGAGAGTTGATGAGAGTTTAACGAGTTCAGACCATAACACTATTGTATTCAAAATTAACATCACCCCGGCAAAAGGTATAAACATAGCCCGTACAACACGGAAATTTAACAGCAAGAAAGCAGACTGGAGCCACTTTCATGGGAAAATGGCCCAGTTGCTGGCAGATAACGAAATAAACAAAATTGTAATATCCAAACTAAATAATAAAGTAGAATTAGAAGAAACAATAGAAAAATATATCTTAACAATAATACAAGCCTGCAACGAAAGTATACCTAGAAAGAAAAATAATACTACACTTACCTTTGCATGGTGGACGGAGGAGCTCGTTAAACTGAAGCAGGAAGTCTTCACCAAAAAGCGGAGGATTCGATGTGCAGCGCCGGTCCGAAGAAAGAAGGTCGTCCAGGAGTACCTGCAAGCAAAAGAGACATATGAGTTAGAAGCAGTGAAAAGCCAGATCGATAGTTGGAAAGAATTTTGTGGCAAACAAGTTAAAGAAGGACTTTGGGAAAGCATCTACCGGGTGATAAGGAGGACGGAGAGGAGACATGAAGACCTGCCTCTAGAGAGTGACGGAAGAACGTTGGATCAGAATGAATCGGCCAGACTGCTAGTGCAAACATTTTACCCCGAGGACAGAGAGGAAGACGATAGCGAATATCACAAGAGCGTCAGGGCCCAAGCGGAAAAGGTAAACGAGCTGGATCATGATGAATTTCATGATCCACCGTTTACCCCAGAAGAGCTTAAAGCCGCGGTGACTAGTTTCAATCCCAAAAAGGCCCCAGGGGCAGATGGGTTGACTGCTGATATTTGTGAACGTGCCATAAACCATTGTCCGGAGCTTTACCTATCACTGGCAAACAAGTGCCTCGAGCTGAACCACTTCCCAATCATCTGGAAGGAGGCGACAGTGATTGCTTTGAGAAAGCCGGGTAAAGAAAGTTACACTGAGCCAAAATCTTACAGGCCGATTGGATTGTTGCCGGTGATGGGTAAAATTCTCGAAAAGATGCTTATCGGTAGGGTGAAATGGCATATACTCCCGAGATTAAGTTCCCGACAGTACGGGTTCATGCCGCAACGGAGCACGGAGGACTCCCTCTATGTCTTGATACAGTACATACGCGGGAAGCTGATACAAAAGAAGATAGTCACGATGATATCTTTAGACATAGAGGGGGCCTTCGACAGTGCGTGGTGGCCTGCGATCAGGATCAGGCTGGCCGAAGAACAGTGTCCCGTTAATCTTAGGAGGCTATTGGACAGTTACCTGCAAAATCGAACGGTGAGGCTAAGATATGCCGGTGAAGAAGTTTCGAAAGCGACGAATAAAGGGTGTGTTCAAGGATCGATTGGAGGCCCGATCCTTTGGAATTTATTGTTGGATCCGCTGCTCAAAGGGCTAGACCAAAGAGGGGACTACTGCCAGGCTTTTGCGGATGACGTTGTCCTGGTTTTCGATGGAGACTCGGCTGCCGAAGTCCAACGTCAGGCAGATGACGCTCTCGCCTATGTGCAGGAGTGGGGTATCAAAAATAAGTTAAAGTTTGCTCCGCACAAAACCAACGCGATGTTGCTCACTAGAAAACTTAAATACGATACCCCACATCTGAGCATGGGCGGGGTTGCCATCGGCTTGGTGAAGGAAATGAAAATCTTGGGCCTGACTATAGACGAAAAACTCACTTTTAACAACCATGTGGGTAATGTCTGTAGGAAGGCCCTGGGTTTTTACAGGCAACTGGCAAAAACAGCCCGTATTAGCTGGGGTCTCCATCCGGAAATTATTCGGACGATATACACAGCAGTTGTGGAGCCAGTCATTGTGTATGCTGCAGGCGTATGGGCACCAGCAAGTACCAAACTGTGCGTGCAGAAACATCTAAATGCAGTACAGCGTGGGTTTGCGCAGAAACTGTGCAAAGCATACCACACCGTCTCCCTCAACTCGGCGCTGGTGTTGGCTGGGATACTTCCGCTCGACCTTAGGATACAGGAAGCAGCCGCACTGTACGAGGCTAAGAGAGGAGTCCCCCAGCCAACACTGGGATGTCTCCCAGTGTTGGCTGGGGGACTCCTCTCTCTCCTCCCTGTCGGGAGGTGGAGCGAATGGAGCTGTACGTCAATACCCCTCATCCAGCAACGCATCTGAACCTGGGGTTCCTTAGCCTGGTGGACCAAGAGCAAGTTGATGCACATAACAACCAACAAGTGCAAATCTACACGGACGGCAGCAAAATTGAAGGTAAGGTCGGAGCAGCATTGTCTCTCTGGAGCAATGGTGCCGAGACCAACAACCGGAAATTGAAGCTGCCGTCCTACTGTACGGTCTACCAGGCCGAACTACTGGCCATATGCGTTGCGACCAGGGAGATACTTAAAAGCCCTAAAACGACCTTCGGCGTATATAGTGACTCGCGCTCCGCGCTTGAGACAGTCACCAATAATTGGACGATGCATCCCCTGGCAGTGGAAACGCGGAGAAATATAAGAACTTTACGAGATCAGAACAAAGAGATCACACTGTTCTGGATTAAAGCCCACGCAGGACTCGAAGGGAACGAGCGCGCAGACGAACTTGCGAAGGAGGCAGCGTTAACGATCAAAAGGAAACCAGACTACGACCAATGTCCGGTTTCGTTTGTCAAGCGACAAATCCGCGGGGAGTCGCTTGACAGATGGAATCAGAGATATAAGTCTGGTGGAACAGCCGGTGCAACAAAATTATTCTTCCCGGATGCGGTGCAGGCCTACAAGATAGTTCGCAAGATAGAGCCCACAGGAGTGCTCACCCAGATGATCACCGGGCACGGTGGGTTCTCTGAATACTTAAATCGGTTTAAGTGTAAGGATGACCCATCTTGCCCGTGTGAGCCTGGTGTAAACGAAACGGCGGCGCATGTCCTAATAGAGTGTCCAATATATGGTCGAGAAAGGTACGAAATAGAGCAACAGCTAGGAATTGTGTTAAAACGTGAGAATTTGAATGAAATAATTGTTGATGAGGTACTTAGAGATAGTTTCATAAAATATTGTGTTAAAATAGGAAATAAAGTGATAGCAAAAAATAAAACTAGATAAATAAGTATGTTTGTTATATATATTTAAGATATATATAAACAGCATAAATGTAAAATAAGATAATAAAACTCATGTAAACTAGAAATAAGTATGTAATAGATTTAAGGAAGTAATAATAAGAAAGATGTATGTATAGAACCTCTAGATCGTAATTGAAATATAAAATGTATGTAAGTAGTAATTAGAACTAAGGATAATAATAATAAAAATATATGCGTAGAATAGATAACTAAATCCCAAGAATAGAAAAATGTAAGATAGTAACAGAAGTAGGTAATAAACAAATACGACCCAATATCCCAATCCAAATAGTTAGTAGAAACTAGAAATAAGAAAATAAAGACTCTGACTTGTGTCAGGGGGAATTAGCTCGCAGGCCGGGCCTCAGCGCCCGGACAGGAAAAAAAAAAAAAAAAAAAAAAAAAAAAACCTAGTCGGTCATCGTCATAAAGACCAAGGGCAAGATGAGACTGCACGAGAGCGTTCCGCACGCGGTGGTTGCAGTCTCGCGGCACACCAGGACTTTCGTTTATTACGCCGACGACGAGCAAGATGCCATCAGCCGCTTCGTGCGGCGTGCGATGGCTGCGTCTCCGAGGGCTATCCGTGAGTACAACTTGCAGATGGCCATCAAAGACCGAAACGTGGCGGTAACGGAGGCCTTGGGCCGGGAGAAGAAGGCGGACTAACAAAGACAAGTACGAGCGGGATCATTGATGGACTCAAAGTTGCCGATCAGTGATCCCGCTCGTATGAGCGCAATAGTAATAAGGGTATTCAAATTGGAATGCAAATTGTGTGTACACCATGAGCATTCACGCTCACTAAAAAGCTTCTTCTTGCGGTGGCGTCGTGTGTCGGGTCGTCCTCTTCCCTCAGAAATGGTTGAGGAGGGCGATGGCTGGTGCATGCGTCAAGCTCGTGAACGGGCGCTGCTTGCGGGAGCTGGTCTGCTCATGGTGTATGCACGATTAGAAATAAGTAAATTGCCATAGTCCAAGAACTTAAATTAATAGTACGTGTTACATCCCCTCTTTTATAATAGTAAAATTGTTTTGTGTATTATTCATTCAAAAAAAAAAAAAAATTATATATATATATATATATATTCAATTATAAAAAGTATATATAAAAAAAAAAAAAATAATAATAATAATAAAAAAAAAAAAAAAAAAAAAATTGTCTCTCCTGTACTAAATTGATGTTCCAAATTTTATAAAAATGTATATTAATAAAGTGTATAAATGTTAAAAAAGAGCACGGACCCAGGTGTCTGTGGAAATGCAGAAAAAAAAAAAAAAAAACCTAACCTGACCTGTAAATTGTGTGTACACCATGAGTATTCACGCTCACTAAAAAGCTTCTTCTTGCGGTGGCGTCGTGTGTCGGGTCGTCCTCTTCCCTCAGAAATGGTTGAGGAGGGCGATGGCTGATGCATGCGTCTAGCTCGTGAACGGGCGCTGCTTGCGGGAGCTGGTCTGCTCATGGTGTATGCACGATTAGAATTAAGTAAATTGCCATAGTCTAACAACTTAAATTAATAGTACGTGTTACATCCCCTCTTATAATAGTAAAATTGTTTTGTGTATTATTCATTCAAAAAAAAAAAAAAAAAAATTATATATATATATATATATTCAATTATAAAAAGTATATATAAAAAAAAAAAAAATAAAAAAAAAAAAAATAATAATAAAAAAAAAAATAAAAAAAAAATTGTCTCTCCTGTACTAAATTGATGTTCCAAATTTTATAAAAATGTATATTAATAAAGTGTATAAATGTTAAAAAAGAGCACGGACCCAGGTGTCTGTGGAAATGCAGAAAAAAAAAAAAAAAAAAAAAAAAAAAAAAAAAAAAAAAAAAAAAACCTAACCTAACCTGTAAATTGTGTGTACACCATGAGTATTCACGCTCACTAAAAAGCTTCTTCTTGCGGTGGCGTCGTGTGTCGGGTCGTCCTCTTCCCTCAGAAATGGTTGAGGAGGGCGATGGCTGATGCATGCGTCAAGCTCGTGAACGGGCGCTGCTTGCGGGAGCTGGTCTGCTCATGGTGTATGCACGATTAGAATTAAGTAAATTGCCATAGTCTAAGAACTTAAATTAATGGTACGTGTTACATTCCCTCTTTTATAATAGTAAAATTGTTTTGTGTATTATTCATTAAAAAAAAAAAATAAAAAATAAAAAAAAAAAAAAAATGTATATATATATATATTCAATTATAAAAAGTATATATAAAAAAAAAAAAAAAAAAAAATTATTAAAAAAAAAAAAAAAACAATTGTCTCTCCTGTACTAAATTGATGTTCCAAATTTTATAAAAATGTATATTAATAAAGTGTATAAATGTTAAAAAAGAGCACGGACCCAGGTGTCTGTGGAAATGCAGAAAAAAAAAAAAAAAAAAAAAAAAAAAAAAAAACCTAACCTAACCTAACCTAACCTAACCTAACCTAACCTAGTCGGTCATCGTCATAAAGACCAAGGGCAAGATGAGACTGCACGAGAGCGTTCCGCACGCGGTGGTTGCAGTCTCGCGGCACACCAGGACTTTCGTTTATTACGCCGACGACGAGCAAGATGCCATCAGCCGCTTCGTGCGGCGTGCGATGGCTGCGTCTCCGAGGGCTATCCGTGAGTACAACTTGCAGATGGCCATCAAAGACCGAAACGTGGCGGTAACGGAGGCCTTGGGCCGGGAGAAGAAGGCGGACTAACAAAGACAAGTACGAGCGGGATCATTGATGGACTCAAAGTTGCCGATCAGTGATCCCGCTCGTATGAGCGCAATAGTAATAAGGGTATTCAAATTGGAATGCAAATTGTGTGTACACCATGAGCATTCACGCTCACTAAAAAGCTTCTTCTTGCGGTGGCGTCGTGTGTCGGGTCGTCCTCTTCCCTCAGAAATGGTTGAGGAGGGCGATGGCTGGTGCATGCGTCAAGCTCGTGAACGGGCGCTGCTTGCGGGAGCTGGTCTGCTCATGGTGTATGCACGATTAGAAATAAGTAAATTGCCATAGTCCAAGAACTTAAATTAATAGTACGTGTTACATCCCCTCTTTTATAATAGTAAAATTGTTTTGTTTATTATTCATTCAAAAAAAAAAAAAAAAAATTATATATATATATATATATTCAATTATAAAAAGTATATATAAAAAAAAAAATAAAAAAAAAAAATAATAAAAAAAAAAAAAAAAAAAAAAATTGTCTCTCCTGTACTAAATTGATGTTCCAAATTTTATAAAAATGTATATTAATAAAGTGTATAAATGTTAAAAAAGAGCACGGACCCAGGTGTCTGTGGAAATGCAGAAAAAAAAAAAAAAAAACCTAACCTAACCTGTAAATTGTGTGTACACCATGAGTATTCACGCTCACTAAAAAGCTTCTTCTTGCGGTGGCGTCGTGTGTCGGGTCGTCCTCTTCCCTCAGAAATGGTTGAGGAGGGCGATGGCTGATGCATGCGTCTAGCTCGTGAACGGGCGCTGCTTGCGGGAGCTGGTCTGCTCATGGTGTATGCACGATTAGAATTAAGTAAATTGCCATAGTCTAACAACTTAAATTAATAGTACGTGTTACATCCCCTCTTATAATAGTAAAATTGTTTTGTGTATTATTCATTCAAAAAAAAAAAAATATAAAAAAAAAAAAAAAAATTATATATATATATATATATATATATTCAATTATAAAAAGTATATATCAAAAAAATAAAAATTAAAAAAAAAAAAATTATAAAAAAAAAAAAAACAATTGTCTCTCCTGTACTAAATTGATGTTCCAAATTTTATAAAAATGTATATTAATAAAGTGTATAAATGTTAAAAAAGAGCACGGACCCAGGTGTCTGTGGAAATGCAGAAAAATGAAAAAAAAAAAAAAAAAAAAAAAAAAACCTAATAAGATCTGTGACCCCCACGTTTTGAAGTGCTTTCTGGAAGGCCTTGTGGAGGGCTACAACCCTGCGGTGAGAACAGATTTTTGCCGGTCCCCGTTGAGGAGAGATCGGCAAAAAAAAAAAAAAAAAAAAGCCAGCTAGCAAGATTCTGGGTACGCCGCCAGGAAGGAGACCAGAAGAGGACGCGGAGGGCGTTTTCAGAATTTTGAAAAGTCAAGATTTGGCCCGGAAACAACAAATCAAAATTCTGTGCGGTTAGAAATTTTATTTAAGTTTTATTATATTCAAAATTTCAGCGACGACCTATCCTTATTTTTTGCTCAATTGTAGGTCTGTTTTTTATTTAATCATTTGTGAAGAAATTAGATTTTTAAAGTTAAAGCGCGCGGATTTATTGTTTTTAGAATAAGTTTACCAACTGCATATTAGCTTTTTTAAAGTTGTAATTCAAATAACTCAGAAACGGGAGGAGATAGCAAATTTTTGGCACCAACCTTCAATCTACAATCCTATGTTGAAGCAAATTTCTTTTTAAATTCTAAAATTTTTGAAAATTTTGCCCCCCTTTAACTCCAAAAATACTTTTCCCATACAAATAGTTAAAGTTTCGGAATTGAATTTGAATAAAATAAAAATTACTTTTTTGTAAATTCGTATTTTGTGTGTAATAAAACGAGTAAAATTGTTGTGTAGCCACCCCCCCTACATACCTGCCCCCCCCCCCCCCCCCATTTTTCTGTAATTTGTGTTTTTCTGGTAACAACGTGGTTTGAACGCGACTTTAATTAGATATAAAGACCCAACGATTCTCACCGAGAGAATTCGAACAAGACCTACTCTACCTAGAGTTAATATTATTGGTAAAAAATTTATTATGTTTTTAAATAAATAAATTACGTGGGTAAATTAAAATAAATTATCTGGATTTGATGTGATTTTGACCGCTGCACCCCAGAGAAACCTGTAATAAAAAATACAGAGTAAGACAATTTAGAGAAATTAAATTATTTTATTTAAATTGTATTTTATTTTAATTTTGTGTTTAATTTAACTTTACAAGTATTTACAACTTTTACAAACTTAAATCGACTAACCTGTTCCGCAAAGATGTTTGGTTTTTTTGGTTTTATAAAGAATGCGGAAAAACCTGTGAGCAAAGTAGAGTTAACCTGCCAAATAATGGCAGATGGGACAACCGGAAGTGCAGGACCCTCCAATAGCAGTGACAGCGCACCTCAGCCTCAGAATGTGAGAAGGAGCACAGGAAAATGGGAAGCTGAGAAGTCGGAAACCCAACCTAAAGTTGCTCATTCTCCAAAAAGAACACTAGTGGACCCTATGAAATTTAAACCAGTCGTAGTAAGGAGAACATTGGTAGAGGCGTCGGTGATCTCGCCAAACCGAGGGAAAAATTATCCGGTTAGAATGCTTGAAGAAGACAAAGCCGGTAACTCACCGAACCAAGAGAAGGTTTCATATGCTAACCGTACTGCCGAGGCCCGAGAATGTTTTAAAAGGTTGGAGTTTAGTATGAACAGTTCAAGGAACACCAAAACCAGCATAAAAAATGTGGTAATTTTGGAGGCTGAACGAATTTATCAGCTGCTGAAAGAGTCGGAAGCGGAAAAAGCTACTTTACCTTTGGAAGCTGAACGGGTCAGTCAGCAGCTGAAAGCGATGGAAGAGGAAAGGGATAGATATGAACAACAATCTAATGAACTTTTAGATGAACGGCTCAAAGAGGACCCAGTGGAAATAGAAATATCTGAGATAACTGCGAAAGTGGAAAATTTGAAAACTGAAATAATTAAAAAGCTTGAAGAGCATACTGAACAAATAAAGGGAAATACGGACAAAATGGAGGAGTTAAGAGAAACGATTGTAAGGCAGTGTAAAAGAACCCTCTCTTAATCTAATTAAATAATAAATAATTAATAAATTATAGAAATCACCGCATATTCTAAACCTAATCATACATTAAAAAAGTTATCAAAGATTGTTGAATATTTTAGACTACCTATCTTAATGTTTATGGCCTTGTGAATCGTCTCCTATAAATGGTAGAACCGTACGTTGTGATAGTGCAGTAATCCAAATCCTTTTAAAGTAATGAGACAATACCTAACTAACATCTAACCTATTCAATAATATTAAATTAATTTAAAATATCCATCGTCCTACAAATAACTGCAATTTAATCCCCTGATGAACACTATTCCTATAGTCCGAGTAACCGAACTGAAATTTCCACATAAAATCATATTATGCATCAATCAATATATTGCCTACTATATTTTCGAAAGGTTTCAATTGTAGGAATGAATAATCTTTTCCTGCAAAAGATTGAACATTATAGTTCCTAGTCATAAACAAAACTGAAGGTAAATTAAAGCTTCATGACGAACGTATGTTGAAATTAACAAGACAAGAAAGTGAAACATAGGTAAAACGTAAGTAAGTATATTGCTAACTGAGTTTGAGTTTGTTATATAGCAAAGTCATAGTAAACTCTATTTGTTTATCATAACTCTGGCATAGGAGCCCCGCCACCGCTCCAATGCTGTGGGTCTCGACTACCTGGCTGGTTAACCCTCCACTATTTAGTGCTTGAAATTTCCCACACGGAGGTACCGTGTGTGAAATTCCCCCACACTAAGAGAAATTTGATTTTACTAAATTTTGTTCTATTTATCCCAAGTCAGTACGTCAGGTACCCCATCTACCTATTCTTATCTACTTATCTAGTTTGGACTCCAAAAGGTGCAAGGGACAAGAGGACATTATTTTTTTTCAAATCCTAACAAAATAGACATCACCTTAGTTAATTGTGAGTCTATCTAATACGTACTACATTCGGTATATGACAGACTCTAAAAATAGCTCAACTTTCAAATCTCCTAGTTTTCGTCTAAAGATTATCAATATTATCGTAGATTCTATATCAACAGCATGCAGTGGACTAAACAATAGTATTAATTTTAACTGTAAATATTTATTTGAATTCAATGATCTGTTAGTGATATTCAGGTTGTCTCTATTTTCCAGAACTTGTATTGAAAAGTAATCTAAAACCCGTTTATATAATTTAGGCATTATATTTCACCATTATGAAATACGATAAAAAAATATGTTTGCTTCAAGTAATAAATTAGATTATTGTATTAATGTTATTTCCTATCAACAAGATATTCTCATTCGAATCTTTAAATTAGTTACCCCTATCCGTTTGGTAAGGAGATCACTAACAGGTACTGCTGTGCTTGACCCAAGACACGAAGGACAATTTCTTATCACTAGTACATTAAATGTTTTTATAGAATAAAAGGTAAAATTCTTTTGAAAATTCAATCAAATAAACTCAAACCTGAATTCCACTAAATTGATCTATGATCATTTATTTGAAACAATCACGAACAACCCTAAACTATGAATAAATTCCCGGTAGTTTTTTTAAATATTGTACAAGTATTACCTATTTCGTATTAAGAGTGAAACTCAATTACGATTTTATTTAAGTTACTCGCAAATGATTTTAAACAGAGAATAAATTCCCAATAGTTATCTAAGTAAAAGGAATAGTTCCCAGTCATTACTAATTCCCGGTAGTTTCCTAACTTTCGTTCAACCATTACCTATTTTGCAACTAGAAACAAAACGTTCGATTCTTTGCAGGAATATGATCCTTCCAACTCTCCTAAGTAAAATTCCGCCTAGAATCCGCTAAGAAAATACCTATCTTTTTATGCATATTGTAATAACCGTGTAGGAATAGAACCTTTCTCATATCCTCCGTAGAACATCGCAAAACCAGCTAAAGAAACACCTTCCTATACCACAGAATAGATATATAGTACAACGTACTTTTACCACAAAATAGATTTATAGAATTACGTATTTATACTAATATGATCCGCTACATTAACGACAATAATTTTTCAGTTGAGACTAAGTCACGAAAACTAATGCGATGAACCGTATTCAAAACCATTCCCCTTTTTATCTCTACTGTAGTTTCACAAAAGCTTGTGCCAGCTATAGAAAATACCTACTTATACTTTTGCACCGTTGCTCTCTGTACATTAAATCCTTCTGTGATCACCCAGCTTTCCGTCAAAAGCAAGGTCCACGACCACTAGCTCTACAATAAACACCCACAGCTTCAACCTTCGAGAAAACTTGGATTATAATTTTATAACTTTGATAATTTACGTATTGTATTTATTAGCACTTTTATTTATTAGTATTTTATTATGATGAATTTGTCTTTAAATGTATTTTATGCCGTTTTAAATTTATTTATTTATTTATTGAATTTTATCTATTTCCCTAACACTATTATTTTTTCGCGAATTTTAATATTTTAACCCTAACTTTCCCCTCCTACGTGTGTATTCCTCGACTTATAGCTTTTCCCTATACTTTAGTGTGTACCCCCAAACACTAGAGATTGCTACAAATCTCACATTTACTTTTAAACGTGCATGTCTGTTCTCGGTGTGTGCAATGAGAACATACCTGATCTAACCCTATGAGAGAACGAGCTGTGACAAAAGCTCTCCAAAACTAAAACCTATTGCCACCTAATTTTTATCTTGCATGCGGGACCGGAGTCCATGGGCAGCATACAAGACAAAACCCTATCACTTGGGACAGTTCAGCTTGATTTGCATTTAGGATCCGGGTATCGTATACACGAAGACGGGACAGTTAATCTTTTCAGCCCTCCTTTCAGCCAGAATGCAAACCAAACCAAAAAGGTGGATCCAGATCCTATAACGGAGGCAAAATCTGGTGCAGGTCTCCACAAAACACGCGAACTGCATGCCCTAAGCAAAATAAGGGAAGACAAGCTTCGTTGCTCTGTTTCAACTTATCTCTTACTGAGTTCCTGGACCCGAGGCATACTTCCCCCCAGATCCAGAATTAATTGAGAGGGCGAATTTATCTAAGAAGTTAACCGAAAATTTTATGTGCATTTTTATTACCAGGTTTCGACTTGCGAACCCCGTGAATGATTTCATAACTGACTGCGTTTGACAGCTTGACAGATTTCAAAATCCTATTATATATCAAAAACACTTTAAAGGTAGAAAGGTAAAAAAGTAAAACTAAATATAAAGAAGGTTTGATTTCTTTTACTGTTACCTTATTTTACCACGGATAACCACTTTTACACCTATCTCTACATTTTCTCTATCAGTTAATGCGATGCCAACGACTATTTCCATTATTTTTGGACTATTCTTTGTGTGTAAAATGCTTTGATCAATTTATTTCAGTATTTTTATACTTTAGGTAAAATTTATAATATTTGTGACGTCACGAGACAGCCTGGATCGTTACAGCAGACATATGCAAGTGTAGTAGCAGCGCCCCCCAAAAGGCAGCACTTAGAGCAGACTGCGCTGCACTCAGTGGTAGTGACCGCAAAGGATGAGACAGAGTTAGGAGAAGAAGTCCTGAATAGGATTAGAAGTGCGGTGAATGCCACGGAAGGAGGAATCATGATAGAGAAAGTTATGAAAGCAAAAGATAGAAAGGTGATATTAGGATGTAAGACTGTGGAAGAGAGGCAAAGACTAAAGGAGAGGCTGAGTAAGACAAAAGAACCCAACGTTGAGGAAATTAAGAATAAGGACCCATTAGTGATCCTCAAGGACGTCTTGCAGTACAATACGGACGAGGACGTCCTGAGGGCGCTAAGAAACCAAAATGGGTCCATATTTCTTGGCTTGGACATTCAGGAAGATAAGATCCAGATAGCATACAAGAAAAAGACACGAAATCCGCTGTGTAATCACATAGTGATGAGGGTTTCCGCGAGGATATATCAGCGCATGGTGGAAGCCGAGGCAGTTCATATCGATCTACAGCGGGTAAAGGTGATGGACCAATCACCGTTAGAACAATGCTCCCTCTGCCTCGGCTACGGACACGGCCGGCGTTTCTGTAAGGAAACACAAGAAAAGTGTAGCCACTGCGGAGGCCCCCATCTGAAACAGCAATGTGAGGACTGGCTTGCAGGTGTAGCCCCGACGTGTTGTAACTGCGTTCATGCAAAACTGGACCACACAGAGCACAACGCCTTTAGTGACGAATGCAGTATAAGGAGAAAATGGGAGGCTCTAGCAAGAGCCACCATAGCCTACTGCTAAGGGCGTCTTTGTGGTAAACCCAGGTCAGAACAGTGCGAGGCTATACTTGGTGGCTCAAGCAAAATTGCGAAGAAAGGAACTTGCAACGAAAGAACTAACGCTTGAGGCTCGGAAAAACAAGATGGCGTTCGCACTGATCCAAAAACCGTACGTAGGAGCAATGGCTGGAATGAGGGATGAAACCTTGTGCACCGGTTTCATTGCAATTGCTGCCCGCGCGTTGGAGATGCAAGACCTGGATAGTAATTTTAGAACTGACAAAAGGAAGACGAGCTCGGAACACAAAGGCAACTGGAACCAGTTTCGTAAGAAAATGGACGAGTTGGTAAACATACCATGGTGGTATGATGATGAGCTCGCAAAGCTGAAGCAGGTCATCACCGGGAAATGCGGCATCCGACGTGAAGTGCTAGTACTGATAGCTGGGGTAGGTAATACCTGTGCGCCTGCAAATAAATAAACGCATTCAACAGGTAGTCTTAAATAGTATGATAGAGAATTGTTGGGTTTCTTGTGGGAAGTGGGTCAAAATAACATCAAAAGTAATTTGCAGGGTCATAGACTGTACTGGTTGTAGCCCAGAAAAACACATATTGCAACATAACATAGTTGGAAATGAAATTATAAAGATAGATGTAACGGCAAATATGATGTTAATATTAGGTAAAAGTTATAGAAATAATTCTATAAAACATGTCGTTAGGATAGGTAATAAAAGGATAGATGTAAATAAAATAGATATATAAGTATGCTGAATAATATATATTGAGTATATATTTAAGCAGCATAGGAATTACTATGTATATTATAAGAAATGATTGTAAACCTACATATAGATATATAACACATAAGAAACAGTTAAATAACCACTGTATACTAGCTATAAGCTTGTAATGTTAGAAATATGGAAATTAAAAATTACCATAGAAAATAAAAGTAAGCCCAATAACCACAATAGAATAAGTAAGTTGAAGGTAGACATAAATAAGGTAGAAATAAGATTGTTATAATGAATAATAAAAATAAGTTGAGTAGAATAGAACCCCTAGATCCCAATTATAAAGCAATTAAGCAAGTGTATGGTAGGGATAGGAAAGAGATAATAAAATGGAAGGAGTAGATTTAAACCCAAAATCCTAATCCCTGAATGAAATTAGAAATGAGATGAATAAAGTCTCTGACTTGTGTCAGGGGTAATTAGCTCGCGGGCCGGGCCTGGCGCCCGGACAGGTTTAAAAAAAAAAACCTAACAACATTGTACATACTTATGTCAAGGCACCCATGGAGACACAGAATCGAGCATGGAGATAACTACAACAGCTTCATATGCTTTTGAGAAAATGTATCTCGATATAGTAGGTCCTTTAGAAAAAGACATTGGAGATAATTGCTATGTCCTAACGTTACTAAGTTTGTAGAAGCATATCCACTGAAAACTAAAGAAACGGTAAGTGTAGCGAAAGCTTTAGTTGATAACTTTATTTTAAGATTTGGAACACCGAATGTCATAGCGACGGATCGTGGAACGGAATTCGTCTCTTCAATAATGAACCAGGATGTAAACTTTTAGGTATAGAAAAATTGAATTCTACAGCGTATCACCATCAATCGATTGGAGCGCTTGAAAACTCACATAAAAATCTAGGTGCATTATTAAGAATTCATTGTGATGGTCATAAAGAAACGTGGAGTCTTGGTTGGTGGAGAATTGGTTACCATTTTGGTGCTACAGTTTTAGCAATACAGTTCATACAGAGACAAGGTACACAGTCTACGCACCGTTCGAATTAGTATTTGGTAGAGCTAGTGAAATTCCATGTAGAGTCAATGTATAGAACCTTTGTATAATCCGGAGAACTATCCTTTAGGTCTTAAGTTTCAATTACAAACAGCACACCAAGATGCTCGGAATAATTTATTGTTAAATAAACAAAAACGCAAGCTTTTGTATGATAAAAATGTAAATAAGGTAACTTATAATAATGGAAAATTAATTTTAGTGAAAAATGAAACAGCAAGTAAGTTAGAAACGCAATGGAATGACCCATTTGTTATTTTAGATAATTTAGGTGTTAATGTTAAGATTTTAAAAGGTAATAAAGAATATGTTATTCATAAAAATAGGTCAAAGCCATTTAAAATATAATCATGTAACCAAGCAGTAGATGATAAAATGATGTACGAGTATAAGCAACAATATATCTGTAATAACAAATATATTTTCCTCTCTCGCCCTCACCTATCGGGTAAGCATTCGGAATCCAGGGGGGGGGCAGCTGCCCCCTCTGGGTACGCCCATGGACCTGGAAGTGACTATTCATCAGCCTGAAGACGTCCACTGTTGAACATAGGCCTTCCCCAGAGCGCGCCACCTTGAGCGGCTCCCCGCGGCTTTCACCAGGTCGTCGGAAGTGAATATTATTAAGGTATTATTATATAATACATCGTGAATGAGTAAACTTATTTAAATAATTATGATCATCATAATTTTAAAACGCGATACAGATTTACAAAAGATTACGCCAGTAAAATTGAAGATCTGGTAAAAGATAAGCTCCAATTGGATCCTCGTGGTGGATCTATTTTGTGTCTCAAAATTACAAGTTGCTTGCTCTTTACGGTGCTGGGCACGTCATCAGCTAAGGTCGACATTTTTTTTTTTAATATTGGCTACTGTTTCCGCCAAATGCGGCATAATTTTGCCACTAACCATGAAGGGATAGTCATAAGGTCGACATAATCATTGAATCACGCTTTGTTAGTATATACCACAGATTAGAGAAAAAAACAATAGAACATGTCATGGCCTACCTGCTCTTTTTTTTGAGTACCCTTGTCACAGCCAAATGGCGTTCACTTCGCTCGCGCATTAATCTCTACTGCATCGGTATATAATGATAATGAAGCAACAAAAACCAGCTTCAAACAGTCCCGCCCCTGCACAAAATTCTGGCTACGCTCTTGCCTATCTGCGCTTTATAAGGGCTTGAAACTTCATACATTTTGTAAACGTCGTAGATTCGTAGGAACTCATCGTAGTGAGTCCAAAGTCCAACTCGCACGGGGCCGATTTTTGGGTCGCTATGCCCACAACCTTAGGTTAACCGGACTAACAACCGAACTCCTGACACTAGAGGCCTCTTATGATGTCTGGATCCGAAAATATGATAATAATCCATCGTAGAAACAGTGCTACAGCTTTTCAAACTTTTGGTGGTTCATTGGCTACCACACCACCCTAAGTAGGTAATGAAAAAATACACTTCGATAAATAGTACATAATGTAACTGTATTCCTATTTTTGAACATTTATAATTTTACAAAATCACTCATATTAGAAAATTATTAATGTATATTATTATGTCACATTACTGTGTTTCGACGCTTGGCGTAGAAATAAAACGTAAGTACCACAACAGAACACGCAACAGTATTACATACAAGAACATCCATCCACTCCAGCTTCAAGTTGAGAATGTCATAAGATGAGATGATATAATATTAATGCGGTCAGCAAACGTTTCACCGCTGGGTTTACATCGAGTTGAGTATTCGAGCATCTGACGGAAACATTCCAAGGTTTTGTTTTATTGCAACTTCAAGGAAAATTTGCCGCCGTGAAGTAAGATGACACCGAGCCGATGCACCAATCAAACAACTGCGAGACTCGAGAGCGGGCGCGCGTGATATACGAGGCTCCCGCCCCACGTGACGTACGAGGCTACAGCCGCACGTGATGTACGAGGCTCCAGCCGCACGTGATGTACGAGGCTCCAGCCGCACGTGACGTACGAGGCTACAGCCGCACGTGATGTACGAGGCTACAGCCGCACGTGATGTACGAGGCTCCAGCCGCACGTGACGTACGAGGCTCCAGCCGCACGTGACGTACGAGGCTCCAGCCGCACGTGACGTACGAGGCTACAGCCGCACGTGATGTACGAGGCTACAGCCGCACGTGACGTACGAGGCTACAGCCGCACGTGACGTACGAGGCTACAGCCGCACGTGACGTACGAGGCTACAGCCGCACGTGACGTACGAGGCTCCAGCCGCCGGCTTTCGCGTCACTCGGCTACACACCGCGCGGGCCCTCAGGACACCTCCACCTCCTGCTGGTCCCGGGGGCCCAGCGCGGGCACGCGGCGGGCGGCGCGCGGGCTGCGCGACCTGTTGCGTACTACAGCGGGGGCGGGGGCGGGGGCGGGGGCGGGGGCGGCGGCGGGGGCGGGGGCGGGCGCGCGGCGCGGGCGGCGCCGCACCCGGCGGCGGCGCGGGCCGCTCCGTGCGGGCACCGAATACTGCTCGAGCAGCTCGAGCGCACGCCGCTTCACGTCCTGCAGGTCCTCATACTCCTCGTGCTCCGGGGCCTCCCGTGCCTCGCAGTCCTCCTGGGCCACATGCTCCTCGTGCGCCAGGGCCTCACATGCCTCGCGGTCCTCCCGGGCCACATGCTCCTCGTGCGCCAGGGCCTCACATGCCTCGCGGTCCTCCCGGGCCACATGCTCCTCGTGCGCCAGGGCCTCACATGCCTCGCGGTCCTCCCGGGCCACATGCTCCTCGTGCGCCAGGGCCTCACATGCCACGCGGTCCTCCCGGGCCACAACCTCCTCGTGCGCCAGGGCCTCACATGCCTCGCGGTCCTCCCGGGCCACAACCTCCTCGTGCGCCAGGGCCTCACATGCCTCGCGGTCTTCCCGGGCCTTATGCTCCTCGTCCGCCAGGGCCTCACATGCCTCGCGGTCCTCCCGGGCCACATGCTCCTCGTGCGCCAGGGCCTCTCCAGCGGGAGCAGGGGAGCGGGGGGGCGTGTCCTCTATGGTTGGAACCGACCCATCTTCGCTTTTCTGATCGCAGTTTTCAATCGTGTTCTCTACTTGGCAGGACATAGTGGACCACTTAGTTGGAATTACCCTGAAAAAATTAATGCAAAAATTTTACCGAGTTCATAAGATGGTTGCTAAAGCTGCACACAAAAATTGGATGAATTTTATGAGCGTTCAAAAATACAATGCAAAATTACAGCTCAATTGTGATACAGCATGTTGTGTATTGTACTAAGTAAATCTGCCAAAAATACAATGGAGAAAATGTATCTAATCTTAATTCAAGGCTTAACAGATACATGCATGCAACATCCACATCTTGTCACTGTTGATCAACTGCTTTACAGCACATTGCCTTTCCTTTCAAGTGGCTTTAATGGTGCATGCATGAACACTCCGTGTCTAAACAAAGGTATTCCTAAAGGCATATTACTTGCACATAATGAATAATATTACCGGTATGCCAAGACTTGTTTGTTTATTCACTAACTAGCTGCACCCCGCAACATCACTCGCGGATAAAAAGTAGCCTATGTGTTAATCCAGTATATAAGCAATCTATATTTTAAATTTCATCCAAATCCATCCAGCAGTTTGACCATGAAGAAGTATCAAACATACACACATATACATAAACACACATACAAACTTTCGCCTTTATAATATTAGTGTGATAATTTATTTACATATCACAGGTCTAATGTTCTGTTTTCTGACAATGCTCACGTCAACATTCTATATGGCGATTACCCCGTGAGACAAAGAAATGTACTCGCAGAGTTTGTCCTTCTCGGCCTTCACAAAGTTCTCCTCGTGCAGAATGCCAATGTCAAGGCGAAGTGCGTGGCATTCGATGAGAGCGGTCTATCTGCACAACGTCATGCTACTTGGGTAGACCTGTCCCAACAGAGCAAAGCTTGTAGTACCCCGGGCCACACTCACTGCACAGGGTCGTCGCGGTGCAGCAGCGCGAGCGGCTCGTCGGGCGGCAGCAGGTGGCCCCGCGAGAGCAGCGCGAAGGGTCGCGGCAGGCGGAAGGCGCGCCGCAGTCGCCGCGCCAGCGCCCGCACGGGCCGCCCGCGCGCGCAGCTCATGTACACGAGCGCGCGCTCGTCGCTGAAGTACCGCTCTAGCGACACGCGCACGCGGAACCGCTCTTCCGCCTCGCCACCGCTTTCACTCATCTTCGCGGTTCACCGCTGCACTCCGAAGCTAACGGCGGTCGGCGAAGCTAGCTGTTATCTAGGTACTGCTTCTATTTACAGCACAGGATTGAAGGAATGAGGCAGCACAGGAGCACAGATATCTACTATACTAGTCAAAGACAGACAGATAGGACAGCTCTATATGCAGTGTTGCCAACGGTTTAACTAGCTCTCCACCAGATTCTACTTTTAAAACCACCAGAAAACCACTAACAAAAACGGCCCTATTTTCGATTTCGCTAAATTTTCCACTAAACTAATTTTTATTAGTTTTTACCAGTTTTTACCAGTTTTTACGAAAGAACATAATGTATAATAGCAATTGTAATCAGTAAATAAGCATAAAATTATTAGAATCAACAAGTCAATGTGAGTTTCGAGTGATCTCTGACCACGTATCTTGTAGTTCCAGGCATGTAATACCCCATCGTAGGACATGTCATTGCTTAACATCAGGCGAGACAGTGGTCAAATGCTTGCAAACCAACTGCAACTAGTAGTTCTGCGAACAGTAGACCTCACGACAGGCGTGGATTCAGAAATTGGTAACCTACACCAAATCCTGGTTATCCAAATAAAATAAAAATCCTGGTTGGTCCAAGTTTCTGAAACGACAGTGCTAGCGCAGCGAGTGCGAAAATTCACCTAGGTAATCAATGCCATAGAAATAGTATATGTAGAAATGAACACTACTGTAACACAAGGCACATAAGAATCAACTAAATTGTAAAGCGCGAGCGGAGCGAGCGCGAAAAATTTTTCAATAACACCCAGACAGAATTTGGCAAAATAAATTTAGGAAGAACTCAAATTCTTGTGTGTTCAGCTTGACCACAAACCCCCTGAATCTGTCACTGCTCAGAAATATTAGTGTTTGAAACAACTTATTCCTTTCCCGTAATTTTTATCAAAATCGAAACTTACGCTTACCTACATTAGAGCCTTTGAGCTTAGATGATCAACCGTATTCACAAAAACAACTTTGCCATTTTCTAATCCATCTTTCCATTTTTTAACTAAGCCATTTTCACACTATGTCGCGCTAAATGCGGCTCTATGATTAGGTAATTTGAGCTACTCTGTTCAAACTAAAACTACATTATTTGACAACAACTAATGCCATGGAATTCCACCGCCATATTACCAACTAGCTGAACCACCCCGGCTTCGCACGGGTTAATTAGTCTAACGCCTTATCTCAGTGTAAAGAAAGAGAGAAGGAAAAAGATAAGGGAATAGGATGAATGGATCGAACGGCGCCTTCACCTTCATCCCTTCTCTCTTTCCCATAGTACAGGAGGTGGATAGGAGTGGCTTTGGACCTAATACTGAAGGTTGCATGTCTGTAATTTTAGAACCACACAATCGACAACCCCGAAATATTTACGGAACAATATTTAATGTACCCCTATCTAACAAAAAAAAAATCGGTCCACGCGTTAAAGAATTACAACTAAGTACATAATTAATAATTATCATCCTCAATTTCTCTCCCTAGGAAACCGTGCTGGATTTCAGGGTTAAAATATTCTGTAGCCTACCTCGTAATATGAACTTGGGAACCCCCCAAAAAAATTTGCAAAATATCTTCAATGTACAGAATTGGACCTGTTACAGTTTTATTGTAAGTATAGATAGTAGTAGTAGTAAGTAGGTACATTTTTGTTGAGAAATCCTTGGGTCTGACTTCATGCGATTTCAATAATTTGAATCGCGAAAGTTAATACCTAATTTTAAAAAAACAACGGCTGATGAATAATTTTTGTCTGTAATTTCGTCATCGTTGGTTTCCGATTGATACGATTCTTAGTACCGATTTCTTTGTTTGATTAGAACTAATACATAAAACACACAACACACCACACCACCGCCACTAGAAAAAACCACCAGCCACTAAACGCAATTTTTCGCCACTAAACGAAGGGTCGAAACCACCAGTTCTAGTGGTAAAACCACTAAGGTGGCAACACTGTCTATATGATTGACAATTAGTTCCCGTCTGCTTTTTTTTTTTTTTTGTTCGCCCTATTGGGCAGGCTAAAGTCATGAAACCATACCGCCTAGTCTTTCGTAGGATTTACTTCTTTCGTCATAGTTAGGATATTAATTTCATTCGTTTTTTTTATTTTAGAGGTCAAATCCGGATCATTTTTGTCATAAGTAAGAGGATCATCGTCCTTTGTTCATTTCCGAGATAATGAAAGTCAATTTTAATTTTTCCCTTACAATTAGTAGGCACACAGAGCATGAAAAAAAAATACGCTTCGCACCTAGATAGAGGCGCCTTGCCCAACACTTTTCATACAATTCAAGCGTGTCAGGTATTACAATGAAACCTCTATGGTTTACCTGCGCAGATGACATATATTGCAATTGTCTTGTCATTAGTGCCATTGCTGTTAGCAAAACGTGCTGCGGGTGGAGTCGATATATTTTTATCGATAAAGTATGAGGTAGTACCCGGTAAGGTATCTTTTACCTGATCATTAGGTACACTTTAGTAAGTATCTTTTGTGTGTATTTTTGTGTGCAATAAAGTATTATTTTATTTTATTAATGGATACAATGAAGTTGCGTTTTTTCGTAAGATAATGGAGTCTTATGTCCGCGTACTTTTCCATAATTGCTTTGATTAATTAAATTGAATGATTATTCATGGGTTCTTGGTCAAATTAGTGAGTCTGTAAATTTTCAAATAAACTAACTCCGAGGCAAAAATGCAATGCATGCGTAACTATAT
The DNA here is from genome assembly GCA_910589525.2 of Ennomos quercinarius. Lineage (NCBI taxonomy): Eukaryota > Metazoa > Arthropoda > Insecta > Lepidoptera > Geometridae > Ennomos > Ennomos quercinarius. Next base: position 19,622,717 of record OU342492.1, on the reverse strand, counting down.
ATTGTTTTGTGTGTTTTGATTTTATGTAACCACTGTTAAGAATATGTTTAATCACAGTCGGTCTCGGTTGTCATAAGAACATCTATGGCAATCGTTACGGGTAGTTAGATACCTGATAGAATCTGAAGCCAGGGGGCGTACCGTGAGCTCTTAGAGCGATTCAAAACTGAGCCTATATTGGATCGTTTTGTTTTTTTTGTATGGGGATTTTGACAAGCGAGCCAGTATAGGCTCTGTTTTGAATCGCGCTAAGAGCTCACGGTACGGCCCCTGGTCTAACCATCCCTGTTACTTGTTTCTTTATGGTAGTAGGTCATGTAATTCTGATAGTTCGCCGCTACAGGTTAGATTGGGAGCTGACCCCAATAACAAATGGGAAAAGGCAAAGAGGATGATGATGAAGATAGAAGTAGAGATAGCTGATTGTTGTACAAACGAAAGGGTTATTTATATAAATACCTTTCTACGTTTCGCTGATGAGTCATAAGTAGTGTTGTGAGTGTCATGTTTCATTTTGATAGAAAAGGACACAATGATATGCAATATTATTATTTAACAATTATATTGAATATCAGAAGTATCTTAGTGTGTCCTCATCAAATAATAAATGACGATGAGAGAAATTATAGTACCTCGTTGAAAATAGGATGGAGTTTTAATGTTGGAATGGCGTCAAAAAATTAACGTGTATAGTTAGGCATTCTCATAAAACATTCAGCTTCAAAATGCTGGGAGCAAACCGCATCATGTTTTTGAGGAAACCAATTGCACTTTCCTGTTGCTAATATCCATTTATCTTTTATATTAGGATCTCTAGAAAACCTAAAAAACAAAAGTAGGTATTATTATTTTAATTAGTGAAAATAAATTTAACTACAAAATAAATTAAAAACATTGAAAACGTATTGCAACACATTCCCGGATGCCATAAAAGTAACTATCGAAGTATCGATATTTAGTAAGGCTAACCAACGCGTTACATCACTATCAGTTCTTCTACCCTATTTGTAGGAATTGCCTCAATGGTATATTATAGAAACCTAAAAAGTGTGTTTAATTACTCACATGTGGTATGTAACACCAGAGTTTTGTTTATTTACGTTTTTACTCTAATTATTACACCAAATCACAGCGCAATTAGGCATTTTAATAATTATTTTTGAGCATGTTCTTTTGACACGTCAGAACTCAAACTAAATATCAAATTGACAGTTGCTTGATCGCTGATCTGGTGTTCAGCACGAATATTATTATTAATTTCGCCTCTATCTAGGTGCGAAGTGTCATATTTTTCAATGCTCTGTGAGTAGGTACCACCTTACCTTGGTAGGTAGTACCCAGGGGTGAGAAACTTAGAACAAACGGTACATATCAGAATTTTGTGGCGCCATCTGTTAGATGTCCACTTAAAAACGCTCAAAAAAAGAGAAGTCTACGTTAGACGACTGACATTGACAGTGACATCCTTGAATTTGCCAAACAGCTTTTTAAGTTTTCAGACTTCAGTTATTGTTTTTTGATTTCGATTTTCGTGCCTGCACTTTGCCTGCAGTTTCGTGCACAAATTGTAAAGTATTATGTACTGGTTTCGTGTTTAAATCTGGTTACGTGCAAATTGTGTACGATTTGTGCGCTTTGTCGAGAATACGCCGAGCCAAGTTGAGCGTTAGTTCCTCCGTATTGTCGCTCATAGTAGTCTTAAGTATTTTTCGCTGAAGATACATCACAGCTCTGCCCGTTGAAGAAATTGTGAAGACTGTGAAATTAGATGCTATACTTGTTGTATAATAAAAATGCGGTGTTTTTGGCCATAAAAACTATTTATTTTAATTTTGCACACCTACACAGGTTAGAGTTATTAAAACGAAAGGGGAGAAGAATGTTGCCACTTTATAGAGCAGTAAAATCAAAAAAGTATTGCTATAGCAACCTACTTAAATTTATGCTATTTTAAATATTTAGATTTCAACACAAGTTTTATTTAAATGTTTAATATTAATTAAACATAGTTGGGCCGCGCCACATGATATACTAGTTTTATACAATGGTTTGAAAAAAGTTAAATTTAGATTAAGTGTTTAAATAATGTTATTATTGAAATTTGAATACATACTTGACTATAATTAAAATTTGTTTTATTTCTCTTCTTAAAATGAATTATACAATAATGAATGTAGCGGGCTTGGTAATAGTTTTATAAAAGGTTAGAAAGTTGATAATGTTTGTACATACATAGTGTTAAAGAATAATTATATCTTAGTAGTAATACCTAAAAGCTAAAGATTAATTAATTAATGGTAAAGGACAGAGTTTTCTTAGAGACCTGACATAAGTTTTGCCATTAGCCATTTTAATTTCTGCCACTCTGACCATTCCATCTGGACCCTGGATGGTCTTTACAATTCTTGCCATAGGCCATGATAATGGAACAGTGTTATCATTACGAAGAATCACAAGATCACCTTCTTTTAAATTAGGATGGACCTGGCACCACTTAGGTCTGCTCTGTAATTGAGTGAGGTAATCCCTAGACCAGGCCTTCCAGAAGTCCTGTTTAATTCTTGATAAGACTCTCCAAAATTTTAATCTGCCAATATTGACTGTAGAAACATTTAATTCAGGATAATTTGTCATAGAAGTTCCTATGAGGAAGTGGCCAGGTGACAGAAATTCGAAACTGGAGACATCTGAGCTCAATGGCAATAAAGGTCTTGAGTTTAATACAGATTCAATCTCTGTGATGACAGTGTAGAGACCTTCAAAGGTTAAAGCCATATCTCCTACAATTCTTTTGAAATGTTGCTTGAAGCTTTTTACTGCAGCCTCCCAAAGTCCTCCAAATTCGGGGGAATAAGGAGGAATGAATTTAAATTCTATGTAAAGAGGTAAGCAATAGTTTTGTACATACTCTACATGTTCCTTTGAATTGAACAATTGATGTAGCTCGTTGGCTGCACCTTTGAAGGTTTTTGCATTGTCTGAAAATATTTTTACAGGCATTCCACGACGTGCAATAAATCTTTTGAGGCATGCTAAAAAAGCATCTGTAGTTAGATCAGTTACTAGTTCCATATGTATCGCCTTTGTTGCAAAGCAAACAAATACTACCACATAACCTTTAGTTATTAATGGTCTTCTAAGCCTTGAAACTTTTACATTAAATGGTCCACAGTAATCCACTCCGACTATGTGAAATGGCCTAACGGCTGTGAGTCGTTCTTCAGGCAAGGAACCCATGAGTTGCATTGCAGCTGAAGCTTTCAGTCGGAAGCATCTAACACACTTATTTACTACCTTTTTAACTTCGCGGATGCCACTAATGAGCCAATAACTTTGAGAAAGTGAACTAAGCACTAGACGGGCTCCTAATAATAAGCATGTAATAAGCATATATGCTCATTATGAATAATTATATTTGTCACATGACAAGATTTTGGCAAAATTATAGGGTGCATTTTCTCATAAGAAACATTTTTGGCATTTTCAAGTCGACCACCAACCCTAAGCATGCCACTATCATCAATAAAAGGATGCAATTTAGCCAAACCAGATTTGATTGGCATTTTATTTTCAATGGACTGTATTTCTTTAGGATAGTGCTGTTTTTGTAGAGAGCGAATTATTACTACAAGGACATATCTCATTTCCTTTGGTGTCAATGGCCCAGTTAATTTATTGCCATTTGCTTTACAATTATTTTTGAATCTCAGTATATAAGCTACCACTCTTTGCATTTTATTTATATTAGAAAATTTTTCAAAAAGGGATAATGTATTTGTTTTGCTATTGCATTCATCAGTTGGGTCATTGACTCCACAGGCACTGACTATTTGATTATCATCATTTATAGGAAAATTGACTTCACTTATAGAGTGTTGAAAATTTTTATTTGACAAATCTTTGGGGCCATGCCACCAAAGGTCATATGAATTTAGCCTTTGAGGATCACAACCTCGTGAAAGTAGGTCTGCAGGATTATTAGCCGTGCTTATATATGACCAGTCAAAGTCTTTTGTTAAATTTTTAATTTGATTTACTCTATTGGAAACATATGGATTAGACTTTATGTTTTTTGATTTAATCCAGGCAAGTGCTATTTGAGAATCACTGTATAGGTAGACTTTAACAGCATATCTAGACTTTAATGTATCATGCACTTTGTGTGCAGTTTGTGCCAAGAGCAAGGCACTATTCAATTCTAGTCTTGGGATTGTAACAGTTTTGTTCAAAGGAGCCACACGTGATCTTGAACATAGCAAGCTGACAGAGACTGTTTCATCGGAGTAGCCCCTCACATACAGACAACATCCGAATGCTTTCATTGAAGCGTCCGCATAGCCTACCAACTCTATGCACATTTTGCTTGAAATTACACATCTAGGAATTGTAATGGTTCCCATTAATTTTAAGTTATTTAAAAAACCATTCCAGATTTTTAGTTGGTCCTGGGGCAATACTGCATCCCAGTCCAATTTTAAAGACCATAGCGTCTGCATATACAGTTTAGCCACTACTATTATAGGCCCAATTAAGCCGAGTGGGTCAAACATTTTTCCAATGAAACTCAGAACATTCCGTTTGGAGTTAGTCTCATCATCGTTAATCATTGGTGGTGTGAAGGTTAGATTATCATTTAAAACATCACATTTAATACCTAGTGTTTTTACTATATTATCTTTACTAATCTCTAGGCATTTTGTCTCATTTGGAAGCTCTTCAATGGATTGTGGAATGTTGGAGCACCATTTGTGAAGTGAAAAACTACCCTTCTGCAACAGCCCTATCAACTGCTCTTTAAGTATAAGTAGTTCACCAATTGAATCTGCCCCACAGATAATATCATCAACAAATGTGCTTTGATGCATGGCCTGTGCTGCCAGAGGAAACTCATCTTTATGTTTGTTAGCTAACTCTATTAGGCACCGAGTTGCCAGAAAGTTAGAAGCTTTTAAACCATATGTGATTGTCTGCAGCTGCAGGCACTGAATGGGCTTATGAGGGTCATCACGCCAAAGTATGTTTTGAAGACTGTTCTGCTGTGGGTTTATTAAGACACATCGGAACATTTTTTGAATGTCACAAGTGAGTGTGAACGTGAATGTTCTCCACAAGAGCAGAATATCAAATAGATCAGCTTGAACTACCGGACCATTCAACATGACATCATTAAGTGAAACACCTGATTTTGACCGCATGCTTCCATCAAAGACTACACGTAATCTTGTTGTTAAACTATCTTGGTTTAGAACAGCATGGTGAGCCAAAAAATAAACATCACCACCCTGTATATTATAGTCACCAACATCAACTATTTTAGCATGTCCCAATGAAACATACTCGTCAATAAAATTTTTATATTGTTCAAAATACATAGGATCATGTTTAAACTTTCTCTCCAGTGATAAAAATCTTTGTAGGGCAACTGAAAAGGAATCTCCTAAATTCAAGTCATTTTGGTCAGCCACTAGAGGCATATCAACATAAAATTTATCATTTTTCAATTTTACACTCTGTTGAAAACATAATTCAGCTTTTTGTAGCTCTAGAGACTGATTTAGCTTGTTTTCTAAACTATCAGGAGCCTTCTCACTTAACCAAAATTGTTGCATCACATCCTCTAATTTGTTAGGATCACAAATGGCCAGATTCGACACCACATTACTATCATCTGTTGGTCTAGTGCCAACTACCATTCCCCCAACAACATACCCAAATAAAGTGTTCTGCAGGACTGGGCCATTGTATAATTTAATATTTCCATCAAGGGAAATACTAAAATATACATCAGCACCTAATAGCAGAGAAATCTCACTAGGAACATTGAAAGTATCATCTGATAATATAATGTCATGAGGTAATTTTATGTTTGAAATGTTGATATGTTGCTGAGGCAAGGGTGCAGTGATTGAATCTACTACATGGCACTTAACATTTAGTTGCACATTTTGTACTGGAGAGAAAATATCTATATTGACATATTTGTTTATATTGTTATTTTTGTTGCCTATTCCAATAATATTGGTATTTTGAGTAATCGGACTCACTGGCAATTTTTCCATCAAGGAGGTGGCAATAAAGGAGGCTTGGCTTCCACTATCGAGTAGAGCCCTAACAAAGATCTCGCGTCCTTTAATATCAAATAACTTTACCTTGACTGTGGGTAATAAAACATGAGCTGACAAGTTATGGTGAGAATGACATGTTACTTGCTCACTCCCTGAATTGTCAACCTTATGCAGAAGTGTATTATGGGCCAATTTGCAAACTCTGCATTTAAAATTAAGTTTACATTTTCCCTTATGCTCATTGAGACACAAAGTGCACAATTTATGACTGTCCACGAATTTAATTCGATCTTGTTCAGATGATAGTTTGAACTTAGGGCAGCCATGTATTAAATGGCCAAGAGTATTACAAAACCTGCATTTTTTACCTTCTCTAACATCACCATGGGTGACAACATTAGCTACCTTGAAGGATTTATTGGAGCTACCTTCATAGGTGCTCCTTTCCCCACTGTCCTCTAGCGCTATAGCACGCTTTTCCAAAAATGAGAAAAGCTCCACAATAGTTGGTAGAGATTCTGGGTTCCTATCTAAGTGGAAAGCCCTTCTTGTATACTGGTCCAACTTCTTAGTCAGAACACAAATAAGCAACATATCCCATTTATCGATGGGTTGCTCTAAGTTTTTTAAAGCATAAATCTGTTGCTGCACTTCTGATACAAACAGCCTTATAGAAGCCGCTGTACTCTTCTGCATAGGTGGCAATTCAGGAATGTGGTTTATATGGTTAGATATCAATCTACTTTTATTATCATATCTCTTTTTTAAAAGTTCTAGTGCCTCTTTGTAGGAATCATTTACCAATGGCAAGTTTATAATGACACTCAATGCTTCATCAGACAAATACTTTCTAAGGTAAAATAGTTTTTGTACGTCAGATAAGGCTTTATTGTTGTGAAAAATTGCAGTGAATATATCCATGAATGGAGTATAGCTTGTATAGTCCCTACCAGAGAACACATTAATATCAATATTTGGCAGCTTAGATGACGCAACGTTTGTGCACTGCGACACCTCAGTAACTGTTAATGTTTTTAGAGCATAATCTAGCTTGGATATAATGGAATAATATTTTTCTTCTATCACTTCAATCTGTTCATTATCATCAGGGGCAAGCATTAATATGTCAAGTTGCAATGCCTCGAAGGCACGCATTGTCGTCAGTAGCTTATCCTTTCTAGCCTGTAGCATCTCAACTGAGGATGATGTCAGATTGATGGGATCATTTACAAAATTTTCAATTCTGGTTAAAGTACCTTTGAATGCCGCACGTTGTGCCCGAAGCTTTTTCAGAGCATCCATTGTTTAACTGAAGCACTGTTTCGCTACTTACAAACCACTTATCCACTTATATAGAAATTTTGCTGAAAAAACACACAAACAACACCACTTATTATGTAGCCGTGACTTCCTCGGTTTACGGAACGAGCGTGACGCTATCTTCTCTGATGAATACAGGCCTTCGAGCATAAATTTGCCAATGCTCGAAAATACAGGCATCCGTTTACACTGATACTGGAGCAATCTATTGTTTTCTATAGCGAAAACTGGCTACAAATAGATTTTGTTTTGCATTGATTGTTGAATTGAATCTCGACGAACAGTCAGCTCAGCTCAATGATTGACAGATTTGCAGTGGTGCCAACCTCTCTCACGCAAACACGGCGTATTCGCGCGGTTTTGCACGGTTGAAGCTCGTCTATGTGACTTTTATACAGCCAACCTCCTTTTGGGAAAAAATGGCCAATTTTCGTAAAAATTACGAAAATATTCTTGAAAATCTTCGATAACTCTTTCGGTAGCGATTGTTTTTGATTCCACAGTATCTAATCGCAATCCTTGTGGGTGAAAATATAGAAATCACACCTAAGGCGATTGCACCGGCCTCCAGTGCTCGTGGATTTTTCACTCGAAATTCACTTTCCCGACTTGAAATTTATCACTGATTCTATTGTATTGGCGACAAAGGACCACAACACGCATGTATAATAAAAATGCGGTGTTTTTGGCCATAAAAACTATTTATTTTAATTTTGCACACCTACACAGGTTAGAGTTATTAAAACGAAAGGGGAGAAGAATGTTGCCACTTTATAGAGCAGTAAAATCAAAAAAGTGTTGCTATAGCAACCTACTTAAATTTATGCTATTTTAAATATTTAGATTTCAACACAAGTTTTATTTAAATGTTTAATATTAATTAAACACTTGTTATGTGTGCGATTGGACGCTATTAGTTACTGTATATAAAATACCATGCCGTCAAACACTAACATCAATCGCCGTGTATTTGGCTGTATAACGACGGGTAAGTCTACCTCATAGATAACAGATAAACTTTACAATTTACGAACCATTCAACTGGTTGCCAATGCCTAAAGCAACCGCCTCCATCAATAATTCGAAAATATGTAACCGGCAATCCGTATAATTCAGGTATTCTATGCAGTACCTAGACAATGTACAGAAAACATGGCGAGGCCTCCAAGCAATGTATGAAATATATTAAGAATATTTTTGTTCTTCACTTAGGTACAATTTCTAAGGATTATGTACCTGCTGGTACCGGCAGTGTGTAAAATAATTATATATGTTTTCCGCCAGGTATCTATATTTAGTTTTTGTTCTTATAATGGCAATTGTTTTCAGAAACCAACCACTCTGATCTACTCTCTCTCTCTCTCTCTCTCTCTCTCTCTCTGATCTGATCTACTTCTGTTAGTGCCAATCCAGACCAGAGTGTCCATGCCTGCACTGATTTAACATTGTCAGCAATACAAATACTAGGTAAACAAATTAAACACCCTTTTATTACCGTCTATTCATTCACCTCTCTACACCATTCCTCACGAAAATGTTCTTAATAAGCAGGCAGGCACACAGACAACACTGATACTATAATGGTTTCTTTTTAGGGTTCCGTAGTAGCAGATGACCTTATAATTTATCTTACACAGCCTCATAGCTTCTAAGTTATAAACCTGCACATGTGTGAAATGTTGCACAATGATAGTTTAGGTAGAGATCTCATGTTCCAAAATAATACTAATACTAATAATAGCAATAAGTAGTAATATTATAAATCTCTTTTATTTTGTTTTCAGAAACATCTAGTTAGTGCCAATCCAGACCAGTGTGTCCATACCTGCACTGATTTAACATAGGCATCAATACATATACCAGGTAAAAATAAACATTATTTTTTATCTTCGATTATGTGTTAATATTTGTTTACGCTAAATGTCAAGTTTCTGGGGTTGTCTGGGGGTGTTGGTTGAAAAATGACCACAACAGTATCTCTGCTAATTAGATAGACAACTATAGAACTCCCCAATGAAGTAGTTTAACAAAGTCGGTTTAACAATAAGCATTTTCTTAAATTTAATTTTTTCAGGGCCTGTGACTGCGAGTGTGCATGAAGTTGATCTTGCCTACTGTGGACGGAATCCTCACCCAACGTGTGGCACAGACCTCGGCTCTTCATCGCAGGTGTCCAATCTGAATTGGTTTATGATGGGGGACGATGCAACCAAAATGTCAGCTCAGAGCTTTTATAATAAGCACAAGCATAATAAACACAAAAAGTAATTCAATTACATATTATTTCAAATTCCTTTTTACACCTACAGTTCATAATTATATGCAATGGTAAATGTTATTCAATTTTAATTATAGTTACAGTAAATTGTATAATATCCACATATGAACTGAATGAGGTAAGTAATATAAGTACCTATCTACATCTTTCTATAGTATCTTGACTATAAGTATGTAGATATGTATATATGTAGATGTGATATGTGTGTGTGGGTGTATATGTGATGTGTGTGTGTGTAGAGGTGTGTATATGTGTGTGTTCTTAGTTAGGAACACAATCTCCAGATAGAGCTCTCGTCACTCACAGATAAAAAATAATGTTGTAGCATGTTGGCAAAAAAAACCAATAAGACGGCACTCTATGCTATATGTATTATTTTTCTCTATGCGCTAATCTCTCTTCCACAGACTACTATACGCTAACGCTTCTCTCTTCTGTCTGTGGTTGTAGTTTTGTTTTTGTGAGTTGTGAATTAGAAATTTTGTGTTAGATAGAAAAACACCTAGACGAAATCCTTGATTTAGGAGCACCCGTTTGGTGAAAGTGCACAGACAGAGTGCTTGTGAACGCGCTCGGGCCGGCGTCGCTCGGCTGCGAGCGAGCTGTGCGAGCTGCGACCGCGGGTGATGGTACAGCTGGTCGGGCGGCGCTAGGCTAGCAGCCAGCATGTCGAACGTGGAGAACGTGTGTCCGCAGGCGCTGCGTGGCGTGGCGCGCGAGCTGCGGCGCCTGGCAGCCGACCCGCCCGCTGGCGTCAAGCTGCTGCTGCGCGAGGACGACCTCACCGACGTCGTCGCCACCATCGAGGGCCCAGGTGATTCTGCGCGACTGACTGCACTGCGAGTGGGGACAGTCATTCACCTAAGATGGGCTTGCTCTTATTATAATGTTGTCAATGTTATAATTTTACAGGCTAAAGGGAAGCTTTGATAAGGAAACAGTATAGGATAAGGCACTTCCACCTACAATAAGTGTCCCACCGTCTATCAGACAGTAGCTCAAAAGCATTCCTGTTTGAGATAGATGAAATTATGATATTACAACAATTGACTCTTCCCTCCATTGAAAAGGAAGTAGCGCCACAAAGTTAATCTATACAAAGACCGCTAGTGGTAACTACAATAGTTTATACTATTGCAGTTACCACTAGCGGTCTATTGTAGTTACCACTATTTTACATTTGCAAGTTTCAGTCTGATAGACGGTCCGGTTGGACACTTTTTGCAGAAGTTTTCTTGCAAGTGGAAACCCAGCCTTAGAAACATGTTAGTTCTCTGCATACATGGACATCATGGTGGTTGTACTGCAAGAGGTCTTTGTATACATAACTGTGTGGCACATACTCTACTTCCTTTTCAATAGAGGGAACAGTTAGTTGTTTTAATATTGTAATATCATCAATCTCAAATAGAAATGCTTGAATCAATGTTGTGTTATTCTCACTTATACAAGTGCCCTATTATAATTCACTATGCATTAGATTCGGGAAAATCATGCAGGTACCCAGGTACCCGGTTCTGGCGTACCTGGTTCTGCATTCCCTAGGTTCAAACCAATCAACCCACGGAATAAAAAGTTTCATACAAATGTGAAAACCCCATTTCACCCCCTTAGATGTTCGAAAATTTCTTTCTTAGTGGAGCCTTACTTTTCAGGTTGTTCAACAGTCCCCCACGTTTTCGGCCTCCCCACTAATATAATTGTCATATTAAAAATTATAATATGGTAAAAAAACGATAGATATAGTTACATCACTATTATGTTATAGTAAAATCACACTTCACCCTCTTATATAATAAAGTTTATTTAAACACCTAGATAGATAAATATAGATGTATGGTATGGTATGGTTTCTCCGTAAACTGGGCAACTCCTCCTAAGAACGTTGTCCAGGTCACTTTTTTTATTGTTTATCGAACAAATGGTATTATAGGGATAGATATCTTCATGGTTAATAGTAAACGGCAGATGAACCAAAAATATTTCCATTACTTTAGGAAATATTGAGCATTTTCTGAAAAACCCGATACAGGGTACTGTTGCCTGTACTAGGTGTTGGCGCATTATAGGCATATATTTCTCATTCAAATTATTTTGACATGGTATCATTGGCTTGATGAGTATATTGCGTCCTTTTCCCTCCCTCCAAATTCGCCAACCAGGCGCGACACCTAGCTGATGCGCTCGGTGTCAACTGTCACCCTTGAACCGCCGCAAGGGAAGGATCTGCGCACGATAATATATGCGCACGCGCCCTGTGTGAATGTTACCGCAATGCTAAGTACGTGTTAAATTACCTAAAAAAACAGTTGATCAGTGTTGGTGCACCAAAATATAGACAATTCTGGACAGTGGTTAGCAATCGGACCTCATCGGCGATCAACCGGTGATACTGGACAATCCAGGACGCTCTGGACCTTCCCAGGAGTACCTATGTGGAGCGAAGGTGCATGAAATTCCTTTATCCTAGTCCTAAGCATTTTCTCGTCGTAGTTGTGATACAATTTGTTGTAACCAGTCGCCTAACGAAAAAAAATACAGTCCACTCTCTTATAAAATTAACGCCATAAAGCCTTAGAGCACATAATGCATCCTTGCTATCCCAAAACTAATTTGGGCCATAGCACCAGGGGGCTGTGTATTGAAATGAAAAATAATGTTCTGGTAGCAATATTAACCCTTTTTTTATTATTTTTTTATAGTTTAGGAATAAGGTGTTTAATGTGTGTTAATTAACTGAAATCTTAACAATTCTTTATATAAAGTTTTAGTTTTTTTCATTATACACACATCAAAAAAGTCTAAGCAACATGCATGATATTACAAATTTACCATTTATATTAATTAATTTCTAAGCATTTACTCACTCAAAGTGCGTAGGTAAGTAAACTTTTTTGTTATTGATGACTTACTGGCTGGTTGTAAAAAAAAAATTCGATTATGTTTTGTTTTTTTCATAAAATTCAAATGACTGCGAATTTGTTTGAATTTATGTGCGTTTTAATTGACACGTTTATTCTTGACTTTATAATTTTACCAACCATTTAAATAAAATTGAATCGTTAGATATTCTTCACGTCATGGAGCGAGGTCATTTGACGGCAGACGAAATGCAAAGAGCTGTAGGGATGTTGCAAGCGGGAAGTAATCAATCTCAGGTATCTCGACATTTTGGCATTCACAGAAGTGTTATTTGTCGTCTTTGGCAGCGCTACAATAATACAGGGGAACCCGCTGAACAGCACCCAGGCCGTAGAAGGAGTACAACCACTCGGCAAGACCGGTACATACAACTGACTGCAAGACGCCAGCCGATGTTAACCGCTCGAGAGCTAAGTTTGAGGCTACAAAATTCAAGTGGTGTTGATGTGAGTCCCCAAACTGTGTGAAATCGACTGCATGAGTACGGCCTACGAGCTCGACGCTAGAGAACGCATAACATGGACCCAGGAACAATGGGATAAAATTATGTTTTCCGATGAGTCGCGATTCAGGTTTAGGCCTGATGCAAGAAGGGTGCGAGTGTACCGTCGGCCCGGAAATACCGAAAGGCTCAAGTGCGTTCAGAAAGTTCATCCATACAGCGGCTCAACAGTTATGGTATGGGCGGGTATTATGGAGAACAGGCGAATTGAGCTCGTTTTTGTAAATGGAAACATGAACGCTGAAAATTACGTTGAGGATATTCTCAGACCTTATGTCCATCCATTTGCACAAACCATTGGCTCCGATTTTACGTTAATGCATGACAATGCGCGTTCACATACAGCTCGGCGAACCAGTGAATACTTGGCAACGGAGAATATCCGGGTATTGCCCTGGCCTGCACAATCGCCAGACCTCAACCCCATCGAGCACGCATGGGACATGCTCCAGAGACGTGTTTTGAAGGACTTGGACGGAGTGACAACAACCCAACAGCTGAAGGATTTGCTACAATTCCATTGGGAGCGAATACCGCAAGATGACATAAACAGTCTCATTAATTCAATGAATAATCGTTGCCGACAAGTTCTGAATAGCAGAGGAGGCCATACTTTGTATTAAATTGTACTATTCTTTCACAATAAATTCATTTTCTTTAGAAATTTAATTTTGTAATAATTTTAAAAATAAAATTCAACGTTATAATGTGAAGAACCATCCTAAAATTTAAATTAGTACATGTTGCTTAGGCTTTTTTGATGTGTGTAGTTGATAGGTCTACGGTTGGCCACCAACTCTCTTGATAATAAGCGATGGTGTCGCCAAGATGTAGTACGTAAATTTCTAAGGTATGTATTCACTCTAGCCTTGAAGATGCCTACTTCCCAGATTTAGTTTTCAGGAAACAAGTAAGATGATAAAGAGTTCTAATCTTTGGCAGTGCGCGCTATAAAAGTGGAGTCAAATCACTTCGCACGAACACGTGGAATGTCCACAATGTGCGAATACAAATGGTATCATGCGGATATTCTCCTGCTGACGATGAAGTAGAAGCTATGTATGAGGACATATCCGAAGCCATGCATACTTCCGAAATATACTTCACCGTTGTGATGGGAGACTTCAATGCGAAGTTGGGCACAAGGAATAGCGATGAGCTGAGAGTGGGGCCATTTGGATACGGGCAGCGGAACCCTCGAGGACAGAGGCTGGCTGACTTCATGGAGAAGGAGGAACTCTTTATGATGAACTCCTTCTACGAGAAGCGGCCATCCAGGAAGTGGACGTGGATAAGTCCCGACGGTTCCACTAAAAATGAGATAGACTTCATCATGACGACCAAGAAGCACATATTCGATGATGTCTCTGTGATCAGCAAGGTGAAAACCGGTAGCGATCACCGTATTGTTAGAGGCACATTGAATATCAATGTTAAGCTCGAAAGGTCAAGTCTGGTGAAGTCTACGCTCCGTCCAAATCCTGTCTAAATCCAAAACCCCGAAGGCTTTCAGCTGGAACTCCAAAATCGCTTCCAATGCCTAGCCGACTGTAACACAGTGGACGAGCTAAACGACGGGTTGGTGGGAACTGTCCAAGCTGTTGGATCGAAATTCTTTAAGACCCAACGCCGAAAGAAGACTCAAAAGCTCTCAGAAAAAACTCTTGAGCTAATGGCCGACCGGAGCGAAATGAAGCTGCAGTCTTCAGTTGATATGTCAGCCTACGGTGATCTCAATAGACGAATCTGAAGTTCCTTGCAAAGGATTCGTCTTTTGGGCAACACCAAATGACAAAACTAAAGACCGAAAATGGTAGCGTCATTTCATCCAAGCCTGAGATTCTGAGAGAGATCGAGAACTTCTATGGACAGTTATACACCTCGACACGTAAGCCCGCTACTAACACAGCTCAGGACATCAGAGCCAAGTTAGTCCGACACTATACCGAAGATATCCCGGACGTCAGCCTGTACGAGATTAGAATGGCCCTCAAACAGCTTAAAAACAACAAGGCACCAGGTGAAGATGGAATTACGACCGAACTTCTGAGAGCGGGTGGTAGACCGGTACTTTTAGTCCTCCAGAAGTTATTTAATTCTGTCATCCTTGAAGGTACAACGCCAGAGGCATGGCACAAGAGCGTGGTGGTGCTCTTCTTCAAAAAAGGCGATAACACCTTATTGAAGAACTATAGGCCCATCTCGCTCTTGAGTCATGTGTATAAGCTGTTTTGGAGAGTCATTACGAATCGTCTCGCACGCAGGTTTGATGAATTCCAGCCTCCCGAACAAGCCGGTTTCCGAAAAGGCTTTAGCACCATAGACCACATCCATACGCTGCGCCAGATTATACAGAAGACCGAAGAGTATAATCGGCCGTTATGCCTAGCGTTTGTGGACTATGAGAAAGCCTTCGATTCAATCGAGACTTGGGCGGTGCTGCAGTCCTTGCAGCGATGCCAAATTGACTATAGGTATATCGAAGTTTTGAAGTGTTTGTACAGTAAGGCCACTATGTCAGTCCGACTACAGGACCAGAGTACGGAACGAATTTCATTGCAAAGAGGCGTGAGACAGGGAGACGTTATTTCTCCGAAACTGTTCACAAACGCATTGGAGGATGTTTTCAAGCTCTTGGAGTGGAAAAGATCTGGCATCAACATAAATGGCGAGTACATCACTAACCTTCGTTTTGCCGATGATATAGTCATAATGGCGGAATCGCTCGAGGACCTTAGCACCATGCTCAACGACCTCAGTAGAGTCTCCCAGCAGGTTGGTCTTAAGATGAATATGGACAAGACAAAGATCATGTCTAATGCTCATGTTCCACCTATACCGGTAATTGTTGGGAACGATACTCTCGAAGTTGTCGACAAGTATGTCTACCTAGGACAGATTGTCCAATTAGGTAGGTCCAACTTCGACAAAGAGGTGGCGCGAAGAATCCAACTCGGCTGGGCAGCGTTCGGGAAGCTTCGTCCTATCTTTTCGTCCAAAATACCGCGGAGCCTGAAAACGAAAGTTTTCAATCAGTGTGTGTTGCCAGTGATGACTTATGGAACTGAGACATGGTCTCTTACTGTTGGCCTCATTAGTAAGCTCAAAGTCGCGCAGCGAGCTATGGAGCGAGCTATGCTCGGTGTTTCCCTGCGAGATAAGCTCCGGAACGAGGAGATCCGCAGGAGAACTAAAGTGACCGATATAGCTCTTAGAGTTAGTAAGTTGAAGTGGCAATGGGCAGGCCACATCGCTCGTATTACTGACAACCGATGGGGAAGAAAGGTTCTCGAGTGGCGACCACGAACCGGAAGACGCAGCGTAGGCCGGCCCCCCACTCGGTGGACCGACGACCTGGTGAGAGCCGCGGGGAGCCGATGGATGCGGGAGGCGAGCAGCCGCTCAAGGTGGCGTGCTCTGGGGGAGGCCTATGTTCAGCAGTGGACGTCTTCAGGCTGTTAATGATGATGAATGATGGGGTAAGTGAAACATACTTGCACATCTATCCACTTTGTCAACTCTGCTAGGACGCTAATTTTTTTTACACATAGAAAGCCTAAATCTGAAATGGCAAATGACGGCAATAAATACTTTTCAAGAAAATAATTTTTGAAAATTCAATTTGCGTGAACGAAACATCACTTCAAAAATGGTTCACGGTTTTGACAGAAACGTTCCGTATTCTGACGGTAGGTTGACATTGGGGTTTGACTTTTTTTTTTTTTTTTATAGTTTGGCTCCACACATAGTGTATTTAGCCAGTGTCAAGTATTGTAGTTTTTCGTCGTATTATGAAATATTTCATGTAAAGTCAAGTCTTAGTCACAGTCAGTCAGGGTAGTCATAGTCCAGTCTAAGTCAGGTAGTCATAATCCAGTCTAAGTCATGCCCTAGTAAAGTAGTGGCAACTTTACTAGAGGCTTCTATGGAATTTTGGAAGCAACACGAAAAACCACGTTTCACTACATTATATCACTTGCCCACACTTATACTAATAATTCAGCACTTAATGCGTAAAATGCCACTAATTTTAAACATTAACACTAGAAAAAGCATAAGTTTTGTGAAATAATACAATGCAACGACGTGAACTTTTTCACGTTCCCGCCAAAACTCCCGGTTTGACTATTTTGCAGTTGGCTATATTGACAGTTTTGTTTTTATTATCTGTTACCCGCAGTCATTATATTAGGTACCTACTTATATAATAATAGCTGCCAGGTATCACTTTATTAGCGCAGAATCTCCATCTCTTTCTGTGGGTGCCGTATAAGAGCAGACTAAGGGAGTATCCAGAGAATGGGCAGTGGCATTCTCCTTGGTACATTATAATCTTCTGCGATGACAAGTTACTTACTAAGCGAGGTGGTTATGGCAAACCTCCCTATAATCAGCGTCTAAAATGGCGTTTTATGGGCATGCCTGTGTTCAGCACTAGACGTTTTCCAGCTGTTGATGTGAAATACGTGATTTTCGCCCATGGGACATTTTCAATGACATTTGTGATGTAGTAGGTATTTGATTGATTTTATTACCTGTGTCGTCTGTGACTGCAAATACTAACCCCACATTACGCGCCGTTTCATGCATTATTTTCGTGTAAAAATCTACATAAACACTATTAAATTGCTTCATGGCATCAGGCTACTTGTGTTTTGTAAACTCAAAGATAGCTGATTTCTTTTTATTTTATGACCTAGCAGAAAGATTGTGTGACGCGTGTGCTAGAGCATTGAAACCATTTCGCCACATAGCATAGAGCTAAACTGCGTGATTTATTGATTACTATAGGGTTTCACTTAGGTACTCCTTCGTTTCACTTACCCCACCTGACCTTACATTTTAGTTTTTACAATAAAGAAGCAGTAAACACTGGTAAAACATAAAAACACTGGTAAAACATAAATTCTAGGTATCAAGGTAAATTACTCTATAGATAGAGCTAACGAAATCGCCCATTATCTACCCAAAATTTTTGGGAGACGTTCTTATTCAGGCAGCACAGCACCTCGTGTGGGAGCAAGAAACAACTAGGCGGCCACGTGAAATAGATTTCTACTAGTGGGAATTCTGTGGTCCTCAGGGACGGCGGCCTCGGGGATCGGGGTACTCGGGGAGTAACCCATCAAAAATGTAAACCCAGAAATAAAACCGTATTTGGCTGTACGAGGGGAGTTCAATGTATTCTCGGTATAGGCATGAAACAATAAGCAGAAAATTCTGAATAAAATTTATTTTTCAATTTAGTCCCCTAGGATTTCAACACACTTATTTGTCCTAAAAATAACTTTTCAATTCCCTCCAAAAAATATTTTTCTTCCTGGTCTGAAAAATGATCGTTAATTGCTGCCTTTAACTCTTTATCGTCGGGAAAATGCTTGCCTCGAAGTTCTTTTTTGAGATTTGGGAACAGAAAGTAATCACTAGGGGCTAGGTCCAGGCTGTAGGGTGGATGATTGAATTCTTCAAATCCGCAATCCCGCACAGCAGCATTGGCAATGCGCGCCTTGTGAACAGGCGCGTTGTCGTGGAGAAGCAATACAGGTGCGGTCAATTTTCCCCGTCTTTTTTCTTTTATTGCCTCCTTTAAATTGCGCAGGGTGTTAGCGTAAGTTGCGCCAGTATTACTCTCACCTTTTTTTTTCTGTACTCAGTTAATAAGATTCCCTTGGAATACCAAAACACTGTGGCCATGAGCTTTCCGGCGGATGGGCTGACTTTGAACTTCTTCGGTGGGGCTGTTCCTTTTTTATGCCACTGCATAGACTCCTGCTTGCTCTCAGGATCATAGTGATGAACCCACGTTTCATCACCAGTAACAATCCGATCATAAATACTTTGCGGATTTTCACCACAGAGCTCCAAAAACTCCTTGCAACAATCAACTCGCACTTGTTTCTGAAGCGCTGTGAGCATTCGTGGCACCCATCTTGTTCTGACCTTTGACAAATTCAGCTGGTCATGAAGGATAGTGTGAATGGTACCCACGGATAGCTTGCTTCTTTCTGCTAATATTTTCACTCTCACACGGGCATCTTCGAGTACAAGTTTCTCAACAATTTTTACGTTTTCTTCAGTAGCGGCACTAACCGGCCCACCGGCACGAGGGTCGTCTTCAATACTCTCTCTACCCCGTTTAAATTCACTTGACCACTTCTGAATTGTAGATAATGAAGGGGCAGAATCTTGGTAAACAGCCATCATTTCTTCGTGAGTTACTTTTTGAGTCTTTCCTTGTTTTGTGAGGAATTTTATCACAGCGCGATGCTATCATTAGTATATTACCCCGATACTGAGAATACATTGAACGCCCTACGTAAGTTTTATTTAGAAGATATGTTTGTTTAAATTTAAGAGCTTAAGTTTTTGTTAAATAAATAAAATACCTGGTCGAGAAATTGACGCACTATTCGTGAGTAACAGTCGGATACATATTTATTTAAAATAAATAAAATAAAATAAACTTTGGAGTAAAATTGCTGAATAATAAAAAAACTGAAACACTGAAATCTATCCATTATTACATTATATTTAATTTTTGTCTGTCTGTCCCTTTGAACACGCATCACGCTGGAACTACTGAACGGATTTCGTTCGCTGAAATTATAGCAAATTTTTCGGAATAATATTTAGGATATTTTTTGACCGGTGTGAAGTTAGCGGCCTAAAGTTAGCGGCCTAAGATAACCCTACCAAATTAAAAAGTCACGGCTTCCGACATCCTTCGGTATGGCTCTGTTGAGCCTGTCAGAAGAAAATCATGAACTCTAAGTGCTCGCGAAATGAAGAAATAAAAATCTGTGTAATTTCTCGGTGCTATGACCGAAATTAAGACACTTTGATATGAAAAGTGGGCGTGTGCCGGGAAAATAAAATCACCATTCAATGGGGCTTTAAAAGACCTTCCATACGAGGTACATTTCTATATCTCCAGGTACTTCAGAAATGAGAAAATAATAAAAACCTGTAAAAAAAACTCGGTGGTATGGCTGAAATTGAGACACTTTAATATGAAAAGTGGGCGTGTGTCCGGAAAATAAAATAAGCATTCAATGAAGCTTTGAAAGGCCTTCCATTCGATGTACATCTCTATATCTCCAGGTACTTCAGAAATGAGGAAATAATACAAATCTGTAAAAAATCTCGGTGGTGTTGCCGAAATTGAGACACTTTAATATGAAAAGTGGGCATGTGTATGGAAAATGAAATCAGCATTCAATGAAGCTTTGAAGGGCCTTCCATTTGATGTACATTTCTATATCTCCAGGTACTTCAGAAATGAGGAAATAAGACAAATCTGTTAAAAATCTCGGTGGTATGGCTGAAATTGAAACACTTTAATATGAAAAGCGGGCGTGTGTCCGGAAAATAAAATAAGCATTCAATGAAGCTTTGAAGGGCCTTCCATTTGATGCACATTTCTATATCTCCAGGTACTTCAGAAATGAGGAAATAATACAAATCTGTAAAAAATCTCGGTGGTGTTGCCGAAATTGAAACACTTTAATATGAAAAGTGGGCGTGTGTCCGGAAAATAAAATAAGCATTCAATGAAGCTTTGAAGGGCCTTCCATTTGATGTACATTTCTATATCTCCAGGTACTTCAGAGATGAGGAAATAAGACAAATCTGTTAAAAATCTCGGTTGTGTTGCCGAAATTGAAACACTTTAATATGAAAAGTGGGCGTGTGTCCGGAAAATAAAATAAGCATTCAATGAAGCTTTAAAGGGCCTTCCATTTGATGTACATTTCTATATCTCCAGGTACTTCAGAAATGAGGAAATAAGACAAATCTGTTAAAAATCTCGGTGGTATGGCTGAAATTGAAACACTTTAATATGAAAAGTGGGCGTGTGTCCGGAAAATAAAATAAGCATTCAATGAAGCTTTGAAGGGCCTTCCATTTGATGTACATTTCTGTATCTCCAGGTACTTGAGAAATGAGGAAATAAAACAAATCTGTAAAAAATCTCAGTGGTGTTGCCGAAATTGAGACACTTTAATATGAAAAGTGGGCGTGTGTCCGGAAAATAAAATAAGCATTCAATGAAGCTTTGAAGGGCCTTCCATTTGATGTACATTTCTATATCTCCAGGTACTTCAGAAATGAGGAAATAATACAAATCTGTAAAAAATCTCGGTGGTGTTGCCGAAATTGAAACACTTTAATATGAAAAGTGGGCGTGTGTCCGGAAAATAAAATAAGCATTCAATGAAGCTTTGAAGGGCCTTCCATTTGATGCACATTTCTATATCTCCAGGTACTTCAGAAATGAGGAAATAATACAAATCTGTAAAAAATCTCGGTGGTGTTGCCGAAATTGAAACACTTTAATATGAAAAGTGGGCGTGTGTCCGGAAAATAAAATAAGCATTCAATGAAGCTTTGAAGGGCCTTCCATTTGATGTACATTTCTATATCTCCAGGTACTTCAGAAATGAGGAAATAATACAAATCTGTAAAAAATCTCGGTGGTGTTGCCGAAATTGAAACACTTTAATATGAAAAGTGGGCGTGTGTCCGGAAAATAAAATAAGCATTCAATGAAGCTTTGAAGGGCCTTCCATTTGATGTACATTTCTATATCTCCAGGTACTTCAGAAATGAGGAAATAAGACAAATCTGTTAAAAATCTCGGTGGTATGGCTGAAATTGAAACACTTTAATATGAAAAGTGGGCGTGTGTCCGGAAAATAAAATAAGCATTCAATGAAGCTTTGAAGGGCCTTCCATTTGATGTACATTTCTATATCTCCAGGTACTTCAGAAATGAGGAAATAATACAAATCTGTAAAAAATCTCGGTGGTGTTGCCGAAATTGAAACACTTTAATATGAAAAGTGGGCGTGTGTCCGGAAAATAAAATAAGCATTCAATGAAGCTTTGAAGGGCCTTCCATTTGATGTACATTTCTATATCTCCAGGTACTTCAGAAATGAGGAAATAAGACAAATCTGTTAAAAATCTCGGTGGTATGGCTGAAATTGAAACACTTTAATATGAAAAGTGGGCGTGTGTCCGGAAAATAAAATAAGCATTCAATGAAGCTTTGAAGGGCCTTCCATTTGATGTACATTTCTATATCTCCAGGTACTTCAGAAATGAGGAAATAATACAAATCTGTAAAAAATCTCGGTGGTGTTGCCGAAATTGAAACACTTTAATATGAAAAGTGGGCGTGTGTCCGGAAAATAAAATAAGCATTCAATGAAGCTTTGAAGGGCCTTCCATTTGATGTACATTTCTATATCTCCAGGTACTTCAGAGATGAGGAAATAAGACAAATCTGTTAAAAATCTCGGTTGTGTTGCCGAAATTGAAACACTTTAATATGAAAAGTGGGCGTGTGTCCGGAAAATAAAATAAGCATTCAATGAAGCTTTGAAGGGCCTTCCATTTGATGTACATTTCTATATCTCCAGGTACTTCAGAAATGAGGAAATAAGACAAATCTGTTAAAAATCTCGGTGGTATGGCTGAAATTGAAACACTTTAATATGAAAAGTGGGCGTGTGTCCGGAAAATAAAATAAGCATTCAATGAAGCTTTGAAGGGCCTTCCATTTGATGTACATTTCTGTATCTCCAGGTACTTGAGAAATGAGGAAATAAAACAAATCTGTAAAAAATCTCAGTGGTGTTGCCGAAATTGAGACACTTTAATATGAAAAGTGGGCGTGTGTCCGGAAAATAAAATAAGCATTCAATGAAGCTTTGAAGGGCCTTCCATTTGATGTACATTTCTATATCTCCAGGTACTTCAGAAATGAGGAAATAATACAAATCTGTAAAAAATCTCGGTGGTGTTGCCGAAATTGAAACACTTTAATATGAAAAGTGGGCGTGTGTCCGGAAAATAAAATAAGCATTCAATGAAGCTTTGAAGGGCCTTCCATTTGATGTACATTTCTATATCTCCAGGTACTTCAGAAATGAGGAAATAATACAAATCTGTAAAAAATCTCGGTGGTGTTGCCGAAATTGAGACACTTTAATATGAAAAGTGGGCGTGTGTCCGGAAAATAAAATAAGCATTCAATGAAGCTTTGAAGGGCCTTCCATTTGATGTACATTTCTATATCTCCAGGTACTTCAGAAATGAGGAAATAATACAAGTCTGTAAAAAATCTCGGTGGTGTTGCCGAAATTGAAACACTTTAATATGAAAAGTGGGCGTGTGTCCGGAAAATAAAATAAGCATTCAATGAAGCTTTGAAGGGCCTTCCATTTGATGTACATTTCTATATCTCCAGGTACTTCAGAAATGAGGAAATAATACAAATCTGTAAAAAATCTCGGTGGTGTTGCCGAAATTGAAACACTTTAATATGAAAAGTGGGCGTGTGTCCGGAAAATAAAATAAGCATTCAATGAAGCTTTGAAGGGCCTTCCATTTGATGCACATTTCTATATCTCCAGGTACTTCAGAAATGAGGAAATAATACAAATCTGTAAAAAATCTCGGTGGTGTTGCCGAAATTGAAACACTTTAATATGAAAAGTGGGCGTGTGTCCGGAAAATAAAATAAGCATTCAATGAAGCTTTGAAGGGCCTTCCATTTGATGCACATTTCTATATCTCCAGGTACTTCAGAAATGAGGAAATAATACAAATCTGTAAAAAATCTCGGTGGTGTTGCCGAAATTGAAACACTTTAATATGAAAAGTGGGCGTGTGTCCGGAAAATAAAATAAGCATTCAATGAAGCTTTGAAGGGCCTTCCATTTGATGCACATTTCTATATCTCCAGGTACTTCAGAAATGAGGAAATAAGACAAATCTGTTAAAAATCTCGGTGGTATGGCTGAAATTGAAACACTTTAATATGAAAAGTGGGCGTGTGTCCGGAAAATAAAATAAGCATTCAATGAAGCTTTGAAGGGCCTTCCATTTGATGTACATTTCTGTATCTCCAGGTACTTGAGAAATGAGGAAATAAAACAAATCTGTAAAAAATCTCGGTGGTGTTGCCGAAATTGAGACACTTTAATATGAAAAGTGGGCGTGTGTCCGGAAAATAAAATAAGCATTCAATGAAGCTTTGAAGGGCCTTCCATTTGATGTACATTTCTATATCTCCAGGTACTTCAGAAATGAGGAAATAAGACAAATCTGTTAAAAATCTCGGTGGTATGGCTGAAATTGAAACACTTTAATATGAAAAGTGGGTGTGTGTATGGAAAATGAAATCAGCATTCAATAAAGCTTTGAAAGGCCTTCCATTTGATGTACATTTCTATATCTCCAGGTACTTCAGAAATGAGGAAATAATACAAATCTGTAAAAAATCTCGGTGGTGTTGCCGAAATTGAAACACTTTAATATGAAAAGTGGGCGTGTGTCCGGAAAATAAAATAAGCATTCAATGAAGCTTTGAAGGGCCTTCCATTTGATGTACATTTCTATATCTCCAGGTACTTCAGAAATGAGGAAATAATACAAATCTGTAAAAAATCTCGGTGGTGTTGCTGAAATTGAAACACTTTAATATGAAAAGTGGGCGTGTGTCCGGAAAATAAAATAAGCATTCAATGAAGCTTTGAAGGGCCTTCCATTTGATGTACATTTCTATATCTCCAGGTACTTCAGAAATGAGGAAATAAGACAAATCTGTTAAAAATCTCGGTGGTATGGCTGAAATTGAAACACTTTAATATGAAAAGTGGGCGTGTGTCCGGAAAATAAAATAAGCATTCAATGAAGCTTTGAAGGGCCTTCCATACAATGTACATTTCTATATCTCCAGGTACTTCAGAAATGAGGAAATAATACAAATCTGTAAAAAATCTCGGTGGTGTTGCCGAAATTGAAACACTTTAATATGAAAAGTGGGCGTGTGTCCGGAAAATAAAATAAGCATTCAATGAAGCTTTGAAGGGCCTTCCATTTGATGTACATTTCTATATCTCCAGGTACTTCAGAAATGAGGAAATAATACAAATCTGTAAAAAATCTCGGTGGTGTTGCCGAAATTGAGACACTTTAATATGAAAAGTGGGCGTGTGTCCGGAAAATAAAATAAGCATTCAATGAAGCTTTGAAGGGCCTTCCATTTGATGTACATTTCTATATCTCCAGGTACTTCAGAAATGAGGAAATAATACAAATCTGTAAAAAATCTCGGTGGTGTTGCCGAAATTGAAACACTTTAATATGAAAAGTGGGCGTGTGTCCGGAAAATAAAATAAGCATTCAATGAAGCTTTGAAGGGCCTTCCATTTGATGTACATTTCTATATCTCCAGGTACTTCAGAAATGAGGAAATAATACAAATCTGTAAAAAATCTCGGTGGTGTTGCCGAAATTGAAACACTTTAATATGAAAAGTGGGCGTGTGTCCGGAAAATAAAATAAGCATTCAATGAAGCTTTGAAGGGCCTTCCATTTGATGCACATTTCTATATCTCCAGGTACTTCAGAAATGAGGAAATAATACAAATCTGTAAAAAATCTCGGTGGTGTTGCCGAAATTGAAACACTTTAATATGAAAAGTGGGCGTGTGTCCGGAAAATAAAATAAGCATTCAATGAAGCTTTGAAGGGCCTTCCATTTGATGCACATTTCTATATCTCCAGGTACTTCAGAAATGAGGAAATAATACAAATCTGTAAAAAATCTCGGTGGTGTTGCCGAAATTGAAACACTTTAATATGAAAAGTGGGCGTGTGTCCGGAAAATAAAATAAGCATTCAATGAAGCTTTGAAGGGCCTTCCATTTGATGCACATTTCTATATCTCCAGGTACTTCAGAAATGAGGAAATAAGACAAATCTGTTAAAAATCTCGGTGGTATGGCTGAAATTGAAACACTTTAATATGAAAAGTGGGCGTGTGTCCGGAAAATAAAATAAGCATTCAATGAAGCTTTGAAGGGCCTTCCATTTGATGTACATTTCTGTATCTCCAGGTACTTGAGAAATGAGGAAATAAAACAAATCTGTAAAAAATCTCGGTGGTGTTGCCGAAATTGAGACACTTTAATATGAAAAGTGGGCGTGTGTCCGGAAAATAAAATAAGCATTCAATGAAGCTTTGAAGGGCCTTCCATTTGATGTACATTTCTATATCTCCAGGTACTTCAGAAATGAGGAAATAAGACAAATCTGTTAAAAATCTCGGTGGTATGGCTGAAATTGAAACACTTTAATATGAAAAGTGGGTGTGTGTATGGAAAATGAAATCAGCATTCAATAAAGCTTTGAAAGGCCTTCCATTTGATGTACATTTCTATATCTCCAGGTACTTCAGAAATGAGGAAATAAGACAAATCTGTTAAAAATCTCGGTGGTATGGCTGAAATTGAAACACTTTAATATGAAAAGTGGGCGTGTGTCCGGAGAATAAAATAAGCATTCAATGAAGCTTTGAAGGGCCTTCCATTTGATGTACATTTCTATATCTCCAGGTACTTCAGAAATGAGGAAATAATACAAATCTGTAAAAAATCTCGGTGGTGTTGCCGAAATTGAAACACTTTAATATGAAAAGTGGGCGTGTGTCCGGAAAATAAAATAAGCATTCAATGAAGCTTTGAAGGGCCTTCCATTTGATGTACATTTCTATATCTCCAGGTACTTCAGAAATGAGGAAATAATACAAATCTGTAAAAAATCTCGGTGGTGTTGCCGAAATTGAAACACTTTAATATGAAAAGTGGGCGTGTGTCCGGAAAATAAAATAAGCATTCAATGAAGCTTTGAAGGGCCTTCCATTTGATGCACATTTCTATATCTCCAGGTACTTCAGAAATGAGGAAATAATACAAATCTGTAAAAAATCTCGGTGGTGTTGCCGAAATTGAAACACTTTAATATGAAAAGTGGGCGTGTGTCCGGAAAATAAAATAAGCATTCAATGAAGCTTTGAAGGGCCTTCCATTTGATGTACATTTCTATATCTCCTGGTACTTCAGAAATGAGGAAATAAGACAAATCTGTTAAAAATCTCGGTGGTATGGCTGAAATTGAAACACTTTAA
The DNA here is from genome assembly GCA_910589525.2 of Ennomos quercinarius. NCBI lineage: Eukaryota > Metazoa > Arthropoda > Insecta > Lepidoptera > Geometridae > Ennomos > Ennomos quercinarius. The sequence continues at coordinate 19,595,649 of OU342492.1, read as the reverse complement.
TATGAAAAGTGGGCGTGTGTCCGGAAAATAAAATAAGCATTCAATGAAACTTTGAAGGGCCTTCCATTTGATGTACATTTCTGTATCTCCAGGTACTTGAGAAATGAGGAAATAAAACAAATCTGTAAAAAATCTCGGTGGTGTTGCCGAAATTGAGACACTTTAATATGAAAAGTGGGCGTGTGTCCGGAAAATAAAATAAGCATTCAATGAAGCTTTGAAGGGCCTTCCATTTGATGTACATTTCTATATCTCCAGGTACTTCAGAAATGAGGAAATAAGACAAATCTGTTAAAAATCTCGGTGGTATGGCTGAAATTGAAACACTTTAATATGAAAAGTGGGTGTGTGTATGGAAAATGAAATCAGCATTCAATAAAGCTTTGAAAGGCCTTCCATTTGATGTACATTTCTATATCTCCAGGTACTTCAGAAATGAGGAAATAAGACAAATCTGTTAAAAATCTCGGTGGTATGGCTGAAATTGAAACACTTTAATATGAAAAGTGGGCGTGTGTCCGGAAAATGAAATCAGCATTCAATGAAGCTTTGAAGGGCCTTCCATACAATGTACATTTCTATATCTCCAGGTACTTCAGAAATGAGGAAATAATACAAATCTGTAAAAAATCTCGGTGGTGTTGCCGAAATTGAGACACTTTAATATGAAAAGTGGGCGTGTGTCCGGAGAATAAAATAAGCATTCAATGAAGCTTTGAAGGGCCATCCATTTGATGTACATTTCTATATCTCCAGGTACTTCAGAAATGAGGAAATAATACAAATCTGTAAAAAATCTCGGTGGTGTTGCCGAAATTGAAACACTTTAATATGAAAAGTGGGCGTGTGTCCGGAAAATGAAATCAGCATTCAATGAAGCTTTGAAGGGCCTTCCATACAATGTACATTTCTATATCTCCAGGTACTTCAGAAATGAGGAAATAATACAAATCTGTAAAAAATCTCGGTGGTGTTGCCGAAATTGAGACACTTTAATATGAAAAGTGGGCGTGTGTCCGGAAAATAAAATAAGCATTCAATGAAGCTTTGAAGGGCCTTCCATTTGATGTACATTTCTATATCTCCAGGTACTTCAGAAATGAGGAAATAATACAAATCTGTAAAAAATCTCGGTGGTGTTGTACCTGGAGATATAAAAATGTACATCGTATGGAAGGCCTTTTAAAGCTTCATTGAATGCTTACTTTATTTTCCGGACACACGCCCACTTTTCATATTAAAGTGTCTCAATTTCGGCAACACCACCGAGATTTTTTACAGATTTGTATTATTTCCTCATTTCTGAAGTACCTGGAGATAAATGTACATTGTATGGAAGGCCCTTCAAAGCTTCATTGAATGCTTATTTTATTTTCCGGACACACGCCCACTTTTCATATTAAAGTGTTTCAATTTCAGCCACACCACCGAGATTTTTAACAGATTTGTCTTATTTCCTCATTTCTGAAGTACCTGGAGATATAGAAATGTACATCAAATGGAAGGCCCTTCAAAGCTTCATTGAATGCTTATTTTATTTTCCGGACACACGCCCACTTTTCATATTAAAGTGTTTCAATTTCGGCAACACCACCGAGATTTTTTACAGATTTGTATTATTTCCTCATTTCTGAAGTACCTGGAGATATAGAAATGTACATCAAATGGAAGGCCCTTCAAAGCTTCATTGAATGCTTATTTTATTTTCCGGACACACGCCCACTTTTCATATTAAAGTGTTTCAATTTCGGCAACACCACCGAGATTTTTTACAGATTTGTATTATTTCCTCATTTCTGAAGTACCTGGAGATATAGAAATGTGCATCAAATGGAAGGCCCTTCAAAGCTTCATTGAATGCTTATTTTATTTTCCGGACACACGCCCACTTTTCATATTAAAGTGTTTCAATTTCGGCAACACCACCGAGATTTTTTACAGATTTGTATTATTTCCTCATTTCTGAAGTACCTGGAGATATAGAAATGTACATCAAATGGAAGGCCCTTCAAAGCTTCATTGAATGCTTATTTTATTTTCCGGACACACGCCCACTTTTCATATTAAAGTGTCTCAATTTCGGCAACACCACTGAGATTTTTTACAGATTTGTTTTATTTCCTCATTTCTCAAGTACCTGGAGATACAGAAATGTACATCAAATGGAAGGCCCTTCAAAGCTTCATTGAATGCTTATTTTATTTTCCGGACACACGCCCACTTTTCATATTAAAGTATTTCAATTTCAGCCATACCACCGAGATTTTTAACAGATTTGTCTTATTTCCTCATTTCTGAAGTACCTGGAGATATAGAAATGTACATCAAATGGAAGGCCCTTCAAAGCTTCATTGAATGCTTATTTTATTTTCCGGACACACGCCCACTTTTCATATTAAAGTGTTTCAATTTCGGCAACACAACCGAGATTTTTAACAGATTTGTCTTATTTCCTCATCTCTGAAGTACCTGGAGATATAGAAATGTACATCAAATGGAAGGCCCTTCAAAGCTTCATTGAATGCTTATTTTATTTTCCGGACACACGCCCACTTTTCATATTAAAGTGTTTCAATTTCGGCAACACCACCGAGATTTTTTACAGATTTGTATTATTTCCTCATTTCTGAAGTACCTGGAGATATAGAAATGTGCATCAAATGGAAGGCCCTTCAAAGCTTCATTGAATGCTTATTTTATTTTCCGGACACACGCCCGCTTTTCATATTAAAGTGTTTCAATTTCAGCCATACCACCGAGATTTTTAACAGATTTGTCTTATTTCCTCATTTCTGAAGTACCTGGAGATATAGAAATGTACATCAAATGGAAGGCCCTTCAAAGCTTCATTGAATGCTGATTTCATTTTCCATACACATGCCCACTTTTCATATTAAAGTGTCTCAATTTCGGCAACACCACCGAGATTTTTTACAGATTTGTATTATTTCCTCATTTCTGAAGTACCTGGAGATATAGAGATGTACATCGAATGGAAGGCCTTTCAAAGCTTCATTGAATGCTTATTTTATTTTCCGGACACACGCCCACTTTTCATATTAAAGTGTCTCAATTTCAGCCATACCACCGAGTTTTTTTTACAGGTTTTTATTATTTTCTCATTTCTGAAGTACCTGGAGATATAGAAATGTACCTCGTATGGAAGGTCTTTTAAAGCCCCATTGAATGGTGATTTTATTTTCCCGGCACACGCCCACTTTTCATATCAAAGTGTCTTAATTTCGGTCATAGCACCGAGAAATTACACAGATTTTTATTTCTTCATTTCGCGAGCACTTAGAGTTCATGATTTTCTTCTGACAGGCTCAACAGAGCCATACCGAAGGATGTCGGAAGCCGTGACTTTTTAATTTGGTAGGGTTATCTTAGGCCGCTAACTTTAGGCCGCTAACTTCACACCGGTTATTTTTTGTTATCTAAAACAGCCAAGAAAAAAAAGCAGCCAAGTGGGTTCCACGAAAACAAGGATGTTATTTTTATGCAAGTTTTTTTTGTATATAATTTTTTAATTTACCATTTATTTATACTCACGCTGGCGAAGGGAAGAGAGAAGGGAAAGGGGAAAAGGATGAATAGATGGGAAAGCAGTAGAAGGGAGGCTGCTGTTATTAATGATAATATTAGTTAATCATCCATCCTTTTTTTTTAACTGATAGTTTACAAAATGGGAATATATATTACTTATAGCACTTAAAAAAATTAACCTTAACTACTAAAATCATGCGGTGGACATATTCCCTTCTAGATGTAAACCTATCTTGCGTATTATAGCTAACACTTTGCGTTTATCCTTCCATAAGTAAATCCAGTCCGTGGCTTGCGGCTTCATTCGCAACACTCCCGTACCTAGAACGATGTCGGTTATCGTTCCAGCGGACACGCCGTACTGGGGCGGGGTGTTCCGCGTGCGGCTGGTGCTGGGCCGCGAGTTCCCGGCGTCCCCGCCCCGCGCCTACTTCCTCACCAAGCTGTTCCACCCGAACGTGTCGGCCGACTCGGGCGAGGTGTGCGTCAACACTCTCAAGCGGGAGTGGAAGCCCGAGCTGGGGCTCGCGCATGCGCTGCTGGCGCTGCGGTGCCTGCTCATAGCGCCCAATGCGGACTCGGCGCTCAACGCGGAGGCAGCCGCTCTGCTGCGCGACCGGTACGACGACTACTTCGCTCGCGCCAAGCTGCTCACTGACATCCACGCTCGCCCGGGCCCTGAGCGTCAGGTGAGTAGCATACACACACGCGCACACACCCCCACACTCGCACACACTCGCACCCGCTCACACCCGCGCGGTGTCCGCAGGAGGAGGCGGGCCCGCGCGCCAAGCGGCCGCGCGCGCCGCCGGGCCCGGCGCCCGCGCCCCGGGACAAGGACCGGCGCCGGATCCTCAAGCGGTTATGAGCGCTCCACTCCACTCCACCACCGCCGCCCGCCGAGGAAGGATAGCCGCCGCATCGTGTGTACATAGAGGTGTTCGTTTCGACTAATGTTAACGTTCTTCTGATATTAAGTTGACACTGTACTGTAATGTTGTACTTACGATAGTTGGTTGACGAGCGCTCGCAGCTCGGCCGCGCCCCGCGCCCGGCGCCCGACTTGCGAGATATAATTTTATGTATTGTGTATATGATTGTAAGGTGTCGCTTTTGAATGATGTAATAAACTAAATGTAATTTAGATGATCCGATTCTTTTCTCTATCAATTTTGTTTATCAGCAGAGGTAACGTGTAAGTAACAGTACATAATATAATGTACATTAGTGCATGCGCGGGATGTCGAGTAAGCAACGGAAGGCAGGTGCTTCCAGAGGTCGTCAGTAGTAGTAGGTACATTACTGCAACGGCCGGCAACAGAGGCATTGATGGACGAACGTGGAAATGTGGGCACACACATACGTAAGTCCATCAATGCCTTGTTGTGGCCAAGGATTCTATAGTACTTTTCTCAAATATTGCGCGGAAATTCAAACTATCATCTATTCTCGTCTATTCCCATTTATAATCATCGATTCTCAACAATCCTCATCAATTCAATTCGCATCAGTTCGTATATTTAAATATTTTGTATTTTTGTATTTTGTATCAGTTCTCATCAGTTCTAGTCTATTCTCATCAATTCTCATCAGTTCTAGTCTATTCTTATCAATTCTCATCAGTTGTCATCAGTTCTCATCAGTTCTCATCAATTTACATCAATTCTCCTCAATTCTCATCTATTCTATGTGCAAGCCAGTACGAAAAGATTTTTTCAATATTAAATTACACGACAGTATTATTATGAGTTTTTCTCAAACATGCTTGGAAATGTTAGTATTATTTTTACAACCTTCTTCGAGATAAATCGAAAATGCTGTAGGTGCTGGCGAGCAGCGGCCGGCAAAAGTTGTATGAAAATCCATATCTGTCGTGGTTTAGCGGCCAAATAAATTTCATACAAAACTCATATCTGTCGTGTGATTTAAAAATGGAACGATCTTTTACTCCAAAACAAGGAAACCACGGAGGTAACTTATCAAAGTTTTTATTTAAAATTCGAACTGGCTTGCAAATAGGAAGCTGTCACTGACCTCTATAATACAAGTACGCTGGACGAGTTTTGGCGGGAACGCGGAAAAGTTCACGTCGTTGCATTGTATTATTTTTCAAAACTCGTGCTTTTTCCAGTGTTAATGATTAAAATCGGTGGCGTTTTACGCATTAAGTCTGAATTACGAGCATGAGTGAGGGCAAGTGATATAATGTGGTGAAACGTGTTTTTCGTGTTGCTTCCAAAATTCCATAGAAGCTTCTAGTAAAGTTGCCACCACTTTACTAGGGCATGACTTAGACTGGACTGAGACTACCTGACTTAGACTGGACTATGACTACGCAGACTGTGACTAAGACTTGACTTTACGTGAAATATTCTATCATTATGAAAAATTACAATACTTGACACTGGCTAAATACACTATGTGTGGAGCCAAAATATAAGAGAAAAAAAAAAAAAAAGTACGCTGGACTTCATACTCTCGGGTGTTATGAGAAGCCATTTGATTTTCGCCATTTTGGCGCTAATAGCAGTGTGAGGGTCCATGGAACTAATATTAGGGATGAGACATAACTTTCGATAAAAATACGATATCGATATCACTACAGACTCAGGCAGTTATTTAATTCTATGTACATATACGAGTACTGAGGCAAAAAAAAACACACTATTCCCAGTAAAATAAATAAGCGTCTTTTTTGTATATTTGAGTTTAAGAAATCTACTTAATTATTGTTAACTAGCTGCACTCCGCGGTAATCCAGCATAATATGTAGCCTATGTGTCTAGGGTTTTAGGTATTCTCAATTTCCGAATTCCATCATAATCAGTCCAGCCGTTTAAGCGTGCAGAAGTACGTAATGTGCACACAACTTCTTTAAAATATTAGATTGATAGCTCGATTTGAGGTTCACTTACTTATGGAATGTTATTCCGCTGCCTTTTCGGTAGCGATTTGTACAAAATACGCATAACTTCATCACAAACATGTACCGTAATCAAACACCAAACACAAAGAGTAGCCTTTTATCATCTTATTTTACGATTTTTCATCAGAGACGCAGCAAACTTACCAACAGCCACATTGAAAAATGTAAATTTTAGTACCCGAGACCCTCAAGAGGGCACAAAAAAGGACTGTCATTTCCTAGAGAATATTTACTCCAGCGTACTTGTATTATAGAGGTCAGTGGAAGCTGTTAATTGGAAAAAAGTAATACTTTATGGTGGGAAAAAATATTTTCAACTAAAAAATTCTTTGTTTTAATTTCCGCGCAATTTTTGAGAAAAGTACTATACAAGCCTTGGCCACAACAAGGCATTGATGGACTTACGTATGTGTTCCTCGCCTTCGCCTCGGCCCACATTTACACGTTCGTCCATCAATGCCTCTGTTGCCGGCCGCTGCAGTAATGTACTATTGTATGTAATTTATTTGGCCGCTAAACCACGACAGATATGGATTTTCATACGACTTTTGCCGGCCGCTGCTCGCCAGTACAGCAATTTCGATTTATCTCGGAAGGTTGTCAAAATAATGCTCACATTTCCAAGCATTTTTGAGAAAATATATTTTTTCATTTTTGTCTCTCTGTATCTGAACATCACGACGCAACTAATGGATTCAAATGAAACTTATCATGATTTGAGTTCATATTACGAGGTAGGTGGGTTATAGGATACCTTTTATCCCGAAATTGAGCACGGTTCCCTCGGCAGAGGGGATGAAAGTTTAAGTTTGTACTTATAGTTGTAATTCATCAACGCGTGGTTCCATTTTATTCAATTTTTTTTTTGGGAAGCGGGTACTTTAAATGTTGTTCCGTAAATATTTCAAAGTCATCGGTTTTGTAGTTCACAAATTACAGACATCCTACCTTCAGTGTTACGTCGAAAGAAAGCCACTCCTGGGGGCGTACCGTGAGCTCTTAGCGCGATTCAAAACTAAGCCTATATTGGATTGCTTTGTTTTTTTTGTTTGGGGATTTTGACGAGCGATCCAGTATAGGCTCTGTTTTAAATCGCGCTAAGAGCTCACGGTACGCCCCCTGTCCTGTACTATGGGAAGAGAGAGAAGGGGCGGCGGAAAAGATAAGGGAAAAGGATGAATGGATGAAGGTGAAAGCCGTTTCATCCATTCATCCCTTTCCCTTTTCCTTCTTTCTCTTCCTTTAGACTGAGATAAGGCGTAAAACTAATTAACCCGTGCGAAGCCGGGGCGGGGCAGCTAGTTACTGGATGTTATGTTTTTGTTATTTATTTATTTATTTATTGTGATAAAAACGACAAAATCAATTACAATTACCACAAAACATTTCATACAGAATAAACATGTCAAAGTATTAAATAATAAAAAATAGGTACAATGGATTATTACAAATGTCAAATAAAATAAAGTCAGAATTAAACAAAAAAAATAAAATAAAAATAATAATAATAATAAGAAATGTTATTCACTGTCACTACTATCGGGATTACCCGTATTGCTCCATTGGTCACTCATGCTTTCACAATATGTCAATACTGCAGCAACAATGTCAGACCACTTGTCAAAAGAAAAGTCAAAATCAGTGTTGGCGTCACGGAGTGCATTGAGGTGGCGCAGAGGGCGAACCAGCGGAGACATCGCTCTTGCCCTTGTACGACCGCTATCAACTGAGAAGAGTTTATGCTGTCCTCTGTCACCACGCCTCTTTAACGGGACCTCGATTTCGTCAGGGACGAATAACACACACAGTAGATTGTGCAAGAGTAAACAGTCCACAGAACCCTTCAGCACTTTGAGGCAAGTGGTGAGCTGATGGAACATTCTTCTCACCTCCAGAGAGTTAAAGCCTAAGTGCCCGAGCAGAAACTTGGTCGGGTACCGGAATGGGTAGTAACCATAGGTTTTTTTGTAAAGAGATCTTAAAAAGGCTTTTTGGACCTTTTCAAGCATCCGAGCATAGGTAACATGTTGCGGATTCCAGACACACGCGCCCGATTCAAGCTTGCTTCTTACTAAGGCGTTACGTTATACAAGGTTGTTATAACTTGTGGATTGTTGAAGTCTTTGGCATTTCGTAATACAAAACCCAACCGACGATAGGATTCTTTAGCGAGACTAGCTATATGATCATGAAATGTCAAAGCGCGATCGAAAGTAATTCCTAGATCTTTAATTATGTATTCGTGAACACAATTTTCCTTTTATTTAGGATAAAATAGAAGGTATTCTTAGTTCTGATGTTGATCATTGGCAACCCGTGTGCAAAACATCTAAATCCGTTCGGTCGTCTTGACGTGAAAGCCATACAAGCAGACAAACAGACAGCGCGTCACTTTTATAATTATATCAGTGGGGATAGAGATACTTTACCCATTTTGTATAAACCTTTCAATAAAAACCCCACAAGTTTCATTCTATGGTCATTTTGTTAAAACAGATAAACAGATAAACATTTTATTCATAATTGTTTCGAATTATGAGTCCATAACTATGTGTCAATACAAGTTATTACCAATTTAATTAATAACATTCAATAAAAAGTAATAAAAATAATAAATATTCACTCATAATAGCATTATAGTACAAATATTAAACAACAATCAATAATTCATAAATAAATAATACTCAATCGAATCATTAACAAATCACAATAAAATAATTATTTTGTTGCCACAGGAACTCGTCAAATGTATAAAACGTTTTCTCGACGAGCCAGTGTTTTAATTTCTTTTTAAATGAATTAAAGCTAGTTGCTTCTTTAATATGCTCCGGTAAATCATTATATAATACTGTCGGCCCCACAACATGCGTCGGCTTATCATTATATAATACTGTCGGCCCCACAACATTATATAATACTGTCGGCCCCACAACATGCGTCGGCTTATCATTATATAATACTGTCGGCCCCACAACATGCGTCGGCTTATCATTATATAATACTGTCGGCCCCACAACATGCGTCGGCTTATCATTATATAATACTGTCGGCCCCACAACATGCGTCGGCTTATCATTATATAAAACTGTCGGCCCCACAACATGCGTCGGCTTATCATTATATAATACTGTCGGCCCCACAACATGCGTCGGCTTATCATTATATAATACTGTCGGCCCCACAACATGCGTCGGCTTATCATTATATAATACTGTCGGCCCCACAACATGCGTCGGCTTATCATTATATAATACTGTCGGCCCCACAACATGCGTCGGCTTATCATTATATAATACTGTCGGCCCCACAACATGCGTCGGCTTATCATTATATAATACTGTCGGCCTCACAACATGCGTCGGCTTATCATTATATAATACTGTCGGCCCCACAACATGCGTCGGCTTATCATTATATAATACTGTCGGCCCCACAACATGCGTCGGCTTATCATTATATAATACTGTCGGCCCCACAACCTGCGTCGGCTTATCATTATATAATACTGTCGGCCCCACAACATGCGTCGGCTTATCATTATATAATACTGTCGGCCCCACAACATGCGTCGGCTTATCATTATATAATACTGTCGGCCCCACAACATGCGTCGGCTTATCATTATATAATACTGTCGGCCCCACAACATGCGTCGGCTTATCATTATATAATACTGTCGGCCCCACAACATGCGTCGGCTTATCATTATATAATACTGTCGGCCCCACAACATGCGTCGGCTTATCATTATATAATACTGTCGGCCCCACAACATGCGTCGGCTTATCATTATATAATACTGTCGGCCCCACAACATGCGTCGGCTTATCCGACCGCGCGAGTCTCCTGGACACCGATGCGAGCTTATGAGCCCCGCGAGTATTATATGAGTGCTTGTCTCCTCGCCTCATAAATAAGTCCAAGTTCTGTCTGACATAGATAGCTACCTGCAGTATCACCAGTGAGGCCAGTGTTGGTATCTCGAGCGACTTAAAGTAGGGTTCAGCCGACGTCCGACGCGATACCCGTGCAATCACCCTTACGGCCCTTTTCTACGTACGGAAGGCGCGAAGTCTGTCAGCAGCGCGCCCCCAGAGCTCGGTGCCGTATTGTAGGACTGAATGCACGGTTGCAAAATAGCACGTACGAACTACGTCGGCATCCACCACTCTTGCTAAACAACTTAAGGCGTAACAAGCACTCCCCAACTTTGCACAAAGCTTGTCGATGTGTGAGCTTCATGTTAGACCACGATCGACTACGAAGTCAAGGAAAGTGATTGAGTCGACTTGGTCTATCGGTTTCCTTCCTATCAAAACTTCTAGTTTCCTTAGTGGTCTCCCTGATATGGAAAACTGGAGAAAGTGAGTCTTTTTCAGGTTAAGGACCAGGCCATTTTGCTCAAACCATCGTGCCAGTTCACCTGCTGTTTCATTTAGGCGCATTTCGAGTTCATCTGTAGTGCTCGTCTTGACAATCGCTGCGTCATCCGCGTACATGAATATCTCGCCGGAGACAATGGAGTCGGGCAAATCATTAAGCAGTAAAGAGAAGAGCATATTGCATACCGATGTAGTAGTAGTGTAGTGTGTAGTCAAACGCCAACCCATTGAAAGTAAGAAAAAAAAAAAAAAAAGATGACCCTTGTACCACGCCCATCGCAGTTGTCAAGGGATCCGATCTTGTGCCCCTCCGTCCCCAACGACCACTTGGGATCTGTTCCGCAGCAAAACTGTCAATAATGCATGAGCGGGTCCGCTTATGCCGTAGTGCTCGAGTTTAGCAGCGAGGACACCATGGTCAGCGACGTCGAAGGCTTTCGACAAATCACAGCATAACACGGCGACTCGCTGCTTTTGCTCGCACGCATTGAGCACGCGCTTAATCACTTCGCGCGCAAGGGAGGTGGTGAAGCGACCCGCTCGGTATGCGTATTGCCGCTCGGATAGGGCCTCGGTGGAGGTCAGGTAGTCGGTCAGACGAGTACTCAGTCCGTTCTCAAAGATCTTGGCTACTGCGGGAATGATTGAAACTGGACGGTAGCCATCGATATCCTAACGTTTTCCTCTCCCCTTAAATAGCGGTGATACTTTGCTAAGCTTCATCGCATCTGGATATAATATATAAAAATAAAATAAAATAATAAAGCTTTTATTTGTTCCTCATACATACTAAACGAAAACATAAGTTTTTATTTCTTAACCTATTACTAATTATAACCTATTCTTATTATTATATAATTATATATATATTTATATATAGGTACATACCTTCACTGTTCGCTATATTTATATCTATTCAAAAATAAAATGTGTTTTTAGTCTAATTTTTTATACTTTTGTATAAGGACCGCCTGTGGCGGTAAAAGCCTCCTCCAGCTGTTTCCATTTTTGCCTGTTTTTAGCAGTTCGGGTCCAGAGTTTTCCTGCGATTTGTACTATATCCCTGTTCCATCTTTGGATTGGTCTGCCTCGCTTGCGCTTTGTGTCCCTGGGAATCCAGTTGGTCGCAATCTGAGCCCATCTATCTCCCTCTAGTCTCTGAATGTGACCAGCCCACTTCCACTTTAGTTTTAAAATTCCTTTTATAACATCTTTAGCCTTCGTTCTCTTCCTGATGTGTGAGTTTTTCACTCGGTCTTTCAGCTTCAAGTTTGTATAGCTCCTTTCTATTCCTCTCTGGCAAACTCTAAGCTTTTCCATTTGCTTTTTGGTTAAAGGCCAAGTCTGGCAAGCATAGGTAAGGCATGGTGTTAGGCAGATATTCATAGCTTTTGTTTTTAGTGTTATTGGTAGAGTCCCTTTAAAAATTTCTTTCATAGCCCAGTACTTGTTCCACGTGTTCTTAATCCTTCTATTTACTTCCTTTTCTGTACATGCCTTAAATGAAATTAGGTGGCCCAGATAGATATAATCTTCGACATATTCCAGCGCAGAGAGTTTACTTTGATAGGTATTTCTGTACTGTTTGTCATTATTTTTGTTTTCTCGATGTTTATTTTTAGGCCTATAGATTCACTCTGCTGATTCAGGAACTTTATCATTGTCTGTATTTCCTCTGGTTTCTCTGACAGTAACACTATGTCATCTGCGAATCTCAAGTGATTCAGGTATTTACCATCTACCTTCACTCCCATTTGCTCCCAATTTAATTGTCTGAAGATATGTTCTAACACCACAATAAAAATTTTGGGTGACAATGGGTCACCCTGTTTTACTCCTCGTTGAATCTGAAAGGGTGCACCCGGTGATTCTAGCTTCACTCGCACTGTGCTATTCCTTGTATATTTCTTTAATGATTTCCACATACTCTGTATTTACTCCTTGTTCTGTTAGGTCCTTCCATATATAATTGTGTGATATAGAGTCGAATGCTTTAGTGTAGTCAATATAGACAATATATAGAGGCTTATCATATTCCGTGTATTTTTCCATTATTTGTTTTAATGTATGAATGTGGTCCGTGGTTGAGTAGTTTTTTCGGAAACCAGCTTGCTCTACTGGTTGGTCGCATCTGGATATGCGCCCGCAGTAATGCAGCGACTAAACATCACAGCTAAGCATGGTGCCAACGTAGTAAGCGCTAAATTAATAACGTCGATACATATATCATATATATGCGTCATCACACCTCGTACGAACCTTCTTAAATACTCTCCATTGTCACGCGCCATACGCTGGATTAATTTGATATCCGAGGGAGTGGACATTTTTAACTACAGCCTGTCGAACTTCATGGAAGTAGCTTTAAGGTATATAGAAAACAATAGTATATCTTAACTATAAATACCTATCGCATCCGTATATTTATTATTATAAGTTGTAACATCGCATTGGAAATTCTGTAATGGTGCTACAATTCTGTTTACGAATAAATAAAATAAATAAATATCTTTTGTAGGTTTTTTTGGTATGCGTGTTACGATTTGGTACACCTCGTCAGCGGTAAATTTAGTGAGTCTCAGGCAACGGTCAGCCGCCGGCTGGCGCGCGGCTGCGAGCGTGGCGCTCACCAGTGGGACAGCGGCGGGCGGTGCTCCACAGGCCGTTGCCGTGCTAACAAACCTGGAGTTCATTGCATCGGTAACCGCTTTTTTCGACTCATATCGCTTACCAGTAGGGTCCCTAACTATGTCGGTAAAGCTGACAGGCAGCCGTTTACTCATGCCTCTTTCTGCGTTTACCACACCCCACATTGCTTTATGCTTACTGGTACTGTTTGCCAACATTCTTGTATAATAGCCGCTCTTATTTGCTTTTACAGCTTTGTCATAAAGTGAATGCAGTTCAGCAGTCAATTTTATGAGATGGTTATTATCGGGGATTTTTTTTCCTAGTTGGATAGTTTCTAATAACATTGTTCTTAACGACTTCATCAGAAATCCAGGTTTTATTACTAATATTTTTACGCTTGAGTGGAAAACATATATGAAATTTGCTGCTGAGTATATTTATTACCGCAATAGTGAAGGATTCTATTGAATCCTGGTGCTTATTCAATACGTCCTCCCAATCAACGCTTAGGATCGCCGCGTGAAAGTTCAATCGACTTACCTCTGAAAAGTGTCTAACAACACGTGTCCGCGCCGCGGTGGCAGCTGCCGTGGTCGGCAAGTGCCCTCGGCAGCACCGCTCGACGGTCACTCGCGTGGCTGTCCACGGCCGCCGCGAGCACTGTTCCCCGCGGCCTGTTGCCATACACGTGCTCCAGACAGGTCGATGAAGTGGCAGTCACTCGTGTAGGAAAGCTGACCACGTTAGTGAAGTTGTAAGCCGACAACATGTCACTCAGCTGTTTCCGCTCGGAGCAGCTCTCATTTAACTAATTAATATTAAAGTCCCCCATTATTAGAACCTCTCTGTCTAATTCACTGGCTCGTTCGAGCAAACGTTCAAAATGAACAAAAAGTTCGAACAATTTATCAAATTGGTTCTGTAAACGCATACAATTATTATATTATTAAAATGTAGAAGTTCGACAGCGGAAACTTCGCAATATTGTTCTATTGATAACTGCACGAACTCAGTACACTCAACTGCTTTAACACCGTTTTTAATGTACAGGCAAGATCCACCGAGCGCTATCTTTTGCCCACAGTAACTGGACGTTAAAGTATATCCATCTACGTTGACACATTTCAGGTTGTTATCGGTCAGCCAGTGTTCCGTTATTCCGATTACGTCACACTGTAGCTCCTTCCGTAGTAAAACTCGAGCTTATGCGTCTTCTTGTCTAGCGATGCTACGTTCTGTTGACAAACGATTAGTGTCGTATCAGCGACGGCCCGCGCGTGCGGTGCTTGTTGATGCCGCTGGACTTGCAGCGGCGCGTCCCTGGGAGGACTCCACGGAGACCACTCTGCAAACCTGGCGCGTGGTGGCCACACCGCGGGATCACAAATACGGCTCATAAGCGTTTCCGGTATTCCGATTACGAAACAGGCATGTCTATCACTATGTATATCTCGCTTCTCAACAGTATAGTTGTCAGATTTTTCTATTTTATTCAAGAAATTAAGCATATTTTTTGTAGTTGTTTCTGGCTTTAGGGACCAGGCCTGAATAAATTTCAGCCGTTCAATTGTTTGCAGCTCGTCATCTTCTATTCCAGTTCCTACAGTTACTGGTCGTGATTTTCTTCCTTTGTAACGCACTGTTTGCCAATCATTATTCACAATGGCAATGTCAGAATATCCAGTGTTTGTTTGTGTAGTGTCGTCATTTTTTTGTGAATACTTTAGTTGTTTTCGTATTCACACCTTTCTTGGCAACTTTGTAGGTGCTTAACGTATTTTTATTATTCGTCTTAGAATGGCTACGAATCGTAGCTAAGGAGTTCTCACCAGCTGTCTGGTCAGCTGAGCTTATCCCGCTCGCGGGTCCACGGTCTACTACGGTCGTCATCGGCACACTGCTTTGTAAGCTCCCAGCGCTCATCGCGCTGCGTTTCTTTGGTACGCTTGATGTAGCACATATTGCGGCAGCGGCGTTGATGTGCGCAGAGCGCTTTAATCGCTGCTGTGACGTAGTTGCATCTAGTACAGTATTAAGTGACTTGCGGGTGGTTGTAGATATTTTTCTTCTCGCAGATGGTGGGTAGATTCTTCAATCACTAACAAGTTTCGCAATTGTGTTATCCTGGGCACTAATTTTGCACTCTAATTCACTGATTTTGCTCACGAGTGAAAGCAACGTCTTTTGCAACTCGAGAATCATTGCCTCAAGCGGTTTTATAGACATTTTGGATGAAGTTATCAATTATAAATGCAGAGACAATCCGAACGTGACCGCAGTGCGCGTGGTAATCAAAGTGTTCCATAAAAGTGTTCCATCGTTTTGTTATGATGACCTTATGGTACGTTGCCCACCCGATGGCGCCCACTGCCCGCTGCCTGTCTGCCCGCTGCCTGCCTGCCCGCTGCCGGTCTGCCAGCTGCCCGGTAGCGGCAAGTATTGTTCGGTCTCGTCCCTCGGTGAACAGTACAGCAGCACTCACGCATTATGCAACACGCAAGTAGCAAGCGTGTAGGTAGGTAGTACCTACAACGCAGGCGTATATAAGCGGGGTGTATCTGGTGTATGCGAGGTATCGAACGGTAAGTAAAACTAGAGACGGCTAACAGTTAGCAACATTTATTATTTAACAAGTGATACGGGTAAACTTAGAGATACATCGCGCGCGAGGCGCTTTAAAGAGCATTTGTCAAATTGAGCACAATTTTTAATTAAATATAGATTAAATATTAAAGTAGGTATACCTACTACCTATTCAATACAACTATACAGCTATAAAGTGCGTACCTGTAAAATTACTTCATTATTATTAGCAAAATACCCTGTAATCGTAGTTCGTAGACAGAGATGTCTACTCGACGCTGTACCTATAATAAGTGGGATAGGTAATCCATACGTACTGGGTGACGCGACGGATATCGATCGGTCGAAAGCGAGACGGCACAACGCGCACCAGGCCGCGGGTGGCCCAGCCTGGTGTGGCGAGTGGCCTGGTGTGGCTGGTGCCCCGGTGTGGAGGGTCGCCTGGTGTGGGGGGTAGCCTGGTGTAGAGGGTGGCCTGGTGTGGGGGGTAGCCTGGTGTGGAGGGTGGCCTGGTGTGGCTGGTGCCCCGGTGTGGAGGGTGGCCTGGTGTGGAGGGTGGCCTGGTGTGGCGGGTAGCCTGGTGTGGAGGGTGGCCTGGTGTGACTGGTGCCCCGTGGCAGCACCCACCGGTGTAGGGTGGCCGCGGGTGCCCCGGTGTGGCGGGTGCAGGGTCAGGGCTTGTCGGCGAGCGGCAGGTCCTCAGGCGCGGGGGCAGCGGGGCGCGGCGCGGGGGGCGCCAGCACCCACCGGTGTAGGATGGCCGCCAGCGCCGCGCCGCTCAGTGGGCCCACCCAGTACACCTGCCCAACAATACACCAAAGTAAGGATGTGCCCAGCTCCACACGTGCTTCCGTAGGGGGAAGCTGGAACGGTCGTCATCCCAAGTTAAGGATGTACCTACGTGAATATATTCTAGGTCTGTGGTCTCGACCGTTTTGGTAATTTGTAACAGTGTTGTAATAACAATTATGTAACTGTTATGTATGCATATATATTATATATTCTCTATTTTCTCTATAATTATATTGTCTATTTTCTCTTCTGTACTGTAAGTTTACCCTTACCACGGTTTAATTAATAGTAATACTGTGGTACTACGGAGCCCGGATCTCGGAGCGCACATTGCTCGGTGTCACCCGAGTCACTCGATGTCACCCGACCCGAGTCACTCGGTGTCGGTTGATTCGGTTGCATCCCAATCGAGTGAAAAGTTTTTAGGTAGTTTATTAAATACAAGAATTACATGTTTAGGTTAGCCTATATTCTCCCACTCGCGCGTGTATCTGTCGCGGAGTATTAAAGCGCACTGTTTTATTTAGTGGTGGTTAAAAAAGCACAAAGCATCCAAAGCGGGTCCGCTTTTGGCCCACAACGTACAACGCCCGCTTTCATGGCTCTCACTTGGCGCTTTTTATAACGCGCTGCCTAGACTTAGAGCGTTGTGCATCGCACGCGCTGCGTACGGAACAACGCGACGCGAGCGCGAGAAGCGAGTAGTAGGTAAAAGCGCCGCGTTTACTAAAGCGGAGCTGCTTGTGCTTACCGAGTTATCGCGGCAGCGGTCGGGCAGCCAGTCATCGCTTGCTTTTGGACGCGGCCCGCTTTGTACGACTCCCGCGCGAAAACGTGAATTTAGGCCGGCTCACGTAATATACCTACGCTTACTTTGGTACGCTTTATGTTTTTTGTTGTACTTTTGATTAGAAACTGTGATAGGACACGCAATAATTATGTAGCTGTGTGATTTGTGAATGGACCTACCTTAGTTTAAGGGTTAATTAAGTGAACATTTAATAAAAAAAAAAATACCGTTTAGTGGAGATTTTCCAATATGGAACTTTTACCGGTGATTTAAGTTCTCCTCGTTATAACTTAAGCACTTAAAAAAGCGTGCTTTAAAAAATAAGCACAAAGTTTGGACCACGCTTTTGGCATTAAGCAGTTAAGAACACTACTAGTTTTATTGAGTAACTAGCTGCCCCACCCCGGCTGCGCACCTGCCTCCTTTCACCTTCATATATTCATCCATTCCCTTATCTTCCCCCCCTCGGTTCTCTCTGTCCCACACCCAATGGTATTCATTTATTTACTTATAATTAGAACAGCCACATCACATATTAACTTGAACTACGCGTACAACATTAATACAAATAGGACTGGTGTATTAATATTTTACGTTTATTTAATAAATGAATATTTTACGTTTAAATACTGCGAGAGGTGTCTAAAAATTACTAAAAGTTATTTATTTTTGTGTTATAGTCATCGTATTCGTCTGTTATTTGTGAGGTGGCACTTTGAAAACCAAGATTAATTTATTTAAAATTAAATTAACACGGCAGATAAATACCATTTTACATTAATTAATTACAGAACATTTCCAACATCACACCACAAAACTAAGATAATAATAATAATAATAATAACATCACCATTCCGCATGACGAGAACCTCGTGAAGGCTGAGAAGGACAAACTCAGCAAGTACCTTGACTTGGCTCACGAGGTAACCGCCATGTGGAATGTTGACTCAACGAGCATTGTCCCGATAGTCGTTTCGGCGAACGGCCTTATAGCGAAGAGCCTCGACCAACACCTCGAGAGGCTCTCGCTAGACGGTTGGATCAAGGGTCAGATTCAGAAGGCAGTACTCCTTGACACGGCACGCATTGTCAGGAGGTTCCTCACTCTGCAGCCCTAACCACCGGTAGCTTGGGTCCTGCCCCGCTGCCGGCGGCACTCTAGGTTTAGGTTTTTTATAATATTTTTGTAAATTCCTTTTTATAGAGATATTGTAAAAAACTTAGGCTTAAGAATTGTAAATAAATGAGTGAAAATAGTAATAAATTAATTCCTCAATACTAAACATGTCAACTTCAACTTCAACTCTTGTTAGCACAAAATATTTTTTTTTAATATTAGTGCGTGAGGCTGGGGTATGGAAGATTCTATGGATTGTGTGACGTGGGTAGTTATAGAAATGTCATGTCCATCATTCTATGACGGTCACGGAGTGTTATCATTTTACATTTTTCTAGGCGCTGACTGTATGCACAAAATAGTACAGAAGTCAATCACATGTATGTAGCGCTCATAGCGAAGCACGACTAGCCGTTTCTAACCGATCGGTAAAGTTAAGCAACGTTCGCTGCGGTCACTACTTTGATGGGTGACCGCTACAGCAAAAAGTGGTATTTACATCTGAGTACTACCGTGCTTCGGAGGGCCGTCGGTCCCGGCTGTTGTCAAGACAATAGTCGTTAAGCCAAGTCAGAAGCCTATGGGCGGCTTAAAAAATTCTGACACCACGGCTGACCACTTGCCTACACGAGAAGAAGAAGAAGAAGACTTCACTTTTCATACCTACGCTCGGCGCTCGCGCTAGGGATGGCGGCGGCGGCTGCGTGGGCGGCCGGCTCGCCGCGCCGAGCAGTAGGTACCTACTTATCATAACTGTAATGCGGAAGATGACCGTATTTTTTATCATCCATACGTAAATACAAACATACATACATAGACTGCTAAAACCATAACCCTTCCTTTGAAATAATTTTTTCGCAATCTATTCTATACATATAATAAAACTGTAGAGATAAAAAAGTCTGTAATTGCAAGATATCAAGAAAAAATTGACACAGGTTGGCTTAAAATTAGCCGCTGATCACGTTAAGCCACTTTTTAAATACTTTGTCTGTTTGTTTGTTTGTTTGTTTGTTTGTTTGTTTGTTATGACTGAACTAAAATACTGAATGGATTTTCATGCGGTTTTCACTGATATGCTTAGAAATAACCGGCGCTTAACATAGGATATATTAAAATTGATATATCGTTAAAAAAATTTGATGACAATTATTGAGATTTCATTACGAAACGAATCGGAGTTTTAAACAACATGGCCGACTCAAGTTTTTTTTTTGCTACTAACGGTAAGTTGTAAGTTACCACATATTGTCACAGATTAGAAAAAAAACAATCGACTACCCTCTGTGCCACAATGACCAAAGAGTAATATTAGTACCAACCGCTACTCTAAGAGAATCAAAACAATTTATAGGTTTCCTATTTATATTTTTACCGGTTGTTTAGCATTTTAGAAGTTAAAGAGATACCAACACCAACAAACCAACAAATATTAAATAGTGTGAAAGAAGATGTTTTTTTTTTATTTTGGCTTTAGACGACATTTGTATTTGCCAATGATACGAAATATTTTATGAAAAATGTTTTAAAAGGGTACTTAGATGTAGGTAAGTATAATTATACATTAGGGTAAGATCCTCGAATTAGCAACATGGCCGTGTAATGTTCGGTTGGAGCTCTTTGAAGAAAATCTGACGATGGTGGTTATGAATTTTGATTTTTTTACCAAAACCTGTGCATTTTTGAATTTCAATGTTTAATAAGGGTGGATTATTATTCCTTAAGTGTTCGTAAACGTGCACGAGTGTTGGCAAATGGTTCCATGTTTTTATAACCATCCATTTTCGTTTTCTCTTCAACGGCTTTTTAGAGTAAAATAAGAGTAAGAGCTTCAGTAAAATATCCACCATTTTACTGATGGCATTTTGACTGACAAAATAGGACTTTGACATGACATAACCGTACAAATTTTTACTCACTTGACATTGGCAGAATGAGGAGTTTTATTTAAAAAAAGAAATGGTGTTTTATGTATGACCCAATAGATGGCGCCAGTTGTGGTTTTACCAAAATCTGTCACTGTCACTGTTTCCAGCATAGACCACAGGTTATAGGAAATGTGTCACGATACTGACTGACAACTCTAAACTGTTTCGTTTATTCTATTTTCGTTGCGCGATAGCTCGGCTTAATTTTGGATCATAATATTAACGTTTATCTGTCTCGCAGTTCTGCTGTACTTCAATTTACTTAAGAAGAATGCACCACAGACTACTTAGAAGATACTACAGACAATGTACTCGTGGCCACTCAACTGAATTTGACATTTCTTTGTAGGTACTCTAAGCATTTTCTTATGTTTAAACTACTCTATGGTTTGAAAGGTTTAAACTATGTACTTACAGCGCCATCTAGAAAAGAAGCGGAACCAGTATTTTTTTTTAAATAAAAAGCCTCATTATTGCTTAAAAGCGATAGAAAGCCATTAACGAAGAAGTGGTAGGTCTGTGACACATGGTTAGTGGCAAAATTGTGCCGTATTTGGCAGAAACAGTAGTCAATATTAAAAAAACCGTTCGGTTTTGATTTCTTCTTCTTCTTTCACGTAGGTAAATGAGTTTTAATAGTCAAAATATTTTAGGTCTGTGGGCTTTTCAATGAACTAAACAAACTGAGCGGTTATATTCTCTTTAGAACAAACCACAGGTTAGAGCAATAAATTATGAAAGACAAACAGACGGACAAGAAAGTGATTTTACATATAAGGGTTCCTTTATTTTAAAACTGTTACGGAACCCTAAAAATGAAACATTCTTTGCAAAAGCGAATCTGATTAGAGCTATTTTAGTATTAAAATTCTCATGAGTGTGATTCATTTTAAATAAAAAAGAGAGCTGATTAGAGCTTTGTACACATGTTATTTTCTCACTCCCACCACTATGTTGAAAGTGCAGTGGGAATGAAACAACCTGAAAAATAGCGGACTTAATATAAATGTCGACTCTTTTTACAGTGGCGTACGTAAGTACTTGTGATTTCTAATTAGTATTAACAAAATTAATTATGTACGCATCGTATAGGTAAATGCAATAAATACTCCAGCTGTAAAGTATGTATTTTATAAACTTATTATTGACACTGGCTAAATACTCAATTCGTATCGACCCAAACTTCAGAAAGTAAAAAAAAATTATGTGGTGAATGCACAGAGTAAATTGTTTTTTTCTCTAATCTGTGGGTGAATGCAACAAAGATACTCTTTGGTTTTGAAACGAAAAGCGCGCGGATATGAAAAGCCGACGAAAACAGTGATTGTTTTGTATTTTTCTAAACTGCCTAACTAAATAATAGATTACCTACCTATTATTTAGGTAGGTATACTTAGTACCTAAACAAAATTTACTGGAACCTCTTATGAAGACTTGAACGGTTTTTATGGTGAAAACACAAGAACATCTGTTTAAGTGAAAATGACAAGGAAAAGATCGACCGTATCACTGGTATGTAGGTAGGTATACCATATTATAGAACTTTTATTAGATGCCTAGACCTATGGTATATTTAAAAAAACTAACGTCTAAGTATAAGGTAGGTCTAAGTAGGTACATATTTAATTAAATATTGTACCTATGATTTGCAGTTTCTAATCCACTATTTTATCAATGTGTAGGTGATCTGATGACACGTGAAAAGCCATACTTACCTACTACCCAAACAACATTTTTACACGTGTGCTACCTAATCTGCTAATACTTGCTGAGCTCCGAAAAGATTTAGTGGATTTTGTTGTTTGGTATATAGAAAATGCATGAACTAAGTTATTATTAGACTACCTAAACGTAGAAATAACACAATACAAGCGTGCGAAGCCGCGGGCAAAAGCTAGTTATTAATATAATTAGATAAAGTTTTGTTGAAGGCTAAAAAATGCGGTTTTGTTACATTTACATCTTCCTCATTAGATTATTGAAAACAAGCAAAACCTACCTAAATACCTCTCTGAAATGACTGGTAGCTTAAAAAACGACAATTCACCGTTTAATGTTGAATTTAAACTACCGTCCACTGTTACAGTTATAATAACTATTTCTAGTTGCTCCATTTTCTATTCGGGTCTATGTGTGCTCGAGCGCACTTAGTATGTAGATTGACTTCTGTACCTTTCTATTTTGTGTTGTATGGACGTCTGTGAGAAAATTTTGAAGTATGAATGAAATGCTAAGTGACAAAAATGAAAAAAAAAAATGTTGGCTTCAGCATCGATAATAGGGACAAAAAAAATTTCAAAATATCTTCAATGTACAGAATCGGTCCTGTTCCAGTTTTATCATAAGAAAGTAGAGAAGTGTAAAATATGCTTAATTGCAAAAGGTTGTACTTCGTACAGTTTCCTTGACTCAATTGATGTAATTTTGTACATTGTTATCCAGTAAAAACAAGCAGCAGACATTGCATTGTATAAGGACATGAACTCACCCAGTGATGTTCCCACTCCCCGTAGAGCAGCGCGGGCGCGAAGCTCCGCGCCGGGTTGAGGCTGGCGCCCGTCGCCGCGCCCTGCGTGCGTGCCAGAGCTATACATCGTGCTGTAGGTCGCGCGGGGTGAAACTGGCATCATCATCAACAACCTGAACACGTTCACTGCTGAACATAAGCCTCCCCCAGAGAGCGCCACCTTGGGCGGCTGCTCGCCTCCTGCATTCATCGACTCCCCGCGGTTTTGACCAGATCGTCGGTCCACCGAGTGGGGGGCCGGCCTACGCTGCGTCTTCCGGTTCATGGTCGCCACTCGAGAACCTTTCTTCCCCATCGGTTGTCAGTTCTACGAGCGATGTGGCCCGCCCATTGCCACTTCAACTTACTAACTCTAAGAACTATATCTTAAGGTAATTGTACTATTTCAGAAATATTTACAATATAAAAAAAAACATTGATAGTATGGAGTGCGCTACTTTAAAAATAAAATATACTATGAGTGAATCATTATCAATAATAACATTAAAACTACCTGTGCAAACTTTAAAGTGGGAGATGGAACCATGTCAAATCCTGGTAGTTTTCATTAAAACATTTTTCAAAATATCAATAATACCTAAATCGAAAGCAAGAAATACTTACAAGTTTGAAAGTAATCTGCATGCCTAATATAATATTATTGATATTTTGAAAAAAAGCTACAGTTTTAATGAAAATTACCAGCCAAGTTAGCATCACCTGTAGACAAAACTGTCTTTCCCCTGTTTTACTCCAAGCAAGTATGAAGAAAGTGACGTAAACCGGGGAAAGACAATTTTGTCTACCGTCCGAGCTAACCCAGCAGCTGGGTTAGCTCGGACGGTAGACAAAATTGATACACGCTCGGTTCCCATAGTAATCAACGAACATTAGTGTTCTGAGCTTGTAATTCTGTGGGTATGGCGTAATTGTAATTGTAATTCTTCTAATTCATGGTGCAGGTACCTACTATCGGAAGCGATCCCTGCGCTTACATTTTTGTTGAGTAAACTTTGCAAATCGAGCGCTGGCTCACGAAGGACTACGCTCGAAGTTTCCTTGCGCGATGAAATCCGAAACGGGAAAATCGGCAAGAGAATTAAAGTCACCGATGTAGTTTTTAAAAGGTAGTAAATCGAAACGGCAACGGGCACGGGCTGCATCGCTTGCAGAATCGATAATCGACGGAGAAGAAAGGCTCTCGAGCGATGGCAACCGCGACCCGCGCTTTACAACCGGGACCGGGTGGTGGCGGCGAGCGAGCGAGCGAGGTTGTCTCACCCCGGCGTACACCAGGCCGGCGACCAGCAGGCCCAGCTTGATGGGCGCGGCGGGGTCCGGGCGGGCGGGGTCGTGCGCCGCCCACAGCGCGCAGCACGCCGCCGCCAGCAGGCCGGTGAGCGCCGCCTCCAGCCCGCACGCGGCGGCGGGCGGCAGGCCGGGCGCCGGCGCCGTGTGCCCCACCGGGCGGCGCGCCCCCGGCGTGGCCTGCAGCAGCAGGAAGCCGAGCACGGCGCCGGCCAGCTGCGCGCACACGTAGGCGGCCGCCAGCCCCGCGCGCAGCGTGCCCGCCGCCAGCGCCGCCAGCGTCACCGCCGGGTTCATGTGCGCGCCGGACGCGGGACCGAACGCCATCACGTTCGCCATCACCACGAACCCGAACGCCATGGCGACGTGCGCGAGCGGCGGCTCGGGCCGGCCCTCCAGCGGCACGGCGGGCGCGAGGCCGAGCCACACGAGCAGCGCGGTGGCCACCAGCTCGCCCACCAGCGCGCGCCACCAGCGCCGCGCCCAGCGCGCGCCGCCGCGCACCAGCCCGCCCCGCGACCCGGGGCCAACCTCTGGAACGATACGTGGTCACGTGCTGGCGTCGGTGCCGGCTCTGGTCCCGCTCGGTAAGCGACCGATGCTATGCGTTATGAATCTTGACGTTTGAGAGCTGATATCTTTGCAGCGTTTGTGTCGATGCAACTTTACCGCGCTGGTTGAGGTGAACCTCGTGAATGTCTCGATAGATGTCGCCACCGACCGCGTAAGTTGAGATCGTTCGTCGCGGAGGTCCCGGCTTTAGGGACGGATGGACGCGGGTTCTAATTCCCATCGTGATTCAAGCAACATACTTAACCTACAATTTTCCGACGTAATAATTGTACCTACTTATTATAAATATTTATTTATTATTTATTTATGTATTCAATTCAATTAGTACGGTTACACCATTTACACTAACTGTTATTTAGATACAATTACAATCTGTTTTTTTTTTAAAAAAGCGAAAAAAGCGAGCGGAACCGACACCCACGGTGCCTATTCCTATCGAACGTGCTTTTTAAATCTTTCATATCCTTAATTTTTCGAACATCAATAATGTCTTAGATTTATCTTCCTTAAATAAATAGATATAGGAATTTATCACAGCACCGTTTGATCGATAGTTGCCACAGATCCGTAGTACACAGACACAGATAGTAGGTAAGTAGACCGACAACGAGATAATTATCTATTATTAAACTAGAAATTACTATACTTAATACTTAATTTTAGAACTAACCCATTGCCTGAACGCAAAGACATCGAGTGAACCGAGACCGAGACCGAGACCGAGACCGAGACCGAGACAGGCAGGTACGTAGCTATCTACTTGGATAAGTAATTGAATGATAAGATGAAAAAGTTTGGGAGAGCGTAGGTACCTAGGGATTGAGCAGGTTATCACATCGACCGAGTTACATCATGGTTACCTAAGGTTAGTGCCAGCCTATACATATCAAATACCGCGGTAACTAATGTTGCTGTTAGGTTTAAGCTACTTTGAATATAAATGTCGACCTAATGCTAATGCCAGGCCATCATACCTACCGCCACCGACATTATGGTATTTATAGACTTAATTATGTTAATCATTAACACTATTTAATCTTCCGCGGCTTGACTCGTATTAAAAAAGTTACAACGGGTCTATTCGCACCTTAGAGTATGCATAGCTTGCTTATGTATACTCTAAGATTCGCACACACAAAATAATGATAATATTTATTTTGAATATCTGTTGCTCAGCTGCACGCTGCCCCAGAGCTGTCGCCGTAGGTCTCTCATTATTCAGTGAGCTAATTATAAATTCCACATTTGGAATAAAAGTATGCTGGGTTCGGCAGCTTGCCGTTGCGTGCCGGACCGCCGATGCCGGGGCCGTGCCACATCATCATCATCCTCTTTGCCTTTTCCCATTTGTTATTGGGGTCGGCTCCCAATCTAACCTGTAGCGGCGAGCTACCAGAATTACACGAGCGACTGCCATCTGACCTCGCAACCTATAAGGGACCAGTAACAGGAATTGTTAGATCAGGCGTCAGATTCTATCAGGCGTCTGACTACCCGTAACGATTGCCATAGATGTTCTTATGACAACCGGGACCGACGGCTTAACGTGCTCTCCGAAGCACGGAGCGATGGCATCGAAAACTGCACATAACTTACTAGATAAGTCATTGGTGCAGGCCGAGGATCGAACCCGGTGCCGTAAGATTTCGGAGCGCACATGCTACCGCTCGGCCACCACTCGTGCCACATGTATTAACTAAATAATATAATTAGGCATGTTTGTTCGTGAACGGTGCGCCGCGTGCCGCTGGCGGGAGTGTGACTTGCGTTGAACTCCGATTCCGATTTTTATTCATGCGAGTATTATATTCAAATTAATGAGATGGCCTCGTCAACGGCGACGGAATTAACTTTCAATTCAGTCGGAGAGGCCGCGGCCGGTTATACTACAAGCACAGTACGCGTCGCACAAGACCATCGCAGTCTCCGTGCCGGAGACGAGCCCCGAGTAACACAGGTTCTCCAGCCTAGTGCTGCGGCCGCGCGAGGCCGGACCGACACTGGACGAGTCGCGCGTTGAAGTCTTTTCAACCAGAAGCTTGCGGCTCCTCGATAAAAGTTCAACGCGCACGTGCGTTCGATCGCTGCAGGAACTTCAGTATAGGTCTCGAGCGGAATACGTCGGGTGATGATGTGCGGATGTGTGTACTGACCGTCGTGTCTCGGCATGGTGCCGGTGCGGTACTAGAGCAGAGCGAGGCGCGCGGACTCGCGGCGTGTCGCGACCGAACTGTGCGAGCGGCCACGCGGCACTATAGGGGACTCTCCGCACTATCTCGCACCACTTTATATCTATTTCATAATGTGTTATGAACTAGATATAAAGTGGCGGAGTGGCGCAGAGTTACTATACTCTTTGGTGGTGACCATATAGAAGCGATGTGCGTGTATTCATGCACTACATCGCTTCTACATGTAGGCAGGCACCTATATACATTTAAGTAATGATGTATAGTTATTAATTAATGTAATTGGCTTCTATAGCCGTTTTAATTAAATAAATAAATAAAATAAAAATAAAAGTATAGGCACATAGTAGGAAGAGAAGAACTAGGTAGGTACCTACCCGCGGTACTTAGGTACATTATATACTTCACAGCAAAGAACCTATTAAGTACCTACCTATATAAGTTAGGTTTAAAAAAAAACCAATATAATTTTGTAAAGGCAAGGCTAGTCGATGATTGTGCCGTCGAGCATCGAGTAGGTACGTTTGATCCATTCTGTTCTGTGCCTCGAGACAGGCACTGGCTTCTGTTTCGAGTGGTGATCCATCGCCGCGACAGGGTGGTGCGGGTAGTGGTAACTAGTGACCCATCGCCGCGTCGGGGTGGTGCCTGATGACCCATCGAGGCGGCGCGGCGTCTTTCGTAGTGGATTACTATTACGTAGTACCCTCAAAGTAGGCGCCCTACGTCTTGTATCGATTTGCGTGCTCACTATTTCAGTCGGTGGAGAAGCGTAAGGATCGTGTGCATAGAATTATATATAGCTAGGCGTGTCGCTTAGCCAAGCTAAGTACTTCATTTCACCAATGGACTACACACATTATGCAACTACCCACTTGTCTCCGACGAGCGAGAAGGTTATCATGTGGATCAGTTTTCTTACTTGAATGTAATAATGAATACTTACCTCGATTTACCACTCTATTACTTATAGGTACTTACTTACATATAGGTGTATACCTATATAATAAAAAATATAAAGTATCTGTCTGCGAGTGGATTTCACGCCAAAAAGCGTAACCGATACGGATGAAATTTTACATATATTTTACATTTCATTGTTTAATTGTTTGCATGAATAAGACTGCAATAACCTTATTCATAGAAATCTTTGCCATAGAGATCAACATGTACTTTTTATGGCAGAAAATTAAGAGTTCCAGCGGGTATATCTATAAGTACATACTTATTATAAATCCATAACTTTCCCAGTAGGAGACACTTTCATTATTCAGTTGTTCGTAGTCATGCTCCTTACATACGAAAAGCGGAAAAATAGCGTCTGCGCAATGCAGGATAAACATTATTAAATTAAAAACTACCTAAGATGTTGGACTTTTTGCACTGTATATATAATTTACCTAGACATAGTAATTAATCGATTGACGTTTTTGTGCTTAAATTCATACATAAAAATTAAGAAAACCAAATTCCAAATGAAATTTTGCACGTAAAGCCCATCTACCGCCATCTAGCGTCTACGCGGTACTGTCAGTCTGTACCTGTCTTGGCTGAGCATCACGCCGAAACTACTAAGTGAATTCCAATGAAACTTGGCATGATTTGAGTTCATACTATGAGGCAGGACATAGGATACTTTTTATTCCAAAAATCAGCACGATTCGGAATTAAATTTTTTAAGTAAAGTCCACTCCACCGCTATTTAGAACGTATAGTAGTCACAGAATACGCCCTATTTACATAGGATAGTAGTATTGCACCATTGACATAAATTATTCTACTACATCCGCGGAAGAAAGTGTTAGTAAAGCCTTTTTGATAGTAGTATTTAAATTAAAAATAATTTGTGGGGGGGGGGGTAGGTGGCTACCTATACGTCAGATCCTACGCCTTACTTCGTAGTAGGAACTCAAATCATGCCAAGTTTCATTGCAATTCATTCAGTAGTTGCGAGATGCTCAGCAGCCAAGATAAACCCTATAAACATAGTTTGCCATAATCACCATTCACCACGCTTGGCAAGCGGCTTGGTGATCGCACAGGAATTTAATGACTTTCTTTATTTCAATATTGCTAGGAGAACAGCCGGGCATACGAAACCACTTTTGGCCAAGCTGAAATAGAGATGCTTGGCGCTCGCTCGGCCTTCGGAGTGGTTTGAACCCCCCGAAAACCCTCTTTGGCTACGCACATGATCACATAGGTATACCTATTTATATCCTGGGCCCTAACTAGGATTTCCTGTATCTAAGGGATCCAAAAACTACGAAAACCCACAACACCCAGACACAGAACAAGTATTTGCGCTTGTTTTTTCTGTGCATATCAAATCTAGTTTTTTTTTTATTTTGGACAACATAGAACAACCCTAGAACAATTCAGCACAACAAAAAAAAGTCCTGATGTCATAAAGTGCGGGGCTAACTTCCCACACTCTGTCCTTTCGCGGTAATCGCACTTGCCGCCTCCGGGTTACGAGCCGACCTGCTCAACCACCACACCACAGAGGCTGCCAAAAATATTATACTATTTGTTAATTCATATAACAAATACTTGTGGTTATTTGTTATATGAATTAACAAATACTATAATCAAACCAAACATAGGTAGTATATAAAATAGATTCTTTCGCTACTCGCTGCTAATCATTACGGAGGGGATCGTATAGGTGTGAACGTACCTACGTATCTACCTGTCATCTTGATAAGTTAATAATGATATTCTTTTAAACTCGAAAATAATAAAAAAATCGATAAGTACCTACTTACTTACATAAAGTCTTAGGTACAATTTACTATGAAAATACTTAGGAACAGACAGGAATAACTCGGAAATAGTGTCTACCCATACAATACATTTGTGCTTTCTGCAACCGGCGCGCGTCGGTCGGTCGTCCCGTCGGCTCTTGCCTCTATCGGCCGCTGCCTGCTCCTCCACTGATCAAGTGACCAATACCTACCTAGTATGATGTTGAGCACCACACAATTAACCGTAATGAAGAGACCCTTCCGCTGGCGTACAGAAGTGTCGGTGGTGATTTGTATCGGCGCGATAACCCGCGGGCGCGGCTATCGGCAGGGCTCCTATCGCGGGGCGCGACCTCGCGGCTCCCGCTTCGAACCGATTTCCAGCAATCCTTATCGCGTCACATGAAGCCGCATCGATTTTTTTAGAGATGACATAATAGGTATTATAATATCGGTGACCCACAAGGTGGCGCAGCCATCTGTTTTGTGCCAATATCTAACACAAGTTGAGCTGTGAGTAGGGTATACCTACAGAGTGAGAGCCGGCGCCGCGCCGCCGCGCGTCGGTCGCCGGAGGTCGGTGGTGACAACAGGTGGCAGGCACCTACTTACCGCGCGAAGGTGACCCACGCGCATAATCTCGAAAATACAATGATACTTAATGATTTTGTATTGTATTTCAAAAAATCTATCAAGGAAATGAATTGCCTACCAATCTGAAATAAGTTCCGTGCTCGTGCGTGAGGCGCGTATACCGTGGTATCTATAGTATAGGTACGTTAGCTATAATTATGTATATAATTCTATCTGTGGTATATTAAGTATAGTAGGTATACCTACCTACCTATGGTAGATACATTACTGCCGCGGTATAAGTACAATAATTTCATTTTTAATATTTTAGTAAGTAGGTAGGTAGGTAGCGACTTAGTATCATCTATTGACTTGTAAAAGTGCTAAAAATAGCCTATTTGCTTGCCGTCAAAGTAACAAATAGGGGCAAATTGCCTTTATTACTCAAGCTAACTACTACAATAATAAAAACTAAACTAAACTAAGCTAAGCTAAACAAATAGTAAGTATTGCATATGTGACTAATGAAATATTTATAGGCAAAGAGTAGATATAAATAAATAACGCTAAGATAGGATTCTAGCTATGAGATACTATTGTCTACTTGGCTTCTTTTATTCCTATAATTATCTAAGTAAAGTAGAATTATAATACATTTATTTATTTTCGTTGATTAAGTATACCTATATAGTAGGTATGTCTATTATGTATGTGTATGTATTAAGTTTATGTAGTTTGTATGATGATGTGTATTGTATATATAGTATGTATAGTATGTACGTTTATGAATAGCTTTTTGGGGAAACCACAGTCCTATTTTTACGTTATTCCTTTCCGTGCAAGTTTGTCTGGAAGAGATCGCTTTGGGCGATAAAACCGCCCATTGTTACACTTTTGTTAGTTAGTTTTTAATGATTTGTGTGTTTCAATAAAGAGTTTATCTATCTAATGAAATAAAATTATGATATATATAACACATATTTGTATAGGTATTCAATTTGTATGTTACTACCATATTGTGTTGTGTTGTCCCACTGTTGTACTATTTGTTTCAGATGAAATTCCTACAGATGAGAAAAAATAATTAACCGGGCAAAATTCTGTCTCCACCGATCAATATCCTTCGTTTATTTTCTCTATTCACGCGACATTGGCAAAATTGTGGCAATCCCACAGAAGCCTTGCCAGGCCTAGCACATCTCCGGTGGAAACACTCACACCGCTTCACAGCCTCGCTAACGCTACGCATGCTCACACCGCCCAGCTGCCTAGCACATCTCCGGTGGAAACACTCACACCGTTTCACAGCCTCGCTAACGCTACGCATGCTCGCACCGCCCAGCTGCCTAGCACATCTCCGGTGGAAACATTCACACCGTTTCACAGCCTCGCTAAAACTACGCATGCTCGCACCGCCCAGCTGCCTAGCACATCTCCGGTGGAAACACTCACACCGTTTCACAGCCTCGCTAACGCTACGCATGCTCGCACCGCCCAGCTACCTAGCACATCTCCGGTGGAAACACTCACACCGTTTCACAGCCTCGCTAACGCTACGCATGCTCGCACCGCCCAGCTGCTTAGCACATCTCCGGTGGAAACATTCACACCGTTTCACAGCCTCGCTAACGCTGCGCATGCTCGCACCGCCCAGCTGCCTAGCACATCTCCTGTTCGCTCCCGACCCGTTTTCGTTAGGTTTGATGCTGTCTGCGACGGCCGCGGGATGGGAGACTGAGGAAAAAGTGAAAGGCACAGTTTTTGTTGGCAAGCCGCCACTCAGTCGTATCTTGGCAGCGAGTGAGCGGACGTTTTGTAAACTATAGCGCGTACGGTGGCCTCAGAAGCCGCGCTCGGGAGAAAATTCGGTTTTATTGGCGTTTGTGTTTGTGAATTTTGGGCACGTTTCGGTCCCATATTGTGTGAGCGTGCCCTAGTGTTGTCGCTCGCGTTTGTTTTGCCGGCCTAGGCCGCGAGTGTGTCAAATGACCATGGCTAACGTTTTAAATGGTACCGAATCGCTTAACGTTTTAACATACAATGTCCGAACTCTTATGAGAGACGAACGACTAATCGAGATAGAAAATGCCCTTCAGCTGGGACATTGTTGGTCTTGCGGAAGTAAGACGAGTGGGTGAACAAACTATAGAGCGTGATAACCACGTTTTTTTCTATATTGGAGAAACCAGTGGATTACACGGAGTAGGTTTTCTTGTAGCGAAAAAGTGGAAGAATAACATTATCGAGTTTATTGGAGTTTCAGAAAGGATACTAAAATTCCAGGTGACATCCAAAGAACCTTAACACTTATTCAAGTTTACGCACCAACTTCTACACACTCTGACGACGAAGTTGAAGACTTTTATGACGTCCTTAATAAAGTCTGTGATGAACACCGGGGGACATGGAATATTGTTCTTGGTGATTTTAACGCTAAACTTGGGCCTAGACAACAGGAAGACAACGCAGAAGTACTAGGACAACATGGAATTGGAAACCGCAACGAGCGAGGTGCTCGTCTACTGCAGTTTGCCTTTGGACAAAATCTTAAAGTCGCCAACAGCTATTTCCAGAAAAGTGCCCGGTGGACTTGGATGTCACCCGACTGTCATACCAGAAATGAGAGAGACTTTATGTTATGCTCACATAGCGACATCATTAAAGATATTGGTATTATAAATAAAATAAAATATAGTTCAGATCATAGACCCCTTCGAGCAAAAATAAGATTTGATTTTAAAATACTTCGTGCAAAACAATTTAAAAAAACAGTCACAAGACACAGCAAAGAAACTCTGATGAACAACTCTGACCAATTCAAATTAGAATTAACAAACAGCTTTAGTCTCCTCGATGAAGTTAATACTGAAGAAACCGACGAAGTAGAATCACAGTATAATAGAATTGTTAATATTATACACACTAGTACTAAAAAGATCAAGAAAAAAAAGAAACAGAAAAATAAACTATCACAACAAACATTAACGCTACTAAACACAAGAATAGAGACGGAAATGGGTACACAAACATACAGAAATATTGATAAGCAAGTCAAAAGAAGCATACGGCAAGATATAAGAAATACTAATAATACTTTTTTAGTAAAAAAAGCTTTAGAAAATCACACTTCATTAAGAGTCGCAAAGCATGGAATGTCTGTAGGCAAAACTTGGATAAACAGTTTACAGGATGACCAAGGAGTAAAACGTAGTAACCGCAGAGACGTATTAGACATCTGCACAAACTTTTATAGGTCTTTTTATTCTGACTCATCTAAATTGATTTCGCAGGTTGATTACACTCGTTCGGACACCATACCGCTCATTTCAGGTGGTGAAGTTCATGACGCATTAAAAACAATGCAATATGAAAAAAGCCCCGGAGATGATGGCATCACTACAGAGGCACCAAAGATAGGTTCCCCCATTTTGATACCCCACCTAGCTAACCTTTTCAATTCGATCCTACTTACAGGCAAACTTCCAAAAAAAATGTGTCTCTCTAATATTATACTCCTCCACAAGAAAGGCGACAAAAGTAATATCAATAACTATAGGCCAATATGTTTAGTATCACATTTATAAAACTTTTATTAAAATCATCCAAAAACGAATAGATGATAAGCTAGACCAGCATCAACCACCTGAGCAGGCAGGATTTCGCCCAAGTTTCTCGACAACAGACCACCTACACACATTAAATCAAATAATAGAAAAATACAATGAATTTCATAAACCACTTTACTTAGCTTTCGTGGACTACACGAAAGCTTTTGACAGCATAAAACACGAATCAATGTTTTCAGCTCTAGAAAATCAAGATATAGATCGCACATACATAGACTTAGTACGCATTATATACAGCAATAGTTCTGCAGACGTAAAACTGTTATCTCCCGGTCCACGATTTCCCATTGAAAGGGGTGTCAAGCAAGGCGATCCGCTTTCTCCCAAACTTTTCACTAGCACCCTAGAAGAAATATTTAAAACTCTTGCAGACTCCTGGACATCATTGGGTATCGACATCGGCAGCAAAAAACTAAATAACTTACGCTTCGCCGATGACATTGTTCCCTTCGCTCCCACAGCAGCCCAATTACAACAGATGCTCAAAGATCTGAGCACAACAAGCCTTGAGGTTGAACTAATGATGAACCGAACTAAGACCCAAGTAATGACCAACAGTACAAAGCGTAGGATTGAAATTGACGGGCAACAAATACACTATGTCGATGAGTATATTTACTTGGGCCAGACAGTCTCCTTCAGCAACCGGCAAGATAAAGAAATCGATCGCCGTGTCGAAAATGCTTGGAGGAGCTACTGGTCCATGAAACAACTTATGAAGGGCGACCTTCCACTGTCATTAAAACGTACACTCATTGACATGTGTATTTTGCCAGTCCTCACCTACGGTGCTCAGATATGGTTGCTAACAGAGTCTCAGAAGTCCAAGCTCAAGGTTTGTCAAAGGAATGGAACGAAGCATACTGAACATTAAAAGAATTGATAGAGTACCTAATTCCACAATTCGCTCAAAAACAGGCATTGCCGATGTCGGTTATAAGACTGCTAAACTGAAATGGGAGTGGGCAGGACATGTAAGCCGGATGCACCCAGATCGCTGGGCAAGGATTATCACGGAGTGGGTACCTGAAAACGGGCGTCGCCGCCGAGGCAGGCCCCGTAAGAGATGGCGTGATGACCTCGACGCCTTTCAAGAGCAGTGGTCTGAGGTTGCGGGGGACCGGGATATCTGGAAGGATATGGGGGAGACCTTTGCCCAGCAGTGGAACAGCATAGGTTAACAAAAAAAATTACTTTATTAAAATTAGTGCCGCGAATCGCGGACAAAGTAGGCGGCCGACCATTTGGGCCCAGTCAAAGTGGAAACACTCACACCGTTTCACAGCCTTGCTAACGCTACGCATGCTCGCACCGCCCAGCTGCCTCGCACATCTCTGGTAAAAACCCAGCTTTACCGTGAGTTTTCACCGACTAAACATTCCGAGGTTCCCACAGTTGCGCAATCCATACAACAAAACATGTTTGACGTTTCATCCCTTACCTACATTTATGTTTTTGGATCTATTCAATGTGCAAGATCATATTAAAAAAAATAATAACATCTTACATGAGACACACCAACCCTGGTTATTGCAGTCCGAGAGGGAAGATTATTTCGGTCATGGCAAAAAAACATTCATGTTCGGTTGAAAGTGTATACCTGCTCGTGCCAAAGCCAACAGCAGTGTTTCCTCGTCGGAATCCATATTGTACAGAACAGCAACGCGACGTGAGTTAACACAACACTTTCCGCCTTGTGACTGATTGCAGCACTTGCGGGCGGCGAGCACAGACCTAGAATTTTTCCGTTACTGTCAAAAGACTCGCGAAGTGTGGGACCGAGAAGTACATATCAAGTAGGTACACACTGCCGGAGAAGAAAAGAGGTAGTGGAATAATGGCGCATGTGTCATTATTTTGGGCGAGTACCAGCACAAGAAGAGCACACATCGGCACAATCTTTTTCACGACGAAGATCATCATGTACAATAATTCCGTTATCAAAGTGCAGACCTACTATTTTTGCGGCTTTGCGAAATCTTATTCCGCAAGTGAATGTACCTTCTTGTAAATGTGTACCGTCACATGATAAATGGAGACCCCCCTAGGTACGGCGCGTAAAAATTAAACAACAAGGAACCTGCGCGCCTTTTATTATTTATTTTTCACTAAAATGAAGAGCAATAAAAGTCTGTGTTTTTCTCCGCAGTGGTGTGCAGAAAAACGTCGTGTGAAACGTATGTGCATTAATCATTGCACTCGAGGCGGTATTACGCGCGCGAGTCGCAGGCGAGCGCGATAAGAGAGCCGAAAGTGAACTTCGCACACTCGTATCATAATTAGTTTGCTTATGTATAGGTACCCTACTAAAATCTCAAATTCTCAATGTACTAGGTATTAGCATATTAGGTAGGTATAGGAAATTACCAGTACCTAAGTAATCAGGCTATTAATGGCAGTCGACCGTCAGGGTAACAAACTGTCAATAAGTAGGTACTTAGGTTTCTAATCTTATCTACTCTTTCAGACAGCGGTCTAGCAGTGAAT
Organism: Ennomos quercinarius; assembly: GCA_910589525.2. Lineage (NCBI taxonomy): Eukaryota > Metazoa > Arthropoda > Insecta > Lepidoptera > Geometridae > Ennomos > Ennomos quercinarius. The sequence continues at coordinate 19,558,945 of OU342492.1, read as the reverse complement.
TTTCTGACTAATTAATGCGTAATGTTAACTAATATATTTGATTGATGAAATCAGGATAATTTCTAAAAATTCTAATGTCTAAAAATATAATGGTATAAATAATGGTATGTCCAAAATTAGTCGATCTTCATTTTAATTTTAGTTTATGGAAATATAGACCAATCTAAGAAACTAATTTTGGATTTTTTTAAATTTCGTCATAGTAATTTGTTAATTAATTTTGTTAATTCGTTGTAGGTATTTTATAATTATTTATTTAAATTTAGAAGTTCCTGCGGCTGATGACGTCATATTTAGCTAACAACAGTTTAGGGCCGTTGCCTCCATATATTAAAAAAAAAGTTACTGCGTGTATCAATGTCAATAATGTCTCATTCACATCAAATCTTTTTATTTACTTTTTTGTTCATAGGCTCAGACATTTCTTCCACTTAGCTTCGAGTGACGTCATCATAAAGTAATGAGAGTCGTTCAATTAAAACCCAAAATAACAGTCGAGCAAAATTATTTAGTGGCAGCCCTATAGGCAGGCGAAGTTTGGCAACAGCCTGGGCCTCGTTTTATAAAGCTACAAGTACAAGCTAACAATTGTAGCAGCTACAAGAACAAGTAACTACAAGTTACTAGTTACGGCGTTTCATAAACAACAATTATCGATTACAAGTGTAAATTACAAGTATAATGCACATCACTATGAACGTCACTGAGGCCTCACGGCGGAAACCACAGACTAAGTAGAGGATAAAGTGTAGATTATGATATTACAAGTTGCACATCACTATGAATGATCGTCAAGGTCAATAGCTTTTTTAGTTTGGCTCCCCTTCATTAGTGAATTTAGCCCATGTGAATTTTACATTAAATCCCTACATAATATAGAAATTAAAAACATTTATATCTATTTGTTTGCTGTGGCTCTCATGCCAAATTGGATGAGCTTTTTTAGATGAACTTATATTATCGGGATTGATGCGGTTTTTTTCGGAAATTCATGAAATCCCGCGGAAAATTATGCAAGTTTTGGGTGAAATCGCGGGGCGTCTCTATTTTTAAGTAAAGCTATTTAAGTAAATAAAGTTGGGTCTAAGTCACTATTCTCATAATAGGTTTTGTAATATACAGCTACGCTCATTTTTCATGGGCTTCGCTCAAGCTGAATTTCTCATTATTTAAACATAATCAGTTCATATTTACTTAATTTAACTAATTGAACATTAATTAATACGTGACACGACCAATACAATACACTTTCAATAAATTTATCTAAACTTGTACTTCATTTTACCTAGCTCTTTAGTCAGGTAAAAAACTTTACAAGTTGTAGTTCCGTACACTTGTAATGACCAAAACAATTGTTCGATTTTACATTTTAAAAATGAAAACACACTATGGATTGTCTATGGTCTAAGAACAAGTGCTTGTAATTCATAGAGTAAAGCAATATATCGGGGGATTTAGCTTGTAACTTGTTGTCTTGTAGTTTTATAAAACGCATTAATTGACTTTTTTTTGGCTGTGTTGCCAGTTTTTCGCTACAAGTACAAGACTTGTAGCTTTATAAAACGAGGCCCTGACCGGCATCGACACTTCATCAATACAAATTTAGTTTTCTCTGTATTTATGTTGTTTATTGACAAGGTAACTCATTCTAACTAAAGAATAACAGTAGGCGTTTATATTTTACGAACTCAATTTGACTTAACTGCGCTGGTTTCTCGTAGGGAATCAAAGTTTATTCCAAGTTACAAAAATTGTGCCAACTCCAAGGAGTGAAATTCGAGAATCTATCGTACATGACGTGGTTTTTTTTTTTTTCTTATATTTTGGCTCCACACATAGTGTATTTAGCCAGTGTCAAGTAGTGTAGTTTTTCATCGTATTATGAAATATTTCATGTAAAGTCAAGTCTTAGTCACAGTCAGTCAGGGTAGTCATAGTCCAGTCTAAGTCAGGTAGTCATAATCCAGTCTAAGTCATGCCCTAGTAAAGTAGTGGCAACTTTACTAGAGGCTTCTATGGAATTTTGGAAGCAACACGAAAAACCACGTTTCACTACATTATATCACTTGCCCACACTTATACTCGTAATTCAGCACTTAATGCGTAAAATGCCACTAATTTTAAACATTAACACTAGAAAAAGCATAAGTTTTGTGAAATAATACAATGCAACGACGTGAACTTTTTCACGTTCCCGCCAAAACTCTCAATGACGTGGTTTTGGCTGCAAATTATGTGCAAAATGTTGCCATGTTGAAAAATAGCATCGTATTTGGTAGTTTCTACTGGGTGGCGCAAAAGTAAAGACCCTATTTGGTTCAGCTATAACATTTTTTCTAAATTAGAAAACTAGATTTAGGTTTTTTTAAATGTATATTTGTGCCATTAAATTTCGTACCATTAGGATTTAAAGATGATGTCTTTTAAATGGTGACCTCCAGAGTTGATACACATTTGAGCCCTATTTATGACATTTTGCATAACTTGCCGTAACACTTCCTGCGATATGTTCGTTATTTCTTGACGAATGTTTTCTTTTAGAGCTGCGAGAGTCTGTGGCTTGTTCACATACACCCGAGATTTCAAAAAACCCCAAAGAAAGAAGTCTGGACTGGTCAGATCGGGTGATCTTGCAGGCCAAGGCAAATCGCCAAAACGAGAGATAACTCGGCTTGGAAAAGCGTCCCTCACTAAGTCCATAGTGTCGCGCGCTGTGTGTGCCGTAGCGCCGTCTTGTTGAAACCAGATGTGCTCCAGCCCCAATTCGTCCAAACTGGGTATCAAAAACTCACGTAACATGGTTCTGTAGCGTTCTCCAGTGACAGTTATCGCATTGCCTCCAGCGTCTTCGAAAAAATAGGGTCCGATCACTCTGTCAACACAGATGCCACACCATACAGTAACTTTTAGTGGGTGTAGAGGTGTTTCTTGAATAATGCGCGGATTATCAGTGCCCCAGAACCGAGTATTCTGCTTATTGACATGCCCTGAGAGATGGAAATGCGCTTCGTCACTCATAACCAATTTTGAAGGAAAATCATCTTGCAAAATGTCATAAATAGGGCTCAAATGTGTATCAACTCTGGAGGTCACCATTTAAAAGACATCATCTTTAAATCCTAATGGTACGAAATTTAATGGCACAAATATACATTTAAAAAAACCTAAATCTAGTTTTCTAATTTAGAAAAAATGTTATAGCTGAACCAAATAGGGTCTTTACTTTTGCGCCACCCAGTACAAGGGGCATCGAACAAAATTCTTAAGTTTGGGAGGGTATTCTAAATCGGGCGAAGATAGGTTTCACAGGTGAAGTAAGGGTACTTTACGGTACAGCTACTCTAAGAGAATCAAAAAAATTTATAGGTTTCCTATTTATATTTTCACAGGATGTTTAGCATTTTAGAATTTAAATAGATACAAATACCAACAAATATTAAATAGTGTGAAAGTAAATGTTTTTTTAAATTTTGCCATTAGACGACATTTGTATTTAGCTAATGATACGAAATATTTATGAAAAATGTTTTAAAAGGGTACTTAGATATTACTATTACTATAAAATTGGATACCCATGAGTGACTGACTGACTGATGATTGACATAATTGATCTCAGCTCTCAGAAGTGGTCAGTCAAAACTGAGTATGAGGCTGTATAGTGATGGGTCATGTCACCCCAGGAAAAATCTGACATTACCAGAAAATCGTCTCTGAGATGGAACAGGTCAACGGATCTCGAAAACGACAAGAGATATGGGGGTCCAGTTTTAACTAATGTTGGAGTAGACCCTGGGATGTTTCCAGAGAAATGAAAAAAATGGGGGCCCCCGAACAAAAAACGGTGGCCCCCATACAAAATTGAAACGCTCATAATTCGGCAACGGTAAGAGGTATGTGGGTGGTGCTCGACCAAATGTCATAGAGGATGACGGGGGCTGTCAGATGGTTGTCATGAAAATCCAAGATGGCGGATTCAAAATGGCGGCCATTTTGAAAGTTGGTCCGATCGGGGTGATTTTTTGCATTGGGGGGTTTTCGGGGCCGCAGATTCGATATTTCAAAAAAAATTTTGGATTCCGCCATTTTTAAAGATGGCTGCCATACAAATTTTTTTTTTCATTTTTGACGCATTGTTTCTCGACACCTATGGAAAATTTTGAATGTCTTTGTTGTGTTTTGTGTCCAGATGATCGAGGTGTCTTCAAAAAAATTCGCGACCTGGTCTTCCGAACTTCGGTCACTCGGACGGTCAACGGCCTGGCCAAACCATAAAAGATAGATCATGTGCGTTTTAAGGAATGTCATAGCAAACCCTGGGACGATTTTGGAGATGTCAAAAAAAATTCAAAATGGCGGAAAAAAAAATCCGCCATACAAATTTTAACCATAAATGACGGCGAAACTATGACACTTTAGTATAAAGAGCTCGAACTAATATTAGTTGGAGGTCAGAGGGGAAGATTGCGAAAAATTTTTTTTTTCAAAATGGCGGAAATTTTGGCCGCGGCGGAAAAAAAAGTTTCACCGATCCGGATGAAAATCGATATCTGGGGGTCCCCAAGGATGATGATCAACATTCTGTAATCAAATTTTGACATGTGTCAACTTTCAATGGGGCTGCCATACAAAGGTGCTTTTATTGAAATATCAACTTTGCTTTTTTGCGCCTCCGTTGCGAGTGATTTAGAAAAGTCGTTCCTGGGGATCAAGTATAGATGTTATAAGGGTAAGAATGCAATATCAGTGAAATCAATTTTTTTCAAGATGGCGGCTGTAGACGTACCGACTCATAGTAAAAGTTGTCCGATCCGAATGAAAATCGATATCTGAAAATCCCACGGTACACTTGGTAGGAATGTGTAAAAACTTTTTTGATTCCGCCATTTTGAAATATTGCGAACATGCAATTTCACTTTTTTAGGATTTTTAATTCGCAAATAACACCGAAACTGTGAGACTTTTGTAGGGAGGGTTTGTTCTAATATTGTACAGTTTTGAGAGGGGCATACAGTGAAAAAGAATGTTTTTCAAAATGGCGGTCCATTGGTCCGCGTCCGAAAATAAAGAAGCTCCGATCGGGATGTAAATCGATATCTGGGGGCCCCAAAGGATGCTGATCAACATGGTTTGGTCAAATTTTGACATCTGTCATTTTTTAATATAGCCGCCGTATATACTATTATCAAAATTGCTGTTTTCCGTTTTATTGCCTATGGTACTACAGTTTCTTCTTCTTCTTCTTCTTCGTTTATGGCTTTCTATCGCTTTTTAGCGATAATTCTGCCAATGTCAAGTAAGTAAAAATTTGTACGGTTATGTCACGTCAAAGTCCTATTTTGTCAGTCAAAATGCCAACAGTAAGATGGTGGATATTTTACTGAAGGCTCTAAAAAGCCGTTGAAGAGAAAACGAAAATGCATGGTTATATAAACTTGGATACTACAGTTTCGGAAGGAGATAGTTGTAATTTTGACAGATGTCAGTGTGACAGATGTCAAACGTCAAAATTTTGACAGATGTCAAATTTTTTGATAGATGTCAAATGTCAATTTTTTTCCAACCTACCAAATGCAACGACGAGCGAAGCAAGCACCAAGTATACTGTAGTTTGGTATAAGTGGACGGTCACGACCAACACTTGCACCTGCACACTTGCACCGTGTGCGGGCCGCGTGCGGCCCGCGCACGGTGCAAGTGTGCCGCTTGCGACCTGCGCACTGTTCTAATACCGCTGTCAAGTGTAGACAGATGTCAGTTTGATTGATTTTAAATGTCAAACTTTTGACAGATGTCAATTGTCAAATTTTTTGACAGATGTCAAATTTATTGACAAATATCAAATGTCAATTTTTTGGACAGATGTCAAATGTCAATTTTTTTTCCAACCTACCAAATGCGGCGATGAGTGAGTTAGTTTATTGTCTCTCATTGGTATAATTGGACAGTCACAACTAACACTTGCACCTGCACACTTGCACCGTGAGCGGGCCGCGTGCGGCCCGCGCACGGTGAAAGTGTGCCGCTTGCAACCTGCGCACTGTTCTAATACCGCTGTCAAGTGTAAACAGTTCAGATGTCAGTTTGATTGATGTCAAATGTCAAACTTTTGACAGATGTCAAATGTCAAATTTGATGACAGATGTCAAATTTATTGACAAATATCAAATGTCAATTTTTTTGACAGATGTCAAATGTCAATTTTTAGGACAGTTGTCAAATGTCAATTTTTGACAGGTGTCAAACGTCAAATTTTTTCCGACATACCCAATGCGACGACGAGCGAAGCGAGTTAGTTTACTGTAGTTTGGTATAAGTGGACGGTCACGATCAGCACTTGCACCGCGCACGGTGCATGTGTGCCGGTTGCATCCTACTCATGGTGCAAATGACGCTGTCAAGTCAAACAAAATGGCCGCCATGCAAAGTCACGCGCATTATCATTTTCTTTGATAAATACGGCAGTTTTGTACAAGTACTTGCAAAATTTAAAGTTTAGCTCCAAGTATAGCGTTTTGAACAAATGGAACGCCACGAAAACACACACGCGGGCCGCTCGCGGCCCGCGCACTGGGCAAAATACTAGTTACTATTACTATAAAATTGGATACCCATGAGTCACTGACTGATGATTGACATAATTGATCTCAGCTCTCAGAAGTGGTCAGTCAAAACTGAGTATGAGGCTGTATAGTGATGGGTCATGTCACCCCAGGAAAAATCTGACATTACCAGAAAATCGTCTCTGAGATGGAACAGGTCAACGGATCTCGAAAACGATAAGAGATAAGGGGGTCCCGTTTTAACTAAAGTTGGATTAAACCCTGGGATGTTTCCAGAGAAATTAAAAAAAAAAGTGTTGCCATACAAAAAATAAAATCTCCATACAAAATTGAAACGCTCATAAATCAGAAACGGTAAGAGGTATGTGGGTAGTGCTCGACCAAAAGTCATAGAGGATGACGGGAGCTGTCAGATGGTTGTCATGAAAATCCAAGATGGCGGATTCAAAATGGCGGCCATTTTGAAAGTTGGTCCGATCGGGGTGATTTTTCGCATGGGGGGGTTTTCGGGGCCGCAGATTCGTAATTTGAAAAAAAATTTTGGATTCCGCCATTTTTAAAGATGGCTGCCATACAAATTTTTTTTCCCATTTTTGACGCATTGTTTCTCGATACCTATGGAAAGTTTTGAATATCTTTGTTAACATTCGTGTCAAGGTGTTTGAGGTGTCTCCAGAAAAATTCATGTCCTGGTCTTCCGACCTTCGGTCACTCGGACAGTCAACGGCCTGGCCAAACCATATCAGATAGGTCATGTGCGTTTTAAGGAATGTCATAGCAAACCCTGGGCCGATTTTGGAGATGTCAAAAAAAATTCAAAATGGCGGAAAAAAAAATCCGCCATACAAATTTTAACCGTAAATGACGGCGAAACTATGACACTTTAGTATAAAGAGCTCGAACTAATATTGGTTGGAGGTCAGAGGGGAAGATTGCGAAAAATTTTTTTTTTCAAAATGGCGGAAATTTTGGCCGCGGCGGGGAAAAAAGTTTCACCGATCCGGATGAAAATCGATATCTGGGGGTCCCCAAGGATGATGATCAACATTCTGTAATCAAATTTTGACATGTGTCAACTTTCAATGGGGCTGCCATACAAAGGTGCTTTTATTGAAATATCAACTTTGCTTTTTTGCGCCTCCGTTGCGAGTGCTTTAGAAAAGTCGTTCCTGGGGATCAAGTATAGATGTTATAAGGGTAAAAATGCAATATCAGTGAAATCAATTTTTTTCAAGATGGCGGCTGTAGACGTACCGACTCATAGGAAAAGTTGTCCGATCCGAATGAAAATCGATATCTGAAAATCCCACGGTACACTTGGTAGGAAAGTGTAAAAACTTTTTTGATTCCGCCATTTTGAAAAATTGCGAACATGCAATTTCACTTTTTAAGGATTTTTAATTCGCAAATAACACCGAAACCGTGAGACTTTTGTAGGGAGGGTTTGTTCTAATATTGTACAGTTTTGTGAGGGGCACACAGTGAAAAAGTACTTTTTTCAAAATGGCGGTCTATTGGTCCGCGTCTGAAAGTAAAGGTGCTCTGATCGGGATATAAATCGATATCTGGGGGTCCCAAAGGATGCTGATCAACATGGTTTGGTCAAATTTTGACATCTGTCATTTTTTAATATGGCCGCCGTATATACTATTATCAAAATTGCTGTTTTCCGTTTTATCGCCTATGGTACTACAGTTTCGGAAGGAGATAGTTGTAATTTTGACAGATGTCAGTGTGACAGATGTCAAACGTCAAAATTTTGACAGATGTCAAATTTTTTGATAGATGTCAAATGTCAATTTTTTTCCAACCTACCAAATGCAACGACGAGCGAAGCAAGCACCAAGTATACTGTAGTTTGGTATAAGTGGACGGTCACGACCAAAACTTGCACCTGCACACTTGCACCGTGTGCGGGCCGCGTGCGGCCCGCGCACGGTGCAAGTGTGCCGCTTGCGACCTGCGCACTGTTCTAATACCGCTGTCAAGTGTAGACAGATGTCAGTTTGATTGATGTCAAATGTCAAACTTTTGACAGATGTCAAATGTCAATTTTTTTACAGGTGTCAAATTTATTGACAAATGTCAAATGTGAATTTTTTGGACAGATGTCAAATGTCAATTTTTTTTCCAACCTACCAAATGCGGCGATGAGTGAGTTAGTTTATTGTCTCTTATTGGTATAATTGGACAGTCACGACTAACACTTGCACCTGCACACTTGCACCGTGTGCGGGCCGCGTGCGGCCCGCGCACGGTGCAAGTGTGCCGCTTGCGACCTGCGCACTGCTCTAATACCGCTGTCAAGTGTAGACAGATGTCAGTTTGATTGATGTCAAATGTCAAACTTTTGACAGATGTCAAATGTCAATTTTTTTACAGGTGTCAAATTTATTGACAAATGTCAAATGTCAATTTTTTGGACAGATGTCAAATGTCAAATTTTTTCCAACCTACCTAATGTGACGACGAGCAAAGCGAGTTAGTTTACTGTAGTTTGGTACAAGTGGACGGTCACGACCAACACTTGCACCTGCACACTTGCACCGTGTGCGGGCCGCGTGCGGCCCGCGCACGGTGCAAGTGTGCCAGTTGCGACCTACTAATGGTGCAAATGACGCTGTCAAGTCAAACAAGATGGCCGCCATGCAAAGTCACGCGCATTATCATTTTCTTTGATAAATACCGCAGTTTTGTACAAGTACTTGCAAAATTTAAAGTTTAGCTCCAAGTATAGCGTTTTGAACAAATGGAACGCCACGAAAACACCCACGCGGGCCGCTCGCGGCCCGCGCACGGGGCAAAATACTAGTAGGTAAGTATAATTATACATTAGAGTAAGGTGCTCGAATTAGCAACATGGCCATGTAACTGTAAATGGTTTTGATTTCTTCTTCTTTCACGTAGGTAAATGAGTTTTAATAGTTTAAATATTTTAGGTCTATGGGCTTTTCAATGAACAAACTAAGCGGTTATATTCTCTTTGGGGCAAACCACAGGATAGAGCAAAAAATTATTGGTTACTCGGTTGCTCCAAGAAGGTAAATTATATCTTTGGGTGTATCTATGCAATGAAAATTTAAACTTTTTGGTGGTAATTGCTTGGCTCTGCAGACAAGTTGTAAAGTTTATTAGAATTTGGTAAGAAGACAAAAGGTTTTTGCTAGTGGACGTCTTCAGGATGTTGTTATTGATGATGATGATGATTATGATGATGATGATGATGATGATGATGATGAAAGCCGTATTTGAATTAATTGAGCATAGATATCAATTTCAGCTTAACCAGCTTAATTCTTTCCGTTATTCCTAAAATAAGTAATGGTCGCGATAGATACTTAGGGGGCGTCCATAAATTACGTGAGGTGATTTTGGTGATTTTTTGAAACCCTTGAGATTTCATGAGATTGACTTGACCCCCCCCCCCCACCTAAATCTCACGTGAGATTTTTCCAAATGCGTTTTTTGTATTTTAATTTGTACTTGATTGCATTGGATTGATTTAAAATGTTTGGATTTTTCTTAATTACTTTTGAAGTATCTAAACTAGCTCGCCCCAACTTCACACGGGTTAATTAAGTACTAGGAAGATGGAAAATTATAGGGGATAGGATGATTAACATTTAAAACACTCTACGTTTTTGAAAAACGCCCAAGGGTTGCACTAAGCAGTAAGGAAGTACTTTTAAGCAAGAATTTTTATTTTTACATTATTTAAAAAACAGTAATAACCATTAACAATGGTAAAAAAATATTACAATATCTTGAAAAATGACGAAGTTATTCCAATAAATTCTTGCATAATTTTAAAGGAATTGTATCTAAGACCAGCCTCCACAGTGCATAGTTATGTAGATATTGGTAACTAAGTGCGTGACCTGCTCGCTGGCAACGAAGATAAAGCCACTGTCACTCTGCCGAAGGGAAGAGAAGGAAGAGCAAAAAGGATAGGTGAAAAAGATGAATGACGGAGATCCATTGCCGTCCCATCCATTCATCCTTATATCCTTTTTCACTTTCTTTTCCCTTCTCGCTTTCCTCTTCCCTTTCCTTCCCATGAACACCCAGGGTTAAGGCGTAAAACTAATTACCCGTGCGAAGCCGCGGCGGGTCAGCTAGTAAGTACAAAAATAAATTAAAACTTGCATAGGTATAAATTATATAAGTTGGTACTTATTATTTCATGAAACCACGTACCACGCACCACGCACTTGGTCGTTTTTGAAAACGTCCCAAATTATATGTCCGTCCCTTAACGACTGCTAAGTAATGTAACCCGTACCCGGCTAGAGAACGGGCACAAAAGAAAATAAACTTAAACCTACCTAGGTGAGAAGAAAACAAAGAAACAACTTCTGCTCTGACTGGGTTTATATTTACTATACTATATAACCTGTACACACGTATATATATAGGAAACTTTCTTAATCTATGGTTAGTATCATTATCTTAAACTAAAAGTGGGTACCTGCTTAAAAGTAAAAATTCTTAACTTAATACATTCGCATCGCACCTGTTTCAAACTACTCAAGTAGTGTTCAACAAAGTCTCTTAAGACGCCGACTGCTAATGTTAAATAGCATAAAAAACTATTTTGTTATTTCTGAGCGCCGAGGTGTCAGTTACCGTTAAATCAAAACTTTTCTACACATGTACAAAAATATCGCAAAAGTACCGTTTACTCAAAAATACATTACGTACTATTTTTCCGTATCGCACCAAACGAAGTTTTCTAGCACCCTAAAATGTGTGCCTGCCTACTCGCAGAATAGAGTACCACACTGTGTGCATCAAAAAAAGTTGATCTTGATACACAATGTATTATCAATAGATACCGTTCACACCCTGGACATAAATATTGATATGTCGCACACTGTGTACATGAAAGATGAAGTCGCACACCGTGTATATAAAAAATGATGTCGCACACCACGCATAAAAAAATGATGTCGCATATACGAGCCATTCCGGGAAAATTGGTCACATTACGAAATGGACAAATAGGACATTTTTTAAAAAATTGTTAGATTTTTATAATGTCATCCGAAGCGGTACTATTAAAGTTCCAGAGAACAGCTACATTTCACATAAAATATGAAAAACTAAGGAGAAATCGCAATTTAAAATACTATTGGTCCAAAAAGTACGTCCTTTTAGTCACGATTATTAAATCATATTTAATTAATAATATAAACTTGTTAAACCTAACTTTTATAATTTTAAATATAATTCATAATAATATTTCTAAAAAGTATTCAATAAACTTTATTTTATATTATGATCAAGATTTAAATGGTATGTTGAAATTTTTTCGTCACGTTTTTGGGCTAAGACGATTATATTTTCAACTTTTTATCAGTTTAGTAGCAATGAAAATCAAACCAAACTGTATTTAAATGAAAATATGCTTCATATTTTAACATATTTCCCTAATTAAATCATAATTCTTTAATTGAATTTGCTTGTTTTTTTTGACCGTGACATAGTGGAACATGTTATCGAGACTAAATGGAAACAAAGCTGTGTTCATAATAGGGATAAGGGAATATAAAATACAACATCATAAAACAAACAAAATGGTCCAATAATGAAAATAAAGGCAAATAATTTGATTGCAGATAGTCTATTTTTAGCACTTTTAAAAGTCAAAATGAGATTACTTATACAATAAATCACTATTAGTCACTTAGATAATTATTTATTGAAGAAGTGGAACTACAATAAAGTTAAGACACAAATAGAGTTCCGAGTGATAGGTACTGCAATCTGTTATGGACACTACAGCCATGATGCTTAACATCTGGCAAACGACTAGCTTGTCACGTCATTCATTTAGGTACATAAAAAAATAATTAAACCATAGTCTCATAATAAGTTGGGCTTGTTGGACATCACTATTAGAAAACCCAACAGGGCTATACGATTATTATTATTTACTAATACTATATTTCTGCTTAATCATACAAAATAACAGAAACTGTAAATAAACAATGTAGGCATTATAATAAAGACAATACGTAAAGAATTTATCAATAAATTTTGGATCATTATTTTTTTTACTGTCTGCAATTTAGACAAGAAATAAAGGTAGGTACTTAGGAACTACAAATTTTTAATCTCCAATTTTCTTCTGCTATCTCTTCAACCCTTAAAAAATTTTTTCTTTAGGTCTCAGCATTGTTTAGTTTTCGTTTTTCCCGGTACCAAACGATTGGCACGTTCGGCGGCTGTTAGCACCATTTTGTAACTAAAATTAAAATTAAATATTCCATGAATTAAGTACATAACAAATACATACATATGTAAATACTGATACAAATCGTAACCCTCCTATTTACTTCGCCGTCGTCGGGTAATAACAATGTGAACTTAACCTAATGTGTCCATTTCGTCACAAAAATGATTCCCCTAGTATGTCACATTACGATATGGACGTGACGATTTCCCACTTTGCCAACCTTAATCACAAAAATATCAACATTCTGTATGATTTTGTAGGAAATTATTGTTGGATTACCAAGTAAATGAAGTCTTTGTCATTTTGTGTATAATAGAAAGATTGAAAACCTTACTGATTCCATATACAGGCGTAACTAAGGTGGACTTTAAAATTGGTTACTTCTCGACCGAACGCATGTCGTCACAGGCTACTCGCATTGAACGATTTTAAGATGAAATTAAATGGCTGCTGTAGTCTGGTAATGGTGTCAGGATGATAAAATTAAAATGTTTAGTAGTTTTGAAAAACGAGAAATAAGTAAAAAAGTGGTGACTAAGGTGGACATGTCCATCATGCTTAAAATATGACCTTTAATGTTTTAATTTATTTTAATTCAAAATAATAGATATTCACCGTATTGCTGTTACTTTGAAGAAACCAGACCAAATATTATCGAAAAGACAAAAAACACTGACACGTTCTGAATAAAAAACACGAACTGTGGGTAGTCAAAGTTGACCAAACCAGATGGGACAAGTTAAAATTACCTGTTTTGATTTTTATTTATATTTATAGTAAATTAAATAAAGCAACAATATTGATTATTAGATATACATTTGAATGCTAATGAAACGCACTATTCATTAAAAAAAATGCATAGAAATAAAATGTAAGATGTGCTGTAGCTAATTATTACATTGCGGGGACAACGCTTTTTCCTGTGACATTTTTTCCCGGAATGGCCCGTACATGTAAAAATGCTATGTATATCAAACCTCGTACGAAAGATATAACCTTATGCGCGAAGCAGACGCGACCCAGTACGGTGTGCCACAGATCAGCTCTGCAATTACTACGCCACGGGTCCAGCGGTGTAGAAGACGGTCCCGGCCGAATTCTGGAATATTCATGACGTAGTTGTAACGAATATGATTCCCTAATGTACGTTCCCTACTATTACTTAAACAAAAAAAAACACTTTTACTGACCTCTTCTAATTCTAATTCTAATTTGGCATGGGGGCGATAAGACCTGCACTGACGTCCCGCTTGGGGTGTATTGTGCATTTCCCCCGCCAGCATCTACCCAAGCCATCCCAGCTCCTTGAAATAACGGAGCACGGCTCTGGGGTGCTGGCACAACTGCTCCAGTGTTGGCGTCGCCGATGTTGACGATGATGAATGGGTAATAAGTTTATGCGCTTGTTCACACAATCCGGTTTTAAATCTTATTTCTTCCGTGGCCTCGCAGTGAAACATCACATGCTCCACGGTCTCGTCCTCCTGCAGACAACCCCGACAAAGCGGGCTGTCTGTCGCTCCAGTTTTATTCAAATGATAATTTAAGTTGCAATGGCCCGTAATAAGGCCTGTGATAAGGCGGAGATCATGCCGTGTAAGCCGAAGTAAGCTGTTTTTCACTTTTCTATTGAGAGTAGGAAAAGCTGACCTAGCATGTCTGCAGTCCGTTCTCCTTTCCCATAGCTTCTGCTGTTCTTTTTCCGTGTGACGGCTCAATAGTTCTCGCACTTCCATCGCTGATGGTTTGCATAGTCCCATTAGGTCATCAACAGTCGCTTTTTGCGCTCCCTCTTTGGCAAGAGTGTCAGCCGTAATATTACCCTGACACGAGCCATGGCTACTGACCTCTTCTTTCAAGGAAATTAAAGCTATCAAAAGAAAATGCTAGATTTGGTCTCCAAACCAGAATTTATTCAACTGCCCTCTGCAGCTTCGCGGCCGTACTAATTAGTAGACTATTCTTACAAAATTTTATGTATCGCTGCTACTCGCCGGTAGATCTACTTTGTCTTAAGTTACCCAAATAGTTGGTTTGAAATATTAACTAAATCTAAATATATTTCAATCCTTTTGAAACACAAAATTTCACCCGTTACAGTAAGACACCCAAGCTGGGCAGGTCGACGTAGTAGCAAAATGTCTAATTGAAGTCCGCACACATAGGTCCAGTACCTAGTCCCACGTGATGCATGATTAAGACAGTGGTCAAATGCTTTGCCTATAAACAATAAAAAAAGGGACAAACAGTATAGACCGACAAAAAAGTTGGTTTTATTTCTACATCTATAAAAAAACTTTTCAATTTACAGATTTAGCCCAGCTATAGTTTTATTATAACTAGTATAGAGTAGTATACCTATTTAAGACAGAACATAGTCTAGAATCACAGTGAGAAAATCGAACAATAAAATACTAAAATTCATAAAAGAATATTAATTCTAAGTCAGTCCACGGGACTCATGTGTGGTCCAGTAGAGTGACTACTGGAAGTGGATACGCGATTTAGTTTAAGGTTTAGTTAATTTAACCCAGTCTATTCAAGATTTTACACGATTCTTGAAGGAACAAAATTACGTGAGATTTGACGAGACCCCCCTCTTCCCCACGTGAGATCTGGTGAGATTTTGCTTGACCCCCCCCCCCCCCGAAACACCTCACCTAATGAGGCTTTTTATTTTAAAAAAACACTAGTTCCGCTTCTTTTCTAGATGGCGCTGTAAGTACATAGTTTAAACCTTTCAAACCACAGAGTAGTTTAAACATAAGAAAATGCTTAGACTACCTACAAAGAAATGTCAAATTCAGTTGAGTGGACCACGAGTACATTGTCTGTAGTATCTCCTAAGTAGTCTGTGGTGCATTATTCTTAAGTAAATTAAAGTACAGCAGAACTGCGAGACAGATAAACGTTAATATTATGATCCAAAATAAAGCCGAGCTGTCACGCAACGAAAATAAAACAAACGAAACAGTTTAGAGTTGTCAGTCAGTATCGTGACACATTTCCTATAACCTGTGGTCTATGCTTGAAACAGTGACAGTGACAGATTTTGGTAAAACCACAACTGGCGCCATTTATTGGGTCAAACATAAAACACCATTTCTTTTTTTTAAATAAAACTCCTCATTTATGGACGGCCCCTTAGAAAGAGATACAGACGGGCAACAAAGTGATCTTACCTATAAGGGTTCCTTTATTTCAAAACTGTTACGGAACCCTAAAAATGAAACATTGTTTGCAAAAGCGAATCTGATTAGAGCTTTATACACATGTTATTTTCTCACTCCCACCACTATGTTGATAGTGCAGTGGGAATGAGACAACGTAAAAGTACTTGTGATTTCTAATTAGTATTAACAAAATTAATTATGTACGCATCGTATAGATAAATGCAATACTCCAGCTGTAAAGTATGTATTTTATAAACTTATTATTGACACTGGCTAAATACTCAATTCGTATGGAGCCAAACTTAAGAAGGTAAAAAAAGTTATGGAGTGAATACAACAAAGATACTCTTTGGAAACGAAAAGCGCGCGGATATGAAAAACTGACCAAAACAGCATCATCGACATCGTGTGTGATTGTTTTGTAGTTTTCTAAACTGCCTAAATAATAGGTAGGTACTATACCTACTACCTAACACAATTTACTGGAACCTCTTATAAAGTTTTTATGGTGAAAACACAAGAACATCTGTTGAAGTGAAAATGACAAGGAAAAGATCGAACGTATCACTGGTATAGGTATACCATATAGAACTTTTATTAGTTAGATGCCTAGACCTACCGTATATTTAAAAAAACTAACGTCTAAGTATAAGGTAGGAGGTCTAAGTAGGTACATATTTAATTAAATAACTAATGCTAATGGACCTACGTGCTGAATTAAAACGCAAAATGGATGAAGGCGAACATGACTTGACCATAAAGTATTTAAAAGGTGTGCCAAAAATCATTAAATTAAAATCTACTTAAAACTTAATTAGGTACCTACGCCATAGCTTAAACATACTTAAAAAAAATACCTAGCTTATTATGTAATCATATTTTGAATGTTCTGATAGTGTCATATCATATCATATCATATCATATCATATCATATCATATCATATCATATCATATCATATCATATCATCATATCATATCATATCATAGAAACTCAGTTGTTATCAGGCCCTGCGATGAATGCAATATGTAATTAGCATCATACAGCTTCATATCACTGAGCGGTTGCGTATTCTGTCTGCCTATCCTCAACAATGTTTACATTCTTATCAAACTACTTTTGGGAACTATTTAGGAATGACAGCAGGACTTGCTAATATTGTATTGCTAATACTTTATGAATGTATTGCTATAACAACTTAGTTAATTAACATGTGCTTAACAGTCTTTCCTACGTATGTAAATTATCTAAGTACTTGCTAGCACTTCTGCAGCTTTAAGAAACTGTTTTATTTTATTTCGTACATAATTTATACCCACTGTAAGGCTTCGTTTGTTCCCGTATGGTATGCGACTACCCGCTTTATTTTACTTTCCGATGTACATACAATATCTAGTTTTAAGTACCCACCTACTCAATAAGAACAACTTAGTTTTATGCATAACCTGTATTTCTCATATTCTCATAAGTGAATTGTATTCTTTTGAGAACCAAATATCTTAAACCATAAATATTGTACCTATGATTTGCAGTTACCTAAACCACATTATTTTACACGTGTGCTACTGCTACCTAATCAGCTAATACTTGCTGAGCTCCGAAAGGATTTAGTGGATTTTGTTGTTTGGTAAATAGGAAATGCATGAACTAAGCTATTATTAGACTACCTAAACGTAGAAATAATACAATACAAGCGTGCGAAGCCGCGGGCAAAAGCTAGTAATGTATAAATAAAACTTAACAAATATTACAAAACGTACAATGTAATGTAGGTATTCAATACTGTATTTAAATAGGAGCTTCACGAAGCACGCCGTGCTAGCACAGAATAAATAAATAGAACTTAATAGTAGGTTAGTAGGCAGGGCCCAGCGAGGGGCGCCACGCGCACACGTTGGCGCAGGGGCGCCAGGCCACAGTAGGCATGCTGTCGGCCGGGGGCGCCACGCTGCACTAGAGATGCGGCAGGGGGCGCCAGACCCCGGCGGGCGCGCTCTCGCCCAGGGGCGCCACGCCGACCTAGAGACGTGGCAGAGGTGCGAGTGGGGGGCGCCAGGCCGCAGCAGGCGCGCTGTCGGCCGGGGGGCGCCACACCGCAATGTACAGCATAGTAGCCGTCAGCGACCCGCCCAGTGGACCCACCCAGTACACCTGCGCACACAAGCAGCTCGTTCAATGCTTTAACACATTTTTTTTTTCACATTATCAAGATACTAATTTTAAACTTGTGGTGTATTTTGTTGTGGTTTTGGTGGTTGACTTAAGAGTCTAAATATATAATAAAAACAATTTTAAACTGTTTAAGCGTCAGATGGCACTAGCCAAGCGTGGTGACGTCCGGCTGATGATGTGATGTGAGTACCGTTCATTCCCAATAGAATATCAAGTTAGATAACTCATACATTTGCGATGAGTAGGTATATCGAATGAGTATCGGCGAGCGTGGTGTGGGGTGTATAGAGAGAACACTCGCCCAGTGATGCTGCCAGTGTGCGGCGAGCAGCGCGGGCCCGAAGCTGCGCGCCGGGTTCATGCTGGCGCCCGTCGCCTCGCCCTGCAACCGCAGGCAACAACTACTGAGTACAGCTCTGCGCTACAGCACAGCAGTCATATTGTATAATTACCCTAATTAACCTAACTGGATTACACTGGTTCCGAATTTTAAAAGCAACTAGATGCATTAAGAGAATTTCAAATCAACTTAATGCTTAATGTAAGCAGATCGATCCATCATCATAATCTGCGTTTCACGAAGACGCGCCCCACCACTCAGGATGACGACGCCGCTTGATCCCAAGTAGTGGAGGGTATTTTTTCCTTTGTTAAAAGGTTAAATATTATGCTTAACAATACATTAAATTGTCTATTTTGAAAAAAAAAATGGTATTTAGGAATTTTGATTATGTAGGTACAGTCAGCTGACTGTAAATGATCGAAATTCAGAAATTGCATTTTTTTGCAAAAAATTAGTTAGTCTCGATCAACCTTACGTTACAAGAAATGTGTTTTTCAAGGTATTTTGACTTAAAGACGTGACCATCCAATCGTCAGATTTGTTGTGATAATCAATCAGATCGTAAGATTTGATTTGATAAGCTCTTGCTGATAGTACCTATCTACTTACTTATATTTTTTCAGCATATAGGAATGCAAAAAGAATATCCCCAAAAGTACTTGAGGACTAAAACGAACTTTATAGAATTTAGTACTTGGGTATAGGTTTAACGGTTTTAATAAGACTAAAACCTATACCTTGGTACTAAACTAGGTAAGTAATAATAGTTGAAAAATATTTAAGTTTTGTATAATACGGAGACATAGGTCGAAATACCTAAGTACCATACTAGGAGCGAGCTGAGGGAGAGGTATATCATACGTACCGCGACGAGCGAGAGCGCGGCGACGCAGACCCCGATGCGCAGCGGCCAGGAGTCGCGGAGGCCATCGTTCCGCGGGTCCCACGCGGCACAGTTGGCGAGCGCCAGGCACGCCGTGGCGGCGCCCTCCACGCACGCCGCGCGCCACGCCGCGTACCCCGGCGCCGGCAGCGTCACGCCCGCCGCGGCCGCCGGCTCGACCAGCAGCACGTGCAGCGCCGCGGCGCCCAGCGCGGCGCCCGCCAGCTGCGCCGCCCACATGCAGGCCGCGCGCGGCGCCGACACGCGCCCCCACAGCAGCGCGGCGAGCGTCACGGCCGGGTTGTACATGGCGCCCGACACGTGGTCCAGGCACTGCACGAGCATGGCCACCACCGCGCCCGCCGCCGCCGCGCGCCACGCGCGC
Organism: Ennomos quercinarius; assembly: GCA_910589525.2. Taxonomy (NCBI): domain Eukaryota; kingdom Metazoa; phylum Arthropoda; class Insecta; order Lepidoptera; family Geometridae; genus Ennomos; species Ennomos quercinarius. The sequence continues at coordinate 19,539,193 of OU342492.1, read as the reverse complement.
TCGCCCGGCAAGCACGACAGCAGCACGAGCAGCGCCGTGCCCGCGCCCTCGGCCAGCGCCACGCGCCCCTCCGCGCCCCACGCCCACGGCCCTGAGTACACACGCACGCGGCCCGGTGACTGCCGGCCGCTCGACATGCCGCGCCCTTGTTCTAGCGCGCCACCGACACCTCGAGTGCGTTACCGAACGAGGCGATGATGCAGAGTCAATAGCGGATTCAGGTGCGAATAAACTTTATCTACCGAAACAAAAGTAGTAAATGTCCAGCGAACGCCGACGATGTTTGCTTTGTGCGAGACAAATTCGCAGGAAGATAAAATTAATGATGGATCGGATGATAACACGCACGACACAACACGAATCGCAATCAAAGTTCGAGGCGCAGATTTTTATTATTTTGTAACTAGAGGCGTCCCGCGGTTTTACTCGCGACTTCCCAGTTGTCCCGCGAGAGCTCTCGTTTTCCGAGACAACGAATAAGTATCCTATGTTGATCCCGGAAAGTAAGTACCTAAAGCGATTTCTGTGTAACGTTTCATACAAATCGGTTCAGCGCCATTTTAGCAGAAACCCACATTTATAAACAAACGAATAACGCTTCACTCTTATATAGTTGAAATCACCTTGGAATTATCAAAATAAAAGGATTACTAATAACGCAGGAAAGGGATTTTCAGAATTAGTGGTAGATTGGATTAGAGAATGAATCGATGTTGGTAGGTATAAGGTATCAATGTTGAAATAATCGAACAACTCACTGTGATGGCGTCGGTCAGGTTTGGAGTCGTGCTCCGGCATCATGGGCGTGTCGGCAGCGTCCACCGTGTCGGCAAGCCGCTCGGTGTGTCGGCGTGTCGGCGTGTCGGCGATGGTAGTACTAGAGACACATGGGCACAATCCACGGCGGTGACTCGACTTTCGAGCGACTGACGGCGGTATACTTGTCTTGTCGACCTCTCGGCTGCGACTAGTCGGAGCACTAATTTTCACAGCCTTCTAGATATGGCTCTGTTTTGTATGATATCATCGAGTGTCGCTATAAATTAAGGGTAAACATTGCTTAGGAAAAAACGCGCCATTTAAATCAACTTTTTGTATCCGAAGTAGGTATTCCCTACTTAGAAATCTTTAAAATAGTGGTTTAGGGTCATCATCATCGTCAGTCTGAAGACGTCCACTGCTGAACATAGGCCTCCCCCAAAGAGCGCCACTTTGAGTGGCTGCTTGCAACCTGCATCCATCGGCTTCCCGCGGTTCTGAACATGTCGTCGGTCCACCGAGCGGGGGGCCGGTCTACGCTGCGTCTTCCGGTTCGTGGTCGCCACTCGAGAAACTTTCTTCCCCATCGGTTGTCAGTTCTACGAGCGATGTGGCCCGCCCACTGCCACTTCAACTTGCGAATTCTCAACGCTACATTAATGACTACCTAGTTCTCTTAGAGCTTATTTATAAGGCCAACGGTAAGAGCCCATGTCTCAGTGCCAAAGTCTTCACTGGCAACACACACTGATTGAAAACCTTCGTTTTCAGGCTTTGTGGTATTTTAGACGAAAATATAGGTTTAATTATATAGTAGGACAGGATACGGTTTGGGGTAAAATCCGGTAATATAGGATTCCCAGTGAGTAGGGCCCCGCGGGGTAATTACGTAAAATTTGCAACAGCAATGCGACAGCAGTAGCAATGCAACAGCAGTAGCGAAGCATACATTCTCGACACCACTAATGATGTATGACAGCAATCACCGCGAGATTTACGCCTGTCGCAAGTTAGGTAATTAGGGGGCCGGTCCCCCGTGTAAAAAAACACACAGTAACCGGTGGCCGTGCGCTACACTACAGCTGTAGGTACCCGTATTACGGACACACGCTTCCGAAGGTAACGGCAGGAGAGGACACATCCAATAACAGATTCATTTACAACAACCAGAAACGGCAGTGCCTTTCTTCTCAGTCTTACTTACCTAAACACAAGCTCCGATGACGTAGGTTACCTTCATAATAGACTGAGGTTCCTACGTAGATTACGTACCTACGTACTTACAAAACGTAGTCCAGTATTAGCGGCCTACAAATAGATCAGATCGATGGATTTGCGAGAATTGCGATATGAATATAGTTACGAGCGCGAACCGGCGTTACCAATTATAATAAGGCAGGTTATAAGTCCTAGGTATTCATTATTACCTGCGCTACAGGTGAGGGACGCGCGCACTGCGCTCTCACGTGTCGGATGTCGGAGTGACGCGTTCAAACTGTCGGCTTCTGGAAGGTGGCCTACTTAGTTATTTTCTTAATTCCTTTTACAATGTAAATAATGAAGACCTTCAGTTTGGTTACCGATGATGCGCGATAACAGCGCTATCTCCGCGCACGCGGCATCGAACCGTGCGCCGTCAACAACAACAACCAGCTAGTGCGCTCGCGGCGGCGAGAGGAGTATGTTCGCTAGAACAGGGAGCGGCCCCCGCGGCCAAACACTTGGGGGTAACAGGAATAGGTAACCAAACAGATAATTGTTGTAATAAATGAAAAAAGATTTGTGATGGCTGTCTTCTCTTCAATTTTTTTTTGTTTTTATCCTGGAAATCATAAGTTAATAACAAGAAAAATATCGCGTTCGAACGACTTACAATCATGGCCGTAGGCAGGGGGGGGGGGTTCAAACCCTCCCCCGAAATCTGCACCGGTCCAAGGGCAGAGCAAGAATGTTTGAATTGCCATACATGCCAATTGCAGTAGTGTGCAAGCACTACTGTGTTCCGGTTTGAAGGGCATTGTAGCTAGTGAAATTACTGGGCAAATGAGACTTTATGATCTGATCACTCAGTCTAGTAATCTGATTACTAGACTGGGTGATGTCTCAGGATGACGATGACGCAGTGCAGTGTCACGCGAAACTTTATTGTTTTAAAGTTCAGGGTGACACTGCAACTGTTATGGGCGGCCGTGTCACTTAACATCAGGTGAACGACTTGCTCGTCACGTCATTCAATCACATAAAAAAGAAAACATATTTTCTGAAATACAAAAGGCAAATATAAAAATTTTCGCGCTCCCTGCGCTCGCGGTTTTTATGTTCCTACTGTATTTTGTTATATAGCAAGAGTGTTTGTACAGACTGACATGTAATTCATGTATGAATTGCCACACGTGTTTTCTGAAATACAATACGGCAAATATGAAAATATTCACGCTCGCTTCGCTCGCGCTTTTAATATTTCTACTATAAGTGTTTACTATCAGTAATTTAACATAAACTGTAATGCAAATTATGTAATGTGAAAGCCGAAAGACTCGCTCTATATCTTGACCCAGGACTGGCGCTGTTAAGGACGTTCGATCGATACCAGTGTTGTGGTAATAGGTAGGTACAGGTAGGTACCAACATTTTGTTTAATCATCTAATGACAGATTCTTACTGCCAAAATTACTAATCGATTTTCGACACCGTTTAAAAAATCATATTTATGAGTTTGCTTCTGATACACATAGGTAGGTACTTACCTACTACTTAGATGTATGGAGAGCTGATAAAATTATTATAAAATCTATTTTACCATTCGAGTGCTGCGAAAGATTTCATACTAACTTTATCAGCTCTCCATTACGAGTAGGTATAAGAAGCAACTAGCCCACTAGGTGGACCGACGACCTAGTCAGAACCGCGGGGAGCCGAATGCCGATGGATGCAGGAGGCGAGCAGCCGCTCAAAGTGGCGCTCTTTGCGGGAGGCCTATGTTGAGCAGTGGACGTCGTCAGGCTGATGATGATGATGAAAGAAGCAATTTTTGTTGTAACTGTGCGTGTAGGTATATAATTTTGGTAATCAAGCTGAACCCCCCCCCCCCCTCCCGAAGTGAATTCCTGGCTTCGGCCCTGCTTACAATGTCAGCATTTTGTTTACCCACGCGATACAGGTGGAGGTAGAATAAAATCATCGAGCGATGCGCAATAATAGATTGTTATACAAGTACAGTTTTGATGGTTTACATTCAAGGTTCGTTCGTTCGACATTATTAAGAGTAGGTACGTTTCGTGTCGGAAGCGAGATGGCCTAGCGTGCGCACCGCGAGAAAACTTGTCGTCTCTGTTAGAGCGAGACACGCTCAGGCGCTGGGCGCTACCATAGCCTCGTCACGGTCTCTCGCGGGATAAAGTGCCGAGAATACAAGATGTTGATTTGCATTGTCTCCATATTTACAGAGGTAGGTATGCTGCACTTATAGAACACGAATCAATGAAGAAATAAATACCTAAAATTTACACTTTATAAAAAAAACATTGCACAAAAATAAAACAGCACGTGTGTGCGTCCTCATTTAACAAACAACATGATTTTATAAAGTCAACCAGTGCGAGCGCAGAGTCATAAACTATCGCGCCGACAACACACAAAGGCACCCGCCACTTTCGGCAACATTCTACAAACGCGCGCCACTGCACCGGCCCCACCGCCGTTTGTACTAGCCGCGGGGGCGCTGTCACGCGTGCAGGTGCAGCGACCGATCAGTCACTTGCCCGCCACCGGCGCGGGCCGAATTTGCGTAGCTACCTACTTTGGTTACGATCGCGTAACAAAAATGGAACACTTTACAAATGTTGAGCTTGTGGAGATGGTACGTTTGTATGCCATCAGCGGAAACAGCTTAACACAGTCTGTGCAAATGTTTCGCGATCAGTTTCCGAACAGCCATGTTCCAAGAAGAGATCTTGGACTTTTTTGAAGAGGACCCACGTGCTAGCACCCGTGATGCTGGGCGGCGCTTCAACGTCCACCACACAACTGTATGGCGGCTACTGAAACGAGAACTTCAGCATCCGTTTCATTTTCAGAGAGTCCAAGAACTGCATCCACAAGATAATGCCTCACGCATAGCTTTTTCTCACTGGATTTTACAAAACAGGGATGTGAACATTTTGTGGACCGATGAATGCATGTTTTCACGTGTGGGGATTTACAACATTCACAACGAGCACTGGTGGGCACATCGCGACCATAACCCGCATAAAACCAAGAATGATTCGTTTCAGCATCGTTTTAGTATTAATGTCTGGGGTGGCATTATTGGAGAGCATGCGCTAGGTCCATACATCATCGAAGGTCATCTAACCAGCTCCAGTTACTTGGAGCTTCTGCATCACGTTGTTGACGAGATGCTCGATGATGTACCACTGGCCTTTCAACGAAACCTGTTTTTCCAACAGGATGGAGCTCCACCTCATTATGGACGCCAAATGCGCGATTATTTAAGTGAAGTGTTCAGAAGCCAGTGGATTGGACGTGGTGGTCCAGTACCCTGGCCCCCACGATCTCCGGACATGACCCCGTGTGATTTTTTTATGGGGTGAAATAAAAAGACTAGTTTACACGGACGAAATTACTAGTGCTGTGCAATTAAAAGAAAAATCATTGCTGCATTTGATCATGTGAGACTAAACGTGAATATGCTAAAAAACTACCACGAAACCTAAGATGTCGTGCTCACTTGTCACAGCTACCATGAGTTGCGTACTGCACCCCGCGCACATAGCTAAAACAATAGAGACCGAATACCAGGGGGCGTACCGTGAGCTCTTAGCGCGATTCAAAACTGAGCCTATATTGGATCGCTTTGTTTTTTTTGTATGGGGATTTCGACAAGCGATCCTGTATAGGCTCAGTTTTGAATCGCGCTAAGAGCTCACGGTACGCCCCCTGAGCCCTGTAGGTAATTAGACAGTAGGACCTTCCTCAATGTAGCAATTTTCTAACAATGTTTTTATGATGTTTTGACTACAATACAATACAATACAATAACTCTTTATTGACACCAAAATAATAATAACATAAAAATGAGAATCACATAATAAGATATGTACAATGGGCGGAACAAAAACGCGGGCGGTCAATGGTCTAACGAGACAAAAAGTGTTCACTTTATACTGAGTCATCGCGCGGGGTCCTACTATTGTCCTAGCCGAAACGAAGTTGCTACTTGTGATTCACGACAAAAATGGTTTCTCAAGTATTCGGCTACTAAATAAATGTGGAATTTAAATTTTATTTTTATATGATTAAATATACACAGTACAATGGATTCTACAAATATGGAGACAATGCAAATCAACATCCGGTATATCGTCGCGGTGCGCACGCTAGCCGGGCCGGTATCGCTCGCACTCGCTACCAGGGCCTCTTTTTATAAAGCTACAAGTACAAGCTAACAATTGTAGCAGCTACAAGAACAAGTAACTACAAGTTACTAGTTACGGCGTTTTATAAACAACAATTATCGATTACAAGTGTAAATTACAAGTATAATGCACATCACTATGAACGTCACTGAGGCCTCACGGCGGAAACCACAGACTAAGTAGAGGATGAAGTGTAGATTATGATATTACAAGTTGCACATCACTATGAATGATCGTCAAGGTCAATAGCTTTTTTTAGTTTGGTTCCCATTCATTAGTGAATTTAGCCCATGTGAATTTTACATTAAATCCCTACATAATATAGAAATTAAAAACATTACCTATTTGTTTGCTGTGGCTCTCATGCCAAATTGGATGAACTTTTTTAAGATGAACTTATATTACCGGGATTGATGCGGTTTTTTTCGGAAATTCATGAAATCCCGCGGAAAATTATGCAAGTTTTGGGTGAAATCGCGGGGCGTCTCTATTTTTAAGTAAAGCTATTTAAGTAAATAAAGTTGGGTCTAAGTCACTATTCTCATAATAGCGTTTGTAATATACGGCTACGCTCATTTTTCATGGGCTTCACTCAAGCTGAATTTCTCATAATTTAAACATAATCAACTAATTGAACATTAATTAATACGTGACACGACCAATACAATACACTTTCAATAAATTTATCTAAACTTGTACTTCATTTTACCTAGCTCTTTAGTCAGGTAAAAATCTTTACAAGTTGTAGTTCCGTACACTTGTAATGACCAAAACAATTGTTCGATTTTACATTTTAAAAATGAAAACACACTATGGATTGTCTATCGTCTAAGAACAAGTGCTTGTAATTCATAGAGTAAAGCGATATATCGGGGGATGTAGCTTGTAACTTGTTGTCTTGTACCTTTATAAAACGCATTATTTCACTTTTTTTTGGCTGTGTTGCCAGTTTTTCGTTACAAGTCTTGTACTTGTGTTGCCAGTTTTTAGCTACAAGTTTTGTACTTGTAGCGAAAAACTGGCAACACAGCCAAAAAAAAGTGAAATAATGCGTTTTATAAAGCTACAAGACAACAAGTTACAAGCTACATCCCCCGATATATCGTCAAACTAAAAAAAGCTATTCACCGTGACGTTCATTCATAGTGATGTGCTACTTGTAATATCATAATCTACACTTTATCCTCTACTCGGCCTGCGGTCCCCGCCGTGAGGCCTCAGCGACGTTTGTAGTGGTGTGCACTGTGCATTATACTTGTAATTATCGATTATAAAACGTCGTACGCTGCGACGTAGCGGAGGGCCGGAGGGCGGTATCGGGTACGTTCCGCCATCTACGTATCGACCGAGCGGACGCGCACCGTAGTATATCGACGAGGCGGCACCGTGGAGGTCCGGCTTCAGCGGGATGGGGGAAAATAAAAAGTCACAAGTGAGCATCGAGGCACGTTTAATGTTATAAGATTAGAAGGAAGCGTGGGGGCGCGGGCGGAGCGCGGCGCGCGGTGCCCCCCCCCGGCTAGGGCGCGGGCGGAGCGCGGCGCGCGGTGCCCCCCCCCGGCTAGGGCGCGGGCGGAGCGCGGCGCACGGTGCCCCCCCCCGGCTAGGGCGCGGGCGGAGCGCGGCGCGCGGTGCCCCCCCCCGGCTAGGGCGCGGGCGGAGCGCGGCGCGCGGTGCCCCCCCCCGGCTAGGGCGCGGGCGGAGCGCGGCGCACGGTGCCCCCCCCCGGCTAGGGCGCGGGCGGAGCGCGGCGCGCGGTGCCCCCCCCCGGCTAGGGCGCGGGCGGAGCGCGGCGCACGGTGCCCCCCCCCGGCTAGGGCGCGGGCGGAGCGCGGCGCGCGGTGCCCCCCCCCCGGCTAGGGCGCGGGCGGAGCGCGGCGCACGGTGCCCCCCCCCCGGCTAGGGCGCGGGCGGAGCGCGGCGCGCGGTGCCCCCCCCCGGCTAGGGCGCGGGCGGAGCGCGGCGCGCGGTGCCCCCCCCCGGCTAGGGCGCGGGCGGAGCGCGGCGCACGGTGCCCCCCCCCGGCTAGGGCGCGGGCGGAGCGCGGCGCGCGGTGCCCCCCCCCGGCTAGGGCGCGGGCGGAGCGCGGCGCGCGGTGCCCCCCCCCGGCTAGGGCGCGGGGCGCGCGCGCGGGCGGAGCGCGGCGTCCAGGTCGCGGCGGCGCGCGTGCGCGCGGGCGTGCAGGTAGCGCGCGGTGGCCTCGGCGGCCCAGGCGCCCCCGTACGCGGCCCCGCGCCGCTCCTCCTCGGGGTTGCCTCCCGCGCCGCCCCCCAGCGCCTGCAACCGTCCCCCGCCGTTATGGCTATGTGACGCCAGCCGCCCCCCCGGCTTCGCACGGACTCGTCGGTCGGTACGTCCTAACCCCGCTCGTGGGCGGAGGGAAGCGAAAGGGAGGCAGACGGAGCCATTCCCTTCTCTCTTCCCTTCGACGGGATGAGGACTTCCGAGCTCCGTGCGACTTGACCGTCTTTTACTCTCAAGTTTTTTCCTGTTCGATCGGTGCTCGTGTTGCCCTTTACGTTTAACGTAAGCGACGGCGGCGCGCAAGCGAAGCGTACGAGAATACCCCCGTTTCAAAATAATAATAATAACTCTAGGTGCGATTTTTGACCGAGGCCTTCTGGAGGTCATCCGATTCGGTAGCGAAACCGTGAAGCTACTACCCGAAAGGAGCGATCGCTGCGAATGGCAAAAACGTTCCTAGCGAGACACCACCTGATTCTTTGTCCTTTTCTAATGTTGACATCGCGGTCGCGGATACGAATTCTCCACACTTTTTTTATTTACCGCAGCCGAGTGCCGCTCGCGTATTGATATAATTTCGATCGAAAATGCGCACTTTGATGTTTATTTTTTCAGGAATTTTTAATGTTAGAAAACAAGCAAAAGCACGGTTATTCTCGTAGCTATTTATAAACTACGTTGGCATTTTTAGAGAAAAAATTGCGTTTTTGTTCTTCATTGACAACATTTCCAATTTTTAACATAGCTATTTTACTATTAATTTTCTGAAATCATATTGTAAAATAAGATATAATTATACAATTTTTAAGGTTCGATTCCCGCGACAGGACAAGTGTTTGTGCACGAAAAAAATCTGCAAATACTTGTTCTACATGTGTGTGTGTCGCGGGAGCATGGTCCCTCGCAGTTCCTGGCCCCTACATACCGGGAGCCCTAGTTAGGGTCCAGGATCTATGTATTAATAACAGCTTGCCTGACAGCGAGTTTGACCTAAGTAATCGAACCCTGCGATCGTTGGCTGTTATTATTACTAATGGATATCTACGCTTTAAGGAACACATCCTCCAAATTTCAAGTCTCAAGGACCAGCGGTTTAAGCTGTGCATTGACATATCAGTCGGTCAAGGCTTTGAATTTTATATGTATACATGTATACATAGAAAGAAGATAGATATGATGGCCACAACACAAGTCCACAGCTGTGACTCACTCGGTGTGTAATGGCGTCGCTTGTTTGACTAACAGTGGTATTCATAGTCAACGGGTGAACAAACCCCCAAAATCCATCATTCAACTTTCACGTAGAGGTTAAATGTTGAATCGTTCTTCTTACACTTTCATAAACAATCGCTGGAGAGACCCCTAACTAAATGGCAGTTCAACACATATTTTTTCTCTAATCTGTGCATTTCAATCATGTTGTCTATGAAAATTTTCTCGGGTGTCATTTTGACATGATTATGACTTGATTATGACGCGGCTTTTTTTTTTTTTTTCTTATATTTTGGCTCCACACATAGTGTATTTAGCCAGTGTCAAGTTTTGTAATTTTTCATCGTATTATGGAAATTTTCACTTAAAGTCAAGTCATAGTCACAGTCAGAGTAGTCAAAGTCTAGTCTAAGTCATAATCCAGTCTAAGGCATGCCCTAGTAAAGTGGTGGCAACTTTACTAGAGGCTTCTATGGAATTTTGGAAGCAACACGAAAAACCACGTTTCACTACATTATATCACTTGCCCACACTCATGCTCGTAATTCAGCACTGAATGCGTAAAACACCACCAATTTTAAACATTAACACTGGAAAAAGCATAAGTTTAGCAAAATAATACAATGCACCGACGTGAACTTTTCCGCGTTCCCGCCAAAAAAACCATGACGCGGCTTTTGAATTTTGATAGATAATATAACGCGGGAACGGGCCTCTCGTAACCATGGTCCGAGGTGGGACGACCGGTTGCCATGGTTACGAGAGGCCCGTTCCCGCGTTATATCCATAATTTAATACACTTTCATTATCTTAAACTATAATTATTATTTATAGAAAAGTTAATATGATTAAAAAAAGCTTTATTAGTTCACAGAGGTTGTAAGGGGGGTACATCAACTTGTAGTGTAGTAAAAAAAAATTGGTTTGTATTAATTATAATATTTAATATTTATTACGAATATATCGCTTCGGCACTGATATAATTCGCATTTCATTCAAGCCTCCATCGGCCATTCATCATTTATGAGATCCAAGTCACCATCTACTTCCATATTTATGAAAATCACAACACAACACTCAAACAATGATAAAAAATAGCACGTTAGCACGTTATCAAAGCAAGGGGACCGTTTGGTTGACGAAATTCGGACAATCAGCATCCAGCCCCTGACAATGTCAATTTAGGGGTTACTTTTGTTTATGAAATGCATAAAACTAGAATTCGCTACATAGCGCTTGAATCATCCCCTAGAGGAGCCCCCAACTTGACTATGAATTCCAGTGTTAGTGATGTATCTGACATTTTGATGTAATTGACATTTTAAATGTAGCTTTTGTCTTCTTTCAAAGACGCGTCGAACTGTCTAATAAACGTATTTGTGCCTTCTCCATTACTGAGATCTGCCTGCGACGTATCTGCAGTTTGTAGAAAATGAATCCCACTAAGGGACGTAAGTGGCGAAGTTAGTGCGACACTATACCGAAGATATCCCGGACGTCAGCCTGTACGAGATAAGAATGGCCCTCGAACAGCTTAAAAACAACAAGGCGCCAGGCGAGGATGAAATTATGACCGAACTTCTGCAAGCGGGTGGTAGACCGGTACTTATAGTCCTCCAGAAGTTATTTGATTCTGTCATCCTTGAAGGTACAAAGCCAGAAGCGTGGCACAAGAGCGTGGTGGTGCACTATAAAATCTTATTGAAGAACTATAGGCCCATCTCGCTCTTGATTCATGTGTGTAAGTTGTTTTCGAGAGTCATTATGAATCGTCTCGCACGCAGGTTTGATGATTTCCAGCCTCCCGAACAAGCCGGTTTCCGGAAAGGCTTTAGCACCATAGACTACATCCATACGCTACGCCAGATTGTACTAAAGACCGAAGAGTATAATCAGCCGATATGCTTAGCGTTTGTGGACTATGAGAAAGCCTTCGATTTAATCACTTGGACGGTGCTGCAGTCCTTACAACGATGCCAAATTAACTATCGAATACCGACTATCAATTGTAAACCGAAGAGTTGAAGTTTTTGTACCACTATGTCAGTCCTACTGCAGGATCAGAGCACGGAACAAATCCCATTGCAGAGAGGGGTGAGACAGGGAAACGTTATTTATCCGAAACTGTTCACAAATGCATTAATGGAAGACGTTTTCAAGCTCTTTTCAATGGTCAAAACCGCAACGCGCCGATGGATGCAGGAGGCAAGCAGTCGCTCAAAGTGGCGCTCTTTAAGGGAGGCCTATGTTCAGCAGTGGACGTCTTTAGGCTGATGATGATGATGATGATTATGATTGTAACGGCTTGTTTTTCGCTTCTGTATAAATTTAATTATTGTGGTTGGATCACAATCACAGTCAATCGTTTTTCTTTATGGGTTGGCTAAATCTCTATAATAATCTCCATCTCACAGGAGCCAATTTAGAGAAAAAACCAACGACCATAACTTTTTAATCCACACCGAAACGTCACTGTCACTGTCGGCTGACAAGACGTCAAATTGAAGTTGACATATGACGTGATCGCAGGGTGACCCTAAACAAAGAAAAACCTACAAACCAAGGGATTTTCACTAATTTTCTGTTTAATTGCATAGCTAAAATGCACATAAATAAATAATTTATTTTACGCAAAGAACACGAGAAATATCGTTAAATAACCACCACTGTCGTGAAGGCTCTTGTGGGAAGATCTAGTCCTTGACTCAGCCGCTCGACTTTCGCTTTTGGCGATATGCGGAGTGGTGACTTTTGTGGTCAGGGACGCAGGCAAGGACTTTTCGAGAAAATTCGACAGAGGCTGGGGGGCGAGATAGGGTGACGCAAATCCGCCCAGGGAGAGCGACGGTTCTCCTTAAAAAAGTAAGAGCGAGGAAACTTCGAGTGGTTCGTTTTCTTTGGTATCGGCGTGGGCGCAGCTCCTGACAGTTTGGCGCATCTCCTCGGCCACCAAGCTAACTCCTTCTTTTGCTGCAGGCAGCTGTGCCCTACGTATAATTACTGGTCGCGGCAAGTCGCTGCCTCCATTTGGCCGCTGCCGCGACGCCTTCGTTTTAGGCGGGTGCCCACCTCCACCACGCCCATCGTGAGCCTGCGTCTCACCTAGCTCGAGTAAAGAAAAACCCCTCTACAGGGGTTTTTTTTTATTACTCCTCTTCTACTCGGGTCGTGCCACCTCCTGGCACGCCCCTCCGAGCTCACCGACGGTCTGCGCTGACCTGCTCGGCTCCCCCTACCTACGGGTCTACACCCGCCGTCTGCATCTCCACACCATCGCGCTCCTTACGGTATCACGGTCAGCCAGCATGGTAGCTGGTTGATCGCGTTCATTTATACTTTGTATTGTCCATTACCAACTAACTTAGCTATCTGGTTGCAAAGCAGGAATGTTCTACTAGCTCGTACCACACCCCTCTTGGGTCTCATAATAGCTGGCAAGCACTACATTTGTATATTCTAAGGCGCCCAACACCTTCCATCTGTGAATGTATCCTACCAAAATATTACAAAATATTATTAGCAACTATAGTCCTTAGTAATATTAAACAGTAGATATCAGCCTCCTTCGGAAAGGAACAACTTTTGTGTAAAACAGAATTAAAGACACTAACGGATAGAGGCTAGTGTTTTCTTTCTTACCCCCCCCCCCCCCCCCCTTATAGGGTCTGTGTCAAGAATTCAAAAGCATTACATGATGATGACATCAGGTGAGATAGTGGTCAAGCGCAAGCCTATCGAACAATAAAAAAAAAAAAGACTATATTTATTTACGACTGCTCTCAGTATGAAAGGATGACGCTGGAGATCAGCTTAAATAATATTAATATGTAAAAGTAAAAATGTTAATGTCATGCTTGTGAGACTTTGCTGTAATTATTTTTGTCATTAGTTTGTGTTTATTTTAATAACAGTTGATTTTGATATTTTATGATCTCACATTGAAAGAATTTGATCTCATTTAGATTTTTACTACTTCTTGTAGCAAAGTAAATAAATACTTTTCCTGTGAATTAGATGTATCAGACTGATAGTTAAATTATAATACTATTAGTATAAGTTTTTGATAGTAAACTCAAGTTTAATGTGTATTATTGGATTTATGTTGTTTACCTTGCATGACCCTATGTAACAACTCCTACACCTAATATTGCTAAAAATAGTTTTTATTAACGGTCGTATCTGTTTTAAATTAATTTATTTAATAAACTAATTATTATAAATAAATAAAAAAGGTGTCCACAGAATGGTCAAACCTTAACAAATATAGATCTACAGTTTAGTTTTATCGGGTACTTTATGCCAGTGCTACGGTCAATCCCAGTCAGTCCAAAGCTAAAAAATCCTTTAAAAAGCTTCTCCTGTAAAATGACTGTCATGTCAGTTACGTCACTTAGTCAAACAAGCGACGATATGACATACAATATCTGTACGGTCCGTAGCACCGCACAGAGTGCCAATTCATCATTATTGGATCGTTTCCGAATGCGGCGCGTCAGTCGTTCATAGGTCGTTCTCAAGCAACCGCGGCTCGATCACTTCATAAATTCACCTTCCTCCATTTGTATCTATAAGTAGTGTGTCAATAAACTGTGTAATCTCAAATCACATATTTGCATTGTTTTGGTGTAGCAACATCCCCTACAATATCCACAACAATGAACGCCGCGTCACGTGTAACTATAACATGTGTGCGGTACTGCCAGTATAACATTGTATACATGTAGTGTCACACGGCCGCCGCCGTGTGTGCGGTACTGCCAGTATAACATTGTATACATGTAGCGTCACACGGCCGCCGCCGTGTGTGCGGTACTGCCAGTATAACATTGTATACATGTAGCGTCACACGGCGGCGGCCGTGTGTGCGGTACTGCCAGTATAACATTGTATACATGTAGCGTCACACGGCCGCCGCCGTGTGTGCGGTACTGCCAGTATAACATTGTATACATGTAGCGTCACACGGCCGCCGCCGTGTGTGCGGTACTGCCAGTATAACATTGTATACATGTAGCGTACACGGCCGCCGCCGTGTGTGCGGTACTGCCAGTATAACATTGTATACATGTAGCGTCACACGGCCGCCGCCGTGTGTGCGGTACTGCCAGTATAACATTGTATACATGTAGCGTCACACGGCCGCCGCCGTGTGTGCGGTACTGCCAGTATAACATTGTATACATGTAGCGTCACACGGCCGCCGCCGTGTGTGCGGTACTGCCAGTATAACATTGTATACATGTAGCGTCACACGGCCGCCGCCGTGTGTGCGGTACTGCCAGTATAACATTGTATACATGTAGCGTCACACGGCCGCCGCCGTGTGTGCGGTACTGCCAGTATAACATTGTATACATGTAGCGTCACACGGCCGCCGCCGTGTGTGCGGTACTGCCAGTATAACATTGTATACATGTAGCGTCACACGGCCGCCGCCGTGTGTGCGGTACTGCCAACCGCGTGGAACAGTTTGCTCAAAATATAGATGACCAACTTGTGTCATTACCGCTCCTTGATGATCCTGATGATCTTTGTAATGTTTTATTTTATATTATAAACAAAGAGTTTAATAAGATATTCAAATTAAGGACATGTAGAGGAAGTGTTAAACCTGAATTTAATGACTGGGCTACACCTGGCATTTAAAAAAGTAGAAACAGGCTGTATGACTTATATTCTCAAAAATCAGATAATATTCATGACTGTACATTTACTGGGTATTTAAAAGCTTATTCGAAAATTTTTAAAAACGTTTGCCAGACCGCGAAATCCTTGTACTTGAGTAGAAAAATCAACAGAGCGGAAGATAAAATTAAAACAACATGGAAAATTATTAATACTGAAACCGGCAAGAAGAAACCTCAGCACCGCAAACTCACTCTTAGTATTAATAACAGATTAATATCTAAAGACAGTGAAGTTGCCGGTGCATTTGAGGATTTTTTCGTAAATATGCCGGTAGTTACCACTCAGTCATTAAATCATCGTCTGATGAGTCTTGTGCAATACTTTCTAAGTGCGTTGATAGGTGTGAGGTTGTTTTCAAATTTAGACATATTAATTCGGCTTCAATTGTCAAGACTTTTAGGTCGCTAAAAATAAAGAATACTGAAGATCTCTGGGGAATGTCTACCAGGGTTTTAAGTGGCATTGTCACATTAATCGCACCATACTTAGCAGAAATATTTAATAAATGTGCCGACGAAGGAGTCTTTCCCGACGTAATGAAAAATAGTAAATTGATTCCGTTATTTAAGGCTGGACATAGGAATGATCCAACAAACTATAGGCCAATTTCTGTTTTACCTGCAATAAGTAAAATTTTTGCAAAAGAAATTCTTAATCAATTGTTAACACATTTTAGTCTGAACAAACTGTTTCACAGTCAACAATTTGGATTTACAAAGGGCGATCAACTACGGATGCAGGTGTTGAGCTCTTAAAGCATATATTTGGTGCTTGGGAGGAGTCACAGGATGCCATAGGAGTTTTTTGTGACTTATCCAAAGCATTTGATTGCGTATGTCATGAAACCTTAATTTTTAAATTAAAGCATTATGGGGTTTATGGGAAAGCTCTTGATCTTGTATCTTCTTATCTTTGTAATAGAATTCAGACAGTTGAAGTTAATGGAGCAAGATCATCTGGTTCTGTCACTAAGATGGGGGTCCCGCAGGGTTCAATTTTAGGACCATTTCTATTTTTGGCCTACATTAACGATCTACCATTTTTTGTAAAGAACCTATGTGATATTGTTTTGTTTGCAGATGATACGTCTCTTATTTTTAAGGTTTTTTTGGTTTATTAGATCTGGTTCAATCTGCCACATTCCTTGGCATAACTATAGACTCTAAATTACAGTGGGGTACTCATATATCAACCACTGCACGTAGATTGAGCTCTGCAGCATATGCGGTACGTAAGATCAGATAGTTTACCGATGAAGCCACTGCAAGACTAGTATACTTCAGTTACTTTCACAGTATTATGTCATACGGCATTTTACTGTGGGGCAAAGCCGCGGAAATACAATCCATTTTTGTCTTACAGAAAAGAGCCATTCGTTCAATTTATAACATGAAATCCCGCGACTCTCTTAGGGAACGCTTTAAAGAGATAAATATTCTTGCAGTGGCTAGTCAATACATTTACGAAAACTTGATATACACTCGCAAAAACATGACCTCGTTTCCCAGATATTGCGACATTCATAATTTCAATACTAGGAACAAAAACAAACTGAAAGTGGCAAGATTCAGACTGCAGAAAGTTAATGGTTCATTCATGGGAAACTGTATACGCTTTTTTAACAAGTTGCCTGACGGTGTTGAACATTTGTCAATGCGTAAATTTAAATCGTTTGTCAAGTCAAATCTGATGAAAAAAGCCTATTACACCATAAATGATTATTTGTCAGATAAAAAAGCTTGGTCTGATTGCCCCAAGCTCAATGTTATGTAATCTTAGGCACCGTGTCTATCGCTTGGCTATACCCATCATTTTTATTTTCTACATGTATTTTTTATGTCAAGATCATTCTAATATTCCTCGTACACTGGTGTGAAATAGGTACCTACCTACTTTGTAGTATGTTTCATTATGTTGTCTCAATTGTAACAAATTATAAATGTTGTTAACAAATTTAAAAAAATGGAACAAGAAATGACACTTGTAAGTTTCTTGTAGCTTCTTCTTTACAGATGTAATCGAAGCTACGGTTTGGAGTTTTCTATTCTACATTGTGCCGGATTGCTTGCACCTGTAGTGAGAACAGAACTTTTTTTCTTCAAACTCGTAATGCCATCATCATTAACAGCCTGAAGACGTCCACTGCTGAACATAGGCCTCCCCCAGAGCACGCCACCTTGAGCGGCTGCTCGCCTCCTGCATCCATCGGCTCCCCGCGGCTTTCACCAGGTCCACCGAGTGGGGGGCCGGCCTACGCTGCGTCTTCCGGTTCGTGGTCGCCACTCGAGAACCTTTCTTCCCCATCGGTTGTCAGTTCTACGAGCGATGTGGCCTGCCCATTGCCACTTCAACTTACTAACTCTAAGAGCTATATCGGTCACTTTAGTTCTCCTGCGGATCTCCTCGTTCCGGAGCTTATCTCGCAGGGAAACACCGAGCATAGCTCGCTGCGCGACTTTGAGCTTACTAATGAGGCCAACAGTAAGAGACCATGTCTCAGTTCCATAAGTCATCACTGGCAACACACACTGATTGAAAACTTTCGTTTTCAGGCTCTGCGGTATTTTGGACGAAAAGATAGAACGAAGCTTCCCGAACGCTGCCCAGCCGAGTTGGATTCTTCGCGCCACCTCTTTGTCGAAGTTGGACCTACCTAATTGGACAATCTGTCCTAGGTAGACATACTTGTCGACAACTTCGAGAGTATCGTTCCCAACAATTACCGGTATAGGTGGAACATGAGCATTAGACATGATCTTTGTCTTGTCCATATTCATCTTAAGACCAACCTGCTGGGAGACTCTACTGAGGTCGTTGAGCATGGTGCTAAGGTCCTCGAGCGATTCCGCCATTATGACTACATCATCGGCAAAACGAAGGTTAGTGATGTACTCGCCATTTATGTTGATGCCAGATCTTTTCCACTCCAAGAGCTTGAAAACATCCTCCAATGCGTTTGTGAACAGTTTCGGAGAAATAACGTCTCCCTGTCTCACGCCTCTTTGCAATGGAATTTGTTCCGTACTCTGGTCCTGTAGTCGGACTGACATAGTGGCCTTACTGTACAAACACTTCAAAACTTCGATATACCTATAGTCAATTTGGCATCGCTGCAAGGACTGCAGCACCGCCCAAGTCTCGATTGAATCGAAGGCTTTCTCATAGTCCACAAGCGCTAGGCATAACGGCCGATTATACTCTTCGGTCTTCTGTATAATCTGGCGCAGCGTATGGATGTGGTCTATGGTGCTAAAGCCTTTTCCGAAACCGGCTTGTTCGGGAGGCTGGAATTCATCAAACCTGCGTGCGAGACGATTCGTAATGACTCTCGAAAACAGAGCGAGATGGGCCTATAGTTCTTCAATAAGGTGTTATCGCCTTTTTTGAAGAAGAGCACCACCACGCTCTTGTGCCATGCCTCTGGCGTTGTACCTTCAAGGATGACAGAATTAAATAACTTCTGGAGGACTAAAAGTACCGGTCTACCACCCGCTCTCAGAAGTTCGGTCGTAATTCCATCTTCACCTGGTGCCTTGTTGTTTTTAAGCTGTTTGAGGGCCATTCTAATCTCGTACAGGCTGACGTCCGGGATATCTTCGGTAACTCGTAATGTAATAGGCTTGTTATAATTTTAACATTTATTTTGACATTTTTGACATTAAGCACTGTGATTTTGTTTAATTATGCTTGTTTAATATGTACAATAATTTAATTTTTATTATTTATAAATACATTATCTAGTTTCGACTTGTAAAAGTGCTAAAAATAGCCTATTTGCAATAAATAATTTGAGTTTGAGTTTGACGTAACGTTACGGTTCCGGCGGCTGGGATGTAAACATTTGCCTCCAGTTATAAAATAGATCAACAAAAAGGCGTTACGTGACGATTGAAGAAATTATTTGTTATCGTGCTAAATAATTATTCTGAAAAAACAACACGGTTCTCCGACACGAAACGAAGCCTATTGATTAGGCTTCGTGTCGTGTCGGAGAACCGAAACCGAAATTTTGAAACCATACCATTTCTTATAAGCTAATGATCTGTCACAACCACAGATAACCCCCAATAGATACCGCATTACGGGATTTTTGTTCGGATCCTAGCTCACCAAAACTGGCGGAAGGCGCGGGTTGCGGGGACTGGAGCCAATGCGCTATTATTGGCTGTTTCGAGTGACGCCCTAATAATGAACTCTAATACTTGGTCGAAACTAAGGCCGAGCTGCGAAGCGACGATTTATATAGAACCATTTACGCCAATGCGTGGTGCGCGGTCGTCGTCTTTCATGCGGTACCTATTGGGGGTTATCTGTGGTCACAACGTACCCGCAACCTTAAGGTCCCGCGACTGCTGACCGAGGTATGGCCAGGTGACCTGTGCTCCGTACCTTAAGATCCCGCGACTGGCTGAGCAGCCACTTGTTGACGAACTGCTGCGGATCCTTGCTGAACGACAGGAAGAACTCGCGGTTGGTCTTCAGCTGGTTTATTGTGTCCACCTGGGAACGATATTATTGTCTCGGTGTACTGCATACAGCGGCGCCGGCTGGCGTACAACTGACGATACAGAAGTCGCGCCGCGCGAGCGATGGAACTAGTGCTTTGGTTGTTTACTCGACTTGAATAGTTTAGGCGCGTGTCATTAGGAACAGTAATATATTACGCTAGTTTATTGGGACGATAAATAAAAGCCTTCGAGTCCGGTGAATAACTGACGTTTATTGTACTACCCTCATACTAATAACTAAATAATAATCTCGTAGTACCCTACAGGAACTATGCTGAGTCGTGGGTTGGTGAACAAATAAAGATTTCATTCACAATTTGATCATTTAGGAATGAAATCTCGGCTTGAGCAAAGATGCACGACTGAGCGTAGTTCCGGGTCTTAAACTGATAGGAATTGTCATAAATACACACATCAAAAAAGTCTAAGCAACATGTACTAATTTAAATTTTAGGATGGTTCTTCACATTATAACGTTGAATTTTATTTTTAAAATTATTACAAAATAAAATTTCTAAAGAAAATGAATTTATTGTGAAAGAATAGGACAATTTAATACAAAGTATGGCCTCCTCTGTAGGGCTTGTAATTATTCGAACATTTTAGATATTCGAATATTCGGTTTTTTTTTCAGGAAGTATTCGAATAATTCGAATATTCATCATCATCATCATCATTAACAGCCTGAAGACGTCCACTGCTGAACATAGGCCTCCCCCAGAGCACGCCACCTTGAGCGGCTGCTCGCCTCCTGCATCCATCGGCTCCCCGCGGCTTTCACCAGGTCGTCGGTCCACCGAGTGGGGGGCCGGCCTACGCTGCGTCTTCCGGTTCGTGGTCGCCACTCGAGAACCTTTCTTCCCCATCGGTTGTCAGTTCTACGAGCGATGTGGCCTGCCCATTGCCACTTCAACTTACTAACTCTAAGAGCTATATCGGTCACTTTAGTTCTCCTGCGGATCTCCTCGTTCCGGAGCTTATCTCGCAGGGAAACACCGAGCATAGCTCGCTCCATAGCTCGCTGCGCGACTTTGAGCTTACTAATGAGGCCAACAGTAAGAGACCATGTCTCAGTTCCATAAGTCATCACTGGCAACACACACTGATTGAAAACTTTCGTTTTCAGGCTTTGCGGTATTTTGGACGAAAAGATAGGACGAAGCTTCCCGAACGCTGCCCAGCCGAGTTGGATTCTTCGCGCCACCTCTTTGTCGAAGTTGGACCTACCTAATTGCACAATCTGTCCTAGGTAGACATACTTGTCGACAACTTCGAGAGTATCGTTCCCAACAATTACCGGTATAGGTGGAACATGAGCATTAGACATGATCTTTGTCTTGTCCATATTCATCTTAAGACCAACCTGCTGGGAGACTCTACTGAGGTCGTTGAGCATGGTGCTAAGGTCCTCGAGCGATTCCGCCATTATGACTATATCATCGGCAAAACGAAGGTTAGTGATGTACTCGCCATTTATGTTGATGCCAGATCTTTTCCACTCCAAGAGCTTGAAAACATCCTCCAATGCGTTTGTGAACAGTTTCGGAGAAATAACGTCTCCCTGTCTCACGCCTCTTTGCAATGGAATTTGTTCCGTACTCTGGTCCTGTAGTCGGACTGACATAGTGGCCTTACTGTACAAACACTTCAAAACTTCGATATACCTATAGTCAATTTGGCATCGCTGCAAGGACTGCAGCACCGCCCAAGTCTCGATTGAATCGAAGGCTTTCTCATAGTCCACAAACGCTAGGCATAACGGCCGATTATACTCTTCGGTCTTCTGTATAATCTGGCGCAGCGTATGGATGTGGTCTATGGTGCTAAAGCCTTTTCGGAAAACCGGCTTGTTCGGGAGGCTGGAATTCATCAAACCTGCGTACGAGACGATTCGTAATGACTCTCGAAAACAGCTTATACACATGACTCAAGAGCGAGATGGGCCTATAGTTCTTCAATAAGGTGTTATCGCCTTTTTTGAAGAAGAGCACCACCACGCTCTTATGCCATGCCTCTGGCGTTGTACCTTCAAGGATGACAGAATTAAATAACTTCTGGAGGACTAAAAGTACCGGTCTACCACCCGCTCTCAGAAGTTCGGTCGTAATTCCATCTTCACCTGGTGCCTTGTTGTTTTTAAGCTGTTTGAGGGCCATTCTAATCTCGTACAGGCTGACGTCCGGGATATCTTCGGTATAGTGTCGGACTAACTTGGCTCTGATGTCCTGAGCTGTGTTAGTAGCGGGCTTACGTGTCGAGGTGTATAACTGTCCATAGAAGTTCTCGATCTCTCATTCGAATATTATTCGAATATTTTTAATTATTATAGAATCATACTGCATAAACTTCGTAATAGACCAATCTGGAGTTGCGTGAGGCCTGATTTGCGTGCTATTAATACTTCACTGCCACAATTGAGCGGAAGGCTCTAAAGTGTTTAGAAGTATATTAGGAAAAACCAAATGACAAAACTGAAGACCGGAAATGGCAGTAATTTCACCCAAGCCTCAAATTCTGAGGGAGGTCGAGAACTTCCATGGACAGCTCGTACAAAGACCTCGATACGTAATTCCACTACAAACATAACTCAGAACACCAGAGCCAAGTTAGTCTTACACAATATCGAAGATATCCTGAGCATCAGCCTGTCCGAGATTAGAATGGCCGCAAATAAATTAATAAAACAACAAAGCGACAGATGTAGAATTGTGGATAGAACTACAACATCTCGCTCTTGAGCCATTATATTATTATTATTATAGAGCCACAGATTTCATGGTAAAAGTGGTTTTCTAGAGTCTTTACGAATCGCCTCTTGGTCTGATGAACTGCAGCCTCCCGAAACGTCACGTCACACTGGTGAAGTCTATGCACCGTCCAAATCCAAAACCCTGAAGGCTTTCAGCTGGAACTCCAAAGTACCTTCCAGTGCCTAGCCGAATACAACACAGTGGACGAGTTGAACAACGGGTTGGTGGAAACTGTCCAAGCTGTTCAAGCCCAGCCAAGCTGTTGAGCCACGCTCTTCAAGACCCAACGCCGAAAAAAGACGCAGAAACTATCAGAACAAACTCTTGAATGGCAGACTGGAGCGAAATGAAACTGCAGTTTTCAGTTGTAATGGTAGCCTACGGTGAACTCAATAGACAAATCTGAAGTTCCATGCGACACGACTTGCATTTTCTTGCTTTAGTACTTCACGTATTGAGGCCGTAATTGAGCAGAACCAAGGCTCTAAAATGTTCGCAAAGGATATGTCTATTGGGCAAAGCCAAATAACAAAACTAAGGACCGAGAAAGGTAGTGTCATTTCATCCAAGCCTGAGATTCTGAGAGAGATCGAGAACTTCCATGGACAGTTATACACCTCGACACGTAATCACACTACTAACACAGCTCAGGACATCAGAGTCAACTTAGTCCGACACTATACCGAAGATATCATCAGCCTATACGAGATTAGAATGGCCCTCAAATAGCTTAAAACAACAAGGCGCCAGGTGGGGATGGAGGTTTGCTTATATATACTCTAAGGGATGGAGTTACGACCGAACTTCTGAGAGCAAGTGATAGATCGGTACTTATATATAGTCCTCCAAAAGTTATTTAATTCTGCCATCTTTGAAGGTACAACGCCAGCGGCGTGGCACAAGAGTGTGGTGTCGCCCTTCATCAAAAAAAAGGTGATATCACCGTATTGAAGAAATAAAGGCCCATCTCGCTCTTGAGTCATGTGTATAAGCTGTTTTCGAGAGTCATTACGAATCCATCCATTCCATCCATCCATCCATTTTATTATCTAAGTTCGTATTATACAAATACAAATACAAATACAAATGGTTTATTGTAAAACAGTAATTAGGTACATAAAAAAAGTGAGCTCTGCCTTTCGCTTTAGTTATTCAACTGTGTTGCAAAAGGCAGGTCTTCCCATAATTGATCTAAAACTAGTTGTTTCACAATAGTAGACCGTATTATACCTATAAATCAAAACTCAAAAATTTATATCATAAACCTTATAGCCTAAATTTAAAAAACAGAAATGGATCTAATGAGTATGGTATATTAAAGTAGGTTAAGAGTACTTAAGAGTAAAATTATTGTATAGTCGGTAGGTATTTTTCTAGAGGATATGCTTTCGGGTATGTGTATGTATGTTAGAGGGTGTGTGTGTGAGAGTGAGTTAGGATATGTATGTGTGAATAATGTATGTTTTGTTTGTGTATGTGTAAACATTATGTAGATGTGTGTATAATAGCTATGTAGATCTGTATGTTTGTGAATGTGTGTGCTATGTTTTGAGTAATTCGCACGATTGTGAGCAACAGAAAATGTATGTATGTATTACAAACAAAATGTAAATGTGTGTGTGTGTGTTTAATGTATGTTTGTATGTTGTTTTGTGTGAGTTACGCATAGGTACTGAGTAGCTTCAAAAACTTATATAGGTGAAATCGATTTGTATGATATTATTTATTAATTTATATTAGTTATACAACCTTTTCAAAAAGTTTTTCCACGTCATTATAATCTAAGTTAGCTAACCATTCAAAAATTTTAGTTTTTAGTTTATACGACAAAAGCTCTTTGATTTTTTCTACCGAATTAAGTTTGTTATACAGAACAGGTGCAATGTGTGTATAATGTCTGCATGCAACTACACTTTTACATGTAGGAACGGGGCATCTATCGAGCCTCTTGTTACAGCGTGGTAAGTTCGGCACAACTTCCCTGTGATATCTCCTTATACAGTTACTTATAAACAACTTTCTGACAGACAACACATTACACATATTGTAAAGACTACTAGTAGGATGCCGATAAGGCAAACCCATCGTGACTTTTAACAGTGCTCTTTGTGCTCTTTCAGCTACTATCATATGAGACTTGGCAGCGCCTCCCCAGGAACTTATGCAATAGCCAATTGTACATTCCGCTAAAGCTTTATAAGTCTGTATGAGCAGTTTCTTGTCAGCAACTAATCTTAATGTTTTAAATATATATATTAACTTTCTAGTGCGTTTTGAAACTGTATCTATATGGGCACTCCAATTTAGTTTCTCATCCAAAAAGACACCTAGGTACCTCAAAGACTTAGCATGGTCTAGGATGCTGCAACCACAGCTATGACTTGTACTAACTCGGTTACAAGGGTAGGTATGAGCATATATCTGGAGAGTATTTGGTGGTCTAGATGCATTAGTTTTACTGAAAGATAGGTATTTGGTTTTAGACGTGTTGATAGAGAGTAGGTTGTCTTCTAACCAAGCAATAGCTTTTGATAAGCCGAGTTCTGCTTTTTTATAGACTTCCGGCCACACTGAGTCATGAAAAAGAAAGACTGTGTCATCCGCAAACATGAGAGTATCAGCAGCCAACAAGTTGGTATCACATAGCTCATTAATATACACTAAGAAAAGCGTAGGTCCCAACGTTGATCCCTGCGGTACCCCATAAGTGCAGATAGCACTGCCACTTACACAGTTATCCACCTTAACCTGTTGACTTCTATCTTTGAGGTAGCTAGAGAACCAGTTGTGCACTATACCCCTAACACCAACATTGTCCAATCGTGCTAAGAGTATGGGTATCGAAACGGTATCAAATGCTTTTTGGAGGTCCAAAAAAACACCGACACATTTCTGACCCTGATCTAAGTATTTGGTCACGAGTGTGGAGAGATGAAGAACTGCGTCATCAGTAGACTTTCCAGTTCGAAAGTCATACTGATTACTCGCTAGTAAATTGTTCTTCTCTAGGTAGGACATCAACCTCTTATTGGCAATTTTTTCAATTATTTTAGACAATGTTGGTAGAAGGGAAATTGGCCTATAATTAGAAGGGATTTTCTTATCACCTGCTTTGTAAATTGGAGACACCATGGCTTTTTTGAGCACTGTGGGAAATATTCCACTTGTAAAACTCAAATTACAAAGGTGAGCAATAGGTTCCACCAAAAACTCAGAGCAAGACTTAATTATGGAAGTTGGTATTTTATCATGGCCTGGTGCGCTACCATTTCGTAATTTACTAATAACGTTCGCCACTTCTTTAGAGTCAGTTAAAAAGAAAGATAGAGAGTCAGTTGGTGGGTTGGTTTTGGAGCAGGACACGGCTGACGCTAGTTCTAAATCTGTCTTATTAAGTTTACGGAGAGTACTGTTAGCTAGATCTTTACCTATGGAAGTAAAGAAATTGTTTACATCATTTAGTGCATCTGTATGACTATTCCTAATACTAAGTAATGGGTTCGATGAAACTTTTTCTGTAGAATAATTGCAAAGGTCTTTAATTATCTTCCAGGTATTTTTCATATTGCCTTGCGAAGATTCAAGTTGCTGTTTATAGTAATTATTTTTCTGACTCTTTATCACATTATTACATGTATTTCTATATTTTTTAAATTTACACCTTAGTTCTTCATCTTCCGGAGCAAGTTTGGATTGCCTTTGCATGACATTTCTTTTACGAATACATCTGATTACTCCACTAGTAATCCAAGGTTTTAATGCTTTGAATTTACACGAGATTCGTTTGAGGATACTATTTTTTTCTATAACTGTTTGTATGGATGAAACTAAAAAAGTGGCAGCTATGTTAACGTCTGGTATTTCATAGTACTCATTCCAGGAATGCTGAGCCAGTGACTCTCTGATGGCATCGATGTTCATTACAGTTTTATAATTATTTGGAGCTTTCCTATTAACTTGTAATGTCTCTATAGATAGAAGTATTGGAGAGTGATCAGTGAGTAGATCAAAGACTGCTGTCTGCCACTTGCTACTAGTCTTGATCATGAAGTGGTCAATACAAGTTGTTGATCTTGTTGGTAAATTGACACCTTGCTTCAAACCATGCGATGCCATCAAGTTAAGGTATTCAGAAGAATGGCCTGACAAATCTGAATCAGGCAAGATGTTAATATTTACATCACCGGTAAAAATTACATTGGTTTTGATATTTATACTGGTTAGTACATCATCTAGAGATTCAATATAGGCAGAGGGATTAAAACATGGCGGTCGATATGTACAGATGATTGAATACAGTTTATCTATTTCTAAGACAAGGCAATTACCCTCAGACATCTTCGGTTCAAAACTGTGTGTGCTAAAATGATTCTTAACATATGCAACGACTCCATCATTCTGGTTAATGCTTTGCTTAGTATAAAATAAGTTATAGTTGAATATTGGTGGAGGATCATATTTTTTAGTCCAACATTCACTTAGAACAATTATATCTACTTGTACGTTTAAACTGCTTAAGAAGATGTACAGTAAATCAATATTCTTATGAATACTACGTATATTTAATGATAAAATAGTTAATTTATTACTTGAGTTGGTGTCATATTTTAATAGTCTAAAACATTGTGATGGATCGTTTATGTTCATGCACTGAATCTTGTCCGTATCTTAAAAACAACAAGGCACCAGGTGAAGATGGAATTACGACCGAACTTCTGAGAGCGGGTGGTAGACCGGTACTTTTAGTCCTCCAGAAGTTATTTAATTCTGTCATCCTTGAAGGTACAACGCCAGAGGCATGGCACAAGAGCGTGGTGGTGCTCTTCTTCAAAAAAGGCGATAACACCTTATTGAAGAACTATAGGCCCATCTCGCTCTGTTTTCGAGAGTCATTACGAATCGTCTCGCACGCAGGTTTCATGAATTCTAGCCTCCCGAACAAGCCAGTTTCCGGAAAGGCTTTAGCACCATAGACCACATCCATACGCTACGCCAGGTAATACAGTAGACCAAAGAGTTTAATCGGCCGTTATGCCTAGCATCTGTGGATTATGAAAAAGCCTTCGATTCAATCGAGACTTGGCTGGTGGTAGGTACTTTCCTTTTCCACCTCTATCACATAATGCTATTCGCATTCTGATTCTCGTTGTCGCGTCGCTTATTGACTGTAGAGTGTTGTCTGTCATTTTTTACTCCATTTAGCTTACTTTCAAGGTTAATTGAAAATTATTCGAATATTCGAACTTTACCTCCCTGATTATTCGAATAGTGAAAATGACCGAATATTCGCACTATTCGAACATTCGAATATTCGAATTACAAGCCCTACTCCTCTGCTATTCAGAACTTGTCGGCAACGATTATTCATTGAATTAATGAGACTGTTTATGTCATCTTGCGGTATTCGCTCCCAATGGAATTGTAGCAAATCCTTCAGCTGTTGGGTTGTTGTCACTCCGTCCAAGTCCTTCAAAACACGTCTCTGGAGCATGTCCCATGCGTGCTCGATGGGGTTGAGGTCTGGCGATTGTGCAGGCCAGGGCAATACCCGGATATTCTCCGTTGCCAAGTATTCACTGGTTCGCCGAGCTGTATGTGAACGCGCATTGTCATGCATTAACGTAAAATCGGAGCCAATGGTTTGTGCAAATGGATGGACATAAGGTCTGAGAATATCCTCAACGTAATTTTCAGCGTTCATGTTTCCATTTACAAAAACGAGCTCAATTCGCCTGTTCTCCATAATACCCGCCCATACCATAACTGTTGAGCCGCTGTATGGATGAACTTTCTGAACGCACTTGAGCCTTTCGGTATTTCCGGGCCGACGGTACACTCGCACCCTTCTTGTATCAGGCCTAAACCTGAATCGCGACTCATCGGAAAACATAATTTTATCCCATTGTTCCTGGGTCCATGTTATGCGTTCTCTAGCGTCGAGCTCGTAGGCCGTACTCATGCAGTCGATTTCACACAGTTTGGGGACTCACATCAACACCACTTGAATTTTGTAGCCTCAAACTTAGCTCTCGAGCGGTTAACATCGGCTGGCGTCTTGCAGTCAGTTGTATGTACCGGTCTTGCCGAGTGGTTGTACTCCTTCTACGGCCTGGGTGCTGTTCAGCGGGTTCCCCTGTATTATTGTAGCGCTGCCAAAGACGACAAATAACACTTCTGTGAATGCCAAAATGTCGAGATACCTGAGATTGATTACTTCCCGCTTGCAACATCCCTACAGCTCTTTGCATTTCGTCTGCCGTCAAATGACCTCGCTCCATGACGTGAAGAATATCTAACGATTCAATTTTATTTAAATGGTTGGTAAAATTATAAAGTCAAGAATAAACGTGTCAATTAAAACGCACATAAATTCAAACAAATTCGCAGTCATTTGAATTTTATGAAAAAAACAAAACATAATCGAATTTTTTTTTTACAACCAGCCAGTAAGTCATCAATAACAAAAAAGTTTACTTACCTACGCACTTTGAGTGAGTAAATGCTTAGAAATTAATTAATATAAATGGTAAATTTGTAATATCATGCATGTTACTTAGACTTTTTTGATGTGTGTATATGCAAAAATGTAATTTCCCAGAATTAATCGTGAAGCCTCATTTTTAGGGTTCCGTACCCAAAGGGTAAAACGGACCCTATTACTAAGGCTCCGCTGTCTGTCTGCCTGTCACCAGGCTGTATCTCATGCACCGCGATAGTTAGACAGTTGAAATGTTCACAGAAGATGCTGTTGCCGCTATAACAACAAATACTAAAAACACAACTAAATAAATATTTAAGGAAACTCCCATTCAACAAACTTGTTTTTTTTTCTCGTTTACCAGATGAGCCATAGATGGCGCTGCTTTAAATAGTACTGCTACTCAACACTATACTCTATTTTTTAATTAGACGAGACACAACTTAAACTGACAGATCGAAATGTCAGTTGTGAAAATAATGCTGCCAACTTCTAATTCACAGTGATGATCTAATTCAGCTCCTACAGTTCAAAAGAGCGGAACTATAATTTGCCGCTACAAAAAATGCCACTTTTTTGTTTTAAATACTATCGCCGACAACTTATCGGGGTGGCGCTAGATAGTGAACATGATTCTTCCGATATTTAATAAAATATTAAGTTATAAAAATGATAACTTGTTCAATTTTGTTAATTTTGCAATTTTTATTTAAGTATATTCCATTTTATCACAGGCCTCTAATTAATGTAAATCAAAATCAATCAGGTATCACAATTTTTAGGAAATGTTCAGAATATAAAAGAATGGAATAGATCACTAAAATGAAATAAATCAGTGAACTGTATCTTTTTACCCACTATTATTTATTTTTCACGAAAAAGTGGCAACACTCGTAATGTCAGTTTACTCCGTCTATTTAAAAAATAGGGTATAGATGGCCGGGATAAATAATGGTACGGAACCCGTCGTGCGCGAGTCCAACTCGCACTTGGCCGGTTATTATTTATACTTTAATATCTTCAAAAAAACGGAGACGGCTGCAGTGTACTCACAGTCTCGTGTATCTGTGTATAGAGTAGTGTATACAGAGACGGCTGCAGTGTACTCACAGTCTCGTGTATCTGTGTATAGAGTAGTGTATACAGAGACGGCTGCAGTGTACTCACAGTCTCGTGTATCTGTGTATAGAGTAGTGTATACAGAGACGGCCGCAGTGTACTCACAGTCTCGTGTATCTTGGAGTCAAGCCCCTGGATCTCCTGCTGGTTGGCGGTGGACTGCAGGAAGCTGTTCATCTGGACCTTCAGGGTGTCGTCCACCTGGAATGTTGGTATACGGGGTCACATGCTGGATGGTCGCTACTGATACCTAACTATACCTCTGTTAGCCAATATGTATGTACACAGGACAGTGTGTAGTAGTTTATGTGTACAGTATGCATCATTATGGGATGGACGAGCAAGCTGGCGGCCGCCTGGTGGGAGCAGTTACCGTCGTGGACACCTGCAGCACCCGGGGCCAGCAAGTTAGTTTCATCTTAGAAAGTAAGGATGGCGGGTCAAACAGATGCAGGACATGTGTTATGGGCACTAACGTTTCTACAATTTATTTGAAATTACATTACATTATTACTTCAAACAATTATAATTATAACATATTAAATATTTCGATAGAAATCGGCCGTTTCTATTTTTTCAAGAGAATGTAAATGGTGATATTCACAACTTCCCTCCCGCACAATCGAGGTTATGAACTGAACATATTTAAAAAACTTTATTGATCGCTTTTCTAAGATGTTGACATACTTGTCTTAGCGGTCATTAGCAAAAGGTAAAATAGAAGTAGACCAAGGATGGCTCCTGGGTTTGCACAGGCGGTAGACAAAATTGTTTATCCCCGTTTTATGTCACTTTCTTTCTTCATACTTGCTTACACTTGTCAAGTGGAGTATGACAGAGGAAAAACTATTTTGTCTACCATCCGTGTTAACCCAGCTGAGGTATACCAGACGGAATCAGCGATGAAGTCAACGCAAATCTATTTATTTAGCATCAATCAGTGACATGCTACGTTAACCATTTGCACAAAACATAAAAAAACTATCCGAATCCAAGATGAGTGGATGGTAAGGGAGCAGTATAAATAGTATCAACTTTGGTGGCTTCGTCTCTAACATCCGTGCCGTAAGGAGCCAGCGGTGAAGCTGAGGTACCAGCTGGTGGCAGCAGGCGGTCTGCGTGGGGCGGCACTCACCTCCACGTCGATGTCGTAGCAGGCGGTCTGCTTGGCGTCGTGCGGCGGCTCCACGGCGATGACGTGGTTGATGACGATGGGGTCGGGCGGGTGCAGCAGCGCCGCCAGCCGCGCCGGCACCTCGGCCAGCTTCATGCGCGGCGCGCCGAAGATCTGCTCGAGGTACTTGTCGCACGCCAGCCACTCGCGCTCGCGCGGCTCCTGCAGGCGGTGCGTCTTCACGTACTGCCACAGGGCGGACACTATCACGGGGCGAGCCTGCGTGTGCACGCCCAGCAGCCGCGCCAGCCGCTGGTCCAGCTTGAACTGCTGCGGCTGGTAGTCCAGCAGCAGCAGGATGGTGCAGCGCACGTTCTTGTACCCCGGCCGCTTCACCTGGAAGCCGTCGGTCTCCTGCGTGGTGGGCGTCCGGTGCCACTCCACCAGGTGGTTGTCCGGCCCGTACAGCTCCTTGTCCAGCTCGATCACCAGCGACTTGAAGAACGACGAGAACTTGCGCTTCACCTGCCGAGTGACGTCACGACGTTAGTGCGGTGCGTGCGGGCGCTGACGTCACCGTGCGGGAGCGTACCTTGTTGGGATCGTTCTTGGAGTCGTCGAGCAGGCGGCCCTCCACGCGGAGCTCCCACGAGGGCACCGCCGCGTCGCCTTGCCCTGCGCCGGGGAATAAAAATTGTCTTTCCTCTGTTTTACTCCGCTTGACAAGTAAGCGAGTATGAAGAGAGTGGCATCAAACGGGGAAAGACAATTTTTTCTACCACTCATACTAGCTTAGCTGCTGGAAAGGCAAAATTTAAATCACAAACAATATTCTTTACAAATTATTCCATAGATTGCTCTAAGCATTTGAGACTGCTACAACACTCATAAATATTAACTAATCACATACATCATCAGCCTTTTTTGTGCCCACTGTTAAACTTAGGCATTGTTCCTCATGGGAGGTTTGCCAGAATCACCACACTTGGCATGCAGCTCGGTGATTCAAACAGAGGAGAATGCTGCTGCCCGTTCCCCGGATACTCCCACAGACGTTTAGTTTAATCCAACCTCGAAAATAGATCAATACTCTTAATAAGCATTAAGATAAGAAAAGTAAAGCGGTTACCAGGATAGAAGGTATTGGAGATGAATATCCTGAGCTTGCGCTTCTGCTTCATGGGCCGCTTGAGGGCTTCCTGGATGTCGAGTCGCTTGCGCATGATGGTGGCATCCAGCTTGCGCTCGAAGGCCAGCAGGTCCATGTAGGCCTGCGACTCCGGTACCAGGTCGCGCACCTTCTGCGGCAGGATCTTGTCCGCCAGCCGCTTCTTGCGCTTGCCGGGCGGCGGGAACTCCGTGGGGGCGGGCTTCAGGGCCGGCAGCGGGGAGCGCGCCTCGCCCGCCCGCTTGCCGGCCGGGGGCGCCGCGCGCATCGGGGCTCCGCTCGCGGCCCCGTACGCGGGCCGCGGGGCTCCGCCCCCACCCGCGCCAGCCCCCGCTCCCGCGGGGAACCCGCTGCGGGCCTGTGCACACGGTATACTTTACCGGGAGGAACATATTGCATGTAACTAATTAAGTTATTGATTAGACTAAGCAGGTGTAGGGCTTTACTGCTATGAATCATAAATCTTATTGAATGACCATCTCCGTTTCAGATTTGCCAAAAACGATTTTGTATCCCTGTCCTGCTGTTCTCCTATACAGGTCACAATTCTCAACCGATTCTTGTGAAATTTAGTAAACAGGCTTGATAATTATATGGTCTTTTTTTGTCATTTCAGTTTTTAGAAATACCTAAGTGGCATAACCAAGGAGATTGAAAACATAAATAATATTTTTCAGTTATAAGCTACACAAAGTCAGACTCACAAGGTCTACAGCTTGCAGAGCCACTAGTATATGATTGTCATTATTAGTAGAATGGAATGCACACCACATATCTCAGTGGGAATGTGTTGAAATGTTGCGAGTGACATGTGTACCATCTCTTTCTTCAAACCCCAAGTGTAAGTAGGTATTCCTATTAATTAACACAATTTAGATATCATCAGTACAAGACTGGGGACTGATAACCCTCTATGCAGCGGGTGCCTGAGGGAAAATGATGAGCACCAATGAAGAAAATGAAGCTTAACCCTCTACCACCCTCTACAGCCTGGGTTTTTTGCTTGCCAAATAAAAATTGGAGAGCCCATTTTGTCTACCGCTCATGCTATGGATGCAATAGCAACTCAAATAGAAATGTTTGAAATTGAATGCACTGTTTTAAATAGTATAGAATGCTGAATGTTTTTTATTGTTGAATACGAAGTAGCTTATTTTAGTACTACCATAGAAAACCCGAGCACCCTAAGTGGGCACTCCAAGTGGACCCATGAGGTGCCTCGGAGTTTCCATGCTAACAAAAAAATCACTACTCACAATCTCATTGTATCCACATGTCAAAATCTGCTATTGAATAATCATTTAAGTTGACGAGAAACTTACAGGGAAGTTGGGTCCTGGATAGGGTCTAGGTGGCATCGGCGAGCCCTGCGGCGGTGCCGGCCCTGGATAGCGCTGTGGCTGCAGCGGGGGCGGAGTGGGGCTTGGCACGCCGCCGACCGCCGGGAAACGCTGCGCCATTGCACTTACACTTGGACGCCGTCAATACTTCTCACCATTACTTGCAGTAGGTACTCGCCGACTTGCACTCAATGTTGCGAAATAAAGCAACGCTACGTTTTGTGCTATGTATACTTAAAGATAACAAAT
Source organism: Ennomos quercinarius (assembly GCA_910589525.2). Taxonomy (NCBI): domain Eukaryota; kingdom Metazoa; phylum Arthropoda; class Insecta; order Lepidoptera; family Geometridae; genus Ennomos; species Ennomos quercinarius. Next base: position 19,505,147 of record OU342492.1, on the reverse strand, counting down.
TCAAAACCACACTAGCCACTAAAACTATCATGTAAGCAAAACAATGAAACAACAACCTCTCGCTTCGCTTGTCTTTTCGTTTAGGTACGCAAAGAGAATAAAACGATTACAAATACGGTTTGCGCTTGAGATGAGTCTTTCCTATCTGAACTTCGTAGAAAGAAGGAATCTCAAAAAATAAAAATGAAATTCTTGAATAAAAACAACAAATTCCATCCGCAGACCACAGACAACTAAGGGATCACAGAGTACCTTTAAGGGATACTACCTGTCAAAGAGTATATAATTTACCTGTCTGTGGTGTACCTGTGGATCACTGACCTCTATAATACAGCGTACTTATATTATAGAGTGCTGTGGATACTACGTATTCGCAGACTTGGGGGCGTACCGTGAGCTCTTAGCGCGATTCAAAACTGAGCCTATATTGGATCGCTATGTTTTTTTTGTATGGGGATTTTGACAAGCGATCCAGTATAGGCTCTGTTTTGAATCGCGCTAAGAGCTCATGGTACGCCCCCAGAGAGTATACCTTGCTTGTTATATAGCCGCCACAGAATTCCCACTAGTAGAAATCTAATGCGCGTGCCCGCTTAGTTATTTCTTGCTCCCACACGAGGTGATGCCTGAATAAGAACGTCTCCCAAAATTTTGGGTAGATAATGGGCGATTTCGTTAGCTCTATCTATAGAGTAATTTACCTTGATACCTAGAAATTATGTTTTACCAGTGTTCACTGCTTCTTTATTGTAAAAACTAAAATGTAAGGTCAGATGGGGTAAGTGAAACGAAGGAGTACCTAAGTGAAACCGTATCAATAAATCACGTAGCTTAGCTCTTTGCTACGTGGCGAAATGGTTTCAATGCTCTAGCACACGCGTCACACAATCTTTCTAATAGGTCATAAAATATAAAGAAATCAGCTATCTTTAAGTTTACAAAACACAAGTCGGCTGATGCCATGAAGCTATTTAATAGTGTTTATGTACATTTTTACACGAAAGTAATGCATGAAACAGCGCGTAATGTGGGGTTAGTATTTGCAGTCACAGACGACACAGGTAATAAAATCAATCAAATACCTACTATATTACAAATGTCGTTGTAAATGTCCAATGGGTGAAAATCACGTATTTCACATCAACAGCTGGAAGACGTCTAGTGTTGAACACAGGTGTGCCCATAAAACGCCATTTTAGACGCTGATTATAAGGAGCTTTGCCATAGTCACCTCACTTGGCAAGTGGCTTGTCATCGCAGAAGATTATAATGTACCAAGGAGAATGCTACTGCCCACTCTCTGGATAGTCCCTTAGTCTGCTCTTATACGGTACCCACAGAAAGATATGGAGATTCAGGCTTTCTATGTGTAAAAAAAATTAGCGTCCTGGCAGAATTTACAAAGTGGACAGATGAGCAAGTATGTTTCACTTACCCCCTCTGACCCTAAATATAAAATGATATATTTTACTAAGTGAAATCAAGCAAATAATTATCTAATATACCTACAAAGGATTTTTTCCGACTTATAAACTATTTGCAAATCTACATGGTACCTAGCTGGTTTTATGGGAAATTAAAAAGCATAAACTGGCAGTACCTTGACAATGAAATTTTTTGCTTATGTTAGGTTAGGTTATTTTATTCATTAATTAATCATTTAGCTTTTTCTCTGTTAAGCTGAGGACTTGTTATTACATGAAATGTAACGCTGTATTTATATTTTTCACAATAAACTCTTCTAAAAGGGAAAATAGACAAAATAATGTCTACTTACTTGTGAAATATTATTCCTTCATGTTTACGCCTCAGTACGATTTCTGCTGCATAAAATGCTGCATTCACCCACACACATTATTTCTCAAATATTTATTGCATAAATCACTATTTAAATTGGATTATTTCACAGGAAACCACAATCAGCTATCTTTAGCTGATTTCTTTTTATTTTATGACCTAGCAGAAAGATTGTGTGACGCGTGTGCTAGAGCATTGAAACCATTTCGCCACATAGCATAGAGCTAAACTGCGTGATTTATTGATTACTATAGGGTTTCACTTAGGTACTCCTTCGTTTCACTTACCCCACCTGACCTTACATTTTAGTTTTTACAATAAATTTGAAACAATGAACACTGGTAAAACATAATTTCTAGGTATCAAGGTAAATTACTCTATAGAGCTAACGAAATCGCCCATTATTTACCCAAAATTTTGGGAGACGTTCTTATTCAGGCAGCACCTCGTGTGGGAGCAAGAAACAACTAGGCGGGCACGCGCTGTAGAATTCTACTAGTGCGAATTCTGTGCACAGAACTGTGAGTTTTGTGACGGAACGAAACGTGGTTTTCAAATCGTTCTCTTGGTTTGGTCCACAGACCGTGGTTTGGTCTAATCTTTGCACTTTAGTCTATACTCTAAGCTTTGCACCACTTTGCACGGATGTAGACTACGTAATCAGGATAGCGTTCTTCCAAATTTTAGAATTTATTAGTCATTCAAATTCATACTCTGTCCCTACAATAATATGGTACATTTTCGTCTGTAATATGTCAGAGTAGAAAATCGAGCCGAGTGAGATAGCTCCAGAGTTAGTATCTATCCTTGTCTGGCATGTTGCCATTATGCAAAAGAAAATCTTTGGTGTTGGTTTGGTAGAATTTGACTGTGTTTTAGAGATAGTTAAAAAAAATTGCGTAAGTAGTAATTATACTTTAATGTGATAATTGATTAGTAAACGCAATTTATATTTACTTTTACATGGATGTGATTTTTTTACTGGAAAATCGAAGATAAAATAGATGACAATTTCAATATGTTTTATTGGTAGTAGTATTTTATGAATTATACGTGCATACTGGTTAGAAAAGAAAAAATGGCGGGATTTTAATTTTGATTTTAAATTATCTTTTCGTTTATTGTGACTGGTTATAATTTTTATCGTTGAAATCGTGTATTTTGTTGTGTAAATAGTTGTAGAAAGAAATGGTATCGCATTTGCGCGTGACTTATCCACAGGCAAGCTAATTTTCAAGCTTTCAATAAATTGATGCAGTAGGGTATCCATTTTCCGTGTAGTCCGTGCGAGAATAGTAGGTACCACCCATGTCTTTCCACGGGTGCCACAAGAGCCGCCTAAGGTAAATACCCAGGAAGTGGGCAGCAGCAGCAGCATTCTTCTCGGTACATTAAAATCTGCGATCACCAAGCGTGATGATTACGGAAGCCTCATAATAAGCATCTAAGTGGCATTTTATAGTGGACGCCTATGTTCAGCAGTGGACGTCTTCAGGCTGTTGATGATGATTATAATTATGAAAGAACAACCTATTCATAAATAATGATCAATATTGGAATTTAGGTTACTCCTTGTAGACTAGTATCTGTGTAAGTGAATTCTGTGGTGTGAATTAAAAATAAATAAGCTGACTTATTGCGGTATTATTATTTAACTTTGGTAGGCAATGTTTCTAGGATTCCAATGGACGAAGTGATGGCCGCAAAGTGGAAGAAACAAATAGCTAAGAAAGTGACGAAGTCGTCATATTGTAGATATTATGTAGGTACTTTACATTTTATGGACGAAGATTAGATGTACATTGACACCTATGTAAATAGGGCGAATTCTGTGATTGACACATTTATTTATAAACTGAATGTAGTAGGTACTTTTAATATTTTCAGTGGTACCTAAATAGAAAATCCCACATTGGAACATAAAGAATAGAATAGAAGATAGAAAGTGATTTAATGAGCAGTAGTAGTTATGTACTTAACCTCGTTAGTACATTATCAGTCTTCACTATATCATTTCGGTATTATTTATTTATTATTTTACTTTGGGCAATGAAGCCCCCCACTCGGTGGACCGACGACCTGGTGAAAGCCGCGGGGAGCCGATGGATGCAGGAGGCGAGCAGCCGCTCAAGGTGGCGTGCTCTGGGGGAGGCCTATGTTCAGCAGTGGACGTCTTCAGGCTGTTAATGATGAATGAAGCTTAATAATTAAATATTCATTAGAGTTTATAAGACAAAAATTATATTTATAATGCAATGTAAACAAACCAAAAACAAATTATTCTATGAAATGTTTATCAGTTTTTACTTAAGTTTTTAATGTCATATAATCATCATCTTGAACAAAACTAAAAATAATTAATCATGCAAACACATTATTATTCTTCTACAATAGACTAAAAAATAATCATTTTTCATTAGAATCACAAGTAAGCAAACACTTTAACAAGCAAAAACAATTTTATTTCTTTTACTTTCATAAAGCTTAAAAAAATTAAATTCTTTTAAAACTTGTAACACAAAAATTAAGTGCAATTAAGTAAAACTAACAAAAACAAATTCTTCAAGGAAACTTTTATCAGTCTTTATTTATATAACTTTTAATGTTTAAATAATCATCATCATTCTATTAGGTATATAAAAGGCTTTGTCCTGACTGACTGACAGGCGCATAGCCCAAACCGCTGGACGTAGAAACTTGGCGTTTGGAGGGTAGCTTAATTAAAATGTAAGCGCGAGCTAAGAAAGGATTTTTGAAAATTCAACCCCAAAGGGGGTAATAAGGGTAAAAACGTTTGTTTATTCAGCTTATTTATTCTCGTAATGTCACGAAACTCTTTGGTGAAACTCTTATATAAGTTTTATGGAAATTAAAGAAAAATCGTAAAGGTTACGCACGGCGCTATACAACGGAGGATGCGGTAAAATAGGTACTTAGGTGACAGTACCTATTTTACCGCACGCTCCGTTGTATGGTGCGTAATGTTTAACTGTCGAACAATGTATACAGGCTTTGTAAATGCATATTTTGAGCAAGTGTGTTGAAAAAATAAACGAAGCAGTACTTTACAGTACATTTTTTTGAAATTCGTCCCATAAGGGGTGAAATAAGTAGTTAAACTTTGTATGGAAACAGAAAAATACAAAACCATCATTAGACCTAATGTACGGATCCGAGTGTTGGGCAACAAATCGTGTGGATGAAAGAAGACTGCATGCCGCCGAAATGCGAATGTTAAGATGGATGTTTGGTGTCACGAGGATGGATAAAATCAGGAATGAGTACATAAGAGGTAGCTTGAAAGTGGCACCGGTGACGGAAAAGTTGAGAAGCAATAGGCTGGCGTGGCGTATGGTCATGTCATGCGGAGAGATGAAAGTCATGTTACCAAGAGAGTTTTGAGTATGAATGTTGATAGTAAAAAAGGTAGAGGAATACCGAATAAAGTGTGGTTAGACTGTGTGAAAAATAATAAGTATGGGTGTGTGTGTGGAGTAAATGTTGAGATGACGTCAGACAGACAAGAGTGAAAAAAAAACATGCTGCACTGACCCCACTTAAATGGAATAAGGTTAGGCGGATGATGATGACGATTGTAATTTTACATGTATAAGGAATACACAAAATAAATAGATACGGGTCTTGGAAATTATAAAATTTCATCCTCTAAACGGGTAAAAAACACAAAACAATATCCGGAAAAATAAACGATTCCTGAAGATAGTCCACGCGGGCGAAGCCGCGAGCATAAGCTCGTCTTGAATAAAACTCAAAAATAGACAAACCAAGCCATAGACAATTGGCACCAAATTTGAACAAAAACTGAACATGCGCATTCGCATTCGCATCCGCGAATGACAGTAGCAGATATTCGCATTCGCGTACACGAATGTTCAAAAATTGACATTCGTTACATCACTAAAATAAAAAAATAAAACACAAGGGAACTCACACTAACAATAACTAGGTACCACCTAGGTACGTACCTACTTACATTACAACATGTCATGATAAATATAAAAATTCTCTAGATTCAGCTGGATAGTGCTAAGTAAAAGTAGGTACTTAGCAGCATACTGTGTGGATAACAGAACGAACCCGCTTAGGGCGCCTTTTTGAATAGGTACATAAATGTGACAAATATTTTAATTATTGTGCTTTTTTTTTTTTTTTTTTATAACATGGACAGACAAACAAGCAGACGGCCCGCCTGATGGTAAGCAGTTACCGTCGCCTATAGACACCTGCAACACCAGGGGCGCTGCTGATGCGTTGCCTACCTTTTAAGACTCTATTTACCCGACGTTTGAAGTGCCCCATGTTGTAGCTCAACGGAAATACCTCAGAGGGTAGCTCATTCCACATCTTGCAAGTATGTGGCAGAAATGATCTCGTGAAACGGACTGTGCGAGACTTCCATGGGTCCACGAGGTGTGGATGAGCTTTTTGACGGTGACGAGCTGTGCGGTTATAAAACCGCGATGCTGGGATTAGGTTGAACAGCTCTTCAGAACATTCCCCATTGAAGATTTTGTAGAACACACAGAGGGAACCGATGTCTCGGCGTAAACTCAGTGGTTCTAAATCTTTGGTGAGCTCAGGATCATCGGTGAGTCTAACGGCTCGTCGCTGTAAGGAGTCAAGCGGCTGAAGCTGGTACTTTGGTGCACCGTTCCAGAGGTGAGAGCAGTACTCCATATGCGGCCTAACTTGTGCTTTGTAAAGCATAAGCCGTTGGCCCGGCGTGAAGTACCGCTTGGCTCTGTTGAGTACACCTAGCTTCTTAGAAGCAAGACCAGCTTTACTCTCGAGGTGACTCCTAAACTGGACCTCGCTAGAAATGTCGACACCTAAGATCCCAAGCTTCACCGAGGTGGTAAGAGGAATGCCCTGAAACTGTGGAGCTATAGAAAATGGGGTTTTTTTGGCAGTAAATGCGCAGACTTGCGTCTTTGTGGGGTTAAACTCGACTAAGTTTAGTCGTCCCCACTCCGAGACTCGCTCCAAGGAGCTCTCGATTACGGACACAAGTTCTTTTCTGCTTTCCTCCACTTCGTGATGAGGGGCATTTATGCGGCCTGTGTATTGTGCATCACCTGTACTGTCATCAGCATAACAATGAATATTGCTGACTAGTAACATATCATTGATATGCAAAATGAACAGTGTCGGCGATAGAACAGAGCCTTGTGGTACGCCAGCGTTAATTGCCATAGTCTCGGAGCTGGAACCATCAACGACGGCTTTGATGCTCCGACCAGACAAAAAATCAGCAATCCACATGCATAGCCCCTCAGGAAGCCCGTAAGATGGTAGCTTCGAAAGAAGTGCCTTATGCCAAACCCGGTCAAACGCCTTTGCGATGTCGAGGCTGACAGCTAAAGCCTCCCCCTTGCTCTCGATGGCTTCTGCCCAACGGTGAGTAAGGTAAACAAGAAGATCACCAGCTGATCGTCCGTGACGGAAGCCGTACTGGCGGTCATTGATCAGCTGGTGAACCTCAAGATACCTCAAAAGCTGAGCGTTAATTACTCGCTCCATCACCTTAGAGAGCAAGGAAGTGATCGCAATAGGCCTGTAATTCACAGGGTCAGTTCGGTCACCCTTCTTGGGAACTGGGTGGACGAAGGCTACCTTCCATGAAGAAGGGACTTTACCGGTAGCGTAGGATAGCGAGAAAAGTTGCGCAAATATAGGAGACAGCTCTGGAGCACAGGTTTTCAATACGATTGCTGGAATCCCATCTGGCCCACTCGACTTTCGCACATCAAGGGACTGCAGCTCCTTCCGTACGAATCTCTGGGAGAAACGTATTTCCGGCATGGAACTTCCACAAGGTGGTAGCACAGGTGGTGTGGAGTCCCTATCGTCGAGAGTCGAGTTGGAAGCAAACAGAGTACCAAGGAGATCGGCTTTCTCTTTTGCACTATGGGCCAAGGTGTTATCCGGCTTTCGAAGGGCAGGAAGATTGGACTGGCAGAAGTTTCCTTCAGCAGCCTTGGCTAGCGACCAAAACGCACGGCTCCCAGAAGGGTAGCTTGCGAGTCGATTGCCAATCCTGATGATGTGGTCACTTTTTGCCTTATTAATGACCCTCTTGGCAGATCTGGAGGCAGCGTTTAGCTTTTTCTTCAGCATGGAAGTTCTAGGATCCTTATTCGCACAGGCATCCGACCAGGCTTTATAGGCGGCCAATTTGAAACTGGCAGCATCAGCGCAGAGTCCGTTATACCACGGCTGGCTCCGTCCACCAACATGTACTACAGAGCTTGGAATGAAGCATTCCATGCCTTGCAGCACAACGTCGGCTACAGAGTCAGCACTAGTGCAAGGATCACCCGAAGAAAAGCATAGCTGCCTCCAGGGGTAGGACGAGTAAAATTTGCGCAGACCATCCCAATCCGCAGACCGGAAGTGCCAGACTTTTCGCTTCCCAGTAGGGTTTGAACTGACAGGCCGTTGTATTGGCACAACCGTTCTCACCAAACAGTGATCTGAAGAGCCTAGAGGAGGTTCAACAGACACCTGATAGGAGTTAGGGTGGGTAGTCAGCACGAGGTCCAATAAAGAGGGCGCATGGGTCTCAATATCAGGCACTCTAGTTGGTTTAGCTACAACTTGAGTGAGACCATAGGTTAAGGCAAGTTCAAAAGCAACACTCCCCGCATGATCAGTAACTCGGGATCCCAACCATTCCTGGTGGTGAGCGTTAAAATCACCGAGGATCACTAACTCCGCGGAGGGATACTGCTCAAGAACTTTATCCGATACTTCAGAGATGTGCTGAAAGAGGCGGGTGGTCTCCACATCGCCGCTGTGAGACCTGTAGAGACACGTGTAGATCCGAGTTTTACCTCCAAAGTCTACGCGCACCCACAGATTTGACAGGTCTCTCACTTCAAAGCCGCTGAGACGACGACAGCAAATATCCTCCCGAACATACAAGCAAACCCCAGCGCGACGTACAAAGGCTGGTTCAAGTTTGTATCCTGGGTAATGCAAGTAAGATGTATCGTCCGGGCGAGATATCTGCGTCTCCGTCAAAAAGAGCAGGGCAGGCTTTGCTGTCTCAAGATGATAATGAACAGCATTTAGATTAGTATGCAGGCCCCGGATATTGCAAAGGTCAACGTGAAAAGTGGATTGTTGAACCGCTGAATAAACGTTTCTCTTTTTCTTGTGTGGCATCATAAGGGTAAAATAGAGGGGTGGCGAAACACTACATCGCTTGCCCCAAGCAACAAAAAAAAAAGGCAACTGTGGAACAAAGTGAAGAAGGCAGAACTGTGGTTGTCTGGCATGGGGCAAGGAAGGGCTCCCGATCCCCCCTGGTAATGACTGCCGGGATCCACTCCGGTCTCCTACTCCGGCACGACAACCATTACACAGGATTATACACGGATGGCGGGACAGCCTCCCAAGGCGGAGGTTAAAAGCAATCCCTAGGTTCGGGTCCCCTACTGTCACGCGGGCGGCCAGCGGTTAGCCGTTTCACCGGGTCTCCCTGGACCCCACGCCAAACCACCACGTCAACCCTCCCAATCATTATTTTTTTTTAATTGCCATGGTCGCCAAGATACAAACAATGAACATTTCACCATTGGGACTGGCTTTCCAACAATAGTGCCGGAACACGCTGATGCTATAATAGCACCAACATTTGGCGACACGCTTAAGCGGGAAGGTGGTAGCTAGCCAGGCGGACCCCGAGAGATCCTACCACCATGCAGAATGTCGAGATGGTTATCCCGCCATCTATCGGCGGACGTGCGTGAAATGTTTATCGTCAGTCTATTGTACCTTAGTCGCCTTTTACGACACCTCGGTAAGAAAGAGGTAGGTGCTATTCTACTCTGCCGGACACCTCACGGCGAAAACGGCTTATGAGTGTTATTGAGCACATTCCACACGTCGCGGTTGTGTCGCGGGTATCTGAAGGAGGTCACCTCTAGGACGCGATATGGAGACAGGCGCGGCCGGGCCACGCGACACGCGGGGTTATCGCGGCGCGGTGGAGAATCATGTGCCAATTACAGCAGCTCCAACAATAGGTTCACAGTTTTTTTGATTTAAAATAATTATTAAGTATAGCATATGAACTAGCTGGACCGCCCTGTTATTTTTGGGTACTATAAACTATACTATAATACCACGCCTGACGGCCGATATCAATAATTGTGTAAACCATACATCTCTATCTATTTATCTAGGTGTTTAAAATATAAACTTTATTATAAGAGTGTGAAGTGTGATTTTACTATAACATAATAGTGATGTAACTATATCTATAATTTTTAATATGACTTATAATAGTAGGGGAAAACAGGAATAAAAATCGATAATAATAAATATTGCTGTTGTCCCCCACAGATATCATAACACATAACAAGAATTTTAATAACAGGAATTTTTATTCCTGTTATATCCCATGTGTTATCCATCATATATCATGGGGCCGAAAATGTGGGGGATAACAGGAACAACCCTAGGCACGTGCCAAGAAAAGATTTTTGAAAATTCAACCCTAAAGGGGGTGAAAAGGGTAAAAAAACGTTTGTATTAAAACCTACATTTCGTGACGTATCGTTTTAAACTTAGCATACACAAACAAGTATAAATTTAAATAAAATACCTGTTGTACCTACTAAATAGGTTTCTGAAAGCGGTCAGGGTGTCCCTATACATTATAAGTAGGTCCTACATAATATAATGCATCTATCTAACCGGGCACCATCCATCACTAACACAAACCTGAAGCATTAATAATAAAATAAGAAATAAAATATGTGTGGACATTTCACACAGCGCCATCTAGCCCCAAACTATGCATGGGAACCAGATAACTGATACAATACTTAGATACTTTTTGTTTGTAAATACATACATAGAACACGATATAACACCCAGACACAGAACAAACACATAAGTTTATCACACAAATATTTGTCCCAGGTGGGAATCGAACCCACAGCCTACAGTTCAGAAGGCAGAGGTACCACCAACTGAGCTAGCTGGCTGGCCAGTCACCTCAGTCAGTGTGGTATGGTCAGCATTGCCTCATTTCAAGGGGAATGGGTAATCTCAACAGCTAGATAGAAAGCTAATGTTTCAGCTAGCCCAACTTTCATAGCAATTTATTATTATTGTTTGTAGATCATGATATTTAGTTGTGGTCTACCTAATGATATTTTTATCTTTTCAACTCACTGGGTCTTTCACTATATTGAGCGTATAGTAGGTATAGTGTAGCAGCGCTCATAGCGAAGCACGACTAGCCGTTGCAACGTTCGCTGCAGTCACTACACTGATGGGTGACCTCTACAGCAAAAATGTGGTATTTACAACGCGATACCGTGCTTCGGAGGGCACGCTAAGCCGTCGGTCCCGGTTGTTGTCGTAAGACAATAGTCGTTAACCCAAGTCAGAAGTCTTTGAGCGGCCTATAGCTAACCACTTGCCTACACGAGAAGAAGAAGAATACCTATTGTATAGAGGCTAAAGCACAGGCACAGGCTACCCTAAATTAAAATAAAAAAGATCGGTCAAGGCGTAAAACTTAAGTGTATAGCCATGCAATGTGTATAGTTATGAAAATAGTGTACATACTTATACTTACATAGGTACCTTCAGCTTCAGAACGAGTTGGGTTTGACTAGAGCACAGATAATATAGGTACTTAGAACTTCTGTTACAAATTATGTCACTTTCATAACGTAGAATATACCATTACCTGCACATATTTTTAATATAATAGTTTCATTATGCTTACCTAATGGAAATATAAACTTGCCTAGTAAAGTTTCTAATTCTAAGAATACCTCATTTATGAGATGTAGGCATCCATTAACTTTACTGGAAAGTGGTTAGTTGAAAACTCAATTATTGAAGCCTGTATACATTGTTCGAAAGTTAAGCATTACGCACCATACAACGGAGCGTGCGGTAAAATAGGTACTGTACTGTCACATAGGTACCTATTTTACCGCAGCCTTCGTTGTATAGCGCCGTGCGTATATAACCTTTACGGTTTTTTTAATTTCAATAAAACTTATATAAGAGTTTCACCAAGGAGTTTCAGATTACGAGAATAAATAAGCTGAATGATCGAAACTCCTTGGAAGCGTTTTTGCTCAATACGTTTGTCTCACTTTAATACTAAAGAGAAAATGGGTTTTTTGGCGGGAACTTGAAAAAGTTCACGTCGTTTCATTGTATTATTTTTCTAAACTTGTGCTTTTTCCAGTGTTAATGGTTAAAATTGGTGGTGTTTTACGCATTAAGTGCTGAATTACGAGCATGAGTGTGGGCAAGTGATATAATGTAGTAAAACGTGGTTTTTCGTGTTGCTTCCAAAATTCCCTAGAAGCTTCTAGTAAAGTCGCCACCACTTTACTAGGGTATGACTTAGACTGGCCTATGATTACCTGACTAAGACTGGACTGTGACTAAGACTAGAAGACTTGACTTTACACGTGAAATATTCCATAACTCGATGAATAATTACAATACTTGACACTGGCTAAATACACTATGTGTGGAGCCAAAATATAAGAAAAATAAAAAAGAGAAAATGAACCTACAGATGTAGTTCTAATTTTCACCACACGCACGTGGCGCCATTTGCATTGAAAATGCGCGCCATTTTAGCTCATTTTCATATTAGAGTATAAACATCAAATATTTTGTTATATAGTTTGTTGCGACTGTCCCACTTATAAACAAATGTTTGTTTCATTACCTAGTACTGTTTTCTCGCAAATGTGTTGAAAAACGTTGTATGATACACGTGCGGAAATTGGTTTCTACAAACTCGTGACTATGGTAAGCCCTCGACTTCGTCACGGGCTTACATTTGTCTACTCGTTTGTAAAAATCAACGTACCGACCTAATATCATAAATAACTATTATATCTCTTACTTATTTTCTTAAAAGATTTACTTATTTAAAATTTAAATGTGGGTATAAGTAAGGTTATATCATAATACTGTGGCCATGGCCATGGCATATTTAAAAAAACTGGTAATTATTATGTTCCTATCCTTACTTCATAGAGAAAGCATTGCACGCCTTCCATACGCTTTCCTTTTACATTGCTCATCTCTCTCAGCGTATATTTATTTACTGATCAACCGAACAAAACCTTCTTTTTCCCCAAAAACAGTGGAGCTGGAGCCGCGGCTTCTAAAGCTGCGCGTCCACTGCGTCGGAATCGGAGCGTACGGAGCGTACGAGGCGTCTGTATTTACAAAATGCCGATAGGGTGCGTTCACTGCATTCGGATTTTGAATCGGCAATATCGTTATTTTCAAAGCAATCGAGTTCGCCTGTGCACGTATTCACATTATGGAAGATAGCGACGAAGATATTGTAATCATTAGTTGTTTATTATCAGCAGATGAAAAGAAAAACAAAAGGAAACGAAAGTTGTGAACATAAACATAAAAAGGCCTATTTTCGGAGATTTTCATACAATATATTTTGATTTACAAGGAGATAATGTTGATGTTTTAGATGTAAAGTTCTACATATCTTTCCACTAAAGTAATTAAAATCAAAATTCGTTGTTATGAGTGCAAATGTAGGTAGGTATGCACAGTAGTGGGCGTCGCAAACACGTCAGAACTCAAAGCGATCGGGATTCAAATGGTGCGTTCACTGCGGATGACGTCATCGGCAGAAATACCGGTCTCTGGCACAGTTATGCCGATCCAGTGGACGCTACACCATACAAATCAAAACAAAGCAACGAATACTTCCGCTCCGTACGCTCCGATTCCGATCCAATGGACGCGCGGCTTAACTGTCCGGGTCAAGCGGCAAACGACCTCCGCTGAACTATGGTTGCATCGTTTCACTATCTTTAAACGTCAACACTACTGGAAGAGGCGGTGGCGTTGGTGGTGTTGGCCCCTCCCTAAAGCCGCGCGTCCATTGGATCGGAATCGGAGCGTACGGAGCGGAAGGATTCGTTGCTTTGTATTGATTTGTATGGTGTAGCGTCCACTGGATCGGCATAACTGCGCTAGAGACCGGTATTTCTGCCAATGACGTCATCCGCAGTGAACGCACCATTCGAATCCCGATCGCTTTGAGTTCTGACGTACATTTACGACGCCCACTACTGTGCATACCTACCTACATTTGCACTCATAACAACGAATTTTGATTTTAATTACTTTAGTGGAAAGATATGTAGAACTTTACATCTAAAACATCAACATTATCTCCTAACAAAACAAAATATATTGTATGAAAATCTCCGAAAATAGGCCTTTTTATGTTTATGTTATGAACCCACAACTTTCGTTTCCTTTTGTTTTTCTTTTCATCTGCTGTAAACAACTAATGATTACAATATCTTCGTCGCTATCTTCCACAATGTGAATACGTGCACAGGCGAACTCGATTGCTTTGAAAATAACGATATTGCCGATGCAAATCCGAATGCAGTGGACGCACCCTATCGGCATTTTGTAAATACCGACGCCTCGTACGCTCCGTACGCTCCGATTCCGACGCAGTGGACGCGCAGCTTAGGAGTTATAGCAATAATAGGACCGGACTTCTTCGGCCTTTATTCGGGCAAGGACATAGGTGCAACTCAACAACGTCCAGACCTACAGGATGCATCGCAACAAGATGATGGTCAAGTGGTGGTGTGTCAAGCCGCGGACACTCGCGGGACGCGGTGGTGGCTGGTGCGGGCGGCACGGTGGCAGTGTGAGCCAGGCAGGCACTAGGCAGGCAGTGGCAGTGGCAGTGGCCGCTAGGGCGCGGGTCAGGCATCAGGCAGGCAGGAGGTGCGTGGGGCGGCGCGGGCGAGCCGGCGGCGCCGCCTCCGCCGCACCCAGCCCGCACCCGCTCGCCCGCTGCTCACCACAACACCACCAGTCCGCGTCCAGCGCTGCCGCCGTCCGCACGCGCCGCCCGAGCGAGCGCCCGCCACCCGCTACCCGCGCGCGCGCGATACTACCGCCGCACCGCGCCGTGACCTTCCTCTGGACTCCCGCTACGGTCGGAGTTGCGGTTCGCATCTTACCGGGCAGCATTAGAGTCTATTCCGCTATTTCTAATACTGTCAGGTAAAGATGTCCTCCGCACTCCACGTTCGACGTTCGAGAAGACGCTTCCATCGGAACCGGTCTTCAAGGAAGACATTCGACGTACGGTATGAGCTCCGAAGATTGCGAAGAGAGAAGTTTCGAAGGAGCGGTGCTAATGGGATGTTCAGGTAATGGACCGCGTGGTGAGCCCGCGTGCGCCGGCGGCCGCAGCGGCGGACGTGGCTCGGCGCTGCGTCGGAGTTGCGCCACATGTGTCGGACCGGTCCACAATCAATTTTGTAATCAGCCGCCTGAATGCTTGGAGTGTCTGATGGCGACCGGTTCCAATCCAATCGACGACGATGGCGACACGAGTATCTTTTGCCTGGCATGGACGCTCAGCTTGCCGAATGCTGGTAATGTAGTTTTAATTTAAACATTATGTTCACCTGTGCCCTAAGCTCAACGGTCGCCGCGGTGCCGGCGCGGCACCGTTGCGGCATAACCGGTCGCCGATCGGGATCCATGCTAGCACTTCTTTTTGCAATCACCTCATAAGTATTTGCAACTGAATTCATTCATTTATCTAAACGACGTAGATGATTTTATTTATTTACAATCCGTAAAGTCATTCTAGTTCATGCAAAAGTTAAGTGTCTTGAATGCCAGCAAGCCTCGGAGGCCGTTCTCATGATTTTGTTGAACGTCTGTCTGCACGTAATATAACGCGGATAAAGACTAAGTGTCCAAAAGAACTATCGTTCTACTCAACGGCTCGCAGTGACTAATATGATAACACAGGCAGGGTTATTTGAAAGGATGGTAGGTTGTCGGAGCAGAAAATTTATGGTTTACTGGGAGGGTCCCTTACTAGATGCTATCGCCATAATCCTCGCACTGTTGCGTTTCCTTGTCGGGCCGCTCACGTAACCCAATTAACTAATTAAAATTCCTCGTGGCGGGCAATGAGCTCGCGTTTTCGACTCATTAACTCGCACACGAGCACGAGGCTGCCGCGTCGCTCCCTCGCTCCCTCGCCTGCGGGCCAACTGCTGGCCTGGAGCGCCGAGGGTGCCGACTGCCAACTGCCAACTACGGACACGTAGCTCGACTACACTGCTCCCAACATTGGGCTTTAGCAACAGCATTATAGTTTGAACATGACTTTTTTGAAAAACAAACTAATAGGAATAAACAATGACTGATGCGAAATATCGTGACATGTAATTTGGTCCCTGCGTCGTCTAAGAACTGACGGAGGACAGGAACAGAACTGGAGCTACGCTTCGTATACAGGTAGCTACTGTTATGTTTTGTTAGAGGTGATAAATAGATAATGTCGCACCCTGTGGCTGTTCCTAGGGCAGCAGTGCTAGAACCTTCATGTTCAGAGAGATGTGCGTCGCTGCTAAGCCAGTTGCAACCTGCAACAGCTCCTTGGTGATATCGAATGCTTAATGCAACATAGCTGTTGATTATGCTCCCAAAGATATGATGCATTATTCATTAGTAGGTGGAAAGTTTTGGCTCTCAGAATATTAAGATGTGGGTCAAGGCAAGACCCAGAACCGCCGTGACACCGCTTTCTGGCCATTTAAATGCAACCTCAATTTTGCGGTTCATAATAATTAATGTTGACGCTTCCGCCTCTCACAGGCAAACGACGTTGTGTTACGTGTACTGTGTCATCTTCGCTCCCACCGACTAGCTCGCCGCGTCGTTCATTTACATTTAAAAAACCGGGTGTCCAAACTCCTGAGAACAATAAGCAGAACGATTCCGGCTTACACAATCGTCATTATGAAACGCTTTATATCCCTCTAACATATTTTTATTTAGAAGGATTACGCATTGTAGTCATTGAGTGATACAAAGACGTCAAGTTATCCTTATTAAAATAGTTATAATTAATAAACAAACATAAAACCATGTCTTCGTCCTGTTCCTCTATTTCCCCTACTTAGATACTTGAACTACAGATACTTAAAACTAGCCCTTTTATTTTTCTGGAACTGCTTCTTCAGTTTATTGCGTCGGTACCAACACCAGCCGCTAGTTGGCCATCACACGCTGACTCCACTATTCTCGAATATCATCGAGAACTTGGTTCTAACAACATAATTGCGCATATCGACAGTAGGTACTACTAATAAGTATACGTTAGGTTCGTGCTACTATATTCGGTCAAACTAATAAACCGTTCTTTTGAAGTCTGTTAAAAATATGGAACGAAGTGAAGTCACGCTCACGATAAGCCAATGAAATCGGTTAATAGCCGCTAACCGCTAGCGGCTTCCTGAAGCCAATACACAGCCACTCGAGAAAAGTGCATTGATTGCAAAACGTGGATGAAACGATCACAAGATCAATGCTACAACAGAAGATGCACAAAATTGGGTGTTTAATCACAAAATACTACAGAAGTCAATCAACATAGTTAGTGCACTCGAGCAACGCACACATAGACACCGCTCACCGACACGATGTCTCGGAGTCTTTCGGAGTAGTGCGAGCGCGAGCGCCGCCCGCGCAGCCGCCGCCATCCCTAGCGTGAGCGCCGAGCGTAGGTATAAAAAGTGAAGTACATACATATGATTGACTTCTGTAGTACTTTGTGGTTTAATAGACAGCAAATAATAATAATACAATAGGAACTATTATGTACTCTCATAATTAATTGGCTGGCAATAGCTTGGCACCAAACAACTGTCGTCTGATCCTCATTTGAGTTGAGAGCTAGTTCCCGATCCAGGCGCAGCGTGGCGCCAGCTTCAGCCATAACATCAGGTGAAATGTGCCAATACGCTATCGTGTCAATTCTGAAAAAAAAAAACGAAAGTTAGCTTAGAAGCCTGCCTGAGTAACGCCTTTGGAACCATAACGTCGGAGAGATGGTGCAGCTCCTACAGCAAGTGGACGGCTCGTAGACATGGAGTTTGTAGCAGCACCTCCAGGCTGCCGCTCACACGTGCAGCTCCGTCGGTCCCGTCCAAGTTTGCCTACATTCGCCGCGAGAGCCGATAAGACGCCCGGTGAAAGCCGTAAATTAATCGCTCAGGTGGATTCCGCTTTCGAATTGAATTTTTATCGGTATCGGAGTGTCGCCGCGGTTGGGACCGGTTCTTATAATTTCCTATAGGTGCGCTCAGCGTGCATCTATTTCGGGAGTCGTTGACCGCGGGTTTGGCACTGACAGCGCGGCTGGTTATTCTGCTCGTGTCGGAGCGCGGTCGTTCCGGGAGCGGCCGCTCGCCGCTCGCCGGTTTCGTGTAAACGCGGGCGTATTTCAGGCGATGACGTAACGCAGGAGTGCGTCGTCCCCGGCCGCCCGAGGGACATGCCTAATCGAGCATAATGTTATTAATAAGCCGGGGGCGGGCCGCGACTCGCCCTCGCATAAACCACGTTTATTGCCCATCGGGCGCATGCGATCCCGTCACAAATATGACAGGCGGCATCCCGCGTCGCGCCGCACGCTCTATGGTCTCCACCCCGACATTTATACTCGCCGGAGAGGCGTTGAGTGTCGACTGACATCCAGGCGACCGATCCACGGGCATCATAACCATTTACCAGAGCTCCTTTAGCACGACAGACCACTATAGACCTACTTTCTACGATATAGTATCGGACGGTTGTGATCTAGCACATCATTATTGTATGTGATATCAACTTGCAACGCCGAGCCAAGCTGTACCTATCTGTCACGCCGTGACTCGGTGGTGGCGCGGCAGGCCATGGTTGTGCTGGGTGGCAGATCGCCTGGCCACTGCTGGAGCTCACGAGCTAATTGTCCCTATTCTCTGGTTTTCTGGTGTCACGATAGCGAAACCTCAAAAGTACCATAATTTCTTGTCAGTGTTAGGTACTTATAGACATATTAATTCAGCGATTTCATATCGGCACCTACTAGATAATTCGTGTAATTATTCTAATCTGAAGTAATGTTTCTGTTCAAAATCTCACAGTAAAGTAGTGATCAATCTGTGGAATTCCATCGGCTCATTCAGTGCCAACATTCAACAGGAACTAAGGCAGAGCTGGGATTGAGATAGAAAAGGAAAGAAATGCAACGCACTGGTGTTTGACGTTTATTATTTCTGCTTATCTATCACCTTTGCCACGTTATGAAAATTACGGGATTTCATCCAAAATGCTCATTGAAAATCTGACATCAAAATAATATAAGGTTTACTAAAAACGCTTAGCGTACCTTTCACGGCGTTCTTTCGGAATGTTCGACAGGTTATATGAAATCCCATACATGTTTTGTTTCAGTCGTCTTTTTAGACATCATCACGAAACATCTCAATTTGAGAAACTAATCTCAAATATCTCGATTTCAGAAACTAATCTTTTGTTACAAAACAGATTAACATTAGTGTACCAAAATAATTACACTGATGAAATGTAATAACCCGTTTTTCATGGATGTGTCTACAGTACCATTAGAAATGCATGCAGTTTTTTTAGAGCGTATAATTTGTGTTGTTTACTTAATATTTTGGAAATGTATTTTTTGTTGTAAGCTATGTCTTAGCTGCTGGCAATATCTCGTAGCCGGCAATAGGCAGACCTACAATGGGAACGTTTATTATATTGTTTGTAAAATGTATTCATTCATAAACACTATAAGAGAACCCGCTAAGTGGGTACTTATGTTTTCTATGTTTGTAATTTTGTTAATTCTTTGAAGTAAGTATGTATGGTATTTATTTTCCTTTAAATTGTATTGTGTAGGTGTTCCTATGTTGTGTTCGCATCTAAAATCCCATTCAGTTGATAAAGCATTTATAAGATCAACCGCCACGTTCATAATGCGATTAGATAATGTAAATCTTGCTTAAAATCATGTGTTGTAACGTCCAGCTTGCGAATCTTTTTATTAAAAACGTATCAACTACTTACAACTAAATTACAATAAAAAAATGATGAGTATTGTGGCACGTTCTGTACTGCAGTAATACAATGTGGGTGAAGGCAGATGCTCAAATGAAAAATGAAAGTAGGATTCTCTCAAGAGTCATCGTACAGGGAGTCTTCAGAATAAGCAATACTTATGATGTTATGTCCTTCTTGCATAAATATAAAACTGCCATAAACAGAACTACCAAGATCATTTAAACATGTCTAAATGTACCTATACTTGCAAGTCGATTTTCATGTGTCGGAGGCATTCTTTAGAATCTACCAGTAGGGTGATTGTATTATTATGTAACCAGTTTTGTAACAGTAAATGTGTGTCTTCTAGGCAAGCATGTACCATCGTAGACCGCGTCGTCACATTCCATCAGGTGAGATTGCGGTCAAATTCTGGCCCTATTTAGTTATTAAAAAAAACTGTATCCTCCTGATGGTACCCTGTAAGGTGTGAGCCTACGAGGCTGCGCTGTGACAGACTGAGCGTGAAGTCATGTTGTCATTTCTCTTGTCTTGTGTTTTTCTCTGACGGCGCGTGAATATAAGAAGCTTGCACGACATTTTTCACAAAGTTAATTAACAATACAACTGTTTTTTCCTCGCAACTGAGATGAAAAACGTCGTATGACATGCGTGTGCATTGATCATTACACTCTCGGCTCCCATAACGCGCTCGCCTGTGGTTCGCGCGCATATTAGGGCCTCGACTGCAATGATTAACTTTGCACACTTATATCACAATGTACTATTATCTATCAGCCTTATCAACCTCCCCAGATTGTACAAGGGCAGAAATAGTACATTACTGCAGCGGCCGGCAACAGAGGCATTGATGGACGAACGTGTAAATGTGGGCGCACACATACGTAAGTCCATCAATGCCTTGTTGTGGCCAAGGCTTTTCTCAAATAATGCGCGGAAATTAAAACAAAGAATTTTTTAGTTGAAATGGTTATTTGTTATACTAGGGGCTGCAAAGTTGGTTTTTGGCGCGAGTACTTGAATTGAAACCTGAGCAAGCGAAGGTTTTAAAGGTACGAGACGCAGAAAAACTTTGCTGCCGAGTGCAACACACAACTTTTCACCTCACTACAGCGTGGAAAATGCAAGAAAAACAGCTAAAAGGCTAAGAAAAGATTAGTTTTTAGCTTATTAATCTAGCTATGGGTGGCGGTAACGCTTAACATCAGGTAAACGACTAGCTCGTCACGTGATTCATGGAAAATTAAAGAAAAAGTGTTTTTCATCCATTTTCCATGCAGCGTATTGGTTATATACTCTTTGGTGCTGGACAGTGCGATTATTCTAAAAATGAGGTTAGTGAACGAGAAAAAGATGGTATCTTTTAGGAGGTAGTCTGTAGTATTAATGAGTTTTCAGTGGACTGGCGATATCAAGAAGGTTAAATTCGGGCAGATCTGTGATTAAATCCTCAATTCTTGGTGAGAAAATTATTAAATAGAACCGTTCTAATTTTAAAAACACTTTCCACGCTAGCGATTAAAATGCGTTTTTGCGCCCAGATTTTGAATGACAAATGAGAATGAGAATCATTCCGAGCTAGTGACGTGAAAATAATTTTTCCCACCATAAAGTGTTACTTTTTTCCAATAAATAGCTTTATATTTGGAAGCCAGTTCGAAATTTAAATACAACCTTTGATAAGTTACCTCCTTGGTTGCCATGATTCGGAGTAAAAGATCGTTCCATTTTTAAATTACACGGCAGGCATGAGTTTACTATGTAATTTATTTGGCCGCCTAGCTACATATTACTGATCTGTGTTGGCCGCTAAACCGCGGCAGATATGGACTCTCATACAACTTTTGCCGGCCGCTGCTCGCCAGTACCTACAGCAATTACGACTTATCCTGAAGAAGGTTGTCAAAACAATAGGTACTCACATTTCCAAGCATGTTTGAGAAAATATATGTTAAGGTGGAACGTTACACTAGCGCGAGAAATTAAAATTTTCTTGCGTTCTTTTGCTAATAGCTTAATTATTTAACGTGATTACATGAAAACTAATTTTTAATTAAGCTATTATATTATTAAATTAACCCAATGTTTCAAAGAGTATGTAACTATAATATATCTCAAACAAAGCCCGTCATTACAAAAAAAGATAAGTACTTACCTTTTTTTTGATCTCTTGATTTTGTTCCATCTTGTAGGTATACAGTCTATCTACCTACTGTGTTTTAGTCAAGAGTTCATCTATCTGTCTATCAATACTCAGATCGTATTTGAAAGAAATACATAGATACCTACCTACTACTTAGGGCGAGCTTTTTGATCCGTAGTTAAGCTAACCAATGGTCAAATCTTCTAAAAAAATTTGACCATTGGTAAGAATTTGTAATAACTTTTAACCATCGGTAAAAACTCTAACATATATTGACCATTGGTTAGAATTTGTTAGAGTTTTTAACCATTGGTTACCTTAACTACTGATGAAAAACCCCACCCTTAGTACTTAGTTTTATTTTTTGTATCATCTTATTTTAATTTATTTTATTTTTATTTATTTTATTTGGCACACAAAACAGAATATAACCAAATGAAAGAACAAGCAGAAAGAAAAAAAAATACATACATTTTGAGCTAGATTATATCCCAAAACATGTGTACACATCATGATTGACATAACTGTTATTAGAATATTTAGTAAAAATAGTTAAAAAATAGTTCACTAAGTACAATTACCTTGCTTATGGATGAAAGTTATTTGAACCTGATCTCGAGAAAGAAGCTTGTACTGGTCGGTACCGGCTAGGTGCTAGTCAAACTTGGGACTTGTCAAACGTGACGGTTTTTGGTGTAGGCAGTACTTACAGTAATTGTGCAAGGTGGTTTGCGGCAGTCGTTGATGTCTTTCACAGGCGGGGCGGGGTGCGCGCCCCCGCGGACCGCAACCCCGCCCCGCGCCGCGCCTCGTCACCTGCAAAAGACATCAACGGCCGCGCGATTATTCATTTGCCGTTTATGTGTATTATATTTTTCACAATAGGTAGTGTATGACCCATAGAAATATAATTTAAAAAACATTAAGTAAGCTCGTTACGTTTCATTAACAAATAATTCAAATGAGAATCAAATTAGAAAAATTAATAATAGGAGCGTGTAGCGATAGATGATTTCTGGTGTGGCCAAGAAGGAGCTGAGCCGGTTCGAGTGTCGAATGAGCGGCTCGCTCGGTAGGCGCGAGCGCGGGTCGCCGGGTGGAGGTGTTTGAACAGCTGGTCGAGGAAGGTCGACATTAGTGCTGAAGCTGAATCAATAGTTTGTAGAGCAGAGGACGTGGTCGCGCGGTGTGCCTCGTGCATGGGCGCGAGTCGCGGCCCGCTCGCGTGCGTTAATAACCCCTCAGCTAGGGGCATGCACCAGCCGCCGGAGCGGCACCGCGGCGGCCGCGTCCACCTGCTGGCGGACCTCGACCCCGGGCCCGCCCGCCTGGGTGTCTCGGTCTCAGGCCGGAGCCGGCGCCGCGGCCCGACACACGCATTAATACAGCGCTACAATTGACAGTTTCAATGTCTGCGATGCTCCGGTGAGAAGATTATTAGCGTATTATTTTTAGACAACAAAGTTATTGTTGTGTGTGTTGTCGGATCGTGTTTGTGTACGCGTCGCGCGCGTGTGTGCGACGCGACGCGTCTTCAGCGTGACTATTATTAATACAGCGCGTTGTCGCAGCGCCTCCGCGAAACAATTCTCTTCATTTTTCTCGTTTATAATTATGCAGCAGTCTGCAAACAAAAAGAAACGGTGCGGCGCCGTCGTCGGCTAGAACTGTTTATTACACACTGACACGTAGATTACTCGAGAGTTTTGTGTACACCCTGTGCTGTTAGCTGGGTTACATTGGCATTTATTGTAGCCATCAGCACGACGAGACGAGGAAAACGAGCATCATCGCGGAATTTCAATTGCCATGATAATATTATACAAGTACTTTACTACTTCAATAAACTTATATATGGCTGAGTATAAAGCTTATACTTACAACATGTCGAACAACAGAATATACAAAATCTAAATTACCTAGTACACATCGTTACTACATCACAAGCTCTCTTTAGGAAGTACTCAACCGACGGTTGTAAAGAGAACGACCGCTGGCTGTTTGCGTCAGGTGTCAGTTTACATGTTCTTCCAGAGTTCCAATACACATGATGACTGGCACCACCACACCCGCCTGACCCGCGACCACTGCGACTCATAACACAAGCTCACATAGTAGGTAATATATACTGCGAGTCGTGTTGCGATGTTAGAGTTCAGAATATAAATTCGTAGTTCAATGTATGACATACTGTCACTATGGCAGACTCTATGGTGACCGTACCTGGCATTCTGGCTGATGCAAACATCATTTTTCCTCATCGACCTGCGGTCTGGTGGCGTAGACCACGTGTGTCTGGCCGCGCCTGCGTGTTGTAATCTAATAGCGGCTTTTAGTATTCAATATTACGTAGCATCAAATCAGCGTACCCAGACCCCTGTTGGTGAAGGCCTCGTACTGGTGTCAAAAATGGTAGATCAACAAGTAGTTTTGATTAAAGTCGGTGGAACTAACATACGGGGGTAGGCGGCTAAACATCAGCAACAGATGCATCAAAATACAGTTTTATAGTAACGGTCAGTGTTGTATAGGAGATGTATAACGGGCACGGAGGCTCTGGAGGCCGCCACGGGGCGGGGAGCAGGCGGGAGCGGTAAAGGTCAGCGCGCGCACCTGCCGGTGATAAATGGCCCAGCAATGCGGCGGCGGCGGCGGCGAGCGCCCTTGCACCGCGTACTTGCACGCAGCCTCCTTCATTACCATTACTGTCCAGCTTTAATAGGTGTGCTAGTGAAGTGTGCACGGTATACGTAGCACGGAGCTTAATGCCCGAGACCTTTGCTCTGATCCTTGTTGATAGTCGTTCGCGGTAAGATCCTTGGCCAGGCGAGCTTTGGTATTTGCTAGATGTTCTGTGCAGTAGACATATTAGCCTGTGTCCTCGGCAGCGGGCGGTATCTCGCGGTAGCCTCGTATCGGCCAGTTGTAGCCTATCGCTTCCTTATAATCGGTTCCTTATCAGCGCGATAACGGTTTTAGGGATATGCTTATCGCAAATTTTAGATAACGCTCTGCCTTGTCGATTTTTATATTGACAAGTTATTTTTTGTTAATAATCTGAATATTAGCATCGATAATGTGGAAATAATGTAATAATGTTATATTTTGACATTGTAATGTAACAACGTTCTGCTGAAACAATCCACGTGCATGATACGTAATAATACCATGTTGGGCGCTGGATATGTAACGCTTCCAAAGCGGATAACATGTTGCGTAAAATGTTTGTTAAGGCGCTCACTATATAGAAAGCTGGTTGCTTAACTGCTGACTCGGGGGGGGGGGGGGGGGGGGGGGGGGGGGGGCTACACAGTGAGTGTGACACCACTGGTATCGTAGATGTGACACCACTGGTATCGTAGATGTGACCCCCTTTAGTGCGAGAAGCCTCTCGTCGCTTCCAGTGCTGGCTCTCGGTGGAAAGTTGTTTTATCGATGTCGAACTGAACCGAACTTGTTCTGCATCTTATAATGAGCTTTTTATAATGAGTTTTCGGGCATGTCGTACAGGATCACTCACTGGGCTTTCTTGAAGCTTTCATTTCCAAAACACGCTGATAATTTTAGTAATTAGTAACGATACTTGTGGTTTGTAGGCAACAGGGCGCGAGGCCGCACGACGCTGCGTCGCACGCATGGTGCCGCGCGGCAGCCGCAGTGTCGCGAGGTGCGCAGGGCTGCCCACTCGGCGGCGGCCGGCGGTCGGCGACCTCGCGCTCCGTCCACGCCTGCGATAAACTTTATACATGTATATTCATATACGAGCGAGCCTGCATCGCCCCGGCTGCGGCTGCGGCTGGTTATGTCCGATACCGTTACTTTTCTTGCTTTCAGATCTCGTTTAGTTCTTAATTCTCGTTTGAAACGCGTCTCCGTGCCGGTGCCGGTGGAGCTTGTTGAATTTTAAACAACTGCTAAACATCATGCGACGAGCTGCGACCACCAGGTACTACCACATCGTGCTATGGGCCACGCTGGTGTACCGGGAGGGTGTCAGTAGACAACCAACATTTACATCAAACCATTGATGTAGTTGGACCGCTGCACCGGTGTGAAGTTAGCGGCCTAAAGTTAGCGGCCTAAGATAACCCTACCAAATTAAAAAGTCACGGCTTCCGACATCCTTCGGTATGGCTCTGTTGAGCCTGTCAGAAGAAAATCATGAACTCTAAGTACTCGCGAAATGAAGAAATAATAAAAATCTGTGTAATTTCTCGGTGCTATGACCGAAATTAAGACACTTTGATATGAAAAGTGGGCGTGTGCCGGGAAAATAAAATCACCATTCAATGGGGCTTTAAAAGACCTTCCATACTAGGTACATTTCTATATCTCCAGGTACTTCAGAAATGAGGAAATAATAAAAATCTGTAAAAAATCTCGGTGGTATGGCTGAAATTGAGACACTTTAATATGAAAAGTGGGTGTGTGTATGGAATATGAAATCAGCATTCAATGAAGCTTTGAAAGGCCTTCCATACCATGTACATTTCTATATCTCCAGGTACTTGAGAAATGAGGAAATAAGACAAATCTGTTGAAAATCTTGGTGGTATGGCTGAAATTGAGACACTTTAATATGAAAAGTGGGTGTGTGTATGGAAAATGAAATCAGCATTCAATGAAGCTTTGAAAGGCCTTCCATACCATGTACATTTCTATATCTCCAGGTACTTCAGAAATGAGGAAATAAGACAAATCTGTTGAAAATCTTGGTGGTATGGCTGAAATTGAGACACTTTAATATGAAAAGTGGGTGTGTGTATGGAAAATGAAATCAGCATTCAATGAAGCTTTGAAAGGCCTTCCATACCGTGTACATTTCTATATCTCCAGGTACTTCAGAAATGAGGAAATAAGACAAATCTGTTAAAAATCTCGGTGGTATGGCTGAAATTGAGACACTTTAATATGAAAAGTGGGCGTGTGTATGGAAAATGAAATCAGCATTCAATGAAGCTTTGGAAGGCCTTCCATACCATGTACATTTCTATATCTCCAGGTACTTCAGAAATGAGGAAATAAGACAAATCTGTTAAAAATCTTGGTGGTATGGCTGAAATTGAGACACTTTAATATGAAAAGTGGGCGTGTGTATGGAAAATGAAAACAGCATTCAATGAAGCTTTGAAAGGCCTTCCATACCATGTACATTTCTATATCTCCAGGTACTTCAGAAATGAGGAAATAAGACAAATCTGTTAAAAATCTCGGTGGTATATCTGAAATTGAGACACTTTAATATGAAAAGTGAGCGTGTGTATGGAAAATTAAATCAGCATTCAATGAAGCTTTGAAAGGCCTTCCATACCATGTACATTTCTATATCTCCAGGTACTTCAGAAATGAGGAAATAATAAAAATCTGTAAAAAATCTCGGTGGTATGGCTGAAATTGAGACACTTTAATATGAAAAGTGGGTGTGTGTATGGAAAATGAAATCAGCATTCAATGAAGCTTTGAAAGGCCTTCCATACCATGTACATTTCTATATCTCCAGGTACTTCAGAAATGAGGAAATAAGACAAATCTGTTGAAAATCTTGGTGGTATGGCTGAAATTGAGACACTTTAATATGAAAAGTGGGTGTGTGTATGGAAAATGAAATCAGCATTCAATGAAGCTTTAAAAGGCCTTCCATACCATGTACATTTCTATATCTCCAGGTACTTCAGAAATGAGGAAATAAGACAAATCTGTTGAAAATCTTGGTGGTATGGCTGAAATTGAGACACTTTAATATGAAAAGTGGGTGTGTGTATGGAAAATGAAATCAGCATTCAATGAAGCTCTGAAAGGTCTTCCATACCATGTACATTTCTATATCTCCAGGTACTTCAGAAATGAGGAAATAAAACAAATCTGTTAAAAATCTTGGTGGTATGGCTGAAATTGAGACACTTTAATATGAAAAGTGGGTGTGTGTATGGAAAATGAAATCAGCATTCAATGAAGCTTTGAAAGGCCTTCCATACCATGTACATTTCTATATCTCCAGGTACTTCAGAAATGAGGAAATAATAAAAATCTGTAAAAAATCTCGGTGGTATGGCTGAAATTGAGACACTTTAATATGAAAAGTGGGTGTGTGTATGGAAAATGAAATCAGCATTCAATGAAGCTTTGAAAGGCCTTCCATACCATGTACATTTCTATATCTCCAGGTACTTATGAAATGAGGAAATAATAAAAATCTGTAAAAAATCTTGGTGGTATGGCTGAAATTGAGACACTTTAATATGAAAAGTGGGTGTGTGTATGGAAAATGAAATCAGCATTCAATGAAGCTTTGAAAGGCCTTCCATACCATGTACATTTCTATATCTCCAGGTTCTTCAGAAATGAGGAAATAAAACAAATCTGTTAAAAATCTTGGTGGTATGGCTGAAATTGAGACACTTTAATATGAAAAGTGGGTGTGTGTATGGAAAATGAAATCAGCATTCAATGAAACTTTGAAAGGCCTTCCATACCATGTACATTTCTATATCTCCAGGTACTTCAGAAACGAGGAAATAAGAAAAATCTGTTAAAAATCTCGGTGGTATGGCTGAAATTGAGACACATTAACATGAAAAGTAGGTGTGTGTATGGAAAATGAAATCAGCATTCAATGAAGCTTTGAAAGGCCTTCCATACCATGTACATTTCTATATCTCCAGATACTTCAGAAATGAGGAAATAAGACAAATCTGTTAAAAATCTCGGTGGTATGGCTGAAATTGAGACACTTTAATATGAAAAGTGGGCGTGTGTATGGAAAATGAAAACAGCATTCAATGAAGCTTTGAAAGGCCTTCCATACCATGTACATTTCTATATCTCCAGGTACTTCAGAAATGAGGAAATAAGACAAATCTGTTAAAAATCTCGGTGGTATGGCTGAAATTGAGACACATTAATATGAAAAGTGGGTGTGTGTATGGAAAATCAAATCAGCATTCAATGAAGCTTTGAAAGGCCTTCCATACCATGTACATTTCTATATCTCCAGGTACTTCAGAAATGAGGAAATAAGACAAATCTGTTGAAAATCTTGGTGGTATGGCTGAAATTGAGACACTTTAATATGAAAAGTGGGTGTGTGTATGGAAAATGAAATCAGCATTCAATGAAGCTCTGAAAGGTCTTCCATACCATGTACATTTCTATATCTCCAGGTACTTCAGAAATGAGGAAATAAGAAAAATCTGTTAAAAATCTCGGTGGTATGGCTGAAATTGAGACACATTAATATGAAAAGTGGGTGTGTGTATGGAAAATGAAATCAGCATTCAATGAAGCTTTGAAAGGCCTTCCATACCATGTACATTTCTATATCTCCAGGTACTTCAGAAATGAGGAAATAAGACAAATCTGTTAAAAATCTCGGTGGTATGGCTGAAATTGAGACACATTAATATGAAAAGTGGGTGTGTGTATGGAAAATGAAATCAGCATTCAATGAAGCTTTGAAAGGCCTTCCATACGATGTACATTTCTATATCTCCAGGTACTTCAGAAATGAGGAAATAATACAAATCTGTTAAAAATCTTGGTGGTATGGCTGAAATTGAGACACTTTAATATGAAAAGTGGGTGTGTGTATGGAAAATGAAATCAGCATTCAATGAAGCTTTGAAAGGCCTTCCATACCATGTACATTTCTATATCTCCAGATACTTCAGAAATGAGGAAATAAGACAAATCTGTTAAAAATCTCGGTGGTATGGCTGAAATTGAGACACATTAATATGAAAAGTGGGTGTGTGTATGGAAAATGAAATCAGCATTCAATGAAGCTTTAAAAGGCCTTCCATACCATGTACATTTCTATATCTCCAGGTACTTCAGAAATGAGGAAATAAGACAAATCTGTTAAAAATCTCAGTGCTATGGCTGAAATTGAGACACTTTAATATGAAAAGTGGGTGTGTGTATGGAAAATGAAATCAGCATTCAATGAAGCTTTGGAAGGCCTTCCATACCATGTACATTTCTATATCTCCAGGTACTTCAGAAATGAGGAAATAAGACAAATCTGTTAAAAATCTCGGTGGTATGGCTGAAATTGAGACACTTTAATATGAAAAGTGGGCGTGTGTATGGAAAATGAAATCAGCATTCAATGAAGCTTTGGAAGGCCTTCCATACCATGTACATTTCTATATCTCCAGGTACTTCAGAAATGAGGAAATAAGACAAATCTGTTAAAAATCTTGGTGGTATGGCTGAAATTGAGACACTTTAATATGAAAAGTGGGCGTGTGTATGGAAAATGAAAACAGCATTCAATGAAGCTTTGAAAGGCCTTCCATACCATGTACATTTCTATATCTCCAGGTACTTCAGAAATGAGGAAATAAGACAAATCTGTTAAAAATCTCGGTGGTATATCTGAAATTGAGACACTTTAATATGAAAAGTGAGCGTGTGTATGGAAAATTAAATCAGCATTCAATGAAGCTTTGAAAGGCCTTCCATACCATGTACATTTCTATATCTCCAGGTACTTCAGAAATGAGGAAATAATAAAAATCTGTAAAAAATCTCGGTGGTATGGCTGAAATTGAGACACTTTAATATGAAAAGTGGGTGTGTGTATGGAAAATGAAATCAGCATTCAATGAAGCTTTGAAAGGCCTTCCATACCATGTACATTTCTATATCTCCAGGTACTTCAGAAATGAGGAAATAAGACAAATCTGTTGAAAATCTTGGTGGTATGGCTGAAATTGAGACACTTTAATATGAAAAGTGGGTGTGTGTATGGAAAATGAAATCAGCATTCAATGAAGCTTTGAAAGGCCTTCCATACCATGTACATTTCTATATCTCCAGGTACTTCAGAAATGAGGAAATAAGACAAATCTGTTGAAAATCTTGGTGGTATGGCTGAAATTGAGACACTTTAATATGAAAAGTGGGTGTGTGTATGGAAAATGAAATCAGCATTCAATGAAGCTCTGAAAGGTCTTCCATACCATGTACATTTCTATATCTCCAGGTACTTCAGAAATGAGGAAATAAAACAAATCTGTTAAAAATCTTGGTGGTATGGCTGAAATTGAGACACTTTAATATGAAAAGTGGGTGTGTGTATGGAAAATGAAATCAGCATTCAATGAAGCTTTGAAAGGCCTTCCATACCATGTACATTTCTATATCTCCAGGTACTTCAGAAATGAGGAAATAATAAAAATCTGTAAAAAATCTCGGTGGTATGGCTGAAATTGAGACACTTTAATATGAAAAGTGGGTGTGTGTATGGAAAATGAAATCAGCATTCAATGAAGCTTTGAAAGGCCTTCCATACCATGTACATTTCTATATCTCCAGGTACTTATGAAATGAGGAAATAATAAAAATCTGTAAAAAATCTTGGTGGTATGGCTGAAATTGAGACACTTTAATATGAAAAGTGGGTGTGTGTATGGAAAATGAAATCAGCATTCAATGAAGCTTTGAAAGGCCTTCCATACCATGTACATTTCTATATCTCCAGGTTCTTCAGAAATGAGGAAATAAAACAAATCTGTTAAAAATCTTGGTGGTATGGCTGAAATTGAGACACTTTAATATGAAAAGTGGGTGTGTGTATGGAAAATGAAATCAGCATTCAATGAAACTTTGAAAGGCCTTCCATACCATGTACATTTCTATATCTCCAGGTACTTCAGAAACGAAGAAATAAGAAAAATCTGTTAAAAATCTCGGTGGTATGGCTGAAATTGAGACACATTAACATGAAAAGTAGGTGTGTGTATGGAAAATGAAATCAGCATTCAATGAAGCTTTGAAAGGCCTTCCATACCATGTACATTTCTATATCTCCAGATACTTCAGAAATGAGGAAATAAGACAAATCTGTTAAAAATCTCGGTGGTATGGCTGAAATTGAGACACTTTAATATGAAAAGTGGGCGTGTGTATGGAAAATGAAAACAGCATTCAATGAAGCTTTGAAAGGCCTTCCATACCATGTACATTTCTATATCTCCAGGTACTTCAGAAATGAGGAAATAAGACAAATCTGTTAAAAATCTCGGTGGTATGGCTGAAATTGAGACACATTAATATGAAAAGTGGGTGTGTGTATGGAAAATCAAATCAGCATTCAATGAAGCTTTGAAAGGCCTTCCATACCATGTACATTTCTATATCTCCAGGTACTTCAGAAATGAGGAAATAAGACAAATCTGTTGAAAATCTTGGTGGTATGGCTGAAATTGAGACACTTTAATATGAAAAGTGGGTGTGTGTATGGAAAATGAAATCAGCATTCAATGAAGCTCTGAAAGGTCTTCCATACCATGTACATTTCTATATCTCCAGGTACTTCAGAAATGAGGAAATAAGAAAAATCTGTTAAAAATCTCGGTGGTATGGCTGAAATTGAGACACATTAATATGAAAAGTGGGTGTGTGTATGGAAAATGAAATCAGCATTCAATGAAGCTTTGAAAGGCCTTCCATACCATGTACATTTCTATATCTCCAGGTACTTCAGAAATGAGGAAATAAGACAAATCTGTTAAAAATCTCGGTGGTATGGCTGAAATTGAGACACATTAATATGAAAAGTGGGTGTGTGTATGGAAAATGAAATCAGCATTCAATGAAGCTTTGAAAGGCCTTCCATACGATGTACATTTCTATATCTCCAGGTACTTCAGAAATGAGGAAATAATACAAATCTGTTAAAAATCTTGGTGGTATGGCTGAAATTGAGACACTTTAATATGAAAAGTGGGTGTGTGTATGGAAAATGAAATCTGTATTCAATGAAGCTTTGAAAGGCCTTCCATACCATGTACATTTCTATATCTCCAGATACTTCAGAAATGAGGAAATAAGACAAATCTGTTAAAAATCTTGGTGGTATGGCTGAAATTGAGACACTTTAATATGAAAAGTGGGTGTGTGTATGGAAAATGAAATCAGCATTCAATGAAGCTTTGAAAGGCCTTCCATACCATGTACATTTCTATATCTCCAGATACTTCAGAAATGAGGAAATAAGACAAATCTGTTAAAAATCTCGGTGGTATGGCTGAAATTGAGACACATTAATATGAAAAGTGGGTGTGTGTATGGAAAATGAAATCTGTATTCAATGAAGCTTTGAAAGGCCTTCCATACCATGTACATTTCTATATCTCCAGGTACTTCAGAAACGAGGAAATAAGAAAAATCTGTTAAAAATCTCGGTGGTATGGCTGAAATTGAGACACATTAACATGAAAAGTAGGTGTGTGTATGGAAAATGAAATCAGCATTCAATGAAGCTTTGAAAGGCCTTCCATACCATGTACATTTCTATATGTCCAGATACTTCAGAAATGAGGAAATAAGACAAATCTGTTAAAAATCTCGGTGGTATGGCTGAAATTGAGACACTTTAATATGAAAAGTGGGCGTGTGTATGGAAAATGAAATCAGCATTCAATGAAGCTTTGAAAGGCCTTCCATACGATGTACATTTCTATATCTCCAGGTACTTCAGAAATGAGGAAATAAGACAAATCTGTTAAAAATCTCGGTGGTATGGCTGAAATTGAGACACATTAATATGAAAAGTGGGTGTGTGTATGGAAAATGAAATCAGCATTCAATGAAGCTTTGAAAGGCCTTCCATACCATGTACATTTCTATATCTCCAGGTACTTCAGAAATGAGGAAATAATAAAAATCTGTAAAAAATCTCGGTGGTATGGCTGAAATTGAGACACTTTAATATGAAAAGTGGGTGTGTGTATGGAAAATGAAATCAGCATTCAATGAAGCTTTGAAAGGCCTTCCATACCATGTACATTTCTATATCTCCAGGTACTTATGAAATGAGGAAATAATAAAAATCTGTAAAAAATCTTGGTGGTATGGCTGAAATTGAGACACTTTAATATGAAAAGTGGGTGTGTGTATGGAAAATGAAATCAGCATTCAATGAAGCTTTGAAAGGCCTTCCATACCATGTACATTTCTATATGTCCAGGTTCTTCAGAAATGAGGAAATAAAACAAATCTGTTAAAAATCTTGGTGGTATGGCTGAAATTGAGACACTTTAATATGAAAAGTGGGTGTGTGTATGGAAAATGAAATCAGCATTCAATGAAACTTTGAAAGGCCTTCCATACCATGTACATTTCTATATCTCCAGGTACTTCAGAAACGAGGAAATAAGAAAAATCTGTTAAAAATCTCGGTGGTATGGCTGAAATTGAGACACATTAACATGAAAAGTAGGTGTGTGTATGGAAAATGAAATCAGCATTCAATGAAGCTTTGAAAGGCCTTCCATACCATGTACATTTCTATATGTCCAGATACTTCAGAAATGAGGAAATAAGACAAATCTGTTAAAAATCTCGGTGGTATGGCTGAAATTGAGACACTTTAATATGAAAAGTGGGCGTGTGTATGGAAAATGAAAACAGCATTCAATGAAGCTTTGAAAGGCCTTCCATACCATGTACATTTCTATATCTCCAGGTACTTCAGAAATGAGGAAATAAGACAAATCTGTTAAAAATCTCGGTGGTATGGCTGAAATTGAGACACATTAATATGAAAAGTGGGTGTGTGTATGGAAAATCAAATCAGCATTCAATGAAGCTTTGAAAGGCCTTCCATACCATGTACATTTCTATATCTCCAGGTACTTCAGAAATGAGGAAATAAGACAAATCTGTTGAAAATCTTGGTGGTATGGCTGAAATTGAGACACTTTAATATGAAAAGTGGGTGTGTGTATGGAAAATGAAATCAGCATTCAATGAAGCTCTGAAAGGTCTTCCATACCATGTACATTTCTATATCTCCAGGTACTTCAGAAATGAGGAAATAAGAAAAATCTGTTAAAAATCTCGGTGGTATGGCTGAAATTGAGACACATTAATATGAAAAGTGGGTGTGTGTATGGAAAATGAAATCAGCATTCAATGAAGCTTTGAAAGGCCTTCCATACCATGTACATTTCTATATCTCCAGGTACTTCAGAAATGAGGAAATAAGACAAATCTGTTAAAAATCTCGGTGGTATGGCTGAAATTGAGACACATTAATATGAAAAGTGGGTGTGTGTATGGAAAATGAAATCAGCATTCAATGAAGCTTTGAAAGGCCTTCCATACGATGTACATTTCTATATCTCCAGGTACTTCAGAAATGAGGAAATAATACAAATCTGTTAAAAATCTTGGTGGTATGGCTGAAATTGAGACACTTTAATATGAAAAGTGGGTGTGTGTATGGAAAATGAAATCTGTATTCAATGAAGCTTTGAAAGGCCTTCCATACCATGTACATTTCTATATCTCCAGATACTTCAGAAATGAGGAAATAAGACAAATCTGTTAAAAATCTTGGTGGTATGGCTGAAATTGAGACACTTTAATATGAAAAGTGGGTGTGTGTATGGAAAATGAAATCAGCATTCAATGAAGCTTTGAAAGGCCTTCCATACCATGTACATTTCTATATCTCCAGATACTTCAGAAATGAGGAAATAAGACAAATCTGTTAAAAATCTCGGTGGTATGGCTGAAATTGAGACACATTAATATGAAAAGTGGGTGTGTGTATGGAAAATGAAATCTGTATTCAATGAAGCTTTGAAAGGCCTTCCATACCATGTACATTTCTATATCTCCAGGTACTTCAGAAATGAGGAAATAAAACAAATCTGTTAAAAATCTTGGTGGTATGGCTGAAATTGAGACACTTTAATATGAAAAGTGGGTGTGTGTATGGAAAATGAAATCAGCATTCAATGAAGCTTTGAAAGGCCTTCCATACCATGTACATTTCTATATCTCCAGGTACTTCAGAAATGAGGAAATAAGAAAAATCTGTTAAAAATCTCGGTGGTATGGCTGAAATTGAGACACATTAATATGAAAAGTGGGTGTGTGTATGGAAAATGAAATCAGCATTCAATGAAGCTTTGAAAGGCCTTCCATACCATGTACATTTCTATATCTCCAGGTACTTCAGAAATGAGGAAATAAGACAAATCTGTTAAAAATCTCGGTGGTATGGCTGAAATTGAGACACTTTAATATGAAAAGTGGGCGTGTGTATGGAAAATGAAATCAGCATTCAATGAAGCTTTGAAAGGCCTTCCATACGATGTACATTTCTATATCTCCAGGTACTTCAGAAATGAGGAAATAAGACAAATCTGTTAAAAATCTCGGTGGTATGGCTGAAATTGAGACACATTAATATGAAAAGTGGGCGTGTGTATGGAAAATGAAATCAGCATTCAATGAAGCTTTGAAAGGCCTTCCATACGATGTACATTTCTATATCTCCAGGTACTTCAGAAATGAGGAAATAAGACAAATCTGTTAAAAATCTCGGTGGTATGGCTGAAATTGAGACACATTAATATGAAAAGTGGGTGTGTGTATGGAAAATGAAATCAGCATTCAATGAAGCTTTGAAAGGCCTTCCATACGATGTACATTTCTATATCTCCAGGTACTTCAGAAATGAGGAAATAATACAAATCTGTTAAAAATCTTGGTGGTATGGCTGAAATTGAGACACTTTAATATGAAAAGTGGGTGTGTGTATGGAAAATGAAATCAGCATTCAATGAAGCTTTGAAAGGCCTTCCATACCATGTACATTTCTATATCTCCAGATACTTCAGAAATGAGGAAATAAGACAAATCTGTTAAAAATCTCGGTGGTATGGCTGAAATTGAGACACATTAATATGAAAAGTGGGTGTGTGTATGGAAAATGAAATCAGCATTCAATGAAGCTTTAAAAGGCCTTCCATACCATGTACATTTCTATATCTCCAGGTACTTCAGAAATGAGGAAATAAGACAAATCTGTTAAAAATCTCAGTGCTATGGCTGAAATTGAGACACTTTAATATGAAAAGTGGGTGTGTGTATGGAAAATGAAATCAGCATTCAATGAAGCTTTGGAAGGCCTTCCATACCATGTACATTTCTATATCTCCAGGTACTTCAGAAATGAGGAAATAATACAAATCTGTTAAAAATCTTGGTGGTATGGCTGAAATTGAGACACTTTAATATGAAAAGTGGGTGTGTGTATGGAAAATGAAATCTGTATTCAATGAAGCTTTGAAAGGCCTTCCATACCGTGTACATTTCTATATCTCCAGGTACTTCAGAAATGAGGAAATAAGACAAATCTGTTAAAAATCTCGGTGGTATGGCTGAAATTGAGACACTTTAATATGAAAAGTGGGCGTGTGTATGGAAAATGAAATCAGCATTCAATGAAGCTTTGGAAGGCCTTCCATACCATGTACATTTCTATATCTCCAGGTACTTCAGAAATGAGGAAATAAGACAAATCTGTTAAAAATCTTGGTGGTATGGCTGAAATTGAGACACTTTAATATGAAAAGTGGGCGTGTGTATGGAAAATGAAAACAGCATTCAATGAAGCTTTGAAAGGCCTTCCATACCATGTACATTTCTATATCTCCAGGTACTTCAGAAATGAGGAAATAAGAAAAATCTGTTAAAAATCTCGGTGGTATGGCTGAAATTGAGACACATTAATATGAAAAGTGGGTGTGTGTATGGAAAATGAAATCAGCATTCAATGAAGCTTTGAAAGGCCTTCCATACCATGTACATTTCTATATCTCCAGGTACTTCAGAAATGAGGAAATAAGACAAATCTGTTAAAAATCTCGGTGGTATGGCTGAAATTGAGACACATTAATATGAAAAGTGGGTGTGTGTATGGAAAATGAAATCAGCATTCAATGAAGCTTTGAAAGGCCTTCCATACCATGTACATTTCTATATCTCCAGGTACTTGAGAAATGAGGAAATAAGACAAATCTGTTGAAAATCTTGGTGGTATGGCTGAAATTGAGACACTTTAATATGAAAAGTGGGTGTGTGTATGGAAAATGAAATCAGCATTCAATGAAGCTTTGAAAGGCCTTCCATACCATGTACATTTCTATATCTCCAGGTACTTCAGAAATGAGGAAATAAGACAAATCTGTTGAAAATCTTGGTGGTATGGCTGAAATTGAGACACTTTAATATGAAAAGTGGGTGTGTGTATGGAAAATGAAATCAGCATTCAATGAAGCTCTGAAAGGTCTTCCATACCATGTACATTTCTATATCTCCAGGTACTTCAGAAATGAGGAAATAAAACAAATCTGTTAAAAATCTTGGTGGTATGGCTGAAATTGAGACACTTTAATATGAAAAGTGGGTGTGTGTATGGAAAATGAAATCAGCATTCAATGAAGCTTTGAAAGGCCTTCCATACCATGTACATTTCTATATCTCCAGGTACTTCAGAAATGAGGAAATAATAAAAATCTGTAAAAAATCTCGGTGGTATGGCTGAAATTGAGACACTTTAATATGAAAAGTGGGTGTGTGTATGGAAAATGAAATCAGCATTCAATGAAGCTTTGAAAGGCCTTCCATACCATGTACATTTCTATATCTCCAGGTACTTATGAAATGAGGAAATAATAAAAATCTGTAAAAAATCTTGGTGGTATGGCTGAAATTGAGACACTTTAATATGAAAAGTGGGTGTGTGTATGGAAAATGAAATCAGCATTCAATGAAGCTTTGAAAGGCCTTCCATACCATGTACATTTCTATATCTCCAGGTTCTTCAGAAATGAGGAAATAAAACAAATCTGTTAAAAATCTTGGTGGTATGGCTGAAATTGAGACACTTTAATATGAAAAGTGGGTGTGTGTATGGAAAATGAAATCAGCATTCAATGAAACTTTGAAAGGCCTTCCATACCATGTACATTTCTATATCTCCAGGTACTTCAGAAACGAGGAAATAAGAAAAATCTGTTAAAAATCTCGGTGGTATGGCTGAAATTGAGACACATTAACATGAAAAGTAGGTGTGTGTATGGAAAATGAAATCAGCATTCAATGAAGCTTTGAAAGGCCTTCCATACCATGTACATTTCTATATCTCCAGATACTTCAGAAATGAGGAAATAAGACAAATCTGTTAAAAATCTCGGTGGTATGGCTGAAATTGAGACACTTTAATATGAAAAGTGGGCGTGTGTATGGAAAATGAAAACAGCATTCAATGAAGCTTTGAAAGGCCTTCCATACCATGTACATTTCTATATCTCCAGGTACTTCAGAAATGAGGAAATAAGACAAATCTGTTAAAAATCTCGGTGGTATGGCTGAAATTGAGAC
Organism: Ennomos quercinarius; assembly: GCA_910589525.2. Lineage (NCBI taxonomy): Eukaryota > Metazoa > Arthropoda > Insecta > Lepidoptera > Geometridae > Ennomos > Ennomos quercinarius. Next base: position 19,466,074 of record OU342492.1, on the reverse strand, counting down.
ACATTAATATGAAAAGTGGGTGTGTGTATGGAAAATCAAATCAGCATTCAATGAAGCTTTGAAAGGCCTTCCATACCATGTACATTTCTATATCTCCAGGTACTTCAGAAATGAGGAAATAAGACAAATCTGTTGAAAATCTTGGTGGTATGGCTGAAATTGAGACACTTTAATATGAAAAGTGGGTGTGTGTATGGAAAATGAAATCAGCATTCAATGAAGCTCTGAAAGGTCTTCCATACCATGTACATTTCTATATCTCCAGGTACTTCAGAAATGAGGAAATAAGAAAAATCTGTTAAAAATCTCGGTGGTATGGCTGAAATTGAGACACATTAATATGAAAAGTGGGTGTGTGTATGGAAAATGAAATCAGCATTCAATGAAGCATTGAAAGGCCTTCCATACCATGTACATTTCTATATCTCCAGGTACTTCAGAAATGAGGAAATAAGACAAATCTGTTAAAAATCTCGGTGGTATGGCTGAAATTGAGACACATTAATATGAAAAGTGGGTGTGTGTATGGAAAACGAAATCAGCATTCAATGAAGCTTTGAAAGGCCTTCCATACGATGTACATTTCTATATCTCCAGGTACTTCAGAAATGAGGAAATAATACAAATCTGTTAAAAATCTTGGTGGTATGGCTGAAATTGAGACACTTTAATATGAAAAGTGGGTGTGTGTATGGAAAATGAAATCAGCATTCAATGAAGCTTTGAAAGGCCTTCCATACCATGTACATTTCTATTTCTCCAGATACTTCAGAAATGAGGAAATAAGACAAATCTGTTAAAAATCTCGGTGGTATGGCTGAAATTGAGACACATTAATATGAAAAGTGGGTGTGTGTATGGAAAATGAAATCAGCATTCAATGAAGCTTTGAAAGGCCTTCCATACCATGTACATTTCTATATCTCCAGGTACTTCAGAAATGAGGAAATAAAACAAATCTGTTAAAAATCTTGGTGGTATGGCTGAAATTGAGACACTTTAATATGAAAAGTGGGTGTGTGTATGGAAAATGAAATCAGCATTCAATGAAGCTTTGAAAGGCCTTCCATACCATGTACATTTCTATATCTCCAGGTTCTTCAGAAATGAGGAAATAAAACAAATCTGTTAAAAATCTTGGTGGTATGGCTGAAATTGAGACACTTTAATATGAAAAGTGGTTGTGTGTATGGAAAATGAAATCAGCATTCAATGAAGCTTTGAAAGGCCTTCCATACCATGTACATTTCTATATCTCCAGGTTCTTCAGAAATGAGGAAATAAAACAAATCTGTTAAAAATCTTGGTGGTATGGCTGAAATTGAGACACATTAATATGAAAAGTGGGTGTGTGTATGGAAAATGAAATCAGCATTCAATGAAGCTTTGGAAGGCCTTCCATACCATGTACATTTCTATATCTCCAGGTACTTCAGAAATGAGGAAATAAGACAAATCTGTTAAAAATCTTGGTGGTATGGCTGAAATTGAGACACTTTAATATGAAAAGTGGGTGTGTGTATGGAAAATGAAATCAGCATTCAATGAAGCTTTGAAAGGCCTTCCATACCATGTACATTTCTATATCTCCAGGTTCTTCAGAAATGAGGAAATAAAACAAATCTGTTAAAAATCTTGGTGGTATGGCTGAAATTGAGACACTTTAATATGAAAAGTGGGTGTGTGTATGGAAAATGAAATCAGCATTCAATGAAGCTTTGAAAGGCCTTCCATACCGTGTACATTTCTATATCTCCAGGTACTTCAGAAATGAGGAAATAAGACAAATCTGTTAAAAATCTCAGTGCTATGGCTGAAATTGAGACACTTTAATATGAAAAGTGGGTGTGTGTATGGAAAATGAAATCAGCATTCAATGAAGCTTTGAAAGGCCTTCCATACCATGTACATTTCTATATCTCCAGGTTCTTCAGAAATGAGGAAATAAAACAAATCTGTTAAAAATCTTGGTGGTATGGCTGAAATTGAGACACTTTAATATGAAAAGTGGGTGTGTGTATGGAAAATGAAATCAGCATTCAATGAAGCTTTGAAAGGCCTTCCATACCATGTACATTTCTATATCTCCAGGTACTTCAGAAATGAGGAAATAAGAAAAATCTGTTAAAAATCTCGGTGGTATGGCTGAAATTGAGACACATTAATATGAAAAGTGGGTGTGTGTATGGAAAATGAAATCAGCATTCAATGAAGCTTTGAAAGGCCTTCCATACCATGTACATTTCTATATCTCCAGGTACTTCAGAAATGAGGAAATAAGACAAATCTGTTAAAAATCTCGGTGGTATGGCTGAAATTGAGACACATTAATATGAAAAGTGGGTGTGTGTATGGAAAATGAAATCTGTATTCAATGAAGCTTTGAAAGGCCTTCCATACCATGTACATTTCTATATCTCCAGGTACTTCAGAAATGAGGAAATAAAACAAATCTGTTAAAAATCTTGGTGGTATGGCTGAAATTGAGACACTTTAATATGAAAAGTGGGTGTGTGTATGGAAAATGAAATCAGCATTCAATGAAGCTTTGAAAGGCCTTCCATACCATGTACATTTCTATATCTCCAGGTACTTCAGAAATGAGGAAATAAGAAAAATCTGTTAAAAATCTCGGTGGTATGGCTGAAATTGAGACACATTAATATGAAAAGTGGGTGTGTGTATGGAAAATGAAATCAGCATTCAATGAAGCTTTGAAAGGCCTTCCATACCATGTACATTTCTATATCTCCAGGTACTTCAGAAATGAGGAAATAAGACAAATCTGTTAAAAATCTCGGTGGTATGGCTGAAATTGAGACACTTTAATATGAAAAGTGGGCGTGTGTATGGAAAATGAAATCAGCATTCAATGAAGCTTTGAAAGGCCTTCCATACGATGTACATTTCTATATCTCCAGGTACTTCAGAAATGAGGAAATAAGACAAATCTGTTAAAAATCTCGGTGGTATGGCTGAAATTGAGACACATTAATATGAAAAGTGGGTGTGTGTATGGAAAATGAAATCAGCATTCAATGAAGCTTTGAAAGGCCTTCCATACCATGTACATTTCTATATCTCCAGGTACTTCAGAAATGAGGAAATAAGACAAACCTGTTAAAAATCTCGGTGGTATGGCTGAAATTGAGACACATTAATATGAAAAGTGGGTGTGTGTATGGAAAATGAAATCTGTATTCAATGAAGCTTTGAAAGGCCTTCCATACCATGTACATTTCTATATCTCCAGGTACTTCAGAAATGAGGAAATAAAACAAATCTGTTAAAAATCTTGGTGGTATGGCTGAAATTGAGACACTTTAATATGAAAAGTGGGTGTGTGTATGGAAAATGAAATCAGCATTCAATGAAGCTTTGAAAGGCCTTCCATACCATGTACATTTCTATATCTCCAGGTACTTCAGAAATGAGGAAATAAGAAAAATCTGTTAAAAATCTCGGTGGTATGGCTGAAATTGAGACACTTTAATATGAAAAGTGGGTGTGTGGTATGGAAGGCTTTTTAAAGCTTCATTGAATGCTGATTTCATTTTCCATACACACACCCACTTTTCATATTAAAGTGTCTCAATTTCAGCCATACCACCGAGATTTTTAACAGATTTGTCTTATTTCCTCATTTCTGAAGTACCTGGAGATATAGAAATGTACATGGTATGGAAGGCCTTTCAAAGCTTCATTGAATGCTGATTTCATTTTCTATACACACACCCACTTTTCATATTAAAGTGTCTCAATTTCAGCCATACCACCAAGATTTTTAACAGATTTTTCTTATTTCCTCATTTCTGAAGTACCTGGAGATATAGAAATGTACATGGTATGGAAGGCCTTTCAAAGCTTCATTGAATGCTGATTTCATTTTCCATACACACACCCACTTTTCATATTAATGTGTCTCAATTTCAGCCATACCACCGAGATTTTTAACAGATTTGTCTTATTTCCTCATTTCTGAAGTACCTGGAGATATAGAAATGTACATGGTATGAAAGGCCTTTCAAAGCTTCATTGAATGCTGTTTTCATTTTCCATACACACGCCCACTTTTCATATTAAAGTGTCTCAATTTCAGCCATACCACCGAGATTTATAACAGATTTGTCTTATTTCCTCATTTCTGAAGTACCTGGAGATATAGAAATGTACATCGTATGGAAGGCCTTTCAAAGCTTCATTGAATGCTGTTTTCATTTTCCATACACACACCCACTTTTCATATTAATGTGTCTCAATTTCAGCCATACCACCGAGATTTTTAACAGATTTTTCTTATTTCCTCATTTCTGAAGTACCTGGAGATATAGAAATGTACATCGTATGGAAGGCCTTTCAAAGCTTCATTGAATGCTGATTTCATTTTCCATACACACACCCACTTTTCATATTAAAGTGTCTCAATTTCAGCCATACCACCAAGATTTTTAACAGATTTGTATTATTTCCTCATTTCTGAAGTACCTGGAGATATAGAAATGTACATGGTATGGAAGGCCTTTCAAAGCTTCATTGAATGCTGATTTCATTTTCCATACACACACCCACTTTTCATATTAAAGTGTCTCAATTTCAGCCATACCACCAAGATTTTTAACAGATTTGTTTTATTTCCTCATTTCTGAAGTACCTGGAGATATAGAAATGTACATGGTATGGAAGACCTTTCAGAGCTTCATTGAATGCTGATTTCATTTTCCATACACACACCCACTTTTCATATTAAAGTGTCTCAATTTCAGCCATACCACCAAGATTTTCAACAGATTTTTCTTATTTCCTCATTTCTGAAGTACCTGGAGATATAGAAATGTACATCGTATGGAAGGCCTTTCAAAGCTTCATTGAATGCTGATTTCATTTTCCATACACACACCCACTTTTCATATTAAAGTGTCTCAATTTCAGCCATACCACCAAGATTTTTAACAGATTTGTTCTATTTCCTCATTTCTGAAGTACCTGGAGATATAGAAATGTACATGGTATGGAAGACCTTTCAGAGCTTCATTGAATGCTGATTTCATTTTCCATACACACACCCACTTTTCATATTAAAGTGTCTCAATTTCAGCCATACCACCGAGATTTTTTACAGATTTTTATTATTTCCTCATTTCTGAAGTACCTGGAGATATAGAAATGTACATGGTATGGAAGGCCTTTCAAAGCTTCATTGAATGCTGATTTCATTTTCCATACACACACCCACTTTTCATATTAAAGTGTCTCAATTTCAGCCATACCACCAAGATTTTTAACAGATTTGTTTTATTTCCTCATTTCTGAAGTACCTGGAGATATAGAAATGTACATGGTATGGAAGACCTTTCAGAGCTTCATTGAATGCTGATTTCATTTTCCATACACACACCCACTTTTCATATTAAAGTGTCTCAATTTCAGCCATACCACCAAGATTTTCAACAGATTTGTCTTATTTCCTCATTTCTGAAGTACCTGGAGATATAGAAATGTACATGGTATGGAAGGCCTTTCAAAGCTTCATTGAATGCTGATTTCATTTTCCATACACACACCCACTTTTCATATTAAAGTGTCTCAATTTCAGCCATACCACCAAGATTTTCAACAGATTTGTCTTATTTCCTCATTTCTGAAGTACCTGGAGATATAGAAATGTACATGGTATGGAAGGCCTTTCAAAGCTTCATTGAATGCTGATTTCATTTTCCATACACACACCCACTTTTCATATTAATGTGTCTCAATTTCAGCCATACCACCGAGATTTTTAACAGATTTGTCTTATTTCCTCATTTCTGAAGTACCTGGAGATATAGAAATGTACATGGTATGGAAGGCCTTTCAAAGCTTCATTGAATGCTGATTTCATTTTCCATACACACGCCCACTTTTCATATTAAAGTGTCTCAATTTCAGCCATACCACCGAGATTTTTAACAGATTTGTCTTATTTCCTCATTTCTGAAGTACCTGGAGATATAGAAATGTACATGGTATGGAAGGCCTTTCAAAGCTTCATTGAATGCTGATTTCATTTTCCATACACACACCCACTTTTCATATTAAAGTGTCTCAATTTCAGATATACCACCGAGATTTTTAACAGATTTGTCTTATTTCCTCATTTCTGAAGTACCTGGAGATATAGAAATGTACATGGTATGGAAGGCCTTTCAAAGCTTCATTGAATGCTGTTTTCATTTTCCATACACACGCCCACTTTTCATATTAAAGTGTCTCAATTTCAGCCATACCACCGAGATTTTTAACAGATTTTTCTTATTTCCTCATTTCTGAAGTACCTGGAGATATAGAAATGTACATCGTATGGAAGGCCTTTCAAAGCTTCATTGAATGCTGATTTCATTTTCCATACACACACCCACTTTTCATATTAAAGTGTCTCAATTTCAGCCATACCACCAAGATTTTTAACAGATTTTTATTATTTCCTCATTTCTGAAGTACCTGGAGATATAGAAATGTACATGGTATGGAAGGCTTTTTAAAGCTTCATTGAATGCTGATTTCATTTTCCATACACACACCCACTTTTCATATTAAAGTGTCTCAATTTCAGCCATACCACCGAGATTTTTAACAGATTTTTCTTATTTCCTCATTTCTGAAGTACCTGGAGATATAGAAATGTACATGGTATGGAAGGCCTTTCAAAGCTTCATTGAATGCTGATTTCATTTTCCATACACACACCCACTTTTCATATTAAAGTGTCTCAATTTCAGCCATACCACCAAGATTTTTTACAGATTTTTATTATTTCCTCATTTCATAAGTACCTGGAGATATAGAAATGTACATGGTATGGAAGGCATTGAATACAGATTTCATTTTCCATACACACACCCACTTTTCATATTAATGTGTCTCAATTTCAGCCATACCACCGAGATTTTTAACAGATTTGTCTTATTTCCTCATTTCTGAAGTACCTGGAGATATAGAAATGTACATGGTATGGAAGGCCTTTCAAAGCTTCATTGAATGCTGATTTCATTTTCCATACACACACCCACTTTTCATATTAATGTGTCTCAATTTCAGCCATACCACCGAGATTTTTAACAGATTTGTCTTATTTCCTCATTTCTGAAGTACCTGGAGATACAGAAATGTACATGGTATGGAAGGCCTTTTAAAGCTTCATTGAATGCAGATTTCATTTTCCATACACACACCCACTTTTCATATTAATGTGTCTCAATTTCAGCCATACCACCGAGATTTTTAACAGATTTGTCTTATTTCCTCATTTCTGAAGTACCTGGAGATATAGAAATGTACATCGTATGGAAGGCCTTTCAAAGCTTCATTGAATGCTGATTTCATTTTCCATACACACACCCACTTTTCATATTAAAGTGTCTCAATTTCAGCCATACCACCGAGATTTTTTACAGATTTTTATTATTTCCTCATTTCTGAAGTACCTGGAGATATAGAAATGTACATGGTATAGAAGGCCTTTCAAAGCTTCATTTAATGCTGTTTTCATTTTCCATACACACGCCCACTTTTCATATTAAAGTGTCTCAATTTCAGCCATACCACCGAGATTTTTAACAGATTTTTCTTATTTCCTCATTTCTGAAGTACCTGGAGATATAGAAATGTACATGTTATGGAAGGCCTTTCAAAGCTTCATTGAATGCTGATTTCATTTTCCATACACACACCCACTTTTCATATTAATGTGTCTCAATTTCAGCCATACCACCGAGATTTTTAACAGATTTTTCTTATTTCCTCATTTCTGAAGTACCTGGAGATATAGAAATGTACATCGTATGGAAGGCCTTTCAAAGCTTCATTGAATGCTGATTTCATTTTCCATACACACACCCACTTTTCATATTAAAGTGTCTCAATTTCAGCCATACCACCAAGATTTTCAACAGATTTGTCTTATTTCCTCATTTCTGAAGTACCTGGAGATATAGAAATGTACATGGTATGGAAGGCCTTTCAAAGCTTCATTGAATGCTGATTTCATTTTCCATACACACACCCACTTTTCATATTAATGTGTCTCAATTTCAGCCATACCACCGAGATTTTTAACAGATTTGTCTTATTTCCTCATTTCTGAAGTACCTGGAGATATAGAAATGTACATGGTATAGAAGGCCTTTCAAAGCTTCATTGAATGCTGTTTTCATTTTCCATACACACGCCCACTTTTCATATTAAAGTGTCTCAATTTCAGCCATACCACCGAGATTTTTAACAGATTTTTCTTATTTCCTCATTTCTGAAGTACCTGGAGATATAGAAATGTACATGGTATGGAAGGCCTTTCAAAGCTTCATTGAATGCTGATTTCATTTTCCATACACACACCCACTTTTCATATTAAAGTGTCTCAATTTCAGATATACCACCGAGATTTTTAACAGATTTGTCTTATTTCCTCATTTCTGAAGTACCTGGAGATATAGAAATGTACATGGTATGGAAGGCCTTTCAAAGCTTCATTGAATGCTGTTTTCATTTTCCATACACACGCCCACTTTTCATATTAAAGTGTCTCAATTTCAGCCATACCACCGAGATTTTTAACAGATTTTTCTTATTTCCTCATTTCTGAAGTACCTGGAGATATAGAAATGTACATCGTATGGAAGGCCTTTCAAAGCTTCATTGAATGCTGATTTCATTTTCCATACACACACCCACTTTTCATATTAAAGTGTCTCAATTTCAGCCATACCACCAAGATTTTTAACAGATTTGTATTATTTCCTCATTTCTGAAGTACCTGGAGATATAGAAATGTACATGGTATGGAAGGCTTTTTAAAGCTTCATTGAATGCTGATTTCATTTTCCATACACACACCCACTTTTCATATTAAAGTGTCTCAATTTCAGCCATACCACCGAGATTTTTAACAGATTTTTCTTATTTCCTCATTTCTGAAGTACCTGGAGATATAGAAATGTACATGGTATGGAAGGCCTTTCAAAGCTTCATTGAATGCTGATTTCATTTTCCATACACACACCCACTTTTCATATTAAAGTGTCTCAATTTCAGCCATACCACCAAGATTTTTTACAGATTTTTATTATTTCCTCATTTCATAAGTACCTGGAGATATAGAAATGTACATGGTATGGAAGGCCTTTCAAAGCTTCATTGAATACAGATTTCATTTTCCATACACACACCCACTTTTCATATTAATGTGTCTCAATTTCAGCCATACCACCGAGATTTTTAACAGATTTGTCTTATTTCCTCATTTCTGAAGTACCTGGAGATATAGAAATGTACATGGTATGGAAGGCCTTTCAAAGCTTCATTGAATGCTGATTTCATTTTCCATACACACACCCACTTTTCATATTAATGTGTCTCAATTTCAGCCATACCACCGAGATTTTTAACAGATTTGTCTTATTTCCTCATTTCTGAAGTACCTGGAGATACAGAAATGTACATGGTATGGAAGGCCTTTTAAAGCTTCATTGAATGCAGATTTCATTTTCCATACACACACCCACTTTTCATATTAATGTGTCTCAATTTCAGCCATACCACCGAGATTTTTAACAGATTTGTCTTATTTCCTCATTTCTGAAGTACCTGGAGATATAGAAATGTACATCGTATGGAAGGCCTTTCAAAGCTTCATTGAATGCTGATTTCATTTTCCATACACACACCCACTTTTCATATTAAAGTGTCTCAATTTCAGCCATACCACCGAGATTTTTTACAGATTTTTATTATTTCCTCATTTCTGAAGTACCTGGAGATATAGAAATGTACATGGTATAGAAGGCCTTTCAAAGCTTCATTGAATGCTGTTTTCATTTTCCATACACACGCCCACTTTTCATATTAAAGTGTCTCAATTTCAGCCATACCACCGAGATTTTTAACAGATTTTTCTTATTTCCTCATTTCTGAAGTACCTGGAGATATAGAAATGTACATGTTATGGAAGGCCTTTCAAAGCTTCATTGAATGCTGATTTCATTTTCCATACACACACCCACTTTTCATATTAATGTGTCTCAATTTCAGCCATACCACCGAGATTTTTAACAGATTTTTCTTATTTCCTCATTTCTGAAGTACCTGGAGATATAGAAATGTACATCGTATGGAAGGCCTTTCAAAGCTTCATTGAATGCTGATTTCATTTTCCATACACACACCCACTTTTCATATTAAAGTGTCTCAATTTCAGCCATACCACCAAGATTTTTAACAGATTTGTATTATTTCCTCATTTCTGAAGTACCTGGAGATATAGAAATGTACATGGTATGGAAGGCTTTTTAAAGCTTCATTGAATGCTGATTTCATTTTCCATACACACACCCACTTTTCATATTAAAGTGTCTCAATTTCAGCCATACCACCGAGATTTTTAACAGATTTTTCTTATTTCCTCATTTCTGAAGTACCTGGAGATATAGAAATGTACATGGTATGGAAGGCCTTTCAAAGCTTCATTGAATGCTGATTTCATTTTCCATACACACACCCACTTTTCATATTAAAGTGTCTCAATTTCAGCCATACCACCGAGATTTTTAACAGATTTTTCTTATTTCCTCATTTCTGAAGTACCTGGAGATAAAGAAATGTACATGGTATGGAAGGCCTTTCAAAGCTTCATTGAATGCTGATTTCATTTTCCATACACACACCCACTTTTCATATTAATGTGTCTCAATTTCAGCCATACCACCGAGATTTTTAACAGATTTGTCTTATTTCCTCATTTCTGAAGTACCTGGAGATATAGAAATGTACATGGTATGGAAGGCCTTTCAAAGTTTCATTGAATGCTGATTTCATTTTCCATACACACACCCACTTTTCATATTAAAGTGTCTCAATTTCAGCCATACCACCAAGATTTTTTACAGATTTTTATTATTTCCTCATTTCATAAGTACCTGGAGATATAGAAATGTACATGGTATGGAAGGCCTTTCAAAGCTTCATTGAATGCTGATTTCATTTTCCATACACACACCCACTTTTCATATTAATGTGTCTCAATTTCAGCCATACCACCGAGATTTTTAACAGATTTGTCTTATTTCCTCATTTCTGAAGTACCTGGAGATACAGAAATGTACATGGTATGGAAGGCCTTTTAAAGCTTCATTGAATGCAGATTTCATTTTCCATACACACACCCACTTTTCATATTAATGTGTCTCAATTTCAGCCATACCACCGAGATTTTTAACAGATTTGTCTTATTTCCTCATTTCTGAAGTACCTGGAGATATAGAAATGTACATGGTATGGAAGGCCTTTCAAAGCTTCATTGAATGCTGATTTCATTTTCCATACACACACCCACTTTTCATATTAATGTGTCTCAATTTCAGCCATACCACCGAGATTTTTAACAGATTTGTCTTATTTCCTCATTTCTGAAGTACCTGGAGATACAGAAATGTACATGGTATGGAAGGCCTTTCAAAGCTTCATTGAATGCTGATTTCATTTTCCATACACACACCCACTTTTCATATTAAAGTGTCTCAATTTCAGCCATACCACCAAGATTTTTAACAGATTTGTATTATTTCCTCATTTCTGAAGTACCTGGAGATATAGAAATGTACATGGTATGGAAGGCTTTTTAAAGCTTCATTGAATGCTGATTTCATTTTCCATACACACACCCACTTTTCATATTAAAGTGTCTCAATTTCAGCCATACCACCGAGATTTTTAACAGATTTTTCTTATTTCCTCATTTCTGAAGTACCTGGAGATAAAGAAATGTACATGGTATGGAAGGCCTTTCAAAGCTTCATTGAATGCTGATTTCATTTTCCATACACACACCCACTTTTCATATTAAAGTGTCTCAATTTCAGCCATACCACCAAGATTTTTAACAGATTTGTTTTATTTCCTCATTTCTGAAGTACCTGGAGATATAGAAATGTACATGGTATGGAAGGCCTTTCAAAGCTTCATTGAATACAGATTTCATTTTCCATACACACACCCACTTTTCATATTAATGTGTCTCAATTTCAGCCATACCACCGAGATTTTTAACAGATTTGTCTTATTTCCTCATTTCTGAAGTACCTGGAGATATAGAAATGTACATGGTATGGAAGGCCTTTCAAAGTTTCATTGAATGCTGATTTCATTTTCCATACACACACCCACTTTTCATATTAAAGTGTCTCAATTTCAGCCATACCACCAAGATTTTTTACAGATTTTTATTATTTCCTCATTTCATAAGTACCTGGAGATATAGAAATGTACATGGTATGGAAGGCCTTTCAAAGCTTCATTGAATGCTGATTTCATTTTCCATACACACACCCACTTTTCATATTAATGTGTCTCAATTTCAGCCATACCACCGAGATTTTTAACAGATTTGTCTTATTTCCTCATTTCTGAAGTACCTGGAGATACAGAAATGTACATGGTATGGAAGGCCTTTTAAAGCTTCATTGAATGCAGATTTCATTTTCCATACACACACCCACTTTTCATATTAATGTGTCTCAATTTCAGCCATACCACCGAGATTTTTAACAGATTTGTCTTATTTCCTCATTTCTGAAGTACCTGGAGATATAGAAATGTACATGGTATGGAAGGCCTTTCAAAGCTTCATTGAATGCTGATTTCATTTTCCATACACACACCCACTTTTCATATTAATGTGTCTCAATTTCAGCCATACCACCGAGATTTTTAACAGATTTGTCTTATTTCCTCATTTCTGAAGTACCTGGAGATATAGAAATGTACATGGTATGGAAGGCCTTTCAAAGCTTCATTGAATGCTGATTTCATTTTCCATACACACGCCCACTTTTCATATTAAAGTGTCTCAATTTCAGCCATACCACCGAGATTTTTAACAGATTTGTCTTATTTCCTCATTTCTGAAGTACCTGGAGATATAGAAATGTACATGGTATGGAAGGCCTTTCAAAGCTTCATTGAATGCTGATTTCATTTTCCATACACACACCCACTTTTCATATTAAAGTGTCTCAATTTCAGATATACCACCGAGATTTTTAACAGATTTGTCTTATTTCCTCATTTCTGAAGTACCTGGAGATATAGAAATGTACATGGTATGGAAGGCCTTTCAAAGCTTCATTGAATGCTGTTTTCATTTTCCATACACACGCCCACTTTTCATATTAAAGTGTCTCAATTTCAGCCATACCACCGAGATTTTTAACAGATTTGTCTTATTTCCTCATTTCTGAAGTATCTGGAGATATAGAAATGTACATGGTATGGAAGGCCTTTCAAAGCTTCATTGAATGCTGATTTCATTTTCCATACACACACCCACTTTTCATATTAAAGCGTCTCAATTTCAGATATACCACCGAGATTTTTAACAGATTTGTCTTATTCCCTCATTTCTGAAGTACCTGGAGATATAGAAATGTACATGGTATGGAAGGCCTTTCAAAGCTTCATTGAATGCTGTTTTCATTTTCCATACACACGCCCACTTTTCATATTAAAGTGTCTCAATTTCAGCCATACCACCGAGATTTTTAACAGATTTTTCTTATTTCCTCATTTCTGAAGTACCTGGAGATATAGAAATGTACATGTTATGGAAGGCCTTTCAAAGCTTCATTGAATGCTGATTTCATTTTCCATACACACACCCACTTTTCATATTAATGTGTCTCAATTTCAGCCATACCACCGAGATTTTTAACAGATTTTTCTTATTTCCTCATTTCTGAAGTACCTGGAGATATAGAAATGTACATCGTATGGAAGGCCTTTCAAAGCTTCATTGAATGCTGATTTCATTTTCCATACACACACCCACTTTTCATATTAAAGTGTCTCAATTTCAGCCATACCACCAAGATTTTTAACAGATTTGTATTATTTCCTCATTTCTGAAGTACCTGGAGATATAGAAATGTACATGGTATGGAAGGCTTTTTAAAGCTTCATTGAATGCTGATTTCATTTTCCATACACACACCCACTTTTCATATTAAAGTGTCTCAATTTCAGCCATACCACCAAGATTTTTTACAGATTTTTATTATTTCCTCATTTCATAAGTACCTGGAGATATAGAAATGTACATACCACCAAGATTTTTAACAGATTTGTATTATTTCCTCATTTCTGAAGTACCTGGAGATATAGAAATGTACATGGTATGGAAGGCCTTCCAAAGCTTCATTGAATGCTGATTTCATTTTCCATACACACACCCACTTTTCATATTAAAGTGTCTCAATTTCAGCCATAGCACTGAGATTTTTAACAGATTTGTCTTATTTCCTCATTTCTGAAGTACCTGGAGATATAGAAATGTACATGGTATGGAAGGCCTTTTAAAGCTTCATTGAATGCTGATTTCATTTTCCATACACACACCCACTTTTCATATTAAAGTGTCTCAATTTCAGCCATACCACCGAGATTTTTTACAGATTTTTATTATTTCCTCATTTCTGAAGTACCTGGAGATATAGAAATGTACCTAGTATGGAAGGTCTTTTAAAGCCCCATTGAATGGTGATTTTATTTTCCCGGCACACGCCCACTTTTCATATCAAAGTGTCTTAATTTCGGTCATAGCACCGAGAAATTACACAGATTTTTATTATTTCTTCATTTCGCGAGTACTTAGAGTTCATGATTTTCTTCTGACAGGCTCAACAGAGCCATACCGAAGGATGTCGGAAGCCGTGACTTTTTAATTTGGTAGGGTTATCTTAGGCCGCTAACTTTAGGCCGCTAACTTCACACCGGTGACCGCTGCTATGTTATTAATCGTATTCTTACTTATTATTTTAAGTGCGACAGTTTATGTGCATGTAATCTGCTAAAACGGTAAAACGGAGGTTAATGTTCGGTGGATTGATAAGTTGGTGTTATGGATAATTATCCTAAAAGAGCTGATAAAGACATAGTGTGAGAGTAGATCGCGCTGCAACATAAAAAAGTACAATTGAGCTTATTCCAGTCTGGTGCCCGACTAATAAACTGTTTTGCCTGACTGTCGCTTGCTGAACTTTTAAGGAAGTTAAGAATCTAGTTCAATATTTCAGTGTCAATTATTACAAACAATGTCATAACTAAGTACGGTACACTATGTTACAATACTCCGCCAGCTGAAGTATAGATTTTTTTTAAAATTTATTTAATGGGATTTGTCGCTGAGCGACCACACCGCCCAATTCGATGAAATCACAGTAATTGCACTATAATTTTAGACCTAATTCTACTAACCTATATAACGCTATGGCCTTATTTGATAATGGCGAAGCTAGTAAACTATTGCAATATCCGACATCGAATCCATTTTTACCGATCCATGATCTTCTACACGTCTCATTCCGCCACAGATAACCCCCAATAGATACCGCATTACGAGATTTTTGTTCGGATCCTAGCTCACCAAAACTGGAGGAAGGCGCGGGTTGCGGGGACTGGAGCCAATGCGCTATTATTGGCTGTTTCGAGTGACGCCCTAATAATGAACTCTAATAATTGTTCGAAACTAAGGCCGTGCCGCGAAACGGCGATTTATATAGAACCATTTACGCCAATGCGTGGTGCGCGGTCGTCGTCTTTCATGCGGTATCTATTGGGGGTTATCTGTGCATTCCGCACACACTCAATCAACAGGTGTTGGACATCCTCAATGACCCCACACTCAACACAATTAGGGGACGGTGCTGAAGTATAGTTGAAAGTGAAGTGACCTGCACACTAGGACCTGCCCGCGCTGCTTGTGAGAATGACACACTTTCAATTTGCTTTCAACACCGTGTACATATTTTATTCTGAAGATTATAAAGAGGATTACAGATACGTTCCCAAGGTGGTACCAAATTATCGTGATACTTGTATCTAGGCCCCGCTGATATATAGAGATAACAATTAATTTAAAAGAATGCGTGTAGGTACCTTTTTATTTTTAAATAATGTTTAATAGGTAGATATGTATGGCATGTCAGATACAAGGAAACTAAGTGTTGTTATTATAATATGTGCAGCGCTATATATATATAATGCAATGTCAAACGCCGTTATCGGAACTACAAATAGTTTAGTTAGTGTTACCGAGTGGTCGATTGCTTTACTAATACATTTTAGTTAGAGTACGGCGAGTAGAATATAGTTTTGTTGTAGAAAATTAGTAGTTTTCACCTTCTTTATTCAAGAGTTATTCGTAAACATATAAATAGAATATATTCGATATAAATTAGTATTGTTGCAAGTCCTGGTTTTGTAGGTCTTTGTTCTTTTGTGACAAAAGAAGTAATTTTCTTTAAGTGTTTTGCAGTATTTTGACTGATACTTAACTAATAATAAATTACAGGTCATTAGGAAACAAACTGCCTTTGTTTCATATTATCTGTACTGTTAAACGATTATGTATAATGACTGTATGATAAGAACAACATTATAATAAAGAATCCATCAATCAATAAATAAAATCGAATGCAATAAACATAGCAAATGATTCTATACGCAATCTTTACATAAAATATAATAAAACTGTAACTGGGCTAAATCTGTACATTGAATATTTTTTGAATTTTTTTATTGCATTTTACATTTCTATATCGATACAAAAGTAGAAACATTTTATTTTGAATTTTTTTATCTGTCTGTCTGCTCCTTTGAACACGCATCACGCTGGAACTACTGAACAGATTTTGCTTAAATTTGGTATGATTATAGCTAAGTTTTCAGATTAACATTAAGGATACTTTTTGTTTTCTAAAACGGCCAAGTGCGGTTTGCACGAAGAAACATGTATGTAATTTTTATGCAAGAATTTTTTTGTTTGTATTATTTTTCATTTTATTTTTTTAATTATACTCATTCTGCCTCCCTTCTGTTGCCGTCACATCCGTTTATCCTTTTCCCCTATCTTTTTTCTTTTGCTTCCCTCTTACTCATGAACAGGGTTAAGGCGTAAAACTAGTTAACCCGTGCGAAGCCGGGGCGGGTCAACTAGTGAACGAATAAATACAGCGAGTGATACAAAGCTTTAAATGTTATAGCAGGCAATGATATTGTTCAGCTTGGTTACTACAATTATATACTCTTAATGTAATCTTCCGCAGGACTTGTGCGGTAAGATAGATTTTATACCTACTCATTTTATCAGCTCTCCATACATCTAGGTACTTTGATACTTAATATAAAATAGTGCAGTTGTGTAGTTTACACATGAAATGCGAGAGCGAAGCAAGCACGGAAAATGTTATATTTGTCGTATTGTATTTCAAAAAACACATGGCTATTCAAACATGAATTTCATGTCAGTCAGTAACCACACACGCGCTTGCTATAAAATAAAATACAGTAAAAATATTAAATGCGCGAGCGTAGCAAGCTCAGATATTTTTATGTTTTCCGTATTGTATTTCAGAAAACGCGTATGGCAATTGAAACACAAATTAATATGTCAGTCAGTACAAACGCGCTTGTTATAAAAAAATACAGTAGACATAAATATAAAACGGCGCGAGCAAAGTGAGCGCTAACACTTTTACAATGGACGGGGGCTTAAATTCAGACTTTCCATAGGGTCCACTTTTCCAGTGGACGTAGTCTTGTTGATCCTGTTACCCCGGCAATGTCCCAAGCTGAGGGTTGCACCCCAGGGGGGCCCCCCTTGGGTGCCTTAAGCACCTGTCCTCCTGCCCGGCGGGACTGTAAAGGTCGGTAGAAGAGGCCAAATTAAAACCAGCGCGTTATAATTATGTGCTACCCGCTGCGTGTAGCGGTAAATTCGTATTTCATGAAGTTCCAGGGCTAGACTTAGAGCGAAACTTTGCGGAACTTATCGCAGGCGGTAGCGAATAACGCGCCAGTTTGAATAGGTTTAAAAAAAGGCTTCAATTCAAATACGAAGTCTAATATTTTGTAAATTTCATTGTTAGAAGCTTCGTCTAGGTACCCATCTTGGGAGAAGTCTCCCACGGCTGCGTTTGCCTACACGAGCACAACTCACTTAGGACCTACTCCGTCTGCTATCACCACATCTAGCCAAGTATCATGCCCATCTCTACTCGAGTTTAAATTTTTACGATATGTAATGTTTTCCATCTTTATACCCTTCTTCGGAACTGCGCATTAGTGATGCCTAACATAAACCGCTCCATGGCCCATGACTTATTTCATAAACTTTCTATAATATAGGGTTGTTTGAAATGAGTGCCGTAATTTTTCTAAAGCTGTGTCTGTAATTTAATAATACATAATTAATTATAACAAATGAGCAATTGTCCAAAAGCTCACAACGAATTCGGTCGCGATTACGTAGTGTGACCGACTTGACGCTCGTCGCGACGTTTGCTCGTGTCGTCTTGTTTGAGATCAGATCTCGCAACACTGCATAGATCTGTGGCCGGGGGGTCATCTGCGATGGTGAGTTGGATGCTGATCGCAGGAGATAGATCATCGCAACACCTTTCATATATTATGTTGTCCTCTTAGAAACTGACATTTTAGGAAACATTTGACATTGTTTGGAACTTTCTAAAATTTTAATGCCACCTTAGCCCAATAGGAGATAAGTTACGACAAAGAAGACGGGGTTAGTATGGCACGTACTGAAGCCACAACAACTACCCTAACACCTGCTTCTCTACCCGTTTCAACCCCAAACATTATGCCTCTTTTGACACTAAACAGCGTAGTTCTACGCAGCACAACTCTAATACGACATCCACAAAGAGCTTGAACACTAAAACGCAGTTTTGGTTGCGTAAACACCACCGTTGAACTTGAGACGTTATCTATGGCAGTTGGCACTTGATCGCGTGAAAGGTTGTTTGTGGTCAGTTGGTTGCAACCTGTACTTACTTGGTTTGTTCAGTTAATGCCCATAACGGCAGCCTATTATTTAAGGCGGGTCGAAGTCGCCCGCTGATTAAACAGTGGCTGCTACTAATGATAATCTGGCGGCGGATCGGGAGCGAGAGGCGGACGACCAGACACGCAGCGGATCAACAGGTTCCGACATCTACTAGGGAGGGGGGACACTGGGGACGATATGGATCGGTTGATATTACAATAACAAGACAATTATACTGAACAGATTAATAAGTAACAAACAAAAGACGACTTTAGTAGGTGCAATTCCAAAGTTAGAATTGTTAAGTCCGTCTAGATTTAGTGAAAAAATATATAACATTAACAATTACATATTTGCAACTTTGATTTTGTTAATTTGGCTACATGATATTTATGATACAGTACCATTAAAGATTGTATTATATATTGAGACATATAATTACAGAATAACCGAGCCAGTGTACAAGCGCGTGTAAGACGGTCGGTGCCGCAGCACAGAGATAATTTGTGTAGAGCTCAGCTACGAATGGAATGACGTTTAACATTAATGACGTAGATTTATAATAGAAGGAACCTACTACTTAATGAAGAACGTGCGCGGAAGGTATCGTAATTAAAGTAAGTACACTTCATAAGTTAGATACGTTAGCACAATAAAATAAATAATAGTAGGTACTAACTAGATAACATTTGTTTGTTTTTAACCCTTTTACAAACCAAAATATGAATACTTAAGCATTGGATATTTTAGATTAATAATTTGGAAGAAAATAAACAATATCAAAAAGATAGCCAAAACTAGCTGATTGAGTAGTTTAGTCTAGTAAATGAGAAAGGTCATCTAGGGCATCACTATCTCGGTGGGCAATAGTAGCTAAAGCTAATAATACGATGCATTTGAAGCATAACATAAATGAGAGAGGAGCCACTGTCCCGCCCCGCCCGCCCACGGCGCGGCTGTGTGCCGCGTAGCGCGGGAGCCTACTCTCCGTGCCCGCACCATCATCGTTCTTGTTTTGTTGTTCTATCAGGAAATAGATCACTTTGAAGATGTTCAATCATACCAGTGAACCAGCTCCTCTAGCTCTATCCAGGAAGTATGATCAGTTGCAATTGATACCAATGTTTGATCGCACACATTGTCATGTACTTACCTAATGTCTGCATGGCGGTAGCTGGTGCAATGTTCAGTATTTTTGATTCTGCCTACCATATTTTATACATAAGCTCATTATAAGTGAACTATGTTCTTTATGAGTAAATAAATGGGCAATGTGCTTTTATTCTTTAAACTAACTACTCTCATCATCCTCTTTGCCTTTCCCATATTGTTATTGGGGTCGGTTCCCAATCTAGCCTGAAGCGGCGAGCCACCAGAATTACACGAGCGACTGCCATCTGACCTCGCAACCCATAAGGGACCAGTAACAGGGATGGTTAGACCAGCGGGGTGATCATGTAACTTTGAAAGCAATGCAACAGAAGAAATTACATTCCGAATTTGAAAATTTTCACAGTTACTATGCACATAAACTGCGTATTTAAACTGTTAAATCCATACTTTTTTGTGTTTCTATTGGTTGCAATCAAGTTACATGATCGCCTAGCAGGCGTCAGATTCTATCAGGCATCTGACTACCCGTAACGATTGCCATAGATGTTCTTATGACAACCGGGACCCACGGCTTAACATGCTCTCCGAGGCACGGAGCGATGGCATCGAAAACTGCACATAACTTACTAGATAAGTCATTGGTGCAGGGCCGAGGATCGAACCTGTTGCCGTAAGGTGGCGAGGTGCACACGCTACCGCTCGGCCACCATCGCTTTAAACAAACTACTACAATACTAAAAACTAGTAAACTAGCTACACTATCTAAATAAATTCGTTAAACCTATATATATATATATATATATATATATATATATATATAGTGTAAATAAGTTTCTTTTTATTCGTTTTTATACTTTAGCACAAGTAAAATGATGTACAAGAACTAAACAATGAATTTTTTTTGCAATTGTATTTGGCAATTGTTTCTACCCGCATAACGCCAGAAAAGGTATTTGTTTTAATTTTTCCGGATGCATAATATATTAAAAACTCTAGCGCCAATATCAACAAAGCATGTTGCTTGTATTTTTAACGATTATTCTCTAAAATGTATAAATAAAATAACGAAAATCAGCAACGTACGGTTTTTGGAAACCGTAGAAAAGAATAAACTGTCACTTTACAATTTAAATGCCACTCAGTGCTGTGAAAACGAATTTAGGTAAGGGTCAAATCTAAGGGGCCCTTAGCCAAAGGGATTCCTAGTTAGGGTCTACACCCTAGGTCTTTGGTGGGGATCTTTAGGGATCTTTGATGAAAACGGGCATTAGATAATTTTTGTTTGTAAATACATACATAGAATACAATATAACACCCAGACACAGAACTAACACCTATGTTTATCATACGAATGTTTGTCCTGAGTGGGAATCGAACCCACAACCTATAGTTTAGAAGTCAGAGCTACTACCAACAGAGCTAACAGGCCAGTAACTTTATACCACATTTCCCATGGGAAAAGTCCCGTCACCAAACTGCGACCAATGTGGTGTACCTGAGGACATGGTGCATGTCTTGATGGAATGTGTCCATAACGCGGCCTTCCGAATTGCTAAGTGCAAACATATTCTATAAAGCTCCGTTGATTGTAATGTAATTTTATCAAACCCTAATTCAGATGATGTGTGACCAGGACGACATAATCAAATTGATTAAAGCCACAAGCCCTCTAATAAAGATTAAAAAAATAAAGTTTATACCACAGAGTAACCAATTGTTTTTCTCTAATCTGTGCTTCATACATAGAAAGCAATCCCTTTATCTCACACTTTGTTCTTTTGTTTAAGTGTTTCCAATACCATTTCACTTATTTAATTTAGGTGACTTAAGGAAAATATTAGCAGGAAAATGGCGTAGTATAAAAAGTTTAATGAACCTGATTCTGACTTATTATACAAATAATAAAAAGACCAATGTAAGCACCAAGCATTACTCAGTAACACAAAGTGGCTAGAAACTAGAATACAAAATACTTTATGTCAGGTATACAAAACAAGAATGTTAGTAACGCTACGTAGCCCGGTGTTGTGTTACGTCGACTCGGGGAGAACGTGACGCAACCGCGGTAATCATCGGAGCAAACTCAATACACATCCTTATATGTATACATACTATTATTTAGTTTTATTCTGTAATTCAGCATCGAAGGTGGTACTGCTGCAGTGACAGGGCCCTGTCTGCGGATCCACCAGCATTTCGACCTTGTTTCCGCTGGTTGTCAAGCCCACAAACCACATTTGACTAATTGGCACAGATAAAAGCGCTTATACTTATTTTTGTCGCTGGCAAGTTATTATGATTGCATATATTAACACATGGACATTCTGACCTATGAACTTTAAGAACTTACTTTAACTAACTTAACTGTTCAAAAAGCGCTGGTCAAATTTCGCGCCACGCTAGTCGTAATGACATCATTCACCGGGCTTTTACCACCGCCAATGTTACAGCCATTCTCGAACCGAATGGTCTCATGCGTGACGATGGTAAAGGACCCGACGGAATGACTCTGGTTCCCTGGAAGATGGGGCGGCCTTTAGTGTGGGTCTCTTACTGTTGGCCTCATTAGTAAGCTCAAAGTCGCGCAGCGAGCTATGGAGCGAGCTATGCTCGGTGTTTCCCTGCGAGATAAGCTCCGGAATGAGGAGATCCGCAGGAGAACTAAAGTGACCGATATAGCTCTTAGAGTTAGTAAGTTGAAGTGGCAATGGGCAGGCCACATCGCTCGTAGAACTGACAACCGGTGGGGAAGAAAGGTTCTCGAGTGGCGACCACGAACCGGAAGACGCAGCGTAGGCCGGCCCCCCACTCGGTGGACCGACGACCTGGTGAAAGCCGCGGGGAGCTGATGGATGCAGGAGGCGAGCAGCCGCTCAAGGTGGCGTGCTCTGGGGGAGGCCTATGTTCAGCAGTGGACGTCTTCAGGCTGTTAATGATGATATCTATATTTTATATTCTTTTTTTTTTAATGTATTATTGATTGATTGATTATTTATTAATTTGTTAGACTAATGGTATAATTTCATTTTAAATTATTTATTTTTTATTTAACGTTTTTTATCATGCATGCGTGACTAAAATTAATTTAATAATAAGTGTAATTGGCGTATTGCCGTTCTTATTATAATAAATAAATACAAATACAAATACAATACAAATATAATTTTTACTCTATTTTACTTTATTTTTTGGCTACAAAAAGTGTAATCAGAGCTAAGCATATCTTTTCTTGACCACAAGAGCCTCACACATCGATATCTTGATTATCATATCCTGTTTTTTTAAACCCGTACCATAAAATAGTAATGATAAATATACCTCATTCCGATTTTTACAACCAAAAATCTACCAAAAAACTACAAAGCAGCAACATCATCAGCTTTAATCTAAAAACGGATGAACTGGTGAAAACGAGAAAATATACAACATGCAAGTAAAGCTCACTATAACCGCAGTACCATGTGCCGTCACGGGACTCTGTGTAACTCTACTACCGACGGACGCGGCGACCGCCACGAGTGTGTGTACGGCAGCTGGACTCTGTGTAACTCTACTACCGACGGACGCGGCGACCGCCACGAGTGTGTGTACTGCAGCCGGACTCTGTGTAACTCTACTACCGACGGACGCGGCGACCGCCACGAGTGTGTGTACAGCATCCGAACTCTGTGTAACTCTACTACCGACGGACGCGATGACCGCCACGAGTGTTTGTACTGCAGCCGGACTCTGTGTAACTCTCCTACCGACGGACGCGGCGACCGCCTCGAGTGTGTGTACGGCAGCTGGACTCTGTGTAACTCTACTACCGACGGACGCGGCGACCGCCACCAGTGTGTGTACTGCAGCCGGACTCTGTGTAACTCTACTACCGACGGACGCGGCGACCACCACGAGTGTGTGTACGGCAGCCGGACTCTGTGTAACTCTACTACCGACGGACGCGGCGACCGCCACGAGTGTGTGTACTGCAACCGGACTCTGTGTAACTCTACTACCGACGGACGCGCGACCGCCACGAGTGTGTGTACGGCAGCGTACCGTCGGTTGCCGGTAAAGTTGCGTGAAGGTGAAGTCTTTGTTTTGCATTACAGAATGCGACTGCCAACTGCTGCTTACGTACACTTCACCTGGAGTGCTTGCTGTATAGTTCTCAAACCTCTTGTATCTGTTTCACTTTCTATATAAAATAATGTCACGCCAATATGTAAATAATCTAATCTAAGTTCGTGCCTAACTAGCAGTCCCGATGCGATGTTTATACAATTTACAAAAGCTTAGAGATTAAGGGTTACCTATTCAAGCAGAGTAAAATAATGCCATCAACTGCCATCGGCACCTATTGAGGGCGGAACTAGAAACATCGCGAGCATATTCCGCGCGTTGACATCGTTAATATGCAAATGTAATCGACCGAGATTACTTTCGTGGCTTTTTCCATTCGCAGCCAACGGCACCATAAAGTATAAATTAAAGTTTGAAATAAAACCGTCAAACTGAGACACTTTGCATAATGATTGTGAAACTGGAGTCGAGCTGTTGAGGAGAGCGACACGAGGCGGGCGCTAGGTCCGCGGACCGCCGCCGCCCCGCGATGGACGCAAGCGGCGTCGCAGGGCAGGACTAGTCAGTTACCAAGCGACCGCTGGAGCTATTAATAGAGCCATGGCGATGCCGCATGCCACCGACATGGTGCGACTGTGAATGCAAGCCGCACCTGCAGCCTCCACCACCCGCCCGCCCGCACCCGCGCCCGCCCGCACCCGCGCCCGCTCTCTACACCTGATGGTAGCAGACTGCTGCCATTTTCCATCAAATTATGATCTGGAGTGTACTGACTGCATCTATAGCTTCAACGATACCAATCCTTTCACAAACGTTATTTTAATAGTTTTTAACTACAAAAACACGTTCGATATTTTATTTAAATGATTTTGCATACATATACTTACCTCTATACAGACTCTTTACTTTAGAGTATACGTACAATTAATGCTGTCGTACCTCTGCTGCAGTGGTTGATACCGACGCGTTTAATACACGTTGGGTTGTTGGGCGTTGAATGAACATTCTTTATTGAATACGTGCTGTGGTCTCCCGTGTTAAAACAATGTTACTCGTATTTGTAATGCAGAAGTAGCGAGGCGAGGGGGCCGCGGCGGGCCACAGGGTCGCACACTGAATATCTTTCCAAATTAATGAAGGCTGACGGGGATACCGTCTGTACTAATAATTTCATTATTCATAATTTCATTTCACATACCTCATTTTTAATAATGATGAAATATACAATGATGGTTATTTATAAATAACTTTGTTCATAATAGTTACTTTTTATATTGATCTTTTCTTATACAATTTATTCAAATAATGTTTAAATTTATAACATTTTATGTTATAATGTTAATGTTAAGAATTTTTTTGTCATATTTTTTTTTTATTATAAATTTCATTACTCATAATTTCAGAATAATCAGCATTCATAATTGTATTGTTTATAATGTTTGTTTTTCATATTTTTTAGTTAACATAATAATAATTTTGAGGTAGTTAAATCATTACATTCATATGCATGGATACCCTAAAGATACTAAGATACTAGTCTAAGGTAAAGGCTTGAGTAGGTGCGACGACGAGCGAAGCGAGGAGGAGCGTTAAGTTAACTGTGACCACATGACGCACGAGCCGAGCGAGCGAAGCGAAGCGTAGCGAGCGTGCCGCGGCAGCGGCCGGCGAAGTGCCAGAAGTCACTTATGCTTATATAAAAAATTACAGAAACCATCTATATTAAGTTTCAGATTACCTCTATTTGATTTAAATATTTTACACGTGTTTTTATTAGACATTTCAAGTTATTTATTAAAATAATGCACAAAGATCACCAACAACACCAAAACCAACATAACATAAAAAAATATAAGTTATTTTACAATTACCCACAGTCTACACGTTAAATTTGTTTGTTTTGATTGGATGAAGTGCCTGCATAGATTGAAGAGCAAATTGGCTTGCCGTACTACGTTTTTATAACTGATTAGGATATATAAATAACAATCAACAGTTCCAGACACATTAGTTTACAGTATTATTGATATTTTGTTTTATGATTTAAGTTAGTTATGGTAAAAGAACATTATAATTTTTTACTGTTATGTTATATACGCCTTATGAGTTTCATTCTTATAAATTTGGATTATTATTAATTTTGATTTATAATAAAGAAAATTAGATGTAGTGAAAGTATATTAAATCACATTATGTGAAATGATGATTATAAGAAACATTTTAATTTGTAACAAAATTATGATAAACGATTTTATGAGTTTCGACAGTGAACCAGGCTGACGACTTGACGAACATTTACATAATTATAAACACTTCCACGGCGTATTCACCGCGAGCTCATCGCGGCGAGCAGCGGCGAGCCCGAGACGACGCCGACGCAACGGATACGATCCACCGACATCTAGCACCTACTTTACTGTTCTTGCCTATTACTTAAATTTACTGACAATTATCATACGATTTTGGTATTACACGACGTAGCGTGTCTTGAGAGAAGGAAGCAATATCTAGTATGCAGTCGTACCTACGTGTGGCAACACGGTAGCGACGCGTGCCGTGTGGGAAGCGCTGCCGCGGAGACCGGGCGACCGGGGCGACCCCGCGATCGCATTAACATTCAAATTTATGTCGCTATTAACGTTTCGTAAACACAAGTTTAGTCGAATCACTGTCTAATATAAACACTTTCAAAAGAACTCTGCTGGAATTCTCATCGATCGGATCAAGCAAGCTTGTTATGAACATGAGCTTCAAAGATTATCGATGATAGATATTTTCTTGCTTTACTATATCTAGACCAAGGCAAATCAGGAATGTGCTTTTTTATTTTTTTTATTTTTGCAATTCAGGCACCTGTTAGCTCAACTACAATTATGTAAGTCAATTAAGTAAGGTAAGGTTTATTAAAATAAGGAACATTAACAAGTCTACTTTCTAAACAATGGCTTCATTCTCTAAGACGGAACTGTGATTATTTTTCTGCCTTCGTTCGACTAACACCTCTAACACTGACTGCAATGATCGTAGCAAGCAAAACCAAATCTCTGAACTTTCTACATATAAATTCTATCTCTAAATTTGAAATCTCGAATGATTTCAGACCAGTTTTATGTTACTGGTCTACTCTGCGTTGTGAATATCAAGGACATACGTTACAATGTCTGCGAGAGACGATGTAAACATTATTCTAGTCGCATCTACATATAATTACTGTCTTCCGAGACTCTGCTTTAATGTGACATGACACCAGTGGTCGCCATCATGTTCTATTTGGACCTATCGATAAACACTTTCGTTGCATAACTCGACTTCAGGCTACGCTTATATTTTAGTAAACCACGTAAATTACTGGATTATTGGAAAATAGCATACAGAACAAGAAATACTTGTGCTTCCGATGGTACCTGACCGCAACAATTACACCTGTAAACCTGAACACCTACAAGTCCGCGGTCACACGGAGGCACAGCATAGATATATAGTAGTACGTATAACGCATGTCATTAAAGAAACGAATGTGACGCAAACAAGAAGCTATTGTTTTCACACTTCCACTGTTGTGTTTAAATGCAGAAGGCAATAGAAACAGCAGCAATAGAAATATTTTCTCATTTCAGTTCATTCTTTATTGAATCGCGTTATAACTGACAGCGGTAATGCCGCGACGCGCTGCAGCTGCAAGCCGGGATGAGAGGCGGCCCGGCGCCACCGTTCACTCCAACAAAAGACTTCAACGCGCTGCTTGCGTATCACGGGGTGGTGCACTGACTGATTTGTGTGGTCGTAGCACAACATTGTACATTACAATAGCCAATATAATAATGCAAGTATAAGACCATGTGTTGATAAAACTGTGCTTATAAATCATATTTACCGATTAATTAATCTCAGTCATAAAAGTTATGGAAGTATGACGCCCGAAAACCGATTTGGGTGAAGTACACACAGATAGCTTACGTTACCAATATAATTGACACAGGATGTTTACTATTCTAGAAAATATGAAATAAATAATTAATACTAGAGCACTACTCGTATTGAATAAGTGTTGGGGGTGTAAACATAACTTGATACTTACGTGACCACTTTGCACTCTTCAGTATCACTTTGCAACTATGCAAAGTGATACTGAAGTAACAGGTGTTCGTCATGTTAGTGTGATGTGCATTCAGCTACTTCTGGTACCGATACATTCCTAGTGAATTTATGTTTGTAAACCATCATTCTGTTATGGCTCTCAATGGTGTAAGAATAGTATTTATGATTATTTATTTTATTTTGTATGTTGATACGTTTTTAGTTACATGAAACTGTTAAGTAGAAAGTTACACTTGGAATACACAGTGATCGTGGAGATGTAATGTTATGTGTCGCCAGCTTGCTACAACACACTCAGCTGAAAGTACTTTTTAGGGGATTTGATTGGAATTAACTCAGACGTTATCAACCTGATTAATGCTTAATTCCCACGAGAATTTCTGATGCAACCGTCGTATATACGTTCAACCGTTTTTGTTTTCTTATCCTTCTTGTTATTTTATCTATGAAATATTATTGCTGCTTTAATCTAGTTGAAGTAAATACTTTTGCATCATTCAACTGGGGCTGGTCTCTGGAGCAGCAGGTTTGGTCGGCCAGTCGGTCGGCCGGACGGTCGGACGGTCGGGTGGTCGATCTAGTCTGCTCGGCCGGACGACTTGTCAAGATATCACTATCAGCATCTGTTCAAACTCGGCTTGATATGGACGGAGCTGTTTACCATAAAACGAATCATCCGACTAGATATAGCGAGACCTCATACTAAATTGCTTAATTGCTATAACAAAGTTAATTGAAAACTTTCACTTCACTAACAAAATAAAATTTAATTTATTTAAAAATAATTTCGGTATTTCAGCATTAATTAACTCCCTAATTATATACCCGAAGATTGTAAACATTCAGTTTGAAGATTGTAACAGTTATGTAGAATAAAAGGCAGATCTCAATTGTCCAGTCTGATCAATAATAAAAAAAAGGTAACTCAAACCGCATAAGCAACATGTTCGACCTGAAAATGTCTCCGACCAATGTCCAATCTATGTTATCAAAACAGAGCGCCTGGTCGATGCGACGCGTGACCTGCTGGCACTTATTTGGCCCAACGCATCAGCGTTGCAATTCAACGTGGCAATGCGGCCAGCATGTTGGGTACGCTACCTACCGGTAGTGGGCTGGAGCACTTGGACTGTCTATAGGCCATCGCGGCTATTATACAGTCCATAAGTGTTCTTTGTAGTAGGTAGTGTAGCTAGTTTAGTTTAGTATACCTTAGTTTAGTTTTTATTTTATTATTGTAGTAGTTAGCTTGAGTAATAAAGGCAATTTGCCCGTTAAAAAAAAAAATAAAAAAAAACTATGTCAATGTGTGGGGGAATAACAGGGGGAACAACAAAGAAAAAAAAACATTCAGTTTACGTCATCATGGGATGAAATACCTAATAATAAACGTTAAACTTTCGCTATCACCACCACTACAGTAGGTAGGCAGGTAGCTACACACCAGCTGTTGTAAACTAGATGCTACTCATGCCGAATTGCAGGTTTTTATTTTCTTTATACTAACAATGACTTGAAAGGTTCACGGTCAGTTTCGAGAGAGTGCCAGTAGTAATGTATAGTTACATTTCGTGCTACATAAATTCACAAAGCTAGGTACGTTACTATTTACGATTAAAACATTCACTTAAGAGGTTTCAAGACAGGTACCTACACTTATCTGCTAAGTCTTAATGGAAGAAACGCAGAAATTTCATTGACGTTGCCGCACTTAAATATATAATAAATAAATGAATAACGCCCAACGATCACATACATAGATCCTGGACCCTAACTAGGATTCCCTGTATCTAGGGACCCAGGAACTACGACGACCATGGTCCCACAACACCCAGACACAGAACAAGTATTTGCGCTTTTTTCCTGTTCACAAATACTTGTCCTGTCACGGGAATCGAACCCGCCGCCTTCAGTTTATGAGCCGTCCTGCTGAACCACCACACCACGGAGGCTGTCGATATATATTACGGGTTTCTCCCAGTCACCTACTACATACATCGTTCCCGCAGATTAGGCGGTAGTCGACTAGTGCCAGCGACTGGCGCAAGTTGGACAGATGCGAGTATCAACTCACTTTACATGCAATTAACTTGATCATCTTGCGCGTACCTAATTTTATGGCGGCGTAAATCCAAGCGCAGCTATACCTACGCTATAGAAGATGGACGCGCGATATACTACTTAATTAAATTATTCCCGGTCTGATGACGTAGCGAACGATCTGATAACACTTTTACGAGAACCTATTATCTAAATATTTTAACCGTTAACTATCCGAGATTACCATCGACGCTCTGTTTTACTATTGATACTAAGAAATCTGTATAACTGTATGCACTGGTCTGCACAAACTTCCCTTTCGTTTCGGCTCTCTGAAACACCTTTATGGCACATTAATTATGACAAATTATAACAAGTTAATGAATTTACGATCTCAGCTCCGCGGAAAAACGAACGGCCATTAGAGAGACAAATGAATCGGCACACCGGCGGCCAATTAGCAGATAAACTAATTAACAGTTGATTAGGAACCGACATGTGAACCATCATCTGCGATACCATCGTCCGGCGAGTGCGAGCGGTGCGTCCGGCCGCGTGCAGGTGCATCGCATCTACCGTACGATGCTATTTATAAACAACTAGTTTTTACATGAAGTTCGTGCAGCGAGTGCATGCACAAGTCCTTGAGAGGATATTTGATACGAAATAGTTAGGTATATGATAGATAGATAAACTATTTATTGTACGCCAACTAAACTTAAAACAAAGAACTTTATTTGTCTTATACTGCTGGTACAATGGGTGGTCTTATCGCTTAAAGCGATCTCTTCCAGACAACCTTGTCTCTTCCAGACACCCTTGCCTTTCCAGACTATTTGCCGCTTATATTCTATGTGCGCTGCCGTTGCTAGAGTTCGATAACAAGTGTAGTTCTGGTGATCTTTATCACCAGCGCTGTTCCCTCCTATTGCCATCCCTCATCAACATCCCAAGCTGAGGCTCAGCACAAGAAATCTTGGAGCTAGTTGCTCCTTTCAAAGACTGGGCGCTTATACGGCAGCTCTCTCACCTGGTGGTAGCTGTATTGTATAGATATAGGTAGAGATAAACTTCATTAGCCAGTTCGAAAAGAAGCCGAGCAGGCCCGAAGTGGCGCGGCTAACAGTACCCCAGGCTAACAGGCCGCGGCACGCACACACGGACGGACCTGCTGCAAATATCTGCAGTGAAAGCAGTCTTCGACCACAATTCGGCAAAAAATTAACGGTAAACATACATATTACATACATTTGCGGGCATGAAACTTAAACGTCTATTAAAATTAATTACTAAACGCGAGTTTATGACTTTATTTATTGAGTCAACTTTATAGGCAATAACGCGATAAGTAGGTTCGTTTCGAAACAGTATTTGAATGTCAAATAAACAATCAGTTGAACAGCCTACAGTATCGAGGAACTTGGTATTGACAGCTTCTGAACTAGTCGGTTTTTTTTTTATTTTTTTTTTATTGTTTATAGGCAACCACTGTCTCAGCTGGTGGAAAGCGATGACGCAGTCTACGATGGAACAGTCGTATCGAATATGATGATTGAGCGTGGTTTAACACCTACTGATGGTGATGAAAGTGGTGCAGCGAAACACAAATTGGTGTTGCAAGCCTTTTGCGAGTGCGTTCTCGTGTCGCAAAACGACGCTGGGTGCTGCAATGCTACGGTAGCTGAAAACCTATTCATTTCAATGATGAAATTGTTCCTTTGTCGTATTTATTTATTTTATTTAACTGTTTTTGTGTCGTAGTTTAGGCTTCTACACGAAACTACAGACCGCAATGCGAAGCTACATACATTTCATGAAAAGCTGTACCTATTACCTACTGAAAGAGAAGGTACTGCAGGATTACAAATTTGTCACTAATACTTTCGTAAAATAAAACTTCAACTTATGCGTTATAATAATTAAGTATGAAGAAGGCGGATCTAAATCTAGCGAGCAACTGGCATGGGTATTAGCTGGATGTAAGCACGTTACAAGTCGAGTATTCATCATGCGAGTACAGCGAGCCCAGCAGCTCGATGGCGAGCACCGAGCACGCGAGCGCGCTCCACCCGGATGTCGGTTTTTGTGAATCCCTTTGAATGTTGAAGTCACAGTCAGTAATGCTAGCGCTACGAACGCACGCTTGTTATTTTGCACTCATTGCTTTTTGTTTGGTAAAATGCAGTGGAAGCAGTTATTCCCAACTGTTAAGCAGCAATAACGCAGCACACATGAACACTGTCCGCCGTTTTGATGGAGCACAGCTGAGCAAATATTTGAGAAGAATATTCAGGTGTATTGAGCATTTGCTCACAATGAATATTCAGATCGAGCAAATGGTCATGCCAGTCGCCAGAACTTTACAGGTTTCAGGGGTGGTTGATTACGATTTGCGTATAGGGTCTTAGTAGATGTCAAAGTGTAGTGCGATGATGCGCCATCATCTCCGGGCCGGCACTGTACCCGCGACCGGTTCCCAGCCACTTGCTGGACACCAT
This sequence comes from Ennomos quercinarius, assembly GCA_910589525.2. Classification (NCBI taxonomy): domain Eukaryota; kingdom Metazoa; phylum Arthropoda; class Insecta; order Lepidoptera; family Geometridae; genus Ennomos; species Ennomos quercinarius. Next base: position 19,433,395 of record OU342492.1, on the reverse strand, counting down.
TACATTGTACCAACTGTTCTCTATATTATGTACTGGATACTACATACTCCACTGCTTTAGAACTTGTTTCAGAGCACTTCAAAGCTCGTCTTACCTTCATTTTTCCCCTTTAGCTTTTTTTAAAATGTAAATGAGTGACGGGTTTAGCTAGTCGTTCGCCTTATGTTAAGCGTCACGGCTGTCCATAACAGTTTGTAGTATCACTCGGAACTCTAAATTAATATTGTTTTGCATGACACTACATTGCGCACGTCATCCAGAGACTTCTCACCGATCAGAGAGCCTCATTTGCTCAGTAACTTCACTAGCTACAGTACCCTTCAAACCGGAACGCAGTAGTGCTTGCACACTACTGCTTGGCGGCAGAATAACTGCAAAGCGGTGGTACCTACCTAGACACATACCTTGCAGAAAAGTCCTACCATTATAGCTGTCTGTTTAATCAAACATTCATGGTGTGGTTCGAGGAGGAGTTCACCAGCCTAGCATGAACAGGGTATTTAGAAGCTTACATTTGGTTACTTACAGCAAACAAAATTAATTTGTGTAGATTTTATTTTTGTATGACTACTGTGCAACATACGATCATACCGCTACTCATCATCATCATTACCATCATCATCATCATCATCATCATCATCATCAACAGCCTGAAGACGTCTACTGCTGAACATATGTCTCCCCCAGAGAGCGCCTCGCGATTTTCACCAGATCTTAGTAGGGGGCTGGCCTACGCTGCGGCTTCCGGTTCGTGGTCACCACTCGAGAACCTTTCTTTCCTATCGGGTGTCAGTTCTACGAGCGATGTGGCCGTCCGTTGCCTGAACAACTACTGCTACTACTACTACATATTTATTGTCGTCTGTCTTAATATGTTTAATGCATGTTTAGTTTCATCTCTCCGTATACCTATGTATGGGCTACGGTGAGCAAATGTGCCTGAGCGGTGGCCCATTGCGACTTTCGGATTGGCGCACCCAGGTGAAACCCCGCTCAAACCTGCACTAATGAATTTTCAAGTTATCTTCTTCTTCCTCTTCTTTTCGTGTAGACAAGTGGTCAGTCCTGGTGTCCTAATTTTTAGGGCGCCCAAAGGCTTCTGAATTGGCTTAACGACTGCTGTCTTACGACCGGGACAGACGGCTTAACGTGCCCTCCGAAGCACGGTAGCGCTCAGTTGTAAATATCACTTTTTCCTGCAGCGGTCACCCATCAGAATAGTGATCGCAGCGAACGTTGCTTAACTTTGCCGATCAGTTAAAAACGGCTCGTCGTGCTTCGCTATGAACGCTACAAGCTATGACATAGTGTAAATAAATAATAGTTATATGCAAAATTCGCACTCGAAGGAAAACATCGGAAGGAAAAGTGTCATGCACCACCCCGCATTTGGCTAGCAAGGTGGATTATCGCCTACACTCTCTGTCCTTTTCTCTCTATGAGAGAAGGCCCATATCCCAGCAGTGGGAGCGTGTTGGACCGATGATGTGTTGTTGTATAGCTTCAGATTAATAATTAAAGATAAAGGAAAGTAATAGTTATTTGTTATATAAGGCTGCAAAGTTCGTTTTTGGCGCGAGTACTTGAATTGAAACCTGAGCAAGCGAAGGAGCCTAGGATTGAAATTTTCAAATGAAGAATCCTGAGCGTAGCAAAGGTTTCAAAGGTACGAGACGCAGAAAAACTTTGCTGCCGAGTGCACAACTTTTCACCTCATTGCAGCGAGGAAAATGCAAGAAAAACAGCTAAAAGACTAAGAAAAGACTAGTTTTTAGCTTATTAATTTAGCTATGGGTGGCGGTAACGCTTAACATCAGGTAAACGACTAGCTCGTCACGTGATTCATGGAAAATTAAAGAAAAAGTGTTTTTCATCCATTTTCCATGCAGTCGCCGTGCTGGATAGCGTATTGGTTGTATACTCTTTGGTGCTGGACAGTGCGATTATTCTAAAAATGAGGTTAGTGAACGAGAAAAAGATGGTATCTTTTAGGAGGTAGTTTGTAGTATTAATGAGTTTTCAGTGGACTGGCGATATCAAGAAGGTTAAATTCGGGCAGATCTGTGATTAAATCCTCAATTCTTGACGAGAAAATTATTGAATAGAAACGTTCGAATTTTAAAAACACTTTCCACGCTAGCGATCAAAATGCGTTTTTGCACCCAGATTTTGAATGACAAAGAGAACCTTTCCGAGCTAGTGAGGTGAAAAGATAATTGTTATGTTAGCGTCACACAACCATTCAGTGCACCGCGCAGGGCGACCGCTCACTCGATAGCGTTATCAATTTGCATGCTACAAAAATGGAGTGCAATGTCTGCTGACAGGCGCATGACTTGCATGCCAATGCATGTAGTTTAAATGGCTAATTAATTAATTAATCACATATAAATTTAACATAATAATACAAGCAGCAAACCAGCAGAAGGAATGGAACACTTTAACATAGTCTTGGTTTTCCGATAAGTACAATCTGGAGCTCTTCAAGTTACGAGTGAATAGGTATCTTCTTGGCAAGCGTGTACCTACCATCGCAGACCGCGTCATACATAATTATATTGTTGTTTTTTTTTTTGTTTTTAAGTATACCTAGTATAACAACGTATAGCAAAACTACCATAACTTTTCTCTTCCACGGTGATTAACTGAGAATTCATACTGAATCAGTATATAGGTTTTAGTGAAGTAGAAATGTGTTTTCACATAAGTATATATGATATCCTTCAAATGTTGCATGAGCTAGCAATACTACCCACGTGAAACAGAATTTTAGATCGTGCTAAAGGAAACAATGAGCCCTAAATTATCAACGGGTGATATCATTTTTTTTATTTAGTAAAACATAATATGCTAGATCAAAGTTCACTTGCGGATAGCTGACGCAACAGATCGCTGCAGTAAGTATGAATAAACCAGTGAGGACGGCCGGCGGGCGGTTGTTTGACACATATTTACAATACTACTCAATGTTTTGCTAGCACCAGTGACTCGGCTTATCGCACTATCTGCCGCCCGCTACCATTTCCCATAAACTCTGTGTAACTCTAAACACACTGATAACATTAATGAGACTCGCTTGTTAAATACTCTAATTATTATATTGCGATCGATAAATAATAGCTGTTTGTCTTGTTCAGCAGCAGCATTACTTATCTAATGGTTACCATTATGAAATGACTTATTGGTTCTTCAATTAAAAATATTGTAATGATAATTTAACTGTGGAATATTATTAATGCTGTTTCTGTGTGCGCGGTATTATTATTGTCATATATTATGTTAGGAACCTGGTATAATATACATTCACACGGGTCACGGGCCCGGAATGAAAGGTCTGTCCTGTATCTTTACTTCAACTGCACTTTTGGTCTCGGAAAAGACAGTTTTCTTGGATTAATTCTGCTGCCTATGAGCTATGAGTAATAAGTTTTCAAACATATTTTATCTCTTATTTATACCTTTCTTCCTTTAACTTACCAACCCACTTTTTCCCCTCATCCTAAAGAAACACTCAAACAGCTGCTCACCAGCGATGCCGGGCTGTGCTATGATGCACCAAAGGTTCGAATCGAGCCAAAGCCAGTAGCGAGGGAAATGCACAAAAAGAGCATACCTACCTAAAATTTCATTTTCCCTATCACTAAGAAGTAATATTACATATACCTTTTTGTAACAAATTCCGCTTATTTCCGCGCTCGATCACGTGCCAAAATTCATAAGTTCCCGAGAGTTCCGCGTGGCAGGTTTCCGCCCAGCCGCTCCCAGTCGCTAGGCAAGGCGGGCGGGGGCGCGAGGGGGCTGTGTCATTTCACTAATTAACTCGTTGGGTGCGGCGCCACTCCATTACCAACTGTTTATTGTGACAATTATTGTACCTGCCGCCCCCGCCTCCGCCCCCGCCCTCGCCTCATCGCCTCATCATTCACCAGCCCTCGCCGGAGCCACCGCGGGGCAACCCTCACGCGACGCTGCCGGCTGACAGTTATGACCTTCACCACCTTTATATTCCAATTTAGTTTATTATAACCATTCTATACATCCAAACATCATTGGTTTGATTTATTGTCTGCTTTTGGACTCATTCATTCTCAACACCGATAATGTTTTGGGAAGTAGTTGATCCCGTCAGCCCTGCTATACTCAGATCGACCAATTCTTCTCGGTGACACCGGAGCCGATGGGAACAATAATAACGTTCAACGGTTTTGATTGCTAAATGAGGTAAAGGAATTGTAAAACTGCGGTAAGCTCAACTCTACCTATAATATATAAGAGTAGTTCTCCGCCCACGCTGCCTGCTGTCTGTGGACCAGGAACCAGTTCTATCAGCTTACTAACAATATAATATATATGCAAGAGGAAGCTAAGCTGCTTCATAACATCATAATATTTATATACTTACAACGATGTAATTATGTAAATGCATAAAGTAAAGAAATTAGGTACTTTCTTTACTTTATCGTAAGTGCAAGATATGCAGTTTACCAGTGATCTATGGATTATTTACAAACTATAAGCTTTTATTATATTTTATTCATCTTTGTTACAAGCTTTCTGCGCCGGTTTGCTGCATAAAAACTAACGGGCTACAATGTATACCCATAGAATAATAATGTGCTGCCTAGAGTGGGTACAAATATGCAACTGTATCAGTCGATACCGGAGTAAACAAACAAGAGTTCCGAGTTCTAAGAATAGAGATCAGTGTTCGTTGACACAAACGGTTTGGCATCTCTCGAGCCGCATCACCGGGATTCCTCGGCGGCTTGTCACGTCAGCGATTATACTCTGAACGTCTGCGCTGCCGCAACACTTTACTAATTGGAACGTAAACGAAGGAGAACTATATTGCTTAGTCTGTATTTCACGAGCAGTTTTTTTAGTTGTCATTTTAAACTAGCGACTGCGAGATAAGATCTGAAACGAGGAGATCCGCAGAACTAAAGTGACCGATATAGCTCTTAGAATTAGCAAGATGAAATGGCAATGGGCGGGCCACATCGCTCGTAGAACTGACAACCGATGGGGAAGAAAGGTTCTCGAGTCGCAACCGCGAACCGGAAGACGCAGCGTAGGCCCTCCACTCAGTGGAACGACGACCTGGTGCAAACCGCGGGGAGCCGATGGATGCAGGAGGCAAGCAGCCGCTCTAAGTGGTGCTCTCTGGGAGAGGCCTATGTTCAACAGTGGACATCTTCAGGCTGTTGATGATGATTATGATTTTAAAAGATTATTTTACCTAAAACCCTGATTTCCAATATTGCAGTAGAAGACAAGTGATGGCATCTAGATGAGTAGGTACCTTTAGTCTAGAGCGGCGCGTGGCTGTTGACCCGCGCTGCTGTTTGCGGCAACAATTACCACGCTAGCGCTGGTTAGCGCCTCTACCACGTGGTTGGACTGTATGGCCACGCGACCCACGAGGATGTTGGTTAGTACGCACACTTGACTGTGAGCTCACGGACCGGATCCTGATACGATCACTGCGGTTATCAAACCGGTGACCTTTTTGTTTCGATATTACGTATTAGGTAGGCATATAGTTCGAAATTGTAGCGAATCATTATTACCTATTACAAAAATGGGCTGATAAAAGCAATGAAGTAGGTAGCTACTTCACTATATCCTAGTGGTTTTGGAATGATAAATATCGCCAGCGTTTCATCAAGAGCTATTTGATTGAAAATATAAAACACAGAGCAAGCTTCGCTGTTTCAACAGCGTGGAGTACAGTGTATGTAGTGTGTAACGTAACGCGCTAGTATCGCACGAACACGTGTGACACGCCAGATGATGCACATACTCGACTTGTAATTGATTCTAATTTGGAAGTGAACTGAGTGGATACGAGCAGTGAGGTACCAGTTGGTATTTTTAGACCGGTCAAGCGAATGACATGATTAATTTGCAGTGACTGTGACTGTCAAGTTTTACGATATCGCGTATGCAACAAGTGTAGCGCCATGTGTGGACACACAGCGGTTGCATGTGTGCGTGCGTGTCGGTTACTAGTGGTGACCCGCCGCGGGTCACGGAGCCGCGGGCTATCTGCCAAGTGCCCGCATCACCGGCTAATTACATTGTTTCGCTCTGAAACTCACTGATTTACAACGCGTGCTCGTTTCGAATGCATCACTTGTATGATGGAGCGGGAGTCGATAGCGAGCAAATTATCATCGTGATTGATCGCGGCCATAGATCTCCCCCGTCCGAGCTCGCAGTTCTAAGCAGGAAGCGAAGATACAGCGCCGATGAGAGACGGATGGTTCACAATAAAGAGTTTCTTGCTCTAATTACATCTGGCGACATACTCGACCCATTTCTGGCGTACATGTGTATCGCACGGGTGCGTGTGTGTGAGCCTGTCGTTATATGTGTGTGTGTGTGTGTGTGTGCGCTCGCTGCGTGTGTGCGTGCGGTGATAAGAGGTCGCGCGATAACCCGGCACCGCCGCCTGCGAGCTGCGAGCTATCGACGGAAGCCATGCTTGTATCGATGAGCATCGCTGGACGGGGGACGGCGTGATCACCAACGCGGCTCGCTGCTAGCGCGGCCATGGTTGCAGTAAGCGAGCGGTGTTGTAATGAGATCCCTTAGTTACCCATTAATCAGAATACTATTACATAATCTGTGTGAACATGTGGCCGTGGCGGCGACGCGCCCACCACGTGGTCGCCGCGGCACGGCGTCCAACCAAGTACAAATTGGAATTGATATTTACTTATCATGTCTACCGGTATCTAACCTAGTACAACGAAATACTTCGGTAACCATTGGCATCAGAATAAAAAAACCGAATGTATTAGACTTTAAACTGTAATGCGATGCGCGAGTTGTCTGATTAATTAGACTTTCGCGGTTCCGCGGCGGTGGAAGGTGTCTCAAGCAGACGACGGGGAGCCGAGTGCGCTTGTTTCCACATTGAGTCGCTATGTGCTGTTTATCTACTTATATAATCACATTATGTATGAAGGTTGAAATATTATGCTATTGGCGCACAGCTCGCGGACGAGGAAATTAGATAACTGACTACAACTAGACCGTTATTATTCTAAGTAAACCGTGTTTCGGACCTATAACATTGTGATCACCGCCTTATTATTTGGCGTAATAATTTGGGCTGGCAAATAAAATGCGCACGTAGAGTCAAATAAAATAAAAAATAGGTAGGTAGGTGGTGCGGTAGGGGTGCGTCGCGTGACGTCCGCCGAGCCTTCATTACGCAAATGAATCGGTGAGTCGCGCGGCGATCGGGCTTCATTTCCCCACAAGCCGCGACGCAGCCGCACCGGAGCCGCATCTGCAGCCGCACCTATTCGCGGCGGCCACGCGACCTGTTCATGTCGTTTGTCAACACGGGGTTAATGGCGAGTGCCATATAAAAATTTGTTAGAAATATTAAAACTGACATCACCCTTTATGACACAGCTCGAGGGTACCATGAGAGTTGTAAAGGTTCTAAACGGAAGACGATAGGCATAACAAAATAAGTATCCTTTATTTATGAACTACTAGCCGGCCCGCCCCGGCTTCGCACGGGTTAATCAGTTTTACGCTGTACCCCTGTTCATGGGAAGAGGGAAGTAAAAGGGAAACAAGTTACAAGCCTGCCTTACTTCTATTGCCGTCCCATCCATTCATCCTTTTCCCCTATTTTTTTCTCATTCCTTTCTCTCTTTTCTTCGACAGGATGAGTACCAAGTGGCTTCATCTTCGTTGCCGGCTATGTTTTATCGCAGCGTATAGATTATACCGTAAAAATGTCGCAAGGATTCATTTGAAAAAATTCGTCATTTGTCAAGATAATTATTGAAATAATTACTTTACCATTGTAAATTCTATTTTATTGTCTTTTAAATAATATACAAACAAAAAAATCTTGCATAAAAATTACTTCCTTATTGCTTTCTGCTACCTGCACTTGGCCGTTTTTAAAAAATCTAAAGTATCTAAAATGCTATTTTAAAAAATTACCTAAGTATAACAATACTTTTCAGCGAAATCTGTTCAGTAGTTCCAGCGTGACGCGTGACGGGATTGACAGCAGTCCCTTTGAACACGCGTCACGCTGGAACTACTTGCTTTTTTTTTATGTCTGTACAGACAGACAAAAAATTAAAAAAAGAATGTCTACTTCTTGATCGATAAAAAAGTGTAAAGCAATCAAATTAATTAAAAATATTCAATGTACAGATTTAGCCCAGTTACAGGTTCATTTTATATATAGGTTGATGTAGAAGATAGACTACAAATCATACCTATTAAGCTACCCTTACCGCTAAATGCTATGCTACTTACTACAAACTATTTGGACTGTATAAGTGTACCTATATACTGGCCGCATCGACCTATATACACTCCAAAACTCCAAATCCTACAGATATTTAGCTACAGATATAATACACAATGAAACAGTTTGAAGTGTAGCCAGTGTGCCGCAGAATGCTGAGCAAGCGTACTCCCCGCTGTACTAGCCGCTGCAACTAGACACGAACAATACACACGTGAGAACCATTCTCGGATAGCAACTGAGGAAGCGCTGACGTTGCAAGGTTTTATTGTACACTAATGCAGATGTGCAGAAATATTGCATTGATGCTCTGATCATAGTATATGTCTCAGAATACCATTAGAAAGTCCCTAAGAATAGTCTGTGGTTACATAATAAGTGAGACTTGATGCTGTAGAGTTGTACACTGTAGCTTGACTTAGGTTGAATAATCTAGTTTTTTCAATTAAATTGTATTTTAAGCATTGGTAACACAAGTTGTAATGTGTAAAATATGACATGTTCGACCTTGCTTTTTTAAATGTAAATGATTGGCGTGACGAGCTAGCCGTTCGCCTGATATTAAGCGTCACGGCTGCCCATAACAGATTGCAGTATCACTCGGAATTCGAAATGAATATAGTTTTGCGTGACACTGCACTGCGCATGTCATCCTGAGACTTCAGACAGTATAGTAATAAGTCAAAGTCTCAGTTCCAGTAATTTCACTAGCTCGATGCCCTTGAAACCGGAACACAGTAGTGCTTGCACACTACTGCTTGGTGGCAGAATAACTGGTAAAGCTCTGGTACCTACCAAACGAACTTTGCAGAAAAGTCCTACCATCTCAGGTCAGCTAGTAATATATAACACCGTTTAATACTATTAAACCTTGCTAAAGGGAGAACAGCTCATCAAATATCTATTCAGTTTTTTTTTGGCTGACGCAGGCTCCACCAAAATACTATTGCATTTACCGACATCCATATCTCTTGCAGCACCAAACTGCGTACGTCTCAACGCTGGACACACTCCAAAAAAACACGCTGTATATCTTCTATAACACCACAGTCATCACAATTAGGAGATGTTACTTTTTTCATCAAGAATGCGAACTTGTTAGATGGGATGTGTCCAGATCGCAGCCTTAAGGCTGATACTAACGTTTTTCTATTCAATGCAACTGTATCTATCCATGGATAGTGAGAAATCAGTGGTTGAATCATTCTGTACCATATACCCTTCTCCCTAGATCTCTCATCGAAATACTCCTGCCAATGAGAACGACACTGTTTTCTTACAAACCGTACATGATCGGAATGCAAAGGCAAAATATTTATTGGACAACCGTCTGTACAAGCTTGTTTGGCTAACCCATCCACTTCTTCATTTTCTTTGAGATTGATATGAGACGGGATCCACTGCAGAATTATTTCCCTATTCGCAGTCTGAAAATCTAAAATTAATTCTAAAATTTTGTAGGCTATCGGATTACCTCGCACGTGCGAGGTACACCGAGCCAAGTGTTGCAAGGCACTTCGGGAGTCAGAAAAAATGACGAACTTATTGTAATTAATGGATCTGACATACGATAGTGCTTCCGCTATAGCAGTTAGCTTAATGTGCATTATGGAAATATCAGAATCAATTCTAATCTTCATACTACAATTCTGATGGGGGTCTAAAAATGCCGCACCGCCTCCTAGGGCATCTTTGGATCCATCAGTAAAGATTTTATAAAACGTATTGTACTGATGGTTTATTTCTTAAAAGAATTTGATTGTACGTGCGTTTGGCTCGATCAACTGATGGAATGGAGTCGCTTATAACCCGAGACACGTTAATATTGCTTACCCACGTCTGTAATGAATACATCTCAAGTTGGTTGGTAGAGTGAAGTGCTAAGGGCTCTAACGTTCGGTAGATACTAACTAGCAGGGGAGGTTTTTTATTCGACCAATAAGGACAGCGAGTTTAAGTAGCCAGTTCTTGCACAATAGTAACAGTCTTATTATTATTTAAGGATTTAGCTTTTAACCAATACTTGCTACCTAGGAATCTTCTCCGAAACTGAAGGGGGGGGGGGGGGGGGGGGGATGCAAAGTTCATTTTCCATTACGTGGGTCGGAGTGCTACGAATAAAACCACCAACAACGCGTAAAGCTTGATTTTGTATTCTATCCAGTTTCAATAAATTGTGTTAGATAAAATAGTTATAGTAAATAGTTAGGTAGATGAAATGACGAGTCCTAAATTAGTTTAACGTGTGACCAGCCAAGTGCAATTCTCTAACTGCCCTGTCTAAGTTTTTATCTGATATATATAAAACAAAGTCATCTGCATACTGTGAGATCTCGACATTTTGAATGAGTTTACATATGTTTAGTGTGGCGATGTTAAATAAGTGTGGAGATAATGGGTCCCCCTGAGCTAGAGCACGGCTAGTTGTTCTAGACATGTTAACATTATCTATCTTTATATGATCAAATATTCTTAAAAATAACTGCCATTAGCTACATTTTAATTAATTGTAGCCATTGGTAGGCGAGTTAAAACCATTCACTGTATATACTATAGATAAAACGTCAGCAGGCGCGGTAGATGAAAGATTGCATCACTGCCTGCAAGAGAATCGTTTACGTATTAACATACACACAGTTTGGTAATCTGTGGAATCGTTTTATACAGCGACTTGGAGTGTCGAGCGTTTTTATATCGTTGCTAACCTGTTAGCAACAATTATGTGAAGTCACTGTGAAGACACTTTGTAAATAAGTTAATGATTTATTTTAATAATGTAATAATATTTTTTAATAGTAATTAAGTCATAGTAAATTATTCAAGGGTATTATATTCTATTCGCAGTACTATCGTTCGATAATGAAGGAAAGCAAAACTATGCGTAGTTGACATGCGCAGTAAATGCAAGCTAAAGGTAAGCAGAAGGGATCCCCACCCCTCTCCCTAAGTACCTAATAATTAAGCTGTGAAAGGAAATGTTGTCTGTTTGTTAGTGTCGTGCCTTCACGCCAAAATAGCTGACATGATTTTGATGAGGTTCTTACAAATTGGTAGCTTAGGTACACACTGAGGATCACGTGGGGTACTTTAATCTCGAAAATTAAAATTGTTGCGGGAAAATGAGTTGAAAAAATGAGTTGTTGTGAAATGAGTGATGAGTAAAGCGGGGTGCCTCGGTAGTATAAAATGACAGTCCGGCGCATGTTTGTGTCCAATATTTATCATACAATAGGAATTATAACGCGTTTTTTAACCTCGAATAAATATTAGGGGCTCGTCCCTACCCGCAGCCCTGTGCTAGGGTTGCCAATATAGGTACTTAGATTTAAAATATGTTATGATTAATCAATACTGACAGCCTCCGTGGTGTGGTGGTTGAGCAGATCGGCTCATAATCCCGAGGCGGCGGGTTCGATTCCCGCGACAGGACCAGTATTTGTGCACAGAAAAAAAGCGCAAATACTTGTTCTGAGTCTGGGTGTTGTGGAACCATGCTCCTCGTAACTCCTGGGTCCCTAGATATAGGGAACCCTAGTTAGGGTCCAGGATCTATGTATGTGAAATAAAAATACCTAGTAGAAGTTAAGTAAGTACCTACAGCATTATAAAATAAATAACACTTAAAAGAACTAATATCGGCGATATAACTCTTAGAATTAACAAGTTGAATTGACAATGAATTGGCCTCATTGCTCGCACAGCTGACAACCGATGAGGAAGAAAGGTTCTCGAGTGGCTACCGCAAACGGGAAAGTGCAGCTTAGACCAGCCCCCCTAGCCCCCTGCTAGGTTGACTGACGACCTGGTCAAAACCGCGGAGAGCAGATGGATGGAAAAGGCATTGTGGTGCTCTATGGGGAGGCCTATGTTAAGAGGTGGAAATATTCAGGCTGATGAAAGTAGTCTAAGCAACTAAGCTTTATTGCCGCTATTTAAATGTTTCTATGATCTCTGCGAATTTTTCTAATATATAGATCTTTTGCAAAGCTCTAGATCAGTTGAAATGTGTATTATTGGCAGCCCTAGTGGAGTGTGTAGGGCTGCGTGCAGACGCGGGCATCAGTCACCGCGCGAGGAGGCAGCCCTGGCGGCGGCCGGCGTGGTGGTGAGACCCTCCCTCACCAAACTAATCATGCTAATAACCGACGGATGGACACCGGCACGCGGTGCTACGCCGCCGCCGCCGCCGCGCCGTGAGACTTGACGTAGCCCAATATACGGAAACTTCGTATTAACCATTTTGTGTTAAGTATCATATATTTTTTATGCAATCAAATGACGTGACGAGCCAGTCATTCACCTGATGTTAAACGTCACTGACGCCCAATTCAATTGTTTTTTTTTCTAATCTGTGCACCTAATTTACTCGCCCATGTCTGTGGCGTTATACCTCCCAAACCTATGAACCGATTATTGTTTTTCGCTTTTGTTTAAAAGTTGAGTTCATTATCATCATCAACAGCCTGAAGACGTCCACTGCTGAACATAGGCCTCCCCCACCGAGTGCCACTTTGAGTGGCTGCTTGCCTCCTGCATCCATTGGCTCCCCACGGTTTTCACCAGGTCGTCGGTCCACCGAGTGGGGGGCCGGCCTACGCTGCGTCTTCCGGTTCATGGTCGCCACTCAAGAACCTTTCTTGCCCATCGGTTATCAGTTCTACGAGCGATGTGGCCTGCCCATTGCCATTTCAACTTGCTAATTCTAAGAGCTATATCGGTCATTTTAGCTCTCCTGTTCTTATTCTTATTCTATACTTATTCAAAAAAATCTGTTCAGCTATTTGAAGATCATCAGCTCGTTTCTGGTTAAAGAGGACAATGAGGGTAGTTTTCAAATTTTGAACAAAATAACTCAAGTAAGCACCTATATTCGTTGAAACTTGAAACTTAGTAAACTTCAAATCACAAGAAGACCAAGTGCAATGTGTAGGCAATTTTAATGTTACAGAATTAATAGCCCTGTCTCTCTGTATCTCACTGTGACGTCTCAGGATGACGTGCGCAGTGCAGTGTCACGCGAAACTTTAATTAAGAGTTCCGAGTGACACTGTAATCTGTTATGGACGGCCGTGTCGCTTAACACCAGGCAAACGACTAGCTCGTCACGTCTATAGTTTAGATAAAGAAAAAGGCAAACTTGTAAAGTATGACGTCCCCGCACTCAAGTATTCATTTCCTCCAATTGTTGTTTGATAGAGCGTTTAGGGCGTCAACTAGTATACTCTAGCAATTTTTATAATAATAGTGATGAGCTGGCGATTATTATCCTTGACTCGATCCGTGAACTCGACCCAGGCCTTCACGTTTGACAGTCCCTGTGTTTTGCGAACCGATTACCTTCGTTTGATGTATAAATAATCGATTCTCGATTTGTAAACCAAAAAGGTCTGGGAAATGTATGCCGGCCCTTTAATAATGCATGTGTGCGGGATTTATTCCGTTTAAAGGTTAACTAAGTAACCTACGCGTGTGTTTCGGACACATGGTGAACGAGTTTTTTTAACATCGCGTTATATAATATATCCCGACGGGAGAGGCCTATGTTCAGCAGTGAACGCAAAAAGTTTGATCATGTGTATATATATATGTTGATGTATGTATAATATCCAGATGGCTACTGTTCTACGTTCTGTGAGCATTCCCTGCTTTGGAGCCATCGGTCGCGAGTGTTGGTGCAAGACAACAATCGTTCAGCCAATAGCTTGAACATTCTGACATCTACGGCTGAATAAAACGAGAAGGAAACAATATTTGCACGATATCGATAATTTTATCTGAAGTCTACTAGCACTATCGATAAGGCAACAACCGGAGAAAGTGTCCGTACATACGGATGGAGCGCTTCGTAGCACATCCCCTTGTGCTACGAACTCGTAGCACCGCCGATATCTGTTACAAGGGCTAATCGTATCTCGCACAGGGCGCGCCACAGGTCGGCGGCTACAGGTCGGCGGCTACAGGTGGGCCGCCGCCGCCGCCCCGCCGCGCTGCGCCCCGCCGCACCCTGTTCATTATACTATTATGCTGACTATGTTCGTGGGAAATTGGGACATTCCTGCGTGGACCCCCCCGTCCGCATCGACTATAGGGTTAATTTAATAGACGCCTTTAGTGGTGACATTTCATTATAATTATAACTAATACATTATGGTAAAGGGGTGCCGTTTTCCGGACTCGGTTAGTAGTTCAGTCTTTAATTTGTATCCGCTATTTTGGTTATTCGATAAAAAAAGGTACGCTCATTAGAATACAATGCGGTGTTAATAATATTAAGTAGATATGTTAAGTATCGTAGAACTCAACGTAAGTGCATACGTGTGTGAGTTTACATGAGTGGGTAACAGCTCGCCGACACTAGAATGCTAACGTTATACGTCAGAGCGTCGAGCGGCGATGCACGATGGTGGCTTGTAACTAGTATAAAGTATAGTCCGACAAGTTGGTACTCAAAGCTGGCAAGCAGGTACTCGTGCAGTGAGCAGCCAGTACTCTCTGAAGCCAGGATGTTCCCTTCGTAGAATCTTTACGTGTGATTTCGGTTCTTCTGTGAACATATTGGTACTCCACTCGACAATACATGTTTCACAAAATTATTGTGCGCCTATTAGTTTTTTTATGGGTGACAGAACGGGCATGTGACCGAACAGAACTATCTCCTACTAGCTGCGCCCCGCGGTTTCACCCGCAGATAAAATGTAGCCTATGTGTTAATCCAGTACATAAGCTATCTATATTCCAAGTTTCATCCAAATCCGTCCAGCCGTTTGAGCGTGAAGGAGTAACAAACATACACACATACACACAAACACACATACACACATACAAACTTTCAGCTTTATAATATTAGTCTCCTATGAAAAGCTTAGGCATGTAACCCTTGCTCGTTTGTACATATTCGAAAAGAGAGATAGGATAGATCAAAAATTAAAAGAAAACTGTAAAGGTAGTCCAAAAGAAATCGCTTGACCTATGATCTACCATAGTTTTTTGTTGCCGTTTTCTGTTGTTTATTGGCGATCAATAAAGTGTTTTTGAAGTAAATAAGGTACTATTATCATTTTTCTACTTGCAAAAATCGATTAAGATTAAAAAGCAGTTTTTATACCTATATCTTTGAAGAGCCCTAGATGTTGTGAAGATTAGCAACACTTAGTAAATGAAGGTCACTTTAGAAGCATTTATTGTTTCCTGTTAATTAATTGAGCTGGTATGTTGATCACGAAAGGCAAACCAAACGCGGGTACAGAGTACACGCGAGTGAGCGGCCCTCCGGCTCCGGCCCGCGGCAGCGGTGGTGGTGCGGCTTCGTATAAATAATGCTTATTATTCCTCGGCATTGGCTGACTTTACGCAATTAGAATTCAAACGAGCGCCGAGCGTCGCCACCGAGTAGTATTATTTAATTATGAATGAATTAAATATGAGCTAGTCCACGAGCGTGGAACCTCGACATGTGCGAGCAAAAAACTTATTTCTTCGGCTCGCGGCGGCAGGACGCATAAATACTATTATTTAAGCACTCGAGTTGCGTCGGCGACTGCGGAACCAGTTGGAGATATGTGCTTTAGAATTCACACAATTCCAAACTATGAATATTATTAACACCAACGCTAATAGCGTAAAAGGTGAGCCATGTAGCATCTACAGATTCTGTTCTCACAAATAGTTCAAATACATAATTTAAATATATCTACATTTTACATCAAATTTCAGCTTACCGTTTAGAAGAGTTTATGTAGAGTTCTTTTGTATCATAATAATAATAACATCACGTGGTTATATGTTGCGGCATAAGTGTTGCTAGAAAAAAGTCGTTTTATCCTTTTGTGGTTTCTAAAAAAGTTTGTCTACAAAAGTTTACCATAACTAGGCCACGTAGGTATACTAATAATATTTAATCCCCGTTTCCTACGATCACGTTGAATACTGGAAAGTATTCAAAACTCACAAATAATAAATGAAATAATTCTAAAAGTTGTCTTTTTAATTCTGAAAGCCGAGTTATCACTTCAATACACTTTTCCATCTATATAAATGAAGTATGGGTGATCAATTTCGTGAAAATCAGCACGACATTGGAAAGGAAACCATAAAAAGATACAAAAAAATCATATAGTGTGTAAACATAATATAATCAATGCACTTCAATTATTCCTCCCAAACAAAACAATGAATACAATACTAAACTAATGATGATATAATGCACAAAACGTGTCCAACACTCTCCGCCAGCAGTACAGAGGAGGAAGCGGGAGATAAAACACACAACATCGGAATGACGAAGGTTAACGACTCGAGCGCTAAAAATAGCTCTCGCTAATGACTATAATTTTATAGTTTACACATTTCGATTCCTACTAAGTACGACTGCATTCAAAGTGAAACTATTACTTGACGCGGTTGGGACGGCGGTAGACAAGTATGCGGAGCGCCGGAGCGCCGGAGCTGTAAGCACATCAGCATTCCGTCCACCTGGCTACGTATGTATACACTACACATAGTCTGCCTTATATCCTAGTAAATAGCGAGCTAAATGATTCTCATGACCAGCGGAGACAACAGGAAATACCGGTGGGTGCCACTATTATTATCGATGAATATGAAATGAGATGTCAAACTTTAGGAAAATTGTAATCTTAAGTCGTGTCGTGTCCGAATTATGGGCGGTATGGCGGAGATTATTTAACGAATCGGCTCATCGTAGGCAAGGATACTGAACTGACACTGTATGTGGTATTGAACTGCAGAGATGCCGTCGCCAACCAATACGTTCCCACAGCTGGGACGCGAGCCTTCTCTTACAGGGAGAGTGTGTGGTCGTAGTCCATTACGCTGACCAACTGTGGGCTTTAGGATGACATAATATCCGTATTCTATGGTTATTAAACATGCCGGTTTCCACACGATGTTTTGCTTCACCGTTGCAAGAGCATGTGAAGAGCAGGACTTGAGAGCCAGGGTGCTTCGGTTTGAAATTCGCAAAATCTACCGCTGCGGCACACTCGCTCTCTCAGGGCTCTATTCAAACATAATAACCAGCTAGTCTATAATATTAAAACATCGTAATCAAACGCGTAGCTGCGCTCAGTCACAGATTAGTACGATACTACAGTTTATGTTCGCAAAAACGATATTGTCTTGGAAAATATTGTTCTTACTCGGTAATTACAGATGTACTTATAAGACACTATTACCTAAAATGACTTTCTGATGATGATCTGAAACTGCCATCATCAGCATGGTTTCGCTGAATGACCAGCGAAATACTCAACAGATTACAAAGCTTTTCCTAAATCGACTGCCCCCCCGGTGCTGGCCGCGTCGCAACAAATACAAATACCCAATAGTTTATTGATATAAATATTTTTACATTATTTTAATGAATCCATAGATTCCCGAACTAGTTAGTTAGTTACAAAGATCTGTGATTATACAAACATGTTAATAGTAACATTAATATTTCTATAGGTGCCTACGGTTTTTGCACGCTAGTAGGTATAGCGTACAGTAGAATAAATGATAGTAATACGATACAGCATTGAACTTGGTCGCGGCGCAGCGTGTCGCGGCGCGGCGCGGGAGTGGGCGCCATTTGAAAGTCAATGTGATCATTTGAATTGGACTCTTGATCGATTGACAGCTTACGCTTATTGTTATTTTCATCGGACAAACCTTCTGTTTCTATAATCCGTATAAACATGTACCTAAAGGAAAATCCTTGACGTATAATAAGAATTCTAAAATGTCGTAAAAAGTTATGATCTACTAAATATATTTACATCACAAGCCGGCTTACATGCCACTCTGCGATACTAAATATTTTTGCAGTAGTAGGTAGTTAGGTACTGTAATTCATCTACTTACATAACAGTTTAAAACACACACGATTAAGATGTAAGTAGGTACATAATGTCTTATGAAACTTTTCTAAAGTACATTGAACATACAATGAAAGATAAAAAACAATCTCAAGCATTAAACAGCACCGCGCTTATAACAGAAACGATGGGTTACAATAGATAACGTAGATGGAAGTCTGTGATTGAAGTAGCGATGCGCGCGCAAATTCATAATTACTGCTCAAAATAGCCGACACTAATGAATTTTTTAGACTAGATACAAGATCACTGAGTGGACCAAGCGACGGCCCGAGTAGTGACGACGCCGCAAAAAACGTACTACGCAGCACAACCTGTGCTGGATTCACCTGTCAGCCTGTCACTAATAATATTCGGTATAATAAAGATTCGCCTCGAGCCCCGACCGCGACGGCTCCACACGGGTTACCCAACCAACGTGCGCTGAAGAGCGCTGGTGGCTGGCTGGCTGGCTGGGTCACGCGGTGTCAACGCCGAACTGTGTCGAGACTCGAGGTGGAGGCCGCCTACCTCGTTATTTACTGCATATTGGTTTTGTAATTAAACATATCGGAGCTCCGAGTCAGCTTTACAACGATGCAGTGACCGCGGTACAAGCTGATCACGTTATATATTGAGGCGTAAGAGGCTCTACTGTTGTTTATGATACGGACTTCATAAATAAACTATTTGAAATCGTTGATTTGAACTTTGAGGATTTGTTGTGTGGTCATCGCTATGAACTAACACATGGAAACAGGCAAACTAGTTTCTTTTTTAAAGGAGATGCAAATTGAAGCGAATAAATACAAAAAACTTGTAATAATACTGCTATTGATTTCGGCCGGCGAGTTCGGTGCTACGAACGAACAAGCCGCGCTGTTTGCTCGGCAAACTGGAGTAATGGTGTGTGAGTAGTGAGGTGAGCTCGACACAGATCCAGTGTTTGGTCAAGTGCAGGCTGAGACCGCGCCCCGCGCCCCGCGGTCACCGCACCCCCGCCTGCCCCTGCCTGTCATACGTAATGTATTAAACCGACGTGCAAATACCCCTCTCGCACCGGTGTGGCCGCCTGATGACGTGCCACTATCGCTGCCATGTTACCATGTGTAGTGCACTAAAGATGTGGGTTTGTTTCATAATAGATGTAAATGTTTAATTACTATCTGTTGAAGAAAAAAACGATGAAGGAGCGTTTTCTATCATCAGTAAGTACCTACTACATATATCTTCGCGCCGCTTCTACTTTACACGTAGTAGATACCGCACCGCACCACAAATTGAGATAGGTACCCAACTACCTCTATCAGGTCATGCTATCTAAACTAGTGTTATAAGTCAGTTCTAAAAAGCTCATAAGCACTAAACAATATACATCATGGAGATACGCAATTACAGATTAATTTGTAAAGGAAAAACTTGAATCACGAACGGGATGAGCAATTAAGTATGTATATATCGATGTTTTATGGTGCCATATTATTTTGCTGTTCTTATAACATGTGTTGTAGCTTAAAAAGATAATATTTTATCGAACAGATTCAGTGCAATTGAAGAAGTAATATGCGTTCATTAATTAGTGGCAGTAGTGCGTTATCGACACCCAGCTCGGGGATGATTGCGCGGACGTGGTCGGTGCGGGGGAGGGGAGGCGGCGGGTGGGGCGGCCTCGATACCTACAGATAGGACGTTCTTGAGATAGCAGCCGGGGCCCAGGTCGCGGGTCACGGGGCTTCGCTTATCACCGCCGCTGCATCACCACTCTAAAGTGTACTCTAATTAACGTGAGTGAAGCTCCAACTTAGCGTGTGGGCATGAGAGGACGCGCGAAGAGGTCGCAGGTCGCGCGTTATCTTCGAGTTCGTTATTTTCCGATTGTGCAGTATAAATATTGGTCTATTTCTGTGGTGGTGACAGCCGATAGCTGTCGGAGGAGCCTCGATAAGCTTCGTTATCGCGCTTGTTTGTCGAGACTCGCCCACTGACGGACGACAGCGGAACGCTACATCTAGTACAGGCAGTAGCTCAACTTGTTACAATTTTGTAGAATGAATTTGTTAAAAATAAAGTAATTCATGCATTATGTTACTACTGGGGGCTTATAGAGTTTACTTTATTTATTTACATGGTTAAGGTGATCCAAAGTAACATAACTGGG
Organism: Ennomos quercinarius; assembly: GCA_910589525.2. Taxonomy (NCBI): domain Eukaryota; kingdom Metazoa; phylum Arthropoda; class Insecta; order Lepidoptera; family Geometridae; genus Ennomos; species Ennomos quercinarius. The sequence goes on along the minus strand of OU342492.1, from coordinate 19,413,090 downwards.
TTGGAAATCAGCGTATAGTGAATTTCATTGGATCTTCTTGTCGTGAAAGACAATGTGTTCAACCAATTTGAGTCGTGTCTGTTGTGGAGTTACGGAGGCGAGATGTCACCCTCATGGTTCGACTAATCCACCGATTTGCAGTCGATAAGCGAGCTATGGAAAACACATAATTATGCTTGGAGCTTCTATGAAAAATCGGACCAGAATGAAAGGATCCGATAGAGAACCAAGCTATCCACATACATAGCTACAGAAATAGCTATCTGAACTGGCAGGGAGTGGCCCATATTAGTCTAAAGAACCGACAGCTGATGAGGCACAGGAGACTGCACCGTGGCAAACGGGTGGCTTCCGATTAGGTAGGTGGATCAACGATTTGTGCTGAATGGCTGGCAGCAGTTCACAGTTGGATAAGAAAAGCCAGCCAGTAGCAAATCTTGGGAGAGGTCCTAGTAGACTAGCATAAGCTGATGATGATGAGCCTTCGTAACAGTACTCCTTCATGGCTAAACTATCTTGGTATACACCGGGATAGGTTAGCTTAAAAGTATTCCGTAGCTCAAGAAACACTATCTAAAGTACCTATATTAAACTGCTGTAAATAGCATGGCTAACATAGCCAGGTAGAAGGTAAAGCCCGTAGCGACAAGTTTGTAACAAGCATAGTTACTATCTCTTAGCAGTCATAACGTGGTGTCAATATGTTCCCTGCAGGGTATGAGGTCTTCGATTGATTTGTGGTCGGGACTCGCGGGGGGATGCCTCGTGATAAGAAAGGGTCGTTGCATATTGGGGAATTTGACTCTTTGCTTACAAATATTACTGGATCGTATTTATTTCCAATTCGAGAATGGAATCTTCTGCGATCACCAAGACGCCAGGTAAGCGTGGTGATTATGGCAAACCCAAGCGTCCAATGTGGCGTTATATGGAGGAGACCTTTGTTCAGCAGTGTACGTCTTTTAGCTGTCGATGTGTGTATAGTGCGATGTATTTATTTATGTCCATAATCAACTGACAACCGATGGCGAGGTTCTCGAGTGGCGACCGCGAACTGGAAGACGCAGCGTAGGTGCGGTGGCCTACTCGGTGGACCAACGTCTGGTCAGAACCGCGGGGAGCCGATGGATGCAGGAGGCGAGCAGCCGCTCATAGTGGCGCTCTCTGAGGGAGGCCTATGTTCAGCAGAGGACGTCTTCGGGCTGTTGATGATGATGATGATAATAAAATCCATCGGTAGCAGCTTGCTTCTTATTGTTGTTGAAAACAGTTTCACTGTCTACGCTTAAATTAAAGCAATAACTTGAATATATAGGGTATATAATTATTACAGCATGGCACTATCCCTTCTCGTACCGGCCGACAAGTGCTGCTCTCAGAATTTCCCGTTTGAAGGCGTCTGAATTGCCTTAACGAAAGCTGCTAGCTGACCACAGCCACTATAACATTTACGGACAGCATTTTCTTTTTATGTAAACGAATGACGTGATGATCTAGTAGTTCGCCTGGTGTTAAGCGTCACGCCGCCCATAACAGATGCAGTGTCACTCGGAACTCTAAAGTTTCGCGTGACACTGCACTGCGCACGTCATCCTGAGACAGCACACAGTCTAGTAATAGGATTTCTTGATTGCGTGATTAGATCATAAAGTCTCATTGCCCAGTAATTTCACTAGCTATACAATGTCTCTTAAACCGGAACACAGTAACACAGTGCTTGCACACTTCTGCTTGGCGGCAGAATAACTGCAAAGCGGCGGTACCTACCTAGAAGAACTTTGCAGATAAGTCCGGTATGACTTTTCTGCAAAGTTCGTCTAGGTAGGTGTTCGTCTAGGTGGCCCTCTCAGGCACGATAGCGCTTAGATATAATGATCACTTTTTGTAGCAATCACACATACAAGTTTAGTGATGACCGCAGTGAACGTTGCTTAACTTTACGGTCGTGTATCTAATACTATACATGTATAAATAATGATGAAAAAAGTACATGTTTACTTATACTATGGAACTTCCTTGCATATATATATGGTATTAATGCCACATCATATTATGGCAGAGAGATGTGTGAGCGTTTATCTGCGGTGGCGGCGGCGCGGGCGGTCGGTTGCGGTGGCAACTGGCGCATAATCTGTGCCGCCGATAGAATTAAAATGTTTGATCAGCGGGGTCATGGCCGGTGTGGTTAGGGTTGTCGCATAGTCACATGGATAGGGTTGTCGCATGCACGGTTTAATATTATACATTTTTTTACTTCTATTTTTGCCGAGAATAGGAGGCAAAAAGTTAAAAGCAGATGGATCCTCATTCATAGTACCTACTATTATCTATTCTGTGCCCATGTTCAATCCACGATAGTCTCACGGGTCTCAGTTAACATCAGAGGATCAAGCTTTGATTGTAAAGTACATTATGCTTAGTATCTACAACAATTTAATTTTAGTATTTTAAGTACGTACCTAATATCATCTTGACTTGTAAAAGTACTAAAAATATTTGCAATAAAATCAAATTGACTTTGACCTTGACTTTGACAATTAGGTATTGGGTTGGGAATATCCCATTATCAACCGACTTCAAAGAGGAGGTTCTCAATTGAGGTTGTATCATTTTAGTATTTTTTATCTCAGATCTCTGTCATTTATAAACTGTTTTGGAAAAAAGTTGACCTCCCCCCACCCCCCCTTTTTGCAGCAAACCTATGGTTTTTTAGCTATAATTTTTTTTCTGTTTAATTAACCTCACTTTTGCTGTCACGAACTACTCTAATTGATGAATCGTGTAGGGGAGGTGCTGGTGAACCTAGTGATCTGCATTTCATAGTTTCTAGCGCTTCGCCGGCCGCTGCCGCGGCACGCTCGCTAGCTCGCTCGGCTCGCGCGTTGTGTTGTCGCAGGTTCAACCTAACCTAACCTAGGGATCTGTGTAACAGACTTTTTAGCTCCACTTCGCTTCGCTACCTACCTACTTTTAGAGCAGAGCAGAAGAGGTTTTCATAATGGAAATTAATAATAAAACAATGTAAATTATAATTGTTCTGGTATTACGTTTCGTGTCTCACATTTCTGTGTATGATTTAACAACTTTGACGTTTGATTTAAGCAATATCGGACAGAATTGTTAGAATTGCGTTTCATTTCACGTACTTTTTAGGCTCTTATTTTTATCGTAATTACTTCAAAACGCATTTCCTCGGTCCTAAAATAGTTTAAACAGATTAGGACGAACCCCTTGAACACATTTAAACTCACACAATCATTAAAATCAGGTACCGGATATCTACAGGCAACCCGATCTTTCTCTTGGTGGATCTTTTAAGGCTCTAACTACCGTTGGTCAAAACCAACATCAAAATCAATTTTTTTTATTGCAAATAGGCTATTTTTAGCACTTTTACAAGTCAAAACTAGATAATGTGTTTAAAAATAATAAAAATTAAATAATTGTACATTCTAAGCAAGCATAATTAAACAAACTTACACAGTGCTTAATGTCAAAAATGTCAACAAACATCTGTTGTTTGGGCTCGTTACGCTCAGTCAGTTTAAATAGTACCTAATATAATAACGCCCAACGATCACATACACACATCCTGGACCCTAACTAGGATTCCCTGTAGTCCCAGAAACCAAGCATGCATGATCTCACTACGTCTAGACTCAAAACTAGTATTTGCGCTTATTTTCTGTGCACAACCTATTCCCGGCCGCGGGAATCGAACCTGCCACCTTTGAGTTATGAGCCGGGCTGCTCAACCACCACGCGTCAAAGGCTAAATCATCCCTGAAAAAGGAATGGTCAAACCTAAGCCTCTATTAAACTGAGTAACTTTTCATCTAATCATCATCATCATCGATAGCCTGAAGACCCACTTTGAGCGCCACTTTGAGCGGCTGCTCGCCTCTTGCATCAATCGGCTCCCCGCGGTTTTGACCAGCTAGGCGATCATGTAACTTAATTGCAACCAATAGAAACACTAAAATGTATGGATTTTTTCACCCCGCAGATCGTGAGTCCACATAGTGGGGGGTTAGCCTACGCTGCGTCTTCCGGTTCGTGGTCGCCACTTGAGAACCTTTTGTCACCATCGGTTGTCACATAATAAGAAGGATAAATATGAAAAAAATAATAAGAAAAAGAGGTTCTCGGTCGGTAGAATCGGCTTATTATTTAGATTCTAGTTGATGGATGAAACCAGTTTGAAAATTAGTATTCGTGATAATATATATCTAATTTATCAATGTATGGTATTTGGTTTCAAATGTAATAAAACTGGACAGTGATAATTAAGTAGCGGCTACTTAACTATGTTACTGATAGCCGCCAGTAGGTTGGCGAGAGTTCAACGATCAGGGTTATTACAATAACAGCAAGAGATAAAGGAGTGCTCGCTGTGAGTGGAACAATCTTACTGGGGCTTAGGTACCTATTCATCTGTTACCTATTGTGTTTTTGCAAAGCTTCGAGCGCAGGCGTAGAGTTGCTATACTTTGTCCATTTTCTATCGGCTGCATTTACAGGAATATGCGCAGGATCTCCATAACTAATCCCATCATCCCTTTTAACCATTGGACTACAAGACGTGGCGAGTCGTTGCATCCCTTTGTCGTGAACATCCCTCAAACCCGTACAAAGCGTTTTGCTAGATCTTTCATTATTCGAACGGCTGAGGAGTGGAATGCACTTCCTGCTTCTTTGTTTCCGACTACTTACAATCTGGGTCTCTTCAAATCAAGAGTGAATAGGTACCATGGGCACACGTGCTGCAACATAGACCGCATCATCACTTTCCATCAGGTGAGATGTCGTCCCATTCAAACATAAAAACACACAACAAAACATAGTGGCCACTGGATATGCTTATGCCTAATTAAAATCAGTGGCCACAATATAACACCCAGACACAGAACAAACACCTATTGTTTATCACACAAATGTTTGTCCCGGGTGGGAATCGACCCACAACCTTTAGTTCAGAAGGCAGAGCTACTATCAACTGAGCTATCAGACCGGTCCAATATGACATTGTATGAATACAAAAGAGAATATTAGTAGTGTTTGAAAACAAGTAGGTATACTTATGCTATATAAACTTTCTAATATAAGCATTCATGATAGATCGGTCACATTATTAACAATGATCGATGAGAAGATGGCCGTTATACCATGGAACAAGGAGAGGAGGTATGCCAGTACACCAAGAAAACAGCGTAGATCAGAAATATGCCAAAACAGTTAAAACCTAGATAGCGCTGCAAAATGAGCGGGCTATACGGCTAGCTACGGCGGTCTAGGTTTAAAACGATTTTTTTTGACATATTTCTGATCTACGCTCAACTTACACTCCGCTCATTTTGCAGCGGTATCTAGTTTATAACGGTTTTTGCATATTTCTGATCAACGCTGTTCTCTTGGTGTATGGCATTCCTCTCCTCGTTGTTCCATGGTTATACTATCTGAAGGATAAATATGTCCAATTACTATAATCAAAAGGCGTTATATATGAAATACATAACAATTAATTTTATCTTATATACGTTCACGAATGACATAAATATAAATTTAATGAACACGAGTGCGAGAAACAGATAAATGTGTTCGCACAACTGCTTCGAATAATTACGATAAGGGGTGCAATAATGGACGGTAACTATATTATCATGTGGAGTTGTAATAGCATAACAATGTTGTCAACAAAACCTGTAGACATAGGCCTCTCGATAGGTGCACTATTGCGAGGCCTATGACCAGCTGCTTGCCTTGCTAGCGTACGGCTCAAAGTAGGTACTGACATAATAAATAATATTGGGCCAGTGTTTAAATTTTAAGCCACTCAAAATCTTCTGATTTGGACAACAACTTTCACCGGTTGGCAGTCGTTGATTTAGCCCTCTACCAAACAAAGAGATGTTATAAGTTTAACGTTTGTATCTGTATACAGGGTGTTAGGAGGTCGATGCAAAGCCGTGAGGGGGGAGGGGGGGATGGATGTTTTTAAAAATGTTTGACTGTTTTAGTCTACTCTAATTTTTTTTCAAACAACATTATTTTAAAGAGTATTTTTATTTTTGATCAATGTTTAATTATTAAACACCTCCCATTTAATCAGTTATGTGGATACAGAGATGATTGTATTGGTGTTTATCGATTGAATATCTACATATTAGGCTAGGGCGCAAATTAATTTGTAGGTACTAGTAACTGTCTGTTTGAACACTATGAACGAATAAGCGCTGATTTTGGTAAATTTTCCAAAAAGTCATGGATATTATGTTAACTAGGAATTCGACGACATTAGACTAAGTTAAACTAGCCTAGATAGATGCCTAACGAGGTGACCTAACCCCCCCCCCCCCCCCCCCTCACGGCTTTGCATCGACCTTCCTAACATCCTGTATATAGGTCCTAAATATATGAATCAATTTTGATTTTTTTTCATTTTCGAAATGCGACTTGATCTAGAATGTTCTTAGCTATGTGTGGTTCAGGAAAATCTAAGTCATTTAAAAATCATCAGCTCTTTTGTAAACGCCCGAATGTCAGGGCTTTTTAAAATCTAATCTCCATTGTAATATCAGTACCTATAGTTTTGACCGTATAGTTCGAAAAAAATGATACAGGCTACTTACCTATACTTAAATAATAAATTAAAATAAGTCTAAAATTTTCTACACCTCATAGGTCCTATATTGTTCAATTTTATAGTTCCCCATCGAGTTTAAATGACACCTATGTATTTAATATTTGTGTATCGACTTCCCTCCATTCGTAAGGTTGGAGTAAAGCAAAACGGCAATTATGTAAATGACAGCTCGTCGCGGGCAGCGGCCAAAGAACACGGAACCAGGCCACGCAGGTTGGTTTTAATCTTTCTTCTTCTTCTTCTCGTGTAGGCAAGTGATCAGCTCTGGTGTCAGAATTTTTAGGCCGCCGAATGGCTTTTGACTTGGCTTAACGACTATTGTCTTAAGACAATAGCCAGAACCGACGGATTAACGTGCCCTCCGAAGCGCAGTAGCGCTCAGTTGTAAATACCACTATTTGCTGTAGTGGTCACCCATCAAAGTAGTGACCGCAGCGGACGTTGCTTAACTTTACCGATTGGTTAGAAACGGCTAGCCGTGCTTCGCTATGAGCGCTGCCTTACCTTACCTAACCTTTACATCGTTAAGTGAACCTCTTGTAACTGATTATATTTTTATTGATGAAAATCCTAGGTGTCTGTTACTCAACCTGGCCGTAACCCCCCGCGTTAGTCGGCAGGTTGCTCCACATTAGAATTTAGATTCATTTAATTGAATTAATTTGTATTGACTCATACTTGGCAGGTAGCTGTCATAGGTAAACGGGGTCATGTGACGTAGTCAGTTTTTAAATTAATTTATTAATGCATAACTTCGAAGAAGCATAGAGGAAGCGACATATTTCAATATGATGCAATCTTTTAAAGTAATACTTCAGCAGTGGACGTCTTCAGGCTGTTGACGATAATGATCCTGCTTATAATAAAAAAAAAAATGATTAAAGTAGTGATCAAACTAGTACCTATATTTCATATAAAGTCGGACCAAACAACAACAATGTGGCAATAACATAATATTAAAGATCACATCATTAGTACTTCAACATATTTTATTACTCCAACTTCCACTCCTCAGACATAATACAACAGCATAAAGCGACATATTCATCAATATCTCCATCAAATCCACTGGTAGCTCTTCTTTTTCCAATATATAGATTTTATCCAGTTTTCACTTCTACCGCTTTTTTTCTTCGTTTGTTCTTATATGTTGCCCGCCATAGACTGTCAATATCTTGTTCCGTCCACTTTATATTGCAGCGCCCTCTATGCCTTCCGTGCACGAAACAACCACCAACACCCACCTGACATATTACTGATCTGTGCACCTGACCACCTCGGTCATCGAGATCCGTCGGTTTATTTTTCATAACGCTAACAAACAAGTATGCCTACTACAGCAGTAAAGAAGCTCCAGCAGTAATCACGACAATAAGTGGGTGACAGCTGGTCACCACCGCGCCGCGCTATAATCGGCGCGTTCACACTTTCATTACTGCTCCGCGCTATCTACGCGCGATAACAGAGTACGAGCGGCCGCGAGAGCGGATCAATAGGTGAAGTTTACTCTTACTGCATTACAACAATTTTGTTCTAAATATTTCTAATGCTAGACAAAGACATACAGGTTTTTACGGTACTGCATTAACTTATTTTCTTAGATGAGTTTATGTGTCATAACAATTTGCAATGCAGCACAGAACTTTGGAGTTTGGAGTGCACGATTGGCAAAGGGCATCTGTGGACACCATGGGCATGATATATAACAATGGTGGATACATGTTTATGTCTACCTCTTACAATAATTAAATTGATGCACTTGCACGTATACCCACCAACTGCATGAAAAAACTAGGTAGGTACCTACTGTAAAATAGATAGGTAAGTATCGTAAACAATGGTTAATTGACATGACTTCTCTATAAAAACGTAAGGACCCATTATAGCCAAAAGGTCTACAGAAAGACTTCTTTGGCAAATTTTGCAGTTGGTAGGTAATTTGTTGACGTGATAACCGAATCATACTTACAGCTCTACCAAAACTCTTGGCAATAGCTCTACGTTCAGGTACTATAACATACTAAAAAGGAGAGATTTCTAAATTCATTCTGTATTCATTATGTAGAAATAAGTAGGTAATGCAGTTAATATTAGAGAATTGATCCACTTTCATTTTATCTGTAGCGCTACTCAATTAAAATAGAAACACGAATGGATATATTTGACTAGAACATAATTTAACATAAATTCTAACATAATTACGTTTACCGTTACGTGCTGCCATCTATGCATCGTGCGTCAGACTACTAACATCACATAAAGGTCAAGCAGAACTTGAACGCGTTTCACTGGTTTCAATTTCAATGTAATTAGAACGTCTTCGTAATTTTATAACACTGATGTAGATGGCGCTCTATCACAAGAGCGTAAAAACTACAAGGTTTTCTAATTTTCAAAGTTGATACTGTCTTGGTGTTTTCTTCGGGAATGTGTAGAATGTGTACATACATCAACCACTTTTATGAATAATACCCAACTGGATTACTTATACAACTACACTACTACTACTTACTATTATATTATATTACTTGTACATCACAATAAGTAGGTATTTCATAAAAGTTAAGATAATTATTATCATCATCACAGCCTGAAGACGTCCACTGCCATTGACTATAAATCCAGCTTCCCCTCATACGAAAATTAGTGGTGTATTTTAACCACTAATTTCTAATAAATACTATGAATTTCTAATAAATCACGGGAACCCGTTGATGTCTTTTGTTTCATCCTGCTCTGTTCTTTGTAATTTCGTATGGCTTTGTCTCGTTTTGTTACGTCGCCCCCTGCTCGCGCAGCTAGGTGAGTCGTGTTTGTATGAGAAATTATGTTCACGAGCTATCAACGGGCTTTATAATCTTTGTCCACTGCTGAACATAGACCTCCACCACAGAGCTCCACTTTGAGCGGCTGCTCGACTCCCGCGTCCATGGGCTCCCCGTGGTTTTTTTTGGCAACTGATCTCTCTTATAGAGCGTGAGAGATATTACTGCCAGTGTCAAGTAGCATTGTTCATGTGAATATGTGAAATAATTCAATTTTCTATTACGATTTGATTTTATTGGTGATACCTGAAACAGATCGTCGGTCCACCGAGTGGGGGGCCGGCCTACGCTGCGTCTTACGGTTCGTGGTCGCCACTCGAGAACCTTTCTTCCCCATCAGTTGTCAGTTCTACGAGCGATGTGGCAGCTGCGCATTGCCATTTCAACTTGCTAATTTTAAGAGCCATAAGGTAAGATAAACTATGCCTCTTGCTTTTTTGTACTTATTCCATATCAATAGTGAAAGTATTAACGGCTAAATAAAGATTTCAGACGGTTCAGACACGAGTTTAATTTATTTTTGCTGAAACGTGAATTTTGGTTTATTTTGAATAAGTCAACAAACATAACACATGCAAATTTTAATCAATCTGATCCAAACCAAAATCGAGTCAGGCGTATTTTCGGCGAGTCGAGCGTGACGCCTAGATTGATGGCCGCCTCGTCACGTGCGCCGCTGAGCGTGACACGCCGCGCTGAGGAATCCTCATCAATATTCCGAGCCTAAATCCAATACACAAACATAATCATACGCGATAGGTACAAGGGACGTCTCATATTATTTTTGAATATTGTTTAGGATTTCGTGCACGACGCACGTGACGCGACCTTTGACTTGATCCCAAATTGAATAGCTTATGACCGCGAATTTAAATGAACAAACCCGATATTTCCAAACGTTCCATTCATACAAGTAGGTGATCTAAATAAAATATGTGCATTTTATTACCCGCTTTATCTGTGTCCACAATATTTAACACAGCACGGACACCTGGTTTGTTGATTGCGCCGTGTACTTGTAAATTATCTTAATTGCTCTGCTTTTCATCTCTTCTTTTTTTATTATAATGAAATGACGTGACGAGCTGGTCATTCGCCTGATGTTAAGCGACACGGCCGCCCATAACAGTTGCAATGTCACTCGAAACTTTTAAATATAAAGTTTCACGTGACACCGCACTGCGCACGTCATTCTGAGACATCAGTACAGTCTAGTAATCGGATTACTGGACTGCGATAAAGTCATAAAGTCTCATTTGCCCAGTAATTTCACAATTTTACACATTTCTTGACGAGACATGATGACTAAAATACAATAGAATAGAGCCGGTACTGATCAAGTTGCCTAAGAAGCAAGATCATGGGTAACCAAGCAGGGTGTTTCGTGAACAGCCCCCTATTGAATATGCATAACACATAATACCATTCATCTAATTTTTGAAGACGTAGCGCTCATAGCGAAGCACAACTAGCCGTTTCTAAGCGATCGGTAAAGTTAAGCAACGTTCGCTGCGGTCACTACTTTGATGGGTGACCGCTACAGCAAAAAGTGGTATTTTTAACTGAGCGCTACCGTGCTTCGGACGGTGCGTTAAGCCGTCGGTCCCGGCTGTTGTCGTAAGACATCAGTCGTAAAGCCAAGTCAGAAGCCTTTGGGCGGCCTAAAAATTCTGACACCAGGGCTGACCACTTGCCTTCACGAGAAGAAGAAGAAAACGGTTCGAATTATTGAAAAGTTTTGAAGTAACTTGAAAATCAGGTAGGTACTCATGACCGCAATCATTAATTCCTGGATAAAAATTGTTCCACCAATGACGTCCCTGTTATTCAACCTAAAAACTGCCACCTGTTATAATCCCTGTGTCCCAAAATCAGACCACGTATTTCACATAAAAGCAGCAACAGAAAAAGCAAGTAATATATCGTAACCAGAGCGATACCCACAACAATATTCCCATCATTTTACTAGGTGGTAGGACTTTTCTGCAAAGTTCGTCTAGGTAGGTACCACCGCTTTGCCAGTTATTCTGCCGCCAAGCAGTAGTGCGCAAGCGTTATTGTGTTCCGGTTTGAAGGGCATTGTAGCTAGTGAAATTACTGGGCAAATGAGACTTTATGATCTGATCACACAGTCCAGTAATCTAATTACTTGACTGTGTGATGTCTCAGGATGACGTGCGCAGTGCAGTGTCACGCGAAACTTTATTTTTTTAAAGTTCCGAGTGACACTGCAACTGTTATGGGCGGCCGTGTCACTTAACATCAGGTGAACGATCAGCTCGTCACGTCATTCATTCTCATAAAAAGAAAAAAAAAAAAGATGACCCCTACTCTGAATACATTAACTCCCGCTGCGTGATATATGCTCGCATCGACACACAATCGCGCATCATAAAGAGAAAAACTGATTTATCTCTGCAAGAGTAATAAATTTCAGTATAATTGGAGCACCATTCTTCGCGAGTCAAGGACGCAGTTAAAGTGCCGTAATCCAAGCGCGGCCGTCTCCGGGACTAACTATAAATAAGTCCCGCCATATAGCGATGGAGTTGATCGATGGTATTTGGATGAGGTGAGGTGGGACGAGCACGAGCGGGAGCTCTCGGAACTATAGCTACCTAATGGATTTGTTTTGTTTGCTCAGGTACAATAGGTTTTGATTGTGCATAAGGACTGGCTTGATATAATATTAGTTAACGTGCTTTCTTTCTATTACTAATTTGTAACAGACTCAAATATCACGTTAATATGCAGATCATTTGACTGGCCCGATAGCTCAGTTGGTAGTAGCTCTGCCTTCTGAACTGTAGGCTGTGGGCTCGATTCCCACCCGGGACAAACATTCGTGTGATGAACATAGGTGTTTGTTCTGTGTCTGGGTGTTGTATTGTATTCTATGTATGTATTTACAAACAAAACCTCGCCTCCATAACTAGCTATTGCTCTCCACCCGCTGTTAGTCATTGGCACACCATCCGCTTTTTGCTGCAGCACAATAGCTTGGCTCTTGGAGCCGGTCCCAAGCCCGGATAAAGAGGGAGGGCACTCGGGGGGGTGTGGGGTTTGTCATGTCAATACTGTTTTCGCTGACATGGTGACCTCCACACTCCCCTGCGGCAGCCCGTGGCCGGCGTGTAGATGGTGGGGGAGCGATAGTGTAGGCTTAGTGGTCGGGTTAGGTTGGGCTCATCGCTCCTCCACTATCTGCATGCAAAATACCGGGGGAAAGTAGCTTGGGCAACTGCTTTTACCATTGCTTTGCGCCCACTCATCACCATCATCTTAGTTCCACAGAGCTTTGTAAATTAAAATAAATCATGGAGTACACGAAATGCGATTTGACGATGCCATGCGACCCCGCCAGCACCCGGCGCCCTCCGGTTTCCGGGCCGGACGGTGGGAAGTTGGCTACCGAAGGCGACGGCGGGGTGGTGTCCCAGGCCTCGCCGGCCGCACATGCTACTGGACCGACAGCGGATACTGCAGCAGGGCCTGGACCAGTGCAGAAGACTAGCGGGCCAGGGCACGTGGTGCGCCCACACGCGCGCAACAAGAGGTGGCAGCACAGGAGGCTGTTAGAGCGCGAGGCGGCGGCGGCGACGGCGCGGGCATCCGGCGCTGTGTTGGATGCAGGTAAAGGGCGGGGTAGCGAGATGCCTCTTGAGCCTAACGCTACCTCGCCTAAAGTACAGAGGAACGGTGGTAAAAATCATCGTAAGAATATAAAGGAGCGTATGAGACGTGAAGCGGAGCGGGTCGACGCCTTCTACCGTCAGCAACGGGAAGGGGTGCTACAGCTGCCAGGCATATCGGCCCTCGCGCCGGCTGTCGTGGCGTGCATGGCGCGCGTAGACCCGGAAGGCACGGCCGTCGTCATCAAGGACAAGGGTGACTGCTCGATGGTGGTAGACATTGGAGAGCAGCGCTCGGGCCCCCAAGAGCGACAGGTGTGCGTAGGTACGGCCATGGCCGAAAACACGAACCTCGTTCCGAGGAAATCAGATAATGTTGACCCGGCGGAAGTGGTAGTCTCTGCGCCGTGCATGGTCCTCCCCCCGACTAGACCCCAACCGGCGACCGGCCCGTCAAAAGGCAAAGGTGTAGGGAAGGGTCGAAAGGGAAGTGAGGAAACCGGTGTTTCGGCAGTGTCAACCCTAAAGCCGACTAGACCCCAACCAGCGACCGGCCCGTCTAACGGGTCAGGTGTAGGAAAGGGACGAAAGGTGACTGCGGGTACCGATACCGACATGGCGGAGACCGCGGCGACTGCTGCAGTCATACATAACGAAGGTATGGGGGATGATGTCACTCGGGGTGCGAAGCGGCAGAGAAGCTCTGACCAAGTATCACCCACGGGCTGCGCAGCCGCAGACAAAAAAGTGCGCCTTGAAGGTGGAGGTGTGGCGGCTGTCACAAGCAACCCCAAAACAGCACAGGTAGGAGAGGCAAGCGGACCGACCTCATATGCTGACGCGGCCAAGACGTATCACCGAGTGGTTGTCTTGGACAAAGGAGGCATGCTGATGGATGAGGGCCGCGCTACCCTACTGAGGAAGACAATAGATAAGGTGCAGTACCTTCTATTCAAGAGTAATCGCGGCAAGCCGAAGGAGGAGAGAAGGCTACCGCTATACAGACAGCTACCCAGACTAACACGGGGCTATCTCAGGATGACACCGAGGGACGATTTTACGCTCGACTGGCTCCGCACCACGGTTGAGAAATTGCCAGGCCTGTGGGAGGGGTCAGGAGGGTATAAGGTTATCCCGGAGAGTGACCTGCCTCGGTACCATACTGGTATTATATATGTACCGGACTTTGGAGAGGACAGGGAAGATGTTGCTCGATGGCCGTTCGTTCTGAGGGAGTTCCTAGCGGAACTCAACCAGGACATCGGTATTGAGAACTGGCCCATCTTCACACACAGAGTTCGGCAGAAGGGCGAATGCTTCAATCATGTCCTTGTGATGGGCATTCCACCTGAAGATGTCGAAAAATTGAAACGTGAGGACTTTCGACTATACTACACCTCCGGCATGATCTTTGTTAAGATACGGGGGTACATGAGGTGTAGTACGTATGTAGGTTAGGTAGATCTAGCATATAAGAGCGTAAGTTATTGTAAATATGATGAGTAATTAAAGGTAGTCTATCAAGAGCAGTTGTTTCAATAATGCTACGTCCCCTCATGGCGACCCGTGCCATTTTTGGGGCTCGTGACCGGTATACGCGTGACGCATAAGTACTAACGCGGCGTAGTGTTACGGCTCCAAACGAAATTTAGCAAGTGAAATAAAAAATAATTTTAATTTTGAAATAATAATCTGCTGTCGATATTAGATTTAAATAAATAAAATTGAAAACGAAAGTCAAAATGTGCCGATCAAACGTCGGAAGGGAGACCGTTTTTATCAACCAGAATGCAGCGGGCTCCAATAATGCCCATTTGGAAGAATTGAAGACACACATGTCTACTATGAGCATTGTGCTTATGGTCATTTGCGTGCTGTTGGGGCTTGGTGCAGTTTACTTCCTGTACAAGCAGTACCAGAAATGCCACAATGGTTGGATTAGGAACGAGATGATGCAGAGTAACCTGAGAGGTTCCTTCGCCCGTGCCATAACTCGCAGAGAGGAGCGCAGCGTTAATATCCCAATGAAATAAAATAATAAAATTAATGAGTACGTAGCGGAAGTGCGAAGTGTATTTTAGTGTGTGCAGTGCAATAAATTAAAAAAATTATTTTACGGTGTAAAAATAAAGTAGAAATTCAATAAATGTGCAGCGGTAAAATAAAGAACAATATCCGTGACGTCGTCAAACTAAATAATAAATTATTTTCGCGTGATTTATTTTACTGAAAATGGACTCAATTAGGAACTGTTAAGTGATGTTTAAAATAAGGTTTTAGTAATCGGTGTTTAATAATAGTCGGAATATTGATATTATGTACTAGCAAGAAATAGTTTAAGGAGGACAGTGGCCGCATTCTGATACCGATGTATCAAGTTACGAAGTAACGCTCCGTGTCCCCTACTACGGTAACTCGATGAGAATGTGGTATGTATTATTTTATTGTATAATGGACTATTTTGTGTAAGGTAATGGAAAATGATTTATTTAAATGTGTAGATGAACTAGTATTAATAAGAAAATATTTGATTAAAAAAGGAAAATCTAGATTTAAAGGTAATGTTATTAAGAATAAATTGTCTGAAGCGGAAAGTATTTATGACAAGAGTAAGGAATTCATTCAATTATTGTCGAAAGAAGAAGGATTAAAAACTGATGTTTTAGAATCTTTGACGTTGTTGAAGAATGAGATAAAATCTAATTATTTACAAATTATTAATTTATGTACTGTAAAGAAACAAAGCGATAGTGATAGTGAAAGTGACTTTTCTGAAGCATTTGAACAGTTACAATCAATCATGGAGTTCGATTTGAAAACGGCGTGTAGTTTGATTCCTGTAATGAACGGTAATGAAAATAACATCAAGAGTACCATTGACTCTGTAGAAATGTACGCTGAAATGTTATCAGAAGCAGGGAAAAAGTTACTTATTAAATTTGTTTTGAAGAGTAGATTATCTGAAAATGCGAAACTGCGTATGACCAATGATTATACATCTGCGAACGATCTTATCAGAGATTTACGTCGTACTTTGTTGATTAAAAAATCATTTACTGCCATACAGTCACAGTTACAAAACGCAACACAAGGCTGGCGTACTATCGACCAGTATGGTACAGAGATCAAAAAATTATTTACCAATCTGACAATATCGCAAGCAGATGGAAATTCGCAAAGTTATGCTGTATTGAAGCCTTTAAATGAAAAACATGCTATAAAACGCTTTTCAGATGGGTTGAACGATCCTCGGTTGAGTACGATTATAGCTGCCCGAAATTATGAGAGCTTGAGAGACGCGATCCAAGCTGCAAAGGACGAGGAAGTGACCGCAGTATCAGCATCAGCAGTTGGAGGTATTATGCAAATGTCACATCGTGGTAGAGGTAAGTACCATAACAATAATTACCCTCATCAAAGACAGATCAACCACCAGTCCCGTGGTCAGCAAGGAAACCATCACCAGAATCAGAGAGGTAAGAACAACGGCTATACCAATTCATACAATAATTATTCTGACGGAAGGAATTTTAATTCACGTGGTAGATCATTCTATCATTCCCGTGGAAATGATCGTAGTACATTCAGTAATATAGATAGAGGTCGAAGTCAACGAGTTTCGAACGAGAATCGATCGAGTTATGAAACCAATGGTAGTGGTAATAGACATCGAGTGTTTTGTACTGAAGAAATTGATAGGAACGAAACTGTAACTCCTAGCACGAACGAAATGCAGTTTTTTCGAGCTTAAGCATAGCATTTTAGCATTACATGGAAAAGCAAAATTTTTATCATTTTACATTGGCAACAGAAAATATTTTAAGTTAGTAGATACTGGAGCATCATTATCTGTAATTAAAAGAGATGCATTACCAAATACTAGTTGCGTAATTAGAGATGAGACTACTATAAATGGTATTGGAGGTCAGATACAATCAACTGGGTTTATTCATCTCAACTTGACTCATCGCGATGATGAGCATTGTATCGAATTTGAAACCAAGTTTCATGTTTTCGATAACATACCGTTAAAGGCAGATGGAATATTAGGTTTAGACTTTCTGGGTCATTATGCATCGAATATTAACTTAAGAACAAATATCATCACCTTAACCAAATATGGAAAGGAATATTCTTTTGTTCTACATGACATCATTGATTACTCAAATGAAGTGTTACACATTCCAGCGCGAAGTGAATCAATTCATTATTTACTTATGAATACGGACTTAAAAGATGATTGTGTTATACCTAGCAAGCAATTATCGGAGAACGTTTTTCTTGCGGGATGTATAGGAAGAGTAAAGAACAATAGATTACCTGTGAAGATTTTGAACACCAATGAATACGATATTACTTTACCGATGTTTCAACCTGAGATATTTTCGATGCAAGATTATCATTTATGCGATTTCAAACCTAACAATAACAACTTAGAGCGTGCGAAAACTTTATTAAATACTTTGAAATTAGATCATCTCAATTCGGAAGAACGTAAATCTATTCAAGAATTATGTGCTAAGTATTCGGATGTTTTCTTTTTACCAGGCGACAAGTTAACAACAACTAATGTTTACGAACAATCAATTACATTGAAACCGAATACGAATCCAGTTTATGTTAAGCAGTACCGATTGCCTCATTCTTTAAAAAATGAAGTTAACAAGCAGATAGAAAAGATGATTGACAATGATATCATAGAAGAAGCAAAAAGTGAGTGGTCCAGTCCTATTTTATTAGTACCAAAGAAAAGCACAAGTAGCGACAAGAAATGGCGATTAGTTGTCGACTATCGGAAACTTAATGATTGTATTGTTAACGATAAGTTTCCTTTACCAAACATCAATGAAATTTTAGATTCTCTTTCTGGATCAGTCTACTTCTCACATTTAGATCTCAATCAAGGTTACTACCAGGTAGCTTTAGATAAACAGAGTAGAGAGTATACAGCATTTACTACAAACACCGGACAATACCAAATGAAAAGATTGCCAATGGGACTGAAAACAAGTCCAAGTGCTTTCAGTAGAGTTATGTCAGTAGCTATGTCTGGATAAACGTACGACAAATGTTTTATTTATTTGGATGATATGGTAATTTTTGGGAGAAATTTAGACATACACAACAAGAACTTGACAGATGTTTTGGAAAGATTAAGAAAAATTAATTTGAAGCTGAATCCTGAGAAGTGTAATTTTTTAAAAAAAGAGATTCTTTATTTAGGACATTTAGTAACAGAAGATGGAGTTTTACCCGATCCAGCTAAAGTTGAAGTACTTCAAAAGTATCCCGTACCAACAAATACGGATGAAGTGAAAAGATTTGTAGCATTTTGTAATTATTATAGGAAATTCATTAAAAACTTTGCTGAAATAACTTATCCATTAAACAAATTAACCCGAAAATATGAACAATTTGTGTGGACTGATGAGTGTCAAAGTTCATTTGAAACATTAAAACAAGCTTTGACAACTCCGCCAGTATTAGAATTCCCAGATTTATCGGAAAACAATGAGTTTATGATTCAAACCGACGCTTCAGGAACAGCTGTTGGCGCAGTATTATGCAACAAGAATATGAAACCAGTAGCATATGCTAGCAGACCCCTCAATAAAGCTGAACTCAACTATCCAACAATTCAAAAAGAGTTAGTTGCTATTGTGTGGGCTGTAAAATATTTCAGACCTTACGTGTATGGTAAATCATTTACAATTATGACTGACCACAAGCCATTAATATATTTATTTTCAATGAAAGATCCATCAAGCAGACTTCTTAAATTTAGACTAACATTAGAAGAATATGATGTTAAAATCTTATACGTGAAAGGAAAGGAAAACAGTGTTGCAGACGCATTGTCTAGAATAAGTATAACATCAGATACTTTAAAGCAGATGAATGAAGAAATTATATCGGTTATGACTAGAGCGCAGAAAAGGCGTTTAGATGAACAACCAGACAAACCAATTTCTAGCAAATCCGACGAACCGTGGCCTGATCACCCACAAATTGTTGAAGTGCTAAAAATACCAAGTAATACTGTAGAAATGACTTTTATAGAAAATGACGAAATAAATAAACTAAGAAAACGAAACGACATTGATAGAGAAGAAGAATGTTTTATTTATAGCGATGAAAAAAGAATGTTATATATTAATCTTAACTTTAGGGCACAATTTACGCGAGCCGAATTTGTGACTAAGTTAGATGAATTTAGCAAGAAAGTGAATATAAATGAACTATGCATAGTGAAAAGTAAACAATACGAAAGTTTTATTAAAGATGTTTTAAAAGAGATAAAAGATAATAAAGAGTGGACCGGTCCTCGAATTTATGTATTGAAAGGAGTTAGAAGAATTGATGACAAAGAAGAAAGAAACTATATTTTACACGACTTTCACCTACTACCCACCGCAGGTCATGCAGGAGTACGTAGGATGACGAATAATATTAAGAGAAAGTTTTATTGGCCAGGTTTAGATAGAGACGTTAAAGAATTTGTGAGTAAGTGCATTAAATGCCAGAAAATGAAACATTGTACATATGTCAAGGCACCCATGGAGATAACTACAACAGCTTCATATGCTTTTGAGAAAATTTATCTCGATATAGTAGGTCCTTTAGAAAAAGACATTGAAGATAATTGCTATGTCCTAACGTTACAGTGCGAGCTTACTAAGTTTGTAGAAGCATATCCACTGAAAACTAAAGAAACGGTAAGTGTAGCGAAAGCTTTAGTTGATAATTTTATTTTAAGATTTGGAACACCAAATGTCATAGCGACGGATCGTGGAACGGAATTTGTCTCTTCAATAATGAACCAGGATGTAAACTTTTAGGTATAGAAAAATTAACTTCTACAGCGTATCACCATCAATCGATTGGAGCGCTTGAGAATTCACATAAAAATCTAGGTGCATTTTTAAGAATTCATTGTGATGGTCATAAAGAAACGTGGAGTCATTGGTTACCATTTTGGTGCTACAGTTTTAACAATACAGTTCATACAGAGACAAAGTACACACCGTTCGAATTAGTATTTGGTAGAGCTAGTGAAATTCCATGTAGAGTAAGTCAATGTATAGAACCTTTGTATAATCCGGAAAACTATCCTTTAGATCTTAAGTTTAAATTACAAATAGCACACCAAGATGCTCGTAATAATTTATTGTTAAGTAAACAAAAACGCAAGTTTTTGTATGATAAAAATGTAAAAAATGTAACTTATAATAATGGACAATTAATTTTAGTTAAAAATGAAACAGCAAGTAAGTTAGAAACGCAATGGAATGGCCTATTTGTTATTTTAGATGATTTAGGTGTTAATGTTAAGATTTTAAAAGGTAATAAAGAATATGTTATTCATAAAAATAGGACAAAGCCATTTAAAATATAATCATGTAACCAAGCAGTAGATGATAAAATGATGTACGAGTATAAGCAAAAATATATCTGTAATAACAAATATATTTTTCTCTCTCGCCCCCGAGGTGAGGTGTAGTACGTATGTAGGTTAGGTAGATCTAGCATATAAGAGCGTAAGTTATTGTAAATATGATGAGTAATTAAAGGTAGTCTATCAAGAGCAGTTGTTTCAATAATGCTACGTCCCCTCATACAAGTCGGGGGATGCTGTGGGGGCGGCGCCGGGGGATCTGACGACTGCATGTGCCACGGTGAGTGGCACATGCGGGCCGAAGGATTCTGTCGGTGGCGCAAGCGGAGCACCCTCTGAGGATGTGGATTGGACAAGGGAGGAGATGGACCGGTTTCTGGAGGCGGGTGATGGCGGCGAGGACGATATTGTAGGCGACATTATGGGCCTGAATATCTTCTCGCCGGCTTCATCCGTCGACCTAGGCAGGGCCGGACCCTCCTCTGCCCAATCCTCAAATCAATAGGGTGGGTGGCCAACCACTCATACTAAAGGCATGTAGATAGTAGGACGTGAGGCTATAAAAATGGATGGATTAGGGGATAAAAATTCTAAAAACCACACAGATCATAATATTGGCACCGCCTCTAAGGCTGGTAACTTACACAGGCTAGGTAATTTCAGTAAAATCAATATCGTACAAGCCAACATCCAACATAGCGTCACAGGATTCGCAGCTTTGCGAAGAACCCTAGAGGAGCAACCATACACAATAGCACTGGTCCAGGAACCTTAGTTAAGTCGGGGACAGGTAAGTGGTTTCAATGCCCTTCGAGGCACGGTTTTCACTTCTCCGGTGCAACGTAAAACGAGGACATTTATATACGTTCCCAATCCTTTAAAAGCGTCTTTGGTTACGCACTTGTGCACTGATGATCTAACAGTTGTTAGGCTAGAGACAGGCTTGCAAGGTAAGCTTCACACTATCCTTATGTCTTCTGGATACATGGATATTACAGCAGAAGCACCACTCCCAGAGCTGGAGGAGCTAATGCAATTCTGTTCACTAAACAAATTTGAATGCATCATAGGTTGTGATGCAAACGCACATTGTACTGTTTGGGGCTGCTCAGACACTAATGAAAGAGGGAAGGACCTACTGGACTTTACCTTAAGACACAATTTAAATATACTAAATCGCGGCTCCGAACCAACTTTCGTGACGTCTTGGGCTAGAACGATAATTGACATTACAATGGCTACAAACGAAATCGCAGATACGATAAATGATTGGCGAGTTGCAGTAGATGAGATTTCTTGTGCGGACCATAGGAGGGTCAGGTTTAGCCTAGATATAGGGAGACATGAACCACGCACTTACAGAAATCTGAAGAAAACCGATAAATCTATATTCAGAGAAAGTTTAGAGGTTTCATTGGCCGGGATTCCGCAAATGTGCGAAACTGCTGGTCTCTCGCCAAATGAGATTGAAAAAACTATTGAGTCAGTAGTAAGAGTGTTAAAAGGAAGCTATGAAAAAGCTTGCCCTTTAAAAACGGAAGGTAGTAGAATACAGCACAAGAAAGATAGATGGTGGAACAAAAAACTCAGTAAACTGAGGAAGAGAACTCGACACTATTTTAACAGAGCCATGAACACGAAAGCGAAGAAAGATTGGCAAGACTATAGGAAGACACGACACCGACTAAAAGTGGAAATCACCAAGAGTCGGAAAGGCTCGTGGGAAAGATACAGTACCTCGATCCAGTCGGAGAGCGAGACTGCAAGATTGAGGAAACTGGTATCTAATGACAGACAGTTTAAACTTGGCACTCTCAAAAAACCGGATGGAACATACACCACGTCGGAACAAGAGCAATTCAATTTACTCTTACAAATCCACTTCCCAGAGTGTCAACTAGACCATGAGAGGGGATGGGAAACACAGACACCACACGAGCCTAGCAAAGAAGACTGGGACTTTGCAAATTCTATCGCTACAGAAGAAGCCCTTTCATGGGCCGTGAGTACGTTTCAACCATTCAAGGCTGCGGGGGTAGATGGAATATTTCCTGCACTGCTACACTGGAGTTTGAATAAAATCAAACACTACCTTGCGGCTATTTTCAGAGCTTGTCTTGCCTGGAAGTACATTCCGAAGGCATGGAGGGAAGTTAAAGTAGTGTTTCTGCCCAAACCGGGCAAATCAGACTACACAAATCCAAGGTCGTTCAGGCCCATTAGCTTAAGCTCGTTTCTCTTGAAAACACTGGAGAGACTATGTGATAAACATATTCGCAGTGGACCGCTGGTGAAAAATCCGGTACACATAAATCAACACGCCTACCAGTCAGGCAAATCGACGGAAACTGCCCTTCATCAAGTGGTGCACAAGATAGAGTCAGCCCTGGAGACCAAGCAGTCATGCTTGGTTACTTTCATCGATATTGAAGGGGCTTTTGACAAGACGACGTTCCCTAGTATAGAAGATGGACTGAGGAACCGAGGCGTCGATGAAAGAGTGAACGGTTGGGTCACGACAATGCTGTCAAATAGAGCGGCTAGTATCGAAACTTCAAAAGTATCACGTTGTGTCGTTACAAGAGGCTGCCCACAAGGTGGAGTGCTATCACCACTGCTGTGGGTCATAGTGGCGAACGAACTTTTAGAACTCTTGAACAAAGATGGAATTTACACCATCGGATATGCGGATGATCTAGCTATAATGATTTCGGGGCTTTTCGAGGCGACTTTATGTGAAAAAATGCAGAGGGCACTTCGTATCGTTGAAAGATGGTGCGAACACCATAGTCTATCTGTAAATCCACAAAAGACAGAAATGGTCTTATTTACTCGAAAAACGAAGATAGGAAATCTTAACTTGCCTACTTTGTTTGGAACGCAGCTATCTCTCAGTAAGGAAGTCAAATACCTAGGCATTTGGCTGGACAGCAAGCTGTTGTGGGGGAAACAACTAGAACATGTTACCACAAAGGCGACAAATATACTATGGCAGTCCACAAGAGCAGTTGGTAAGGACTGGGGACTGAGGCCAAAATTGTGTCGGTGGTTGTATACAGTGATAGTCCGACCAGTTCTAACTTATGGTTGTGTCGTGTGGTGGCCTAGAACAAATTTGGTTACCACGATCAGTAAACTACAGCAAGTTCAAAGGTTGGCATGCTCATTAATCAGCGGATGTACGAAAACGACGCCATCTGCTGCCCTAGACATAATCCTAGGTTTGACACCACTACACCTTCACATACAACAGGAAGCGATGGCGTCAGCCCTGAGGATTAAATCAACAAACCAGTGGAAGAGCTCTGGGCTCATGACGAACCATTGCAGGATTATAGAGAGGGCAAAGAGAATTATTCCGGATGCCTGTCAGGGTACCGACAAAATAGTGAGTTCTTACCTTGACAACAAAAGGTACGAGCTGTGCACGACAGTCGACATCTCAGAAAGTGTTAACTCAGATATATACAGCCATTGCAACATCTATACAGATGGTGCAAAAAACAGGACAGGGGTAGGGTGTGGTTTCTACTCTCCGGAGTTAGGAATCGCGGAATCAAAAGCCTTGAAGGTTACCACTACAGCTTTGCAGGCGGAAGCTATGGGATTACTGCTGGCAGCAAGAGCGTTACTAGCAGTAGATGTACCCTTTGCAGGACCAGCGGGAGATCGCGAAGGTGTGAAAGTAAAAATAACATTTACTACAGATAGTGCGGCCATTATCTATGCACTCAGGAAGCCTACAACAAGGTCAAGAGTGGTATCAGAATGCCATACGGCCTTGCAAAACTTATCAGAAAAATATAAAATAGTAGTAAGGTGGACGAAGGGTCACGGCTCGTGTCCAGGAAACAATAAAGCAGATACTCTAGCAAAGGAAGGAACGGAGAAACAGGTTGAGGTTGGCATTGCGGAACTATGTAAACCCACTGCAACAGAAGTCAGAACCTTACTGCACATTCACACGGAAAAAGAGCAGCAAAGTTTATGGAACAGAAAAACTGATTGCAGGCAAGCAAAGGTGATGTTTCCATCCTTAAATAGGAAAATCACAAACAATTTGCTGAAATTAACGAGGCAAGACCTCCGCCTTATGGTGGGTATCATCACAGGTCACTGTAACCTCAATTATCACTTGCACAAGATTGGTGCCACGGATAGCCCTCTATGCCGGGGTTGCATGCAGGAAAACGAGACAGTGGAGCACGTGCTGCTATATTGCACAGCCACAAAAGAGGCAAGAGAAACGACGCATCTACTAAATGATCAAGAACAACGACCACGGGATCGACTGCAATCGGTCTCCAGACCACCATCTAATGTTACATCACTGGAACAGTTGTGCCAGCAGCCCAAAGCCGTGCTCCGATACATAAAGGAGCTGGGCTGGCTTGGGTAAATGCTGGCAGGGGGAAATGCACAATACACCCCATGCGGGACGTCAGTGCAGGCCTTACCGCCCCCAAATAGAATAAGAATAAGAATAAGAAGTGCCGTAATCCAAGCGCGGCCGTCTCCGGGACTAACTATAAATAAGTCCCGCCATATAGCGATGGAGTTGATCGATGGTATTTGGATGAGGTGTGGTGGGACGAGCACGAGCGGGAGCTCTCGGAACTATAGCTACCTAATGGATTTGTTTTGTTTGCTCAGGTACAATAGATTTTGATTGTGCATAAGGACTGGCTTGATATAATATTAGTTAACGTGCTTTCTTTCTATTACTAATTTGTAACAGACTCAAATATCACGTTAATATGCAGATCATTTGACTGGCCCGATAGCTCAGTTAGTAGTAGCTCTGCCTTCTGAACTGTAGGCTGTGGGCTCGATTCCCACCCGGGACAAACATTCGTGTGATGAACATAGGTGTTTGTTCTGTGTCTGGGTGTTGTATTGTATTCTATGTATGTATTTACAAACAAACAGTATCTAAGTATTCTATCAGTTATCTGGTTCCTAGTACAAGTTATGCTTATAGGTTAGGGCTAGATGGCACTGTGTGAGAGATCCACACATATTTAAAAAATTCAAAGAATTTGAAGGTAAATATAAGCAACAAAACATAAAGAATTACAAACGTAATAGTCTAATTTTCAATCAGTCGGTGAAAGATTGGGCAGCCTTTG
Organism: Ennomos quercinarius; assembly: GCA_910589525.2. Classification (NCBI taxonomy): domain Eukaryota; kingdom Metazoa; phylum Arthropoda; class Insecta; order Lepidoptera; family Geometridae; genus Ennomos; species Ennomos quercinarius. Next base: position 19,387,465 of record OU342492.1, on the reverse strand, counting down.
GCGTGGACGTTATATTTGCGTGGAAACCTACACATCACCATCCCAAAACAAAATAGAAGATGATTCCGCGCGGCTGAATCAGCAGCGTAGCGGTACTCGCATGTAGGTCAATATTTGACAGTTGAAACGCTGCTCACAAAATCCTAAGTGTGACCATAGAACGTTGGAATGCAGAGACTTTAAGGAACACATTGGTTTTGAACTCTGGACGACTTGTTCTGCAAATATAGTTAAGTAAACCCACCATTAATAGAATAATTATGTAGAAAAGCACGGAATGAGAAAGGTGCTATAGTGAAAAATTGTAATACCTATCTATGCAAAGATTGCAAGTGTAGGTAAAGCTGGCACAAGTAAATTGTCTATAGTTTGATATATCAAAGTTAACAGCTGGACAATGAACATTAGTCACGTGACAGGTGTTCATTGTAAATCTGATTAATGACGCTAAAGTAGTCAACAGAAATTATTAATTTTAAATTTTCCATTTTAAATTACTATGCATACATAAATCCCGAATGAAATGGCAAAATTATTAGCGATCATTAATTACATGCCATAGATGTAAATAAAAGAGGGAAGATGTAAGATACCAGCTTTTTGAAAGTGGTCCAATGCACACAATTTATCATATGAAAGAAAGTGAACTCATCTTCATCATCATCAACGCTGAGCGAAAAGCACAGTCAGATGCAGGATCAGGTTTAGCGATGTAGAACGTAGGTACGAGTACCATCACACCTACCATGTCTTCTTCTTTGAACTACATCTACTTACTACTTATACACTTAGAATTGTAGTAAAGATATATGTTATTCATATATCGTGCATTTGTTATTTCCAACGATAAAAGTAAACAATAATGTTATTTGATTATTTATTATGTTTCCAAATCTAACAGTTTTGTTTGTGTAACCCAATTTGAGAAACAGAAATGCCAATAAATGTCGGTTAATCAATTGGTTTGACAAACAACGAAGCTCTTCGTTTGATTACAGTCAATTTGTTTTGAAGATAGTAAGTAAATAAAGTGGTTAAATAAAGGTATATATACATACATACATAACAAATTGTCTAGTCTTGTCATGAGCTAATTCCACAATCGTCGGCGTCCGTCATTATAGGTAGGTACATAGGTAGGTCTTGACATATTTAGGTATGTTCTACAGTTCATAAACGTTGCGTTTTGGTAATACTGTAAGCTAACTATTACAAACTGAATAATAAATAAATTAATAATAATTAGGTAGGTCCAACTTCGACAAAGAGGTGGCGCGAAGAATCCAACTCGGCTGGGCAGCGTTCGGGAAGCTTCGTCCTATCTTTTCGTCCAAAATACCGCAGAGCCTGAAAACGAAAGTTTTCAATCAGTGTGTGTTGCCAGTGATGACTTATGGAACTGAGACATGGTCTCTTACTGTTGGCCTCATTAGTAAGCTCAAAGTCGCGCAGCGAGCTATGGAGCGAGCTATGCTCGGTGTTTCCCTGCGAGATAAGCTCCGGAACGAGGAGATCCGCAGGAGAACTAAAGTGACCGATATAGCTCTTAGAGTTAGTAAGTTGAAGTGGCAATGGGCAGGCCACATCGCTCGTAGAACTGACAACCGATGGGGAAGAAAGGTTCTCGAGTGGCGACCACGAACTGGAAGACGCAGCGTAGGCCGGCCCCCCACTCGGTGGACCGACGACCTGGTGAAAGCCGCGGGGAGCCGATGGATGCAGGAGGCGAGCAGCCGCTCAAGGTGGCGTGCTCTGGGGGAGGCCTATGTTCAGCAGTGGACGTCTTCAGGCTGTTAATGATGATGATGATGAATAAATAAATAAATAAATAAATAAATAAACCAAATAGAAGGGAGGCAAAATATAAAATTGAAAAGATAAAAATATCCTCATCACGAGACTAGCCCATGCACTCGATGGTTTTTTCGTACCCTCTTTATCACCTCATTTGACCTACTTAAACATTGAATTTTCTTTAAGTTATAAATATTTTTTAAGTCTATCCCTATTTCCTACGCTATCATAAACGCCACAAAACTTCGTTCTAGTTTTTGATTAGTTACACCGTCTTTTGTTTTTTCGATCGCTTTCAATATTCAAGTTTCAAAAAAGGGCAAAATCTGAAGTAATGTAAAACTACTATCCGAGAGATTTTAAACCTTATCGTTTGTCTGAGCCATGTTTCCGTGTGCTTCCTATTTAGTGGTTTAGGCTAGGTTTAGGCATTGTCAGCTCAGACAGTTAGTCAAGACTTACTTTTGATAGGTATTATAGACAAATTTGAGTGATCTGCAATCTTATTAGTTCTCAGCAAATGCATATAATCTAGGCCGCATTAATTTATATCTAGGTATATTTTCGACTTGCTAAGCCAATTCTTATTCTACTGCATAGACCCGAGACGATCCCTTAAATATTTCATCACCACATTTAGCTAAGTTATTGATACCGATTAGTCGATAAGGGACAGCCCTGCAAGCAAGTCAGAACGTTGCTAATTGAAGGGCTGCGACGTGGAAACCGACAGAACCCTTCCATTTACCGTGCGATAGGGACAAGATACTTATCGTTTTCCTGAAGATTGTTAATCTATGGTCATCTCAGTCTTTTTTTTTTTTTTTTTTTCATCAAAATATTTAGAATTGTAAAGCGTAGATAACTAATTACTTAATTATATATCTGCGATTAAATTCAAATCAATTAGAAGGTAAACCGGAAAGCTAACTAATAAGTCTTCATTGAGCCATTTTGAATGGGTATCACAGAACGTGGATGCTCTCCCCGCGTGTATGCAAATATTTATTAAAGCTCGCAAGGAGGGTTCTTGTAGCGTTCATGACGTGACGCCACACGATGCCACGCCACGCCACGTGAGCAACATGTAAGCGATCTGCGAACACCGCGCTTTACATATTTATACACGAAGGCTTGATGATTATGTATGATGTTCTTCTTTGTAACGACGCCGCGACGTGTCAAGATGTGTTGTCTAATGTGCTTTGCTTTCAAAAAGATTATATTATTAAAAATATTGCTCTAGCGACCAACATACTTTTTAGTGCTTATTATATTGTTGTCTTTTCTTTTATTATATCTCAGATTGCCATTTAGATCACATTACTAAAATAGAATAAACTAGTTACGCCCCGCAGTTTCACCCGCAGATAATAAGTATCCTAGTTAATCCAGCGTATACGCTATCTGCATTCCAAATTTCATCAAAATCAGTTTAGTAGTTACCGAGATAGAAGGTAACAAACATTCACACACACAAACTTTCGCATTTATAATATTACTAGCTTAGGAGAGGGAAAAAGATAAGGGAAAAGGATGAATGCATGAAACGGTGAAAGGAGGCAGGTACCCTGCCTCCTTTCCCTTCACTCTATCCCATAGTACGGGATAGGAGTGCCTTGGGACCTAATACTGAAGGTTGAATGTCTGTAATTTCCGAACCACAAAACCGAAGACCTTGAAATATTTACGGGACAGTATTTAAAACACCCCCTTTTCAACAAAAAAGAAAATGAAAAAAATTATGGTAGATATTGGCTTTAGTATCGATTATAGAGAGCCCTCCGACCAAAAAATTGCAAAATATCTTTAATGTACAGAATTGACCCTTTTGCAGTTTTATTATATAATAAGTATAGGTTAGTAGGATAAGGATTAGAGTTAGGAAAAATAATTAAAATGCTGTCTATTAGATCCCTTACATAAACATAGTAGCAACATTACAAATATAGAAAACGCACACAATATTAGCAGCCTACAGTCTACAGTTTTGCTAAGTTACTATTAGGCACCTAAAATATGTTTTTATTTTTGTAAGTTTTATAGATATGTTTTATGTTTATATTATCTTACCGAGAAGGGTTGACGTGAGGCAGGCGGCCGGCCGGTCGTAAAACCCAGAAGTCACTTGCTTTTTCTATAAACTGTGCGTGAAACCAACCTCAACCTTTTCAGCTGCACGATCGTAAAGACAATGCTGACTTACCCCATCTGGTGGGGTATCATAAGAGGGGTAGGTGGATGATGATTCAGATGTTTTAAGCTCTTTCAGGATGTACAATTATCAATCTTATCTCGAATAATTAGAGTCCTACAAACAAAAATTATTGTAACCTGGGGCCTGGGTCTTTTCAAGTCAAGAGTGAATGGGGATTGGGCATCTCATGGGCAAACGTGCTCAACCTTAGAAAACTGCGTCACTTATCATCAGGTGAGTTGTTGTTAAACGTATGCCAGTTTTAGCATAAAAATAAATAAAAAAAACCTCACGTTTTTAATATTTAATAAGTAAAGCACAACACACAGCGTCTATATACTATTATGATTGTGAAATATAATTACTTACATAAGATTATGTGTAACTTCTATTTCATCGATCTATTAATTAAAAAAGTCATTACTCCCGCTTTCACAACTTTTTCTTTTTATAATATTGGTCGGAAGTTAGGACCAGGATTTTTATGAGAGGGTTATTAATATTTTTTTACGTTGTAATGCTGTGCTAATTTGAACCTTGACTACAAGTATGTATAGATATATATATCTAAGCATCATGCAACATTAAACTAGGGCGAGAACCAACATGTAGAGTTGAGTTGTGTGAATAGTTTCATTTCCGGCGCCATCTGCGCGGAGTGGCCGCCATCAAATAAAACGGCCGGCCTATATCCAGCGACATGGCGCGGCGGCGGACGGGTACGGTGGCAGGAAGTGGTGAGTATCCTTACTTCCCTGTTCATATACTAGTTATATCATCTCTACTTTTGTCACCTTATAATGTGAGCCTGTGGCCGCGCCTCCTGCTGATCGATGACTCTCGAGGTTCGTGGTCGTTGACGTCAACGTAGATGCATTATTTAAATAACATTTACATAGCGCACTTTAGCCATAGGGAAATAGCGTCCAATTACACATGGAAGAGGATTGGATTCGATATCGTTGATGGTTTGATTCTACTGGTGTTTAACTGTAAGGTTCTTTTCAAAGGTGAATTTAAAAGCTATACCAAAATGCAAAGCTGTTAATATACCGCAGGACGTTCGTAGCTTTTCTGAAATTGATCATTTTGAGAAGTGTAGGTACTTTTTGGGAGGAAATATTCTAAACTTTGATTATCTACCTATCAGACAATCTAGGTATAAGGTTCTGAAAGCTTTGTCAATAGAGCATGACCCTAGTCAATAGCACATGCTCCTGAGTCACAAGTTTTGGTAATAAGAACGACATCTGGTTCTAATAAATTTAATTTTTAATCTGTGATTAAGTAACAGAAAAAAGCACAAACCATAAATTAAGTAACACTATTGGTAGACATATATTTGTCTACAACTTCGAGAGTATCGTTCCCAATAATTACCGGTATGGGTGGAACATGAGCATTAGACATGATTTTCGTATTGTCCATGTTTATCTTAAGACCAACCTGGTGGGAGACTCTACTGAGGTCGTTGAGCACGATGCTTAGGTTCTCGAGCGACTTCGTCATTATGACTATATCATCGGCAAAACGACGATTAGTGATGTACTCGCCATTTATGCTGATGCCAGATCCTCAGGTCCATAACTAATGTAAAAAACCAGCATACAAATTATCTTTGTTCATCCCAGAATACCAGATTTACTAAAACAATGGTAATTACTCAAGATTTCTAGCAAATTAAAGCCTTTGTAAAATGGAAATAAGTCATTATATTACCGTTTGATGTTTGAAAAGTAGTCTCCTTTGAAGAATCGCCTTGTTTGATCACAAAGCGAACAGAACATGCACACTTGTTAATAAGACACAAACTTTTTTACAACAAATGGCATTTTAATTTTAATAAGCTCGTATAAACTGTAGCAAGGTAAGTATTAATAAATGAATGCATCCGTTAGAGAATGTACTGAAAATTAAGCCTCATTATTGTTGTACTAAACTATTCTATGAATCTAAACTATTACCAAACTTAAACTATACAATTAAAAACAATATAATACAAAAATAATATATTTATACTACTACCAGTAGGCAAAGTGCCCAAAATGCTGGCAGCATTTCCACGTTGAATGGCAATGCTCAACCTTTGGCCGAAGAAGAGGTCAGCGTTTTGGTCACGTGTTCCTTTGACCAGACGTTTGGATAGGTCTATAAAAAAATTGGTGAGCGCTTAGTCCCCACGGGCTCAGCGTTTCGAACCCAAAAGGCGCAAAAATAAAACCGCTATCTATGTTACTATACTTGCACCTTTTCAGTTTCTCTGCGGAATCCACAGCCGCGCCAGTCTTGTCTTGTGTTCCGGGAAGATGTGAACATCTAGAACTCTAGAACTGTAGATACAGGAAGGTTAGATCAAGATCTATGCTTGTGTTTGGTGGGAGGTACTTACTTAATAATTAGTATTGAGAGATAATTTCTTCGTATATTTTTTTATCAGATATGCGAGATTTTAAAGTAAAAAGTTAATTGATTCTTTTTTATTATGATTGTCTCAAATTAACGTTCATTCAAATAACCCTGACACTTTTAAATGAGTTTTGGTAAATTACAAATCTTAAGATCAAGATTTAATTAAAAGAACAAATACACAAAGCATTTAGGTAATATTGAGCCCGAGCTAAATAACAAAACGGCTTCCACCACTTCACGCTCCATTCACTGAGGTATTAATAAAGTGCGAACATTTTTAATCAAAAATTTACTTCGGAAATTTAACGAAGATATAAAAACGGGGTCGGTCTGAACCGTTCTGAATCGGTCCTTTTATTATGGTAAATGACTTCCGAGAGTGTGAAAACTTGAAAAAGAACCACTGTGTAGTTGTATAATTATTTATAATATCTGTGTCAGGCACGAAGTCTCTGAGTAGCGAACGCGTACAGGGGCGTACCGTGAGCTCATAGCGCGATTCAAAACAGAGCCTATACCGGATCGCTTGTCAAAATCCCCATACAAAAAAACAAAGCGATCCAATATAGGCTCAGTTTTGGATCGCGCTAAGAGCTCACGGTACGCCCCCTGTTTTTAATTTCCGCGTCACAGCGCTCGTAGCGAACCTCAACTAGCCATTCCTAACCAATTGGTAAAGTTAGCTGCAACGCTCGCTGCCGTACTTGTGTAGAATTATTATCTGTGGCTTCGGTTACTACTTGAGTGGGTGACCGCTGCAAAATCTGGTATTTACAACTGAGCTTTACCGTGCTACAGAGAATAGGTACGTTAAGCCGTCGGATCCAGCGGTTGTCGTAGGGTAATAGTCGTTAAGCAAAATCAGAAGTCATAGGGCCACTTAAAAATCGAGGCTGACTGACCATTTGCCTACACGAGGTTAAGTCTGAACCGATTGAGCTAAAAATAGGTGTTGCTCAAGGATCGTGCGTCTCTAACTTAACTTTCAGCTTGCTAATGAACGATCTTCCAGATGCTGTACCTGACGCGTAACTCCTCATGTATGCCGATGACGTGGCCGCTATTGTTACAGCGACGGAAGTGACGGCGCTGGAACAAAAGCTAAATAGTGCGGCTCGTCAATTGGCGTACTGGTTCAAAGTAAACGGCCTAGCACTCAACCCAAAAAAGACGAATGTAACGCATTTTAATCTGTCGGGAAGACGCTATCCAGAACTTACCGTGAAGATGGAAGGAGAGACATTGCAGCAGGTTGATACGTTTACTATGGTTGGTTTCCAAATGGATAGATGCCTTACCTGGACTAGACACTTAGACACTTTGTGTGACAAAGTAGGACGGGCATGTTTCGCCCTTGGTCGGGTTGCGTGCGTCCTGTCACAGCGAGCGGTTCGCGATTGTTACTACGCGACTGTACAGTCTTTGCTGGCTTACGGTGTCGATCTCTGGGGGAACTCGGCAGATTGGCACCGTGCATTCGTCATGCAGAAGCGGGCAGTTCGGGTGGTCGCACGCGTCGCACCCCGAACACCGGCGAAGTCAATCTTCCAGAGTTTAAAGATAATGACTCTTCCAGCACTACACATGTACCACGCCTGCATCTATATTTATAAACAGTTAGATACTTTCCAACAGCATAGTAACGCGCACAATATCAGTACGAGGCATGCGCATACGCTCGTCCTGCTGAGGCATAGACTCACCAAGTCGAGCAAATGCACGCGTATTTTTGGTGTGAAAGTGTACAACCTGCTGCCGGAGTCCGTGCGCAGTGCGAAGACATTGCCCATATTTAAGAACAGACTAAAATCCTTTTTAATTAATATGGCTCCGTACAACGTTCAGGAGTTCGTTCCAAATATAAAATGATGATATGATTATTATATGTAAACTGAGTACTTACTATTATAGTATCGACTAGTGAAATTTACTTATGTAAATTATTATGTAAAATGTACCTATTTATGCTTATCTTATTATGTATTTACTATGATTTTCTGTTATTGACTTATAATTTTATAATTATGAATAAATATTATCATTATCATTATCATTATCACGAGTAGAAGATGGAAATTCCGTGCCATACTCAGAGTCAGAGTCATAGTCAGAGTCATACTGAGTGAGGATATCATTCCTAAAAAAATGCAGGTTTATTTATGTTTGATCCACAGCAGAGATTGGCGAGAGCTTCGATCCTAAACCTATTTCGCCGCTAAGTAGGTCTACCACTCATCTACTCGTCTCTTATAAGCCCACCGGCGCCATGAGGCGTCACGCGTAAATTTCCCAAACGGCCTCTCGCGCCATTCCGTCGTCGTTCCACAAACAATGGTGAATATGTCAAAACACCGCTCAGGAATAGGTAGTGATAACGATCCGCTGTCAGATCCGTGTTAGCTATTTATCGTCTTGAAATATTAACGGTAAAGTGAGCTATGGAAATATTTGGTGATCGCAAAAGAAAATAAATTCGTATTTTATTGAACTTAGAATGTTTTGCTTAAATTAAATAATGTATCTGCGACGGACTACACGTTACATATCAATTGGTAATCGCAACGGAATCACTGAACTAACATTAAAAACATAACGTATTTTCTTTTTGATCTATTACTAATATCGTTTGTTATTCGTCAAGCACTAATAAAATAAAAATGAAATACTTAGCAAAATTTTATCATTCATCTAAAAATATATCTTCAGAAATATTTGAAGTAGCGTCTCATAAATCATAAGTGTTCAGCGACAATTCAATTGACTCAAATCTTCATTCCTTCAACTTTGCTCTTTGCAGTCGAATTAGTTTTATTATTGTAATAGATTAAACCTAGTTGGATGATTTAATGAAGCTTGAACAACGCTTGTGTAAACTGCTCGTTAATTTCAATTCTGGATGATCACGTTTGATGACTTAATTGAATGTTTGTGTGTTGGCGTCGCGGCGGCGGAGTCATGCAAGTCGCGACCTTAGCTTGTACTACGGCGTCTGACGAACTTCTTATCAGGACACACACACGCACACACACACACACACACACACACACACACACACACACCCACACACACCCACACACACACACCCCTACATACAAGCAAGCTCATTGCGAAGGTCATACCCAAAGATTATAAAGCCAGTTGATAGCTCGTGAACATAATTTCTCGGACAAACACAACTCACCTGCGCGGGCAGGGAACTAGGTAACAAAACGAGACAAAGTCATACGAAGAACAGAGCAGGATAGACCGAAAGACATCAACGGGTTCCCGTGATTTATTAGAAATTCATAGTATTTATTAGAAATTAGTGGTTGAAATACATCACTAATTTTCGTATGAGGGGAAATTGTATCATTGGTCAACTGGATGTATAGTGAATGGTCATACCTGAAGGGCTGCACATTAAATTACGTGGTTGCAACAAACCAGCCCTCAAGCCTTCGAATGTCCCATCGATAAATTACGAAAGGAAGTTACTACATTATTTCTGTGATGCTTGTTCGTAATAAGTGGGGTAGTTAAGTATAGTGTAGGGTAGCCCCCACTAGGTGGACCAAAGACCTGGTCAGAACCGCAGGGAGCTGCTGATAGATACAGGTGGCAAGCAGCCGCTCAAAGTGGCGCTCCGTGGGGGAGGCCTATGATTAGCAGTGGACGTCTTCAGGATATTGATGATGACGATTATCTATTGAGTACATTACTACATATATAAATTAAGGATTCCATTCATTCAATATTGACGTGACCATCATAATATATTTCAAATATTTGTTATTGTCTCAGCGGAGCAGCGCGCCTGTTTTTGTGGAAGTTAAAGGCCAATGAAATGGCAAAAACAAATGATTTTTAAACAAATATAAAAAATAAATGCTTGCAAGAAGCCAGCGCCCTTTTTAGATAAGGTTGTTGCTCCTATATATATCTGATGATAATTCACATCTTATCGAGCTCAGCATCCTTGGTCAGTTGCACCCAGCTGTTGCCAGCAGACGCTTCGTGTGAAATGATATTGGCTCTATCCAACCTGCAGAGATCTCATCTACAATGCATGTAATGACATTTCTCTCATCATCACACGGCGGCTGTCAACTCTGCTGCTGACAAGTTTGATAGTTCTGCGGTCTAGGGCGGGTATTTATATCAGTAGTTAAGGTAACCAATGGTTAAAAACTCTAACAAATTCTAACCAATGGTCAAAATTTGTTAGAGTTTTTAACCATTGGCTACCTTAACCATTAGTGAAAAAACCCACCCTAAGTCAGTGACTGTGGTTCTCTGTCTGAGAAAATTATGATATAACAAGATAAGTAAGTTAAATATCAGCAATACTGTGTACACAGTTTGAATGAGCAAATTTATAATTGGTTATTACATTGGCCTGTTTAAGTTCTTACGAATAGTGCGCTGATTATTTTTGCACCTAACTTATACTATAAAACCAAATAAAAATTACCATAATATTATTATTAAACTTATTACTTATTAGTAAATCTTGTAAAGTGTAAAAGTGTAAATCTTCATGATGAAGGTTTTTATTATATTATTATCTATCCTCCACAGAATCGTATCTCGCAGATAACGATACAAAGCGCGGCGTGGCTTGCTCGTGAGCATCAGCCAATGAGTTACGACCTCCTTTGTTCCCGTGCTAATGGTAAATGGAAGAATACATTACGCACCTCCCGATTATCATTTATACTTGTCACGCACACATGCCCCCGCTCCGGTTAACTCAATGATTAATATTCGAGAGAGCCATTAGCAAATCAACTTAGGGAACACAAACGTTTCGATGAGTTTCGGGAAACGAAAGAGTGTAGCGGTGCTGTTCAGCTGGTGGGAGTCTCAGGAGTTTATTGCGCGTTGGAACCATTCTAACTTAGACCGCCCCTGCCCCCCCCCCCCCCCCGACTCGGAGATAAGTCAGGGAATAGTCTTTGGCTTAGTACTAAATATATATTCTGTGGCTTTGGCTTGGCCTAGCATAAGCCCTTAAGGTGGAACAATACACTCGTGCGGCAAATTCTAATTTTCTTGCGTTCTTTTGCCAATAATAGCTTAATTACTCAACGTGATTACATGATAACTAATTTTGCGGAAATAAATAGAATGTATCAATAAATTACGATTAACAGTATCTCCTAGATATCATTGGTTTAGCGACAAATGGCAATAAACAATTTTCTTCTTAGTTTTTCAGTCTGTTGCTATTTTTCGCTAAACCAATGATAAGTAGGCGATACTTTTAATGGTAATTTATGGATACACTATATTTATTTGCGCAAAATTAGTTTTCATGTAATCACGCTGAGAAATTTAGCTATTATTGGCAAAAGAACGCAAGAAAATTTGAATTTGCCGCGCGTGTGTAACGTTCCACCTTAATATAGATACAATGCATGTAATTTGCTGTGCGTTGGAAAGAGATAGCAATGAGTGACGAGTAGAGAGCGATACAGAGCCAGTTTGTCACTCCGTGATGTGAGGGTGCGTCCTCTCAAGAACTACACATTAAAAAGGTGACATTATAAAGGTTAACAAATACCAAGAGGATGAGTGAGGCGTACCTTATCCTCTTGGTCTCTTGGAAAGGTCAGTAGACCTTTATAGTGAACTTTATAGTCACCAGGTGGGAGCAATGACATGTATGCGTGATGAGGAAAATTAAAAAGTGGTCAGTATGTGCAACATAAAACCATCAAATTTTGATGGAAAGTTTTGCTTAGTTCAATGTTGTATTATTCAAACGAAGAGACGAGTAGGGATATTTTAGAGTCGAGCGACATTCCTCGATGTGTTGCTTTAAACAACACTTTCCATATAATTATGTAAAACGCTACAAAATGCAAATTGTTCGCTTCTGCGGAATATTTTATTCACATTTGAGGGAAAAAGGTAAAATGGTAAAGTAAGACGAGGTAAACATTTCTTCGAACCGCGCCCTCCCTCGGGATCTGAATAGAGACATTGGTCCGGGTAAATGTTGACCTTTCCCCACTAGTGTATACTTCCCGGGCCGGCAGCGAAGTGGGCAAAGTATATAGGCAAAGCGGGCAAAGTGTTCATTACTTACGCAACGCGGGAGCACGCGTGTAGCGGACGCGGCGGCTTCTCATAAATATAAAGGTGAGTAGTCCAGCCCAGATTTATTTATATATACAACAGCGTCTCAGCCTTACATAGTTGGTACCCGTGTCGGTATGAATATAACCGAACATTATTTTGATGACTTCTTCAATATAAAATTCAACTTAGGGCAAAAATACAGTTTCGTAGCTTCGTAGCAAGTTTAGTGCGTAGGCCGTAGCAGCTACGAACCGCTAGGCGTACAAACACTATACGGGCGATTGGTTCGTAGACTGTATCCTTTGAGGGTGTGTTTAAACAGGTCTTGGGCTACCTGTTAAGCGTCACATTAGTTAACCGATTTATTTTTTATTTGCGAGTTATTCAACATTTTGTGAAAATTGAACAAATTCCCCGTTTCTGATTGATGGAAGTACGGGTAGTCTATGATGTTAATTACATAAATGAAACCTCAATGGTTCTACTGATACTTAAATTTAATCATAATTAACCATAGTTTTTAAAAACAGTGCTCAATCGTGAAACGATTTTTTCCTGAAAATGACTCCCTGGCAAAAAAGTTGATTTATCTCCAAAAGTTGACTGAATATTTTGATCTGTAAATTATTTTATAAACATGTCCCTTTTAACGGCTTTCTAATGAGATACCATTTATTAAAAAATATTTATGGGTTTCAAGGATACTTGCAACAAAACATGTCTGCCCCCTCATCGACACACGAAATCATCCATATAAATACTTGATATCACGATCAACGTTAAGCCATAAAGCGAGAGTTAGATCAACCAAGTGGTTATAGACTATAGTTATATAGTTATGTAGTTGTTATATAGTTTGTTGGTCTGGGGTAACTCAGCGGATATAAACAAGGCATTTATAGCTCAAAAAAAATGTGTGCGTGCTATGTGTGGAGTACCACCATTTGAATCTTGCAAACCGTTATTTAAAAAGTGAAACATACTACCCCTTCCATGCATGTATATATATGAACTTGCAATTTTCGCAAAGACAATACCACAGTACTTTAAAAGGGCATGTGATATATTTCCTAGAAATACCTGTAACCCTGACAGACTGGTCTTTGATACACATCCTAAATAACATTGTATCTTAAGCAGTGTCACGCAAAGTCTGTAAAAGTTGATAATGCTCTACCAAAACATGTAAAGACATTAAAATTAAAGCCATTCAAAGCGGAATTATTGAATTGGTTACGACACAAGAACTTTTATTCTATAAATGATCTCTTGAATTCTAAACATTAATAATTTAATAATAATAGATTCTGAAGAATTGACAAAAGAAATAATATGACTATTGTATGCTTATTCAAGCTGAATGTGACGAAACTAACATTTTTATATTAAGACCGAATCGTACCACATTTACTGCAATAAAGATATTTGTATTTTGTATTTGTATTTTGACTTATTTTTATGTATCAATTGCCTCTCATTGACGCACAGAGTCTAACGCACGAGTTGAAAGTGGACAAAATAGCACTTGATAGTGTTGATGACAACAAAAAAGAATATTCGCATATTTACCTTGTTTAATAATTCAAAACGTCGTGTAGGATATAAGACATCTTTTTATGACGATATAAAGATAATGAGCATTTCCTGGATTTAAAAATTGTACCAATATGTAGAGCCATTGTCATTTGAAAGGTAGAAAGGTACCATATACTTTACTTAAATGTTCTATAGTTACTACATAGTATTTTAGAGTAGCTTTAGGTAGAGTACAACCTATGTACACCTGCTCCATAGTATTGTGTTCTCCCATTGAAAAAATACATTCAGAGGAGACTTGATAGGTATTTGAAAAAACTATTGCTGTCGCACTGTGCCTGGTCTACCCCGTAGAGTGTGACAGGGACAGCTACAAAAATCTTGACGAAATCGGTGTTCCCCTTTTTGTTTTGATGTCTACCCCTGTTTTCTCCTCCAAAGCTTATCCTATTTAAACGTCAAAACCTTTTTAATTTTGTCTGGTAGTCCTTTGATCACGGTAGTAATAACGGGGCATTTTTTAGAATTTTAGGAGGGTCATATTTCCTTCTGTATTTTTTTTAAACGGGCTATGTAGCTTTATTCTTTAAACTAACTACTACAATACTAAAAACTAGTGAACTAGTTACACTACCTACTACAAAGAACATTTAGACTGTATACTAGCCGCGGTGGCCTATACACAGTCCAAATGCTCCAGCCCACTACTGGTAGGTAGCGTACCCAACATGCTGGCCGGATTGCCTCGTTGAATTGCAATGCTGATTCGCTGAGCCAAATAAGTGCCAGCATTGATATGAGACTTAAGAGCTAATCTCACAGTCTACAAATCTTTTTTAGACTGTGTGATGTCTCAGGATGCGCAGTGTCACGCGAAACTTTAATTTAGATTTCCGAGTGACACTGCAATCTGTAATGGGCGGCCGTGACGCTTAGCACCAGGCGCACGACTGCCTCGTCACGTCATTCGTGTAAATAAAAAAAAAACGCGTCGCATCAACCAGGCGCTCTGATAAACTTTGTAATTACGCGATAATTGTAATTAGTTTCTGAAAAAAGTCAAGTGACAGGGACATGCTTACAGCAAACCTAGATTTTAGTTATGAGGAAGGAAATACGGGAATACGTTTGGACGTACGTATTTGTATGAAGAATCGCAGCCCATCGTTCTTTTTTTTTGTTTTTGATGAGTGTCAAAAACTGCGTAGGGAAAATAGTATACAATAATAATATTACTTGTACATTTGCCATCGGTCAAAAACCAGAAATAAAAAAAACGAACGCCGAAATGAATAGTATGAAAGGGCTCGTTCTTAGAAGGTTTTGCTCGTATCTAGGGCGGAACGATGTTTAGGCGGGCCGAGTGACGGGTGCGATCGTCCGCGACAACGCTCCCGAGATACACCGCGATTGGAAGGGAAAATATATCAAGGCAGAACGTTACAATACTAGCTTTGATGTTCAAGAAATACTGCCAACCGCTATTATATAGAGTCGTGTAAAACGTAGCTCAAATCTGAAAATATGGTTAATCCAAACTCTAGGCAGTTCAAGGCAGCTTGCTTGTCTTTGAATTGCTAGGAATCATACTACTATCGGTTCTGGTAACCGCTAAACGGTAATTATATTTAATTTGTATAAGTGTAGCTGAATGGTTTTACAAAATAATCCTGCCTATGTCACATTTATAAGTCAGAGCTCATAGTACGAAAAAGACATGGCATTTCAATTTTGTCCTATTTTAGGAGCAGTATGCATAGTCGCTTCCAGATTAGAGAAACCAAGAAGGTTAAATCCTTAATTATTATTGAGAAAATTACTCTAAAACGTCGATGCGTACCTCTAGGTGAAAGAGTTTTGAAAGGTGTGCGCGCATAATGAAATTCATAAGTTCGCCATAGCGAATTAGAATACGAGTCCCGTTTGTTTCGTTCCGCGTTCAAAACAGAGTTTCATAACAGCGACAGCCTCCGTGGTGTGGTGGTTGAGCAGGTCGGCTCATAACTTGGAGGTGGCGGGTTCGATACCTGCGACAGGATAAGTATTTGTGCACAGGCAAAAAATTGCGCAAATACTTATTCTGCCTCTGGGTATGTGTGGAACAATGGTCCTTGTAGTTCCTGGGTCCCTAGATACAGGGAATCCTAGTTAGGGTCCAGGATCTATGTATGTGATCGTTGGGCGTTATTTATTTTTTATTTATAATCACTGCACAGCCGTGTCGCTTAACATCAAGCGAACGAATAGCACGTCACGTTATTCATTAATATAATAAACAAGTAGAAAAAAATCTGTTCACTAAGAAATATTAACGATCAGTTAGATGCAGTTACCAGTTCGCATCCAACGGACTCAGAGCATCGGAGACAGCCGCTCACTGTTTTTTGGGAAAAAAATCATAGTTATCGCATACGTAGGAGTAGGACGTTTGCAAGGGGTGAGGGTTGAAAACCTTATAATTCAAGTGTACACTACGGTTATTAATCCACGTCGTCTGCCGACTCAGGTGGCTAGGTGTCTGGTGGCGACCCTCGTCTCACCGCGAGAATTACTGCGCCGCGCCCTCTGCTGGAACCATGAAACCATCCAGTTGAATCGATTTCATGCTAATAAGAAGGTACAAACTAACAAAACATTCATGGACTGGCCTGATAGCTCAGTTGGTATAGCCCAGCCTTCTGAACTACAGGTTATTAGGGTTAGATTCCCACCCAAGACAAACATTTGTGTAATGAAAATCGATGTTTGTTCTTTGTCTGGGTGTTATATTGTATTCTATGTATGTATTTACAAACAAAAATATACAGGCCACTCGCACACACTAAAACCGAGATAAAAATAACCATAACCAAACGATTGCACAAATTGGTATGGTTGGCATTCCAAAACAAACTAGCTAACTAGGAACAAGCGGAATGTTGAGGGTTTTGCAGAACCAGCAAACTATTATGTATGTCGAATGTTTATTGTGGACCGTCTCGCGAAGGCGTCATTGTCGAAACGGTGTTTGAACCGCACTCTCACTCGTTTCCGGGAGACGGCGGTGAAAGAACATTACTTTTCACACTATATTTACCTAGAAGGTCCTTTTATTATGATACAAGAGGATGAAAAATAAAACCAATCGGTTCCAGGTGGTTAAAAAGCTCGTCGTTGTTTTTGTAGAGCAATCTTAATATCTTCAGCTGTGGTTATTATAACCAGAAACTACTGGCACTGGGGTACTGGTGTGGTACTTATAATTAGAAGGCATACTCTTGACCGCAATATTTTTTTCAACGTCTCTTGTATTTATACGTAAACAAATGACGTGACGAGCTAGTCGTTCACCTATTGTTAAGCGTCACGGTCGCCCATAACAGATTGCAGTGTCACTCGGAACTCTAAATTATAAAACTTTGCGTGACACTGCACTGCGCACGTCGTCCTGAGACATCACACAGTCCAGTAATATGATTACTAGACTAAGATCAAACAATAAAATCTCATTTGCCCAGTATAATTTCACCAGCTACAGCGCCCTTCAAAACGGAACATAGTGCGGAACATTAGTAGTGCTTGCACACTACTGCTTCGCTGCAGAATAACTGGCAAAGTGGTGGTACCTATACCTAGACGAACTTTGCAGAAAAGTCCTACAACAACTACTAAAGTCCTACTAAAATAGATACCGGTAAAAAAAAATGTATGAGTAGACCATAGACTTTGAATTTTTTCGCTAAGCTCAATTTCGTCGTTTGACTTTATCTTACCTAACAAGATCAAAAAAGATGTATTTACTATTTATTCGAAGTGAATTATACAAGATACCTAATAGACACTCTAGTTGTAGGATTGTGCACTACACAGTCTATCACTAATGTTTAGATGTACGTTACCTACCTTTGACATTTCTTTTTAATTTTTATGATAGTAATTTGACATAGCTATATATTGTTATTATTTATGTTATTTCCGTTCTAATTCTTGACATTGTTTTAATTCTTATATTTAATGGTTATTATTGAGTGTATTCAGTATTCTATTATTACATATATATTTATATATATATTTAATTGTGATAATATGTTGGTCTATTATTGTGTAATATGTATAATTGGTAGGTATGCCGTTCATGTTACAATAAACATAATTTGAATTTGAATTTGAATCACTATAGTGCTTATGTTAGACAAGCATAAACAATATAATTAGATGTTGACTGTAAATCTGTTCATCTTGACCCGACCCGAAGTAAATTGACACGAACTTGCTTTGTAAGTGCACTTCACTTACTTTCTTTGACTACATAAAGCACAGCCGTCTAGACAAGTGCGCAATATTTGCCAATGTACACAAACCTATACAACCTTGAACTTGGAACTTTAAGGTGTGAGCTTTTAGAGTTGAAAATTGCACAGGCGTGGATAGTACCCGGATAAAGTTTTCGTCTGAAGCTGCATCCGTCCATAGTTTTATTTGTGAGTCTGTGAGATTCATGAACTGTTCCAACAGACTGAGCGCTGACTCCGAACATCATTCGTCGTGTGAGCACTCCTCACTCCGCAGCACGGTTTGTCGCCGAGTGTATTAACACTAGATTTAAAGTCTACGAAAGCGTTCTGAAAGTCAGCTGGAGAACAAAGCAAACATCTCGTAAACAAGCTGCGTGGAATCCGTAGAATAAACAATTATCCCAGAGTTTTCGAACTCTAATTGCGCCGAGATACTTCAGAAGTCTATTTTTGGTACATTATCCAGATATTTCATATGAAAAATGCAAATCGTTCGCGATTCGATTAATAGTCTGAGACGTAACCGCGCGTACTAAAGCGATCGCGTTTAGCTGAAAGTTTTAATTGATTTGAGTCGTCCCGCCCCGCCCCTCCCCGGCCCGTTCATGCTCGTCCCGTGCCCGTCTTGTGCCCGTCACGGCCGCTTCTACACCCTTATCACGATCTCAATTCGGTGGAAGATTAAAACGCCTCTAACTTCGCCCTCAATTATTCTTCTTCTAACGAGTTTTAAGGCTCTTGGCTTCCTGGTTCTGATCTAACAAAAGATTGCCTGTTAGCATAGTTGTGAAGCTTTCCTTTTGTTCAGGTAACAATGTATTAGGTTACTCTATCACTACTTGTTATTTAGATAAGATTAATGTTTTTTTGGCAACATCGCTCGTAGAACTGAGTTCTCGAGTGGCGACCACGACCCGGAAGGCGCTGCGTAGGCCGGGCCCTCACTATATAGGTGGTCTGACGACCTGGTCAGAACCACGTAAAGTCGATGGATGCAGGAGGCAAGCAGCCGCTCAAAGTAGCGCTTATGGGGGAGGCCTATGTTCAGCAGTAGACGTCATCAGGCTGTTGATGATGATGAATGTTTTTTAATCTTCTAGTATCGATGTAAAACTAAAATGCTGTCCGTTGGTAAGCTCTTTACTTGAGAACATCTGAGCCAATATGGCTGTTTGATTCGCAATTAATATTTTGGCATTGCAACTTGGTAATACTTTTCTATATTATGTATAGTTAATTTCAAATGGGATGGGATGTATGACTTGTAAAAGAGCTAAAAATAGCCTATTTGCAACAAAAAAATTTCATTTGATTTGATTTGATTTGATGGCATTTATACAACCGCGGATTGGTTTTTATTTCTGTAATAGTTACATTAATTAAAGACACACAGATTACAAAATTAAAGGTACTCTAACAGCATAGATACCTACATATTTCCTGCCGCAGTGGTTTTAAAAGGCGCCACGAGGCACGGAGTAATGGATCCGCTGTGAAAGGCGACATCATCCCTTTGATCTCCGCCGCGCCTCCGCGCGCTGCCGGCACTTTGCTACCGTGTCACGAGCGGGTGCAGGTAGTTTTATAACTGCTAAAAGCTTCTACTAAAATTTTAGATCCTTTGTGTGTTAGTGCAATAATACTAGTGGGTCTGTGACCTGTAGACCTTTTGACTCTGGATATTTTTTACGTTTTTAACCACTATGACTCCACCATTATGAAAAATTCCCAAATCATATTTAATTATTAGACCTGCTCACAATTTCAGGAATACCGGTTGAGAAAATTAAATTTGACCTGTAGGAGAGAACAGCCAGACAATGGAACATACGAAATGATTTTTGCACACGCTTTTCGCTTGGTTCATTACTGTAAAAACTAAAACACTAGACTGGGGAGCCATTTCCAGTTGGCTCTTCATGGGGTATTCTTGGGTACCCTGTAAGCACAGGGTGTTTGTTAGGGGTGGTCTTCTGCATGGTATTTCTTTTTATTAGGGTTGGGCCTCCCTAAGGAGGATAGTAGATCAGGACTATCAAGGTGTAAATTAGAGTCATGGACGAAGGTGTCCACCACCGAGCGTGCAGCCCGGGCGAGTAGTCCGTGCCAGGTGAGACCTCCGACGAAAAGGGAGAGGTCCAGCAAAACGACCCAGCGACCAAGCCCCTCTAAAACGTTCCTACGCCGTCAGTACATATAGGTGTTGCCTTTTTTTCAAACAAAATGTAATAAGATTTATAGACATGAGCTAAGATATAGTTTCCTCGTATTGTATTCCTACATATTACCTAACAAAATAATCTACCTTACGGTTTTTCGAAATAAAGGCGATGGTTCTCGAAATACCTAATCATCGATGAGTGTTCATACGAAATCGTGTGTTTGCGACCGCAGCCTTTTTTTTTTATGCGATTGAATGACGTGACATAGTCCGTTCACCTGATGTTAAGCAACACGGCCGCCCATAACAGTTGCAGTATCACTCGAATCTTTAAAACAATAAAGTTTCGCGTGACACTGCACTGCGCACGTCATCCTGAGACATCACACAGTCTAGTAATCAGATTACCAGTAAGGCAGTTCTTCACATCTACTCAAATACTTAACCTGTACCAAGCTCAAGTCAGGGCATGCATGGAGTACTGCAGTCATTTGTGGGACGGGTCTGCAAAGTACCAATTGGCAGCTTTGGACACAATCGAGCGTCGCGCCATGAGGCTTATTGCAGACAAGGCGCTTGTTGGGAAGAGGACGCAAAGCCTCGAGCATAGGCGTAGAGTTGCTAGTCTGTCCATTTTCTATCGGCTGCATTTTGGGGAATATGCGCAGGATCTCCATCAACTAATCCCATCATCCCTTTTAACCATCGGACTTCAAGACGTGGCGAGTCGTTGCATCCCTTTGTCATGAACGTCCCTCGAACTCGTACTGAGCGTTTTGCTAGTCCTTTTATTATTCGCACGGCTGAGGAGTGGAATGCACTTCCTGCTTCTTTGTTTCCTACAAATTACAATCTGGGTCTCATCAAATCAAGAGTGAATAAGTATCTCATGGGCAAACGTGCTCCAACATAGACCGCATCATCGCTTTCCATCAGGTGAGATGTTGTCAAACGTGAGCCCATTCAAGCATAAAAAAAAATAATAATTAGGCAGTTTAGGCACTGTAAACAAGTCTACATAAAGAAACACAGTTTTGGTAGAAGTTTAAAAGTTGCCCCAATTTGTAATCGAATGAAAATGAAATCTGCGCAGTTCTTGTTTACCATCAACATTGGATTGTAAAATTATTCTTGAAACTTCGCAAACTGTCCAAAACTACGAGTTGGACGTGAAATCAATTACAAGTTGAGATTTATTTTGCCGGCTTTTATCAGCTGAATATTGAACCCGGCGAAGTTGTGTGAAAACAAGGCCTGCTTTAATAAAGTGGGGTCTGCCGGCGAGGGCAAGTGGCGGCAAGTGGCGGCAAGTAGGGGCGAGTGGCGGCGAGTAATTATTCTGTTATCTGAGCATCACAATGTTCAATCAGTCGGCTGCCAGCTCGCGCCTTATATACGCACCGCTTCGGTCGCTATTTATTAGAAGTCAATGCAAGCAGAAACTAAAGTTCCCACAGCTGTAGGATATATGTTACGTCACTTGTTATTTCTGCTGATACATTTAAATGGTTTTATAACAACTACATCAGTTCCGTCTTGTTTCCACGTTGATTTCCCCCTGACATTATAAAGATATTATAGTTCTTAAAATTTTACCAACTAGACGGATTTGAACCCACGCCTTCCAACGCACCGGATTAGATGCTCTGCCAACTGAGCTATGGTTACGTGACCTAGGGCTATGTGTTTTTACCGACTAAACAGTCGTGGCGACATCTATAGCCATGGATTCATGTAAACATGATATTCCTCCAACTTGTTTATAAATGCAATACAATAACATACCTGCAGATAATTATAGCAATACCACGCAATAATGTTCATAATCCAAAAGCGAAATCTCTTGGGCACCATTTTCTTTTAACATATTAAAATTATAATCTAAAATGCAGACCATCTTGCGCGCTCCAAGCTGAATATTATATTATTAAATTGGACAAAGACCGTATACGCGTCGTGTGCAATGTTCATTCAGATAACCGAGAAATAAAACTTAGCCATAATGGAGACTACCCTCGAGTTCCACGAGCCGATTGTTCCCAACGTGGCCAACCGCAGGCGACCAGGTTTTTCGCCATAAATAACTTCGGCACTGCAATTACTTTCTGAAATAATAAATGCAAGCAACTCAATCGATAAGAGATCGCTACTAAAGTTGTAATTGAGTTACTGTTTGCTCTGTAGTGAGGTTATTAGATATTCGAACAGTATGTTTGATTAGCAATGTTTTCCGAAACTTTGATAACGCAAACAACATGAATATAGAGCACTTATTGGAAGATATATATCCATCATAACAAGGGAGAGCAATAATACAGAAAGGTGGTTGGTATAATATGTTTGTACAGAAATAACTGACTTAGGTCCTGATTTTTATCTAGGACTCGAGGTGTTCCGTGGTTTCACCCACGTCTTACCCGACTTCCTGCAGTAACTTTTAATTTTCCGAGATGAAACGTATCCTAATCTCGATAGTATCAGCAATCTGTGTGCAGAATCACATCCAAATAGGCGTAGCTGTTATGGCGTGAACTAACAACAAATAGGATACGAAATAAAGGGAGACCATCAAGAAGTACAAAGAACAGCTTCAAAACAGTCCTACTGCTGTCTTATCAACGATCCACACACATACTTAATGTGTCTTTATTCTTTAAACTAACTACTACAATACTAAAAACTAGTAAACTAACCACACTACCTACTACAAAGAACATTTGGACTGTATACTAGCCGCGATGACCTATAGACAGTCCAAATGCTCCAGCCCACTACCCATACTTAATTAAATAAAAGAGAATAAATCCGCAGTTCTTGCACGTTTTGAAGTCTAAGAAGAAAGTGGTCTACATACGTGCGGTTCGCTGACGTGAATATAACTTACGAACGCTAACTTCTTGTTATGATGATGAAGGAGTTCCAAGACGGCTATAGAAATGTCGGGAGCCGCGAAGTTGTGTGTTCAATATGAAATGTATTGATTTGGAGGTTACGTACAGGTTGTTTTATGTACATAGTTTATCCTGAACATGACAGGTGAAATATTTATTAGTGTTCTGATTAGTTTTTCTCAAAGCGCCTGCGCATGATCAAAATAGCTATAATATGTATTTCACGAATACTCACCAAGGATCCTCACTGCTGGGCATTTCTGGGATTTGTTTCGAGTTCACAACGAATCAGCATTGCAATTCTACGTGGCAATGCTGCCAGCATGTTGGGTACGCTACCTACTGCTACTAAGTAAGGCTGGCACATTTGGACATTTGGACTATCTACAGGTCGCTGCGGCTAGTATACCTACAGTCCCGATGTTTTGTGTAATATTTATTACCTAGCAGTATTGAGAGATAGTTGTGTATGATTGATACACTATGCCATAATATTATGTACAATTTATAAAACTAAACAGTCATCAATTTAAAAATAAGAAAGATTATATAATAGTAAGCAAATGATCCTATGATCCTATGTAGATTTCTTGGAGTGGCGCTTTCTTAAAAAAAACATATCACATTGGTCATTTAATTTAGTACCTTGTGAAGTAAACTATCCTAGGCATCTTTTGAGATAATTAGTTTAACCTTCTCAAGGTCCACTAAGGTGTTCTATTAGGTATTTGCAAATTTTCTAACATTGCATGATCTAATTCTAATCGAAGGGCGTTTCATCGGCAGCAGTGCTCGTCGCTAATTAAACCTATTGTGGCATCGGCTGACCTTTCCCCCCCGCACCCCTCACGAGAGATGAACCACGCGGCGGCGAGCAGCCTCCTTCCGAAGCCGATTCATTATCCTAATTAATATAACATTTTTCATAAAGCTCCAGATGTTTTTGTAACGCTTTTGTACGTTTTAATTCTGTCATTAATTATTCCGTGCGGGTTCGCTTTCACCCGGATGACTTCACGCACTTTTTGCAATTAAATAGAAATTATCCTGTAATTTGTGGTGTCATTAGCATCGGCCTCAGACAATAGCCGCTGCGGCCGACGTGACGCCCGTCATCACAATGGAACCTTTGTAATGAGCTTTACTTGTTGACTAGTGAAGACCTGTCGACTTGCCCGGATTCTGCTGTCGACACATTAAAGATAGCTTCTATCGTAAAATGCCATAATATCGATACCACCGATATAATTGATAAAAATATTTCGAAACGTATTTACAAGTGAAATAATATCAAAAGAATTTAAAGAACCATTGATTACATCAATAAAAATTTCATAATTCATAATTTATTTATTCAATAACAATTTTTACATTGTGTTTGAAATTCACCTAAAACTCTAATCACCTATAATTAAATATAAATCAACAGTATAATTCAATATTTAAAGAATGATTTCCTAATTCCAGTTAATATGTACCTACAAATAACAGAAAACGATAATCAAACATAGCCGTTCTTGTCAATAAAATCCTGTACGGAGTAAAAACACTCTTCCAACAAAAGTCTTTTCAGTCTTACTCGAAAAATAGAGAGACTATCGATTGATTTCATCTCCATGGGCAAACAATTAAATAACTTGACAGCCTGGTACCTGGAACAGTGTTTAGCAATATTCAATTTTGGCAAAAGAGCACATTTTAGGTTTTTTCTTCGTGTTTCTAATCTAATGTTTTTCTGTTCCGCTGTCTCATATTTATGTCTAAACTTAATCACATCTGTGAGCAAGACCATAACATACAAACTAGGGACCGTCAGGATTTGCAGTTCTCTAAACTTATCTCTGGACTCCCACGGTGGTATGCCCACCATAGTACGAATGGCACGCTTCTATACCTACTTAAAGTTGATTTTCAGAACTTCAATAATATCAATACAATAAATATAATTTGAATTTGAATCGATATTATTGACGGAACAGTCATGTTATTGTCATAGGTTTACTATCGATAGATATCGACTATCGAACGGCACCACTACCCTAGTATATAAGCATTTCTAGATCACGTAGCCTGTGTTTTTGTTTGTTTGTCTGTCGGTGCTATCGAATTTAAGGAAGTACTTAATTTATTTATCTGTTTAGGTATCTATGGCGGTGGATCTGTTTGTGCAATTTTATCATCACGCTTATCAGCTACGATACAGTACTATATTAAAGGCAAAGCTTAATTAATTCGGTTGTGTAAATAAAGATTTCAGTTGCATTATTTGTTGAGAGACTTCAAACCAGAAGTAGTGGTAGTAAGTTGTGTAGAATGTTGACAACATCGTCTACTGATTACGTTGGATCATCATCAACAGCCTGAAGATGTCCACTGCTGAACATGGGCCTCCCCCAGAGCGCGCCACTTTGAGCGGCTGCTCGTCTCATGCATCCCTCGGCTCCCCCCGGTTTCGACCAGATCGTCGGTCCACCGAGTGGGGGGCCGGCCTACGCTGCATCTTCCGGTTCGTGGTGACCACTCGAGAACCTTTCTTCCCCATCGGATTGAAGTTCTACGAGCGATGTGGTCTGCCCATTGCCATTTCAACTTGCTAATTCTAAGAGCTATATCGGTCACTTCAGTTCTCCTGCGTAGTACTCTCAATTAAAGATAATAAAACATCTAATAACTACGAATTACATACTCCAATATTTTCCAGCGTATTTCAAAACTGTCAGCATGGAACCCGCATATTGTAGCACTGTCGTAGCAAGCGTAACCCCACGTAGACGTCCCGTAGCAGCACCCGGCGTAGAGGCACATAGGTTACAGCATGATATAATTATTTTGTTTTAAACTCTATAATGTACCGCGTGCTCCCCGCGCCGCGTGCGAACAGGTACCGTGTGCTCCCCGCGCCGCGTGCGAACAGGACCACCCCAATTCTTCCCGTGGGTGCCGTAAGAGCCGGCTAAGGGAATATATAGGGAATGGGCAGTAGCATTCTCCTCAATCTTCATTATAATCTACTGCGATCACCAAGCCGCCTGCATGCCAAGCGTGGTGATTATGGCAAAGCTATGATAAACGTCCAAAGTGGCGTTTTGAAGGGAAGCACTATGTTCAGCAGTGGACGTTTTTCTGCTGTTGATGTGTTTGCGTGTTTGCGAAACTCAATAATTATTTTTTATCTTTAGCGAGATGCCAGCACAAGCATTTTACCTAAACAACAGGTTGACTAGGAAACTGTTTGCCCTTAGCGTGAGATGACGAGGAAGTAGTACGCCTTAGGTGACAGTGACGTAGCGTCATTGTTCCTGACAAATATAATCAGAGAATTTTCAAGGCTAGAGTAAGCCGGTATCTTTTTTTTTTTTTTTATGTGATTGAATGACGTGACGAGCAAGTCGTTCACCTGATGTTAAGTGACACGGCCGCCCATAACAGTTGCAGTGTCACCCGGAACTTATCTTCTAAGCAAGCATGCCCCATCAGGATCAGAATCATTTATTGAGTAACTGACACAGTAATATATACTTACTCCACATATAATGTTTGAAAATGGAAAGAGTTGCTGTTTCCATCGTCGACCGCATCGTCACTTACCATCAAGTGAGCCCATTTTAGCCTGTCAGTGATACAAGAAAAAAAACTCACGTCAATTTTACAGTCGAAATTACTCCGACCAGATGGCCTAACATGCGCACCGCGAGAAAACTTATTGTCGCAGTTAGAGTGAGACACACTTAGGAAGGCGCTACCATAGCCTCGTCACGGTTTCTCACGAGATAAATTGTCGAGAACATTTTGTCGCGGTGCGCATGCTAGCCGGGTGGTTACGATTAGGTGTTTGACGCTCGCTGCACCCGCTGCGGCTTGCGTTAGTGTCTATCTTCCAGAATAAGGACCTCGAATATGTCCGAACTCTGGTTAGAGTCATTTTGACTGTAAATTGACGTGAGTGTAGCCGTTGTTATTAACCAATAATGTACAAGAATATTATACCTCCCTTTTTGTTAACAAATTCATATTCAACGGAGGCTTTATCTACCAGCTATAAAGGCATGAGTTATTTGCTTAGAGCGGACAATAGAGGCGGCGCGGCGGTCAGCCTCAGACACATTGTCTCTGGTGGATATGGGTTTATATGCAAATATGTATCAACCTCAGACCAAAAAAACAACACACACTAAAGCGGAGCTAGAAAGTGAAACAAAAAGGAATACGAAATCTAAACATCATGTTTTTATTCAAACAATAATTAAGTTTCAGCGCAATGACGCACAAAAAAATGACCGTAGTCCCAGCAGTGAGTCTAAGAGGAAACCTCTAAAAACTTCCCCCTTTTGCCCAGATTAACTGGATGATAATGCTCTCAAGCGTTAATTTTGCCCATATCTTAGTTTTTTTTGTGCAACGAATCATTTTCTACATATCAATACTTTACGTTTGGTTTATATATACTTAACTTACACAGTACTTTATAGTTCTGAGCCAATATTTTCATATATTTATGCACGAAGCGAATTACAATTGAAAGCAGAATATGAAATCTTAGATCACATCATTTAGATCTGCCAGGCGATCATATAACTCAATTGCAACCAATAGAAACATAAATTTGTATGGATTTAACAGTTTCAATACGGAGATTATTTGTGTAATCTCCGCATTGAAACTATTAATAATAAAAAAAAACTGCATGCCTATTATTAAAAACTGCTAATAATAGACATGCAGTTTCTCCTGTTGCATTGCTAGTTACACAGTTACATGATCACCCCGGGATTAACTATCATGATTGAGAGGATAACTTGGATACAATACGGCTATATCTGAATCATCTGGTTCGTATGCGGTCTTTATTGTTCTTTAACCTGAGGTTTCACCATAGACGTAGGAGCAATATAAATACGTTGGACCGCTCGCGCCGCTGACCTGCTACCCGGAACTAGTTTAATAGTACCTATTTGTTCAGTAATCACTTATGTTCCATTGTATAGCAGCTTAATGGCAATAGGTCACCATCGTTGGAGTCACTCAAAATCATTGATGCTTACTCCCTACTAAAAAAAAAAAGCGAAAAAAAACGAAACGAACGAACGAACGAACGTACGAACGTATAAAATAGAAACGTTGAGTGTTTGTGTGCTGGCTTCACTCTAAAACGGCTGCACCAACTTTGATAATTGTGAATTAATAATTATTGTGAATAGGTTAATGTTTTACTTAAAGTTAAAATAAGATACTCTCCTGTTTTGTGACCCCATCTTCGTGTGTATACCTTACAAAAGTACCTAGGTACCTAGTCAGGCAGACAACTTAGTAATACGTAATCTAGACAAACTCGCTTTTTTATTCAAAATCTTAATAGTACTGAGTGGATGCGCGACCGATAAGCTGGCATATACCAAATAAGCCCGACTATCCAACGAGGGAATTTTGTGAGCATTTTGGGCACGTTACCGCAGAACACTTAAATTTTGTCGTTTATTTATAACCTTCAATTATGTTATTTTGTTCATTATTTAGGTTTCTCATAATATTATATTATGTAAAATAGTACATTTATTATATTGTCATTATTTGTTTAATTAATAACTGTGTGTGTGTGTGTGTACAAAATTAAAGAAAAAGAAAACCTAAAATAAAATTATCTGATCTTGTTACATAGACTAGTAGTTCTGTGAACAGTAGACCTCGCGAGCACAAAAAATTTTTTGCAACAGTTTGGTTGGAAATTGTTTTTTTAGTCTAACATCATCATCATCATCATCATCAACAGCCTGAAGACGTCTACTGCTGAACATAGGCCTTCCCAACAGAGCTTCTTCCAGTTCGTGGTCGCCACTCGATAACCTTTCTCCCGCATCGGTTATTACTTCTACGAATGATGAGCTTGCAAAGTACTTTCATATATTAGATATCGAATATTCGGGTCAAATACCTATCATATCAAAATTGCCCAAAAAGTGACCCAAAATCAGATCTCACGAGCTTACATCTTGACGACCTCGCCCAATTGTGCTCATATCAGGCATACCTACTTGTTTAGAATTGCATACCGAATACACTTTTCAAATACTATTAAAATTGGCTGGTAAATGTTGCGATAGCAAACTAACCCCGTTTTTGGGGGAAATACCACCCCACCAATCATAAATCACCGACGACAATAAAACTCCCTGGACCTGTAGAACGTGTATGTATACTAAGTTTCGTCAAACGCAAAAATCGCGAGTTGAAGCAGACATTGGCTCACTTCGATCGCTCGGTAAAAAAGTGAACAATTTTTTCTCGTCGGATTGACAATACAATTTTTTATGTAGGTACCTTGTAGCAGAGACTTACAACACCACAGATTTTGATAGTGTAGGGGCTTGTACCTTAGACATACCTAGGTATGTCAATGTGTGTGTCATGTCATATAGAAATAAAGTTGTTTTTAAAAACTCTTGTTTAGTTTCTGATTTACTTTATTGTACTTTGAATGCAAATCAACTAATAAATAGAATTGAAACTAGTTACTACTCTTAATAAACTAAAACTTCACTTCTTTCACGCCAAATTAAGTTTTAAGTGAATAGTGCGAGACGGCAGAGTTGCGACCGCTCGGCTGTTTCCACTCGAGATCGGTTAAAAGTTTCATACAAGTTAGTTTAATCTATGTGATGCCATCTTCAGAGGAATTAAATTAAATTAGCTACCTCAAGAGTCTTTGGCGTAGAAATTATGTTTGTAGAAATGGTGGCATAGACCGCCAGCATTTCAAGCTCTTTTAAGTAGACTGTTTCCACCCGAGTGCTCAATAAGGAGGGCATTGTTTTATGTAGTTGTGTATGTGTGTGTGTGTCTTTGTGTGTGACCTCCTATAGCATAAACGGCTAGACTAATTTTAAATTGAAAAGTATCAATTAGATTCGTCTTAATGTAGGGAGTGGCATGAGCAATTTTTTTAAATATTACCTAATAAAAAATAAATAAAAAGCTTTTATTTACTTCCTTACACGGCTACATAATTTACAATGTTTAGAAAAATTTACGCACACAATATTTACAATAAGAGAGTTTAATTACTTATACTGTTTGATTTGTATTTGTAATATAATCCTCTACGCAAGGACCGCCCGTGGCGGTAAAAGCCTCCTCCAATAGCTTTCAGGATTCTCTTTGTCTGGCTAGCCTGGACCATAGCTTTCCAGCTACCTTGACTATATCATCGCTCCATCTTTTGATTGGTCTTCCCCTCCTGCGTCTTTTGTCCATACCCAACTTGTCACTATTTGAGCCCACCTGTTGGTTTTCATTCTCTGAACATGACCTGCCCACGTCCTCTTTTTAGCATGCCTTTTTTGTTATAATAACTTATAGGCACAGCATTTGACCATTGACTCGCCTGATGGTAAGTGATGACGCGGCCTACGGTGGTGCATGCTTGCCTAGAAGATGCTGTTCACTCTCGACTTGAAGACTCCCAGGTTATAGTTAGCTGGAAACAAGGACGACGGCAAGGCATTCTTGCGCACATATCTAAAAGTCTTTGGTCAAAGGCACTTTGACCAAAGACTTTTTGATATGTGCGCAACTTGCCCTCGCTCTTGAGATCGTATGATGAGATGCATATTATTCCCTAACTTAAGATACCCTGGATTTAAGGACCCAAAAACTACAAAGATAATTTAAGTACTGATCCCACAACACCCAGACAGAATCCACCAACAGAACACACATAAAATCAAATAATTTAAAGTTCTGAGAAAATTACAAGTCACACATAAGTGTTTATAAATACATAAATAGAATACAATATAGGTAACACCCAGACACAGAACCAACATTGATGTTCATCACACAAATGTTTGTCCCGGGTGGGAATCAAACCCACAGCCTATATAGTTCAGAAGACAGAGCTACTACCTACTGAGTTACCAGGCCAAGCCACAGATAAAATACCTCTATATTAGTAGAACAGCCTACCAACTTGACATGTCTGTATTAACTACAATCCCTTCAATTCACGAGCAAGTTTTCCACTCCACTCGTTATCTTAAGCGTGCGAGAACTACGAACTTAGTAAAGTATTTACAGCCTAACAATTAATCTGCCCTCACTGTAGTGAAGTTAGCATTTGTTTTGTTAAATTACAAAGTTTGAATTTTTGAATTATTATTAATTTTCTATTTAAATAAACGCTTGGATGTTTATAGTTGTGTGTTGCGTTGTTTAGTTGTTGTGTGTTGTGTTGTTGTGTGTGTTGGTGTGTTATACGTTCAGTGCAAGGCCAAGTGGGATAATTCTGGGTGCGTCAGTAACATTACCTTTTACCTCCTCCTTGTTCCATGCTTTTACTGAGCCGCACTCACTCTGTGATATAAAGTTATGCATATTATGTTACTAAGTATATATAAAGTATGTTCTAGTAGGTACAACCAAGCAGCCATCACCCATCAGGCATCGTTTCTCCATCCGTCCGCTCGTCTGTTCAGCGGCGTGGTTGATTGATGAGCTCCTGCTACGGAGAGACCGCATTTCCGATACATTTGTATCAACACAATAGATATGACATGCCATCCACTATAAGACTCTGTAGCTTTTGGAACTGGATATCACGTAACGTCAATAAATTTAAAATTGCAAATTCGTAACTTTCCATCCGAGCTATTCTAGAACAGCGATTAATGACTATAGGTAATCAAGTATAAGCCAGTAGTCAAGTGTAAATAGTCTATAAGTCTTGTACGCATTTTATCTTTCTCAAACGAATCCCGACCATATATTGCCTAGATAAGACGTATAATAGCTTGGGAGATCGTTGGTCAAGAATATTTAAATGCTAAAATTATTTTTTGATATTCTCATACTCTATTTTTTTGTTAAAACTGTTGTCATGCTAGCGCTGCCCAGGACTAATCTATACATTGTTGCCAGTCACTGGGATATTTTAAATTCGCTAAAGTTTACCTTCACGGTTGATAATATTTATCGCGTTTTCCAAAGTTTATCAGAGCGCCGGGTTGATGCGACGCGTGACCAAAATGCTGGCACTTATTTGGCTCAACGAATCAGCATTGCAATTCAACGAGGCAATGCTCAAACACAGTTCAAAATTAAATGTTCTTTGCTAGGTATTGTAGCTAGTAGTTTTAGTACATAGTCAAGTTTTTGTTTTTATTAGTAGGTAGGTAGTCTAGTCGTTTAGTTTTAGAATTAAAGAAGTATTTTTAAATTTATACTATTAGGTATCCTAAAATCAGAGTTACTGCAGGAAGAAGATATAATAAGGTATTTTTAATTGCATCACTAAGAGGTAGAAGTTGAGTAGTGGACAGCTTGCTTATTGCTAAGTGCACATAGTCATCGAATATACTGCAATAAACCTTATTCCTCACCGAGTATCGAGCACGCGACCCTAACATAGCGACATTCACCCGCTTGTCTCGTCTTCACGTAGTACGTATAAAGTCCACGGCGCGCGGCTTGATAGACGAGCTCGTATCGGCCCGCGTTCCCGATACATCGGTGACGCTGCTTTTGGAGTGGATCGGCTACGATATGGAGAAGACTAGGAGTTGAGTATTGATCAGGTGTTTTTGCAAATGCAAAGTTACGGCAAATTGCAAAAAATAAGAACCAGTGGCTTTTTTCGTATGTTTCGTAACATGGTGGTCCCTGAGGTAAGTAAATTAATATAAAAAAGCAGATCCTTCTTTATCATCATCACCATCAGCCGAATGAGCCGGTGGGCATAACCATAGGCCCCACCTAAATGGCTACTTCATTATTTTAAATATCTAAAATATTTAAAAATAATATCTTAACAATTTAATTAAAGCGCAGTCAAATCATCAAATTCATAATGATATAACTCGTGTGTAAGAAACCCCGCAACCGTGCAGAAATAAAAGTAGCTAATGATGTTGGTCTTTAGAGTTACGTGAGTTGTTTATAATCCGAGAATTATAAAAACTGCAGCTGAAAATGTAGTAAATCTTCAGCGGCGGAGGTTTCAAATAATGCATCACACACAAACACACACACATGACGAACGTAATTTTATTACAACTGACATCGTGATAATCTTAATAATTATTTACAAGATATGTACATCTTTTTACAATTTAAACAAATATGGTATACAAACAGTGGATAAATCTTATTCGCTAAGCGATACAAAATTACACATTAATAAATTCATCGGTACAAACACCGAGGCCGAAACACCGCTAGTGTCATACTGAAGAGAGTGTCACTCGATTCGCAGACACACTACACCGGAGGGGCGGCACGCATGCGCGCGGGCAGGGCTCGAGCCCGTGGCGGCGCGTGCAGCCGCTCTAGTCGATGGAGACGACGACAGTGTCCTCCGTGACGCAGGAGGCGGTGGTGTCGCGGCGCGCGGCCTGCACTCAGAGCCGCGTGTGCGACAAGCCGTTGGGCGCCGTCAGAGGCTGCGCGGAGGACGGCCGCGTCTCCAGCACGAGCGCCTCGCTGGCGGCCGCGGAGCGTGACGTCAGCGCCGTGGACGCGTCGCTGGGCGCACGAGCCGATGCCAGCGCGCGGCACTCGGAGGGACGCGAGGCACCGCGCGCGCCTCCACCGCGCCGGCGCGGGATCACACTGTTCTCCACGTGCAGCGTCGCGTTCACATCCTTGCCAGCCGCGCACGTGCACGCTTTCAAGAAGCTCTTCTTGAAGTTGTCGGAGAGGAACGCATACAGGATCGGGTTCATGGCGGAGTTGCTGTAGCTGAAGCACGCCGCTACTAGGAACACGGTGATGGTGATGCGGTTGGCGCACTCGGTCGGCGGCGAGTAGATCAGCGCCACCTGGAACGCCCAGTACGGCAGCCAGCAGAGCACGTACACGGCGATCACGGTCAACACCAGCTTGGTCACCTTGCGGTGCGAGCGTTTCTTCTCCTTGGACTTGTTCTTGGGGCCGACGGTCTTCAGCTTGCGAATTACGAGGCAGTAAAACACGAAGATGAGTGTGAGCGGTGCCGCGAAACCGAGCGCAAACGAATACAGCGTGAAAGTGGTCTGGCCCTTGTTGAAGTCGTTCTCCGGCCACACGATGTTGCACGAGAGGCCGTTGTCCATGTGGATGAGAGTGGTGTACATGAAGATGGGAGCCATCACGAGCGCAGAGGCGGTCCACGCTGTGGCAGATACGACGCGAGACACGAAGGGTGTGCGGAGCCGCGGCGCTGCGATCGGGTGACACACCGCTATGTATCGGTCCGCGCTCATGATGCACAGAAAAATGCTGCTCGTGAACTGGTTGATGCCAGTCGAGATCATGTACGCCTTGCACATGAAGTGTCCGAAGGGCCAGGCGCGCAGTGACATCGTCACAACGAGGAAGGGGATGCCGATTAGGAAGCACTCGTCCGCGATGGCCAGGTTCACTATGTACATGTTAGTGACGGTCTGCATCTTGGAGAAGCGCAGCACCACGTAGATGACGAGCGTGTTGCCGAGCAGTCCCACCACGCACACCAGTGCGTACAACACCTGCGTCACCACGTACACCACCGGCAGGTTGATGTTAGGACAGTTCTCAAACGTTCTGTTCATGCTGCCGTTACCGTGAAACGAGAAGTTCCCGCTGCTGTACATTTCCACGTCTTCTAGCTCCATGGTGCGGGGTATGAAGTGCGGGGTCGCGTTGGCTGCTTTTACCTGAAACCGACAGAGGGTGCGCGTTACTGGTTGTGGTTAGCGCTAAGTCGTCAGTTGTAATGTGAATGATCACATAAATGGGCAGTGCGATCGCGATTACTTGCTGCGTCTGGTCGTCAATATTAGGGGCCACGTGTTCAGATAAACATTACACGGATCATTAGTAATTTTATGCGCACTAAAATGTTAGTTATGCTGTTCCATGTACATTGTTCTGTGCGCCCTGGCGTTGCTTGGCGTGGCGCCAACCTCGTTACTTCGAATGGCCTCTATATTGTACATGAACCATCTAGCAAATCTTAGTAAGTGTTTGATTGCTCTAAGTACTCAAATTATTCGTTCTGATAGTGTTAGTTTAATTTATCAGAACATACTTTTATTCACGTAAATTATTATAAAAGTAAACTTGATTAGCTTCGGAGTTATCGCATGATTATTAATTTATTTCTGGTTATATTTCTGTACAGCTGAGTTAAGTAGAAACAAAAAAGAGTTAGAAATACAGTTTTTTTGAGATTATTACGAATATGCAAAAAAAAAAATTTAT
This sequence comes from Ennomos quercinarius, assembly GCA_910589525.2. Lineage (NCBI taxonomy): Eukaryota > Metazoa > Arthropoda > Insecta > Lepidoptera > Geometridae > Ennomos > Ennomos quercinarius. Next base: position 19,351,927 of record OU342492.1, on the reverse strand, counting down.
CAATAGACTCAGGCGTGACTTCGTGGATGGAAAAAAAAAAAAAATCGTTACGGGTAGTCAGAAGCCTGACAGAATCTGACGCCTGATCTAATCATCCCTGTTACTGGTCACTTGTCTGTGGTTAGTAGCTCGCCGCTACAGGTTAGATTGGGAGACTGTAACGAATCAAAATCGATCAACTAAATTTAACACGATGAATTCCTTAAATAAGGTACTCCAGAATAGTATATATTTTAAAGCTTGTTTTATAGATGTCCAGCCTCATAAAGTTCATAAAATATTGTCTTAATTTAAACATAGCTTTAACTTCCACGAAACCATAAGTTAATATAAATAATCATTTAAGTACTACAGCCAAGTATCCAAGATAGGAGTCCGAATGTTCTCGAAAAATTAGAGCAGGAAGATACGACTAGGCTATGGGTTAGAGTAGGATAGGAAATGTACTCCCGTAACCAAAGCAAAGACAAAGGACGAGAGGGAGGCTGCGCGGGAGCAGGGATAGTTGGGGATAGGCCGCGCTTGAAGGTGGTTGGTACTCTAACTTAAAATTATAAATGATTAAATAATCATTAAAAGTACGTCTTTTAAGAAAATGTGAGTGTGAGGTGAAAATTTACGTGAAGGAGTTTGGTATGTTTTAATTATAATTTTATACAGGGATTTCGGAGATGCTGGCAAAATAATTAGCGTTATCTAATTAACCAAAATGTGTCGTTCCCCACAGTAATGTACGAGATAATGAATGCAGAAATGTATTCGGCATAGTTCAAACATGATCAGATATTAACTGTCATAAGTAGATATCAGTTATTAATCTCTTTGTCAATCTGTTTATATTCATAATTTTATGTTATTATTCATTACTATGTATTTCTCGAAACCAAATCCTCTACAATCCTTTTGAATCCGGTGCGAAATAACATTGAGAGCCAGTGAGTAAATGTTCTTAGAATACGCAGTACGATTATGTATTCTGTGCCTATACGTGGATTTCAGTGCTTAGATTTGAAAGACGCGATGATTTACTAACAAGTTCGGATGCAGATTATATTTGTATTTTAGTTCGGCGACAAACCTCTATTCATATAATTAAGAACTGGAATATAAATGTAATTTTGCGGGTAAATTGAATAAACTCACAAAAACTCTTTTGCTGATTAATAAACTTAATTCATGATTTATCAATAGCTCGATATTACACCATTATACTCTGAAGGTATACTTGTGAGCGATTGATGGCATTCGTAGGAGTTACTTTTGTTAGGTCTGTTCAACCTAGCTTTTCGTGCCTCCAACGAAGTTTCGATGGTTCATGATTATCACCTCTGCAAGCACTTATACTATACACGCAGGAAATACCTTTACGCACACTATACAATGAATGGGTTCAGGAATGTTATGCAACGCCTATGTGTATCATTTCTTTACCTATTCCCTACGACACTACAACAACCACCAGTCGAGGTGATGATAAAATAGTTAAGCTGAAATTCTCTTTTGGGGAAAGGCATGCCTAAAGGGGTAGTTGAGTATGAGAGAGATTTTGATAGAGTGAATGTGATTTATATTGCGTAACCTCTTCGATCCTCCCATTCCCGTCACATCCTTTAATCATTATTATCTATGATATATATATTAATCAAATTATAATAAATTATATGTAGTTATCGTAAACCATCAGGAATAGAACTTATTTCCGTTAGGTAATTACTCTGAATAAATATCCCGAGCATTCTACTCAACGTTTTTATTTCCAATTTCATATTGTTCGAGCTACTGAGAGGAGGTGCAGCAGGTTGACACCGCGATTTGTATCTTTACATAATCTACGAGCGCTACATTGTAGGATAATAGTCATCTCGACGTGCCGGTTTGTCATTCTCCAAAATTCATTTAAAAGGTCATGTATAACTTTTAATCGATAGTATTTGTTCACTGTGCAAATTGTATGTAGTAGATCTTTGGTAGTAATTTACGGTCTTCCAAAATATTATGATGTATTGTATCTAAACTGTATATATTTGTATGGTCAAATATTGTAAAACCAACAATGATAAAAAGAGAAAGAAAGAAAAGATAATCCCTGTAGAGTTTCTTGGGGCTTCTTCTCTATCAGGCGTAATCGAAGTTCCGTATTGTTTTTTAAAACTCAAAGTTAATCATTAACGGTCAAATAATTCTAACTTCATATTAGTCGCTCTAAGTAGTTGAATTCAATAAGGGTATTTTAATAATTAACATAATTATTCAGAGAAAGTAAACTCTAAAACCATGAAACGTTTGAAGTAACTTTTCACAATAAATAATTTGAGTTTTATCTTGTCTTTTATTAATCTCTAATATAGAACACAACGTAGGCAAATATAATGGGTAACAATTTCTAGACGATCGCAACACAACGTAGAAACTAGACGATCACCGTAGATGGCCACCTTAATAAATCTGATTTAGGATTTAATACAATTTATAGGTAGTTTAGGCTTTTTAGGATTAGGGATGTTACAAGCCGACCCGAATTACAAATGGGAAAAGGCAAAGAGGATGATGATGACAGAAATATCAATGTAACTCCACTCTCACGTGCGTCTGTTTACACTACATTTCTTCCAATCTTTATGTTAAGCCGATCTTTCAGTAGATAAGATTCTTATTTATTTCAGTGAAACGAGAAAATCACCTCTCAATTTGTGAATTTCCGTGAACACGATCGTAGGCGTGAGAGTGGCTCAGGCAGGCAGTGAGGCGTCAGCATTAGCACTCGACCTTCCGGTGTTATCAGATGAATGCTTACATTTTGTGGAGCGGACGGCTATCGGCGGGGCCTGCTAGCAGCGCGCTGGCGGGAGACTGGCTCGGACAGAACTGGAACAACAAAACAACTTGCTGTTAGGAAAGTAATACGTATCAAGCAATGGATTTTTAAAATGTAGACTACACTTTAGGTATAAAGATATTATAGTCCTTTTAGCTGCCAGCGGGATTCGAACCCGCTCCTTCAACTCACCGGATTACACGCTCTCCCAACTGAGCTACGGTTACATGACCGCTGACTACGATAATCTTTAGGACTAATATGTTTACCGACTAAGCAGTCGTGGCGACAACAAGTAATATACAAAAAGTAATTGGTGCCGAGCCCTGCAGGATTCAAGCCAAGGTGCGTTAGTTTGAATGTCGCTACCACTACTACTAAGCCACACTAGCTTATGGACCATAAATATTTAATTTTATAACTGTCCCCGCGTCGCTTACAGCCGTGAGAGATAAAACTGTTTCATCCCGTCTGCATTCCTCATGTATCGTTTTAAATTACAATAAATTATTTCAGAGTTCCTGATATTTCAGTGCTGACATAATGATAAAGATCGCGTTAGTAAAATTGTAAATGTTGGTCAATATTGCACTACCGCATACCGCATGAAAACTTACACGATACATGCAAAATAGTTCGCTGGTATACCTAAACTATTGCTGGTCTTTGCGATACAAATAATTTTCTATCAATATATTACAACCTATGATAAACGTCATGATAAAGTAAAAATTCATCAGTACGCAAGCTATCATAGTAAGTAGGTAATACCAGAAGATGAAGTTGTGATAAAAGCCTTAGTAATTAATCAGTAGGGCTCCACAGCTGGTGGAAACCTAGCGATTGATTACTGTACAGTGAGACGGCACAATGTTCTCGCATACTGGACGTTTTATGCTAATACTTGGGAAATAATATAGCTGAGTAGAAAATTTATGATCGTAGTGTGCGTGAATAAATTAAAGGCAAACAGATATAGCAAATATAGATAAGCAGATATAGTTACTTAAGGCTACTGTATACGCAGATCCACTCTCTCACTCGCGCATTGCTACATTTTTGAAGATATTACATAATTGAATTTACTTACGAAAAATCTGGCTAAACTATGTTCTCATGAATAACATTACATATATATAACAAAAATATCATATTAATCCAAACAAGATTTCATAAAGCAACGGTGTCAAAGTTTTTTTTTTATTCGAACCGTTTTTATGTATGAAAACTTGTTTGAATTGATATGATATTTATGTTCAACATTTGTAATGTTATTTATGGGAATATAGTTTAGCCAGATTTTGCGTAAGTAAATGCAGTTAGTAAATACATACAAAAAGTGTCAACGGGTTTTCACCTCTAAATTATATTTTGGTGATTTTTTGTATATTGTCTACGCAGTAAAAAACTATGCTCGTACGTCTTCCTTCTTTATGTTTTTACAGTATCTTCGTATTTACAGCCCCCTAACGTTACGGAATTTTGCCGTCAAAATTATGACGAAGAAAAGTAGTTGTAACTAGAACACGAAACATATAAAAAAAACAAGACGTACAAGCATATAGATTATAACCTATCCAACCGATTGACACAAAATTAAAAGTTTTCGTTAAGCTTTGAAAACCGAAGAAAACCGTTAGCGCCCGAAACGCTAAGATGTAGGTAAATTCATTCATGGGCTCTATTGTCTCTATCATACATTTGGAGAGCAGAGCGATGGCATTAACATTTTCAAATAACAGGGGAGGGTCCTCTTAATAAGCAGTTTTCCACTGATAACTTACTTTGCTTCAGGCAGCCATCGCAACCAAATTTCACAACTACAATGCGATTGAAGAATTAACTAGTTACCATAAAAGGACTATGACAATGAAATAATGACTAGTAATATGCCGTTACTGCAACCAGAATAGTTTGTCTTTTTTAAGATTGTTTATTTCTTGGCTTAGAAACGCCTTAACAGACATTCGTGACGGCATAAATTAAATTAAATTCACATTTAATTACAAGCATTGCATTTTATGTTTAGTACGAATTCTCCCAAAATCATTTTCAAAGATTGTAACGCAAATTGTTGTATTTCGTGTGGCGCGTCAACTATTCCACAATGTCTATGATTTCGGCAACAATAGAATACCGCAATTTGTAATCCAAAGCCAACATATTTATTTACGTGGCTATTGTTCGCCAGGCAAATTAATAATCTATTGTCTTTCGTCCGTTGTTATAGATTAATTTAATAGTCGGTGACAATATTGAGTTTCAAAAGATTAATCGATAAACATCCAGCGAGGAACAGCGTAGTTTTACAGTAAAATTGTGGAAGGAAAAGAGGTTTTTAGTATGTAAATATTTCAGTTCAGTTACATACTAAATTCTGAAGTAAGCAATGGTAGTAACCAAGTATTCGACGATGATTCAAGTGGCTGCGACACAACCAGTGTAACAATCTTTGCCGCTATTATAACTATACCATAAATTCAACGCTTTGAACGTATCGCAGGAAATTCATTCTGTTTGATAGAGAAAGTTAATATGAATAAACTACCCTATTTTTACACTTTGATCATAGACTTCTCTTTTTCCTGTTCCGCTACTTCTGTTTTTCCTATATTACGATATGTTCCCTTACGATCGTTTAATCACGGTATGTTGGTTCCGCCTAATGTATTCCTTGCGTGCTCTCTACAGAAAGGTCAACTCAGATATAATGAGACATCTACAAAAAGATTCATTTGTACCTTTTGCGCGAGTTATTAACTACAATTATTCTCCGATACGCAATAATCACTGAAATATTGTTTCTTTGTACCTAATCAGGTTATTGTTTTTGTTTGCGCGCGCAATCGAGAAAACCAATCACGTGTCGGAAACATATTTTATACATACATCCAATTTTCAGCCTTATTGACATCTTACCTTAAGAATTAGATTAGATTAGATTAGATTATTTTATTTGCCTGAAATGTGGTTACAATAGGTTCTTAACATAAATTTAAAAGTACATACACATACAACAACAACTACTCAGCAACTGTCATTTCATCTGTGGCTTTGACCTAAGAATATTTGACCAAATCAATATTTATATGCAAACCACAGATGCTGATTTATATCGTGTTAGCTCGTGGTGAAAGTGAACCACGCGCGCAGGTTTAAAATGTCACTGTGTAATCAATCACTAGCTTCAATTCCCGCTGCTAATGGCGGGATCGTGTCTGACCGATGTACATCCATCATGCGGGATCACAGCATGTACTGTATACCTGACTTGCCTACACTATGCTCAACCCGCAGGTCTCCCTTTAACTCAGTGGTCACACCATCTACAGTTAGTTTTAACCGGTGCAACTTCGAGGCACAAATAATGGATTTATACATTAAAACTGTGCATCCGACACGTCTTCTTTGAAACTACACAGTCGAATCTGTCACAGATATTGGCCGGTTACAGTTTATGCTAACGAAACTGTCAAACATTTAAGTGAAGGTACCTAATGGTTATATACGATAACAGCTTATAACAGTAACTTTAGCAAAAAATTGTGCTTAAACCTAGGTAGAGCACAGAATAATAACGTTAAGAATCTGTCCCCAAGCACTATGTTTTGTTACAGCAGCATCAGCCAGTTCTTTAGACCCAAGATCGAAAAAAAGTAGTCGACATGAACTAAACTAGATGGCGTTGTACACCATTGAAACACGTAAGCGTTTGGTTTACGACGTTTTGCTGTGCTACCATATCAAGTATATGTATTAATAAAACGGCTTTTCCTAACAATCGAAATGTTGTTTCATTTTGGAGAATTTTTTAGGGCGAGGATACAACTCTTAAGTCAGAAGTCTGCCTACCTATCTTACGCGATCACTAAACCTGTCTGCTCTAAAAGTTGATTAAAATATTAATTGTTAGGTTATTTTACGCCTTGTGAATATAGTACATTTATAATATGTGTCATTTATTTTTACAAACTGCTGTCACGTAAATACAATATACATTTTTCATATGAAAGTCATCACCATCTTGATATAAAAGCAGCGGGTATAAATTAAATCGACCCATGAATAACATAATGCTAAAAGAATCTGCGACCCACCGCGTAACATATAATAAAAGCATTTTAAATTTTATTCGCGAAATTTAAATTCAAACGCAATAAAATCTCAATATCTCAAAGCGACGCATTTCATATTTTCGGATCTCAGGCATTTGAACGAAATAATACAAATATTCGAGACAAGACTCGCTAATCGAAATGCTTTCGAAACATTTTATCGTTGTATCTTAGCGTTGGCGGTGAAATATTCAAACGAATATTCAATTATAGAAGTCGCTACGTTTGGTATCTACTGAGCTGTAATACTGTCGGCAAACATAATGTTCAATCGTCTACCATTACATTAGTGAAACGTCACAAGATAAAACTTTTACAAAATAAAAACAAAACGGGGATATTTTATTAAATATTACTTACATTTTATATTTATTTTTCCTAATAGATATTTTACGTACGTGAAAGTACTAGACATGAGGTGAGCACAGTTTACGAGGTAATCTTCAGTTTTACTCAGCGGTACTATAAACATACCTACATTTACTGAAATTTTCAGTATTCATTTGGCCTCTTGCATCTCGTACAGTTTGAGCACCGATGCAGGATAATAAAACTGTTATGAAAGTGTAATGAAAGCTGCCACGGCGCTTAATAATCATAATCATAATCATTTATTCGTAATACTTTCAATTACATGTCACTAGTGGGTACGAAAAACATAATTAGCATAACAATATACAAAGCATTTATATAATATAAATTCGCAATAATAATGTCATAGTTTTTCATTATGTAGGTATATCAAAATAAAAATAAATAGAAACACAATGCTATGAAAACATAACAGCTGTTCATAAAAATTAAATAAATTAAAAATTAAAAATTACAAAAATGTAAAGATTATGTCAAATTGCTTACATTAATTTAATTTGATTTTCAATTTTAAAAACTCATCAAAGCTGTAGAACGTTTGCTCGATAAGCCAGAATTTCAGTTTTTTCTTAAAACAATTTATATTGTTATTTAACGCTGTTATATCCTCTGGCAGCTTATTGTAGACTGTTGGGCCGATAACATGCGTAATTTTATCTGATTTTGTCAATGCCCTGGGAATTGTTCGGAGTTTTTCCCTATTTCGCGTGCCGTATGAGTGCACATCACCATATTTTGTGTATGTGGTTAGGTTCAACCTCACATACACTGCTATCTGAAAGATTACCAGTGCAGGAAGGGTAAGTATTCCCAGCCTCTTAAAATGTGGGCGAGCGGAGATGTCCTGTGGGATTCTAGCCATAATGCGGATGGCGCGTTTCTGCATTACAAATGCACGCTGCCAGTCCGCTGCTCTTCCCCATAGCTCCGCGCCATACTGTAGCAGAGAGTGCACTGTTGCGAAGTAGCACGACCTTACTACTTCCACAGGCACTACTCTAGCGATACGTCCCAGGGCAAAACACGCGCTGCCCAGTTTGCCACATAGCTTATTTATGTGGCTTTCCCACTGCAATCCTCTATCCAGCTCGAAGCCCAGAAATGTGGTTGACGCAGCTTGGGCTATTTTCACTCCATTCACTAGTACCGTCAGTGATCTAGGTGCCCGTCCTGATAAGTAGAAGTGAATGAAGTGAGTTTTTGTCAAATTAAGAGCTAGACCGTTTGCGTTAAACCATCCAGCAAGTTGCGAGGTTGTCATGTTCAGCTTCTCTTCCAGCTGATCTACCGATGATGCTGTGACCACCGCAGCCACGTCATCCGCATCCATAAATATTTCAGCCGCGGTGATAGCTTCTGGAAGATCGTTTAGGAGCAGCGAGAACAGGATATTTGAGACAGAAGATCCCTGCGCCACTCCCATCACAGACGTTAAAGGATCTGACTTTACCTCACCTCCACCGCCTATCACTATCTGTGACCTGTCTCGCAGCAGGTCTGTCATAAGGGTATAGGACGCACCAGTTATCCCGTAGTGCCGCAATTTAACAGCTAACACGGTGTGGTCTGCCACGTCAAATGCCTTTGACAAGTCACAGCATAAGATGGCTACTTGCTGTTTACCTTCCCGGGCAGTCATAATGCTCCTAACCACTTCGCGGGCAAGGGAAGTGGTAGACCGCCCCTCGCGGTATGCAAATTGCCGGTCAGAAAGGGCTTTCGTGCCTGCCAGATAAGCTATCAAGCGTGAACTCAGACCATTCTCGAATATTTTAGCTACGGCAGGAATGATGGAGACTGGCCTATAACTATCTATACATTCACGCTTCCCCTTCCCTTTAAACAGCGGCGAGACTTTGCTGATCTTCAAAGGTGAGGGAAACGCCCCCTCCACTAAACACATGTTAAAAAAATCAGCCAATATAGGAGCTAGAGGGATCGCTGCCAGCCTAAGCAGTTTCATGGATAGACCATATATGTCCTTTGAGGGTTTAGGCGGGATGCGTGTTGTGACAATGCGGTGCACTTCTTCAGCATTAAAGGAAAGGAATCTGAATGAGCGGTCAGCTGGCGGCCGAGTCGAGCACAGCACTGCGCGCACCCGCGCAATGTCAGCCCGAGGCGCTCCACACGCTGCCGCTGCATTCAAGAACCGAGCGTTTATCTCGTTCACCGCACATTTTCTGCTTTGGAACTCAACACCACTTGAAGTTTTAAGGACTACCGTAAAGTCCAGGGTAGGAGTATTAGCTTTACCTCTCTCTTTATTTACTACACTCCACATCGCCTTGGAGGAGTTAGTACTCATACCGATTACATTACTGTAAAACCTAGCCTTACTATTTAAAATCAAACTATTATAAAAATCTTTCATGTCAGAGATAATCGTATTAATTGAGTCAATGTCAGGATATAATTTGCTAATTCTAATTATGTCAAATAACAATAATTTATAATCTTTAACATCCCGAGTTATCCAGGATGAGTCATTCTTTTTTTTACAGCAGGCTTTTCTAAGTGGAAAGCATGCGTCATGTTTATTAGCAATTACATTCACAATCGCCTTCGCCATCTCGGCAGGATTTGTATTTCGCGCCTTTATTTCATCCCAGTTGACACTATCTAGCGATGCGATAAAGTTGTTTTTATTTAATTTTGTAAATCCCCGCACATACCGCGGTGCATGCTCAGCTCAGCTTAAGCTCACAGATATCTTTATGAGTGAGAAACAGAAAGTATGGCTGTATTATTATTGGCTACTTAAAGCCAGTCATCATCATCATTTCATCATTGACAGCCTGAAGACGTCCACTGCTGAACATAGGCCTCCCCCAGAGCACGCCACCTTGAGCGGCTGCTCGCCTCCTGCATCCATCGGCTCCCCGCGGCTTTCACCAGGTCGTCGGTCCACCGAGTGGGGGGCCGGCCTACGCTGCGTCTTCCGGTTCGTGGTCGCCACTCGAGAACCTTTCTTCCCCATCGGTTGTCAGTTCTACGAGCGATGTGGCCTGCCCATTGCCACTTCAGCTTGCTAACTCTAAGAGCTATATCGGTCACTTTAGTTCTCCTGCGGATCTCCTCGTTCCGGAGCTTATCTCGCAGGGAAACACCGAGCATAGCTCGCTCCATAGCTCGCTGCGCGACTTTGAGCTTACTAATGAGGCCAACAGTAAGAGACCATGTCTCAGTTCCATAAGTCATCACTGGCAACACACACTGATTGAAAACTTTCGTTTTCAGGCTCTGCGGTATTTTGGACGAAAAGATAGGACGAAGCTTCCCGAACGCTGCCCAGCCGAGTTGGATTCTTCGCGCCACCTCTTTGTCGAAGTTGGACCTACCTAATTGGACAGTCTGTCCTAGGTAGACATACTTGTAGACAACTTCGAGAGTATCGTTCCCAACAATTACCGGTATAGGTGGAACATGAGCATTAGACATGATCTTTGTCTTGTCCATATTCATCTTAAGACCAACCTGCTGGGAGACTCTACTGAGGTCGTTGAGCATGGTGCTAAGGTCCTCGAGCGATTCCGCCATTATGACTATATCATCGGCAAAACGAAGGTTGGTGATGTACTCGCCATTTATGTTGATGCCAGATCTTTTCCACTCCAAGAGCTTGAAAACATCCTCCAATGGGTTTGTGAACAGTTTCGGAGAAATAACGTCTCCCTGTCTCACGCCTCTTTGCAATGGAATTTGTTCCGTACTCTGGTCCTGTAGTCGGACTGACATAGTGGCCTTACTGTACAAACACTTCAAAACTTCGATATACCTATAGTCAATTTGGCATCGCTGCAAGGACTGCAGCACCGCCCAAGTCTCGATTGAATCGAAGGCTTTCTCATAGTCCACAAACGCTAGGCATAACGGCCGATTATACTCTTCGGTCTTCTGTATAATCTGGCGCAGCGTATGGATGTGGTCTATGGTGCTAAAGCCTTTTCGGAAACCGGCTTGTTCGGGAGGCTGGAATTCATCAAACCTGCGTGCGAGACGATTCGTAATGACTCTCGAAAACAGAGCGAGATAGGCCTATAGTTCTTCAATATGGTGTTATCGCCTTTTTTGAAGAAGAGCACCACCACGCTCTTGTGCCATGCCTCTGGCGTTGTACCTTCAAGGATGACAGAATTAAATAACTTCTGGAGGACTAAAAGTACCGGTCTACCACCCGCTCTCAGAAGTTCGGTCGTAATTCCATCTTCACCTGGTGCCTTGTTGTTTTTAAGCTGTTTGAGGGCCATTCTAATCTCGTACAGGCTGACGTCCGGGATATCTTCGGTATAGTGTCGGACTAACTTGGCTCTGATGTCCTGAGCTGTGTTAGTAGCGGGCTTACGTGTCGAGGTGTATAACTGTCCATAGAAGTTCTCATAGAAGTTCATCGAAGGGGGGGGGGGGGGGGGGTTTGCCATAATCACCACGCTTGGCAGGTGGCTTGGTGATCGCAGTAGGTGAGGATTGATTATCACCAAGACCGAAGGGAACGCTGCGACCCATTCCCTGGATATTCCCTTAGCAGCCTTTTACGGCACCCACGGGAAGAGATGGGGTGGTCCTATTCGTAACCGGGGCCACACGAGATCCAAAAAAAGCCAGTATAATGTGCTTATCAGATGATAGTGAGGATAATTATGTACCGGCAAAAATGTAAAAGCTTCATCATCATTATCACTGTCAGTCCCCTGCTAGACATAATTATGCCTTTTTTTAGTGAAATGATTGGCAAACAAGCAGGCGGCCCACCTGATGGTAAGTGGTCACCGTCGTCTATCCACTGATCCTGATGTTTGGCTCTACTATCTATTCCGCCAGTTACTGCCGGCACTCTGCATATTTTTTTGCTCTCATAGAATTGTCTTTTACGGATCCCTTAATGCACGCCAATGATCCCGATCTTTGGCTGTACTATCTATTCCGCCAGCCACTGAGGGTGCTCTGCATATTTGTCACTTCGCCTAGTTGGTGGTCGTTATCCTACACATTACGTTTGCCAAGTCGCGGCTTTAAATAGACCAAAAGCTTAAAACCTTAAAATAATAAAAATAAACTTCCAAATATTTACCAGAATAATTTGAAATTTGAAATGTACAAGTAAACAAATATTAATCTTCTAAACCATCTGGGGTATCGTACTAACGTTATTTTCAATCTAAATTCTTCTGTAAAGCTGCTATTGTTTTCTCAACAATTTTGTGGTCCTCAGATTTCAAATCTTCGTATCAAAAAGGAATAGTGAGTGCATGTCTCCGGATTGTTCTCCTATTGTCGGCGAGACTTCCTCCCGGGTCCCGGGTCTCGGGTCCCGGGAGCCACACTCAGTTGTTTGTAAATTCTTATACTCCGAGACGCGGCTTCTTTGAGATTGCGCCTCAAACGCTGACTTACGTGCTTGGACACAAAGCGCAATCTGGGACATCGTAGCGTAGTTGTTATTTTTCGATATGTCGTCGTGGCGCTCATTTTATGCTTACAGTGGTAGGTAGTTAGGTACTATATCATTTGCAATGCCGTTCATTATTGTAGAAAAAGTGTAATGTTGTAGACAGAGACCTCAGTGCTCATTATGGTGTGTAGTAATAGTTAGATTCTTTACTTATATATTTTCCACGTTAATTTATTCTGACACTAAAGTCACGTTCAAGGTTATTTGCAGTAAAAGGAACTTGACGAATGAAGACGTCATTTGCTGAACATAAGCCTCCCCCTGAGGGCGTCACTTTGAGCGGCTGCTCACGTCCTGCATCTATCGGCTCCCCGCGGCTTTCACCGCATCGTTGGTCTACCGAGTCAGCGTAAGCCGGGGCCGGCCTACGCTGCGTCTTCCAGTTCGTGGTCGCTACTCGAGAACCTTTCTTCCCCATCGGTTGTCAGTTTTACGACGATGAGGCCTGCCCATTGCCGTTTCAAGTTGATGAATATGCAGTAATAAATTTGATTTTTGGCGGTTGACAAAAACACAGTGTTGATCAGTATGTCGTGAACAGGCATCTCTCTCCAATAGTCATCGTTTTAAAACCTAAAGGTTTTTGAATGAAGCTTATCAAAAAATATTTAGCAGAGCCTCTTCATTCCGGCGCTAAAATCGCGAGTGTCCTTGACTCGGCGGTCGCGGCAGACGTGGGCGGCATTGTCGTAGTAATGGCCTATTACCCACTTTATTTACTTCGTCTTCAGCGATTCCGCTGTTCTTCAGTAAATGCCATCGACGCCCGCTGCTTTATAGCCGCACTAAAATGCTGGAAATTTTGACAGTTTATATTTAATGGAAATTCCTTGGAGACTTCATATGACACCGTTTAGAAGATATATTAAGTAGGTGGATAGAAAGATACGTGTTTGTGATGTGCGTGTTAGATGCTGCGTATTTTGCGTAGGGGTTCTACAACTTGCAATAGCTTTGTGCTACAACGTACCTAAGCTTGCGTAGCACTCCAAAGTGAGATTGCGTAGCACGTCACGTCATTTATTAACAGAACAAACCTGAGAATGCAGATAATTTTTAAGTTTAGGACAAATTTTATACTCTAGTGTGATTACATGTTTTCCAAAAAATGATTTTCAGATGGAAAACTGCTCATCAAGATTCTTCGACTGAGAAAAGATTTAACACGTAACTTTCACAAAGTCCAATTACATCAATTAATTAGAGTCTTTGACAAGACAACGAACTCATTCCTTGCGTTAATAAGTTGTAGAGTCTACTCGGTGAGGGAATACAACCACAGTCGCGAGTGATCACGTGCTTAAACTATATTGCGAGGAGAAGAATAGTTATATAAATCAAATTTTTGTTACCTGTAATCCGATATCGCACGTAGCAGCATCACGATCGCATCTGCAACAAACAAAATAAGCATATTATTACAAAATAATAAATTAATACATCATCGTGTGCCGCATGGTCTCGCTTTGCGAATAGGAAAACCCCATATCGTCCTGTAGGTGCCGTAAGAGTCGGCTAAGGGAGTATAGGGAATGGGCAGCACCATTCTCCAAGGTACATTAAAATTAGTGGACGTATTTCGGGCTGATGATGATGACGGAAAAATGAATACAAGCGTAAATGAAACATATAGAATCCCCAGAAACATAAAAACTTTAAATAGCCTAGTGACATTCCCGATGAAGTCACATTTCAAAAAATAGGTCGGTAATATATTAATTTAAAATGAATCACACTCATGAAAATTTAAATACTAAAAAACAGTAAATCCGTTAAAGCTACGATGTCAGAGACAGATACACGGTACACACGTTAAACTAATAACACTTTTCTATTTGCGTTGGGAGCTAATAAGAGAATTACAGTAAACAGTCCCTTCAGAAAGTTGTATATTTTATCGAGGCGGACGAAATCAGAGCGGCCCAGTTCCAAAATGTTATTTACTGCCGTGAGTTCCCTGTTTCTTTCCTACCTGTACTAATTCCCATATTAAACGTCGGAGTGGCCTCGATCTGACGAGTAACGGCAGTATGGACTTGACGCGGTCGACGTGTCTAATATGGCGGTAGTTGTAATTAAAAAATAATAATATTTAGATTCAGGGGAGACCGATGTTCAGTAGTGCATCACGTCTACCGGTTTGTGATGTGGTGTGTAATCGATAAAAAAAAATCTTATTATAGATACACACACCTACCTCACAGGATTAAAACTATATTTAGATTTATTAAGAAACTTGCAAAAAATCATTCAACTTGACCGCTACTGCGTCCATACTGTGTGTAGTTTTACGTTGCCTTTATACCTTCAATTTTACTCCCGACCCCTCGCCACACGCCGGTTGGAGTCAAACGAAAGGAAAGTGATTGAATTTATTAAAAGAATCCAATTTGGGAGTCAAAGTGAGACCGCCGTGTGCCAGGCGGACCAGCTGTGTGGGCCGGCTGGACACGAAGGTGGGTCAATTCGAACTTATATAAAGCCACTGATGTATTCGCCTTTTTGATCCCACACGTGTCGCACCAGGAGGATACTTACCTCATATTTTCGAGAGCGTGTTACTACCACATAAGCAGCGTAAACGTGCTACATATGTGCGTGGAGTTGCTGTTTACACAGATCAGATGATAGTGCCCATGTAACTGTTGCCTTCACGCCGATATTTCGACGAGTTGGAAGCTAAGTACATGCACCCTGTACTATTTAGCCTGTAGAGTTCTGTGATTCCACACTTGATTGTAGATTTGCCGCTGATCCGTGAAGGAGTGACTTCATTTCCGCACGACTCGGAGAGTGGGCGTCCTGTAGAGCTATTCAATTTGATAGATTTAGAATTTTGTAAGATCAAACTACAAAATAATTGCAATAACTACGTAACTATATAATCATACATATACCCATTTATGTACGCACACGTGTTAAACTTCCAGAGCTTTGTGGCCACCTACCACCTTCCAGTGCTGAGTTTATCTTAGAGCGGATTTGGACAAGTAGGTCTTTAAAGCTGTTTAAATAGAACCGTACTAAATTATCAGGAAACAATTTGGCAATTTATTTTACTCGGTATTTGGTGATTTTCGTAGTTTCTTTGGATTTTTGAATATTTTGACACAGTTGTTTGATTACGAAAATGCCAAAAAGTTAAAAAATACATCCTGTCCAATTTGATATTGCCATAAGAAATGGCGGGCATTTCCTCAAGTAGCAAGCAGCACATCAAAAGAAAATGGAAATGTAAAATACGGATGTTATAACTTCGTAAATAAAATTATTAATAATACATTATTTGGTTCAATTTTGCTTATGAAGAAATAAAAGCAGGGGTGTGATGGTTTGAATAATTCATGCCAGCTCAGCCCTGAGCTCTCAAATATTTTCGCGAAACTTTCACGAGTTTGAGAGTAGAAGTAGGTAAAACAAAACTCTCCCTTCTTGGCTTAGTCTGAGTCTTGCGAGACAAATTATTGTAATATTTTTTCAAATACAATTTTGTCTTTACCATAACATTATGCAACATAAATTCTTTTTAAAAGATAATACAGCAATATGCGTTTTAAGCGACAAATAGAGCGGTCTCGCTTTACTGTCGCGATTTACTTGCTAAGGTCCCCGATCTTGTGTCTACAAGATCGGGGACCTTAGCAAGTAAATCGCTATAATACAATTTGTACTATAGGTATTTTCACTTTAGGTCTTCATTTGAATTGCGCAAAGAGGTGATGGTCTAAGGGTTTGAAACAAAGTGAAAAAGTAACTTCATCTTATCTTTTAATTAGGCACATGTACATGTTGACTTTTTAATTACTTAAGATTCTGTCAGCGTCAATCAGTAAACACGAAACAATAGATTGAATAAAGGACTATTTACAAAATTCAAACAAAGGAATTTCCATAGCTTTTGTACTGGAACATAGCATGTAGAGACTGTAAGAAGATACATAATATTATGATTGACGTATTGTATAAGTACACGTGCCACGGCGGATCTTCCTTGATAACTCACGGTAAAAATAAACAAGAGTTGGTGAACATTACAATAGGTCGGGGAAAATTGTTATCGCATTTCATACGTATGAGTTGGTAATCTTTCTTTGGTTGAACGGTTAGTACCTGACTGCTTTGGATATTATTAGAAGAAAATATAAAGAAATAAAGTAGGTACATTAAAAACAAAAAACGCTCAAGTAGGTCAATTTTTCCGTTCTTGAAAATAAGTTAATGGACGATCTGTAGTGTAAGTGTGAGGAAAGGACAACGTTGGTTCAAGCGTTACCAATCCGGAATTTGTTTACAGCAAGTATGTATACAGACATACATTCTATAGAGTTTTCGAAAAAGATACGGAGAAACCATTTCCACGATCTAATACGCACTAAATATTTGTACCTGCGGGCAGGTACCTACTTACTTGAGTTTGAGTGCGTGTCTTTCAGTTATTTTCATCTCTAAGAGAGTTTGGCTACGGAGGCAATGATCGTTCCCGTAGATTGGGTGCAGAAGGAGAGCGATGTCTTTTATATCAAGTCTAAGATGCTGAGTGTCTGTGGATGAAGTTCATATGAAACTATAAAAGTTGCGACAGACTAGCATAGCCTGCAGCACGGTCTGTCACGCGATCTAGTAGCCGTCACGTGCTAAAACTGCATGGATCCCGTCACATGCTGTGCTAGTTTGTTGCAACATTAACTCATGATATCGAAAAAAAACCGATCTGTTTATATTAGTATCGGTTCTCACAAATGATTATTTGATGTAATGTATGATTTCTATCATGATAATATAGCAGTTGATCACTTATATGCAAAATACTTTTGAACCGCAAAGGTGATGATTTGTTAACTATCAAAATGTATTTTTTATGTTAAAGTAAATTAACTAGCTCTTATTTCTTTTTAAGTTTTAGTAATGCTCGACGTTGTATCGAGTCAAGAGGCACAACTTGATACTTGGGTGCTCTGTTCCAAAGGTGAGAGCAGTACTCCACGTGAGGTAGGACTTGCGCTTTGTAAAGTAAAAATCTTTGACCCGACGTGAAGTACCGCTTGGCCTTATTGAACACACAAAGTTTTTTGGACGCTAGTTTAGCTTTGCTTGCAATATGACCACGGAACTGTACAAGTGTACATTGGCAGAAGCCAATGTACACTTGTACAGTTCCGTGGTCACACTCGTGGTTGACACTTCTGTGTCAACACCCAAAATCCCGATACTGTCAGATACCGTACGTCCTGAAACCGGGGAGCTACAACAAATTGAGCTTTTCTGCGGTGAACGCGCAAACTTGTGGCTTCATTGGGTTACATGATGGGTTCATTTTCATGAAGGCAAGTGGGGAATATTGAAGCTACTTGAAGGCCTCTGACCTTACCGGATGGCTTCTTGCTTTGTGACGCATATAATTCAAAATGTAAATAAAATACCAGGTTTTGTAGCGGTCACTAATTCAAGTAGAGCTGAACTCTGATCGGTCAGGACAGTGAACTTCGATAATGAGCGAGCGCTACAAAGTAAATAATCTGTTAGAAACACAATATTATATTCTCTTTATCTTCATAAATAAGACTAATTAATTAGTAGGTACATTGAAATAGCACACAATAGATTGTTGTCTCAGTATTCATTACAGAAGCGAATAATGTTTGCGTGAGACTAATGGGAGATTAATGATACCATTGTACGATATGAAATCTAATTCTAAGTGACGTAAAAGTCTATGTAAATTGAGAGTTCTTAGACTAATTTGATAGAATCTGCGGAGGAGCGATGAGCGGCAACTTCCTGAGTGGAGTGCAGGCGGAATGTACGAGTGAGTGGCTGAGCCCATGGACTAACAGAAACCGTACTCGGTGTAGGGGCTCCTTTTCCGCAGCTAGTCGCCTACAAGAGGATGAAAAAAAATCTTTCGTAAAATATGATGTCACAGTATGACCACGAGGACATGTACATCCTCGTGGTTTGTCATGCCAGTAGGTATGACAAACTAGTATGACCACGAGGAAACAGCGGGTTTGCGTGAGATATAGATACCTAATGTAAACCTATGTAAGGTGTTCAGCTAAATTTAATAGGAGGACTATAGAAACCATTCAGCTTACTGAATTTAGCTTAAAATCTCACTGAGGCCAAACTGCAGTAAATAGTCTGATTCACTAGGTTAACTTAGTTCAAGGTTACATAATATATAACCTAGAAATATTATTTCCAACCTTACCAATGACATTAACCTTAAGGTCATGGTTGTTGATCTATTGATAACCTAGGTGTCAGAATTCACGAATCAGGAAACCTTGTACTTAGAGAGTAACAGATTAAATTTTAATCTGTTGTTTGGGCTAAGCAGACATTCATCATCACCATCATCAACAGCCTGAAGAAGAAGAAGAAGACGTCTATTGCAGAAAATAAGCCTCTCCCAGAGAGCGCCACTTTAAGTGGCTGCTCGTTCCTGCAACGGTCCACCTAGTGGGGGGCCGGCCTACACTGCGTCTTCCGGTTCGTGGTCGCCACTCGAGAACCTTTCTTCCCCACGGTTGTCAGCATTGGTTGAATCAGTCATTACTACAAATCATAATAAAAATGACCCTGATCATCAGTTCTTCTCACGTAGCTGCTGCCAGTCACTGCGTAGTCAGAACCGAATCCGTCTCCATAATATTTAGCACATCACCACATAATGATGCCACTGTCCTATATAATAGATGCGATCGTTTGTGTATAGTGTATTTTTGTTACCACGCTCGTCCAAGTGTCACTGCAACTGTTATGGGCGGCCGTGACGCTTAACATTAGGTGAACGACTAGCTCATCATCTCATTAGCTTACATAAAAAAGGTCCTGGAATAACTTAAGATACGTTTTATTCAAGAACATTCTTGTCCAATATTAACACAGCACGTACGCACACAATGACGCTCTGCATAAATATTTGTTTAGTATATTATTATAGATTAGGATTGCAGACAAACACACCCATTGTTTAGTTAAACTGTAGTAATCCGAGCACACAGTGTAAACGATACCTTTACGTAAATGTACTACTGTGCACTCTTTGCTATATCAACAAACATTAGTACCTTGCACCTTGTCACCGCGTATCAACCGTAGAAGACTGACTCTAGACTTAATAGCCTGCTATCTAAACAAAAAAACAAAAGAGTTTTCTTATTATTCTCGTGGCATATATGGAATCTATACCTTTACACAACGCTCATGACGTCAGAGTCCGCGATGCCGTCGGGTATATTTTCAAATCCAGGACCCTAATTCTGTATGACCACTTTACGATTCCTTACTTCGAAACCACGCGAATTCCTTGTCTTATATAAGAAATCTGCAAAAATCTATTCTCTATGAAATGGAAACAAAACCACGCGAAATGAATTTGGAAATGACGCGATTTGAACTGTCAAAAATCATAATGTTCCACTGAGACACTTTCCGAAACATCAACACGTCAAAAGTTACCACCACTTAATATATCAATATTTATTCAAAATAAAAATAACATAATGTAAAGTGAAGGTATTTCTAATGCTGTGACACGATTTGAACAAGACACGATAACGACGTGGTTTCGTATCGTGTGGAATCTGAGTTTTCATACAGAATTAGGGCCCTGTAAACAAAAATCATTTCAATAAAGCGTACCTTAACCTAACATTTGTGACGTCACTGGCGCGTTTTATTAACTACCTAATGAGTATTTTTTTTTCGGTAGGTTGTATTAATTTTTTTTCTCTTTTCAATCTTGTTTTGCTTCGTAACTATAATAAATTCAATACATACTAGTCAACTATAATAAATTAATCGAAATAAAAAAACAATATTAATAGCAACGGTTACCCTACCTATTTACCTACCTACCTAACTGAAAATACCTATTTTTCAGCTTCATAATTATGTCATCGATGATTTGTCGATAATCAAAATAATGTTATATTGTTCCAATAAAACCTGGAGTCGTATTGATACAAGAGCTATTAAACAAATCGATTCCACGGACTCTGGGTTTCATAGCACAAAGTTAATTGCATATTTGATTAATATCCATTTTTGTAATATAAACTTTCGTTTTATTTGATGTTTGTTTTGTGTTGATTCCAATATCAACTTGTTATAACTGCCAGAGTAAATATATATAAGAACCAATCTGGATACGACAGATAGAGTCCATATTTACATTCAAACAACTTCGCGTTTCCTTATGATGAGTTGTTTATGAATACTTCTTTGTGTGCGACAAGCCTCGGGTCATTGACCTCTAGGCACCGGTAGACTCTAGGTAACCCTTTTTACCTCCAGACTACCTTATCGGTCTGCGCTTAATCCATCTCGACTCAAATCACGAGCCTTCCCAAAGGCTTTGACTACTTTGAATATTTAAAACACATTTTAAAACTATCTTTAAATGCACAAACATAGAGCACCATTTACTTTGTCGTAGAACAGCACAAAAGAGAATGGTGCATGCAATTTTCAGCTCTACCTAATTGAAATAAGCTGTAATTTGAATTGATGGCTTTAGATTGAAATTTCAATAATGTGCACATTGCAACGCTGGCAATACTACTGGCGACACTTGTCTCATTTGACTCTTATTGAAAACGTTTCACTTTTTGGAATTTATAACAAAGATCAGATGGTATATTACTGTGTTATTTATAAAAGAACTTTAGTACCTTACATTCAAAAGTCTTATTTAATTTTAATCACAACATCAAAGCGGTAAGCGTCTGTTTTTGTTTTTATAATGGCCCCTAAATACCTGTAGACCATTCTGGAATCGAGCCTTGCGGGCGAATGGAATTTAGGACAGTAATGTCAACCGCGAAATAGCTGGGCTTTCAGTGGATTTCCAAGCATCGGCTGTGCATTATTTAAATTAATTTTGGAGTAATTCGCGCGTTTAATCTGCAAATTTCAGAGGAGAGAGAGAATTAATTTGCGAGGTGTTTGTCGGCACGAGGCATGCTCGGAGTGTGGTGGGTATGGTTGTGTTGGGACCGCATGCTACTGGGCTATCTCCTGCGACACCAAATACTGTTAAAACGAAAATAAATGAAAATTTGAAAAAAAAATAAATTTTAAAATTAGGCACTTTAGGCAGGCCCTTCATTGTACGTATTACGGTTGGTTTTATTGGCAGTATGCCACCACTTTCACGCAAAATAAGTATAGCCAGTAGAAAGCCACACAAACCTACAAATACAGCTTTTTTTAATGTAAGTTAAAAGCTCCCGAAGTTTAAGCTGCAATAATCTTGCAGCCCTTGGCACGGATTGTCTGCGAAGTTTTTCCGAACGATCTTCTTATCAGTCTCAAATCTTTTTATGAATGAGTAGCTTTAATTTTCTTGACAGTCCACTGTTTACAAATTTAACTGAATATTTACGCTAAAAACTAATAAAATCACAAATAAGCATTTTGGTGTTGAAATAACTTGCGAGATTAAAAACCAATTATAAAACAATTATATCAACAAAATGCTTCTTTTGAAATATATTTAGTAAGATTATCTTTAAGATGTATCTATTTCGCGCCAATCTCACAGATTCACTATGCGCAGAAGGAGACCTCTCTCGCGCCAATAATGATGATTGCCTAACAAGCGCGCCTGTCTACCGCGATAGGGCTGCCTCTCGCCTCTCGCCGTAAATCTCGCACATCGGCTCATAATCGCGTCTCGTCTGTCGCCCGTACGTGACATAAGTTCGTATTTTATTCACGAACGAGGAGGAATCCGTTCCTCACACGGAATGTGTTCGGGGAAGAAAACTGTTCTCAATATTTAATTCAATTTGAGATCTTGGAGATACAAAATACGTTGCAAAAAAAATTCTGTCTGGTATTTTTTCTTATAGGTGGTAAAATGTAAATGCATATAAAATGGTTATTATTATTGGTTTATTTACTTTTATAGCAATACGAAATATTACGAGTAAATAAGTAACCTGCTTGAAATGATTAGCTTATGTTTATTATGATAAATAGATCTAAGTACCAATGTTAAATTCAGGTGTTAATAATAAAAACTTAAACCAGAAACTACGATATGGCACGATTGCCATGTGCTACACATTTTCAAGTGACATTTTGAAACAGCATTGTAGCGCGACAACCCTGAATAGTGGCACGTGCCCGGAGGAGTATTGCAGCGCGCGCAGAGCCGTGCCATCTGTCAGATACTACTTCAGCCACAAACATGCATTTTACAACAACGAGCACGTTATCAAATAGCAACAGATATACGACTTAATAAATATAGTTTTTTACCTAGCTTTACTGTAGTAAAGCTAAGCGTATAATTTAGATTCTACATACAATTATAATAGATACTTGCAGAGTTACGGTTACCTATTAGGTAACTTTTTAATGATGTGTTAATTTTTGATCATCCCTTGTGTTTAATTAAATTAATTATTATATCTATCCTAGTCGACCAATTAGAGCTACAAAATGTATTTATTTTAAATACATAAGTTGCAATGTAAGTACCAGTAACTTCATTATGATTGTGTCTGAAGATGAGCTGCGCACACACAGCACGAAAAAAAAATACGCTTCAAGCGTCATATTTTTAATGCTCTGTGTGCGCACAACTCCGTAAGTAAATATGGCGTGTATATGAGCTTGCGAATATTACGTCATATTTAATATCGCGAAATGAAAAATAATTCGTTCGTCCTAAAGATATCGTAACCATTTCATATCTCCCTTTAGAATGTAAGTAACAGATGAAAGATATCTATCTATGTTATTTTATTATTCTTCAGGATAGACTACATTTTTGGGGAAAAAAGCGGATAGGTACTTTATGAAAGAATATTGCTTATCTATTCAGGATTGAAAGAGCTATCCGACATCAAAGAGAACTGGCTATTTACGCTTGTTTGAGGCCGATGAGTATAAATATACGAACATAGATTGTTCCCTTTTGATTACATATATAGACAGGTAAATAAGCAAAGATTGTACCTATTCCTTATTTTCGATAAGCTTTAGGCAAAACCAGAAGTCTACTCAGTTTCACGCGCTATTTACGAAATTTTCCGCGGCCCGAAACTATGGCTGCATCAAAATTCATCAGTTTGTAGTACACCGCTCGCTGTAAATGTATTAGAACTTAACACCTCCTTCTAGCGCGCAATGTGCACTGAAGCGCCCCGAAGAGGAGCTTCATTACGATGTTTATTGACCTCGTAACTTGCCAGCATTAGCGCCAGGTGCGCTCTCATAACGGCTCAATTCATTCCTAACTTTATGTCTGTAGTGTTAGAGACGAAATTGTGTCGTTGACTATCAAATTTTGAAGTCGACATTAAGATGATAGTTGTGGCCGTTCCGCGCTGTTAGATCATGCAATATCGGGATTAGGTCGCGAACGGGAATCGATCTAGTTCTAGAAAACTACAAGCCCCAATTTTTATTCATGAACATAATATTGTTATTATTTTCTTATTATTGTTATCAAAATAATGCCAATACGTCCAGATTGAACAATGTTTGAAATGATTCCGAAGGGGCATGGTCAGTTTGACTGAATTTTTTAAGTTGTCAAATGTATCGCAATCAAACAGAATTGAGTTGGCAATCTGAATTTGACTTGCATTTTGACAATGAGCGATAGTTTTAGCAAAGTACCGTAAGTTTTAACATGGTCGAGAAAGTGTTCTCAAAGCCTATAGATGAAAAAATCACGCTAAAAACATTATTTATTTACCTCGACGTTTCAACCAAGTTGCATTGGCCGTGGTCACGAGTAGACTGGAGATGCGGGTATCCGTGCACGAAAAAACGAGTAGTTTACGCAAAACTACGTCGAGGTAAATAAATAATGTTTTTAGCGTGATTAAGTCCTGTATTAAATTATAAATATGTGTTCAAATCGCGAGAGTTTAGGAAATCCTATAGATGAAGCCGATTACTTACTGAAGTTTACGCAACGATAAATAAAAAAAGGTAAATTATAACCACAGGTGGCGCAAATACTAGAAGTAACACAGTGGGTCGCTCCAGCCAATGCGTACACTAAGTCCCAGCCGAAATAAAATTGTCAGACCAGCCTGCCTTTATACAATCCCACTAATTTAGGTATCTCAATGAATGAGTTATTTTATGTTGTTTGCTATAAAACCACGTTTGCAGAACGAGGGTTCCACGGAATCGTGTAGGTGAACGCGGTTAGACCTTTCTGACGGGCGCGGTCGTGGTTTTGCCTGTCCTTTACATCCCTCGGGTTAAACACGATATCGGAAAAACTGTGAGCTGGAGAATTTTGCGGACGGAGTAACGATACCGATAGTTGAATCAGAATTTGATAACTTTATACCTATGTATCTACGCTTTTATACATGTGTGAAGGTGTGGGAGAGGAATGTGTGAGTATGTACCTGTGTTTTTAATATAATTAGTTGTTTAAAGATTTAGTACCTAAAGTTTCAAAATAGTTATTTGCTCTAGACCCTAAATATTAGGATTTATAACAAATACTACTGTTGACTGATTATTAAAGGCATTATATTTCTTTGTTGTAGACCTATTCATTATTTTTGAGATGAAAGAAACTGACAATAAAATAGTCAGTCTGTTTTTCGTGCAGTAGAGAGACTAGGCTCCCAATGCGCGGTCAATTTGTATCCGGCTAATTGGCCACACAATAGCACAATACATGTCTGCCCGCGGCTTCTCGAATGGACACAGGGCACACAATATAGCTAGGTTATAGCTAACACAATATGCGGACAAGTGACAGACAAAGCGAGCTACTAGCGGGAACACACGACTCAGTACAGGTGCAACTACTTAAAATTGAGATGACTGAATTACAGAGAAAGAAGCTTTGCGATTTACTCGAAAAAGCTCATTTGAATGTGTTGATGGTACAGGCACTGCACAGGTAGCATGAGCAGTAGAAATTTATCTCATTTCTCGAGAAAGCGATTAGCCAATGAACGGTCACGTGAATCACGCGATAAACCTATTGCTGCGTTTTCATTTCTCTAAAGCTTTCTCGAAAGAGAAGAGATACATCGATTTCTACAGCTCGTGCTACCTGTGCAGAAATATGTATCAAAAACACATACAAATTAGCTTGAGAAGTACTCCAATAGCAATACCATACTTCCATCCATCCATAGATAATTAAAACCGTCCCACTGAGCCGCTGACTCAACAAATTGCCCAGGTTGGTTTCTTGATTAGAGATCCCATTTGCCAAATCCATTCCCATGAACGGTACTACCATTTAATTCCTGCCCAAAGGAAAACATCGGCCTATTGCGGCTTGGATTACGGGATTAAATTACTTACAGCGGCTTGCGAGGATTTTATGTGTGTTTATGAAGGCTATTTGATTTAACGTGTGATTGTTGTGTGTACAGTTAGGTTAGGTTATCTTTTTAATCTATCGTTTGAATAAAACTCTTTTTATTTATTCCTATTTCGAATGTGGCGTTACAAGCTCCACTAATGAATCTCTCTTTAGCCAGTTGAAATGGCAATGGGCAGGTCAAATCACTCGTAGAACTGACAACCGATGGGGAAGAAATCTTCTCGAGTGGTGACCATGAACCGGAAGACGCAGCGTAGGCCGGCCCCCCCGCTAGGTGAACCGACGATATGGTGAAAACAGCGGGGAGCCGATGGATGCAGGAGGCAAGTGCTAAAAGTAGCGCTCTCTGGGGGAGGCCCATGTTCAGCAGTGGACGTCTTCAGGCTGTTGATGATTATGATGATGATGATTACATGTTACAGTACTTACAGTTCTCTGAATAAACAGTACTGCAATGCACGCGTCTTGGATAAATAAAATAATATTATAATGTTCTTTCTGCAACATCCGAGGTTAGAGTAGTTACGATAAGTGCAGCGGACAGGTAACGGGGGTGGGGTTGTGCTGAGAAGATCACTGGAAGCGATAAGACATCATGGTTATGCAATGCTTAATCAAGTTAATAGGTTTTCTTTGAGTTACGTGGTGGTAATGGATAATATTCTAATTTGCATTTTTTTAACCGGTCATGTTAACATATGAAATGAAAATCAAATCATATGCCTGCTGCACACAAACAGGGCTATTTTCACAAAATAGTTAAGATGAAACTAAAAATTGGTTTACCTACTTTAATTAAATTACTCAATAAATACTCTGACGTCATCAAAATAATAAAAGAAAAGAAAGTTTGTGAAGCGTCTATCTTTTACACGTTCGTTGCTGGCTGACCTGTCGTTTATATAGGTCTGACAGGACCTTTCGTATAAAGGTAGCTTGATATGTTAGTAGCAATACAGATACGTATTTATTTATATCTAGTTTTATCATGATGCTTTGGCGACAGTTCGCACACACATACAGTATCTATGTTAGTGAGACTCGACGTAAAGAGAACCTGACAAGAAGAAACGTACAAACAAAAGCAACTTGACGTTCTGAGACC
This sequence comes from Ennomos quercinarius, assembly GCA_910589525.2. NCBI lineage: Eukaryota > Metazoa > Arthropoda > Insecta > Lepidoptera > Geometridae > Ennomos > Ennomos quercinarius. The sequence goes on along the minus strand of OU342492.1, from coordinate 19,324,738 downwards.
CGACGTAGACGGGACTCGACATGCCGAGAACGTGTCACATTATCTATGGTTTCGGTGCTCCCTGTTGCCTTCTACATTACTCTAAGGCCCAATTTTACCAAAGTAGAATAAATTTTATGCCAAGTATAAAACTGGTTACTCTCGGATACAGCTGATTATGACAAATTAAATGACAATTAAAAATAAATTAAATGACGCCATTTTGATTGTATCCAAGGAATAAGCTTCTTATCCCTTCAAAATCGGTGGTATAAGGGTTATCTCGGTTGTTCTCGGAAAGTTGGACTTGGAATAAAGTTTATTCTACTTTGGTAAAATTGGGCCTAAGTATTTTAGTTCCATGTTCCACACCGTGCGGTTAGGACACCTAACTGACTGCTCCTGTCCAACACTGACATGTATTAGTACAGCTCGCAACCGCAACCGCGTACCCAGCGCCCTCTCACGGGAAATCGGACTGTTTGCTGTGAATCGATCACTCAGTCAGTTTTCATATAGCGTGAGATATTTTAACTACTTCATATTTTAGTTTTGTTTACATTTTAACAAAAACGCAATACCTAACGATACATTCATTGACAGTAATTCCTCTTATCCGCACGAAGCGTTTCAATAACTCAATTTTTATAGAGTACTGACATAAAATTCAGATATCTTGTTTAGATTATAAATGATCCGGTATTTATAACGTAAGTGTTTCCATGGTCAAGCGTTGCTGTCTTCTCAAATAAATTCGGTGGAGTTAGGCGACACAGTGTTCGGATTGAGACGTCAGGATAATTAGAACAGTTACAATACAAACCATACTGCTCTAATTGGTGTTATTGGCTTACGAGGGTGAAGGGAAATTGATGCGATGGTAGCCGAGCAGTAGCATGTGCGCTTCGCAATATTACGGCGACGGGTTTGATCCTCGGCTCTGAACCAATGGCTTATCTAGTAATAATGACCTTGCCCAACTGCAAACCTGGTCCAAGCACTTTGGCATATCAGTCAATCCAGATAAATGCCAAGCCATAATTATTGGCAATTCAAGAAGACTGTGCAACGTTGACTTAGCGAACCTTACGCCACTGCTCTACAACGGTTCTTCAATCCCTTTCTCCCAAACCGTCAAAGATCTTGGCCTGCTTATTGATTCTAAATTGTCCTGGTCCCCCCAAATAAATGAAGTTTCATGTAAATTTTACGCTTCCCTCCATTCTGTCATCCGTTTCAAAAACTTCCTTCCTATGAGTACTAAAATATCACTTGTCAACACTCTCCTCTTGCCAATCATTGCCATCATCACTACGGTGACATCTGTTACCTCGATGTATCTGAAGAATATCTTAACAAACTTGATCGCTTACTTAACACTTGTATACGATTCATTTTTGGGCTACGTAAGTACGATCATGTTTCTGAATATCGATCCAAGCTAAAATGGCTTCGAATCCGGGATCGAAGGAATGCTAGAATCCTTGGCCTAAACTAAATGATCCTAAATCCCCTGTATATTTAAAAAGCCTCTAGAGGATGCTCACAATCTTAATCTGAGGTCTACCTACTCTGGACTTCTTGCTATGCCTAAGCATACCACTTCTTTTCGAGACAACTCATTTGGGGTTGTGGCAGTACGTCTCTGGAATCAACTTCCGCCTAAAATAAGAAAAGCAACATCTAAAGAGGTGTTCAAAAAGTTAGTTCGGGAGCACTATTACAATAATCCTTCCAAACTTGTTTAATCATTTGTCACTATTTATTTATTATTGTTTGTATAATATTTTATGTATCTTTCTCAGTAGGTAGGTATACCAGTTCGGTATATATATATATATATATATTTGTATGTATGTGTAGTAGTGTAGTATTTATTTATAATCATATTATTTAAGCATTTCAAAAATAATATTGTTTTTATCTTTTTATCTTGCTTACAATTTTTTCTTACAAATTTTGATGCACGCCTACATTTCTCTTTCTCAAACTATGTGTGGAATGACTGGTAGAAAATGCTTTAGCATTAAGTCCTCCTTTTGTACTCTTTTAGTGCAATAAAGAATTAAATAAATAAATAAGTTATGTGCAGTTTTCGATGCCATCGCTCCGTGCCTCGGAGAGCACGTTAAGCCGTCGTTACGGGTAGTCAGACACCTAAAAGACTCTGACGCCTGATCTAATCATCCCTGTTACTGGCCCCTTACGGTACGTCACCGCTACAGGTTAGATTGGGAGCCGACCCCAATAACAAATGGGAAAAGGCAAAGAGGAAGAAGAAGGGTGAAGGGAAATATTATAGTGTAGAAACTTTCAGAGATTACAATAATACGACGTTATGATACCGTCTACTAACCCGGACTTGGCCCGGGTGGATTATGTGAGAGAAGCCCCGTATCCCAGCGGTGAGAACGTATGGGTTGACGATATTAAAGCAAACTAAGTCATTGTTTTCATGGTTAAGCAGAGGATTAATAAAGTATTGTAGTGGCGAAAAGGTAAAGCCCCGCCTATATTTTCCGCTCGCCTGAGTAACGAACATTAGCATCTAGAGCCTATTGTCGCGATATTAATATAGGGTCGGACAATGATGCCAGGGATTTCAGTCGCGATAGTTATAGCAAAGTTAGCGTTTTCACACTCCGGTGCGGTATCATAGTCGGAAACAGTATAGGTATCCGATAAATCGCGTAGGTGCTTGAACAAGATTACGGTACATATTGGAAAAGTTTAGTTCAACGACATTCAAATTAAATTTGCCTTGAATTTGAATAAAAATAGTAAACAGTAATCCAAACTGCGAACTAATGAAAATAGCGTATATACTTCTCTTCTTTTGTCCTGTCCTGAGTGACGAATTGTCTGACAGACAGACAGCGTACAGCCCTACAGCCCAGACTGCTAGACCTAGAAACTTGATAAAGAGCGTCTTTCATTTTTTGGCTTAGGGGTATACTAGGAAAGGGTTTTTTGAAAATCCAACCCTCAAGTTAGACAAATGGGGTGATAAGATTGTATGATAAACGCAGGATAAACCGAGCATTGCCTCTAGTTATTGTATAAATTTAATGATAATATTTATAAACTGAAATGTAATGTTCTGATTTTATTTTTAATAATTTTGGTTTAAAAATATTGCTAAGGACTTTACACCAAAAATATATTCGTGAGCTGTCATAATGAGGCGAAACCACTCACTGAGAAGGACCCATTTCAGACTTTTTATTTGCCACTTAGATTTACACAGCCTCATTTATTACTTTACCAATTAAAACAAAACTTTGCTCTGAGGATATTTAAAGCTGAGGCAAAATTTTTAAAAAGGTTGTTTTCATTTGGACTGTTTACCTACTTGTTTAAAAATAATAAATTATTTGTGGGCATTTCACACAGAGCGCCATCTAGCCCCAAACTAAGCAAAGCTTGTACTATTGGAACTATATAACTCGTACAATACTTAGATACTTTTTTGTTTGTAAATACACTACATACATAGAATACAATACAACACCCAGATACAGAACAAACATCGATGTTCATTACACTAATGTTTGTCCCGGGTGGGAATCGAACCCGCAACAGAAGGCAAGGTTACTACCAACTGAGCTAACAGGCCAGTCGTTTCATTTCATTCCATTACATTCACCATTTAGTTTTTATTTCACTGATAAATGTGTCATCAACAAGTACAATGTAGGTAATATACGGATATACAATTCTACAGCTATTAAATTTATAGTTAAAATGAGACAATGGTATAGCTAAATACAATTTATCTTAAGATTGCCCAATTAATATACCTACAGGATGCAATTGAAGTCATTAGCATAAATTGAGTAAATGATAGGCTTCAGTCACTGATGATTATTAAAGAGTGCAAACAATTTTTTTTTTTAATTGAAAATTATGAGAATATCCGGCGCCTAACGTAGTTGCCGCGAATGATTTTGGTAATTTCGAAGTTTTTTGTTACCTCGAGTATGTAATATTTAAAAACAGTATTTCATGATTTTAGTTTAACTTTGTGCTGTAGCAGGTGATTAAGTAAGTTATCCTATTTTTTGGAGTTATTATCAATACCAAATCGATGCATTAGATTTCATGTCCACACGTGACCGGTGTCAGGAGCAGGTTCCTAGTTTGAAAGGATGCTAATGAATTCAATTACACCTAGTATCTACTATATGGTAGAGCCGAGTAGGATAATCTCGGCTTTGGGTATTTTTGATGAATGAATGGTGCAAATAGTAAATTTGTGCACCTCTTAATCTTGGCTCAAGCCGCCTACATCCCGCATTCCAGTTATATTTTTGTAAATCGTTTCCGTCTTTTCATTCTTTACAAAACGGCGCAGCGCATGAATACATCACGTGATATAAGTTATTTGAGCGGCGCAGGAACGCGAAGGTCCCCGGCCCGCGTAGCACCCTAATGTCCCGCTTCCGTCACGTCACTCCGCAAATCCCGGCCATTGTGGACGTTTCTAGTAGATTACCCGTTAGTCCCGGTAGTCCCACTTCTCCCGTCCCATTTGTACGCCGCCACAAATGGTACGCCAGAACGTTTGTTTTTTTAGGTCACTTGGCTGAGACATGCATTTTTTTGATTGTTTAAGTACTACTTTAAGAAAAAAGTATACCCCCTTTTTGTCCATACAAAAATCCCAACGCTTTTGCACAAAAGCAAATGCAATGGTATCCCTGATTTCGATGTTTCTGTTTGATGTAAACAATTACTCGTACGTCTTATTCTTTTAAGTTCTTTTTTTTATAAACTTTATAGGCCCGCTTTTTACCGCAATCTCACTTGACGGAAAGTGACGACGCGGTTTACGATGGTACATGCTTGCTTAGAAGATACCTATTGACTCGCGACTTGAAGAGATCCAGATTGTACTTATCGGGAAATAAAGACGCTGGTAAAGTGTTCCATTCCTTCGCTGCTCGGATTATAAATGTGGAGTCAAACCACTTCAAAGTTCGCAATATCTTCGTGTTAAGGTACAGTCTGCTCCATCGGTTCCAGTAAGAGCCGGTATCCGGCGTACACATGTATCAATGGTGGATATCAATGATCCACTTGCGTCACTGTTTCAGTAATCATAAAAAAGGAAGAGGTTCAATTCGATTGTATTTTCATCCTTTATAAACCGCTTCGGAAAATTCTTTTTTTAAATTTGAACAAAATAATAATTGATGATTTCATAATCCTGCTATACTTAATACTTACTTACATTTGAAACAAATATTAGTTTAAAATTATCCTGGGCTTTTAACATGATTCAAATTACGATTTATTATAGTAAGTGAATTTAGCCTTTTCGTACGACGATCAAATTAAATGGATTTATTTTAATTTACCCAACTATAATTCAGGCTTTCAAGAGCACTTTCAATACCGTACTATGAAATATCGCTTTTGACAGAATTGCTTTTAGAGACTTATAAAACTCAATCTACATTACTTTTTTATGTACTCATATCCCTTTTTGACTTTTTTGAAGTAGAAATTTTTATGATTTGTACAGCAGTATCGCTAGCCTAACGTTATCAACAGAGTAATATTTAATGTAAAAAAAATTAAATCACGAAGGGGATCTGGCTCATGATTAAGATTTTTCTTTTACATTTTTGTTGAACGTGCCTATTTATTTTAGTATTTAGATATTGCTGACCTACTTACTCACTTACTTGTAAAAAGTTAATGAAAACTATTGAACATTTTAATTAGTTCTAAAATGGATACCATTAATGGTAATAATGACTTTAATAATATCAATTAGGTAAGTAATCAAAAATAGAAACCCTTAATGCGATGTTATTTAAAATAAATTAATAAGTAACAAAAATAGCAAATAGCAGCAAAATGTGTGCGGCACCTAATTTAAGCGGACCACTTTCGAGAAGCTACTGCCGTATCTTCTTTCTTTTATTAACTTCTAGGTGCTGCATGGATTCCGTCCGGCTGATATTGGTCTTAAAGCAATTATTGTCCTCTCCTATCCGATTGGGTCCCGCTCCTATCCTATTGAATCCCGCAGACCAGTAACTTTTAGACTTGCAAATTAGTACATGTTGAGTCAACAAGCTCCAGAGTGTGCGTGGCGGGGTAACTGTAAAGTAAACTCATTCGTATTCCTGAAACTGGGTCCTCGTAATGAACTGCGTGTTTCATTTCACACTGCTCTCTGGATCCTGCCACGTGCAACAGCCAAGAAGGTTAAATCCTCAATGGAGGAGGCAACAACCGTCAACTACGATGGCGATACGCAGGTTAAGAGCTTTTGTATCTGTAGGTAAGTATCCTAATTAATTGATGCAATATCTTGCGCGAAAAAAGATATTCACGAGCGAACTTGAAACGCTCTGGTGATAATCACCAAAGATGATGAATATACTCTTGAGACGGTATATTGGGATTGAGAAAACTTATAATTTATAAGAAAACTACTACCTATTTATACTTATAACTATTGTTTTAAAACCATACTTACATTGCAGATAAAGTCTACCTACACATAAGTACCTAATTAGACAAGTAAGCTGCTAGACTTTACGCCGGTACCTGCAGGTTGCAGCTTTGCGGCTATCATCGATTCTATTTTTCTCTCGCAACATTATCCATTATAGTAGATTGTTTTAATGAAAGAAAAAAATGCAGTTAATCCCCACATCCCACGGGTGGGATGATTCACGGCCGCCCACAGTACCAATACAAATGAGTTGTTTATAATCTGTGCTCAATATTGATGGCGCGCACTACATTGTTTGGTTTGTTCCGTTCTATGATGTTAGAACTTGTACCTAGGTATACGGCTATGGTGATCGTAATATAAACGTGTACCAATATTATACGGTAAAAATATGATTGTTATCTCTATCTAATTGTTAATAATCATAAAATCTAAAATGAATCTAAAATGCATCACGCTAAATAAGTTTAAGTTAGCATCAAGTTTCTGTAGAACCCAAAGTGCTCATGGTGGTTCGTGTCTTTATGTAGGTAAAGATTTGAAATGCATAGAAAACGTTGACTTGGTGTCTTTATCTGTGGAACGTTATTGCGAAATATCTGCTATTGACATCATAGATTTTCAAATAACTGTTATTTGTATATATCGCACGAACCTAATTCATGTTAATGATTTTTTTGTTTATTTTGAACGTTTGCTCGATAAGCTTAGTGAACTTGATAAGAGGTTTGCAATAATGGGGGATTTTAACATTAACATTTTAGGTGACCGAAATACAGAGCAAAAAAAACTATTTGACCTGTTGTCTACCCATAACGTGAGTAACGTTGTGACCTTTCCAACCCGCATCACGGCGACGACATCTACATGCCTGGACCATCTATACACCAATCTTGCGCCAGAATCAGTGCGAGCTGCTTCTATTATCACCAGCCTCAGCGATCATCTCGCAGTACGTGGTGAGATTTCTTTCACTCAGCGCGAGGAGGAACCCCTCACTTACCTCGCCAGGGATCTGTCGCACAACAACCGTGCCAACTTTGTAGCGTCAATAGACAGCGTGGACTGGTGCGATATAAATGAACGTAATCAGAGCGCTGAAACGTTTGCACTGGCGGTAACTAATGTAATGGTCAACAAGTACGACATTTGTTTCCCTGTTAAACGGAAACCAAATAAAAGAATTGACTCATCGTGGATAACGCCCGATGTAATGAATTTAAAATATCTTTTATTTGACATAGTTAAATTAAATAAGACATTTCCTGACAATATCATTATTCAATCGATCATCGAGGATCTCAATAAAAAATATGACCAATGTATTACTAAAAACAAAAGCAATTATTATACACATACAATACAGAATAGTAAAAACAAGTCTAAGGCTATGTGGGGTATCGTCAATAAAGAGAGAGGAAAGAACAACGCCCCTAAACTTAACTTTACTGAAGTGTTGAAAGACGTAAATGGTCATAAGTTTAATTCGGCAAAAGATGCAGTTGATGCAATGAATGCACGATTCCTAGGCGCAGCGGCAGCGTGTGGTGCGCCTAAAGCTGACGTCACAGCTGTGCGTCGCACCCTGGCAGCTGCGCGTGCGCCCTCTGACCGCTCTCTTAGATTATTAGAGTTCACTGCCGACGAGGTGTTCCGGATAGTGACTATGCGAATACCTCCAAAAAAGTCCAAAGACGTGTATGGATTATCTATGGAGCTTCTCAGATTGTCCATTGTACCACTTGTTCCTGTATTAGCAATCTTGTTTAATAAGTGCCTAAAAGAAGGAAAATACCCTAGTGCACTAAAAATAACTAAGGTATCTCCAATATTCAAGGGCAAAGGCAAACGGGATAATATAGATGGCTACAGACCGGTATCTATTATCCCGACTATCGCAAAAGTGCTGGAGAATGGTTTGAGTACCAGACTGGTAGCGTTCTTGACGCAAACGGACGCGTTGACCGACCATCAATACGCGTATCGCGAGGGAAGATCTACGACTTCGCTCACTCGTGAACTGATACGTCATGTGATGGCCGCCCGTGAGCGCAAGCGGCAAGTTGCTGTCTTGTGCTGTGACTTGTCGAAGGCCTTCGATGTTGCCGACCATGATGTACTCGCTGCAAAATTGGAACATTATGGAATAGTGGGTAAATCTTATGATTTGCTTACGGATATGATGCGAGGACGATCCCAAATAGTAGATGCGGGGGACGGGTGCAACAAGTCTGACTCGCTATCAACGTCAATGGGAGTTGCACAGGGCTCGTCGGTTTCGAACATCATGTTCTCTTTGCTGCTAAACGACCTACCTGACGCGATTGCTTGCGCTGACATCCTCATGTACGCTGACGACGTAGCTGCAGTAGTAACAGCGGCTAACATAAACCGTCTTGAGGAAATGTTGAACACTACGGCAGCTAACCTAGCTGAGTGGTTTCGTGGGAATGGTCTAGTATTGAACTTGAAAAAGACACATTTCATACACTTTTGTCTTTCAGGCCATGCCACGAGGCCACTTACAGTGTTGGTAAACAACATCAAGGTCGACCAGGTAGCAAGCACGACTTTCCTTGGTTTCGAGATCGACAGAAGCATAACATGGCAGACCCATATAGACAAGATTTGCGACAAAGTAGGGAGTGCATGCTTCGCACTTAGGCGGGTATCCCGAGTGGTCCCCGCGGAGGTGGCACGAGCATGCTACTTCGCCACGGTGCACTCCATACTGCAGTACGGCACGGAGCTGTGGGGGCGCGCCGCGGACTGGGAGCGCGCCTTCCGGATGCAGAAACGTGCCGTACGGGCTCTCGTGCGGGTGCGTCGAGACACCTCCGCGAGACCATACTTTAGGAAACTGGGGATCCTCACAGTGCCTGCCATCCTGATTTATCAGGTAGCAGTGTATGTGCGATGCCACCCCGACCTGTACAAAAAGTATAGCGACATCCACTCCTATAACACGCGAAACGCACACAAACTCGTGGCTATCTTGCGCTCCTTGTCAAAGTCCAGCAAGCTGACACACGTTATGGGACCGACGTGTACAACCGGCTACCGGATAGTATCACTGAAGCCCTAAGCCTGACATGCTTTAAATCAAGATTAAAACGCTGGCTTGTCGAGCAAACGTTTTATACCTTTGACGAATTTATGAAATAAGTAGGTAACTACTAATAATATGTTAACTCTTGTGTACATATATTTGTACATATATTTTACAGTTAAAAGTTAGTTTTATATTCTACATTATTCGTAATTATTGATTTTTATTATTTTATATTTTGAATTACCATTTTTGACTTGTAAACTATGTTATTGTTTATGAATAAAATACTATGAACTATGAACTATCTATAATATCTAGCTAAGAATTTCATATTACCACCCAAAAAAAGATTTATCCGCATACTTTTTGTGCATTTTCCTTTTTTTACCCTTAATACTTTCTCACCCACTTTCGTTTCGTCGTCTCTTGCATGACCAGCGTTAGTATCTGTTGAAGGTATAAGTGCGGCTCGCATGGTTTCGGATGGCAAGAATCGTAGACTAGGCACTCAGGGATCCAGACCATACTAAACTCTATACCACTTCTTAGTGGCACTGAAACTATGATGAGCAGTCGTGACGCTTAGCATCAGGCAAACGACGAGCTCGCCACGTCATTCGTTAGTAAAAAATAGACTAACGTGCGGATTAGACCATGGTCTAGCCGAATCATCGATCAGCGTCGGCCGCGGATTGCTTATTTATAGTTTGTAATGAGTTTACAATGCCGGCGAGCTATATAACCAGTGGCTATCCTTCTAGAACATCACTTTAAATAGTCAATCAAGTCCTTACAGTCTGTGCGAGTACTTATCAGTCTTTAATTTGCCGCATTTGTTTAAAATTTGATTTTTTCAACTGCTATAGAAAAGTTTCTTCTTCAAATAGAAAGCAGTGCCCACTAGGGCAATACCTCTATTCTTCTACTCATGCCTACTATGGTCATTTAAAAAATTACGCTTCTCCCCTGCGTATTTTTTCGTGCTCACACGAAACGTACAAACTTCTACTAACTAAATCGTATACCGAGAAGCGTATACCCACCCCCCCTCTTGTCCATACAAAGAGTGCCAACGCATTTCCACTTCTAAATATTATCCGGCTTAGAAGATTTTTCATATGTTGTTACCTAGTAAAAAAAATATGCTCGGACGTCTTCCTTTTTTAAGTTTTTATAATATCTTCCTATTTATAGCCATCTAAAGTTACGAACTTTTGGCTTCGAAATTGTGACGAGGCAAAATAGTTTTAACTAGAACACAAAACATAGTTTCAAACAAATCAAGACGTACAAGCGTAGATTATAATCTATCCAAACAATTGACGCCAAAATAAAAAGTTTTTGTTAAGTTTTAGAGGGTAAAAACAGTAGGCGCCTGAAATGCTAAAATGTGGGTAAATTCACTCATCGGCTCTATTGTCTCTATCATACGTGTGGAGAGCAGAGTGACGGCAATAACATACTCAAATACCAGGACAGTCCTCTTAAATGTGCTTAGTAGAAGTTAACTTCATATCTAATAATGTTTGGCCGCGGCAGCAGGGTAAGGTTGGAACAAACTGGCGCGGATAGCTGCGTGGTTTAGGACCCGATCACGCTCGTTTGTTTAACCCACACAGTAAGTCTGAAACACAGGTGGTTTTATATACCAAACACACACACACACACACACACACACACACACACACACACAAACACACACACACAATATGGAAGCAATAAAATATGTGAATCTGAACACACTGAACACTTCCATATTCATGTGGTGCTGCCGTCAGATGATGCTCCATATCAGTAAATAGTTTAAAATGTGAGGATTCTTCAACGCGTCGGTAGAAACTAATTGTACCTAAGTGTACTAATTGTGTAATTGGAACCGTAAAGTGGAGGAAGAAGAAAAAGATTCAGACGTAAACCACAGAACATGGGAAAAACGACGCTCGCGCCCCGATAATTAGAATAAAACATGCCTAAATTTTTGCTGTATACTGAATATAGGCGCCGTGCTTACACTAATGTCAAGACAATATGATACGTTATGTCATCGGCGCAGGGAAATAATAGAGGTTTTATTATAACGTGGTATTTACAACTAAGCGCTACCGTACTTCGGAGGGCACGTTAAGCCGTCGGTCCCGGCTGTTGTCGTAAGACAATAGTCGTTAAGCCAAGTCAGAAGCCTTTGGGTGGCCTAAAATTTCTGATACCAGGGCTGACCATTTACACACACGAGAAGAAGAAGAAGATTATAACGTAACATCAAGGCGCCTCTATAATATGGGCACGAGCGTATGTTCTCCCTGCTCTGTGTAGTAAACAAACTCAAGAGTCACAGTAGTCAGTAGTCCGCTGATTCTCTTTTAGTAAATCTGAAGAAGAAAAATAAACAAAAACTGTATAAAAGCAGCTGTAAAGAAAACTCTTCCAGTAAAGCAACAGTTTAATTGGAAGTCTAGAGCATCACCTCGCCACAGATAACCTAGCAGTTAGTACAGCTGCCGTGATCCCTGTATATATTTATGTATAGCTCTGCGACTCTGGGTTGAATTCTCAAGTTTTACTTAGCTCTTTGTAGATCTTTTACAACTCATTTGTTATTAGAATTAAATGTAATAATATCAAGATTTTTTTAAAGAAAATTGGATTGAAATGGCTGCAGAACGTTTACTTTATGAATTTATATAGCAGAACGAAACTAATAAAAACCTTTTTTAATAATAACACAAAATTATGGAGTTAAATACGTAGTTTTTTGTTGCATAAATGGCAGTATTAGTATCTTCTTTGATATTAAAGAAATCCTTGGATAAAATACTTATCATCATCATCATCATCATCATCATCATCATCATGATCATCATCGATTTCATCTTCTTATTGATGTTTGTAGGTCAGTAGGATCCCTTGCGAATCTACTGCAGGAGTGCCTCCTGCAGTAGATTCTCAAGCGATCCTACTGAACGCAATGCAACCCACCACGAGGATCGTCTGTGCTCTCAGCTTTTAGCGTAGCGTTAGTATTCTCTTTGCTTTCAGCATAACAACAAAATATTCCGTAAGGTACACCTCCGCAACCTCCACAACGAAACTAGAGATTAAACCTACCTACCTTGGACTACGGTCCAAGGAGTTTTCATAAAAGTCAAAGTAAAACAGGGGCGTGTTCCGCAGCCTTCCCACGCCCACGCCCATGCGTGAGCTTACCGTGCGTGTCACGAACTGTATCCCTAATGAGATCTATTAACACCATGTCTGCTTGTTTGTTCCAGGATACTGTCGGCTGGAGACTACTACGCCTCACCGGAACTTGATGACTCAACTTAGATAATATGAGTGATATAATTGTATTGTATTCGGCTTTTGCGAATCCAAAAATAGATCCAATAACGACACGAGAAAGGGATTCATCGAACGGGTAAGAGGGAGAAAAGGGAGTGAGGGAGGGAGAAATTATCAATAAAAAATCCTGAAAAGGCAGGTTGCTGCTTATTTAATATGCCTACCACCAGTGAGATACGAATAAAAATTTTGATCAAAAATGTTGTCTTCCTAAAAAGCTGAATAAAGACCTGAGCTGAGTTTTTTATTTCGACAAAATTTACTTATAAAAATAGAATATTTTGAGAAGTTATAATGTGTTCGACGATGTATTACGCTCGCCTACAAATAACCTGGTAAAAAATCGTAAACAGTACCTAATGCAAAACACTTTTACCGATCACCTTGGCAATATATTCATCATCAACAGCCTGAAGACGTGCACTGCTGAACATGGGCCTCCTCCATATAACGCTACTCTGAGAAGCTGCTTGCCTCCCCGCGGCTTTCACCAGATCGTCGGTCCACCGAGTGGCGCCGGCCTACGCTGCGTCTTCCGGTTCGTGGTCGCCACTCGAGAACCTTTCTTCCCCATCAGTTGTCAGTTCTGCGAGCGATGTGGCCTGCCCAATTGCCCATTGCCATTTCAACTTGCTAATTCTAAGAGCTATATCGGTCACTTTGGTTCTCCTCATTACGGATCTTATCTCGCAGGGAAACACCGACACCGAGCATAGCTCTCTCCATAGTTCATTGCGCGACTTTGAGCTTACTAATGAGGCCAACAGAAAAAGGCTATGTCTCAGTTCCATAAGTTATCACTGGCAACGCACACTGATTGAAAACCTGCGTTTTCAGGTTTTGCGGTATTTTGGATGAAAAGATAGCCATCATAGGGATGTCGCATATTGCAACATATAAAATTATCGTTAAGTTCCCTGTAGTTTTAATAGCAAAACAAACTAACGACTCCCCTCTTTCCCCTCGCTCAGCATTAATTGAATCCTAACTCGATTAATTAATCTCCTAATATCGATTAGTCGCGTATAGAATGACACAATCGTGGGCGGATTTGATGTTAAACAATGGCAGTATGTACTCACAAGCTTAGGAGGAAGGTAGGCTTCGGTAGACAAAGGTGACCTCTGAATAGGGGTGCTGCTTTTGTTATTTCGTTAGTATTAATGTAAAAGTAGGGTGTTCTGCTTTATGTTAAGTTGCGTAATTCATAATGACTCTCTTTTTTGTTGCCCAGAGGGAATTTTCAGTAAGACGAGTACGATAGTCACTCTATAACTCCCGAGGTAGCTTACCTCAATGCTGATGAACGTCCTTATTCAAATGATTTTAGAAAATAAATTAACAATATGTTCTTAAATGTAAATAAGAGTTACGGAACTCTAGAGCGTCCTCGGGTTTGCTCTTGGCAAGTTATTCATATGGCTGTAGTTATTTGCAGTATTGAAATTTAAACCTAGAAACGTATATGAAAATGTTTTAGAGCGGTTATAAAGGATTCAGTGATTAATGTGGCAGCCATTTAACACGCCACATTATTTTGGGATGTAGATAACTTCAGCAAAAACAGTGAAGCGAAACTCTGCGCGATTGAACTGTTTCAAAGAAAAGTAACTAAAAAATAACAATACTACCATTAAAGTATCGTCCACACGTAACGGCGGGCGTCGACTGGCTATTAGTCAGTGTCGTCTGGTCACTGGTCAGGGGTCACCTGTGGTCAGGGGTCACCTGTGACCAGCAGCAACAAAGGGAGCTTTCTGTGCAATCAGTTACAGAGGCTTTTACCACCGAGCACTCAGACGGGCTGTAATGCATTTTTCTTAGAAACTTTCATTTGTGGAAAAGGAGCATTGGATACGGGGTTGAATTATTATTGTCTAAAGGCATGTATCATTGTATTGTGTGAGATCCCAAAACGCCAAAGACTGTGTGAATCCACTGTGATACAATAGCTGGTCTGATGGGTCTAGGTTCAAAGTTGAAAATAAGACAATAACAAATTATTGTTTCATCATAAGTATCATCATCATTAGCCTGAAGATGTCCGCTGCTGCACACAGGCCTCTCCCACACTTTGAGCGAGCGCTCGGCGCGTGCATCCATCGGCTCCTCACGGTTTTCACCAGATCGTTGGTCCACCTAGTGGGGGGCTGGCCTATACTTGGTCTGTTAATTATTGTTTGACGCATGCAATTAAACAAAATATTAATATTTCGCCAAAGCAAGCAAGTTGTCTGGCTCTTTGGTAGGCTAACTAGAAAGAAAGTAATAAAACTTATCATAAGAATTCAAAATCAATAATGAAAGTCGGAAAACGCGTTTAAGCAAAGGCAGCCAATTATGCATTTCTGGTTTCTCTATTAGGTCAGAAAATTTAATTCAGCACTTTGGTCCTGTTCTTCTCATTAAGAACGAATTTTTTAGCACGGTTATAAATTTTATAATCTATGTCTATCTTAAACACAATATAATAACAACACTACAACAATAAAACTAGGTATTCTATAAAACTAAACTAAAACTATTAAATTAACAATATAATACAAAACTAATCTAACATTCCACTACCAGTGGGCAAAGTGCCCAAAATGCTGGCAGCATTGCCACGTAATTGTTTGATAATATTCTACAAATTACTTATTATCAACAGACCCCATTCTATCCTAGGAAAGGGTGGCATGAAACGTTTATTTTCTCTCTGAAGTTTGTATTGTTATGAGCTACAGACACAGCAAGAAGAATAACTAAGTGAAAACACATTACCAGACGTTCAGCAGAATTAAAAAGCTCCCAAATAAAAAAATGTTGAAGCAGTGTTTCTAACGTAGCGAATTGCTTTGGCCGTTTTTTCATTTGAGCAAAAAACTCCTATAATAATATAAAGGCAACCTAACCTAACACTTTCACAAATATCATTTCGTTGAGTTCCCAAAAATAGTTTGCGTACTGTCACTCCACATCCGCAAACACACTGAAACACTTCCAATCGATCACATCCACGCCCATCGCCTTCATCGCTATACATTCCTTTAGATGTACACTCAGCTGCAATAAAATATAAACACTGTTCTACAAACAGAGAACTAAAGTCACCGATATAGCACCGATATAGGTGGAGTTGGGGAAGAAAGGTTCTCGAGTGGCGACCACGAACCGGAAGCCGCAGCGTAGGCCGGCCCCCCACTAGGTGGACCGACGACCTGGTCAGTACAGCGGGAAGCCGATTGATGTAGGAAGCCTATGTTCAGCAGTGGACGTCTTCAGGCTGATGATGGTGATGATGACTGTTCTACATCCAAAATCTAACTACTTGCAAGCGTGATCAAAACCTAAACAATCTTGCATTAAATTAATGTATTAAATATCTATCACTAAAATTTCCAGAATTAAATTAAGTACACTACCTTTTTCAGATATAAGTGACACGTTGAAAAATTATAGCCATTAAATGTTATGTTTTAATTTTAACAAAAACAAAACTGATATCTTGCATTTGTCCTTTTAATTGTGTTTTTTGTATTGACCAAGTGGGTAATTTGTAATTATTTTTGATTGTATTGTTATTTAAATTCTAATTCGAATAATTTTAACGTTTTAATGTAACATTTTTTACCAATTACTTATCTAATTTTTGTATCTGTGTTATGTATAATCGTTTTGTATAACATGTCCAGCGTTTTGGCTTAGGCTGTAAGCTGCAATGTAAATGTAAATAAATAATAAATAAATAAATTTGTTTCACTTTACTGTAAAGCTTTACCTATATACAACAGTAAGCTATAATGCTCCTGCCTCACCCAGTATCGCAGGTTTCAGTCATGGCTCGGAAATCTGTCCAAAAAACTAACAAATCTTGCAGCTGAGCACACAAGCCGTCGATCCATCAAAGTCGGTGGCGGTTGGCTATTGTTTCGTAACGCCTGTGTTTGGACACCACTCGTGCGTTAGTGGCGATTAAAAAGATTTACCGGTTTGTTACTTCTGGATACTTCGACAGCTGAGAAATGTCTTGGGACAAAAGCGGATGTTTTTCACTCAAATGTTTGGTAGGATCATAAATAAAGTTTTTTGAGGTTGCAAGGGTCGTGGGAAGAGCCTGTCTGCAACAGCGAGGTGTCCTTATCAGACATAGTAGAGGCACTCTAATAAGTAGTGTCCTTTAAAATTCTATGGCCAATGGAGCTTCAAGAGGAACCCATGAGAAGAAGTCATTTCATTAGTCATCATCATCATCATCATCAGTCTTTATTGCCCACTGCTTAAGTCTCTCCTCTGGTTGAAAGTCTAGGGAAAGAAAATTACCAGAATTAAAATTTGATTGACTTCTCATTTTAGTAGGATGTCAGAAGACACCTTTTAAATTCTATTTTTAGAGGACCTTTAAGCAACATGTTTATGTCGACCCTATAGTAGCGTTATTATCTCACATTCACACGTACACGTTAATAACCTTAACTTAATAATTAATAATACAAACTATCAATATGTACACTAGGTTATAAACCATTTTGACTCCACTTGAATTTGAGCAAGATAATATGCTATTAAAACCCCCAACATTATTATTGTTCTTACTTATACCTAGTTCAGAAAGGATCCTGTGTCGCTCAGCTTGGTTCCGGACACATTCCGCCAAGACATGGTACACATCTTCCGGCTGATCGCCCAGCTCGCAGTTCGGTGAATCAACTTTTACCAATACATAATAATTAATCAGGTGATTATGCCAAGCAGACGATACTGCTATAAACCCAATACAAGTGATCTGGGGTTTGAACTCGGGGAATGACACCATTTAATATAAAAAGTATTATGTTGGCCAAAACTAGAACAATTCTTTGAAAACAACGAATTACAAACAGTAATTCGTTGTTTTCAAAGAATTATTACTTTTTTCCCCGCAGAGTTTTGGACATTAGCTATAATAATTATATTAAACAAACTGAGGCGACCGCAGCTTAACTGACTAAAATACGGCCTTTCAACAAAAACTCCACAAAAACCAAACCACGTTACAATACAACAAGAGAAGGATTTTAACGAATAAAAAAAACAAGCCCTACTCGTATGAATATTAACGGAAGAACGGAACAAATGGGACGGAAATAATAGGAACACAGAAAGGGCGTAAATAACAATACAAGGCATCCACGGCCGAGGTGAAGAAACCGCGTGAACCTGACACAGGGATGTTTTCATTTTTTGTGGGAGTTCTCGCTGTATTCGTCTTTTCTTTTCTAAGGTAAAGTGAAATAATAAGGTTGATTTTATTTATCTAACTCCCCGCGTAGATGTGATAAGGGTCCCTTAATGGTATTAGAAATTGGACGTTGTTATAATAGGTACTGGAAAGGTATATAATATAGTTATGATATTTTGGTGCTGCGAGTTAAATCAATGGAGGCTTGGGCTCTCCCACGTGACTTGGCGATGACATATATTAACTTAACCACGTGGTACACACGTTTGTAAACACTCGTCGCTAAATCGGCTAAACGGATTTTGACTAAATTATGAAAAAATGTCTAGATTCTGTTTATTTAGTTAGATTACTTTGGGTCCACCAATAAAACAAAATTTTTCACAGAAAATTAAAATTATGCAGATCCGATGGAAAGCGTATGCGGCTTAAATCATGAAATTAATAAACGACAATAGTAGACGACGTAGTTATAATAAAATAAGATTTTTTGAAAGTAAGTAATTATTAACGTAATAGAAAAATTTAAGTTTTTCCTGCTGAATAATTAACGCTAAGCAAGCGATACTACTATAAATGAATCCTTAGTAACTATTCAAATCGTGCTCAATCTGTGACATTTCTTAAAATCTTCTAACTTCTGTCCAATGTGTTAGTATACAATTCGTCCTAACTGGCTGAAACCGTTTCCATTCACCCTCCGGTATTTTCCCATCGCTACCGCCAGCCGGTTCGGTCCCAGACAGATGACAAAGCACCGAGAAGTGCTGAGCAAACGACGACCATTCTACTACAAGTAATACGAACTAACTTGAGAGCTTGTTTAACTTAGACACTGGAAAAATCTAGGAAACTTCGGAAAAGATCGTTTATGAAAATGAAAATTTATGATAAGTTCTATCGTAATCAGGCCATTACGCTCATGGGCTTCCTCTCTCATGGAGAGAGTGTGGCCGCTCCTCTACCATTGGGTTTGGCAGGTTGGCAGATGACAAAGTTTGTCATCCACCAACCCGCACTTGGCCATCTAGAACATTAAATGTTGAACTTAACATTAACCTCCTTACCAATAAACATTGTGTAGCTAATGAATAGTTATTCAGTGTTTTGTTTCTTTCTGAAATAAGCAAAGATGAAACGAGATAAAACTCTGAGTAGCTATTCCACTGTCATGCACTGTTTATTAGTAAGGGGATATAATATGTTCTCGGATTGTGTGATACTTGAACTTGCCGGTTTCCGCACAATGTTTTCCTTCACTATACAAACTCTGTAACTAGAAAAGTTATTGATGCAGGGCCGAGTGTGGCTTGAACCTGGGTGCACCGGCTTGAAGGTAGCACAAGTTACCGCTGAGCTACAATCACTCTTCGCTTTCTGCAGTTCTGTAGCGTTTTTAAATTAAATAACTATAGATGTAGATATTTTTACCGAATGAATCTTTGATTCGAGAAAACTGGAGCTATTTCTATTACTTGGCAAATAGGTCTTAAACTAAAAAAAAAGTTTTAATTACACCATCTGTAATAATTCTCAAAATTTACTTTAACCAGCGGGAATGTAGACTTAACTACTCCTTGGAATAAAAACGTGGTGTCCGTTTACACTCGTCCAAGTCGTTGTCTTAATTACAAGATTTTTTCTTTTTTTTTTCCTAGAGGTAGCATTATTCATTATTCAATAACATTAATTACAGTCTATCATTTATAAGTCCTAAACTCAACCCCATTTATTTATACAAGGTGAGTTTGAATTGAGAGCGCCTTACTTGAAACTGCGTGTTTCCAAACTTCCATAGTAAAAAATAAATCCACTCACAAAACTGCACGTGCGATCGCTACGAGAGTTAATAAGATACTATAAATTCATTTCTAAACACAGGTCGTTAAACTCATTTAAGTGCATTTGGTCAAGGGCGAAGTTCAACCATCCAGCTGCCACCATTTGTACGCCTACTTGGGCAAAACATGTAGAACTTTTTTATTTTGTAACATCTGCATGCATTATGTTTGTAACGAACCACATGTTTATACAAACAAAGAATCTTTATCTTTATCTTTACCTGCGCTAGGGCTGTCTTCGAACGTAAACTTTATAGTTATGACATTTCTTGAAAAACTATTAATTTAGAAAAGTCGTAGAAGAAACATTGTCTACCTTGGGGAGTAGATTTATCGCCTTTCAGGATAATATACCAATTCAAACGCAGATAGTATTTCAGTTTTTCTCCGACATAAGACTGTCAAACTAATTTTCCGACCCCAAATACCTTCAGAGCCCAAACTAAACCACTATCTTAAAATAGCAAGGCTTACGTCTATTTATTAACAATGTATACTTATAAGAATAATATCAACGTGAATATTTGCAAAGATAATATCGGATATTTCCAAGAATCAAGAACCCATCCCGACGACCTTCGTAGACCCGATAGAATACGAAGTCCTAGACAAGTAAAAGTATAAAAAATTATAATATGCTTATAAAAAGGGAGTTAACGCGATTTCAATCGATTAAATTTTAATCATATTTTTTCTATTTATTTTAATTTAAAACAAAACTTTTGAAGTGATTTCAATTTAATTTCTATGGGATCAATCGGAAAGTACATCGTATCAGATAAAAAAATATTTTCTAACCTGTTTCTAAATGACTGTGTTCATAAGTAACAAACAAAAAATACAACTAAAATGAATCACTCTTCCTTTTTTAAGGTGGTTAAAAATACACGTATTCGCGTATTTTCCTGGATGCTATATACCATTCTGTTCTTTTCCTTCTAAAAGTCCGATAAAATTTCGTTTTATAAAAATAAAACCAACCATTGTCTACAAAAAAATACAGAACGTAAAAATATTAGAATGTTAAATTTTTCTATATTATTTTAACTTACCTTTCATTACACACAGACTTTATACCTACATCCTTTGTCCATTTTTTATTTTTAGAACTTATTATTTATGTAAGAAAAGCGTTGCGTCTAAATATTAAACTATAGTTAGGTATGAATCAAGAACTATGAAAACAATGACCTGCCATTTCAGACCAGAATCAGACCTAAATGTGCCTAAGAAGCAGAAGATGCCAGTCACCCAATCGAAGCGCTCTATTTATACAGGACATTAGATCCTAAGCGTTGATGTCCTAACTCTGCAGGTTACGAGCCATAGAAACGCTCAGCCTAGAGTGTTCTCAGTGCCTAACCGAGGAACATTTAGAACCGTGCTTTATTTACTGAAACAAATATTTGTTTAGAAGGTCCTCGTAAATGTGCGCTTCTAATTCGGTACAGGTACTGCGGACTCATTTGAAATCTTATTGCTGTATACTATTAAGTCTAAGGCTTGTGTTTACCAGAAAGATTTTTGGAAGACTGTTTTATGCCCGTCTGTATTCAAGATTGACAGCTTCTAAGTTTACATTTATCTCCCTACTAGCTGCGCCCCGCGGTTTCACTCGCGAATTAAAAGTAGCCTATGCATTAATCCAGTATATAAGTTATCTCTATTCCAAATTTCATCTAAATCTGTCCAGGAGTTTGAGCGTGATGGAGTAACAAACATACACACAAACACACCAATTTTCACCTTTATAATATTAGTGTGAGTGTGATGTGAAGTTTGATGTGATAGCCACAGGTTTGTCTTACATTTGTCAAAATCGTGTCAGGTCCGTTTATTCATGTTAGAATACCAAGTTCGGTAACTGGCTGTCAAACAGGAAAAAAAATACTGTTAGATTACTGGTTGTCCATAAAGATTAACTTTCCCTTTCAGAAAACCAATTTGATAACTGGTTATCAATTAAGAAAAAATCATCATCATCATTAACAGCCTGAAGACGTCCACTGCTGAACATAGGCCTCCCCCAGAGCACGCCACCTTGAGCGGCTGCTCGCCTCCTGCATCCATCGGCTCCCCGCGGCTTTCACCAGGTCGTCAGTCCACCGAGTGGGGGGCCGGCCTACGCTGCGTCTTCCGGTTCGTGGTCGCCACTCGAGAACCTTTCTTCCCCACCGGTTGTCAGTTCTACGAGCGATGTGGCCTGCCCATTGCCACTTCAACTTACTAACTCTAAGAGCTATATCGGTCACTTTAGTCTACTGCGGATCTCCTCGTTCCGGAGCTTATCTCGCAGGGAAACACCGAGCATAGCTCGCTCCATAGCTCGCTGCGCGACTTTGAGCTTACTAATGAGGCCAACAGTAAGAGACCATGTCTCAGTTCCATAAGTCATCACTGGCAACACACACTGATTGAAAACTTTCGTTTTTAGGCTCTGCGGTATTTTGGACGAAAAGATAGGTCGAAGCTTCCCGAACGCTGCCCAGCCGAGTTGGATTCTTCGCGCCACCTCTTTGTCGAAGTTGGACCTACCTAATTGGACAATCTGTCCTAGGTAGACATACTTGTCGACAACTTCGAGAGTATCGTTCCCAACAATTACCGGTATAGGTGGAACATGAGCATTAGACATGATCTTTGTCTTGTCCATATTCATCTTAAGACCAACCTGCTGGGAGACTACTGAGGTCGTTGAGCATGGTGCTAAGGTCCTCGAGCGATTCCGCCATTATGACTATATCATCGGCAAAACGAAGGTTAGTGATGTACTCGCCATTTATGTTGATGCCAGATCTTTTCCACTCCAAGAGCTTGAAAACATCCTCCAATGCGTTTGTGAACAGTTTCGGAGAAATAACGCCTCTTTGCAATGGAATTTGTTCCGTACTCTGGTCCTGTAGTCGGACTGACATAGTGGCCTTACTGTACAAACACTTCAAAACTTCGATATACCTATAGTCAATTTGGCATCGCTGCAAGGACTGCAGCACCGCCCAAGTCTCGATTGAATCGAAGGCTTTCTCATAGTCCACAAACGCTAGGCATAACGGCCGACTATACTCTTCGGTCTTCTGTATAATCTGGCGCAGCGTATGGATGTGGTCTATGGTGCTAAAGCCTTTTCGGAAACCGGCTTGTTCGGGAGGCTGGAATTCATCAAACCTGCGTGCGAGACGATTCGTAATGACTCTCGAAAACAGCTTATACACATGACTCAAGAGCGAGATGGGCCTATAGTTCTTCAATAAGGTGTTATCGCCTTTTTTGAAGAAGAGCACCACCACGCTCTTGTGCCATGCCTCTGGCGTTGTACCTTCAAGGATGACAGAATTAAATAACTTCTGGAGGACTAAAAGTACCGGTCTAGCACCCGCTCTCAGAAGTTCGGTCGTAATTCCATCTTCACCTGGTGCCTTGTTGTTTTTAAGCTGTTTGAGGGCCATTCTAATCTCGTACAGGCTGACGTCCGGGATATCTTCGGTATAGTGTCGGACTAACTTGGCTCTGATGTCCTGAGCTGTGTTAGTAGCGGGCTTACGTGTCGAGGTGTATAACTGTCCATAGAAGTTCTCGATCTCTCTCAGAATCTCAAACTTGGATGAAATGACGCTACCATTTTCGGTCTTCAGTTTTGTCATTTGGTGTTGCCCAATAGACGAATCCTTTGCGAACACTTTAGAGCCTTGGTTCCGCTCAATTGCGGCCTCAATACGTGAAGTACTAAGAGCACGCAAGTCGTGTCGCAAGGAACTCCAGATTCGTCTATTGAGTTCACTGTAGGCTGACATATCAACTGAAGACTGCAGCTTCATTTCGCTCCGGTCGGCCATTAGCTCAAGAGTTTTTTCTGAGAGCTTTTGAGTCTTCTTTCGGCGTTGGGTCTTAAAAAATTTCGATCCAACAGCTTGGACAGTTTCCACCAACCCGTCGTTTAGCTCGTCCACTGTGTTACAGTCGGCTAGGCACTGGAAGCGATTTTGGAGTTCCAGCTGAAAGCCTTCGGGGTTTTGGATTTGGACAGGATTTGGACGGAGCGTAGACTTCACCAGACGTGACCTTTCGAGCTAAAGAAAGAAAAATAAAATTTCGAAGAAAAAATATTTAGTGTTATATTACCCAGTTATCTGTAAAAATGTATCTTTCAAATACTGTACGCTCATTGTTTGAAGACAGCCGATGATCAACAGGCAACCAATGAGCATTCAGTATTAATTGGTGTGTCAACTTGGACACGAATTAACGAACTAGAAAGAGAGATATAACCCAGGGTAAAGTGTTGCTTAGCTAAGTTTTATTTTAACAGACAGATTGGCATCAGTGTTTCTGCTAAAGAAAATTTTGTATTAATTTTTTAAAATAACCGTGTGAAGTAAGTATAATATCCGTTTTAAAAAAAAGCAAAGGGGTTAAACCGTCTTCAATCATTATTTCCTTAGTGCCACACTGATAAATACTTAGGTGACATTAATATTATGGATAATATTCTTTTCCAACGTCTATTTTCTGGGTAAAATGATTCGAACAAGCTAGGCACAAACAAACAAACAAACAAACGACTTCGAAACAAATAATAATTACCTATAGGTTCGTTTTATGAATCGTAGAAGCGAAAGGAAAAGTTTTAATTGGCTGTAATGAATCCGTTTTAATCTAATCTTACGGTAAAGTTAGTTCAATTATTAGGAACCTTTCTTTAACAAGGCTTAAAGTTTTAAGCTACACAGCGGGTTTACATGATTCTAAGCCTGACGTAAACTTTCAGCGTGAATCTTCTTTACGGGTGCAATCGACTATTGAAGACTTGGAGTAATATTTTTTGTAATAAGCTAGAAACCTAAGACTAGGGATAGACAGGCATCCTTTTTTAAGCTCACACTTTACTCTTTCCTATATGATGGTATGGTATGCCTCACAAAACTTCTTTATGGTTTACCTCTTTAGTATTACTATAATAGCCTTCTGGTAATACGTATTTTAGAAACACATAAAACGGTAAACATCAATAATATTAGAAATGTAGTTAGGTGGATGTATACATCTAATAAAAATGATACTGGCTAACGCGGCGGCATGATCTTAATAATATACAAGGCTATCTACGCTCGGCGCTCGCGCTAGGGATGGCGGCGGCTGCGCGGGCGGCCGCCGTGCAGTAGGTACCTACTTATCATAACTATAATGCGGAAGATGCCCGTATTTTTTTTTATCATCCATACGTAAATACAAACATACATACATAGACTGCTAAAACCATAACCCTTCCTTTGATATCGAAATAACTTTTTCGCAGTTATTAATATAATTATATAAAGTTATTTTGATGGCTAAAAAAATGTGATTATGTTACATTTACATCTTCCTCATTAGATTATTGAAAACAAGCAAACCCTACCTACTTACCTCTCTGAAACGACTCAAAAAACTTAAAAAAACGACCATTCACAGTTTAATGTTGAATTTAAACAACCGTCCACTGTTACAGTTATAATAACTATTTTTAGTTGCTCCATTTTTTTACAAGAATGTTCACAGACGCGTGTCTCAAGCGGATGGCACTCGCGCTCGCACTACTTCGAAAGACTCCGAGACATCGTGTCGGTGAGCGGTGTCTATGTGTGCGTTGCTCGAGCGCACTTACTATGTAGATTGACTTCTGTGCCTTTCTATTTTGTGCCCAAACTAAGCATAGCTTATACCTTGGGAACCAGATAACTGATAGAATACCTAGATACTTTTTGTTTGTCAATGCATACATAGAATACAATATAACACCCAGACACAGAACAAACACCTATGTTGATCACACAAGTGTTTGTCCCAGGTAGGAATCGAACCCACAGACTACAGTTCAGAAGGCAGAGCTACTACCAACTGAGCTATCAGGCCAGTCAAAACGCACAGACACAGTTTATTAAAAATTGAGTTTTAATACTGCTAAAAATGCATAATTAACAAGTCGACTTTCAGTCAAGGTGAGTTATTCAAGATAAACATGGTATATTAGACACGCTTGACAGAACACAATGATCTTTACTTTAAATTGGTGACGCATCAACAAACATAATTATATTCGTATCGAATATGCATGGGATATGATCTAATTTCCATCGTGTAACGCTCTTGTACTGCCATTTGCATGAATTTAGAATAAGATCAACACCTGGCTGAGTGGCAAAATATGACGTACAGCTGTAGTAGCTGTGTAGGTAGAGATAATGATTATATATTATGTATTATGACAGGAGAGGAGACGATTAGTTTAAGTAGGATAAAATTGTTATATTATCCACATGGTTTTGTAGGTATAGATATGTATTTCGTAGTCGCGTGGCCTCTTACTGTTGGCCTCATTAGTAAGCTCAAAGTCGCGCAACGGGCTATGGAGAGAGCTATGCTCGGTGTTTCCCTGCGCGATAAGCTCCGGGATGAGGAGATCCGCAGGAGAATTAGTGACCGATGTAGCTCTGAAATAGCAAGTTAAAATGTGGGCAGGCCACATCGCTCGCAGAACTGACAACCGATGGGGAAGAAAGGTTTTCGAGTGGCGATCACGAACCGGAAGACGCAGCGTAGGCCGGCTCCACACTAGGTGGACCAACGATCTGATTAAAACCACGGGGAGCCGATGGATGCAGGAGGCGAGCAGCCGCAGGCTGTTGATGATGATGATGACGATGCATATCTGTCAACGATTATAATCGTACCACATTTATTTTTCCATTTCTATTTCTTAATTTCATCTCTCAGTATAAAGAGATCTTCGAATTTCAAATAAAACATCAATCCTTCAAAGTTGAAGAGCGACCGAATCCAGATCTTATAATTAAAAAAAACAAAAGATAAACGATTTCCTTATAATTCGTTTTCGCAGAGGCAGATTCAATCATAGTCGGGGGTAAAGATTAAGCAGCGCAGAGAGAACGCGCCCATAAATCTGCCTAACCTCTGTCTACACGAGCTCGAGTAATTGGTTCCTCAGAATAATGAGCCAGATTTTCTCTTCTCCACACTGAATAACTAAGTTATCGCAATCTAATCGGTGTTTCAATTTTCAATGAAGATCATTCACAGTTTGTTTACATACGATGTTAATTTGATTTCGATTGATCGGCTGTCAGTAGGTACCTATTTTTAGCCATCAAAGAAGCGAATTTGTAAATGTCGATAACTGGCAGATTTGCGTCAATTCTTCTTCTATTCCGGTTATAACGATTGATATTAATATGACCGTTTATTAGTTTGTATAGGTGAATAGGTATATGCATTATATTTTTTTTTTTTTTTTTTTATAACACGTACAGACAAACAAGCTGACGGCCCGCCTGATGGTAAGCAGTTACCGTCGCCTATAGACACCTGCAACACCAGGGGCGCTGCTGATGCGTTGCCTACCTTTTAAGACTCTATTTACCCGACGTTTGAAGTGCCCCATGTTGTAGCTCAACGGAAACACCTCAGAGGGTAGCTCATTCCACATCTTGCAAGTATGTGGCAAAAATGATCTCGTGAAACGGACTGTGCGAGACTTCCATGGGTCCACGAGGTGTGGATGAGCTTTTTGACGGTGACAAGCTGTGCGGTTATAAAACCGCGATGCCGGAATTAGGTTGAACAGCTCTTCAGAGAATTCCCCATTGAAGATTTTGTAGAACACACAGAGGGAACCGATGTCTCGGCGTAAACTCAGTGGTTCTAAATCTTTGGTGAGCTCAGGATCATCGGTGAGTCTAACGGCTCGTCGCTGTAAGGAGTCAAACGGCTGAAGCTGGTACTTTGGTGCACCGTTCCAGAGGTGAGAGCAGTACTCCATATGCGGCCTAACTTGTGCTTTATAAAGCATAAGCCGTTGGCCCGGCGTGAAGTACCGCTTGGCTCTGTTGAGTACACCTAGCTTCTTAGAAGCAAGACCAGCTTTACTCTCGAGGTGACTCCTAAACTGGACCTCGCTAGAAATGTCGACACCTAAGATCCCAAGCTTCACCGAGGTGGTAAGAGGAATGCCCTGAAACTGTGGAGCTATAGAAAATGGGGCTTTTTTGGCAGTAAATGCGCAGACTTGCGTCTTTGTGGGGTTAAACTCGACTAAGTTTAGTCGTCCCCACTCCGAGACTCGCTCCAAGGAGCTCTCGATTACGGACACAAGTTCTTTTCTGCTTTCCTCCACTTCGTGATGAGGGGCATTAATGCGGCCTGTGTATTGTGCATCACCTGTACTGTCATCAGCATAACAATGAATATTGCTGACTAGTAACATATCATTGATATGCAAAATGAACAGTGTCGGCGATAGGACAGAGCCTTGTGGTACGCCAGCGTTAATTGTCATAGTCTCGGAGCTGGAACCATCAACGACGGCTTTGATGCTCCGACCAGACAAAAAATCGGCAATCCACATGCATAGCCCCTCAGGAAGCCCGTAAGATGGTAGCTTCGAAAGAAGTGCCTTATGCCAAACCCAGTCAAATGCCTTTGCGATGTCGAGGCTGACAGCTAAAGCCTCCCCCTTGCTCTCGATGGCTTCTGCCCAACGGTGAGTAAGGTAAACAAGAAGATCACCAGCTGATCGTCCGTGACGGAAGCCGTACTGGCGGTCATTGATCAGCTGGTGAACCTCAATTTATTGTGTAAGCAATTTTAGTTCTTGTAGTATTGATAAAGTTTGAATGTAAATAAACTAATATTTATCAATTCAGCTGGCATAAATTAGGATAAAAAAAAGAATTAGACAAAAAAATAAAGGTTTTTTTTTTAACATAAAGTCAATTGAGAAAACCTATAGAATTATCGTTTTTCTAGTCTGCGAGAATAACTAGTACCTATATTTTTCTATAAACACCGGCTAAGCGCGAGTTTGGCTCGTGCACCGACTTGAGGGTTCTGTACACAAGTACTTTTATCACACCTAGACCTCTATGTAATTTTCATTATATTTAAGGTTATTACGCCGTAATAACGCATATTCTATCGTTTCAGCCGGCTACCTAATTACTGTCCAAGAGATAAATCCGTTCACTGTTCAGATGGACAGACAGACAGACACCGTAGGCTTAGTAAGGCGTTTTTACTCTTTGCGTACGGAACCCTTAAAAAGTGGAAAAAATCTACAATGTGAGCATTAATTACTCTCTGCATTTTTATTCTGAGAGGCTTTTACTGCAATGCAGAACATTGCATTATGCGGAGCGTACCCCGCAGTCGAACTCAGTAGGTAATTATCGAGCGCACTTGATTATCTGTAGCCGATTGGGTGCAGTTACCGATATACAAATAGCGAATTCAAATGTAAGTATTTACCGCTCTCTGGGTTTTGTATTTACATTTTGCTCTTTGTATAACTAGTAAAAGGTTTTTATAAGTTTTACGAAGATTCTTCGGGATTTCTACCCATCCATATTCACATTATAAGTTGGAAATCTATCTCTTTTTCTATTTGTTAATTTTGTATACATTTTTAAGACTTGATGCCACTATTAGTATGTAGTTAGTTTGAACCACAGATAACATAATAGGTTTGCACTGTGGGAAAGGAAACCTTTAGCATAATTTTTAGTGAATGGGCATCTCATGGGCAAACGTGCTCCACCTTAGGTAACTTTGTCACTTACCATCCAGTGAGATGTGAAACGTAGGCCCATTTTAGCATTAAAAAAAAACGCTCACCACTCGTGAATCGGTATGCTCAAGTTAATTTTTTTAATGATCTCATTCTGTAATGCAGGTCTAAGTCTTATTGTTAGCTACATCTTTAGCAATATTACAAAATCAACACTCGTCACTTAATGGGTTTACCGTGTCTGAACAAACAATGACATTCATCACAGTCACTTCATTTCACAACTCCGAGAAAACGAAGTGGTAAAACAATACGTCGCGTGAACTGTCTCGCAAGTGTCACGGCGCTTGCGCCACCGCGACAGATGCATGCACCTTGCTGTTGTTATTCTGAAATATCCGCGCGGGATATAAACCGGGTCGTAATTTTTATATATAGCCATCTTGAAACATACCTATTGCAATGTGGGGTAAAACAACACGTGAAACAGTTTCAATATCGTGAACAATTTTCAGCGAACTGTAAAACCAAAGCTTTAAAAGTTAGCCGAGATCTTTGTGTCTTACAATATCTTTTAACGGTCACAGGTGACTGCAAACAGTAAAGCGAAATCAAGCCGGAATGTTTCCCTCGGAGACCGAATAGTTTCTACGCGTTCTACCTTTCATGTAATGTCGCGCGATAGCTGCGGAGCGTTAAAATTGCAGTTTTACGCGCGTACCTTATCGATGTTTGCACTTTTATTTTGAACTTTAATTTATTTTGGGGAATCGCAGTGTGTACCGCACAGTCGACGCCGTGCCGCGGGCGGACGATGCCAGACCACCAATTTACGATACTACCCAATTTCAAAATAGCGAATTGTGCAAACGAACCAAACGGTTCCAAATCTCGGAATTCTTTTTTTAGTTTCATTTAAACGAGTCCAAAGCTCGGTTTATAAACTGTTTCATCTCGATAATACAGAAGAAAAGCAAATATTTAGTTTCCGCGGGTAAATGAGATTGGCTTAGACTGATGCGGCTGTGGGATGCGTAATAAAGCTGTTTTGCGGGCCGCCTACATCCTTTCATTTCCTTACACAATCTGTCAATAACAGGAGCTACGTCCTTCGTTTTTTCTGACACATTTTATTTATATTTGCATAGTGGTAGAGCAGTTCTTAATGCTCGCCCTCAAAGAAGCCAGCAATTAAGCACATATTAATAAAGTTAAACTTATAGTTATAACACACCTGTGATTACGCTGAGGGTTAAAACGAGGTATTTTTTTCTTTAAGGTGCGACCAAAGCGGAGAGGTACGGAGATGTTCCGAGGGCAAATATGAGACATCTCCTCTCCTCTTTGCTCCACTGAAGCTAAGCGAAGACGAGATGTGGAAATCACGAAATCCTATTTGTTATTTCTAAAATATCTCCTCTCTATCGTCTCGTCTATGCTTAAAATATGCTAATCTATGTTAATTTATGCTTGGGTAAAGTCCGGACCTAATATAGTGATTTATTTTGATAACTGGCGATTAAAACAGTAATTTTAATTAAAATATAAAACACATAGACACATATATATTTATACCTATAATATAGGTAGGTACTGTTTGATAAAAATGCAAAATGCACAGCATAATAATTATACTCATTATCAACGTGGGAATACCACAAACACAAAAATGACAATATACCGCCATGTCAGTGTAAAGTAACATAATTAAAATAAATAATAAACCTCACATATTTCGCTTTTAAATTAAAAAAGCAGCGACGCGTCCCTCTGGAGCTGCGTGAAAAATACATCGTTAAGTTTAAAAGTGTAGCAGACTGGATAATATTTTAAAGATAATGTTAATATTCAGCGGTTTCGTCCTAGCTAAGTATGGGATTTTCACCATTAAAATTAGCATGTGGCAAGCAATCTACATAGCAAGGTTATTGTCAGTACCAGCGCGCAGATATTTCTAAAATTTCCATTACTAAAGAGACGTATTTGCGCTTCCTTTCTGTGCGCAAATTCTTGTTCTGTCGCGGGAATCGAACCCGGTGCCTCCAGAATATGAGCCGACCTGCTCAACCACCACACCACAGAGGCTTTCAATGATGATGATGATGATGATGATGATGGTTATGATGAATATTAAAGCAACGGGCATAGCGTTTAAGGGTACCAAAGACACCCTTGTTTCCATCACTACTGAGCGACCGGGGTGTATGTAACACGCATGTTAGGATTTAACATTTATAACACAGGGTCTTAAAATGTTACCCCTTTTCTCATAAAAAGTTATGTCTCTGAAAGCTACTCGTGTTTTAGCTAAAGCTTGTTTCGTTTTAGTGTGACACTCACATCAAACAATGCAAACTCTGTTTATGATATAGCATCCTTTGCGTTTTTACCACAGAATAAAGATTTTTACCTACTTATAATAAAGCACAATACAAAATCTTTTTCTCAAACATGCTTGGAAATTTGAGCATTATTTTGACAACCTTCTTCAGGATAAATCGTAATTGCTGTAGGTGCTGCCGAGCAGCGGCCGGCAACAATTGTATGAGAATCCATATCTGTCGTGGTTTAGCGGCCAAATAAATTACATAGTAAACTCATACCTGCCGTGTAATTTGCAAAATGGAACGATCTTTTACTCCAAAACATGGCAACCAAGGAGGTAACTTATCAAAGGTTTTATTTAAGTTCCGAATTAGCTTTCGAATAGAAGCTGTTTATTGCAAAAATATTAACAATTTTTCGTAGGAAAAAAAAAATCCAAATAAAAAGGCCTAGGCCTACTATTTATTAATTTCCACGCATTATTTGAGAAAGTACTATACAAGCCTTAGCCACAACTAGGCATTGATGGACTTAAGTATGTGTGTGCCCACATTTACACGTTCGTCCATCAATGCTTCTGTTGCCGGCCGCTGCAGTAATGTACTATATCGCCTGTTTAGCGTAATCGATAATTAATTTTTAAATTACAAATTAATATATTGATACAAAAAAGTATATCTAGTGTCATTACGCTAAAAATTGTGCTAGTGTGTTTTAGCGGAATTACACTAGATATTTTTTTTTCATTTTGTATTTAGCTTTGACAACGATTCTTGTAACCTTTTCTAATTGACAATATTAAGTGGAACAATAACATTCCTCCTAACAAAACAAATTAGGTCCCAGTTCTTCTGACGCCAGCTAACAATGACCCTTCACCTACAACTATATCTAAGTGATTTAAAGTGGCTGCCACAATGAAGCTATTCTC
Organism: Ennomos quercinarius; assembly: GCA_910589525.2. Lineage (NCBI taxonomy): Eukaryota > Metazoa > Arthropoda > Insecta > Lepidoptera > Geometridae > Ennomos > Ennomos quercinarius. The sequence goes on along the minus strand of OU342492.1, from coordinate 19,292,043 downwards.
GCGCGGCGGGGCACAATGGCAGCGATGCTAGATAAATAAGAGGCCAACATACCAGGCTGATATATCGAACACAGGGCAAGGTGAGCCCAACTGTTTGAGTACGTTTAAACTAACTGTTAGGTGAATGCTGCTCACTTGGATATACCCGGATGTAACACTGCTGTATCCCGTTACAAAGGTCACTGTAGTTAGAAATGATTACGTAATATGCTATAGCAATCCTAAAATAGATGTACACATTAACACATTTGTCTTCTAGTTTTTTTATTTTATTTATACGAGTGATGACGTGATGAGCTATTCGTTCGAGTGGTATTAAGCGTTACGGCCGCCCATAACAGATTGACAACAGATCATTTAATTGACTATGCATTTAAGGAGAGTATAGTAGGTTCATTCCCCTAGAGATTTATTGTAGACCTATTTACCAAGCAATAGAAATACCTGCAACTTTTCCAAGCAAACGTTCATTCGTGTAGTGGTAAACATATCTATCATCATCATCATCATCATCAACGGCCTGAAGAAGTCCATTGCTGAACATAGGCCTCCCCCACAGAGCGCCACCTTGAGCAGCCGCTTGCAATACATATAGTTTTTTCAAACGCTATAGAACTACATAAAGCAAATAGCTATGGTAGTCTGTGCAACTTCCAAACTGACGTACTCAGGTTCAAATCACGCTTGACCCTGCACCACTGACTTTATGTGCTGAATTTACACTCAGTCTTAGAACGGTAAGGACAACATCCCGAGGAACCTGGCTGATCTAGAATCATAAAATTTGTAAATATGTGGCATCCACCTACCACCGCCTAGTGGCGGGTTATGGGTTATGACCAACACCCTCCCTGCGAGAGAAGGTCCGTGTCTCAACAGTGCGCACATACTGGGTCGATGACATAATTACTATATAGTAACGCTTTAGCTAATTATTAATAGTATTTTTGCTCCAAAACCATCGACAACTCTAGCAATCGGTATGGCTACCCTGCAGCAAATAATAGTGCTGGGAGCGTGACCTATCGTATCAACAACATCTATTTCGATACTCACCGAATAATTGTGAGATACGAGTATTGTGCAAACGATCCGATACGGGTACTAATTCGGATAGTAAACAAGTAGGATGATTGCGGTCAGGCGCGAAATCAAACGTGCGAAACAAATATTAGGCTTGGATTAAACAACGTAATGTGGGAATTATACGTGCACGTACTTGTTATAGAGACGTAATTAGTATGCTGTGGTATCTTAGAAATAGATTCAACGTCCTTGTACGATTCGAGTTAAACTTGCCACTCAGTTTTTACATTGTCTGGTCAGTGGGCCCTCCAGTTTGATCACACCTAACAAACCAGCTGATTAAGTCTCTCGTCTACTAGTTATCTAGTCGTATTAATTATATTGAAATGAAGCCGTTGACCCCTTTACAATTTTTCTTTAATTTTTATGGAAACAAAACTGGGATGCCGAAATTGGTCCGACATTCGTTCCGCAGGATTAGATAGTGTAAGCTATGATCTACTATGCTGGCCACGATCCTCGCGGATTTGTATGGGATTGAGGTGACAATATTTTAGCAACAACATTTTTTTTACATTTTTTTGGGCCTTTCCTGTACATGACTGTTTCGTCACGATGTTTTCTTTCACCATTGTAAGAACGAGTGCAGTTGGAAAGTGATTGGTGCAGGATCAAGCGGGTTTCAACCCAGGGTGCGTTGGTTTGAACGCCGCACTACCTACCCACCGCTGCGCTGCACTTGCTGTAACTTCTGATTGATCGAGTCCATTTATTTATTTCATTCATTCATCATGAACCGAATGAGAGAAATGGATGAAAAACAATTGAGACGGGTTGTTTATAATTTATATTTTCCTCGCAACTGTGATGAAAAACGTCATAATTATGACACGCATGTGCATTGATCATTACATTTATATCACAATATACTATATCATAATTGCTTATTTACTTTTCAACTGTACTGACCATTCAAACCATCCATTTTACCGGAATACTGCTAATTACATTGTTAAAGGCCAATCAATATTTTTGTTTGTGATCTGGTGAAATGGATTAAGCCATTATAAATTAACAGAAATGTTTGTCTGTTTGTTCCGGGAAAAGACAAACAGTTTCGGATATACAGTGCGTATACCAGAAACTCGATTATCTGCACTATTTGCTTTGCTTGATAACGGAAAATTCCGATCAAAATTATGGAAAAATCAGCTCTAATTACAAAACGATAAGACTTACAATCGATGATCCTAAAATGTGACTCAAAAATGTTTTCGCTTTGCCTAATCTAACTCAGAATTCAGATTCGCCTCCAATTTCATTAGTATTAAGCAATTCAATACCAGAGCAAAGTGGCTGGCAGTTGGAGTAATTGCGAATCCAGCGATCCAGCTCATCAGCCGACCGCTCGAGGAAATAACTAGGGCTCGGGTAATCGATTTCTGACTGTACACACAGTGTATAGTATTGTATTATCTGTGACACAGTTCAGTTCCCTCTTCCTTAGCTAATATTAACTTACTTGTGCTTACTCGTAGGACGTACCTGAAAAAAAACAAATGTTACATTAATACTTGGTTTATAAAATTGCGTGTGGTTCATTCTAAGTTATTGAACTATATAAGCCGGGTTTTTTTAATAAATAATTGTGTTGTTAGGCTTAATCGGGTCGCGCGCCTCCATTTGGTTAAACTTGGTTTAACTTATTATGTTCTTGTTATTATTATTTTCCTTCGGTTCGTTGACTTACAGTTTGAATATTTTTAAAGTGTATTAAAATTTATCATCATCATCATCATCATCATCATCATAAACAGTCTGAAGACGTCCACTGGTGTACATAAGCCTCCCCCACAGAGAGCCACTTCGAGCGGCTGCTTGCCTTTGCCTCCATCGGCTCCCTGTGGTTTTTACCAGATCATGATTATGTCATCATCATCATCAGCCTGAAGACATCCACTGCTGAACATAGGCCTTCCCCAAAGAGCGTCACTTTGAACGGCTGCTTGCCTCCTTCATCCATCGGCTCCCCACGGTTCTGACCAAGTCATCGGTCCACCTAGACTTAGTGGTCGTGTGATTGTGTATGAACGCAGAATATTAATGTGGCTGTTTATAAATTACAATTGCATAGGTTATTTATGTGAGAATCAAATGATAAAATGGTTTTATCGAAGCGACACTTAATAAAAAGAAAGCCTTCTTTTACAGACTTTTGTCCCTTTATGAGACAGACGTTTTATAAGACGAACCTGTAACCTTGTAGGTTTCCCGATATATTACTATATGAACAGCGCCTGAATACTTACAAGACAAGTTATCGACATGTGACACGACACTTGCGTAGTGAGCAAGGCATGTAAATATTCACGGTACAAGTGCCACATAATACTCGTATTGTTAGCTGATATTGGAAAAAGTCCCACATATTTTCTTGAACCAGATAGATCCGCAGATTTATTTAACATCAGCGCCGCTTTGGGCGTAGTTGTGGGTAGAACCGTGTATACATTATATAGTAACACTTGAGTATTTACGTAGAAGGAATTTTACTTTTCCCAGAGTAAACATTTATGACTCATCATCATCATCATTAACAGCCTGAACACGTCCACTGCTGAACATAGGCCTCCCCTAGAGCGCGCCACCTTGAGCGACTGCTTGCCTCCTGCATCCATCGGCTCCCCGCGGCTTTCACCAGATCGTCGGTCCACCGAGTGGGGGGCCTACGCTGCGTCTTTCGGTTCGTGGTCTCCACTCGAGAACCTCTCTTCCCCATCGTTTTATGACTAATTGTTATTTATTGGTTTTTATTGTCAATACCAGATATATCGCCGTGTTGTCCCGGTTTGCAAATAGAACCACCTGTCTCTTTCCGTGGGTGCCGTAAAAGCTGACTAAGGGAATATCCAGAGAATGAAAGAAAGAAAGAAAGAAAGAAAGAAACACTTTATTTATACAAACTGTACACAGACACAACAACAATAATAATTATGCTAAACTAAAAATAAAAAAGAACCTATAACTAATTAAAAATAAAAATAAAAACTCTACGCATATTCTTTACATTTCTGTGAACGAACATTGTGGCTGTGTGTGTACAGTGATGTACAAAATGGTCAAAGCTCAGCATGTGCCATGGACGAATCCACAGCGCTGATTTTCAGCCCAGACCTTGAGTGACGACGATACTAATAATAATGAAAGAGTAATAACGGGTGCTGTTAATAAATTAAAAATAATAATCAGATGTTCCCTAAAAAAAAAAAAAAACACTTTTTCAGAATGACAAGGTGAATTGGAAAAGGAAAAAAAAATTATATAGTACTAGCAGTATTAACTATCTTAAAAAACCTGTTATGATAAAAAAACGAAATTGAAAAATTATAACAAATAAATAAGCCCACACGGCCGGCATAATATTATTATGAGGGGTTAATTGTCTTTATTAGAGCTACGATACATCTTAAAAATAAACTATAAGTATAAACTAAGACAAAATAAACAGTACTAATATATTTAAAGTAATATGCAATAATTATATAGGTCAACATATAGCAGTAAAAAAGGACAATTATATAGAGAGTAGCTTCTGTTGCTGTAACAAATAGTGCTTGAATGGGCAGCAGCCTTTTCCTTGGTACATTAAAATCTTCTGCGTTCACCAAGCCGCCTTCCAAGCGTATTGATTATGGCAAATCCCCCCCTATGATATGCATCTAAAGTGGCGTTTTATGGGGGAAGCCTGTGTTCAGCAGTGGACGTCTTCCAGCTGATGGTGTGCTGTGTGTAGGCGTATTTACATTTTAACAAAATAATCTTTCCGTGTTGTTTTTTGTCCTTGATCTGTCTGACATCATTACAGTCATTACAAAATGTATTACATCGAACGCAGATCCTAACATCAATCAGACCCTTGAACAAAAGCTCGAAGTTGATGTTCGCGTTTCGTTATAAAAGAATTCGCAATTTATCTCTTAATAAATCGGAATACACAAACATGTTACGGTTTCCCTTTCTACCTTACTCGTAAGGTAACTTAATTCTGGTTACAGCGACAGCGACATGTGACAGAGTAAATTGTAGCAATAACGCTTTTTTTTATGCGAATGGATGACGTGACGAGTTAGTCGTTCATCTGATGTTAAGCGACACGCCTGCCCATAACAGTTGCAGTGTCACTCGGAACTTTAAAATAATAAAGTTTCGTGTGACACTGCACTGCGCACGTAATCCTGAGACATCACACAGTCTAGTGATCAGATTACTAGACTGTAAAATCAGGTCATAAAGTCTCATTTGTCCAGTAATTTCATTAGCTACAATGCCCTTCAAACCGGAACACAGCAGTGCTTGCACACTACTACTTGGCGGCAGAATAACTGGCAAAGCGGTGGTACCTACCTAGACGAACTTTTCAGAAAAGTCCTACCACCTAGTAGAAATGGACTACCATAATATGTCACCATGGGTCGTAAAAGAGCACCGATTTAGATTTAGATTCGATGGTCTTTTCATCAGTGCTCTTTTGAAAATATTTTCGTATTACTTAGCATCAACTGTATTGCCGTTACCGACACGTTATGTCACGTGTCGCAGTCGTACAATTCAGAATCGCACTTTAAGACTTCTTTATCGCAAATTATATCGTCTTTATGACGTAACGCTCGTCTGCGTCATCTTCACAAATGGAGTCTCGCTGCGTCTTATTACGTAAAGTACGCTTTGTTCTTACAAAGCTGTTACTGTAGGATTTGTTTCCGCGTTTCGTAACAACTCCATTAGAAGCATTACATTTATTTGTAATGTGATTACTTCCATTGGCATTTTATAAGGACCTTCTTTTTATTTACCCTTATTCATGTTCGTTATTTTGGTTTCGCGTAGAAATTTACCTGAAAATAAAAATAATATTACATAATAATGATCCAACCTAAACTTTTCAGAACAGAAAAGTAATATTTACTACCTACACTAATATTATGAGGAGGTAAAGTTAGTGAGTTTATTTGTACGCGCAAATCTTAAGAAATACAAATCCGTTTCTAATAATTCTTTCACTGATAGAAACCCACACTCTTCCAGAATGACATAGGCTATATTTTGTACAGAAACAAGCTACTGTTCGCGGTAACACTTGCTCAAAATTAATTAATCCGTGCGTAGCCGGGGCTGGTCAACTAATACAACAAATGCCTTTTTGAGGATTGAATCTTCTACACAGCAGTACTATTATTTATTCCGTGATCTAGTTCAGTTCGTAACACCGGTTCATTAATGTTCCATTACGTAATTACCTCCGACGGTAGCGAAGTGCAGCGAACTATCCGCTCCCTATAAATACGCGGTGCAATATGATAATGGACTTAGCACATTAGCACTTGGCTGATTCAACAGAAATGGCGGTAAATAGCATGTTAATGCACATTATTGCGGAATGAGGAGAACCTCAGAGTCAAAGTGACTGATATAGCTCTTAGAACTAGTAAGTTGAAATGGCAATGGAGAGGCCACATCGCTCGATAGAACTGACATTCGATGGGGAAGAAAGGCACTAGAGTGACAACCACCAACCGGTAGCGTAGGCCGACCCCCCACTATGTGGTGGACCGAAGATCTGGTGCAAACCACGGGAGCTGATATATGCAGGCGGCGAGCCGTCGCTCAAAGTGGCACTCCCTGGGGGAGGCCTATGTTCAGCAGTGAACTACTTCAGGCTGTTGAAAATGATGATATTAATTACATGCATAAAGTACTTCAGGGTAGCATTTTAACAGAGGATCGAACCGTAGAAGCTTTCATAATTTGGTCGTATTGTGGGAATTCTACTCTACTACTCGCATGGCTCATAACAGAAGTCATATGGTAATAACGTGTTCAAACTGGGTTACCCTCTATAATATAAAAAACTGACACAAAAAACTCACAAATTTTTTGAGATTATTTTTTTCTGCACGTGCATTGTGTTGCTTTTATTTTTGTGGAGAATCGGAAAATAATTTCGAGTATTAGATAAAAAAAAAATCAACTACTATAGATACCTGAACTTATTGGGCTGGTGACAATTTTCAGTACTTGATGTCAATGTAAAGAAGTAAGCTTTTTGTGTCTCAAATCGTAATTGACTGAGCTCTTACTACAAACTCAATTATTACCTTCATAATAATTTTCTTTATTATCTCAGTTTAATAAAACTCGTCTTGCCTGAAAGCCTAAAAAAATTCATTTAAAATAAAATGTAAAAGTAATTTCTTAAGGCAAGATAAATCTTGTGACGCAAGATGGTGATTTAATTTTGCGGTCAGTGTAGCCAGCTGGTGGCTAATACTTGTGAAAATGTCGTAGACGAGATGATATCGTATTTTGTAGGAAACTAAGGCTAGCTTGCCCAATCTGCAGGTGAATTCTAGTTAAAAGCAGTAATATATTGTACTACTTAACCATGATTATTAAATGGTTAAGTATAAAGTCATAATTCAATGGTACCTTTAAATGCGAAGCATGTAACTGTTCCATGTAAGTACAAAATGTAATTATGATGGTGCAACACATGCTGGTTAAAATTCATAGATAAGTTTAGAATAATAGCTAATTTTAACTTTAAATGAAATTCTGAATGCAATCCAGCTAAATGTTTTTATTAATTCTTGAACTCATGCGAGATATTGTTTGAGACATGGTCTCTTACTGTTGGCCTCATTAGTAAGCTCAAAGTCGCACAGCAAGCTATGAAGAGAGCTATGCTCGGTGTTTCCCTGCGAGATAAGCTCCGGAATGAGGAGATCCGCAGGAGAACTAAAGTGACCGATATAGCTCTTAGAATTAGCAAGTTGAAATGGCAATGGGCAGGCCACATCGCTCGTAGAACTGACAACCGATGGGAAAGAAAGGTTCTTGAGTGGCGACCACGACCCGGAAGACGCAGCGTAGGCCGGCCCCTCACTCGGTGGACCGACGACCTGGTGAAAGCCGCGGGGAGCCGATGGATGCAGGAGGCGAGCAGCCGCTCAAGGTGGCGCGCTCTGGCGGAGGCCTATGTTCAGCAGTGGACGTCTTCAGGCTGATGATGATGATGATGATGATGATGATGATGATGCGAGATATTATGATAGGTTAATGAGAAGCTTCGAAAACTAAACGATTTAAGTATTAATTTTCGTATGCGACATGTTTTCTATCATTGCCTTCTTGGGCGCAATGTTGACTGTGTCACAACTTAATGTTTTCAAAAAGATGAGTGCTTAGATTAGGATGGTACGTTGCACGGCGCGTTACTTTCAGGCTCTCTCAAAGCCTCTCTTTAAACACTTATCTTGATTTACTTTTATACTCGTCCATCTTTTTTGTGGAGCACAATAGACAGTGATATAACATTTAGATATTTCATTTATTTATAAATTAATAATAGAACTAGAACAAATTAAAAATTTGTCTCTAAATATCTTTTAGTGGAACACACAGCAATTATATTATTTCCTCTAATTATCGCCCAACGTGTGTAGATTAAAGTGACATCAGTCGAGAGATCTGTCCACATCGATAGTTCCATGCCCGATAATCCGAGTGGCACCGGCACCCACGAACAACGGTGACAGCTAATACAATTAGTTGGGTGCTCTACGACCCGGATTTCTAGGATCGTTCCGGGGATTGAGACTTACACAGCCCACTCAGGACTGTTAAGCTACCTATACAACATGTTGGATGTGTGGAAGCGAGTGGTAACGTGTAAATTGTCAGCTATCATCGTTCATCCCCGCCAGAACTCCAATTTGTTGGGATACACTGTTCAGGTGTGGATGGTCACGTTTTTTAAGATCGGGCATGTTATGCATTTGATCACGCTTTCACCTCATAGGAAGCAGCGCTGCGATTGACTTGCACTATGTATGTCAAATAGAACTAAAATCATAATGCGTAAAAAATAAATAATTCTGATGGACATTCAGCGCTAAAACTTATTTTTATTTACCTGTGATAGGCTTGCATTTGACCACCAATCTCACATGATGGTAAGTGACAACGCGGTTGACAATGGAGCATGTTTGCTTAGAAGATACCGGTTCACTCTTGCCTTGAAAACTCCCAAATTATATTTTTCAGGAAACAAAGACGCTGGTAAAGTATTCCATTCTTTAGCTGACCACGCATACAAATTTGGTACAGTGAAACAATAGTTATTTGTTATACAAGGCTGCAAAGTTGGTTATTGGCGCGAGTACTTGAATTGAGACCTGAGCAAGCGAAGGATCCTAGGATTGAACTATGAGCGTAGCGAGTAGTTCAAATGAAGAATCCTGAGCGTAGCGAAGGTTTCAAAGGTACGAGACACAGAAAAACTTTGCTGCCGAGTGCAACACACAACTTTTCAGCTCACTACAGCGAGGAAAATGCAAGAAAAACAGCTAAAAGATTGAGAAAAGATTAGTTTTTAGCTTATTCATTTAGCTATGGGCGGCGGTAACGCTTAACATCAGGTAAACGACTAGCTCGTCACGTGATTCATGGAAAATTAAAGAAAAAGTGATTTTCATCCATTTCCATGCAGTCGCCGTGCTGGATAGCGTATTGGTTATATACTCTTTGGTGCTGGACAGTGTGATTATTCTAAAAATGAGGTTGGTGAACGAGAAAAAGATGGTATCTTTTAGGAGGTAGTCTGTGGTATTAATGAGTTTTCAGTGGACTGGCGATATCAAGAAGGTTAAATTCGGGCAGATCTATGATTAAATCCTCAATTCTTGACGAGAAAATTATTGAATAGAAACGTTCGAATTTTAAAAACACTTTCCACGCTATCGATTAAAATGCGTTTTGCGCCCAGATTTTGAATGACAAAGAGTACCTTTCCGAGCTAGTGAGGTGAAAAGATCTTTTACACTATACAAAAATGGTATAATTATGAGTTATTTTAATTGGTCTAAGTTGTATTGGTATTTTATTGCTTCAACCATTTGTACAAAATACTAAAATTGGCTAGGACTTAACGAGTTGGGCGTTGTGGTTAAATGGTTAATAAAGAAAATCGATTGATTGAGAATCGTCTAACATCTATCGGTTGCTTTATCTACACTGCGGTCTCGTACCCACCGCTAATCTACTCGGGTTGTTGACACGAGCCTTGATTGAGATACCCGAGTTATTATACAGGATTAATAGCTTTAACTTTAATTAGAGCAGTTACAAGGAAATTGTGGAAACATTGAAGTTTAATTGAAAACGTTTGACATACATCGATTATTAATTAATTAACCTTAATTAGAGTACATAGGCGTAACGTTACTTCATTCCTAACTTGTAGGTAATCATGAGAAACCATGAAAGTAAAATGCTGGAGCTCACTATCACCACAGATAATATAAAGCTATCACCAATAGGAAGCCCACTTTTTTGGTTCCTTATGGAGTTCAGTAGGAGGCCTTGTTTGATTGTTACAGTACTATGGGAGGCCTTAATTAATCGTTACAGAGTTATGGGAGATTTTGTTCGGTACAGAGTTGAGACAATGAGAATTGTCTTTTCTTTACAGAGTTTAATGGGGAGGCCTTGTTTGATCGTTTCTAAGTTCAAAATAAGGCCTTATTTGATTGTTACAAAGGTATGGAGGCCTTGATTTTTCGTTACAGGGTTCAAAGAGGAGGCTTATTTGTCCTTTACGGAGTTAACTCGGGAGATCTTATCATCATTATCATCAGCTTGAAGACGTCCACTGCTGGACATAGGCCTCCCCCATAGAGCGCCACTTTGAGCGGCTGCTTGCCTCCTGCATCCATCGGCTCCCCGCGGTTCTGACCAGATCGTCAGTCCACCGAGTGGACCTACCCTAGACCTTATGTCAGGGCAGTATTAGACATTGTATGGCTAATATATCGATGTACGTATAAGAAACATTAGGCGACCCCCAACCAAGGTTAAGAAACGAATATATGTTTAACAGAAACCGTAATTTATTAGTGTAATATGAACGCTTACGTAAACCCCCACATCCCATCCTATACCTAGGTTTTGTAGGAAAAACATATTACGTAATACATATTAATGGATTGCGACCTAGAAAATGGCATATTTAGACCGTTTCCTAACTATACGACTGTTTACAACATGACCAACTATCGATGCGCGTGAGTTTTGAACAAATAACCTTATATTTTTTCTTAGTTAAAATAAAATTGATGTGGTTTTGAAAAGCACTGCTTTTTATTTCATCTGCAATCCTTAGCCAGTATTTAATATTTTCATAGCCGGATAGTCGACAAGCATCTCATTTCCGCAGCTTATGAGAATTCTGCCGTAGAGCCCTGTGACTTGAGGTATGCGATATACTCTATGGTAAGTAGTTAGTACGATACGATATGCTCTGTGGGTGCTTTTATGTCTTGTACGTCACTATGGTATAAAAGTGATCTAAATAAATGCTACTAATTAACTAGTCTTTAATTGATATATCACAAGCCCGTTCCGTAGCTATAACTTAAACGACTGTTTATCTGTGACAGACAAAGTTACAATTTTAGTTGTCAAGACAAAAAAGCGAAAATTTTAGACATTACTATTTTGGCCAGTTAGTAATTAGGTACAGTTTTCAGCACTGTATTCAATAGTATTTTATACTTGGAACGAACTGAAGCAACTTACGCGCATGTAATGACAGTGTGAACGACATCGAATGTTTCAGCCTCAAGAATCGTCATAACCTTAGATGTAACTATATCAAGAGAGAGAAGAGTTCGCATAAGTTTTTTTTTATGCTAAAATGGGCATTCGTTTGACATCTCAGCTGATGGTAAGTGACGAATTTGCCTAAGGTAGAGCACGTTGGCCCATGAGATGCCCATTCACTCTTGACTTGAAAAGACCCAGGCTATACCCAGGAGGAGACACTGATGGTGGGTGATGAGTGAACACGACGCTGCGCGCGCACCGCTCTGACCCGCCGCAAGCGGAAACCGCTCGGTTGTCGCGGCCGAATAACACGCTGAAACAAACCGCCCCGCGACCGCCTCCGCTTATTCCCCCTTTCCTCTTCCTCCCTCCCCATTCCCTGTAGAATACATTAAACGCTTCCTCCAGTATGTGGCTCACACGGTTCATTACTGCAGAGACGTGGAGCTGGAGACATGACACTGATTTACGTTTCCCAGTTTGTTTGAGGGTTTATTAAGATCTTTTATTTGTATGTCTTCTGAAGGTACGCTTATTTGCTTCCCTTTAACAGATGTCGCAATAAATCATCATAACTGTTTACACAGAATGGTTGCGTCCATTGGATCACCTGTTGAAGGACCGCCTTCTAGTTTCTTCGTCTACAGCACAAACTAACGTTCCCAATGAAATTTATTAGAATAAAATATGTGTGTAGGCAGGTATGTAAGGTATTCATAATATAGAGCTATGTTTATTTTATAAGCTTGTTGCCTAAAATGGTTTAATATCATTAATTTGAATAGTAACCAAAACAATTTTCACAGTAGTACCTACTTAATACATATTGGTGCAATTCAGATATTGCACCAACCTGTTAAAAAACCACACCACTCCACATCGCTCGTAGAACTGACAACCGATGGGGAAGAAAGGTTCTCGAGTGGCGACCACGAACCGGAACACCCAGCGTAGGCCAGCCCCCCACTCGGTGGACTGAGGACTTGGTGAAAGCCGCGGGGAGCCGATGGATGCAGGAGGCGAGCAGCCGCTCAAGGTGGCGCGCTCTGGGAGAGGCCTATGTTCAGCAGTGGACGTCTTCAGGCTGATGATGATGATGATGATGTTAAAAAATCTTAAAGTACTAGTTAACCCACCCCGGCCCTGCACGGGTTAATCAGTTTTAAGTCCTAACCCTGTTCATGGGAAAAGGGAAGGGAATGGGAAATATAGGGGGAAAGGATGGCAAAGCCTGAAAACGCCTACTGCTGAACATATGCCTTCCCCATAATAAGGGCGAGGGTCGTTAAATCATTTAAGTTTATTTTATATAATTTTGCAAACCCACTGCCATGCATTATACAGTCCAGTCACAATCTGAACCTATAACTGTCACCGCAAGTGTGCGCACCACGATGAGTAACGCAGCGGACTCGGGCCAAGTATGCGCACTACTAGAGGTTCGTAAATACGCGCTGCAGCCACATGCATCACTGTCCCAGTGGGTGACGCTCACCATGTTGTCGTGATAGTAGTGAGTGGTAGTCCTCTGGTTGGCATGTGGTCAATAATGGTGGTTGGTTGGTGACTAATGGTATTGACTTATTAACATTGTAACCAATTCGACATTGTAACACTTGGTTCAACATCCCCCGAAGCCGTCTTCGTGTCTATGACGTGTAGGTAGTGTATTAGATTGGTTAATAATTTAGGACTTTTTTCTTGAGATTTTCATTTGTGTATTGAAATATTCCTATCCACCAACTCGCACTTGGCCAGCGTAGTGATTTATGACCAATACTTTCTCATTGTATCAGAAGGCCCGTGTCCCAGCTGTGGGAACGTGTTGAACTGATGACGAATGAAGCATAAGACAGCACTGCGCGTGAGATTAAACGCGCGTACGTACAACTTGAGATTATCTATTTATGTATGGATGATTCATTCACATTGAAAAAGTTTTAAAATAATTTTGCAATGTCGATAAAAAAATAGAGAAAGCTGAGGAGCTGCCTTTATTTTATTTTTACTTTCTTCACTCTATTCTTTCAAACAGGATTTCAAATTGCTGTCCGGATCATGGAGTGGTCGACCATTTTTATATAAATACCTAATGATTTGATTCATGAATTAAAATATTACTTTATTATAACGAAGATACTGTTGACCTTATAACGTAATTTGAAAATATATATTCCATTATATATGAGCATAATCCGTTAAAGGTGAGCGCACACTAAAAGCAGGGTAATTAGACGCACGATCCGGTGCTTACGGTTAAATATCAAGTTTCCGCGCGAATGCCTTCAGATCACAGCAGCACGCACGTTACTCTAATAGTGTTCCTGATTAAATAGGAAATTAAGTACGATAGATACATACAACACGCGTTCTAATTTTCAAAAAACTTTTGCTTTGTTTCCTTCCCTTAATCCTGTCTTAGCGAGCACCTTTATGAGAACCTTTTCTTTTATATAGGCCTCTTCCAAGGCACGCCACTGAGCACGGCTCACGCGGCTATAGCTCTTCTTAAACAATATCCAAGAAGAATCATATTCAGTTTCATAATTGGTCTTGTACTTTTCGAGACTTCTTCCGAAATATCTCTTGGATTGGGTCGTCGCCGCAAAAAGAGGATCAAGAAAATGTATAGAAGAGGACTTATTTCTTAAGAGAAGAGGAAAAAGAATAGAAGATTAGGCAATCTTCAGATATATTACATTTTTTAATGCTAAAATGGGCATACGTTTGTCAACATCTCACCTGATGGTAAGTTTTCTAAGGTGGAGCACGTTTGTCCATGAGATGCATATTCACTCTTGACTTGAAAAGACCCAGGTTATACGCAGGAGGAAAGACCTTTGTTGGAAGGGCATTTCGTTCCCTGGTTCATCTAACTACTGTCCCTCAGCGCAAGTCACCACTATACCTAGTAGCGGAAGGGCATCCTACACTAACTTTATCCATGTCGCCATGTACACTCAAGAACAACTACTATCAGTTATTGCTTCTACGGTTAATAGTATTCACTGCCACTTCCATCGGCCATTTCTTTGAGCTACGTAGAAGACTTAGCTTTAAAAAGTGTAATAAAAACTTTAAGTAGATGAATTAAAATTCACCAAGTGCCTGTGTTCACAGAAGCTTAACAGCGTTTTGTGATCGGAGAGTTCCAGAACTTCGACATGGCTCTCCGCGATAAAAAGCGGTACCAACTTTTTAATTAGGAGAACTATGTTGATTGGTAACTCTTGCCCGTTTTTTAAAGCAATAAAGAGTTATTCAGGTCTTGAGGCCATTATTTTTTTTTCTACTCTATATAGCACCTCTAATGACTAATGAAATATGAATATGTTAAAATATAAATTTAGACTAATAAGTATAGGTACGTATTACAAAGAAATTGGAACCTAATAATTATGGTGCGATGTAAGCACCATATCAACAAAAAGCACTTTTTTGTAAGCCCAGTGTGACGTGACGAGTCAAAATAATCATGATCAAAATTGTATGAATAGAACAGGGATGACTGAATCTAAAATAACTCCCAGGTTAGTTGTCTGGAAACAGTGACGATGGTAAGTTGTTTATTAACCGTCCAAATTATAAATGTGGAATTTTCATTTCGCAAAAACCTACGCATTACCGTATAAGCCAAACAATAAAACAGACATTAAAACGTCAGTATCACCGTCAGTATGCCGGTCACTATTTACTCCCGACCTCCACAAGAAGTATATGTAACTGCGAACAGTATCGTCTGCATTCGGTGCCAACTCGCGTAATAATGTTCTATTGATGCGGATCGGAAGTACTTTATTCAGCAATTTCAAGGCAATTTAGCCTTTACGCGAGTTCACAGTTGGAACCGCGATAGATAACCACAATAGAATAAATGTTTCGGGATGAACTGTTCCCTGGGGAAATGCCAAGGATTTCAGTTTTATGTAAAACTAGTGTTACTGTTGCCCCATGGGTTTAGGGAACCCATATCCTAATCCTTCTTTTTCTGGGATAAAATGTACACAACATGTTGAGTTTAATCGTGATGTAAACAATCTAATGTCTTCGTTTCGTCTGAATCGGTGCAGTCACTGCAGACAAACAGATGCCGACAACGTTTCGTTTCTATTTAGTGGTAGACATAATAATTATAGAAACTAACGTGATTAGTGTTCATGACTACGTAATTTTAGTAAAGAAGTAATTCAAGTAAGGATAATTTTCCAATAACAAAAAAAATTGCCTTTTTCTGTAACTTTTGTACTTGATTCTACGAGTTTGAAGAGTATTTTGAGTGCAAAGTAAATAGGTACATAACGTATTTCAAATAAATATTTACAATTTTTGCCAGCTTATTTCTCGTAGCGTCTACGAATAAAACTACGAAAAGCGTAGCGGGCTTAGAAGCAAAATGGTTTGCTTTATATTGAAAACTGATTTTAAGAACGGTAAGCCTAGGTGCAAATCTAAGTACCTATAAGTACTCTAATCCTCGTAAGCGTAATCGTCAGAAAAGATAAGAGGTATGCGATGTAAGGTGAGGCTTAGTTGAACAAAATTCTACGCTTGCAGCGTTTTGCGAACTAAATTGCACTTTGTTGTGTTTAACAAGAGTCGTGATTCATGTGTATGTCTTTGAGAAATGATTCTTGTATATTATTATTAAGTACTATGTGCCGACACACAGAACTAACTTTACGTCAAGCTCTCAACATCGACATGTCTACGGTCATAAATAGCCATTTATCTCCACTGTTCTCGTTTATATCAAAATACCAGTTGACCAAACAGGCATTGAACTACATACGTGAACGTGCTTTACAAATACTAAAAATGAGATAAAAGAGTTACCGCCCCAGAAAAGTATTTGAGAAACGTGTTGTTGAGAAAAGCTTGGAAAATATGATCAAAATCAACACTAAATATTTACTAACAAAACGTAGTCATTGGAATTTTACAACTATACAAATTACATACGATTCCACTCTAAATATAAAAAAAATTACTCAAAGGAACCGATTCTATATCTTTTTTTTAAATAAAAATATCTGCATTTAAAGATCTTTAAAGAGTCACTTGCCAGGGCCGGGGCTCGAACCCGCGAAATGTAATAAATAAACAACCTGTATTTTAATAATACCGATCCAAAGGGTCAAAGTATCCTATCAGGTATCTGGGTCTTGCAGTACAAGCTTTGCTTAGTTTGGGGCTAGACGGCGCTGTGTGAAATATCCAGTTGTCCACGCATACTTTATTTATTTATTTATTGAGGCCGATGAGTTTCAGTCCTAAGACCAAAATCAAAGCGTATTTCCGTCGCGATACTTCACCTAAGTATATTTACGTTCCTTTGGCTCTGTTACTGAGCGCCCAGCCGACCGTAACTAGGACGACTGAAGGAGAAAATCACACTAATCGAAAGTTATTAGATCTCTGCTCATTTATGTTAGGTATTTGGGCCTATTACCTAGATAACTTAGTTTTAGAATGTACAAATTACGATTTATAGATACCTGGAATCTTTGAACTTTGTTGTAACCATTTAGGTCACAGGTAGGGGAGGTCAGCCCAAAACGAGTAAGCTAAGGGATGTGTGTAAAAACAATTAGTTTTCCTTATATTTAAAACTTTTTAAGCACGACTATTTCTTACTTGCTAAACTTTAACAAATCAGACTCAAAAAAACTTCACATTATGCAATTATGAGTCTACAGATTAGTTTGTTAATAATATTACTTATTTAGATAGGTAACCTAAAATAAACTAAAATGGGGGTTGAACGGACTTTAATCGTCTTAATTTCATACATACGAACAGGTACTAGATAAATATATATAGATAGATAAACTTTTTTTAGAAACACCACATCACAGATAATTAAAAACTAAGTGAACGAACTTAAGAGCTTAACATGCGCCAATGACCTTGAGCGTTGGACACAAAGTTATTAATAAGAGCCACCAGGGGCGCCACACTCGTAGGTTTGACAATGAGCTAGAGTTTGTCAAAGATAAACAATTCCAGATGAAACTCCGTGAAAAATATATCTACCTATTATAATAATATTATGGTGCCCGGTTTATTACTTATATAATATATCTATCTATATTACTTATAATAAAACTGTAACAGGTCCAAATCTGTACATTGAAGATAATGTATAGAATTTTTTTTTGAGGGCTCCATTTTGATGGCCTTGATAGCTCAGTTGGTAATGGCTCTGCCTTCTGAACTATAGGTTGTGGGTTCAATTCCCACCTGGGACAAACATTTGTGTGATGAACATAGATGTTTGTTCTGATGCTGGGTGTTGTATTGTATTCTGTGTATGTATTTACAATCAAAAAAAGTATCTAAGTATACATAAAAAAATATTATTTTGGAGGCTTGCATTAAATAAAATTAAGCAAGATGTTTTTAAAATATATTTTACAAAATACAATCAATCGTAACTCTTTTTAAACTTTTGTGACTTTAACTTATATTATTAGGTTGAGGAAAAAGTCTTTTCGCATTATAGTAAGTATGAACTTGTAATAAAATTTCTTTGGCTGTACTATTTGTATCTGGCTGGTTTTATCATTGAAAGTTTAAATTTTAAAGAAGATATTTCCATATT
The DNA here is from genome assembly GCA_910589525.2 of Ennomos quercinarius. Lineage (NCBI taxonomy): Eukaryota > Metazoa > Arthropoda > Insecta > Lepidoptera > Geometridae > Ennomos > Ennomos quercinarius. The sequence goes on along the minus strand of OU342492.1, from coordinate 19,273,754 downwards.
CAAATTAGGAAAATGTGTGATTTTTATTTGTTTTTCGTACTGTGAAGATGAGTGAATCTAATGAAGAAACTCCATACATTTTAAAATTTTACTACAAAAAACATGGACCTAATAAAAAAAGAAGGACGGAGTCCCAATTGATCCCGAACCGAGGTACCCTTAGGAAGTCGGAACACTAATAAGTACAAGCGGACACGCACACACTCACATCATAGGAAGTCTATCGCCTGCCATTACTGCTACGGACGTCGCCCAAGACGCTTAGAAAAAAAATTATAAAATGCTGTCTTGCGTTGCGAAAAGTTGTCGGAATCATAGTAGTTTGATAAAAAAAACTCAAGGGATCACTTTTCACAAGTAAGCTTGTTATTATTCCTTATTATATATTATTGAACACTGGTAAAACATAATATTTAGGTATCAAAGTAAATTACTCTATAGATAGAGCTAACGCAATCACCCATTATTTACCCAAAATTTTGGGAGACGTTCTTATTCAGGCAGCACCTCGTGTGGGAGCAAGAAACAACTAGGCGGGCACGCGCTGTAAAATTATACTAGTGGGAATTTTGTGGTGTCCGCCATTGCTGTACGTCAGTTCGATGTCAATCAAAACTCACTCCTGTTTTTTTTTAATTCTATGACAAAAAAGGTAAAAATGAAACGCAAGCCGCGAAAAAAAATTGCGATGTTTATGGACCTAGTGCAGTGTCTGTGAGAGTAGCACAAATTTGGTTTAAGCGTTTTCAATCCGGAAATTTTGATGTCAAAGATGCACCTCGCTCTGGTCGCCCTATTACGGATAAAATGCATGCCATTTTTTAAAAAAAAGTGGAGCAAGATCGGCATATCAGTAGTTACGACGTAGCTGAAGAACTGAGAATTGACCACAAAACAGTTTTGGCGCATTTGAAAAAAAATGGGTAGGTACACAAAAAAGCTCGATATTTGGGTCCCTCACGAGCTCACTGAAGGAAACCTAATGAACCGTGTACTCATCTGTGATTATTTATTACGACGTAATGAAACCGAACCATTTTTGAAGAAGCTGATAACTGGTGATGGTAACACGTTCAATTTTATAGATCAATAATAAAATTGACGAGACCACTTAAGTCAATGTTTTCTCCATACTGTAAACCGAAGAACATTGACCAATACTAACCCTAAACGATCAATAAAATTGATCAATCACAAAGATTGATCAATAAAATGTAACGTGTATGGGGCCTAACGCTAATTTAGTTCGACTGGAACCCTACCCTGCCAAAAGAGTTTAAAATACCTATACTGACCTTCTGTGCTAACGATCTATTATTGTTCCAAATACTTTTACTGACATTAAAGTCACTAAGAACTAATCAAATGGCTCTAAAACCGACTTTTTCGTATAGTCAATACCTATTTATTGGCTGTTTAATTGATAATTTTCATACAAATAAGAAAAACATGTAAAATATTTTATAAAAAACAGCAGCGCGTCCACCCGTTGGCACATGCCGGGGCAGACTAATTCACGCCCCGCCAAGGGCCTCGCCCTTGGCTCGCCGCAAAATAACGCAAAATATTACTAAACAGACTTAATTTTGGCTCTAAAAATAAAATGTTCAATTGAGCTTGTATATTTTTAAATTTCCTATCCGAGGGTGTAAAAATATTTAATGACGCAATCTTCCTTTACGCGGCATTGTACACTGTGTGACTGGAAAGGCGTTCTAAAAGTATTTTTTTTATTCATAATGTACCTAGTAATCGAATATTTTGTTCAATTGATAAGTACAGGTGCAGAATGATCTTATTGGTGATATTTTTTTCATGTCTGTAGAATTCATAGGTTCTTCAGTATGATTAGTTAAAAAGACGCGTTTGGCCTATGTTAAAGGCTTAAGCAAAGTGTAACAATGGGAGGTAGGTACTTGGATGATATTGTTATATTTCCAGTTATTTTGATTTAAAATAATCCTAACCTATGCACCAAAAGGGGGGGGGGGTTTAACCCCCCCTGCTTGCTGCCTGAGTTGCTGAAAAACCATCAAAGAGCTTGTGTGATTGATCACGCAACAATGGATTACATTACAGCCCTAATTCTTTATTTATTTATTTATTTATTTATAAAGCTTTAAAAACTTTCCTGTGCATAAATGCTCATTAGTTTATAAGAGATTTTTCAGTTGTTAGCAATTTAACATAACAAAATAAAGCTTAGCATTTTTTTCATATTTATGAAAACTTTGCAACGTTGGGCTGAAACAATGCTGACCCACCACAGAGAGTGCGTATTTTAATTAAACTCAAAGAATCCCTCGATTTAATTGCAAGAACTTTCCCTCGACCGTTAATGATATTTCCAATTTAAAAACGGCAATAAACAAAATATATACCGATATTAATTTTACTCTGGTACGCTATTTGTTTTGACGTTTATCATTTTTGCTTTTGAATTGCCATTCGCGTTCTCATAATAAATAATCTGATGAGATAACGTTGTATTCATTTCTGTTTTGCATTATTCACAATTTATGTTTATTTTATATTTACTCTGTTAAAAAATCGTTTATTCCCATTAAAAAAGTGCTAACAATGCCGTCTTTATACATCAGCGAGATAGCTGCATTCGTAAAAAAACACTCTTATTTATTTGAGGAATATGCAGTAGGTAGTCGGCGAGAAGGAGATCTACGTCACAAGTCATGTAAAACTCATCTCTTGCGAACCAGTATTTTCTGTATGGCACCCATCATTTTTAATAAGATTCCTTTAAGGTTACGTATTGAGAATGACTTGATTTTCAAAAAGAAACTTAATGAGTTGTTGGTGGACAAAGCATATTATAGCATTGACGAATTTCTGAAGGATAAAAATTTAATTTAATGTAATATTGTTAATTATTATAATTTATGACTGGCCTGATAGCTCAGTTGGTAGTAACCCTGCCTACTGATCTGTAGGTTGTGGGTTCGATTCCCACTCCGGACAAACATTTGTGTGATGAACATCGATGTTTGTTCTGCGTCTGGGTGTTATATTGTATCCTATGTATGTATTTACAAACAAAAAGTATCTAAGTATTGTATCAGTTATCTGGTCCCATAGTACAAGCTATGCTTAGTTTGGGGCTAGATGGCGCTATGTGAAATGTCCACACATATTTTTTTTTTTTTTTTATTTTATTTATGATTGATATTTAGTGACATGGACAAATTGAACATTATTGTATTAATAGGCACTAAATTAAAAAAAAAAAACTAAATTGTTGTATTGACAAATATAAATGCTTGCATGTCTTAATGACGGAAATAGAGACACTATACACATTACAATAAGACCACAATTTTTGTATTGCCTATTTTGCAAGATAATAAATTGTTTAATTGTTGTTTAAAAAAAGAAGGTTGATAATGGATACATTCACTTTGATCAATGTTTTACCTTTTGTTCGAGTAAATGTGTAGTTCGACCAAATTTTGTCCGACCAAATGTATTGAGGAAAAGATAAGTAATTAATGATAATATATTTACGAGAGAAAAGTACAAGTAAAGCAATATTCATCATTCAGAAATATTCTTATTGGAAAAGTAACGTAGCTAAAGAGATTGACACAATTATAGTTCCTATTATATCTGGGTTATCTCTCATATTTATGCATTATATTTTGCGTTTTTTTACATATTATTGTTGTCCTGCGTCCATACACAAGCCGCAGGCTACAATAATAATATGTAAAATGAAACCTACCACATAATTATGATAATTATAATCATTTTGGCGAATTCGTTGCAATATTTCCTTGCAAAAACAGTACCTGTTTTTTATTATTAAATAGGCCCGTATACGACCGTTCTCACCTGATGGAACGTGACGAAGCGGTCTACGATGGTACATGCTTGCCTAGAAGATACCTATTCACTCACGACGTGAAGAGCTCCAGATTGTACTGGGCGGTGCTGGTATAACATCTCCGACCAAACCACTCACTTTTAGACTCAGCGCTCAGAACCAGAAACAGAATTCAAAATTAGAAAAAGAAATCACAAAATCTAGTATAGCATTAGAACCCTAGCCTAACTACACTACGCGCTTATACAAAATCGTAAAAGCACACAATTAGACCAGCTCCAATTTTTTAGGTCCGAGTACCAAATCTATATTGTTGTTCCGTTTTGAATTGTACACCTAATAGGTATAATAAGAAGTTCCAGGGTTCAGGTACACGATGTATTTGGCAGAAAACTTTTCAATTTGTTTGACCTTGACCATTTTTGCAAAGTTACTGTAGCCAGAGTTACCCTCTTCGTCTTAGGCTAAAGTTTTTGCCAGAAAAGGTCCCCTTAAGGCTCTTAAGGGTCAAAAATGTCCAAATTACTCCAATATACGCTTTTTGTGCCCTAATACCGAGGTAATGAAGACAAGTTAGAGCTCCTCTGGGACATTTGAGACGATCATTTAGTTTGGTGTCCTACTGCTACGAGATAGGGGATGTTCTCGGGAAATTTACGTAAGTTACAGAGGTCACAAGGATCCCAAGAGTCAAAAAGTTCATTGAGTACCGTCTTCTTCATAAGAAAAATGGTCTATCATCACCATTAGCCTGAAAACGTCCACTTCTGAACATAGGCCTCCCCCAACGAGTGCCACTTTGAGCGGCTGCTTGCCTCTTGCATCCATCGGCTCCCCGCGGTTCTGACCAGGTCGTCGGTCCACCTAGTGGGGGCCCGCCTACGCTGTGACTTCCGGTTCGTGGTCGCCACTCGAGAACCTTTCTTCCCCATCGGTTGTGAGTTCTACGAGCGATGTGGCCTGCACATTGCCATTTCAACTTGCTAATTCTAAGAACTACATCGGTTACTTAAGTTCTCCTAAGCAGCAGTAGGTGTACTTAATTATAAATATTCCTTGCAACCCTCAACAGAATAATCTGCGGTACTTTTATCACAACATGTGTATTTACTGGAACTCTAAGCCAATTAAAAGTTGTTGTCGTTTCGAAACTTTTACTTGTCGTTTGGGGGTTTCTCGTAGCTTTTATGGCAGTTTCGATGTCATTGGTTTGGGAATTAAATTGATTCTAAGCTAAAAACAATCAAGTTAATCTTTGCTTGCTATAAACTTTCGATAATTTACTAGGAAAATTGCTCAACAATCTATGATAGTATTAAAAGCAGGTATTTTAAAATTAATTATAATTAATCAAGTTTCGTTTTAGTGTCAAAAGTAACTGCGAATCAATCATCTTGTATAAATACCAAGAAAACTACATCAACTGGTTTTATTGAAATAAGTATTTTGTAAATAAACATTTTATTAGCAGCATGTTAGGGTAGTAACACAAAGCGTCTTCTTCGAGCCCTCGCTATAAAACGATTATGTCATAAACATCGTGAGGCTGTACGGCAATCATTTCCGGGCCGTAAAAAGTAAATGAGATACACAATATTAATAATATAGCATGGTGAAGTGCCCAGCAGCGATTTCTACGATAAAATCAACAGCAAACTTTTCGCAATAAAACTATATAAAGTATTATAAATGATTGTAAAAGAATACGCTAAAGATAAAGCTTAATTTGGTAGTAAAACTAACTAACTAGGATGGCGCAACGACCCAAATTGAGTTTTGGCCTCCGATAATAAAAGACGCCACTTCGGTCTGTCCCGCGGCATCTCCTACAATCTCTCCACCTAGAGCTCGCGCAAGTCCTTTGTGACTTCGTCAAGCCAGCGGTACCTAGGACGGCTGACTGGACGTTGGCCACTCGGCCGTCCCATGTACGCTCGCTTCACAGCTTGATCTTCACCCATTCTCTCGAGATGGCCGAGCCAGCAAAGCTTGTGTGCTTTTATTTCGCCAATGATATTCGGCTCTGCCACCAGTTCTTTAATTTCCCTATTTTTCCTTCTTCTCCACAATCCGTCTTCATTCCCCACTGGACCTAAGATCTAATTTTAATTTGGTTCTAATTTTAATTTTAATTTGGTAGTATGGATGTAAAATAGAACTTTGCAGTGCTAACTTAGTAAATCTTTTTTAAGCCAAGGTATATAAAACCCCATAAAAAGTTTACAAAAGTTCTGCTTGTAATATTCGAGGTATCGTGGTGTCTTACTTTTAGGCCTCAATAGTAGGTAAGTTCAAAGTCACGCAATGAACTACAAAGGGAGGTCAGAGTTTCTTTGCTCTACAAAATCCAAAATAAAGAGATCGTCTAGAGAACTAAAGTGACTGGCACTTTTTTCAAAATTAGCAATTTGATATTGCAATGGGCAGGTCACATCGTTCGCTTCTGCCATCAACTGATGGGGAAGAAAGGTTTCGAACTGGAAGGCGCAGAGTATATGCCAACCCCCATGGACTGACGACTTTGTCAACCTTCGGGGAGCCGTTGGATGCAAGAGGCAAGCAGCTGGTCAAAGTGGCGCCCTTTGGGAGGCTTGTGTTTATCAGTGGACGTCTTCCGGCTAATGATTATCTGTGGTAATACTCGAGGTACACGCGTGTCTATTAACATGTAAATAAATAAATAACGCCCAACGATCACATACATAGATCCAGGACCCTAATTAGGATTCCCTGTACCTAGGAACCCAGGAACTACGAGGACCATGGTCCCACAACACCCAAACCCAGAACAAGAATATGCGTTTTTTCCTGTGCACAAATACGTGTCCTGTCGCGGGCATCGAACCCGGCGCCTCCAGATTATGAGCCGCCCTGCTCAACCACCACACCACGGAGGCTGTCGAATGTGGTGCTATTACTAATACACCTTTTCGCGTTTAGTACCTACCTATCGTTTTAACCAATACAATCACCTTATAAAAGTATGTCTCATTTCGTAGAAAATATAGTCGCATGTTTTAACTCCATGATTGACTTACATCATTGGAATAAATAAGCTTATTTCCGATATCCAATCAGATTTTATGATACAGTTGATGACGGCGGTTCTCTTTAATCGGCGCACGTTATTTGCTGCCGATCGGACCGTCGTGTGATTTGTGGGACACTGGCGTAGTTTTGGTATCGGTATTGTATAAAATAATAAATCGAGGAAAAAGTATTTTCATATTTGCACGTTGGATTTCTTAGGTTGTACTGTTGCTACCTGACTGGTTTGGATATCACTAGTAGTTCTGCAAAAAATAGACTTCGCAAGTACAAATTTGCAACAATTTGTTTGGACGTGATTTTTCAAGTACTTACATTATCATCACCAACAGCCTGAAGACGTCCACTGCTGAAAATAGGCCTCACCACAGAGCGCTACTTTAAGCGGCTGCTTGTCTTCTGCATCAAATGGCTCCCTGCAGTTTTTACCAGATCGTCGGTCCACCGAGTGGGCCTACGCTACATCTTCTGGTTCGTGGTCACTCCTCGAGGACTTTTGTTCCTCAACGGTTGTCAGTTCTACAAACGATGTACTTGCAAAGTACCTACTAAGTTACGTACATACCAAATATTCCGGTCAAATACTATAAAAATTGGCTGCTAATTGGGGTATATTTTAAACTAATTATATTTATGTTTCCAGACGTTCGCTCCTAGCTCAATTTTCACTTTATAACCTCCATATATTTTACAAGCGAACGCGGGATAAATAAACCCGAACCCGCATTTACAGCCGCTTTGCCCAACCATCGTAAAATAACCCCGGACTCCGGACTTTCCTTCCGCGGTCGGAACTACATATAACAACAGTATGGGCGGTACACAGCAGCAGTCTATGAGTTGGGGCAAAAAGTAAAACACAAGACGAGAGTTTGAAAATCCTATCTTAGGTTAAGTTTTATACCTACATTTTATTAACCGATACCAAAAAAGAAGAGATTTTCTATTAGGTTGTATACCAGTTACCAAACATGGTATTCTAGCGGAAATAAAAGTTTTTATATGTTTTTTTTACCACAGAACTCCGACATTTATTAACAGATTTTGATTTTTTTTAAATTAGTAAATGTATGTTATCCAACCACTTCTCAGTATAATATGAAAACCATTGAGTTTGGTTTAACCCCTTTTTTAAGGATATTATTACGAATGCAGCAATTTATGTGACATTGAACTTTTTTTATACGCAAAAACTTAAAAAGCGAGCACTACGCAATTTCGTAGTAATGGTGTACGCCTATCAGGTTTACTACAAAGTTAGACGGTGATCCATACTGTTTGCTTGTATACCCTATATCCCGGGATATTGGGTGATATAAATCCTGGGCAGTCCCACATTCTGCACCCGTGTGCACGGATAATGGACGCCTTGAGACCTAAAGAATACAACTTACGCATCTGCTCTGTTACGCTTTGTTTGTACTCGGAAAACGTTTGCAGTGAAAACAAAAACATCGCTGAGTGTGAAGACTTTAAGTGCAAAATAAACGCCGTGGAGGGACTTTAAGTGATATTTCAGAAACGAGTCTGTATACTCTTTATAGTTTTGCAATGTCGATGTAAAGAGCTAAGTTGGTTCCTTTTTGCGACGATTCAACCATCTGTGGATTTGGACTTAATTGTAATATTGTCCGTTTCATTTTCCTGTTTTAATTACTTTGTAGTAAATAGGACCGACGATCTGGTGAAAGCTGCGGGGAGCTGATGGATGCATGAGGCTAGCAGCCGCTCAAAGTGGCGCTCTCTGGGGGAGGCCTATGTTCAGGAGCGGACATCTTCAGGCTGTTGATGATGATGATGGTGATAAAATAGGATCGTGCAAAATACCTATTTCTGTGTCAGAAATTAATAGCCATTTCCATTATAATTAAGCAGTATGCGAATTAAACGAACAATGAATAATGTTAGAGGTGAGACTGGTGTAATTACGGAACGGCAGTTTCAATTGCGAGCGAAAATTGCATTTTTAATTGGATTTTATATAATTGAATCTTATTAACACCTGGAATACCTGCATTTTGCAGAACAATAGAATAAACAGTCATACCTATGCCGGCGCGATATCGCGACCATGGGAGTGCAGGGGTTAAGTCCCGAAACTTTAATACGATTAATAAAGATATTTGATTAATCGAAATTTTGCTGCGCCAGGTTTTCAATTCATTGAATTAAATTAAGAATAACATTAAACACTTGACCGTTATTTGAAGCTTACTTATATGAGAGTAGCGTACCTAGTTTTCCGGTTAATATCTTCCCTCTCTTTTACTCTTAGCTATTTGTCCCTCTCGCACACCCGATCTCCCACCAAGTTCCCGACCGGCTCCGACCTGTGTTCGGGGTTGGTTCGGGTCTTATGTTCATTGGCGTCAAGTTTTCCGTCGAGTGCAGTCGTCGCGTCGTCAAGACCACTTGCAAGTTCAATCTTTTTCTTTTTTCTTTAAATATTACTTTAAAAAAGTGGTAAAGTAAAAATACTAACGGTGTTACCGTTCGTCTTTACCCTAACAGAAATCATTGCATGCCCTCTTTTACTCTTCGTTTGATGTAGAATACTTACTTCAATCTACTTTTAGAATCAATCTATTTATAGAAAAATGTTTTGTAACTACCGACTTTTTGCTTTTTCTTTGCAACATTAATAGTGATGTAAAGTAACACCAAGACCTAAGTGAGGTGACCTTAACGAATTTATTTTTGCAAACCATTAATAATTGTTTTCATTAGGATGGATGCTCCAAGTGATGTTACGGTTCCGGTTCCGGGGCCATCGGGTCTGCAAGCCAAGAGGTCTACAACCCATCGCGAGCCGCGGTCAAGGACCAGCTCGTCGTCATCTAGTGAAGGTAGTTGTTCAAAGTTTTCTTCATCTTCGTCATCCACTGGGTCGGATCGTAAAAAGAAACGGCATCGCCGCCGCCATCATAAAAGAAGGGGGGGCCGACGTAAAAACAAAAACGATTTGTTACACAAATTATCTTGTGAAATAAGTGAACTTCGTGAACGTTTTTATAATGGCGGTAACGATACAGGTTACTCAAAAAATCCGGCGAGGGCGCATTGTGACTCACCGGCAGTGCAGGTTGTAGACAATGATGATGAAGTTTCCTTGTTAGATAATCATGAACGTTTGTCGTTTTGTGATGATGAGGTTGAACAAAGTGAACAGTTAGACGATCCCCATAAATTTAATTTCGACATTCAGGTCAAATTAAAGGAACCTTCTGTCCCTAAGACCCCCGCTAGTTACCTTAAAGTGCTAAATGAGGTGCAACACTTTGACAAAAGTGAGTGGTGTGAGGTTAGGTACTCAGAAGTGCAGAAATTGTACAACCACAGCCCTGGCTTTACAGAGTTAGAGATTAACGAAGAAATCAGACCTTATGATTCGCAACGACACTTGGCTTATGCTGATAAAGCTTACGGTGCTTTGACTTTTAATGTACTAAAACAGCGTGAGGTATTACAAAGTTCTATGGCGGATCTGATATCCTGGGCCCAAGACAAAGGCACCGTAACACCCGATCTACTCCGCAAAAAGGTGATTGACCTTTTTTCTGAAGGGGCAGAATATCATAAGGTGTCTTCTGATATGCTGCAACTTATATGTGGTCACCGTGCAGAGACTATACAAATGCGCAGAGACGGAATAACTAATTCTGTTCGCGACCCTCTAGTTAAGGCGTCTTTACGCAAAATTCCGCCTTCAAGCCGACATATTTTCAATTCTGAGCAACCGACATCAGCCTTGGAAAAAGCTGGGGGTATCAAAAAGGCCTTTTTACCCCCTAACAGATCTGGTAGCTATAAAACTGCTTCGCAAGCGGTGGGTAACAAAGCTACCCGCTACCCCTCGCAGGAGTTAGCTAACTTTGCAGTACCCTCGCAGGGTAATTCACAATCATGTTGCACTGTGCCATGCGCTATCCAGCCCTCGCAGGGTTGTGGACATAGCCGTCCTATGCAGAACTGTGGACATAGCCATCCCTCGCAGGGAACCAGTTATAACAACAGCTATTATAGTAATACACGTGGATCTAACCACAACATGCGTGGGTCCTTTCGCCCGCGCGGAGGTCCTGGAGGTAGCCACCGAGGCAATAGACACGAATCAGTCAGAGGTAGCAGAAAGCGTTCTGGAACCCAAGCCAACCACACAGGTAACAAAAGGGGAAGATATTGACTATTTCAGGGCGGGCCAGCTAGTGCATTATGTCGATCGATGGAAGCAATTGGGAGCGCCACACGCCCTGCTTCGCATAATAAAAGGGTATCGCATACCCTTCTTCAAAAAACCTCCTCTTGTTCTCTCCGACGCCCGGAGTCCATTCAAAACCGGAGAGTCCAAGACTATGTCAATGATCATTTCGCAAATGATAGCTCAAAAAATTCTAGAAGTAGTTCCGCGGTCCCCAAGTTTTTTATCGACAATGTTTCTGGTCCCCAAAGACGATGGCACCGATCGACCAATTTTCAATCTGAGGAACCTAAACCAATTTGTTCTCACAGAACCATTCAGGCTCATAAATATCTTTCGAGTCCCAGACTTTCTCCAACCATGCGACTGGCTTTGCAAGCTAGATCTTGCACAAGCCTATTTCAACTTGCCAATATTCCTGTCACACAGACGATTCTTGCGTCTAATTTACAAAGGGATGTTATTGGAAATGACGTGCCTGCCCTTCGGACTCAGCACCGCACCCAAGGTATTTGCAACACTGACCAATTGGGTTGCACAAACATTAAGGCAAGACGGCATTCGCATACTTGTTTATTTAGACGACTTTTTGATCGCACACCAAAATCGTCAAATGCTGCTGGTCCAGATCCAAATAGTGTTAGATCGCCTACACTACTTGGGATGGCGCACAAACCTTCAAAAGTCAATAATATCCCCCAGCAAAAATTTAATATACCTGGGTATTCAATGGGACCCGTGGCTAAACGAAAGGTCATTGCCGTACGAAAAAATGGTGAACATAAAAGAAAAGATTTCGGATCTATTGAGCAAAAGTACATCGACCCTAAAAGCTCTACAAAGTCTGGTGGGAATTTTAAACTTCGCAAGCTTTGCGGTGCCCCAAGGCAGACTTCACTTTCGAGACACTCTTATGTTTCTCAACAAGATTTTGAAAGAAACCCATGTCCGTGCTTATATACTGCCAAAGGAGGTAAGAGAAGACTTGAAGTGGTGGCTACGAAATTGCCATCGGGCATTTCCTGACCACGGACGCATCGGACTTAGCATGGGGAGCTCAGCTAGACGGTTGCATGTTATCAGGACCGTGGACAGAACACGAAAAGCAGCTCCATTGCAATCGAAAGGAGATGCTCGCTATACTAAAAGTTTTAGAAAAACAAGGCCCTCGCATGTGCAAATCAACGGTCCTAGTACAGTGCGACAACAAGACTGTAGTGGCGTACTTGCGAAACGAAGGGGGCACCAGGTCAGCACCTCTGTTACAGTTAACGAAAAACGTATATCGTCTCCTAGACAGATACCAGATAAATCTAAAAATCCAACATATTCCCGGGAAATTCAACAGTCACGCAGATCACCTATCACGCCATCGCTGCCCCCCAGAGTGGCATCTTCTCCCTCAGTGTACAGCAAAAATATTCAAAAGGTTTGGATTGCCAATGATAGACCTGTTTGCATCAGAACGAGCAAAGGTAGTTGCAAATTACATGTCTCTAGACCAGAACGACGCCCATGCATTGTACCACGATGCATTCTCCCGAGATTGGAATTACCCCCGAGCATGGGTGTTTCCACCACCTTACCTAATACCAAAGGTGTTAGAGCACCTCAACTCAGCTTCCAGTGTGTTTCTCATGATAGTCCCGAGGTGGGAGCGAGTGTTTTGGAGACCAGATCTAAAAGCCCGTGCACTGGCAGCACCCTTCACGATAGAGAAGCTTCATTTACACCTGATAGACACAGTGACCGGAATTCCACCCCCCAAAGTTCAAGAGATGACGATGGAAGTATGGAAATGTGGGGGTGGTCGCAGCATTTAACACAGTGGAATAAGACACAATTACAGCTTTTACAATCCTCCTGGCGTCCATCTACCAAAAAGACTTACAAGGGAGCTTGGAATAGATGGCTTAAGTGGACTAAAAGACATAAATTAGAACCCTTCCAACCTACAGGTCAAACCTTGGCTCGTTTCTTAGCAGATTTGCATATTGTGGAAGGTCTGGCTTATAATACCATTTTATTACACAAATCTGTAGTGTCTACTTTGTCTAATTCCGACAATGCCGGTAAACTAAGTTCTCACGTTCTAGTCAAACATATCCTTAAATCTATCGCATTACAAAAGCCTGTACCTAAAAAACCCGCAATCTGGAACATAGACAAATTAGCCTTATTTTTAAGCACCTATTCTGTAGATGAAAATAATGTTTTTGCTACTTGTAGACACACGGCAACGTTATTACTTCTTTGTTCTGGCAGGAGAGTTCATGACTTGACTCTGCTGGCTGTAGGCGATGATCATCTAACTGATAATATTGACTATTTGATCCTTTGGCCTATGTTTGGATCCAAAACGGACACTGCAACTTACAGGCAGTCAGGATGGAAATTATCTTCTAACCCTACCAACAAGAATTTGAACCCGGTCTTTTGGGTGAAACGTACAATATTATTGCTAGAAGAAAAACGCCAGTCAGGCTGTAATAATCTATTCTTAAATACCAGAGGAAAACCTAAAGCTGCTTCTCGCACAGTCATTGCGGGATGGGTTAAATCCTTGTTGCTAGAGGCGGGAGTTATAGCATCTCCTGGTAGTTTTCGGTCTGCAGTTGCATCCAGGAACTGGTCTGACAACTATCCCTTAGACGAGATCCTAGCTAGAGGTAATTGGAAGTCACAGAATACCTTTGCCCGCTTCTATTGTAAAGAAATTATGCCATCCAATATTAGCTGCGGTGTAACTACAATGTTTAATCCTGTTATTTGATTATATAATATTATTTTAAAGAAATTGGGTACTAAAGAAAAATTTATGAAGATATTTACATTTAAGTACGATTTGTTAATTAAGCTTATTAGTCCCTAGCAATTGGCATAAGAAGAACTGATAATTATATTGATACTTTACTAATTAATATATTCTTTGTGAAAGTAAAGTTACAACTTGTGTTCAATAAATGTGTTCATATTGCTCGCACACCGGTTGTTTAATTTTGGTATTATTAATATATTTTCGATAAGTAGGTACCTACCTAGTTACCTAATTCTAATCAATAATTCTATTTGTGAAGATTCTTCATTCACATTGGCGTCTTTATTTCCCACCAGGCGATAACAGACACGTCTCATATAAGTAAGCTTCAAATAACGGTCAAGTGTTTAATAGCAGTGTTTTACCTGAAAATAAAACACATATTAAATACTTACCTTATTTGAAGCTTACAATTTAAATTCTGCCTGGTAATATTCGACTCAATGAACATAAGACCCGAACCAACCCCGAACACAGGTCGGAGCCGGTCGGGAACTTGGTGGGAGATCGGGTGTGCGAGAGGGACAAATAGCTAAGAGTAAAAGAGAGGGAAGATATTAACCGGAAAACTAGGTACGCTACTCTCATATAAGTAAGCTTCAAATAAGGTAAGTATTTAATATGTGTTTTATTTTCAGGTAAAACACTGCTATTGTATAACGAACACAAGTTAAACGGGTTGTAACTGTTTCATTGGTGGGCCCAGATATTAGAGCGATGGCAGACAAATAATGCAGGCAAACATACAGGCTAAAACCTCACGCAAAACTAGGTATATTGGGGTTAGTAGCCACAAACTCATCTTACATGCATCCAATTGTACACCTCCCGCAAAACCGGATAAATTAATTGAATTCTACTCCAATACAAGTATAATTAATCACCAACAGCTTTTCATTAGACCGAGTTAGCGTTCGGTATTTGTTATCAAAGAGCAGAAAGCGGTGGTCCGAGGTGATTAGGGTCTTTGTACCGGTTTTAACCGGTTAATCCATCATTCACAAGGATAACGAGCGGTTATGTCGCCGCCCGCTTGTTTGGACGACCCCAGTGCCCTCTCTAGTGGTGATTGCTCTATGATCGAATGATGGAGTGTAGGTTTTTGTGTTTGCGTTAATACAGTACCGTGACTAAACTTGATTTGCAAGTAATTAAATTTGTATTAAATTAATTTGTGATCTAAATTCCGTTTATTTATAACCTCTTTTTATTTTTGTTTATGGTTTTCGTTTTCCGTTAGGTGTAGATAGTTATTAAGATAGTTTTAAAGTTATTTAAATGAAAATTGTAAATAATTCAAACTAATACATGTAAACAAATACACAAAAACATTATGACTCAATTTTGATAATTTATTAGATTTTTTTATATAAATGTGATGCCCAATACACAGGGAAAGGGGTGGAATTGACGATTTTTTTTCTTTATTTATATACATAGTGAAAATGTATTACCTTAAAATGAAAGCATGAAACTTCATTGTTCATCTATTTGTCTGTCTGTTAATACATTTTTGCTGAGACACACCTACACCAGTCCAGTGTCAAGAATAACTCACTTAACTAAATCATATTGGCAAATAAGGGCTTCAAACATAAATAATACCACTCAATTAATTCTCTAATCTAGTTTATCTACGCAAAACAAGCCGAAAGTAAATTAATTACAGTTTACTTTTTTTTTTTTTTTTTTTTTTTTAACGGGCAAATTGCCTTTATTACTCAAGCTAACTACTACAATAATAAAAACTAAACTAAACTAAACTAAACTAAGCATAACTAAGCTAAACTAAACTAAACTAGCTACACTACCTACTACAAAGAACACTTATGGACTGTATAATAGCCGCGATGGCCTATAGACAGTCCAAGTGCTCCAGCCCACTACCGGTAGGTAGCGTACCCAACATGCTGGCCGCATTGCCACGTTGAATTGCAATGCTGATGCGTTGGGCCAAATAAGTGCCAGCATTTTGGTCACGCGTCGCATCGACCAGGCGCTCTGATAGACTTTGGAAAACGCGATGAGCTCCCGGTCCCCACGGACCCAGGGTCTCAACACCAAACGGCTCAAATATGTAACCGCTACCGAGATTACTATATTTGCGCCGTTTTAGCTGCTCAGCAGAATTAGCCGCGGCGCCGGCCCTAACGTGTGTCTCGGGAAGGTGTGACGGCGCCATAGTATCGACGCAAGTAGCGTCCCACACTAAAGGCCGCCCCATCTTCCAGGGAACCAGAGTCATTCCGTCGGGTCTTTTACCATCGTCACGCATGAGACCATTCGGTTCGAGAATGGCTGCAACATTGGCGGTGGTAAAAGCCCGGCGAATGATGTCATTAAGACTAGCGTGGCGCGAAATTCGACCAGCGCTTTTTGAACACGAGAGACCGTGATGACCGAGCTGGTCAACTGCGGTACCGCACTGGCAGCGATGGGCCACACAGCATCTTGCGCCCAAACGTAAGCTGATAGCTAAACGAAAAGTAGTCGGATCTAAAAGGTTACCAGTGTTGAAAGAAGGCATGGCCTGTAACCAAAGTCCTGACTCCCACACAGAGACTGCGAGAAGCCGAGCACGATCAGCGACGCTAGGACACGTATCTAAAAGATTTTTCCGTGCTAGTTCGCAGAGCGGTCGGTCCCACAGCCTCTGTGAGGAAAGAACCACCGGGAAATCAGAATTTGGACAAGCCAACCCCCAGGCATTCTTGGCCTCAGACAAATGGGCTACTTCGAAAGTACCTAAAGATGGAGCAAGAATTTTTTCTATTAATTTATGTGTACCATGTACAGAGGACAAAAATGCCGGTAATGCAACACTCGAAATTTTGCGTATCCCTAAACCTCCTAAGCGCACAGGTAGAGAGGCTTGCGACCACGTCCTGTCATCCATATCAACATTCAAGACCGAAACCAGAGTGTTTTTTACAATGCTGTCTAAGCCCATAAGGAGCTCACTGTGTTTCCACAGTTGACAACATCGTAAAATATAAGTAAATTTAGGGACAAATAGACAAAAACGAATAATTGTAAAAGCCATGTGGGCGTTAATTTTGAGTAACCTGTCTGATGCGTTATTGAACTTTTGAATTTTTTCTTCTACAAAAGGTGAGATAGACTCATCCAGAATCGGCGAACCCAAAAGGCGAAGAGAACGCTTGTCTACTAATTTGATATTCGGAGCAAGACTATTAAACTTTTCAAAAACCAAATCTTTATCAGGACAAGTATCGCAAACAAAAAGTTCGCATTTAGAAAAATTTAAATCCAAACCAATGTCGCGAAATTCGTTAATAATGATACCTAGATCATTAAAAACAGTGTTCACGTCGCCTCCTAGGGTTCCGTCATCCAAGTACCAAACATTAAGTTTGGACTGAAGACGTTGAATAATTGGATGGATGGCAAGGCTAAAAATGGCCGGACCTAGAGGGTCGCCCTGTTGACACCCGACTGAGGATAGGATCGCGTTATTTTGGTAATTTAATTTTGTTGGATTGCCATAACATTGATAAAGGAATTTATATAGTTCGGGAATTTTATCCTTGACTTGTGTCAAAAGAGCGCCTCTGTCGACAGAATTAAAAGCGTTTTTAACATCCACCTTTAGCAACACTTCACCACAATTTAGTTTGAGAAAGGTTCTAAGTGAATGAACAGCGGCCTCACAGCCACCCCGCGAACCAAAGCCCAGCTGTATTGGCTGAAAAAGGTTGCTTAAAAAAGCAACCTTTTTCCTACAGCCGACCTTGGCAGCGAGGCGGCGGTATGTGGTGCCTACCGCAATAGGTCTGATACCACCGTCTTTTTTGATAAGAGCACACAAGTTTGCGCCATACAAAATTTCGATGACGTCACTGTTGACTTGCCCTGACAGCATCAGGTTTACTAAAGCCGTTAAGTCTCTCAAGAGGGCCTCGCCAATTTCGCCGGAAATGCCCGATAAAAGATCTTTTAGAATTTGAGGGGTAAGGCCATCAAGACCTCCGGCTGAACCACTCTGGAAAGAAGTAACGGCTGCAGCTACTTCCTGTGGGGTCACTTCAACAGTGACGTCATTTGGTAGGGGTGGTTCAGGAAGGTGGAGATTTGCTGCTGCAGGTGGATGTTTGTCCTGCAGTGATTGAATTGTCTCAGAACAATATGGGGCTATTGTGTCGCTAGAGAACAGGACGCGGGCGGCGCCCTTAATGTCGCCGTCACTAATTTTGCTCTCTACGATTTTAAAGGTGGCCGAATCGTTATTTTGTTTTGAATTTATAATATTGTTTCGCCTGTTAAGCGGAACAATAATTTCATGATCCAAACATTGCTCTTCCAGTACTTTGTACCTTACGCAGTTTTCCTTTACTCTTTTAGTAAGGGAAGATTTGTTTGTAGGGTCTAATTTTACGTAAAGTACATGGTACGGAAAAGTTAGGAGATGCTCCCAGGCATGTTTCGTGTTTTTAGATATAACGTTCCTAATGGATGATGATAATGATTGAGCAACCGAAATGCGAGCACCACGCGGGATGCGTTTTAGAACCGGAATAAATCTTTTGTACGAGCTCAAAACCTCCCAAAACGGTTTGGAAGGAGTAGCAGCGCTCGTAGGGCTGCTACTGGCTACTAACGAACCTGAAACGGGGGCTGATAGAGGAATTTGGATCACTCTGTGGCATTTCGATTGATGAATTGTAAGGCCCTTTTGGCCCTTGAATAAACGTACCTGGGGACAGTCGGGACACTGTATCCTGTTTTCCAGCGACACCACGTTGTTTTGGGTACTCATTTTTTCCAAAAGATGCTGTGTTTACAAAGTAAGTAAATAAATCAACTTAGGGTCTGTATAGATTTGACGTCCGTCAGGAGCAACGTCGAGGCCCGTCGTGCCGACGCCAGGCGGCGTTGACATGGAAACAAAAATAACAAATTAGCAGTAGACCGTGATAAAATAAGAATATGGAAAATAAGTAGAGACTGTCGCCAGCTCTACAAATAGTACCTCGAGAATCCCGTGTTGTAGACGGCTAGTTGGTGGACAGAAATTGTCCAAAAAGCAGCAAAAAAACCTGAAAAACCCTATCGAAAAATAGGCCGAAAAAAATACGACTTGACAGGGCTTTCAATTTTTTTTTTTTTTTTTTTTCAGTTTACTTAACTCAAACGTTTTTCTCATTTTATGGCTTTTTTTACCTCAACCTTTGCCCTTATCATTTTGAATATCCCACGCACTACAACGTAGTATTTTCCAAAAAGCCATTGGCGCCCACTTGATGACGTACCTAGTAACAAGGTACATTTAACATTATGGAATATATCTTTATAGATTTTGGAATAAACCACGTGGTGCGTAGGCGATGCTGTGCTCTTGTTGATAGAGACAACACAAGGACCGGTTTTGTACAACGTTTGATATTTGAAACGCCTACGAAAGATCCGAAATTCGAGTACTATTTCATTTATAAAACCGTTTCGAATTACGTCAAGATTTCTATTTATAATTGTTACGAAATACGCTTCCAGATTGTAACCACAGCTTTATCAATCTAGAGTTTTTAATTCTACAATTTTATTAGAAAAGAAATACAAATATCAGTGCTGTTTGGTCTGAAAAACAAAAAAACAGACGCTTTACTAAATTTTGAAGCCAAGTGATATAATAGTATACTAATGATCGCAATACTTTCTAAAAAAAGTTCGATCAATTTTCAAATGGGGGTTTTAGTAGGTACCATGGATGCGCTTTTAAAACTAAATAGATAAATAAGTATGTAGCAAATCTTATTTTGATGTAGCTGTAAAAGAAACGCCGAGATAAAAGCCTCCGAGCGGGCTGAAACCTTGTTTTTAATTAAAAAATATAATAAAAGCGAGAAAATTTAATGCCGCTGCCATGGTAAGTGGCACCTTTTCTTTCATTGTTTGAGTTCAAAAGGCGTTATGTTACACGTGTTAGAGGAAATAATTATATTTCGTTTACATTTTTTTGTGTTTGTAATAAAACTTTATTATTTTTATTTATTTTTTGTTAAAAATACCAGCGAGTGGCACTTGAACAAATCATTTATGGCAGATATCTATTCTCCATCTATATTAGGTACAACCTATACTTTTACGAGCATAGTCGTATAATATTATAAACCTTATAGTAAAGCAACAAGTTCGGCTGTTATCCAGCCAAAACTATGTTTGTAAATCAATTTAAAACTTGCACATGAAATACAAAAAGTCTAAAAAAAGAAAAGTCTAAAAGTCTTAGTCTAGCGGTGGTGGTGGTGGTGGTGGTGGTTGTGGTGGTGGTGGTGGTGGTGGTGGTGGTGTTGTTTCAATCTCAAATATTTTTTGTTTGCTTTGATACCACAGCAGTCAATTCAACCGAAATATTAGAATTAGTATTTTCATTAATTATTAACAAAAACAAAACTGCACGCCGGAGCGAATAATATTTAATGAATTTCTTTTACAAGTGGAAAAGAAATTCATTAAATATTATTTGAACCTTAACTGTGTAATATACAATTGTACTGGGTGGCGCAAAAGTAAAGACCCTATTTGGTTCAGCTATAACCTTTTTTCTAAATTAGAAAACTAGATTTAGGTATTTTTTAAATGTATATTTGTGCCATTAAATTTCGTACCATTAGAATTTAAAGATGATGTCTTTTAAATGGTGACCTCCAGAGTTGATACACATTTGAGCCCTATTTATGACATTTTGCATAACTTGCCGTAACACTTCCTGCGATATGTTCGTTATTTCTTGACGAATGTTTTCTTTTAGAGCTGCGAGAGTCTGTGGCTTGTTCACATACACCCGAGATTTCAAAAAACCCCAAAGAAAGAAGTCTGGACTGGTCAGATCGGGTGATCTTGCAGGCCAAGGCAAATCGCCAAAACGAGAGATAACTCGGCTTGGAAAAGCGTCCCTCACTAAGTCCATAGTGTCGCGCGCTGTGTGTGCCGTAGCGCCGTCTTGTTGAAACCAGATGTGCTCCAGCCCCAATTCGTCCAAACTGGATATCAAAAACTCACGTAACATGGTTCTGTAGCGTTCTCCAGTGACAGTTATCGCATTGCCTCCAGCGTCTTCGAAAAAATAGGGTCCGATCACTCTGTCAACACAGATGCCACACCATACAGTAACTTTTAGTGGGTGTAGAGGTGTTTCTTGAATAATGCGCGGATTATCAGTGCCCCAGAACCGAGTATTCTGCTTATTGACATGCCCTGAGAAGTGTTACGGCAAGTTATGCAAAATGTCATAAATAGGGCTCAAATGTGTATCAACTCTGGAGGTCACCATTTAAAAGACATCATCTTTAAATCCTAATGGTACGAAATTTAATGGCACAAATATACATTTAAAAAAACCTAAATCTAGTTTTCTAATTTAGAAAAAATGTTATAGCTGAACCAAATAGGGTCTTTACTTTTGCGCCACCCAGTATTATGTCCACATTCACGGAAACATAGAATACGGGACTTGACTGTTACGTGGCGGACTATATTTTCATCACTTTTATCAAAACATATAAGTAAGTCTAGTCTAATAAAACTCAAATATAATATTATGTTTTGTCTAAGGAAATTGACTATTTAAAGAAAACAACCATTATATTGCAAAAATAGTTTAACTTAATTACCGAAGTCGTTATCTTGATTTTCACTTCAACTAAATAACAAGACTTCTTTGAAACTTCTCGCAACGATACTTTAACTTTACAGGTCTATTCATGTAAATAAAAAGTACTTAAACATGAATAATTTTTAATAGATTTTTATGATTTACATTTTAATTTCGATCAACGAAACGTTTGAAAAAACAACTTTATGACAGTTTCACGTCATTAACCTTTTTTAATTTATAAAATATAATGGGCTTAGTAATGACCCATCGCCCAACTAATGAGAGAAATTGTAGCATTATTTTTAAACCTAAATATCTACTCACCTAATGGCCTTATCTGACGTTGGCAAAGATATTTTATTTTTAGAAACAAAACAGTTAGGTGCTTAATCATTTTTAAGAGCATAATAATATAGCGTCTGACCTGCATTTTGAGCACACGCCCATACGTGGTGATTATGGCAACCCCCGCCTCTCTCATGCGCATAAGTTAAGGATTCAGCAGGACGTCTTCCTGATGGTCTGATGATAAAATTAAAATTAGTAATTTTTGAAAAATGTAAAGAGCCCTGTTTAGCAGCATCGCTCAAAAGAAGCAACCCACTACGAAGGGTATTCGGCCATCCATCTATGTATTATTATACACCAAAATATAGCAGGATTAGTGCATAGAATGAATAAGAATACCATACGAATGTTACACACACGAAATGATTGAGCAATATATAAAGTCGAGTCCACACGTGCCGGTCGGTCAATCGCAGCCGATGCGGCGTGTCCCGAGATACGGCGATAAGATACGTTTTAATTAGAGGCGTACGCATCGAGTGCCGGCTTAGTGTATCGCGCAGTTGTGATAACCACCGATTTGCTGGAATCAGGGTGTGGCCACTCATGTGGCGGGGCGGGGCGCAACGCTGAAACGTAGCAGTTGAAATACTTAAAGTTGTGTCACCTTACTAAACTAACTAATCCCTTTAATTGATCTTTGTTTACTTAATTGTGTTTGTGGTTTTCAAACTCAAAAGCCGTCTGAATTGATTTGGATTAAGTTGTACACTCGGATAAATACAATTCAAATATCCAAACTCAAAAATTCAATTTTTTTTATTGCAAACAGGCTATTTTAGCACTTTTTATCATAGGGGTTTATATCAGTATGTTGTATATGGATCTAATTTACGTTTAGCCCTCGTTAGGTAGCACGTTGCCAGAGCAGCGCACGATTTACTATAAGTACAGTTATGTTGTGAACTTAATATATTTTGATGAGTGATGGCGATGTGACGTCACAGTTCATTTAAATGACGTAGCTCATCTCTCTTGTTGATAAGATATCACCAAATTAGATGGACGAGAGCTTATCATAATCACCCATTGTTTATGCGGACGTGTGATTTAATAATAGAAATTATTAAGAATAAGAATAAGAATAATTTATTTCCAGAAAAAAATATAAGTGTTATTATTACAAAAATATTAGATTAGATTAATTGTTATACTATATGTATTAAGAATCCAACGGGCCCCAAACTAGGCAACAGCCTGTATCTTGGGTAACCTAGACTTTCTGTACCTAGGCCAGGGTAGCATTTCCTGAAGATGTAAAAACTTTCCGCATCAAATTGAAACTATCACAACTTTATTATGAACTTGAAAATGTTATAACTATCCAAGCGAGCACTAGGAAAATGGTTAAGTACGAGTTTTTGTTTCACCAAAAGCTGTGCATTGCAAGGTTCTACCTCAAGACCTACGTATAGAAATAGAGAAAGAAAGGAAATGTTTATTAAAAAAAAAAAAGAGGTAGAGGTATTTTACCGAATAAGATAAAAAAAACGATAAAACCTAATACTCATTGCATCTCGACGTCAACGCGTACAACAACTATCTACTAAATTACCATCGTATATTTTTGATAGGCTCATGTATACGTTGAAACCGCTAAACGCCAGCACGGTGACTGCAGCCGACCGCTTGTTATAACGGAAATCTTTGCAATTACTTGATACCTAGTCGAGCTGGCTCGAATGATCACAATGTATGAAACAATCACATCTATTTGTCTAGTAGTTTAATCATTGACAAATCTATATCATCATCCTTTTTGCTTTTCCCCATTTGTTATTGGGGTCAGCTCCCAATCTAACCCGTAGCGGCGAGCTACCAGAATTACACGAGCAACTGCCATCTGACCTCGCAACCCATAAGGAACCAGTAACAGGGATGGTTAGACCAGGTGTCAGATTCTATCAGGCGTCTGACTACCCGTAACGATTGCCATAGATGTTCTTATGACAACCGGGACCGACGGCTTAACGTGCTCTCCGAGGCACGTAGCGATGGCATCGAAAACTGCACATAACTTACTAGATAAGTCATTGGTGCAGGGCCGAGGATCGAACCCGGTGCCGTAAGATTCCGAAGCGCACATGCTACCGCTCGGCCACCATCGCTCTCCATAACAAATCTATAATTATATAAAAATGAACCCTTATTTCTCTTGGTCACGCTATAACATGAGAACGGCTTTACCGAATTCATTCATCTTTTTTTAAATATTTTCCAATACTTTGTAGAAGGTCCTTACATTAAAATAATTTATTTATACTCATCCTGTCGAAGGGAAGATGGAAGGAAAAGGGGAAAAAATACGGGAAAGGGATGAATGGATGGGACGACAATAGCAGAAGGGAGGCAAGCAAAGCCTGCCTTCTTTCGCCGGCCGATCCATGCCAAAGCATTTGAACTACCTGTCAGCATGGCCAATATCCAGCCCAAATATTTAGTTCCTTTATTTTTTTAGTTCCTTTATTAAGATTGTAGTAATTAATTCAGATATATATAAATGTAAAATTACTAATAAATATTTTCGACAGTGATTCACTACAGTACAATGAACTATTTCGTATCAACAAACGGTCTCCTCTATTATTTTCATAATACAAGCAGACAGTAACGGCTAGATCATCACTCTTCTTGACTGCTACCTGACGTCAAAACACCTCTACGAGAGCAAAAATTTGCCTTAATCTCTCAGAACACTACTCTAGAAACACTATCCGCAGACAGCTCAGATAAAATAGCAGCTAAACCATCACCATTCCGCTAAAAGCTTCAACGCGTTCAACGATTAACTTTATCAATATAACGCTTTCAAATCACTCGTAATGGTGGAAATAAGAACAAAGTGTGGCTCGAGACCAACACCCGTCGGCTCGGGATAAATGTTTGCACACATTAGCTAAGCAAACATTATTTTTATGGGCAAAGTAAGCGTTATCTCTGAAAATACGAGCCAATTAAGGCTCTTACAAAATGTCCTGAGAGAGTTAAAACCTACTCAGAAACGATTGCTGTGTCAAAACAGTATGTGTACGTCGTAAAAACGCTCAACGCTTAACTGGTATCTACATAGTTAGCGTGTTTGTTCACCAAAACCAGGACAGTATTTTTTGGCATAGGTATATTTGACTTAGGTCTTTTTCTTTCGCATTGAATTTAGAATGTACCTAAGTGAAAAGGACGCAAAGATTTTAAAGTTGAAATTACAGAATAATTGCAGCAATGTCTTTAACAACAAAAGTGATAGGTAGGTAGGTATAAGAACTGAGTCATGGTGTGAAGAGTACATAATACTCAAGTGCTCAATCTAATAGTTTCAGTGGGAAAACGGGGTTGGGGTTTGCGTGGTCAGTTGGATAAATAAAACTAGTGCCCATACTGTTTATACCGTGTAATCCTCAGAGATGGCTCCTTTTCAGCACCGCGGAAATGGCCTCCTCTTAATAAATCTTATTTATAGCGTACTCCAAAAAAAATTGTAAAAGATTCCTGTAAGCGATGTCGGTCTATCTATGCCTCAGAGAATATTATGTATTTAAAATAGAACAAATTAATAGAAATGAAAAAGTAATGAACTGCAGCATTTGTTCTTTTTATTTATTTATGTAATCCAACAGCGTGAATAATACACACAACACATACAACACATACAATATACAGTAACAAATTTATAAACTTGAAAGAATAGTAAACTAGCAGCCCCCCGCGGTTCCACCCGCGTTCCTACAAGAACCGTTCCCGTTATTGGGATAAAAAGTAGCCTATGTTTTAATCTAGGGTATAAGCTACCTCCATACCAAATTTCATTCATATCCGTCCAGCTGTTAGAGCGTGAAAGAGTAACAAACATACACCACACACCAACCTTTCGCCTTTATAATATTAGTGTGATAGTGTAGTAATTTGTAAAAAAAAAAGCAATAAAGGCACTATGCCCGTAAATAAAATAGAAATCCTTAAAAGGGTATAATTTCATAATAAAATGTTGACAATAAAAACAATCGAACACTTTCTTATAAAATCAAACTCGAAAGAGGCGTTAAATAAAACATGAGTGTTTTATTTTATCAAAATTGTAGCGAGAACTCGTTTGCTTTAGGAATTACGTAAATAATATACGAGAAGAAAAGATGAAGCTTATAAAACTAATTATAAGCGTAAAACCATCACAGGCTAATGCCATCCATTAATCACTAACAAGTTCAATTGTTGCAGCGGATCCATCCCCCCCAGCAGTGCGCCAACTCCGGCAATTTGCTGAACACCACGTCTCCGGTAATTTGTTTGAGTAAATAGTGTAATTGTCCCCGATTTTTATAGCTGTAAAGTCCGAATAGAACAGTTTTATGCGCGAAGTTGCCGCGCCATAACTGCCGTGTATTTTAACCACTTTAAACCACAGAGCTGTTAAATGAGCGAGAAATAAACGGTTTACGAGTGTTTTTGAATTTAAATTTTGCTGTTTGAATTTTAATTCGACGTTTTGGTTAAATTATTTTTTGAACATGTAGTTTTACTTGAGAAAAATTTACGGGGTAGAATAAGTTATGATGTTTCATACAATTTTTTTATCGGAACATAGTTTTGAGCTAGCCCAAAAGGTATAATTACCATGTTTTTTTAAAAAAGAATACCAAACCAATAACGAGTACAAATAAATATATTACTAGTTATATTTTTTTTTCACTTACCTACAAATATATAGCAGGGTATTTTAAGTCTCTATGGTATTTGTAAATGGGTAACGCACCTACGTCATACCAGCTGTGAACATTCTGGGGCACGAGTAGGTCGTGGCAAAGGTTACGATTCCAATAACCGTTTCACAATACTTAGTATTTTTGGAATATCCCTGACTCACTGCGTCATACTTCTGTGATCAGAGCCCTTCCCATCCTCTTAGCGCGATTTAAATAAAGACCTAAAGTGAATCGCTGCGGTGAAAATTGTACTCTTGCAATTCACACAAGACTCTCTTCTTGAAGAGTTTTTTTTCTTGCGACTTAAAGCACAGAATAAATAACAATACTAACGTACTTTAGATCAATTAAACCGCACTTAGGGTCTTACTTATAAAAACCTCGCTATGTAGTACTTAGCCACCTCTCAACTAATCAGTTCATAAACTCCTAAACCGTGTTTATCATTTCCTTACCTATAAACGTTACTTAGCTTTTGCTTAGATAAGAGACGTATAAACGACTGTCACCACAGAGAACAACCAAAATAATCGACTAAAATACGAAATAGAACGAATATTTGTTCTCAAAATTCGATTTTGCATCTGTGACAAGGTCGCGAATGTCATGATAAGGACGACATTGACAGTTAACCTGCTTAAAAATGGAAACAATTGTCACACGAGTTTCTTTTTTTTTTCAAAAAAAAAAAAAGGACAGACTTAGTAACAGTAACCTCAAAGCACACCTTTTTGATTTTGACAACAATGTACGCCGTCAAAAAGATGTTTTAAACGCGCCATCTTGACTCTTAGCAGGCTTAAACTAGGTCCCGATGGTGGTTAATTTTGACAGCTATTTAGGAGTTACTTAGCAACCTCTTAGCGCTAAATCGTGTTTATAGGTAAGAATTTTGTTAATCTGTTGCTAAGCAATTGACTAAAAGATAAGAGGAGTTTATGAGTAAGACTGTAAGAGCCTAAGAGATCATAGTAAGGTTCTACAATATAAACAAAAGAAAGCATTGTTTTCAACAAGAAACGAAAATTTTATCATATTCAAAATTACTTCGTTATTTAAAACATAGTGGCGTAAAGTAATTAATTATAAGAACAATAAGCGAGATAGCGGCTCATTTGCAAGAATACATCGTTTGTGGACATGTGGTGTGTAGCAGGAGGCTAATAGTAGTTTGTCACGCGGACGCGGGCGGATATAATCAAACATGCATACATCGCAAGGAGGGGACTGTGAGTTTAGGATGGTTTAATTTTTTCCTCCCAGGCTTTAGCTTTGCACGTCTTGCGCATCTGCCAGTATCCAGTTTTATTAACTTTCAAGAGGGTGCACGGTGTTTTTAAATGTTTTTTGGTTAAGTCCTCCTTCTCACGTAGACGAATCGTCTTCTTGCGAGTGGACGGCCAAGGTGTCAGTTATCTGATACTTTTTATTTTATTTTATTTTTGATGACTATACAAGCAGTATTTTTGATGCTCGGTGTTTCCCTGCGAGATAAGATCCGAAATGAGGAGATCCGCAAGAGAACTAAAGTGACCGATATAGCTCTTAGAATTAGCAAGTTGAAATGGCAACGGGCAGGCCACATCGCTCGTAGAACTGACAACCGATGGAGAAGAAAGGTTTTCGAGTGGCGACCATGAACCGGAAGACGCAGCGTAGGCCTGCCCCCCACTAGGTGGACCGACGACCTGGTGAAAACCACGGGGAGCCGATGGATGCAGGAGGTGAGTAGCCACTCAAAGTGGCGTGCTCTGTGAGGGAGGCTTATGTTCAGCAGTGGACGTCCCTGGCTGTTGATGATGACCCAGCGAGGCTAGCAAACGAACCATGTTCGTTTTCATTGGTGAAACGCTTTCTCAAGAGAAGAGATATCGTGTCCATTTTTATAGTTCATGCTGTTTGTTGTTCGTGAACTTGACGTCTGTTATTTAGGAGATCCTTTTGCTGACATTCATGACATTGACACTAGATCGAAACTTGAATATGAACATCTCTCATCTCATAGTCTATCTCAATAAGACTGCTAATGTATCAGGATTCCTCAATTCACTAGGATCTATTAACTGGATGTGGAATCACGTGCGTACTGCGTGGTGCAGTGTCATGTGATACTTGCATTTTTTTTAAAGTTCCATTTGGCAGTAAACCTTTATTGGCAGCCCTGACGCTTCATATTAATAGAACGACTAGCAAGTCACGCCGTTCGTTTACATAAAAAATATTGTCATAAATAGTCACTTCCCGAGAGTTATGAGTCTCAATATAAATGTAAGTATATGTGATCTAGGCCATATGAATACAACTTCGCCTTATAGGCAAACTATACAAACTTACCAACTCTTCTCCATAACTATAAACAGTTACATATTTTGGCTGTTCAAATACGCACAGCCAAGACAAAAGGCGACGACGGTAAATAATAGGGCAAAGAACTTTGCCCTACAAAGGGAGCAGAAGAAAAGAGGAGATATTAAATCGATTTTCAAAATGAAACAAAACAAACAGGTAAATGATAAGCTTATCAGGAAAAAGCGTCCCTTTTGAGGCGAAGTACAGATAAAAAAGAATCGAAAAAAACGGGGCGAAAATTGCCTTGTGTTTTCCTGTCATTTTCAGGAGAGGTTTTATTTGGGACGCTTATTTTTCGACGTGGGATGATCTGAAAGAACATGATAACTGTCAAAGTACAAACAAAAAATGAATCGATAACGTTTACAATTTAAAACATTCAACAGTTTTGAAATTAGTTATTCTGATGCTCTCGAATGGTAGTTTTAATTTTTTCACTCTAAAGTGACAAAATAAAATATCGTTATTTATTTATTTTTTTATTGTTGATAGGCATAGCATTTGACCTCTGTCTCACCTGTTACGAGTGTATTCAGTTTATTGGCTGAAGTAAGATAAGTACCTACTCAAGGGTATAGCAGCGTTTGTTGCTCTTTGCCTGCGTCATAATAGACTTGGTGCTTACTTGCCTTGGACGAAGACTCGTCCAAGTTACTTGCTTACTTATAGGTAGTTTCTGAGTAGTAGTGTTTAACAGTGAAAAAGCACTTACCTTGACTGTTATTGAGAGCAACTCGCATCACGATGTAGATCCTCTGACCTGCAACAAAACGGAAATTCTGTCAAATAACAATTGAAAATTTCCCCGACAATATGCGAGTGTAACGTATTGTCCAATATACGAGAGCGATGTGAAGCATACACTTCACATTTATCTCGTTTTCATATGGTCTTGAATAATGCATATCGGTTGAGAACTAGATTCAGAATTTATAAGCAATTTCTGTTGGAATGGTTAGATTTTTGAAGTATTTTTCGTATGATTATGAAATATTGGTTTTAAGTAATATTTTCTTGTGTATGTAATAGTGTATTAATATTTAGTATAGTTTAAAGTGTAGTTTTTCGAAATAATATATTATATTTAAGTGTAAATCGTTTTTTTTCACACACACATAAACTCTACGCCGTATAAAAGGGGTTGCCATTCAAACATTGACTATTCAAACGATGTCCCATTTACTTGCGTGTGCCCTACCTGCACAAGTGGCGACCTCTATAACCTAGACGGTGGAGTAAAAGTGGCAAAGTTTTGCTCGAATTAAATTTAAAGTTACCATTGACACGAAAGAAAAATAAGTGTAGAAATAGAAAAAAAAAAGAGTTTTTAAGCCGTTTCGACGTCTTTCGAGCTGGTATCATTATATACCTAGCTGATCGTTATCACCGCTGACCATTGAAGGCCACAGAAGGCTTACTCCGCGCTTTAGGTACGAAGCTAAAAATACCTACATGGGACCGGTGCGTCTAGACGTTGGGTCCGCGTATAACGCGTCGGAAGAGCGAGCTGAACTACACTCTATTGCGTTGTAGCAAGAGTCGCTATTTATTTAAGACGCTTCGCGGAGTGGACCTTCTGTACGTGTACTATTATGTATTCTGCGGCCACAGCTTAAGATTGTTGTATACGGTAACTGTACCATAAATATGAAACATTAATAACTACCAAATAGAACACCACTAATCCACTAGTCTACAAATATCTACCCGCTACTAAACTACTGACTAAAAGTTTTTCTAGTCTATCTTATAACTATACGTAGCTCGGAAATAGGCAAGCTTTAGTAGGTTGGATTTATCTATTCTGTGGTTTTAGTGGAGATTAGCGGTAATGGCCTGTGAGTAGATTAACGCGCTAAATCTGAGATACTTCGAGAAGTTTCTCTCATAAGAGCAACATTAACACGAGTCGCTGGGAAACGGCTGTATTAAATGACCAGGATTTAGGTACTTTCTTCTTGCATAAGGTATTTACTATATGTCTGGGTAATCATCTTGTGCCTATAAAAATTTTGCAGGCAGCAAACTTTCAAAAGTAGACAATGTATGATAAATACTTCTCAAAGCACGTTGGTATGAATAGATCCTTGATATCCATATACCAAATTATACCAGAATCTATCTAGATTTCGCATAGAAATAGGAATCTATGTAGACACAATAAAAACCTTAAAGTTTAATACTAGATTGTGTCATAAGGGACCAAAATAGTGCATTTAGGCCGAGAGTGGTGAGCAAAGCGAATGGATTCTAGAATAGAAGCTTATGTATGCGTAGCGACATACTTTGTATCCCAAAGTATGTACGTCGCTCGAACTAAATAATATTGGTACCGTGTGACACACTTTTTTCAACTCTATAAGAATAGTTATTTGTTATACTAGCCTGCAAAGTTGGTTTTTGGCGCGAGTACTTGAATTGAAACCTGAGCAAGCGAAGGATTCTAGGATTGAACCACGAGCGTAGCGAGTGATTCAAATGAAGAATCCTGAGCGTAGCGAAGGTTTAAAAGGTACGAGATGCAGAAAAACTTTGCTGCCGAGTGCAACACACAACTTTTCACCTCACTACAGCGAGGAACATGCAAGAAAACCAGCTAAAAGGCTAAGAAAAGATTAGTTTTTAGCTTATTAATTTAGCTATGGGTGGCGGTAACGCTTAACATCAGGTAAACGAACTAGCTCGTCACGTGATTCATGAAAAATTAAAGAAAAAGTGTTTTTCATCCATTTTCCATGCAGTCGCCATGCTGGATAACGTATTGGTTGTATACTCTTTGGTGCTGGACAGCGCGATTATTCTAAAAATGAGGTTGGTGAACGAGAAAAAGATGGTATCTTTTAGGAGGTAGTCTGTGGTATTAATGAGCTTTCAGTGGACTGGCGATATCAAGAAGGTTAAATTTGGGCAGATCTGTGATTAAATCCTCAACTCTTGACGAGAAAATTATTGAATAGAAACGTTCGAATTTTAAAAACACTTTCCACGCTAGCGATCAAAATGCGTTTTTGTGCCCAGATTTTGAATGACAAAGAGAACCTTTCCGAGCTAGTGAGGTGAAAAAGTCATTTTGTCACTTATTAAGTGCACCTAAATAACCCATTTAAGGTGCACTTATCGAGGAACTCTTCGCCTCTTTTCAAATAGATGGGATGATCCCATCTGTTCGAAAAGAAACATAATTTTGATGACAAACGAAGGGAGAAAAGTCTTTAAAACATGTTTTCCTCATAAATGCGACAGTGAAGAGTAGAATACTGTTCAAACAAAATAACAATGTTGAAACGAAAGAAGTCATAACTCGAGTTTACGAAAATGAGGCACGAAAATCGCGTGTCTTTTGTTTTCAGTCATATATTAGAACCATAGATGTATAAGCAATAGATGGTAATCGCAACGAAGTGAGTCGGCTGATTTATTTGCCTAAGCTGCGCAGTAAGCACCAGGGTCGTACCCAATTTGTCTTCGTACAAAAAGGTGCTGATTTAGGCAAAACCTTTACCGTAACCGTGTAGTAATGAACTTATATGACCTTAGGGACATGACGTTAGTGATAACATATGATCCGAAGAGCGGAAAAGATTGTTAAGATGAACTTTTAGTATTACGTCTTTCATCTGTCTCTATACTTCTTTACGTCCTCGTTAATAGTGGCCAACGTTTCTCTTTATTTATATTAATGCCGGTTCCAAAACAAACAAATCTTAAAAATAGCGGTGTCATATATTAACATAATAAGTAAATAAATAAAAACTGTAGATTTCCGATTTTTGGAATAAGTTTTAGATTTAAAATACAATAAGTGGAAATGCCATTTGAATTCACTTTTGCAGTGTCGCAGTGGTAGTTTTTAAATACAACATAAAAAATCTATAGCAAGACTTAGACTTAACGACTGTCATTCCGGGTTTTTTTTGGCACAGAAATATTGATGACAATTCCTATCAGTTTAAAACTATTTTTCAAATTGAGTAGAAGAGTCTATATTATTATTATGGTAAATAGTTAGGTCACTTACAGCTAACTCACTTATCGTGACTGAATTGTAATTCAAATCTCCGATCTCCACAGGTAACAGACTCACGTAATCTGAAATTCTGAATACATGTAAACAGATTTTGATGCTAATTCCTGGACTTGTTTGTGGATATAAACAAACGCTTTGCATCTCGTGTAACGCTACTTTAGTGTGGTAATATGTACTCGGTTGGTGAGTACTCAAACTGATGTATTTATGTGCCATGTTGTTGATAATATACCTAATCTATTCTATGTATTTGCAAATTAATAAATGGCTCTGTCCTGAGTGACTAACACACGACGTACAGCCAAAACCGCTGGAGGTGACAAATATTTGGAGGGGTCTTCTTTTGGCGTAGGGATGTACTAAGAAAGAGTTTTTGAAAATTCAAAATATGCTTTGGGGGTCAGGGGTGTTGAAGAGTAAAGCGCGGGTTGCCTCTTTTGAGAATAATAAAATAGATATTAATATTTTTTTTGTAGCCAGCATGCTCATTTGTGAAGTAGTTTCCAATCGTCTACGTTGGATGCAAGAGGCAAGCAGCCGCTGAAAGTGGCGCCATTGAGAAGGCCTATGATCAGCAGTAGTCGTATTCAGGATAGTGATGATGAATCATTATGTTAACAACAGTTAGGTATGTGGTTATAAAAACTTACCCTAAGTGAATTTTTGCCAAAATTGTAGTATTAAAAATATTTAGAAGTGCGTTGTGTCACTTTCCTACCACTTGTACTGCAAGTAGACAGTGCTACAGTATCATGAAATCTTTTGGGCGAGTAACCCACTAGCTTTCTTTTTTAAAAGGAGGAGACTCGCACGCGTGTCGCATTTTCTGTGTGCTAGTTTACCACCTACTCCGATTATTTACTATACTTAATATTACTCTGTCTTTATTTAAAAATAAAATATAAACGTAGCAAATTTAATTTCAATTCCAGTAATTTCTAATTTTCTATTGATAGAAGCTTTTTTGAGGAGCAATCAATATCTAAAATTGTTGAAGAATAAAAAATATAAAATCAGATAAGTTCCTAAAACCGGATTGGCTGTCAATACCAGCCGTTTATTTAACAACTCTTTCAGTTGATTGAATAGGCTTTCAGTACGGTGCTAATGGCAGAATACCAATTTCTTTCAAAAAAAAAAGTTTATCAAGCCTTACGTAAATTTGCTAAAATTGTTATTTTTCTGCTTTACATTACCGTTACACGTGTCCAGACATCGCCACAAAAATACCCGTGCAGCAAAAAATGGTGAATAAAATGTATAATTTTTTTTTATCATTGACTAGGCAAGCGTTTGATCACAATCTCACTTGATGGAAAGCGATGATGCGGTCGAAGGTGTAGCACGCTTGTGTAGTAAGTTGTATTCTGCGCAATGTTATCATCATGTATATTTAATGTAGAATGTATATAATATATTGCTAGGTTATTGCGTAGTTTCCTGCATATTTTTCTGATTTTACATAGTGAATAGTTTAAGCAACAATGTAATTCATTAAAATTTATACAGATCTTCTTTATCTTTAGTGAAAGTCACCAGTTTTCAATTCATTTCTTCAAGGTCTACGAATGATTACCAACGTGTTACCTGACCACTCTAATATGGTAGTTTTTAAAGCTGCGTGAACTTAATATATCTTCTAGCAAGCATGCTCCATAGTCTCTTACAATCAGATGAGAAAGAGTGAAATGTAAGGTGAGCTATAATAAAAAGTTTTTAACGAAAATACTTCGTTAATATTTATTCTTGGTAACAAATTCCAAGGTTTTAGATAGCGAAAAGGTATCGTCGTACTCGCAAAAAGGTATTCGATTTGTTTAATAATGAACACTCTTGTAGTCTCTTATAAATTTTAATTCAATCTTAATGCTTTACTCTTGTTTTTATGTTTTTAAGAGACTTTTTATTGGTGCTTTATAAAACAAGTTTTTTTGAGCAATTTATTTTCTAAAGAATTTAATTAATGTTACTATTTATTTTTATATATATACATATATATAGATAAAATTAACTTTAGCCTCCTATTTTGAGAACCGTGTAAAAAGAGTCATAAATAAAGAGGTTACTTATTCATCTTGTTAATCTTTTTAAAGTGGCCGCATGCACAGTGACCTCTCATGGTGACATTGTAGTAAGAGGCAGGGAGAAAATAAGTTTTTTTATATCTCTGGTAATAACTTTCTTTCATGTATACTTTGACACTAACACGAAAAAAATGTTCAAATGCCCGTGATAATCTATCTTAACAGTTTAAAAAAAAAACGATTTCAACCCCTTAATCATTTGAAAATGTTATTTTTATTGTAACATGCTGGTACCGAATAACAACTGGTTTAACAAACGTGACATTGAAAATAAAGAACTTTGAACTAAAACCTCCCTCCCCATTTTCACCCCTTCAAATCAACCCTGGCAAAAATATTATTTTACCGTTTTTGGATGTGATTGATATACAAATACCAATTTTCATAATTAGAAATTCAAAAACAAAGAACTAAGCATGCATACAAAGTGTCATCCCTTCTTATGTCATCCTTACCCGTGTGGTCCCGCTTTGCAAATAGGGCCACCACTATCTCTTCCCGCGGGTGCCATAAAAAGCATAAAAGCAGGCAAATGGAATATCCAGGGAATGGGCAGCAGCATTCTCCTCGGTACAAACCTTCTGCAATTCTCACCAAGCCGCCTGCTTTACCCGTTCATCTCATTGGGGAGTGTATTTTCAAAAACTCTTTCGTTATACAACTCTACGTCATAGAATCAATGTATCTTCGAGTTTGAAGATTATAGCATTAGCGGTTGTGCCTGTGCGAGAATGTCTTTCGACGGGACGTTTTTCTGTATTTTAACCCTCTTAAGGGATGAAATTCAAAAATTCCCGAGACCCTTATCTATTTTTTTTGTATGTTCTTTACACATTCCAAATTTCAGTATGATACGGTTATTTTTTCTGTAATTTTCATACAAACTTTAACAATTTTTTTAACCCCTTTAAATGTTGAATTTTGAAAAACTAAAAAGTACTATTTTTTTATTTTTATACTTGTTTGTGTGTGTTAAGTTTTAAAACGATACGTCACGAAATGTAGGTTTTTCATACAACCGTTTTTTACCCTTTTCGCCCACTTAGGGGTTGAATTTTCAAAAATCCTTTCTTAGCACGTGTTTGCGTCATAAAAGGTAGCCACCCTCCAAATTTCAAGTCTATACGTCCAGCGGTTTGGGCTGTGCGTTGTCTGTCAGTCAGTCAGGACAAAGCCTTTTAATATAATAGATGTACCAAATGTGCAAAGGTAAACATGGTATTTGTATTTTGTAATACATTAACATTTATTGACGATAACCATGCCCTACACCAGCTGACAGGTAAAGCGATGAAATCAACAGTAAAGCGTACGTTGGGTTATTAGCAGGTGCTACGTCACCGCTTAATGATAAATAGATGATTGATGAGTGTTTTACTTGGCTCTCTCAATAAGTACTGCTTTAGAGATAGGACGGGGACGGATTGGCCGGATAGACAACACATCAATTATACAGGTAGTTATTAGTGGCGTATTGGCAAATGGCTAAAGTAAATGAAAATCACCGCAATAGTAGTAAAGTTACAAACACAATTCCAACCAAGTTGATAGTAGTCTAAATTGGGGTGGGACACCACGAAAGGAACGGGTACCATTTGGTTTTGACGTTAATTTAATGATTACAGCGACCACAATTAATGTAACTGCAATCTATTATGGACGGCCGTGACGTTTAACACCAGGCGAAAGACTAGCTCGTCACGTCATTCGTTTACATAAAAAAATGTATAAATCAAAATAAATGAAAAGTAGCAAAATATGATACTACAATAGGAATCTATGGAAGAATAATTGAGCATGAGATTTGCGATCTAAAATGAAGACGTGTACGAAAAAGTGCTTCGGTTACAAAAGTGTCCAACTACCTCGATCCCATTTCTAAACCAAGGTCAATGTTAATTAAGTCTAGTCTCAATTTACATTCTGAATATTAAGTTTCGTCCCTAATTACACTCTCAAGGGAGGGCGGTTCTAGCAGATAGACCTTTTTGGACTATCATTCATAAGCTGCGTTTTTTTTGAGTGTGTACTACAATATTTAAAATGCTCGAGAGCTAAACGGAAAGAAAAGTGAAAGAAAACTATTATACCATTGATACGACTTCCACCGTTTTGTTATTGGTTCATTGGTTATTATAAGATTATGTACCTTAACAGATGGTATTTCAGCTATTTAGCTTTTGTCGCGGTAGTTCGTGGGCGGAAATTACTTCCAGTTAGAAGTGCAAAACTAAGCAAGCCTAAGCGTAACATAAATATTTGAGACAGTTGCCTAAAACACTAACTTGTTCTAGCATTAATATTTTAAATGACAATCTTTTGAGTTACATTTTGAATAAAATAATACTTAATCCGATAATTTTATACTCTACAGCAATCAACAGTTAGTTGCAATTTTATTCTGAAAGTGAGAGTTAGTTCAGAACAATTGCTACCAGTTCGAAGTGTCAATAGTTCTAGATACTAGTACTTATAGCTAAATCGCAAACAGTCTGTTGGACGCGCGCCAAATCGTAGTATCTTGCAGATATTAGAAAACCAACTAGAAGTAGCGTACGTAGTACGTAGGTTAAAGTGACGCCACTAAAGCTACACAAATGTAGCCTACACATAAAAGCGCAAGAGGACGTTTCGGTATTCAACAGCTCTACTTGTCATATTAGCTAAAGCTCCATCTGGTGTGTCGTAATATCAAAGTTCCTTTCTTGTGACAGTTGCATACTTGATTCACGGTGTTATTGCATTGACGTTGTAATTTACGACTGTCCCAATTCAATTGGCCATAAAATGGACTTAGTAGACAAAGTTTTGTATGAGTAGGTTACAAAGTTAGTCCAAACAGATAATTTGCTTAGAATTTGATAATATTATTAACTTTATAAAATGGAAATGGGATTGAAAGTTTAAT
Source organism: Ennomos quercinarius (assembly GCA_910589525.2). Taxonomy (NCBI): domain Eukaryota; kingdom Metazoa; phylum Arthropoda; class Insecta; order Lepidoptera; family Geometridae; genus Ennomos; species Ennomos quercinarius. The sequence continues at coordinate 19,235,824 of OU342492.1, read as the reverse complement.
ATTTATAAAGTATTTTTAATGTTTTCTTTCCAAAAGTAGAGTGGAAACTAAACAAATTCTATAGAAGTATATTTTAAAGAAATAAAAAATAAGATAATACTAAAATCATTTCCTTTTTGAAAGTCATCTAAATATGTATCAAGTCTACACTTCCAATGTTATGCCGTATTATCAAGAGGCTAAGACAAACAAATATACTTACGTTCCTACCCCACGACCCGAACATAAGAGAGCTCTATATTTTATGTTGCGACTATAAAGAGAAAATTGAGCAATCAACCCGGGATCTAGTGCTACCTGCCAATATACTTATGATGTATTAACAAATGGAATCAATCGACACCTTAGGGTATAGACTCAAAGCATAGAGAGATCATCAAAACGATATTATATTTGTACTGCTCACACGTATCGCTACGCCAGTGGCGAAGGAAAGAGACAAACATATAGTAATTAGCTACGCTTGTGAAGCCACCGTACCATTTTTTCGACTCGAGTTAACTGTTTTTTCCTTACAAATCTGTCAGTGGCATTCACATCAAAGTGTCCACATCATATAAAATGTGTCCAAAAAAGTGGTACGCTTGACAGATACTCGTAATGAAGTTCTTTCTATGCTTTTAGTCTATGCTCAAAGATCGACACTATCAACGTATCGACAGAGAAAGTCATGTAAGTTTCACATGAGTTAGCATTGGCGAGTGAGTTGGTGACATAGAAATACAGAACTAAAGTTTTCAAACTGGAGTAATAGCTATTTTTTATTGAAAAAAGCATATAGTGGATTGTTCTTTGGTTACTCGGAAAGTAGAAACCAAGAAATAGAAAGGTGGAGAAGAGCAGGTAGATAGGTACATTCAAGATAGTTGACGTTGAATAAAAAAGCTATCAGTCTTTGAAAAGTATATAAAATTCAAATTACACCCAGTATTAGCAAGGAAAATATAGTTCAAATTTACATCAGTGAGTATAGCTAGGTAAACACATTGTTCAAACAAACTTTGGTAATTTAACTACGAAATACAATCTTGTGTATACATAATATGACCAGCAGCTATAATACTTGTGTCTGACACGTCCCATCCAATCCACTTTGCCGCTAGTGACTTTACCCCAATACATAGTAATTAAACACAAATGTTACACAAACTGCCGCGTGCGGGTCAAACTCCCTAAACTGTTTATAATTTTAGCGATTAAGAGCTTCCCTAACCCAAAATGTATTCAAACTAATATTATAAATACAGAGTTGACTATCCGTCTGTCTATCTGTTACTTCTTCATTACTAAACTTCAAACAGAAAATGCTAAGACATCAAGGAAGGACATAGTATCATCATTTATCGTCTATGACGATGATTAGAATGATGACTCATCATGATTCATCATCATCATCATTGTTATCATTCGCTTCCTCAACCACAACTCGATTAGTACTGCTTCAAATAGTGTCATCAATTTTAAAACGACTGTAACCATAATCTTTGACCAAAAAAACAACTGTATGTCCGAAAAACCTTCCTTTTATAATTATTAGTTAATACGAGTAAAGCTGCGGGTCACAGCTAGCACTACATAAACACTGACGTAATAAATAAGTTTTAATAGTTCTTTAAACACAAAGCACCTGGGGCGGATAGATAAGAAACTAAAGCCAAAGTAGGCTCGTGAGGGTCCATAGAGTATCGTCATTACAAAAGTCACACAGAAAGCTACAACAGGTCCGCCTCTTGACTTTTATGTAGAAAGTTTACGGGTAAAAAATTGGTTTCATCGTAGGTATGCTGAAAGTTGACTTCAATAATTAGGTAACTAGTTATTGATGTGCATTGACCTACAAACAAACCGTGTTCTTTATTTCCAGAGCCTATTACTAGTTGGCAACGTACCCAGCATGCTCGCAGGCATATTCAGCCTTGAATAACAAAATAATTTTGTTGTGCCAAAAGTACCAACAATTTTGAACACAAATCAGACAGTATTTAATATTCTTTGCATAAGCCCTTAATAATATATCTTAGACAAAACACAGCAAGTTCATTATGAGTTTTCATTTACTATAGAATTTACAAGAGAATCTCCAAATAGCTCTTTAGAATAAAAGATTAGTTTACTTTAGCCCTTTGCTTTTGTCGTAATTTTACTGTGAGCTTATTTTCCTTAGAATTTGCGAAATTTCGCTATTAATAGACATTCTTCGTTTATTTTACTGCTAGGTCTCTATAATATTTAATGAAATATTAGCAGTGTTCCAACATGGAGCACTTTAAAAGGATACCTAACAGAATCCTATAAAGTAAGCAACGCGTTAGTGGCGCCTCCAGGTCTTACAGATGTCCATTGGCTACGTCGATGGCATCTCACAGTGTGCCATGTGCTTGTTTACATAAAAACACATAAAACAAGCAAATAGTAATCAAAAGCTTTACATACACGTATCGCAATAGGATATTCAAGGTCCGGTACCTCGCCCAGCCAGGTGGACTCACTTCGCACTGCGCAACCCAGCGCCCATTATAATTGGCGTTGAAAGAGCAGGCGTATTCGTAAATACACGCTCCGAACAAACACCAGCCCGCTGTTTATTGTTCGGAATAAATCATAATATCTACCACGCGCCATTGTTTTGACGAGGTGATGCATCATGTTGCGGAATATTTATTTAAAAGTGATCGGAGCTCGAAGGTATATCTGTTAGGAGATTGCCTGTCAGAAACACTAGTGTTTGCAATAGACGGACTTTTATAACGGAAACTGTATAACACTGATAGGTTACGATTTGTCTAAAAAGCGTTCTAACGAATGAAGAAATTGAGAGTATGGTTTGGTTACTATACCAATATTACGAAGCTAATAATGTGAGATCAATTTTAATGTAAAAGGAAAAAAATATCCGTTAGGTACATTAAAGCTGACTAGTTGATTACGCTAAGCAGGCGATACATCATAAATCATTATATCGATGAACGAATACCCGAAGCATATTTTGGGAACATAAAAATATATCCAAATAAATTAACAAAAACCTGCGCAATTATTACAAGAACTATCGACTATCAGGATAAATGTAAGTAGGATAAATAAACTTATCCAAATTGTGTTTAGGTACTTAAAAGATTGTTTATCCATGGCATGTCAGCTAGTAGCTCGTTTTCACTGTATCAGGATCACGAGTAAAAAAGTAGCCAACGAGAAATAAATTGCTGGTATAAAAAGTCCTTTAATCCCGCAATCGGTCTCCATTCAGATTAAACCCCGAAGGTCCAGGAATCCATGTTATGGATCACGGTGACTGACGGCAGTCGACAATTGGAACTGACATAACTAGGGCCCCGAGCTGTTGCGTGGTCACTCAGAAAACATACAATACAATTATATGACCGTTTGTTTATGAACATAATAGTCAAAAGATCTTTGTAGTATCTTGTCAGCGAATGATCAATTGTTGTAGAATGATGAAATCCGCAGGAGAACTAAAGTGAACGATATAGCTCTTAAAATTAGCAAGTTGAAATGGCAATGGGCAGGCCACATCGCTCGTAGAACTGACAACCGATGGGGATGAAAGGTTCTCGAGTGGCGACCACGAACCGGAAGACGCAGCGTAGGCTGGCCCTCCACTCAGTGGACCGACGATCTAGTGAATGCTGCGGAGAGCAGATGGATGCAGGAGACGAGCAGCCGTTCAAAGTAGCGCTCTCTGGAGGCCTATGTTCATCAGTGGATGTCTTCAGGCTGTTCATGATGATCAATTGTAGCACTATTTTATGACACTGAACCAAGCTTGTTTTTACATAATCACAAATTATCTAAATTATTATTATATTTTAAACTGATTTATTAACGAACAAATGTACGTAATTGCTACAGTTAATACAACCAAAAGATATGACATACAAAACAAACCTTTTGATCTTGTTCATCAGTCACCAGCCCGGAGCTCGTCAAATAGATGCGATCTCGCTGACTGATCGCTTTCATTTACCGGAACTGACGGCGATCGGTAAATCACGGGAAACTTTCAAAATGTCGTGAAATATTTTAGGTAGAAACGATTTTAAGGTACATTTAGTTTAATATCGTGAAAGCAGTAGCTATAGGAATGACCTGAAAATCCCCTTTGACGTTTGACGCCGTTTTAACTAGATTTTACAAACTTTACAGATGGTGAATGTCAGCGCAACAACAAAGGTCATTATTATAATAGGCTTCGCACATATAACGACTATGTAAACGGCTTTGGCTAGATACTTGCATCCAACGGTGTCCTGCTACTTTGACAAGGTCGTCTGCGGTGCTCATTGACTATAAATCCAGTTGACCAAAGATACGATTTCCCCTCGAAAATTAGTGGTGTATTTTAACCCATAGTTTCTAATAAATACTATGAATTTCTAATAAATCACGGGAACCCGTTGATGTTTTTTGTTCCATCCTGCTCTGTTCTTTGTAATTTAGTATGACTTTGTCTCGTTTTGTTACCTCGCCCCCTGCCCGCGCAGGTGAGTAGTGTTTGTACGAGAAATTATGTTCACGAGCTATCGACGGGCTTTATAATTTTTGGCGGTGACGTTGGTCTGTTCATGAGAAAAAATGAAACTGTAAATAAAATAGAGACTGGAGACCAAAATTATTCATAGAATTTTAATTCATATTGGCTAACATACACAATAATTCTACTTTCGTTAGTAGGGAAACGTGTTGAAAAAATATTATTTAGTAACTAACTATAATACATCTTGGATATGTCCCAAAATAAATTAACATAACATGGAAATAAAATAACTTGCTAACGAAATTCAGTTATGTGCCGTTGCATGTCCACGAACCTCCGCTTAGAAAGGAACGTAGAGTATGTACATAACATAGTTTTGTTTTGAATATGAATGTTTAGTCTAGTCACAAATATGTATTTTCTAGTGTCAGATTATAAAGCTATAAAATAGGAAGAAAAACGAAAGTTAAAAAAAAAAATACGTAGCATATAATATAATTGTGATGAAAACACCAAACATTTCTAATTCTGTCTCACTCCCTCTTAGACATAAAGGTGGAAATGGGAAAACTGTATTATCTTGCTTTCGTCAGAATCACTTTTATGCGTGTTTTATACATTTTATGAAGGTAATAGTTACACTATGTTTCAGACACTATAAAACATATGCTTGAAAGCGTACTTTGGTAGCTTTAAAATTGTGAACTCTGATTTTGATTTCATCGCACGTAGCTTTTGAATTTTGATATGTTCGGTTTTAGTTTTAGCTCAGAGCGTATGTTAGTTGAAGTTTCCGGTTGAATTTGATCTCCATAATATTGAAACGTTAATAAATTCACCGTGTGTTTAAACAACACTGTATGCAAATAAAGGCTGTGCTCCTATATTTGTAGACGCGATATCGCGCTGTTTACTTTTCCTCCTCGCGAGGAATTTTCCGGAGAACAAAGCAAGATGTTACATATTCATATTAATATACGTAGCGTTGCTTACAGTAGATAGGAAAATGAGAAACGAGTCATAGGTAGCAAATATCGTCATCATTACAATCACTTAATCACATAGACCGCATCATCACTTTCCATCAGGTGAGATGTTGTCAAACTTGAGCCCACTCTAGCATTAAGTAAGAATAAAGCAAAGATGCTTAAAATAAACCTAACAAAGTAAAAAGCAGATATCTTTCATATTTGTACAACAGCCAAGTTGCATGCCATTGCAAACGCGCGACTGACACGCGATGAATACATTACAAATAATAAAAACATCTGCAAGCCGTTGCACTCGTTCAACAAAACGTTACGTGTGCACAATACTAAGTACTAAAGTTATTCAAATGTGTAGGTATTATTTAATTTTTCAGTCGCGGACGGTTCGTTTGAATTTTAGTCATTTTAAAGTTGTTGACCATGTAAGTATTTAACTTTGTCACCGATGAAAATAAAGCTGATATTCCGCTCCACTAGCGTCTCGAACTTGATTCGCCTAAAATAGGTGCTCGTTGCGCTACTTTGAGCTTACTAATGAGGCCAACATTAAGGGACCACGTTTCAGTTCCATAAGGCCACATAACACAGACTGATTAAAAACCTTCGTTTTCAGGCTCTGCGGTATTTTAAACGAAAAGATAGGTCGCGGTCACACAATTTGCCGTACGAGAGAAAGAGCTAGTTAGCAATACGCGTCTTGAGTCTTGAGTGCAGTAAGCAGGAACAGTTTTAGATTGGGGTATGTGCCTCATCCCTTTTAATTACTAGTAGTTCTGCGGTAGAGCTCGCGAGCACAAACGGTTTAGCAACTATTTGCTATGATATTTTGAAATAATTATTTAGAATTGAGAACCTAATGCTTCTGCCAAATACAATTAAAATCGGCTGCTAAATGACGCTGCTGCAAACTTCCCTCTTTTTTTGGGAAACTACCCCACCAATCAAAATTCGCTGACGATAAATTAATCCCTGACCTTGTAGAACTTGCATACCAAGTTTCATCAAGATTCGTTGAAACATGCGACCCGTACGCAAGCACGTTTTTTTTTGTTTTTTATGTAAATGGATGACGTGACAAGCTAGTCGTTCGTCTGGTGTTAAGCAACACGACCGCCTACAACAGACTGCAGTGTCACTCGGAACTCTAGTTAAAGTTTCGCGTGACACTGCCCACTGCGCACGTCATCCTGAGACATCACACAGTCCTAAAAAAGTTTTCTAGACTTTGAGATCAGTTCGTAAAGTCTTATTTGCCCAGTAATTTCACTAGCTACAATGCCCTTCAAACCGGAACACAGTAGTGCTTGCACACTACTGCTTGGTGACAGAATAACTGGGAAAGCGGTACGGTACGGTACCCACCTAGACGAACTTTGCAGAAAAGTCCTACCACCTAGTGAAACCGTACATCCGGACAGACGAAAGCAAATTTTGGCAAGTTGAAGCAGAGACTTTCCCTCACTTCGTTTATTTCTTGGTAATTAAAGTATCTAAGTATTGTATCAGTTATCTGGTTCCCATAGTACAAGCTATGCTTAGTTTGGGGCTAAACGGCGCTGTGTGAAATGTCCACACATATTTATTATTTATTATTATTATTTCTTGGTAATTGTAGCTACTCGTGTCGTAAGGTCAAAACTAATATATTTGCAGTACACTGAACTATCACGGGTTCACAGTGTCAGTTAAAGTGTAATTAGAGTTATTACAAGCAATTTATATGGAAAGCGAGTGTTAATGTTGTTAAGTTCGTTGGACGAGCACAGCTGGGAGTGGATAATATTGTAGACAGGCTGGAAGTACCGAGGAGTTTAGAGAAGCTGGTTTGATGTACCCAAATACTCAGATACTGGTCTACCTTGATGGTAAGTGCAAGCACTACCTGTGTTCCGGTTTGAAGAGCATTGTAGCTAGTGAAATTACTGAGCAAATGAGACTTTATGATCTGATCACACAGTCTAGTAATCTTATTACTATACTGTGTGAAGTCACAGGATTGACGTGCGCAGTGCTGTGTCACGCAAAACCATATTAATTTAGAGATTCGAGTGATACTGGAATTTGTTATGGACAGCCGTGACGCTTAACATCAGGCGAACGACTAGCTCGTTACGTCATTTTTTTTTTCTTTTTATGTTAAAGGGAGCAACCTGGGAAATGGCCATCCTCCATGTAAAATTCAGTAACATTAAAAAAAAGTGACGATGCAGTTGACGGTAATAAGGGGTTCTTTTCCTTCCTTGTTGTCTATATTTTACACAATCCAGATATTAGTTTGTTTTGTCTTGACAATATTTAATTAACTTCCACTGGCAATTGGAATAAATTATTTCTATACCTATTTATGTAGGTTCAGTTACTCCGATATTTGTGTGGATTGTAATCCTAAGCAGTTTTTATTTGTAATAGCCAGTTATTAATAGTAATTAGCCATAATATAAAACAAAGGGGTTGACTCCGTGTTAGTAGTAGCTATTATACCAGGCGGGTGCACCGTGCCACAAAGGTTTCTTATCGCGCCATCACGGCCGATTGCACATCAGTTAAACAGCCTCTGTGGTGTGGTGGTTGAGCGGGCTCATAACCCGGAGGCGGCGGCTTCAATTCCCGCGACGCACATGAAAAAAAGCGCAAATATTTGTTCTGTGCCTGGATGTTGCGGAAGCATGGTCCTCGTAGTTCCTGGGTCCCTAGTACAGGAAATCCTAGTTAGGGTCCAGGATCTATATATGTGATCGTTGAACGTTATTTATTAATTTATTTACTGTATCGTTGTTAATGCCTTAACTGTGTTGACACTGGGTGCTGTCAGCTGATGATGACGAGAGCAGTATCACCATGCCTGAATTGGTAACTGGATTTTATGTGAGGCTGTAGGGAACACATATAAGACCTTGACTTGATTTTGGTGGGTGGCAAGGTCAGAATCCCTCCAGTGGCTATTATCATCACAAGAACATGATTATTGTGAGAATTTGTTTCCCCATGTAATTTAATAAGGCTTTGCTTGACGAAATAACTAGACAAATAGCAAGTCACTAATAAATAAAAAAATATTTGTGGATATTTCACACAGCGCCATCCAGCCCCAGACTAAGCAAAGCTTGTACTGTGGGAACCAGATAATAGGTACTAACTTAGTTACTTTTTGTTTTGTAAATACATAATAATATGTACATGTGGCCGGGTGTAATAATTATATTGTATTCACAATATAATTATTACACCCAGCCACAGAAAAAACACTTATGTTCATCGCACAAATGTTTGTCCTGGGTGGGAATCGAACCAACAACTTCAGAAGGCAGAGCTAATACCAACTGAGCTATCAGGCCAGTCAAAACTATACTAACTACTAGACTTTTTCCTGACTTACCTAATAAATATAAAATATGTGCATTTCCTAAAAGAAAGCATAAGTTCAAACTATTCCGAAGCTTTCCAAATTAAAAAATGAATTTGAGTACCTTAGTTTATGAAGAAATCCATAATTGCATTCAGCTATGAAATCAACTAAGTATTTGTCTGTGTAAAAGACGTTGTACAAAATTGCGTGAAACATGCTGGTAAATACACAAAGTAATTAGTTTTAAGTACGTTAATGACATTGCGGCCTCAATACGTGAAGTACTAAGAGCACGCAAGTCGTGTCGCAAGGAACTCCAGATTCGTCTATTGAGTTCACCGTAGGCTGACATATCAACTGAAGACTGCAGCTTCATTTCGCTCCGGTCGGCCATTAGCTCAAGAGTTTTTTCTGAGAGCTTTTGAGTCTTCTTTCGGCGTTGGGTCTTAAAGAATTTCGATCCAACAGCTTGGACAGTTTCCACCAACCCGTCGTTTAGCTCGTCCACTGTGTTACAGTCGGCTAGGCACTGGAAGCGATTTTGGAGTTCCAGCTGAAAGCCTTCGGGGTTTTGGATTTGGACAGGATTTGGACGGAGCGTAGACTTCACCAGACGTGACCTTTCGAGCTTAACATTGATATTCAATGTGCCTCTAACAATACGGTGATCGCTACCGGTTTTCACCTTGCTGATCACAGAGACATCATCGAATATGTGCTTCTTGGTCGTCATGATGAAGTCTATCTCATTTTTAGTGGAACCGTCGGGACTTATCCACGTCCACTTCCTGGATGGCCGCTTCTCGTAGAAGGAGTTCATCATAAAGAGTTCCTCCTTCTCCATGAAGTCAGCCAGCCTCTGTCCTCGAGGGTTCCGCTGCCCGTATCCAAATGGCCCCACTCTCAGCTCATCGCTATTCCTTGTGCCCAACTTCGCATTGAAGTCTCCCATCACAACGGTGAAGTATGTTTCGGAAGTATGCATGGCTTCGGATATGTCCTCATACATAGCTTCTACTTCATCGTCTGAGTGTGCCGACGTCGGCGCGTATACCTGTATAACCTTCAACGAATACCGTTTGGTTATTCGGAGTACCAGGTACGCTACCCTGGCCGACACACTGTCGACTTTGACCACGTTGTTGACGAGAGACTTGCGGACGAGAAACCCGACACCTCCTTGGGAGAGTTGGTCTCCCTCCCGGTAGAAGAATAAGTTACCGGAATTTAGGATTATCGTGTCCTGTCCCTGTCTTCGGACTTCAGACAATCCCATTACATCCCAGCGTAACTTACCCATCTCCGCCTCTAGCTCGACCATCCTTTCGTCAGCCTTCAGTGTGCGCACGTTATGTGTTGCCAGGGCCAGGGGTCGTCGTTGGGGTTGGTAGCCGGGCGTCTGCCGGGGATTCTTCGCACCCCTTGCCCTGCCGTTACCGTGGCCGCTACCGTAGCCACGGGATAGCAGAGCTGCCGGGGACTGGGGGCCGTTTTTATTTGTGCTTGTCATTAGGGGGGGGGGGGGGGGGGTTGCCATAATCACCACGCTTGGCAGGCGGCTTGGTGATCGCAGTAGGTGAAGATTGATTGCCACCAAGACCGAGGGGAACGCTGCGACCCATTCCCTGGATATTCCCTTAGCCGCCTTCTACGGCACCCACGGGAAGAGATGGGGTGGTCCTATTCGTAACCGGGACCACACGGCTATGGAGCGAGCTATGCTCGGTGTTTCCCTGCGAGATAAGCTCCGGAACGAGGAGATCCGCAGGAGAACTAAAGTGACCGATATAGCTCTTAGAGTTAGTAAGTTGAAGTGGCAATGGGCAGGCCACATCGCTCGTAGAACTGACAACCGATGGGGCAGAAAGGTTCTCGAGTGGCGACCACGAACCGGAAGACGCAGCGTGGGCCGGCCCCCCACTCGGTGGACCGACGACCTGGTGAAAGCCGCGGGGAGCCGATGGATGCAGGAGGCGAGCAGCCGCTCAAGGTGGCGTGCTCTGGGGGAGGCCTATGTTCAGCAGTGGACGTCTTCAGGCTGTTAATGATGATGACGTTAATGAAATCGGAACTCCCTCGCGGAATGGATTGGAGCGGGTGGCGTGTTGACCACTCGCCATGTCGCCGGACCCTCCTCGTTCATTCAATCATCGATGTTGTACGGTCATTTACATTAAGCTTTAAACTTATAACTTAAAAAGTAAGTTGACGGTTTCATTCAATGCTTCTTAAAGGTTAGCTAAGTGAAGTGGTAATAGGTAAGCCATATAACTCGTAGATCTGACATGGTAGCGATAGCGGTTAATGGAGCAGATCTGAGACCATGGAAATATTCCAGTTAATAATGATGGCGATGATGGTGGTGGTTAATTTGCCTATTATCATCATCAGCCTGAAGATGTCCACTGCTGAACATAGGCCTCCCCCATAGAGCGCTTTGAGCGGCTTCTTGCCTCCTACATCTATCGGCTTCCCCGCGGTTCTGACCAGGTCGTCGGTCCACCGGTCAGTCGGAATTGGCCTATACCATGATGTAACAGTTTCAATTAACTCATCGCAACTTATTATCTAATACCTGAAAACAAAAAGCAAAATAAGAAACAAAAATATAAAAAAACCATTCCGTTTCTAATGTTTCATAAAAGTAACACAAGTTTTGATTGTGTCTAAAATAATACGAACTACGTTTTTGGGATGATTTGATTTGCGACGGAATAATATTTTTCTTGCCTTTAAATGATATACGAGAATGTTCATTGAGCTGAATAACTAAGGGCGCGCGTTCAGTACGCGAACTGCTCGTCGCCCATTGCGTGTCAATGAGAGTTATTGTGACGGATGACTGGAACTGAACAGCGCGTGGATCAGAAAATAGCAAAGACACAGTATACACTTGCTAATGCTATTATAGATTCTACTTATTGCTATAAGGGGCAACGTTTAAAATTTTCGAACTCCTGTTTTAATAATTTTATTAAAAGTTATAAATAAATATAATAATAAATAAATAAATAAATAAACAAAACCAGCTAGTAACACTATAAATACGAAAAAGTCAGTAACAAATTATAACCCATTAGCTTAATCAGACCGTTCTCTCTAAAATAACAGCAATAGCAGTAGACATATACAGGGTGCTAACTACATATTCAAAAACTTCCGTAAAGTTAGCGGCTTCAGACTCATTAACTGTTAGTACATAACTGCTAATGAAAATAACTTCAGAACGGCCAGGAAACTATACCCAAAAGTTTTCTCGTCCTAATTGTTTTAAGAATTTAGCAATTTGTACCGTATTAAATTTTAGAGTTTCCTTATTAACTTTTGTATAATAAAGTAAATGGGGTACGAAAGTAGGGTGTATTTTAACCGACTTGACAAAAGGGGAGGTTCTCAATTAAGAACCTCTTTTTTAACAAAAAATACAGCGTCATTACGCCGTATTTATTTTTTGTTATATCAGATCTCTGTCATTTATAATCCGTTTTAGAAAATAATTTATTTTATTTGAATGAATATAGATTGGTCCCCTAGAAACTTCGCTTCAAAGTGGGAGCCAAATTCACAGATTGACCTACACTAGCGCTCAGTCTGTGATGTAAATGAGACGATATCGGTTGAGTGCTACAAAGAAAACATGCCCAGTTGTGCTGTGAAAGGTTGTACGAATTATTTCCGTAAGTGTAATCGAATCGGCAGCATGTTTTACCATAATTAAGTCAATGTAAATTGTGAATAGTATACTTTGTTTTGTCACAAAAATTTTGTGACAAAACAAAGTATACTATTCACAATTTTGCAAATAGAAAATAGATTATTTTGCGACAAAATAATCTATTTTCTATTTGCAAAATTGTTGTGAACGTATACCATGAAAAGACGTTATGGCGACGTCACCTTGATGGCGTTGAATTATTTGTCACCATTTGGACCGAGAAAATGTTAGTTAATTTAAGGCATATCCTGAGATTTAAATTTATGTATAGATGATAGTATAATCCAAGTGTTTATCAGTATGAAATGGGGCGGTTGAACTTAGTTCAACTGCTATTTATGGTTCCACACTACTACAAGGAACCCATATAAGTTCATCATGTCTGTCTGTCTGCCTGTTTGTCTGTGTAAAGTGTAATATTTAGTAATGTTCAATCGGTAAAGTTTTTTTTCTGTAGTAGTGTGGGTAGTGTAGTTAGTTGTATTTAGTAGTTAGTTTTACGTACTTATTATTGTAGTAGTTCGTTAGAAGGAACAAAATCACTTTGCCCGTAATAAAAAAAAAAAATCACAAAAAAATTGGTAGGTAATGTTTTTTTTTTTTTTTTTTTTTTATGCGTTGAATGACGTTACGAGCTAGTCGTTCACCAGATGTTAAGCGACACGGCCGCCCATAACAGTTGCAGTGTCAATCGTTAATGTTTTCTACGGTCAACACAATGATGATTGGTGTCCAAAAACAGACAGTATAGAGAAACTGTGCCAAACTTCAGCAAGTTACATCGTCTGCAAACTACAGTTAGGAAAGAATTATAACGAAAAAGTTGTACGTCACGTGGCAGATTTACGACTTCCCTTTACTTCCCAGTTGTTTGCATTTGAAGCCTTCGGACCCTTTTCAAACTGTGAAAAGCTGAGCATAACCGTTTTGTTAGCAGAATAATCGAGACATCCTTTTATAAAAGTTTCGTAGAGCCAAAAAAGACTTCCGTAGAGCTTTGCAGGACTTTTGTAGAGCTATATAGGAATTCTATATAATAAGCTATCTATGTGAAAAATGTCATCAAATTCGTTTAGCAACAGTCGGTTTAGCCGGAGGCGGTAGGTTCGATTCACGTGACAGGACAAGCATTTGTGCACAGAAAAAAGCACAAATACTTGTTCTGTCTGGAATGGACGTATGTGTCTGGGAGTTGTGGGACCATGGTCCGCGTAGTTCCTGGGTCCCTAGGTACGGGGAATCTTAGTTAGGGTCCAGGATCTATGTATGTGATCGTTGGGCGTTATTTATTTTTTTACACGGATAGTTGAGCTGCTCGGAGATGCTTGGGGTTTCCTTGCGAGATAAGATTCGAAATGAGGAGATCCGCAAGAGAACTAAAGTTACCGATATAGTTTTGAGAATCAGCAAGTTGAAGTGGCAGTGGGCGGGCCACATCGCTCGTAGAACTGACAACCGATGGGGAAGAAAGGTTCTCGAGTGGCGACCACGAACCGGAAGACGCAGCGTAGGCCAGCCCCCCACTTGGTGGACCGACGACCTGGTTAGTACCGCGGGGAGCCAATGGACGCAAGAAGTAAGCAGCCGCTAAAAGTGGCGCTCTTTGGGGGAGGCCTATGTTCAGCAGTGGACGTCTTCAGGCTGATGATGATGATGATAGTAGAGCTACAAAAGATTTTCGTAGAGCTACGAAATACGTTTATTGAGCTACAAAGGACTTTTGTAGAGCTACTATAGGACTTTTATTTTACAAAGTGTTGAAAAGTGTGAATGGAAATGAAAGAGTCAAAACTGCGCGTCGATAGAGATCTTAAAAACGCCCACTGTATTTATTTAAGGTTTTTATATTTGCATGAGGATATTTAGTTTTACCCCAGAGCAGCCATAGATGGAAGCTTTTAGCAAAATAAAACAAAGCCCTTCATATTATGTCACTTAGGAATAGTTTACATTTTATTCAGTGAAAGAATTTTTAGGATCAATAGTTTTAGAGATTAGGGCGCAGATATTAACTCACAAACTTTACTGCTTTCTAACATTAGTATAGATAATGTTTTATTAATAAAAATAGCCTCAAAAGGTCAGCGATAAAGTCTCTATCGTTATGAATTTTTAATGAAAGTGTCGCCGCTACTCATTATGCCTTTATCAAACTTTCTCGCCCTTGTAACATTCCTGAACCGGTAAAAATAAATATCATCATCATAATCGCATTAAAACGTCCACTGCTGAACATAGGCCTCCCCCAGAGAGCTCCACTTTGAGCGGCTGCTTGCCTCCTGCATCCAAGGGCTCCCCGGTTTGGGTCGTCAGTCTACGTAGTGGAGGGCCGGCCTACGCGTCTTCCGGTTCGTGGTCGCCACTCGAAAACCTTTCTTCCCCATCGGTTGGCAGTTCTATGAGCGATGTGGCCTGCCCACTGCCATTTCAACTAATAATAATTCTAAGAGCTACATCGGTTTAGTTCTCCTGCGGATCTGCTCATTCCGGATCTCATATTGCAGGGAAACACCGAGCATAGCTAGAGAGGCATAGCACGCTGGGTAACTTTGAATAAACCTAAATAAACTCTAAAACAAGCTTCATAATACTTAAAACACCAACCCTACACTATCGGTATAATATTCACCTCAACGTAGGTGTCATGATCGTTGGCCGTAATAAGCTTAACGTGCTCTGTCCTATGATAGTCAGTGGAATGGAAACTTATAGAGCTGTTATCTAGCAGAGCAGCCCAATTACCGAGGCGGAGCGGCGCGGCGCGGCGCGGCGGCCGGCGCCAGGAGATTACGAACATCCCCGTTTACACCACCAATGTTAGAACAAACCAGATGGTGTGATTGATCATAATTTTGCTTGTTATTTATTCATTTATGTATGTATCTACACACTTGTTGCACACTGAACTCAGATTAAAGCTAACACAGAAAAAACAAACGAAGTGCATCAAATATGTATTTTGTAGACATAGGTTTTATATATACATTTATTTAACTTGGGTGGGTTTGCGTTTGACTACATCTCACCTGATAGTAAGTGATGATGAGGTGAAAAGTGGAGCATGCTTACCCAGACATAACCTATTTAACTTTATTACCTAACCTATAACTACAGTATGGGGAGCTTCAAGAAAAGTGTTAAAAGAGTCCTCTCTAAGGGTAGGCAACGCACCGGCAATGCCTTCGGTGTTGCAGATGTCCATAGGCGGCGGTGACCACTTACCAGCCAGGCCAGGTGGGCCGCCTGCTTGATTGCCACTCGTCTCATAAAAAAATTTACTCTTGACACTTAAGTTGTAAGTGGATGGAAATACCGACGACAGAAGTCAGTTCTATTCCTTAGTTATCTCAGTTTAATCCGCTTCTGAACTTTCTGACACCATTCTGGTGTTCTGTGATTCTTTGGCTTGTACTCACTACCACCCAGTCTGTCAACTCTAATCTACCCTTAATAAAGTCCACATTTGCTCAAAAACTAACAGAGCAAATGCTTTACACAAGCAACATCAAAAATCTTTAGCACGTCGTGATAGAGATCATTTCACAGAGACAACATTTCACGACAATATTTAGCACTTATTTTTGTTGTCATAAGAGTTATTTTTGTCTGGTTAACGACAACTCGGAAAGGAAATTACCTGACACAGGATTGCTCTTTTTATGTTTTAGTACTTAACGCGTTGTGTGAGGGGTTAATTTGGCGAAGCAGGCGCCGCGTCCCGTCCTGTATGACACAGATATCGCATTAGTGGTCAGTAGACTGAGTTTGATTTGCTGTGGGCACCGTCCTTAGATGTTAGCTTGTTATCATGAAAGTTGGTCAGACGGGACCAATTTAACTTAATTTCCATGAGTGTCGCAAATCGAAAGTTTTGAAATGACAAGTGATCTTTTCCTGCAACATATTGGGAGGAGATTGAATTTTCGGAAACTTCTACGACATAACAGGAAGACATCCTTCAAATATCAAACTCAGATTCAGTGGTTTGGATTGTACGTTGTTTGTCAGTTAGTCTGTCACACAAGACAAAGGTGTTTTATTGATATTGTACATATTGTAACCAGGAGCACTTTTTAAACATTTGTGTATTTTTTTTTTCAATATACTTATACTATTGAGCTGTTCACTAGTAAACCACAGATTAAGACACTGAACGTTTTTTTTCAATCAGTGTTTCCAACCAGATAAATAATTCATCCAACTTATTCAAAAATAGGATCTATTTAGGTACAATAAATGTACCTACGTCATTAATATAGATGATTGGATGGATCAGAATAAAATTAGTCTATTTTTAATAAGTAAACAATTAAACATGTTCCCATGAAAGTTGTTATTATTATTAACAAAAAACCAAATTAATTAATTGATTTATTTGTTGAGATAATTATAATGAGAATAATTATTAAGTAACAGATTTTATTTATTAAAAATAACCGGCCAAGTGCGAGTCGGACTCGCACACGAAGGGTTCCGCGCCATTATCTATCCCTGCCATCTAATGTTGAGTAGCAGTACTATTTACAGCAGTGCCATCTATGACTCACCTGGTAAAAAGAGAAAAAAAACACGTGTGTTGTATCGGAGCCCCCTTAAATATTTATTTTATTCTGTTTTTTAGTATTTGTTACTATAGCGGCAACAGAAATACACATTCTGTGAAAATTTCAACTGTCTAACTATCACGGTTGATGAGATACAGCCTGGTGACAGATGGACAGACAGATGGACAGTGGACCCTCAGTAATAGGGTCCGTTTTACCCTTTGGGTACGGAACCCTAAAATGAAAAAAAAGGTGACAAGTAATGGTCATTCTTAACCAAAATTACATTACCATTTTAATGTAATGTCATGTAATTAGGTACTATATAAAAAAATAATTTATAAGTTTATGTTACTCTTGCTCATCTATACCTACTTATGCAGGCCTCCCCCATCAAACGTCATTTTGGACGCTTATCACTGCATGGGGAGGGATTTTCCATAGTCACCACGCTTGGCAGGCGGCTTGGTGATCGCAGAAGATTTTAATGTACCGAAGAGAATGCTGCTGTCCATTCCCTGGATATTACCTTTACCGGCTCTTACGGCACCCACGGGAAGAGATGGGGTGGTCCTATTCGCAAATTAATAATTAATTTATTTACTTCATAGTTATTATTATTACAAAGCAACTTTTATTTCTGAATGTTTGTTATGTTTTCACAACTTGATGAACAAATATATATGACAGGTGTGGACTGTGGAGACAGCTTAGACCCAGGTGAAGTATATATCTAGGCGTATAGGCACATAACTCACCGCTTACTTCACTAAGAGTCTCACAAAACGTAAAGATTTAATTAACGCTGTCACGTTTCCAATCGTTGACAGGCAATGATTAAATTCAACTAATGTTTATGGGTAAGGCTGTAACAGATATTAAAAGTAAGGCTGTAATACTCGACTGTTGTTAGATTTTTAAATAATAGCAAAAGTAATAATCCCGTAAGAGTGTTTTATAAATTCATCAGAATACCCGTGTGATATTTGGCATCATTAGACGCTAAAGTAATTGGGTTCAAAATAATTTGTAATAATTATGTACCCTAATATGTAACGAACACAAATGACGTAGGATAAAATATAATTACCATTGTTAATTATTATGCTATGGAAGAAAGATAGATAACACCAAAATCAGTCCGCAATTATAAATGGAATTAATTATAAACAAAATCAAAGATTAAGGTTTTTCCGTGGGAAGCCGATGGATGCACGAGGCGAGCAGCCGCTTAAAGTGGCGCTCTGTTGGGGAGGCCTATGGTGATGAAGTTTTTTGTGCAGACAATGATTTCACAAATTACAAACTTTTCCAATAATCTGAATGGACTTGGTTAACTTTAAAAAGTAATTGACCATTTTGCAATTTGCATTAAGCAATAAAAATGACTAGAATCGCCACACGACTCTGCATGGCCTGACGTGTTCTAGTTAACTCTAGGCTATCTAAGGTATATAATTATTAGTTAGTTTAGTTTTCATTCAAATCAAGACATCAGTAACTCATCTCGTTTGAATAAACATAATGAATAAAAAATTGCCAGACTACGAAAGGAGAGGATTTTTTTTTTCACAGATTGACAAATAGGTCTGCTCCGGCTACGAGTCGAGCCTAAAAGTCAAATGTTGGAAAACAGGGTTACTCGGAGAAGTGCAAATTAAGGATTAAAGAGGCGACATTTTGGCGACAAGGGGGGAGCCGTCTCCCCTCTTGCCCTCTTTTGCCCCATCTTATACAGATCAGGCCTCAGTTGGTTCCCATTAACCTATCAATAAATCGAGTCTTCTGGTCATACTTTGGCTCGGAGTTTCAGAGATACGAAACCTTCAAGATTTCAATTTGTTATAGTACATTTTTGGCTTCAGTATAATTGGAAAGGTGTTTAGGCAGTTTCCTTTTCCGCTATATTACGGCTTCGCTAACTTTGATGGAGTTCAGTTTGATGTGATTGAGGTCATTTTTAGGGTTCCATACCCAAAGGGTAAAACGCGCTCTATTACTAAGGCTCCGATGTCCATCCGTCTGTCTATCTCTCTATCTGTCTCTCTGTCCGTCTGTCACCAGGCTGTAACCATGATAGTTAGACAGTTGAAATGTTTACAGATGATGCATTTCTGTTGCCGCTATAACAAAAAATACTAAAAAGCAGAATAAAATAAATTTTATTTATTTATTTTTTCGTAAACAGAATTGTAGCACCATTACAGAATTTCCAATGCGATGTTACAACTTATAATAATAAATATACGGATGCGATAGGTATTTATAGTTAAGATATACTATTGTTTTCTATATACCTTAAAGCTACTTCCATGAAGTTCGACAGGCTGCAGTTAAAAATGTCCACTCCCTCGGATATCAAATTAATCCAGCGTATGGCGCGTGACCGAGGAACGAGGAGATCCGCAGGAGAACTAAAGTGACCGATATAGCTCTTAGAGTTAGTAAGTTGAAGTGGCAATGGGCAGCCCACATCGCTCGTAGAACTGACAACCGATGGGGAAGAAAGGTTCTCGAGTGGCGACCACGAACCGGAAGACGCAGCGTAGGCCGGCCCCCCACTCGGTGGACCGACGACCTGGTGAAAGCCGTGGGGAGCCGATGGATGCAGGAGGCGAGCAGCCGCTCAAGGTGGCGTGCTCTGGGGGAGGCCTATGTTCAGCAGTGGACGTCTTCAGGCTGTTAATGATGATGATGGCGCGTGACAATGGAGAGTATTTAAGAAAGTTCGTACGAGGTGTGATGACGGCGAGGGTGGCGGGGCGGCGGCGCGCGCCCACGTACTCGTCGGGCGCGCCGTCAGCACCTCCCCACACATACTTCACGAGCGCGAGGTCTCTCCGCACCGGCAGCCGACTGTACCTGACCAAATATTCAAGGGCTCCCATACAACAAACGTGATTTTTTTTGCTCGTTTACCAGATGAGTCATAGATGGCGCTGCTTTAAATAGTACTGTTACTCAGCACTAGATGGCAGGGATAGATAATAGTACGGAACCCTTCGTGCGCGTGTCCAACTCGCACTTGGTCGGTTTTATTTATAATCTTGGTAATTTGTTCGCAATCGAGTGCGACACACACAATGCATGCCTACCTACCGAATCAGCCGTAAGACGTCCACTGCTGAACAAACTGTGGTCTAGTCATATTGAGATGTAGTCCTCAAGCTTCTAATACACCACGCTTGGTAGGCGTCGTGGTGATCAGTAGATTATAATATAGACCGAGGTCGGTATATTAGTTTTGTTTGTCTACCCACATACAAAACTTACGCTGGGACAAAAATTGGGAATGTAAGTACATAATATCCAAGTCGCTTAATTTCATAGTGAAAATTAATTGGAAGTGAGAAGTACCGTAGTTAATGTAGGTATGTACATCTCTGAAGATCATCATCAGCCTGAAGACGTCCACTGCTGAACATAGGCCTCTCCCAAAGAGCGCCACTTTGAGCGGCTGCTTGCCTCTTGCGCTCATCGGCTCCCCGCGTTTCTGACCAGGTCGTCGGTCCACCTAGTGGGGGGCCTACGCGGCGTCTTCCAGTTCGTGGTTGCCACTTGCCACTTGAGAACCTTTCTTCCCCATCGGTTGTCCGTTCTACGAGCGATGTGGTTTTCATCATATCTTCACCAAATTTACAAACTAGGACCATCACCTAAAGTTCTTCTCAATTAAAAAAAATTACGTCAGTCGGTCCTGAAATCTGGAAGAAATCGGTGAATATACATGAAAAAATACATACTGTCCAACTTAACTGTAGGACCTCCTCCTTTTTTTGAAGTTGGCTAATAACACGATGTTTGTTTTTATAAAACTGAGGATAACGACTAAGGTAGCGTTACGCTGCGCGCGGATTGAGAACTGGCTTTTAAGTGAGGCAGCCAAAACACACGCATTTTTTTCTAGTCTACTCTAAAACGCGCATACATGTGACCAATATCTTAGGTATATTCGCACCTTTTGAGCTTCTCTTCTAATTCCGCAATGGCACCAGTTTTATCCTGTTCTCCGGGAATGTGTAGGCGCAAGGGTGTCCAACTGTCCAGTCTATACAGGTTGCGTCCCACTCATGGCCACAGCGTCTTCATGGAATCACGAGTAATTCCGTCGGGTTTTCACCATCACGTAGAGACTATTGTTAGGTTCGTAAAAGTCCGTAATTATCACTGGTTTTCACCGGTGACAAATACGGATTGTATCGTTGAGGCGTGCTAAGCAGTTATTGGCACTTCTGTCACAGGGAAGGCTGTAGTTAGCAAGTGGGTCGGCATGACTACTGGCAGCGGCGGAGGACACCATTATTTTGAGTTAATATGAAAGTTATTATTAACCTTGCTTCGGAGGGCATGACATTTAAGCCATTGGTCCCGGCTATTGTCATGGCCGTCGTTAAGCCAAGTCAGCCGCTCGTTGTTGGCTTAAAATATTTGATACCAGGGCTCCACGAGTAGAAAATACAAATTTAGTTATCTTTTTAAATTAGATACTTATATTCCAACTGAATTATTTTTCATTACTACACTAAAGATTTGGTAGAAGTTTTAGAATGTGTAAGTGTTTTTAGGGTTTCGTACTCAAAGGGCAAAACGGGCCCTATTACTAAGGCTCCGCTGTCTGTCCGTCTGTCACCAGGCTGTATCTCATGAACCACGATAGTTAGACAGTTGAAATTTCCATAGATGATGTATTTCTGTTGCCGCTATAACAACAAATACTAAAAAACTGAATAAAATAAATTTTCAAGGGGGCTCCCATACAACATACGTGATTTTTTTGCCGTTTTTATAGATAATGGTACGGAACCCTTCGTGCGCGTGTCCGACTCACACTTGGCCGGTTATTTAAATAACGCTTAATTTAAAAACTCTTAATTTCAAAGGTGGTAAAAACTGCAGCAATCAGGAAAATAACAGCCGTTTTCATTCCGCTAATGAATGAGAGGACTTATATAGTTTATTGAGCGCCGCCCTACATAAACATTTCATTGAGGGCAACTAAAACGTAAAACATGTTTTATTGATGTAAGTGTGTGGGTGTGTCCGAGTGTGGCTTCCTGTGTGTGTCTATGTTTTATGTGTTGTTCCTTAAATAAATGTTTGATGAGATATCAATGCGAGCGTTATTCGCTTGCCGATCAACACTGATTTTATGAATGTTTATGATAGTGGCTTTCTTCTTTGTTGTATTATTATAATTAGCTCATATACGTTCCCACAGCTGAGCTTGGGCCATCTCTCACAGGGAAAGGATCTAAGCTATGGTTCAGCATGCTGGCCAGGCGCGGATTGGTATATTAGTTAGTATAGATGACACATTTTGAAAGTGCCACCGGCTCTGAAAGTTTTCTATATCATGATGATTAAAAAAAAGATTTTAGGTATTCTAAATTAGTTATTATTAAGAATCACATTAACAGCTGGAAGACGTCCACTGCTGAACATAGGCCTCCCCCATAGAACCCCACTTTTGACACTTGATTTTCCATAATCACCACGCTTGGCAGGTGGCTTGGTGATCGCAGGAGATTTTAACGTACTGAAGAAAATGCTGCTGCCCATTCCCTGGATTTTTCCTTAGCCGGTTGTTACGGCACCCACGGGAAGAGATAGGGTGGTCCTATTCGCAAACCGGGACCACACGTCCAATATTAATAATAATATTAAGAATACTCTTTTGTAAGTAATTCTATAGTTTTGTTTCAATCTATAACTATTTGAACTATACACTTTGGAGGTGCAAGAGTGTGGATCTGCCTGCACCCTAGTGTTAGTTTACTTATAATTATGCTCTTCTTGTGTGTAGTGATTCATTTTATTGTATATGTTTTTCTCCAACAGAATGAGTTGAGTTAATTTACCTAATTTAATTTTATGAATTGATATTATTATGTGCAATATGGACCCAATATGTCTGAAATAAACTATGACCATTTAATTTAGTTTTAATCCGGTAACATAGTTATATATTCTTCCATAATGATAAATAGTAAATGATCAAACTCGAAATAATAATGTTTCTACAGCATTCAGCCTTGGATTCGATATCAAACCAAATGAAGCAATTCGAAGAAAGATCGTCTGAGAATTTTACTGAAACAATAATTTAGGAGAGCTTGCGAGAATTCTCTCATTGTTTCTTGGATACAATATATTTTATACAAAAAGATCTTCCTTGTTGTGTCTCCCAGACAACATCTATTTGTCAAACATTATTTTTTCTAAAAAGGTCAAGTAATATTGTTGAATATTTAAAAACCAATATCAAATAGACATTGGAAACTGTCAACTTCCGAAAATAACCGATGTGATACGCTTCTTAAATAATAAATATGTCTTAAAAGACAAAGTATAATAATGGCTGAAATATTTATACCTCCAATTTCATGCGGTATTACAAAATTTAAAAAGAAACTACAAGACCGGTATATATAGACATAATTATAATATTGCTGCTTCAGATATAAAACAGTTACTTTATTGTTGCTGAACTGGTTAAGCGCCACGCGGTCTATATCGGCCGTAACGTTGATAATGTTACTTATGTACACTCAGGTAGGTACAAGTCGTGTTTTTAAATCTTGACGAAACTTGGTACACAAGTTCTACAATTTCATTCTTTTTCGTTGGAGGATTTTGATAGGATATGGTATTTCCGCCAAAAAGGTGGTAGTTTTTTGCCACCCAATTTTTATATTTGGAGAAAAGAAACATTCGATACTACAGAATCTCAAATAAAAACAAAATCGGTCAAGAGCTTGTCAAGATGCATAAAGCCGTGAAGTCACTTGTGCTTGTGAGGCAGAAAACTACTCATCATCATCAACTGTAGTCTGAAGACGTCTACTGCTGAACATATGCCTCCCCCAGAGAGCGCCTGTGGCTGCTCCCCCCTGCATCCATCAGCTTCCCGCAGTTTTCACCAGATCGTCGGCGGGCCGGCCTACGCTGCGTCTTCTGGTTCGTGGCCGCACTCGATAATCTTTCTTTCCCATCGGTTGTCAGTCCTGCGAGCGATATTGCCTGCCCACTGCCATTTTAATTCGCTAATTCTAAGAGCTGTATCGGCCACTTTGTTTCTCCTCATTACGGATCTTATCTCGCAGAGAAGCACCGAGCATAGCTCTCTCCATAGCCCGTTGCGCGACTTTGAGCTTACTAATGAGGCCAACAGTAAGAGACACACTGATTAAAAACCTGTTTTCAGGCTCTTTGGTATTTTGGACCCATATTAAGTTTGTAGATCCTATAAATAAATAAAAAACATAACTAAAAATAATAATGAATAGAAAATGATATTTTTTAATATAAGCTTCATCAACTTTGCTTTAAAACAAAATATGCATAATTTTGTCAATAGCACGGTTGGCACAGCGACACACCACCACGTTTTAATTTCAACTCTAACATGAAAGAGTTAGAAGCTAAAATAAAAGATCCCTGAAGAAACGCCTCACTGATTGCATTCGCTTTTTAATGACCACCACCTGATAGCACATTATCAAGCGATAACAAACAACTAATAGATTCACGGCAAAAGTAAACCTCATTCTAAATGAGTCGACAAAAACCTGGAAAAAAGTTTATAAATTACTTACAAAACGATTCTTTAACTGCAACAGAACGTCTCGTAGCAACAGAAACTTAAACCGAAGCACAAACTCAAAACTTTAAACGAAATTCACTGTAATATCTGATTGGGGCACTGGCGAGTACAACATCGCAGGATCGAGTAAAGTTTCACAGGGAGAGCGAGCGGAGAGCACGTGCTATCGCTACGAGCGCCGAGCGCTAACTGCTGTTTTCGCGACATTCCTACTACTCGCTGAAAATGGATGGTCCGTAGCCATTCGTAGCGTCCTGTAGCTGTGGCTCGTAGAGGTTCCGTAGCTTTGGAAATCGTCTATGAATTTGGTTACCATTTATGATAGGGTTTTTCTGTAGGAGTTTATTTAGCCACTTTGCCTGATCTACTTTAATTATCAATTGATTTATTCAATACCTATACCTTAAACCGATACAAAAAACTAAAGTATGATTCAGGTACTTGCTACATAGCTTTTAATTATTTTTAACATCAAGTGAAAATTTTTGATTCATTTGTTTTTAGTTGACGTAATATTGGTACGGTACGGTCGGGGTTGTCCCGTGTGGTCCCGGTTACGAATAGGACCACCCCATCTCTTCCCGTGGGTGCCGTAGAAGGCGGCTAAGGGAATATCCAGGGAATGGGTCGCAGCGTTCCCCTCGGTCTTGGTGGCAATCAATCTTCACCTACTGCGATCACCAAGCCGCCTGCCAAGCGTGGTGATTATGGAAAACCCCCCCCCCTAATGACAAGCACAAATAAAAACGGCCCCCAGTCCCCGGCAGCTCTGCTATCCCGTGGCTACGGTAGCGGCCACGGTAACGGCAGGGCAAGGGGTGCGAAGAATCCCCGGCAGACGCCCGGCTACCAACCCCAACGACGACCCCTGGCCCTGGCAACACATAACGTGCGCACACTGAAGGCTGACGAAAGGATGGTCGAGCTAGAGGCGGAGATGGGTAAGTTACGCTGGGATGTAATGGGATTGTCAGAAGTCCGAAGACAGGGACAGGACACGATAATCCTAAATTCCGGTAACTTATTCTTCTACCGGGAGGGAGACCAACTCTCCCAAGGGGGTGTCGGGTTTCTCGTCCGCAAGTCTCTCGTCAACAACGTGGTCAAAGCCGACAGTGTGTCGGCCAGGGTAGCGTACCTGGTACTCCGAATAACCAAACGGTATTCGTTGAAGGTTATACAGGTATACGCGCCGACATCGGCACACTCAGACGATGAAGTAGAAGCTATGTATGAGGACATATCCGAAGCCATGCATACTTCCGAAACATACTTCACCGTTGTGATGGGAGACTTCAATGCGAAGTTGGGCACAAGGAATAGCGATGAGCTGAGAGTGGGGCCATTTGGATACGGGCAGCGGAACCCTCGAGGACAGAGGCTGGCTGACTTCATGGAGAAGGAGGGACTCTTTATGATGAACTCCTTCTACGAGAAGCGGCCATCCAGGAAGTGGACGTGGATAAGTCCCGACGGTTCCACTAAAAATGAGATAGACTTCATCATGACGACCAAGAAGCACATATTCGATGATGTCTCTGTGATCAGCAAGGTGAAAACCGGTAGCGATCACCGTATTGTTAGAGGCACATTGAATATCAATGTTAAGCTCGAAAGGTCACGTCTGGTGAAGTCTACGCTCCGTCCAAATCCTGTCCAAATCCAAAACCCCGAAGGCTTTCAGCTGGAACTCCAAAATCGCTTCCAGTGCCTAGCCGACTGTAACACAGTGGACGAGCTAAACGACGGGTTGGTGGAAACTGTCCAAGCTGTTGGATCGAAATTCTTTAAGACCCAACGCCGAAAGAAGACTCAAAAGCTCTCAGAAAAAACTCTTGAGCTAATGGCCGACCGGAGCGAAATGAAGCTGCAGTCTTCAGTTGATATGTCAGCCTACGGTGAACTCAATAAACGAATCTGGAGTTCCTTGCGACACGACTTGCGTGCTCTTAGTACTTCACGTATTGAGGCCGCAATTGAGCGGAACCAAGGCTCTAAAGTGTTCGCAAAGGATTCGTCTATTGGGCAACACCAAATGACAAAACTGAAGACCGAAAATGGTAGCGTCATTTCATCCAAGCCTGAGATTCTGAGAGAGATCGAGAACTTCTATGGACAGTTATACACCTCGACACGTAAGCCCGCTACTAACACAGCTCAGGACATCAGAGCCAAGTTAGTCCGACACTATACCGAAGATATCCCGGACGTCAGCCTGTACGAGATTAGAATGGCCCTCAAACAGCTTAAAAACAACAAGGCACCAGGTGAAGATGGAATTACGACCGAACTTCTGAGAGCGGGTGGTAGACCGGTACTTTTAGTCCTCCAGAAGTTATTTAATTCTGTCATCCTTGAAGGTATAACGCCAGAGGCATGGCACAAGAGCGTGGTGGTGCTCTTCTTCAAAAAAGGCGATAACACCTTATTGAAGAACTATAGGCCCATCTCGCTCTTGAGTCATGTGTATAAGCTGTTTTCGAGAGTCATTACGAATCGTCTCGCACGCAGGTTTGATGAATTCCAGCCTCCCGAACAAGCCGGTTTCCGAAAAGGCTTTAGCACCATAGACCACATCCATACGCTGCGCCAGATTATACAGAAGACCGAAGAGTATAATCGGCCGTTATGCCTAGCGTTTGTGGACTATGAGAAAGCCTTCGATTCAATCGAGACTTGGGCGGTACTGCAGTCCTTGCAGCGATGCCAAATTGACTATAGGTATATCGAAGTTTTGAAGTGTTTGTACAGTAAGGCCACTATGTCAGTCCGACTACAGGACCAGAGTACGGAACAAATTCCATTGCAAAGAGGCGTGAGACAGGGAGACGTTATTTCTCCGAACTGTTCACAAACGCATTGGAGGATGTTTTCAAGCTCTTGGAGTGGAAAAGATCTGGCATCAACATAAATGGCGAGTACATCACTAACCTTCGTTTTGCCGATGATATAGTCATAATGGCGGAATCGCTCGAGGACCTTAGCACCATGCTCAACGACCTCAGTAGAGTCTCCCAGCAGGTTGGTCTTAAGATGAATATGGACAAGACAAAGATCATGTCTAATGCTCATGTTCCACCTATACCGGTAATTGTTGGGAACGATACTCTCGAAGTTGTCGACAAGTATGTCTACCTAGGACAGATTGTCCAATTAGGTAGGTCCAACTTCGACAAAGAGGTGGCGCGAAGAATCCAACTCGGCTGGGCAGCGTTCGGGAAGCTTCGTCCTATCTTTTCGTCCAAAATACCGCAGAGCCTGAAAACGAAAGTTTTCAATCAGTGTGTGTTGCCAGTGATGACTTATGGAACTGAGACATGGTCTCTTACTGTTGGCCTCATTAGTAAGCTCAAAGTCGCGCAGCGAGCTATGGAGCGAGCTATGCTCGGTGTTTCCCTGCGAGATAAGCTCCGGAACGAGGAGATCCGCAGGAGAACTAAAGTGACCGATATAGCTCTTAGAGTTAGTAAGTTGAAGTGGCAATGGGCAGGCCACATCGCTCGTAGAACTGACAACCGATGGGGAAGAAAGGTTCTCGAGTGGCGACCACGAACCGGAAGACGCAGCGTAGGCCGGCCCCCCACTCGGTGGACCGACGACCTGGTGAAAGCCGCGGGGAGCCGATGGATGCAGGAGGCGAGCAGCCGCTCAAGGTGGCGTGCTCTGGGGGAGGCCTATGTTCAGCAGTGGACGTCTTCAGGCTGTTGATGATGATGATGATGATGAATATTGGTACATTTAGTACCTAGTCGTTGTGCCAGCTGCCCTAGCATGGACGGTAGAGAAAACTGTGTTTCCCCGTTTTTTTCATACTTGCTTACATGTCAAGGGGAGTAAAACAGGGGAAAGGCGATTTGGTTTACCGTCCATGTTAGTTGATGAAGGCAGCTAGTTGATGAAAATTACAGTAACTTTGATTTTTGATAAAAAAAAGAAGAAAAAACAATTTACTAACACTAGGATGATGACAAGAAACGTTTTTTATTGTTATTCATACCATTGAACATGGTAACACACTATGAATAGGAAAATTGCAAATTTACCAACATTTTTCTACCAGGAAACGCAGGTCAACGACCTCAATTAAGATGTTTTAGTATCCGAAACAATATCTCAGGGCCCCCGGGATCGATTCCTCACGGCTCTGTGTCGGCTGTCTCGTAAAATACGTTGATATATCGACTGGATTACGATTAGGACTCCCTTTTTGTTCCTTGATCGACAATTTTATGATAGCAAATATTAAGTTACTGATCGAGTGAAATTTTGGGTGTGTATCAAATGCTTTTGAGCCTGAAAATACAATAAAAATATAAAAAAAACTAGTCTGTTTAGGGTAAAAGATGGAAACGAATAGGCTGCTGTGATTACTGTAGTCAACTCAAATATCATACTCGAATTTCTGAATCACTTTCGGCATTCACAACTCAAAGACCATGTACAGCTAGCATATGTTAGCAGTTGTGGTTTGAAGGGTACAGTAGCTAGAGAAATTACTGGGCACTAATGAGAGATTTTATGACCTGATCTCACAGTCTACGAAACTTAGTATTAGACTGTGCTGAGGTCTCAGGATGACACGCTTAACATCAGGGCATTGTAGCTAGTGAAATTACTGGGCAAATGAGACTTAAGAACTGATCTCACAGTCTAGAAATATTTTTTAGACTGTGTGTTATCTCAGGATGACGCGCGCAGTACGCTGTGTCACGCGAAAGTTTTAATTTAGATTTCCGAGTGACACTGGAATCTGTAATGGGTGGCCGTGACACTTAACACCAGGTGAACGACTAGCTCGTCACGTCATTTGCTTACATAAAAAAGGCGAATGATTAACTCGTCACGACATTTATTAACATAAAAATTAAAAAGCAATCAGATGAAATGAGGGTACCCAGCGTAATATTATTTCC
The DNA here is from genome assembly GCA_910589525.2 of Ennomos quercinarius. Taxonomy (NCBI): domain Eukaryota; kingdom Metazoa; phylum Arthropoda; class Insecta; order Lepidoptera; family Geometridae; genus Ennomos; species Ennomos quercinarius. The sequence continues at coordinate 19,206,219 of OU342492.1, read as the reverse complement.
TCTTGTGGGATCCACAGCCATAACTAGATAACGCGAAAATAAGGTCACTGAATTATTCAAGTGCTTACTTCTACGAAGATTTATCGCGAGACTTCGAATCCTAATTTAATATCTGATATGGATTAAATTCTGGTAATACACTTTTCATGGTTTCTTTTTTAAGTCTTTTCTATGAGATATTTATGCAAAAGATATTCAACACACTGTGGTTGAACAAAACTAAGTAAATCGCTAACTAATTCGTCACTAATGCTAGTATTAGTCACGAGTTAAATAGTTTAAGTCACGAGTTAGTGATTAGTTAGCTTTTGTTTTCCATCACTACGCTTGATAGGCGGCTTAGTGATCGCAGAAGATTTTAATGTACCGAGGAGAATGCTGCTGCCTATTCCCTGGATATTCCCTCAGCCGGTTCTTACGGCATCCACGGGAATAGATGGGGTGGTCCTATTAACGCACCGGGACCACACAGCCCCGGCTTCTAATCATACTCTAATGTAAATGAATGACGTAACGAGTTGGTCGTTCGCCTCATGATAAGCGTTACAGTTGCGCGTAACATTTAAGTAATAGCAGTGCCACTTAGAACTCTGAATTACAAAGTTTCCCTTGACACTGAACTGCGCTCGTCATACTGACTTCACCACAGTCTAGTAGGTAATGTAATTTTTGAGACTGCGGCAATGCAACGAGCGCAATATCATTCTCAGTTAATTACTTTCCATAGTAACTATGTACTATCATCATCATCAGCTTGAAGATGTCCAGCGCTGCTCAAAAACCATAGAGCCATAGAGCGCCACTTTAAGCGGCTCATTGCGTCTTGCATCCATCAGTTCACCGCGTTTTCGATCAGGTCGTCAGTCCACCTAGTGGATACTGCTTATTGAGACTGTCAAATACAATATGCATTGTTTATTTATATTTGTTACACCCGCCCCGGCCTCACACGGGTTAATTAGTTTTACGCCTCATCTCAGTCTAAAGGAAGAGAGAAGGAAGAGGGAAAAGGATAAATGGATGAAACAGTGATTGCAGGCAGGTTCTGGCGTACCTGCTTCCTCTCACCTTCATTCATTCATCATTTTCCCCCTTCTCTTCTCTCTTTTCCATAGTACAGGATATGAGTGGCTTTGGACCTAATACTGAAGGTTGGATATCTGTAATTTCTGAACCACAAAACCGACGACCTTGAAATATTTACGGGACAATATTTAAAGCACCCCCTTTCTAACAAAAAAAAGTAATGAATGAAATCAGAACACGCGTTAATGAATTACAACTAAGTACATATATTTACTTACGTCCCCTCTCCCGAAGGGAACCGTGCTGAATTTCGGGATCAAAGCATCTTATAACCTACCTCGTAATATGAACTCAAATCATGCCAAGTTTCATTTGAATCCATTTAGTAGTTTCGGCGTGATGCTCAGCCAAGATACAGACAGACAGACAAATATGAAAAAAATATAGTTTTGGCTTCAGCATAGATAATAGGGAGCCCTGTAAAAAAAAAATCAAGATATCTTTAATGTACAGAATTGGACTTGTTACAGTTTTATAATAAGTATAGATTGTGATCTCTGGGCAGGTCACAAATTCAGACATGTATGCACTGTACTTTCACTGGCTACAGTGCCTTTCAAACTGGAAGACACAGTAAAGCTTGTACACAACAGCTTGTTGTTGTGTTGTGTTGTTGTGTTTGTGCTTGTGCTTGTGTGCTTGTTGCTTGTGTGTTGTGTGTTGTTGTGCATCTTAGCGGCAGAATATCTTGGCAAGACAGTGGGTACCTGACCAGACAACCAGATGTACGAAAAAACGCCATCGCTACATGGCTAACATCCCGCATGTGCGAACAAAGCGATTTGCTTCCACATTTATCATGCGAACAGCCAAACAGTGGAACGCTTTGCCGGCGTCTGTATTTCCCGAGAACTACAATCTTGGAGTCTTCAAATCGAGAGTGAACAGGTATCTTCTAGGCAAGCGCGTTACATCCTAGACCGCATCGACACTTAACATCAGGCGAGATAGTGCTTAAGCGCAAGCCTATCGAACAATAAAAATAAAAAATAAACTATTGCGGATAGTCTAGTCTAGTCTAGTGAAACCTGTATTTATATTTATTCAGTGTTTAGTCTGAGCTGTCATCTGCAGGGACCGCGCGCGTGCAATTGGACGGCATGAGACTGTACCCATGCAGGCATCTATAAATACTTGGACGAGAATATAATCGTTGTATGCTAAGATAATTCAGGCGAGATGATGAGAAATATGTTACGAGGAGCTTTAGGAACGTAAAAATATCATCATCATCATCAACAAGCTGAAGACGTCCACTGCTGAACATACTCGTAGGCCTCCCCCATCCATCGGCTCTCCATGTCTTCCGGAGTAGCCTGCCCATTGCCATTTCAACTTGCTAATTTTACGAGCTATATCGGTCACTTTAGTACGCCTGCGGATCTCCTCGTTCCAGAGCTTAGCGCGACTTTGAGCTTACTAATGAGGCCAACAGTAAGAGACCACGTCTCAGTTCCATAAGTCATCACTGGCAACACACATTGATTAAGAACCATCGTTTTTTGGTTCAGCGAAGAAAATATTGTAATTGTATATTTTTAATGTTTTGACCTTACTAACAGTGAAGAGAACATCGTGAGGAAACCAGCATGTTCAATCATAAAATTCGGGAACATTCAGCAACGGCTAAGAGGAGAGCACGACCTCTGGAGCTTGTACGTATGACGAAGTTGATTCCTTACTTGCCTGCAGAGTGGCCCACTCCGGAGCCTCTGCAAGGGTCAGGAATAGGTTTTGGGGATCTCTGTCTTAGGGTGGATTTTTTGATCCGTATAGTTAAGGTAACCAATTGGTTTAAAAAAATGCTAACTAATTATAACTAATGGCTAAAATTTGTTAGGATTTTTAACCATTGGTTACCTTAACTACGGATTAAAAATCCTACGTAGGCTAACAACTACTCGTTTCAAATCTCTCTAAAAAAGGCAATTTCTATACCTATTGTCTAAATATACCACAAGGCTTTCTTTAGCTTAAGTTAAAATGCTTTTAAAAAGTACCTATTGGTGCTGTCTATGGACGAATCGTTGCTGTCAGATTAAATTTTTGTTATCACCTGCTTAATGTATTTGGAAAGCTTAGACATAGTCAGAAACTTCAACTAAACGAAAAGGCGTTGTATAACCCCACGCACACATTACAAAACTCATCTCGTCTCGTTTGCCCAGTAATTTCACTAGCTACAATGCCCTTCAAACCGGAACACAGTAGTGCTTGCACACTACTGCTTGGCGGCAGAATAACGTACCTACTTAGACGAACTTTGCAGAAAAGTACTACCACCTAGTAACATGTATCATATCATGTATTATTAATGGTTGCGTATTAAGAAAATTGGTTTTATAACAGCAACTAGACTTTTTGTAAAACTCCTAGGTGGCAACTGGAATCTAATTAAAGAAAAATCATAGACCTAACCGAAGATATTCTAGGTCTAAAACATTATTTTATCGCAACTAGTTGTCAAGAACGAGAAAAACTACTCGCCTGCAACTAGTTGCAAAAATTAGTTACCAAGACGGTCGGAAGCATTGACTATAAATCCAGTTGACCAATGATACAACTCCCCCTCATACGAAAATTAGTGATGTATTTCAACTAACACGGGATCCGGGAACGGGAACCCGTTGATGTCTTTTGTTCCATCCTGCTCTGTTCCTTGTAATTTCATGTCTTTGTCTCGTTTTGCTATCTCGCCCCCTGCCCGTGCAGGTGAGTCGTGTTTGTACGAGGAATTATGTTCACGAGCTATCAACGGACTTCATAATCTTTGGCTGGAAGCTATAAAACAAGCTATAATTATAACTCAGGGATACAGTTGTATTATATCAGTCAAAGAATCGGATCAGTAGTTCCATCAGTATTTATTGTATTCCACGTGATTCGTCGAACACTAATTTTCTGATGTGTGTAGCGGATAACACTGTACTGAACTTGAATCACTCTTGTAGACTTCATACCGCACAAACGGGGAATTTCCATTCCCGCCCCGTTCATATTCACCAAACCAAGCGAATACTAAATAACTTTATTGGAAACAGTAAAATAATAGCACCCTAAAAATAATGAATGCTACTTATAAATTCTCGGAGCTCATAAACTGTAAGTGGTAAAATAAATTTAATAAACAATAAATTTTACTTTTTCTCATTCACCGAGTGCAGTAATTTGGTGAATCACACCCACCACGTACAAGTTATAGTCGGACAGCTGCGGCTCTGGTGAAATATGTGTATTTTATTCACGCATAAAAACAAGATGAGGACGACTCTATCTCATTTTATTTAATTGCTAAAATTTTCAGGTGAGGAACAAACAACTTAAATATTCGGTTATCAAAACAGAAGTCCGGTTATTTTTATTGAATTGAATTAGTTTCTGTTACTATTTCTGTTCTACTACATCTAATATTAGTTAGGGCTTAGGAACTACGCTTGTGATTTAGTCATAACCTTGCTGGTAGCTCGATGGCAATGTTTTCAGCAAGACTATTTTACATGTGCATGTACTGTAAATAATTTGTAAACCGCTATGTCTAATTTACATAAATGGCGAGAATGAGAAATCAATACTCTGTAGCTTTCGCCAGAACCGTTTCTCCAACGGCGCGCGTACAATAGTCTATACCGCTTCCATACCGCTACATTCTTACCGCTGTCAGTCCTTGTTACCCAGCAGAGTTGTTTTGCAACCCGTTCGAACGGTCCCTAATGAAAACAATTTGAATGAGTTTGACGACTAGTAATGAAAGGTAATTCAATTTCACCAAATTGAGACTGACGCATTTAAACGTCGTTATTTACCTGACGAATTTCAATTTTGAGTATAATTTGGTCGCTGTTGTCTTTTAATTTTGCTTTTAAATTATTTTAAGCTTTGCCCGGTGACATTTAAAATGGGTGTTTACAAATAATTTGGCAATAAAAATAAATAAACGGATAGTAACGTTCTATTTTAAACTTTGAAACGAGCACAAGTAGGTACGGTCATTATGATCTGACGGTAATCTAAGCCATGTTATCTTACGAGCCCACCATGTCTGCGACTGGCCGTGGCTCGATATAAAGCGATAAAATTGGAAGAGACACTTTATTTCTGCATTGAATACTTATTGTGCGAGTAGAAATGCAATGTGGTAAGAGCGAGAAAACGATTGACCGCGACCGCGGTCGCAATTAACAACCTTTTTTCTATTAGCACGCATGATATTACTATTTTAAATTACTTGAACTGGCAACGAAGATAAATTATCTATGTTGATGTCTCATTTTTCAGAAGATCAAATAAAGGAAAACTCGATGGAAAAACGATTAGACACTGTTAGTCCTTGGATTTTCAAAAAATGTAATTGAATGATGATGAGCTAGTCGTTCGCTTGATGTTAAGCGTCACGACTGCCCATAACAGATTGTAGTGTCAATTGGAACTCTTAACTAAATAGTTTGCGTGACACTGCACTGCGCACGTCATCCTGAGAATAGATCATAAAGTCTCATTTGCCCAGTGATTTCACTAGCTATAATGCCCTTCCAACCGGAACACGGTAGTACTTGCACACTACTGCTTGGCGGCAGAATAACTGGCAAAGCGGTGGTTCCTACCTAGACGAGCTTTGTAGAAAAGTCCTACCTCCTAGTAAGTAGTGGTTTGCTAGTGAAAAGCTATTAGAAGTATATTGAAGAATAAAGAATAAACAGAAGTTTCAGAGGTGCTCCTGATTATTTTTTTTTTTTCAATATCACGGTTATTCGAGCACGTTGCAGACTTATGCTGGGTTTGATTATTTATTCTGATAAGATTCTAATTCAACGATTTTCAAGGAAGAATCAAAAGAGTCTCGTATCACTGCAAGATTAGGTACCCCCTCACAGTCTCGTGAGCTGTGACGTCATAAAGCTGTATTATTTATGGGACATTGTAGACATTATCTACTTACAACAGACAACAGTCTTGTTGAACATGTCGCCAACTGAGCCAGTTTTTTCCAAGTATTGCAATGGGAGGTTTTGAAATTATCAATATCTAGACCTAGGTTGGGGAAAAAGTCTTTTCGCATTATAGTAAGTATAAACTTGTAATAAAATCTCTTTGGCTGTATTATTTGTATCTGGCTGGTTTTGGTATCATTAAAAGTTTAAATTTTAAAGAAGATAATTCCATATTCAAATTAGGAAAATGTGTAATTTTTATTTGTTTTTCGTACTGTGAAGATGAGTGAATCTATACATTATTTCTAAGAAACTCGATACATTTTAAAATTTTACTACAAAAAAGGTAAAAATGCAACGCAAGCCGCGAAAAAAATTTGCGATGTTTATGGACCTAGTGCAGTGCCTGTGAGAGTAGCACAAATTTGGTTTAAGCGTTTTCAATCCAGAAATTTTGATGTCAAAGATGCACCTCGCTCTGGTCGCCCTATTACAGACAAAATGGATGCCATTTTTGAAAAAGTGGAGCAAGATTCGCATATCAGTAGTTATGACGTAGCTGAAGAACTGGGAATTGACCACAAAACAGTTTTGGCGCATTTGTAAAAACTAGGTACACAAAAAAGCTGGATATTTGGGTACCTCACGAGCTCACTGAAAAAAACCTAATGAACCGTGTACTCATTTGTGATTCTTTATTACGACGTAATGAAAACGAACCATTTTTGAAGAAGCTGATAACTGGTGATGAAAACTGGATCACGTACGACAAGAACGTGTGAAAAAGGTCGTGGTCAAAGGCCGGTCATGCTTCACAGACTGTGGCGAAACCCGGGTTAACTCGCAACAAGGTGATGCTGTGTGTGTGGTGGGACTGGAAGGGCATTATTCATTATGAGCTGTTTCCAGCAGGCAGGACCAACGATTCTGAACTCTACTGCGAACAACTGATGAGATTAAAGCAAGAAGTTGAGAGAAAGCGATCGGAACTAATCAATAGAAGGGGTGTGGTTTTTCATCATGATAACGCTAGACCTCACACATCTTTAGCCACTCAGCAAAAATTAAGAGAGTTTGGCTGGGAGGTGATAATGCATCCGCCGTATAGTCCTGACCTTGCACCTTCAGATTTCCACCTGTTTCGGTCTCTTCAGAATTCTTTAGGCAATGTCAGGTTAATATCACGAGAGGACTGCCAAAACTACTTGTCGCGGCTTTTTGATCAGAAGCCTCAAAATTTGTATAGCAATGAGATCATGTCCCTACCTACAAGATGGCAAAAAGTTATCACACAAAATGATACCTACATACTTTAGTTAAATGTAAATAAACTATATTAAAAATGTTTTGAATTTTCTTAAAAAATGCAAAGAAACTTTTTCCCCAACCTAATATATAAGGCTTCTAGAAATCCTAAATACTCTTATATACTTATTACACTTATTATTAATTATTATATGCTTTAGAATTCCTTTTAGTGAAGTATTAGAAACTACGAGGATTTCAGTCGCAAAAAATAACCACTTTTGTACAAAAACTTGTCCGTTCCATTTCCATCAACATTTTATTATTTTTTCGTCTAGATTTTATAAAAACTTTTCATTTTAACAACAAGCTAAAATGAAAAAACTAGACACAGCTCTAATTAAATAATGAGGGACGTTAAGCCTAATTAACGGCAAATAATACTAACCATCACTACGTTATACAGGGTCTTTGTAGTCTTTAATGAACAAGAGAGTTGTTGATTTTGTTAGTTAATTATAGAAAAATAAGATGTTACATGATTTACAAAGGGTCGAGGTCGACCAAATGACAGCAAGAATCGCGGGACATTGGATGGAAAGAATACAATACCTTAGATCATTATTAGAGTTCCAGAAGATGTTTTATTATTATACTTTGTTATATTATTAAATATTTAGATTGGTGTCGATTCGGTGATTTTAGAGATCTCTTATTTTAGCCCACTTTAAAATTTTAGTGCAGTCGCCAAGCGTCACAAAAGCTATTCGGTATTTACGTTGAACTTAATTTAGAACTGCTTAGCCGTGCAACTAAATGAAGTAACGCAACTCGCGCCTCTAGTGTCGAGTAGCTGTACTAGGTGATAGAAAAGTCTGCAGATAACGCAATAATTTATTTTAAAAACGTTTATTTATTTATTTAAAGTACCAATCTAATGATCGTAAAAAGTGATCAATAAATATGACGTATGACGTTTTGTTGTATTGAGTTGGGTTATAAAAAACTAGCCCGGCCCCCCACTTGGTGGACCGACGACCTGGTGAAAATCACGGGGAGCCGATGGATACAGGAGGCGAGTAACCGGTCAAAGTTGTGCTCTATGGGGGAGGCCTATGTTCAGCAGTGGACGTCTTTAGGCTGTTGATAATGACAATGATGATGATGATGAGTTATAGTAAAAAGTGTATTTACTGCTGATGCTTTGAAGAAACAAGAACTGGCACCCGTATTGCACAGTCTGATATTTAGAAGCTATAATGTACACCAATTACAGGCCGTACATTCCTGGTCGTACAATACGGGCTGTGCGATATCTTGGACGTGCATTCTTATCACGAAACAACAATTTTTAACGGAGAAGTTACTGGATTTTTATGTATGCGTAATTTTAATCGCCATGTTTTAGGTGCCGTCTATTTTGTCATTTTACGTTTAAACTTTAGGCACAAACTTCTCTAATATTTATATAAATCTTCTTCTATATATATAAAAATCAATTGCTGTTCTCTAGTCTTAGTCTCGCTAAAAATCGAGAACGGCTGAACGTATTTATCTTACCTTGGTTTTGAAATGTTCGTGGAGGTCTAGGGAAGGTTTAAAAGGAAAGAAAAATTCGAATAATTGCCAGGAAAACCCTAAAAACCCGTGCGATGCCGGGGCGGGTCAGCTAGTAATAATAATTTTAGCTTATTAATTTAGCTATGGGTGGCGGTAACGCTTAACATCAGGTAAATGACTAGCTCGTCACGTGATTCATGGAAAAATAAAGAAAAAGTGTTTTTCATCCTTTTTCCATGCAGTCGCCGTGCTGGATAACGTATTGGTTATACACTCTTTGGTGGACAGTGCGGACCACAGATTAGAGAAAAAAACAAATGACTAGTGCGGACTCTCTGGACAGTGCGATTATTCTAAAAATGAGGTTGGTGAACGAGAAAAAGATGGTATCTTTTAGGAGGTAGTCTGTGGCATTAATGAGTTTTCAGTGGACTGGCAATATCAAGAAGGTTAAATTCGGGCAGATCGGTGATTAAATTCTCAATTCTTGACGAGAAAATTATTGAATGAACGTTCGAATTTTAAAAACACTTTCCACGCTAGTGATTAAAATGCGTTTTTGCGCCCAGATTTTGAATGACAAAGAGATTTTTTCCGAGCTAGTGAGGTGAAAATAAATATGTGTGGACATTAAACACTAGCCCCAAGCTAAGCATAGCTTGTACTATGGGAACCAGATCACTGATATAATACCTAGATACTTTTTGTTTGTAAATACATACATAGAATATAATATAATACCCAGACAGAACAAACATCGACCATTGTCTAACATTTACTGCAGACATACTAGAAAACTAACAATCGTTTTTTTATTATATTGTTATTTTAGTCTGACAACATTTAATTTTTGTTTATGGTTGTGGTATTGCAGTAGGTCTCCTATACATTTGCAATGTACTAGAGGCACCCACTCTTGACCTATTCACTGCCGACTAGAATGCGGAAATAGCTTTTATATTACGACTATAGAAAAGGATGTGTTTTAACATAACTTCTGAAGCAATTAATGTAAAACAACTGTTAAAGGCAGTTACTGACCGAAACGAACCTTGCTCAGCTTCGTCGATCGGTCAAGCTCCACAGTCAAGCGTGGATAAAGGACAGTTAAGCTTCAGCCCTACCGGCGCGTCTGCGAAGTGGCAGCATCGGCATCGTAAAACTATTTGGTATCCCTCGCTGCCCGCGGGGATCGCAAGGTACAGTGGCACTGCGATGGGTACTGTGCAGACGCTCCCGTTTCGCTGACGTAACTTGACGTGGAGGTTTGTCGGAAACCTACTAACTCTAGTGTATATCACTGCCACCACTTTGCACTTTGGTAAGCGTGCCCCGGAATACATTGGCTCCGTCAAACTGTCAAAGTTGGCCCATGATGGATCACCAACACTCGGTTAGTGGCGTATTAGGTTCACCGCATTGCAACTACATACCTATGTCCTGACAGTCATTAACGATCATATTAATATGGTTATATGTTAAATACATTAGTAATAATAATAAGGTAACTTTGTAACTAACTAAATAAATGAGATTAAATTAATAAAATTATTGAATGTAGATAGATAGATAATGGTGTCGATTCGGTGGTTTTAGAGATCTCTTATTTCAGCCCACTTTAAAATTTTAGTTTAGTCGCCAAGCGTCACAAAAGCTATTCGGTATTTACGTTGAACTTAATTTAGAACTGCTTAGCCGTGCACCTAAATGAAGTAACGCAACTCGCGCCTCTAGTGTCCAGTAGCTGTACTAGGTGATTGAAAATTTGCAGACAAAGCAAGTATTTATTTTATATACGTTATTTCTTTAAAGTACCTACCTACCTAATGATCGTAAAAAGTGATCAATAAATATGACGTATGACGTTTTGTTGTATTGAGTTGAGTTATAGTAAAGGCGTAAAAAACTAGCCCGGCCCCCCCACGGGGTGGACCGACGGTCTGGTGAGAATCACGGGGAGCCAATGGATGCACGAGGCGAGCAGCCGCTCAAAGTGGCACTCTGTGGGGGAGGCCTATGTTCAGCAGTGGACGTCTTCAGGCTGGATGATGGTGATGATGGTGATGATGATGATGATGATGAGTTATAGTAAAGGCGTATAAAACTAGGCCGGCCCCCCACGGGGTGGACCGACGATCTGGTGAAAATCACGGGGAGCCGATGGATGCAGTAGGCGAGCAGCCGCTCAAAGTGGCGCTTTCTGGGGGAGGCCTATGTTCAGCAGTGAAGGTCTCAGGCTGTTTTGCACAGGCAATATTTTGCGACCCGTATTGCACAGTCTGATATTTAGAAGCTATAATGTACACCAATTACAGGCCGTACATTCCTGGTCGTACAATACGGGCTGTGCAATATCTGGCACGTGCATTCTTATCACGAAGCAACAATTTTTAACAGAAATTACTGGATTTTTTATGTACTGGGTGGCGCAAAAGTAAAGACCCTATTTGGTTCAGCTATAACATTTTTTCTAAATTAGAAAACTAGATTTAGGTTTTTTTAAATGTATATTTGTGCCATTAAATTTCGTACCATTAGGATTTAAAGATGATGTCTTTTAAATGGTGACCTCCAGAGTTCATACACATTTGAGCCCTATTTATGACATTTTGCAAGATGATTTTCCTTCAAAATTGGTTATGAGTGACGAAGCGCATTTCCATCTCTCAGGGCATGTCAATAAGCAGAATACTCGGTTCTGGGGCACTGATAATCCGCGCATTATTTAAGAAACACCTCTACACCCACTAAAAGTTACTGTATGGTGTGGCATCTGTGTTGACAGAGTGATCGGACCCTATTTTTTCGAAGACGCTGGAGGCAATGCGATAACTGTCACTGGAGAACGCTACAGAACCATGTTACGTGAGTTTTTGATACCCAGTTTGGACGAATTGGGGCTGGAGCACATCTGGTTTCAACAAGACGGCGCTACGGCACACACAGCGCGCGACACTATGGACTTAGTGAGGGACGCTTTTCCAAGCCGAGTTATCTCTCGTTTTGGCGATTTGCCTTGGCCTGCAAGATCACCCGATCTGACCAGTCCAGACTTCTTTCTTTGGGGTTTTTTGAAATCTCGGGTGTATGTGAACAAGCCACAGACTCTCGCAGCTCTAAAAGAAAACATTCGTCAAGAAATAACGAACATATCGCAGGAAGTGTTACGGCAAGTTATGCAAAATGTCATAAATAGGGCTCAAATGTGTATCAACTCTGGAGGTCACCATTTAAAAGACATCATCTTTAAATCCTAATGGTACGAAATTTAATGGCACAAATATACATTTAAAAAAACCTAAATCTAGTTTTCTAATTTAGAAAAAATGTTATAGCTGAACCAAATAGGGTCTTTACTTTTGCGCCACCCAGTATCTAATTTTAATCGCCATGTTTTAGGTGCCGTCTATTTTGTCATTTTACGTTTAAATTTTAGGCACAAACTTCTCTAAAATGTGTCCGCCGAATGGCTTTAACGTGCCTGTAAACTAAGTTGAGTAATTTAGACGTATCGTCTCTATATTTTAGTTAGAGCTGTCATGTCTGAATAGCAAAGTAGTATTTGACAGCTCTAAATTAAAATTAGAGAAAATTTAGGTTAGTCGGTGTGCCACCGAATCGACACCAATATATAAGCTCTTTATTGTACACACCAGACATTTAAAATAAAAAATTACAAAGAATACATCGATTTGCAAAAAGTGGAGAACAATGGGCAACCTTATCGCTAAGAGCGATCTCTCCCAGGCAACCAATGGATGGAGAAGATTCATCAAAGTCTTAGAATTAAGTTATTCTTTTTTATTTATGTTTTTGATATTTTTTTAATATAAAGTGGTAGTGATCGACAGAAGTAGTTACCCAAGGGGGTAAGATTTAAGAAAAAATACATTTAAAGAGTGAAACATTGTTCGTGTTTGGGCCTTTCGTCGTAGACGGCAGCCCGGTAATAGTTAGTAGTAAATAATATAGTCCAAACCACTGCACTGTTATAATAGTTTGTATTTAGTTGTAAAGTTGTCTACGCGTAATTTGGTGTCTGAGCCGCACTAAGTAATCGTTAAATAGACACAATAGCGCGCGACGGTTGTTAAGTGACGACTGTCTTAGTTGACGATGTAAAGATTCTTATAGGTTAATAAAACTGCTGTACGTGCTGTATTGGCTCGTACATACTCCCGAGGGAAAAGTGCGTGCTAAGATCACCAAACTTGCGTTACAAGTAAAAGTATAAAAAGTATAAAATAAAGCAACCACAATAAGCAAAATACAAAGTTAATCGTTTCAAAGTATAAAAATAAATCATAGGTTAAATCTTGTTCCATGTTCGGATGCTGGTTTCGGCTGAGGAATGTTCTCTGACTGTCGATCTTCAATTTCAGCATACGTATGCGTAGCAATTTCTTCTAGTTCTATGTTTTCAGTTCTTTCTCGAGTCTTTGGTAACGTCTTATTTGTTGTATTGCTCCTTTTGCACGCAGGAAGATATCTTTTTAGTCTCCATATAATGATTGTGATAACAATTCCTCCCACCAGCAAACTGCTTAGTGCGTAGTTGCCGATGTTGTGTGGCGTTATGTCATTAGGCAGGCTCTCACGTGCCTTTTGTTCAGCTATCTGGTGATCTACCAATCTGTGTTCTTTAGATAGGTCCAGTTTAGATAGCTCTATTTTTGTAGTTTTGTAGGCAGTCACCATGTCATTCGGTGATTCAATGGAAGGTACTTCCAGTATTACCCCAATGTTGGTTTTACTACTGAAGACATTATGTGCATACAAAGTTGCGTCCTTGTGTTTCATTACACAGCCCTGATCTAGGGCAAGAAGACCCGCCATAGTTATTTCCGTCGTTGTAATTTGATTCTCGCATATAATACGAGTCGAGCATTCATCGATGCAGTTATACAGCCATATGTTTGGTCTCTGTAGTTTTAGCCATTGGTTGTTACATTGGTGTTGTATCCAATCACAGGTGATGTTTATATTTTGACTCAGCATTTTTGCTTCGCAGGATGCTGTAGCTCCATGTAAGTTGTTAATCGGAGTGTAGGCGTGGCAAATGTAGCCGTTTTCTATCATAGTACATTGTTGCAGATCAGCTTCTTCCATCTGTATGTAGGTATTCTTTACGAAGTTCACTCCTATGTACTTAGTTGTAGTTACGATCATCTGACACTGGTTAGGCACGTGCTGTCGAAGTATAGGTATAATTCGATACAATGCATATTCGTCATCACTCAGTAGCGGTATATGTAATTCGAAGAGTAGGTATTGTTCGGTGAGCCGGGCTTTAACATAAATAAGCTTGTACAAGTTATGAATGTTAGCTCCTTCATTGTTTTTAATCGGGAGCGTTAATCGTTTCGATATAATGCCGGCTATGTGATCGAGTTGTTCCGACAGCTGTTCCGGTGTGAATAGATTCATATCGAGATGTCCTCTGTATATGTCTGTCAATGCGTCTAGGAGCATCTGTTGATTTCGTCTCAAAACTGAAGTTAGCAAGGTAGCCGTAAGTGCTCCCGCGTTGACGTCATTCATTGTTTTCATAATTTGAAACCGGTTTTGTAGTACTGCCATATCATCTTTCGTTTCATTCATGTAGGCTTGAATTGTCTGTAGCTGCGTTTTTACAAACTCTTCATTTTTCTTTATTATGTTGTTTTGTGCCTCGATAATAAGTGTTTGATTTCTTATCAGCTGTAGTAGATATTGTTCGTTACTTTTGATTTTTTCTATGTCTTGAGTGTATTTTTCTGCGAAACTGCTGTCGAGGACACCAAACAAGGCTCGTGCGAGGTTTCCTACACCATCGACGTAGCCGCGGCGCCTTCGTTGTTGATGCTGGGATAGTAGCAGTTCGTTATATGCCTCCAGCTGGTGCATTTCAAATTTTAGTTGTTGTATCGTCGCATGACACGTCTCGTTGGGCATCGTATTACATATTTGAGACAAATGATTGACGAACTCTCCGACTTTCGTTGTACTTTGCCAGTAACTTGTGAGGTTGTAGTATACCAGAAGTTTCCATTCATCGTGAATCAGCTGTGTATTTCCAATGGGGTCAAAGTAAATACGGAGATCATCAGTTAATTGCGTGGTTGTAAAATGTTGCCTTGGTTCTGCTTGTCCACTTGACAGCGCCGTAAACACCACAAGTAGCACCATTAGCAAGGCGTTAACCTTCTTCGGTTTAGTAGATTTTATGTTGTTCTTGGGAGTCTGAGTTTCAGGACTTTGTTTTGGTGAATCAGTACTCTCGCATGTGTCGATGATAGGTAGCGGAGCTACTTTAATTATGGGTCTTTTTAGTACTCCGTTCTGGGTCTTTAGTGAGACTACTCGAACTAGGTTGTCGCTGCCGGGGTGTAGCTCTACCACCCGGCCCATAGCCCACTTGCCAGGGGGTAAATTATTTTCTTTTATGAGTACCAATTGCCCTTTTTGTAAGTTTTCTTTAGTTTGTTGCCATTTGTTTCGGCTTTGTAGTAAATGAAGATACTCTTTTGACCAGCGATCCCAATAGTGTCGGCGCATGAGTTCAATGAGTTTCCAGTTGTTCCTGAGGTCTATAGATTTTAGATCATCAGGGTCGTTGAGTGGTAGCGAGAGCGTCGGGCTTCCCGTGAGGAAGTGACCAGGTGTAAGGTAATCCAGGTCTTCTACATCTTCTGATAGCGGACTCAGTGGCCTGCTGTTCATGCACGCTTCGATCTGAGTAAGAAGCGTTGCAAATTGCTCATAAGTTAGTTTTTGTTGTCCGATTACTCGTTTTAGGTGGTTTTTCATCGAGCGCACGGCTGCTTCCCATAAGCCTCCTGCTGAAGGCCAGGACGGGGCGTTAAAATGCCACTCAATTTGCAGGTTGTGGATCTCCTTGAAGAATTCTGAAGATAGCATTGTTTTATATTGTTCGAACTCTTCTTTTAATAATCTCTCAGCCCCCACAAAGTTAGTTCCGTTGTCGGAATAGATATGTTTAGGTGTTCCTCTTCTAGCGCTCATTCGCTTTAATGCTGCGATAAAAGTTTGCGTTGACAAGTCCGAAACAAGTTCGATATGTACCGCCTTGGTGCTCATACATATGAATATAGCTATGTAGCCTTTGCATGTTTTTATCCCACGGCCTTTGTTTATTTTAACTTCAACATGACCCGTGAAATCAACTCCTGTGTGCAGGAATGGTCTGGATGGAGTGATTCTTTCTTTGGGAAGATTTCCCATCAGCTGTTCAGTGCGTGCTGTTGCGTAACGACGGCATTGAATGCATTGCCGGAGTGTCTTTTTGATGGTTCGATTGCCGCTGACGATCCAGTAGTTGTTTCTAGTGTGAGCTAGTGTTAGTCTTGCTCCACCATGTAGTGTGCTTTTGTGCGAGTTTTCAATGATTAATTGGGTCAGTCTTCCCTCTCTTGGGACGAGAATGGGGTGTTTAGTTTCATCTGGCAGGTACGCATTATCTAATCGCCCTCCGACGCGTAGAATCCCATCCGAATCCAAAAAGGGGTTGAGTTTTAAAATAGTGCTCCCGTTGGGTAGCTTTTTTCTTATGTTGAGGGATTTTATCTCATTTTCAAAATAATTCCCTTGTATGGATTTTATAATCTGTCGCGATGCATTTTTAATTACATGCAAGGTGAGTTCATTGCCTTCACTTGACCTTCTTTTGTTTCGTAATACATCGGCGAAACGTAAAACCCAGGCGAGTATTCTTGTAATACGAGCTATGTCACTATGTCGTTCAAGTAATGATTCAATTAATTCATTTTTGTTCGATATAGGTTCCGTCGTGTTGATCGTGTAGCAGTTTGTTTAAATGCCCTCGTTTGTAGTATAAGTTTCGTTTGTTGTTAGGGCTTGTTTTCCCAATTCCTTGAGCCACTGAGGTCCTTCCCACCATAAAGAAAAGTTGACGAGTTTGGATGGTGAAAGTCCTCTTGAAGCACAGTCGGCGGGGTTTTCATTGCTCTTTACGTAACCCCAGTTTATTGCAGGAACGATTTTTGTTATTTGTTTAGTTCTATTAGTTATGTATGTTTCATATTTTGTTTGACTTCCCTGAAGCCATGCTAAGACTACTTTCGAGTCAGTCCAACAGGACATCCGTAGGTTGTAATCGGCAAGGACCTTAACTATCCTTTCAAGGACTTTAGCCAGCAATACTGCTGCGCACAGTTCCAACCTCGGTATTGACGTTTTATTTTTCATAGGTGCTACTTTAGTTTTAGCAGCGAGTAGAGTTATGTCGTAGGCGCCGGTCGGTGACGTAGTCCTGCTGTAGATGACGCATGCGTAGGCTTGTTGGCTCGCGTCACAGAAGGCTTGTAACTCGATCGTTTCCTTGTTTGCGTTCTTTAACCATCGTGGTAAACTGATATTGTTTATGTTAGGGGGATCGGCTTTTATTTTAATCCACTCTTCAGTTATGTTCTCGGGTACGGTTTCGTCCCAACCAATGTTTTGGTAGTTTTCACTCCATAGTTTTTGGAAGATAAGTTTTGTTTGGAGGATCATGGGAGATAACCAACCAAGAGGATCATACAACTTGCTTATCTCAGATAACAGTCTGCGTTTAGTGTATGGTGCATCGTTGTTGTAGGTAGGTGCCTCGCAAGTGAAATGGAATGTGTCACTTGCGTCATCCCATGCGAGGCCGAGCGTTTTGCTGAATTCTTGCTGTTTGAAGTTGAAGTCGTTAGTGTGGCTTCTCTGTTTCTCATGCAGTTCTTGAAGGATTGATGGCTCGTTAGAGGCCCATTTTCGTAAGTGGAATCCACCCTTATGGAGTAATTCGTCGAGCTGCTTTTGCAGTTGTTTTGTTGTCTCAATAGTATGGTGGCCTGTTATGACGTCATCCATATAGCAATCGTTTTGTAGAGCTTTCTGAGCTAGCGGGAAAGCGTTGCCTTCATCATTAGCTAGTTTATGGAGCGTTCGTATTGCGATGAACGGTGCGCACTTGGTACCGTAGGTTAGTGTGCACAGCTGCATCTCACGGAGAGGTTCTCTCACGGATTCTCTCCAAATGATTCTTTGAAGGTGTTGTTGATCTTGATGGATTAGGATTTGTCGATACATTTTCTCGATGTCCGCCGTAAGAACATACTTATAGCTCCGCCATTTAATGATCAGCGAAAAAATATCCTTTTGTAAGTTAGGTCCTTTTTCCATCAGGTCGTTTAGGCTGAACCCGGTTGCCTGTATTTTCATTGACGCATTGAAAACAGCCCTCAGTTTGGTGGTCGATGAGCTTTCTCTTAATACGCTATGGTGTGGCAGGTAAGCTTGTACTTGACGCTCGGCTTCTGTCACTGGTTTCATGTGACCTAAGTCGATGTAGTCACGTATGAATTGTTTGTATAGTCTGCCGTAGTGTTCTTGTCTCGACATTTTCTTTTCTAAATGAAGAAATTGTGCGATGGCTTGAGGCTTCGAATTGCCAAGATTTTGTTCGTAGTTTTCTTTCATCGGCATCTTAACCATATAACGCCCGTTATTTAGTCGTTGAGTGGTTTCTGTATAATATTTTTCGCAGTATACGTCGTTTGCAGTACGTTCGGGTTCCTTAGGAATTTCTTCTGTCTCCCAGAACTTTGATAAGTTGTCTATGTCCGTTAGGGTGACTAGACAGTTAAAGTGTTTTGTAGCGCCGCACAGTATCCAGCCCAGTTTTGTCTGTTGTGCTACTGGCAAGGTGTTGTTGTGTTTAAGTATTCCTTCTAGAATCACTTCGGAATAAATATCCGCTCCTAGCAGGAGATCAATAGGCCCGGAGATGTTAAAGTCTGGGTCAGCTAGCTTGATGTTTTCGAGATGCGTCCAGTTTTCCGTGTTAATCGTTGAGTTAGGCAAGTTGTTAACTAATTTACGCATCACTAATGCTTCCGTTTCGAATGTATAATCAGAGTGAATCGATTTACATTTCAGTTGAATCATCCCTTTGCTTGTGCCCATTATGGTGCCAACCCCAGTGACAGCGGCGTTTGTCTTGTTTCGTGGTAAGTTTAATCGTTGAGCTGCGTTTTCTGATATCAAGGTTATTTGAGATCCCTGATCCAGAAGCGCCCGAAGGATGACGTAGTCACCTTCTTTGTTTTCGACTCTAAGTTGAAGAGTTGTTAGAAGTATCTCTCGTTCACCGTTGATGTGATTAGCTGTTCGCTCAGCCACTGTTGAGAAAGATGGTCTTGATTGTTGTCCTTTCCTCAAGTTGTCATCATGAAGAAGGGAATGATGTGGTAGGTTACACGTGTGACACCGTTTCGTTGAGTTGCATTTGCTTTCGCCATGGCTGTATAAGCAGTTTTTGCAAATATTCATTTTGTTTGTTATTAAGTTTCGCGTTGCGACATCCATGTTTAAAAATGATGTACATTGCCTTAGTGCATGATTATTTTTGCAATGCGGGCAGATTCGGAGTGCAGCATGGTAGGTTTTTGTCCACTTTTCTGCGTTGTTATAGTTTGTTGACCTCTGATTGTTATAATTCTTGTTTTGAACGTTGTTATTTGTTGGAATATTCTGTTTCTGGCCACCTTTTCGGTTTCTAGATGTCTCCGATGCTATAAACTTCAGTTCGAGGAACTTTACAAACTCGTCTAGGTCTGGTAGTTCTCGTGGATGTTTCATGTGTTGTATGTATTCTCCATAGGTGATGTCATCCAGTTTTGATGATAGTAAATGCACGATGAGGGGACCCCATACAGGGACGTCGATCTTGATGTTTTCCAATGCATTTAAACACTCTTTTGTAGTGTCGTGCATCCTTTTTAAATTCGCTGAGTTCTGTTTATCAATCGACGGTTGATTGAGAAGACTTTCTATGTACGAGGTGAAAAGCAATCGTTTGTTATCGTAGCGATGCTGTATTATGTCCAGGCATGAGTCATAGTTTTCAGCGCTCACTGGAAGATGTTTAATGAGCTTCTCCGCTTCCCCCCTCAATTTAGATTTCAGGAATTTCATTTTCTGTGTTTTGTTTAACGTTGGATTGTTATGAATCATCTCAAAGAATAAATCTCTAAAGGGGATCCAGTTGTTGTAAGCTCCATTAAACTCTGGTAACTCAATTATTGGTGTTGTATTTTCGTAATGCGATGTTTCGAAGATTCTTCTGTTTAAATCTTCTTTGAGGCCGTCGTAGACTCGCTCCCAGTGATCGAATTTATCCTCATAATTCCTGTCGCTACCTTGTAGTAAGTAGCTTAGTTCCCAGTGGATCTTGTCAATGGATTCCCACTTTGATTGTAGGATGTTGAGTTGATCTTGCAGCTGCCACTTCTCCTTCAGGTCATCCTGATTTATTTTGGAGACTGCTCGCATCAAGGCGTTGAAGTTGCACATCTGATGGCGGAATAGGATGGATAAGTGTTTATCCGTATCATCTGCCGTAGGCTGGTGTACTTCAGTTATCCCGAGTGATTGTTGTCGCGGTGTTCCGCGGGGTTCCGGTATTCTCGGATTAGTGATTCCCGAAAATCCCGGTTTGTTCAACAACTCATCTTTTAGTTGAGTCATCGATTTCATCATCTCGTCGAGAACTCTTTTCGTGATGTTGTAGGTGCTCTCCTTAAAGTTTTTTTTTTTTTTTTTTTTTTTTATGTGATTGAATGACGTGACGAGCAAGTCGTTCACCTGATGTTAAGTGATACGGCCGCCCATAACAGTTGCAGTGTCACCCGGAACTTTAAAACAATAAAGTTTCGCGTGACACTGCACTGCGCACGTCATCCTGAGACATCACCAAGTCTAGTAATCAGATTACTAGACCGAGTGATCAGATCATAAAGTCTCATTTGCCCAGTAATTTCACTAGCTACAATGCCCTTCAAACCGGAACACAGCAGTGCTTGCACACTACTGCTTGGCGGCAGAATAACTGGCAAAGCGGTGGTACCTACCTAGACGAACTTTGCAGAAAAGTCCTACCACCTAGTAAAGTAGTCATGATCTTGTTTCGATGACTCATACTTCTTCAGGATTTCATGATTCGCTCGAAACTCCTCCCAGTGCGATGTTAAAGCTTCGATACGAGTATTGAGGTATTCTATGGATTTTCTACTCACAGAATCCTTTTTGTAGTTGGTTTGAAGAGTTTTGATTTTATCGTAGACCGTTTGTTGTTCCTTTATTAGTTCGAGGAACAGGTAGTCTTCTGTAGACATTGTTGATAGAGCAGTGTAAGGTTTGGATCGTTAAGTGTTTGTTACAGCGGTCGACGTAATCTCCGCTGGTAGGTTGATGTTGTAGCAGTAGACGTAATCCCCGCTGGTAGGTTGATGTTGTAGCAGTAGACGTAATCCCCGCTGGTAGGTTGATGCTGAGACAGTGGACGTTGTCCCTGCCTGTTCGTTAACTTTTGTAGTTGTAGGTAGATGCAGTAGACGTTATCTCCGCTCTGGTTCGTTGTTGGATGGCACTCAGTGCGGCACTCTCTCCTTACGCTATGTGCACTTTCTCAATGCTGCTGGTGAGACCCGCTTGTGGGAGGCCAACAACACCGATTTGCTAACGTAACTGAGATATACACCACACTAAGCACTGTCGTTAAAAAACTTCGAAGGACCAAAAGGTGTTTGGGCCTTTCGTCGTAGACGGCAGCCCGGTAATAGTTAGTAGTAAATAATATAGTCCAAACCACTGCACTGTTATAATAGTTTGTATTTAGTTGTAAAGTTGTCTACGCGTAATTTGGTGTCTGAGCCGCACTAAGTAATCGTTAAATAGACACAATAGCGCGCGACGGTTGTTAAGTGACGACTGTCTTAGTTGACGATGTAAAGATTCTTATAGGTTAATAAAACTGCTGTACGTGCTGTATTGGCTCGTACAGTTCGAAATAGGCAATAAACATCTTAATAAAATCGTCTCGACAAATTATTACAAAACTCTTTGAAAACTGTTTTAACTTCGATAGCCGAGTATTAATATTTATAAATATAGAATATTCCAAAGATCCATCAAAGTAGAAAATTATTTTTCAAGAGCCTCCATTAAGAGTAATATATCCACAAAATATCAGGTTACCGACCAATTTGCCAATAACAGTGATATAAATAATTCTATCGAGAAATATAATGACCAGTAACAGAATATTTTATTTGCGATTATTTTCACATTTACTTTCTATAGGAGCGAACGTTACGCAGGTCTAATCAGAATTCATTTATTTATATATTTATTTATTTATTATTCAGTTTATAATAGTTAGCTTACAGTATTACCAAAACGCTAACTATTGTAATGGTGACAGGTATAAATCTTAAAGTTATTACATATGGTTCGCAAGTCATCGTGAAATACATCAACATGCTGGCACTTGTGAGTAAACGCATTTAGTAAGGCTAGTGCCCGCAACGTGGGTGAATTATTGCAGTGGTGAGTCCGCGGTACTGGACAAGCGAACAACTGGTGCCGACGACGCCCAGTTCGCAAATAGTTGTTAGGAACGTATAAATTTATAGAAGCTATTGTAGCATGCAATATCGAGAAATAGTGGATCACAAGAAGTAGTTTACGCCTGGATTCCAATGTATCTATGTATCCAATCATTCCTGACACAAATAAAGATGGGTAGAGGTAAGGATAAAACCCATACATTCTTTTATAGATGTATCTGGCAAAGTTCCGCTGCACTCTCTCTATCATCACAATGTATTTAGCCTCACGCGGATCCCAGACGATAGCACTGAACCGATTCTAAGATTATTTGTCGAAGTACCTCATAGTACTCCTCAGAGTAATTCTCCAGCTGGGTTAGCATGGACGGTAGACAAAATTGTCTTTCCCCGTTTTACGTCACTTTCTGCATACTTGCTTGGAGTAAAACAGGGGAAAGTCAGTTTTGTCTACCGGCCGTGCTAACCCTACAGGTGATTCATCGAATGCTAAATTTTAACGTAGATAAAATTAATTCAACTATTGTATTTTAAATAATGCACACTTTGCTGGAGTATATCCCATGAGATATCCCATGCAACGTAAAAAAACGGAGTGTTCAGTAAATTTCATCACAATTTTAAATTCTATTAGTATAACGCGTTGATCGGTGTCCTGTGCCACGTTCCCGAAGTAAATTTGCTCAAAGACACTTTGATGTTGTAGCTCCCCACCTGTACAAGAAACTAAACAGTGAATTAAAAATTAAAAAAATACTCAAATAATGAAATAAAAAAAGTAATACACACCTGGCTAAAAAAAATTGATTATGACGATGTAGAAAGTATGTTATCCAAAATGTAAATTTCTACTAATAACACTGCACAATAATAATTTTGAAGAACACAAGCCCAAGCATTGTGGAATACCCGCCGTATTGTCCTGTTCAAAATACGTCATTTATATTTTTTGTCATGTTATTTTGTGTCCGCAGGACAGGCGGGCGCTTATGATGGGTACTTGCCTTCTTTAAGTGCAGGTACCTGCCATGCCCTCTCTACACTGTATTACGTACCCCCTCGCCCTCACCATCTCACACACAAACACCTTAACATAAATACCCGTACGCGCACGCATACAACCTCCCACCATCTTACCCTCCCTAACACACCCATCCCATACACACTCTCACACCCACACCCTCATACACACACAAACACCTTCTCACACCCCCACTCAAACACACGCGCGTAGACAATCCCATACAAAACTCACATATACAATACCTACAACATACTGGGTGGCGCAGAAGTAAAGACCCTATTTGGTTCAGCTATAACATTTTTTCTAAATTAGAAAACTAGATTTAGGTTTTTTTAAATGTATATTTGTGCCATTAAATTTCGTACCATTAGGATTTAAAGATGATGTCTTTTAAATGGTGACCTCCAGAGTTGATACACATTTGAGCCCTATTTATGACATTTTGCATAACTTGCCGTAACACTTCCTGCGATATGTTCGTTATTTCTTGACGAATGTTTTCTTTTAGAGCTGCGAGAGTCTGTGGCTTGTTCACATACACCCGAGATTTCAAAAAACCCCAAAGAAAGAAGTCTGGACTGGTCAGATCGGGTGATCTTGCAGGCCAAGGCAAATCGCCAAAACGAGAGATAACTCGGCTTGGAAAAGCGTCCCTCACTAAGTCCATAGTGTCGCGCGCTGTGTGTGCCGTAGCGCCGTCTTGTTGAAACCAGATGTGCTCCAGCCCCAATTCGTCCAAACTGGGTATCAAAAACTCACGTAACATGGTTCTGTAGCGTTCTCCAGTGACAGTTATCGCATTGCCTCCAGCGTCTTCGAAAAAATAGGGTCCGATCACTCTGTCAACACAGATGCCACACCATACAGTAACTTTTAGTGGGTGTAGAGGTGTTTCTTGAATAATGCGCGGATTATCAGTGCCCCAGAATCGAGTATTCTGCTTATTGACATGCCCTGAGAGATGGAAATGCGCTTCGTCACTCATAACCAATTTTGAAGGAAAATCATCTTGCAAAATGTCATAAATAGGGCTCAAATGTGTATCAACTCTGGAGGTCACCATTTAAAAGACATCATCTTTAAATCCTAATGGTACGAAATTTAATGGCACAAATATACATTTAAAAAAACCTAAATCTAGTTTTCTAATTTAGAAAAAATGTTATAGCTGAACCAAATAGGGTCTTTACTTTTGCGCCACCCAGTACATGCACACGGGGTAGACTATCTGTTATAATAATAAAATTGTTACACTATAGTTTATATTAATTAGTTTGTATGTAAAATTAATCAACCAATGTGCCTCATTATAGGAGAAGACGCTGGACCCCGAAACACAGTTTCCAACTATTTCAGGGACTGGAGGCATCATCTAAATATTTTTGTACTTTTTTTTTACTTTTTCTTTTTTTCTTGTACTTAAAATTGTCTGTAAAAATACTGTCTATAAAAATACTTGATTGATTTGATTAGTCGTAGTACCAGACTAGTATAGCCAATGGTTGATTTGTGTTTTAATTCTTCTCACTTAATTATATTATAGAGTTTTGGTGGGAACGTGAAAAAGTTCACGTCGTTGCATTGTATTATTTCACAAAACTTATGCTTTTTCTAGTGTTAATGTTTAAAATTAGTGGCATTTTACGCATTAAGTGCTGAATTACGAGTATAAGTGTTGGCAAGTGATATAATGTAGTGAAACGTGGTTTTTCGTGTTGCTTCCAAAATTCCATAGAAGCCTCTAGTAAAGTTGCCACTACTTTACTAGGACATGACTTAGACTGGATTATGACTACCAGACTTAGACTGGACTATGACTACCCTGACTGACTGTGACTAAGACTTGACTTTACATGAAATATTTCATAATACGATGAAAAACTACAATACTTGACACTGGCTAAATACACTATGTGTGGAGCCAAAATATAAGAAATAAAAAAAATATATTATATACCGAACCCAGTATTTAAAATTTTAATAAAACTCAGATTCAACGCGTATACTTTAGAAACGTCTTCTTAAATCACAAAACCGCCGTTCATCTGTAAGATCGTAAATCTTTTCTTCAGACATTTTTTTGCATTCCCCATTATTACCATGCCTTGCCCAAAGTTGTGTAAAACTATAGAAGTTTTTATGGCATCCCCGAGGGTCCTACATTCAAAAGGGTGTATTAGCGAGCCATTTGTTCCAGCTTACGCAAAGGACATTCTCCCTTTTCTCTCGTTTATATTAGGGCTGCCGAAGCACTTTTTACTGAGAACGGTAGAATTGAGTAGGCTCCTTGCATCGAGAAAATGTTTGAAAAGGAAATGGTAAAAACGCATCGAGTACAAACCTTTTTCACTTTGCATTAGTAATGCAAAGTAAAAAAGCTTTTTTTACTCTATCATCATCGGCCAGAAGACGTCCGAACATAGGCCTCCCCTGTAAAATCCAACTATAGAAGCTTATCAAAAGGGCAGGAGGAGGGGGGGATTTTCCATAAACACCATGTTTGGCAGGCCGGCTTGGTGATCGTAGAAGATTTTAATGTACCGAGGAAAATGCTGCTTCCCATTGCCTGGATATTCAAGGTAGCCGACTCTTACGGTACCCACGGGAATAGATGGGATGATCCTATTCGAGAACCGGGACCACAGGGCCATTTAGTAGTAGCTGGTATGAAATTATTAAGTAGTTAGTATATATATAGTATATAGTAGTTTATATTTTGAATCAGATACTTCTGTGTCTTAAGACAGGTACGGCACATAACATAGGTAGGTACATCAAGAATATTTTTCCTTAAATCCTTTCCTTTCAATATGTATCACGGTAATATTAGCGAATATCTAGTGACCCTTCACAAAACGCTGTTCTTTGTCCGACAACCCTCGTCTTCATAAGATCGTATCAGTGCCCGATGCGGCACCAAATTATCATTCGATTGTCATTTGTCAGACTGAAGAAACGCTTTTTATGGGCGAGATTAACAGTGCTTACTTAGGGATGAATTACAATGCCATTTGTAGTGTTTTTGATGTAGTATTCGATAAAATAATTTAAAAAGGCTGCTTAAATACAAAATATTCAGTATTACACTACCTCTTAAGTAAAAACGATGTTTAGGAAAACTTGCAGCAACGCGTTAGTGGTACGTGTAGTAATACAGATGTCCAGGCTACGGACCGCTAGGACCCGATGGGGAAGAAAGGTTCTCGAGTGGCGACGCAGCGTAGACCGGACCCCACTAGGTGGACCGGTGACCTGATCAGAACCGTGGGGAGCCGAAGGATGCAGGAGGCAAACAGTCGCTCAAAGTAGCGCTATTTGGGGGAGGCTTATGTTCAGCAGTCTGTGTCTTCAGGCTGGTGATGATGATGATAATGATGATGATGATGATGATGATAGGCTACGGTGACCTCTTGCTGTTAGAAGGGCCTAAATGCATGTTTACTATTTACAGAATAAAAAACCTTCGTGAAGGTAAAAGCGAAAGACAGAAAGACTTTCACCTGACTTTTCAACTGTATTCGTACAACTATTTCTATCTTTCCTTCTCACATAGTTTCAGCTTATACCGGATAAGAATACCTACTTGTAAAGTCGGTTACTTGCTGGCTATATGTAAAACATCCTCACGTATTCAGTACCGATCAATCGAAACTACTAAGATGAAAAGACTTGGGCCAACAAATCAAAAGTTTTACAATCTCTTTGTATTATGTTATTTTCGTTGATTCTCGATCTATTACATCATACTCTGTTCCCATTGTTGCGTAATTTATGTCAAAAGCCGCCCCGGGCCTACTGGCGATACTTTTTATGAATAACGAAAATATTTCCCCCACATTGGGAACAATAGTGATAAATCATTCGCCTGTGACAATGTGATAAAACAGAAGCTGAAATTATGACCCACTCTAAATTATACGTAGTTTCATGTAGCCTCGGAACTTGGACGAAGACTTATTGACAGTGTTTCGGAAATGGATTCATTTGAGGTTCATCGTAAAACTCAATTATTACATCATTTAAGTTGATTCATCTAGTTCACATACAAGAAAGGCTTAAAAATCAGACCATTATTATAAATCAACCTATATACACCACTCTGTTTGCAACAAATCGAAATCTCCCATCAAAAGTAACTTGCAAGAAAGCATTGCGTGACGCCAAGGGAGAATACAAGTATACGATCTACATTTCTCAAGTTTCTTGATATCTCTCGAACGTAAAAGTTGACAGTTGTTTTCACTCTCTCAAACTGAGGCACATTTATCGTAAAGCTTATAACATTTGACTGCGTGGTGCGTAGAGGCTCAATAACTGGGTCACGACATCAGGGGAGTATGTGCAATTGACTGTGAATGTGGAACTCTCTAGTTTTATGAGCTGAAAGACGAATTAGAGCGGGTTGCTCGTGTGTGCTTGAGCATATGCAAATGCCTCATCGTGTTCTTGGCTCGTTTATTTTAACCAGTCGTCTAGAACTATTGCACCAACATTAAATACTTTGATTAATAAGCTTTTACTGCCAAGTTATGTAGGGAAGGCAGGAACAATAAATAATTATTTTAAAAAGAATTTTCACAATGTATACTTGTTATTTTCATAAGCAATGTGAAGCAATGTTCTGATAGAAATATTGACACTATTTTGAAATAACAATTTTAATTATCTTGATTGCTTACTTAAAGTAGGTAGTCAAAAAAAGCTTTATATGTAGGATCAATTATTAAAAGTTTCTACCACAAGTTATGAATAGGCAAGTTGGCTTTGTTTCAAGAATTACTTATATAACAACTACCATTTATTTAACGATAACCCTCTTTTTGAAAAGGAGTTGGAGATGGAGCTTAAATTGTTTTTGTTAACTGATCAGAAGCAGAACTAAAGTTTTGATGTTTCTGCCTGAAGCACTATCCATCATCAAAATTTATAGCATTTTAGACGACTCTGATTACTATTCAAATGCTTTGTTGTAATCCCTTATTTTGTAACAAGACGCCAATAGCGAGTGCATTAAGTATTAAAGAGTTGAAACTACTTTACAAATATCTTCAAAGCAAGACTTTGTCATTTATATTTCTAGTCGTTTGTGTTGTGAAATATAGTAAATGATTTAATATTTAATCAATATTCAAGACGTAGCTCTGACTGCTTGCTAGGCAGAAATAATCTAGACTTATATTTAAATACGTAAGTATTAAAAAACATTAACGTTACATTTACAGGGATGCCTTTAGTGATAATTATAAAATTAATTTTTAATTGGTGAATCATAGAAACATGATAATGAGACAACTTATTTAATATTACGTACCACCTAAAACAGCTAAACCTTATTTATTTATTTATATAGAGTTGGAACAAAATTATAAATTTCAGACCCACTTGTCCCAAGAACCTATTGTTACCAACCCTAAAAAAAAAATAATGTTTGTAGTCTCATTATTTTTGTCAACATGGAATATATCAAATATTTTCCTCTCATTTTCCTCTCTTATTGACTTTAATTATACAAGCACGAGCCACAGCCACATGGAAAACTGTGTTATCTTTGGATGTGGGAAGATGTTATGCGAGCTATAAATAATCATAAATGCTCATATTAGTATTTCTCTTGTCCTTTTATTAGGCGGTACAGGTGTTTGTTCAAGGTATAATGCCATAATGGCAATACCCACAATTTTATGAAAAAACATTTTTATGTTTGTAACACAAAAAAAAATACTTCTAGCGCGTCATTATTTTGTAAATTGACGAATGTCTCCTATAGGTATTGATAATCATGAAGAATTAGTATACTGAGGACCATACATAAAAATATTCTCTCAAAATATTTTGAATCCATTACAGAAATCAGCCTCAACTGACTCCCAATAGTTTGCACCAGTAGAAAGTAAGCAAAACGAGGTAAATAAAAATAAAAATTCAAGAGCGCTCTTACCCCTGTAATTCACTTAAAATTATCCAAGTAAACAGAAACCATTTGCCTGCAAACTTCGTCCATGTCCGTCCCACTTCCTTCCATTATACTCCCGGGAATTGTCAACTTGAACGCGGTAGATTATAAACTCGTCCGAGTGGAAGTTTGCAAACTGCAATACATCTTCCTAAGGCTTTAGAAAAATGTAATCAGCGAGCCGAGTGGAGAAAACCACATCTGTCGTCAGGGTGCTGCCATCTGGGTAGTGGACGACTCTTGCACTTGTTGCAACGTTTTTGTGGGGATTCTGTGGGGTTTTAAAAATCTCTTTAATTTACGTTCTTGGTTTAGGGAGCGATGGTGGCCAAGCGGTAGCATATGCGCTTCGCAATCTTATGGCACCGGGTGTGATTCTCGGCCCCGCATTATGACTTATCTAGTAAGTTAAGTGCAGTTTTCGATGCCATCGCTCCGTGCCTCGGAGAACTCGTTAAGCCGTTGGCCCCATTTGTCATAAGAACATCTATGGCAATCATTACGGGTAGTCAGACGTCTGATAGAATCTGATATGCACTTGGTCTAACCATCCCTGTTACTGGTCCCTTATGGGTTGCGAGATCAGATGGCAGTCGCTCGTATAATTCTGGTAGCTCACTGCTACAGGGGGAGCCGACCCCAATAACAAGATGGGAAAAGGCAAAGAGGATGATGATGAATTTACGTTATTGGTTTGAAGGGTTGTATTATATTATGTCAGGTATTATAATTATCCTCTAAAACGCAGTATAGTTTCCACCTCGCTGAAGATATCTAAGCTATACATGAAGTTGGTCCATAGAAACTATAACAATTATGTGGGCTTCGTTCTATTCACAAGAAGGAATCTTTAAGGTTTATTAGCTCTGGGTAGAATGTTTAACCACCTTCTTTCTGACGCCTGCTTAGAGCTGATCAAATTAGAAAGTTATCTTATTAAAATTATTATTATTTGGTTATAGCGTAAGCCACGCGTTAGTGTCACGTCTGGTGTTAGAGATGTCCATGGACTGACCTCTTCCCATCAGGAAAACCGTACGCGCATAAAAAATATGATTTATGCGCAGTGACCTGTCTGTAAAAATACAAACGGCAGAAATAAAGTTTGATATATGAACAAAAGAAAAGAAGAATGAATTATTCGCACAATATCTTTCTCAATATTATCATGAAAGAACGGGGGATATTATCTAATAGCATGGAACAAATAGCAGTTCGTTCTATCACGCTAATAGTAAAACTTTAATAGTACACAAAAAAAGATAAATAGCGCCCAAAGGTATAAGAACGTAAGTTCAATTTACGGATACGAGTACCGCGGGACCAATACGCGTATTCTTGTAATTTCAGTTCATATCCCATTTTGTGATATAGCTTCTTTTTTTCTAATACGTATCGAGATGTTGTTCTAATATGACTAATAAATACTTTGTCTGCGCTATTATTATGTAATTATGCGAAAACAAACACAAAATTTCACTTTAATAATTAATAATATATTAAAATTCAAATTTTTATCGCATTTCATAATTGATGGAACTGTTATAGGCAGCAGTGATGCTTAACATCAAGCTCGACATGTCATTCATTAGCATAAGAAAAATATCATATCACATAATTCACTGGAAGACGTCCACTGCTGATCATACGCTTCCCTCACAAAACGCCATATTTTGGATGCTTATCACAGGGGGGTTTGCTATAATCACCACGCTTGGCAGGCGTTTTGGTGATAAGCGTCCAATGTGGCGTTTTATGTTCAACAGTGATTGGTGAAGGGAGGCAGGTATATAGCACCTGTCTCCCTTCGCCGGCCCATCCATTCATCCCTTTCCCCTATCTTTTTCTGTCTCCCTTCCCAGGTTTAGGGCGTAGAGCTATAATTAACCCGTGCAAAGCCGGCGGGTCGAGCCGGGTCAGCTAGATATGAATTAGTTAATAATTCTATTTTTTCATTTACGCTTTACTGCTACAAGGTAAGCTGCTCGATCCGACGACTATGTATGGGGCACTTGATGAATGTTGAACAAACGAGGTTAATACGTCACGATGGGCGGAGGGGCTGACACTGCCTGGTCTAGAGGGAGAGCCTACGAAGGTACAATAGTGGGGTCATTCACCTTTGAATTGGATTAACGGACATGATAGGTTAGATAGACATTGCGTAAGTTTAAGTTACACAAATGTTTGTGAAAGTTACATAAAACTCAGTAAGCGGCCATTTTCCGAAACTTAGAAGATTTTCGTGAAGATAATTGTGTTATGCGCCAAAGTGAGCTGCTTGAGTTTAGAAGTTAGTGATAGTAACTCAGTTCGCAGAGGGTTGAAAAAGATATCGACTAGCGCTCCGTGGGTCACGGGTTCGAATTCCGCATTAATGTTGTTCATGTTTCAGAGCTTTCATCATTTCTTTCAGTAGCATTAAAATGTTGGCATTTTTAGAGCTCGTCTTGCTGAGCCATCACATTCAATAATTAGGATTCTGTCAACAATCACAACTGTTGTGGTAGCCTCAGTTGAAATAATGTTATCAAACACAACTGTTACGGCAGCTTCAGTAGAAATAAAGTTATCAGTCACAACTGTTGCGGCAACGTCAGTTGAAAGAAAGTTATCAATCACAACTGTTGCAGTAGCGTCAGTTGAAAGAAAGTTATCAAACACAACTGTTATGGCAGCCTCAGTTGAAAGTGGTAGTCAAGAATGAATGGGCATCCCATGGGCAAATGTGCTCCACCTTAGACAACTTCGTCACTTACCATCAGGTGAGTTGTTTTCAAACGTATGCCCATTTTAGCATTAAAAGAAAGTTATCAATCACAACTGTTATGGCAGCCTCAGTTGAAAAAAGTTATCAATCACAACTATTGTGGCAGCCTCAGTTGAAAGAAAGATATCAAACTTCAGAGTTCAGCTGCTTGTATGTCGAGTACGCCACCTACTGGTAGAAGGCTGGCATTTGGACTGTCTATGGGCCAGCGCGGCTAGTATCCGGTCCAAATGTTTTGTCTATCTATATCTTCTATACATATAATAAAACTGTAGAGATAAGAAAGTCTGTAATTGCAAGATATCAAAAAAATAATCACACAGGTTGGCTTAAAATTAGCCGCTGATCACGTTAAGCCACTTTTTATACACTTTGTCTGTTTGTTTGTTTGTTTGTTTATTTGTTTGTTTGTTTGTTTGTTTGTTATGACTGAACTCCTAAAATACTGAATGGATTTTCATGCGGTTTTCACTAATGTGCTTAGAAATAACCAGCGCTTAAAATAGGATATATTAAAATTGAAATATCGTTAAAAAATTTCATGACAATTATTAAGATTTCATTACGGAAAGAATCGGAGTTTTAAACAACATGGTCGATTGATGTTTTTTTTGGCTACTTATGGTAAGCATAGAGAAAATAACCGCTTACGCTGAAGAGATGGGACTCCCATAGAGAAAAGAGTTAGTTGTATGAAACGTGTGCTACACTTATAAGTGTAGCACACGTTTCATACAACTAACTCTTCTCTCTATATCAATATTTTTAAATGCGTTATTGAATGAATGGGAAGGTTTTAGGTACGTAACTAATGTTATTTAAGAAGTAAAAATAATACAAGGCTTGTATGAGTAGTTATTTATTTATTTACAAACTACATAATTATATTACCTACACATTTTTAAGACCTTGCTCTGTTTTTCATACTATCTAATATTTTTTTTATGGTAAGTGCACAGAAGAAACAGCGTATTTTTATAATCTTTGGCTTCGAGATGATTGCCACATAAGTATCTGAACATGTGCAGCTTTTCTTAATCAGAATAAAGTCATCTTTTTTAAAATCACCTTAACCCACAGTTTACGTCTGTAAAAACCAAGGAACAGTTAAGCATTAAAATGGTGGTCATCAAAATATTATGCTTTTTTTGGCTACTAACGGTAAGATTTTTTTTCTTGTATTTTGGCTCCACACATAGTGTATTTAGCCAATGTCAAGTATTGTAATTTTCATCGTGCTATGGAATATTTCGCTCATACTCGTAGTTCAGCACTTAATGCGTAAAGCGCCACTAATTTTAAACAATAACACTAGAAAAAGTTTTGAAAAATAATACAGTGCAACGACGTGAACTTTTCCGCGTTCTCGCCAAAACAAACCTAACGGTAAGTTGTAATTTACCACATATTGCCACAGATTAGAAAAAAAAAACAATCGACTACGCTATGTGCCACATGTTTATCTGGAAGCGTAGATTTAAAAAAAAACCCCTGTGAATGGATATGACCAAAGAGTAATATTAGTACCGCTTCCCTAAGAGAATCAAAACAATTTATAGGTTTCCTATTTATATTTTTATAGGTTGTTTAGCATTTTAGAAGTTAAATAGATACATATACCAACAAATATTAAATAGTGTAAAAGTAGATGTTTTTTTTATTATTTTGGCATTAGACGACATTCGTACTTAGCCAATGATACGAAATATTTTATGAAAAATATTTTAAAAGGGTACTTACTTAGAATATAGACTAAAAGCATAGAGAGATCCATCAAAACGATATTATATTTGTACTGCTCACACGTATCGCTACGTCAGTGGAGAAGGAAAGAAACAAACATAAAGTAATTAGCCACGCTTGCAAAAAGTCACCGTACCATTTTTTCGACTCGAGTCAATTGTTTTTTCTATACAAATCTGTCAGACTTATTCACATCAAAGTGTCCACTTCTTATAAAAAGTGTCCAAAAAAGTGGTACGCTTGACAGATAATGAGGTTCTCTCTATGCTTTTAGTCTATATTCTAAGGGTACTTAGATATAGGTTAGTATAATTATACTCTATGGTAAGATTTTCGAATTAGCAACATGGCCGTGTAACGTTCGCTTTGATTTCTTCTTCTTCTTTCACGTAAGTAAATGAGTTTTAATAGTTAAAATATTTTAGGTCAATTAAGCGGTTGTATTCTATTTGGGACAAACCTCAGGTTAGAGTAAAAAATGATTGGTTACTCGGTTGCTCCAAGAAGGTCAAATATAATAGAGGTATAGGGGTGGGGGTAGGGGTATTAGGGTTAGATATAATTGACACGGGCTTAATACTCAATTCGTATGGAGTCAAACTTCAGAAAGTAAAAAAAAATATGTGGTGAATGCAACAAACATATCACTGGTATGTAGGTATACCATATGGAACTTTTATTAGTTAGATGCCTAGATCTACCGTATATTTAAAAAAACTAACGTCTAAGTATAAGGTAGGTCCAAGTAGGTACATATTTAATTAAATATTGTACCTATGATTTGCAGTTTCTAATCCACTATTTTATCAATGAGTAGGTGATCTGATGACACGTGAAAACCCATACCTACCTACAACCTAAACAACATTATTTACACGTGTGCTACCTAATCTGCTAATACGTGCTGAGCTTCGAAAAAAATTAGTGGATTTTGTGGTTTGGTATAGAGGAAATGCATGAACTAAGCTATTATTAGACTACCTAAACGTAGAAACAACACAATACATGCGTGCGAAGCCGCGGGCAAAAGCTAGTTTAGTAAATATAGAGTAGCTATAGTAACATTAGGAAGTAATTATGGTATAATAAAATTGTATTAGCTAGTTAAGAAAATAAAGCCTCAAACTAGACTAGACGAGAATAATGAAAGGGTAAATATTTGAATATTTCTTTTTTTAAAGATAGCTGCTACATATTCTATTTATTTCTAAAACAGTATTCTGCGTATTTTTGTAGATGTTTTAATACGATCTTTCCCAAAGGCTAAATTGAGTATTCCTCTTAGTAACAGTGTTATAATTATGTTACAAATTGTAATTACGAGTGGAACATGATTCTAACTCCCGTGTTATACCGTAATTACCGTAGTATCTCGTCGGGTAATTGGCTTAACATGACAATTATACTTGAAACACATTTATAATTTTTATACAAATAATAATATTAACTATATTGTAATTGAGGATATGTCTGAATGTATGTACACAAAAAAAATATTACAATTTTTTTGGATTTTTAGAGCAGTACTATTCAAATAGTTATTTTTTAGAATTCTTGTCTATCAGTATGAAGATTCATCACGCAAAAACTACTTGATGTCTTTTGACTTGATGGCGGTCGACGATGAAGCATGCTTGCCTAGAAGATACCGGTTCACTCCAGCCTTAAAAACTAGATTTCTATTTATTACATTTAACAGGAAACAATGACGCTGGTAAGGTGTTCCATTCTTTTGATTTCCGAATTAACACAAAGTAAACAAAATATTCCTGTTTTATTACTGGTCGAAATTGTTTGAACCAAAAAAAGTTAAAAATATTTTCTATCTATCTATCTATCCCCAAGATTCAACAAGTTAATGCGTTAGTTGAGGGATGGATCAGTTAGCGTGTAAATAAATATACAGAAGCTGAGAAGGATATAGAAGCTGAAATTACCAAATTGCACTACATTTTAGCCACATTATTTTCGAGCAGCAATCAGATGTAAATGTATCCTGTATAATTACGTAGTCTAAGGATTAGACATAGGAGGCGAATAGCTATTGTACTGTCTACCACTGCGTGGGGTACGTTCAAGTGGGCAGACGGTAATAATCCACTCTCAAGTACCTTGTTACAGAATAGAATTATTAATTGATAACATTAGCTATAAAATAAAACAGGGTTGATTGTAACAAACATATAACTTCATAATTACCAGGCCGTTGAAGATTCAAATTTTTTACAAGCGTGGAGCAAAAAGTCGACAAGCGTCTGTGATCACTTAATGCGTGGCACTGGCAAGCCAAGTGCGGCATGGGAACACGACCGTGGTGTGACAAAGACGCCCAAGTGGTGACCAAGTGGATACAAGCTATAGTTTTGTCTCTAGTCGTACCGCTCCCATTACCCGCTGGCTCCCATTACCCCCTGCTCTCCTATTAAATAATTATAATAACGCCCAACGATCACATACACAGATCCTGAGCCCTAACTAGGATTACCTGTATCTAGGAACCCAGGAACTACAAGGAACATGCTCCCACATCACCCAGACACAGAACAAGTATTTGCGCTTTTTTTTCATGTGCACAAATACTTGTCCTGTCGCGGGAATCGAACCTGTCGCTTCCAGGCTATGAACTGACAGAGAAACTTAACAGTGATATAATATCTTTTTTTGTAATATATTAAAAACAATGATCATAGTTAATAAGTAAATAAATAAATATCAACTATTTCACATCTTACGTTACATCGATCTAACACATCCTTATTCTACGAATCCTATTTATCTACAAAAGCTATTGTGCTCATACGTGTCTATAAAGAAAAATCCTTCTCAAAATAGTTACTCTTCAGAACGACCCCTGAAAAGGAAACCAAGTATATCCCTTATCAAGGAACATAATAGAAAACATTCATAGAAGGGACAATACGCCGTATGTTATAATAATAATGTTCTTTCATAAGCATATTGTTATGAAAGTTACACGAAGCAAAAAGTAATGGAGTACTAATAATATGCTGATTAAAATTGGCAATCAGCAACATGTTATATTTTAGTATTTCTTAAATTCTCGCGATTTGAACACATATTTATCAGGACTTAATCACGCTAAAAACATTATTTATGTACCACGACGTTTCAACCAAGTTGCATTGGCTGTGGTCACGAGTAGACTGGAGATGCCGGTATCCGACCAGAGACTGGCCTGACTGGCCTGAGTTATCAGGCCAGTCAGAGTAAAAACTCAACTCATCATTTAATTTTGACATCAATTCAAATTTCTGTATCTGGAATACAAAAATGTTCAAACTTATTCTAAAAATGTATAAAGCACTTCAAAACTAATTACCTCGATTACCGATCACCACTCCGAAACGGTTGAATGGTCAACCGTTTCGGAGTGGTGAATGGTGGTGGTGAGGCTATAGAATTAAGCAGAGAGAAGGATTAGTAGGATAATAAGATGACTAGCAGAATAGATATATTATGTAAGTACGTTGTACATCGCACAGTCATTCTAGTGAGACAACTTTTAATGAGTCTACTCATAAAGTACATTTTCAACACATTTGCTCAAAAAATGCATTTACAAAGCCTGTATACATTGTTCGAAAGTTAAACATTACGCATCATACAACGGAGCGTGCGGTAAAAAAGGTACTCTCTCCTAAGTACCTATTTTACCGCATCCTCCATTGTATAGCGCCGTGCGTAACCTTTACGGTTTTTTTTTTAATTTCAATAAACCATATAATAATTTCACCAAGGCGTTTCACATTACGAGAATAAATAAGCTGAATGATCTCGTCGATCGCTCTTGATCCCCTTTTAATACTAAAGAGAAAATGAAACTAAAGATGTAGTTCTAATTTTCACCACACGTACGTGGTGCCATTTGCATTATAAATGCGCGCCATTTTAGCCCATTTTCATATTAGATTAGGAACATCAAAGATTGTTTGTTGCGACTTTCCCACTACATATTGCCTATTGTACTGATTTCTCGCAAATGTGTTGAAAACGTTGTATGATACACGTGCGGAAATTGATTGCTACAAACTCGTGACTATGGTAAGCTCTCGACTTCGTCTCGGGCTTACATTTGTCTACTCGTTTGCAAAAACCAACTTACCGCTCTAATATCATAAATAACTATTACAACTAATTAAAATTGCAAACTTAACTTACACTAAACAAAACTCTATTTACAGTATTTCTGGCTTGTCACACACTTTGGCACCGCTGTAATTATTTAAATTAACTAACTAATTAAAATGTTATTTCCGGGATTTGTAACTCTTCCCGCATATGTTAACAACATTTTTTTTTTTTTTTTTTTTTTTTTTTTTTTTATGTAATTAACATAAATAGACATTGAATGTAAACGATAATATTTGCAGTCTAGTAGATTAGTAGTCCGTGGTTATACCTTCCTACATAATAGTTCGGGGGAAATGTATTTTCGTATTTTGTACGTATGTAAATGTAAATGTCTGCCTGGTTTGGACATCATTAGAAGAAGCAATACAATATATTAAAAATAAAATAGTTATTTATGATGTAAGGGTTTTTATAAACGAGTAGACAAATGTAAGCCCGAGACGAAGTCGAGGGCTTACCATAGTCACGAGTTTGTAAAAACCAATTTCCGCGCGTGTATCATACAACGTTTTTCAACACATTTGCGAGAAAACAGTACAATAGGTAATGAAACAAGCTTTTGTTTCATCATCATCATCATTATCATCAGCCTGAAGATGTCCACTGCTGAACATAGGCCTCTCCCAAAGAGCGCCACTTTGAGCGGCTGCTTGCCTCCTGCATCCATCTCCCCGCGGTTCTGACCAGGTCGTCGGTCCACCTAGTGGGGGGCCGGCCTACGCTGCGTCTTCCGGTTCGTGGTCGCCACTCTTGAACCTTTCTTCCCCATCGGTTGTCAGTTCTACGAGTGATGTGGCCCGCCCACTGCCACTTCAACTTGCTGATTCTCAAAGCTATATCGGTGACTTTAGTTCAAACTTTCAAAACTTTTCAAACTTCTCAAACTTTCGTTGTTCAAACTTTTGTTTATTAGTGGGAAAGTCGCAACAAACAATCTTTGATGTTTCTAATCTACTATGAAACTGGGCTAAAATGGCGCGCATTTTCAATGCAATTGGCGCCACGTGCGTGTGGTAAAATTAGAACTACATCTTTAGTTTCATTTTCTCTTTAGTATTAAAGTGAGACAAACGTATTGAGCAAAAACGCTTCCAAGGAGTTTCGATCATTCAGCTTATTTTTTCTCGTAATGTGAAACTCCTTGGTGAAATTCTTATATATTATGTTTTATTGAAATTAAAAATAAACCGTAAAGGTTACGCACGGCGCTATACAAGAAAGGATGCGGTAAAATAGGTACTTAGGTGAGAGTACCTATTTTACCGCACGCTCCGTTGTATGGTGCGTAATGGTTAACTTTCGAACAATGTATACAGGCTTTGTAAATGCATTTTTTGAGCAAATGTGTTGAAAATTATATTTTCGCACTATTTCCATTTTTTCCGTCTTTGAAAATGAGTGAAAATAACTAGCACAATCGGTATTAAAGTTTTCTTTTTCCAGTAAAAAACATGAAAAGTGAAACAAAAATATAATTATGTTCCGTTTACGGGCCCTTTGTAGTGTATATAGATATCACAACGTTGGCTCAAGCGTTTCCAGTCCGGAATTTTAATACGTGTAAAATGCAGCTTAGTCCCGTACATTCTTAGCTCTCGAACAAAATACGAAGATTATTTTTCCCCGCCCTAATATTATATGGGCATGGGGGATCGCAGAGCGAGGGCGGGGGATGATAGTAAGGATCTTATTATCCACATTATTATAAAAATCCCAGGCGTGTGTGCGCGCAGTGGGATGATTGCTCCCACCAAATGTTCTCAGACACACGACACGTTCGTAGCTTTAAAATATTTTGCGCTACACCAGAATTTAGAACTTTATGTTTTACTTTTCTTTATGGAATACTTTGACCTGGTGCTAGTGACGTTTTTACTTATTAGTAAACTAAATCGATTTAGGAATTAATTTGTAACGGAGAAATATGAATATAGGAACGGAATTTCTAAAATTTTTCCATTACAAATTAATCTGTAGATTACTCCAAGCAGGTGATACTGCTATAAAAATCATAAATATAAATGGATTTTTTAGTTTGTTGGCCGTAACGTTTTTCACCATTTTAGTTTATTTTACTTTGTTTTGACGTTTTACTCAGCGCCATCTAGCCCCAAACTAAGCAAAGCTTGTACTATTATATATGGGAACCAGATAACTGATACAATACTTAAACCTACCTTACCCTTACCTTTTTGTTTGTAAACATACATAGAATAAGTACAATATAACACCCAGATACAGAACAAACACCTATGTTCATCACACAAATGTTTGTCCTGGGTAGGAATCGAACCCACAACCTACAGATCAGAAGGCCGAGTTACTACCACTGAGCTATCAGGCCAGTCCAACATTAGAGGCGTCCCAAATTTCCACCCGATTTTATCCGCTTTCCCAGGGAGCCCGCTTCCACTAAAATATATATTATAACACCTTCTAAATTCGCGCTTATCTCTCTAGCCTGCAGTTTCTCGTACGCTTTTCAAACTCAAGTCAACACATCGAATACTGTAACGCTCATTGGTTGAAGACAGCCAACGATCTACAGGCAACCAATAAGCGTTAAGTATTTTGATGAGCCAAGTTGACAAGAATTTAAAAATCGTACGAGAACCCGGAGGGAAACACGTACGTTGCTTAGTTAATTTAAATTAAATAAACTTTGCAGACAGGCATTCAGTGCCATTCAGGACCCTTAGGGAACCAGCCGCTGCGCGTGCAGGAGTTTCGATATAACGACACAACAAGCATTACTATCATGATACTTCGCTAAAATAATAAAAACTAAACTAAACTAAACTATACTAAGCTAAACTAAACTAAACTAGCTACACTACCTACTACAAAGAACACTTTGGACTGTATAATAGCCGCGATGGCCTATAGACAGTCCAAGTGCTCCAGCCCACTACCGGTAGGTAGCGTACCCAACATGCTGGCCGCATTGCCACGTTGAATTGCAATGCTGATGCGTTGGGCCAAATAAGTGCCAGCATTTTGGTCACGCGTCGCATCGACCAGGCGCTCTGATAGACTTTGGAAAACGCGATGAGCTCCCGGTCCCCACGGACCCAGGGTCTCAACACCAAACGGCTCAAATATGTAACCGCTACCGAGATTACTATATTTGCGCCGTTTTAGCTGCTCAGCAGAATTAGCCGCGGCGCCGGCCCTAACGTGTGTCTCGGGAAGGTGTGACGGCGCCATAGTATCGACGCAAGTAGCGTCCCACACTAAAGGCCGCCCCATCTTCCAGGGAACCAGAGTCATTCCGTCGGGTCTTTTACCATCGTCACGCATGAGACCATTCGGTTCGAGAATGGCTGCAACATTGGCGGTGGCAAAGCCCGGCGAATGATGTCATTAAGACTAGCGTGGCGCGAAATTCGACCAGCGCTTTTTGAACACGAGAGACCGTGATGACCGAGCTGGTCAACTGCGGTACCGCACTGGCAGTGATGGGCCACACAGCATCTTGCGCCCAAACGTAAGCTGATAGCTAAACGAAAAGTAGTCGGATCTAAAAGGTTACCAGTGTTGAAAGAAGGCATGGCCTGTAACCAAAGTCCTGACTCCCACACAGAGACTGCGAGAAGCCGAGCACGATCAGCGACGCTAGGACACGTATCTAAAAGATTTTTCCGTGCTAGTTCGCAGAGCGGTCGGTCCCACAGCCTCTGTGAGGAAAGAACCACCGGGAAATCAGAATTGGGACAAGCCAACCCCCAGGCATTCTTGGCCTCAGACAAATGGGCTACTTCGAAAGTACCTAAAGATGGAGCAAGAATTTTTTCTATTAATTTATGTGTACCATATACAGAGGACAAAAATGCCGGTAATGCAACACTCGAAATTTTGCGTATCCCTAAACCTCCTAAGCGCACAGGTAGAGAGGCTTGCGACCACGTCCTGTCATCCATATCAACATTCAAGACCGAAACCAGAGTGTTTTTTACAATGTTGTCTAAGCCCATAAGGAGCTCACTGTGTTTCCACAGTTGACAACATCGTAAAATATAAGTAAATTTAGGGACAAATAGACAAAAACGAATAATTGTAAAAGCCATGTGGGCGTTAATTTTGAGTAACCTGTCTGATGCGTTATTGAACTTTTGAATTTTTTCTTCTACAAAAGGTGAGATAGACTCATCCAGAATCGGCGAACCCAAAAGGCGAAGAGAACGCTTGTCTACTAATTTGATATTCGGAGCAAGACTATTAAACTTTTCAAAAACCAAATCTTTATCAGGACAAGTATCGCAAACAAAAAGTTCGCATTTAGAAAATTTTAAATCCAAACCAATGTCGCGAAATTCGTTAATAATGATACCTAGATCATTAAAAACAGTGTTCACGTCGCCTCCTAGGGTTCCGTCATCCAAGTACCAAACATTAAGTTTGGACTGAAGACGTTGAATAATCGGATGGATGGCAAGGCTAAAAATGGCCGGACCTAGAGGGTCGCCCTGTTGACACCCGACTGAGGATAGGATCGCGTTATTTTGGTAATTTAATTTTGTTGGATTGCCATAACATTGATAAAGGAATTTATATAGTTCGGGAATTTTATCCTTGACTTGTGTCAAAAGAGCGCCTCTGTCGACAGAATTAAAAGCGTTTTTAACATCCACCTTTAGCAACACTTCACCACAATTTAGTTTGAGAAAGGTTCTAAGTGAATGAACAGCGGCCTCACAGCCACCCCGCGAACCAAAGCCCAGCTGTATTGGCTGAAAAAGGTTGCTTAAAAAAGCAACCTTTTTCCTACAGCCGACCTTGGCAGCGAGGCGGCGGTATGTGGTGTATGTATTCGCTAAATGACTTGTACGTAAATAAATTTCAATCCATTTCAATAACAGTAAAAACACACTTAACACTAATGTAATGCATTTCAAACTTTCTATTCATAAAACTAAACTTTGCATATCTAAATAGAATATCAGAATAGCGTTCACATTTGACACTAGCAATGGTTTGATGAGAAAACTTTTGATATTAAAAAGTTATTGAAACAGCTAGATAATGGAAATAGTACGTGACCTGGCGTCCATAAAATACTTGGTAATGTCCTAGTTTTAATGCCAGCGGTCAGTTAGGATCACAGAGCAGGACAATAATTAAGGGTGGGTTTTTTGATCTGTGGTTAAGGTAACCAATGGTTAAAAATGCTAACAAATTTTGACCATTGGTTAGAACCTAGCTTTAATAATCGTGCCGAGCATATTATAGGCACACTGCCTGCGTGGTAATTTTGCTTAATAGACATTTTGAGTCTTTGACCTGCATGGGCGAATTGCTGTTTAAAGGTTTGCCATTTTGCCAAAGTAAAGCTTACTATAAATATTTGCATGCTGTTAAGTAAAGAAAATGTGCTGAACCAAATACCTGTTGAACTTAATCATCATCATTATATTGAACCCATATTTTCGGCAAATAAATGATTTGATTTGATTTGCTACTTAGTAGATATGTTTACTTGATCGTCGTGCTTAGCAGTCATTCCGATAC
The DNA here is from genome assembly GCA_910589525.2 of Ennomos quercinarius. NCBI lineage: Eukaryota > Metazoa > Arthropoda > Insecta > Lepidoptera > Geometridae > Ennomos > Ennomos quercinarius. The sequence continues at coordinate 19,162,853 of OU342492.1, read as the reverse complement.
GAATATGCACCGAGCGTTAAATGCCCCATAATAGCAATACAACAGGTCAATATAGGTACATTAAATATGTCATCTGCGCAGGAATATATATTATAGAGGTTTTAGACTAAATCATGATGAAAAGTGATGAACAAGGCGCGAGCGTATTTTTTTTGTCGCTCGTTGGATATGATAATGGGTCTGAGACTGAGGTAGAGGCGGCACTCGAAAGAAGGCATTCAGGCGTGTTTCACTTTTAGGGTTTCCGTACCCAAAGGGTAAAACGGACCCTATTACTAACGCTCCGCTGTCTGTCTGTCTGTCTATCTGTCCGTCTGTCACCAGGCTGTATCTCATGAACCGCGATAGTTAGACAGTTGAAATTTTCACAGATGATGTATTTCTGTGCTGTTATAACACAAATACTAAAAAGCAGAATTTAATAATTATTTAAAGGTTCCATACAACAAACGTGATTTTTTTCGCTCGTTTACCAAATGAGCCATAGACGGCGCTGCTTTAAATAGTACTGCTGCGCAACACTAGATGGCAGCGATAGATAATGGTACGGAACCCTTCGTGCGCGAGTCTGACTTGCACTTGGCCGGTTATTTAAAACCGTTCCCATAACTGAAAACACAGTGCCTTTAAATAACCTAAAAAAACTGAATGGCTGGTATTATTGTCTTTACTTACTAATTATTTGTGATGTACATATTTATTTTATACATAGTAACATACTAGTTATTGGTAAAGTGCAACAACAGAGCAATTGTTTTTCCTTGCCAACGCGTTTGAAACGAAGGATCCTCAAATTGAATCACGAGCGTAGTGAACTATACAACTCTCGCACACTTATAATATTATAATCTAATTGCGGAACATTGCCACCAGATTTTATACCGCCCGAATAATCTCTGGGTTTATTATTTTTTTATTTGTTTCCCACACTCCTACCGCGATAAAACATACTTGAACAGAGAGCTGCCGATGCCGTGCACACCAGTGGATAAACTTTTACAAACGATACAGAAATATTTAGTGTAATTCCGCGCCATCTAATAAAACCAGTTCAGTTCCGTGATCAGTTGGTAGTAGCTCTGCCTTCTGAACTGTAGATCAAATCTATCCAGATCCAACATTTTTGTGAAGAATTTAGGTGTGTGTATGTGTCTGGGTGTTATATTCTATTGTGTGTATTGTATTTACAAACATAAAGTATCTTAATATTGTATCAGTTATCTGGTTCCCATAGTACAAGCTATGCTTAGTTTGGGGCTAGATGGCGCTGTGTGAAATGTCCACACATATTTATTTATTAAATTCTCATGTGTAATTAGTTTATATACTGCCAGCTCAGCTTTAGTGTGTCATTGTGTGTCGTTTAACGAGCAAACATGGCAGTAAACGCAATACGCCGGGAATAACCCGGTTATAGCTCGCGTGTGCTCGATTCTCGAACAGGGATGTCCATTACTGCGGTGCCAGTACCACTTCACACGTCCGATGTTTTTAAATAAATGTCATAGGTGTTACAAGTAACTAAAATTATGATTTAGTAGTTCGAAAGTTTTAGTTTACAATTTCACAGTTCGTAAGCGTTTTCGAGCGTAATTCTCAATTTACTGGGATAAAAAGCGTCCAATGTTTATTAAGCAATTGTTCGAGACCGAGAACCGGTTGCCGCAGCCGTAAACCCGCGCGGTGCCGCGTTCTCTTCACTTCACCTTGCGCCTTCGATGGCACCGCGCCCGCACATAAGTTTTCGCGCACATGTGTTTATGTTACCATCCGTAGAATAAAGTTCATATCTATATAAATATCAGCGTTTACAGTCCATTGCCAATCACCTCCCGGATAGGAGCCTATACATTGACCCGGCTCGAAGGACCAATGTATAGGCTCCTATCCGGGAGGTGACTGGCAATGGACTGTAAACGCTGATATTTATTATGAACTTTATTCTACGGATGGTAACATAAACACATGTGCGCGAAAACTTATGTGCGGGCGCGGTGCCATCGAAGGCGCAAGGTGAAGTGAAGAGAACGCGGCACCGCGCGGGTTTACGGCTGCGGCAACCGGTTCTCGGTCTCAAACAGCAATCGTGAAAAACTCATGTAAATCAGTTCAGTTGTTTTGGCGTCATAACCAAACGCAACAAAGTACATTGAACATGAAAATAAAATGAACATTAAATTTGATATCCTATGAAAAAATACTCATATAAGAAAACTTCTCTTTTAACAGTGCGGCGCACGGCTAGCAACACTACTGAATCCTTGGAAATGAACAGAATTACAGACAACGGCTCACTGAGGTAAAATAAAATAAAAAAATATTTGAGCCCTTACTTCAAGTGGTTACTTTCAACCTTTCCTAGTACTTGACCTATCAACCAACGTTACACGATAGACGCACCGTTACGCAGAACTAAGTGTTTTGCTTCCACTTCATACTGTTACGGAACTTTGTGTAGCTGTTCATTTTTTCTGACGGGTACAATTTGCGTCTCTTACAGCGGTGAAGGAAAACACCGTTAAGAAACCGGCCAGAATCACAAAGTCCGAGGACATTTAGGTGGCAGGACTTTTCTGCAAAGTACGTCTAGGTAGGTACCACTGCTTTACCAGTTATTCTGCCGCCAAACAGTAGTATGCATGCTCTACTGTGTTCCGGTTTGAAGGGTATTGTAGCTAGTGAAATTACTGGGCAAATGAGACTTTATGATCTGATCACTTAGTCTAGTAATCTTATTAGGTAGTATACTGTGCCAAGTCTCAGGATGACGTCCGCAGTGCAGTGTCACGCGAAAATATATTATTAGAGTTTCGAGTGATACTGCAATCTGTTAAGGGCAGCCGTGACGCTTAACGTCAGGTGAGCGACTAACTCGTCACGTTTTCATTTACATAAAAAAAATATACCCACTCGCGCTTGTCCAGCGTGGTGGATTATCCCAGCATTGGGCTGAAGATGTAACACTCAAGGTGTCTTCAAGCGCTGATCTTTCTATTCTTCTGATACAGGCTGGTTAGCCCAGTGTCAAAATTCTTAAACTGCTCAAAGGCTTCTGACTTGGCTTAACAGCTGTTGTCTTGCGACAGCAACTGAGACTTAACCCAGATCTCAGTTGTCATCACTGTCATCAACAGCCTGAAGACGCCTACTGCTGTCATAGAACTGAACGTCTTCCGGTTCGTGGTCGCCACTCGAGAACCGTTCTTCTCCATCGGTTGTCAGTTCTATGAGCGATGTGGCCTGCCCATTACCATTTCAACTTGCTAATTCTAAGAGCTATATCGGTCACTTTAGTGGATCTCAGTTCTAAATACTACTATTTGTTAGCTGTCAGGCTGTCACCCATAGTAGTGGCCGTATAGCGTAAGTCGTTTAATTTAACCGATGGACTTAGAATGGGTATGACGACCTATTCTAAGCTTCGCCGTTGGCGCTACTGTGCTCACGATAGAGGATTCCAAAGCGCGTCTCGATTAGACTGCACCGTCGCCAAAATAGAGATGGCGGTCAAATGCAAGCGTATTGTTTGAAACAAGGAATAACGTATATTTTTATAATAAGAACAAGAAATTTATTAGCCTCTAGAAAACAAGTTCACTTATGTGTATCGTAAAAATGAGCTATAAAACTGCGTAAACCTCATAAAATACGCCATTATTCAGCCAAGTAATAAGCTAAAGTATACTTGCTTTGCTCTGTTTTCGTTTTTTTACCGTTAGTACAATAAGTGGAAATGGTGAAGCGTCAACGCGTAAAATTAACGTAACTTACCGCGCATGGTCTTCGAGGCGATAGTACAAAGTTTTATAGTCTCAAATTAAATAATAATCAAGTTGTGGATTAACATTTGCTTGGTTCCATTTTTGCCTAGCGTTAATACGAGAGATTAAACTTATTACGACTTATTATGACCTACTAAACATACTTCACCTTTCGTTTTCTTTTCATAAAATCGTCTAGTCTCTTCCAAAGAGCTGCGCTTAGAGGGGCCCATAATGAATTATAATATTTTCACTTATCTATTTTTTTTTTTCAGTTTTATTATGTGTTATGTTTTTTTGCGATGGTTATTTTATTTGAGTACCTCCTCACCAGTGACTACTCACCAGTGACTACTCACCAGTAACTACTCACCAGTGACTAGTATTTTATGTACAGAATTTTCCTCGCGAGGTAACCGGCATGTTGAAAAATACTGAAATTCGAGAACATTTTGTCATCCACCAACTCACATTTGACTGGTTGTGAATTTATATCACATTCCTTTCCTGTGAAAGAAGGCCCTCGTCCCAGCAGTGGGAATGTATGAGCTGATGATAGTGATGATGATGATGCAATCATCTTCATCGTCACTATCATCAACTCATACATTGATAGTAAATATTTACCACATTAGCTGCGCCTCACGGCGTCACCTGTGGCATAGCTTTCATGGTCGATAGGTAGATTATTTTTACGGCAGAAATTATTTACTATCTAATTCTAGGACCTAAAGTATCTACTGACTGATCTCTTCTGCCATTATGATAACAATAGTGATGAGATTTTTCTGACAATTAAACCCGCCCTCCAACCACCCCGCCCAGCATCTCCCGCCCAGCTGTTTACGAGCTGAATGTTTTCACCCCGCCGTGTCTGATAACGGTGATATCTTCCTCGTAAATATTTCGGTTATGGCTCAACTTTGATCAGATTTTGGGTACCTATAGAAGATGGGCTTCGTATCTTATCTTTTGATTGAATGGCTGAATTTTAAAATTAATATTTTGGGTGGAATTTACGTGAATAATTCTGGAAGCCTATTACGTAGAAATAAAATGTTGTTTTTACGGAACTTTGTTCAAAACCCGCCCGTTTTGATTATGAATATCAAAGGTGTCGACTACAGAGTTACAGACGGACCTTCACGACAAGTGTGACCTTTTTATTATATATCATCATCATCATCATCATCATCAACAGCCTGAAGACGTCCACTGCTGAACATAGGCCTCCTCCAGAGCACGCCACCTTGAGCGGCTGCTCGCCTCCTGCATCCATCGGCTCCCCGCGGCTTTCACCAGGTCGTCGGTCCACCGAGTGGGGGGCCGGCCTACGCTGCGTCTTCCGGTTCGTGGTCGCCACTCGAGAACCTTTCTTCCCCATCGGTTGTCAGTTCTACGAGCGATGTGGCCTGCCCATGTGGGCTGCCTGCGTATTATATATATTTATTTTTAAATAAAGCTTGGCGTCCGTGCGTCACCTAAAAAGCGGCAACAGTTAATCCGCAGCTGGTTGACGTAAGGGCACTACAAAATATTAATTTATTTAATTCTTTCATTTTCTACTTTCCTCCTCTTCATAACCCTCATCGTGTCACCAACAAAAGGCAATGCACAATGTAACAGCAAGGTTTTATATGCATTAATTTTACTAAGTTTTCCGGACAACTCATGTCATTTTAATGGGTTGTAACAGGACACGAGCAAGGAGTAAATAAAAATTAATCTTAATTTGTAATTCTTTCAAAAAAACTTTAAGGTACTTTATTATACCCATGTTAATTTTTTAAAAGACCTAAGTCAAGTTATTTTTCAAATGTACGTTTTAAATGAAAATGTGATTTGGTTTGTTGAGCAAATGGAAATTGAATATTGCAATAGCAATACAAATACGCTATTAAATCTCTTTTCAAAGTACTTTAATCTCTATTGTGCATTTTCATTACCAACATTGACTCTGTGTAAGCTATCAAAGCAGAGAGCGTCAGAGTTGAATGACCGCTAACGATGCTACGCCGTAATCACTACGTCGTAGAAGCTAATACACTCGTAGCCGCTACGCCGTAGCTACGATTGAATATGCAAGGGGAGGTTTTAAGTACAAATTGCTGTACTAGAATGTATTTTATTCTCTTTGTTCGCTTCGTTAATTGAAATCAACATTAAAGTAAATAAGTGAATTAAAGATCAAAGGCATTTCTATCTACCCAATAGGCTATATTGCTCTGTGGAGTGAACTGATCATGTAATTTTGATAGCAATTCAAAGTGAAATTAGATTCTTAATTACTTAAAAATTCCATTAAAACTGCCTGCATTATAAACTCAAATTTAAACGGTCTAATCCATACAAATTTTAGTTTAAATCGCTAATTATGATTTCAAAAAAAATTTGCAACCAGGGATATTTGGGATTTGTTAGAAACTATCTCCATTTTTTTTAGATATAACTTAAGCGCAGTATACACTATTTGTAATCCATTCTGAGCAACATTTAAGCCTGGACGTTTTAGAGATGACTTAACAATTAGTGTCTACGGCAAAAACCAGAACCGCCGGCTTATATTGCCCTCTAAAGCACGGTAGATAGCGTTCAGTTGTGAATATCAGTTTTTTGTAGCGATCACCCCATCTTAGTAAAGACCGCAGCAAACGTTGCTTAACTTTACTGATCGTTTAAGAAGGGCGAGTTGAGTTACGCTATGAGCGCTACAAACTAACTGCCCAATTTAACCAGCACCCTCTTACCGCCAAGCCTGCCAAGAACTGCACTAATGTTACACTTACTTATCTCCTTAAATAGAGGGCATTAACTTAAGTTAGATTTATTTGTTGGCACACTTGCGCTCGTATTTTTGGAGTTTAGTGTTTGTTTTGTTGTTGTGTTGTTTCATTTTAAAATGGTCTGTGCGGCACTCTAATGACACCAACAATGAAATAATTACAGGGTGATGTGGAATGAACTTCCGCCAGTGATGTTTCCGCAAAGCTACAGGATGGAATACTTTAAAATGAGGGTTAGTATCTACCACTAACACACACATAACACTAACTGATGGTGGTACTCGAGGCTCGAGTTAGTATCTCGTGAGTATTTTAGGTACTAACGTAGTATATTGTTTGACTATATAGTTTGACGGGCCTGATAGCTCAGAGTTCTGCCTTCTGAACTATAGGTTGTAACAAACATTTGTGTGATGAACATTGATGTTTGTTCTGTGTCTGGGTGTTATATTGTATTCTATGTATGTATTTACAAACAAAAAAATATCTAAGTATTGTATCAGTTATCTGGTTCCCATAATACAAGCTATGCTTAATTTGGGGCTAGAGGGCGCTGTGTGAAATGTCCACATATATTTATTATTACGAATAGGAAAACTTCTAATTGGCCTTCTGTCATTTGTGTATTTACCTGTATTTGTAACCCAGCTGTTAGTATTCCGAAAAATGCAAAATAAAATAAATAAATTATTGTGTTTAGTACTAATGTGCCTCTATAATTATAAAGTTAATGAATACGAAAGTGAAAATGCAGGTTTGATTTATGCAGAAATGGCTGATCAGATTTTGAAGAAGTTTGGAATGCAAATAATAAATATAAAATAATAATCTTTTCTGGAACAACAAAAATACGATTGGTACTTCCTATACAAGAAAAATCGTGTCTACGCGGTATCACTGGGCACAGTCTTGCACAGGGCACAGGGGTCTTGTATAATAAGAAATAAATAACCATTTATTTCAACAACAATATAATCCGAGTCTCTAGAACTAGAGTGAATAGGCTCCACCTTCAACTGCGTCATCCGGTGAGTTGCAGTCAAAGGTTCGCCTCGCCTATCAGCGCATAAAAAAAGTTTATAAAATACCTTAAAGCCCATATTATGAAATACCTGAAAGACTTACTTATATTTTTTATTATATTAAATAAATGAGGATTATTTGGTAATATGTCGGAGTTCTAGTTGTAGCCAATCAACGTTTGTCGATAAAAGCATGTTATCATGATACGCTCCGCCATTTTCACGATGTGGACATATCGGCGAACGTTTGCCTCCCAATCATCTGCTTGACTGTATACCGCTAATTCTGCGATCAGCATATTAGTAAATTTATTATTTATGACTAATCCTACTAATCCTTCTAATATTAGAAATAATATTGCACAAGGTAACGTGAGTAGTATTCATAATTATAACTAGGAAACGCACAGACAGTATAATTACAAATATTGGTAATAATTGACAATTACGATATAATAAAAACAATTGACTATATGAAATAATTTGTAATCATAATAATTACTTCATTCAATTTATTAAATTCTAATAGATATGACCACAATTTAGAAAGTGACACTTATTATTTTTATTATTGGATTGTTATTATTTAGATGAATCATGCTCATTGATTGCATGGAGATTTGCACACCATTTGTAATGGTAGCATGTACGACTCTCCTAATACTCTGATCACCATACTTTTGTAAACCTACATTCTTGCAAATAAAATATTTTGCTTTTTTTTACTTTACTTTAAGACGTAAACGGCTAGCACTCCAGTTTCGCGTGACAGTGCAGCGCGCAGTGCGCACGTCATCCTGAGACATCAGCACAGTCTGTTACACAAAATGTATGGAGCGGCTGTATTTATTTTTCGAGAACTCGAGTTCGGTCTCATAGTAAAAGCAGTTCATTTCATATTGATGGGGTACTTTCACGCTCTAAAGTATTCGCTACTTCTTAGGTTGAAATATATATAACTAAACTACCCACGCAGACATTATTGAATAAAATAGATTTGTGATCTACATACATACTGTTAAGTAAGTCATAAACATCAGTAAGTACGTCACAAAAGAGTAATAGGCACTGCTACGTATATACTCAGATTAATAGACAACCATGGCGTCGTCAGAAGAGATAACAGTAAGATGACTAGACTGTAATATTAGGTCATAAAGTCGCATATATGCTCAGTAATTTCACTAGCAAAACAAAACACAGTAGTGCTTGCAGACTACTGCTTGGCGGCAGAATAACTGGTAAAGCGGTGGTTACCACCTAGTAAAAACTACCTAGACGAACTTTGCAGAAAAGTCCTACCGGCTAGTAAATTAGAACTAAACTAGCAATATGATTATGTAGTATCTCTCCTACCAATCGAGGAGGCCTTATTTTTAAAAGATTTGTAAGTACATAAAATTAACAAGCATTTTGATTTCACCAACGATCATTAGTATAAGCGTTATTAAAAGCTTCATTAGCAGCGTCAACGTATTAATTAACATTACTAAGAACCTGCTGGTGCCTTAATTAATTATTAAAAGACTTCCTCGTTACATCAGGGTGCTCAAAAAAAAATGTAATGGCGATATTCAATATTTAATATCGCAAATTATATTCATCCATTATATAAGCCGATCAAAGCGTACCTTTTGAATGCATCGAACAGCCACTGAATTTCAAAAATTGGTTGTTAAGGGTGCAACAAAAAATATTGGCTGTAAAAGAGTTCGTCGGAACTTTTAACGATGCAAAGTTGCGCCGGCTGCCTAGCGCTGTTTTACTCTTTATTTTATTGAAAGGTGTTGCAATTTTAAGCCATTTTATACCTGGCTCATGTTCCAAGAATGTTCAGCCATTGAACTCTTAGATTAATGGATAAGCACGTCTGTGGATAATGGAAAATTTAAAATAATCGCGCTTCAGATCCTGTTTTAATGTGACCGAGAAAATGTACAAAGGCGAAAGATTTTGCTATCGAGCTTTACAAGATTCTGTTTATAATGTATCTTTGGTGCACAAGTGTGTAATGACCACCCCTTTTGTATACGTTTGTTAAGTTTTTGTTCCATTAAAGAGTTGATATATGTAACTATTTACGTAGCAAAGTAATATTGAATGTTCAAGTAACTCTAGACATATCTCAGGAGTTTGCATGTTTAACAAAGCGTCAATATGATGTGACCTTTAAAAAAAATTGCTTTATCAAAGTATCGAGCATTTTAATACACTGGCTGACCAAATAGTCATCCTACGAATCAGAAAGTCCAATATCCACATTTTAAGTCACGTGGACACGAAAATGGTAATTTGATAAATCGTAAGATATTGAATGACAAAAAGCAATAAAGCAAAAGAAATGGTATTTTATACTTGATGATAATATTAAATGAACAGGAGAAAAGCTTCGGGAAAATATTTCCAATAAATAATATTAATTATTATTGACCAATGGGGAACTTTTAAAATAATACCTTATCGTTTCACACTTGTAAAACGACAAAATTTCACAATATAAATCGTATATACGTACTATTTGTAGAAACTTAGTGCAGAACCAATAATACCAACAAAAAACATAGTACGTAGAATCTTACACTCTAAGCCATAGAAGAGTTCAAACTTATTTCCAAGAAAAATGTTTAAATGTTATAAATAACGCAGAAGCACAGAGATACGCAAGTGCTTGCAGCGATCTGTAATGGAATCTAAGTGAATGTCTGCCGAGAACGGCGGACGGCGGACGGCGGGCGTTTGTCCACCGCCGCCGATACTGAGACGCAAGATTGTTGGACCGAGTTTGGAACGGCATTATTTGCGGCTGAATAACATGTCTTGTATTATCATAATATGCATCATCATCAGCCTGAAGACATCCACTATTGACCTATAGTCCGTTATCAAGAAATAAATGACAACTGATAATTATAAATCAACATAGGCCTATCCTATTAGAGCACCACTTTACGCGGCTGCTTGCGTATTGCATCGATCGGCTGCCGCGGTTTTGACCAAATCGACGTTCCACTTAGTGGGGGGCCTACGCTGCGTCTTCCGGTTCGTGGTCGCAGTAGTGGATTTATACAGTAGCTATGTAAACTATGTAAATATATTATATATGGCAATACCAAATCCTCATAAAAAAGTATGGCTGCACTGTAGGCACATACACTAATCCATCTTGAAACGATAACAACACGTTCCGACCTCGACCTGCAGTAAAGAACATTTTATTCTCATGATACATTTTAAAGTTTTTAGTGTCAGAGAATAAATATTGAGCCTATATGTTTCCATCGTAGAGACACGACCTTCTTTCACAATGAGAATGTCATAATCCTGCATGCTTACCAAAAGTAGTTTGGTAGATAGCACCCATGGATGTATCATCCTCTATTCATAATGGGCCTTGAAACTTGAACATGCTGGTTCTCTCAGGGAACACTTACGTAACATGGGAAGTCAGTTGCGAAGCTGAGCAGGATTCGAACCAGGGTGCATCGATATGACGAGTTACTGCTGAACTCTACTTCCTTTGTAACGGTTGCCACGTTTTGTAGGCACCAAGCGGCCTATATTTATTTCCACCGCACCGGATATCTTCATGTTTCTTTTTAAAATTTTTCAATTTTTAAACCTCACTCAATTATTTACATCTTCTAAACATCAATTTACCCAGCCCAAGTATTTCAAAAAACAGCCCAAAAAGCTCTTGTTCAATTTATTACGATAAAAATTGTCCCAGTTCTCCACGGTTTGATTTACAACTGGGCGATCAGTCGCGCAAGTTTACGAGTCGCGGTAACAAGGGAAACTTTTTAATTTACATTGTTTTTTACGTTCATGAAAATTGACTTAAATTATAAGTAAACAAATCGAGTTTCCTAGAGGCGTGGAGCTTTATTATAATTACCTACCTAGTGGGGGAAGCCGACAAGTTATGATGTAAACAAATTATTTTAAATTACTTCGCTATAAATTTATATACGTACTTTATTATTATGTTAACATTTTATTATAAATTTCAAAATGAACTAAAGCCGCAGAAACTTTTATCAAAAAACGAAAGAAAGTTTAAGCTTAAGTTTTATGTGAGTAGTTTTAGTCTGTTCTTAGTTTTGTGTTGTTTTAAGTTTTTTAGAGTTCCGTACCCAAAGGGTGAAACGAGCCCTATTACTAAGGCTCCGCTGACTGTCCGTCTGTCACCAGGCTGTACCTCATGAACTGTGATAGTAAGACAGTTGAAATTTTCACACATGATGTAATTTTGTTGCCGCTATGACAACAAATACTAAAACACAGAATAAAATAAATGTTTAAGGGGGCTCCCATATAACAAACGTGATTTTTTTGCTCGTTTACCAGTTGAGTCATAGATGGCGCTGCTTTAAATAGTACTGCTACTCAACACTAGATGGCAGGGATAGATAATGGTACGGAACCCTTTGTGCGCGAGTCCGACTCCAGCTTGGCTGGTTATTTCTTGAATATTTCCCGTAATATCAGCTCATATCCTACAATTTTTTCTATAGTATGGTAAATATTCTCACAATTATTACAAACGCGATAATTTTCATGTACAATTATTGGGTCTTTGAAGAAAATCCGACAATGGTGGTTGTGAATTTTGAATTTTAACCAAAACCTGTGTATTTTTGAATTTTAATGTGTAATAATGTGTGAATTTTAAGGTGGATTATTATTCCTTAAGTGTTCGTGAACGTGCACGAGTGTTGGCAAATGGTTCCAAGTTTATAAAACGATCCATTATTGTTTTCTCTTCAACGGCTTTTTAGAGCCTTCAGTAAAATATCCTCCATTTTACTGATGATGGCATTTTGACTGACAAAATAGGACTTTGACATGACATAACCGTACAAATTTTTACTCATTTGACATTGGCAGAATTATTGCTAAAAAGCGATAGAAAGCCATTGTTAACGGCATATATGGTTTTTAAATTATTATCAATTGCTGTGCATTTGTATTATTTGGTAGTTCAATAAATAAAACTAAACGGAAGGTGGCGCGACCGAGGTGCTTGTGAGGGTGCGGGGCAGTGAAAGGGGTATGCGGGGGGCGAGGAGCGCGGCTCACGCCCGGCCGCCGCACGATGACGTGCGAAGAGTCGAATGCGTTATTGTGCTGCGTCAACACGACAACCTCTCGCTCGCGACACAATCGGTTTATTTGTCCTTATTTTCCGTGTGTTTTATTTGGACCGCCTTCAGCTGTGGTGCTCCAGGTGTCCTCACCCGGGGTAAGTGAACTTCGGACACAAGGCATATTCGTTCCAGGATATCAAAGTTCACTTCTAGTTGCATGTCTTTAGGCCATAATTCTTTTTTCTTATATAAAAACTCAGGGCCGTGTAACCATTCCTTTTGCAGCATATTTATATCACAGGTGTCCCTGGTGGCGATGTCGGCGACGTTTATCTTAGTAGGTACGTAGTGCCATTCATTAATTCGGGATAACTCATCGATTTCTCCAAGTCTGTGCGCTACGAAGGCTTTATAATCGCGCGCATTATTTCTGATCCAGTACAACACCGTAGATGAGTCACACCAAAAATACCTTTCTTGTGGTACCATTTTGTGTTCTTTTGTTATAGTGTTTGCAAGCCGAGCAGCGAGTAACACGGCCTGCAGTTCCAGTCGTGGTACCGAAGTGTGTTTCAATGGCGCCACTCTGCATTTGCTGGATATAAATGCTACTTGTATTTGCGCGTCGTTATTTTCCCATCTCCAGAATGCAACGCAGCTCATCGCTAGGGTCGACGAGTCGGTGAATATATGCAGTTGTAGGTTTGTATAGCGTGGGGCGGTGCCAGTGGCGGTGCAGGCGGGGCCCGCGCATGAGTCATCATAGGTAAGTTGAGGCTCGGCAGCCTGCCGCGTCTCGCTATCCAGTGCATTCTGTGCATTATCGTACTTCGTCCCGCTCTTTTTTGCACTATAATGATAGCAGCGAGGTAATCGAATGTGCTCGATATCTTTTATCAGTTTCATCCAGTTTAACCACTTCTCATTAATGCTGTCTGGTACCTCGTCGTCCCAATCCAAGTCCATTTTCCACATTTGTTGCAATAAAATTTTTGCTTTAATTGTGATTGGGGACAGCACGCCGAACACATCAAAAATAGACATAACAAGTCGCAGTATCTCCCTTTTCGTGGGGCGTTTTGCACCATTAATTATGTTTTGAGGGATTCTCTTAAATGATACGTCAAATCCCAACTCATCTTCTTTTGTGTACCATATCAAACCAAGTATTCGTTCTCCAGTATCGTGTTGGTCGACTTTGAACTTTACAGCGCTGGGGCATAAGGTGTCTTTTGGTAAGTTATCCATCACAAGTTGACTGTTGCTAGTCCAGTTTCTTATCTCGAACCCGCCGTGCTTGTGTATTTCTATTATTTCTTTTGTCAATTGAACAGCTGTTGACTCGTCTTCTACGCTGTCTATGTAGTCATCTACGTAGTGCTGTTTACATATTGAATTGAACGCTTCCGGCTTCGTGGATTCAAATAATTGAGCATTCTTGTTTTTTATAAACTGTGCAATAAACGGCGAACAATTGGCTCCAAATATAAGTGACGTCATTGCATATGTCTTTATAGGTTCTTCGGGGGTATCTCGCCACAGGAAGCGTAGTGCGTTTTGATCTTCTGGCTGTATTTTAATTCTCAGGAACATGTCACGGATGTCACCGGTCACAGCCACTCTGTTCTCACGGAATCTCAACATAATGCCGTAGAGTGAGACGAGTAGGTCAGGGCCGGTTAACAGGTAATCATTCAAGGCCCGACCATGACTCTTCGCTGCTGCGTCAAAAATTAATCGCAGCTTCTTTTTATTCGGGTTGTCCATGCCGAAATGAGGTAAGTACCAGGTGTTTGCCGTATCCTGGACGTCATGGACTTCTTGGGCATAGTCGTTTAGTAGCAGGTGTTCTATTCTTTCTTTATATCTTTCGGCGTAGCCCTCATTTGCTTTTAATTTTCTTTCTACTCCATTTAATCTATTTCTTGCAGCAGTATATGACTCAGGCATCTTAAAATCTTCTTCCTTCCATGGCAGCCCGATGTACCACCTGCCGTCCTTCAGAGCAGCCGTTCGTTCAAGATGCTCGATCGCCCGTACATCATTACAGTTTTGACGAGGTTTGCCCGTAATGCCCAGTGCTTCTATGGAGAACGAGCGACGGACTTCTTCATGCAGATCACCCATCATGCGGTGATTTTCCATTTGGACCTCATCAACTTCTTGTTTTAGAAATAGAGCGGAGTGGCGGCTGGACACGCCCACTGAGGTAGGTCCGTGCACGCACCAGCCCAACGGAGTACAAGTCACATATGGCCCATCATGGTGGCCACGAGCGACTTCCAGTGGTAACAGTAAGTCATAATTGTCCTGCCCTATTAATATTTCAGGCTTACAATGTCCATCACATAACCGGTTTTTTATGTTGTTTATAACTTCACTGCACTTTAGTTTATCAAGCGATATAAATTGCGTAGGTAAATTAAGTCCTTTTGTACTACGCGCTTGCATTGTAAACAATGTACCGTCCAAGTTTGACAATTTTAAGTCCACAATCTCACTGTCACATACCAGTTCACTATTGTCCCACGCACCGCGCACTTTTAAAGTTTGTTTACGTCCACGCATACCTATCTTTGCCATCAAAGTGTCACTAACTATAGAAACCGTAGAACCATCGTCCAATAAAGCCACAGTATTCACAATACCATTCGGTCCATGCACTTTTATCGGTACGGTTTTTAGCAGCACTTTATAATAATGTTAATGTTCTGATTTATATGCGTCACAGTTTCACTGCGCGGTACAGAGTCTGACGTCACAACACTATTTTGTTGACACTGTTCATCATTACGCTTAGTCTCGTAATGCAACAGCTGATGGTGAGATTGTCCACAATTGTCTTTGTCACAAACGGGTGCAGAACAGTCGTCACGCTTATGATGAGAAACCAAACACTTGTAGCACAAACCGAAACGTTTTATAAACTGCCATCTGTCCTTACGTAACGATTTTTTAAACTTTTTGCAGTCTGTTATTTTATGTTGGCCTACACGACAATACCGGCACTTTTCTTCATTTAAATCGTTCTGAAATAGCACTGTTTGAGTTTTGTTTGTAAAAAAGTCACTTTGTTTACGTTTATAGTCACTTGCATTATACGTTAAATTCACTGATGTTTTCGATATTTTTATAGCCTCGTCGTTCAAAAACTCCGATAAAATTATAAGTTTAGGCTTATCGCCACAGCTGATGAGCGGGTAACTGTAGTCTGTCCACTTCGAGATCAATACGGTAGGCAGCTTAGACAGGATAACTGATAACACGTTTGTTCCTTTCAGGTACTCATCTTGGCCGACAGCGCGCACGGCGGCAACGTAATTTTTTACTTTCACGGCGAATGTAACTATGTCTTTGTGATACTCCTGACACATAGGCTGAAGCTTGTTTATGTCAAACATAATTCTGGATATGATAATATCTGGGTTTCCAAATTGCAGCTCCAGAGTGGACATCACAGCATCCGGTGACGTAGCGCTGATCAACAGGGCTGTTACAGCGTTCTTTGCTGCACCGTACAAACATTTACGTAACCTCCACAGGTTTTCCTGATCACTGAAGTTGCACACTTTTGAAGAGTCTTCGTATGCCTGCTTAAACTGCAGCCATTCCATCGGGTCACCGCCAAAACCAGGTAGGTCTTTCGGTGCACATAAACGGCTGTCCCGTGTGGTCCCGGTTACGAATAGGACCACCCCATCTCTTCCCGTGGGTGCCGTAGAAGGCGGCTAAGGGAATATCCAGGGAATGGGTCGCAGCGTTCCCCTCGGTCTTGGTGGCAATCAATCTTCACCTACTGCGATCACCAAGCCGCCTGCCAAGCGTGGTGATTATGGCAAACCCCCCCCCCCTAATGACAAGCACAAATAAAAACGGCCCCCAGTCCCCGGCAGCTCTGCTATCCCGTGGCTACGGTAGCGGCCACGGTAACGGCAGGGCAAGGGGTGCGAAGAATCCCCGGCAGACGCCCGGCTACCAACCCCAACGACGACCCCTGGCCCTGGCAACACATAACGTGCGCACACTGAAGGCTGACGAAAGGATGGTCGAGCTAGAGGCGGAGATGGGTAAGTTACGCTGGGATGTAATGGGATTGTCAGAAGTCCGAAGACAGGGACAGGACACGATAATCCTAAATTCCGGTAACTTATTCTTCTACCGGGAGGGAGACCAACTCTCCCAAGGGGGTGTCGGGTTTCTCGTCCGCAAGTCTCTCGTCAACAACGTGGTCAAAGTCGACAGTGTGTCGGCCAGGGTAGCGTACCTGGTACTCCGAATAACCAAACGGTATTCGTTGAAGGTTATACAGGTATACGCGCCGACATCGGCACACTCAGACGATGAAGTAGAAGCTATGTATGAGGACATATCCGAAGCCATGCATACTTCCGAAACATACTTCACCGTTGTGATGGGAGACTTCAATGCGAAGTTGGGCACAAGGAATAGCGATGAGCTGAGAGTGGGGCCATTTGGATACGGGCAGCGGAACCCTCGAGGACAGAGGCTGGCTGACTTCATGGAGAAGGAGGGACTCTTTATGATGAACTCCTTCTACGAGAAGCGGCCATCCAGGAAGTGGACGTGGATAAGTCCCGACGGTTCCACTAAAAATGAGATAGACTTCATCATGACGACCAAGAAGCACATATTCGATGATGTCTCTGTGATCAGCAAGGTGAAAACCGGTAGCGATCACCGTATTGTTAGAGGCACATTGAATATCAATGTTAAGCTCGAAAGGTCACGTCTGGTGAAGTCTACGCTCCGTCCAAATCCTGTCCAAATCCAAAACCCCGAAGGCTTTCAGCTGGAACTCCAAAATCGCTTCCAGTGCCTAGCCGACTGTAACACAGTGGACGAGCTAAACGACGGGTTGGTGGAAACTGTCCAAGCTGTTGGATCGAAATTCTTTAAGACCCAACGCCGAAAGAAGACTCAAAAGCTCTCAGAAAAAACTCTTGAGCTAATGGCCGACCGGAGCGAAATGAAGCTGCAGTCTTCAGTTGATATGTCAGCCTACGGTGAACTCAATAGACGAATCTGGAGTTCCTTGCGACACGACTTGCGTGCTCTTAGTACTTCACGTATTGAGGCCGCAATTGAGCGGAACCAAGGCTCTAAAGTGTTCGCAAAGGATTCGTCTATTGGGCAACACCAAATGACAAAACTGAAGACCGAAAATGGTAGCGTCATTTCATCCAAGCCTGAGATTCTGAGAGAGATCGAGAACTTCTATGGACAGTTATACACCTCGACACGTAAGCCCGCTACTAACACAGCTCAGGACATCAGAGCCAAGTTAGTCCGACACTATACCGAAGATATCCCGGACGTCAGCCTGTACGAGATTAGAATGGCCCTCAAACAGCTTAAAAACAACAAGGCACCAGGTGAAGATGGAATTACGACCGAACTTCTGAGAGCGGGTGGTAGACCGGTACTTTTAGTCCTCCAGAAGTTATTTAATTCTGTCATCCTTGAAGGTATAACGCCAGAGGCATGGCACAAGAGCGTGGCGGTGCTCTTCTTCAAAAAAGGCGATAACACCTTATTGAAGAACTATAGGCCCATCTCGCTCTTGAGTCATGTGTATAAGCTGTTTTCGAGAGTCATTACGAATCGTCTCGCACGCAGGTTTGATGAATTCCAGCCTCCCGAACAAGCCGGTTTCCGAAAAGGCTTTAGCACCATAGACCACATCCATACGCTGCGCCAGATTATACAGAAGACCGAAGAGTATAATCGGCCGTTATGCCTAGCGTTTGTGGACTATGAGAAAGCCTTCGATTCAATCGAGACTTGGGCGGTGCTGCAGTCCTTGCAGCGATGCCAAATTGACTATAGGTATATCGAAGTTTTGAAGTGTTTGTACAGTAAGGCCACTATGTCAGTCCGACTACAGGACCAGAGTACGGAACAAATTCCATTGCAAAGAGGCGTGAGACAGGGAGACGTTATTTCTCCGAAACTGTTCACAAACGCATTGGAGGATGTTTTCAAGCTCTTGGAGTGGAAAAGATCTGGCATCAACATAAATGGCGAGTACATCACTAACCTTCGTTTTGCCGATGATATAGTCATAATGGCGGAATCGCTCGAGGACCTTAGCACCATGCTCAACGACCTCAGTAGAGTCTCCCAGCAGGTTGGTCTTAAGATGAATATGGACAAGACAAAGATCATGTCTAATGCTCATGTTCCACCTATACCGGTAATTGTTGGGAACGATACTCTCGAAGTTGTCGACAAGTATGTCTACCTAGGACAGATTGTCCAATTAGGTAGGTCCAACTTCGACAAAGAGGTGGCGCGAAGAATCCAACTCGGCTGGGCAGCGTTCGGGAAGCTTCGTCCTATCTTTTCGTCCAAAATACCGCAGAGCCTGAAAACGAAAGTTTTCAATCAGTGTGTGTTGCCAGTGATGACTTATGGAACTGAGACATGGTCTCTTACTGTTGGCCTCATTAGTAAGCTCAAAGTCGCGCAGCGAGCTATGGAGCGAGCTATGCTCGGTGTTTCCCTGCGAGATAAGCTCCGGAACGAGGAGATCCGCAGGAGAACTAAAGTGACCGATATAGCTCTTAGAGTTAGTAAGTTGAAGTGGCAATGGGCAGGCCACATCGCTCGTAGAACTGACAACCGATGGGGAAGAAAGGTTCTCGAGTGGCGACCACGAACCGGAAGACGCAGCGTAGGCCGGCCCCCCACTCGGTGGACCGACGACCTGGTGAAAGCCGCGGGGAGCCGATGGATGCAGGAGGCGAGCAGCCGCTCAAGGTGGCGTGCTCTGGGGGAGGCCTATGTTCAGCAGTGGACGTCTTCAGGCTGTTGATGATGATGATGATGAAACGGCTCAATAATTTAGAGTTTGAACCATTAGCAGTGGTTGCAGCAGCCAGGTCCTTGAGTGCGCTAGCCAGCATCTGAACTGTTCCATCAGTGCCGTCGCGGTCAGCTGTGCGCGGCGGCGGCGGAGGGTCAAGGTCGCCCGATTTTCTATCCTGTGGCGGGACAGCCTGTGCCTCCAGTTCTTGATGACTACGCTCTAGCCACTTCTCCACTTCGACGTTAGTGTGATCTTCTTGTCCTTCCGATTGTGAACTGTATTCTTCGTTTTCTAGCTCGGCCAAATCGGCCGCCAACTTCTTGTCGATAATTTCCATTTGTATGCGTGCTTTAGCTTGTGCTGCTTCTAATTCCAGCTTTTTTCTTCTAGCCAACACTGATGACGAGGAGGACTTCGTTCGAGACTTCGACTTTGATATTTTTTCTGACTTGGAGGGTAGGTCTTGGTCGGAACATAATTTCACTTTTTCACTAGGTTTATCGAGTAATTTTAAGTCCTTTTTGTGTTTCACTTGTTCACCACAGATACTTCCAGTGTTCGGTGGCTTGGAAGTATTCGACACAACAGCATCAGCACCCGCAGACGTTTCTCCATGAAGTTCCTTATTGTACCGGGCAGCGCTCCGTGTGCTCACCATTTTTCGCGTCGGTGGCGTCGTAAACATAGGTATTAAGCAGCAGTTTCCGATTCAGATTCGGGTCGGAGGACCAGCTGAAGGCGGTCCAAATAAAACACACGGAAAATAAGGACAAATAAACCGATTGTGTCGCGAGCGAGAGGTTGTCGTGTTGACGCAGCACAATAACGCATTCGACTCTTCGCACGTCATCGTGCGGCGGCCGGGCGTGAGCCGCGCTCCTCGCCCCCCGCATACCCCTTTCACTGCCCCGCACCCTCACAAGCACCTCGGTCGCGCCACCTTCCGTTTAGTTTTATTTATTGAACTACCAAATAATACAAATGCACAGCAATTGATAATAATTTAAAAACCATATATGCCGTTAACAGCCATTATCGAAGAAGAAGAATTATTTCCATGCATCGCTTAAATAGCTGAATCGTTTAGGTGCGTAGATAATTAAAGTTCTGCCACAAACAATAACTCTAACGCTTGTGGATATGTATCGTTTAATGTTGATGATGATGAGATAAACTGGTAACTTCTAGGCAAGCATGGTCAACATGGTATGCCATGGTGGTCCATCGTCGACGGCTTCATCACTTGAGACAGTGGTAAAATTTCAGCCTATCTAAGATAAAAAAAAGTACCTACCCGTTGCTACAGATTTGTTACAAATATTCCAAGCTATAACCGTTATTGAAGCCATCAGATACTTAGGGCCGACAATTACGCAAAGGGATCGAGACGGCCTCACTATAATTACGTTCGTTAAGTTAACTGAACTGTCTGGAAGTCTGAGACTAGTCTGTGAGATTATGTACCTCTAATGAAAAGGTGTAGCATTCCATGATTAAAGAACTAATCACGATGCAACACGAGATTTTGGAAAGACCTGACACTATGAATAATATCCTAAAACCAAAAAAATTACCGTATGTCACCTGAATATAATAACGATTTGATTGACAGCGCATTCTTCAAAATCGGATGAGTGGTTCAGGTGGTACGGTCTATTCCAGTTTGATCCCCTGGAACAAACTTTATCTTTAGGGATCAAAATATATAACGTAAATTCAAATTTACATAGACTGCTAAAATAGTGTTCTTCCTTTCAGATATGCCGTAGCCGACGAAACCTGAAAATGGATATTAAATTCAACTGAAAGTAAAATTTTATTTGGATGCTTTTCTGCCAGCTCAGCGTATTTAACAATGGATTCCCATATGTTTTTGTAAGTATAACATTACTGACGTATATTTTTCTGCAATCACCAAGCTTGGTGATTATGGCAAACCTTTCCTATGATAGGCGTCCAAAGTGGCGTGTGTTAGTGGGAGTCCTGTGTTCAGTAGTGGACGTCTTCAAGCTGATGAATGTGTGATTTGGTGTATATCCGGGTTCATTTTATAACAAGTATAATAATGTTACAATTTTTTCGTGGTGATTGGAGTGTAAGTGCGGGGTCATTGCTTTATTGGACTGGCCCGTTAGCTTAGTTGTTAGTAGCTCTGCCTTCTGTACTAAAGGTTGTGGGTTCGATTCCCACTCAGGAAAAACATTTGTGTGATGAACATCGATGTTTATTCTGTCTGGGTGTTATATTGTATTCTATGTATTTACAAACAAAAGAGTATCTAAGTATTATATCAGTTATCTAGTTCCCATTGTACAAGCTATGCTAAGTTTGGGGCTAGATGGCGCTGTGTGAAATGTCCACACATATTTATTATTAATTATTAATCACTCATTTATTCAGTTTTCTTAGGTTTTTTTACAATATTGTTATAAAAATAAATATTGTTTATTTATTATTATTTTATTCCAAAGTTCTATTATATAGTGAACATTTTTGGTAGAGTAATTTTGAAGTAAAAACTGGATAAGAATAGCAATAACGGTACTAGCGGTAACGGTATTTTGCATAGGCACAACATACAAATATACATACTAGCTACAACAAATTCACTGTTCGTATTCAATCTGGTAGAGCACTAACAATTTGTTTTCTAATACACTGATCTGAGCATATTTTACAAGACTCTACCCCCGACTCTACCGTACTTGCGAGTGAATGTAGAGCCATCGATGTGTATTGGAATCACAATAAATACAAAAGACAAAGTACTCTAGATTAATGGTAGAGCATGTAGACGTCCAAACGTTTCTCTTTGAGATGTAATAAAATGAGTATATAGACGATCTCTACCAAAAATAGAAACATATTTGAAATCGTTACCCATTTTATCGAATTCAGCAGAAAATATTCTTTAAAGTTTTATTGAAAGCAACGTCTGTATTTTCTAAAAAAGTTAAATATGTTTTGCGCTAGCTGCACCTGCGGTTTCGCCCGCGTAAAGACATTTTTCGCGATAAAATGTATGATACAGCATAGAACCCCGGAACATTCTCGATAAGTAAGCAGTTTAATTGGTGCCATATATGGCACCGTATGGTCGTTCTCGCGGTCATATCTGTGTGAAGAACTCCTAGAAAATTATTTAGAATGACAAATGCGCGATGAAATTGTATCATCAGAAAAGTTGCGTAAGGGTTCTAGTGTGACTTTCCACTAGTATATAGGAGAGCTACTAATTTTCTTGTTTAAATCGTCTAAAACACCAAAAAAAGTAGCGTGCGTTTTGAGAAGGCGTTGTTTGGAAACTTACCTTCTATAGGTGTTATTCTAAGGATACAGCTAATTATAGGTTGTACCTACTCTCTGATAGTGGAGTTGCTCAGTTCCTGCGTTAAATAAGAAGAAATACACACATTCTTTCAACCGCAACACCACAGAGGTTGTAATTTCAAGAGTATAGCAATGCAATCATCATTAGCCAGACGTCTAATTGTAACCATAGGTCTCACTTTGTGTAGTGTCACTTTGACTGGCTACTTACCTCTTGCATCCAAAGGCTTTCCGCCGTGTGACCGGGGGGGTGATCATGGAATTTTGATTGCAATGCAACAGGAGAAATGTCATTGTATATCATCCATAGTAACTATGCACATAAACTGTGTATTGAAACTGACAAATCCATATATGTTTTTATTAGTTGCCATCAAGTTCCATAGTCACGTAGAGGATCGCTAAGTGATTATGGAACCATAAAGTCTCATTAACGCAGTAATTATACTAGCTACAATGGGCTCCATCCACTTTGATCTACAGCTAGGATCCATGCCGGAACACAGTAATGCTTGCATACTATTGCTTGGCGGCAGAATAACTGGCAAAACGGTGGTACCTACCTAGACGAACTTTGCAGAAAAGTCCTACCGGCTAGTAACTTTTTCTTTAAAGGCATACATCTGCATGTCACACCGCTTAGAACCAATCATCCCGCCTAGCGTGACACAGCACCTGCATCCTACAATAGTAATGACCTCAATGTCTGCTGATGCACCGATCTGTCAGCGAGGCACTCAAGCGCGATATCTTGTTAAGCTACCCGTCACTTGCATTGTCATACGCGTAGGTTAACCTATAGTTTTTACATTTTATTACTTACTGTTAATTATCGTTAGTTTCTGTTGTTTTATTAAACATTTGATAGAGGAAGTTATCCAAAACATTAATAATCTCCTCCCCCCTCTTTTTATGAGTGACTATCCCTTCACGGTTAGTGGCAAAGTTGTGTTGCATGTGCATGTAGCGGAAACAAAAAAACCTCCTCTATACATAGTAATGTGATACTGTGGGGTAGAATTAAGAAATAGGACTGGAAATAGCAAGCTCGTTTGTTACTAAGGGACGTGGATGACCAAAGTTCTTAGTGAACGCCCTTTAAACATATAAATGTACATAAAAGGAGGAATTTAATAAATTCCTCGCAGAGGAAGAATATTAAATATTATAAAAACTAGTTGTCAAACAGGAAAAATATTTACTGTTTCAGATTACCCGGTTATTTATAAATATTCTTAATAATCTTACATGGCTTAATTAATATCATTTCAAAATAATGTGAAACCGTTTTCAAGACCACAATGCAAGGTTAACCGAAAAACAAACCAAAGACACAAACGTAGATCGGTCCAGCAATCTAGAAAAATCATTCATCATTATAATCATCAACAGCCTGAAGACGTCCACTGCTGAACATAGCATTGAGCGGCTGCTTGCCTCCTTTATCCATCGGCTCCCCGCGGTTCTGACCAGATCGTTGGTCCACCGAGTAGGGGGCCGGCCTACGCTGCGTCTTCCGGTTCGTGGTCGCCACTCTAGATCCTTTCTTCCCCATCGGTTGTCAGTTCTATGAGCGATGTGGCCTGCCCATTGCCATTTCAACTTAAAAATGTGGAAAATCATTACACATAAATAAAAAATACGTACAGTTAAACATAGGACCTCCTCCTTTTTAAGTTGGTTAAAATCTCGCCTACTTCTTTTATTAACACAGAAAGTTGTGTGCGTTGCACATTATTTGAGCTGGCTTTTCAGAAAACTAGTACTACGTAGACTATTACCCATTCTATGCTCGTACTTTATTCGGCTACTTCCCTTGAATCCCTTTGCCCAGTCCCCCAGGGGACTACAAAGGACACGATATTCCATTCTGATCCTCTATTCCGAGGACTCAACTAACAGATCTGTGCTCAAATAGTTTCCTCTATTCTTTGTATATTTTATGGCTTCAAACACTACGTTTTAAGACCCGTTTACAAGTGACGTCACAACTGATAAATCCAGCCAATATTAAACCTCAGTCACAGCAATCGCGTCCCTTACTTCCTTACACAAGTTAAAGTTACAGCTCGCCCCCTACCCGCGCTGTTTGCAAACTATCACCCACACTTCCCCCGTATATACAGGGTGGTTGGTTTATATTCCTACAGCGCATACTTAAACAGGGCTTTTTTTCAAGTTTCTTTTTTATTATGCGATAAGTATTTGGAAAATTAATCCGTTTTAGTTTTGGATATTAAAGCACTGAGTTGCTGAAAATATGATATGAGTGGGTATACAGTAAACATGTTAGATTTATGTAATCAGTGATTAAAGTATTTGGTGGTTATACCTTAAAAACAGACATTTTTTAATCATGAATATCTAGGTATAATTTCTAAGCACTGTGCTGAAATTAAAGAAATTCAAATTAAATTTTTATATAATATCATAGTTTGTAACATAACAGCTACATCCAAGGCGTTACAAAAACACATTCATTGAATGTATCACACTAATATATTATAAAGGCGAAAGTTTGTGTGTATGTGTGTATGTTTGTTACTCTTTCACGCTCTAACAACTGGACGGATTTGGATGAAATTTGGTATGGAGGTAGCTTATACCCTAGATTAAAACAGGCTACTTTTTATCCCAATAACGGAACGGTTCCTGTAGGAACGCGGGTGGAACCGCGGGGCGCTGCTAGTAGTAAATAAATGTAAGAGCTTTAAACATGATTATGTCTTAAAAGAATACGATCTACCAATCACCAGATTAACTGCCTTGACCTTGATTAGTAAGCGAAGCAAGCGAAGTCTATCCTTCAGTTCGCGGAATTGGCTTTCATCTGTCCGGATGTTGGTACTTGCGTGCAGATCATATTTTTCAAGTATTTTTCAACTAATCTTGGCGTAATTTGGTATACAGGTTCTACGATTTCATAGATTTTCATTGTCCTTCGTGATATCTGAGTGGTCCTCCAACGGTTTTTATAATATTTGGTAGTAACATTTGGTGCTCAATTCTAAACAAGGACATATCTCAAATATGATCAATATCGGTCAAGAGGTTGTCAAGATAAATAAGGTCGTGAAGTCCGGGTACACAAGTGTTTGCAAAAATGTTTGACCTCGTGAGGTTACTGTTGACAGAACTACTAGTGATATTATATTCAATAATTTCACCTCAATTGACATTAGAGTCTTCTTATAGAGAATTACTAAATGGTGGCGCTAAGAGCTGGCTCTAAAGATTGCTCAATATCATGGTTGCTAAGTGCTGTGACTGTGAATGACATCTCACCTATAATGAATAAATTAATATGTGTGGACATTTCACACAGCGCCATCTAGCCCCAAACTAAACAGAGCTTGTACTATGGGAACCAGATAACTAATACAATACTTTTATACTTTTTTTTTTTCATATATTTTGGCTCCACACATAGTGTATTTAGCCAGTGTCTTAATGCGTACAATGCCACTAATTTTAAACATTAACACTAGAAAAAGCATAAGTTTTGTGAAATAATACAATGCAACGACGTGAACTTTTTCACGTTCCCGCCAAAACTCACTTTTATACTTTTTGTTTGTAAATACATACATAGAATACAATATAACACACACACAGAACTAACACCTTTGTTTATCACACAAATGTTTGTCTTGGGTGGGAATAGAGTCCACAACCTATAGTTCAGAAGGCAGAGCTACTGCCAACTGAGCTATCGGGCCATTCAAATAATATTATACCGATTTATTTATGCGATGGCATTCATTAGTCACGACATAAATTCTTGTCGCCTTACGCAGGACATCAGATAGTGCGAGAACATCATAACAAAATATCCAGACACAGGAAAAAGTAAATCTTCTAGATTACAACATACAGATATCGTCACATACATAATTTTTTTTATTTCTCTTCATGAAGACTTCATATAGTTTTTTTGTTGACGCCAGTGTATCACCAAAATGATGGCAGTAATAAATATGCGTGATTATAAATATTTAATATATCAGTACCGATGAAATGTGAACTCTGTTCTGCACATATTCAATACTAAAAGGTGGAACAGATTTTGATGTAACATGGTTTTGTAGTGTAGATTAGATTTAATGACCGGCCAAGTGTGAGTCGGACTCGCACGCGAAGGGTTCCGTACCATTATCTATAAAATCGAGCAATAAAATCACGTTCGTTGTGTGGGAGCCCCCTTAAATATGTGTTGTATTCTGTTTTTTAGTATTTGTTGTTATAGCGACAACAGAAATACATCTTCTGTGAAAATGTCAACTATCTAACTATCACGGTTCATAAGATACAGCCTGGTGACAGACAGACAGACAGACAGACAAACAGACAGGATGCGGAGCCTTACTAATAGGTTCCGTTTTACCCTTTGGGTCATCATCATCATCATTCATCATCATCATTAACAGCCTGAAGACGTCCACTGCTGAACATAGGCCTCCCCCAGAGCACGCCACCTTGAGCGGCTGCTCGCCTCCTGCATCCATCGGCTCCCCGCGGCTTTCACCAAGTCGTCGGTCCACCGAGTGGGGGGCCGGCTTACGCTGCGTCTTCCGGTTCGTGGACCATGTCTCAGTTCTGCCGGGGATTCTTCGCACCCCTAGTCCTGCCGTTACCATGGCCGCTACGCTGGGATAGTAGAGCTGCCGGGGACGTTTTTATTGGTGCTTGTCATTAGGGGGTTGCCATAATCACCACGCTTGGCAGGCGGCTTGGTGATCGCAGTAGATAAGATTGATTACCAAGACCGATGGGAACGCTGCGACCGATTCCCTGGATATTCCCTTAGCCGCCTTCTACGGCACCCACGGGAAGAGATGGGGTGGTCCTACTCGTAACCGGGACCACATGGCTTATCCTTTGGGTACGGAACCCTAAAAGAACACTTAAAAACACACACATCACATCAATCCGGAAGACACCTACTGCTGAACTTAGGCTTCCCCAATAAAACGCTACATTGAATGATTTTTATAGAGAAGGGGTTTTGCCATAATCACCACGCTTGGCAGGCAGCTTGGTGATCGTAGAAGATTTTAATGTAGGTACCGAGCAGAATGCTGCAGTCTGTTCCCTGGATATCCCTTAGCCGGATCTTACGGCGCCCACGGGAAGAGGTGGGGTAGCCCTGTTCTCACATCGCCGGGACTAAACGGAAGAAAAGGTTACTTTTATTGCGATAAATTGTAGTCTACGCATGTGAAGGTGCGGGTGGTAGCTAATAGAGTATAATTTTCCAAATGACTGTTATAACAAGTAGCTTTTCATATCGCGACAAACAACAATAGAGTTTTTGTCGACGCGACGAGTCTGCGGAAGCCTTCATTGAAATTTTGTTTCTTTAATCTCTGAAATTAACTAAGTGGAAAAAACTGGATAAAACAAAGCGAAGGAGGCCACCATTTAGAGGCTTTCGTAATGGTTTTTTGTAAACAGAAAAGTTTCATTGATATTTGAAGTGCGTATTAAACTCAAAACTATGTCACGAAAAATAATAGACTCGTCAGCGATCATGTAATTTAATTGTTTATTTTTTTTTTGTAAACAAATAAATTACCTGGTATATAGATATCCCATTAATAAACAATATGTGAGTAATGTTAGTGACCATGGAAGATTAAAATCTTATAAATTTTAAGCCAGATATCCCGTAAACGAAAAATACATAATTATTTGACATTAGCATAGACGACAATTGATCACTACTACTAGGTGGACCAACGACCTGGTCAAAACTGCGGGGAGCCGATGGATGCAAGAGGCAAGCAGCTGCTCAAAGTGGCGCTCTGTGGGGGAGTCCTATGTTCAACAGTGGACGTTCTCAGGCTATTGATGATGGTAATAATTATGATGATAGACTTTATATTAAATGTATATTCTTGAATCAAAATTCAGCGTGGGTGCCACCTAATTCAACGGTTGAAAGTCAATAAAACTCCCTACACAGCGCAGACGATTAACTCGTGAATGTGGCTGTATAAAACGTTTTACGGAAATTGCCACTTAAAGATGTTCCGTCGCTGTGTCATTCAAGTCCAAAATAACTTCAGGTTCACCGATCTACGGTAACCTTCGACTAATCACATTGACACGGTTAAAAGAACTACTGACTTTGATCTTGAATCTTTTGAAATTCTATTGGTTATCAATCGAAGTGGTTGATTTTTTATAGAGTTACTCTATGTAGTAAATTTTTGTGATAATCAAACCACATGATTTTTATTAGTCGGTCACTATCACAGCTGCCTCTAACAGTCGCAGTGCCATTGAGAACAACAATATAAAATCTTGAGTGACACTGCATTATGCACGTCATCCTGAGACAACACTCAACAGTACCCTTATAACAGTATCCTTATATAACAGTTGTTGTAGTATAATTTAGATTCAGGTATTTGCGCTTCCCATTCATGATCATTCATAATTTATCAGCCAACCTGTTTTATATAGCTCTGTATTTTTTTTATAAGGTCTTCCTTGGTTTTGGCAAGCGCAGGAGACGATGAAACCCGAAATTAAAATTTTAAAAGTTGACAAGGTCAGAAAATTGGAAGACAGGTGGAATTCTGGGTCAAGGCTCCAGAGAGAAGCATCGCGACCTGATAAAAGCAAATATAAAAGTTACACTTGAGCATCCCTCGAAGGCAGATTGCTAAAGATTGACTTCTTGAAAACCAGTGGAGATAATCTCCAAAAACTGAAGGGTCTTGGATTGACCTTTCTTCAAAGACAGATAGCCGAGCAGCGAGTATATTTTGTTGTGATCCAGTGGTGGTATTCTCCAAAGACCGAGGAGTCTTGGATATAATCGTTGTTCATTGCTGCAGAACTGTGCCTGAAACCTTGTCAAACATATAAGAAAATAGTTGTATGTTTTACTTAAACTCCAGCGGGTCTAAAACGGCCGCTTTGAGCGAATCATAAGATGATCATATTATGATTCATTTCATAAAGCGTAAAATGGTCACATACTGACAATTCATCTTTAGATGCTACGTATAACTCATACCCCGCAATTCATCTGTTTGTCAATTTTGTATGGGAAGTCGTAAAATGGCCCACTAAAGATGAATTGCGCAATACTGCTAATAGGTCAAATATCAGAATTGTTAGAAGTTACTCAAGAACAACTTTTTATAATTCATTTTGCACTTTTTTGTCAAAAAGAAGTGTTTCATGGCGGATTTAGGCCTATATTAATTTTTTTAGAACATGCACGTGTTCTAGAAGTGCAAATTTGAGAAAAATAGAAAAAAATAGAGATGGCATTCGAAATTCAGAGTTTGTCGGCTTGTATGGGATAAATAAAAGTTTGTGTCGTGACCTTGTGGCGGCGAAGCATTCGAAGGGCGTTTTAACGGGCTATTGGTGTTGGTCTCTACCGACCTTTACGTCACCGGGTGGGCGGGCAAGAGCTTAAGGCGTCCAGCCATCAAAAGTGAGAGGCAAAGCTCAAGAACACCCCTGCCTCGGCTTGGGCCATTGCCAGGATAAGAGGATCGAGAAGGCTACGTCCACTGGAAGAATGGACCACTGTGATGAATTTTTTTTTTTAACGGGCTAATGCTGTTGGTCTCTACCGACCTTTACACTGGCCTTTTTTTTAACGGGCTATTGGTGTTGGTCTCTACCGACCTTTACAGCGTCACCGGGCGGGCAGGAACTTAAGACGTCCAGCCGTCAAAAGTGAGAGGCAAAGCTCAAGAACACCCCTGCCTCGGCTTGGGCCATTGCCAGGATAAGAGGATCGAGAAAGCTACGTCCACTGGAAGAATGGACTACTGTGATGAACTGTTTTTTTAACGGGCTAATGCTGTTGGCCTCTACCGACCCATACACCAGCCGTCACCGAGCGGGATACTGTGATGACTTGGAGCGCGCGCCCTATATTTGTATAAACGCTCGGTTGCGTGCGATGTTCGATGTAAATATTTTGTTATATAATATTTCAGTTTGTTGCCAGAGCAAAAACCAAGTAAAATTAAATTTTATATTTGTAGTTTTAGGGCTAACAAATGAATATTTGATTTAAAATGAATCTATTTTATCAAATAAAGCATTTTTAGTAAACGAGTACTTTAAAATAAACCTTTCTAAATAATAAAAACCATTAAAAATAACATTACCGGTAAGTTACGGTTTTATTTTTTTCGTTTGGCAATCTTGATAACTAAAATGAATCTGCAAATGAATTGAATTGTGTATGATTTACCAAATAAGTTGACCGTTTTACGACAAATAGCAGAACTGCTAATGATCTGCCAGGAATTCATAGTATGAATAGCTTTTAGATGAATTGCTGAAAGTGGCCATTTTAGACTAGCAGAGCTCCAAATATTTAACTTTTCTAAAACGTATATATCCAAATCCTCCAACGTTCCCGTCGATTCCCCAGTGCAGTGCCAAAGACATTTTTAATTTCATTATAGAGTCAAACTAATCTCAGGTTTTTACATTTATTTCCTTTAATATAAGGTAGAAACCCTCTCAAGGCCATCATAAGCTGATTGGTAGTGTGGTGAAATGACTCTCCGTTGCGTATTAGTTACTGCTAGGGGGCGCTGTGCTGAGATTTCATATAAATAT
This sequence comes from Ennomos quercinarius, assembly GCA_910589525.2. Classification (NCBI taxonomy): domain Eukaryota; kingdom Metazoa; phylum Arthropoda; class Insecta; order Lepidoptera; family Geometridae; genus Ennomos; species Ennomos quercinarius. The sequence goes on along the minus strand of OU342492.1, from coordinate 19,131,437 downwards.
TTTACGATTCTTGAAATCGAGTACAATAATGTTTAACTATTTGAATAAAAGTACACAAATCTCATATTATTATGCTCAATAACTTGCGTATAGTGATTTTCAAACCAGAACGCCATAGTTCTCCATATATAGTAATGGTTATTCGATTTGCAGAAACGCAGCACTCGAGTATTCACTGCTGCATATGGAATTTAATACTGGCAAACACGAGCATGATTACAGTTTCAAGGGGTCTCCGTGGATTCGCAATATTAGACGCAGTGTGCAGGAGCCCCTATATCACCTGTTCAAACGCGGCCGCTTCAGTTTCCGGAAATAACCAGATATAACCGAGAAATATCGGTCCGCACCGGTTTATACCGGTAACTACCGGTTTATTTGACAATGGTTCTTTTCCATTTGAATGGGTATTTGAAATGGACCCATTTTTGGTTAGGATTGGAGATATGTAGAATCAGACGGGATTCTGAACAATAATGATGAGATAGATAATGGGATGGCAAGGTACGGATGGCTTGAAATTTGGAAGTGAAGTACTTAAGTAAAAATTTACAGATATTTTACGAGATAGATATGGCAATAGGCAGGCTACATAGCTCGTAGAACTGACAACCGGTGGGGAGGAGAGATTCTCGACTGGCGATGACGAACAGAAGACACAGCATAAGCCAGCCCCCCACTAGGTGAACCGACGATCTGGTAAAAACCGCAGGAGCCGATGGATGCAGGAACCAAGCAGTCGCTCAAAGTGGCTCTCTCTGGGGGAGGTCTATGTTCCGCAGTGGACGTCTTTAGGCTTTTGATTATGTACGAGATAGATAGAAGCAGAGTCCACGCAATGGGCAGAAGCATTCTCCTAGATTCAGCGATCACCTCGACCTCTGCCAAGCATAGTCGTTTTGGCCAGCGTCGAAAGTGGCAGTTTATATTACATAGACCTCCCGGTCTATGTTCAAGAACGGACCAGTTGATGATGATGATAAATTTTAATTATATGACAATGAATACCACAAGATGGGAAAACAGTGCACTAGAAATCGTTGTTCTTTTATTAATTGATCGGTACCCTTTGGTAATATTCTAATTTTTTTTAAGGTTTTCAAATCTTTGTTTTTATATCTTTACTCCTGAACTTTCAGTTCTCTTCAAACAAATAGCCTCTTCCTTTCTTTTCTATCCACATAAATGCTGCATATATCCTAGGGTAAATAGCTTTTATTTCGACTAATGGGTGCTGAAGCGCCAATTCCCTCCAAGTCTGCGCTCAAGTAGTTCTATTTGAAGAGCCCTTAAGTTCCAACTTCGGTCACTTACCGTCAGTTCGACACCTCAGCTGGGGGCCTTCAGGGAAAGCAAACTTTACTTACTTGTTTATCTTTAACGGGAAAATTATTGGATTTACTTGAGCCGTTTCGTGATCTTGGTGAGGGCTAGGCTCCAGAGCTTAGAGCACCGTCGTAAAGTTGCCAGCCTATCAGTGTTCCACAGGTTACATTTCGGTGAGTGTGCTGCGGAGCTACACTATCAAATTCCACCATCGTACGACAAGACGTACAGCTACACGCCATCCATTTATGGTTAATATTCCTTTGATTCGCACAAAGTGGTTTGACTCAACATTTTATAATCCGAGCAGCGAAGGAATGGAACACTTTACCAGCGTCTTTGTTTCCTGATAAGTACAATCTGGAGCACTTCAAGTCGCGTGTGAATAGGTAATCTTCTAGGCAAGCATATACCGTCGTATACGGCGTCATTACTTTCCATCAGGTGAGAATGCGGTGAAATGCGGGCCTATTTAGTTATAAAAAAAAACTACTTAGCCATTTTTCGCCAATTTACAAAATGCTCTTTGTGGTAATAAATGTTTCACCATAAAGACAGGTGTAGGCGGAAGCTGTCTTAGCTTGCTAAATAAGACGAAGGTAAAACCCGCTACTGTCAGCCAACGTGAAGCACGTCCGCTTTGTTGGCTAGTTTCTTTCATGGAACTAGCCTTTGGGAACTTGGTACAGAGTTTATGATAACAGACAGTGTTGTTGCCGTGCCGATCTAAAGAAACCTATCATAACAATTCCTGCTTTGCGTAATCAATATAGAATAATTTTCATGTTGGTATCTGCCGTAAGATATAAGATAATGATGATAACAGTGGTGAGTTATTATATTCAGCACTTGCACCCCTATCTCGTAACTGTTGGACATGGACTTCGCCTGCCATGCCTGTGTGAGCAAGAGAGTACCCCTGCTTACTCACCTCCGAGCTAATGGAACTAAAATCACATTCACTCCTACACATCTAGACAGCGCAAACTTGTTTATAAGATTGGCTAATGCACTGTCGATCTGCTTGACTATAGCTATATAGGACGCATAAGCTCTGTTCATTGTAATATAGATCTTAGTAATATGAATTCAAAGCTGCCCTTTCACGTCACTTTTAATAGCAGTACGGGTATAGACAAAGCATTTTATTTTGATCGTAAGATGAAATGAGTTTATGTTTTATTATTGTACGAAATCTGTTGATTTAGCGAGGATAACTCGAAATATTGAGTAAAAACATGATAAAATTAAAAGTAGATTATAACGAAACGAGGCGCACGACATCAACAAGAAGCGGCCTTTTAACTCTATCACTGCTACTGAACTAATATAATTGTTTCACCCTATTTAATCCATGGAAAATTAAATGAGCTAAAGTAGTTTGAACAATGCACTAACGAGATGACAATGAAGTCGTTTCCGCGGGAAATGCAGACTCCTACCTAGATTTCTTTTTATAGGGGTATGACATAAATCTGAAAATAGCAACCGCTACGTGACTAACACTTTTTTTGCAGGACAACCAAGAGAAAAGGATTGCATTACATATTAAATAAATATACATTTAGTTCTGTAAATACCTACTTGATTTGATTTGACCCATGCTCAAATATTTGGAACGGAAAAAAGATGTGGTTATGTTTGTATAGGAATTTACAAGATGAAAGTCATTATATTTTATGATATTACAGTTAAAGGTGTTCCAAATTTAAATTACTTCATTAGCAAAACTATATATGTAGCATGCATTCGCTAACAGAGGTAAGTAATAAGTTTAGTAATATACGAATCCGAGAACATCCTATTCCCAAACCGAAGGTAATGGTGTTCACTGCGGAATGGGCTGGGAATTGGGGAGTAATAGCAATTTACCAGCGACCACCGACGACGGCAGGTTATTGTTTATGACTCGCTAACATGCTCACTGGGCGGGCTACCGATATATACCAACTAGCTGACCCACCCCGGCTTCGCGCGGGTTAATTAGTTTTATACTTTGTTCCCTGCTCTTTCCTTACATTTTTCCCCATCACTTCTTTCTCCCCTCTCGAGATGGGGTGGACGCCAGACCACACGGCCTTTCGTACAAGCTAAAATACGTCTGTCACCTAGAATAAACATATATTATTGTACCTATACCTATCAAAAGATGCGGTCTGCCGTAGTGAACAGAAGCCACTAAACTTCCAGCAATGCAATCAGATGTCATTTAACGACGCAGTTTTACTGCTCTACCGAACAGCTCTACAACGCCATCTAGAGTGGGAACTATAGAGTCATATCGTTGCTAGAGACCTAAATCCCTCGTTTTTTCCTTCCATTTATTAATTTCCATTCTGGAGAGTCTGCAGATATGGACTCGAGGGACATGTATATAACATCTATGTTTTAATTAAAATTAAATTGAAATTAAAATTCTTTTCTTCCAAGCTACAATTGGCTCATATTCATAGAAAAACTATTATGTCAGTCACATTATATAAATTACTTATAGTTAATTTTTTATACGGGCAAATTGCCTTTATTACTCAAGCTAACTACTACAATAATAAAAACTAAACTAAACTAAACTAAACTAGCTACACTACCTACTACAAAGAACACTTATGGACTGTATAATAGCCGCGATGGCCTATAGACAGTCCAAGTGCTCCAGCCCACTACCGGTAGGTAGCGTACCCAACATGCTGGCCGCATTGCCACGTTGAATTGCAATGCTGATGCGTTGGGCCAAATAAGTGCCAGCATTTTGGTCACGCGTTGCATCGACCAGGCGCTCTGATAGACTTTGGAAAACGCCATGAGCTCCCGGTCCCCACGGACCCAGGGTCTCAACACCAAACGGCTCAAATATGTAACCACTACCGAGATTACTATATTTGCGCCATTTTAGCTGCTCAGCAGAATTAGCCGCGGCGCCGGCCCTAACGTGTGTCTCGGGAAGGTGTGACGGCGCCATAGTATCGACGCAAGTAGCGTCCCACACTAAAGGCCGCCCCATCTTCCAGGGAACCAGAGTCATTCCGTCGGGTCTTTTACCATCGTCACGCATGAGACCATTCGGTTCGAGAATGGCTGCAACATTGGCAGTGGTAAAAGCCCGGCGAATGATGTCATTAAGACTAGCGTGGCGCGAAATTCGACCAGCGCTTTTTGAACACGAGAGACCGTGATGACCGAGCTGGTCAACTGCGGTACCGCACTGGCAGCGATGGGCCACACAGCATCTTGCGCCCAGACGTAAGCTGATAGCTAAACGAAAAGTAGTCGGATCTAAAAGGTTACCAGTGTTGAAAGAAGGCATGGCCTGTAACCAAAGTCCTGACTCCCACACAGAGACTGCGAGAAGCCGAGCACGATCAGCGACGCTAGGACACGTATCTAAAAGATTTTTCCGTGCTCAGCCTCTGTGAGGAAAGAACCACCGGGAAATCAGAATTTGGACAAGCCAACCCCCAGGCATTCTTGGCCTGAGACAAATGGGCTACTTCGAAAATACCTAAAGATGGAGCAAGAATTTTTTCTATTAATTTATGTGTACCATGTACAGAGGACAAAAATGCCGGTAATGCAACACTCGAAATTTTGCGTATCCCTAAACCTCCTAAGCGCACAGGTAGAGAGGCTTGCGACCACGTCCTGTCATCCATATCAACATTCAAGACCGAAACCAGAGTGTTTTTACAATGCTGTCTAAGCCCATAAGGAGCTCACTGTGTTTCCACAGTTGACAACATCGTAAAATATAAGAAAATTTAGGGACAAATAGACAAAAACGAATAATTGTAAAAGCCATGTGGGCGTTAATTTTGAGTAACCTGTCTGATGCGTTATTGAACTTTTGAATTTAAATATTATATATTATTATTATATATTATTATATATAATTAATATATTAATAATTAATTTTAATTTAGTTAAATTAAATTTGGATTATTAAATACATTACAATAAAACTAACACACCATCCACATAAACATAGGTACATAACTTATACTTAATCACAGGAAAAAAAGATTCTAAAATATATTTTTTATACGTCATGTGGAGTTGACAACAGCGGTTTTTATAGGGTTTATAATTCTATTGGCAGGTATAAGTATTATATAGTCTATTATTATCTAGGCCATTGAATAAGACATACATTACAGAAGAATGCAAAGCAAAGCCGCGGAGAGTAGCTAGTTATAAACAAATGCATTATGCGAATCACCGTTCGGTAGTAATCAAACGGTGGATAGTAGCTATGGCAAAATAAGCAGGTATTCTTCGGGGAAATCTAGCACAATCGCTGTCCTCGCCATAATGGCACAACAATGACTGTATGTTACACGAGACCAAATTTTTATACAAATATACAATGTTTTATAGCAAACGATTTAATTAAAGTTTTCTTGTTGCTTTTTATTATTATTTAGGTTATCTAGAAATGGATTAAACCTATTCTCTCCACGTAGGTGTTTTTATGTAGATGAACAATAAGTTTATTTGCTCTAAAATCCTTACTGTATTTCTGTAAAAATCTGACAATACACGTTACAGACCTAGAATTCTTTCGCTTCTCGTCCACACTGATGCTACCGGATTCACAGTTACTGTGACAATTTAACAGAATGTCACTAATTTCACGCCTGCTATTTAGAATGACCTGCAGGTACCTAAAACATTGCACGCTAATGAGATGAAAGCCAGCTCTGGTTCCGTTTTACAGAACTTTAGTAATCATGCGAAATGAGCGCGCGTATTATGCTATGAGTCAAGTTCACAGTACGTCGTGTTTGCCGAGAAAACTTTACGAAACGAAATGATTCTAAGCCGGCGTGCTGAACCCGGGCACAATAGGGTGCTCTGTTGGACGTACGGCCTTATATAGCATAGGGTTGTCACAGTCAGGGCTTAAGAAAGCAATTGCTTTACGATCTTATTTATTTTTGTTTCTCTCTTATCATCTTCGGCTGCTTACGTTATTTCAACAAATAGAGATACTTATAAATATTACGATCAGATATTTTTGCTTTCTAAAGAAACTGAATCCATTATTATCTTGAAAGTTTTATATTTTATTTTATCACATTTTACTGGTTCTTGCTTAGAAATCAGACTTCGAGTTCATTATTATTGTTAGTTCATGTTAATGCTTGTTTCGTGTATGAAAATAATTATAACCTTCGTCCTCAATTAAAATAAAATACATAAATATTATGTGTGGACATTTCACACAGCGCCATCTAGCCCCAAACTAAGCATAGCTTGTACTATGGGAACCAGATAACTGATACAATATTTAGATACTTTTTGTTTGTAAATACATAGGCACATAGAATACAATATAACACCCAGACACAGAACAAACATCGATATGCATCACACAAATACTTGTCCTGGGTAGGAATTGAACCCACAACCTATAGTTCAGAAAGTAGAGCTACTACCTTGCAGGTATTCTCTGTATGTATTTACAGACAAAAAGTATCTAAGTATTGTATCAGTTATCTGGTTCCCATAGTACAAGCTTTGCTTAGTTTGGGGCTAGATGGCGCTGTGTGAAATGTCCACACATTATTTTTTTTACTTAAATGAACCGTTGCGTCAGTCGGTTAAGAACGTCGGTTGAGTCGAGATTCTCAAGTGCTACATACTATAGTAGGTACCTATACAGTTTTCATAGCTTTAGAATCTCGAGATACAAATCACAAAAATATTTATAAAAGGTACCTAATCTTTGAACATTGATAAAAAAGTGTTCTCATGAATTGACAACCCTGTCACAATTATAGCACTTGGCACCAAAGTTTCACCGAGTGTAGTGCACACAGAGTGCACACACTCGACGTGTGCCATTCCGCACTTGCCTTTATTAAATGTATTCTGTTTTAATATGAACAGAGTTTGGTCTTGTAGCTCTACTTCGTCGGATTAAATACGGAAAATTTTGGTGAACTATTTTTTTAAATCGTGAATTGTTTTAATAACGATTATGTATATATTTAATGTTTCAAAATTCCGTCTCGACATTGAAGTAGGTACCCCTATAATAAAAGCTTTAATTAGAGTTAAATAAAATAGTTGAAAAGCATGCGCCAATACGAAAGGTACGTGAATTTTATTTGTTTGATTATTGTTTGTACTTACTGCTACACAATTTTTTTTTTATGCGATTGAATGACGTGACGAGCTAGTCGTTCACCTGGTGTTAAGCGACACGGCTGCCCATAATAGTTGCAGTGTCACTCGGAACTTTAAAACAATAAAGTTTCGCGTGACACTGCACTGCGCACGTCATCCTAAGACATCACACAGTCAAGTAAACAAATTACTAGACTGAGTGATCAGATCATAAAGTCTCATTTGCCCAGTAATTTCACTAGCTATAATGCCCTTCAAACCGGAACACAGTAGTGCTTCCACACTACTGCTTGGCGGCAGAATAACTGGCAAAGTGGCAATTATTACAACAGGCCTAGAATATTTTCGTTGTACAGTCTTACTACAAATTTAAAAGTACAAGGGTGGGTTTTTTGATGCGTAGTAAAGGTAACCAATGATTAAAAGAGTTCTAACAAATACTAACCAACGGTCAAAATGTGATAGCATTTTTAACCATTGGTTACCTTAACCACGGATCAGAAAACCCACCCTCAGTCATATGCATGTGTGTGTGTGCATGTATGTTTCCTAGAAGTTAGTAACTTTGTTAGTCGTGCTGAACTGAGTGAACAGATGGGCGGCCGTGTCGCTTAACACCAGGCGAACGACTAGCTCGTCATTCGTTTACTTAAAAAAAACAGATTTTGATTAAATTTGTTGTAAATAAATAGTTTCTTTTTGTGTAAATAAATGACGTGATGAGCTAGTCGTTCACCTAATGTTAAGCGGCACGGCTGCGCATAACAGATTGCAGTATCACTAGGATCTCTAAATTAATACAGTTTTGCGACTTCACGCAGTATAGTAATAAGATCACAGATTACTAGACTGTGAGATCAGATCATAAAGCCTCATTTGCCAAGTAATTCCATTAGCTGCAATGCCCTTCAAACCAGAATACAGTAGTGCTCGCACACTACTGCTTGGCAAAGCGGTGGTACCTACCTAGACGAACTTTGCAGAAAAGTCCTACCACCTAGTAAAAAATACCGAGACAGCCCGCGGTCTCGAAATTCCCGGGAAATCGCGTCTTTCGAGACCACATCAAAGATTTCTGTTTGTTGTTATGAAGACTTTTATTACTTTTGATACTGAGCTCAATGTTAAAAGCTATTATTCTTGAACTCTTCTTTTTTTGATTTCTCCGCATAATAATGTTTTTCATTTTATCTTTGTATATTTGATGTGATATAATTATAATATTTTTTGTGATCTTCATTTTGTTTAATAGCCAGAATATTCTTGTTATGACTCATCATCAACATCATCATCAACAGCCTGAAGACGTCCACTGCTGAACATAAGCCTCCTCCAGAGCGCGCCACCTTGAGCGGCTACTCGCCTCCTGCATCCATCGGCTCCCCGCGGTTTTCACCAGATCGTCGGTCCACCGAGTCGGGACCCGGCCTACGCTGCGTCTTCCGGTTCGTGGTTGCCACTCGAGAACCTTTCTTCCCCATCGGTTGTCAGTTCTACGAGCGATGTGGCCTGCCCATTGCCATTTCAACTTGCTAATTCTCAAAGCTACATCGGTCACTTTAGTTCTCCTGCGGATCTCCTCGTTCCGGAGCTTATCTCGCAAAAAAACACCGAACATAGCTCTCTCCATAGCTCGTTATGACTAAATTGCGTTTATTCCGTTCACCAATATTATTACTATATGACCTTTTCCTACTTCCTGGTAACATTCAAATTATCTTAATATTATTTCTTATCATAATGTAAAGCTTGGATGTTTGTTCGTAAGAAAGTTTCGAAAGTTTTACATAATAACAGACCTCATAATTTGAATAATCATAATGAAACATAATATTCGCATACTATAGATAATACACATAATAGCATTACGTATTACGTTGGTAATATAATTGGTACATTATGATATGAGTGTGCAAAGTTGATCATTATACTCCAGGCGGCAATATACGCGCGAGCCGCAAGCGAGCGCGTTATGGGAGCCGAGAGTGTAATGATCAAAGCACACGCATGTCATACGTCGTTTTTCATCACAGTTGCGAGGAAAAAACAGAGTTGTACTGTTAAATGTCTTGCAGGCTTCTTATTTTCACGTGGCGTCAGAGAAAAACCATGTCGATGGCGCGAACAAAATCGACATCGACCAAAGCGAAACGAAACGAAAACTGTAACGTGAACTGGAACGTGAACTGGAACGTGAACTGGAACGTGAACTGGAACGTGAACTGGAACGTGAACTGGAACGTGAACTGGAACGTGAACTGGAACGTGAACTGGAACATGAACTGGAACGTGAACTGGAAGGGGAACTGGAACGGGAACTGGATCGGGAACTGGAACGGGAACTGGAACGTAAACTGGAACGTGAACTGGAATGAAAAGAAACCGAAACGACGAAATTGTACGTATAACTTGTGGTGAGATACAAACTTTACTGAATCGTGCGGCAGTGTAAAGTAAATAGCACGCGTTGGAAATTTCTTGGGTTATGATTCTAAAAGCGGTGGAATAAGAGCCACTTCACGAGCAACTGTGATTAAAAGTTACATTAAAGTTATGTTATGTGTATTGGTTTACGGTAAACTCCATACTAAAATAAAAATATTTGATACTTTGACTAAATAAATGCCAAATACCAAAATATGTCGTTTCAGCCGTGGTGCATAAGACTATATAAAAAACTTGAAAACGCAGTTTCTGAAACGTAACAACATAGAATTTCTACTCAAAATGCTTGAGAAATTTCGAACTAGAGCAAATAAATCCATTGAACGGAAGTAGGAAACCTAATTTCCTAAAACAAAGGTGCAAGAAACCCTCGTCTCCAAATTCCCTCTAATCCAGTATCTAGACCTGGAACAAACAAGCCAACCCTGTCGGAACCGTGGCCGGTGTTAACTACTTTAATGTACTGGCTTTACTCGGGTCCAATTACTCGATAATCCGCTGCATCCGCTCCCCTACTACAGAATAGGAGCTGGCTACACTCAACTTTGTACTGAATTGGTATCGTGGACTAATGAATGCCATAGCCATCACATTGTAAGAAGATACAGCTTAATAGATTCATTAGTGACGCCATGAATAATCAAGCACACAAAAGCCCTCGCTGAACCAGACTCTATAAAGTTCCTTCATGTCTACTACATTCAGTTTTATAGAGTTGAATGAATGAACAAATGAAGATTCGTGATTTATTATTGTTATTTATAATCTTATCGCCGGCTTAGCACAATCAACAGATTAATAATGTTAATGCAATGGAAAAATTTTAATCACGAATGGGATTTGAACCCGCATCTATCCGTTCAAAAGACCAGGACTATGATTTTCATAAATAACTGTGACAAGTTAACATCTCACAATATAATATTATCCTTCACTTACACAACCTACTTACGGGGTTGTAGCGCCATCTATTGAGAGGTTGTTGAGAATTACACATTAGAAAGATAAACACACGACCTCAATTAAATCTAACATTTGAAAATAGAATAAATGTCGGAAGGTATTTGCGTACCGTTACGCAAGATTAGACGCGTAGATTGCGTTTTTGGACCCTCGTCACGTTATGTTGGCTACGTTGCTTTACGTTTGGGCGCCGCCCGCCCTTGCTCCTTGCCACTATGCTCGCAGTTGCCCCTGAGGTCGCCACATACACTGATGAGGGTGAACACTTTAATAGGAGGGTACGTGCTGACAAAAAAAAATTCGTGTGTGTGTGAAAAGTGAACGCATGTTAATTTGACGTATTCATAGCGTTGTATTCGTAGGCTTTTAGTTAAGTAGCAGGTGAAGTTGTTATAAATAAATAACCGGCCAAGTGCGAGTCACACTCGCGCACGAAGGGTTCCGTACCATTATCTATAAAACGAGCAAAAAAATTACGTTTGTTGTATGGGAGCCCCCTTAAATAATCATTTTATTCTGTTTTTAGTATTTGTTGTTATAGCGGCAACATGAGACGGTTCATGGGACAACCATGGTGACAGATGGATAGATGGACAAATAGACAGACAGACAGACAGCGGAGCCTTAGTAATAGGGTGCGTTTTACCCTTTGGATATGGAACCCTAAAAATCTACTTTTTTGTTACTAAATATTTAAACCAATGCGCCATGTAGTGTTTAAAATTAAAGCTATCTCTAAAAATTTAAGTAGAGTTATAATTAGGGACTAAGTAGCCCCATCATAACGTCCATTAAACCCAAAAGTGTAATTCTCTACTGTAAGTAGACGTATTTTAGATTGCTATTTGACCATAACTTTCAGCACCATACTAAAACTCCATTAGGCAAACCATAAAGGGCGAAATTTTAAAGAAATATATACTTATTTTCGAGATAATTACCATAATGCATACAAGACATGCCCATTACTGTGAAGAATGGCGCAGACGGTCTCAGTGCAAAACATTATTTATTTTCAATACGCTACGCTGCACGCTCGCTACATTACGAAATGTAAAGCGTGAGGAGATATGGTTTGTTGAATCCTCTTTTATTTACTCATTTGTTAAGAAAAATGTTAGGTTTCATAGAAACCAAATTAGCTTATAAACTTTCCTGTGCTTTTACAGTGAACGACATCTACCTCCCCGTCTCCTTTTAACCCTTGCAGAAACCGTGAATATACTGGATTTGTAGAGCATTATTAGATTTATAAGTTTTCTGAGTATACTTCGTCCACAGGCACGTGCAAAATGTTCAGTTATACTCAGCACTGCAGGTTTAAAAACAGATTTTCAAACTTAAAAGCAAAGTGCTTAGCACAGCTGGGTTACTCTGGGAAAAACCTGAAAAACAGAAAGTCTCAATTTGTTGAACCGTATACAAAGGGAATGCAGCCCCAAGTTTAAAGTTAAACCTGGATCGAGTTAGAAAAGAAACATTTCGATGCAAGTTTAACCACTGAGAAGGAAGCAACTCGCAACTTACAGTTTGCTTTTGAAAGGGTTAAATAAATATTACACACAGACTAGTCCTAAACCAAAACTAGGATTTAAGAAACTTTCATTATTTATTTGTTTCTATGTGGATAGAATTCGTCTTCAATTGTACGGAAAGAAATCAGAAAGATATTTCAAATTTACAATTTAAAAATACTATGTAGAAAGTTGTTTCGAATGAACAAGGCAATGAATGGCTTTCTAAATCAGTACAGATTCGAGTTAATTACTCTTTGAGTTTTTGCAAATTGTAATAAAATACCTTTACCTAAATGTTATAAATAAGATCCTCTTCTGATAACAACAATCAATAACATATTGCAACGTTCGATGCAATATAATGCAAAGCGATGTCACATAAATACGATGTCACATAAATACGATGGAAAAAATAATCTTATAATGTTAATGCGACAAATTACGTGTGCATTATAAGTTTATTATGCGACAACTCACAGCTGTATGACTCACAATAGTTCATCAGAACGATATGAAAAATACTGGTGTGACATTCATCATCATCAGCCTGAAGACGTCCACTGCTGAACATATGCCTCCCCCATAGAGCGCCAGTTTGAGCTGCGCCTGCTTGCCTCTTGTATCCAACATGCACTGTGACATTATTGCTTAGGAAATGACTCAAATCGAACGAAGGGTACGATAGTGCGATGTAGATAAGTATAACATTTAACTGAAAGTTTACCAAGTTCTATAACATGCATGAATACGCCTCTCCGCAAACACAACATACCAGCTAATTACCATCAGTCAGCATAACCCTAACTCACATAGCCTGTAAGACACACAGCATAATATTTTCAAGGTCAAACAAGACTGTATAACGTAATATTTTTAGTTTAAGCCTGTGATAAAATGTATTTCGATTATTTATTCACCAGATTTGATAATATTAGATTACAGTGAATTTACGCTTATGTCGTACTAACGTAGGTGAACTACTAAAATAACGAATTTTTAGAAATGTAACAATAAGTTCAATTTCTAGTGATATCGAAAATAAGGAGATAGCATTAGAGCGACACTTCTGAAGATATCTTGATAAGCCCGGATCAGCCGGCTTTGGGTTTTTATCAGCAGTATTTTTGGAGGGTATCGCTTCAGGGTATTATGGAATCCAAATATTGGGTGAGGCTTATAGTGACAAAAATAATTTGGTTGGTACACAAACTAAGTTACTTTATTTGGTGATGTATTCAGGCGATGTGTTTGGAGTTTGGAGGTTGGTGCAAGTGTTGGATGTACCGATAAGCACTTCCCATACTTACTGATAACACGAAACATTAAAATTTGTACCTTTTATCTGTAAAAATTGGCACTCCCCATGATCCAGGATATAATCATAACTCCCAGGGCATTTCTATAATTTTTTACCCAAAAAAAGAATTTACCTTAAAACTAATTTAAAAAAAAAATATTTGAGGTATTTTATCCACCAAAACATTAATCTGATTAATAATACAAACTGTCCAAACGAAAATGGATTGATCTACCAACGAAGTCAAACAGTTACCTTTTTTCCGTAACACATTTTTATCGAAATACCAATAATTGCGAGAGGGTCCCGCAGTTTATTACTTCAATGTAGGACGAGAATTCGATATAAAGTAGATGGATGGTAGGTATTACAAGAATAAATATGTATAAATTGATCAAATATTGACTTCAAGAGGCAAGCAAGCTGTTCAAAGTGGTAGTGATATGGCTATGAGAGGGAGGCATGCTATGTGCGGCAGAGAACTTTTCTTCTATTTTCTAATTAAATTCTCAGCACATAATATAAAAGTCAACGAACATAAATATTCATTAACATCAGCCCACTTTAGTCCACTACTGGACATGGCGTATCCTAAGGTACGCCACTGAGCACGATCTTCCACATTATAACAAAAATATAGTTTGTAGCCAATAAAAAGATGCGGTTAGATGATTCAACGAGTAAATCTCGTGCCCTGAAGGTTCCAATATTCTAAAAGTAGTTACACGACCTTACTTTGTGATTTGTAAATTCATATTGCTACCTTAAAATATAAATTCATAAAGTCCGTTTCTAGGGTTCCCAGCCGCACCCAAAAGGTAAAACAGACCCTAGTAATAGGAAACCCCTGTCTATCTGACTGTCTCTGTGTCTGTCTGTCTGTCACCAGGCTGTATCTCATGAACCGTGATAGTTAGACAGTTGAAATTTTCACAGATGATGTATTTCTGTTGTTGCTATAACAACAAATACTAAAAAACAGAATAAAATAAATATTTAAGGGGGCTCCCATACAACAAACGTGACTTTTTTGCTCGTGTTTATAGATAATGGCATGGAACCCTTCGTGCGCGAGTCCGAATCGCACCTAGCCGGTTATTTTTAAATACCGACCTATTAACTATAAATATGCTATGATTATATCGTAACACCATGGAGTCCCTACCATTGGCTAGTAACTACTATGCGGATAACTTACTGTATTATTTTTAGATGCGCAATACATTTCTCCTACAATGTAATGTGTTTCACTACGTACCTGCAAATCTTCAAATATTGGCACTTTGGCCTAAAAAGTCCACATTTCACGGTGACGTTAGGCTGTTAGCCTAACAACCGTCACACCCGAACAGTTGAACATTTGTATTGTTGTAAGCTAATCCGAGGGATAAATGTGTACTGTCCGCTGTATGGCAGGCTGCCAGGGGTCGGTACATGTATAATCCCAGCTCGCAAATCAAATGGGACGGGAATGTGGAAATTCTTGAAACGGTTACTATAGAAAGGGTGTTTCAACAAAATGCTCTAACTTTTTTTGAAGCACAGATATCTACTATACTGGTTTGAAGTACCAAAGCCCAGTTTTTATAATGAAATACAAGTAAATAGGTCCGCATTTGACCGCAATCTCACCTATAACAAATGTAAGCCCGAGACGAAGTCGAGGGCTTACCATAGTCACGAGTTTGTAGAAACCAATTTCCGCACGTGTATCATACAACGTTTTTTAACATATTTGCGAGAAAACAGTACAATAGGTAATGAAACAAACTTTTCTTTATTAGTGGGAAAGTCGCAACAAACAATCTTTGATGTTCCTAATCTAATATGAAAATGGGTTAAAATGGCGGGCATTTACAATGCAAATGGCGCCACGTGCGTGTGGTGAAAATTAGAACTACATCTTTTTTTTTTCTTATATTTTGGCTCCACACATAGTGTATTTAGCCAGTGTCAAGTATTGTAGTTTTTCATCGTATTATGAAATATTTCATGTAAAGTCAAGTCTTAGTCACAGTCAGCCAGGGTAGTCATTATCCAGTCTAAGTCAGGTAGTCATAATCCAGTCTAAGTCATACCCTAGTAAAGTAGTGGCAACTTTACTAGAGGCTTCTATGGAATTTTGGAAGCAACACGAAAAACCACGTTTCACTACATTATATCACTTGTCAACACTTATACTCGTAATTCAGCACTTAATGCGTAAAATGCCACTACACTTGACTGGCCTGATAGCTCAGTTGGTAGTAGCTCTGCCTTCTGAACTATAGGTTGTGGGTTCGATTCCCACCTGGGACAAACATTTGTGTGATGAACATTAATGTTTGTTCTGTGTCTGGGTGTTATATTGTATTCTATGTATGTATTTACAAACAAAAAGTATCTAAGTATTGTATCAGTTATCTGGTTTCCATAGTACAAGCTATGCTTAGTTTGGGGCTAGATGGCGCTGTGTGAAATGTCCACACATATTTATTTATTTATTTATTTATTTAATTTTAAACATTAACACTAGAAAAAGCATAAGTTTTGTGAAATAATACAATGCAACGACGTGAACTTTTTCACGTTCCCGCCAAAACTCGAACTACATCTTTATTTTCATTTTCGTATTAAAGTGAGACAAACGCATTGAGCAATAACGCTTCCAAGGAGTTTCGATCATTCAGCTTATTTTTTCTCGTAAAAACTCCTTGGTGAAATTCATAGATATGTTTTATTGAAATTAAAAAAAAAACCTTAAAGGTTACGCACGGCGCTATACAACGAAGGATGCGGTAAAATAGGTACATATGTGAGAGTACCTATTTTACCGCACGCTCCGTTGTCTGGTGCGTAATGTTTAACATTCGAAAAATGTATACAAGCTTTGTAAATGCATTTTTGAGCAAATGTGTTGAAAATGTCTTTTTCCGATTTCAACCGCTATACCCATGTAGTTAAGACCTTTCTGAATCAATGAATTAAAGTGATTAACAGAAACCCATTAAAGCTGTGTATCCACTGACCATCCGAACACATGTTGTCTATTGCGGTCCCCAGTGCACGTTTGCAAGTGCGTCCGAGCGGCAAATTACAGCGACGGGTTGGCGTTGCTTCAGCACACATTGATGCTACTGTTCCAAAGAGGACATCTCTAATCAAATTTAAATGTGTAAATGTTTGCAACCTGATAAGGGCATTTGAAATTACCATAAAATTTGGATGTTACAAGCTGATACGGCCAGCTACATGTGCTGACCTTTATGAGGCATTCTTCCGCCGCCACGGGCGAGATGTCTTCGATCGTGTATTGGACCGCGCAAACTAATACCTATTAACCTTTATGGAAATGGGCTTGACAGTAATTTGGTAACCATTTTTATGAACGGACTAATTCAATGTAAAGGAAACATTTGAATCATGAACGTGATTTGAACACGCATCCATCGATCTCTAAATACCAATGCTTTCTTGACAAGCTAACTTATGTCCAATATCTTTTGATATAAACCGTTATCAAATCGGATTTCTGGAAGGAAAGGTAAACCTTTATAGATAACCGGGTAATCTAACAGTAAATATTTTTCTTGTTTGACAACCAGTTATCAAACTTGGTATTCCAATGGGAATAAACAGTCCAATTTTCACCTCTAACTAAGAACTTTATTTAGTTCTTATTTTATATAAAATATCATAAAAACGTGTCATCTTAAATCATCTTGGTCGACGATTCAAGGTATCTGTTGACCTATCAATAGGTACTTCAGTATAGCCAAGTACCTTCTTTTACTCATCATCACCAGAACCCGGACCATTTTCAGTGCTGGCACCTTCAGCCAGCTCTTCTGAAATTCAGATGGTGACCCTGTCAATGTTACCATGTGACCATAATAGTGACGGTTTTATATTATTATCATTTATTTTATTTCTATTGTTACAAACAAGTGTAACATTTTACAAACTTTTCTAAAATATGATTGAGCATGACATTTTACGTTTCAAGGTCTTTCAAGTTGCCTTCAAGATAATATCTACCTAAGTAACGAACCGAGTGTAAAACCCAGTTTTCTTTAGGTATGTTGGTACTACCTAACTTAATCTATATTTAAATAGTATCGTTTTATGGGGGATACCTATGTTCAGCAGTGGACGTCTTCAGGCTGTTGTTGATGATGATTATATTTAAATAAGTTAGTGTGTATTTATGATTATGCGCTGAAACGGGTGAATGGATTTTGATTATATTTCTTTACTTCATTAAGTTTAGGTAATAACATCTAAGATACCTTTCCCGGAGAACAATAAGTTAACGTATTTGGAACCACGAGGCACTACTAGTATTTCAATAAAACAAACTGATCAACTATACAAGTGCATAAAAGTATCTGGATAAAAATCATAAACAATTCTCCATTGTGGTACAGCTCATAAAAGAGCTGGCAGCGCTGCAGCGTAGTCATGCAACAATATTAGTGGTCGAGGAGCACGCGAACCATCCACTAGGGCGACCATCACACGACAGATACCGTACCTTGCTCTTTATAGGTATTAGTGGTGTGAAACAGTCGATAGTTTGGCTATCGATAACGTACCAGTGTCATTTTTGCTCTCATAATATGTCACAAATGCTCTTTTTTGGGAATTGGGTAAAGATTGGCAATGGGCAAGCCACATCGCTCGTAGAACTGACAACGATAAGGAAGAAAGGTTCTCGAGTGGCGACTACGAACCAGGAGACGCAGCGTAGGCCGGCCTCCCACTAGGTAGACTGACGATTTGGTGAAAACCGCGGGGAGCCGATAGATGCAGGACGCGAGCAGCCGCTCAAACTGGCGCTCTCTGGGGGAGGCCTGTATTCAGCAGCGAACGTGAGGCTGTTGATGATGATGATTGGTAAAGATTGGTAAAGATATAACTATTGTATGGCACACGATAGCAATGGTTGATTGTATGGAAAGCGTAAAATCAGAAATTATAATGTTTAGAATAAAGAAAAAAATATTAGTAGGTTACGATTTAAAAATTGACATGGCAATTCTCATTCAAATCTACTTAACTATCGATATTACGTTACGATACATTTTGAGGTCACTATTATAGGTGGACAATTTTTTGCCCACATTTCTATTACATTCTAGGAATCCTTTGTTTCAGAACATAAACAAGTATAAAAAAATGTAGATCATAAAATAAAGGTTGATAATTCTGAAAACTTGGTCAAAATAAAAGTCGTACATTAAGTTTATTCATTTAAAATGTCTCAAAAAGTAAAAAGACCTTCGTTATCATAGTAATTAATTCGGCTTTACGACAATGTTTAAAATTTTAGGCTGGATAGTTTTAAGTCGCATTATATTTTACAGTCAATCTTATGATTTATTTTAAACTACTTTTACTTTGCACCGCTTTATAACTTAAAAAAAGATTGTTGTCCTACTTGGAGAATATTCGAAATTTTTGTGGTATTCATCAATTTTAAGTATTACTAAAGTCTTCTCTAAGTTTAAAAGAGACTCTACTACTTGATCACATAGTCTAGTAATTTTATGACGAGGCTGTGCTGAAGTCTCAGGGTGACATGTGCAGTGCAGTATCGCGCGAATACTATATTTTAGATAATTTAGAGTTCCAAGTTTCAACAAAGAGGTCGCACGAAGAATCTAACTCGGTTGGGCAGCGTTCGGGAAGTTTCGACCTATCTTTTGGTCCAAAATACCGCAGTTCCTGATAAAAAAAGTTTTCAATCAGTGTGTGTTGCCAGTGATGACTTATGGAACTGAAACGTGGTCTCTTACTTTTGGCTTTATCAGTAAGCTCAAAATCGCGAAACGAGCTATGGAGAGAACTATGCTCGGTGTTTCCCTGCGAGATAAGATCCGGAATGAGGAGATCCGCAGGAGAACTAAAGTGACCGATATAGCTCTTAGAGTTAGTAAGTTGAAGTGGCAATGGGCAGGCCACATCGCTCGTAGAACTGACAACCGATGGGGAAGAAAGGTTCTCGAGTGGCGACCACGAACTGGAAGACGCAGCGTAGGCCGGCCCCCCACTTGGTGGACCAACGACCTGGTGAAAGCCGTGGGGAACCGATGGATGCAGGAGGCGAGCAGCCGCTCAAGGTGGCGTGCTCTGGGGGAGGCCTATGTTCAGCAGTGGACGTCTTCAGGCTGTTAATGATGATGATGATGATGATGTGCATACAGTTTAGAAATCTAAGTTACAGATTGATGTTTTAAAGATACGAATCTCCAATCCTCTGTGGTGCTGTGGTTGAACCTAAGACAGCTCATAACCTGGAGGAGGCGGGTTTGATTCTTGCGACAGGACAAGTATTATTGAACAGAAAAAAAAGTGCAAATACTTGTTCTGAGTCTGTATATTGTGGGACGATGGTCCTCATAGTTCCTGGGTCCAGGATCTTTTAAACCTTTTGCAAGAAATATATTATTTCAATTCTCAGCTGCCGTCCCACGTGGTGAGGTACACGGTATTTGCACTGCAAGACAAACACGTCCCTTAGGATGCTGGTGGATCACGACACGGCACAATGACCTTTGTTTACTTCACGAAGTTACTTAGTTACGTGTGTGGATAAACGTGAACAATACTAACTAACCAGAACAATACGTGTTATATATGTGAGACTCAGACAAGAATAATTAATAGATTCAGCAACCAAAACTAAGAAAGTCAATACAAAAATAAATCTACGGCGCAAAATCATATATATACCATTCCACCATCGAGATAAATTAATATTAGAGAAGTTTTGTTCCGAAATTAAAATTCACTTGTGAAAAGTGATACTGTCGCTTTTGTTTGTTTTCCCCGACTGGTTTTTACTGTAACGTATTAGTGGACGCATGATGTCTATCGCAAAGCGCGTTTCCGTGCCACTTTGAGTGTCTAGCTTCGACTGAGTAAGAGTATGCTGGCCACCCGCAATATTTGCCCTGGCCAGTTCTAGATGTGCCGTTTAGTATGAAATACATAATTAAGCCTATGCGTCTTATAATGTTTGAGAGGCATTGCTGCCTGTCCAGTGTAGCATACATTCCCGATTGTAGATAAAAACGTGGTCGGAATGATATGATATTTTGATTTCATATTTCCTTTCAAGCTTTTTTTATAACTGAATGAACCCGTATTTGAACGCATCTCACCTGACGGAGAGTGTCAATTTTTAATTAAATTTTTTAAGTCTGAGTTATAAGTCTATACTCAGCACTTAGTCCTACAAATTGAACTAAACAGGTACTGACCTGTTGTATGTATTTCTAGTTAAGATGTGAGAGTGATCTTACTGTAAATCAAACTCAAGTTGTTATAACCTTATTCAAATGGGCCAAGTGAACCAAGAGCAAGATATGGTATGAACACAAACATAAGTCTTTGTTTACATAGTGAACAGCGGTGTGGTATATACATTTAGCTCACTATTAGAACAGTTCATCACTTTTCACGTGCTCTAGAGTAACAAAAATCATTCTGAGAAATACTTGGGTGATAATAATACTATATTATCATTTATATACTGTACCAGTTAGTTTTTGTTTAAATACTAAACCGATTTTTATTAAAAAAGATATGGGACCAATTTCCAAGTATACTCTTTCAAATAATTAAAAAAACGGTGTATAAATGACTGAAATATCAGACAACAATCATTGAAAAAATACAACAGAATTGAGAACCTCCTCTCCTCTCTTTGAAGTCGGTTGAGAAGTACCATCAACAGCATAACATAACATTAACTAAATTTAACAAACCCCGACCAAAGATAGTGCCTAAAACACTAACCAGCAACGTCTCATTGAATAGCAATGCCGAATAAATACATTAATGAGGAGAAAATTCAGTCCTACATGAACTACTTACTAATCCTAAACAGATTGAGTAGTGTACCCATGTCAGCCCTTTCACATCACACAAACTAAGCTCCGATACAGTAAATACCGTGACCTTTGACAGCGACAGACAGGCAGACAGGGCAATAGAAATTACCCAACAAATTAACAGGATAGATTGTTCATCAAAGAGTTGGCAGCTCTGTCTGTTTACGCAGATCTAATTTCACGGTTAATACAGAACTGAAACGCGGGACTATAGCTAACAAATGCTAAAACCATTACACAGTATGAATGTCGACTTGTCATGTTAATTTCAACCTAAAGGCCACAAAGACAGGTGAAGATTAAAAAATAATGGTTTGAGAGGAAATTGCTAATAATGCTGGGCTTAACATGAAGCTTGTCAATAGTTTAGATAACATTTGATCTGGTGATCGAAAGCTTGTTGAATTACTAGTTGCTTTATGTCCCTGGTATGGAATAAGTAATGTGTGCTGTTATTGTAATGACACTTAGTCTTTATAAAATATTGTACTTTTTCTTATGTAATGGTGTACATTATGTTGGTGACCAATAAATAAATAAATAGAAAGATTTCAAACAATAGGTATTGTCAATGAATCTAGGAAACGTCTGATCATAATTTATAAATTAACAAATAGCTTTGATCTACTGACTGACTGGTAGATAACATACAACCCAAGCCCAAGGAAGTTGCATAGTATCTCAAGCCTCAACGATCATAGAAATTTGAAATCTGGATGGTATTTTCCTTTTTATGCCATAGTGTTGTGAGAATATTATTTTTGAAAATTTAACCCCTAAATGGGTAAAATTAGATGTTGTGTGTGTGAAGATTGTTTTTTGATTTGATTTTGACATTTGAACAATTATTTTCACCCTGTGTAAAACAATTGTTTTACACAGGTACTATTGTTTTACACATGGGCACAAGCAACTGATAACAGCGTTTGTAAAACTCTAAAGTACCTCAAGTGAGGCTACCTGAACACTTCAATAAGAGCTTGGCGACAGAATCTCTACACGAGGCACCTACTTAGAATAAGTACCTACTTAGGTAACTGTTAATTAATAAATTCTTTAATCTTCATTATGTAATTTTCATTTAAAAGATCAAATAACATTGGATTCGTTTTCTATGAACACTTGACACCTTAGTAAAAAAGATCGATCGGACAATGTAACATTTTTATCCCACTGACTTATTAAAAGAGCGGGCTACGCGAACACTAACATATTCCGGCAACTTAATCCGATTGAGCGAACTACGCGATTAACATTCTACTATTTTATTACCGCAACCCTATCACCATAGCTAGTACCTCCAAAGGTCGCGGAAATATAACTGTGCTAATAGTTTCACGATAAGACATAGATTCTGCCATCCTCAAAGGCCTCATAAAATGGCCCCTTGATGGCCCATGTTAGGTCGTAGTGGGCTAGTGGCATTCTGCCGACATTTACTCATGATCTGGAACTTTTGAAATGCTAGCATCCAAAATGTACTCTATTTGATCGAATGAGCTAAGCCTCTGCTTGAAATTGCGGAATTTGCTTTCATCTGTCCGAGTACTTGCATGCTGGTCGTGCTATTCAACTAATCTTGACAGAACTTGGTTTACGGGTCTGTAAACCAAGTTCTGTCAAGATTAGTTGAACAACTTCATAGATTTTTTGTCATTGGAGATTTTTATTTGATAGTGTATCTTCCTCGAAATGAAATAAAATCTTTAATGCCCGAAATAATTTACACAAAAAAGGGAGGGGGGGGGGGGGGGAGTTGGCTCCGGTAGTTGTATTTTAATATGAGCAAAAGAGGTTACCAGGATATAGAGAGGTACTTTGTTTTTGATTTTTGATTATAAGATCGTTACAACTGAGTTTGCAACACAATTATTGTTCCATAGAAAGTATTTAGTGTGAGGTCTACGTCTGGTTGGGTTCGGTAGTTTTAATTAACTGGATTATAAAAATTAACTAGAGGAGGGAGGAGTCTCAATGTAGAGATTCCGAGATAACTGGGCCGATTTATGTGATTCTTTTATATTTGTGCGAGGAAAATCTTGCTGTCTCATTTTTGTTTCTAAGAATTAAGGTTTTTAACTCCTCTAAGTTTTTTATTAATTATGGTAAGTACATTCTATATAATATTTATTATCATTTAACCAACAGGTTATATTTAATAAACAAAAGTCTAAACTAGTACATTCTTAATTATCTCTTAAACCATAAAATAAATAGACTGTTAGCAACGCGTCTGGAATACTTTAATTAGTATCTCAGATACATAAAGCTAAGTATAGCATTTCCATTAGTTAATTATAGCTTTTCTAAGGCCTGATGTTGACGGATATCAACATTATTCAAACGAGAAAACCTGTTAAAAGCTCTTAGTTTTTCTACAAAATTGACGGACAAAGTAAATTTTAATCTCAGTAAAAAACTACTTTTATAGATTTTACTTTAATAACCTGCTTTGTTAATTTTGTAAAAAAAAAATTTCTTTTATTATAGTAATATATCAATTACTAGTAAGTAGTTCTGCGGACGGTAGACCTCGCGAGTTAACGTTTTTTGAAGTAGACTGGCCCTAAGTAAAATGTTAATAAAAGAATTAAAAATATCATATCAGAAATATGCCTTTACTTTCTTGCATAAAGTAACACACAGCTGAGGGCTCAAAATAAGTACCACGTACCGGTTTAGTACTTTAGTCTGTCGTTCTGTCGCCTAATTTTATCCTGATTTTGAAATGGAATGCGTTAAAAAAATCGAGCACTGTGCGTTTGCTAATTAGTAACGATGATATATTATCGTTTTGTGTTATAATTGTGTGTAATGTTTAAATGTGGTACCTATGTGCAGTGAAATTAAAACACGACTAAATGTCTTTTTTATGAATAAAACCCATACAAAAAAACAATTGTAATTTCTCTTACATCATGTACATGTGGCTTAATAAAGTTCACATATGTTACCTTCATTCACGTGTGTTACCGTATGTTACAATTCACGACAGTTATTGTACAATTTTTGGCGGCCGCACTCATATAATTACGTATAGTTTTGAATGAAACTGCTGCGTTTATAGTTTATTGTGCATCGCCTCTATCGAAGCTGCGAGGCTTTGGCTTCGGCAACAAAGAGAGTCTCGATCGACGAGAGTTAATAGAATCACAACCTTTATTAAATAAACTCATGCCCTCTTCATGTTTTACCGAGAAATTAAAAACGAGTTGTTGTGGTAAATGTTTATATTTTTTTAAATAGTAAAGCACCATAACTACATTTTTCCTTTTTGTCTGCTTGTACAGACAAGCAGCAAGCAACCTTTGAGATTTATAAGCCCGAGAAAAGACATCAACCCTCTTTGCCAATCGGCTAATTGCGGCTCTCAATCTAACCTGTAGCGGCGAGCTACCAGAATTACACGAGAGACTGCCATCTGACCTCGCAACCCTTATGGGACCAATAACAGAGATGGTTAGACCAGGCGTCAGATTCTATCAGGCGTCTGACTACCCGTAACGATTGCCATAGATGTTCTTATGACAACCGGGACCGACGGCTTAACGTGCTCTCCGAGGCACGGAGCGATGTCAAAAGCCTGAGTAAGGACATAATACTTTTTATCACGATAGTTTAAAGTACCTACACGCGGACTGCTGCGATTACCAAATATCAGGAAACAATATTTAGAACATTTATAAACATTTATAACATTTATAATATTTATTTTTTTTCATCTACAAGTTCATTACGGAAATCATAAAAGAATATTAAACCAAGTTGAGAAGCTATTAGCATCAAATTGATATTCAATTCACTGCTCCTTATCGTCAGTCAAAATACAGAATAAATATTAGATATTTATGTTATCTCCGCACGAGCGGAAACGGAAGAACGTCTGACAATATCTTAAAACCTCTTAAAAAACAGTAATAAAAATTTATGAAATCCGAAAGGAGGATAAAATTAAAAACTACAATAGACTAAACCCTTTTGATCGAAGCCTTTGGGCGGCCTAAAAATTCTGACACCAGGGGGCGTACCGTGAGCTCTTAGCGCGATTCAAAACTGAGCCTATATTGGATCGTTTTGTTTTTTTTTGTATGGGGATTTTGACAAGCGAGCCAGTATAGGCTCTGTTTTGAATCGCGCTAAGAGCTCACGGTACGCCCCTAGGGCTGACCACTTGCCTACACGAGAAGGAGAAGAAAAAGATCGAGTAACTATAAAAGCGAGATGCCAAAAGTCCCGTTTGTCCACAGACCTAGAAATTTTTCTTTATGCGTTTGTACGCAAATTCAACCGACTTCAAAAAAGAAGGACCGTTCTCAATTCGTTTCTATGTTTTTTTTATGTTTCTATGGCCCGATTTCACCAACGTTTATTCCAAGTATACGGCTATTCCTTACTCTTGGATACAGCTAATTGACAATTGATATTACACAAAAAAGACGCCATTTTGATTGTATCCAAGGAATAAGTCTTATTCCTTCACAAAATTGGTGATATAAAGGCTATATTCGCGTAACTCGGTTGTTCTCGGAAAATTATACCTGGAATAAAATTTATTCTAGTTTGGTGATATCGGGCCTGTTTTTTTTTTTTTTTTTTTTTTTTACGGGCAAATTGCCTTTATTACTCAAGCTACTTACTACAATAATAAAAACTAAACTAAACTAAACTAAGCTAAACTAAACTAAACTAGCTACACTACCTACTACAAAGAACACTTATGGACTGTATAATAGCCGCGATGGCCTATAGACAGTCCAAGTGCTCCAGCCCACTACCGGTAGGTAGCGTACCCAACATGCTGGCCGCATTGCCACGTTGAATTGCAATGCTGATGCGTTGGGCCAAATAAGTGCCAGCATTTTGGTCACGCGTCGCATCGACCAGGCGCTCTGATAGACTTTGGAAAACGCGATGAGCTCCCGGTCCCCACGGACCCAGGGTCTCAACACCAAACGGCTCAAATATGTAACCGCTACCGAGATTACTATATTAGCGCCGTTTTAGCTGCTCAGCAGAATTAGCCGCGGCGCCGGCCCTAACGTGTGTCTCGGGGAGGTGTGACGGCGCCATAGTATGTTTGTTTGTTTGTTTAATGTTGTTTTCTCAGAACGTTGGTCATTTATTAACCGATTTTGATAATGCTTTTTCTTATTTCAATGTGCTTGAATTTAATATACACCTACTTTCAGATTGGGGTCATCGAATTTCATTAAAATTGGTTCAATATTTTTTAAATCGAAATAACTGGAAAAAATATAATATGTATTATAATATCATCCAAATAGAGTATCACTTCAAAGCTATTGAAGCCGGTGTAACCCCATGTTAAAAGAATAGTATATCTATCAATCTCTTACCACCTTTGTCCACGCAACAAAATCAACGAAATCAATCAAAAAAAGACATCAACTCATTTAAAACAATTTTCAGAGTTCATGGGCCAAAGCCAGTATGAGAATAGGGCCACCCCATCTCTTCCCGTGGGTGCCGTAAAAGCCTTCTAAGAGAATATCCAGGGAATGGACAGCAGCATTCTCCTCGGTACATTAAAATCTTCTGCGATCACCTAGCCATCCTGCCAAGCGTGATGATTCACTTTTTGTACTTTATGTTTATTCTATTTAATTATAACTTTGTAAAACTGTTCCAAAATCCTTCGCTTTAATACCAACTCCGTGTATGCCGCTAAACCTTTTCACATATTTAAAGGATTTAATTCCAAGACCGCTACGCTGAGGTCTCATTCGTGGTCTCTTTGTCTCGCAACTCATACTGCAAAAGGTCACGAATGCAATCACCTGTGAGTGTAGTTTACAAAGCATTTCTCACAATGTATTTAGTATGAAAACATGTTCTGCTTATAAAATGTTCACTCAATTTTCTTCTTCTTTTATTATTTTCTTTTCTTTTTTTTAGTATATCTCGGTTATATAGATAGATAGATAGAATAGATAGAAAACACTTTATTGTCCCACCAATTAAATATAAAAAGTACAAAGGAAACCTTATGATCTAGTGTTACAATGGGCGGTCTTATCGCTGACAGCGATCTCTTCCAGACAACCTTTGGATGGACAGTATCACACGCAAAAGAGTAGACGGTGGTGTGTAACAATCTAAAAGAAAAACAATAAGAATAATCAAACGGTAAATACCTAAATCCTAGCAATGAATATCTTTACATTCTAATACTTATAATATCAATAATCATAATATAATAAACTAAAACATATTTTACAATATCTACTTATAAAACAAATCAAGGAATTGTGTTATAAAGTAATGCAGCAGTTATGAAAGTAAATAATGTCTTTGCACCATACTTTTAAATATTGACAGGGACTTGGCATGTCTAACTTCAGTAGGAAGGTCATTCCACAGACGAACAGCTTGCACTGTGAAGGACTTATCATAGAACTGAGAAGTATGGACGGGAGGCATGAGCTGGAGAGTTTTTGAGGAACGCAGGGATAAGGGGTGAGTTCGGAGTAGGAACTTGAAGCGTTCTTTGAGATAGAGAGGAGTGGACGGGATAAATAGAATAGTGTAGAGGAGGGATAGAATACGAGCATTCCGGCGAGATCGGATAGGTAACCACTTCAGCTTTTTACGAAACTCGGAAACGTGATCATATTTGCGTAGGCCATATATGAATCTAATACAGAAATTTTGTAAGCGCTCAAGCTTATTAAGTTGTTCTTCGGTTAAATCTAGATATGAGGCGTCCGCATAGTCGAGAATCGGGAGTAATAGAGATTGTGCTAGGGCAATTTTGGTGGTAGTGGGCAGAAAGTTACGCAACCTTCTGAGAGAACCAGCAGAGGCAAAGATTTTGCGACTCGTTTCAGCAACCTGAGGCACCCATGACAGTTGCCTGTCAATAAGTACCCCAAGATTCTTCACGACGTCGCTAATCGGGATAGTAGTTCCATCAAAAATTACCTGAGGGAGATGGAACCAGTCAATCTTTGATATCATCCTAGAACTTCCAATGACAATAGCTTGCGTTTTAGCTGGGTTCACTCTGTGGCCATAAGAGTGGCTCCACTCTAAGATTCGCCTAAGGTCACTGTTAATGACCTCAATAGCATCCGGCAACTGTTGGAGAGGAGCTTGTGTGTAGATCTGTAAGTCATCTGCATAAAGGTGGTAGGAAGAAGAGAAATTTTGGGAAATTGAATTTATAAAAATTGAAAAAAGGAGAGGAGATAAAACGCCGCCTTGAGGAACACCAGCAGTCGTATATACCATAGTACCACAGATTAGAGAAAAAGCAAGTTACGCTGTTTGATATATGAAGAAACCCAATAATTCTGTGCGTAGATTCCCGCCACCCTCAAAGTGGGAAGTGATTTAGTTATAATTTTTAATTTATGTTTATTATTAAGTATAACGCCAAATTTACTCTTGGCAGTACGTTTGAACAGTCAATGGTTTCTTGTCTAGGTTTAGTTACATCTTGTCTGTAGAGTATGTTCCATTCTTCATCGGTTCAAGCCAACTCAACTCACCTGTATTTTGAGCTCTTATACGATATAACATTTTTTTTATGCTAAAATGGTCATACTTTTTACAACATCTTACCTGATGGTAAGTGACAAAGTTGTCTAAGGTGGAGCACGTTTATCCATGAGACGCACATTCACTCTTGACATGAAAAAAAATATAAATAAAAGGCTTAGTTTATACCCAGGAGGAAATACTGTGGCTGGAAGAGCATTCCATTCCTTGGCCGTTCGGACTTTGAATGACTCAGCAAAAAGCTTAGTGCAAACTGGTGGCACACTTACGACGTAAGGATGTAAAGAATCACCAAGCCTTGTAGTTCTATGATGGAAAGGGGAAGACGGAATGAGCTGATGGAGGGCATGCGCACTTTGCGCACACTCTCCAAAATGTAACCAATAGAAGACCGACAGACTGGCGACCTTGCGTTTATGTTCAAGACTGACTTGAATTCTCCCTTTAACTAGTCTCTCATCATTGATAAGCTTCTTGTCACGCCGCTCAAGCCCATCCATTATCCATTTTCTTAACTCAATATTGATGACAGCAATAACTAATATCTAGTTTTTGAAGTTTTATGATTATTAACTTTCAATAAATACTGGTATGAATCTCTTTAAAAACTGGTCCCTTTGGCAGTTGAAATTCTGTATGGTAGTAAAAACTCTGTTAACTTAACAAATACGCAACGTTTGTAACATTTACAATGTTTATGTTTGTTTGAAATAAATTCTGAGCAAATTGATTTTCAAGTATTTATAACAAAGAAATAAATAAATTGATTACAATTACGTCACGTGCATAACACAGTGATGTGTGTGCCCACGCGTTGCCGCTGCAATCTCTCAAAGGTCAAGACACTCGCAAGAAGACGAGCCACGGCCACCTGTTACACATGATACAAGCGAAGGCGAAAATAACCAACGCGTGTAGTTTTTCAGCGGAGGTGTTATAAAGCTTGCAGCGACTCGTGTCGTGCATGAAAGAGTAAAAAACACCACTAGTTTCTTAATGAATTTGTGTCGTACCTACTAACGAAGACGCCATCGGTCGACGATGGATCGATTGGTGTGGTAGCACCCTAAGGCTTTTTATATAGTACATACATTTTTTTATAGTTGGCGTAACGGTGTATTCAGCCTCACTTGGAAGCCATTGTATCCCCAACGATGATCATGTTGCCATGAAATCAGGTAAAATATGGTCCAAACACTTACGTAGTGCTGACGTCATGTCTCGATATTACTTAGAAAATCAATTTATAGTAATAAATAATGTATAAGTACTAAAACAAATCGTTGATAGAATATTCAAAGTACTTACTTCAGTAATTTTCTTTATTTACATTTTCCTTTTTACCTATTACTAAACTCGTTTCCTTTTCTCCAAATTATTTGCGTATTCCAATTGAAAACATAATTTGCTAGCGCGGTAAACATTATACGTAAGTAGGTATCTATTTCAAAAGAGACACGGAGATAAATGTTTCTAATTTTATTATTCCTCTATCAATAGAGCACACAAACCTTCTACCAGATAAATAAATTGGATAATTATAAACCTAAAGCTTGTGCCGTTTGCCCCTATGGTTGATCCTACCTACCTAATTTAGTAGGGAGAAATAAATCAGAACCAAGGTATACGCAACAAATAATTTATATAATATTTTAAATTACAAAATATTAGACCGGCGAGTTCATCGGAGGGCACATAAATTTATAGGGTCGTGGGTTTGGGCACTTTAACCAATTCCTACGCTTCAACGCACTACCGCGGGAAAAGTACTCTCCTGATGTCTGTGGGGGCCCCTGGGTGGTGGATGGCCCCAAAGCGGTAGCGGCAGGCGGAGACGCAGCAGGAGTACCCCGAAGATGGCAGAAGTGGTGGTAGTAAAAATTCCGCCGGTAGGAAATTCTACCGGAAGCAGGAAGTTTTTTTTTCCTTAAATCCAAATTTGACGTTGCTGTATTGTCTTCGTTGGGTGGAAGTTGTTGGGTGGAAGTGGTTGGGTGGAAGTGGTTCCTGTAAGCGATAAAATTCCTCTATATTAATATAGGAATTTATCTAACTTCCGTTCTGGGGGCCCTACCAACGGCTACAGGATTAAGAAGAAATACTTACGCGCAGTGTAGTGTTGCCGTGGTGGTACAACCAGAACGGAGTTCACAATAAATTATTAATTAAACACAAGGCTATTGTTTAAAAGCAAAAGGCAATGAAATTAAGGAAAAGTAAATGAATTTAAATTGCATAAATTTAGCGTTTAGTGAAATATTAGCAAAAAAATGGAAAACATAAGGTAGGTAAAAAAATAAAAGATGATGAAATTTAACGTATGAAAACTTGAGCATGATTTAGCAATTTTGCAAGTGAATAATGTACAATTTGGATACTGGAAGATAAAATATTATAGTACAATAAAAATAACGGTTATTAGAAATACAGTTGGATTTTTATGTGCCATTTAAAACTTACCCTATATCGGGAACACACAAATAACTGTTATAACGTGTTTAGGACACAATTAAAATAAGTTCGAATTATTTTGAGCACCAAACTATGGTATCGCATTTAATTTGCACAGTCGGCTAGGGCGCTCGGAACTGGCAAAGTGATACGGTTCTGCTCACAAACAAGTCTAGTGACGACTGTCAGCGGTGCCGGCGGTCGTGGCCCAGCTCGACCACCACTTCCCCAGTACATACCCCGCGGAGATCTTGTGAACCGGTCGGACGTAATCAGGACGCGTTGATCTAGTAAGCGCTAAGAAACAGGTGCCGCACTTAGGATCTAGGATTACGTCGTAGCTATTTAATATACATTTATTAGAAAATAAGTTAGGATTAGATTGTACATATTTTTATTAGTTTTAATTTTTAAGTAGGTTTAAATTGTGTGTAATTATGTTTATTTAAATAGAAATTAATATTAAATGAGTAACGTTCCGTTACATTACCCGCTCGTCCCTCATAAGGATTGTATTTTAAAAATAAAATCCGCATTAACTACTCTGAACAAAATTTCTTACAATTACCTATCACACTGCCTTTCATAACATTCAATCCTCACTTTCATACTGCCTTTCAGAGAAAACATCTAATAATATTATAAAATTATGAGACGCACCTTTCATAACAAAAATCTTATGCCTTTTTTATATGTTTGACATAAAACTCTTTGCAAGATATGTAAAAATGATTTTAATGGACTTGGTAACACAACAGAACTCAATTACAATATTTACCATAAATTTTCAAATCTTTTATATGCCAAGTGCCAAAGTTCTTACCCGACATGTCTTCTAAAACGTAAACAAGTGGCGAGCGTTTTTCAGTAACTCGGCATTTTAAGTATTTTGGGGCAAGTTTTTTACTAAAGAACTTGTCCTTGTCGCTCAATACGTAAGCGCGCTTGTAGACGATATCACCTACATTAAATTCAAATGGCTTGCGTCTCAAGTTGTACTGAGATGTGTTCTTAACGTGAGCGTGATATAGTGACTTCTGAACCTGATCAAAAACATTACTTAAGCAACCGAGGTTTTCCGCATAAACTTCGCGGGGCATAAACAAAACCTCATCACCTAAGTCTATATCAGCATAGTGCGAGCCGCATAGTACTACTTCCCTGCCGAACACAAGAAAGGATGGGGTAAATCCAGTGGCTTCGTTCACCGAATTATTGATCGCAAACTGGACCTTTGGTATGAAAAGATCCCATGTCCTGTGATCGCCTTCGACAAAGGTGGAAATACAAGTAATTATAGTTTTGTTGTACCGCTCAACTAAGTTCACCTGAGGTGTATATTTAGGCGTGAAAAATACGTTAGGAATGCGGTATTTTTGGAAGAAATCGTTGGTCTGCCCACTAATAAACTGACTTCCATTGTCCATAAGTATGGTCTGTGGAACGCCGTGAACTAAGAAAACCTGTTCCTCTAAAATTTTAATTATGATATCAGAAGTTGCCTTTTTAATAGGGAAAATATGGCAAAATTTAGAAAAGCAGCATGTCACTACTAGAATATAGCTATTCTGCTTTCGTGTGACCGGGAGAGGTCCCATTAAATCGATGGATATCATTTGGTAAGGACGTGAACATTGTTTTGGCCGACCCATAGTACCAAGAGTAGCATGATTTTGGCTTTTGTACTGCAGACATACAGAGCATGAACCTACGTATTTTGCCACATCTTGATACATTCCTGGCCAGTAGTATCGAAGTGCAATGCGTCTGTACGTTTTAAAGATGCCAAGGTGACCAGCAGTCGGCTCATCATGGTTTTCCGCAATAACGCCATTCCGAAGTTCCTGTGGAACGACTTCTTTCCAAGAGAACTCATTTGTCAGGTGACACTTATTTTTACTGAGGCGGAAAAGAGAATCATTCTGTATTCGGAAATTTGGAACGTGTACCGGATTATTAAGGCAGTTATTGTAAATGTTTTTATACCAGTCATCACTAGTAGTCGCAAATGACTTGGAAGTAACAATAGATGCGACTGGAACAGCTCTAGACAATGCGTCAGGAATGATGTTGTCTACACCGCGACGGTGCTTGATTTCAAAATCAAACGACGACAAACGAACACCCCAACGTGCGAGTCGTCCAGTAGGATTGTTTAATGATAAAAACCATTTCAGAGCGCTATGGTCTGTATAAACCGTGAAAGTTTTACCATTTTCGACGTAACATCGCCAATGTTCTAATGCTACCAGAACAGCAAGAGTCTCCCGTTCCGTAATGCTGTAGTTCTTTTCAGCCGTAGTGAGAGATCGGCTCATGTACGCAACGGGATGCTCCTTACCATCAACTGTCTGAGTAAGCATTGCACCTACTCCGTAATTACTGGCGTCCGTGTGTACCTCGAACGGCAGATTATAATTTGGACAAGAAAGTACCGGAGCGGAAACTAAACACTCTTTTAGCTTTTTAAAGGCAGCATCAGCTTCATCAGTCCATTGGAAAGGTGGAGTATTTTTCTTATTTGAAGTAAGCTTGTTTAGCGGACCTGCGATCGTGCTAAAGTTGGGAACGAACCTACGATACCAAGTGGCTGTGCCTAAAAAACGCTTAAGCTCCTTGCGACTAGTAGGAGTCGCGTAGTTGAGGATGGCTTCAACCTTACCTGGGTCGGTTCGCAGTCCATTCGCATCGACCACATATCCCAGATACTTGAGCTCACTTCTGAAGAACTCACACTTCTCTAGGTTGACGGTGAGATTCGCCTTACGCAGCCTGTCTAAAACGCGAAGCAGGAGAGAGACGTGATCATCAAAAGAGCTGGATACAATGACAATATCATCAAGATAGGCAAAAATTCGATGATCTACGTCACTTAGCAACGCATCAACCAAACGTTGTTGCGTAGCGGGAGCATTTGTAAGTCCAAAGGGTGTGGTCTTGAATCGGAACGTTCCGCGGCCTGGGACGTAAAATGCCGTCTTGTCACGGTCCTCCTCAGAAATTGGCACCTGCCAAAAAGCTTTGGATAAATCAAGGCTAGTAAGAAAATGTGCGTCGCGCAAGTTATCCAAAATCTCAGAAATATAAGGCAAGTTGTAAGCGTCTCGCTTCGTAACTGAGTTGAGTTTACGGCTATCTAAACAGAAACGAGGCTGGCCATTTTTCTTCGTAACTATAAGAACCGGAGACTGCCATGCGCTTTCGCACGGTTCCACCACATCAAGACTAAGCATTTCATCTACCTGTTCGACAAGTATTTTCTGTTTCTCTGGTGAAAGTCGGTAGTACCTTTGTCGAACAGGAGGTGAATCACCAGTATCAATGCGGTGGGATATCAAATGCGTTCGACCTAATCCCTTATGCTCGAAAGAAATATCCTTAAATTGATCGACGATATTATCCGCAATAGCTTTCTGCGAATCGTCTAAATTATCATAGGAATTGATAAAAATTTGCTGGCTATTTGCATTTAAATCCATTAGCGGGACGCGTGACAGTTGTAGCGAGCCTAAATATTTAGGACACAAATGAAAAGCGCGCCAAAAGTCAATTCCTAGAATCAGAGAAGACTTAACTTCAGGAACAACGTAAGCTTTTACAATATGAAATTTATCCTCAAAATGTATAGGTAAATTAATATAACCTAGACTATCAAAAGACTGTCCACCTGCAGCAACGATTGACACGTTATCATCAGTACAAACCTTGAGACCTCGGTTAACTAAAGTGTGGTGCGCATTATTACCTAAAATGGAGACAGCTGCACCCGAGTCAAGTAGACCTGAGACTGTTATGTCATTTACCGTAATATTCACGTACGGTCGTGTATCATCTAAAGGCTTATCTTGCAGAATTGTAGTAATGTTGTAACTATTGAAAAACATTCGTACTGTTTTCAACCATTCATTCCATTCTTCAATACTAAAACGACCTTCTGTTGAAGATGAATCGCTACAATTCTGAGAATCTAGTTTTTTGAATTCGGATTACACCTAGGGCACTCAGGTTTCTTAACACCCTTAAAACCACACTTGAAGCACATAATTTCAGTATTCTGGCAGTTGCTCAAGCTATGTGAGTTATTACGACAGCGAGGACAGTAAGGTAGTTTCCTGTCAGAATCAGAATCACCTTTGTGTATAGCATGTAAATATTTTTCATTAACATTATTATTATTAGCATTAGGTTTCATATTATATGTATTTTGTTGTTTGTTTTTAAAATCATTGTAGTTTGTATTATTTGTTGAATTAAAGTTTGGTTTTGGTTTATTAAATGTAGTTGTTTTTTGTTTATAAGAAAATTCAGGTGCTACAGTATCAGACGTTGCAGCTGGAGGCTCACGAAAATGTACCAAACGTGATTGAACATTTTCAAAGTTCCTACATAAGGTTCGCAACTGTCCAATAGTTTTAATTTCAGTCGCTGAAGCTAAAGTGCTTGCATAGCACGGTCTGATATTGTGCAAGATGATTTCAAGCTTGTCTTCCTCTAGCAAGGGCTTCGACAAACGTGCAAACATGCTTGACAAAATTGACAAATAAATTGTTATGTTCTCTAATTCACCCTGAGTCCTAGATCGAATCTCAGAGAGTAATCGATAGTCATAATCAGTTTTATCGAAGTCCTGCTTTAAGAGAACGACAAGGTCCTCCCAAGTCGATACCTGTTCCTTAACACTTCTAAACCAATGTAGTGCGTCATCTACAAAAATTTCGGTAGCATATGAAAAAAGTTTTGATCCAGAAATATTGCGCGCTTCACTAAATTCGTTAGCTCGTTGGATGAAAGAGCGTACGCAAGACTTCCCATCAAACTTCAGCCTGCCCAATTCAGAAGTTCTAGTACCACTATCGCATGTTACCGAAACATGAATTGGTACGGCGCTTTGAGTTTGCGACTCAGAGCTCGATCCGGGCAAAGACAGTGGATCAACACTCTTCTTCTTCAACACTAGGAAGCTTTCATAAAACTGTTTGAAAAGTGTACTACATTCAGCATGTTGTTGAGAAGTTTTTTCATCTGTGTTTATCCTATTCAATCTGTGGTAAAGATGGTGAAACATATTTTCAGTACGAGTTAAAATATTTTTATCGGTAACCCCTTCATCTATGATCGCCTTAACCTTCTCCAATAGTTCTAAGGAACTGCTTAAATCGACCAATGCATCCAGATGCGAGTACATGATGTCTTCTGAAGGAAAACATTGACTCAGCTTGATGATTTGTTTCCTAAGATCCGCAACAGTAGAACCAGGAGTCTCTCCACGAACACCAACCTCGTATTCTAATTCTGATTTTTGCAAAGACAAAAATTTAATAGGGTACGACATTGTAGTTGTAAATGGCACACAAAAGGAAATTTGATCAATGATGTAAATACTCCGTTCTGTTACAATCAGCTTTTAACAGAACGCTATGGTTTGATGATGATGAATGATTGTACCTAGATGAAAAAATAAACAAGAAAAAAAAATTGCAACCAAAAATAAAAAAAGCGTTGATAAAAAATTTGTAACTGGTGTGAGTACAGCTTAACAAAAACAAAGGTTTATTCTCCGTTAGCATACGGATAAAAAATTTAGCAGCAGTTAAAAAAAAAAAAAAAAAGCAACACCAAAAAAAAAAAAATTCGCAATACAGTATCGAGTATCGAGATCGACCATAAAATGGAAACACTATACTCACCTCAGCTACTGCAAACCAAAAAAGAAATAGCGTTTTACAAAAAAAACCACACACCGTGCAAAACTAACTACGTGCAGAAGAAGGTAGAAATTGGTTAAACCCACGTAAGAGGGCGCCAATGTGCCGTTTGCCCCTATGGTTGATCCTACCTACCTAATTTAGTAGGGAGAAATAAATCAGAACCAAGGTATACGCAACAAATAATTTATATAATATTTTAAATTACAAAATATTAGACCGGCGAGTTCATCGGAGGGCACATAAATTTATAGGGTCGTGGGTTTGGGCACTTTAACCAATTCCTACGCTTCAACGCACTACCGCGGGAAAAGTACTCTCCTGATGTCTGTGGGGGCCCCTGGGTGGTGGATGGCCCCAAAGCGGTAGCGGCAGGCGGAGACGCAGCAGGAGTACCCCGAAGATGGCAGAAGTGGTGGTAGTAAAAATTCCGCCGGTAGGAAATTCTACCGGAAGCAGGAAGTTTTTTTTTCCTTAAATCCAAATTTGACGTTGCTGTATTGTCTTCGTTGGGTGGAAGTTGTTGGGTGGAAGTGGTTGGGTGGAAGTGGTTCCTGTAAGCGATAAAATTCCTCTATATTAATATAGGAATTTATCTAACTTCCGTTCTGGGGGCCCTACCAACGGCTACAGGATTAAGAAGAAATACTTACGCGCAGTGTAGTGTTGCCGTGGTGGTACAACCAGAACGGAGTTCACAATAAATTATTAATTAAACACAAGGCTATTGTTTAAAAGCAAAAGGCAATGAAATTAAGGAAAAGTAAATGAATTTAAATTGCATAAATTTAGCGTTTAGTGAAATATTAGCAAAAAAATGGAAAACATAAGGTAGGTAAAAAAATAAAAGATGATGAAATTTAACGTATGAAAACTTGAGCATGATTTAGCAATTTTGCAAGTGAATAATGTACAATTTGGATACTGGAAGATAAAATATTATAGTACAATAAAAATAACGGTTATTAGAAATACAGTTGGATTTTTATGTGCCATTTAAAACTTACCCTATATCGGGAACACACAAATAACTGTTATAACGTGTTTAGGACACAATTAAAATAAGTTCGAATTATTTTGAGCACCAAACTATGGTATCGCATTTAATTTGCACAGTCGGCTAGGGCGCTCGGAACTGGCAAAGTGATACGGTTCTGCTCACAAACAAGTCTAGTGACGACTGTCAGCGGTGCCGGCGGTCGTGGCCCAGCTCGACCACCACTTCCCCAGTACATACCCCGCGGAGATCTTGTGAACCGGTCGGACGTAATCAGGACGCGTTGATCTAGTAAGCGCTAAGAAACAGGTGCCGCACTTAGGATCTAGGATTACGTCGTAGCTATTTAATATACATTTATTAGAAAATAAGTTAGGATTAGATTGTACATATTTTTATTAGTTTTAATTTTTAAGTAGGTTTAAATTGTGTGTAATTATGTTTATTTAAATAGAAATTAATATTAAATGAGTAACGTTCCGTTACAAGCTTTATAACATTTCTCAGAACTGTTCAATGGCCACAAAACCAAGATATTGTTAGTAGAACTACAACTACTACTGTGAAGCGAAAATAAAATACCTTTACTAAACCATATGAAAAGTAAAAACGTAATTTGAATGAATCCCTGAGTCATTCGGGAAAAGCGTTAGCTGTGGCCTTGCATGGCAGTTCACAGTCCAATACAAATTACTTTTTAATGTAAGTACCGAAAAGATTAAAATAAAATTCTTCTTCGAAATGTTCTTCTTCTTTTCATTTAGATAAGTAAGTCCCCCTTGCCCCTGCCTGTCCCGTCAGCCCTGGCGTAAGCTTTTTAAGCCGCCCAAACACTGGACCACCTGCTATGCATGCCCTCGCACGAAACACGGTAGCGTTCAGTAGTAAATATCACTTTTTGTAGCAGTTACCCATCTAAGAGTACCAAACAACATAAGAGTCAATTTCAAAGGATCTAACGTTGGATAAATACGCAGAACAAAAAGCCGGTAAAAATATACAAGTACCAAAGCATTCTAAGTGGTCCGTGTACAAAGGCAGCTCACGCTGTCACCCTTCTTTGAATCTTCATAGTTTTTTAGAACATTACACATCAACAGCCGCAAGACGTCTACTGCTGAACATAGTATATGGCGTATCATAAGCGCTACTTTGGAAGCTTTATCATAGGGGGAGGTTTGCCATAATCACAACAATTTGCAGGCAGCTTGGTGAACGCAGAAGATATTTATGTACCGAGGATAATTATCCTCAGTACATAAATATCATTAATGCTGCTGCCGATTCCCTGGATACTCCCTTAGCCGGCTCTTACGGCACCTACGGAAAGAGAAGGGGTGTCCTTATTCTCAAACCGCTGGGCCCATGGCCGTCTTAGTATATCCCTACGCCATCATAGGGAGACAACCTTCAATTAATTCTCTAGGTCCAGTGGTGTGGGATGTAACTACGTTGTAGAAAGTATTAACCTCTTACTCTAATGTTACTAACGCAGCAAAACAAACCAAACATTCAGCAACTATCTTTCAAACCGAATTAGTTCGTGCGGTAAATAGTTGCGGTTCGAGGCTGGTGAAGCAAGCGGTTCCAGCTACCGCCTCCGACTTCCATAGTTGAGCACTGTGTGAGTTTAGATGGTTTATCCAAACGTTTTCTAGGCGACTAGTTACACGGTCGTGTTTATGTCGGGAAAGTTGCCGGTTTCAATGTAATTTCAAGCTAAAAGCCGACTCTCTTCAACAAAAATTTGAACCATAATTATTATGATGCCTCGCTTATCGCTTAATTTTTAATATCTAATAATGATGACAGTTTGCCCTGGATGTCTCGTCCTCGCCACTTTGACCGATTTGTCTCTTGCATCTATCAGCTCTTCGCGGTTCTGCCCACGTCGTCACTCTACGGGACCTACGCTCCGACTTCTGGTTCGTGGTCTCCACTCGAGAACTTTTCTTCCCCATCGGTTGTCAGTTCTGCGAGTGAAATTGTCATTTCAACTTGGTAATTTTGAAAATTACTTAGGGCGTTAATTATAATGATTTACGCAGCATTATAAAATTGAGCAATAGTAACAATACAAACTCAGTTGTAAAACAGTCTACACGTTCACTGTTTACGTTCTGTTGAAGAATGTTCACGAAAGAATCCATCACTTTCCAGCGGGGGCGGACTACAAATCATAACTGAGAAGCTGCTGCGGATTAAAATAAAATCCGTTCTTATAATAAACGAGTATGTGCATTATCAGCCATTATGTCCACGTGTATGCTGACACGGGGTTTTTTTCACAGAGAGAAAGTAGTAGGCTGCACACTGGCCAAGTGCGTGTCGGTAAATAGGAATAAATATTTCTTATTGGTGGATATTGAGATTCTTGACCACTCCACATTTTTTCATGTTTTCCTTCACTTCACTATTGTTCACCATTGTAAATGTAAATTTTGAACATAATTTCAAACATAAACAAGAAACCCTTTCGGGTCACAAAACTAGTTATCAAGCTTGGTACTCTATCGGGAATAAACAAAATGTTTTATTATGTTAAGTACGAAGTTTTGATTTTTTGTTCTGAACTATCCTCTGCCCGGAAGATATGAAAGTATACAGGAATGCATTCTTATTCATTTTCGATTGGGGTAGAAATAAAGCCCTCTTTGAAATAGGACAAGTAATCGTAGAAATCGATCCCTTCAGAGTACCAGAAATACTTCTAAATCCGAAACATTAGAACCGTTCACTTCATCCCTAGGAGACTTTGAAAAGTTATTTACCGGCTGACTCGTCTCTAGCAACGATTGATCAATTATAGAATCACAGACTTCCTAATCCAATCAAAAGTTTTGCCAATTTTGTATTCGTGTGACGAGCCGGCTCGAATGTGATCAGCGAATTGATGAAAGAGAAGTAGGTTCCAAGGAATATACTCAGGAGAAATGAAATTGTTCATACGATTTGTACCTAAATTGTGTTGAGGCTTGGAATAAATAATGTGGTCTCTTTTCCGCCCACGCTAGCATATCTAAGGTTTTTTGAATGTTGTGTTTTCGGAGATGGAAGGGATAGTGGGCTTTATCAACAGTCGAATCGATATGAATGTCTTGTGTGGGTAAAATTATATTTTTTGGCTACCGTAAATAGACCAAAAATCTCCTTTATAATTATGGGCGACGTTGAAGCCATGGGGGCACAGTACACACTAAATTTCCAAAAATCTTTTTGAATGTGTGGTCAAAGTAACACGTGACCAAAATGCTGAAGAAATGGCAGCATTGCCACGTTAAATGGCAATACTTGGGGTTTGTTTTTTTTTTAACGGGCAATGTACCTTTATTCTTTAAACTAACTCCCCCCCTCCTTGATTAGTAATCCTCATGTCTGAGGGTCGTGACTTCTACCTTCCATGACCTTTTTTATGATGTCACGCCAGCTTATCCTATTTCCAGCGACGTGTATAGCACTAACTACTACAATAATAAAAACTAATAGTGACTAGCTACACTACCTACTACAAAGCGCACTTATGGACTGTATAATAGCAGCGATCCTATAGACAGTCAAAATGTTCCAGCCCATTGCCGGTAGGTAGCGTACCCAACATGCTGGCAGCATTGCCTCGTTGAATTGGCCTTTTTTTGTTTGGTCTTTTCATTTTGGGCATGTTAAGACTCAGTTTGTTTTTATTATCCTGTACTGTACCTATTGCAGTTTTATAGTATTGGAGTTTTTAGCTTGCTAGTAGATGGTTTAGTATAATTTGATGCTGAACCTTTGTTTATTGTTTCATGAAATGAAAGCACTTTCTCAATAACACTATGTTAGACTAACTTTTGCCCGCGGCTTCGCACGCTTGTATTGTGTTATTTCTACGTACGTTTAGGTAGTCTAATAATGGATCATGCATTTTCTATATACCAAACAACATAATCCACTAAATCTTTTCGAAG
This sequence comes from Ennomos quercinarius, assembly GCA_910589525.2. Classification (NCBI taxonomy): domain Eukaryota; kingdom Metazoa; phylum Arthropoda; class Insecta; order Lepidoptera; family Geometridae; genus Ennomos; species Ennomos quercinarius. The sequence continues at coordinate 19,089,268 of OU342492.1, read as the reverse complement.
CTCTGCACTTTGTTGTCCGTCTGTTTGTCTTTCTATCTGTCGAGAACATTACTTATTTTAGGAATAACGCAAAGAATTAAGCTGAAATTGATATCTTTGATCAATTAATTCAAATACGGCTATCATCATCATCATGATAATCATCGTAATAATCATTATCATCATCAACAACATCCTGAAGACGTCCACTTTCAAAGACCTTTTGTCTTCTTGCCGAATTCTAATAAACTTTACAACTTGTCCGCAGAACTGAGAAGGTTTAATCCTCATTGCATCATTTTTGCTCTAAGCTGTGGTTGTTATTGAAAAGCTCACAGACCTTAAATCCCTTAAATATTTTAACTATAAAAACTCATTTACCTACATGAAAGAAGAAGAAGAAATCCAAAACCTAACGTTACGCGGCCATGTTGTTAGTTCGAGTATCTTACCATAATGTATATACTTACCTATATCTAAGTACCCTTTTAAATTATTTTTCATAAAATATTTCCCATCATTCATCATCAACAACCGGAAACGTGTAACGAGCTGTATCCAGTCTTCTTTTTTTTTTTAATTTTAGTTAAGTAACACTGACAGCTGTTACTGACTGACACATTGACAGGTGTCAGAGGGTTATTTTTTTTTTGAGTGCCTAGTCTATTCAGCTATGGTACTAGTGTTGCGACACGCGTCGCGTCGCGTCACCTCGCGCCTCACTGAGAGTGGGCTTAGTTTTTTTTAAATCTGTGTCTCGGATTACTTTTCACTTTGGTGTTCCATCATCGATTAGTCGGCGGATTTTCTTTTATCTGTGTTTCAGGTGCCTGCGTCAACCTTTTTTTTAGTCTGTGCATCACGTGGCACATTCTTTAGTTTTTGTTGTTATCTGTGCCTCCGGTTCTTTTAGGCCGGCCATACACGTTCAATTTTATTGAGCATAAGAAATTGACGAGTCAACTTCCGTCAATGTTTTCTCCACACAGAGAACCGAAAAACATTGCGCAATACTAACCCCACTCGTTCAATATTACTGATCAATCGCAAAGATTGATCAAGAAAATGGATCGTGTATGGGCCGCCTTAGTTTTCTTTTGTGTATGACCATATAATAATATTCCAAAAGTTTAGTTTTCATTAATTTCCTTTCTTTTCTCGCTAATTTAGATTCTGGATTCCTCTTTAGAGCTAATATCGGACATGATTCCTTTGGTCGAGTCGATAACTGCACATCTCTAGTTGTTTGACGATTTTCTGTGTATTCTGTGGTCGGTAGCGCGACATTGCATACTCTTTGGTAGACGTCGGTGTTGACATGCCGCGTTTGGCCCCTAAGGTCAAGGGGAAAATCCCATATTTATGTGGTGTTATTGTTGGCAAAAGTGTTATTCCTCGTCTTCTACGTTGTGCCATGTTCGTGCAGGCGATCGGCCTACAGGAAACCTGGGATCTTGCGGGGGTTTGTGGACGAACGAAGGCTGTAGGCCTACGTTCCAACTCGATCTATCCCGTAATGACGCTGGCTGGAACGGAAGAGGGAAACCATTTCCCATCCTTCTCGGAACCTACCCTGGGCTGTGGAGTGCCCTGAGATCCCGAGGAATAGATGCCACAATTACCCCGGTCGATCGCGTTGCAGTTCTGGGGAGAGCCCGTTTTTGCCACCTGGCACCACTGAAATCGCGACTATAAAGGAGGCTGCTGGAGGCTTTTCTTTTTTTCTTTCTCTTACGACCGTCGTCTGTTTTCTTAAAAGCGGAGTTCCGCCGCATATCAGCCGCCTCCAGCTAAAGCAGCTTTGGTTGACGACCATTTGCCGACCGCATGGTCGATGCCTCGTGGTCACCGACGCTCATCCGTTTGTCGGCGTTTGCCTGGTGTTCCACGGTTGATGTTTTTAACACCCTGAAAAGGGTTTGATTGTTGGGGTGGAAGATTTTTTTGCCGGGGCCATCCCCGTTGATTTTGCGCCGAGGCCAAGCCCGGACGTTGTTTGTGGGGTTGGACTCGCCCGTCCGTCCCCGGAACGGCTCAGCGCAGCGTTTGAGCCCGTTCCCCTGCGAGCATCGTGCCATCGTGGCACGACGCCCTGTGTTCTCCCACCGGCTTCGAGGAACACCAAGTAACTCGTATTATTTTTCCCAACCCTTCTGGTTGGGTGGCGCCCATGTTTCTTTTCTTTTCATATAAAATCCGTTAGAGAAATCCGTACTATTGAATCTCACTGATCCACACCTGAGATTACGACTGAGCTGGTCCTTAGGCAACTGTGACGTTGGTGTATTGTGGAGCCTAGGTAGATAGGGTACCTATATTTAACACCTAGAATTAAGGAGCACTTCGATGTATTAGAAAATAAAATTTACCAACTAGCATCCAACAGTGAGTACTTTATTTATTCCTCCTCACCCCCCTAGGCCTAGATTTACCACGTGACAATTTGGCACCACAACGTAGGGCTTTTTCTAAAGTGAGATCATTATTTCCCCGGCTAGCGAGGAAATAAAGTACGGATTTCTTCTACTGTGAATTGTGTGTGTTTGAAAAATATTTCCTTTCCCAATCATTGATTGGCTTTGTTTTGCCTTTTTTTTGGGTGATATTTAACCTAAAAAATTAATTTATTATTTTTCAAGGAAATATTTTTCACCTTTTTTCAGAAATTTCCACTTGTTATATTTTTCAAGAAATGTTTCCTTGATATTTTTATTCAGGAGAAACATTCCTTGCTTTGTGCTCATTGGTATTTATTTTTAAGCGGTTTTTAACTGTGTGTATTTTTAACCTGTGAAATTTTATGTGCCACTCATATTCTACTGTAAAAGGTCCAGCTTTGTATACTCGTGTATTAACTTCAACTTTGATTTTAAAAAAATTATTTAAAATTTAGAGTCATGGAACGCCCAATTGCTTACAATTTACTAAACAAAGATGAACTCATCTATGAGGCGGAAATTCGCGGCGCGAAACCGGAGCCCACCGTTCCCACTTTGAGAGCGCAGGTGCGCCAACTTGCACTTGATATTCCTGCGGACGAAATTTTAGAAACTGATAGGGACATTACTTTAGAAATTAACACCATTGCCCGTAGCTTGAAGGAGCTAACCGATTTTTTCGCACAGGATAAGTTGAACTTCAAGAGATGCAACCGCATGAGAGCTTTGGCTCACCATTTATTTCATCGTTTGGGTAGGGTAGATGTTTCTTCCCCAGATGTGGCAGAGAAAGTTGCAGCCGTGGAGGACTTGCTGCTGAAAGTTTTGCCTCGGGTTGATTCCCTCTTTAGTTCTTTTCAGATTAGCTTTAAACAGGCAACGGACCTCGAAGAACCACCTGCTTCGTGTCAACAGTCTACTCCGGGGGAGTCTGCCTGTTCAAAACAAATGAAAGCATTGTCTGTTTTGAACCATCGTTACAATGGAGTGTCATGTGTTAGGGTTTATTTGGAGCGATTACAGGAGCTGTGCGTCACGCGCCAGATTTCAGACCCAATATTATTTCAGGGAGCCGCTGAGTTATTTACAGATCGTGCTTTGTTATGGTATCGTGGTGTCAAGACGGAGTTTGCTGATTGGACCAGCCTAAGAGCGGCGTTGATTGAAGAATATTCACCTATTGATTATGATCAAAGATTACTTCGTGAAATTTCCCAGCGTACCCAGGGTGAGAACGAATCTGCGTCGTCGTTCATATCCATCATGCAGAACTTTTATTCTAGGTTGGATCGTCCCGTTCCAGAAGCGGATAAGTTACAGACTATCCGTTACAATCTTCGTCCGCGCTTTGTTACTGCGTTGGCCATGTTCCCCATTGTGACTTTACAGGACCTCAAGTTGAAATGTAGGATGATCGAACATAGTTTTGCTCGTGCTGCTGATTTTAAGGAGCCGCCTAGGCAAGGATCATTGACCTTAGCCCCTGATCTTTCCTACCAGGGGAAATCTCAACCTAAAGTGGAGCCGGTACAACCCCCCAAGGCTGAAGGAGCTTTGGCGCCTTCTTCATCTTCATCATCACCTTCTATGTTCTGCGTTCGTTGTAGGATAGCGGGTCATTCGCTCAGCACCTGTCCATCCAGGGAGGTGGTTTGTTTTTCTTGTGGAAAGCGGGGAGTCAGGATGGCTGATTGTCCGAGTTGCAGACCGAAGCCGCCCCTACAGAACTCTGCCGTTCCAAAAAACGCGTAGGGAGTTCCCCTTTTCAGAAAGCCTGTTTTGAGGAGGATGATTGGGGGAACTATTTGATTAAACTTAGAAAGTTCTTTTCCACCTGTCGTGTAGGTTCAGTCAAGTTTGCTCGGGCGGACGATAATCGCCCTCACCTGACCGTTTCCATTTATGACGAGCAATATTCGGGTTTGCTTGATTCGGGTGCTTTCATTTCCGTTCTAGGCGCTGATGCTGGAAAGTTGTTTACCGACTTAGGGGTGACAATACACTCATGCATGGAGGGAGACGCTGCTTATATTGTCACTGCTAATGATTCGAGAGAAGAGGTTCATGGCGTGGTTTACTTGCCGGTGCGCTGGAGAGACGTTACAAAAGTTGTCAAGTTTCACATCGTCCCTGCAGTTTCCACTCCACTTATTCTCGGTGTTAACTTTTGGAAAACGTTTCAGTTGGCCCCTCAGTTGTTCGGTGACGCGGTCGAGCCTGACCTCTCATTGCCTTCCCCTAACATTTCAGAGCTAAAGCATCTTCACGCTCTGGACGATTTGAGTCCGACGCAGCGTCAGGAGGCGGACAAGCTTATCGACCGGTTGAAAGAGGTGTCTTTTGAGCGAAAAGGCTTAGGTCGCACGTCGTTGGTGTCCCATTCCATTGATACGGGTACGGCGGCACCCATAAAACAACGATTTTATTGCTTGTCACCCGCCCGGTTGTTGGAATTGAATCGACAGTTGGACGAGATGTTGGAGTTGGATGTAGTGGAGGAAAGTACCAGTGAATGGAACAATCCAGTCCTGTTGGCCCCAAAGGCCGATGGAGAGCTGCGATTTTGCTTGGACAGCCGGAAACTTAATGCCATTAGTAAAGGAGATGCTTACCCCCTACCCTACATCTCCCACATCTTGAACCAGCTGCGGGACAGTAAGTACCTTACGTCAATCGATTTGAAAGCGGCCTTTTGGCAGATTCCTTTGTTGGACAAGGAAAAAACCGCTTTTACCGTCCCTGGACGTGGCCTATTTCAGTTTAAAGTCATGTGTTTTGGTCTTAAGGGCGCTCCTGCAACACAGCAGCGACTTATGGACAAATTATTTGGCCCCGAGTTCGGCAACAAAGTTTTTGTTTATTTGGACGATATTATTGTCTGTACCTCTACTTTCCAGGACCACCTAGAGACGCTGGAGAAAGTCATGGAGCGTCTGCGATCGGCGAACTTAACAATCAACCTGAAAAAGTCGCAATTTTTCCGGCGAGAGCTGAAGTTCTTAGGGTACGTTGTTAATGAGCGTGGTTTGCAGACTGACCCTTCCAAGGTTCGCGCTATAGTGGATTGTCCTGTTCCTACTAACCGTAAGGAGGTCAAACGTTTCTTAGGTACCGCCTCATACTATCGTCGCTTCATTAAAAATTTCAGTTGTATCGCTGCGCCGTTGAACGCCTTAACGACAACCAAGAAGACCGCCCCGGCCTTTGCCTGGTCAGACGAGGCAGAAGAGGCGTTTAATGACCTAAAAACTGCGTTGGTTACCGCCCCGGTACTAGCTTGCCCGGATTTCACCAGACCGTTCGCACTTCATTGTGATGCTTCGGGGTACGGTATAGCTTCTACGTTGACTCAAATTTCAGAGGATGACGGCGAAGAACACCCAGTCGCTTATGCTAGTCGTTCATTGAACTCAGCAGAGCGTAACTATTCAGTGACCGAGAGAGAGGCGTTGGCTGTAGTGTTTGGAGTCGAGTACTTCCGTCCTTACTTAGAAGGGGGTCCGCAGTTTAAAGTCATTACGGATCATTCGAGCTTGAAGTGGTTTTTCAATCTTACCAATCCCACAGGTCGCTTAGCGCGTTGGGGCTGTCGATTGTCACCTTATGATTTCACTCTTGAGCACCGCAAGGGCAGTGAGAATCTGGTCCCGGACTTTTTGTCGAGAGCGGTCCCCGTAGCAGAGATCCCCCCACCGGTAAGTGATCCCTGGTATAATACTCTGGTTGAGAAGGTTGAGCGGTCACTGCAGTCTTGTCCCAACTTTATATTGCGCTCTGGTAGGCTATTTCGATATTGTAAGAACAAATTTAGCTCTGATGGTGATTTTGACTGGAAGGAGGTGATCCCACAGGATCGGAGGGGATCTATATTAGCTGAGTGCCACGGCAGCGAACTCTCCTTGCACTTTGGCGTCTTTAAGACTTTCCGACGCCTTGCGCTTCGTTACTATTGGCCTAAGATGTACGCTGACGTTCTGCAGCATGTTAAGAAGTGCGAGAAGTGCTCTGCCTATAAGCATTCGCAACGACCCCCTCCAGGCTTCATGGGGGACCCGAAAGTGTGTTCCCGTCCGTTCGAGACCATAAGCATCGACTTAGTGGGCCCATTTCCCCGCTCTCGTGCAGGTTTTACTTATTTACTGGTGGTTGTTTGCTGCTTTAGCAAGTACTGTTTGTTGTTTCCACTGCGTCGAGCCGTAGGGCGCACGATAGTACCACGGTTGGAGGAGGGTGTTTTTCTCACCCACGGAATCCCTAGGATTATCTACATGGACAATGGCAGCGTTTTTACGGGCCATGAGGTGCAATCTTTGTTCCAGAAGTACCAGGTTCCGCAGGTGCAATTCACTCCGCGATACTGTCCCCAGGTGAACACTGTAGAGCGTTACAATCGTACCATAGTCACCGCCATTTCTACCTTGGTGGGTCAAGACCATCGCACCTGGGATGTTTCGCTAGCAAAAATCCAATTCGCCATTAATACCTCGGTGAACGAAACAACGCAGTATACGCCTTTTTTCATTTTGCACGGACGAGAAGCAGTTTGCAGTGGGTCTGTTTTTCAGGATTCTGGGTCTCCTACGCGCCCGGTGATGGGTTCTCATCAAGCACACACCGTTAAGCTGGGAAGCTTGGCTGATACCTTTGCCGCTGTGTCTGACGCAATCGCCCGGGCTCACCGAAGGAATAGAGTACACTATAATAAGAATCGTCGCTTCGAGGAGTTCGAGGTTGGTGACATTGTATGGAAACGCACTTATCCCCTAAGTAACGCGGCTAAGTTCTTCATGGCGAAGTTGGCACCTAAGTATGAAAAATGTAGGGTCATAAATAAGTTAAGTAAACTGGTGTATGAGCTTCAAGGCTACTACACTGACAAGAATTTGGGACAGTGGCATGTAAAGGATCTAAAACGGGGCTGAATGCCGCAGGCCGGGCCTATCCGTGTCAACCCTGGTCACTGGGGGTTGGCGACGCCAAGGTATATTCTTTTCTTCCATTTTCTTCTTCTAACTCTTCGCTGTAATCTGTGTCTATCCCTGTTATCATATTGCTAGGGTGTTGTTGGTTTTATTTGGTATTTTGTTTCGATGTTTTGACCAGGGGCTTGTTTCGGTTTGAATGTCCGGGTGGAACAAGGCTTTTTTCAATTTTTTTTGTTTAACAATGACGGCGTCATCATAAAAGTGTTTGTGGGTGGGAGAATTATGTTATTGCTGAAGCATTGATATGGTGGCTACCAAGTAGAGTAGCTTAACCCTGTGTTCCACTTTATTCAACCGAAACAATTTCCTGGGACACCTCATCCATTAGCTCCACAGCGCACTCTGCAATACCTTTTCTTCTTGTTTACAGATAACGTTTGTTCTTTTTGATAAAACTTGTATCCTTGGTTTTTTTTTGGCATTTTGCACACCTTATTAGAAAGTATTATTCTTAAAAAAAACTTAACTAAAATTTCAATTTTTGTTAAAAAAAAAAGAAAAACTTAGTTTTTTGTAAGGTCTATGTTGATTTTTTCTTATTACTAACCCAGTCTTATTCTCCCAGGTTCATACATTAAACTAAAACACCCTTAGGTTCCGCTTCGCTCCTTTCCTACTAAAAGCTAAATGTCCGCTTTAGCATAACCCACTAATGCTCCCTGTTAGGTTAATTATAACGTTCCCCAAAAGAATAGGTATTCCTTGTAGGCTCCCTTCCAACCCAACTTGCCTCCCTTCCTACTAAAACGCTAATAGTTTGCTTGATCCCCTAACCGTACTAACACCCTGTAGAAAATTCCATACTAACCCCACTAACTTTCCCAAAAATTCCCTCACGACCAACAGACAGACAAAATTTTAATGTATTCTCGATTGATTCCAGGTAATTGTTTCCTAAGACCTTACAAAAATTGATTTATTTAATTTGTTATTTTGCTTGGTCAAAATTGTGGCCCACTCCCTGTTATTTTAATTTTAGTATGGAGTGAGCGACATGACAACCCTTTTTCCTAAATATTGAGTAAGCCGTTATCTGTAAACCCTTCCCTTTCTCGTGACATTTTTTTTGTTTGTTAATTGATTTTTGCAGTTTTGCCGCTCCGGTATTTAATTAAGTACTTGGTTGGTACCCCTAAAGGTTTGTTTTCTTGGTACTTCAGTTTAATAAAACTTTGTTTTCAAAAATGAAGTTATAAGATTTTTTTTAGCGCCACAGAGGTGAGTCTAATCAATAATTGTTGTTAGCGCCACCTATGAGGGCATGTTGGCAACAAGATGTCGTGTGAGTTGTTGCGATAAGGAGCAGACTGGTGTGCCAGTCCGACTCCATGCGTAGTCGTTAGATGGCGCTTTTATATCGGCTAATTTGTCGTGAGCCGCTAGATGGCGGTAATTACACCAATAGATCGATGCCTTATTTATTATAAAGAATATTAAGTCATTGACCGTCGGTATTGAGTTTAGTGATAGGTCGTTGACCTGTTATCACATATAATATAATGTCATATTATATTAGTATAATATCATGTTGTGTAAGTTTTTCTGAGCATGAAAATTATACATTTGTGTTTGGAAGAATATTTTGGGGTTTGGTCCTGAACGGGACTCGAACCAGTACCTGATGATTGGTCCGGTGTTCATAGGAACCGTACCAGATTAATTTGTTGATTTGTTTTGTTCCGTACATAGGAACAAAAGAAAATACTTTTGTTGATTTTGTTGTTGGTCAGGTGATTTTTTTTTTGTTTTGTTCGGGACACCGAGTTTTTCCTGGATAAAGGTATAGAGATTCGGAAGCAGACTTGTAGAGTCAGTTTTTTTGACGACTGCTGTTTTTTGGTAGAGCTATTTTCTCTGCTTATGGAAGATAGAGATATTTTGGTAGAGCTATTTTCTCTGCATAAGGAAGATAGAGTTTTTTGTAGAGTTGTGTAGAAGGTATAATTATTTTATTATTAGGTGCAGGTTTTTGTTAATTATAAATACAGGGTGTACCAACCACGTTCTCTAACAAGCGGGACTTAGTTTTTTTAACTTTTTAAGGTAACAACCGAACGGGACTTAGTGTTTTCAATTTATTTTAGTTGAGTTTGTCAGTTAAGCCGGACTTACATTTTTTTTTTGAGTTGTCTGTAAGTCTGACTTACAATTTTTTTTTGTTTTGTTGAGTCAAAGAGATTTATTTTGTTCGTTCCCCTTTAGTTAACAGATGTGACTGAGGACTTTTTTTTGCTTTGGATGCTAGTAGAGTTAGGTATTTTTTTTCATTTGTTTCATTTTCAGGATGGATTGACCACCTCATAACGTCATTGTTTAGAGAGGGGTGATCAGAGCAGCGGTGAGGGCACCGTTTTGCTCAACCTGTTCACTCTTATCCAGTTTTCGCTCTGAAGAGGGGGGGAGTGTAACGAGCTGTATCCAGTCTTCTTTTTTTTTTAAATTTTAGTTAAGTAACACTGACAGCTGTTACTGACTGACACATTGACAGGTGTCAGAGGGTTATTTTTTTTTTGAGTGCCTAGTCTATTCAGCTATGGTACTAGTGTTGCGACACGCGTCGCGTCGCGTCACCTCGCGCCTCACTGAGAGTGGGCTTAGTTTTTTTTTAATCTGTGTCTCGGATTACTTTTCACTTTGGTGTTCCATCATCGATTAGTCGGCGGATTTTCTTTTATCTGTGTTTCAGGTGCCTGCGTCAACCTTTTTTTTAGTCTGTGCATCACGTGGCACATTCTTTAGTTTTTGTTGTTATCTGTGCCTCCGGTTCTTTTAGGCCGGCCATACACGTTCAATTTTATTGAGCATAAGAAATTGACGAGTCAACTTCCGTCAATGTTTTCTCCACACAGAGAACCGAAAAACATTGCGCAATACTAACCCCACTCGTTCAATATTACTGATCAATCGCAAAGATTGATCAAGAAAATGGATCGTGTATGGGCCGCCTTAGTTTTCTTTTGTGTATGACCATATAATAATATTCCAAAAGTTTAGTTTTCATTAATTTCCTTTCTTTTCTCGCTAATTTAGATTCTGGATTCCTCTTTAGAGCTAATATCGGACATGATTCCTTTGGTCGAGTCGATAACTGCACATCTCTAGTTGTTTGACGATTTTCTGTGTATTCTGTGGTCGGTAGCGCGACATTGCATACTCTTTGGTAGACGTCGGTGTTGACATGCCGCGTTTGGCCCCTAAGGTCAAGGGGAAAATCCCATATTTATGTGGTGTTATTGTTGGCAAAAGTGTTATTCCTCGTCTTCTACGTTGTGCCATGTTCGTGCAGGCGATCGGCCTACAGGAAACCTGGGATCTTGCGGGGGTTTGTGGACGAACGAAGGCTGTAGGCCTACGTTCCAACTCGATCTATCCCGTAATGACGCTGGCTGGAACGGAAGAGGGAAACCATTTCCCATCCTTCTCGGAACCTACCCTGGGCTGTGGAGTGCCCTGAGATCCCGAGGAATAGATGCCACAATTACCCCGGTCGATCGCGTTGCAGTTCTGGGGAGAGCCCGTTTTTGCCACCTGGCACCACTGAAATCGCGACTATAAAGGAGGCTGCTGGAGGCTTTTCTTTTTTTCTTTCTCTTACGACCGTCGTCTGTTTTCTTAAAAGCGGAGTTCCGCCGCATATCAGCCGCCTCCAGCTAAAGCAGCTTTGGTTGACGACCATTTGCCGACCGCATGGTCGATGCCTCGTGGTCACCGACGCTCATCCGTTTGTCGGCGTTTGCCTGGTGTTCCACGGTTGATGTTTTTAACACCCTGAAAAGGGTTTGATTGTTGGGGTGGAAGATTTTTTTGCCGGGGCCATCCCCGTTGATTTTGCGCCGAGGCCAAGCCCGGACGTTGTTTGTGGGGTTGGACTCGCCCGTCCGTCCCCGGAACGGCTCAGCGCAGCGTTTGAGCCCGTTCCCCTGCGAGCATCGTGCCATCGTGGCACGACGCCCTGTGTTCTCCCACCGGCTTCGAGGAACACCAAGTAACTCGTATTATTTTTCCCAACCCTTCTGGTTGGGTGGCGCCCATGTTTCTTTTCTTTTCATATAAAATCCGTTAGAGAAATCCGTACTATTGAATCTCACTGATCCAAACCTGAGATTACGACTGAGCTGGTCCTTAGGCAACTGTGACGTTGGTGTATTGTGGAGCCTAGGTAGATAGGGTACCTATATTTAACACCTAGAATTAAGGAGCACTTCGATGTATTAGAAAATAAAATTTACCAACTAGCATCCAACAGTGAGTACTTTATTTATTCCTCCTCACCCCCCTAGGCCTAGATTTACCACGTGACAAACGTCCACTGCTGAACACAGGCCTCCCCCGTAAAACGACATTTTCGACGTTTATTATAGGGGGAAATTTGCCATAATCACCACGCTTGGCAGGCGGCTTGGTGATCGCAGAAGGTTTTAATGTACCGAGGAGAATGCTGCTGCCCATTCACTGGATATTCCCTCGGCCGACTTACACGGCACCCACGAGATGAGATGGAGTGGTTCTATTCACAAACCGGGACCACACGGTGAATCATCAACGATTCGTATCATTGGCTAAACACAAAATAAATGTCGTCTAATGCCAAAATAAAAAAACATCTACTTTCACACTATCTAATATTTGTTGGTATGTATCTATTTAACTTCTAAAATGCTAAACAATCTGTAAAAACATAAATAGGAAACCTAGAAATTGTTTTGATTCTCTTAGGGGTGATTTTTCAATGGATGGATAACGGTTATTCGACTAATAAGTTGTAAATAAATAAAATAAACCAGCTAAAACAAAAACATTTCTACTTTCAGTATTCTGCTTAAAAACTCGCTATATATTTTTACAGGTTTTATCTAATGAACAACTCAGATGATTGAAAAATCACGAGAGTACCGGTACCTACTAATATTACTCTTTGTTCATAAATATACATTCTTCACAGACTTTTTTTTCTTTAATCTGTGCCTCCAGATAAACATGTGGCACAGAGTGTAGGTAGCCGATTCTTTTTTTCTCTAATCTGTGACAATATGTGGTAGCTACCGTTAGTATCGTGCTTTTTTTTTCTTATATTTTGGCTCCACACATAGTGTATTTAGCCAGTGTCAAGTATTGTAATTATTCATCGAGTTATGGAATATTTCACGTGTAAAGTCAAGTCTTCAAGTCTTAGTCACAGTCCAATCTTAGTCAGGTAATCATAGTCTAGTCTAAGTCATACCCTAGTAAAGTGGTGGCGACTTTACTAGAAGCTTCTATGGAATTTTGGAAGCAACACGAAAAACCACGTTTCATTACATTATATCACTTGCCCACACTCATGCTCGTAATTCATCACTTAATGCGTAAAGCACCACCAATTTTAACCATTAACACTAGAAAAAGCACAAGTTTAGAAAAATAATACAATGAAACGACATGAACTTTTTCGAGTTCCCGCCAAAACTCCGGTATCGTGCTTGTATCGTGGTATCCCTTAGTAGTCTGTGGTTAGTAGCCAAAAAATATACATCGATCGGCCATGTTGTTTAAAACTCCGATTCGTTTCGTAATGAAATCTTAATAATAGTCATTAAAAAAAAATTAACGATATTTCAATTTTAATATATCCTATTTTAAGCGCTGGTTATTTCTAAGCATATTAGTGAAAACCGCATGAAAATCAATTCAGTATTTTAGGAGTTCAGTCATAACAAACAAACAAACAAACAAACAAACAAACAAACAAACAGACAAAGTGTATAAAAAGTGGCTTAACGTGATCAGCGGCTAATTTTATGCCAACCTGTGTGATTATTTTTTTGATATCTTCCAATTACAGACTTTTTTATCTCTACAGTTTTATTATATGTATAGAATATAATGTATAGAATAGAAAGAATAGATAGAAGAAGATAAGATAAAAAATAGCAACTTTTGATGAAAAGCAATCGCTTTCATATAGACGCATTTTCCTGTTTGCATTCTCATTAAGAACGCTATTAGAGAGCCGTCATCAGCTAGATTCAAGTACAATAAATGGATCAACAAGTCGTACTATTAACCAGCTACTGTTCAGTTGTGAACGAAGTAGAGGGAGGGTGTTGAACGATTTACTCTGTTTACGTGGTGCCGCCGGGAAAGTGCCAAATCAAACAATCGCTAGCCAACGATGAAACATGTGCATGGTGTACCGGTCATGCGCTAGCTGAAACATCTCACATGACTGCTTGTGCTAATGAAAACTTCCATGCATTAATATCTTATTTGTCGTTGGAAGCGTTGACAGCATGTTATAGTACCTACTTGTCAACAATGATGCTGCCGCATAACAAAAGGGAATGTCATGGACACGAGCTTTGCAGGAGATCAAAACTTCAGGAAACATTTCTGACTTTGACCTAATATATGTTGCTTCATTCGCAGACTGCTACTTCACGCTATATCCTTACGTATTAGTACTATTAGTATACTAACCCAGGCGCGGATACAGGGGGGGGGGGGGGCGCGGGGGGCGCGCGCCCCCCCCCCCCCCATGGCGCGGGCAGTCCAGCCCCAAGCACGGTAATTATCCAATTTACCAGGAAGATACAGGTGCATGTAATTCATCATTTAAAGAAAAGAGCACTAATTGGTTTTGTATCATATACTTATATTGTGTTCCACCACCACATCCCCAAATTCCCCTCTTGGACTCCCGTACTATATGATGGTATGATGCTATGGTATGATTTGTGTGCCCCCCAGTGCCGTAAATAGGGCGGTGCCACCGGTGCCCAGGCACAGGGCGCAGACTCTGGGGGGCGCAAGAATGGCCAGACCAGGCAGGACTATTATATTTTCGGTTTGCTCCTGATAAGTTCCCGCTGCGCCCCTAGTGCTCGATTCCAACACAACTACATACGTACCTACATGCCAGTATCATCAAAAATTAGACGCTCATTGTTTTGCCAGCGTAGAGCGCACTTGTGTTTATTGTTTATAGGAGTCAAGCGGCCGCCCGGCTACCGCTTAGTCTCCGACCGACCGCAGTGGCCCAAAAATAAAATCTTAAGAGTCTATACAACGTCAAAATGCTTAAAATTACTAAGCATGAGGCCGTGTCCTCATTGTACTGACTAACATGTAATTCATGTTTGAATTGCTATACGTGTTTTCTGCAATACAATACAGCAAATATACAAAATTTCGCGCTCGCTTCGCTCGCGTATTTAATTTTTTAACTGTATTTTGTTTTATACCAAGCGCATTTGTACTTACTGCCATGGAATTTATGTTTGAATTGCAATACGCGTTTTTTGAAATACAATTCGGCAAATATAACAATTGTCGCGCTCGCTTCGTTCGCGTATTTAATATACTTTTAGTAGATGTATACAATTTTACTGCACAAGCGTTGCGAAAGATTTCATAAAGAGTATTTTGACAACAATAGTAGTCAAGATGAAACAAATCCCCCCCCCCCCCCCCCCCCCCCCTCCCCCGCACAGAAAAGGCTATATTTCTTTACGGCACTGCGCCCCCCCCTTGACAAATTTCTGTATCCGCGCCTGTACTAACCTACCTACTAAACTTAATACTAACTTTAGCTGTCTGTGTATGTATGTCGGTGTGTATTTGGTGGCCGTTTTAATCATAATTAGGTATGTATTAATTGATTTCATAATTCTTTGCCACAAGAACCGCAAAATATTTCGGGATAAAAATACCGTATTATTATAAATAAATTGTCTCTGTATTGGAACAAGTATATCTAGTGTAATTCCGCTAAAAAGCGCGTTTTTAGCGGAATTACTCTAAATAGGTGTATACTTGTTTTATTTTGTATTTAAGATGAACTTCCGTGAGGTCACGCCTGAGTCAAACAACTATGTTTTTATGGTTTATGTTTTAACTAAAAATTTCATCAAACCGCGCCGTTTCAGCGCTGAGTGATAGCACACATACTTATTTATAGTCAAACATTCGCAATTATATTTGTAAGAATTAAGATAAGAAGGACGTAAGATAGGAATGATTTTATGCACCATCACCGATTAGGTAAAAAACCTATTTCTGGTTATTTTTGGAGGTAAGCCACTTTTGTCTCCGCAATGACGGACATCAAACTAAGGTGATTAGATCCAAATATTTGTCTATAAAAGGACAAAGGCCAAGTGAATTACTGGCGAACCACCGGCTAGACGATAGCGCCCTCGGGCGGCTTACCCGAGAGATAGGACTAATGCAGTTGTCTCACCGATGTTGTGGCCTAGACAGACAGAATACCCATGCGGTGGACTATTGTTTGGGTGCATTTGGTGAAGTTTGCAGACATAGGTCTCGACGTTGATAATCAAATTTAATTGGTATCTATATTATTATCTCAAAAATTACCTAAATTAATTGAAATAGTTAAGAAGCTAACAATGAGTGGAACTAACAACATAGTACAATGACGCTAAAGATAAACGAAGATGATTCAAAACACCGATCATTGATGTTTTTTTTATTAGTTACGATAAGTTAATAGCTTTATAATAAAAAAATAGATTCATCTAGTCACGGTGTAGTCAATACACTTTCTAGTAGGTATAGTCATTCGGGTTTAACTTCTGAGACTCGGGGTATCTAACACAATATCTGAGTGCTAGTAAATGTGGTTGAACATTTGATAGGCAGCAATTTGAGATTGACATCAAATAGAAAATCGAGTAAACCTTTCGCAGACAGCTTTTGAAAATAAAATTGGGTTTGAGACAGATTTTTGACCGAGACGTCTCTAAATAGTTAATCAACCGAATTATTGGCCTATATAAATTCCATGCATTTTAGTATTTTCTATAAATGTTGAAGTAAGTATCTATTGGACATCTTTTAAAATTTATGACGCCCCACTTTTTATTAGTTTTATTAGTTTTTATCATCATCATCGTCCTCTTTGCCTTTTCCCATTTGTTATTGGGGTCGGCTCCCAATCTAACCTGTAGCGGCAAGCTACCAGAATTACACGAGCGACTGCCATCTGACCTCGCAACCCATAAGGGACCGGTAACAGGAATGGTTAGATCAGGCGTCTGACTACCCGTAACCATTGCCATAGATGTTCTTATGACAACCGGGACCGACGGCTTAACGCTCCGAGGCACGGAGCGATGGCATCACAAACTGCACAGTTTTATTAGTTTTTATACTCGTACTTAAAGAAATAAACTAGATCAGCCTAATTTCAGACCACTAATTCTGTGGTCTAAGTACAGTCTCATACTAAACAATCCTTTAGGAAAGTAGGCTATTCTCCTTCTTCTCATGTAGGCAAGTGGTCAGCCCTGGTGTCAGAATTTTTAAGCCGCCCAAAGGCGTGTGAGGATTGGTGAATTTTATAGACCATAGTAATATTAAATTGAGTTCTAATCAATGCGATTTATGGTTCACTACACAATGTCACCATAATAATACTATCAGTTTACGATGTTGTGGATATAAAGTTACCGTGTATTTCTGAAGCCATATCAAAACATAAGATCCTGTTATCAAGGACTATAAACAATATAATTCTGAGAATCGCCATTTATACGTCTCAGATATCCGAGTTTAATGACCTTCTCAAACGGCCAAAATTGCCTATAAAATATGACACCCCCAAGGCGAAAATAAAACGAGAAGGGTGAAGGAGGTGTGGTGATTCTGCAATAGATAATAGGTACGTGTGTTTAGTGGGCTTTTATGGCGATTCTGAGAGTTATTGTTAACAAAGAAAAGAATTCTCGTGAAGTATAAAAAGTATAAATAACTGGTGAGAAGGTAAGAAGTGGTGGTGGGTTTATCAACAGCTTGAATACGTCCACTGCTAAACATAGGCCTCCCCCGTAGAGTGCCTCTTTGAGCGGCTGCTTGCCTCCTTCTATCAACTCCCGTGGTTTTGACCGATCACCGGTGCACCGGTTTAGTGACCGGTGCCGGCCTACGCTGCGTCTTCCAGTTCGTGGTTGCCACTTGAGAAGCTCTCACCGGTTGTCCTACTTATCGTATTTGAATAACATAATACGCAAAAGACTAGTATCCATAACCTATAAAGCTTATATTTGTGTACACCTTTCGAGTTCCAGGTAGCATTGCAACTGTTATGGGTGGCCATGACGCTTAACATCAAGTGAACGACCATGGGCGTACCCAGCTTTTAGTCCAGGAGGGGGGGGGGGGGGGTTTAATACCACTATAGAGACCTAAAGCCAAGTCATAACTTCAAATCAACCCTCTCGCGGTGGCGCCACTAATGTAAATTTGAAAGCATATCTTGGAAACTTGATGTTGGAGTAGATTTAGCGCGAAAAATATTCTGTATTTGCCACATTTTATATTTCAGAAAATACGTGCAACATACGTTCAAGGGTGCTGGCCATGTACAAAGTATAAATATTAATTGCGCGAGCGAAGCGAGGCGAAGAAAAAATTCGTCATTTTGCTCCCTATTTTAGAAAATACGTGTAGTACGGCCACTTGAGCAATCGATTCCACAGTGTGCAATTAAAGCGCAAAACTTACATTGAAGCTTTTTTCTCCCATGTCTCTGGATATTCCAAAGCAGCCTCGAACGAACTAAGCAAAGAGTGGCTAAAGTTGTAGTGTGGCCAATACTCTAACTCGGCCTTGTCTAACCATTATAAATCAAATACCAGTAAAGCACGAACGGAGTGCTAAAGTTAAATACAATTCAGCAATTAAAATCACAAATAACCAAATATTATAAAAAAAATTAGTAATAATAATATTAAGCACCTTTTAATTTTGTTTGCTTATATTAATTAAAATCATTTTTTAGTCATTTTAATCCGACTCTAAACTATCAACTCTACCTACAATTACCTACTCTAAAAATCTTACTTTCATCATCATCTCTCATCATGCTCTCTAGCATGAAGTTCCCTTATGTACCTACATTTGTTGTTTGTGCAATAAAGCATTTTCTATCTATCTATCTATCTATCAAAATTATCTCAGCACAAGCGAAACGAGCGCGAAAAATCACTACTTTTATCTGCGCTCCTGGCACAACCGGCACCTGGCAGTTTTCGTTACACATAAAAAATTAGAGGCAACGCTGCTGACTTGGCTGACTATATAAACAACGAAAGTGTGCCCCCCACGCCCAGTGCATCTCAAAAAGGCCATCAAAGTTTAATTTTGCATCTTGATTACATATTGTTTTTTAGCTTTTTTATAAAAAATTTTGACATCGATAGGTAAGCATTCGGATGCCAGCTGGGTTAGCACGGACTGTAGAGAAAATTATCTTTCCCCGTTTTAAGTCACTTTCATCATACTTGCTTACTTGTCAAGTGGGGTAAAACAGGGGAAAGACAATTTTGTCTACCGCCCGTGCACATTTGATATATATATATCTATAAAGATATTATAGTTCTTAAAATTTTAGCAACCAGCGGGATTTGAAGCTGATCCGGTTGAAAGGCGCGAGTTTGAACCCGCTAGTTGCTAAAATTTTAAGAACTGTATACTGTGTACTGTGTACTGTCTGAATATCTTTATATATACCTGAAGTGTGGTTTACACTTTAAAATCAATTTCATGATAGATTTAGCAAACGCGCCATCTCTCGTCATTCAGTAGTATCAGAATTACTACTAATTAATTGATTACCTGTCGTATACAGGTTCTATAGATGTCACCGCGGCTGCTTAGGCGGTGAGCACAGTCCTAAAGATATTCGCAGTCAGCGTTCATGTGACCATAGCTCAGTTGGCAGAGCGTCTAATCCGGTGAGGTGCAGGTTCAAATCCAGTTTGTTGCTAAAATTTCAAAAACTGTAATATCTGTGAACGACTAATGCCCATCTTTACTAAAGTTAGGCAGCTCCTAAGTTCGTACTAATCCCTCTATGACATATCTACTGCAATGCACTTAGGCATGGCACAGAGGAATAGGTACGAACTTAGCAACTGTCAAACTATAGTATATAGGTACGGGCATCACTCGTCACGTGATTCAGTAGGATAAAAAAAAGATAATAAAAACATATTATGATCGTGCTTAAATGCCGTACCTATGTCCGGCAATGGAATAAGAGTCTCTGATGATGATGATGATGATGATAAAGATTCTGTGATTCGACTCTGTGTTGTCCTTTCTTTAATTTTTACTAAAAGCGCAAAATCTGACATTATTGTATCAACACCATAAAATGTTCTAAGTCTGTGATCCACACATAATGTCATTATTACTTCGGTGAGCCATACCAATCTAGCTACTTTACCATCTTTCCTTTACATTTTAATGAAAGAGGCGTTCCATTGAAGTCAACATAAATTAACATTGGGACGCAGTACATCAATGAAAGAGAAACGCTATTGAAGTGAAAATGTGAATTTACAGAGACAGGGAAAGCTAACGTACCGAATTTTCCAATATCCCGTCCCCGTCCAGTCTTTTTTAGTTATTCATAAAATCCTCCGTGGAGCTCAATGGCCTGCTGATGGATTACTGCCTTTGTCCGAAAAATTTTCCTCTACCCTCAGATTACTATAAAATATAGACGGGGCACTAAAACGTGAATAGGCAGTATAACTATAAAGAGAGGGTGAGACACGCCCTAAGATTGCTGAGTCAAAAACTGGCCGTGCATGCTTCTCGCTCTACTTGTGGCTCAAAACACGTATTGTTATTGCTTACTTTTGAATGGAAAAATGCGTCGTTACACCCAATTTAAACGGAACTCTATCAAAAAGTTTGTGCGGATCCTCCTTTTTTTCGAACGATCTAGGTACCACATAGTCACTAATTATAAATCCAGAGGCCAGACAATTCGTCCAATTATTCAACAGTGGTCACGAGCAAGCGACTACTCTAACCACGTGCGTAGTCTTTCAGTTTACGATCCTGGGATCTACTATTTTATACACATCCGTAAAAAGATATATTGTAATCCAATGATATTTTTGTAATTCACTCTATTTCAAATGAATGTCGTATGACTGGGTGATAGAGTTTGATTTCAAAAGATACACTTGCGTTACGAAACACGAATTTTGAGAATACTAGACGCTTAGAATAAGTATAAACGTATCTAGACGCCTTGGTAGCTGCTGAATGATTTGACTCCACTGTCTGTATGCGCCTCCGTCTAGGTAGACGTATTATGTTAGTCTAAGCCCTCAGCCAAAGAAATATCTCGTAATTTTTTCATACGATTATAAAGCGAATTCGCCGTCGGAAACCGAAAACAAAGTGATTTTATGATAATGGGCATCCGAAGAAGATTCATAGCTCTCGTTAAGATGCGATGTTACAACTTATTAAAAGGCGTATTAATCGAGTTTTAATGGTCAATTAACTTTAATTAGTAGGCAGCGTTTCCGATACTCTCGATAATGACTACTGAATGTGAATGGTAGAGTCGTATTATTGTGCATATAAATAAGGTTACAAACCTTTTATCATATAGTACTGATAGTAGGTGCTCGCTTGGCTCGCGTGTTGTGTTGTCGCAGTTCAAACATAACCGAAGCTAGTGATTTGCGTTACATACTTATAAGTGCTTCACCGGCTGCTGCCGCGGCATGCTCGCTTTGCTCGCTCGGCTCGCGCGTTTGTGTTGTCGCAGTTCAAAAGTATGTAACGCAGATTACTAGGTTAGGATAACCTAACCGCCGACTTACTGCCGTCTTTTAGATGAAATGCCTATTTATACCAAATGAAAAGTATATCAAATATTATTATCTCCTCAAGCCAATATCGTCAACTGATATTATTTCTACAGAGCATTATAAAATAGTTGTATAGCTTCTGACTTTCAGTTCTATCGTAACTTATATCAACAGTAAATATATCCCTACAATATCACAAGTCGTTTCGATCAAATGAGTTGTATTGCAGTGAAATTATGTCAAAACTATTTCGGTTCAATTTTACGCACCCCTCCAAAAAGATCTAAAAGCTTTTGGTTCTTACTAGTAATTTAGGACATGAAACTTTACCAAAGGGCAGGCCAGTTTGGTGTAGAGTCGCACTGTAGTAATATCACATGATGGATACATTGCAATCGCACCTCAGTTTTAACACTGGGTTGACGAGCCTATAGGGTTGACTTGAAACGTATGAGCTGTATAAAAGACCTACAGTACCAACGTCTCGTCAGCAGTTATTCCCGCCCCGTCTCCCGGGACGACGTTGATTGCTCGCCGTACTACCCGGTGGAGTTAACGCCGCGCTATTAACCAAGTAATTCGCGAGGAACAGTAATTAAAGCTGCCGACTGCAGGCCGGTGGTAACCCGGTTATCAGACGTTTTGATACCGGTAATCTGGTTACGTTATACCGGGTATGTGCGGGATGCAGGTGTATTTGATACATTGATGCAGTTACTTCTAGCATGGCTCAGATTTTCTATATATATTTTCTTTGATCAAATTAATAGTTTTAAAGTGTATCTTCAAACCCGCTGCACGTCTTTCCCATCCTATTCGAAGGTGAAGTGAGGCATCATAAATTCATAGTTCCACTTACAGTGCTCTAGAGCCGTAAAGATGACCTCACACGGTGCCTTTACGAGCCGTTAAAATTAACCGAGTCGACAGGAAAACTTACTCAGGGCTCACGCGCCACTCCGCCTTGTGGTGTGTTATGATGCCAGCTCAAAGGTTTTATAACAGTATAAATATGAAATTATACCCTTTTTATTAGAGCGCTTGAAAGTTGAGTCTATATTTTATTTTGATCTAGTGCATCGATTTTACCGTACTACTATTACCGTAGACTTTTCCTATGTAGGTACACTCATTTGATTAGTTACCGCTGATTAGAGAATAAAGCAACTGGTTGTTATGTGGTGGAGAGCACGAATTTTTTCTTGACAGCAGTTATCAGATACCGAAACGACACAGTGTGTTTACCAGTTTTGTCATGGACATTTCGACCGGTACCTAAATACTGGCTTATTACTGGCTGTATTATTACTGTGGGTATTATTTACTGGCTGGTGGTCGCTCGAGTGGCAACCAGAAACCGGAAGACGTAGCGTAGGCCGGCCCCCCACTCGGTGGACCGATGATCTGGTGAAAACCGCGGGGAGCCGATGGATGCAGGAGGCAAGCAGCTGCTCAAAGTAGCGCTCTGTGGGGGAAGCCTATGTTCAACAGTGGAAGTCTTCAGGCTGTTGATGACGATGATGATGATACTGGCTTATTTCTGCATAGTCGTATACGAATACTGACGTTGTGAACGCTTCGTTAGCGCTTAGTTGCTCCTTCTGAATGCAGCCCTGCAGTTACCAGAAGAATCCTAGAGATTCCAATGTCTCGCAAAAAGCCAGTAACTCGCTCATATACATAAACAGATACCGTATGCTGATCCCTTGACTCTGCCAAGCCCGTAGCTCCGATAGCGCAGACTGTAGCCGTTTCCGAGCAATTAGACCATCTTTACTGCCTTTATCCAACGCAAGATAGGCTTCATAATAAATGGTGGTGTGTTTTGATGCCAAAGGCTTAAGTGATTCGGATCTTTTTCGTGCAATTTAAGATCTGTCATCTGAAATTGTGTCTGAAATGTTTACTGTTGGGGCTATTTGTGGACAAGATATAATATAATTTCAAGACAAAAGCAAATTATTGGAATAATGTTTTATGTCAGTTTGTGTGACTTTAACGCTGAAACGGGTGAACTAATTTGATGTTTTCACTCAAACAGCTGGCACTACAGAGAAACAACAACAACATAGAATACTTATTAGTTTGAAACCCCATGAAGTAAGTTCTTGTGAGGAAACTCGTTAATTATTATTATGTACAAAGTTGCAGGGCGCCTCTAGAGTTTGATAAAAGATCTGGGCTATTTTAAAATTAACGTTATGACACTATGTGATTTGTGTACACAGAGTGTGAACTAGGTGAATATAGTAGCCTTTCCAGCACCCAACTTAAGGATTATCCGGCCGGAGGAAAGAAAGTAGCTCAGACATGGCAGAAGCTCTTGTTAATTAACTGTAGAAATCAACGATAGCTTTTACTTCAATATTAGTTTGCTATAGCGCGCTCTACTTTGAACGAAAGACATTTTGAAAACTTGGTAGATTATAACATTTTATGCAGCCAGCCTGCTCCTACGTCTATGGCTGCCTAGGTTTACCTCAGATATAATAATATAAGGGTGCAATTGAATTCATTAGCGAAAATTGAGCACACGTTAGTACATCATTTATTAATGATTATTAAAGAGTAAAGGGCGCAAATCAAGAGATGTTTTATTAAAAATTACGAAAATTACCGAGGCGCTTAATACGACAGCGCGAATAATTAGCGGTCGGCACGAATTACTTTGGTAATTTTGAATGTTTTTTTACTTGAAAACAGTACTTAATTAATTTAATTTAGTATTGTAGCAGTTGATTATAGGTAAGTAATCCCATTTTGGAGTTATTATCAATACCAAATCGATGTGGTAGATTTTATACATTTTGGTCCACACGTGGCCGATGTCAGGAGTAGATACCTAGTTTCCAAGGAGCCTAATGAATTCAATTACACCCTGTGTCTACAGGTAATTTTGTAAATAATAGACAAAAAATAGAAACTTACGGTACCGTATCTATCACGATAAATATGGGGATTAACCAGTATTGGTACACTCTTCCAAATCACTAAACTTGCTTCAAGGTTCCTATCAATTATCAGAGCTCATTAGTACCCTGGGCGCTTCAGGAACAGGCTACTGTTGTATTACGTCATTTCCATTGAAGTGAGTTCATTTGTGTAGGACTAGTCGCAATTGGATTTGGCTCCACCCACATTTTTTTTATGAGTATGAATGACGTGACTAGGTAGTCGTTCGCCTGATGTTAAGTGACATGGCCGCCCATAACAGTTGCAGTGTCACTTGAAACTTTAAAATAATAAACTTTCGCGTGACACTGCACTGCGCACGTCATCCTGAGACATCACACAGACCAGTAGCCAGATTACTAAACTATGAAATCAGGTCGGTAAAGTCTCATTTGCCCAGTAATTTCACTAGCTAAAATGCCCTTCAAACCGAACACAGCAGTGCTTGCACACTAATGCTTGGCGGTAGATTAATGGCAAAGCGGTGGTACCTACCTAGACGAACTTAGCAGAAAAGTCCTACCAGCTAGTAAAAACATTTCAGCAGAACGAGATTACACACCATTTATACGGCGTGTCAGCCTTCCCCATTAGATGATGAGGCTGCCAAAGAAGTTTTTTAACCTTTATTATCCCCAATATCGGTCAGTAGAGCGAATAAAGTTAAATTGTGAGAATAACACGTTCATTCGCGAGAGTCTCAACTAGTTTCGAGCCAGCACTCTAATAAACATAACAGTTGTGAAGTGAACCGACCGCGGGACTTTGTTCACAGCAAATGCATTTGTTATTTACATGTATTTTAACATTAAACATTTCATAGCACCATACATTTATTTATTGGCATGTATTCAGAGAGAAATGACGGTTATCGTAAAAAAAATCTATGGCAATCGTAACGGGTAATCAGACGCCTGATAAAATAAAAATAAAAAAAAATATCATGGACATTTCACACAACGCCATCTAGCCCCAAACTAAGCAAAGCTTGCACCATGGAAAAGATAACTGATAGAATACATATATACTTTTTGGTTGTAAATACATACATAGAATACAATATAACACCCAAACACAGAACAAACACCTATGTTTATCACACAAATGTTTGTCCTGGGTCGGAATCGAACCCACAACCTAACAGTTCAGAAGGCAGGGCTACTACCAACTGAGCTATGAGGCCAGTCAAAAGTGATAGAATCTGACGCCTGGTCTAACCATCCCTGTTATCCCTTACGGCTTGCGAGGTCAGATGGCAGTCGCTCGTGTAATTCTGGTAGCTCGCCGCTACAGGTTAGATTGGGAGCCGACCCAATTGGGAGAAGACAAAGAGGATGACGATTCAGAGAGAAATGATATTGTGTTGCACAGTGAAAAAACATTAGAAGAGTTTTTCATGCAGCTGCAAAATGCTTTGGTTTTAAATGAAGTATTTTGAGTATCACTGCTACGGTTATGGGCGGATATGATATTTACGACTTAGATATGCTCAACCGTGCTTCGAATCCGTTCGACCGTTAAACCCAGATTTCAAATTCTGATGCCAGGGCTCACCATGGAAATAGCAAAGATTGTAAGTAATTTTCTTTACTTCTACGTTACTTTTGAACGTTAGTAGCAACTACATTTAACTAAACTGTGACACTAGAGAAATGCATGAGCTAATCAAAGCTTAGCTCCCTATATAACGCAACGATTCCACTTGAACCAGTTCGCTTACCAGCAACTGGATCCAGCCACTATCATCAATAGCATGCGCATTGATAGCTCGATGATGTGAAACAAACGAGTGCCAAGATTAAATAAGTTTGGTGCAAGTTTAAGTAGATGCAGCGTCGGAGTAGAGGAACGTTTGCACAAATATCTTTCTACCTTGTATTGTTCGCCCACTTGGTTATAATACTTGTTACAAACTTCTCCCATTTGAACTAGCTCCCTTTATTTAGTGTGTTGTATGGCAATAAAGAGAAAAGTTTGATTGGGTCGAGGTAATCCCGGGTACTTTCCTAAATAACTGCTCGAAATTTGGCACTTGGGGAAAATGGCTTTAGAGCGCTTTCATGAGGAGAAATCCCATGGGTTAAATGTGTATACAAATGGAAATTTAAATATTTATGTTTATATAATTATGATGATACACTGACCTGCAGCGTTGCTTGCGTATAGTTTTTGTTATAGAATAATGTACTGCTGAAAAATCTCATTTTACTGTACCCTCATACTAACGGGTTTTTCATAATCTATGCACATGCCTAAGAAGTACCGAAGTAAGTGTTGTTTATTGACTCTACATAAAAGCTCTACGTAAACATTATAAAGTAAATCCGTAATTGGATGTAAGAACTACAATTAAGTGAAACTGTACACTATTTTAAGATTGTGGATTTTGTGAAATAAATAAATAAAATCATCGTGTCTACACGTGTCGTGGTAACAAGATTTTTTTGCACTAGATAACCAGTTATCAAACTTAGTACTCTAATGGAGGAAAAAGACTAAATATGTACTTCATAACCAGTAATGTAACAAGAATGTTTCTTCCCCCTAGATAACCAGCAATTGAACTTGATATTCTAATAAGAATAAATGTTTAAATCGTTTACTTGAATGGTAGATAGATAAACTTTTTATTGACAACAAGATAACAAAAATACAAAAACAGGAAAACAACTTAGTAGAAATAAAGGGTATTATGATAAGGCAGAAGTGTATTTTATTTTTATTTTATTTTATCAAATAATTTGGCTACTGTTATAAATGTGCACCTTGTACCGCTAATGCTGATTGCACGGGTTAATGTGATGAGAATTCGTGATCATAGCCAACTCCTGACAGAGAGCTAATTACGCTGAAATATATTTGAGCCATGTGGTCTCAGTGCGACGTACTTATAAGAATAAGATCACTTCATCTCTTCCCGTGGGTGCGGTAAGAGCTGGCTAAGAGGGTATCCCGGGAATGGGCAGCGACATTCTCCTCGGTCTTCATTATGATCAACTGCGATCACCAAAAAATATGTCTGCCGAGTGGAGCGCGGTGATTATAGCCCTTCCCGTTAATGGGTAAAGCCTATGCCTTCTATTCAGCAGTCGATGTCTTCTAGTTCATGAAGTGTGATGTGATATTCACGTACCTATTGCTATAGAATAATAATATTTTTATTGAATCCTTGAATCTAAGTAAGCAATCTGATATGCTGTAACACGCCTAGTTTTGATAGTAAACTGTATTAAACAGCGTACTTTTCTCACCAAGACAGAGTATAAAAGACCGATAACGGCATCCTTATGGCATACACGATGTATCCCGGGTATTTTTTACTGCCTATATAAGGTGGTATAAGCCTGTTAGATCGCACGCGGTTGTACTGCAAACTATCTATGAATCCAGTCGTAAATCTTGCAACAGATGCGGAGAAAGTGTTGTTTGAGCCTTGAATTGTTTTTATATTACTGTCTATATTTATTAGAAGTTTCCGCGGTTTTACCCGATGATTAACTCTTTTTCCCGCGGTAATTCTTGATTTTCCGCAAAATATTAATATCAGTAAAATAATATGTGTAAAAAATTCATCAGAAAACGGTCTATAACCGTGAGGTGTAACTGGTAGTGAAATAGGAGTAGTAGGCTAGTAGAGAAGTACGGTTAGTAGGGGAGTAAGGGCAGTAGACTAGTAGGGAAGTAGGGTTAGTAGGGAAGTAAGGGTAGTAGGAATGGGGATATATGCACCTGTAAGGATAATTTCAGACTTTATTTAAGAAAAACTTAAAAATTGACTTGCAAGATCTATCCTTGAGAAATTTCAAAATCACCTGATTTTTAAATGTCTAGGTACTTTCATTAAAATCACGATATGATTCAACTAACATGTAGTGAAATTCCCTTTATTGTGTCAAACACAAAAACGGGAATTTAACTACAAACAAACATAATACAATATTTTAAATTGTAAACAGTTTCGTCTATACACAAGATTAAATAACAGAGAGAAAATAACGTACAAACACTAGTATACGTAATAGAAATCCCAAAACTTAGGGCTGGTCCACACGGCACGTTGCGTTAGCGTTGCGTTGACGTAGCGTAGCGCTGTCACTGTGGTATTTTACATACAAATTTCTATAGTGTACACACGGTGCGCTGCGTCGACGCAATGCACACGAGATGAACTGCAACCCCCGAGATGAAGAAGGGTGATGCGTCGATGAAACATTAGTCAAAATTTTTGCATTACGATGACGCAGCTAGCCGTGTGGACCAGCCCTTACACAGCACGTACAAATAACGCTGACTCTATAAACCTGCCCGAATAATGGAGACCCGGGGCATGAAGACGGATCGTGTAGAAGAAGCATCCATCTGTGCGCAATCAAATTGCAATCGTAGCGCAATCGATGCGCAACGAGAACGCAATTCCGATATCGGCGCGGCGTGCTCACTACCGATATTTGATACCACCAAAGATGAGACCTATCCGAGATAGGACAGTTCTTGAAAAAATCGAGGCTACCTACCTACTATATTTCACGCTGTAAAGTGTTTTCAGTTTTTATAGTCTCAAGTACTAGTATAGTATTACATTATCTGTGGTCTCAAGTAACCTACTTTAACTTCGTTTCAAATATCATTATCGACAGCCCACTCTAGGTAACCAGTTACCACATCTGCCATGAAATTTGTCTATGTCATCTACCCAGTACGTTTTGACACACTATTCTCTCACAAGGAGAGTGTAGGGTATTAATTCACGACGCTGGCCAAGTGCAGGTTGATAGCTGACACATAGTTCTTTCTTGAACATGCCTATTGCTTCAAGATGTGTTCCTTCACCGTTGTAAGAGTGAGTGATTCTGCACGTAACTTGAACAGTCATAGGTACAGGGCCGAGCGGGATTCGATCCAGGGTGGTTGAAAATCCCTTGCGCTACCACTGAGCCACAGTCGGTCACAATGTTGTTTAAAACTTTTTAAGTAATATTCATTAACGTTAGGCATTCATCTAAAACCTAGCGATGTTTTCCAGCGTCGCATCTGCAACGCTTCATCTGCGCAGTACAGTTAAAGCAGGCAGCATCAATAAGACCGGCACAGAGCTAGTGTACCTGATGCATATCGAGCAGCCGAACGTGGAATCACGGAACCGATTCTTAGAGTTCCGATCGACTGGAAGCTAATCGAGCTCTTTACCATAGACTATAAAGAAAAGAACTTGATTAGTTCCCAGCCGGTCCTCTCTCTTCTATGGCATAGAACGTTTGAGATTTGCTAGAAAACACATGCATCTTTCTTTTAGCGCTCTATGTTGGGGCCTATGTTCAGCGGTCTGTTCACCGTTTGCCACCTTTTTAATTTGGTCCTTTATTTGTGCCATCCATACAAATTGTAGATCTTTGCCCCCTTTTTTAAATCTTCTACTTTTTATTAGTTTGTTGCCCCCTTTACTGAATGCCCATCAATAAAAAAGAAATAATTAAAAGAATTATGAAAAAATTACAGTTAGTGCAATACAACAGGTAAAATGGGCCTTATAAATATTATAGAAATCTTACAATGATAGGTGCCTGCACAAACAATAGATTAGTGTTTGGTACAAAATTTGAACTATAGCTATCATTTTTAGCTGTCAGTGGACATCTTCAGGCTGATGATGATGATACACTTTCTTACTCGAGTAGGCTGCTGGTTGCCTGATGTAAGAATTTTTGAGCAGCTTGGCTTCTGTATTGTCTTAGCGACTGTTGTGTTATGACGTCAGCCATGACGATGACTTAACTTACCTTCTAAAGCAAGATAGTGCTCAGTTGTAAATATACTTCTTTGGGCACCCATCTAAATAGTAACTGCAGTAAACGTTGATTGAATTTGGCAATCGGTTAAGATGATAAAGATATTGTAACTATTAGATGGCATGCCACGCGTTGAATAAACGCGTAAATAAATGTGGACAAAATAAATGAAATATAATATCAACGAAACCTGGATTTCACGAAACAAAACTCTAAAAGGTGGCCTGTTTTCTTCAAAGGTTATAAGGTATACTAAGTGAAATTATTTTTCAAAGAAGGCCTCGTAATTACTTCTTTACATGAACAGTCAAAACCATTTCATTAAACTATCTTTTTAGGTTTTTTTCTAATTTATGCTAAGTTTAGATTTGATTACCTTGTCTTTCAGATACATAGACTAATGAGCTATTACTTATAATGACCGTCCAAATTTTAATGAAAAAAAAATGAAAAAAAAAAAATAAAAAAAAATAAAAAAAAAAACAAAAAAAAAAATGGAAATGTGGAAACTATTTTCTGATATGGATATAATTTAAATGTAAATAACGATGTACAAAGTCCGTCCTAATATTATATTGTAAAAAATATTCACGTAATAAGATATCTCTTACTATTATTGATTGCGTTGCGTGGTCATTGTTATGATGCTGGTTTTAAATTAAATTATAATATACTCCTTTTATTGTTCAAACCCTTGAAAATATTCTATTACACTAAAATTTTTGACCAGATCTTTTTTGACTCAAAAACCGCGGAGAACCCATAGATGCAGGAGGCAAGCAGCCACTCAAATTGGTGCTCAATGGGGAGGCCTATGTTCAACAGTGCGTTTCTTGAAGCAATGGTGATGATGATGATGATGGTTAAAAAGCTGTTAAACAAAGGTATTTTGGAGCACTTACTTGTTAAGTGCAAGGACGAATACGATGGTGCACATGCTGGTTAAGGTTAAGATTACCTAGAGTTTTAATTTTAATTATATCAGTAGTAGGTAACTTTAAATGGGATTATGGTAGCCGTTGACGTCGTTTTTCCATTTAACCTAGAGTCAAGTCTGTGCTTCCAAATGGTTAAAGTAAATGTATTCCACCTTGCAGTAACTGAAGGTAACGTTCAATAGACTGCGTGTAGCTTGGCTAAACCTTTTTGCATGTAAATAGGTATTATCTCTGTCGGAGTCTGTAATTATGAATACAAACGATAGAATCATCGGGATACTGCATCGTAAAAGATACTCTAATAATCTTAGGTAATACAAAATGTAGGTAATGAAATAGTTTTGTGATGCTCATTATTAAAAAGATTATTCTTGTGTGAACATGATTTAAAAAACTCATGTTATGATTTGGAACCATAGCTTTTGTGACTCTTTCTTTATATAACTGCAATCACAGGTGAACGACGAGTTCGTCAAGTCACTACATCGACATGTATGTCATTCTACGTAATAGTTCTCGCTAGATCTATTGATGTTTCTTTTTTAAATACATCATTTGAAATTATAAAGTCTGTTTTAGTATTTGTGTTTTGTGTTTGTAGTTTTTTGTCTGTTAGTTTATTATAAAGTCTAGCTAAAAGCCACTCTACGTAAATTAACAACAATTCTAATTTAAAACAAATGGAATGAAAAAACGAATGAGAAAAACTGTTTCACTACATCTAAACGGCTCTAACGAATGGATGGAATGGAAAAAGTATCTAAGTATTTTATTAGTTATCTGGTTCCCATAGTACAAGCTATGCTTAGTTTGGGGCTAGATGGCGCTGTGTGAAAGGTGCACACATATTTATTTATATATTTATATTTAATACTAGTAAAGTTAATTACAACGTATTTAAGCGTTAACTATTAATCAAAAGCTTAAAATCAAATCCTCCTCTTACAAAAGTAACTTCAAAACCATACACCAAGCCAACCAAACCATACCAACCATACTTTACACCAAGTTACAATGTAAACACAAACATAAGTCCACAAGAATTAGAGCCAAGTGGCTTGAGCTGAGCTTGAGAGTCGTAACTTTGAATCTGGAATCTGGATGACGGCCAACACCTAGATACCGACTCCAGGACATATATTAACGTTCTAGGTTACAGCTAGTACTGAATAATAATGATAGGCACCATGAATAATAAAATTTGACAAGACCATTTTTTTATTTACGTGGCTTTTACCAATCATGATATGGCGGCCCCATACAAAACAAGTTCAAATTTACTTAATCGCCATCGTATCGGGCACAGTTTTCATTCATTTATCCATTGTTATGCAGCTGTCCGACACTCCACGAGTTAATAATTGTAACAACCATCATCATCATCATCATCATCATCATCATCATCATCAACAGCCTGAAGACGTCCACTGCTGAACATAGGCCTCCCCCACAGGGTGCCACTTTGAGCGGCTGCTTGCCTCTTGCATCCATCAGCTCCCCGCGGTTTTGACCAGGTCAGCTTCGATCTATCTTTTCATCCAAAATACCGCAGAGCTTGAAAACAAAGCTATTCAAACAGTGTGTGTTGCCAGTGATGACTTATGGAACTGAGACATGGTCCCTTACTGTTGGCCTCATCAGTAAGCTCACAGTCGCGCAGCGAGCTATGCAGAGAGCTATGCTCGGTGTTTCCTTGCGAGGTAAGATCCGAAAAAAGGAGATCCGCAAGAGAACTAAAGTAGCCGATATAGCTCTAGAATTAGCAAGTTGAAATGGCAATGGGCTGGCCACATCGCTCGTAGAACTCACAACCGATGGGGAAGAAAGGTTCTCGAGTGGTGACCACGAACCGGAAGACGCAGCGTAGGCGGGCCTTCCGCTAGGTGGACCGACGATTGTAAATCCCAAACTAAGCAAAGCTTTGTACTATGGAAACTGATAGAATACTATATTTTTTGTTTGTAAATACATACAAAGAATACAACGTAACATCCAGACACAGAAGAAACACCTATGTTCATCACAAATATGTTTGTCCCAGTCGGGAATCAAACCAACAGCCTACAGCTCAGAAGGCAGAGTTACTATTAACTGCTGAGCTATCAGGCCAGTCACTTTGATCGCTGCTCTACAATAATGTGGATGGAATGGTATGATTTTGCAATTTCGTATTACTTTTTGTTTCGGGCATGGAGTCTGGAGAGTATATTGTTCTTGAGTCATGCGACTAATAATTGCACTCAGAAAAGAATTATAAGATTTTGTGTGAATATCGACATATTAAACCAATTTTATCTAGCTACTATAATTATTATAATAAAATCAATTTCAGGTTAAACTTATTTTAGCATGTTATTTGCAAACAAAACATAGCGTCTTCGCTACGATGCCGTAGCTATGCCTACGCCGTAGATCGCAGATTATAATTCGTATTTCACACAGAATATGGAATAGTAGGCTTGGTCTCATCCTCATATTATAAAGAGGAAATACAAATACAAATACAAATTTCTTTATTGTTTCAGAATAAAAGATACAGATAATAAGTTACAACCCTGCCCTCTGCTTTAGTATAAACTGTGTTGCAGGGGGCAGTGTCTTCCCTTATGGTACAAATAATTTTAATGCAACAATGAAATTGTAAAACAATATTAAGTATAAAAAGGTAAAAACTAGATATCGAAAAGCTAAGTAACATTTAGGGAAAGATTTGATTGTTTGTTTGATTGCATCGAATATACTCCGAAACTGCTGAACTGATTTGAAAAATTCTTACACTGTTGGGAAGCTACACTATCCCCGGGTGACATAGACTATATTATATTTTGAAAAAAAAAATAGGGATCCTCATTAAACTCCAATAATGTGACCCAATGTATGAAAAGATTACCTAAAATATTCTTTAAATCGCGTGCGCTGCGAAAATTGTTGATGATAGAATAAAATAATGTACTACGACTTTGCAGAATACATTATTATTTACAAAAAGTGTCGCAACAGCATATGTCTACCTATTATAGTTATGCCACAAATAAGTGTTCTTTTACTTAAGTGTGTTTTTAATAAGTGTGTTTTTAAGACTAATTAACCCGTGCGAAGCCGGGCGGTTCAGCTAGTAATAGAAAAAATGAGACAAAACTCTACCTATAAATGTTGACTGGCCTGTTAGCTCAGTTAGTAGTAGCTCTGCTTTCTGAACTGTAGACTGTGGGTTCGATTCCCACCTGGGACAAACATTTGTGTGATGAACTTTGGTGTTTGTTCTGTGTCTGGGTGTTATAAGTATTGTATTTTATGTATGTATTTGCAAGCAAAAAAGGTATTATCAATTATCTGGTTCCCATAGTACAAGCTATGCTTAGTTTGGGGCTAGATGGCGCTGTGTGAAATGTCCACACATATTTACTATTTACTAGCTTTACTCCGCGGTTTTACTCGCTGCAAAATGTTAGTCTATGTGCTAATCCAGTACATAAGTTATCTCTATTCCAAATTTCATCCAGATCCGTCGAGCCGTTTGAGCGTGAAAGAGTAACAAACGTACACACAAACACACATACAAACTTTTGCTTTTATAATATTAGTGTGATTACATTAAACTGTAGTCTTAATTCTGTGAAGTAATAAACCATTATTAAATGAGTTTTTTTTTTCAAACTACTTTACAAACCTTCATAAAATGACATGGGACCATCGAGTGATTTTCATTAAGTAATAAAGAATATCCATAATATATTTAATATCTTTGAAATTGTAACGTAAAACCTGCTTGTAAAAAGATTATTTTTAAGTTTCGCAAATTTATTGACGTAAAGTAGAAAATTATGGAAATTATGGAGAGTTTCCAAATACACCGTAAACAAAAGTTACAAACAATTTACAAGTATCAAAGCAAGTATTCGTGTACACAGATAAGTAAATATTTCTGTTCACTTTCTTGTTAAACTGTTTACAAAGTTAAAAATGAGGAAAGTTCCGAGCGGAGTCGCTCGGGGCCGGGATATATACACTCGGAGGTTTTTCACAATTCTTTTGATTTAATAAGTTTAGTTCATTGCAGTTTTTCAGTTTTTACTGTCGTTATATTAAATTTTTTAAATGAAATTTACCTAGGTATTTTTATTAGTAATGTAGGTTTGTGCTTTAAGAAAGTAATCAATATCAAAAGTTATTTTGGATTTTATTAATAAATAAAATAAATTATTAAATAACGCACAACGATCACATACATAGATCCTGGACCCTAACTACGGTTCCCTGTATCTAGGGGTAGGGACCCAGGAACTACGAGGACCATGGTCCCACAACACCCAGACACAGAACAAGTATTTGCACTTTTTTTTCTGTGCACAATACTTGTCCTGTCGCGGGAATCGAAACCGCTGCCTCCGGGTTTTGAGCCGACTTGCTCCACCACCACACCACGAAGGCTGTCAATAAATAGATGGGTTAGCATTCCGCTTTCATTATATGTATGTATTGAAAAAATGTAGACTTCTACGGTTAAAAATTGTGTTGTGCACACACACAAAAAAAAATTGTGATCCTCCATTGTAAAAGATAAAAGTGAATCAAATTCGGTAGGTCACCACAACATGACTCTAGTGGGACCACTTTTTATTTTGGAAAACATCTTTGTCATTAATGTAATGCTTATGTTAGGTAACTAATAAGCTTTCGATGTACCATTGTCTAACTTGTAATAAACTTATACACTATTCTATTCTACACCTCACCTGATCGTAAGCGCAGAAGGTGATGCTGAAGATGGCGCACGCTTACCTAAAAGAATTGACTTTGCTCTTGAAATCGCCTAGATTATATGTGGCAGGAAAAGCTTACTGACAAAAGTTCTGTCAAAGTTTTAACTGGAAAAGCCATTATCCTCTAGTGGCAGTAGTTTAGTTGGTAATCCAGTTTGCCAAACATCAAAGGTCAACGTGATTAAAAAATATCAATCTTATGGTCGTGGGTTCGGATCCTGAAATGAGTTTCACTTTTTAGTGAAGAAAAACAGTGATATAACCTAATATAACTCGAGTCCTCGAAACTATCACCCTCATATACATGAGTACATGAATAGTGTAATACATACGTATTACACTATTTACAATTACTTATTTTGTGGTGTAAGAATCTACGTACGCACAATATTGTATTTTAGCAGGGGATCTGCTATATCGTTTTTAACATTGATCCTACTTCCTCCTACTAATATTATAAATGCGAAAGTTTGTGTGTTTGTGAATTTTTGTTACCATATATCTCGGTAACTACTAAACCAATTTCGATGAAATTTGGAATGCAGATAGCTTATACGCTGGATTAACACTTTTTACCCGCGGGTGAAACCGCGGGGCGCAACTAGTTGATAATAATATAATAATTAATGAGTCAATTTAAAAACAAAAACATAAAAACTATTGATAAACCTAATTGGTCCAAATGATTCTTTCAAACTTCAATTCTAAACTTTGTGAGAATTTCAGTAACATATATCACGCGAAAAACGATTTTAAAAGCTCTCAAAGTATTGAAATAGAGTTCAAAGTTATACAGCAACTTCCATCTAGCGAGCACATGCGCATTGTTTAAGAGGCGGAGTTGTTTCAGCCCTCTTCTTCTATCTACAGAGAATCTCGTAAAACTACATTATTTAATAACATTAAAATTGAACAAGATTTATGTAAACGAAAAATACCGTTGAATACTACCATTATTTTCTAGTTACAAAAATATTTTTTGAATGTTTTTGTAAAAGTAGAAATGACTGAAAAAAATGTTGAATTTCAGATCCTGAATCACGCAAACGATATTTTCCCAGCGTAGTGCCCTGTATACGGTTAGTTCGGTGGTACCGTCGGGAGGTCCGTAGCTACTGCGGGAGCCGGTGCTGGCAGGAGCCGGCCTGAGTCCTGCCATCAGTTGAGTTGATGATTCTGTAATGGATATAGTTAAACTGTCAAATATGTCGAAAAAGAAGCTAAATAGAGATTTAGGTCTCAACACCACGCCAGTAGCTAACTCTTCACTCGGAACTTTATTAAGTTTCGCCTGACACTGCACTGCGCACGTCATCCTGAGACATCAGCATAATCTAATAATCAGATTACTAGACTATGAGATCTGATCATAAAGTCTCATTTGCCTAGTAATTTCACTAGCCACAATGCCTTTCAAACCGGACTGCCAGTTATTTTAGTAGTTGTAGTAATAGTGAGACTTACAAGGCCGAACCTATTATCTTTTTATCGCAGTGAAAAACTCAAAAAAATAAAAAAAAATTGTTGTTAATTACGTAAAATTAATTACTTAAAATTATTTTTTCCCTACTGACAGTCGTATTGGTAGAATTTTATCTTTAATCTCAGCGGTCAGGTCGTTTCTGATTAGAATAAAAACATTAAAACTAACAATGGTCTTCATGCCACAATGCCCTCATGTTCTATGCCACATGTTTAATATTATGATTTCATTCGCAGTTTTCATAATGAAAAAGCAACTGCATAATATATTTAAAAGTTAAGCAGCTTTGAAGCAGCTGTGGGTTAATTCTCTAGCCACAGCGTGAGGTTTAATATTTATAACTGCAAGTCGGTTATGCGATTGCTTGGGTGAGTTGGCCGAGTTGGCTGCAGCTAACTAACTCACTCGCCAACTTGCATTGCTTGCTAAATTACTTCAATAGCCTTCAAATTCTTTTATTAAATGAAACGACCATAAGTGTTACTTTGCAAACCGGTACAATCAATACTCAAAAGAAAAATAGGATACAATAACATACAAATGTCCGTAAGAGCGAGCCTGGCTTCGTGGTAATATGTGCGACTTTGAACTAGACGCAAATGGGTAAAGTTCACTATAGACAAGCAGGCGTCTTTAGTAAAATATACGTTTTACTTATAAAGACTGCTTAAGGATCCATTTTGCAATATGTATTATGTAAAAGTGGATTATTTATTCAACTGTATTAACTTGATGGTTCTCCGTTTCCCCATCATACTCTACTTCAAAGATATGGCACAGACATAAAAGACCTCTTTACGTTTATCTTAATATGTGAACAAGGATAATTTAATAGCCTCGAATATGCTATAAAGAATAAATTGCTTTGCAAACTCAACCTACATAATAAGATGGATTTCTTAGAAACCAAGGAACGAGGAATGGAATGCTCTTCTAGCAACAGTGTTTCCTCCTGGGTATAATCTGGGTCATTTCAAGCCAAGAGTGAATCTGCATCATGCCCATGAGGGCATCTCATGGGCAAACGTGTTCCACCTTACACAACTTTGTCATTTACCATCAGGTGAGTTGTTGTCAAACATATGCCCATTATAGCATTAAAAAAAATTGGAAAGTAAGGAATACCTAAAAGAAGATTACCTACCAAATCGAAACTCAGTTAGGTTTATGGAACAAAGGTTACCTCGTGTGGTTAGGGTTATCAGGCGTGAAGTGATGAGCAAAGAGCATTTCTCTGGCAGCCCTGAGTGATGCATACTGCCCTATCCGCCGAGACTGACCTCGGAAATGGACCAATTGGTTAGTACTGGGTGGCGCAAAAGTAAAGACCCTATTTGGTTCAGCTATAACATTTTTTCTAAATTAGAAAACTAGATTTAGGTTTTTTTAAATGTATATTTGTGCCATTAAATTTCGTACCATTAGGATTTAAAGATGATGTCTTTTAAATGGTGACCTCCAGAGTTGATACACATTTGAGCCCTATTTATGACATTTTGCAAGATGATTTTCCTTCAAAATTGGTTATGAGTGACGAAGCGCATTTCCATCTCTCAGGGCATGTCAATAAGCAGAATACTCGGTTCTGGGGCACTGATAATCCGCGCATTATTCAAGAAACACCTCTACACCCACTAAAAGTTACTGTATGGTGTGGCATCTGTGTTGACAGAGTGATCGGACCCTATTTTTTTGAAGACGCTGGAGGCAATGCGATAACTGTCACTGGAGAACGCTACAGAACCATGTTACGTGAGTTTTTGATACCCAGTTTGGACGAATTGGGGCTGGAGCACATCTGGTTTCAACAAGACGGCGCTACGGCACACACAGCGCGCGACACTATGGACTTAGTGAGGGACGCTTTTCCAAGCCGAGTTATCTCTCGTTTTGGCGGTTTGCCTTGGCCTGCAAGATCACCCGATCTGACCAGTCCAGACTTCTTTCTTTGGGGTTTTTTGAAATCTCGGGTGTATGTGAACAAGCCACAGACTCTCGCAGCTCTAAAAGAAAACATTCGTCAAGAAATAACGAACATATCGCAGGAAGTGTTACGGCAAGTTATGCAAAATGTCATAAATAGGGCTCAAATGTGTATCAACTCTGGAGGTCACCATTTAAAAGACATCATCTTTAAATCCTAATGGTACGAAATTTAATGGCACAAATATACATTTAAAAAAACCTAAATCTAGTTTTCTAATTTAGAAAAAATGTTATAGCTGAACCAAATAGGGTCTTTACTTTTGCGCCACCCAGTATAATAAGATCAGAGAGATTTCATCTTTTATGTCGTTGCCTTAGATAATTAGATATCATTTTCAAAACAATATAAGTACCTACTTTCAATAGGTACAGAGAAATTGTAATTTCCCAAATTCACCCTCGCTTTTTTTCATTATTAACATAATTTAGCATTATTGTAAAGATCAGTATTTGAGATTAGGTAGGTGCTTATTTTCCATAAGGTAAAATTTGAAAAGAGGGATTCGCAGGCGAGCTAAAGTGACCGATATAGGTCTTAGAATTTGTTGTGAGAAGCCTCTTTAGGTAATCTATGTTACTGGCACTTTTATAATAGTTTATTTTAGTATTGACATTCGTTGTTTATCTTGACTACTAATATACACCAAGAAGCAGTAACATCTTTTTATTGAAAATATTATTTAATGCACTGCCTATATACCCCGTATATAGGGGGGTTGAACTATCTAGCCAATTATACTAGGCCCGACAT
This sequence comes from Ennomos quercinarius, assembly GCA_910589525.2. Taxonomy (NCBI): domain Eukaryota; kingdom Metazoa; phylum Arthropoda; class Insecta; order Lepidoptera; family Geometridae; genus Ennomos; species Ennomos quercinarius. The sequence goes on along the minus strand of OU342492.1, from coordinate 19,049,588 downwards.
AGCACATGTGGTAAGCGTGTTATCACAGTTTTACTCGTGCTACACTACGGAGCATTTTAGTCATGCGAAGCGTGTGTTACGTTATTTAAAGTATACGCTTGATTTAGGCTTATGTTTCAGAAAGACTGATCATATGAGATTGCGAGGATTCGTAGATGCAAGCTGGGGAAGTTCATATGATAGAAAGTCTTACACTGGAATGTTGTTTAAGCTAGGTGATAGTGTGATCTGCTGGGAGAGTAAGAAACAACAGTGCGTTTCGCTTTCTTCCTGTGAATCTGAATACGTTGGGCTTTCTCAAGCAGCGAAAGAAGCAGTATATTTACGTAGTTTGCTTGCTAGTTTGAGAGAAGTGAATATTGTGAATGAACCTGTCACTATTTACAACGACAACCAATCGTCACACATGATAGCTTGCAACAAAGTGAACCATAACAGGACGAAGCATATCGATGTTAGGTATCACTTCATTCGTCAGGCGATAGAGAATGATCAGGTTAAGATTGAGTACATGCCAACGAATGAAATGGTTGCAGACATATTAACAAAGTGTCTGCATGGACCTAAGATGCGATATTTATTAAACGACTTATGTTTACAAAATGTTACTGTAAAAGTAAGTAAGTAATATAGATTAAGGGCGCATTGTTGTGAGAAGCCTCTTTTATAATAGTTTATTTTAGTATTGACATTCGTTGTTTATTTTGACTACTAATATACACCTAGAAGCAATAACATCTTTTTATTGAAAATATTACCTAATGCACTGCGTATATGCCCCGTATATAACAAATGAATTAGTATGTTGAAATGGCAATGAACAGGCCACATCGTTCGTAGAACTGATAACCGATGTGGGCATCTTCAGCAGTGGATGTCTTCAGGCTGTTGATGATAATGACGATGATGACTTATTTTCCAATCAAAATCCGTCAGCTAGTCCATTAATGAAGTGTCTCATCTACACGCTTCTTTAATATCATCTTTCTAATGTATCTGGGCTGCAATCTTAGCTCGTGGATAACTGGTTAATGTACCTAAGCGACTCACAAACTGCTAACATGTACCTTATCTCAACGCGATACGGGTCAGAATGGATACACTTTCACAAGATTCATACTTGGAAAACAAGACATGCATTTGGTTCAATTATTAACGTTGTTTGTGCATACCTTGTTGAGTTTCTATTTGCTTTTAATTAAGCTGTCTTTGTTTTGAAATGCACTTAAATTTCTTAGATAATCTTAAAGTAAATCATACGTAGGTGTACTGTAACGAAAGAATATTTCAGTTGCTATTGTTAATTTAAAATTTGTTGTGCAACTGCAACGTCTTCTCTTGCATAAAAAATAAACGAAATTTCGAAGAAAATTCTATAAAGCATGTTAAGCATCCTTCACTAATTTCAAGACTGTCCATCATCCAAAAGCAATCTAGTTCCAAATACTTGCAAATATCTCCTATTTCAAAAAACTTATAAAAGCTATGCCTATCATTATCACTCGGCGTCATCAAAGCCGACCGTGAGAGATTGCTGGCACGCAGCGAGGCGTAACCCTCAACGAGCGACCTCGTTATACTGGAGGACTCTACAATGCTCAATATGTTGCTACGTAATGTTTGAATCTACCTGCCACTGACATTTGTTTGTCCTGATGATCTGTCATGACCGTCTCTTCCGTAGGATTAATTAAAATACAAGAGCCTATGTTCAGTGTTGTTGTGGATCAGTGGTTTAGGTTGCCGCTTGAAAGTCATGAAAATGAATGATAGTACATAGCTTCTAATTCCCAAGGCACAGTTCACGATATCTTCCAGGATGGTTGAATCATTCAATTCATATTTATGTAGGAAGTTGAACAGCTACTAGCACACTAATTGAGTAGTTAAACACCTTGTAAACACTCATCCGACAATCAATCAATAAGGGAATCATTTCCTTCATGGTAGAATAACAATTTAGTGTTCCTATGATATCAATCAATTACAAAATCAGTTTTTCTACAGTGGCAGTCAAGCTTAAAATAGAGTTCCTGTTTTGATTAATTTTACGTTGAAGCCGTCGTCAAGTAAAAAATGTACCTACCTTTTTCCTCACAAAAATCTACAAAAGAAAAACATATCCGCAGGCTTGGTCTCTGTATTTGCAATTAATGTTCCTTCATAAAGCAAAGGGAGCGTGCCAAAGGGCTGTCATCTGGTCCTCCGTAAAGACAAACCCTTCCGACGCTAAGGGCGCATAAATGAGGGCCTTAGGAAGGGCCAAGGAAATGGCGGCTTCGGAATGACAGGACGATGTCCTCTCGCATGTTTTATGAAGGATTTTATACGCACTGCCTTTTTGAGTCGTGGTAATATGCGACAAGCCCAGATTATTTTGTTATTTGTGTGAATGTTTGGCTACAAAGCAAGTTCTCCTGATGGTAACGAGTAATCGCTTATCATCAGCTGGGTAGGGCGGACGTTGCTTTTAGATACCTGCCATGCTGATTATGTAGTGACTAATCATCGTACGACAATTACGTACTGACTACGTAAATTATTGTAGCCAACACGTTGTTTTACCTATATAAATATCTATAATAACCCAATTGTACAGGTGCCGCTTAGTTTTCTATAAAGTCCTACACTTTCCCTCAAAGCAGTTTTGCTTTTAAGATAGCTTCCCAGTTGATACTTGAAAGGTATGTACTATAATTATATAACAGTTCCAGCTACGACCCTAACTTACGCAATGATCCTAAGTTTCAGTTCTCAAACAAACCGCACCCACATTACAGCTTGTTTGTAAGTCCTAGGCGTCTTGGAATCAATAGGAACCTTGCTGATGAACTTCCTAATCTATTGCGCTATTTGGATACACTGGGTTCAGAGAACACGACCATAGCTAGGTACCTACTCTAGCTTGCTGTGGCATTGAGAATCAGAACGAATATCTTTGCAAAAACTTTCCACTGGTTGCGGATGTCGGATGGCCAATATCAATCACACTTCATGATTTTTGGCTATTTCCATAATATTACGTGTACGCCGTGTACACCATTTGTGGCTGAAACCCCAGTCTGGACAAAAATGGAGAATTAAATAATAAGCTCACTAGTTCAGTATCAGTGATAAGACTTTATCGCTAAGACAGATTCCATCCAGACAACATTTGGATGGGTAGAGATAGGAGCATTATGGGCATGGACCGTGGTCGATTTAATTTGTTTGGGAGTGTAATTTGTATGTGTGTATATTTTATCAGTGAAATGGCGATCGGCTGCATTATAATAGACTTTACAATTGAAAGCGGCACGTATGGTGTGCTGTGCGCCCCATATAAATCTTGATTAATCGTAATAATTGGTTACCTGTGCACTGTCATTGATTATGATCAAAATAATTTGGTTTGTTAATACACCTTACCTTTTCGTACACTATAAATATCTTGTGGCTGGCGAGGGTATCCATTAGTTCCACAGCTAGGCCACAAAGAGAGCGTAGGTTTGATTAATGCTCTACCTCTGAATCCACAAGAATACCTACAAGTAGTTGTTACCTTCAGTAGGTACAATAGAGCCTTTCGAAAGGTTGTTTTAATGAAGGTACTTTACTTACTACAATTCTCATTGCTCAAGTAGATAAGATCTTGACAATGAGAGCAATGTACATTTATATGCGCAAGGAAGGAAATCTTCAATAGAAGGGCTCTATTCCCGTAAATAATACCCGTTCAGGGCTATGATAAATCATGAGTACTCTTGTAGTCAGTGACACAACGTTGCCATTTTTACATCGATAATTATTTTCATGGTCGATTTACAATTCAATTAAGTCAGAAAATTTTTGATGGAAAACGGCTAGCTACAATTCTTGCCACCCACTCGGTGGACCAATGATCTGGTGAAGGCCGCGGGGAGCCGATGGATGCAGGAGGCGAGCAGCCGCTCAAGCTGGCGCGCTCTAGGGCAGGCCTATGTTCAGCAGTGGACGTCTTCAGGCTGTTGATGATGATGATGATGATGATGACAATAATTGCTCTGCCGACGGCTGAATGAAATATTCAGTTTGTTTTGTGTGAAGCAAAGTGAAGTGTGCGCGTGTAGAAACGTCTTCATTCTAAGTGTAGGTAGACGTGAGTGACTGATAGTGTGCTAATACGTGTCAGACTTTTTCGGTAGAACCTATACTAACTCGAGTATGCATGCTGCATTCCTTCGTTATAATATATCGAAGGAATGCAGCAAGTGCATGCACTCAAGTTAGATTAGTATATGCTCCTCGTACCCCTTAAGACCGGATTGAAATTGACGTGCATATTATTATGTCAATAAGAGATCGTGTCTGTAAATCAAAAAACTATGTTATTACAAGTTTCGATACAACTTTGAATATCAAGGTTGAGTAAAATACATAATTATACTGACTTACTTAATTCCTCGTAAGGTATGTATCCTTTTTATTATTATATTAAGTTCTTTCGTTCTACTATAACTTTTTGTAAACTGAAAGCCACCGTCCTTGGTTGTTCACCATCTCTTGATACTTCTGGGTTGTCTGGAAGAGATCGCTTTAAGCGATAAGACCGCCCTTTGTGGCACTTAGTTATAAGATTTCCTTCTAAATTTTTCGTGTAAGGTGATGTTATTAATAAAGAGTTTATCTATCTATCTATACCTTACGAGGAATTAAGTAAGATTTTCCTATCAACTCAAATACCTAGTTAGGTATTTGAGTTGGTAGGAAAATCTTACTAAAGAAAATATACTGTATCAAAGTATAATCTTTGCAGCATAATATCGAGATGATCGATGGCCGGACAGAACATACTTTTATGATATTTATTCATGACGAAATCGTTTGTTGACAGTGCGCCCGCCGCGCCCGCCGCGGTCTCGGTCTCGGCGATAGATCATGCAGCTGCTCATCAATCACGGTATTATACAATTTCATACAATTACTGAGGTAGTACTTCCTACCTCTAGGCATCTTTACTGTGGAGATTGAAAAAAGTTATGTAATATTTATGCTGGTACTATAGGGAACCGCTGAAATCTATGCTTACCTATAATAAAACTGTAAACAAAATATAACGTATTTGTTACCTATACTTAAGAGAATTTAAAAAATATTTGATTAAAAAGAAAGAAAAATGAAAAATGTTTTGTTAGCACCTTGAGTTAGAGCTAGTCGTCATCCTCTTTGCCTTTTCCCATTTGTTATTGGGGTCGGCTCCCAATCTAACCTGTAGCGGCGGGCCACAAGAATTACACGAGCGACTGCCATCTGACCTCGCAACCCATAAGGAACCAGTAACAGGGATGGTTAGACCAGGCGTCAGATTCTATCAAGCGTCTGACTACCCGTAACGATTGCCGTAGATGTTCTTATGATAATCGGGACCGACGGCTAGAGTTAGAGCTAGTATTTGCGTGAAAAACAATTTTAAATCATAAAACCCTGCAAAGCAAATAAGTAGAAATCATTTCTGAGCTCTATTCTTTTATTCGGGCAACAACAATAATTGGAATGAAACGAAAGTCGATAAAAGAGCTTGTTCAATAAACGTGGCACCTAATAATATGCGAAATCCTTTAGGAATGTCGTTTCTAGCATCTAATAGTACTTACGAGGCTAGACGGAACAGCGTGTATGTTATGGCGGGTGAGTGACCTCTAGGGGAGCATGGGGTGTGAACGGGAGGTAAACATTGCGGGGACGTTGGGGACGTTAGGCCAACTAATCTGTTCGGACAACATCATTATCTACCTATTACCCCATTTGGAAAAGCACAAAGGGGCATTCGGGTTAAAATATTGGTTGTATAGTTAAGTGCTTATATTATTGTAACCATCAGCACCAGAGCTCCACTTGTTGGCCTCTTACTTTTATAATTATGTATTTTTTTATAACTGAATAAGTAGAATAAGCATTTGACCGCGGTTTCACCTGATGCAAAGCGACCATGTGGTCTACAATTGTACATTATGCTTGCCTAGACGATACCTTCCTATTTACTGGAGAGCTGTAGGTTATTGATTGATTACCTTACCAACCCTTACCTATACATGTCTGAGAATTTTAGTTCCGTCTACATTTAATCCGATAATTACCAATGCCTATCTAGGTAAGTACATAATATACCTAGGATATAGGTATAATACAACCGACGCACTTTGTTTCTAAGTCGATAAACGACCAATGTAACTCCCACGACGAATCCTCATCGAGACAAGAAAGATACCTCGATGGTAACTTCAAAATGATCTTCGAAAGTTGAAATGAACAACCATTTCCTTCTACTTACGACGCAGAGGGTGTAGCCCTCACTTCCTATCATAATATAACTTCCAATAAATAAAAGGCAGGTATACCTACCTATCTACCTGCTTTGCCTGTTAGCTTTCACATTTCCCTCAAAAACTAGCAAACTTTTTCAATTTCAACGAAAAAAGGAATGTGTATGCGAGGATGCCAGTACCATAGTATATATAGGTACACCTACCTAACTGTCAAATTTTAGAGATATTTTACTCATGAGAGGATGTTTCCGCCAAAACATTCATATTTATCAACGCAAAATAAAAGAAAGAAATTGGAAGTCTAGGTAAGATTACTTAGGCATAAAACCTTTCATAGAACTATAAGGGCGATCTTAGTGGTAGGTGAGTAGGTTAGGTTAGCCTACAGACCTACTAAACTAAGGGTGGGTTTGTTAATCAGTAGTTAAGGTAACCAATGGCTAAAATCCCTAACAAGTTTTGACCATTGGTTAGAATTTGTTAGTTTTTAACCATTACCATATTCCATTACCTTAACTACGGGTCAAAAGCCCACCCTAAGTAGGTACGTAAGTATCTACCTACCCTACTCAGTCTATGAGACTAATCTAGCCCCAGGTATTCGCAGTCCGTAAACCTATACCTATTCTTTTTCAAAGATAGACAATGGTACTACCCGCAGTTTACTCTAACCACATTACGTACTTACCGATGACTGACATTGCAATCACAGAATTTGCTCTATATAAGTCTATGATGATTGCAATAGTAAAACTTCAGTACCTTAGGGATGAGATTTTACTTTGTAGGTACCTTTACCTGCCGCTTTGGGCGAAATGCATAGATGGTAATACCACAAAATAGTAACGTTGCGCCCGTGTGCACCGCACACCCTGCACCTAAGGTATAGCCGCCCCTGGGTACCTGGCAGGCAGGGTAGGGATGGTAGGTATATAGGTAGTACTTTTTGAATGCCGGTTGATTTATTTATTATTTATTTATTATTGCTATTTACCATAAACTATAACATTACAGAACAGTCCAATACGTTACATTTTATTACTAACAGAACTTATGCATCTATAATTATCATTCACACTTAAACTAATTAAGTACTTAATCGATATAAAATATTAGCCTACACACTACTAGCACAAAAATTAACAACTATTATTCTGTAAATATGTAATACATAAAAAATTAGTAAAAATATATAACACATAAATAATATAATCTAACCTGTAGGTAATATACTAAGCTATAAAATAATCAGTACAGTTCACAATATTTAACACATATTGCTTTAACTATCTCCCATTCTTCCACAAATATGGGCTATTGAGAAGGCGTTGTGCACGGCAGACGGAGATTGCTGACGTGCTGCCGTGCGCGCTGGTGTAGGCGCGAATAGAGGGACTCGCCCGCTTGATGAAAGCCATGGATCACCAACAGGAATAGTTTTATTCATTTTAGGGGACGGAGTTTTGAGCGGTAAGTAGGTACCTAGGTATTAGGTATCTATATCTAATCTACAAACCCATTTGTATTGCTAATATAAAATTTTAAATTACCGAGGCAGTGAGTTAGAAAGCTACATTCACTCTAGCAAGACAAAATTATTGATTTACTTACTTCAAATTCATTAATGAAATTCATTATCCCGTTTTTTGTGATTGAAACTCCAATATACAATATATATATATATATATATATATATATATATATATATATCTGTTATCTGCAAAATAATTATCACAAATAGCGCCATCTACCATGAGGTTTGGTAACTACTAACTACTTTTGGTGTAAATAAATTAGTGGTTAGCGTAGGTAGCTTCGTAGTTGTGTATTCATAATTATGCTCAATGTCACCACTTCAGATAATACCTACAAGAGATAATAAGTAACATCAATAGATGGCAGGGCCGGTTTATGGGCCAGTGGGCCACTGTGTCTCAGCTCAGGGCCGCAGATTTATTATTATAACTGAGAGAATGTAATTTTGGACGGTTATCAATAAATGATTTGCATTTGTATAACACAGAATTTGCCCTAAAATTAATACATAATAATAAGATGGAACATAGATTCACCATGGATTATTATAATAGGTAATGGATACACATACCGCAGCCGCAGATTACATACTAGCCAAAGAGGTGTATAAACTTTATAAAGAATGTGCCTGACGTGTATACATAAAAGTCTTTGATACTAGCAGATAATTTCAAGATTTTTTCAACTCGACGCGTGCGTGCCGTGTGTTGGCGGCGTCAATGAAGTATAGTCTAAGGGCATCTACCGTGGAATTTGGTAACCAAAACTTATAACAAGTTTTTAGATTATTTTAGGTTTGCTAGAATATGACACCACCTCAGTACATAAGACTGTCAATAGATGGCAGGATTTCAAATTATAGGAAATTGCATTGTTTTTATAAATTATGTGCTTTTTTATATTATTATTGCCTTACTATATTTAAATAATCAGTGCTAAATAGACAATTTACATTCTGATGTGTACTTATCTATTTTTACCATTTTTATCTGTACATCATAGAGCATTGTCTATGGACAGATTCATAAAAAAGTTAGTTTGACATTATGCTTTTTTATTTGTGTAGGAAAGAAATACGTCGGAGCTACGCCGGTGAACAATTTATTTCAATTACTATGAATAAGCTTGGCGGAGACGCCGTGTTTTGTTCTGAATTGTAAAGGAATATTTCTACTTTACCGTTCGTTGTAATAAACGTCTCCAACCAGTATCGTGCCTCAAATAATGGTTTGGGAAGAAACGACAGTGACGTATCGCTATTCAGCCTTGGATATTATGGTTACGAGAAGAAGTGTATTTTGAAAATATTTGAGTGTTTTCTGTTGAAACCGCCTCTTTGGTGTCGAATAGACAGTGTTTTGTGTCGGTTTACTGTTGTGGTGTGGTGAGATCGGTGTTATGTCGGGCGGTAGGAGCATCGACAAGGAGCGCAAGTCTCCTCGGGAAAGCGGTGAAGATTCCGAGGATGAAAGCGAGATCCTGGAAGAAAGCCCCTGCGGCCGCTGGCTGAAGCGCCGAGAAGAGGTAAGTCACAGCTTCACTTGTGTTTCATTAACTAATCAAGCTCACTCACGAAAATGTAGGCCACCTAACACAAAGATAATCGTCAGCTGATTTACAAGGTTAGCTGATGTTACACAAATAAGACGCAGTTAAATCTGTGTTTGTTACGTAAAATAACGTTTGTTTTAGATGTTTTTGCGCTCATGGACATGGCAAAGGCTCAAAACAATGCAGCACATGATCTTACAACATGTTGCCTTGAACATGAAGAGCTGTCACATCTGCTTATCTTGCTTGACAGCTTTTACACTCTAGTGTTTATTTTTATTGATGCCCATTGAAAGTGCAATGTATCAGTTTCACACTGCAATATTTGTTTAGATGATATTTGAATTATCGGGTATGTTGTTGATTCAAGAGAATAGATACTAACCCCCTTACTAATCTAATAAACAGTGTGTAGCGGAAGAACAGTTATTTAGTGTTTTGTCTTTCTCTGTTGGTTTTAAAATGGGCAAAGATAAAACACTGGGTAGCTATTCCACTGTTATGCAGTATTTATTGATAAAGAGAGTTATTGTTCTTTATTTAATAAGTGTAATGTTCTCTTCTAAAGCAGAGGACATCCACTGCTGTTAAACGATGGATGAATCAATGTCACTGTCGAAAATAGCAACATTCAGCGAACTCAACTTTAATAGAAACAGATTTACGATAATACGTTTGTAGTTAGCAAAGCAATCATATAACTTGATTGCATTAAATAAAACACATAAATGTATGACAGTTCTATATATGCAGCTTATTTGAATAGTTACTGTTGAAATTTCAAAATTGGGAAGTTTCTCCTGTTGCATTGTAATCAAAGTTAAAGCCGCTGCGTGAAATGTCTTCACATTTATTTATTAATTAATCAAAGTTCTGTGATCACCCCGCAGACTTTTAATGCAAAGAATGTTGGATTTATGAAACCTGGTATGTTGGTTAATTGCAGTGGTGACAGTTTAAGCTAATTCCAATTCCCGTCTTAGAAACAACTCATTCTACAGTGAAATTAAAGGAGAGGGTTATAAGTGGGTGTTAAATAAGTTGCAATTAATCAAAATGATAATAGTGGCTTATTGATACAGGGTTATACATAAAGTTACTGTAATGATTTTAGATTTTTTAAAACCTCCAATTTAGATTTGCAATATTAAAGCACTATAATTTACTGCATCAATAGAAATGTAATACCGAGTTCGAAAACCGCAGAAGATACTTGACATTGACAAACATAAATCACAATCACTGCACACAGCTGCTGTATAATACAGCTTGGAATTCATAATCAAATAATGCACATAACCAGTATTTCAAAGCTATGTACATGGATTCCTGCTGTACATGCTGGGGCCGTACATTACTGCCTGTAGCAATTTTGCACGTGCAATAATAAGAATAAGATATTGTATGATCCGTATTACACAGCCCAATATTTGGAATCCATGTACACCAATTATGGGCCATACATTCCTGCTGATCATACAATACGGGCCGAATACCCAATACTACCAATACCACTACCAATACCAATACTTTGGTGGTGCATTCCTGCTTCCCAGACCGCTACAGATAATATAAAACATTCAATTTGCCAATTCCAGAGTTGCAAGCGTTAAATTTTTTCATTTTGTTTGAAGCCAAATAAAAATTTATATTTTGGAGGTGTGAATAAAAAAATTATAACATTAATGTACATCCATCTTTATTAATCTTTCATTTGATATTCACTGTACGCTGATTAATGGCACTGAATAAACACCCAAGGGTCATACAAATAAAGTCCTGTCTTTTGTTTTTTAATGTTTCGTTGTCTCATACAGGCAAACTGTGATATATTTTTAATTTTTTCCTGTTATTGTAGATGTTTACCTATTTAGTTAATTTATAAATAGTCAACTTACAACTACTGTTATCAGTTTTGTCAAGATAACAATAATTTCTATTTTTTATTACATATATTGTAAAATTAATTACAAAGACATTATGTCACTTTCTCATCATATTACTCTCTGTTGGATACCTTTTCACAGCTAAATGGCTAAACCATTTATAATGAAATTAAGGTGCAAACTATATTATGGGTATAGTTTCCACCCTGGGGATGGATAGATTTTTTTATGAACAATAAGCTAACATTTGACCATGGTCTCACCTGATGGTAAGTGATTGCGGTTGATCAGACTCTTTTGTACATATACTGCCGGCTTAGATAGTTCCTAACTACAGTAAACTTAATAAAAATAGTAAAAAGACGCTTCATTCTGCCAAGACATATAAATAGTAATGTTGCTGTGCACATAACAAAATTCAATTCAGTGTGCACAGCACTGCAAGCATTTAAAGATTTTTGAAGCCATATTCAGCCTTGTATAATGAATTAATGACTTACTCTATAATAATAATAATAATAATAATAAATTTATTTGGGTTCACTTCAATCGTACATTAATAACATGGGCGTATAATTAATAACTATGTTATTACCAAAAATAACAAGTTGCATGCAAGATCAAAACAATATCAATAATACTTAATCCGGATTACTAAACCGTACCGACATTCAGTTCAGAAAATCTGTATCCTGGTTGTCGGTACATTAGGCCTTTAAAGGCTTTACCTGATAGTCTTCAACTTACTAACAAATGAAGCCGTTTTTAACATTGCCGTTTATCAAACTAAAACAGCAACAGTTCTACGAGTTTTAGATCTAACAACTAAAGCCCTCAAGATCGGTCCAATTATCAAAAATAGTGTTGTAAAGAGAAAAACAAAAAATTGCATATTACTATGAATTTAAAGTTCTGAGTTTTAAAACTAATTCTACCATAACATGAGTACGTCACAAAAGAAAGAATGACGAATTTAACAATACGGTGTGTTGGCACCTAGACTAGAATATCTGTATCCCAGATGCCAAGAATCTATGGCATAATAATATGTCTTGGGTCTAGGGCTTGGGGCCTTATTTGATAAATTTCGATAATACCTTCTATACATGATACAAATTTCAATACAAATACAGACATGTGGCTTCTTTCTGCTAGGCTGAATATGCATAGAAGCGGCCATTCTTCTTTTTGACCCGAAGTTTTTTTATTTTTAAGTTTTTTATATAAAATAACAGACACAATACAATTTTTTTTTGTTTTTTATTTGCTAGATAAAGTAGAACGTTTTTAAAATTTTAGGTAATAAAGTGAGCCTAAATGAAGATTTTAGCTAGAAGCGAGAAGGAAAAAATCATACTGTTTCGAAGTCTTTCATAATGCGCGGGCATTATGAATAATGCCTGTATCCTATTAATCACTTAGTCCATAGCATATTCACTTAGTTAAAAATGAAAGTTAGTTTTGGTATCAATCCATATTGATGGATTACATACATAGCTAAACTTGTGATTTTTTGTCAGTTGAATAACTCTGACTAGGTATCCAATGGCCCAATGCAGTAAAGAATAACTTGATTATTGATTTTTGTTTTACCACATGCCATGCGAAAGATCCAAGGCCATTTGACAGTAACTCACCTATGTTAAGTGACGATGCAGTCAAAGCGGTAGCACGTTGGTCTATGAAGAACCTATTCACTCTTGTCTTAGGTACCTAAATCATATTTGTCAGGAAAGCAAGCAAGCCAGAATGCTATTTAAAATTTCACTGAATTTCTAGATTTTTGGTCTCTATTTGAACTTTCGTATTTGGCGCGTCACCGATTTCCATCGAAGATCTTGTGTTCAAGGCTTCAATAAAGAGCTTATTAAACAACATTTTTACCTACTTCATACGCCACTTTCCCCTGGTATGCGTCGGTCGACGACCCGCTGCGATTCGGCGCTTGCGCAACAAATCACTGTCGCTTTCTAGGCCTAGGGTCTAATAGACCTCTGGATTAAGCAGTATGCGAGCTTTCGCCTGGTAGCACACAAGACAAGTAATCATTAGCCTGTTCACGAAATAAAAGGTGTCTAGAATGAACATTAAATCCTCATACTATTAAACATACATAATCTGACCACATTAAAAACACGGTATTTAGGTTTACCGTGAGAGGCTATGTTTTAGGAAAGCGAAATTCCCTACAGCGCAAGGAAAACAAAACTGAACTTAACTGTTGATATTGGAGCTTAGACCGAGTTTGAGTCACGCCATCCGTGTTAATTCTGTAGGATGAAATTCAAAAAAATACTTGACTTTGTGGCTGAAAGTATCTACAACAGTACTTTATTAGGCATTTTCGGATATCGAAGCAAAAATGTCACACCCAAAACATATGAATATGTTATGGCTGTGACATTTTTGCAGTATGTCTGGGAATATTTCGCAAGTAGATACTTTCTATAATTTTTACCAGTTAGAGGACATCGCTCGAGCCACTGTGTAAAGGCGTTACTTGTTCTGAGAATACGCAGGGCTGTTATTTCTGGCGCGACCGGCCTTATGTGGTGGGTTTGCCTCAAGTTTGACAAACTGCACAATACTTATCCTCACTTACTTACTGTTTCTAGATGATTTTATGGTTTCGACTATGGATGTCCATGAACATTTTGGAAATGGCAATACTTTTACCAAACCTTTCGACATCAAACTACAGCCAAAACAAAATTAATCTGGCAACGCAAACAAAAACGTGAGTGGAACCCTGTAGACGAACTCCACGACGAAACTAGTTGTTGTTATTAAGCCATCAAAATATATCTTTTAGCTAAGTAAAGTAGTGATTTCACAAGTTCTGTGGTAAATATAGTTTTAAAACAATTAAATCTATAATACTAAACAAACTGCAGAATGAGCGATGCTTGAAATAGAAGCGTTATTAAAGAAGGATACCACAATGAATGTAGTGGGTGGCACAGAGTGGTATTCCACTTCCACTAATAAATGCGCTCGGAAAATAGATGTGCTTCCTTGGTCCCGGGAATGAGAGGAATTTTAATTTGCGGATAGCGCATCATGGCGCGGCGGATTCCCGGAAACATGTATTGGAAAGCAATATTGGAGAGCGAAAAGTTAAAATGTTCCTAATTTACATTGAACATGCACTGAACCTGCTAATCTTCGTGAAGTTAAAAGGAAAGAAAATGAAAAATAATGTAATGATATCTTTATTATACTTTTTTTTTGTAAATATCGAATCAACCATTCGCTAGTTTTAAACATATAATTATATATATTATGTATTTTCAATTATTTTTTGCACTGATATCGCATTTTTAATTTTATCTTATATACATACGGAAGTTATCGGCGCAAAATGCTCCTGGAGACACTTCACTCAGTACATCTCTATTTATTTTCTTTCACCGCAATTTTTTCTTTTAAAAGCTCATTGATTCATCGATCAACACTCGTCTCCGTGCTCCATGAATTTGCAGTCGGTAATGTCGCTATTCTGGTTCACAAAGGTCGCTTTTCTTCTGATCTAGACACTTTTAACTAGCAAGTGTATCGGTATTACTGGATGCTATATTAACAAATCGTGTACTACATGTTTACATTGAGAATAAGAGTTGTAAGATTAAGTTAAGAAGAAGGATAGCCATTGTCCGATCAACGTTGTATTGCGATACTCCTAGTGCTAGTGCCCTTCTCTGATGTGCTAGTAGTTCGATACACTGTACACTATTTTTCATCCATTTCTACTGAACAAATCAGTCTCCAACAGTAATTAGGGCTGCCATAAATTCACTTGTAGTCAAGGAAGACAAGTGGCAAGGTGTAATAAATAAGTCTCTATTCTAGACTGGCCTCGCCTTCGTTGAGGCACAGATTGCTAAATTATGTTACTGCGTAAGTTGAGGTCGCCTTGTGTCCAGGCAACACTCGTCAATTGCCAAATCGCGCAGGTTCCAATGTCAAATTAGGTAGTTAATGGCCCGCAACTCGAGACTTCTGTTTTGCGAAGAGGAAAGTAGGTAATTGATGGAACGGGTTATTCTACTGACGATAATAATGTAATACCTAATAACCCATTCAAGACTGACAATCAGAAAATAAGGATAAAGTACTAATAATTATTTTCAAATATACCTTACTACTATTTGTAAGAATGTTGGTCATAAATCAGGTCAGTCAGTTCATTCATCCGTGAATTTCATGTCATCTTCAACTAGAACATTCTATGTAGGTTTGTTCTTGATAAATCGATGAACCTAAGTAGGGACATTAGTCATCATTCGATTTTCGGCTAGCACTGATTTCATTATCATTATCAAATATTGTGTAAGAGGATTTATTGTACCCAAATCAATTAATTGATTATCGTTTCGTCTTGTCAAATAATCATTATGACAGTTTATAATCCGAAACACAAGTGCCTCTATTTATATCTATTTATAAATTCAAATATATTTACTGTACCCTTGTGTACTGTTTCCTTGCAATCAACATCCACAGTTCCGTCCATTTTTACCGCGCCGCGCCTAGAACTCTGTAACCGCGTAGTTGAGTCATTCATCATCGTAAAAAATTGCCTCTCATTTTTTAACATCTAATTTTTTACAAGTGCACCCAGCCGAGCGGACGTCCACCTCTACTGTCATATCGAATCTCGCCGTATTGCGACGTAATAAGAATTATAATTATTTGATTTCGTTTGTTTAATCACACTTTCATCGCGGGGCATTGACACAGATGTTGGGTCATGGTGGTTTTTGTCGTGTTTTTTGTACTGAAGTGAAAATTACCTTCACATGGTCTCGTGTTAGAACGGTCACAGACTTTTCGGTCTGCGAGTGAAAGTGATCTTGAGACCTGCCACATTATGGCAATTCTGCATTTTTGCACGATGCTCGCGAGACGTCATGTTTGCAGATGTCATCATTACCCATCAAATCTAATTCCTAAGAAACTCAAAATTTGTATTATTTGAGTAAGTAATAGAAAAACGATCTGTTACAGAGATGTGATTTGAGTAGCGTGAGTAAATGACGTCGTTAGTTTCAGATTACTTACTGAAGTAGAAGTAAGAAGCAGCCGATGCTGTTACACTGCTGGCTGCCAACACTGACGAAGCCAGAAATTTATTTATTATTTATTTATATATTCATCATAGGAAAACTTACAGCCAATTAAACAGTAAAACAAAAGTAAACAATAAAAGAAACTAGGCCAATTACAAGTTTCCACCTATAGATATAAATCTCAGTATAAAAGTTGTTACGTACAATACAATTAAACAAAAGGAAAGCTGTCCACTTGCCATTGACATAGAATTAACTAGATCGGCAAACGCGACCTGCGCTAAAACCGTAGAGGCCATGTAAAATCAAACTACTAAAATAATCCGGTTCCTAAAGAAAAAAATATTCATGAGATGACGTAGAAATCAAACTGAATGTGTCACGCGTTCTCGATATTTGTATATTTATTATTCTTGTGAATTGTTATTACTCTGCCTACGCGTGTTTTTTATAAATTTAAAAGACGTGAATGGAGAGCAGTATTTTTTTGTTTTTATAAACTACTTGTTACATTATTTCTGACAGTGACAGTTCCGATTCAGCTCACGTCGTATGTTTTGACTTCGGTTTATTAATAAAATTTAAAATAATTATCTTCCGGATTTAAAAACATGCGTTTTTATGCGAGTATTCTAATTGCGATGTATAGTTTTTATTTTTATCAAGACATCCTTGAAATGTTAATGCGTATTTAAAATGTAGAGTAATTTGATGGTTTAATATTACACTTTTATCTTGTTTGAGATGATTTCTTTTTTCAATTTGAACACAGTTTTTTTTTAAATGGCTCTAACAATTAATATAATTATGTCATTTTATTGATAAGTTTCTTTATTTGCATGTGATAGGGAGTAGGGACCTATCACAGATGCTTATCATCTTTAGCGTTTTTGGAACCTCCGCTCTACTATAGAATATCAACGCTCTATGTTGAATATATCTTTGATTCATTTTACTTCGGGACCGCCCGAGGACAGGTACAACAGTTAGATCATTTATTACCACCATCATATTTCCTCGTCCGCCTCATTACGGCCATTTGCACGGCGACCGCGATTTATGTCCAGGCTTATACCTAATTGAATGCTAATGTCGCCAGCGCGGTGTCGCGTCGTGTCGTTACCTAACTAGCCAATCGGAAAGGCGCTACTGGCTACGCAGAGTACTGCGTAGTTTGTACCGAACTGCCACAGCGTAACCGTCAGTTCCTAAGTAGCTGGTGCAGGTTAAGTATCAGTTTGTACGTGGTAACTTGGTAAGGCACATTATCACAAGGCCAGTCGGGCAACCAACGACCCTGCGACCTCTACAACGGCTAACGATGGATTATAGGATTCTAGCCCCGCGGCAAGTGTAACAGAAACTGTTTAATGGGTGTTGTTGACGTAGCAACCGGTATACCTATTAAACGTTTGATCCGTTCTGTCAATGGACTTTCGGAGAATTCCCCTTCCATTCCATGTCAGATCGACTTAAATGTAGATGTTAAAAACACAAATAGTCTTGGTACAGTTAAATGGTATGTTAGAAATTACTCGAATACGTACAAAGCGTTTTGATTTCTCATTTATAATTCGGGGAGCAAAGGAATGGATCACCTTACCAGCGTCATTGTTTCCTGACAAATATAATCTGGGAAATTTGATGGCTAGTGAACCGGTATCACAAAATAGAAAAGTACAGAAGTCAATCACATGTATGTACTTCACTTTTTATACCTACGCTCGGCGTTCGCGCTAGGGTTATCAGCTTTAGCTTATGCACAAAAAGCTATCGTGGAAGTGGCACTCGTGTCTAGTTGCTTGATTTATCGTTGAGAATGAAACGGGAAGAACGGAAATATAACAACTAAAGAAATAACTAAAATATTTCAATTTCAATGTTATTGTTATATTACTTTGTCACAGAAAATATCTAGCTATCTATCTCGGGCGCGGCGGCCGGCTCGCCAAGCAAAACCTACACCTTTAATTACCTACTTACCTACCTAACTGTTCTGTGTTAAGTTAAACAAACCATCGAAATACAACCAAATACCTTACCTCTTTGAAACAACTGGTAGCTTAAAAAACGACAATTCACTGTTAATTGTTTATGTTGAATTTAAGCAACCGTCCACTAAACAATTATAATAGCTTTTTTTGTTGCTCCATTTTTGCGCAAGAAAGTTCACAGACGCTTGTCTCAAGCGGATGGCACTCGCGCTCGCACTGCTCCGAAAGACTCCGAAACACGGTGTCTATGTGTGCGTTGCTCGAGCGCACTTACTATGTTGATCGATTTCTGTACTATTTTGTGCCGGTATCTTCTAGGCAAGCATGCTCCATCGTCGACCGCGTCGTCACTTACCAGCAGTTGAGACCGCGGTTAAATGTAAGCCTCATATGTTAATAAAAATCACTTAGAAGTGTTAAACTTTTTTAACAAGACCGGTGTCTATTGATCGTAAAGTAATTTATAGCACATTTGCACAATGTGTGTGACACCGCAACTGTTTTTCGCCTGGATAATTGTCTTTGTCTCCCAGTCTGTCCATACATTCCATATCGATTTCAGTTCAATAGAAAGCTTTCAGGCATGTTTCCGAAAATAATATTCCATAACTTCATGTAACTTGCGCCGTTTTTATCGTTTGCCCTTTATTTAAATTCGGATTTATCTCGTATAAAATCAAGATACTTTTGCTATACCGTAGCAAACTCCGTAAAGGAAACGAACCTTCGTCAAAAACAAAAACTCCAACTGTTCAACTTATTTTCCTTAAGATTATAAATCCCACTGAGAGTTAATCCAGTTATGATTCACTTAGCTTAGCTTTCTGGTAGGTAATGTACTGAAAATCTTTCTGTTACCGTTTTATGATAGCCAAGGAGATTATTACTTAGCCGTATTAGCTACAGCCTCGTAGTCTATGTCATTATTAACTGGTTCTCTCATAATACCAAAACGCGTCCGATCATGTCTCCCTTGCATCAGATGCAGATCTGATTACATACTTAATTAAAACTGTCTGTAATGGTAATGTTACCCATATTACCTCTTTGGAAAGCTACATCGGTTCTGGGAAAGCTCAATATGCTTTTACTGTTGCGGTGTTGAGTTACTCGCTAATTGATGGGAGGATCGATGATAAGGGACCTGGATGGGTAGTGAGCATTCCTGTCCTGTCAACAAGAACCCGCTTGTGCTAATAAATGACATTAAAACCTTGCCCTGCGTTATTATGCACTGTCGATAAACAACTGTTGTAAAAAGGCCATTCATTTGAGGCAATTTTGATAGTCAGACTTTATGAATCCTGTTCTTGCAAGATCGTTGCCTGTATATTGAAGAGTTAAGTCTTCTGTTATTTCTTATTATTCTGCCTAAATCATGGCAAGCTGAGAATATAGTACCTACAACATGCGGCTACCGGCATTGACGTCGGTTGTGACTAGTGATGGTTACGTTAGGACTCATTGCGTCGTGAAAATAACATCATTGTTTGCACGCTGTCGGATTGCGACATTCGCGTCTGAAATGTCATCGTGTATTGGATTGGCTCGCGTAATGTTTGTACAGAGGCCGACGTCCACGAGACAGATTTGTTTGCGCTGTTAACAGCGACGCCCTTGCTTTCTTTAGACAGTCTCAATTGGTGATATTTTTGGGAGTCTACGTTCTTTGTTGGTTTAGTCGTAGCAATCAGGAGTTGTGATTGGTTGGACAATTCAGCAGGGGTTTTCAGGTCTTTATAATATAATAATTCGAAGTTTATAAAGCCTACAGTAATAGCTGAGGTTGAAAATGAAACAAACATAAACTGCACTTCCGTTCTTTTAAATGCCTTTTGAATGATGTTTTTTAAAATAATAGCCTGACTTGATAGAGGCAGGCAGTTCCTCGTGTATTACCTAATTTCGTATCTGCCGGTCGAGCGTGACGGTGAGGCCAGACGTTCAGCAGACGAGAGAAAGGCGGTGAGTCAACCACGCACAGTGCATTGATCTCTGCTAGTTACGTGGCTAGGTGTTACGAGAAAGGTTCTAGGGAATACGGTTGTGAAAGTACTAAGCTTACGTTATAAACCTAAAACCGAAACGAAACCATTACAACTGTACAAAGAAGCTGTTTAAACGCCTACGGCACATCACAGAGTAATCAACGTCTCTACTACGACTAGTCATTGCTAACGAACAATGGCTTGATCAAATTAGCGACTGGATCCTAAAAGAGACCTCATAATAGGCTGAATTTTGACAAAACATGGCTATTATGAATAGAGGGACGCAGTAAATATCTAGAATTTGTGTAGAGAAGGATGGCAGCGTAATGAGAATTTGAAGATGCCTACGGTACCTGATACGTCAAGTTTGTATTGATTGGGCATCACAAGAGGTTTAAAGGATATCTGGCACAATGCCAGGCAACGAGAGTCTGCATGCGACATTTGATAAATGTTCCCTTAGCTACTTTACTATAGAGTTTATTTCGCAAAAAAAATGCGATTCCTTGCAATCATGTTGAAGCTAAAATATCCACAAACAGTCAAACACTGAAAACTCAACAAGACCCTGTGCTTGTATAGTTATAGGCGCCTGTGGCATTGAATGTGGCCAATAGTCCGTGACAATGGCTGCTCGACGGACCTGAAATATCTAGACATTTTCGAATAACTAAGTGCAAACAATTCCTGCCAAATGACTAAGCAAACTTGAATCTAATGATTTAACATACACAAGCTGATCGTGATATCGGTTTCTGTTACTTTTAATAGTATCAACTCCGTGCTTGACAACGACATTATTACGACTGCAGTAAAGATCAAAATCCCTTCCCATCGTTTTAGTATTTAAATCTCGTACCTTGCCAGAGAAGTATGTTATTCAGTCAGCCAATTAATTAGTTATTAAATTGTGAACTATACTGCAAACCATATTCAGTAAATTGATTGCGTCTGCAATATTAAGTTTATCGCACACCAGAAAACACGCACTCCTCGCGCCAAAACAGGCAGGCAATGGTAGGGACTTGCAGGCTATGGAGGGAAAGATACCGACGGCCAACAAGATGGTTGCGATCAAGTTGAAGGCGACGATAAATCGCCGGCTCCCGCCGCTGCCAGTGCAAATTGCAGCGTGGGTTCCATAACACTGCTTCGTTATGCGGAACTCGGCTGGTCCAAGGCACGAGAGAAGTAGTCCACTGAGGATTCCTATTACATTCCTAGACCGCAAGGGTACAATACAATACAATACAATAATACTTTATTGAACACCAATAACCAATAAATAAAAATGCACACAAAAAATTTACATAAGAATGGCAGAACAACGGGCGGCCTTATCGCATTAAGCGATTTCTTCCAGGCTACCTTAGGATGGACAGGAATTAAAGATTCAAAAAATTACGGTTGGTGTTATTACAGTTACAACTTACATACTAAGAACAACAATAAGACAACAAAGTATAATTAATTATATAATACTATATAATTACTTAAGAAAATAAAAACAATACATATAATATATATTAAATACTAATACCATACACTTAAAACCATAAATATAATAATCTAACATAGCGTGGTACCTAACCTAACTGATGACAGCAAGCAGAAATTAATGATAAAAACAGAACTTTTGTCCATCAAAAATCAAAATATTACTGGTTATCGTTATTCCGTTGTCAGACTCCACGACATATGTTGGAAATTGTTAGTAATTATATTTATCTTCCCAATAGAAAGTTATCCTAAACAGTGAATAATGTGCTTCTTAAAATACTTTTAAATTAAGTTCACCGCGAACTTATGTTTTGTATCTTGTACCACAAGAGAAACGCTTGATATGGACAACCACAGATCGGTTGCTACCTGCCTATTATACCTCGTTACTAGACCCAAGTCTAGCCGCTTCAAACATTTCTAAAAGGAGCGCTGCAGCTCCAGAACAGATGCTAATCTCTGCTTTACTAAACTATTAGAGCAAACAACTCGCGATAACTTTCGCTGGGAGATATGCGTCTATGTTACAAATATAACTGGTCAAAGTTCCCATTTGTATCTATCGGGAGGATGGCTGGAAACGACGGCGGCGTGCGTCACGTCTTTGTACACAAACTTCTCTTGTATAGATTGTGCTTGGATTTTCTTCATTGTAATTTATCGTTGTTCGCTATTAGGGTGGACAATGGAAAGTTTTAAGCACCCCGACGAATACTTTGCTCGATATTGAGTTGAGACCCAGTTTGAGTTACGGCTTTTGTGACCAGTGGGCGGATCTCCCGCCAATGCTAAGATTTCTATAGCCAAGTTTTGGAAAATATGGCCATTAAGAGCGAGTTTCCAGACTCTAGTGGCACAAAAAATATGACACAGTTTGGTGGTTATATCTAATATCGCAGAAAAGTCACCCCTCTGCGAACTGTTTAACAAGCGGTATACGCACACGCTGTATCCTAATTAAGCGAGTAGATGATTTGTAGCTTCACTTATTGAAGCTGCTGGAGTTATTTATAGCTGTCGCCTCTGCTTCAACCTCTACTTCCCTTCCAAGACTTGAAACATTTGAGACCAGCTAATGTGGATTGTGAACCTGAAACTTATAATGATATTAATGGTTGCTTTTCGTCAGGTCGAGTATGGTAGGTACCTTTAGTTGATCACAACATAGTCCTGTTTCTATAAATATTCTATCATATGAGGTAGTTGAAATTTATTGCACGCGTTATATGCAAATAGTATTTAAATAAAATAGCCTTTATTGCCCTTAATACATAAATTACACGTACTACAACTTAATAAAATATAATTATAAGTAAAATATCTCTTTTTAACAACTAAATGGTACAAATTAATTTTGTTTGGGCACCCAATTATGGATATAGGCCTCCTCCATGCAATGCCATTCCTGTCGATCTCGTGCTATTCCGGTCCATGCCACGCCTGCCACCTCAACGATGTCGTCTCGCCATCTTTTCTTTTGATGACCTCTCGTCCGTATGCCGTCCCTCGGGTACCAGTGAACAATGCGCTCACTCCACCTGCCGTCTGTGGCTCGGGCAAGGTGTCCTGCCCTGCAAATAGTATTTACTCAACCCATATATTATAATTTAACAAAACAAAATAAAGCGTCAACACATACCTAATTGGTTCTAAGTTGTAACTTTTATTTAAAGTAAGGTATGTAGTAGTAAGAAAGAAGCTCTTAGAGTTAGTAAGTTGAAATGGCAATGGGCAGGCCACATCGCTCGTAGAACTGACGACCGATGGGGAAGAAAGGTTTTTGAGTACCGACCACGAACCGGAAGACGCAGCGTTGGCCAGCCCCCACTCGGTAGACCGACGATCTGGTGAAAGCCGCGTGGAGCCGATGGATGCAGGACCTCCTGCATCCATCAGCTGCCTGCAATCTGCATCTCAGAGAGTGCCACTTAGGGCACTCTGGGGGAGGCCTATATTCAGCAGTAGACTCTTCAGGCTGTTGATGATGATGAAGGTAAGTATAAGGTTACTGTTGGTTTTAAAAGAAAATACCGTTGTATACTCTGACAGATTCTTTGTCACTTCTTACTTATATCTTGCGTTTAATTTTAACTAACAATACTCGGCTTGGCTATACCTAGCTTCGTGACCCAACTTTTTGCGAGCATCCTCAATGCTACGGTCAGTAAGTAGCACCAGCGGATGGTTTGCCTTTTACCTTTTTGTTGAGCTGACCTTTAAGTCTATTGAGTAAAAAGGTTTCCTTGTTACAGGAAGGGTGTAACATAACAGGGGGGTGCTATGTTAGGAATCCGTTAACGTATCTACTTATTTGCATACTTTCTAACGTCACGATCATGTCCTAATCTGATCAGAAGAAGGAAACGTTCTAAATTCTCCGTCTTAATTGTCTTCTAAGTATGGTGGCCATTAGGCGGTCATCGCAGCCATAGAGCACGAGGGTTGACGCGACGGGCATGCTAACTCGTTTACTCGCCGGTTAATGTGTCGTCGCATCGTGAATCACCGACAACTGATCATTTATGGCGCCCTGTCGGTATGCACTGACAAAATATGTTGCCATTAATCTTCACCTTTGCAGATTCAAGTGAAGATTACAGCTGCAATTCGGTTCGAGGAAATCTTGCACTGAAACCGGTGCTGCCCACGTGTTATTATGATTGGGTATATTAGTACTTACCATTGTATTGTAATTTGATACTTCTTTGAAACTACAAGCTAATATAATTACTTATTTCTTATTTAATTAGTTACTTTCGAAGAATCCAAGTCAGCAAATATTTTTATGAGTTTGCAAACTGATCCTTTTTAAGTTTCTTCGCAAGATTTCGCTCTTTAAGAGCGAAAAATTACTCTGGGAAAAAATCTCATCTTGCTTTGATTGTCATAGATAAATGACCCGGTAGATACAACATGTAGGCACAAGTGATGGAAACTTGTTTAATATGTGATGTGATTCACCAGCGCAACGGCCGGCCCTGAGGCGCGGAGCATGCCCAATGCGCGCCGGTGATTGACTCGAATTAACTGTATTGTGTTATGGGACTGCCTACATGTCGATGGAAACACGTGTAGATGCAGCTTTTCTAGGTTTGTAGCACATTTTTTTCTTCTGCCATTATTAGACGCTTCATGTTCTTCTGTAGCTGAAATCAACTAACAGGACATCGAACTCTGATTAACTGTAAACAACCAGCTGCTGCGCAGAATGTTGCATTGTATGCTCATACCTTTTATGATTTTGTGTTCCTGGTAACTCTATTTCTCACGAACACTGTCATACTAAAGCTTACCACCCACAGATTAAATGCCATGCAAATTTCAAGTTTTTTCTGCGTGATCATATTCAGTAACAACAATAAAATTGCTCGGTTTTTTGCTCCGTGCAAAAAGCGGCGCCTGAGTCGGCAGCGGCGGCGCCGCTCGCAGTTCGATGACGTATTATTTCCTACCCGCATTGTACCAGTGGACCAGTACGGTGTTCAAACATGAGTCATTAATCATAATCATTGATCAGCAGGCGAATTAGAAACGTTTGTTTGTCTTTCACTTCGTGAATGGGTTCGACAATCTCACGCTTTTATGAAAGGGGAAAGTTTGATTTGTGTTATGTGTAAGTTCTTTTTATCGTGATGGATTTTTCCACTTTAATGCAAAACATGTTTATCTAAATATAAATTTAATTGTTTCTTGTAGATACTAACAGTTTTTAATGACTAGGTATGAATATTATGAATGACGTCGGAATAAATGATGCATATCATTCATATTTCTGATTCTGACTGTATTGCTTTCATTACAATATTTCAATTGCGTTCTAGCGATTGCATAATCAAACTTGATTAGTTAATCATAGCTTTGCCCTATCGCTCATATCTGAACTATGAAAAATTAAACATCGATGACATTTCGATGCCAAGACTTTAAGATCAACGATAACAAACAAGGATCTAATGAATTATTCATAGTGGAAAACTTCGCCTATTCGGTGTAAGCTCGCATTTGGAGACCTAGCTATCGAGAAACGGGTCAGAGTAGATATTTGATAGGATAAAGGCTGCATGAGCTAACTTGTAAAGTAGAGAAAAAGTAGCAGACGCTCAGTACAATACAAAAGGTACTACAAGTAGCAGAGGAATGTCACTAGACACTGTAGATCATAAATAAACTATTATATCAGTTCACCGAAATGTTGTCTGGTAGAGTCTAAATAGCACGAGAAATAATTCATTCTTGGTGCATCCACCAAGGAAGTTCCCTCGGCCCCAAACTTACAATTTATTGTATGAGTGAGAGCACCTCATGTCACGCCACCAGTATTTTGACTTTTGCCCTTTGCTATGAACGCTTCTCCGCGAAAGTTTAATCATATGCAATAATATGTATGTTCTTGGCGACATGCTTGAATTTAAAATAAAATGTATTAAATACTAATTAACACGTGCTTGATGTTTAGAATATTTGTGTTTTTTACTTCATTGTAAAGATGTTGAATTCATGCAAATATTTTTTTTTACTTGCTGACATCTTCGTCGGATGTTCTTTTGTAAACGTTTTGAACGTAAGTGGCAGTGTGCATCCCCGAACCCATTGTAACGTCGGCTGATAGTGACAAATGACGCACGTTGGGGCGCGTCCTGTCTCCCATGCAGGAGCAAGGGACTACGTGACTTTATACGCGGAGTTTTAATGTATTCCGTCAATATCACAACCATAGACTTGAGCCTCGCTTTTTTACGAATAACTTTTTTATTTGCCTTCTTCGATCTCGTCTTCACACAACGTCATGGTAAATAATAATGAATCATCTCATTATCTATCTATTTATAATTTATTTTTTGTATATTGCTTATATTACATTATTATTGGGAAATTCATTTGGTATTTAGATAGGTGATGAAATAAATTATTTCATATGACTCGTTGCTCTTTCATGTTTAGGGATAGCTAGTCCACGTCGTGCACCGCCGCCGCTTGTGTTATGTTATAAATGCAATTTTATTTGCCTAATATTTAGGAATGTATATGGATGTTGTATAATATCAATATTTAGCTCGTTTTATAAATCTGATCTTTGTATGCTATATCTTGCTCCAGTATATCAATAATACTGTAAATGATTTTCTTGTAATATATTTATTTCTACTTTGCCATTCGTAATTTCAGAAAATTATAAAATTAAGATACCAAAAATTTTTCTCAATTTCTTTTAAATTATACCTAGAGTTATTGTCACGAAGCTCGGAGGTATGACCAAATTGTTTGTTTCTATTGTACATGTATATATTTGCAGTTTAGCGATATGATATGCTTTAAGTCGCGACTCAAACGCTGGCTTATCGAGCAGACGTTCTACAGCTTCGAAGAGTTTGTAGAATGTAAGGTAGATTGACATAAGATTTTTTATTCAATTACTTAATATACTAAGTATAATATTTTTCTTTATTTTGTTTTGTTTATTATTCAATTTTATTATGATATTCTTCTTTGACATTACATTATTATCGATTATTATAATTATGACACTGTGATTCAGTTCTGTGATTGCTGGGTATACAGAATAATTACTTTTTTCAAAGAAATTTGTATTTGTGACCGACTTGTAATGTTTCTTACCAATAAAATGATTATGATTATGATTATTTTATGTATATCTACCTACTAGCGGCTCGCCCCGGCTTCGCACGGGTATAATAGTTTTCGCAGCGCACGCGATGTAAAGAATATTTTAAGTAATTTTTTTACACTTTGGGTTACATTATTGGAGGTTTGGTAACGACCCCCTATTTTTTTTTGAAAATATAGCCTATATCACCCGGGGATAGTGTAGCTTCCCAACAGTGAAATAATTTTTCAGATCAGTTCAGTAGTTTCGGAGCATATTCGATGCAAACAAATAAACAATCAAATCATTCCTCTTTGTAATATTGTTATAGATATACAATGACATAATATCTTAATAACAACAGTCACCAATATGTTTCTAGAATTTTTAGTAGCATTTATCAAGTTCTAGGTACGGCTACGGACCCGTTTCAATAACACCTATGAGGAAAACCAATAACCTGCGTTATGGTCGTTGGTTGGTTACTTTCTAAACATTTTCTCTTAGCTGGACTCGTAAAAGGGTAGTAAGGGTAATAGTTTGAAGAGGAAAAATTGTTTTAACGGAAGAGTAGCAAACAAGCGTATTATTGGGATCCCTCCTGGTGGGAACAGGCCAAAGTAGACTATGGAAATCTGTAACAAGTGCCACTAACGAGTTGGTTGTTCTTCAAGGTAATACTCTTTAAAGTGCTGCATACACAGATCCTATAGGATCTGTAGCTGCATGCTGATATAGCTCCGAGGACAGGCTGCTGGTGGAGGCTAATAAAACTGTGACTGGGCTAAATCTGTACATTGAATAATTTTGAAATTTTTTATTGCATTACGCTCTTTATCGACGTAGAAATATATTTATTTTTTATTTTTAAACTACTGAACGGATTTCGCTGAAATTTTGGTATGGTTATAGCGGATTTTTCGGAATAACATTTAGGTACTTTATGTTTCAAAAACGGCCACAAAACGGAACTGTAGAACTTTTGGTCTACATTAAAATTTCATATTGGTCCTCAATCACGATTAAGCGGTCAGTAAGGATTATTTGTCCGCCTTCAATCAAAACGTGATATAATCATCTGGTTGAACTCCAGTTTAATAGTAGTTTTATAGCTTGAAGCTTTCTCTACATTATAACGATATCTAAGATCCTTATTATGATTTCGTAAGTAACAGGCTAAGAAGCGTTAAGAAAATGGCAAAGTTTAACTTTTATTACTGCGGCTATATCTTAAGTTTTCCTCACGCTTACGGCACTGTGGCTTTGGGTACTTTATCTACATGATGTGTTAGTTTTTAGGGTTCCATACCGAAAGGGTAAAACGGACCCTATTACTAAGGCTCCGCTGTCTGTCTGTCTGTCCGTCTGTCACCAGGCTGTTTCTCATGAACCGTGATACTTAGACAGGTGAAATTTCCACAGATGATGTATTTATGTTGCCGCTATAAAAAACAAATACTAAAAAAGCAGAATTAAATAAATATTTAAGGGGGCTCCCATACAACTAACGTGATTTTCTTGCTCGTTTACAAGATGAGTCATAGATGGCGCTGCTTTAAATAGTACTGCTACTCAACACGAGATGGCACGGATAGATAATGGTACGGAACCCTTCGTGCGCGAGTCTGACATGCACTTGGCCGGTTATATTTAGGCAGCCTCTCTTTAGATATCATTATTATTTTGTACTACCAAGTCATCCCGACGCTCATCAATGTTTTCTTTAGTGTACTATCATGGTTGTAATATCGAGAACTATCTTTCATCTTATTTTAATAACCGCTAGCTTAATATTGTCTGCGCAAGTAGAGATGTATAATGAAGCTCATGAAATCGTTTCCACTATAATTTGAATCCCTGCCAGTACTCCGCCCCCGAGGATTACGGTGAGGTACCCGTTAAAGCCGATTATGTAATGAGCAACTATCTATGTAGCTAGGTAGGTAGTAGATTGATACTTGATATCAGTTTACTTCTAGTACTAGGTATTTGTAGAACAAGGACGGTTAGTTTTTTGTTGCCAAATTATTATTTGTTTTGTAATGTAATATTAGGTAGAGGAAAATTGCACATTAAAGAGAAGTTAGAGCTTATTTACTACATGCATAATGTAAAAACGAGTAGAGTAAAGAGGCTTTATACTGTCTGCTTAGAACTAACAAAAATATGAGGACTGTCCAGGCTTAGGATCCATTTTCCTAAGGTCTTAACAGCCCTTATAATATGTATTTTAAATATTTTGTCTCCATCAGTTTAATAATATATGAAACAGTGATGTGAAATCTGGATACCTGACTTTTTCAAAAAGTAGGTTTGAGCGTGGGTTATACATGATAAAGTATTTTTTAAAATATTTTATAAAAAGATTACCAGGCAGCGATAACTAGATATGAACTATAGTTTTTTTTTTAATAATAAATCATACCATGTAGAGATGAATAACTGAGGATAACAAATGCGCATCCTGTGTTCCTGTGTTTATTATTTTGTTTAATTTTAAACAATTAAATTTAACAAAGCTGAGTTTTACTATTCGTATTATACAAGGAGCCGCGGGCAGCCGATGGATGCAGGAGACAAGCAGCTGCTCAAAGTGGCACTCTGTGGGGGAGGCCTATGTTCAGCAGTGGAAGTCTTCGGGCTGTTGATGATGATGATGATGATGATCATACAAGGACTTGCACCCAAAGACTAATATCATCAATTATTATAATATGCAGATAGGTATGAAATAAAGATTCATAACGTAACGTCGTTTCTGGAGAATTGAGCTGATCTTGTAGAGTAGTAGTCATTTAATAGTATGTCTAGTGTCTACTTCATTAGTCACAACGTTACTGGTACTGAAACGTTGCAAATAAAACACGCCTCACAACTTAAACCTTAAAGAATGCTTTTGCCGCAATATCCATTTCACCTACATCTCACGTTACCTCCGACATTGTTTTAACAACCTTTTACTGCAAATAAATGAATGTACCACATAAATCAATTTAAACAATCACCGTCGCGATTGACGTCACGTAATTCGCAACAGTTGTGCGAAACGCTGACGCACCGGGCTGGGGTACATTTAGTTGATGAAGCTTTATACTATACCTAATGTAGTCTGGTCTCCTTTCGCAAAACTTCTACTTTTTTATTATCAAATAGGACTAGTTTCGCTTCGCTTTTCGTAATTACACATCAATAGCTCTCTGTCTCTCTTTCATCTGTTTCTTGTCCTTGGTTATTTTTACATCCATTATCAACGAAAATTCTAAGAGCTATACGGCCACTTTAGTTCTTTAATTTTCCTTTGTTTTATCAGTTCCTTTGCACTAAAAGGTAAAAGGGTCAATTTAGTTTTTCAGTTTTAACGTTCTATATTATTTTGTTCCGCTATATCATATTTACTTCCCTTAAAACCTTTTTCATCTATGACGATTGCATTGATCCATCGATTGCCACTTTTGCTTTTGCCTCCAATCTTTTTACATCGTTCTTCTATTATTTACTTGTGTTTGGCATCCCTTATATTGTACTACACATGGAGCGCTATCACACAGGTAAAAGTCATTCACCTTTTTACGTCACTGCTTATATAAGTGTAGAGAATGCTCACGGCAACTTTATTGCTGATTACTGACCTGATAGGTTGCTCCGTAGCAATGCGATAAGAAACGCCGTTGACGTTGAGAATACCACGACATTCAAAAGTTCCAGAAATTGCACTCTGATATTCACCAGATTTTAGTTTGTTCGTATACTCGATATATTGGCTCTATTTCGAATGTCTATCTCTAGCAGGACCATAGACTATAAAATTCTTATCGTCAGTATTGTATTGCCTAGAAAAATCGGAACGAGCCAGTGGTACTTAGTAATTAATTAACTGTGCAAAAGGGTAATGCAAAGATAACCCATCTCATGGATATTAAACATTTCAGTTCTTGAATGAGTTTGAGTTTCAGATCTCGCTCACGATTATCTTGGTACTTGAAGCCTAATTGGTAGTTAATTAAAAGATCTACATTTTAACACGATTATTATTCTCGCACGGTTAATATCATGATTATTTTAGAACCGGTTAGCATGACGACACGAATGAATGCAGCGAGTCAATTATACTGAATCCTCTGATGGAGCATTTACGGCAATTAGTTGATTGTGTTCTATTTCGAACATATCGGTATTTCGTTTAGGTTCTAGTTCTACATTTACTCAATGCAAAGTTAGAGAGAGTATACGATAGTGATATTGAATTTGCCTTATCTGTGCAATATGTTGCCACTAACCGTGAAATCAAGTATCAAAACGGTAGACATCAATGATAAAAACAATAAAACTAATACGGAATCAGATACTGATGCTGAATAATAGTCAGTATCAGGCACTAATGACTTATATATCCTCTACCTTAATCTGAAGAATGTTAATGGTCCTGTATGGGCATTGTAAATAATTATTTTTCTCTCAATGGATAAACTATCAAGGTATGTTCTCTGTAATTGGTACAGTTTCCAGACAGAACCCTCCATATTTAAAGCTCGTTTACAAAATATAAAATAAAAGAAAACCCTGTGTTTGCGCGCTGCAGTGAAAATGTAAATTTTCCGCTGTATGGTTTTAACATTCAATTATAGTCAGGTCTGGTTTCATTTTCAGATTGGCATTGCGTGGAATGAACCATTGTGCCGAAATATTGAAAATTAAATTTTGTTTCCTTGCTCCGACTTTTTTATTTTACTTTAGTATTTTGTCATTTTTCAATGACTTATATATAATTTGACTTCAATATATCGCTTATTAAAAAATAAGTACTTATAGCACAATGGGAACATGGGGAGGGTTGGAAATTTTAGCATAAAGGAAATTGGACCAGATAGGATGACAAAGGATGAAAAGAAAAAGTGAACAACAAGCAAACAGAAAATTCATGTTCCGTGATTTATCAACTCGATATTGTGTGTGTGACTGAAAATTAAATAGAGTATTATTTTTTATTTTGTAGCGTACCAACCGATCGACGTCGCTGATTAAACTCTATTAATATTCATTGTCTTCTGATAATCGCGATGTTTACATATTTTTTAGATTGTGTATTAAAACCGTTAATGATAATCAAGCTAAAAAACAAAACAGTTGTAAACATGTTGGCTCACCCAACTGACCACTGCCAATTAACTACCTGACAAACTGTTGACACAAAGCACTGCTCGTTCTGCCCTGAGGTGTGGCCACACGTTGTTGCAGTGATTTACGAGACTCGAGCCTAACAACCCCATGTTCGTGGAATATCCGCGGTTCATGCTGGTCGTGGTCTCCGGTGCTAACGCTAAACACGAGTAAACAGCAAAAGCCACAATACGTTTGTCGTTGTCTCTATTATTAAGATGATCATTAGGTACATGAATGACGAACCCTAAATTTTAATTTTTTTGGCTCATTTGTTACCATCACTCTCACGATTCTCATTGTTCTCATCACAAGTTATATTTTACACATTACTCCTATGGGGTTTCATCATGATCAACAGCCAGGTCGCCACTCGAGAACTTTTCTTCCCTATCGGTTAGCAGTTCCACAGGCGATGTGGCCTGCCCATAGCCTGAACAACTTGCTAATTCTAAGAGCTATATCGGTCACTTTAGTTCTCCTGCGGATCTCTTCATTCCGGAGCTTATCTCGCAGGGAAACACCGAGCATAGCTCTCTCCATAGCTCGTTGCGCGACTGTGAGCTTACTAATGAGGCCAACAGTAAGTGACCACGTCTCAGATCCATAAGTCATCACTGGCAACACACACTGATTGAAAACCTTTGTTTTCAGGCTCTGCGGTATTTATCTCTATGTATTTGGCTCTATGGGGTTTAGGGTCTTCTTAGTATATTATGGTTTTAACATCCAAGTAATATAAGTTCATGTATTTTGTGTTTCCATAATTATCCATCTCTTTCACGTCCAGAATTCCATACGTGCTACATGGAACTGCTAGGCGATCATGTAACTTGATTGCAACCGGTAGAAACACAAAAATGTATGGATTTGACAGTTCCAATACGCAGCTTATGTGCATAGTTACTGTAGAAATTTTCAAGTTCGTAATAAAATTTCTTCGGTTGCATTGCTATCAAAGTACAGTGATCACCCCGCAGGTCTTTTAAAATGTTTGTTTGCTATACACTCTTCACGATGAAGTTTAGTGTTACATGTTCTTCAAAACATTCCTGATGCGCTGGCTGGCTCTACGTGCAGCAAACAAGGAAATACTGTTCTATTATAAGGGCTAATATAGTAGGTGACCGCACGTTTAACGACTAGGAAGGCATAGCTACAGGCACGTTATAGGCATTTGTCCTACATCCAGCTAGGCATTGCAATTTGATATCAGCAGAAGTGCGTCCATTGTGCGCCGCGGTCGAAACCGCGGTCGGCCGGTCGGATCGCATAGCCGATACATGTGTCTTGCGTGATGCATCGTCGCACTGCCGTCCATGCGTAGGTAGGTGGATGCCTAGTGCGAGGGCAAAATGGTATACTTACATGTATGTATCAAACTTATGTATCAAACGTACCTAGCACGATAATAAGATAGAAAAATCTTTTTAACAAATTAATAGGAAAGTAGCTTATGATTATGACAGGCTGACATCAAAGCATTTCACCGATAAAATTGGTCTGACATGACTTTCTCTAAAGGCACTTTAACTTACATAGTCCTAATTCTTTGCCATTCTCAGAAATAAACAGTCTGACAAGTTTATCTCTCAGCAGGCTTTGATTCGTGACGATATGAATTGATAATATCGATATCACTCCGGGCAACTAATGAAAAATATAACTTATATTACCAACCTTCTCTTCTCGCTCTTTTAGTCATTAGAGATAGCTTAGTGCGTCACCTCGTCTTGATTCGTTTAAAACGTCGTGATCGTAATTATTCACACACACAGAGACCCCATCAGCCGGAAGACGTCCACAGCTTAACACATGTCTCCGTCATAAAACGCCACTATGGATGCTTATCACAGGGAGGTTTGCCTTAATCACCACGTTAGGCAGCCAGCTTGGTCGCAGAAGATTTTAATGTACCGAGGAGAATGCTGCTGCCCATTCCCTGCATATTCCTTTAGCCGGCTCTTTCGGCACCCACGGGAAGAGATGGGGCAGTCCTATTCGCAAACTCGGACCACACGGCCATTAAGTATTGGTTTCATTGTAATGAATACCCATCCAAATAATAAGTCGTATAATAAATAATTTATTTATATGACAAAGACGTAAGTGCAATCAGAATAGTAGATCAGTCATCGCAAGGGCGTAGAAACAAATCATGCTAATACTTCAAAATGAAAATCGTTCTATTAACGTTCCTATTATTGCACTGTTTAGCTGAATATTTATTGAGTGGTATTGTAATCATCCCGACAACAAGAGCGTGGGTAGGGCATGAGAAAATGTGTTTCCCACGATGGAAAACGCGACTCTATTGACAACTGGTTTACCTTTACCACTTTACTCAATTTTTAAACCAGTTGTGCCACAGCGTATTCATTCATGATCCATTTTTCATGTTAATTTCATTGGCATAAAACATTTTCGTAGCAGTTCATTCTTTCACATTATTATCTTCCTGTTTTGAACGTTTCCCCGTTCAGTGTTTCCTTATTTTCTCTAACACCAAAGTTTGAATGAACGTTAATACGTCTGCAACTTTATTATATCTTTCATAGACTTCAAACGAATTGTTGAGGATGGATTGCTTTGGTGGCTTTTGTTGGTCATAAAAATCTTACACAAAATGTCATATTAAGTTCAACTATCAATTAATGTTCTGTTCAGTCGCAATATAATACCCATTAGGAAAATACAGCCTGAAACATCCCGGGTTAAGGATAAAATGTGTACAGGAGTCAATTACTATGGATATGACCTAGATGATTTTATACGGTCACAGAATACGTAACATGTTGTTACTTGATGTCCTTAGTATAAATAGAAAACTCAGCAGCAATGTGCATGATTACATCGAATTGGTTTTCTTGATTATTATAAAGTTAAAATTACTATAAATATCGGTGCATTTTCAAAGGATAATAGCTGTTCCTGTGGTTTGTCAGGCATATTTTTTTTTCTGCGATCTTGTTACCACCATTACTATCTACACTGGGTTCACTTACTTTTCAAGAAGGACCAATATTTATCCGAACCACGCCGTTTCTCGCAGTAATTTCTTTATATTCTATAAAATAAGGAAATCAAATATTCTGCACGTAGCTCTGTGTAGGTACAGGTATAATTGACAAGTAATGAAAATCCTATATACAAAAACCAATATCAAAAACATTAAAAATAAAAAAAATAGTAAAAAAAGGTTTCATGGTGGCGGTAGGCCACAATAACACTTATCTACTTGCCATATAAATTAAGCTTATGTCACAAAATTATGTACACACACTATGTAGTAGCAAAGACAAGTTAATGGTCTTTGGTAGTAGGTTTTAACTTTTTCAAAATATACGTTTATGAAGCACTTGATGCCATAGGCACTTCAAATATTGTACTTAAGTAAGTATACTAATGACTCAAAAAAATTACATTAATGACAAATCGAAAGAATTCAATCCATTATGGATAGATCTTTCGATTAATTCGATTTAGAATGTTTCAAACAGATTGATATAAGACCTACTCTACATTTCAAACGTCGTGTACTTGAACTTATCAATTTGTGACAAAACAAGTGTTATCTTTGATCAACACCTCCAAGTTCTAGAAAACAATATTGTTTTGGTTTTAGGTACTTCGAGAAATTTTCCTTCCGTAACATTTTATTTTCAATACATTACGTACAGTAAAACCATTAAATTCCTTAAGTTTTCAATTAACATTGCAAAGCATATCGCGTGCCCCAATTCAATTGGGGCTGAATATTCTCTGTTAATTAACCAATCAATTAGCATATTGTGTAGATAATTATTATGCCTATCTGTGCGTGCTATCGCGTAGACGTCATTAACGGAGCTGGGGACGTGCCCTTACATACAGCGAGTAATCTGCACCGTTTTTGGCCAAATGAAGTCTTCGGAACTAAAAATATTTGAGCAGGATCTTCTTAGCTTCAACAGCTGACATTCAGCTGTTGATCTGTAGGGTCTACAAATATAGTGGAAAAGTTATTTTTTTGTACCTTTCTAGATGGTTTTATAGTTATTTGCAATCACTACGCCGAGATTTTTCAAAAATATTTTTAAATAGAACGTGAAAAGGTGTTCAGTTCAGTTGTCTGTCAAGTTCAATCCAAACAAGCCCATCCCACACTTGATCATTTCTCCATTATTGATTATTGAATGTCAACGTGAGAATCTTCTAAAACATCTGAACTGTATTCTTTCGCGCATGTTTGACATGGCGTTCTTTTTTACAAGAAAGAAATCGATATCCCTATCAGTGTCTTGCGCCGCGTCGCATTTGCGTCGCTCGCAGGTTAGTTTTACTCCATGCCCGCCAATATATCATCGCCTGAATTCGGACCATACCTGAAATGAAATACATTTTCGCGTTTCATTCATTATTTTACATCTGGCTAAACTTATTGTATGCTAGATAATTATATCTGAGTCCTACTGAAAATTGTGACCAACTTTGTATTAAAACTACTATTTCTGTACCTCCTTTACTTACTGTATAGTACTAGGTCTGTAGTCTGTAGACGTATTACGAGGATAATAATGGCTTTATTTAACAACTATGACACAGATTAGTTTGTCTTTGTGTAGTACTCATCATCCTCTTTGCCTTTTCCCATTAGTTATTGGGGTCCGCTCCCAATCTAAGCTGTAGCGGCGAGCTACCAGAATTACACGAGCGACTGCTATCTAACCTCGCAACCCATAAGGGACCAGTAACAGGGATGGTTAGAGCAGGCGTTAGATTCTATCAGGCGTCTTACTTCCCTTAAACGATTGCCATGGCTGTTGATGATGATGATGGAAAAATCTCGTGGAAATGAAATCTTTCTTCAGAATAAAAACCGTTAGGTTGGATGCTGAAGGTTCCAAGGAAAAGACAATACAGTATAGTATAGATGGACTATACAAGATAATCACATGTACATAACATTTGTAGGTAGGTACTTTGAACCCAGTATTTTTCTATCATAGTACCTAATAAATTGTAAAACATGTAGGTAAAGGTGTACCTGGCATCTACCTACCAATACCCCTCAGCTGATAAAGCACGCCCTGCACAAGGAATGATTTCACGCGCCAGCCGGCTCCACTCAACCTTTTGTTGGAGTTACGTCAGAAAACGTATAAAATCGGCAAACAATGGCGCGTAAACGTATCGGCATCGTGTCGTAAAACAAACTAATATAATATGCGCAGCTCTATGTGGGTGCATGCGGGAATACCTACTTCCTTACTGATGTACCGTGCAGAGATAATATATTGGTTATATTCTAACTAGGCCAAGTAGTAAGGACGGCCTACCTTACATAATATGTCAACTGAGTCACAGAACACATAATAGTACGACGTAACTGGGTGCCGTTCGGGGAATACCTCAAGATCTCCGTTGAATCGAAATAACGTGGTGCTTCAATAAAGAGTTTATCTAAGTATATCTACGCTGAAAATGGTATAATTCTTGTACTTACCTACAACTGGTTAGGAGATAGTTTCAAGTTAACAAAGCCACCACTGAACGGAGTATTTCATTAATTTCTTTGGGTTTGTTGACAAAACAATGCCTCTAGATCGAGACCTTTGAGTATTCAACTCTAGGCATGTAATAAAACTGAAAACTGGAATTCCCTTAAAAATCCAATCCCAAAAGTAATAATACCTCAATGTTCCAAAAACCTAGGGCGTACGTTGAGTTATAAATCATACTTCAATGGGCTGGCATACTTAGCATTTCCACGCCAAATTCCGGCTGTCCGTTGTTTACCTACAGTCTCAAATAAAGAAATCTCCAAAAAACAAAAGCGGGGCCAGTGCCAAAAGTAATATATCAGATATCATTCTGTGTAGTATTTATTTACACGATTCTGGCAGGAAACGGCGGAATGGCGGAAAGTAAGCAGTACATTTTGGTAGGCGTCGTACGTACGGTAAACAAATGTTGTCACGTGCCCCAATAAATTAAACTGTGATGAGAATGTAAACACTAGTTTTCAGAATACAAATCAAATCAAAAAAAAAGTCAAATCTAATCAAATTGATAGCGAATCTAGATTTGCGGAATTCTCAGCGTTCGTGAAAACTGTATAAGATTTATTTGGCCATCTTGTCACGTCATCAAGTGTATCCCAATACTTGGGTTGGGCAATACCTCCTCTATAACTAAGACATACAACTCCACTGGTTCTTCCACTAGTTTCGGTTTAAATTCACCTAGCTATTCGGTAGGCTATTTATTCGGTAGTTCAACTAGTTATTCGGCCGGTTAAACGGTACGTATTGGTAATATTAAACTATTTCTACAAGTTCCCATTTACCAATTCTGCGTCACATAGGTACAAAGATTGTCGTTTTATCAAAACACACACAAGTTTGTATACAGGTCGTGTTTTATGGAAGTGACAGAGCTTTACCTTGTACAAATGTACCAGCGGTTATTGAAGAAATACACAATAACTTCATTTTAATCACGTCGTTTGTTCAATTGTCTGACAATTTTAAACTCCTCGTCATTCCACAAAAATGGTATGATATGAATATATTAATTTAGAAAAAGTTCAGAACTTAAATGCTATTAATGAATGAAGACTTATAAAATAGATATATTACAAGCTGTAAATACAAACAGAATTACTGTCACGGCGCCAAAATGTCGACAACACAATGAGGCAACTTTAGATTTGCAGTTGACACGCATTGCTAAATGTCCATTATATACTTTAGTAACTGATTTATGAACATTTCCACGACATTTTATGCTTATGACATAAAACATCAAAACTCCACAGAAATGTAGGAAAACGACTAATGATTAATTTAATCTTTAGCAATTTAATCAAAACACTATTGTTTCAGTATATCACTCCGCTGTGGTGCACGCGAAGGACTGCCGACGTTATTTTACAGAATTGTAGATCTTATTTAGATTAGCTAGATGTCAAATCAAAGATCTTATCAATCTGCTCGCTGATTTTAACATCATTTTCGCACAGCGCACACCTTATTATTCTTGCGTCTGTACAGTAATTCCAGAAATGATTTTTTATCATTCTAATTCCTGGATTATCTTGCGTGACTATCCGTGAAACAACCAGTCATACCTAAATTCGTTTTACTTTATTCCCAAACAAACCAAGATGGGGTCAGAATTATTTCAGGACAAACAGTCACATATGAAACATCGACAAGGGATGATCGCTTGTGTGTTCAGCAAATTGAATCATAAATGAGTCAATAGACCGATCGTATTGCACGAAATATCACATTTTTTGTTTTGCGACATTTTGTTTATGCTTCATGTCGCTATCTATTTCGAGATATTCCACTGCTGAATGGTTTTCCTGTTTCTGAATCAATGGCGCTAAATTATCTCCGAAATACACATCAAATTCTGGCTGTTGACTTTACGATTTACCAGCTAGAGAGTTAAATGAAAGGTAAATGTAGAAAAACAGCAGTTAATTACAATCAGACGTGTTTAGTCGGTCGCAACAATAGGTTTATTTTGTCTAGTTCAAAGCAACACAACACAACCATCCCAACAGCTCACTATCGGAGCAAAAAGCAATATGTATCGACGGACGGAGCAGTATATCACTCGCGTTGCACTAGACCGTGACAATCCCGCGCGGCTTTTGCATACCCTGTTGTATTTTACTAGACGCTATATTAATCCACTTTCATCCTGGTGCTGGAGCTATCTTTGGCGCGGTGCTGTTTGTTGCGCTTCATTACAACAAGACAATGCAAAAAGCAAATAGATTTTATGTTTCACGTCTAAAATAATCAAATCTTCCGGGAAAGTTATTACAGTTGGACGTGGTTAAATTTTTTTGCGGCGATGCCATTATGTAGAGTTATGAGTTTAAATGCATCTGTCATGTTTTTAAAGTCTTTGCATAATGGAATAAAAATGCTCACATTAGTACTGTGCTATACTATCATTTCGATGTTTGAAATGCCACGAGTCTGCATGAATATTGTTGAAGCCGGTAATTGAGTTAAATTATCAACTATGTGAAGTTTGTAATTAGTTTATTTGAACACTCTACTCTATTAGTATAAGTACACTTAGAAGGTTATTTCCAAATTACCATTTTATGGAAGAAATTGGAATAAAAGCTTATTATCAAACGATGTTAATAAAATTAAAGTGACCTTTGCCAGATAATACTTAAATATTTTATTCCTTTTCTAAATATAATCATGGGCAAGATAATAACCGAAAGAATGTGGATAGTTCTATTATCACTGTTCACACAAGATACCGACTGAGAATACATTGTCAGTTCGATGACTAAACCCCAGAATTTTACACTGTCAAGTCAGCTCAAGTGTCATGGTAGCTATTAGAATTACGTACCTCCTTTTTTTCTCTATCTTTCGTTGAACCCTCATTCGGTTTTAAGCTTTTATAATATTGTTTATTTGAGGCCTCAACAAGTCAAGATTTCACGACATT
This sequence comes from Ennomos quercinarius, assembly GCA_910589525.2. Classification (NCBI taxonomy): domain Eukaryota; kingdom Metazoa; phylum Arthropoda; class Insecta; order Lepidoptera; family Geometridae; genus Ennomos; species Ennomos quercinarius. Next base: position 19,008,543 of record OU342492.1, on the reverse strand, counting down.
ATATGCAGGAATTTGTAGTTCTTTTGACAAATTCAACGTTATATATTGTCATGACCACCCACCAATAAATTATCCAGTGAGGAATCTGATTTGGCAGTTCGAATGCATGAGTTACCTAGTTATTTGAAATCCAAACAGCGTAACATATGAAGAAACACGTCACCGCCACGTCATTTTCCATTCAAGATATTTCTAGCATGACTAACCAGTTTCCCGTCAACTGCCGTGGGTACAGATGCCGTACGTGACACTTGGTGAATGCTCCAGGGAGTTTAATCCTCAAGTTGGCCGCTCTGCACTTTATCCGCGAACGTGTTGTGTCGGCAAACTCGCCCGAGGCGCGACAGATGGCGATACGGTGACGCCCAAACCATTTCTATTTACAAGGCTGTAAAATGAATGCAGCGTCGTCGTAATATAATAACATCCGCTGAAATTGCTTCCTCAGCTCGAACATCAAAAGACACGAGTACGGTGCAGGCGTTTTCGCTAATTTACCAATGAGCAAACTTGCGCTTGCCGTCGGAAAAGTTTTGCAGCCAGTCTAGAACCGTGAAACTTTGGAGCAAAGTTGAGATTTGTTGTAGAGTAGTTTGATACATTGAAGTATTATTTGGCGGCTGCACGTGCAGTAGAAGAGTGGATGTGTCGATGGCGTCCGGCGCTTGGAGATGTGCCAGGCCCAAGGTATTGTCGCGAATAGCGCACCACGCCGCCGCCGCCGGTCGACGACACGGCGCATCTCCTCGTCATCAGAAACTCATATAACACACAGCCCGCTGCTTTTCAATGCTACTTATCGATTATTTTGCCATCACTAAATCATATACGTCTCCCCTTTTTACCTATTTACCCGAGGCCTGAGGCAGGGAAATGCCAATACATATCGTGTTAAGATTTCCGAGCGAGCGCTTAGAGTAAATCGACGACCTCGAGGCAGACTTTACCTTGTAACTTGAGTATTTTCTTTGAGAGTCTCGTCAGCGTGGAACATTCCCTGGAGGTCGTCAGCGGATGTTTGCAATTTGTCACTTAATATTAGCACCGATTTGCATACATACGTCACTGCTCTAAATTAAGATTCGCCTCGAAGCGGCCCCTCGGACGTCGTTAATCAATCCACGAAGATACCGCTGCAGCCGACGTCACGTCTGTTACGTGTCGCCGTAGTTTTAATAACAGTGTTGATTCTAATCGGCGTAACCGAGTGGGTGGCCGGCGATATCGCGGCTTATAGGTATCCCCGTGCCGATGACGTCGCATGACGCAAGGTGCGCGCACCGCAGATAAGAATAAATCCGCTCTTGACATTGAATCCGTGCGTGCCTCCCGGGGTTGATCAATCGCTGTATTTGGAGGTCAATGTCGCAACCTTCGGCGCTTTTATTCCCATTTGATAGATATTCCGTGCGGAATGTTACGAGAGACTCAGTTTTATTCGCAATGAAACCGCACGCCCGCATTAAAATGCTCGCACGAATTCTTGATCCACTATCTCGCATTAATATCCTCGGCCAACGTCTTGGCTAATTTCGCCGCGTGATCATTAACAGTTCCATGTTGACGCGCTCCACTGCTGCTCATATTAATGATATGTTAGCGCTTATTATTATATGACATCCTTGCCAAAACAAGAATTAAATTTCTTTAATAGTCCATTACATGCAACACTGGCTTGGTTTGGTACAAAAGTCACGCGTCTGGCGCTCGTCTCATTAATACGTTTTATAGTTTAATTTATTGTACCAATTGTTCTCCGCACGCTAACTGCCAAATGTTCCACTTGACTGAGATAAGTGTCAAAATCGTTACACAAGTGTTATTTGACACATCGTTTTTTGCAAGTGTCAATCGTGAGGCACGTGGATCGCTAATACTGGGACCACACGCGGAACACGTGCATGAATGATCTCAGTTTCGTTACATTCATCCATATTTTAGTACATGCGGTTGTCGTAGTTTGATTTAGTCCTATTAGTCTTGATTTTATTAACCCTGGGTATGTTAGTTACTGTCTATGGCGAGCGGGATCGCGCAATCTACCCGTCGTGTTTGAAAATTGCTAACTGCTGGTGTTTATTGCAAGCGGTATCTTAGTCTTCTGCTTTTCAATATGCACCTCTCAGTATAGTGGTAGTACAGAATAAATAAATGATTAGTAGGTTGGTAGGACGATCTCATCACTCATGTGACTCAATCTCACAAATAATGTTGCCTATCTTTGTTAACATCAATGCCAGTTTCCCATAAATCTTGAAATACTTAAATCATCTAAATGAACACAAAGTAAAATATAGACTTCGCACGAACCACAATTTCACTTGCCTGACGCGAACGTTTATTTCGCGATCCATTTCCAAGAAGCTCCAAAGTGAGAGAGCTATAAACCGCTCCAATAAATCTCATCCGCGATAACTCAAGGATATTGTATCACCTCTGTTTACCAAAAGCACACACACGTCTAATAATGTGTTCTTAGGTAATATTTTAACCTTTAGATGTGTTTGCCAGCGAGTATTAGTGTTGGAATAAGAAATTAACGTTCACACCTGGTCTGGTTTATCAGTATAGTCCACGCACACGTTCATAACATGCAATGTATTCAATATTGATATGAAAACTGCATAGTACCGTGGCAGTTGAGGTCCTGTGGTAGGATTAACAGGAATGTACTCCTGCATCCTTTGATCAAAACTTTAGCTGTCTCAACGTGAACACCACAGAGCAATTAAAATGACATGTTCATGTTTATGTGGGAATGCAGTACGCTACTATCTATACTATACTACATATCGAAGGGCTGTTCAGAATAGATAAACTCATTCACTACAGGCTCTGAGGGTCGAAAAAGGCGGCTATGGGGATAGGTGAATGAAAAATGAAAAATGATGATTGAGTGTTTGATCTTTTTGGTAAAAAATCTTAGGAACAGAACTTAACCAAACCACCTAAAGAAACACATGAGTTATCGACACAGACTGACAAGCAGTTTTTTATTAGTCTAATGCATGACAGTAGAGGGCAGCACATACTACATACTATATACATTTTGATATAAACTTAACACCCCCACTATATCAAAATAATTACATGTGCTAAACCGTTTTTTTTTAACATGAATAATATACAATTTTGTAACATGACCTTATACTTATAATTTACCCTTCACCAAATTATTATTCAATTTACCTACATAGATTTAAGCTAAATATAGTATAAATATACCATCATCAAAGAATTTATTTTATTTCAACCCCTTTTTTTTATTTACATACCTAAGCCTAACTGACTTAATAAACTATAATGTTTAACTATGGGTAAACTTTTTGTTAAAAGATCAGCTGGCATATTTTCTGATGCAAGGTATTGTATGTCTACAATTTTATCAGCAGCTAGATCTTTAATAAAATGGTAGCGCACATCTATATGTTTAGACCTTTTGTTTAATATTTGATTATGTATTAATTTTTGTGCACTTTGGCTATCATTGTACATGTTAAGTGTGTACCATTGACCAGTAATTTCTTATTGTAAATTTCTTAAATATATGGCTTCTTTACAGGCTTCAGAAATTGCCATATATTCAGATTCCATGCTTGACAGCGCAACAGTTTTTTGCTTTTTTGTTTGCCATGAGATTACAGAACCACACAGCTTAAAACAATAACCAGTAAATGACTTGCGATCTAAGCAATTACTTGCCCAATCTGCATCCACATATGAAGTTAGTTCTGCTTTCTCATTTACAACATACTTTAAACAATAACATTTAGTTTTTTTTAAATATCTTAATATCCTCTTAGCACATATCCAATGAGATTGGTCATAACAGTTATTAAATTGACTTAAGTAACTTACAGCAAAACTTATATCGGGTCTGGTTAACACAGCCAGGTACATTAAGCCGCCAATCAATTTTTGATATGGCAACTGAGTTTTACAAACATCTGCTTTACATAAATCAACCTTTGGTTCCAATGGTGTATTAGCAATTTTACAGTCAGACATGTTAAACTTGACCAATAATTTATCAATATATTGCTCTTGATCTAATTTTATAACATTTTCTTTCTTATCAATAGTCACTCTGACTCCTAAACATTGTTTGATCTCACCCAAATCTTTAATTTTGAAATTTGAACTTAGTACCATTTTTAAATTGTTAGTTTCAGACACACTATTTGAAAATATAAAAAAATCATCAACATATAAAGCAATAACTATTTTTACATTCTCATTAATTTTTGTATAAAGACATGGTTCTAATTTTGACCTTTTAAACCCTAAATCTGACAAACATGTGTTTACTCTGTCATACCATGCTCGTGATGACTGTTTCAAACCGTAAATAGCCTTTTTTAACAATAAAATTTTACCTTCGCAGTTTACAGGTTCATAACCCTCAGGTTTTTTCATAAAAATCCTTTCTTTTAAATATCCATTTAAAAATGCAGTGGTTACATCTAAATGACTAATATCTAGACCAAGACTAACTGATAAGGCAAACATTAGTCTTAGTGTAGAATGTCGCACCACTGGAGAAAAAGTCTCTTCAAAATCAACACCGGGCACTTGTGTATAGCCTTTTGCTACTAACCTAGCTCTATAGCGCACATTACCATCCACATCATATTTCTTTTTAAACACCCACTTACACTTCACAGGATTGTCACTGTTTGCAGCATCCATTAACTCCCAAGCACAGTTATCATCAAAAGATTGTAGCTCCTCTGTTATGGCTTTCTTCCATTCCTCTTTATCCGGTCCACTCATTGCTTCTTTGTATGTCAGAAAGTCATCCTCTACAATATCATCAGCCACTGTCATATTAGTATAACCATACCAATCTGGCTTGCGCCGCTCCCTGGCTGGTGGTCGTGTTGCTCTTCCATTTGACTTGTCACTCTTTTCCATCGAGTTTACAGAAACCTCAAGTACATCCATATATTCCTCTTCACTTTCGTCTTCTTTTGAACTCACATCTTCTATATCTATCTGCACTTGTTGTTTTTCTTCCCCCACTGAAGGTGCCAGTTCCTGTTCCACCTTTGCGGGTTCCAAGCACATCTGGACCTTATCCTGGTCACAATAGATATCATGCATACTTTCCATAATTATCACATTTCTACTTGTGGTGATTTTATCATTGCTGGGATTATACAACCTTTAATATTATCTGCATATCCAACCAGTATATGCTCTGTTGATTTTTTGTCCCACTTGAGTCGCTTCTCTTTAGGCACATGAACCATAACTTTACTGCCAAATATTCGTACATGCTCAAGATTTGGTTTCTGCCCTGTCCATACTTCATACGGAGTTTTATTTTCTAGTCCAGTAGCTATGGAACGGTTTCTCAGATACACAGCTGTATGCGTAGCCTCTGCCCAAAATCTCTTTTTTAATTTTGCATCATAAAGTAAACATCTAGCTTTTTCTACAAGTGTGCGATTGAGTCTCTCACATAGACCATTTTGTTCTGGTGTATAAGTATTTGTCTTTTGGTGTATGATACCATTTAATTTTAAAAAATTATCAAATGCTTTATTGCAGAATTCTGTGCCATTATCAGTCCTTAAAACTTTAATGTGTTTATTCTTTTGGTTTTCTACCAAACTTTTAAATTCTTTAAAACAACTAAGCACTTCATCTTTGTTTTTTAAAAAATATATAAATACCATGCGACTATAATCATCGACGAATGTCAAAAAATACCTGGAATGACCAATGGAAAGTGTCTCCATGGGGCCACATACATCTGCATGAATCACATCTAGTACTTCTGAGCTTCTTTTACCTTTATGTGAGAAAGGCAGTTTTGCAGATTTCCCTTCACAGCACACAACACATGTTGACATATCAATGTTGCTCTTTTCTGGAAAATCAACTCCTTCTACAGCTCCTTCCTTCATTTTATTCAGGTCTCTGCTGTTTATGTGCGCCAATCTTCTGTGCCAGGTTCTGTCACTAACTGTTGCCGCTACAGCCGCTGGCTGTGATTCTGAACTTCTGTCTAAATTTAACTTGTAAATGCCATTTATTAGAGATGCAGTAGCAACCAGCTCATTACATTGATTATAAATATAGCAAACATTGGATTTGAATGATATCTTATTTCCATTGTTTATCAAACAGCTGACAGACAACAGGTTGGTTGCTAAACTTGGCACACACAATACATGTTTTGCGGTTATATCATAAGTATTTCCATGACACAATGTCTTGAGTTGCACTTCTCCACAACTGACAACAGGAACTTTATTGTTGTTAGCCACCATAATGCTCTTCACTTCATTTGTTTTCGACGTGTTTAACATCCAGTGTTCATGAGCAGTCATATGGTAACTTGCCCCGGAATCAATGTACCAATCATCTTTACTAAACAAACCATTCAGGAATACGGCACTAAATGCATTTGTTTGCATGCCTTTTTTATTATTGTAGGGGCATTTGTTCTTGTAATGGCCGATTTGTTTGCAGTTATAACATTTTATAACCTTGACGTTCGGTTTTGCGTTAGAAGTTCCTGGTTTTTGTGAAAATTGTGTTGCATTCTTCCAATCTCGCTTTTGCTGCCAACTTTTAGCGGCAAATGCATTTTCTGTTCCACTTTCGCTTCCCTTGGAAAACTCCAAGTCGATAAGTTTTGTTTTAATTGAATCTGCCGTGATACTGATACCAGAATGTTCTATCGCCATTATCATTGGCGAATATTTCTCAGGTAATCCGGCGAGAAGCAACGACCCGATCCACTCGTCGTTAATGTTAAACCCCGTACCACTCAATTTTTGGGATGTTTCGATTATTTGTGTCACATACGACGTCATGGAGTCACAGTTTTCCAAGCGTATTGAAATTAGGTTACGAAGTAAGGTTATACGCCGTGTAAAACCAGAGTCGTCAAACATCACATCAACATCATCATCGTCATTCAATCACATAAAAAAAAAAAAAAAAAAAAAAAAAAACATTCTTTAACTTTTCCCAAAGTTCTTTGGTTGATTTAACACCTTTTATGTGTACGTAGAGTGACGGATCGATCGTCATTATTAACTTTGCCTTCGTCTTGGCGTCGGCGTCGTCCATTGCAGTACCTGCTTCTTGCTTGATGCTCTTTTCCAAGCCTTCTAAGATGAGGTAATTCTCTGCCGCGAACGCCCACTCATCGTAGTTTTCACGCCCCCGTAACTTGGGAACATTGACTAACATATTTACAGCCATACTTGTGAGACTCAACAACTATTTTTTATATTAAAGTCTGGGACTGGGCCCATAACCTAAAGAAACACATGAGTTATCGACACAGACTGACAAGCAGTTTTTTATTAGTCTAATGCATGACAGTAGAGGGCAGCACATACTACATACTATATACATTTTGATATAAACTTAACACCACCCCACCTAATTAATGAAAGGTAGAAAAATTAATTATTAAAATATAATAATTATTAATTTATAATTCTTTAATTTAGAGTTCCTAGTGACACCGCAATCTGTTATGGGCGGCCGTGTCGCTTAACACCAGGTGAACGTCTAGCTCGTCACGTCATCCGTTCACATAAAAAAAAAGTCGAAGAGAAAGTTGTAAGGTTTCCCTCTAACTTTCTCCTCGAATTTCAAGAAATAAATTCCTAGAGGAATTGCTCTAGTGACTTGTGCGACTGCAGGTTCTCTTAATTTGTTTTTGGATATCAATTTGCAGTTATTCTTAATAAGATAATTTATAAAATTCCTATTAATCGTAGTTAGGACGTCATCATCGGGTAACTAATCATTTCCATTATATCAATGTAAACGAGCATACAGGTGAAGCTAAACGACCACTCGTTATAACCGTTTATTCATGTAAATTGACGCATCAGTCTACCAAAGAAGGTCCTAACAAAATATACTTCACCGTAATAAAGACCGCTTGCGTTCCACGAGCAATCCAATTACAATTTTCGTTGTCTACGGTATCGCTCCCCGATGTGGAAAGCAATTCAATTAGTCCAGTCTCTAGCCAGGGAGACCGTCATGTGATGGTATATTATGCTCAATTGGGACGGTCGACGGTCAACTGTCTCCATGCATTTTGGTTCCACTCCTTATTCAAACTTTCCACGACAAGAGTTTTTCAATTTCCGAAACCAGCTGTTGTGGGGTCTTGTTCGCAAAGCGTTTCATGCCTCGCCGTATGAGGATCGCGGAAGTAGGTGAGGGTCTAAAGATTAGCCAAATAGCGTATAAAAGGTGTCACGAGCCACAACAGGCTTCGATAAGGCTTGAAAACGGAAGAAGGGACCAGACCAGACACAAACTGTTTGAGCCTATTTATTTTTTGAAGATACTTTTCCTCGGTGCCTATAAAGCCCGGCTTTTAAAACATTGAAACGGTTTTATGGCGCGGGATTTAATTTCCAATTCCATTATAATATCAGTGTCTAATATAAATTTTAATTCGCCATTAAAATATTTTAAGATCTATCAAACCAGTGTAAGTACTGTGGTTATACTAAAACCGTTCTGATTGCCAACCATTTCAGATAACTCTTGAACTATGGCTACGAATCTAAAACGGATGGTAAGCAAATAGAGATCAAAGATAATGTTTTGGAGATAGCTATAGAAGAGTCTAGAAGTTGGATAATAACTTCTTGTTGTCTTCTTGTTAGACAAGTAGATGATTTAACATTGGAAAACGATATGGCCTGCGGGCCGTAAACCGTGATTCAAGAGACTCACAGAAGGAAGCAATAAAATGAGACAAGCTAGAACGTGCAAGCATTGAAGTAAACATATAAACCTTGGTTAGATCGTTTCGCGCTGACATTAACTATGCTCAGATACTTGTACTATTAATTATTATACGGCTAAGACTAGATTGTGCATAACTTCCGTCGTCAGTAGGTATATGTATGACTTTGAATATTATATGAAGGCTGTGAATGTTTCTGGTCTCGCTTTCTTGCAATCACCTTTATTCACTATGTAGAGTTAAGGTACAGGTATTTTTTTCCTTTTTTTGTTTCTTTTTCTTTTAATCAGCACTATATAGTATTCGATTCTTCTTTATTTTATTTATTTAAGTTATTTTTTTTTTTTATGTGATTGAATGACGTGACGAGCTAGTCGTTCACCTGATGTTAAGTGACACGGCCGCCCATAACAGTTGCAGTGTCACCCGGAACTTTAAAACAATAGTTTCGCGCGACACTGCACTGCGCACGTCATCCTGAGACATCACCCAGTCTAATAATCAGATTACTAGACTGAGTGATCAGATCATAAAGTCTCATTTGCCCAGTAATTTCACTAGCTACAATGCCCTTCAAACCGGAACACAGTAGTGCTTGCACACTACTGCTTGGCGGCAGAATAACTGGCAAAGCGGTGGTACCTACCTAGACGAACTTTGCAGAAAAGTCCTACCACCTAGTAAAACTTAATCTGTGAGAGGCGTGTTAATTCACTTCTGATTCTTCTCGATTCGGATATGTCCACTCGATATATTCTATAATTTACTGATTAAGATCTTCAACGCATCATGACATGATATCATTATCGTTTTCCTCATGAAGTCAAACAGGAGGATACAATTAGTTATTACGCTATTATAATGCCTAGTTTAAATCCTTATAAACTACGCTAAGCACACGTCGCTTGCAAATATTGGCTTGAGCTTGATGCAATATGTAAAGTGCCTAGACTTCCAAGAATTAAAACTCTTTCATCGCATAATTTAGCACTAAGCCATCATCATCGTCAACCTTCAGATTTCAGCTTAATCTAAGCGTGTGATGTAAAAAGTTGGTAGAGACCAACATCATTAGTCCTATCGGTAGGCCAACTGCTATCCGACATAAAACTCAATTTCATACTCAAAAGGTCATTTACTTGTAGCGCTTATATTTCTTAACCATTACCATTTGTTGATTTGCTATTTTTGGTAATGGTGTAGCATATTTATGATCATTATGTCGTCATAATGATCATAAATATGCTACACCATTACCAGCCAACCAATTGGTTGGTAATGGTGTACCAAAGCATAAAACAAAGGTTGGCATTACCAAAGTTATTGCCAACTCAGTGCTAAATATCGTGCTTGGTGCAAGTGTCGCGTCGTCGTAAGACGCTATATCGGATCGCCATTAGATGGTTTATAAATTCTGACACCAAGGGCTGGCCAGCACATTTATATATATACGGGAAGAAAGGATCTGTAAAGATATTATTGTCTGTATTATATTAGAAAATATCACATTAGTCAACCGCGATAAGTCTCTGACGTTAATATAAAAACAGGTTACTAAACGCCCACGACGTCGTCGCCCACGTTTTACAAGTAGGTTTTCCTAGTTCCTATATAAATCCCATAGGATTACTACGACTGCCTACGTAATGCCTGGTGGCTCGCACCACACAAACGCTGGGTGGCAAGTGCCATTATTCGAACAAGGACTCTTCAGAGCATGAGCCACATTTTCTTCCAGCTACTCGATACAAAATAGACCTCTTACCGTTGATTTAGAAGCTTTATTTGATATGTCCAGTGAAGTCCATGTTATTGTATATGTGTGCAATCGCAAGTGAACGAACTTGCACATGCTCTGATAAGGGTTTTATTGCATTGACGTTTTGCCAACGATAACACCGCTCGTGTCACAAGTACAGTTAACATGCACGTGTGGTGCCCTTTCTACTCTAATATATGTCTTTTTGTATATCCTGCCCAGATTAGCCGGAATTGACACTCCACCTTTATAAAGTTTCACGAATTCACGAATTCTAAAACTCATTCTAATAAACAGTCCATGGTATTATTTGCTGAATCTGCTCAATTGTTTCCTGTAATATAACTTTACAACGATGTAAATCTGATACTATATCTTGTTTATTTGCTGAAAAGGTGACCTTTTACATAAGTTTCAAAAGTAAAACGATCGCAAATACATGCTTTGAAATAAATTGCTAGCTTTACAACTTCCTGGTGCTCTGACTCCGATTTAAATTTATTTGCACGAAGCTTGTTCTCGGCGCCATTTGTCTGCTTTTGTTTCAGAGGCTCGTCCAAATAGCCCACCAGCCGTAATTAAGTTCCATTGTTTGACGTCACGTCACTACGCAAATTATGTCCCCAATTTCCGCTCTGCCGCCCATTGAAGCAAGCTTAGGTCTCGCACTACTTACTGGTAGATTATTTACCTCCTAGTGAGTCTGGTCCCTATGACTAACAATTAAGTCGTGAACAGGCGCGGTAATAAATCGCTCGGAAAGTCACCCGCCCGCGCGCCCTTGGAGCTTTCCTTACAGGCGAAGTAAATGTTCAATCCTAGAAAGCGCACTAATGGCACAGAATAGATACCTATACATTACAAATATATATAAAGTACTACGTATTGTGCAAAATTTCAGCTGGATACGACATCTAGCCGGCGACGTTAATATCCACAGCGAAACCGCAAGATTAACTATTATTTAATGTTTATGTGCTTTAAATATTTGTAAGTACCTTTATTATATTGCTATTTATTGCCCGCACTAGAAACGGTTGCCATTAAATAAGCTGCAATAATAGTGCTATCTCTAATGTTATTTCAGAACGAGCACTTGTGATATGTAGTTTATTAACCTGCCTGTCTAGTATGTCTACTTTCGATGTTACTGTATTATTGGCCTTTAAACACAGTGGTTTTAAGTTTGTAATAAGATTTCACTTTCTTTACAATAGCGACGAGAGGAAGATCAAGGAACTTCTAACTCGATATAATAATAACGAAGACATCTCCAACACTAAAAATAAAAGTGCTAAAATTAAGTAGCCTATTTGCTATAAATTATTTAATTTGATTTGACTGCTTTTGAAAACCGCGGGGAGCCGATGGATGCAGGAGGCAAGAAGCACTCGCTCAAAATGGCGCGTGTGGAGGAGGCCTATGATCAGCAGTAGATGTCTTCGGGCTGTTGGTGTTGATGATGATAATGACAATCTGATTGTAGAGTTTAGAATTTTTTTTGTATTATTTAATTGAATTCTTCAAATGATATATTAAGGACTGTCTACAGTCGAAGCGTCTATGACCTCCGTACCTCAGAAACTCAGAAACATAAGTTTTACTCATGACATATTTAATTTAATAGATGCCAAATCACTTCGGTAATGATTTTGCTAACTGTACAATCGCGTTTAGCGAAACAAAGCTTCGTTCATTATCGAAATAGCGACTATAGATCATGCGAACAGCAATCAGCATAAAAAGCTCGTTGTTTATTCCAGCTCACGGCTATTTTGGTTTTGTAGCGTATAGCATTTTAGCTTTAGTGATATCACCTGATAGCGCATGCGTCTCTACGGATATTAACTTTGCGTGTATTTTTGAATATTATGTGGAAAACAATCAGGAACCTTCCTAAATGGTATAATACTAAAAGCATTGGTAATGCATCGCCGTCCTTGAAAATCAATACCATCATTGGGCAAAAGCATACCATATCTAGATGTCAGAAAAAGGTTTGATAGGTTCACCCTAGTCTCATTGCCGTGTTTTGTTCCAATTAGGCAGCTATTATTATAATTCGCCAGCTATTATGTGATTCCCTGGTTATTGTATAATTCACTAGCGTTTTTCAGTAATTACAGCAATGAGCGAAAAGATTTTACGACGGTCTTTAATTACTTTGTGATCTTTTTCCATTTCAGCGTTTATGCCACACGAAACTTTGTGGCCAAAACAGTTGTAGCTTTCAAACGCATGGTTTAACAATCATAATCATAATCAATCGTTTATTTGCTAGGATACACACATACAAATTACATTTTAGATTACAGGTAATGTCACAGTCACTGTACCCAGCCCGCAAGCAGGCGTGCAAATATTTATATGAAGTTATATGAATTACATTACAGAATTACATTTCCGGATTGTAGTTGGATTTTGGATACTCGACTACTCGACCCTAAATTAATTCATACCTACCTATATCTACTTATTAAAACTCTTTGTCTCTGTTTCTCTGCATATTTATTAGTTTTCCTCGTTTATACGGTAGAGCCGATCTTTGTATAAACATAGGTTTAATCCGCAGAATTCGCCCTATTTACATTCGCTGAATCCTGGAGAAGGACATAGGATACTTTTTACCCGCGTAAACTGTAATCCACGGGTGCGAAATTGCGGCAGCAGCTAGATGAGAATCGTGACGAAGATAAAACCAGGCGGGCAGATCGATATTTAATATCGACAGCTAATAAATTAGCATGATCAAGTCTAAAAAGATTTATTGAAAAAGCTGCAATGACGATAGACATGGAAACATGTGAGTCTATGTTAAGTTATCCCATCACCGTAATATCGCTCATAACGAAGGTCATCGTTGCGGTCACAACGGGGTGGGTTATGCCCGCTAAAAAGTGATATTTTACAACTGAACCCTGCTGTGCTTCGGAGTACATGTCAAGCCATCGGTCCCGGCTGTCCAAAAGCTTTTGGACAAGCGACCTAACAATTCTGATAGCAAACCTCCGCACAAGAAGAGGAATCAACGCCGTAATGTCACCATAGGCTGCAAGAGTCGACATGCAACACGTTATATAATAGAAACAGAACTGAAGAAAATTATAACTCAAAAAATCATAAATGATAAATCGATTATGGATTGATTTTTAAGTGTAAACCACACTTCAGGTATATCTATAAAGATAAAAAAAAAAATAGTTCTTAAAGTTTTAGCAACCAGCGGGATTTGTACCCGCGCCTTCCAACTCACCGGATTAGACGCTCTACCAATTGAGCCATGGTCGCCGCTGACCGCTGACTGCTAAAATCTTAAGGACTATGTGTTCACCGACTAAGCAGTCGTGGCGACATCACAGCACCTGTTTTAAGACAGGTAATTTTAAAAACTATAATATCTTTAATGATGAATCGAAACTTTATTCACTTACAATACTTATAGATCAGTTTCTGGTGTTTAAACTGTTCACTGCGTCTCATAAAGATTATGGCTATGTCCTATGTATGATAATGAAGCTACATATAAATTGATGCGCAAATATACAAACATACGTATTCGCAACTACGCAGTACATCTAAGTACAATATGTTCGAGTACCTACAGCTAAGTTTTGTCCGTGGATTCACCGGTTAAATATATTGTTCTGCGAGATTCTATTCTCATCAGCATGTCAGCAAACTAGGTGTCAGCAAATATTTTGGTTGTGTAGTTGCTAAAGACTGCTTGGACCATTAAGCATAGTCCGTTTCACCAAAAGATTGTTTTTGTAGAATTTTTGAGGCTTTTGAAACCAACAAGATCCTTACGGGAAATCCTTTTGATCCAACTAAAAACGCCAGAATTGAAGATTTAAAGTTTTGTAAACAGACATACGTCTGATTATGACCACAGAGAGTAGGGACTCTCAATTTTAATGGGTGTGTCATGTTGTAGCTAAGCAGTCAATATTAGCTAGAAGTCTGCTATACGACTATCAAGTATTGGCACATTCTCGCAAGGTCGGAAACACATTGAATAATTTAGACACCTGTTAGCATATTTTAGATTTTTTTCGCCCACCATGACGTTATCGCTTGACAATTTTATTGCTCAATTAGTATGTTAAATAATCTTGTTTAGGAGACGTGAGAAATACCTAAGAAATGTGCAATTTCAATATTTGAGATTTCGATCTCTGGGAATTCAAATATGTTTTTTAGTTCTTGTGCATCTGCCCAAGATCATTCATTCCTAGAAAAGGTTAGCTTACGGTTATTTTGTGTAGGTGTTTCTGTAATAAATTAATAATTGTTGAAGTCTTTTAAATTCCTTTACAATAGTGTATTAGGTTGGGGAAAAAGTCTTTTCGCATTATAGTAAGTATGAACTTGTAATAAAATCTCTTTGGCTATACTGTTTGTATCTGGCTCGTTTTGGTATCATTAAAAGTTTAAATTTTAAAGAAGATAATTCCATATTCAAATTAGGAAAATGTGTGATTTTTATTTGTTTTTCGTACTGTGAAGATGAGTGAATCTAATGAAAAAACTCGATACATTTTAAAATTTTACTACAAAAAAGGTAAAAATGCAACGCAAGCCGCAAAAAAAAATTGTGTTGTTTATGGACCTAGTGCAGTGTCTGTGAGAGTAGCACAAATTTGGTTTAAGCGTTTTCAATCTGGAAATTTTGGTGTCAAAGATGCACCTCGCTCTGGTCGCCCTATTACGGATAAAATGGATGCCATTTTTGAAAAAGTAGAGCAAGATCGGCATATCAGTAGTTACGACGTAGCTGAAGAACTGGGAATTGACCACAATACAGTTTTGGCGCATTTGAAAAAAACTGGGTAGGTACACAAAAAAGCTCGATATTTGGGTACCTCACGAGCTCACTGAAAGAAACCTAATGAACCGTGTACTCATTTGTGATTCTTTATTACGACGTAATGAAACCGAACCATTTTTGAAGAAGCTGATAACTGGTGATGAAAAGTGGATCACGTACGACAAGAACGTGCGAAAAAGGTCGTGGTCAAAGGCCGGTCATGCTTCACAGACTGTGGCGAAACCCGGGTTAACTCGCAACAAGGTGATGCTGTGTGTGTGGTGGGATTGGAAGGGCATTATTCATTATGAGCTGTTTCCACCAGGCAGGACCATCGATTCTGAACTCTACTGCGAACAACTGATGAGATTAAAGCAAGAAGTTGAGAGAAAGCGACCGGAATTAATCAACTGAAGGGGTGTGGTTTTTCATCATGATAACGCTAGACCTCACACATCTTTAGCCACTCAGCAAAAATTAAGATAGTTTGGCTGGGAGGTGATAATGCATCCGCCGTATAGTCCTGACCTTGCACCTTCAGATTTCCACCTGTTTCGGTCTCTTCAGAATTCTTTAGGCAGTGTCAGGTTAACATCACGAGAGAACTGCCAAAACTACTTGTCGCGGTTTTTTGATCAGAAGCCCCAAAATTTCTATAGCAATGGGATCATGTCCCTACCTACAAGATGGCAAAAAGTTATCGAACAAAATGGTACCTACATACTTTAAATGTAAATAAACTATATTAAAAAATGTTTTGAATTTTCTTGAAAAATGCGAAGAAACTTTCTCCCCAACCTAATATATATTACTATTCGTTTAATTAATTTAATAGATCTATGGTTCATTATTTTAAGTTTTAGGATTGATAGAACTGTTGATTTTCACATTCAACTAAGCTTAAATTAATAACTAACTTTAAAATTAAATTTCCAGAGTCCATCGTTAACCTTTCAACTTTAAAACTAGCAAACTCTATAATTAATTAGCTGTCGGTCATCACCCTCTGCTAATTATGTGTATCCCTATCTGGTTGTATAATGGTATGCACCGAGTCTGACCACTCTCCGTTATTGTAAACAGAGCTATGAGATAACAATATACTTGCACTAGGTTTCCTGTCCTTGTTGTAAAAATAAATACTGGTATCTTGTACTTCTGTTAATTGATTTTAACTCATTATTATTAATTAAACATCTGCCTTCTGACTGGTATAGGTCATGATAACTTTCGTTTTGTAAATACCACTGATAATATTTCTTAGACGTAACAATAATAAAATCCGCATAACAATATTATAATGGTTTCCTTTCATGTTCTGTTTATAAGACCTGAGTGACTAGAAGCTAACTTTGGCAGTCATCTCTGTTGGCGTCTTTCAGAGACAGTATACAAGCATTGTTGTGAAAACACTAATTAATATAAGAAATAAACCAATTTGCAGTTCCCTCACATCAAATATTTTATGTCAAAATAACTAATACTGTAAATATATGTCGATTCGGAATTTCAGACGTGATATTATTATATCTACACAGTCGCATCACACCCATGCGAGACATGATAATAAGCATTAACAGGTGGTGTTCCGCACCTACCCCAGCAATCGGTCATACCGCCCACAATGCGGTCTCAAATTCCCGATGCTTCAATTGAACGATTGGATCATCACTTCGGAAGAGCCACTGGCTGCACAGATTACGTGCCAGTTTTTACGAGACCGCTGCTTGTAAATATATCATGTAAAATTGTAAATGGGATGTAATATAATAACAAAACTGCTATAAAGGTTCTTTCCTGATAGCAATTGCCACCTTTCCATAATTTTTGAGTTCAAATAATGAATAAAACATCACAAACAACAACAATAAACAAATTGAGTTTTCAATTATTGATTGTGAGTTGTGAGTTTTTCCATAATAACCTTTTAAACGTGACAATTTTTCTATGCATATGTAATATGCGACGCATGTCAGTAGTCGATAGTGTAATAAAACTTCAACTGATCATGCAAAGTACAAGTAACAACGGCACAGCTCGTCAATTCTTTAGATTGCTTCCTCCTCCGCTTCGGCTCGCCCGCGGCATTGTGTGCAAATCGACCAGATATTGCAATAAAACCGCAATAACCATCAGCTTTTATGCTGAACGCTCAGGGCTGGCTGCTGATCTGAAAGATTTATTGTTGAGATAAACAGATTTTGCATGAAGACCATTGCAATCCGGATGGGACTCGTAAAAGTAATGGTTGCCTTGTTTGCATGTAGAATAAATATTTAGTGCTCACAGATCGAACCAGTACCTGAATGTAATACTCGTTATGATTGCGTAGTCTCCAGTCTGGCTTCTGGTCGCCATTGTTAGTATGATCGAGTGTCGTAATAATGAAAACCTACTCTATCATCAATGTTTAAAAACAGATTCGTGATCGCATCATCCATCATTAGAAATTGTGTTAAAACACAAACAAAAAGTTTTCTTTGAAACAGGACCGATTTTGATTAATTGATTTATGAGCTAACCCATACTGACATAAGTATATTTTCCCTTATTACAGGTAGAACAGCGCGATGTACCCGGCATCGACTGCGCACACCTCGCCATGGACACAGAAGAAGGCGTGGAGGTGGTCTGGAACGAGGTCCAGTTCTCCGAGAGGAAGAACTTCAAAGCACAAGAAGACAAAATACAGATGGTGTTCGACAACCTCACGAGGCTAGAACACCCCAACATAGTGAAGTTCCATCGATATTGGACGGACACGCACAATGATAAACCCAGAGTAAGTAGCTTACGATACAATTTTAGCCTTTGCGAGTACACTGTATATTGTTAGTGAAGAAGACACTGCTGGAGATTGAAAAATTGAGAGCTTTTCATCTGATATTGGATTTGCACAATGAAAACTACAAGTAAGTAATATATGCTAAGTTTAACCGGTCCTCTTGTTTATACAAGGGAAAGTGAAGAAAGAAGCGTCATTTGAGAAGACGTAAATCCAGACAGGCCTCGACGCCCTCTCCAGGACACGGTATCCTTTTGTTATATTATAATCCAGTGACACTTGAGTTTCCCGTGCTAGATTAGTTTTTATGAAATGTAGAGAAGACAGTGATCGTGTGGTGTCATGCCTAGTGTGTGATTGAAAGTATTCAAACAACGTGGAAGGAGAAGAAAGTATGGAAGTCGACTTAATCGTGGCCGAAATTTTGTCTAATAACTATCACTTTCTGTCATTTTACCTATAGGAATAAAAGAAAATTATCCCTTTCTGGAACTATTGTCTTCCTACTCAATATTGCGCCCATGGCGTTTCTTTGTACCGCATATCACAAGGTTTGAAATTGGTTTTTGTCACCAATAGCCTTAAAGTGAAAATGCTGTGGAATAGTTATTGTTATGTTTTCGGTTAGTAGTAGAAGAAAAGGCCATCAGCTACTACAAGTAACTCGATGGTTTGCTAAATACCCCGTTGCGGGACCAGACATGGATCTGTTGGAGTAGTAGCTGGTGATGAGTTAAGGATAGGTTCCCCCGTAGATAACTAGATATTTTTCTAATTTTCAGGTAATATTCATAACAGAGTACATGTCTTGCGGCTCGCTCAAGCAATTTCTGAAGAGAACCAAGCGTAATGTTAAACGTCTGCCGCTGCAGGCTTGGAAGCGCTGGTGCACGCAGATATTGTCGGCGCTCAGGTGAGACTCAAGTTCCTCGTACTTGCAGGTGTGCTGGATTACTGAGTACATGTCCTGCGGGTCGCTCAAGCAGTTCATGAAGCGGACCAAGCGCAGCGTGAAAAGCCTGCAACTGCAGGTCTGGAAACGCTGGTGCAGGCAGATTCTGTCTGCGCTCAGGTGAGTCCTGGCGCTGTCGACCCACACCACACATCAACGATTGCACTGTGTATAGCGGCTTTATGTTTTCTGTTGTACCTAAAACGTTCAATCTTTTTTTTGTTGGTTATAGTGGATCACCCTGAGTAAAAGGTACTCAGGACTCGCTTGAGCAACTTGCGTGTTTTATGTGAAGATGTACAAGCATGCATACGTTCATACTTCAACTGCAACCAGGCTTTTCGGCAGTTGACTCGAGCAATATGCAAACGTCATTTGACATATGAAAACGGAAAATCTAGTTGGCCTCTGTCGATAGTCGATAGTTCCCCATCCACACAAACCACTTTCAGGTATTGGATGTTCCTTATTTCTCAGTGGTCTTTGAATTAAGAATCTCATTAGGATCTGACCTATTCCAGTTACCTTCACGGCTGCGTGCCGCCCATAGTCCACGGCAACCTGACTTGTGACACCATCTTCATCCAGCACAACGGCCTGGTGAAGATCGGTTCCGTCGCGCCGGACGCCATCCATCATCACGTGAAGACCTGTCGCGAGAACATGAGGAATATGCACCTTATCGCGCCGGAATATGGATGTGAGTAATGATCATTTAGTTTAATTATTCCTTAAAATAAATTATGTGATTTTTAAAAGAAAGTAAGTATAAATGTATAATTTACGTAGTGAGACTAAGCTAACAATCTTTGTAATAGATTTTGTAACGGTTTGATGAAGTTTAGTTCGAAGAAAATCTTAAGTAAAGAAAAGTGATGATGCTCTTTACATATTATGGAGCACGTTTATCAACGAGAAATTGCATTTTATGAGTTTCCATTTACATTTTGCAACCTTGTAAGTTTATTGGTTAATAATTAAACGCATTGACGAACCATGTACCGACGGTAAGTACAATGCAGATCGACCTTTAGAGGGAGATAATTGTGGCTAGTGTCGGCTACGTAGAGCGTCGTCTCTGTCACACTAGAGCGACAGAACGTCACATATTATGTAGGGAAAATCACAGCCGTATTATGTAAAAGTTACAACAGCAGTAGCAAAGCGGCAGCAAGCACTTAGCAATCGGTCGCAGTCGTCCGCCTGTTGCTCGCATGCACTTTGGCCTTTGAAACTAGCGCCACTAGCAACAGAACAGCAATAGATGGAAACAAAATAATACACTTCTTAGTTGATCGATTGTCCGACAGACGATGATCTAGCGCTCGATCGCTGTTTGATCTGCCAAAGTGACGTTTGAGAACAATGATTGCGAAAGTTACACCTGTTGCAAACTTGTTGCGAGTTACGTAATTAGCCAGCTGACCTTTACATCGTTCACAACACGAACCTAATGCCAGTCTGTACTAAAGTTTGACAGTTTTGAGTTCGCACTAGGACGTATGCATCGGAGTATGTACGTCATACATAGAAAGGAATAAGTGCGAACTAAGGAGCTGTAATGGCTGTGTGGTCTAGGCGCGATGTGAGATTAGAACCACCCGATCTCACCCCATCTCACGGGGAGGCCTATTCAGCAGTGGACGTTTTCAGGCTGTTGATGTGAAGGAGCTGTCAAACTTGAGTGTAGACGGGCACAAGCCTCCCAGAGCAGCCCATAACTTGCGCCACACGTGACTTCCAGCGTCCCAAATGGTGACCCCCGCCATGGACATATACTCGTTCGGCATGTGCGCGCTGGAGACGGCCGCGCTGGAGATCCAGGGGAACGGGGACTCCGGGGTGCACGTCACGGACGACCACGTCGCCAGGACTGTCGAGTCCTTGGAGGAGCCCCGGCAGAAGGACTTCATATACAGGTCAGTTGGTACTCCACCCGGCGACCTCGAACCAAAAATGATTTCGGATGTTCGGTGGATGTCCGGCTGTTCTCCATTACAGCACCCCTACCGCGTAATCATTCTAGTAATGGACATCGCCTGCCGTCTTGCATGCGCCCATTTACAAGTTAGTGAGTGCGAGCAAGAGAGCAGACGATCACCATCGCCACCAGACTTACACAACAAAGCCTTTCGTATTTCTCAACCGATTCTCGTGTATTTTTATGAGCGTAGGTTCGATAACTAGGTATATGGATTTTTAGTCCGCTCATATTTTGGATTTTTTCATAACTTTTTTGATATCTCAGAGCATCGTTGCGAACAGACGTGTTGAATTATTACAATTAAACAAATAATATTAAGCTAAATCGTGACCTTGTTTTTACCGACAGCCGGTAGTAACGTATAACTATGTCATATTTTTATGCATAGTTTGTGTCAACTTTTTTTTGTGGAAATGTTCAGTGAACAAGACAAGTAAATTACTTGAATAACTATGGACGGCAGCCCCTTCAGCCGGAGCGACAGGACTGCCCGCTCCCCGCCACCCTCACACGCACCTTCACCACCTGCACCTCGCCCTCAGTCGTCGAGTCAAAGTGTTCCTGAAGTGGTCTCTACTTCGGAAATACAAGGCTGGATGACCTCAATCGAACAATGGCTTAATGAGGTATGCAACATCGCTTCTGAGGGTAAACTGAACTCTGAGCAGAAACTCCGCATCAACTCATTATGCCGGAAAGTAGGTCACGGTACTTCGCAGATGGCAGTACAGTATCAGTCCTTAAAGCTTAAAGCGATCCAAGGCCACTCTACTATTCAAACCCTCAAAGGCCAGCAGGACTTATCACAGTGCTTACAGGATCTTAAACTGGCTATTGAAGAAAATCCTAAGCCTGCTTCGGGTGCCTCTTTTGCGGACATGGTTAAAAAAGGTGCCAACAATTTCATTCAGCCCATTCATCTAAATTCAGTGGCCATTTATCCCCACGATAAATTGAAGACAAGCGACGACACGAAAACACTTGTCCAAAAGATTATCTGCCCAGAACAGATGAAGCTCCACGTGAGGGGCCTGCGCAAGACCAGGAATGGTGGTGTCATCATCAGCACTGACTCGAAAGACGACATCGTGAAGCTAAAACAATCAGAGCAGCTCATGAACTCAGGCCTTATAGTTGACGAACCTCTTAAGCGGAACCCTAGAGTGGTGATCATTGGAGTACCCTCATCAATGCAGGATAAGGAAGTTTTTACCTGTTTGTACCACCAGAATCTTGCGGACAAACTTCAGGACTCTACCCTGGAAACATTTTTGACCTCAATTAAACTAAGCCATAAGTCAGGCAGGAAAGACGCTGAGACCTGTAACTATGTTATAGAAGTATCTCCAGTGGTACGTAAAGCTCTCATAACTAAAGAAAGAGTTTTTGTGAATTGGTCATCTTGCCCCGTAAGAGATTTCACTTTGGTCACTAGATGTTTTAAGTGTCAGCAGTATGGTCATGCGGCCAAGTCATGTCGGCAGACTACCTCCACTTGCGGCCACTGTGGTGATCAAGGTCACCCTATAAAAGAGTGCCCGAAAAAGACAGAGGAAGCAAAATGTGCTACTTGCTTGCACTTCAAAAAACCAAGCAATCATACCACCGGTTCTATCGAGTGCCCAGCAAAATTAATGGCCGAAAAAAGGTATATAAACTCTGTTAACTATGAGGGCGCCTAGAGCGCCGTTTATTTCTAGTTGTTTCTTGCCGTTACTAGCGTATATTATCTTAACTCATGGCCGATGAATTAATGAATGACCTAGATAATACTTGTATTTATGAGTCAAAAGTGTGTGACACCGAAAACTGCAAACAATATCTTTCTAAGTATAAAAGCCCTTTAACTGTACTAACCCAAAACATCCGTAGTATTTATAAGAATATAGATAGCCTTAACGTTTTCTTACATAGGCTTAACATTGAGTGTGACGTAATGGTCCTTACCGAATGTTGGCTTTCAAATCGTGAGGGGGCTCTTCCTGTTTTACCAGGGTACAATAGTTTCTGCACTACAGCATCGTTCAACCAGAACGATGGTGTGGTGGTATATACTAAAAAATCCTTACTTCTCACAGTCGAGGAGCCTAATGTTCATGAATGCAATTGTTTAGTCATTAAAGTTGGTGCTGAAGTCGCAATTATTGCTATATATAGACCTCCTTCTTTTAAACAATTAGATATTTTTCATAATAGTCTTAATACGACATTGCAAACTCTATCCTCGTTTAGAAATATCATATTAACTGGAGATATTAATATAAATATAAACTCGGAAAATAGCGACGCAAGCCTAAGTACCCAGGATTACCTTAATGTATGCGCCTACCATGGACTTTTCCCCTCTCATACTTTATCAACACATCAAAGCGGTTCTTGTCTGGATCACGTCATGCTCAAGGCCAGACTTCCGTGTTTAACACTTGTAACTAACTCAACAGTAACAGACCATTGCGCTGTCCTACTAACCCTCGATTTGTCGCTGTGTAAGCACAAAAATCGCCCTCAGCAAAAATCTAAAATAAACATGCGTAGTCTCGAACGTGATTTATGCAACCTTGACTTTAATCCAGTTTACAATACTGCTGATGCTAATATTTGTTTATCATATGTAATTCATAAACTGCAAGAAGCCATTTTGCATAACACAACGCTTATTGAAGTTAATAAGAAAAATTATTCTATAAAACCTTGGATTACCCCGGGTCTTATCAGGTGTATACGGCACAGGGATAAATTGCATAAGAGAACAAAGCAACGTCCCGATAATTCTATTTTACAGTTATCTTATAAAAGGTACAGAAATTTCTGCAATAGCTTATTGAGAAAATTAAAAATTGAATATGATAAACAACAGCTGCTTCAAGCAGGAAATAATAGCAAACAACTATGGAAAACCATTAAAAATGTCACATTTACGTCAAATCAGCAAAAGTCAGATTCGAGTCTATTGCATACACACACTTCCCCGCTTACCTCCGCTAATAACGTCAATTCCTTTTTTGTAAATGTCGGTAAAAGTCTGGCTGAAAAGATTTTAAATAAAAATGACAGCCATTCCAACGATTCCGCAACGCCACTAACCCTGACCAAGCTACAAAGTGGAAAGTCGTTTGCTATGTTAGGTCTGGATGAAACGGAAGTGGATAGGGTTATTTCTAGTTTGAAAAATAACCAATCAGCCGGGTGGGATAATATCAGCAATGATTTTTTTAAAAGGTTTAAACGTATTCTTGTCCCCCCTTTAACGCACATTTTTCAAATATGTCTCAATGATGGGATTTTTCCAAAATCTCTTAAGAAAGCTGTAGTTATTCCGATTTATAAAGCTGGTAGAAAAGAGCTCGTTACAAACTACAGACCTATCTCTTTATTACCATCACTCTCTAAAGTCTTGGAAAAAATAATTAACAACAGATTAGTAACGTTCTTAGAAAATAATTCCCTCTTCTCCCCCTGGCAATTTGGTTTTAGATCTACGTTATCTACAGCAGACGCGGTACATCACTTAACTAACTACGTCACCGAGGAACTAGGAAAAGGTAAAAGAGTAACAGGGATTTTCCTCGATCTGGCCAAAGCTTTTGACACAATTTCTGTTCCGATCCTTCTTAACAAACTAGAAGCACTAGGAATTCGAGGCTTGCAGTTGAAACTTTTTGGTGACTATCTGCAAGATCGGTCGCAATGTGTCAAAATAGGTAATATCATCAGCACCGACATGAAAATTCCTCCTTTTGGGATTCCCCAAGGAAGCATCCTTGGACCTACACTTTTCTTAGTCTATATAAATGATCTCTGTAATTTAAATCTAGATCATGGGAAAATAATTTCATATTCTGATGACACTGCTTTAATTTTCTCCGCTGACTCCAGCACAGATGTACATATTTACGCGCAACGAGGCTTTAATGTTGTAAATAGCTGGCTTAAACGTAACCTACTAACGCTTAATGCTGATAAGACGAAATTTATGAGTTTTTGCATGCGGAAAATCCAGAGCCTTTCTAACAATAATCAATTATGTGCACACTCCTGTGATAACACCCTGCTTGACGTTTGCACTTGTCCATTTATTGATAAAACTGTTTCCATTAAATATCTTGGCATTATAATTGACGACACCCTTTCTTTCAAAAAACACATTTCCACTCTAGCTAACAGAGTACGTAAGTTAATATTTGTTTTCAAAAAGCTGCGCTATATTGCGGATAAAAAAATAATTATTCAAGTCTATCAAGCTTTGTGTCAATCTGTTATTCAATACTGCATTACGTCTTGGGGCGGCGCTCCAAAAACCACTATTTTACCTATCGAACGTGCCCAAAGAGCGGTCCTGAAAGTAGCCACGTCCAGACCGTTCCTTTTCCCTACACGCCTACTTTATGAATGTTGCAATGTTTTAACGGTCCGACAACTTTTCATAATGTACACTGTCCTAAAACAGCACACCACTCAGACGCATAATGCACTGCTTACTAACACTAAGAGGCGGAAAGATATTGTATGTACTTCACTCTCTGTGTCTAAGTTTGTTTTCACAAACCGGTTCTTCTTTTTCCTAGGTCCTTTTCTGTACAATAAACTTAATAAGGCATTATCTATCTATGACCTCAATTATTTTAGTACTAAATTAATACTGTATAAGCATTTACAAGGTCTGACTTATGATCAGACCGAATTACTGTTACACATTGATAAATAAGTAAATTAGTTATTTTTTTTTTTTTTCCTTTTGGTAAATTCTAATATACTCTGCTTAAGTAATTGATACGTAAATTATGGTAAATATATTTTTAGATAATACTTTTGTTTGTTAAATAATTATTGTAAGCTGGTCTATAAATAGAGGTTTTAGTTTTAATGTAAAATATTGTTAATAATTTAATTTTTCACGTGTATATACTCGTATTGCTGAATGCTAGCCCTTATGCCGCCTGTGACACAGGTTTATCCTAGTACAGGCACCGTGCTTTGTTAGACTTATGTATAGTTCCTAAGATTCATATTGTATAGTATTTTAGCATAATGTAATTTTTGAATAAATATTATTATTATTATTATTATTATAACAATGGAGGTTGAAAATGTAAAAATCGTTTTTTCGATTTTAAAGTATGCTGAGACTCGCGACGCGAGGTCTACAGCTCACGTAGCCACTAGTCTAGTATTGGTAGGGATACAAGTAGGTGTTTATAAACCGTAGTTATAAAATTTAAATAATACTTAGACAAGATATTGTATTCTTTTGACAACTTCGGGCAATCGGCTGTCCAAAGTTAATCAAATTTTTAACACAATCGTAGTTGTGACGACGCGGTGATCGGGCTTAGGTACATAACAAACCGATTACATAAACGTATATTAATCGTATTTGAGATATATCGAATACCTATAATCGGTTAATTCCTATATCAGCGCCATCTTCTGGCACCGGACAGAACTTACGTGATAGGGTTTCACTTCTTTCTTCAATTTTTAAACATCGATAAATAAAATAAGATCATTCCAAAGCGTCGATACTTTTGAAAATATTACACATATTTTTATCCCGGATAATGAACGGTTCCCGTTGGGGAACGTGTAACTAGCGGTAGAACCCGAACGGGGCGGCCTCTAGCAGTTGCAGCAGTAACGATGTCCGCGATCCGCAGATGTATCAACAAGGAGCCGAGCGCGCGGCCCACGGCGCGCGAGCTGCTGTTCCACCCGCTGCTGTTCGAGGTGCACTCGCTCAAGCTGCTGGCCGCGCACACGCTCGTCGCCACCACAGGTCAGCCTTGCCTTGTTCGCTAGGGCACACTCTACATTTGTTCCATTCAATATTTGACACTAGCGCTATTGACCGTTTGTATCACTTCGCTCGAGTTGCTGGCGGTGTATTCGCTTCTCAATTACACTGGCTGGTGGCAGATAATATCTTGCTGTTGCAGTTGACGCTTACTCAACTCGCGAGAACGATCCGAATCGCTGAACAATAGAAACGCACAAAATTCCCGAACCGGAAGGTGCACCGTAGGCCCCCCACTCGGTGGACCGACGGTCTGGTGACAGCCGCGGGGAGCCGATGGATGCAGGAGGCGAGCGGCCGCTTAAAATGAACTCTGTAAGGGAGGCCTACGTTCAGTGGTGGATGTCTTCAGGCTGCTGATGATCATGGTAACACAAATTTCATCTCGGTTTAAAACAGGCCGGGCTGCAATGGCCTCTTACTTGCGTAATAACGGCACACCTTCATTATGTATAGCGTATTCTCTCGCGGTGGTGTGTATTGGCTCCCACGATTAGTTGGTCTTTTGAGCTTAGTGAGAACATCGTAAGTGTATGTCCCCCAGCGAACATATCGGAGACGATAACGGACGAGGTGTCGGGCGCGGGGCGCGCGGGGGCGCTGGCCTGGGTCCCCGGGGGGCCCGGGGGGGCCGGGGGGGCCGGGGGGCGCCGCGAGCTGCACGCGGGGGACCTGCCCCCCGGGGCCGAGAAACTGGAGAAGTTCGTCGAGGATGTCAAGTTAGTGCGCGCTCTACTGCGGGGCCGGGCGGGCGGCGGTGTGGGGGGGAGGTGGACTAGTTAGGTGACAAACGTACTGAGGCCCACTCCTCGGAGGTTAGCTCTAGGAGGGAGGCGTGAAGAAGGTATCTCGTCTTTTGGGCTTTTGTTCACATCTCGGAAACGATGCGTCGTAAGAAATTTTGGTGCACCACCTTATGAAAGCTGATAAAATTCTCTACAACTTTGACTCTACACAGCTTTTTAGCTATTACCGGCCGTTGTCTAGATATGAGCCCCGAAAAACGGGCGATTTACATAAATGTATGTTCCACCCCACGTATGTACTTATACCGACAGAGGTCGAGGCCTCCTACACCCACATCTAGCACTACTTCAATCGGTGGTACACCAGCAAAGTATTAAGTTGAATATATCTTCAGGTGCAGCTGGATCTTTGGTTTAAACAGAAACTAGAGGTGGATTTCATTCCGTGTCTACCCCCATACTTCAAGGAGATAGTTTGTCTCCTAACTAGTCTAAACTCCCAAACTTAATATTTCTACTATGGACCTTTCCATCCACACCCCCCCCTTACGAGTACTCATTTATCTATCTACTAGCAGCGACCAGGAATCGGAAGACGTTGCGTAGACCCTCCCACTAGGCTAGGTTGACGGATGATCTGCTCTTGTGTTGTGATCTCATTTGGTCATTTCCAGTAGTCTAACATCCCCGTCGGTATTTTGACCCTTTAGGCGAAGGATTAAATAGACAAAACATTAATAATTATTATTATTATAATAATAATTCGTTTATTTTGGCATCAAGGCCCAAGGGTTAGTGTACAGACTTATAACTAGGTGTTAGTACTATCGCTAAAGGATCGAAAGATTTAAAACTATTTGACAAGCACACTGACAAATGCTCTGCTTATCGGGCTATCGAAACTTCCCGCTATAACTTGCAGTATGCTAGCGCTGCCTCGCTCCCGGCTCGGCAGCGCGCGGTGCTCTTCCTCAGGAGGCATGCAAGCCGTGGCCGCGCGCCTCCGCAAACATACCAGAGGCACTGCAAAAGCGAGGCAGCCCCATCAGCATACGGAACCCGTTATTATATTGGACCCGCAAGGCGTTGAAAGCTCGCTGCGTATAGCTGATCCACAGGCTGCTGGTGTAGAAAACCGGACAATAAGCTTTAAATAGAGTGATTTTAACTTCGTCACTACACCGAGCAAACCTGCGAGCCAGCATATTGCACCGAACTGTTAATGCCCTGCGTTCCCTTTCCATGTCTGCCTGGTCATTAAGGTCTTCGGTAACAACATGTCCCAGATATTTAAATAAAAAATAATGATAATAATGATGATTAGAAATATCGATTAATGGGAGATGTTACACAATGCCGTCTTGCCGAAAATGACCAAATGAAGATCATTCTGATAGCGCGGAGAGCCGATGGGTGCAGGGTGCAAGCAGCCACTCAAAGTGATGCTATGTGGGGGAAGCCTGTGTTCAGCAGTCTGTCTTCATACCGGTACTGATGACACTTACCCTCGGTTTCTGCTACGTTTGCCAAGCTCGTGTCAATTTAACACCAAGTAGCTTATTGGTTGCATTTTGATCATCGGCTGTCTTCAACCAATGAGCGTATAGTATTCGATATGTAAAGTTAACACGAGTTTAACAAACGCACGAGAAACTGGGGGTCGGTGTACGGTATTTTGTGGGTTGGCATGACTGACAAACGTACGATAAACCGAAGATTAACCCCCTTAGAAGATTAATTCCCCAACAATAAGTCTCAAGTTTTGATTCAACATCCATCTTAGCAAACATGTTAAAAACATTCGATTTGTAAACATGCTTAAGTGAACTTCCAGCAGGGCCAGCATGAGCTACAAAAATCGGCATAATTATATCTCTTCTCTCGAGAAAGCGTTCGACCAATGAAAACGTAATAAATGTTCTATGACGCGATCCGCGCGATCGTTCATCGGTCAAACGTTCTTTCGAGAGAGAGATATGTCGATTTTTAATCGCTCATGCTAGCCCGCTTTTGTAATCGGATGGTTAACAAAACCATTATCACCCGGTTTGGTCGGTAACGATCGTCACAAGTGGCAGTCTCGGTACCGACAGCAGCGTGCCTCCGGCAAGCGGTACAGGTCCGGTCGGGTTGCAGGTACGGCATCTACCCGCTGTTCGCGTACGGCGCGGCGGGGCGGGGCCGCGGGCGCGCCGCCTCGCCCGCCGAGGAGCCCCCCGCCTCGCCCCCGCCGCGCGACCTGGAGGCCCGCCGCGTCGTGCACATGATGTGCAGCCTGCAGCCGCACGACCACCACGACCTGCTGGTAACTTGCTGCGCCCACCGTCGCCGCGGCCTGACCGACACCGTTCCTTCATTCTGTACATACAATGTAGCAATGTCACTAAGTATAGCTACGGTGCTCTTTAACCGAAACATACACTTTGCATACTACTGAATATATCTAGAGTGGTGGTGGAACCTATCTAGACGAACTTTTGCAGCAATGCATTGAATGATATATGCCTTCCCCAGATGACGATCCTGCTCCGCATGGACGACAAGATGAACCGCCAGCTGACGTGCGCCGTCTCGCGCCGCGACTCCGCGCCCGCGCTCGCTCGGGACCTCGTGCAGCTCGGGTTCATACACGAGGTTTGTGACCCCTTCTCTAGCACCACCAGCTGACGTGCGCCGTCTCGCACTATTCGATATCATCAATTTTCAAAGCAAGTGTTCAATAAAGTACTATCCCCGCAGGCGGACCGCGACAAGTTGTCCCGGCTGATGGAGGAGTCCCTCCGCAGCAGCTTCGGGCCGCCCCACCCCGCGCTCCCCGCGCGCCGCGCCGCGCACGTGGCCAGCTAGTGCCGTCCCGCTCGCACCCGCCCCGACCGCAGGTTAGCTCTCACTCGCACCCGCCGCACGACTGGACGACCCATCTCGCGCTCTCGTGTGTAAGAAGAAAACGAGATCCGATGGATAATATTCAGGATTAGAACGTCACAGGGGTCAAAGCTCATCGACGAAACGACAGATGTCTAGTGTGAAAGAGACCTCGATTTAGGTTGCAAGCGATGTCTTAAAACGACACAAATGGTGCCGTGCTCCAGGATTCGACACGTTACAAAATTCATTGCAACTGATCGACGAATCAACGATTCTTTTATGTGTAAGATGTGACAACACTTAAGCTTAAATAGAATACAGAATGTCATAGACGTCGTTCCTGTAAAATCCCTCTCAGAAATAAACGTGATTTCATAGCATGAAAATACCACACACACTCACAGTCATAACGGAGTTTTATGGTTATTAAAAGCATGTCAGTGCCTATATTGTTGTAACGTTTTGCACGTCTTGTGAATACGTGGCACTAGTATACAAGACATGGACCCTTGTGACTGGATTTAATCAATCTTTATTGTGCCGCTGACGATATCTGAAAATGATAACCCAATCAGCCCCATCGAGATTAGTTCCAGAAAGTTTGAAGAAGCTACCGAAACTTCAGTGTTATAATAATAAACGGACTATTAAAACAAATATGTATAAAATGTTCACAAACGTGAATAAATATTTCCGTTAACAGCATCATTTTTGATTAAAAATAATATGTCATATAACAAAATTATAAATATGATTATAAAGTTTTGATACTAATCCAATTGCGGGCAACGTCATATGACGAGTTTCATATATTTAACACTTAATAAAACAAAACTCAGGATATAGAATATTAAACGTTGGTCATATAACGTAGCCCTTGTGGAACACCTCACAAAACAGGTAATTTTCAAGCGATTTACGAAGTTAAAGCCAATGAATTGATTATTATAACGAGAGTCAACCCAATCGTTCGATCGTCGGCCGCGGACGCACCTAACATACGTACCTAATTATAAGATATTCGAAGGTGGTTCTCTATCACAAGCTGTTTACGAAACACCCGACGCTTCACTTAGGGAGTCGTGATCGTCCTTCGGCACTATTGTTATCTATAGAGATATACTTCCGAAGCACTTCGCTTGTATATTTAACGGTTAGAACGTAGTCGTCTAGCCAGCGGGACCGGATTTGAACTTGCTAGGCGCGCGCATTTTGTTATAATGAATCTTGTACATGTTAGGGTCAAAATCGTACCCGTGTAGTTATAGACTAGATATAAAAAGCATATTTATAATTAGGGAAGGAACCTTATGAAGAGATTTTGTATCGCAAGTGTGATGTGTTTTTGCATACGAGTAGTTATTCGAATGAACGCGAACGATATCTCTAATGTGTACTTGTAAAATATTTTTATATTGTTTTAAATAAATGCCACGTTTAAAACGATCATTGAAACGTTTTACGAGTGATGCATTAGCAACACGGTGAGTGCTTGTGGCTTGACGGATCTATTTGGCACAGTAGTCTTTTATAGTCGAGGGTGTAGTGAATTCAAGTCACAGGGTTTTAGCGGAATGATTAATTTACGCGGAGGTGTGATCATTACCAACGAAATAGAATCCTCGTTTTGTTTCTTGATATGTTTCGCTATTGCTTTCTTTAAATCTTTGTACATTAGCTTTCCATTAGCTTCTTGGATTTCTTCGTTTTCATTTGAACATTCCTCGTTCCCTTACGATTTGTTTTCAGTAGATTGCGTTTTAGAATGTTATATTTATTTATGAACTCAGATGTTCTACTTGGATTCTGTTTATCGTATGAAAGCACACCTCCCAAAAAATACTAGTCGAGTGTGAATCTAAAACCGAATTACCGAATCGTAACATTAGGCTTCAATCAATCGATTGTAAAAACGAATGTAAATTGTAAAGAGAACACGATTCGTAACGGTATAGTTATTATGAACATCGAGAATGCTTAGTGTTGTAGAAACTTTGTATGAATGTGTATAATGTTACAAATGATATTTAAAATATAATTACTTATTAATATATGTATAGTGAGGCTTCCTCTTAGAGCTTTATGGATGTGGTTATGATAAGTATACGGTAAATTGAACATACTCAGTTTAAAAATAAGGTTGAAATTTGTACTGTACTCGCGTCGGTTGTTGAACTAGTGGACAAATTATTGTTGCCAGAGGTTTTGTTAAAGGGTTTGTGTGCGGATTGGTGAATATTTTGTTATGAACTGGATTAATAATAATGTATACAGAAGAACGTCTGCACTCATCAACCAGAATGCTCCTAGCGGTGTCATAATAGTTTTCAAATTGCCAAATAAACCGTTCCATTTCTTTTCTGAACTTAACAGTACGTCCGGTAATCAATAAAGTGCTATGTAAATGGTTTTAAAAATTTCGTTTTGTATATATTGTTGAATAGTCATGAATAGCAAAGACCTTAACAATCATTTGGCTTTTAAATGTGTATAATTATATACATAGGTTAGGGCTCTTTGGACTCTACAACGTTACTTAGACTGAAAAATTTATATATTTTATCATAATAATAGGGAATTGGGACATTCATACGCTTTATGCAGAAAAAATTGCAGATGTTCTTTGAAGTCATAGTCCGACAGATATAAGTAATACCGTCGCACACGTTAGTGCTCGTGTGAAGTCAATTGTACGCCGCCGCGTGATCTGTCTACTAAGGAAGTTATGTTTGCATTTAAACACATTTAGTCCCGGTAATGTTTGGTTCGATAAATACGTAAAACCATAGTGGTGCTAGCTCGTTAGTACACCAATTGTATAAATTTGTTATTGTAAAAAATACACAGAGGCACCTTGTTCCTAATTTTCGTTAAAAAACGTTAGTTTTTGTGGTGCTCATTCCGAATTTAATAGAAGAAAAGGTTTATTTATTTTTCTTAAATTTACGTTTGGTTAATGCTAGTGGTGCCAAAAATACGAGGTGCCAACACAACGTTGATTCGTTTAAGATTTTTGTTTTTAATTTATGGTGTATACTTCCAGCTCTCATGTATATGTGATGATAAATGATGGTTGCCATCGTGTAGGAGTAACAAAACGCACCAATTCTTATGTAACAGTTGCAGTCAATTTCTTCCAATTTGGGAATTATAATATGAAACCATAGTATTATTATATTTGCGTCAATATATTTGAAACGCTTAAGGCCAGGGCTATTTGACGGAATGGCAGAGGAAAACAAGAACGTAATGCAGTTAATTCATTTTCAACTTATCGATTTTAACATTTAGTTCTAATTATTTTTTCCCATCCGGCTCGGTCAATGTAGTTGGTTTGTTTATCTCTGTGAATCTGCGGAAAGTTCCCGGCGCTATGTGCACTAGAGTTTGGTTGCTTGAACGTAAGCTTTACCACGATGTGTACGCTCCGGCCTCCGCTCCCTGCCGGCGAGGGTGACTCGAAGGTAGCCGGAGGTGCCTCACTGAAGATACCATTCAGAAAATATCAAACATTTTGATTACTAAAGGCTTTTGCTTAAAAGTCAAGCTTTTTCGTTCTTATTTTAGCGTGGAATGGATCAAAGTACATACTAGTTTCACCATCTTCCTTTAATATTATGTGTTTTCGTTTGTAACAAATAATATGATGTTTTTAAGATGGTATCTTATGTGATCTATCTTCGTGTGTCAGTTAGATCTGAAATGTAGTGGGCTGCCAATAATTCTATCGATTTTACATCGTAACTTTAACTTTAAATTCGAATAAGTTATGATTGAAACAGAGAAATTAGATAATAAAGAAGGTTTGACATTGAAAGATGATACTAATTTATCACCTTTTCTTGAAATAGAAACGTCGTTGAATCACGGGCGATCAGCAATAGTACACAAATAATAATAATAATAACTAAATTAACTAACTAAAATGAGTGAATAATAATAACAATAATAACCTTTATCACAATATAGCTATGGTGTAAAATCGATTCGAGTTAAACAGTAGTCGCAGTGAGCTAAACGCGGGGTCGTGTCCGGGTATTGTATCTAGTGTAGTAAACGAAAGACTGGCTAAAGTAACGAGTAAGGTTCGAGTTTGTGAAGGGCGCCATCTAGCGAGTTGTCTGGCAAACTCAATATCGGAGGGTACTTCGAAAATATAATGAGACCAACGCTTGAAGAGAAATGTCCACTTGTACAGTCTTACGCCGATATGGATAAAAATACAATTGAAAATGTCTAGTAAGCTACAACATTTTAAAACCGCTGGTTTTTGTCACATTCCTATTTGCAAAATGAAAGTTTTAATTTTATATTGAAACCAAACTTAAATAACCAAAGTCATTTATTTTACGTATTATTAACTGTTTTAATCGTATGACAGACAACTCGCTCGGGCGAGGATTGAGGCAGGTAATATAGCTAGTAAAATGGCGTGTTCTTGTAAATATCGCTTTTAGTCTAAAACTATAACTTTAAATGATTATAATTATTATAACTGAATTAAATGTACCTATCACATAATTATAGTATTTAAATGAACGTCACTACGCGATATACCGATCTATTTATTTTCACTTTTATTTTTAATAGTTATATTTTATTGTCATGATTAATTTTGTTAACATGTTTTCTCTGTCCGGGGTTGTTTGGCGAAACCATAAATGTATCTGATTTTAATATTATTTTCATTTGTTAATAGTGGAATAGTTCAGCTTTATACATTTTTACATTATTCTCATTTACATCTGTAAACTTAAACATGAAAATTCTGTTCAATTTGTTTCACTTCCCACATTGTATAGTTTGAATCAAAGACAATTATACTTATTAATGGTATTTGGTTAGAATAAAATAATAACATGAAATCAGAGCTATTTTATTTAGTCGAAAACCTGTAATCATCCGATGATTACCGCCGTTTGTTCAACTTTAATGCTTTAGTTTATTAAATCAATGACACTGGTATAATTCTGAAAAGCATGTTTTAAGTTCCTATTCGATAGATATGTTCCAAGACGTTGTTAAGATTTAAACCTTGTTTTTGTATATAAATACTTAGTTACGCGAATAATTGGGGGGAGTTACCATAATATGCCGATCGCTTTACTTTTTCACATATAATACCGTATCAGAAAAAACCCCCCATATACCATTTCTGCGAAATGGTTACATTCTAATTTGCGAAAACTTAACAACGTCTTTAAGGTGGAACGTTTCACTCAGCGCGGCAAATTCAAATTTTCTTGCGTTTTTGCCATTCATAGCTTAATTACAAAACGTGATTACATGAAAACTGATTTAACGTAAATAAATAAAATGTATCAACAAATGACTATTTAAAGTATTACCTAAATATCATTGGTTTAGCAACAAATGGCAATAAACCAATTTCGTCTTGGATTTTCAGTCTATTGCCATTAGTCACTAAACTAAGGATATCTAGGATCACCTAGATATCCTGATACTTTTAATTGTAATTTGTTGATACATTCTATTTATTTGCTCAAAATTAGTTTTCATGTAATCATGTTGAGTATTTAAGCTATTATTGGCAAAAACGCAAGAAAATTTGGATTTGCGGCAATGGGTGAAACGTTCGACGTTAAAAGTACGATTCTATTTGATTAGTCGTAGTTCACAACACTTATCCACTAATGTTCTTTGTTATCAAAATGGACACATTAACATCGAGAACGATCAACATTTAGACCCTAACATTTATAAATATAACATTTACCTAGCCGTGTTCGGGTTTTTTGATTTGTTATCCAAAGAGGAATGTGTTCATTTAAGGAAATTGTTTCTTTTTTATTTTATTTGAATTTATGGATTGAGATTGTAATATAATTTATTTATTGGATCCAGAATTGCATTTCCACTCGTTATCAGTGTTTCCTTACAGCTATGGGAGAGTATGATTTAGCTATAGCTTATATTATTACAAAAATACTATGATTATGCTCAAAATGACATATACATAAAGTTATAGCCCGAGATGTGATCGAACGATCGAGTGATGTTTGCATACTACTCTAAAATGAAAAATGTCAATAAAATTGTATTTTAAAAAGTTTACTGTGTTTGTATTTTAAAGAACTTCCTATAATGCTTAGGTCACATATTTTACTATATTTCGTCTACAATCGATACGGAATCTTGGAATGAACATTTCTTTTGTCATTATAATGAGTTCATGATGCATACTGTTCATTTATAACCGTTCGTTTAAAGATGTTTAATAAAGTTTGGACAAAGATAAGCTATTGAATATCTCATGATTAGATGAGTAAGTAGTAGTTGGTAAGCTGTAGCTTTTTCTCACAGAATAGCATGTCTGATTATGTTCGTGGCAGGTAAATAAATGCAACAATTGTAATTTTAACAAGTTTAGTATATTGATGTACCTACAACATAAAGTTTTGTTGATATAACTCACTAAAGCCTCTACTTATTACTAGAAATAGTCAAATATAACAATAACCCTTACTTGTCCAGAAAGCTTCAAGAAAATTATAGATGTAGAGCGAAGGTACAAAGCTTAACAAAAATGTACATTGATCACGTAAGCAGTTTTATAGTGGCACCGAAGATAAAAAGTGCTTCATATGAATAACGAACATCAATTTACATTTTTCATACCTATCTAGTTTCTTTGGTAACTAAGTTTGGTAACGTCCATAAATAAAGTCTGATATAACAAAAACACAACACTGGAAACATTCAAGCACAAGAATAAATTGGAGCAGTGATAACCGTTGAACGGCAAGCTAAGTAGATCTATTTACATAATAACTGGGCAGTAACTGCTCGGACTTGTACAACATGGTTCACACGCGAGGTTTCATAACGCGTACCGATGCGGAGCCAACGTGGCTCCGTGCGGCTCCTCCCTCTCCTCTCGCTCCTCCTGCTCCGGCACGTAGTAGTGCAACTCGTACGCGGGAGACAGTTCCACCGTCATTTCGCAGTTCGGTTCGCATGGCTTCTTCAACAAGCCGTTCGCCTTCGTCGCCGTCCCCTCGTTATTATACAACCTCTTCAAGAAAACCCTCGACGACGCCACCACCCTCCCGTTCTCGTCCACCTTCCGGTGCACGATGCTGCTGTTGTAAAGAATCGGGAAGTCCACCTTGAACCTCTCGCTGTTCTGGTTGAAGTTATCCACGAACCGATCCAACACTTCTCGGTGGAAGTGGTCATCGTCCTCGTAGATTTCGTCCTTCCCGCGCGTCGTTTTCTCCATTTCGATGTAGCTGGCGGTGACCCTAGGCGGCTCCGTCTGCGTGTGGATCGACATGAAGTTGGAGTCGGGAGCCCGCTCGTCGTCGTTGTCTTTCCCGGCCGCGTGGAGGAAGTCCTTGTAATGTTTGATGACGTACGATCCTCGGTCTAGAGTTTCGTCGTTTATGAGAAACGCGCCGAGGTTCTCGGTCGTGCGCGGTGCGTTCGTCAGGTGGTAGCTCCTACTCATGTCGACGGGCGTATACATTGTGAGATCGGCCGGCTTCACCGTCGGTCGGATCTCTGGCCTGGCTGCCGGCCTCATCGCGATATCCGGCTTGTCCGTCTCTATGTGCATTGGTGGAACGGTAACGAACTGTGGGAGTGGTTGTACTTTGGGGTGACTCTTGAACGTGAACATTTTAAATTTCCTCTCGAAGTCTGCATCGAAGTTGTTGACGTTGTCTTTCTGCGGGGACCGCGGGGGGAAATACTGGACGGTTGGCTTTCTTTCAGGGAAGGGAGGCCGCATGGGCCTAGTCAGCATCGGCTCCATTGGGTGGGTTGATGGTGTCTGTGTAGTTCGAGGAGGAAATAGAGGCGTAAATTTCTTCAGATCGAGCTTTGACATGGTAACGTAATCTGCTTCGTATTCGTCAGTTGTGTCGTAATATTCAGCAATGTTGAAGAACTTTTTAGGTGTTCGCGTGGTGAGAGCGTCCATGCCTGGACCTCTGAACAATGTTTGTGTGCTCGTTTTTCCGTCTTTCTTTTTCAACTCCTCCCAGGTCCCGGTTATTGGAGTAGTTAGTTCGAGGTCTATTGTAAAATTAAATGGTGTAATAAGTTTTGCCACGTCCGCAGAGCTTAGCGCTGAAGAGTTCGATTCTATTTTCGGGTTTTCAGCTGAGTTACTTTCTTCATAATCAGTATAGACTTCTTCTCCGTCCTTATTCATCTTCTTTTTCTTTGTTTTCCTTACTTCAGCAATTTTTTCCAATCTTACTCTTAAATCAGGTAATTCGTTTTTTGTGTCTTTTTCTTGTAGATTGCTGAGTTCTGTTTGTGTCTTATTTTTTAGGACCTCTTTAAAAGATTTTGAGGAGTTTTTTGGCTTGAAAACTATGCCCAAGGAACTGATACTTTCGTTTCTCCAACTATTGTCATCTGGATCTCGGACGAATAGTTTTGACGGTTGTACATCAATTTTTTTCATGGGTTTGTAGTTTGGGCTGATTGTGTAGATTGTAGTCTTAGAACGCTCGTTGGTAATGGGCTGAACACTCAGAGAGTCTTCGACACTGGGTGGTGACGTGAGGCTTGGACTCGACGCTTCATCTAGTGACTCTTTATTTTCATTCATTTCGTCTCTGTATCTATTAACATTCTGATGGTTTTTCAATGCTTCTTCTTTCATTAGTTCTTCCTGTATCGCGTCCTCTGCCTGCAATATAATAAACAATGATATTTATACTTTAGTTACTTTTTTTTATTATAGAATCATAAAATAATACTTTCAGCTTACCAGTTGGCTTTGTGACTCTGAGCCGCTCACTTTCTTAAAATCGGGGCCTTCTGTTTCAGTAGGTTCAATGTCCTCTGCAGGTCTATTCGTTTCAGTAACGTTTTCTTTTCTTGTACTTTTGTGAGAAACATCTAAAGGTGTTGACGCTTTTTCAGAATTATCCAGATAACCTGCTCGTTTAGTTTGTACTGTTTCTGATCTTTTGGCTCCGTTACTTTCAACTGTATTCAAAGAGATAAATGCTTCTTCTCCGGCCGCCGTAGTTTTATCGGTTTCTTCGAGCACCACTGCACTATTTATTGTTGACTGATTTATGCTCGATAGTAAATCCACCCTTAAGTTTTCTAAGGAAGGTGCCGGTGTCACATTAAAAGCTTTCTCAAAACTCATGTGAGTGTTAGAAGTTTCCGCTTTCATCGTAACATCTTCGGTTCTCGCTGTTTGATACATACCTTTAGAACTGGTGACATGTTTTCTCCCAATAGTTGTATATTTTTGCCACAGTGTTTCTGTTGTTTTAGTTGTGGGGATATTCGTAGTATCTGTAGCTAATTCAGAGTGAAAAGATGCCTCAGTCGGTATTCTTAAAGTTTTACTAGAAATAGTGGATAAAAGGGGAAAGAGATCAGTAGTAATGTATGTACTGGTAGTAATAATGTCTTCACCAATAGGTAAATCCGTCTTCCTTGTGGACGTCTCCATACTTTCTGTTGTAATATCAGTCGTTTCAGAAGTATCATTTAGAGACGAGGTTGTTTCATCATTCCCTGTAACAGAATGTGCTATAATTTCTGTTGAATTATACTCCGTTAGTTCAGATTCTGTAGCGATCTGATCCGAGACAGTTGAAAGTTCAGTGGAAAGTTCGATTTCGCTGAAGTTTTCTGTTGCCGGTATTGTATGTATATTTTCTAACGATATAACGTTTTGATTCAAGTATGTGACAGATGATTTGCTGCTTGTTTCTACAGTATTATCTGTCTTTGCATACTCAGTTACAAGTTCTATTGAATCGAAAACTTCAACAGTATCTGAACTTATGGTGGGAATCTTTGTATTTTCAGTTGTGCTTCTAACTTTTACTGTTGTGGGTAGGGTCGTGCCAGTTTTCGCTGCAGTCGTGTATATGCTTGATATTAAAGTGGTTTCATTGCTGTTACTGCTAGTAGTTGATGTATTCGTGTCTTCATCTTTACTGGTATTAGTAGCGTTGGATCTGCTCATATCGTATTGTACTTTTAGTTGTGAACTTTCATCTGGGTAAAGATCCGTTGGTGCATGTGTTGATGGTAATACAGCAGTGCGACTGATTGAAAATCCGTCAGCTCTTGGTCCGGTGATTGTGATCGCAATTGCCAATGTAATCGCGAACGACCTGTAATCCAAAAAAAATACTGTTAGTTATTTGTAAACCATTTAGTAGTTAGGTAATTTGTTGAATTTATTTTGTGCCTGAATAAGATTTCCTTACCCAGCAAAATACATGTCTTAAAGCTACTAATATTTGAAGCAACTGAAGATTCTTCTGCCAATCTTTATCATCATGCATCGGCAGAAACCAAAACGGACATACAGACAATGGAATATTATTATTAAACAACGCGAATGCATTTAATATAAGTTGTAATTGTTTAGTTAGAAGGTATAATAGTGTGACCGAGGTGCCATGTTTTGATTTAGTTACACGTATCATACATTGTTAGCAGTGATCAATACGCAATGTCACCTGCGGGTGGGTACATAGGGTAAGCAAAGCACCAGCCCTCAACATTCAATCTACAAGCCGATGTGTGTACTGGTGTACACTGAGCTTGTAGGTATACCAAATTATAGGTCAACGTGCTACACCTTCGACTGCGGGGAGTTGTAGTCAAAGGTTGGCCTATTCGTTATAAAAAAACTAACGATGTGGGAAACCTAAGTATATAAGTTATAAATCTGCATTGTAAATGGTTCTCTAAGTAAGTATCTAGTAGTAAGTAGTATATATACCTACCTACACACATAATACAGTGAACGAAAGTTTCCAGATAGTAGATAGGTAAGTACCTGTTAAGCTTTAATCTTAGGCTAGCAACTAGAACTCGATACTGCCATAGGAGAGGGTTGCTATTGTATAACTACCTACCGTATTATCGATTAGAGTGCGTATATAATAATATTCTAATTGATTACAAGCACTTAATCAATATCCAGCGAGTTAACTGCATAAGGCTAAAATTTATGAAATTACGCTATGTTTACGTGCTCATTAATATAGGAGAGAAATTACACATAATTAATCAGTTCAACTGTTAAAACACGTTTTTAAATAGGTGTGTATAGATACTAGATACACTACACTTGAAACAGACATGCGCGTGCGCAATTTACAGTCGGTAAGTTATGACTAGGTAGGTTGTACCTACTGTCAATTGTTGCAGTTTTTCGACAGCTAGCTGTCTTTTGTGTAATGATAATGATTCGTATTATACCATTACTCAAATTGGAGTTAGTCTGCGTTTTAACTATTTTGATAACTTGGAGAGCGAGTGCATGCGGTGGCACAGCGGTTGCTCGTGCGAC
Organism: Ennomos quercinarius; assembly: GCA_910589525.2. Classification (NCBI taxonomy): domain Eukaryota; kingdom Metazoa; phylum Arthropoda; class Insecta; order Lepidoptera; family Geometridae; genus Ennomos; species Ennomos quercinarius. Next base: position 18,966,800 of record OU342492.1, on the reverse strand, counting down.
TTCAATCCTAACGCCTTGGATCGAATTCTGTTCGTCCCCCACCAATGACTTCAAGTAATGCGCTCAATTACTTTTATTATTTTTACAACGCTGAAAAAAAACATCATGAAAAAACTGACATGTTCAAGAATTACTAAAGATTCGAAGACAATGTACCTACCTATATGACCTACACTACATTATCTGACAAGACAGGAGTCTTTAGGGGTTTTTACTACTAGGACAGGTGTCCCAGTAGTGAAAACGTGTGTCCTTTAGGTACCTAATCATCATTAACAGCCTGAAGACGTCCACTGCTGAACATAGGCCTCCCCCAGAGAACGCCACCTTGAGCGGCTGCTCGCCTCCTGCATCCATCGGCTCCCCGCGGCTTTCACCAGGTCGTCGGTCCACCGAGTGGGGGGCCGGCCTACGCTGCGTCTTTCGGTTCGTGGTCGCCACTCGAGAACCTTTCTTCCCCATCGGTTGTCAGTTCTACGAGCGATGTGGCCTGCCCATTGCCACTTCAACTTACTAACTCTAAGAGCTATATCGGTCACTTTAGTTCTCCTGGGGATCTCCTCGTTCCGGAGCTTATCTCGCAGGGAAACACCGAGCATAGCTCGCTCCATAGCATAGGTACCTAATAAATAATACTTATTAATTAATTGTAAACGCACATTTGCGCTCATCCGTCGTGAGTCGGTCAAGCGTGACATGATTACCATATCGCCCTAATTTGGACCGCTGCAAATATCGACATGACAAGTTGCGATGTGTAATCTGTCACTTTTTCGTCTAGAACTTAGTCATAACTTCGTGTGTAATGCGTAATAAACAGCATTAGTAATGAAAGAAGTAAGCATTGATTGCATCAACAATTGTAGCAAAAACTCGCATAAAACGCCGACTTGATGTGTGGAGTTATCAGAACACGCAACAGACCAATTCATTTAAAATCCTCACAAATTGCCGTAATAAGTGGCTGTGTAGATTGAATGATTTAAAGCTCTTGAATTACCTATAGGTACCTAAGTAGTCCAAAAAATGTGTAGTAAATATAAATAGGTATAAGTACCTACTTTACTATTAATAAGTTTGCCTACCCTACGTTAAACTCAAAATTAACTACAGTTTATAATGGAAGAAGGAGTCGCTGAGTGAGCCAAGTGGTCCCAGTGCGAGAATAGAAAGGTTATATATGTACCACCCTAACTCTTCCCGTGGGCCCGTGGGTGCTATCTGCGGTCACTAAGACGCCTGCCCAGCCACAGAATATTTATTATACTTAGTACTTTGTAGCCAAAGCGTGCTGGTTATGACCCCCGCGCGTCGACCCTATGATAGGCGTCCTATAAGTATAATTGCAACAGTGGACATCTTCCAGCTGATGTGTGATGTGAAGGAATCAGTTAGGTACAGGGTACTCTAAAATATGAACAAAAGGTAGGCAGGTATACTATGCTCAGTTTATGTTCTTATTTATGAGGTGCTTTATAACCTAGTTATACCTAGGTACGTAGGTACCTACCTATGTAATGTTCTGATAGCTCTGCTTTCTGAACTGACTGTAGGCTGTGGGTTCGATATTCCCACCCGGGTCTATCATTTGTGTGATGAAGATAGGTGTACGTTCTGTGTCTGGGTGTTATATCTATTGGCTTCTATGTATGTACCTATATACAAACAAAAAATATATAAGTATTCCATCAGTTATCTATCTGGTTCCCATACTACAAGCTGTGGCTAACTAGATGGCTCTGTATGAAATGTCCACACATATTTATTTATGTTATAGTTATACCAATAATGCAGTAGACTAACCAACATTACGTACACCGCGCAAGGACTATCGGACCTACTTATATAACCCCAGAGCAACCCCACCGAAACACCGAACCATCCGACGCACCACGACGCGACGGCACCTCTTGCATATACCTAGCATCCTAGCAGCACGCACCATGTTAGTGAACTGACCTCAATGACCTAACACTTGATGATCATTTGAAACCCAAGTGGTACACATTAATTAAACTTAATATCTATCTATTTCGCGATTATGTATATTGATTATCGAAATAAAAGGTAACAAAGGAAGAAAGAATAGGGGGAAAGGGGAAGGGGGAATAAAGGTTCTCTCAATTAATAGGAATGCTTGTAATTTTGTCATGTTGTGTATACATGTTTAGGGACATTTTCTGGTTTGAAACGTACCATAATTATTTTTACTTTAAAAATTGAAAGTGTTCTGTATTGTGTACCGAATAAATAAATAAATAAATCAAAACTGTAGGTACTCCTGACATAAATGGTACGGATTCACGGTTGGAAGGACCATTTTTAGTACGTAGGTACGTAAATGAAGTAAGATACCACAGAATAACCATAGTCCAGATAAATACTTTACAAATGGTATCCAAATATTTAAGTTATAATTGTAATAAGTTAAGTTGACATCATTGCTTTCCTTTGACCCGACACGTCTAATGTAGGTACCTACCCGTGTGTGTATGCAGACCGGCGACTCTACGTCCTTTCCTTAGGCATAAACCTAAAGTAACTAGGTACGTACATAGTAGTAGATAGGTATATAGAACCTAAACAAAGCACTTGTTTTGAATTTTTATAAATTTTCAGGATAAAACAACGTTGAAAGTCATCACATAAAATAGGCACTAAATAGGTAAAAGACTGCACTACGTAGCCTTAAAACGGTTGCACTGTAATTAGTATCCAGGTGGTAGGTTCTGGAATCATGCGCTCACCTGATTGCGCTGGAAGTTGTCATGGTGTCAGTGCACCGCACGCCCGCGGCTCGCGACTTCTGCTTGGGTACTGCCGGCCGCTGGTCATCGAGGGACGGTGGTGGTAATGAGGATGCACCTACTGTGAAATCACGCTTAGCCTTATATCTACCGTTTGTAATGAACGTATAGAAACTTAATACTAGCTGATGTCTAATTTCAGTCAATCCTAGGTAGGTATATAGTTGGATGCAAGCCATAAATCGACCATCAGTACATCACCAGTTTCCACATCGTCACAAAAACGTTGATGGGCTTGAAGTTGAAGATCGAATTAGGTGCCCCCTTTAGAGATAGCCATTCTGTCTCCTACGGAAGTAGCCAAAGATTTATTTTTGTTAGCTGTAAGGTAGTGATTTTAGTGTAGTGGGTAGGTTAGGTAGGTATTGCACCGCGCAGAGGCATCGATTTGCCACCTTATACAAAGTACTCTGTGACCTTAGTGGCCGCGTTGTCGTACCTTTGAATGATATGCCAGAACCACAAGAAATAACATTTTTTACCATGGTTCTCCCGAATAGGATAACAGGCTAACACCCAATAAACTCAGCATTAAGTAGGCAAGTACCTATACCTAATTACCTACCTGCTAAGTATAAGTAACTTAAATTATAAAATGTATAACTACTTTCATCGCTAGCAATTTTCCCAATCAAAAAAATCTAAAATCGATATCAATATAGTAGGTATATCATTATAGTATATTGAATATACAAGTTACTTACTTTTCAATGTACTTACCTATAAGTCTTACATTATCGTCATCCGTATAATGTAGAGTAACTTCCAGCATCGTTTCACAGTAGCACGTGGCACCTGATACCCACCATCAGCTGCTATACGCCACACCAGACGCACCTAGAGCATGATGCCTGAGCTTCCTGCCATTGTGTAATGCTGCGCCAAAGGTCGACTTCTCTTCGATATAGCTTCCGCGCGCTTCCCGCACTTCCGAAGTTCGACCTTCGCACTGTTTAGTTTCACGCACGTATACAATTTAAATTTCGGGTCTCCCATGTTTATTATTACGCGAGAATTGCGTCGCGAGTAAATGCGTTCATTTTAATATTAATAGTTATGTTCTGGTTCTGGTGATTGACGTTTAGCGGGCATCCAGAGGAGATTATCTTATTTTTCTAATCTAGGTATTATTTTTACCTACCTATCGAATTCGAGTCTCGGGTCTAGTATACCATAGTGTACCGTACTATTACGTAGTGTACAATAATGTATTCTACTTTCTTTATCTATTTCCATAATTTCTATGATATGACGCCACGCCATAATTGTAACCGTCTGCCCGCGACATTTGTAATTGCTACCATTCTACCGGTAACGGTATGGAAGAGTTACAATACAATAAGTGTGTGCGCGCTGTTCGGATGTACGTAATTCGTTCTCCCTACATGGCTACATTAGTGCTGCATTAATTCTGCAAGGATGTGCATACTTCGTTGCTTAACAATTTGACTGCGGGCTTCTTCGAATAAGCATTACCACGGTGAAATGTGGTTAAGCTTTTTTGATATTAAAAAAAACAACATAAAAAAGAAACAGTATATATAGGTTTACGTAGTACACCTATATTTTTTCTTTTCTATATTGTTTTTTTATTTTATATATTGAAACAATATAGAAAAGAAACAATAATATACTAAAATAAATTTAAATAAAGTAAGTAAATTAATCAGATTAGGTATATAGTAAATGAAAATATAATTATTTATTAAAACCAAATGTACAAGTATAACACGTCAAAATTAATTACAATTAAAATATAATAGATGAATTAATAAATTATCTAGATTTATTTCATTCAGGATTTTATCTAATACTATTATCTAGTAGTGGGCTGGGACATTTGCACTGTCTATCTATAGGTCGTCGGGGATAGTATACAGTCCAAATGTTCTTTTGTATAGATTAAAGTTATAGTCTTATAGTAGCAGAGAACCGCTGACCTCTATCTCTATTATACTACCTAGTACGCTAGACTTCATAATGACCAATATTGACTGAAGGTATTTGATTTTCGCCATTTTGGCGCTGATTGCTAAAAGTGACATCGTGAGCGTCCTAGGAACTAATTAAACCAACCGATCAAAATGTGATGGATTTTCAAATTATAGTTCTCAGGATGCTCGAAGTGGCGCTTCAAATCGGCACAAGTTTTGTACGATAATGGTGTCGATTCGGCGGCACACCGACTAACCTAAATTTTCTCTAATTTTAATTTAGAGCTGTCAAACACCACTTTGCTATTCAGACATGACAGCTCTAACTAAAATTTAGAGACGATACGTCTAAATTACTCAACTTAGTTTACAGGCACGTTAAAGCTATTCGGCGGACACATTTTAGAGAAGTTTGTGCCTAAAATTTAAACGTAAAATGACTAAATAGACGGCACCTAAAACATGGCGATTAAATTAGATACATAAAAATCCAGTAATTTCTCTGTTAAAAATTGTTGCTTCGTGATAGAATGCACGTCCCAGATATTGCACAGCCCGTATTATATGACCAGGAATGTACGGCCCGTAATTGGTGTACATTATGGCTTCTGAATATCAGACTGTGCAATACTGGTCGCAAAATATTGCCTGTGCAAAACAGCCTGAGACCTTCACTGCTGAACATAGGCCTGGGCTAGTTTTATACGCCTTTACGATAACTCATCATCATCATCCAGCTTGAAGACGTCCCTGCTGAACATAGGCCTCCCCCACAGAGTGCCACTTTGAGCGGCTGCTCGCCTCGTGCATCCATCGGCTCGCCGTGATTTTCACCAGACCGTCGCGGTCCACCCCGTGGGGGGCCGGGTTAGTTTTTTACGCCTTTACTATAACTCAACTCAATACAACAAAACGTCATACGTCATATTTATTGATCACTTTTTACGATCATTAGGTAGGTAGGTACCTACTTTAAATAAATAACGTATTTAAAATAAATAGTTGCTTTATCTGCAGATTTTTCTATCACCTAGTACAGCTACTCGACACTAGAGGCGCGAGTGGCGTCACTTCATTTAGTTGCACGGCTAAGCAGTACTAAATTAAGTTCAACGTAAATACCGAATAGCTTTTGTGACGCTTGGCGACTAAACTAAAATTTTAAAGTGGGCTAAAATAAGAGATCTTTAAAACCACCGAATCGACACCATTGTCTATCCGTAGTACGGATTCCGTTAGAGATTAGCCCCCTGAGCACGGACAGATTCGCAGCGCTGCTGCAGCGCGTCTGCCGCTCAAGTGATGTCAAAATTGTATGAACTTTGACATCACTTGAGCAGCAGACGCGCTGCAGCAGCGCTGCTAATCTGTCCGTGCTCGACCCCCAGTGCATGAGTGCACTGAATAGATATTATGTATGTATAGTATAGTAGGTAACTAGTGCATATATACATAGTAGGTAACTAGTGCTGGCAGCTTTTAGTATGTTTCTTGTACATGGCATAGTTATTATTATTGTAGTAAGTAGTTGTTTACAGATTTACAGAAAAAGGCACAAGTCCGTTAAAAATATAAAAAAAGAAGTTGTAGGTATGCAACTTCCTTTTTTTATCTCTGTTATCTAATAGAATAACTCTACACTAACAGAATTATTCAGCCACTTAAAGCATTCTAGAAGCCAATCAAGCTAGAGTTAGAACCTCAGCAAAAGTTAGCTCGAATCACAGATTAGAGAAAAAAACAGTGGTTCGAATTTCCCGCGATCTGCCAGCCGTCATAATAATCTTGATTTTTACTAATGAGATGCTTTCACGGGTATCGCCGTTTCTGAACGATAAATACTAACTGTGTTACAGATGCTCATAATTATATGCTGAGATGTTAAGCATCTGAATATCTTTTGTTCCCTTTTTTTAAATACGTAAAGAAAGAGAAGACGTTAAACTAAAATATGTCAATGTCACACAAATTAAACTGCCAAAAGTGACAACAAAATTAAAGCAACCGCAGGAGTTTTGGCGGAAACGCGGAAAAGTTCACGTCGGTGCATTGTATTATTTTACAAAACTTATGCTTTTTCCAGTGTTAATGTTTAAAATTGGTGGTGTTTTACGCATTAAGTGCTGAATTACGAGCATGAGTGTGGGCAAGTGATATAATGTAGTGAAACGTGGTTTTTCGTGTTGCTTCCAAAATTCCATAGAAGCCTCTAGTAAAGTTGCCACCACTTTACTAGGGCATGACTTAGACTGGATTATGACTTAGACTAGACTATGACTACTCTGACTGTGACTATGACTTGACTTTAAGTGAAAATTTCCATAATACGATGAAAAATTACAAAACTTGACACTGGCTAAATACACTATGTGTGGAGCCAAAATATAAGAAAAAAAAAAGCAACCGCAACAACATTTTCAAATGTAAACCACTAACTTACTAAACTTAAACTTAGTTCCTTATTTCTTCGAAGTTTTAAACTGCTTTTCCACTTTTCCAGAGTTTGTTTTGAGTTCTTACAAAAAGTTAACGATGGCAGACTTCCAGACGCCTATAAAAATTAAACCGCTACATTCCTCGAAGGAACAAATCACCATTCCTCCTTCACCTTTTCTAAACCGACTTGGCTACGGCACTGGTAAGCAAGGATATTCATTGATAAAGCAGGCTTGTTTTCTATTCTTCCAGTGTGGACTCGCCTACCTACATTAAATCTCTTATATACTAGCAACAGTTTTACACATGGCATAACTTTCTTTTCTAGGGGTGTCTGTGATGCAATTAGTCCGATCACCTCGAGCTGGACAAATACGCTCACCGTGGGCTCTGAAGATGATAAACAGGCACGTGAAACCCAACAGAGTGTACTCTGAACGTTTGAAAGCAGAAGGTGAACTATTGAAGCGAATGTCTCACCCAAACATAGTGGGGTTCCGAGCTTTCAGTGGCAGCAAGATATTGTACTTGGGAATGGAGTCGTGTGATGTTTCGCTAGGCGATATGATTGAAAAGAAAATTGACGATAACTGTGATCCATTCTCTCCACTGCATATATTAAAGGTAATATTTTACCCATATTTGTATAACTTGCAACTGAGACAAACTTCACTACACTACATCTGATAGTTGTTTGAACATAACTTGGGTTATTTCTCTATTATATTTTAGGATTCTTTTTCAGTTATCTACAACTCATATTAGAATAGAATATTTTTTATTAATTTTATGAAGCACTCAACATAGTATAACTAAATATAAATATATAATAAGTATAGTGGATCAGAAAATCTTCTCATACATGAAAATAATTATATCTTACCTACATAGAAAGTACCTACCTATCATTAGTTCCTACTTATCCTAACATGAATGCACCAGCTGTTGATAACTGAAATAGACAATTTATTGATTCAGATAGGTCAAAGATAAAGCTAGAAGGCTGTAGGAAGGATATAGCTGCCATACCTTTGAAATTCACGACATAGAAAGAAAGAAAGAAAATACATATATTCAAGACATCACACATTGTACAATATTATTTCCAGGTTGCAGCAGACATTTCCAGTGCACTAGACTACTTACACACCAAGATGCAGATCCTCCATGGAGACATGAAGTCATACAATGTCCTTGTGAATGGAGACTTTGTTGTGTGCAAGCTGTGTGACTTTGGAGTCACACTGCCCCTGGATGAAAATGGGAAATTTGATAAGGAGAAGGCAGGGAAAACAGTTTATTTTGGTAAGGTGTTAATCAGTTTGTCTTAAAATGTCCTCGGGCCTCCATGGCAAACATGTTTTCATGTTTACAAATCTGTTTTCATTTTCATAGCAACATTTATTTTCTACAAGCTACAAGTTGTTAGTCCATAAAAAGAATAAATAACACCTTGTTAAACTACTATGCACAACTTATCTATATTATTTTCTAGGCACAGAAGCTTGGAGTGCTCCTGAAGTGATCCATGGGGGTGATATCACAAACAAGACGGACATCTGGTCACTCGGGCTCACTCTGTGGGAGATGATGGCACTTATGCCGCCACACTGTCAGATGGATGATGAGACCATGGACAAGAGTATGGATGATAGTGTGGTTTGCCTTGATGACACGGAGGGAAGTGAGGAAGGATTCTTCTCTCAAAATTATGGTAAGATCATAATACAGTCTCATTTTATCCATTGCTTAGGTGACTTTGTTTTGCTAATTCCAATCATTTCAGTGGCATTAGTCTGAATAACAGAGATTAGGTGAGATTTTGTAGATGATTTTTTAGGCCTGGAAGGCACATACTTTTTTGCTAGTCCAATTTAACCAGGCACAAGTGTACAACAAAAAGTAAATATAATAAAAATATTATTTTAAAAATAAAGCTGAAGCATGTCAAATGTCAAGTCACAAAGCCTTTGGGTACCAATATCTAAAGGTGAGCCTCACTTCAACACTGGCAGAAAAACGCCAAACAGCGTTTAAAAGCCACTAATCATAAAATAAGAAGAAGCAACCACTTACCATTATGTTTATTTTATGAGAGACAATATTCAAACATGTTAAAATAAAGAATGATTAATATATTTCTTTTATAACAGGCACTCGGCCACCCATTCTGGTGAATATATCAGATCAGGAATATGCAGATCCCCTTGCATTGTTCTACTGCTGCACGGAAACAATGCCTGCCATGAGACCTTCAGCTGAACACCTGACCATTGCAGCTAAGGATATGCTGGATAAACATGACAAGTTATAATAGTAGATATTATTATACTTACTAGAAGAACAACATAAATGCACTAAAAACTAGAAGAAAAAGACAAAATGAATTTGATGCATCTAATATACCCACTGACGGTTTAGCTTATCTCAGCACACACCAGTGACGTGTGATTGCTGCTCGAGATTCATTTTTCAATTTCGTATAATTAATGGCTTAATCCCCCAAGGTGGCCCGACAACCTGGTGTTACCGCGAGGAGGCAAGCAGCCGCTCACAGTAGCACTCTCTGGCGGAGGCCTATTTTCAGCAGTGTATGTCTTCAGGCTGTTGAGGATAAATGGCTTAAGTTTTTAATTCCTCCAAGTTGCAGTCTATAAATACAATTGTAGTTAAATTGCAGTTATTATTGCTAGATGCACTAAATTGTAAACATACAAGTTGTTTGTTGTAATAGTTATATAGTTGGTGCACTATTTGATTAAGGCTTGTACAACACTAGGTACTGCTCTCTTTTGATTATGTTTGTGTATAATTGATATTATCTTAGAGACTCAAGATATTTATGAAAATATTTCTGAAGTTGTAATGATATTACTCAAATATAAAAAAATTATTACGTAATTCGTTTATGTAATGAAATGTTTATTGATTAAGTTTAATGTTATAATTTTATTGACTTCATATACTTATATAAAAAATGAAACAAAATATGTATAAAACAACTATATTTAATAACAAATAAAAAGTATTATGACAAAATATTTTTGAAATACTTCAGAACCTTGTTAAAGGGAAAAAATCGAAGCCCGTAAAATTAAATTGACAATTCTCTTATCCCAGGTTAATTTAGGTACTAACTTAGATGACAAACAACATTGAGATTTTTCAAACTCATCCGAGATTCTATGCAATACTTGGATTTCTAATAAATATCTTTAACTAAAACTTCTTTTACCAACACATGAATTATACAAGTTTAAACTTTACGTTGAGCTATACTTTACAAGTTAATCTTAATAATTAATTACTTAAACTTAGATTAATTAAACTCTTGATTCACAGACAATAACAATGTTTTTGTTGTCTATGAATAAGAGAGAACTACAACAATACAACAGGGTTATATACTTATGTATCCTAAATACTTTAATATTATGTATGTGTTCATCTGAAAATACAACATTTCTATAAGCTAAGTGTTGTGTACTTATGTTGTAAGGAATTTGTGGTTACACATCATAAGAAGTAGCATGGAACAAGGAGGAAAAGAATGCCAATACACCAAGAAAACAGTGTAGATCAGAAATATGGCAAAAAAAACCGTTTTTAACATAGCTCGATGTAGCTAGCCGTATAGCACGCTTATTTTGCAGCGCCATTTAGGTTTAAAACGGTTTTTTGGCATATTTCTGATCTACCCTCAACTTATAGCCCGCTCATTTTGCAGCGCCATCTATGTTTATAACGTTTTTTTGGTATATTTCTGATCTACGTTTTTTTCTTGGTATATTGGTATTCCTCTCCTTGTTCCATGGAACTAGCGACAAAAATGTGTTAGTTACCATCTGTTCTACTATTTGTTCTATCAATAAAAGTAGTAGTAAATCGTCGCTTCTAGAAGACCTTAACCAAAAATGTATTGCTACTGTCACAGAATAGATATACAGGGTGATTGGTTCGTAGACCATATCCTTTCAGGGTGTGTTTAATCAGGTCTTGGGTTATCTTCTAAGCGTAACATTAGTACAGCGACTTTTTTTTATTATTGAGTTATTCCACATTCTGTAAAATTTGGAAAAATTCTCCGTATCACTGATTTCGGAAAGTATGGGTATTAACTAATACGTTTTTAGTTTTAATACATAAAAGAAACCTCAATGACTCTACTGACTGTTAGCCCTATTTACAAGTACCATTTTAAAACTAGCGACGATTTGGAACGGAAACTTTACTAAATGAATCTTGAAAAGATTCAAGCATGTAGAAATTAGAGATTTTTTTTTTGGGACATTTTGAGTTTAGTTTTGGGTTTAGATTAGTTATATTGCGCCATTGGCACGGTGTGTAACCACGACGTCCGAGTGACTAGCGTAAAATGAAGCTAAAATACATTACAGCTTACAAACTAATCAGCACCAATAACAAATAATTATGGAACACATAACAAAAGTAATAAAACTTGTGTCATAAAATATAGGTGCGTTCAAAATGGTAAGAGATTTGTTTGACAAATAAGTTGGCATAAATGGTTCTTGTTAAATAAATAGGAACTACAAAAGCTTTTATGTTTGTATGTGTGCAAGATACAGTAGGTAGGTACTTGCTAACATGATTTTTTTTATAAAATGGTCTGTCTATTGTATTGAAACGAAAAACTGACGATTTTTATTCGTTCAGCAACTGTACAAGAGTAAAGGAAACCCAGATTTCTTTATTTTGTAGATATATCTTATTTGCCTCATTGAATCAATATTATGAGAAGCCAAATATAGAACCACAATATTACATAAAAACATTGTATCGGTTGTCAATTCAAGAAATTTCTACCATTTTAGGTTCTCCCCAAAAATTCAAGGTTAAAAAATATAACATCAAGATACCTAATACTTTCTCTGTCTACCATAAAATTGGATGTGATATCTGCAAAAATTATTAAAGCTTGCTCATTTTTTTTTTGTTGGCAGCCTTAAAATCTGAAAAATATTATATAGGATTAAATGTACATTTATATTTTATTTCATAGGTAGGGAAGTGTGAGGTATTGCGCGTAAGGCATGTGAGTAAAGCTTAGTTATGGCTAGTACAATACGATTATACTAAATATAGTACATTTAGTTAGTACTTAGTAGTTCACTTTAGGAATACGAGATTGATCGCAGATCAATAGTTTACACTAAACTTACAGCTGTTAAACAGTACACTGAGAGACACATTACAATTATTTAAATGAAAAACAAGGAATAGTTTATCCCAAAGATATTTAAAAAATATTTTCATCATTGCAAATTAATATTCTGTGTTCAAGAAAGTCTACTGCCTTGTAATAAATATTTAATTACTAATCTGAATGAGGGTAGTTATAAAATTTAACATTACAGACAATACTTGGCCAAATGCCTATCCATAACTCGATACATTTGACAATACAACCTAAATGCTTCCGATATAAATATTTTTAGGTACGAAGACAATAATTCGATATATAACATAAAATTAAATATCAATATTTTTATTATATAAATATATACTTAATAAAAATATTATTATTAGTTATTATAACTCAGTTAGTTGTTAAAAAAACTGCGTTTAAATCGCGAGAATTAAAGAAATACAATAAGTCAATCATTGTAAAAGAGCTAGAGTTAGACGAGGACTACGAAAACAACAGCGATTCAGTTTAATTCATTGAATAATGTCCTTGTGCATAATAATATAATAAAAATAACCGGATGACACGATATCGCGACATGGGAGTCCAGAGGTTAAACGACTCCATAAAACTTCATCTGATTTTAAATGTCGATATGGCGCGACACGATACGCTGATATTGTAGTTATTTTACTGTCTTCTAGTGCTCTTTTACTCTACACTGGTGAAATGGAGAATGAGAAAAATACTCAGCGGGTTTCTTCAGGCCCGCTGTTTTGACAATCCTAGTAACAAAGTACCCGTTTCCTCCAGTATGCCAAGTTCCCCCGTTCCATCAAAACTCTTTCTACAAACAATGCTAGTAACAAAATACCCGTTCCCCCTACGATATCGAGTCCCCCCAACAAAATATTTTACATGTTTCTTTCGAATTTTTTTGACAATCCTAGTAACAAAGCACTTTCCCCTAGCGTGCCAAGTCCCCCTTTCTAAATCCAACCCCGGTAACAAACCTGTTCCTCCATCACGAGTCCTGGTCGAGCCTCCGCAGATACGCGACGACGTCATGCCTCCTGTGCGCCTGCGCAGCCTGCAGCGCGGTGTGTCCGGCACAGTTCCGCAGCGCGCGGTCTGCGCGGCGCGCGAGCAGGCGCACGCACGCCAGCTGCCCGCACATGGCCGCGCCGTGCAGCGCCGACTGCCCGTTCTGGGGCGCCCGGGACCTCATTGCGCGGTTCCAAACGGAGCCTACACTGGATCGCTCGTCAAAATCCCCATACAAAAAAAACAAAGCGATCCAATGTAGGCTCAGTTTTGAATCGCGCTAAGAGCTCACGGTGCGGCCCCTGGAAGTGCGCGCGTGCGGCTAGTGGGGCGCCGCGGGGAGCCGAGGGATGCAGCGGGCGAGCGGCCGCTCTTGGCGACGCTCTCTTGGGGAGGTATGTTTAGCAGTGAACGTCTTCAGGCTGATGATGATTAGGTAGTTCGCCATACGGTCCCGGCGTAAGATTGGGGGCCGCCGATAGTAATTCTTAATTATCGTGCCAACCACTGCCGGTGGGGGCCGTTGGGAATGAGCCGAATAGCAGGCTGGCTGATGGGTGGTCAACGATACTGGTCTTGTACTTGTACATAACAGAATAAACAATAACTGGTAATTCCGATATCGCGATTATGAGATTCAAGAGTCAGTCAGCCAGCCGGTCAGACGGCGCTCTATAAAGGAGCCTACGTTCAGCGGTGGACGCCCTCCGCCTGGTGTCGTGTAGCGTGTAGCAGCTGCAGGCGTACGTACCGGCAGCAGGCCGAGGGCGGGGCGGTGCGGCAGCAGCTCGGCGACCACCGCCGCGTGCCCCTTGTGCGCCGCCTTGAACAGGGGGGTCGCTCCGTCCTGGGGGGGACTGCTTTATTGTAACACATGCTCAAATATTATCTCCCTAGATTCATCGTGGATCAGGGGGGCTACCGAAGCTATGTTTGCTAGCCCCCTGGCCCCTGAATCTACTGAGATTGGACACTTAAAACTTTGATAGCTTTGACGGTTTCAATACACAGTAAATATATGCACAATAAGTAACTCTGACATTTTGAACGCGCAGGTTATGTATGTGTAATGGATGTATGTAAACTAAGGAAATGTCCAGAGAAGGGACAGTAACAATCTTCGTGGTACATTAATATCTTCTGCGATCACGAAGTATCAGTAGCGGGTCTTTGTTACCTTGTAATATGGTCTGTTATATCTCCATGTCCCCGCGGCCTACACCCACCTGCCTGCACTGGTCCACGTTGGCCCCGCGCGGCCTACACCCACCTGCCTGCACTGGTCCACGTTGGCCCCGCGCGGCCTACACCCACCTGCCTGCACTGGTCCACGTTGGCCCCGCGCGGCCTACACCCACCTGCCTGCACTGGTCCACGTTGGCCCCGCGCGGCCTACACCCACCTACCTGCACTGGTCCACGTTGGCCCCGCGCGGCCTACACCCACCTGCCTGCACTGGTCCACGTTGGCCCCGCGCGGCCTACACCCACCTGCCTGCACTGGTCCACGTTGGCCCCGCGCGGCCTACACCCACCTGCCTGCACTGGTCCACGTTGGCCCCGCGCGGCCTACACCCACCTGCCTGCACTGGTCCACGTTGGCCCCGCGCGGCCTACACCCACCTGCCTGCACTGGTCCACGTTGGCCCCGCGCGGCAGCAGCTCCCGGGCGACGGGCGCGTGTCCGCACTGGGCCGCGATCCACAGCGGAGTGGCGCGGTCGGTGCGCGCCGCGTCCACCGCCGCGCCCGCCTGCAGCAGCGCGCGGCATACCTCCGAGTGCCCGTTCTGGGCCGCTATGAACAGGGGAGTCGCCTTGTCCTGGAACGTAGCACCAAGGGTCTGAGGTTGGGCCTTAGGTCAGTTTTAACGAATGATGCACAGAATGTAGGTTTAAAAGGTCAAATCGAGATCTGAAACGAAAAAAAATGCCATAGACAAAAAAAAATGGACAGTTATAAACTCGCTCACCTTCATCCCGGAATTGACGTTAGCCCCCCTTCGGATCAATTCCTCGACGACTGGCAGATGGCCGCACTGGCACGCCACGAATAACGGGGTGCCGCCGTCCTGGAAATGTCATGTTACATCGTAAACAAAAGCACAGATGGCCACTTTTTCAACCATGTCTTCTAAATAAATGACAATCTGCCAAAGGCCAAAACCTCCTTTAAAAAGGGGTATTTTATGTAAAATATGTTTTTGGAGTCTAAACGGATTTTTATCATCTCCAAAAATGTATGTACCTACCTAAAAATAATAATAAAACACGCAACTGCCAATCGAACCAAAACATAATGAGATCCGACTGATGCACATTAGTACCTAGGTACCTACTAATACCCGAAGCCCACCCTCAGGAGACTACGTTAAACAGTAAAATAAAAAATGATGATGACCTGCGACCGGTTTTCGGGAATTAGTACCAGTGAGCAGCAATATATATTTACCGTGCTGGGTCCGTCGATGTTGGCGCCACAGTCGAGCAGTAACCGCGCGATGTCCAGGAACCCTCCCTGCGCCGCGAAGAACAGCGCGCTCGTTCCTGTCTGACAACGCAACACTGTCATCATCATTTCACATGGCAACAGGACTAACATTCCCTTCATATCTTCTTCGCTTTTCGTTCATATATTCCAAAATCAATATGAACAAAAAGGGCAGAAAAATCCAAAAGAACACTAATAATATTCCGTATGTAAAACGCATGTTTGCGTCTACTGTAGATTGCATGGTTACCGGCGGGTTTCAAAAGGAACCATTAATTCTTCTCAAGGTTGAAAAAAACCTTTACAGCAGTAATAATAATAAGCACGTTTGATTTGTTTTAGACTGAAGAGATAAGAGAATCATAAAATTGAATAACCATGCTTCAGTCGTGAACTTCTTCTTCGACCACTTGCCTTCACAAGAAGAAGAATAAGTCGTGAACTGATACAATTGCAGTTCAATGGCTTGGTTGCTTAAAAGTTAGAACGTGACATGTTCCGGGTGTAAACGTATCTATACATTGCCATGTGGCAATCAAATAAGACCTCTGTCTTATTGAGATTCTCTGGAGCTGGTTCCAACACTTCGAACAAACAATCTACTGGCAGCTTCCCAAAAAGCCTGATGGTTTTGATGGTAGCAAGCTAGTTAGTCAAAGCAAGGGTTCTCATACCGTCCTGCAGCAGGCAGGGTCTGCGCCCTGAGCGAGCAGCTCCCGCACGCACTCCGTGTGTCCCATCGCAGCGGACAGGATGAGTGGTGTCGTGCCATCCTGGAAGAGAAGACCAGCTTCATTAGGTACCTACTTATTGATCATTATGATAAGCTAAACGCACATTACAGGCACCTGTGTAAAGAACTAGACGCGCCTCGCAGTTTTAATGGCAAAATTTAGATTATCTATATTTTTCACTCCCGACCCAGCCCTACTGGGGCAGCTTACCATAATAATAAAGAACTAGGGGCCACACCAGTGGGCCAGTTTGAGTAAGACTCGTTGAGGATAATCCAATCTTAGCTTAGTTTATGGTTTAGTTTATAATTTTCAAGTGATGTGTACCTATATTTTTGTTGTTTAAATGGTGGTATAATATTTATTTATATTTATAGCCTCCTACGCAATTTACCCGTTCCCGCGGGAACTCTTATTTTCCGATAAGACACTTTTTACAATGTAAGGCATACAAACAGACAAAGTAATTTAAACAAGTGAACGAGAACGTATCATTCCGAGTTAAATTATAATCCAGGTCAGGTCAACTTACATCAAACGTTTCTAGCGAAGGCTTTATACACTTCCGTGCTTTTAGCAAAATAAAAGCTTCTAATCTTAGCTAAGCAAAAAGTTATGAGGTAGCGGCCGGCTGAAAGGAAACGTTCCAGAGCTTTGCTCGCAAAGCGAAAAGCGACCTCTCAAAATGTGGAGCGCGAGTGTAAAAGGGCTTCTAACTTGTAGGTAAAGACCACTAAAGTTTAACGGTTTGCTAATTTTGTTATAAAGAAGGTATGCAATAACTTAACAAAAATACAAGAATAAAGATAATTTAGACGTCGAAAGACGCAGCGTAGGCCGGCCCCCACTAGGTGGACTGACGATCTGGTTAAAACCGCGAGGAGCCGATGGATGCAGAAGGCGAGCAGCCACTCAAAATAGCGCTAGTGGGGGAGGCCTATGTCCAGCAGTGGACGTCTTCAGGCTGTTGATGATGATAATGCATACATTTACAGCATCACTGGGTGGAAATTCATTTTTTATAGCCAAGCTGTAGTAGTATTGTGTGAGATGAGAGCAACAAACGACAACTGTTAGCAGAAAAGTAGGAGTAGGGATGACATATGGCTAGTATGGTATGAGTTGGTCATAACCACGGAGCCGTTGGACGCAAGAGACAAACAGTCGCTCAAAGTGGCACTCTATGGGAGATGCTTATGTTCAGTTCAGCAGTGGACGTCTGTGAGATTGTTTTGGTAACAAGTATTGCAAATTACAATACAGCTCAAGAACCATTGGCAATGGTATTCTTGTCGGAAATGGCAGAGTGCAAACAACAAGAAGCTTTTAGTACTGAAATAAATCGTGCGCCCTAGTTTCGTACATTTTCAATTCTTTACACTCGCCATTAGCGGTATGGCGCAAGCGATGACCGGTGAAAAAAAGAAAAAGCGAAGCGTAATAGAATAGCTAAGTAAATATTAACTATATTTGGAATGGAACAATACCAAAATAATATAAAGGGTGATCTACTTATTATAATTGATCTACTTACTACATTGGATTGAAAGCTGGAGAGAGAGAAAGAGAAATCACAGCATAGAAATAATCAAACCAAAACAGTAAGAGTCAATTCGATGGATGCTGTCAAGAACGGAAACGAACTGCACCAAGCACCTACCAATATCGTAGGAACTTTTTGCAAAACCTCTCAATCTATGAAAACCCCAGTTTAGGAAATCATTACCTATATAGAAATCATTTCAAATACAGATAATACAACAAAAAATGCCTTTAATAACTCGCCGCCGCTCAAGGCTTGACCTAGTAATCTTGTAAAAACCATAATACCAGGGGCTTGCTATGATTTATAGCATCACCGACCGTTACCAAGCAATGTTACATAACTTATGTAACGGTTTGAATTCTCTGGACCCGACCTTTGGGCGGGCTGTGGGAATCGCGGGAATTATATTTGGCCTCTAGTGTACGCAAAATACGAGTTGTGTTCAGAGTTGAGACCGTTGAGAGCGCCACTCAGATTATTTAATAACGCAGTCTAATAAATAAACAAAACGCATAAACTCTAAATAGTCTAGGTAAAGAAAAAGTACAGACTACAGACAACTACTTAAGTAAATGTAGTTCCTCACAAGGTCACAAGCCCAGATAGGCGTAAATATAGTTGCGGAAGCTACAACTTCCTAGGATAATATTATGTCTGCCTGTGATATTTTTATTTGAGCTGCAAACGCGCAATTGTTTTATAATCCATAAGAAAATCGCGCCCGCTTTTCACTTGTCTTTGTTTTTGTAAGCCCATAGCAACGGCTATTTTGATGTACTGCATCTTGCATCTAATTCTACTACGTTAGTGTTACACAACCGGTGTCATGACGCCGCCGCCCCCGGCGCCGGCTCTCGTGTAAACTCGCGTAATGTGTGACCGCACCTTGTTTACGATGCTACTGAGAATGAGGACCGCACGTGTGAATTTTAGCGTGTGACCGGCTAGATGGTGTAATGATAACTATTACGAGCATTATACAATGATATTACACGTGAATATCATTGGGAACAAAAAAAAAAGCAAAATAATCGGCCAAGTCGGACTCGCGCACAAAGGGTTCCGTACTATTATCCATGAAACCAAGCAAAATCCCGTTTGTTGTATGGGAGCCCCCTTAAATATTTATTTTATTCTGTTTTTTAGTATTTGTTATTATAGCGGCAACAGAAATACATCGTAGACTGCGTCATCGTTTTCCACCAGGTGAGACAGTGGTCAAATGCTTTGCCTATAAACAATTAAAAAAAAAACTGTGAAAATTTCAACTGTCTATCACGGTTCCTGAGATACAGCCTGGTGATAGACAGACAGACAGACAGCGGAGCCTTAGTAACAGTATTTTACCCTTTGGGTACGGAACACTAAAAAACAATGTCCGGGATATACTTGGATTTCTTCCGAAGCATCGTCAGAAAAGGCTAGGATACTTACCGTCATAGCGAAAGAAATCAATTTCAATGCCTCCATCACCCCAGAAACAATAGCTACCTACCCCATAGTTAAGTACCCCATATTCGATGATGCAGCGCAGCGCCTTTCACCGAATTATAATTCATTAAATCTTTTCTAATTACAATGCGGCTGCTGCGTATAGAATAGAGGTACCTACATAAGTAAGAAGTGCTCGTCTAATTTAAATAGAAATGTTGTTCACGCTTCACAGAGCGCGGTAACGACCATAACGAATACAATAGGTACCTACAGACTTTTAGATACTTACTCAACGATATGGTATAAGTCACATAGGAAGCAACACTATTATAATGAGCCCTAAGGAACGGTCATCACGGCCTCTACCCACGTAAAACTTCACCATGGAATAAAAATCCTGCAAAGAACAACTTTCAAAAAACCGTGGAGCACGAGCTTCTGCACTGCGAAGCCACGGAAGATGCAAGAATCAGAACGGATCTACGAGCTGAGATGTCAAAACCTGTCAATCTCAAGAATTGCTCATCATCATCACCATTACTGGAACAGTTACCTATATGTCAGCGACCCAAGGCTGTGCTCCGATATTTCAAGGAGTTAGGTTGGCTAGGGTAACTGAGCTGGCAGGGGGAAATTTACAAAACACCCCAAGCGGGACGTCATTATAGGCCTTTATCGCCCCAACTCAAAACAAGAATAAGGAACAAACCCGCGCCCATTGCCTTGATCTAAATAATAAACAGAATAAGCAGCTTACATACAAGAAATTATGGTTTTCCTTACTTATTTCCCAAGATTTAGGCATTACGTGCCGAGACTATTCCATTCGATGCTAGTTTTTGCGGCTTTATGACTGGCGCAGTATAATAAAATGCTGAATAGCCTAAACCTAGGGCCTGCAATGTGGAGGACGGAGATTATGGGGTTTCTTTTTAGGGTTCCGTACCCAAAGGGTAAAACGGACCCTATTACTAAAGCTGCGCTGTCCGTCCGTCTGTCTGTATGTCTGTTCGTCTGTCACCAGGCTGTATCTCATGCACCATGATAGTTAGACAGTTGACATTTTCACAGATGATGTATTTCTGTTGCCGCTATAACAACAAATACATGATATTTTTTCTTGTGTGTGTCCGTCTATCGTGAAATATCTCTTACCTATTTTTTTGTTATATATATGTGGAAACTTGTAATAGGCCTTAAGTACTATATTCATATATTTAATCATGTGTTATAGCTGTAAGTTTTCTTAAAATTAATAAATAAAGTAATACTAAAAAACAGAATAAAATAAATATTTAAGGGGGCTCCCATACAACAAACGTGATTGTTTTTGCTCGTTTTTATAGATAATGATACGGAACCCTTCGTGCGCACTTGGCGGTTTTTTTCTGTATACTTATGTAATGAAACGGTTCCCGAATTCCGCATTAGACCCCACTGAAGATTATTGAAAACCTCTATCTATGGAGGTAATACCTCCATTCTATTACCTATAGGTAATAGAATGCGTTTGCAAAAAGATTTAGCTAATTGCTAAATGCATTGCAAGTATATCTGGGTGTAGGGCAGCCTATGTTCAGGTATGCCTCAAACCTAATATACCCCTATTCACAGGGTATTCACCAGCTACTAATTGACTGTTATCGGATCCGGGACCAGGGAGGTGTTAACTGTTAAGGCTGCTATTACAAAATTATGCGTAATTTAATTTAATTTAATTTAATTAAAACGGTACAAGGACCAATTACAATAATTAAATAGAGTAAGGTAACAAAATAGGTAAGCAGTTGTAGTAGTTGTAGTTGCAGTAGTAGTTGCAATAATTCGTCGTCAATATTTGATCCTTAGCTTTAATGTCTATAGTTAGCCATTATATGAAAAATACCCTTCATTTCATTTTCTTCGATAATGACAAAGCGAGTTTTAGGTAATTTACCTATTTATTTAGTAATCATCATCCTCTTGGTGTTCGTTGTGCCAAAAACACACAGAGACCTGATTTGAGAGCTCTAATTCGCAAACTCTGTGTAACGTAAGTATCCAAACTAAACTATACTCCACTAAATACATCTCGTACTTCCATAATGACAGAACAGATGTTTGATTTTTAGCATACAAGTAATTAAAGAAATATTAAATTAAATTTGATTTTTAGTAAAAAAGGCTTCAACAAAAGTTCTAATATCTCCGGAGTTTTATATTACATCGACCACAGACATCGACAAAATATTGTTACCATAATAAAGTTGTAATATTGCTAAACTGCTACAAATTATTTCATTATTTTAAATAATGCTCTTATTTATATATCAATAAATGAAACTAGATATATTTGGTCAAACCGACGGACGCTGCGAGCTCGGTACCGCGCGCGCGGTACTGAGCTCACCAAAATGTAATAGCCACCTTAACCCATTATGAAGTTTACATGGCGGACTGTCATCATTACCGTTACAGCTTACCGCCTGCATCGTAAACTAGGCGGCGGTGGAGGCTGTTTATGGCGCGATAAAATAGATGGGAAATGCGATGCCAGTTACGTCATCGAAAAGGGATCATAGTCCTAACATTTAATGATGACAGATCGCTTCGTTTTGAACAGGTTTTGTGGCTTTTACACATCGACGTATCCAAGAAATGGAGGATTTCATCATCATCATCAGCTAGGAAACATTCACTGCTGAACATACGCCTCTCCCATGGAGTGCCACTTTGACCGAGTACTTGCCTGTTGCATTTGGAAGCTCCCTGCGGTTTAGAGGATTTACTATGCTCATTTTATTTTTAACTTATCCTCTAGCACAGAAAACTTCAGAGAGAAATAACTATGCAGGCGAAATGTAGCTCAGCCATAAAACAAATCAAGTCGGATATAACCCTGGGTATAGTGTGATTCAAACTAAATGGCGGCTGTGAGGTATGCTGCAAGCCCCCGGCATCCTGCGCTCACCGCTTACCACCTAATTATTGCTACTGCGCAACATTTCGCGCCAACTTTACAGCCGCCATTGAGTTTAAATCGCACTCTGCCTGCTACGATATCCTATCCCATTCTTATCTGTCAAATTTTTTATTGCCATTATAGCATGGGCCTGTTGAAAAAATTTAAAAAGCAAAATTGGAGCGAAGGATTATTTCATAAAGATAAAGCAACAACAGCAGTTTTAGCTGCTGAAAGTGGTCAGTTATATACTTATGTAATGACAGCCTCTGTGGTGTGGTGGTTGAGCAGGTCGGTTCATAACCCGGAGGCAGCGGGTTCGATTCCCGCGACAGGACAAGTAATTAGTTCCAGGGCCCCTAGATACAGGGAATCCTAGTTAGGGTCCAGGATCCATGTACGTGACCGTTGGGTGTTAAAAAAAAAATGAATCGATTGGAACAAGCCGATTTCAACATAACACTTATATTCTATTATACCTAGTAGGTCTAGTAGCTAGCTAGCTAGTATTGATTTGTTGTGTAGGTCCCAATAGTTTCTAGCTCAACCTTTCTAACCCTTTACTTTATTATGTGACTATATCGTAACTTATCGCCGAAACGTTTTTCTTCGATATCTTCCAACTTCCATTTCGACCTCCGACCTCCGTTACACGGGGCTGTAATTATGGAAACTGGGTCAAGGAAGTTCAACGTCCTTCAGTATTGACTTTTAAAACATTCCTCGATTGCGGATGATTTGCTGTATGTAATGTATAGATAAGATCTCCATCATTATATTCAGTTTTCACTGCAGAATTTGAAAATTGAAAACAAAATGACAAACAAAAATAACCGAAGTGTAACTTTAATTATCGCAGGCAATTTTTGTTATGGCAGTCCTCTTCTCCATTCGTATCAACGTTCCAAAATCAACAAAGAAGAGGTAAGGCAAAGAATTCAATTTTCATGGTCGTCCTCTACAGGTTAGTTGACTAATCTAGGGAATCCATTAGGCTTTTGTATAAATAAGTACTAATAACTACCTAGGTACTTAATAATTGTAAGTTCTTGGTGACTGGTCTTCTGCTGTGTATGACTAGGGAGCTCTACCGACCATAACAGTATGCAGAAGATAGATAAAATACGTGAGACTTGTACATCTAATGAAGGAAAGCCTTTGCCTATCAATATTATGACTGGCGAAGAAAATAGTACCTAACAGTAAACTAAAGGTACTAACCCTGTCCCTGGAGTCAATGTGAACCTTCCCAGTGTCGAGGAGCTGTCGCAGCCGATCGCAGTCCCCACGGAGCGCCGCCAGGTGGAACTGCACGTCAGTGCGAGATTCTTTCTGGAACGAGACCAATAACAATATTAATTAGTACCTCCCACAGAATATTATAATAGTACTAGGTAGCTAGCACCCAGCTGAAAATCCTGAAAGAAAGTCGAATAAACGGTAAGTATATATATGTAGGTATGTTGAACACTTGATGTCTAGAAAGAGTCCTTAACCCCTCGGTGTCATAAGTTTTCTGAAGCCAATTTATGTTTGTATACGTCGCGTCTCACAGCTCCCACACAGATTTCAGTGCAATATTTTTATTGGAAAGCTGATATTTGTTGGATGGTTCTTACTTCTTAGCCATTTAGATGGCCATATTAACAAACTTGTTACCAAGGTTGATAAGGAGATAGAATAATTATGTAAGCTAAATAGAGGAAAACACTGGATGTATTTGAATCCAACATGGTGATTGGTAGTGATTCAAATTGCATAATATACAAGAATGCATCATATCAAATTGCCAACGCCATAAAAATTTAATTGAAAACCTTTACTACGATTCGTCATAAAATAGACATAAAGTAACAGATGTAACACGTAATCCAGTGTAACGAGCAGTAACCTATTGGCTCCGCATCCGTCAGTTTTATCTGCCGGTGTAAATATAGACACATTATCACTATCTCTCCGATACTAGGATCGAGAGGTATTTGATTTCCCAGATTTTTTCCGCAATAAATGCTCGCGCGCGGTTGTTGGAAACTACTTGAAGTAAATATAGTTTTTATTTTTGATTAAGATGAATGTTTGGTTTACATAAAAGGACCAACCAATATGTACCTAAATGTTGATAAGGTTTCACATTCAATGCAGAATTCGGAAGACTAATTACTTCCAAATTATAAAATCTGTGATAAAACAACGACAACAAATCTATCACAGAATATGAAAGTAAAGAAAAAAGTTTATTAAACACATAAATACCTACATTTGAAAAGGAACGGTTAATGTTTTTGTACCATTATATCGTAGCTATCAGGAATAGTTCCACGCACGTCCATTCACAATTTAACATAATATCCTACTATTATTTCTAGATCGGAATGGAGAGCGTACAGTTTCCGAGAGATCGTTCGCGTGATAACACTACCAGCACTACGCCAGTAATTATTACAAGTATAAATAGCTGGTAACCGCGTGTCTGATTGATAGCTTCATTGTACCGGTCTTATACTAATTAATTAATATTTTAAAACCTATTGCTGAAGTGAGCGTAAGTCTCTAAGAGACTCCTCACCCAACTCTTCAGCCTCTCCGGCTCTCCTCGTAAAAAGATAGTAAAACTATTAGGTCGCTCTCTTTTGATCTTTGATATTATGGACTCAAGAGTTACTTAATTTTTACTAAAGCCCAGCTATAAGTAGATTATAGCAAATAACACATCTATTTCATGGTTTTCCTTTGCTTGAGTCGAGCCTTTATAGAATTTCCAGGAATATTATATTATGTTCCAAGACGTGGTTAGAAACTCTCTGCAAGGTGACCTCTGCGCGTGTTTAATGTCTATAATTTCTATATTTACGAATATGGCAGATTTCCGTTACATCTCAATTAAAGTTCATGTATGAATCAGCACTAGTATTACCATTTTAGTAATTAGCGGACACGGACAGAATGTGTCAAGAAGTCAACATGTTAGTCACTGTGAGCGGAAATATAAGGATTTTTAGAAACTAAGTAAATTACGATCTAAGAAAAATTAATAATAACCTCATACTATCGTAGATCCTTTATTATCTACAGCTTTACCAACTAGTATACTGTGATTAATAAGAAAATCAACCATGTGAATGCTAATGCAAAAAGCGAGGTAACGCGAGCTTCTCACCCCGCAACTGCGTGCGATACCCGATGGTCGCAACGCAAGCCGCCGGTGGAGATTGGAGAGAGACATAAAAAGACTAGAGCAACCAAAAACACTTTTAGTTGCATCAAATAAAGAAACACATGAAAAGAGATAGCTGCTGGCTGATCATAGTCGAATAGGTGAAAGAGTTATATGCCAACGCGTTGACTTCCGTGCTTTACCAATGTTTAAATAAATAATTCTACTTCGAATGTCCATAATCCATTTTGTAAGAAAAAACATTTATAGCACCACGATATTCAGAACAAATAGCTGTAATTTATATCATCTAACCTAATAAACTTTTCATGCATGTTAACAGCTCAGGTGGAGAGCCGACAACCCTACCCGATCCGTTCCTGCATGAATATAAGATATCTCCGGTTACTGCTGGAGGCGGCCAGCCGTGACGGGACACGGAATCGCTAAATTATTTTAATGAATTTTATATGAAGTTGAATAGGAGATCACCTATGCATAAGCATACAGTTATCTTTGAGTAAAGGCCAATAAGTGAAATAGTCTCAACGATAGGATGAAAACTGATCAATTTCCAAAAACTTTTATGTACTCTGAAGCATAGACTAACGAAGATATTCTAGGTCTCTGGTTAATCGTAATAATAATTGCAAATGACATGGATAAACGGGTCTGTTTTAGCATAGGTTTAAGGACTGCTAACATTTAAGTTACAAAAACAGGTACTTTATTGAGCAATTTGAAACATAATATATCATATCACGCAAGAGCACCGATGCATAGAGCACCTAAAATATTCCTAAAAGAGCATATCGAAGCAAAATTGGATTGGTGCTCTGCTACTATATTTTCAAATGAGGAAGTAGGATGTTATCACGTCCGGGATCATGATGTTCTCCACACGTTCGCAACCCGCACTCTTGGGTCCCTTCCCGACCCTATTTACAATTTGCACCCAGTCATGGTTTGACTTATCCATTACGTATCCATCAATCGTAGAAGGATCTAGTCTGATATATTTTTGATCAACCATATTTTGACAAGTTTGATATTTTACTGGTGAACATTTTTCAAACTAGTACAGTACAAACATCGAGTAGGATCGTTAGTTATCGTGCTCCAATCGCCTCGACATAAGTGCAGTAGATGTTTATGTAGGGGTTTATTTTGGGAGATTATATGCATTAACTGGCCTGATAGCTCAGTTGGTAGTAACCCTGCCTACTGATCTGTAGGTTGTGGGTTCGATTCCCACTCGGGACAAACATTTGTGTGATGAACATCGATGTTTGTTCTGTGTCTGGGTGTTATATTGTATCCTATGTATGTATTTACAAACAAAAAGTATCTAAGTATTCTATCAGTTATCTGGTCCCATAGTACAAGCTATGCTTAGTTTGGAGCTAGATGGCGCTGTGTGAAATGTCCACACATATTTATTTATTTATTTATTTTATTGGCTGATTTATGTTAGCGGTGAAATGCTCATGTAGTTGGGTGGTGATGGAAGCAGTTCAGAAAGTAGAACAGAGAAGAAAATATTGTAAAGAGCTGATAGATTAGATACATCCGGTAAAGCAAGAAAATTCATGGGCAGTATTACGTGGTTTATTAGGTTTTTATTTACAAGACGAAATTTAACCTGTATAATAGTTAGTTACTTTTAGGTACGTAAGAAATGGTAAATAATATTATATTGTTTTGAATAAAAGACAGTAGGTATAATATAATAGAAGCAGCAAACAATTTTGGCAGTATTCCAAAGACAAAAGACCTAAATATGCGTTTTGTAAATTCACAAAAACACCTTGTGTTCCTTTTCGCGTGACGATCGCACGTCGCTGAAACATGTTTGAAACTGGAGCAAGCAAACATCTGTGCAAATGGTAATCAAGTGGAACAAGTCTTTGTGAATAATGCACCTAACAAATATTTTTCTACCAAAAACAGCACAATAGATGTGGCTGACTAGCTGATGAGTGATGGATGATGAATGATGGATGAAGAGGAACGACTATTAATCTACCGATGTTAAAACAAGGAAAATGGCTCCGATGAGTAGATGACAGATTTTGGTACATTAAATACAGAAGCTGTGCAATAATGAAGTCTCGACAACATCTTCCTAAGTAGCCCTTTGAGCAAGATACTACAAAGCAACTAGAGCAATTTCCTCTAGATTGATAGATAAGTTGCCTGAATGGAAGGCACCTTTCGACACTCGACAGAACAAAGCCAAGGAGTCTGTTATATCCTGGCAAGATTCTGGAGGCCAGAACATTCTGTTTTTAAATACGTACTTACTTAACTTTAATTTTTGTGTTTCTTATATCCTGACCTGAGGTAATTGCAATTATTTCTTCACTATCCGTTAAGCGCACTATCATTCCACGTCCATCGCGTGGCAATGATTGCCCGGTAATGATGGTAATGACGGGTAATGAGGGTGCTGCACAGTACGCAGCGCTAACTCGAGATATTGCGTACCAATGCGCCTAGATGTGATGTGATGGCGGAAAGTAGGAATTTAAATTGAAGTTTCTACGATTTCTTCGTGCGTTTCTCTTTTCTTCATTGCATTGTTATAATTATGAATCTTTAAACTCAGAAATTTTCACGATTCATGTCTTGAAGTACAAACGTATGTTTGAATAGCTTAGCTATAGTCGCCTGATCTTGTTTTGATAAACTAAATATTTAGTTAATAGTCATAATATTCCAGGAGTGGAAGGAGTGGGTGGGGGGGTGGTGGAGGGGTGGAGTTCTATGCCAATTATTGTTCATTATCGACACAGAGCGTAATCGGAGGTCTTCTAGTAAAATGTGACGACTTGAGTTGACATGACACTGTCTTCCTGCTTGCCATTGCGTATTATTAGTTTTGCTCCGTTAGCTTGCCATGTCGATTAGAGTACGTTAAAGTCACGCATTGGCAAGAAGCGGTAATATTAATGCTGTTACTTACTCTACTTAAGTACTAGCTGATATAAAACACTTCTTATTGTCAGAATTGTCATATTATGGATTTTCTCTTGATTCGGGTAATATGGCTTTAAACTAAAACTGTTTTCTTAATTACGTCTTTATCAATAGCTCTTACTGCTCTTAGAGGAAATAAATACAATATAACAGCTCAGCTGCAATAATCTACCCAACTCCTGAGACATGAGTTTTCAAACAATGTGTGCCTTCCGGCCTTTCCATACGAGGCTACCAGTCATTAGCTCATGCTATGATCGTCCACTCATAAATAGAAAGCGACAGTGTCTCCGTCATCCATCACACGATGACAAACTATTTTTGTACCATCATTGTTTGTATATGAAAGTAGTGTAAGGAAATGCACGTGACTGAAAATTCAATGATGTAAGATTGGGTTGATGTCCTTCAGGAAGACGATGTAAACAAACAGAAAGGATAAAAGGAAAGGATAAACTGTAAGTATCATATTTACAGAAACTTTACAAAAGTGTATGCAGTGTATGCTACATGGACGTATAATACTATAAATATGGCGATAAGGAAAATTCTTACGGATAGAGCTGTCAGACTGACCTGACCACTTGCCCACGCGAGAAGAAGTAGAAGAATTAGACTATAACTAATTAACTATAGACAGAAAGGCCTTGAGATACCTAAATAAAAGACTAAAAATAACAAAAGTAAATTTACTGTAGCGTTATATGTTAAAATAAATTCTGAAACGAATACTTACTCTGATGTAATATGTACAATCACAAAAAGGGTAAAGACAATCCGAACCGACCGAATGTAAATATGAGCTAAAAATATAATCTTCAAACTATAATACTGAATAACGTGGCTTAAGCGGCTGTAACACATCGCAAGTAATAAATAACTAGAGCAAAGAGTATTCAAGGAATAAACAAATAATTAAATGCACAAACGTCCTCGCTATGATTAATTGATAATAAAGTAATGAATATGTTTCATAAGGAAATTGCTGAAATAATTATAATAAGTTTTAATTTAAGCATAATTCATGTAGTAGCGTGCATGGCCAATGGCTATTTAGAATCACCGTTGAATTTGTTTGTAGTTACGACGCTGAAAGAATTTAAGTACCTAGACGTAGAGTCATCATAAGAACTAGATTTACTGAGCACGTCAAAGATTGAATAACGTAATTTATTAAGACATTAACACTAGAAAAGGCTCTATGAAAAATCACCACGATTACTTAATGATAAATACTGTGTAAAAAAGAGATTAATGAAGCGTACAAATAAAAATTGAAGATAAATTCAAAATCCGCACGGTTCGCTTAAATCTAATTCAAACCCAGTATGGCAAAGTTAAATCAATCCGGCTTAACGGGATCTCGTTACTGCTCAAAACGGTAGCAGCCAACGGTAGCTTAAAAATACAATACAGCCACAGTTTAAATAACAGATGGTATTGACCCAACTGGTATCAGTTAATCCGCGCGTATGACCGACAAATCTGCTTTTTGCCGAAACGCGACCACCGGATGTAAACAACTCTCTATTTCTATAACGGTTGAGATTAGAATCGACTTATTGTTTTATTTTCAGTTACTATGTTGGGTTACGGTTTGCGTGATGTAATGGTTGAGGTTCTTTGTACTGCAGGTCATTTCATTATTGAACGTATTTTTATCGTTCTCATTAGGACTTCAATAAGACTAACTTAGATTAAGTAAGATATGCTGCTTCACCTTTCTGACATGTACTTTCAAGCGTAAGTCTGGTTACGGTTTGATATCATTGTCCTATGATCTAGGAAGCTACCTTGGATTACCTGAAACAAAGGAGATGTCTAATAAGTAATTAAAACATTAAATAACTTTCCAAGATCATCATCATCATTTCCAAATTATTCATTAGTTTGGAACACAGGATATGTACCTACATACAAAGCACTCGTTATATAGGTTCAACCATGAAATACCTAGTACCTAGATAGTACTCACTTCTAGCATATAATATGTATATGCGCACGGATGGGGACTAATATATTCCTGAGCCTAAAACCGGATTACAACAATTTGACTTTAATCGGAAAAGGTACAATCTCTGTAATTTAATGTCGCCTAATAGATCACCATCATCACGTTGTTAATGAGTTGAGCAGTTTTGCGCTTAATTGAATAATCAAAATTCCATTCCAAAATATAAAAAGCTCCATCCAAACAAATTACATAACCATTAAACAAACATTTTCTCACATGCATTTACATGCAATCATTCACGGATTAGCCACGGTCACGGACATTAGAATCACGCTAATAACGCTGTGAAGTACCGAGCATTTTTATAGGCTTTCTAATGCAGCACTTGGCGTGTTCGTGATGACAGTAATGACAGTTTCCGTGATATTACGTGAGGAGTGACAGGAGACAATTCGTGGTTAGTTAAATCAGAGATGGATGATACCACTAAACAAAATATGCAATGTATTAAATTGTTCTGACCGGAACCGATGGTTAATAATTGAACTTGATCTTGAGACTGTGCCTCTGCCTAGGTAAGACAAAGGTACATCTTAGGCACAAGAGGGGAAGAAACCGAAAGCCATGGAAAGGAGTTCACACTTCAGATTTGACGATAGATTTCATCAGGACAATATCAATACGACATGACCCCAAGACTACAATAAAATTAAAAGGGGTTACGACCAGCAAGGAGTTGTTTCGCTTTCTCCACTTGGCATACCAGTTGTAGCCGTATGCGAATGTTTATCTGTCAGCAAGGATCTCTAGAAAGTTGCAGTCATATTTAGCACTTCACGTTAGCACGTATTTGTGGAAGTTTTCGTTCTATATGCTCTAGCTAGTTAAAGATAATATATCAAACACATTTCTGAAAAAATAGCTCTTCATAAGGAATGAGTAAGAATAAAAAGTGATAAGGTTGAGACTTGAGATTGACAAAGGGAAGAGTTCTCAAGTTCAGAAATGGATCTGAAAAAATAAGGAGATAACAATAAGTTCAAATGGTTCTTTCTGGCACTCACGCTATAACGCCAATTAACATTATCTAGTATAATTAAGTGAATCGAAAGGAATGGGCCTAATGATAAACAGGAAGCGGTGTTGAACAGATTTGATATTTTTATACCATGGCCTCCAGGCATCCGCAACGATGGGCATGATGATGCACAACACAATACTATCGTAATGCCAAGAATATGAAAATGTTCTTTTGATGAGTTTGTGGACTTTCATCTTAGTCTAACGTCACTTTAATAGGCCCTCTTATATTCCGTTTGACTATTCATCAAATTCAAATATTATAATGGTCATCATGAGAGTACTCAAAAGGAAAGTCCATTAATACTTACCTACCTACTTTTATGGCCTATGTTCAGCAGTGGACGTCTTCAGGCTGTTAATGATGAAAAAATGATGATACTTTTATGTAAAATATACACGTAGTTGTAAAAAGTTTATCAAAATCAGCGATGAAAATTTATAAGCATTCGAATGCATGCAATTGCGGTTTATTATTTTTATTACAGATTGAAGCAATCGTTAATCGAAATTCTGTGGACTCTTCAATTTAAATCTTTATAACAATTTTTATATATCTTAGTCAGTTCTCAATGGCCGGAATTTAAAGACCACGCATGATGGCTAAACGTAAACATTGGGTCCTTCAAGGTTCAATACTGGGCCCTTTTCTTATTCCCGTTGCAGTTGGAAATCTAGGAGTCTGTCCAGTGTAATATTGTGACTCGAAATGGTGGTATTAGAGTAGACATGAGCGCCGCGCCGGCGCGCCGCCGCCGCCGTCCATTTTCCCGCGCCGCCGCCGCCGTAACACGGGAACGGCGCGCCGACTGGCGCTGGGCACCGAACGAAAAAGAGATTGAAATACATATATATCTCAGTTCCAGCATGTTCAATGTTGTAATTAGACGCGTTCGTTTTATTTTACGTAAAATAGCGTCTTCGTCGATCGTTTGATCAAAATTTCGATGTTTTACTTAACAAAAGTACCTAGATAAAGTAAACGTGACTCACAAGTGACTTCGCTTTCAAAATTAAAGGATAAAAGCGATGACAAAAGAAAAATAGTTCTCAGTGATCAGGGTTTTCTGGGGTACGTTTAAGAAATGCAAAAGAAAGAGCATTGACCCTTGCCAATTGTAAGCCAATTTCAGTCACGTCCATACTCTAAGCCTATGGAACGTGTACTGAATAACAGACTCCTGGTATACCTTGAAGAAAACGAAATTCTCAGTGACCGGCAATATGGAGTTCGCCGAAACCGGTCCGCTGAAGATCTTCTTGCGTCTGCCACCTACACCTGGAGCAAGACCATTGAGAGATACGGTGAAGCACCGGATGTCTCAAAGGCCTTTGACAGGGTTGGCATGATAGCCTAATCAGCAAGCTTCCATCTACCAACCAGTTTTTGTGTATCGGTATCTGATTATTTGAGGGACTGATCAATACGTGTAGTCATTGATGGTTGCGCGTCAGATCAATTAACGCTGGGGTCCCTCAGAGATTGTTTCTCTCCGCAACGATTTTTCTGCACGTATTAATGATCTGCTTACACCCGGAAGCTTTGGGTATGCAGACAATAGCACCGTTGTAGGGAGATATGTATCTGATGCACAAGCTGGAGGTGCGAATTTCCATACTCTCAGGGAAGACATGATTGAGCGCAAGAATTTGGCTTTGCAGCCAGTCTCCGCTTGGGGTAACGCCAATCTTGTTAAATTCGATGCCTCTAAAACACAGGCGTGTGTATTCACCGCAAAACAGAGTCCTTCCACTCCTACTTTCCGGGGTGTAGCAGTACCAGTAACTAATCACCTAGAGCTGTTAGGTGTATCTCTAACATCGAACCTTAACTTTGGCTCGTACATCGAGGGAAGGGCTAAATTGGCTTCACAGAAGCTGGGCATCCTTGGGCAGGTTACACAATATTTCACATCGAGAGATCTTAGATCTTTGTCAGGCACAAGTCTGGTCATGTGAGGAATACGGCAGCCATCTTTGGGATGATTCGGCTAAGTATGAGCTTAAAGCCCTTGACTCAATACAAAAACGGGCTATAAAACTCCAAAGCCTTGAACACCACCGTAAGATTGCCAGCCTATCCGTTATTTACATACAAGCAATTCGGAGAGTGTGCGATGGAATTGCACAACTTAATTACCCCATCCCCTTTTTACCATCGTACAACTAGACGCACGGAAACACGGCATCCGTATACGGTAGAAATTCCTCGAATACGTACAAAGCGTTTTCATTTCTCGTTTATAATACGGACAGCAAAGGAATGGAACACCTAACCAGTGTCATTGTTTCCTGACAAATATAATATGGGCGTTTTTAAGGCTAGGGTGGTAGGGAGACCGTGGTCAGCATATTGTAGATAAAAAAAGAATATGCTAACTAAGAGTCAGGTATTAGTTACCAACTCAAAGACCACGATCATAAGCTGATCGGTAATTTAATAATATAAGAATGTGACGACAATGAGCCCGTGGTTTTAACAAGACTGAATAACAGCATGCGCTTTAAGTTAGAATACCGCTTCACCTTGAATGACACAGTTGTTGCAGCATCATTATTAGACTGCCGCTTTCATTCGACTAATAC
Source organism: Ennomos quercinarius (assembly GCA_910589525.2). Lineage (NCBI taxonomy): Eukaryota > Metazoa > Arthropoda > Insecta > Lepidoptera > Geometridae > Ennomos > Ennomos quercinarius. Next base: position 18,932,534 of record OU342492.1, on the reverse strand, counting down.
GTGAAAACTCAGGGTATTAATAAAGTATCACTTATAACAACCGTTAATGTGTTCATTATAATTATTAGAATCTTATGATTATGCGTTATGTTGAGCTATTTTTACTGCAATGAAAGTGCCACGCCGCCGCGACGCCGCCGCCGCTGACCTCAACAAGTCGGCGCGCCGCCGCCGGCCTTAGCCCCATCGGCGCTCATATCTATATTAGAGATCAAAAAATTAATAATGAAGAAGTCAAACGATCATTTGCAATATTTATGTTTCGTTTAACATAAAAAGATGAATAAGAAGAACGATACTGTAGAAACCACTTAATGAAATGCAACAAGAGCATACAAATGGAATATCAATGTCGACCCACTCGCTAAGGAGATGAATCACGATCGAAAGTTGCGCATTTATCAAATATTTACAATGGCATCTTATTACCCGTAGGTAACTTTGTGCAACTGCAATGAATAAATAAACAGAATTGAAAGTAAGTATTGTAACATCTGGACCTAAATATTCTTTGCAATGAAAAAGCATACTTTTTGTAGACAATAGTGATTTTCTCCGGAATTCTATGAGCAATTAAAAATGTAACAGTAAGCTAGTCGAATTGCTTCAACTTTTTGGCAGTTAGGTAATTTGCGACTGATCGGTACAGTCTAGACAAAAACAAACTTAATAACTAGGCAACTAGGCATTCGTTTTAAGAAAATCTACAAATCGGAGAGCCAATTAGTTTGTAAGCATTTTGTTCCAATTTAATAACTAAAATCCAATTAATTTTTTTTATCTAAAAGTTCAACGTCCGCCCTGCCCAGGTTTCGACAACAATGCACCATGCCTGTCTACTACGAGTGCGGTTGCATAACGCCAACCATGGTATTGTTTTGTACTCCATCGACCAGTCATGGTCTGATGCAATGGTTCCGAGAAACTGATGGATACGATTTGGTCATTCATTGCGACATTATGACATTCAATGAATATTAGGTACCTAAAAACTTTCAGAATTGTGTTTCTGGAGTTTGAGATTTGCTTAATTGAAACCTGGTTCGCAAGATGACATCATGCAGACTCGTAGCAGCCGTCACGTTTGTGTTGTGCCACTTCATAGAGGAGCGTGAGGACCGTCGAATTCCTTTCGCGTTTGATTTCCCATGATGAACCACATCCGCGCCCTCATATAGGTAGGTAATAACTAACAGGTTAAACGGCAAAACACCAAAAGAAAAGGGGAACCAAGGAAGGGTCGCATTAACGGATGCTTCAGATACACCTTCTTTGGATTGGGACATTGGAACTCTTGTCCGATTCATGATGATCACACATTTTATGATTGTGATACAGACACACACCCTGTTCTAGGGTTAGAACAAGATGTAACAGTTGGCATTGGCTCAGATTGAATAGTTTGATGTCTTCTTGGACTTGCCTCATTTGTTAATGGGAGATCGAACCTAGGGGAAGCAATTTAGTATTGACATTCAATACAGACTTGACTTAGTACTCCTCTAAACGAGATGGAATGCGACGATCTATTCATTAGAAGCAGGTATCAAACGAATCAAATGGGAGTTGCAGGTTATCAACAAATACCACAAAGAAAAAGTAAAAACTTACAACAAAAAATGTAAAATTTAAAACTTATTTAGTATGCGATTTAGATGAGTTCACATATTACCTCCCTCCAGTTTGATAGAAGTCAATAAGTTAGAACTTGGAATTGACCGCTGCAGCAGTTCAAGGTTCGCACAAGCGTGCAAACACTCGTGTCGTGATCGAACCGAACGCTACTCTACACGCTCGATTACGTAAACCATTAAATAACGTTATGAAAATATCTAAGTTTAGGTAAGTAAACATTTTACTCATAAAAAAATGGAAAATAGTTGTATGTTATATATTTAGTAATCTTTGGTCTAGTTCGGAACAAAATCATAAGGATTTCCAATGTCAAATAGGTACTAGTGACGCATCGGACCTTGAACATATGAAGGAAAACATTCACAGACGAAACGAATGGCAAGCCTCGAGACGAAATGCATAATGCAAAATGGAACGAAGAATGCGGAAAATGTAGACTTAAAAATAAGGCGGATACCCGTGTTTACTGACCTTGTACGCTAAAATTAAATAAGCACTTTCTAGATAACATCTAAATTCTACAATTATGCGTTGCGGAGCGTTACTAAAACTGTGTTTGTAAAAAAACATTTAATCATTTAAATTATGCATTTAATTGTGATATGCTACAAAAGTACGAACCAAAGAAAATGGTTTAGCTAATCAGTGCAAAATAAATGACATTGTTATCCTTCCAAACAAAGTCTCTACGTTAAGCTCTCTATAGCACAGTCTATTAAGTTATGATCTCTAAAATGTTCATTACAATACATGTCCAGACATACGTCTCTTTCTTCATCATCTATCACCCAGGATATTTGCTGCAGGAACTAATGCGCCTGCACTTAAGTTTGACACCTCTTATGTCGCACTTATCCCTCGAGAACGTACACTTAATAGAGAGACAAGTGTAAACTAAGGATCTGTCCAACTTTTGCAGATAGGTATAATATAAGTAAACCACCCTGTCTTTTCTGGTAAGCAGATGTAAATGAAATTAGCGCATCAACCTGCGTAAGCGCATTAGCATTACCAACTCCTGCACTCACCAAGTCATTTCAATTCCCCACACGCACCGGCACATGCCTGCATTGAGATTGCAACTCATTATAAATCTAGCCCACATAGCATACAATTACAGCAATAAAAACAATATTCATACATCTATGAATGAACTAGTTGATAGAAATGCCGGTGTCGCCACGGTAAGTAACTGTCAAGCTGTCGACCACGCGGCAATAATTCTCGGTACGTTACTGTGACGTAACGGTAACTAATCGCTTCGCTCGTCTGATTGTTTACTTAATTTGTGACTGTAATTACAATTAATTTTATAATGTGTTAACTTAGTAACTAATAAAGTAAGCCATGCGTGACTTTTTAACCGAATTGTACGGTAACATAATCGAGATCACAGCTTTTGTCGTCCTACTGCTGCTGCTAGCTATGGTATAGCCGTTTCGGGTTATCCAGAACCGCTTTATCCGCAAGGTGGTCGGAGCTCGCTGGTACCAGCGTAACTCCCACCTCCATTGCGATCTCGAACTCCCATCCATCCGTCAGTTTATGAAGGATGCATCCCGCCGCTATTTTGACGCGGCACCCCATCACCCCAACCCTCTCGTAGTCCAAGCATCAAGCTACTCTACAGACATGACAGACCCGCCACCCCGTCGTCGCCGCCCAAGACACGTCTTGAGCGCCCCGGATGATCCTATAGCAGCCATTGTGTCTGCTGCGCTAGGATCACCGGATCAGTCTAGCCCTTCTGGCTCAGGTACCGCTTTCGCCACCGGTATAGGATACCAGCGTAACACAATCAGACACCGACCCCGCCGGCGTTGTCGACGTACCCCCCGTAGGTTAGCTAGAACGGTCGCGACTTTCAATAGGGTCCACTCTTCCAGTGGACGTAGCCTTCTCGATCCTCCTATCCCGGCAACGGCGGCCCAAGCCGAGGCTCGCACCCCAGGGGTGCCCTTGTGCTAGTTGCCTCCCACTTTTGACGGTTGGGCGCCTTAAGCGACTGCCTTCCCGCCCGGTGACGCTGTAAAGGTCGGTAGAGACATACAGCATTAGCCCGTTCAAAAAAAAAAAAGTATAGCCGTTCGCCGCGGTCCTGGGGGTCTAGCAAATATACCTTTCCATTAGCATAACTCCAAATGTACGGGAATGACAATACCTCCGGACAAGCGATTTCCGCAGACAATGTCATTCCCGTACATTTTGAGTTATCGTTTGGCGTTAACGCTAATGGAAAGGGATCTTTGCTAGACCCCCTGACTCCTGTGCCAATTAGGTCAATTCCTTCCATCTTTGTAATATCGTTGACTCATCTCGCTGCTGGATGGCCTACGTTTCGCCATTATCTCGGCCATCACTCTGTTCTGTCATCATCATCATCATCACTTTACTGCACCTTTATTATCACTTCGCCTGACTGATCGTTTGTCCTGCTCAGCTCCGGTTTATCTACGCTACTGTGATTGAGTTTTTAAATGATTACTCTGGCTGGCACATAAAAAGTAAATAAACACACTAATAATATCATTCAATATAGAAATGTAGTAAACCTTGACATTCATGTACACGCTAATAAATTACTAAAAGTGCCTTGGCTGTGGTGCCAAGAGGATGGAATATATTTTTTAGTGTGGACAGTTACAAGGTGATATTATCTAGGCAAATATTATTCCAATTCAGATTTCAGCAACAGTGTCTACTGAGGCTGGCTGGAGTAATATTTACTTGGGTACCTTGGCTTGGCTTCCGAAGAGTTACAATTGTCACCCGTCTCCCGCGTCTGCAGCCCACCGTCAATAAATAAGAAGCACATGTAAAACATTGTCATTGGCATTGTCATTTGACGATAATTCTTTGTATAACGAAATTGATAACATTAATGATATCATTGACAAACCATTCCTTTCACTATTCGGAGTTTGATGTGTAGTTTGTCATTACAATCAAAAGAACTACAGAGATGTGTTGTGTGCCATTTTCATAATATTATAATGACCTCATTGATGACATTAATGATGATAAGGTATCATCATGAATGTCAGCTAGAATCAGCTAGAATCATCATGTATGTCATCACATCATTCCTTTCATTAATTTTTAAAGACGTAACGCAAAGGAAATGTCGAGAGCAGGATATTTAGAAATACTGCTTCAAAGTTTATAAGGAAATTGCCTAAACGCTTCCTGCAGTAAACTTTTTTAATGGATCTCGATTGGGTTGTCTTACTGACGAAGCCACACAGTTTACGACTGTTTGTTTATTACGGCGAATTATTAGCGAAGTTATGTTATTTATTAATTGCCTCCCACAGTTCAAAATCGGGTCGTTCAGCGTCGCATTTATAATATTAGTAGGAAATAGGATTTATCTATTCGGATTCTAAGGGAAACATTAGAGTAGGTATACTTGTCAATAATAATTGATTACCATTGAAGATCAAGGACCATTCTTCATACCTATATTAGTTTCTATAATACTTTATATTTATAGCTTAATTTAAGCAGTTTTAAGGTATTGCGTAATGATTACGTCGTAGTGTATTGGTTTGTAAACAAGAACAAAAAAAGATCAGTTAGCCAATCTGACAAATGACCTTGTGCGGACAGTCGAGAACGTAAAAGTAAACTTGAGTTTGCGATTAGTACCTATGAAGAATTACCTAGGTGAGTATAAATAAGTACCTAGTTGATTCGTAAATCATTTATATCGGTTTAGCTGCTGTGCTACTTACTACACTGGGCTGGGCTACGGAGTGGGACCATATTTAGATACGTACAGATTTTTGAATTGGTTGAATTGGTATAATGAAAGGAATCGTGATTTTTTATTAAACTAATTCAAAATTATCAGGTTAAAATATCAGAATTCATTTCCAAGTTAAAATACAGATCGTATTGATAGTAGTTACTATGTTACAAGATCAAACACAGATGTCCAAGAAACACTGCAGATTTTTGGGAAACCATCACATTCTGATCAAACGATGTAATCTCTGTCTCATTAACTATTTATTACTAGGCAAATTTTGAAATAGTATTGCAGTGCAAGTAGATCTAAAGCCAGTTCTGCGTATCGCTCTCCAAATTACCTACTAGACTCTCAAAGCTGAAAGAATGTTATTTGTAGCAGTGAGGTAAAATATATGACTAGCACTACTTCCGAAGATTCTACTAGTGATTGTGACGCAGTTCCCGCACACAATAGCGTAGCTGTTTCATGCTTCGTTTCTTTTCCGACTTGCCAAGAATGTCGATTGGAATACAGAACAATGAAACGTACTGCAAAACTGCTACTACTCTATTGACATAAACTTATGAATGAACTGGTACTGTCTTTCTTTATGCAACTAACCATGATCAAAAGGCTAAGCATACAAGTTACACCAGTTTTAACGACAAACCACCCCACAGCACCGCCTACAGAATGTACAGAACAAGTGCGTCTAGACATGCAAGCCGGTTTTGCCCATCAGTGCAGCTTACAAAGGGCTCATTGTGCCGGGTCGATATCAGAATGCGGCCGCCAGCTTTCGTTCAGGTTCAATGAATGCAGCCCTATAAGGACAAACTTGTCGCATGTGCAAAAGGAGCTTTTTAGTTCGCGTTCGATCACGTTTGTCAGCAAATTCATCTGATAGAAAGCGAAGAAGCCGTTGAAGACGACTTATGTTACCAGCCTATTATTGTATATACAAATAAATATTCATAAATGGCTCAAATGTTTCTCATTGCTGATATAAAACGAGAAATATTGGTAAAAATATAAATAGGTATACTTTACAACTTCGAGAGACCAAGGCCGAAATTAAATAAGAGAGATTTTTGAACAAAATCAATATTCTGACACCAGGGCTGACCACTTGCCTACACGAGATGAAAGTAAGGATTATTCAGCTGATGGAAACCGATGAAGCGTCCTAATTTCTAAGACGGGTGTCGTCGCTCAACTGCACTTTGGTGTATTAGTACTAATACCGTCTCGTCTGGGCAAATGACACTCATTTTGCGATAGTAGTTGCTTATTTGGCTTGCGCAAATGTGCAAAGTGATACCATTGGCTTTTATGTGTTCGAGGAAGCAGATGTGCTAATGGATTGCTGTTTTATGGCAGGTGTATAGCAAAATAAATGGCTTTAAAATATTTAATGGCGATATAACTGATTAATAAAGCAGAATTGTCATCATTAAAATGAGTGAAAATAACATAAGTATACAAAAGATATGAGGGATAACCAGTTAACCACTGCATTAACGTGTAAGGAATCGTGTAGGTATGTACAAAAGAACGAAAAGTGAATGATATATAACAATGATCAATTTATTCGCAAAATAGTTCTATTATGGCCCGAGACTTCTTTAGCGTCGATCACAGATTATCTGTGGCGTCGATTAAATAAATTATGTTCTTTAAATCATAATAAATATATTTATAACTTATACTATAACTAATCAACAACGTACAAAGTGCATAGGTTCATATGGTGTTTACAGCAACCGATAATAAAAACTAACTCCAACACAATAACTCGCGGTCATTTATTCAGATGTTACGCAATCTAAGTAATGACATGAACAGGGTCTTTTGAAGGAAAACCGCATAATAACAAATGACGCTTAACTACATAAAATATACTTTACCACATGACAGGACATCAGAGAACATTAGAAGGCAAGGCATATACTTAACCTTCGTTTATAGGACGGGGTCACAGTCACAGGTGTAATACTATGTAACGGTGACCGCTACTTACTGTGCTTCTGCCAGCCACCTTTAGTAGAAGTAGAAACAGAACAAGCTACTGGGCATGGAATAATCATTTGTGACAGATGAGAAGAGAAACCGGTGATACCTCAAAGAATCAATAATTTTGGTTACCTACCTACTTAAAGAATTTTGACAGAATACACGAGGTTCCAATTACTGCTGACTGTTCAAAATAAAATAGGATTTCAAACAAAATACAATAAAACAGCTGTAAGCTAAGTATTACCTGCATACTATTTTTAGGAGGGTTTGGTATTGCATGATTTGAGATGTAGTAAGTATATCGTAAAGTTAACAAAGATTAGTAAGCCATACCATAACATACCTATGCCTAACAATAATTATGTAGTACATTATCGATATCAATGTTCACACTGCTGGATAACGTAAACTAAATATTTGTAAAAATCCATTTTAGAGAGAATATCCTGAAACCTTAAAGAAGTAGGTACAATACCCTTTTTGTACAATAAAACAAAAGCACCTGGATACCTTGTTGTAAGTAAATATAACCTGTACAGGGTCGCAGCTGTAACCTGACCGCTACATACCACATGCGCACCGCCGACAAAGTATAGGTATAGGTACCGGCGGCGGCGGTGCCAATGCCGACCTGCCGACTTCGGGTGGGGTTCGGGAAACCCGTATGTTCAGGGCTCAGCGAAATTCGACACGACCGCTGGTGATTTCGGGGGATTATAACTATTTAGAACGTAAATTTACAAGCCAGGTAATATTACTCGCTCTGAAGGGTTTGAGGAATTTTTAGGTGCTGAAGTTGGTCTCCCACGACGACCAAATTGGCGTACTGACAGCAAGGGCATCCCCTTCTTGTCTGCGCGCTAATTTGAACGTCCTGGGACGTTGTAGACTATGTCATATCATATCTATTCAATTTCAAACTAAAAATCTTTAGGAATTTGACAAAACTCTATAGCGGAATCTGGGTCACGACGTCATTATTTAACTCCGTAGGCGCTATAAAACCATTTGAAGGACCTCATTCACTTACGAACCATTTAATGGTCATCCCACTACTTAACATGGTCAAAACTAGGCCAGTGTCATACTCACAAGAGTAGTAACAATCACAACATTCGATTATGGTACAAAAGATAGTTTATATGTTTGGTTGTGTAACTTTAGAAAAAAAATGTGCAAGACAGACATTTTTCAGGTAGAACACCGGTTAGCAAAGCTTCTCCATAAATCACTGTTAGTAAAAGAGACCTATTTCTTTCCTGTCTTATCGATGAGGATCGTGACCATGGCCCTCTATATTGCGCGGGCTTGTGCCATACAGGCTCTGCTAGAATCCGCGTGTAACACTACTGATCTTTAGACTTGGTCCCAAGAATCCCAAGTGGCACAAACATATTCTTCAAATTGCAGAAATCACTCTAGAACAAAGAGTAGTGACGTTCACTCATTCCTTTCAGTTTGCGCTATATCAAGTTTCTTGGCCTGAAAATTCTGAGACAGCCCAAAGGGCTAACCACTTAGGTACCTACACGAGAAAAAGAACAAGTGTCTTTGTCCCGCGTTGTCTAAAGGAGACCACACTGTGACCCCGATTTTAGAGGAATAAATATAACTTTCGTTATTTATCTGTAACAGCGATTTGATGATACTGAATGAGAGAGACAGGGTCGTAGGCGTCGTAGCTCACACACACACACAGCGTGTAACCCCACACTCATCATCAGCAGCCAGAAGACGTCCACTGCTGAACACATGCCTCCCTCATGAAACACCACTTTTGACGCTTATCATATGGAGAGATTTGCCATAATATCACCGCGACGTAGACGCCTGCAGTCGTAGATTAGTTTCGGAATAAAGCCAGAGAATAGCGAGTGGAACCGCAAGCCGTAGCTAGTAAGCAACTTCTATATAAGTAGAGATGCAATCATGATGACTTCATATATCTAAATAGAGCGCGTGTTGTCATGTAAAGTACGTATTTACGGCGACGAACGGCTGCTAATGCGATTATACGGGAGGTTTTGTTAGTCAAATTGGCTGAGTATTGTCTGGATTATGGTAATTGTAGATGATATGTCTCGGTTCCGACATGTTGTTTGTTAGGTGTTATGAGCCGTTATACGGTCACGCTAAATAATTCATAGTCTACCCAAATCTGTTTTGTTTTACAATTCTATGCGGAGTGAATTCAAAAATATGAGACTCCACGAGATTCATAAACGTTGTGTAGTGTTTTTCTTTTCTTTCTGGTACATTTTGTATTTATTTAGCTTACTATACGGATATTTCAAACAAACTGTAATATCCAAATACAGATGTCACCATAACCAAAATGTATTTGTTTTTATTCAAATTGAAACGCCTTTTCTCAAGACTGAAGTCTGATTTTTTTTTAATAGAACCTCGCTGACGTAGTGACGTCGACGGGGATGAACGATGTAGGCGGGAACGCGTCAAGTAGGACAATTTATTTCAGACGCAGAATCAATAACCGGGACTGCTGTTTCTATTGGCTACAGGGGGATGAAGGGTTGTAATTTCAGATAGAGGGGTTTATCAACGTAAAACGGCAATGGATGTTTTGATCATTGTTAAGACAGCGATGAGGAAGTAATTGGAATCACAAGTTTAGAGAATGAAGCAAATTTAGAAACATCTGAGGATTGGGTTTTTACATGACGACTCTGCTAGAAGTAAGGCACCAATAGTTCATTTTACTGACAATATGAAGATGCTAGAAAAGAGAAGATCCGCGAAAAGCGATTGTAAGCAAGAATCCAAGACACAAAAAGTCAGAGACCCAGTTGGGTCTACATCTACAAGTAGACAAATATAAGGCTGATAATAAACAAAAAGTAAACACACAGACATAAAAAATGTTCTTAAGGTCAGATTAGGCTAGAACTATTAGTTCTTGTAAGAACATAGCCACAAAACAGAGCCTTCTAAGTAATAGCGGTAGACAATTAGTTACGCAACGTGAGCCCGGTAAACGCCACGGTGATAAAAAGTACTGTTAATTACAATTAAAACCACATAATTAGAGACATATAATTTAGTCATGTGTCAATAATTTCAATACTTAGAGACAGGGAGGCTACGAATGGTGGAAATTGTAGAGATAATTAACAAACTTTTGAGATAAATGAATGAGAATGGAAACTGCCAATACCAATTAGCAAACGTAATGAATGTGACGTATTGGCTATATTATTTGTGACGAAATAATATACTCAGGGTAGCTGCATGACATCTATACTGAAAGAATAGCGTTAAAACAAACATCTTGGAGTAGTTTAGTAGAGGCTAATGTCCAGCAGTATGATGGCTGATTTAGATGTACAGTGGTTTTTGGGCTATAGAGAACATCCATAGTATTAGTATTCCATAGCGTCCATGTTTGTCAATATAAATTCAATCTAGGATCCATCTTCTAAGCACCTATTTGCGAGAAGAAATCTGAATACATTTCTTCTTCCATATTACAGTTTTTGTAAGATATGTACCTAATAATTATATGCAGGTATCTTATATGTAATAAGCTCTATCATCAGCGATCAACAGCCACTAGCCACACATTACACATATAGGTACCAAAAGGTAAGGTATACTAGGAGTAAAAACGCAAAACTTGTTTAAAAGTTATTATCTTGGTACTCTGATCTCAATAACTTTTTTTTTCATGATACTAAAAGTTGCATGATGATCGCAGTACACAGTAAACAAATGTTGTTACTAACAATCATTACATTTTTAATTACGAAAAATGCTTAGATTAGTGACTCCGGGTCTCCTGGCATGAGTTAGATATTTAGCACACGGATCAATGAACTTTGATCTAGGAGATAAGATAGATGGGTCTCCGTGCGCTAGAATGTTGTTAGTGCAATAAGATTAAGCAACTAAGGCACGTAAAGGTAGAGAAAATATTTACAATATGCAATGAAGGGAATGCGTTTCATAATTTGCTGTAACATAATATTGTGCAATGCGCTCTTGCTGGTTAAAAGAAATACCAACAGAAGATCTGTATCCAAAATCTAAACTCTATGGAAAAGCAAAGCAATCATAGCCAACAACAACCACCACACCACACCCAACACCAACAACACACACACAACCAACAGCAGTAGCAGCAGCTTGAGCAGTTGGTTGGACTACAACCAACTGCTCAAGAAACACTTCTGTAGTAACTTGGACAGTTCTTACGCAGTCCGTCCCTATTTGTAACAGGTAGGTATATAGGCACCTACATACTTTGATACAAACAATTAATTATTAAGTATTGAACGGCATACTACTTCTATTGATAGCGACCCTAGGTCACGAACATTATCTTTCTAAAGGCGAAATAATGTCACATCGTTATCTAGAAACTACACTTTTTATAGGTATTCGAATAAACATACTAGTCCTTAACCTTTCCAGAATTATCTATCAGTTAGACTATCCAGTTTCAACAATTGCTGAACAAAAATAAATAGCAGCAAAATAGGGGTGATGGTCAAACAGTTTTACCACGAGGAAACAACACAGCTCAGCAGTTGTTGATAGTAGGTACATTTATCAACATTATTTGAAGATAGAAAAGAACCAACATAATAAAATAACTGTAATAATAAGTAAGTAAGTAAGATTACCTATAATAAGCCTAATTTTCAAAATCGTTTCCAACATAATTTTGGTACACTAACAAATAGCTTTTGCAAGTATGCCTGTAAATGACATCACGAAATAAGGCAATTTATATCTTATTACGTATATTACAGAAAATTGTTATTGCTAAGCAGGGCATATTGGCGGAGTTATAATAAAAACTTTTGTGGAAACAGTACCAAGGTCACACGATAACTTGAGAAGCTAAAATTGAGAATATAATGAACAAATACAACTGGTTAGGACTAATTGGAATGAAATAAAACATTCCGGTCTACATGGGTTTTTAATATTGTTATTTTCTGTAATTTCTTTGAAACTCTATTAGAATGGTGTACCATTCTCTTTAGCTAAAAGTTTAATAGTTATCGTACCTTACTAGGGACGAGGTGAGGTAGGTAGGTGAGTCAGATCATCGTCTTTCTTTCCTATTCCAGATGTAATGACCGTCTATGTAAGTAGATTGTCTGCAGTAGGTATAGGTATGTCGATAGCAGCCCAAGGGGTCTAGCAAAGATCCCTTTCCTTCAGTGTTAACCCCAAACGATAACTCCAAAATGTAAGGAAATGACATTACCTGTGGATGTCGCGTTTCCGCAGGTAATGCCATTCCCATACATTTTGGAGTTATCGTTTGGCGTTAACGCTGATGGTAAGGGATCTTTGCTAGACCCCAGTTCTGCAGGTAGAGGACGATAGAGTACAACAACAGCTAGCATTATTTCTATCGAAACCCTCAGGGTTTCTTATAATATACACTTTGTTCACTTAGCTTTTAATTATTTGTGATGTGTTTTTATAAAGAGTTTATGTATCTATCTTATACGTTTTTTCAGTTCAAGATCTGTTAAGGTTATTGGCGAGAAAAATATGTCATTGTTAAATCAGAGTAGGTCTATAATGGTCTATCAATGCACTATCGGCAAAAACTCATGCTGTGATCTCTCTTAAATCAAGAGATTTCTGTATATATACATTTACTTTAGGTTTAAGTCCAAACATTGGCTATATTCCAAGCCCCAATAAAAGGAGTTAGCCTCTACCTCCACCCCGAGTTATTTGAAGAGAACTGCAATATTTAACAACGTCTAGACTGAAACCCAGACGAGCGGGGAAGGTGACACAGGCAGACTTATTGCACGAACTGGCGATATTTCGAGACGACCCATTTGGATCGCGTCGAGATGTGCTGCAGAGATTTCTAAATGTCGCGGCGACGTGCACTGAATGGACGATGTTGGAATACTTGGAATGGCGTAGATGTCCCATTAAGGCGAGGCTTTTCTGGATCTTTAGGTATTTTACGCTGCCTCAAGCCGCACTTTTTGAACGCACGACGTATTCATTTACGCGACCCAAAAGTTGTGTGCGATGCGCCGCGCGCACTTGTTTCGCTCGTTAGCCACGTTATGTAACTCAGTAGCGGAGATCAAGTCGCTTTGAGAATAGAGTTAGCTTATGTTCTGGATTGACGTAATAATATAATAATTGTGAACCTACCGTTATTTTATTAGATAAAAAATACGTATGAGATACAACCGTGTTTTTAATGCTATTTTTGGTTATTATTATTATTATTGTAATACCTACCCAGTCCCATGGTAATAACGACTTCAATTACCTTATTTCCAGTAGGTAGGTATAATAATGATGAATGTTACGATTAAAATGTTATAATGTTAAAAAAGTACATGATGCAGGTATAATGTTGAACAATTTTTTTTCCGCCCAGCTGCCCATAGCTTTTTTACACTTGCCCCCACCTGTCCCCACCAGCCGCTCACCTGCCCATAGCTTTTTCACACTTGCCCCCACCTGTCCCCACCAGCCGCTCACCTGCCCATAGCTTTTTCACACTTGCCCCCACCTGTCCCCACCAGCCGCTCACCTGCCCATAGCTTTTTCACACTTGCCCCCACCTGTCCCCACCAGCCGCTCACCTGCCCATAGCTTTTTCACACTTGCCCCCACCTGTACCCACCAGCCGCTCACCTGCCCATAGCTTTTTCACACTTGCCCCCACCTGTCCCCACCAGCCGCTCACCTGCCCATAGCTTTTTCACACTTGCCCCCACCTGTCCCCACCAGCCGCTCACCTGCCCATAGCTTTTTCACACTTGCCCCCACCTGTCCCCACCAGCCGCTCACCTGCCCATAGCTTTTTTACACTTGCCCCCACCTGTCCCCACCAGCCGCTCACCTGCCCATAGCTTTTTCACACTTGCCCCCACCTGTCCCCACCAGCCGCTCACCTGCCCATAGCTTTTTCACACTTGCCCCCACCTGTCCCCACCAGCCGCTCACCTGCCCATAGCTTTTTCACACTTGCCCCCACCTGTCCCCACCAGCCGCTCACCTGCCCATAGCTTTTTCACACTTGCCCCCACCTGTCCCCACCAGCCGCTCACCTGCCCATAGCTTTTTCACACTTGCCCCCACCTGTACCCACCAGCCGCTCACCTGCCCATAGCTTTTTCACACTTGCCCCCACCTGTCCCCACCAGCCGCTCACCTGCCCATAGCTTTTTCACACTTGCCCCCACCTGTACCCACCAGCCGCTCACCTGCCCATGGCTTTTTCACACTTACCCACACCTGCTTACGCTTGCTCACGCCTGTCCACATTTGCCCACACAAACTGCCTATTAGCCCATGCTTGCTAACACATTTTCAAACTTGCCCAAACCTGGATACTTTTGCCCACATCAGCCCAGCTGCCCATAGCTTTTTCACACTTGCCCCCACCTGTCCCCACCAGCCGCTCACCTGCCCATGGCTTTTTCACACTTACCCACACCTGCTTACGCTTGCTCACGCCTGTTCACATTTGCCCACACAAACTGCCTATTAGCCCATGCTTGCTAACACATTTTCAAACTTGCCCAAACCTGGATACTTTTGCCCACATCAGCCCAGGTGCCCATAGCTTTTTCACACTTGCCCCCACCTGTCCCCACCAGCCGCTCACCTGCTCATAGCTTTTTCACACTTGCACACACCTGCTTACGCTTGCCCACGCCTGTCCACATTTGCCCACACAAACTGCCTATTAACCCATGCCTGCTAACACATTTTCAAACTTGCCCACACCTGCCTACTTTTGCCCACATCAGCCCAGCTGCCCATAGCTTTTTCACACTTGCCCCCACCTGTCCCCACCAGCCGCTCACCTGCTCATAGCTTTTTCACACTTGCACACACCTGCTTACGCTTGCCCACGCCTGTCCACATTTGCCCACACAAACTGCCTATTAACCCATGCCTGCTAACACATTTTCAAACTTGCCCACACCTGCCTACTTTTGCCCACATCAGCCCAGCTGCCCATAGCTTTTTCACACTTGCCCCCACCTGTCCCCATCAGCCACTCACCTGCCCATGGCTTTTTCACACTTGCCCCCACCTATCCCCACCAGCCGCTCACCTGCTCATAGCTTTTTCACACTTGCACACACCTGCTTACGCTTGCCCACGCCTGTCCACATTTGCCCACACAAACTGCCTATTAACCCATGCCTGCTAACACATTTTCAAACTTGCCCACACCTGCCTACTTTTGCCCACATCAGCCCAGCTGCCCATAGCTTTTTCACACTTGCCCCCACCTGTCCCCATCAGCCACTCACCTGCCCATGGCTTTTTCACACTTGCCCCCACCTATCCCCACCAGCCGCTCACCTGCCCATAGCTGTTTCTTACTTGCCCACACCCGCTTACGCTTGCCCACATCTGTCCACATTTGCCCACACAAACTGCCTATTAGCCCATGCCTGCTAACACATTTTCAAACTTGCCCAAACCTGGATACTTTTGCCCACATCAGCCCAGCTGCCCATAGCTTTTTCACACTTGCCCCCACCTGTCCCCACCAGCCGCTCACCTGCTCATAGCTTTTTCACACTTGCACACACCTGCTTACGCTTGCCCACGCCTGTCCACATTTGCCCACACAAACTGCCTATTAACCCATGCCTGCTAACACATTTTCAAACTTGCCCACACCTGCCTACTTTTGCCCACATCAGCCCAGCTGCCCATAGCTTTTTCACACTTGCCCCCACCTGTCCCCATCAGCCACTCACCTGCCCATGGCTTTTTCACACTTGCCCCCACCTATCCCCACCAGCCGCTCACCTGCCCATAGCTGTTTCTTACTTGCCCACACCCGCTTACGCTTGCCCACATCTGTCCACATTTGCCCACACAAACTGCCTATTAGCCCATGCCTGCTAACACATTTTCAAACTTGCCCAAACCTGGATACTTTTGCCCACATCAGCCCAGCTACCCATAGCTTTTTCAAACTTGCCCAAACCTGGATACTTTTGCCCACATCAGCCCAGCTGCCCATAGCTTTTTCACACTTGCCCCCACCTGTCCCCACCAGCCGCTCACCTGCCCATGGCTTTTTCACACTTACCCACACCTGCTTACGCTTGCTCACGCCTGTCTACATTTGCCCACACAAACTGCCTATTAGCCCATGCCTGCTAACACATTTTCAAACTTGCCCAAACCTGGATACTTTTGCCCACATCAGCCCAGGTGCCCATAGCTTTTTCACACTTGCCCCCACCTGTCCCCACCAGCCGCTCACCTGCCCATAGCTTTTTCACACTTGCACACACCTGCTTACGCTTGCCCACGCCTGTCCACATTTGCCCACACAAACTGCCTATTAGCCCACGCCTGCTAACACATTTTCAAACTTGCCCACACCTGCCTACTTTTGCCCACATCAGCCCAGCTGCCCATAGCTTTTTCACACTTGCCCCCACCTGTCCCCACCAGCCGCTCACCTGCCCATGGCTTTTTTACACTTGCCCCCACCTGTCCCCACCAGCCGCTCACCTGCCCATAGCTGTTTCACACTTGCCCACACCTGCTTACGCTTGCCCACGCCTGTCCACATTTGCCCACACAAACTGCCTATTAGCCCATGCCTGCTAACACATTTTCAAACTTGCCCAAACCTGGATACTTTTGCCCACATCAGCCCAGCTGCCCATAGCTTTTTCACACTTGCCCCCACCTGTCCCCACCAGCCGCTCACCTGCCCATGGCTTTTTCACACTTGCCCCCACCTGTCCCCACCAGCCGCTCACCTGCCCATAGCTTTTTCACACTTGCCCACACCTGCTTACGCTTGCCCACGCCTGTCCACATTTGCCCAAACAAACTGCCTATTAGCCCATGCTTGCTAACACATTTTCAAACTTGCCCACACCTGCCTACTTTTGCCCACATCAGCCCAGCTGCCCATAGCTTTTTCACACTTGCCCCCACCTGTCCCCACCAGCCGCTCACCTGCCCATGGCTTTTTCACACTTGCCCTCACCTGTCCCCACCAGCCGCTCACCTGCCCATAGCTTTTTCACACTTGCCCACACCTGCTTACGCTTGCCCACGCCTGTCCACATTTGCCCACACAAACTGCCTATTAGCCCATGCCTGCTAACACATTTTCAAACTTGCCCAAACCTGGATACTTTTGCCCACATCAGCCCAGCTGCCCATAGCTTTTTCACACTTGCCCCCACCTGTCCCCACCAGCCGCTCACCTGCCCATGGCTTTTTCACACTTGCCCTCACCTGTCCCCACCAGCCGCTCACCTGCCCATAGCTTTTTCACACTTGCCCACACCTGCTTACGCTTGCCCACGCCTGTCCACATTTGCCCACACAAACTGCCTATTAGCCCATGCCTGCTAACACATTTTCAAACTTGCCCAAACCTGGATACTTTTGCCCACATCAGCCCAGCTGCCCATAGCTTTTTTACACTTGCCCCCACCTGTCCCCACCAGCCGCTCACCTGCCCGTGGCTTTTTGACACTTGCCCCCACCTGTCCCCACCAGCCGCTCACCTGCCCGTGGTTTTTTCACACTTGCCCACACCTGCTTACGCTTGCCCACGCCTGTCCACATTTGCCCACACAAACTGCCTATTAGCCCATGCTTGCTAACACATTTTCAAACTTGCCCACACCTGGGTACTTTTGCCCACATCAGCCCAGCTGCCCATAGCTTTCTCACACTTGCCCCCACCTGTCCCCACCAGCCGCTCACCTGCCCATAGCTTTTTCACACTTGTACATAACTGCTTACGCTTGCCCACGCCTGTCCACATTTGCCCACACAAACACAAACCGTCGTTTGCTCCTGGACTCGTACGATTTTCTAAATGCATAACTTAATTTTTTTTCCTTTTATTACATTTGTTACCCATTTTATTAATCTTTTTTTATTCACTTCTTAGTTAAGTTACTCGAAATAAACAATTAAATTAAATTATTCTATTTATAAATTAAAATTTACGATTAGCGTACCTTCGCGTCGTAGAGCGCAAAAATTTGGCATACGTCCGGCGTCGACGGGCTCTGCGAGCGGACTGGCGGCCCCGAAAACGCGCTCGGATGCCATGACTCCAAGATATAAATTCATATAAAATTACCGTATTAACTTTTTAACATTTTTATTAATGATTTAAATTTTTTGATCAATACATAATGCATTAAAAATTATTTAAATAATACGATTCGTATAAAACAAGTCGAATAGTCATTTCAAAAAATGTAAGATAGAGGTAACTTTGGATTTTTTTTCGATCGAGTGAAGTTATTCCTTTTATGTATAAGTTTTATGGTTTAACTCAAAGACATCCTTAAGAATAACATATATTTTTTTCATATCTAAAAGTGTGGTTTATCTCAGAGAAAAGTCTGTTCTTACAAGGGCGTTTTTTGGGCCAGTCTCGCCTTAAATACATGTAAGTAAAAGCAAAGACAAAGAACACTCATTAGGTCAGGTAGTAAGTGGATATGACTCGAAAAACTATCATCATTCCTCACTTGAAATCACATCACAAATTATATCGCGACGGCAGAACATTCTAAAAGACCTAGCGGTTTCAAGAGACATAGCAGGCCGTTGAATTCAAAAGTCACGGCATTACGATACTCTCAAGTTACGGTCACGAATATTATTAGAAAAGAAAACTTGAAGCTGTGAGAAATCAAGGGGCAGGACAAAGGAACTTTGGTTCACCCTTCAAAAATTCGGACGCACTTGCTGTAATATTTCTTTAGAATTTTGTAGGGGATTAAAGAGGGTGATTTTGAACGCTGGGACCGACAAATATTGAAATTTGCTTTTTTATGAGTTTGTGAATGTCTTAGTGGGTTGTTCCCAAAGATTCTTCATTTCATTCCGAACGAGATCCACGAAAATTTGGTACCTACAGTCAACATAAACACGGTATTTTAGGATTTTTAGTGCTAAAATTTTAGGGAGTAGGTACCTAACTAAGTATAAATAGGAGGTTTCCTAACAATTTTTGATTGACACTTTGTAGAAGACTTCGTGATAAAGTGGATGATGGTACTGCTTCATTTACAATGTGTTTCTTTTAGTTTCTTTCTACTGTGTGTGACTTACTACGGGGACGAAATTAAATCTAAAATGTCCAGAAGAAGTTAAGGAGTAACCTGCATTGGCATAATTAGCTTAATTTATTTCTGACAAACAAAATAATAAATCATGAAAAAGGTTGGATATAGCTCTGCTCTGTACCTTACATCTGCGCCATGCAACTATGACAGAGCAATCTACGCAAAACTGGATCACACGACTGCCAAAAACAAATTAAATCGAAAGAAACAAAATTTACGACATCCAATCAAACCGAAAAATAAAAAGGCTTGGATTAACTTAATGATCAATATAACATTTTGGCGACGATCAAACCTGTAAAACCGGTACCTTCCAGCTCAATATGACACCCTCGATTATCCAGTGGTTCAATGACTCAGGACTGGTTCTGCTAAATATGGAACTAACCCTCTTCGAGCCGTTGGGCCATTACTCACTCTGTCACAGAGGCAACTCTGCGTGGTGCAGCTACCATACGAAGATTAGTTCAGAACTAGAAAGTAAGTCCATAAAGGAATAAGTACAAAATCTTACCTTTCCATAAAATATTAGAACCTGAGTGCGCGTCGGTTTGAAAGATACGTAGTACTAATCTCTTAGTACTTACTTAGTCTGTGTTTGAAAGTAATACGTCTACGGCCGAGCCACAACTCGTCTATTCTGTTCATTCCGCGTTACTTTTGAACAGCGGCGTCTAATACGCTCACCTAGTCGAGTTGGGGCGTTTCACACCACGTGTGGTTCACCGCGGTGTGAATCGCCCAAGTGCTCTAAATGTATAGGCTCTTTCAGACCGCGGTGTTAATCATCCTCTATTATAACACTTGGGCGATGCGGACCGCGGTGTGAACCGCCCATGTATTAGACATGCTTTTATTCGTTGCGCGAGGATACTGCAGCCGGAATGGCAAATCTTCACTTTGTATTTTTTAAGGCGCCACCGTTGTGTTATTTGTTTTAGGCACGGGTCTACAGAACTACGCTCAGTCGTGAATCTCTGCTCAAGCACAGAATAGATATTATAGTACTACGCTGAAGCCGAGATTTCACTCACAAAATGATGAAATAGTGAATGCGATCTTTATTTGAGCATCAATAGTTAGGAGCATACTTAGTTCTGTTACAGAATGATTGATGCTCTTTCACTATTTGATAGTTTTGTGAATGAAATCTTGTCTTGAGCAGACATTCACGACTGAGCGTAGTTCTTTAATACGGGCCTACAGTTTAAGTGTACCTACTGCTTGCTGCTACATACTTGTATTTAACTATTGCTTCATCTGTGTCCATGAAGATGAAGACCGGTTGGGTGGGCCACTGCTAATTGAAAATGGTAATACAGGAAAATATCTATCATTTTAAATGGTGGTGCAGGAAAGCCTGTTTGTATGGGGTTTATAAGAAAATGGAGGAAAACACATGCTTCATTAGCATGTCAGATGGTGGGCCAGTCCT
Organism: Ennomos quercinarius; assembly: GCA_910589525.2. Lineage (NCBI taxonomy): Eukaryota > Metazoa > Arthropoda > Insecta > Lepidoptera > Geometridae > Ennomos > Ennomos quercinarius. The sequence continues at coordinate 18,911,605 of OU342492.1, read as the reverse complement.
CTACCTACTAAGAGCACCGATGAGCAAAAGTCAAATTCAAAGAATTTATACACCAAATAGGCTATTTTTAGCACTAAAATCAAAACATTAGGTACTAAAATTATTTTAACATACATTATTACATTATTATTATTTTTTTTACATGTTCTTTGCAAATAAACTTTAAAGTGCTTAATGTCAAGATATTTCAAGTCTATATTTAAATTGAATTAGAAGGCGGCTAAGGGAATATCCAGGGAATGGGTCGCAGCGTTCCCCTCGGTCTTGGTGGCAATCAATCTTCACCTACTGCGATCACCAAGCCGCCTGCCAAGCGTGGTGATTATGGCAAACCCCCCCCCCCCCCCTAATGACAAGCACAAATAAAAACGGCCCCCAGTCCCCGGCAGCTCTGCTATCCCGTGGCTACGGTAACGGCCACGGTAACGGCAGGGCAAGGGGTGCGAAGAATCCCCGGCAGACGCCCGGCTACCAACCCCAACGACGACCCCTGGCCCTGGCAACACATAACGTGCGCACACTGAAGGCTGACGAAAGGATGGTCGAGCTAGAGGCAGAGATGGGTAAGTTACGCTGGGATGTAATGGGATTGTCAGAAGTCCGAAGACAGGGACAGGACACGATAATCCTAAATTCCGGTAACTTATTCTTCTACCGGGAGGGAGACCAACTCTCCCAAGGGGGTGTCGGGTTTCTCGTCCGCAAGTCTCTCGTCAACAACGTGGTCAAAGTCGACAGTGTGTCGGCCAGGGTAGCGTACCTGGTACTCCGAATAACCAAACGGTATTCGTTGAAGGTTATACAGGTATACGCGCCGACGTCGGCACACTCAGACGATGAAGTAGAAGCTATGTATGAGGACATATCCGAAGCCATGCATACTTCCGAAACATACTTCACCGTTGTGATGGGAGACTTCAATGCGAAGTTGGGCACAAGGAATAGCGATGAGCTGAGAGTGGGGCCATTTGGATACGGGCAGCGGAACCCTCGAGGACAGAGGCTGGCTGACTTCATGGAGAAGGAGGAACTCTTTATGATGAACTCCTTCTACGAGAAGCGGCCATCCAGGAAGTGGACGTGGATAAGTCCCGACGGTTCCACTAAAAATGAGATAGACTTCATCATGACGACCAAGAAGCACATATTCGATGATGTCTCTGTGATCAGCAAGGTGAAAACCGGTAGCGATCACCGTATTGTTAGAGGCACATTGAATATCAATGTTAAGCTCGAAAGGTCACGTCTGGTGAAGTCTACGCTCCGTCCAAATCCTGTCCAAATCCAAAACCCCGAAGGCTTTCAGCTGGAACTCCAAAATCGCTTCCAGTGCCTAGCCGACTGTAACACAGTGGACGAGCTAAACGACGGGTTGGTGGAAACTGTCCAAGCTGTTGGATCGAAATTCTTTAAGACCCAACGCCGAAAGAAGACTCAAAAGCTCTCAGAAAAAAGTCTTGAGCTAATGGCCGACCGGAGCGAAATGAAGCTGCAGTCTTCAGTTGATATGTCAGCCTACGGTGAACTCAATAGACGAATCTGGAGTTCCTTGCGACACGACTTGCGTGCTCTTAGTACTTCACGTATTGAGGCCGCAATTGAGCGGAACCAAGGCTCTAAAGTGTTCGCAAAGGATTCGTCTATTGGGCAACACCAAATGACAAAACTGAAGACCGAAAATGGTAGCGTCATTTCATCCAAGCCTGAGATTCTGAGAGAGATCGAGAACTTCTATGGACAGTTATACACCTCGACACGTAAGCCCGCTACTAACACAGCTCAGGACATCAGAGCCAAGTTAGTCCGACACTATACCGAAGATATCCCGGACGTCAGCCTGTACGAGATTAGAATGGCCCTCAAACAGCTTAAAAACAACAAGGCACCAGGTGAAGATGGAATTACGACCGAACTTCTGAGAGCGGGTGGTAGACCGGTACTTTTAGTCCTCCAGAAGTTATTTAATTCTGTCATCCTTGAAGGTATAACGCCAGAGGCATGGCACAAGAGCGTGGTGGTGCTCTTCTTCAAAAAAGGCGATAACACCTTATTGAAGAACTATAGGCCCATCTCGCTCTTGAGTCATGTGTATAAGCTGTTTTCGAGAGTCATTACGAATCGTCTCGCACGCAGGTTTGATGAATTCCAGCCTCCCGAACAAGCCGGTTTCCGAAAAGACTTTAGCACCATAGACCACATCCATACGCTGCGCCAGATTATATATTCATAGCTCCATCTCTCAGATATAGTTATAAATTAGTTATAAATTAGTTATAATTTACTAGGTAGTAACTTAGATCATACAGGTAGATTCGCATGCGTTTAGATTTGTATCGATAAAAATTAAAAATCGATTCTCTGGTCGGTCTCCTCACTACCGTCACAGCCCTTCCCTATAACGCCATTCTTTTTTCATGCGAGGTAGAAGACGCACGCGTCTCAAAATATTTCGTCGCAAATTATTTTATCATGTCGAAACGAAGAAAGGAAGAAAATCAAGAAAAACTTGAGAAAACGAAGAAATCAGCATCGTTGCGGCGTCGCGTCGTTAGTAGGTATACCTACTCCGATTCAAATCAGGAACTGAGATCGAAAAAAAAAATGAAGGTCAGTACCTACATACCTTGTCATTTTCATAAGAATTCCTAAACTGATATAAGCATCTCGTAAGTCTGCGTGGAGGATTAACTGCGGGTTATCACGAAAGCCAGACAGGATGCTAAAAAACCTGGCGGTTGACTGCGGGTCATACGCGATGGTTATAATAAAAAGAGTATAATACACTTACTTACCTTGTCATTTTCATAAGTATTCCTAAACTCATATAAGCATCTTTAAATCTGCCGGGAGGATTAACTGCGAGTTAATCACGAAGGCTAAAAAACCTGGAGGTTGACTGCGAGTCATACACGAAGGTTGTAATAAAAAGAGTATAATAATACCTTCTTACCTTGTCATCTTCATAAGTATTCCTAAACTCATATAAGCATCTTTAAGTCTGCCGGGAGGATTAACTGCGGGTTAATCACGAAGGCTAAAAAACCTGGAGGTTGACTGCGAGTCACACACGAAGGTTGTAATAAAAAGAGTATAATATACCTTCTCACCTTGTCATTTTCATAAGTATTCCTATCCTAAACTCATATAAGCACCTTTAAGTCTGCCGGGAGGATTAACTGCGGGTTAATCACGAAGGCTAAAAAACCTGGAGGTTGACTGCGAGTCATACACGAAGGTTGTAACAAAAAATGAGCATAGAAGGCTATATCTGGCTTAGTTCAAGCGAGTTTATTACAATTTTTTTCTACATTACTTGATAATAATTTATTTCCCCACCCACATTTTTTTTCTGAAATATAAATCACTTTACCCGCATAGGTACTACCTACCTATATTTAGAAATTAAATCCCCAATTCATGTCGAGTCGGTAGACAATAATTGGATATAATACCCCTTGCATAATATAATGCATATAAGTGTGTATGAATCTACAGAGAGTAACCCCTATGCATTGACGTTAAATAGCGCTGTCGTGCAACGGCTGATACAAGTTCATAATTTGATTCGGAAATAAGTACCTACTTATGTTTAACGCTAGGAGTCTCGACCGAAGACGTCTGAATTTTTAGTGACAATCTTAATATCAAATCGAAATATAGACCAACGTTGGTTTCCGTTTTTGAAAACGCTTCATGAAAGAAGTACCCAGAAGATACAATTGTAGTCTTTTAAAGGCACTGCAGCGGTCTCGCAGGAAATTCGAACTAGAAATAACGAGATCGAAGTAAGGCAAAGCCAAGCATATCAGCCATTTGTAACGATAGGTATGTCGACACTCAGCAGTGACTGGAATAAGGTCGAAGCTATCAAATCTCTGTGTAAGGGCTGTAGAACCCAAGTGGGCCTCAACCATTAATAATAGGACTGGACCAGTCCTACTCCTCGATACCCCTAGTCTCTGAATGTGGGAGGCAGGAATGTATAACCCTATCAGAAAGAGACCTACGCCCTAAGAGCTAGTAGAAATTTTAAGAAAGTATGCGTCGTCAGAACCATTTACCCTCCTCCACAAGCGTCAAAGGTCAAAGCAGACAGCCAAATGCAGAGGTATTTCATACTGGTACCTGCAGGCAAGGCAGGTTACACTATTTCAAACCATCACTAAAAATAACTTTATACTAAATGGATAACGTATAATACATATTATTATAACTGACGTACCAATGAAGGCATACCGCCTTCACATATTTCTTTCCTTCTCAGAGCGGGAAAAGCTACATAAAACTTACAGTTATAATCTACTCGAGAATATTGGCTATATCTGCTTACAATAGGTTACTAATACACCACGTTGTGATACTTTAGTATCGCCTAATCAATTTTATCTAAGCTAAAAGCTAAAGGCGAAGCATAAAGCTAAAATTGGATAATTTTCCAGCGGCGAAAAGCTGCAACTAGATGTAACAGCGCAAGCCGAACAATGTGAAATGGCGGAATGCCAATGGATTACGCCCTCAAGGTTCCACAGTTCACACCTATTGCCTAAAGATTCATATTAAATTTTAAATCGATACTTATATCGAGTCTTATATTATTATTATTATACATTCCTAATTAATAATTTGGCGTAAAATGTAATAATTAAAGTACTTCATATAAAACATACAAAACAAAATCCCTAAGTCAAAACTTTACCGCCACCATCTTACAGGTCAATGTAACATGTCCCTTTGAAAGCACATGAAGCTGCAATTACTAGACGAATTTCAATGAAATCTGCCAAGTTATGCCTACCTGATGTTTTAATGAACAGCCAAGTACAGGTTGCAGAAAACAACAAGGAAGCAATGTTTATGTATTTTGCGAATATTATTTTTTCGTATCGGTACTTTTAAATAATCTAAAAACCATTAAATATCGTGAAGAAATATTTCAATATCTTGAAAAGGTGTGAACTTATATGATATAATCTTTGTGCATGATAGTGTGCTTTGTTGTTTGTTGTTCTGAAACAATTTTACCCCGCATGAAACTAGATGGTGTTGTACGCACTTAAAATACTCAAGGTGTCGTGCAATGGACACGGGTATTATTATGGGAAATGGATGACTTACAACCTTATTTCGTTTTTGTTATTTCTGTGTCCACAGATTACAGAAAAAACAACTGATCTCTTAGTCGTTAAGTTGATGGTACTGTACTAACTTGAAAATTTATTAATAGTGAGTTATTTTGTTGTGTGCATAGTGTACTTATCATTTTATTAATTACACCATACACTGCATAAAAATTGCCTGCAACGAAGATCAAGCCACTGTTTACACTATTGAAGAGAAGAGAGATGATCCTAACCGTTAGGCAGAGTTAGGACGTAGAACTAATTAACCTGAGCGAGGCCGTCAACTTATATTTTAACGAATTTGTAAAAAATAATGAAAAATCAAGATGGTCAACCCCTAAAGGTACTGAATTAAGCGCCTTGCGCACGAGTATTTCAAATGATCGTTGGTAACAAAGTTCGGACAATCTAGTATAAATCCATAAATCCTTTTGCATCTCACGATAGAGACCGGATCTAGATCTAGTCTATCGCTATTTATTAAAAAAAAAAAAACCAAAAAAAAAAATTAAAATTAAAAAAAAAATGATGTGTTTGCGATACATTGGCACTATTACTATTTTAATTGGCTATCTCCATTTCCTTTGATACTTCAGGGTTTAAAAAAAAAAAAAAAAAAATTGCATGTAATCAGCTTGAATTTTAGTTCTCCATTCTTTGCAACCATGATTTGCTCAATTATGCTGGAAATACTGTTTAAGCAATAGTTGTAATTTTTTAAGATTCTGAGAAAACTTCAGTTTTTTATTTTTGGTTTTAATGGAAAATTGCAAATAAGGAGCATCGTAATATAACATTTTAAATATCTATCGGCCGACTACTTCTTTATAAATGGGCAAGAAAATCAGCGCCGATGAGTATCGCGCTTGCTAAAGAGCATTTAGAAATAGACCAAGCATCACTCACATACACGGATCCCTCAAACAGCCTTTGGCCTCTATTTCATGTTATTATTTATTTATAGTTATTATCCACGCAGTAATAATTTGTTCTTGGACAAAATTACAAAACTTGTCATCTTCATTGATTTGGGCATTGCTCACCATGTGTACAAACCCTTTCTCTATTAAAGGTTAATGACAATAATATGATTGTGACTTCGCAAAATCTTAATATAAACTATAAATATTTGTATAATTATTATACCTTAAATAAATGTAACCGACTGTTACTCACGAATAGTGTGTCGATTTCTCGACCAGGTTTCGAGCATATCCGATGCTCTTCTTCAGGAGGCCAGTTCACGCAGCGAGATCGCGGCGGTGACATATATACATACATATTTATTTAAAATGAATCACACTCATGAAAATTTTAATACTAAAATTATCACACCTCATTAAAAATGTTAGCCCCAGGTCATAAGCAACCGATTCTGCTATTATTTCATGAAAAATCTAATATTTGAGCAGCCAAATGCTTGGAACATCACCTACTTTTCGGTACAGGCTTATAAATTTGACAGCCTAACTCATAAACGCCCTCACAGAATATGCCAAGGAACAAACCATTATCCGATAAATAAAAGACGTTTTAGCAGCGAGTAGGATCAACGTGATTACATTCATCAGTGCCCACTGCCCACACGTGGGACTCGCTCAACGGGCGTGAAAACATAATCATGGCATTCCTGTAAATTGTACCCATAAAGTAGCTAGCTGGTTGGACACCAAACTTACAAGCTTATTAGCCAGTAAGTTTTATAGTGGTGCAATCATTGTCGAAATATTACTAGGCCATTACTAAAACCTATGGCTTACTAAAACTTATAATAATGTGCTATTTGTAAAAGATGATTATACATTATCTACTTTCTTTTTTATAACATTCTAAAATATTTTAAATTGATTACTTATACATGAAATATCTTCGTTTCATTTGTAATATACATATATTTTGAAATACTATTATTGGTGCCCGTGGCACTTACATTTTGCAGACGACACTCATTAACATAAAAGAATACTTGCTTATTTACCAAAAACTATTTGTCTCTGAACATCTACCTAGTAAATTATAACTAATTTATAACTAATTTATAACTATATCTGAGAGATGGAGCTATGAATATATAATAGATGATCAAACGAACTTCTCAAGCGAAGTTCGATCATTATTATATGAATAGCTCCATCCGAAGATATAGGAACCCTTCCCTCCACTACCCCATACATAAACAAAAGTTTTTGGATAATATCTCTAAAAGAATGGCGTTATAGGGAAGGGCTGTGACGGTAGTGAGGAGACCGACCAGAGAATCGATTTTTAATTTTTATCGATACAAATCTAAACGCATGCGAATCTACCTGTATGATCTAAGTTACTACCTAGTAAATTATAACTAATTTATAAATAATTTATAACTATATCTTCGGATGGAGCTATTCATATAATAATGATCGAACTTCGCTTGAGAAGTTCGTTTGATCATCTATTATACAGAAGACCGAAGAGTATAATCGGCCGTTATGCCTAGCGTTTGTGGACTATGAGAAAGCCTTCGATTCAATCGAGACTTGGGCGGTGCTGCAGTCCTTGCAGCGATGCCAAATTGACTATAGGTATATCGAAGTTTTGAAGTGTTTGTACAGTAAGGCCACTATGTCAGTCCGACTACAGGACCAGAGTACGGAACAAATTCCATTGCAAAGAGGCGTGAGACAGGGAGACGTTATTTCTCCGAAACTGTTCACAAACGCATTGGAGGATGTTTTCAAGCTCTTGGAGTGGAAAAGATCTGGCATCAACATAAATGGCGAGTACATCACTAACCTTCGTTTTGCCGATGATATAGTCATAATGGCGGAATCGCTCGAGGACCTTAGCACCATGCTCAACGACCTCAGTAGAGTCTCCCAGCAGGTTGGTCTTAAGATGAATATGGACAAGACAAAGATCATGTCTAGTGCTCATGTTCCACCTATACCGGTAATTGTTGGGAACGATACTCTCGAAGTTGTCGACAAGTATGTCTACCTAGGACAGATTGTCCAATTAGGTAGGTCCAACTTCGACAAAGAGGTGGCGCGAAGAATCCAACTCGGCTGGGCAGCGTTCGGGAAGCTTCGTCCTATCTTTTCGTCCAAAATACCGCAGAGCCTGAAAACGAGCCGCAGCGAGCTATGGAGCGAGCTATGCTCGGTGTTTCCCTGCGAGATAAGCTCCGGAACGAGGAGATCCGCAGGAGAACTAAAGTGACCGATATAGCTCTTAGAGTTAGTAAGTTGAAGTGGCAATGGGCAGGCCACATCGCTCGTAGAACTGACAACCGATGGGGAAGAAAGGTTCTCGAGTGGCGACCACGAACCGGAAGACGCAGCGTAGGCCGGCCCCCCACTCGGTGGACCGACGACCTGGTGAAAGCCGCGGGGAGCCGATGGATGCAGGAGGCGAGCAGCCGCTCAAGGTGGCGTGCTCTGAGGGAGGCCTATGTTCAGCAGTGGACGTCTTCAGGCTGTTGATGATGATGATATTTAAATTGAATAAAGTGTAAAGGAGACTGGGCGAAAACGGTCTTCAAACATTTTTTTACACCGATCACATACCTACATAGAATTTGGATCCCCATCCAAATTCTATGTAGGTATGTGATTGGTGATGTGGTGTTGTGCATATGGGTATCAAAATCTGTCCTGGCAGTTATGAGAAAAATATATGTAGTCAAAAAAACTAATCTTTCAATACAAGCATGGAGATATTATTCGAGTTGGCTGCCTGCACTATATTAAGGTATACTTTTTTATGTTAAATGGTGCAAGTAAGCACACTGCCCACCAGATAGGATATGGTCACCATAGCCTATAGACACCTGTAACACCAATGTGTTGATTACCCTGTAGGACTCTATTAAACCTTCTTTACTAGTACTATTATTATTCACTCATTTATTTACAATTCTTAAGCCTAAGTTTTTTACAATATCTATAAAAAGGAATTTACAAAAATATTATAAAAAACCTAGTACTATTATTATTATATCCTACGCTATAGGTAGGTACTATTTTGCAAAGGGGCATTACTAATTGAAACAGCAGTTTAAAATTTTTTTTCAGGCATAATCTTCTGTTTTTGTTTTCCCGGCTTCAGCCATGGTCCGCTTTCCTACTTTAATGCCTCCACTTCACACGGTCATTGCCATCTTGTACCTAGGTAAATCATCATCATCATCATCATCATTAACAGCCTGAAGACGTCCACTGCTGAACATAGGCCTCCCCCAGAGCACGCCACCTTGAGCGGCTGCTCGCCTCCTGCATCCATCGGCTCCCCGCGGCTTTCACCAGGTCGTCGGTCCACCGAGTGGGGGGCCGGCCCACGCTGCGTCTTCCGGTTCGTGGTCGCCACTCGAGAACCTTTCTTCCCCATCGGTAAATCATGAGTAGGTAAATTCCATGCACTGACATTATAAATTAACTTACTAATATTCAACTATAGTTTATATCTCTTTTATAGCAAGACATAAAATTGTAAATCCTATTTCTGTTTTGTAGACTATGATTTTATGTTAAGCTTTTATGGTGTGTAAATAAATAAATATGATTAGTATTATTCATATACCTACATTATGGCTTTTCATATTTTTTAAATGTATCATTATTATTAACACTGATAAGGACAGCACATTCATGAGCTCTCACAATGAGAATGTACTTTTTAGGTATTTGCTTAATGTTTTACACTAAAGTGTAAATGGAAAACTTAGTGCAAAGTAAATAGCATTAGGTATCTACCAATCTTCCAGGTTCCAGGTCAAGTAAGAAAACAAGGGAGGGTGCAGACTGCTGCTTCAGTTATTTATAAGCAAAGAACTGTGTAAAATTAAATATTATTAATGTATAGGTCCATTATTAAAACCTACCTACTTACCAATAAATTATTTATATATCTACATGATTGTATTTATTCTGTACCTACCTACTAAATTACCCAGTAGGTACCAATAGGTAGCTACTTACGTAAATTAGTTCTAATTTTTTTTTGTTAGAAGTAACTGTAGGTACGTGAGTAGTAATTTTATTTATCGTTGGATTCTTACTGCTAAACTATAATAATATTATTAGTTTTAAATAGTTCCTAAATTACGACAGAGTTTTTCTGTACCGGTTCGGCTACCCAAATAACCACCCACGCAATCGTAAAAATAAATATCTCTGAACAAAAGATTAACATGAATACATCAATACACCACTCACCTTTAACGACATTATGAATTATAATCGATGCTCAGCAGCGTTTCAGCACACCACGTGAAGACTAGCACACATTATTCACGAAAATTCTAATTTTTCACGGAAAATTAACCAACAACTCTTTCGTTATTTAAAGTTTTTTAAGCTTAATACAACAGCTAAATAAAATAACCTGAAACCTACAATTTAAGTAAATATAGTTGATATTTATCGTAATAAAAGATCGATAAAATTGTTTTATCGTAAAACAATAAAATCGCGCAACCGACAGCGACAACCACCGACCGCAGTTGATTTTTCTCTGCAATTTTTCCCGCTCGCCGCAGTGTTGCCCATACCCGTTCTTGCTTTCCCAAGCTGTGTAGTGTATTGTTAATTTTTTTATGACACATCGGAACATAATCATGTTCCGATGTCTGAATAACGTGAGAAATATAAAATTTTAATAAAGTAAATAAATAATAAAATAATACGTTTCTTGAATTTTCTGAGACGGTTTAGTGCGTTTAAACTGAAGTGTGAAAGTTCAGTGTTCGTAATCCCGTGTTGTCCCAGTTTGCGAATTGGGCCACCCCATCTGTTCCCGTGGGTACCGTAAGAGACAGTAAGAGAATAATATCTAGAAAATGGGCAGCAACATTTTCCTCAGTAGTGCTTTGAAACATTGAAATTACCACTAACGTTTATCAAATCTAATAGGTACAGTATGACATTTCGAGGGATACCAAGCTAGAGATTTTTTCCCTAAATTTTGAGGTAAAAGAGGAATGGGGGTTCTTAGGGGATTAAAAATAATAATAATAATAATAAATTGATGGCAAGATTGCTTAACGTTTTTTTGCTGCAGAAATCTTCGCACTTTAAGATTATTCATCTCATGAGAAGGAAAAAAGTCTATTTATTAAAATTTATCCGTGCGATCAGGCGATGCAACCGATGTATATCGCCTAATATACATCTGTTGTTCATGCTGTGGTCAACGAATTGTTTTTTACATGAATATATAACTAAAAGTGTTAACATGTTTTAATGATGACGCATGAAGCAGTACGCATTCAAGAATAAGAAAAGATAAAGGTACTAATTTAAAAATTTATGTATTTCTCAAATCAGTTTATAAATGAGGAAGTAACGTAAAGAATATAAAAACTATAACCATATAGAGAAAATCTTTCATTTTTATTTCATGTTACAAATGTTCCTATAGCATAAGGATTTGAGGTCGCCGTGTCACGACTATTGCGTTTTAGATATTATTAAGAAACGTTGTTTAATTATTGCTTTATTTTATGAGCTTCAAATACTTATATACCTGCAACATACAATGAATATGCTAGGAATACAAAAAAAGCTTAGGGGTTTTTAGGGGATTTAAGTTATCTAGGGAAAAAATTCTTTAGGAACTGGCAGCACTTTTATTCTAACAATAGTGATGCGACTATTACACATTCGATTAATCGGTGACATTTTCGTATAAGGTAATTAATTGAATCAAATCTTTGGGCGAGCATAATTCAGTGATATAATCTTGTGCAGTTCGCTAATTATCTACTTTGAAAGGGTGATTTTAATTATAATAATTATATAGTATACAATCCTAAAGCTCCAGGGTGGAAATGTTAAAGGGCATAACGCCGCGAGTAGCGTTCAATGAAAGTGCAGCACACCTTTCCACACCCTAAGCCGCCCCACACCGATGTTGCTTCCTCGGTAGCCAGTAGCCCCTACGGGTGCCCCATTTATAGTGTGGCAAGTCATCACCTCCCTCAAAAATTTGATATGATGAGACAAATTTTATCTCATTCCATAAACCAGATCATAATAATCCATCAAAAGTTCACCACAATAGCCCAGATATTTTTACCTTCATTTATTAAACAAAATAGTTATGAATAGGTATGCCAACATGTAAGAAATAAATAGTACAACTCGGTCACTTTGTCTAGCTGTCCTCGCTGAAATGCAAGCCATTGACGTCAAGTATAGGAATAGTGTGACCGTGTTATCTTTTGTATTCAAAAAGGCCTCTTGGTGTTATGGCGCGGCCAGACATGCGGAGCAACAGCGAATCTTCGCTGTTGAACGCTCATGTGGCCGCGTACAGCGATGCATCGCAGCATCGATGGGCGCAGAAAGCTATCGCGTGAAAGTGAAATCCTTTATTTTCGCAACACTCTTATTCGCAACAATCATTAGTTCTCTTACTGAGATCATATCATATGAAAAAACTAAACGATTATTGAATAAATATGTAGAATCAGTATCCTTTACTCTTTAAAATCGGGTTTATCCGATATCGATTATTTAGTTCACATCTCTAGACCAGTTAATCTGACAGTGTCAATCACTAATCATGTCAACTTCATAGTGGACTTCTTAGATTTGATAAACCGTAATTACATTTATTTAATCTAAGTTTTTAAGGGCTTTTAAACAGTCTTTAATTGTTTATGCCAGCCCCATCATAGCCTAACACACATATAGGTACACTCCTTACAAATTAGGTATTTATAAAATTAAACAAACATAAAATAATTTAGTTTCGGCCTCAACTAATCCCATTATTGTCATATTCATTTTAAGTCTTGTCAAAAAATTATCATATTGACTTCTGCGTCAGGCTAGTGATAATGTTTGTAATTTTAGTAGTTCCCAAGCTATGAACACAGGTATAACGGCAAGAATGCAAAAAACATGCTACATAGAGATCGACCAACGTGATTATAAACATTAAAAAGTTAAACTTTGTAATATATTAATTATTCTCATGGATCCCTATTTTGAGAGATATATAATTTATTTATTACAATACAAATAAAATAAATCAATCAAAAAGCCAATAATTGAAAACGGTAGCGTGAAAAATTACCAATTTAATGTGGACCTCAATCAGTATGGTAACATTAGAAACGTCAATTTCATCATAGGGTGACTTTGACATTTACTATTGTGTTCCAGAGCATAATATTTCCGACTTTAAGCATGGCTTCAGTTTTTGCCATCGATACTTTTTATTTTAGTTCCACGCGATTAATTTATTTAGCCAGAAAAAGAGATCGAACTCCATTGGTTGAACCTTAGACTATAGACTAAAAGTCTATACTCTAAGGATGGAACGTTTCACTAGCGCGGCAAATTCAAATTTTCTTGTGTTCTTTTGCCAACAATAGCTTAATTACTCAACGTGATTACATTTACACACCACCCGCCATAAACTCTTAAGTACTCTGACCATAGAAAGACCATAAGGTAGTGAAGTGGGTAAGTATTTAATTTACATCCTCAGTTTTTGTTTCAGAGGCCTTCATTAAATGTGTTTTGGCCGCTTCCATTGCAGTTTTCAAATTATATTCGGTGCTGTGATCGCTAGTTAAATGCTTCCGTAGTTCCGTCGCCAAATTAGTTTTGTATTCACAGTGATTGCAGTGGTAGAGGTAAACACCTTTGTGGCGGCCACTGCGAAGCACGTGCTTACGAAGATTTTCCTGAAAAAGAACAATATAATTTTTTAGACATTAGCCAGAGCATGAGAGTAACGAAAATGTTCTAGGTCTGTGCATTCCCCTTTATACAGAGAAAGGACATGTAGCGCCATCTGTTGAGTTTTCAAAACAACAATTTATGGTTGCCCTTTGAATTTTTAGTTTACAAACTACATTTTGGTAAAATCTAGTTCTACTCCCTAAATTCGAGGTTTGTGTAACTTACCAAACTTCCAGAGGTGAAGTTACAATGTGGGCAAGCGTACGGTTTGTCTCCCTTGTGGGATTGCAAGTGCCGTTTCAGGTGGCTGGATTGGTTGCTTCTGAACGGACACTGTGGGCATTTGTGGCGTTGTTCTACTTCAGCAATGCCATGCTGTTTTTCATGTCTGAAAAAGTTTAGTATGCCTTGAATACTTGAATAGGTACATTTTCCAGGAGCACACACTACTGGTTGAATAATATTATGATCGTCTAGCGACATCTAGCGATTACTTATGAACCTGTCATGCATTATTTCAGCGCTACCTACTGAGAGTATTTGGTACTAATTCTTGAAATTCCTTTTGAACTCAGGTTGAAATAGGCATAGTTCAATCAAAATATGCTAGATGTCACCCAAACTGTTATTTTAACTTTTTAGACATTTTAAGTTATTGGAGCAGGAGTGGAGCAGTTATGAAAAATGCCACTTTTATTTACAGTAAAGTAGTTTTGCTAATTTACTGTGCTTACTTACTTGACAAGCTGCAGGGCACTGGCGGCAACGAAGGAACATTCTTCAAGATGGCACTTGAGATTACTCGAAGAGAGGAGGCTTTCGCTGCAGACATGGCCAGATAGTAGCGTCCTGAAAAAATAGATGAAAAGCTTATTATAAAATAAAAATAAATGTAGATAACTACCTACCACCTAATATTTAATAAACGGAGGATTTGTGGTCACAAAATATACCTACTTTATGCATGGCATGAAACGCGTGGCAATAAAATATTGGAATAGCAAAAGTGCTAAAGCGCCGATATGCAAACTTTACTTTACTATTTTTTTTGAGCATTTAAAAGAAGTTTAAAAGATAAGTGGTGCTTTAGCAAAAATAATTCAGTTTATTAAAAAACGTAACGTAACTACCTAACAAGTGTACAGACTATTTTGTAAACCGAATAAGTACCTACTACCTACCTACAGAAAATAATTGGTTTTGGTTTTAATCGGATGAACTACAGCACACCACAAGTTCACAAATATGAAAACACATTAAAAAAAACCTAGGTACTAGTTAGTACGAATAAATTGTACTAGATCAAAATATAAACTGTACGAAAGCAAGTGATGTAGAAGGATTTTGTTTGCGAGAGTTGCGATAATTCCGAGATGCGGCGCCCTGGGGCGCCGCATCTCGGAATTATTTATCAGTGCTGCCAACTTAGTGGATTTTCCACTAAAACTGGTGGTTTCGACCCTTCGTTTAGTGGCGAAAATTGCGATTAGTGAATAATTAATGTTATCCTATATCCATCCTAATCTATTTCTCAATAATACCGTATACTTAAGAGCCTATACAACGCCAAAATGCTTAAAATGGCTTAGCATGAGGCAGTGTCCTGTCAACAATTATTATTGCAACAATGACTTTGAAATTTATATAATATGGTAAAGTTCAGGACTAACGCTACTGCTTATGTATAGTGAAAACAAGAATTAATAAAATTTTCCAGATAGAAAAAAAAAGAAAAAAGTTACCTCGAAACCGTACAAATAAACCGCGATTATTCAATGAATACTTTAAATAAGGTCATGCAACTTTGTGAAGTAGTAGAACTGAATATAATGGAGGGCTTATGTATAGTGGATTTTTAAAATACCCTTTATATTCAGTGTAATAATAAATTACCTAAATGATTGCGCGTTGGACCCATTCTAACAAACCGCCGCGCCCCTGCCGCTCGGATCCCCGACTCATCCCCTTTGGGCTAGTACCTACTATATATCTATTCTATGGCTTTGGCTTGGCCTAGCATAAGCCCTTAATATATCTACTGTTCTCCTCTATTCTCAACACATAAACGCTGATCGCCCCATTATACGGGATGGCCGACCTCAAGTAGACTGCAACACACCGCTAAGTACTGACTGCATTAATGCAGTCGCTGTAACGCACCGATATCGCCCAAGTTAGATCATCAGCAACTCGGTGGCGGCGTTAAGACGACCATGGCTCTCTTGAGCGTTATAGTGAAACTGCTTTAGCTAGGCTGCATGCATGGTTACCTATGCGCAAAAATAATGAAATAAGTAATAAAAAATAAAACTTGCTTTGTCTTCAGCCGATTTATTTATGTAAGTATAAAAAAAAAGTACCTATATTTACAAACAAAAAAAATCTCGCGTAAAAATTACATCCGTATTGCTTCGTGCAACCCGCAGTTGGCCGTTTTAGAAAACATAAAGTATCCTAATTATGTTATTCTGAAAAATTAGCTTTAAAATTTTAGCAAAATCCGTTCAGTGGTTCCAGCGTGATGCGTGTTCAAAGGAACAGACAGACAGCCAAAAAATTAAAAAAAAATTGAATCTATTTCTATATTATCGATTCATGCAACCAAAATTTAAAAAAAAATACTAAATGTAGATACAGATTCAGCCCAGTCCCAGTTTTGTTATAGGTATGTAATATGTATAGACTAAAACACCACAGTCCTTGTAAAGTAGTAGTACTGCACTTGGCAATTGTCGGGCTACGATGAAACTTGTGCTATGAAGGCGTCGAGTTGATGCATGCGGTCTGCAGCGAGGAAGCCGCGACTTTACATCCAAATGGTCGCCTGCTCGCTGTTATTGGTCATCAAGGAAGTAGTTTAGTTGTTGAGGTGAAAGATAACGCTTTGAATACCATATACGGGTACGCTGTAGCACATTGCACATCTAAGACCAAAACTTGGCCTTTCGAATGAGTTGAACTCCTTAGTATACCTCTTTTCTAAATAAGTCTTACGATTTGATGACATGGTTAGTTAGTCGATCGGTTACTAACCTAAATACAGCTGCCGGAATGCACCGATAAGTCCTTAAAACAGCAGCTAGCCAGGCAATCACTGTGCGTGCTATGATTGCATCACTATGCTTTGGGAAACCGAACCTCGTACATTTCATACTCACGACCTACATAGCGATGTCCAAACTCTCCTGTCACAATAAATAGCTAATTCCATTAAATAAACGTGACCACTTAATTGTAAATCAGCTCCATTTAACGATCTAATTTCTTGAAAACAGAATCCACAGATATCTACTAAATTAACCGTCTAACTTTATATCCTTAACCACCAGTTGACACATTGAGTTCCCAGCTCTGATCTTCGCAATTTACTGACTGACGCGCGAATAAATAGCAGCACACTAGTAGCGAATGTCAAAGCAAATAAACGAGCGATTGAGGCAATCAAACCAAACGACACATCAGAATGCAAATCCATACTTTACACACGTGCTAACAATAAAATTGAAGCGAGTTGAATCCACTATCTCTTTCTGACACTAATATTTTGATCCAGAGCTGAAAATACCGAGCATCCGGGAATTTATCGGCGTTGGGTGTAAAAATGTCAACGCGCTAGAAGCGCATCTCGCGCGCAAGCTTTGATTACTCGACGACCATGCTGGTGTGAAGACTGTGAAGTGTCGCAGCCGTGTCACGTGTCAAGTTATGAATGTCCCGATATTTGTGAAGGAGTTGTGTGACGGGTGACACGCCGTGCTTCCGCTGCAGAAGTGAATTGATGTCTGTGCGACTCAACTGTGCGGTGATGCAGCGGCTATTTTCGTGCGGTTGCAGCTTCCTACATGAGATTTGATTTGGACGTGATGAAGTAACAATTAAATCCTGACAAATTGCTTAAATTTATGAGTTTATGCTTTAAATGAGTATTCTGTAGTAGGTAGTAAAAACCGACTTAAGATATTAGTGAGACATCAATTGTAGAATACATATAAACATGATGTAAGAACTTACTTGTTAGGAAACTTCTTCATACACTTATTGCAGCTCCACGCTTTAGTACCATGCGTTCCAAGCAGCGTTTTACGAGTCTTCCTGACAGCATTATCGCCATGATCATGTTTCACATGGTTAACCAAACTGGTCTGCCTTGTGAAGTTAGCTCTGCAGATCGAACAAACAAATGGCCTCTCGAACGTGTGCTGTCTCAGATGATGTCTCAGCGATACTTTCCTAAAGCTTTTTGGGCAAATAGGACATTTGTATTTTTGGACCACTCTTTCTACATCTCCAATTTTTGTAATCAGCGTTTGTGGAGCTTCGTGCAAGACTTCATGGAAGACACACTCGGCCTGGGAGTCAGTGATGAAGAGGCACTGGCTACAGTTCCAGAAATGTGAAGATTTAGATTGTTTTGGCGATTGGAACTGGCATGCCTTGGCCCTGATATGGCTGGTCACTTCTTGTGAAAGTATAAACTCCATCCCACATTTGGGACACCTGAAACAAAACAATTATGAATCAGTAGTGGAGAAACAAATTTAAGAAAATCAAACAAAAATAAATCTTACTCACGTTTTCTTTGTATCTGGATGAAAAGACCTAATATGCTCTTTTAGAACCAAAACATTTTTCACCATCACATTGCCTGGACAGTACGGACATTTCTTCCTCAAATCTTTCATTATAACACCTTGCTTCATTAGCATTTCTTTGCGATTAACTCTGTGCTCAGAAGACTGACGATGACGCTTAGCTTCTTCTGAAGAGTCAAAAGTTTTAGAACATACTAGGCATAGATGAGCTTTGTGATTATGCCTTGATTTTAAGTGGGCGGCAAGAGTCAGTGAGGTCTTAAACTTTTCTTTACAATGCTGACATTTGTGCAGTTCCTGATAGGTGTCTGTTGCTGTGTAAGCTAAAGGATGACCTGTCTTCTTACTGTGCTTTTTCAACTCTATATTAAAACGGAAAATTTCAGAGCATGTTTCACATTTCAGCACAGTTTTCTTTCTGATAATAATGGGCATTGATCTGTTAATAACTGCTACAACCTCACTGTGATCGGAGCCAGACATGTGCTGCAGCATTTCTGGAGATGTCCCACATTCAAACTTGCAAAATGAACACCAAAAGTTGCCTTCAATAAACGCCACTTTCCATTCGTGCTCCTCTGAATACCAGTGGTGCATAAATTTGGGGAGCCAGTTGGTATAAAACTTACAAGGGCTACATTGGAACGGAGACTGTTGGACGATGGCCTCTATATTATCCAAAATAAGCTGCTGATATACGGAACTTGTAACTCCTGCGGCTTTTCTGAAGTGGTAATGAGATATTAAATGTTTTCCCATTAAATGTTGCCTCACACGAGATTTGCATCCAGCGCAGTGAACAAAAGTAACCTTCCGTTTTCGCTTTTTCGGCTCAATTTTGATAATTGTCTTTACGCCTTTCTTCTGTCTTTTCTTTCTTTTTACTTGTGAATAGATGCCATCATTTACAAACCTTGAAGGTTTTGTTGTACGTTTAACTCCCATTTTCATTGGCTCTAAATGTCCTGAAAACTCGAGTTCATGTTCAGGAAGGACTTTTTTCAAATGCAAGCTGGATCTCAAATGCTTGTCATAAATAGCTCGAGAACCGAGTCTTCTGTTACAAGGACCACACCAATATTGAACCGAACCTTTTGTTTGTATTGTGGTTTGCATAATTTGCGTCTTTTCATTTGCTCCGGGAACCCATTTGCCTTTAGTGTGACCTGGAGGTGGAGCGTCATAGTCATCATCACGGTCTACCTCAGGCAAGAGAGCTTTCCATGTAGCTGTGTGCTCTTGTTCGTCCCAGTCATGTTCTGGCGAAGCAGGACGCCATTTCCCTCCTGTGTAATTTGGAGGAGGTTTCCACTTCCCACCGGTGACAATCTCTTCTTCTTCATCTTCTTCAGATACGTCAGATTCATCACTTTCATCTTCGCCTTTGTAATCATTGTATCCTATTGTGTACGTGGAACTGGGTTCTTTTTTTGCGGCCCCACTGATGCTGGCCACAGCGTTTATGAGCTTTGTTTGGTTGTCCTCATTGCTACTTATTCTAAGCGTGTGACCACCTATCCAGTCTTCACCTCTTAGGTTCGTTTCAAGAGGGCTCATTCGAGGAACATCTCTTGATGTTGATGGAATAGCCAAGGAGCTTTTTCTGTCGATGCTAGGTTTTGAGATAGGTATTGGAGGAGTCAGTCTGGACAAAGAAGTTTTCTTGACACTGCTTTGCAATTCTAAGGATTGGAAGAAAATATCGGCTCCTAAGCTGTAAGTCGGATCTAAGGAATCGATTGGTGGAAGATCAGTCTTATTGTCATTGGTCTTGGGTTTACCACACCGCCGATCTTTTCTGTGCTTGATATAGTTATCCAATCCCACGATGGTGGCGTTGCATTTGATGCACAGGTGGGTGTCATCATCATCGTCATCACGTGGTGATAGCATCTGAAAATAAGAAGAAATACTTTAATGCTTTTGTGCCAGAAAGGATAGAAAGCTGGTAGTTAGTCCGTCTCGTTATAGTAGTCCAAATAACGGTGCCTATGGTAAGAATAAATTTTAGTCCTTAGTCCTACTAACTTAAAAGAAGAAGGTCATGGACTTTTATTAATGAACAATCACCAAAGGATCTTAGATTTTGAAACTTAGTTGATTAATCAGGTCAGCATGTAAGCTTCTGTCGAGCAAAAGTTCTAAGGTGAACACGTCAAGATGAATGACCCTACTTCAGAGTTAAATACATGGGGGTGGTCGTAGATTTCTTCATAGTTACTATAACATGTTGAGAGACTAGTGAAACAGCCATAATATAGCTGAAGGGGGTAGGTGACAGATTAGCCAACAGTTATTAAGGTGGTGGTAGGTGGTGTGGTGACTTATTAACTGAACGGTGGGTATTACCGTGACATCTCCGTCAGTCGGCAAATATGCGGATAGTTTGAATAGTTGCGGTGATCGATAGTCTTTGCAGCCACGGATTGAGTTATGAA
Organism: Ennomos quercinarius; assembly: GCA_910589525.2. Classification (NCBI taxonomy): domain Eukaryota; kingdom Metazoa; phylum Arthropoda; class Insecta; order Lepidoptera; family Geometridae; genus Ennomos; species Ennomos quercinarius. Next base: position 18,890,783 of record OU342492.1, on the reverse strand, counting down.
AGTATTTCAGTAGTTTTGCAGTCATAATAAATCAAATGTTTCTTCTAGGACGAAGAAATTGCGGTGCAAATTGCACCATATAATTACTGTGATATTTTTTAGTGATGTTACATTGATATGCCACTAGCTACTAATAAATACCTACCTACCTAAGTGTAATAGATAGTAGAGATAGAATATTGTTAGATGGAGAGACTGTAAAGCTGCTAAAGAGTTTGCAAGTGAGTAGTGACGCTGTTGTCACGCTGTGGCAGTGGCAAGTGGCAACCATGGGTTTACGGGGTGTTTTTAACTTTTAAGAGTTTTTCAGGGTCGACAACGTTTTAAAATAATAAATACTTAAATAAATATTTGTGGATATTTCACGCAGCGCCATCTAGCCCCAAACTAAGCAAGCTTGTTCTATGGGAACCAGATACTTAACTGTTGGAATACTTAGATACTTTTTGTTTGTAAATATTATATACATAGAATACAATATAACACTACAAATTATAACAGACAGAACAAACACCTATGTTCGTTACACAAATGTTTGGTAGGAATCGAATCCACAACCTACAGTTCAGGAGGCAGGGCTATACAGGGCTACTACCATTGACTAAGCTACTACCAACTAAGCTATCAGGCCAGTCAACAAGTTTCCACGTTGCAAGTGACGCATGCCATAATTCTACGTCTGGATAGTCTGGGCTGGATACAAGTGTTGCGATGTGACTATATTGCAGTCATAAAAGTCAATATACTTAGCTACTAACTGAAAAATCGGACTCTATAGCCGGGCAATTAGGTTTTTCTCTTATCTGTGGGCAATCGATTCAGAGATATATCGTCTAGGACTGTAAGTGGTATTATAGCGGACAGGGTGCGGGGTGTGAATCAAATGCTCGTTAATAATTCCGCGCTCACCTGTCGGATCACAGGGTTGGCGCTACCGGGCGGCACTACCATGGGAACTCTGCTGACGGCTCGGCATTGTATAAACCCAGCCAGCAGCATAAATCCAGTTGAGCGATGATACAACTTCCCCTCACACGAAATTTAGTGGTGTATTTCAACCACTAATTTCTAATAAATACTATTATACTATGAATTTCTAATAAATCACGGCAACCCGTTGATGTCTTTTGTTCCATCCTGCTCTGTTCTTTGTAATTTTGTATGACTTTGTCTCGTTTTGTTACCTAGCTCCCTGCCCGCGCAGGTGAGTCGTATTTGTACGAGACATTATGTTCACGAGCTATCAACGGGCTTTACCTCGGCGGGGTTTAATCATTGCGGCTCGGAGAGAGATCTCAGTTTTTACAACTTATAAAGAAATGGTACTAGCCTCTATAGACTAATCACTAGCCGGCTCAACCAATCAGTCTCTGCCTAAGTAAATCAGGAGATATTCCCGGAATGTTAAAATTGGGGAAATCGAGACGTGATAATTTCCGAATAACAATAATGATGATTGATGATAATGATAAAGCACATAACATAGTTCAAATTCGAGAACTTTCGAACAATAAGTATCGAGGTTCTATAGTAGGTAGGTAGGTAGGTAGATACCTACCGAGTGCAGTGACACGCGTCAATCGTCCCCGCGCCGGGTGACACCATTGCGGCTGACAAACAGTTGACAAATGACAGCTGACAACTGACAGCCGACAAATGGCACGCTGTCACCGTCGTCGCTGACGTCATCATAAAAAGTTATTATTACACCTTGTTTATGAAGAGGCCTTCTTTTCTATGCTAGCGCTACGTAGGTATACCCAGGGAATTAAAATGTTCCTCAGTTCACAGTGTCGAGCGCACATTACCTTTTAAAACTATGTCACAGAACCCCTTATTAAATACTTAGTAAATTCGATTCTAAGATTCAATACCTAGAAAATTATTGCTAACTGTTAGAGAAGTAGGTACTTATTTAGGCGATAAAGTCCAAGCTCGAATCAAAGTGATTTGATGTTTTATTTCGTCGAAGTAGATAGTTAATTAGGTTTCCGTACCCAAAGGGAAAAAGGGACCCTATTACTAAGGCTCCGCTGTCTGTCTGTCTGTCCGTCTATCACCAGGCTGTACCTCATGAACCGTGATAGTTGACAGTTGAAATTTTCACAGAAAATGTATTTCTGTTGCCGCTATAACAACAAATACTAAAAAACAGAATGAATTAGATATTTAAGGGGCTCCCATACAGCAAACGTGTTATTTTGCTTGTTTAACAGATGAGCCATAGATGGCGCTGCTTTAAATAGTACTGCTACTCAACACCAGATGGCAGGGAAAGATTGGCCATTATTATTGATTTGACAAATATATTCCTCGTCTGCAACTACGACGTTTTAATTTTGACACTTGTAAGCTTCCCACTAGGTGGACCGACGACGGTCAGTACCGTGGGGAGCCGATGGATGCATGGAGAAAAGCAGCTGGTTAAAGTGGCACTCTTTGGGGGAGGCATATGTGCAGCAGTGGACGTCTTCAGGCTGTTGGTGTAATCATCATCACCTACCTACACTCGCAATACTCACATGGTCACTAATGTATGTGTTATGCTATGCATCACGTTTGCGTGATGTGACATCATCCGTCAGTCATTCATGTCAGCAATGCACTTGGCGCGTTACACTTGGCGCTAGCGCTAGTCAAAATTATTTTATTTCAAGGTAAGTATTTTAAAAATGATCCCATACCTTGGTGCTTTATAGGCATGGGTGTAATTATAAGTATTCACAGTAAGAATGCAGTTAGTATATAGGTTTAATAATAAAATACCCTTGGGTACCTAATTGAACTTTTGGTGTAGTTAATCGGAGTTTACTCGGCTTCGTCCTATCTTTTCGTCCAAAATACCGCAGAGCCTGAAAACGAAAGTTTTCAATCAGTGTGTGTTGCCAGTGATGACTTATGGAACTGAGACATGGTCTCTTACTGTTGGCCTCATTAGTAAGCTCAAAGTCGCGCAGCGAGCTATGGAGCGAGCTATGCTCGGTGTTTCCCTGCGAGATAAGCTCCGGAACGAGGAGATCCGCAGGAGAACTAAAGTGACCGATATAGCTCTTAGAGTTAGTAAGTTGAAGTGGCAATGGGCAGGCCACATCGCTCGTAGAACTGACAACCGATGGGGAAGAAAGGTTCTCGAGTGGCGACCACGAACCGGAAGACGCAGCGTAGGCCGGCCCCCCACTCGGTGGACCGACGACCTGGTGAAAGCCGCGGGGAGCCGATGGATGCAGGAGGCGAGCAGCCGCTCAAGGTGGCGTGCTCTGGGGGAGGCCTATGTTCAGCAGTGGACGTCTTCAGGCTGTTGATGATGAATCGGAGTTTATCAGAGGCACTTAATTAATATGTTTTTGGCATGAGCCGGATACTATTTTAAGCAGTAATATAAAATGAAATTTCGTTTGTCTCATCATTAGTTAAGAATAGTATATTTTAATTAGGTACTACTACTTATTTATATCCTGAATACCCCTTTACTTTTTTTTAATGTTTTCTTACGGCACCAGTATTTATAATTATAAAAAAAAAATATAATGGACATTTCACACAGCGCCCTCTAGCCCCAGACTAAGCATAGCTTGTACTATGGGACCCCGATAACTGATAGAATACTTAGATACTTTTTGCTTGTAAATACATACATAGAATACAATATGTTTATCACACAACTGTTTGTCCTGAGTGGGAATCGAACCCACAATCTATGTTCAGAAGGCAGAGCTATTTATACCACCAACTGAGCTGACAGGCCAATTATATCTACTTATCAATCATTTTCACTGTACTGTTAATAATTAAATTAGATAGGTAATTAGACATGCACTTTTTAGTGAAACTAAGTGCCTAAGCACTAAATACATTTGAATAACAATTTATTACTAAAACCACTCAGTTTTTGCGTTAAATTAACACATACCAAAAGAAAACGCGGCCCCAATCGCCTCAGCTGCATGCAAGTGATCCGCGACGTCGTCAAAGGCTGTCGCCCGAATAACGACGCCGCCATCGATCGAGGGGCGCCGCCCCCCGCGCGCCCCCGGCCGCCCGCTGCACCCCGACTGTCCGCCTTGTCACCTTAGCCGTGCGATTGAAGTGTTTCATTTGGAAAGGGCTGACCAGTGACTTCTGTTTTCTTTTTTTTTTTGCAAATGGCAATATTGGTATCTCGGTTCTGAAGCTCAGATACCTACTTAATTGTAGATCATTTTTTTTGTTCCTATCTTAGGTGACGTGTCTTTTGGGTTTTTAGAATATTTTTGTGTAGCATACGTATTACGGTCTCTTAACTAAGGTCATATTAAAATTCACGAAGCCCCACATGTAGCTGTACGCCCTTAGAGGATTTTGTCACGGTTTGAATATCTAAGACTTTTTATCAAATTCAGTTCAATTTTGTCAAGTATTTTTTTACGACTAAATAGGGCCCGCATATGACCACAATATGAGTATAACGTAATATGGCAAATTCAAGCTATTCAAGGGCGAGTCATTTTCAACCACCCCCACTCGGCCAGTCATGGTATTTTGCACTATCTGTCTCCGATTTGAATCGCCTTAATTTCATACCGACTTGGGAAATACTTGGATAAAATAATTATTTCAATTACTTAATTAATACACGTCATTGAAGCCAAATAAGCCGTAATGAATTTTGAGCCAATAGTTATATTCATTTTGAATAGGCCAATAATAATAATTATATTCATTATAGAGCAAATGAGCAGTTCCCCTGGTATGCAGCACAAGGTGCACTTGCACTCGTGCTCTTCTCTCGATATCTGCAATAAATCAGGCATCCACGCCTTGCCCTAATGGAAATTATAATTGATTCCACCCAGCCTAGCCGTTTCGGTGAACCTTAAATTGTTTGATGTTAAATGTTCGTGTTTGATTGGGGATCGATGGCAATTAAAGGTATAACACGGTGCCTAGTCAATGAATGAATATACTACTACGTAGGTATGTAGATACCTATAATTGGTAAAGTTACTAACATACTTGATATCAAGGATTTTCAAAATAAAACATTACAGTAAGTCTAAGAATAACAATTTATGAAGAGAAACACTTTGAAAAAGAGAAGAACGTATCTTTTTTTTGCATAGGTATTTGATCTACATAAAAATAATTATGTTACAGATCATGTAAAAATTGCAACACATATGAAGGAGCCAAGTTTCATCATCATTATCATCATCAACAGCCCGAAGACGTCCAATGCTGCACATAGGCCTCCCCCACAGAGCGCCACTTTGCGCGCGCTACGCTGCGTCTTCTGGTTCGTGATCGCCACTCGAGAACCTTTCTTCCCCATCGGTTGTCAGTTCTACGAGCGATGTGGCCTACCCATTGCCATTTCAACTTGCTAATTCAGAGCTATATCGGGTAGGCCAAGCTTAGGTCTTCAAAAACCAGTCAACCTTCTCAATGAAGCTAACATAGTAGGTAGGTACCTATAGTTTTATATCTTTTCAATAAAGTTGACATAACTACGTGTAATAAGTTTATAGATTGGACAAATTGAAAGTTGTATCAAATTGAACAGGAAACCAGCAGCCAATTTCGACACGAAGCCGCAAGGTGGCACAAGGTCCACCTAGTTAAGTGTATGACACATCACGTTATTAATAACGCGCCGACACCAACGGTCAACTTATCTACTTAATCAATTAAAATCCAGGCAAATTCTCCAACTAATCAATCTTGCATGTTGGACAGAGTAAACCAGTGAATAAGCTTTGTAGGTATTGATTTTATAGGTATAACGGTTTTGAGCTCATTACATAAAATGAAAGATGCCTAGGTAGTTCTATGATTGAAGATATCACAGCTGCAATATATATTATAATATCTATAACACAAAATGTATGAACGATCGGCTAATCGGCACCCGTATTATGTAAAAATTGCAACAGCAGTAGCAAAGCAACAGCAGTAGCAAAGCGACAGCAAACACTAAGCAATCGGTCGCAGTAGCCCGCCTGTTGCTCGCCTGTCGCTGAATGCACTTTGGCCTTTGATACTAGAGCCACTAGCAACAGAACAGCAATAGACGGAAACAAAATAATGCACTTTTTAGTTCATCGATTGTCCGACAGTCGGTGATCTAGCGCTCGATCGCTTTCTGATCTGCCAAAGTGACGTTTGACAGCGTTGACAGCAATGATTGCGAAATTTACGTCTAATGCAAAGTTTGCAACAGGCAGTTAGGTCGAGGGATTGGTAGGTACAGGACCGACGTGAAGGCCGTGTGCAAAGGCCTATGTCCAGGAGTGGGCTGAATAGAAGCAAAACATTTATTCAATACTCGCTTAGAAATAAGGTACAGAACAAGTTGAATGTAGGTATGTAATCATGAGAGCTAATATGCTCGGTGTTTCCCTGCGAGATAGGCTCCGGAACGAGGAGATCCGCAGGAGAACTAAAGTGACCGATATAGCTCTTAGAATTAGCAAATTGAAATGGCAATGCGCAGGCCACATCGCTCGTAGAACTGACAACCGATGGGGAAGAAAGGTTCTCGAGTGGCGACCACGAACCGGAAGACGCAGCGTAGGCCGGCCCCCCACTCGGTAGACCGACGATCTGGTGAAAGCCGCGGGGAGCCGATGGATGCAGGAGGCGAGCAGCCGCTCAAGGTGGCGCGCTCTGGGGGAGGCCTATGTTCAGCAGTGGACGTCTTCAGGCTGTTAATGATGATGATGATGATGATGTAATCATGAACTTCGAAAACTTAATTATCAAAAAAACAAGACAATTAAACGGGCGCTTGCTCCAAATATCAACCAGCTTAGACCCAGAAGGGCAGAAACAATGCTGCAGATGATGTTGATGATGTGCGGATTTGCCATTTATGAAAATCGGTTACATTTGTGAGAGTACGGAGAGTGTGCGCATGCCCTTCGTCAGCTCATTCCGTCATCCCCTTTCCATCATAGAACTACAAGACTTGGTGATTCTTCACATCCTTACGTCGTTAGTGTGCCACAAGTCCGCACTAAGCGTTTTGCTGAGTCATTCATAGTCAGAACGGCCAAGGAATAGAATGCTCTTTCAGCAACAGTGTTTCCTCCTGGGTAGGTATAACCTGGGTCTTTTCAAGTAAAGAGTGAATGAGTATCTCATGGGCAAACGTGTTCCATCTTAGACAACTTCGTCACTTACGTTGAGTTGTTGTCAAACGTATGCCCATTTTAGCATTAAAAAAAAACTGTGAAGAAGAACATAGTGACTACGAAAACTGTGACAACCCACAAAAAAACCACGAGAATTTTACCACAAAATGGGCTGCGACTCAAACTGAGTTACCAAAATGATAAAAAAAAATGTAAGTTTAGAGGCAGCAGCTGAACTAAAAGGCACTCAACTTTAGCTACTGCAGGTCTTATTACAACGTATGCAGTATTAGTAAGTTGACCACACGTCCGGCCGTCTCGCCGACGAGACGTATGCGTCCCGCGGGACAGGCCGATTCATTAGTGGGACGCTGCGGAAGTTCTGATCTGATGTGACCTAGTTACAGGGTAGCTGTTTAATATTTCATATGGAATATAACGTAACAAACAAACATTCACACACACACACACCCCACACACAAACTTTCGCATTTATAATATTAGTAGGATGGAATATAAAGTATGGATACATTTTAAGATGCCATTGTTGTATTTGTATGAGATTTCTTCAGATGTTGTAAAATTCTTTAAATACCTACAAACAAATGTAGCAAATTAGCATTTTTCTAGATTTGTTTTCATTTCATTTAAGTAAACCGTTATGAACTCATAAATATTATAAAGTAAGTTCGAGTCTATTCGCTGACTGCTCTCAGGTCTCGGTTATTTCTTCAGAATGATATTTTTTCAGATTCGTACTAAGTACCTATAATTTACTGCACTACAACCTACAAGCGATAATATTGAAACAACGACCACGTAATGGATATGTAAAAGCAAAATAATGTTAATATGATAGATTCATGGTAGATTTAGTGAAAAAGTTTTCATACACAGTTGCACACGTACTTGGTTGTAAATAACTATTTAGTGCTGTTGTTACATTTGGAGGGAGTTGTCGTGGGAGTAGGTACCTACTTATATAATAGAAACAAATTACATCTCCATCGCCAGTTACCACTCAGCAAACAAGTTCTTATGCAAGTACACTGCTGAACTATTTGCTGTTGCGGTTATATCCGTCCAATATCTCAATTTCAAGTTAGCAATCTCGCGCAGGGCTCGCAAAACGATGCCATATTTCAGCCCTACATCTCTCCTATATATCACATACACAATAGGTTCAGAGGTGCCTATCCGTCATTGGCTTACCTTACAGCGGTTATTAGTCTGCGTCACAATGGTGCTTTGTAAACGGAACGTCTGCGCATGGAGTCATTACCACGGCCAATCAGCGCTCTGCGCGCGCGCACCCCGCCGTGTGTTTTATAACGCGCATGCGCACGGAATATATCACGCGTCAACTCGGAAAGGGTTTTTTACAAACGTATCTCGTATTCGTCATCGTTACCTACCCGTCCGAGGAGCTGTCTAATAAATAACAACACGTGAAAAGAAGTTATTTATAAACGCCCGTGTCAGTAGGCTATCTACTTCTTTTTTGAGCCGATTCTTGACACGGATTTGTGGAAACGAACGCAATCGTTTATTCTCACGTTGATCTATAGTTGTTACTTCATTTTAGATCTTATTTTGTGCGTGTTAAATGCCCGTTTTGTTATAATGTCGTCGTGTTTTTGTTGCATGTCCAAGGAGCTCATAATAATATTATTCATATAGCAGTAATAAAGATGTGTCAGTAGATACATATGTAATAAATATCATCTCTGACATGCGAGTAAGTATATATTATGGTGATTATGAATAAATATAATCAAGGATACACAGAATGACAAGTTACAACAATGAAATAAAATGAGATTTCATGTTGGGAAGAGCTACAATTATATTCGTTGAAGGCTCAGATAAACAGTACGGAAACATCAATGAAATAAATGTATGAAGATGAGGCTAGTCACTATACTAAATTAGTAACAAGTAGGATCGAAAAAGTTACGGTGCTTGTTATTAGTTAAGATAAATAAATACATTTATATTTCGACCAACAGGGATCATAATGGGTTAGTAATGCAGAAACTAATTGGGAAATTAAAATACATTTATAAACAACAATTTGACACTATGTTAGTCAGTACCTGAATCCTGCAACAGTGATTCAAGTACCTACTGACAGTCAAATCTTTCGGCGAATGCCCTCAGGCTGCAGTTGGGGCTGTCCCACACCCTGCGCATTAGGGAAGAGCACCATTTTCGCATGGTTGTATAAAAACAATCCACCCGGGCTGCAGCAAACATCCCCTAAGCGCTTCTAAACCGTGGCAGCCTCAACAGCACTCTGAAGGCATTATTATATTGAATGCGTAAAGCGTAGTATAATGGATTAAAGCATATCATATTTTGAAAAGTAAAAAACCACATATGAAACCCTATTTGAAAAATCATCAATGGTCTCATAGACTTAATTATGGTCTATTTACTTAAAAACATATAATACTAGTCTATGCATTTGACAAAACAAAATGATAAATTAATTTAGAGGTGCTCAATAAGATCTAAGCAAACTCAAAATAAAAACTTCATCTACAGGGACTTTTTAAAGTAGATTAGGTATAGTAAGTAAGGTATATTTTTTTAATGTAAATGTGACGTGACGTGTGACGAGTTAGTCGTTCGCCTGATGTTAAGCGTCACGGCTGCCCATAACAGATTGCAGTATCTCTCGACAGAACTGTAAATTATTATGCTTATAAATTATTTTATTTGGCCAGTAATTTCACTAGCGACAATGCCCTTCAAACCGGCAGAATAACTGCCACAGCGGTGGTACCTACCTAGACGAACTTTGCAGAAAAGTCTTACCATCTTCAAGATAAGTATTAGTAAGTAAGACATAAGAATGAAGTACCTAATATATACCTACTTAATTTACAGAAATCTCGTAAACATAAATCACAACTACAGGTACATAAAGGATATAATTGCAACTCTCAGTACGTTGCATGGCATGAATCGTGCAGATGTGCCGGTGGTCATAGTCGGCTGAAAGCAAATAATCAAACAATGTCTATTGTTATTGACTCCGCATAGCCGTGAGCGATGGCGATTGAAAGCGGCCTAGGGACGTTGCTAAGATCGAGATTGGTTGATAAGAAAATATAAGTAAAAACAAGTCGGTACCTAATTTTGTCCAAAACTTGAAATGCTTGCTCTACAATATTATCTACATACCTACACCTGTTTAATAAATTATATTAAGTAGTACCTATTACCATATACTATTACTAATAAGCTTAAAAGGTTGTACTGAAGAGATTTTGAAATAGTTTCCTACGCGGCGCTGTATATACAAACAGACAGACCTACTGTAGTAGATATCTCATGAATCCATTTTTTTCAAATAACATGTCAAAATGATGACATTTTATAATATCTAAGCACATCTACTGGAACGAAAGTGATGATTTTTGTAGATGTTGAAAATATTATGTGGTCAGCTTTTTTTGATATAATATAAAAAGGAACCTTTATTGGATCAATATTTAATAGACATTACATATCAATATCATTAAAATTAACCGATAATTAAGTTATTACTAAAATAAAGCTGTCCAAAAACTCATATATTTATAATAATTTTAAAAATAAATTACGTTATTAAAATGACGCATTAATTGAAAGTTTGCATATAAGTACGTCTATAATCGCACATACCTCAAGACCAAGACTAAAATGGCGTTCACGTCACTAGTCCTGCTCGATAGGGCTGTCCGCGTCCACGTAAATCATGGTGCCACAATAAACTCGGGGATTTCAATTAAACATAAATCTCCCGCGACTGCGCGCTAATCGACTTGATACCTCCTCCACTCTTGTGTTTGCTTGGCTCTTACTCCTGGTTATTACTTTTCAAGTCATATCTGCGGAAGTGTGGTCACCCTAATCGTGTTTACCTATTGCAACTTTGGTCAGTAATTTATCGGAAAGATCCAACTGAAACACACTTTTTTAGATATAGAAAGCGCTTATTTTTGTAAATAGAGCGTTCTCAGTTTAGTAAAAAGATTATTTTTATGATAATGAATGACGTGACGAGCTTGCGTTCACCTGATGTTAAGCGGCACGGCCACCCATAACGGTTACAGTGTCACTCGGAACTTTAAAATAATAAAGTTTCGCGTGACACTACACTGTGCAGTAAAAATACTCGCTCGTATCTCCTGCTGCGGTAAAATTGAAATAAATTGCTGAAAATTATAATAAGTATATAGAAAGTTCTTATCTAATCAATAATAACTAAAGTAATATGCCTAAAATGAATTCTCTCTATGTACTGAATTATTTTTAGTTAGTCTATAAATAAATCTAAATAATACTGAGCAAAACGTAATTAGCAGAGCGTGGTTTCGATCCACGGACCTCTGGGTTATGGGCCCAGCACGCTTCCACTGCGCCACTCTGCTCTGTGCCAATAAGCTCGAAATTAAGAAACAGATACCGAACCAGACAAAAGACTAATTATTTCTGTTTATTTACTGCAAAAATAGTGATGAATTTAACGCTTTTAAATGTTATCGACAAGTTAGAATTTCGATTACACAGCAATTATTTTTTTAGAATCCTGCGATACTTATAGTTTGGTTGGTAGGTAAAGTATTAAATAAGTATCTACCTACCTACTTAGATTTTATACTCATTAGATTGTATTTACAATAATAACTCAATTTGGCCGTAATGATCTTACAAGATAAGTACCTATGTATGTATGTAGGTACTGCAAAGAAAATAAAACAACCAATCAGGTTTGTGTTAACTTGCAATAAAACTCCCCGACATCGTTCATAACGTAGAGCTGACGCGCTTATTACCCGGGAAAATTGAAAATTGACTGAGCATCGTGATTGGCAAGGGAATATTAGCTCGGTGCAACTCTGCGTTTTAAAAGAAAATACTGGCGTGACGCTAATCCATCGTAGGTACTATAATACGGGACGGTCGGTGCGACGACGTCATTGTGGAAAATGGCGGGAAACGTGGAGAAAATTTTAAATTGGCAATTAATTTCAAATAATATTGTGGTGAGAAGATTATTGCGATGTGGTAGTAACACTAGCAACAATAATAATTAGGTGTGAAATAAGTTATGATTCAGTGACGATAGATGGCGTTGGGAGTACCTAGTATAGACCACGTTTAAAATAAAATATTATATTATTCTTGTAGTACTGTATCACAAATCACATTACTTCGAATTAACGTTGATTTGTATTTTATGATTATTTCGATTAACCTAATGGACAGTTAATAGTTAATTTTCCTTTCTAGATGTAACTCAAGAAGGTAGAGTTACGAGGATATTGTATTGTTACCTACTTAAATGTTATCTAATATTTTTTGAAATAAAAACATAAGTACTTACTTAACTGTAAAATTTTAACCTATGGGTAGTAATAACACCATAATTATTATTATGTTGTATATACCTATCCTCGATAGAACAAGTTTTTATGCACATTTTGTTCGATTATAAAAGTGTCACTGTATTAATCCCAATCATTAATCTTTCACGTAATGGTTAAATAAATAAACCGATAATGATGATTGATATATAGTTTTAATTAGTTTAAATAATTCACTTGAGTGTTGACGTTAAGAGGTGCGACGCCAGCGCCCCTAGCGGCGGAGTGAGTGTCGCAGCTGCGAGCGCACGCTCCCCATTATACGGTTATTATTGTCGCGTGTTATTTCCAATATTTTCGCCATCTCATTACTCGAGGCTGACGACAGCGCGAGCTAATCCATCGGGAGACGACGCGCCTTAATGGAGGTGATCATGTGTCCTAACGCGTAAGGTATTGAAGTATGACGTATTGGATGTACCTTCGGGATTCGCCCTTAATAAACGAAAAAACACTTCGATTAAAGGTACGCTCTCAGCGGACGGGCACGCATCGTAATAATTCTCCCGCACATGACAGCCCAATGATAAATCAAGGCGACTGTGAGAAGAAATGCCAATAAATATCGCGCCGAAATCCAATAATTACGAGGCAATGAGCCGGCCGGCCACAAATCAAGCGGACGGACGGGCGCATACTAATGTCTTATCCTAACATCAGATTAAAAACATCAATACTTGTCAATAGAGGTCGCCTCCCACGTAATTATAGCCAACAATATCCCGGGGAGGCAGAGAAAAGGATTAACATATATCAAGGTGGAATAATTGAAGGAATCGATTAAATGAAGAGTATTAATTGCCGATGCGCCCGCGCCGCGATCTCACCGCCGCTGCGCTTTAATACGTAATGTAATGCTGTAGGTATTAATAGTGACCGTCCGTCGACCGGCAAATAAATAACAACAATACTCATAATATTATAAATTGGGGCCCTTAGGAAAACAACATCACGATTAACACAGCTAATTCCCCAATTTAAAAACCGAACAAACAAATGTATGTAAATTGCGCAACTCTATGTAAAAGCCGACGATAACCTTACAAAATTACATGCACAGTTGGCTTGTACAAAATAGAGTCTTATGCCCGAGTGGTATGGAACTAAGAGACGGCTGTCAGAACTGTGGCGAATTGAAGTGAACTCGAAACAAGCACGTTCAGAAACTGCTTACACGAATTAGCGCATCAAAACGGGCGCAGGGGGCGAAATTAGAAAAGTGTTCCCTCCCCGCTCGGCTACCCCGCGGCCGTTCCGCACGTCATAAACTGACAATTTACGATAACGTCGGGATTAGCCTGTTTGTCTGTTATGCATTCGAGTACGGCGAGAGCTCGTTCCCACTACGCTTGGATCATCAGGGCCACTTTTGGCTGGCTGAAATGCTGACGACTGGATAATAGATATATCACCTGACATTGACACTTCTGCCAATCCAACTTATCAAAATACTCACAAGCATAAAATGTTACAGACTGTTTGTGACCTTGGTACTTAGATAGAACACAGATGTTTTTCTTAGCTAGGGTCTGTTTAAAAAAATCTTGTACGTAATGTACAGTGCTGCTCAGTGCTCCCACATCGTCAGTAGATATGAGAAGCATAGCATGCCGCAGATGGACACGGACAAGCAAGCTCAGATTAAAAATTAACTTGGACATTTAATCCAAGGAATGTCGAACGTACGGACGTCCGCACAGCTTCAATTAAATTACGCAAAACGTCAGCATTCGGCTGGTTAATTGAGTAGTGTGTACACAAGATGCTACAGGCACGCGCCGTCGAAACTGGCTTTGTCGGACTAAAGTGGGGAAAAGTTACAACGTCGACGTGTGAAATGGCACCCTTCAGAAGCTCCGTCCTTCACGTGGATGAAATTGTTTTACATTTACATGCACACGACTGAGGCCTTCATAATATATAATATATATTTTCACGTGGGAGAAACTCCTGAAATGACTTTGCGCTCATTTCGCTCGCGGGTAAGATCCATAATTTGGAATTCGTTTGGGTTCGGCGGAAAAACACAATGGTTTACTTCTGCGGTTGGGCTATATTTATTACCAAAGATATTTTGGAATACAGACAAGAAACTCTAAGAGCAAATCTTCAGTGTTTAGGAAGCAAATCTACCTATGCAAAATCTTAATCTCTCTCAATACCTACAAGCATACTTATAATGCTACGTCATCGAAGAAGAACGAACACAAATAAAAAAACTTTGCATAAGGTGTCGTGCCATGGCTCACTTAATCTGTCTATGTCTCATCCAGACACCGGTTCTTTACTATACTAACTATCGCTTCACCACGTTTAAATGTTTTCTAAGTTAAAGGTTAAACAATCGTCATTAAACCTATTTCCGCTAAGAAGGGCAGTTTTAATAGGTAAATTAATTTATCGTCGAGAAGTCGTTATCGTTAGATGTTACTTACTAATAAAAGTTAGCACAACTGCATGTATGCTGTTGTTGACCATTAAACGTTACTGCGGTAGCCATGTCTGCTGGTTTAATATTCACAAGGACTTTTATCGTTGGCGTCGTAAAGTGTTTTGTTTAAATGATACTGTCCATAATGAGCAAAGAAAATGTGGTCAGGTTCCCAATCCAAGTAATGTTCTAAGTTTATCTATATCCCAAACTTTTCCGAGAGATATCGTCTCATAAAATGTAGCATAAGATAGGCCGCTTCCTACTTCTTACCCAAGCTCCGCCATTCATGAAGATTTGACGAGAGCGCTGCGCAATGTTACTTAATACTTAACCCAGTTTATTTAGAGCCTGAGGGCCCCTGGCCCATGGGCCCCTGGGTCCCCCAACCGCTAATTTCTTAAAGGGCGAATCGCGACCACAACCGTGAATAATTGTCGTGCTAAAAGAAAACCCAGCAAATCTCCGCGATTAGCATAAAAACCATCTAAACAGGCCAGAGGAAGCGCCCGGCTTCCTTCCGCAATATTTGTGAAAAAATTACACATTTCCTGCCGACATTTTTTGTCTCCACGCCGCCCGTAGTCGCAGAGCGCTTGCGACGGTAAAAAGTAACTAATGCTAATTGCACCACCCGCAAAATAAAACGGTAATTAATGAAGCGAAATTGTAAAAAGAAATTGTTATCGCCTCTGCCACCTACCCGCACCTACCCACACTTATCCGCAACCGTTGGGACTCCAAGCGCATTCCAAATTGGAATATTCGGTCCGTATGACGAGGCATCTGTTACGATCGCCAATAAATGCGGACGATAGCAGAAACATAGAATTTTATCTGTGCCGTGTCCATCATAAAGCATCCCCCGCGTGGGGAGAAAGAACAGAGGGGCGCATAAAAGTTTACAGGCATTCGGCTAATAAATCGTGTCAAATAAATAAGTGTTGAGTCGGTTGGCGGCATATTGATTCGTCATGTGCCGCCTTGGAGCGGCGCGGGGGACCCGGGTGGCCATAAAGGTGCGTAATGGCCGTCGTCGGAAGACAGCGCAGTGGCGCGCATCGATTAGCGCCCGCCGCCGCCATCGCCAGCCGCCGACGCAACGCGCCTCACTAACACTCCTCTGAGCAGGCCCGAGAATCGACACTGCTTGACACCACCCATCACTACCATTTCTCTATTCTATTTTTAAATATGTCATTTTCTTACGAAAATGCAGCTTTTTGGCGTCTATTCCACCTGCCAGTGCCATTCTTAACTTTTCTACCACGACTTGAACTTCTGCAGAACTGTTAAGTAGCTACTAAAGTTTCCGATAGGTGGCGCTAGTAGTACGTAGTAAATTTACGTTATTTCACGCACTGGTTATTGTGTATTTCAGTTTTGTGTCTAGCTATTCATTCATTTAATTTTATTGATGTGATCCATTTTCATTGTTAGATACTAATCTCAAAAGTCTAAAGTCTTCCAATCGAGAGTGAACATGTATCTTCTAGGCAAGCCCGTTACATCCTAGACAGCATCGTCATTTACCATCAGGTGAGATAGTGGTCAAGCGCAAGCCTATCAAACAATTAAAAAAATGTATAATAATTTTATAATATTCTCACATTCTTTAGATTTTTCTGTCCACCCATACCTACATTTATTTTAAATCTTTCGATTATGCGCATGTCCAATACAATTTTCGATCGATTTAATTAATTCATCTTATATAGACTTATTTTTCCTTTTTTTTAAAATAAAGAATAGTATCCTATCTGAGGACCTGAGGACCGTTAAAACTCTCAAGAACCTCAATATAGCTACATTAACTTTGGAATCGCATGAATTAATCGTTCCTTTAAGTATTAATTGCTGGCATCAACCATCTCGTGCATGATCCGGGGAATCGAACCCGCACCGACTTATTGCCGCCGCATTCAGACGTTGATTAAAATCTCTGACTACATTCACACAAAGCCTTACTTTGATATATGTACAAATCTTATGAACCGTCTGTTTCGTCCTGACTACCTCAATGTCTCGCTCCACGAATATCATCTTTATTTCAAAGTAATTAAGTATTAATCAGCGTGTGAGAATAACAGACCTGCCTACCACCTGTCAAGTGATATATTGGCTTTAAATAACATATCTTATTTATGTTGAATCGGAAACAAAATGGGATAAAAAGGTTTTTTATTATAAATAATCGTGCGGCCAGAGTGGGTGGATAACTAAATTTGTACCGCGGCTTGTAATACAAGGTCTGTGAGGCCAGTGTGCTTGTGTGTATTTCTGTATGTCTGTCCGCTATCCAGCCTGCAGATAAATTGAGTCAGATAGTGCCTCTTTCTCTGTTTAAAAAGCTGATTGTGCCTTTTATCAGAGTCATCGATGAATTAATGTCATGCGTGAGCCAAATCTACAACGTATTGACACAGAGAAATGTATAATTAACACCATTTAACACGTTTAAGCGATGCAACATGCTGTGAGCTATTTACGCAAAATGTTAAATAAGTCCATTAAACAGCTGTTCTTTGGAATACTTATTTGAAACGTTTCAGTAGGTAGTATTGCTGATACAAAACATAAAACTACAAAATTGTTTTAAGTTGTGACTTTTATGAAATAAATTTTGAATTTAATATTGAAACATCAGTTAAAAACAATGGAATGTAAATAAACAAATCGGATGTCATTTATATCAGTGGGTAACGTAAATAATGAAAAATGTTTAATTTATTATCGTAAGTCCCCAAATCCACTTGTCTCTGCAAATAATATGAATTTAAATCATAAAAATACAATCCTACCAATACATTATTAGGGCTCCCTTTTCGGACACAAACCGCGGAACCATTAAAAGCGTACATAATTCAACACAGATCGAGTTTTCAGCTCCCGAGTCTATGACACACTCGCTAAATCTCTCGGAAGGCGGTCTCGAAGGCCATAAATTTTTATTTCGTAAATAAAAATAATAAAAATAAATAAAAGCGGTCCTGTGCGCGACCGGAAACATTTGTCCCGCCGCGTCACGGATAATCCGGCCTCTTGATTTATTATTAATTAGCTTAATAGAACAATCTAACGCGTTTGTTTTTTTGAACGGCCTGTATGTTGATTCAAGTGCTTGGCAGAGCAACGTTTTTTTTAGCAGAAACTGCGTATTGGGATTTCATTTCAGGCTTTGCACAACATAATACAATTAGTTGTTGTTGGTTTATAGTACCCATATTTTATTTGGTGACACTGCAACTGTTATGGGCGGCCGTATCACTTAACATCAGGTGAACGACTTGCTCGTCACGTCATTCAATCACATAAAAAAAAAAAAAAAAAAAAAAAAAAAAATTATCAGGACAAGAATCAAAAACAAATCAATAGTAATAAATCGATATATTTTTATAAAGCAGATTTAGCTTAAAAAATAACAAATTATTTACAACGAAATCAATTCTATAAGTGCACTGACTAATGGATTTTTTTTATGCGATTTAATGACGTGACGGGCTAGTCGTTCACCTGATGTTAAGCAACACGGTCGCCCATAACAGTAACAGGAATGTTTATGAAATGTCCAAAACTTCATTAAAATCGTAATTTGAAGAAAAAATATGACATTGTAATGTAAATATACTTTTCTCGCAACTTTCAAACACTCAAGGATCAAGAGTCACTGAATGACGGCCGGTTTTTTTGTACACTGAGTGACACCGCACCTATTATGCAATCGCTCATAAATCTGTCGAGCACTGACGTATACGTGTAATCTTTCCTTTATGACGAGTGATGCATTACTTTACTTAAACCATTGTTTGAGTGATCGTAAATTATGCTTTTTGTTTGTGCAAGATAATGCATCGTGGTAAAACGTCTGTGCTGTAAATCTTTATTAATTGGAGCTTTATTAAAAGTAGGCACGTAGTCAACCTAAAGATTATTGAGTGAATATGAATGATGTGACGAGGGCCTAGCATCGTGTTATCATATTTTTTAAAATTTATTATATTATAGCCTTACATAATAATGTAAATATTATATTCAATTATTATAAAATACATGATAATAGGTATTATTTTTAATTTAGGTTTCATCGATAATTTTTTATCGATAAACACATCTCTACGATTATGGAAACAAAAACATACAGTCAACACAAAAAACTCAGGTGCCTAATAGATAAATAAAAAAATAAATTCAATCGTGAAGGATTTTAAATTTTGGAACGTTTTAATTTTCGTGACTGCGTGACGCGTAGCGGGGGAAGCGGGGCGCGGGGAGGGTACGTACGAGTAACAGCCACGCAAGCTATAAATCTGTCAAAAGTAGGCCCCCGGCGAGGACTTGGACCGTCCGCAAGCAATCTTTGCCTTTAGGAACTCTTTTTGGAGTGGTTTCATATTTAGTGTTTTTATATTTTTGAAGACTTGTAGGTTTTGATTATACGGATGAAGTTGAAACTTTTGGTTTCAGTTAGCAATAAATGCAGGAAATTCAATTAGGTTGGTTGTAAAAGGTGAAGTATATATGTCCCTGTTCATTATCTACACTAAGCAGACGATACAGCTATAAAAAAATATAAAATATAAAATCATTAAAAAAAAGAATGTATGAAATATTTGAAAGTTCGCTAGTTCGTTAGTTGTCTTCATCTACTTACTTATAATTAAATCGACACTTAGCTATTTCTAATTTAACTACTCTAGTGGCACTCTTTGGGGGAGGCCTATGTTCAGCAGTGGACGTTTTCAGGCTGATGATGATGATGATGATGAATTACTCTAGCTTGAATTGGTTCTTGCTAAGTTGGTGTTCAAATAAATAAATAAATATAGTAAGTAGATTACTGAAGTTGGTTTTTGCTGACGCTACAAAAGTGGTAACTTGACTTCCAGTGGATCAACACTGCTCGGCGACAATCTTGTGGCGGTGAAGTAGAGCCGCCTTTTAGGACGGATTTTTAATATTTATATTCGCATTATCTACTTTAGAACATATTAAATAACACAAAATAATAATTACCATTATAAATGGACACACATTACATAGGGTGGAAATACCTACATAGGGTTTGTTTCTTCTTCACAAGCGCACCGGCTAAAGAGATTAAAAATATGAAATAGAAACACCTATTAAGATATAGGAAAGTATCTAGTTGATGCAACTTTTATCCGTGGGAAATCGCGGGGCGCGGCTAGTTGGGTTGGGATAATGTGAAAAGAGATAGGAGAGGAGACCTGTCAAAATTACAGATATTCGACGTTTTCCCAAGGCTCTTCTTTTCTAGAAAGAAAAGAATTGCTCCCAAAAAGGTACCTAAATTACCTACTTATAAGTACCTACTTATAAGTAGGTACTTATAAGTAGTTAAGTATCTACCAGTATTTTTTTACACAGGGAACATAATAAGTAGGTAGGTATACCTAATGTATAGGTATTGTATGTAGCTACTTAGATAAAATTAGACTTTTATTGTAAGGTTTTTTTTTTTTTTTTTTTTTTTTTTATGCGATTGAATGACGTGACGAGCTAGTCGTTCACCAGATGTTAAGCGACACGGCCGCCCATAACAGTTGCAGTGTCACTCGGAACTTTAAATACAATAAAGTTTCGCGTGACACTGCACTGCGCACGTCATCCTGAGACATCACACAGTCTAGTAATCAGATTACTAGACTGAGTGATCAGATCATAAAGTCTCATTTGCCCAGTAATTTCACTAGCTACAATGCCCTTCAAACCGGAACACAGTAGTGCTTGCACACTACTGCTTGGCGGCAGAATAACTGGCAAAGCGGTGGTACCTACCTAGACGAACTTTGCAGGAAAGTCCTACCACCTAGAAAAAAAGTTTAATTCTGTGAGTAATAAATATTTATATAGTTACTACAGTTATATACCTACCTAAGAAGACATGAGGATTAGTCTTGTGTAGTTCATGAACGAAGAATGATTAGGAATGAATTTCCACTACTGAACGAGAACGACATCATCCTTATTAGTTAAAATGTACTATATATTATGTACTATTAGCTCAAAACAGGGTTCTATCCTCAGTGAGGATAGAACTGTTTTTGAAATAAAAAGAAAATATTGCTTTTAATTATAGCGCCACCTATTGGTGGTCGTACTGAAACTCAGCACCTCTGTGTTTGAGGTTATATTTACAACAAAATATTTAATATTTTATGGAGTTAATTATTAACAAAATCTCCTAAATAAAATGAGTTACTCTGGCAGTTTAACAATATTAAGTGACTGCGTGATCCAGGTGAACAAACAATGATCATAAAACATCATGAAGTAGGTACAGACTCTTTGTCAACAATAACACAATTGAATATAGCCTCAAAATTGACTTCTTAACCACCGATTGCTTCAACTTCATTTTCTATGGAAGTATAGGGAATATACGCAAACAAAATACTCACCAGCTTTTATTTCTGAAGAAAACACTCACAAAATTTTACAATAACGTAACAGTGTTGTGACTCAGGTCAACTGCGGACGGTCATAGCTGCGTTCCGAAGTTAACCGAATACGAGCGAAGCCTGGCTTTCGGCCCGCCCCTCGCTCGGTGATACACAATCCTCGCTCGAGTAGAGGCGAGTCAGGCAGCTGATAACGATAGTGGAGGACCGACGCGCGAGATGCATTGAATGCTCACTGCTCAGCTCAGTACGCGCGGCGCGAAATTTAAGGGCTTGTGCAAGGCCAGCGCGAATTCACGTCAAAGCCACAGAATAGATGTATAGTACTAGGCCAAAGCGGGGATGAGTCAGGGGCCGAGCGGCAGGGGCGGTCTAAGTTAAACTGGTTCCAACGCGCAATAGTTTAGGTAATTTATTATTACACTGAATATAAAGGGTATTTTAAAAATCCCCTATACATAAGCCCTCCATTACATTTAATTCAACTACTACACAAAGTTTCATGATCTTATTTAAAGTATTCATTGAATAATCGCTGTTTATTTGTACAGTTTGGAGGTAACTTTGTAATATTTCTATCGAGAAAATTTTATTAATTCGTGTTTTCACTATACATTTGCAGTAGCATTAGTCCTGAACTTTACCATATATTAATTTCAAAGTCATTGTTGCAATATTGTTGACAGGATACTGCTTCAAGCTAAGCCGTTTTAAGCAATTTGGCGTTGTATTGGCTCTTAATTTGCGTTTAGAATGACTTTTTTTTAAAACGCGACTGAATGTTGGTCGTTGCGTTGGTAATGTTGGTATATAAACATTGCTGTTAAAAAATAATTATAGGTAATACAAAATGGTGGACTAACATGTTTAAGTAAAGGGAAGTGAAAATAGAAGTACATTAAAATAGTTTGAATAGGTAGCTTTTGTGATAAAATTAATGAATGTTTCGTGATTTAAAGAAAATATTTAACTTTACTATAACTCGAGGGATGTGTGAGGTATCCGTAAAAGTTATTAATGCAGAGGTAAGTTGAGTAGAAAACATTAGAATGCTAATTGGCTATTAATATAGCTAGCTTGAAATAGTTTATAAGCACTTATTAGGTACTTACCTACTGTGTGTACCTACTTAGGTACCTATAATACCTACCTCCCTACCTATAACCTATAAGTAGGTATTCACAATATAAACTGTAATAAATGATAAATACATGTAGTAGACAATTAATAAATTATTTATTCTAACAAAAATACTACATACGCATCTAAAACTATTACTTATGAATAATAATAATTAATCACTCATTAAAGCCCCGAAAATAACCAGTTTTGGTAACATGTGGACTCTATTTTAAGAGTCTACAGATATAGTCTACCTGATACCTGATAATGAAAACAACCAATGATTGCTTCTTTACTTTTTAAAATATAAAAGAGAGCCTCTTTTATATTTTTTTGATTAATATTAGTTAGGTACTTTGTGCAAAACATTATTTTATATCATTTCTGTCCGTAAAATCCACCAACTATTTAGCAGGTTAACAAGTTTTAGTTCGACTTCTACTGGATAGATGGCGTTACTTGTATCGAAAGCCTCGAAACCAAAGTGGTCAATTGATGCATAACAAGTGTTATTATTATTATGAGCATGCTAAAAATATGTAACTACTCATTTTTGTTATTTGATAACTTTAGAAACACTAAAAGAGGAAATCGTATAATCTAAATAAAACTTAACAAGTTTATTGAGAACAGATTGTTTTTAGCACTTTTACCCCTTATCTACGAAAAGTAGGGTAACCTTATAAAAGTAAGTAATTATAATCATTTGTAAAATAATGATTTGTATTATGCAAATCCAATAATAATTAGGTAATTGCAAGTCAATAAACCTTCAGCATATACCAGACTGGCAAAAACTGGGAATTACATGTAATTCAAGAATGTTCAGTTACCTACCTACTCAAAACCAATACAATTTACACATAGGTGCTTAGAACAGAATTACTTTATTGAATTTAATGAAATGTTATTTTACTGAAGACCACGAGTTCGTTTACATCGACCATCAGACTTATTCAATCCCAAACAAAAATCCAAGGGCAATTTAACACAATAACAATTTTATGGCGGCATAAAATGTTGATATTTGAACTACACTCTGAACTACACAACTACACTCGCTGATGACAAATCTTCAAAAAACTCGATCTAACTAAAGTCATCCCATCCTTTATTTATTAATAAAATGTACCAGAGCAAATTAGATAATCAACGTCAAAAAATACCCCGAGATATAACGAAAACACCTCTCATCTCCCTAGATTGAAGGGAGGGGAGTGTTATGGCCCTGGCAATCTAACTTGGCTCGTTGTCGCGCCGTTAGTGTTGCCAGCCTCGCCCGAATTCCCGACAAATAAGGTGAGCTCATCAACAGAAACTTTTAATAAATTGGCAAGACAGTGGTGTTTCGTGCATTTTTGGGGTCGTTGCATTCTGGATTAGAAAACTTCGAGAAGTACCGTGTGAAAGTGGATTTAATAAGGCGTGGCTAAGGGATAAGTTTGGAGAATGGTACAGCAATTTGTTCTGTTAAATAGAATTTACAAAGTTAGGTAGACATTGTTTAAGCTTAATGCCTGGATCTGGATCTAATGACTGTCTGTTTTTTGCATCTGCATTTTTGCATTATTTAGAGAAACAATTGTTATTCAGCTCTCATGAAATGTCTTTGTAGCTACTTTGTAAATGGCATACCATTTTGTTAAATGTAACGCCTAAAAATGATTTGGGAAAAATATGCACGAATCATCATCATACCGGTAGACGTCCACTGAGCGCCACTTTGAGCGGCTGCTTGCCTCTTGCATACAACGATTCTGCGATTTGCGGGGCCACCCTTTCGATTTAGCAAGGTGCCGGCCTACGCTGTATCTCCTAGTTCATGGTCGCCAATTGAAACCTTTCTTCCCCATAATGAATAGGAAAAGAAATTGAAAGTCCCAATACCTTACCCTTAGTATCTATGCCACTTTGTCTGTCTTGACTCTACAGCTCTACCGTCCTGTAGCTTAGGTAATTAAGCCACTGTTTTGGGACGAAGACATATACGCTTTTTTATTTTCTTAATCGGCAGGACATAACACACATTCGCAGTTCTTACTAAAAAAGTAGAGTCAAAACAGTTAGCGCGTAGGTATTGGGGGTATTTTGACCCTATCTGTAACTTATCACTCGTCTACTGTCAGTTTAACTGAGCCCTATCTGTAGCTAACCAATGGAAAACACTAGAGGAGTAGTTCATCTCTACGTCACGTCATGTCATCAGCTCACTGCTGGGACAGGGCCTTTTCTCACGTGGATAATCTACCGCGCTGGCCAAATGCGGGTTGGCGGATGACACACAGTTCTCAAATTTCTTCAACGTGTTTTCCTTCACCACAGTGTGAGCGGGCGCAAATTCATTGGGCCGAGCGGGATGTGATCCTGGGTCTTTCAGTTTGAAAGTAGCACAGAGTAGTAACCGCTGAGACGTACTCGCTTTACCACCTCTATGTGTAGCTTATTCCTTTCTATAACATAGGCGTTTACTTTGGTCTAGGTTCAAGGTTGAGTCTAGGCTATGCCAAGTCTTCAAGGGCGTCCATTAGCATAGTTTATCTAAGATTTACCTACGGCTGGTGTCAACCTGTCGAATGGTAGCGATATGTTCCAAACATTATCAGGGCTAAAACTGGCGAATCGTCTTTACAATTTACTATCTATTGCATACTATGTAGGTACTTGTGTTAAGCCGAAAATGCAACAAAAAGTGGGACGACAGCAGATTTTTAATTATGCGGAACATAACTTTCGGGATCAATGTGGCATGAATCGTCTGTCTATAAGGACATGGAACGCTGGGTCAAATGTCATAACTACCTTATGTACCTACATTGCAAGAAACATGCACGAGGTTAATTTTGTAAAGTTGCGAATCTATTAATGGTTATTCGAGATACTTTACAAATTAATGAATTAAATTAATTATAAAATCAACTAAAATGTAATTCGCACTCAAACAGTGCACATAATTTATAGCATCCAGCTCAAGTGCACAGCCCATATCGTCGTTCTAGATTTTTCCGTCAGTCTGTAAATCAATCCGTCAGATTTACCATTGATTGATACGTTGATTGACGTATCGATCGGATTGACATCGATACGCAGAGATAAATGGAAGGTCGGCAAATACGCACTTCAATTCTCCAAACAGATAAGTATGCAGATGCTCGTGAAAATGTTGATAGCTGTGAAATTTAACTCTATTGGATTACTTGAAAACTGATGTATCAGCGGGTTCAAGTAATTATGCCGTCTGCACTGAAGTTTGACCGCTACTAAATTCACATTTATCTTTCTATGATGTACCTACCTACTGCAACTGCAGCGTAACGTACCTACCAGATAGATGAGTGCGAATTTAAGAGCTGTCAAATTTTAGTGCAGACTAGCTTTTGCCCGCGGCTTCGCACGCATGTATTATGTTATTTCTACGTTTAGGTAGTCTAATAATAGCTTAGTTCATGCATTTTCTCTATACCAAATCACAAAATCCACAAAACTTTTCCGAAGCTCAGCACGTATTAGCAGATTAGGTAGCACACGTGTAAAATTGTTGTTTAGGTTGTAGGTAGGTATGGCTTTTCACGTGTCATCAGATCACCTACACATTGATAAAATAGTCAGTTAGAAACTGCAAATCATATGTATGTACCTACTTAGACCTACCTTATACTTAGCCGTTAGTTTTTTTAAATATACGGTAGATCTAGGCATCTAACGAATAAAAGTTCTATGGTATACCTACATACCAGTGATACGTTCGATCTTTTCCTTGTCATTTTCACTTCAACAGATTGTTCTTGTGTTTTCACCATAAAAACCGTTCAAGTCTTGATAAGAGGTTCCAGTAAATTTTGTTTAGGTAGTAGGTATACCTACTTAAGTACTTACCTATTTGTTAGGATACTAATATTGGGTAGTATGTATCTCATACAATATCCAATGGCAATATCGATTCGTACTTCATATGTATTCCTAAGTAGTCTGTGGTTCCGAAAAGAGGTAAACGTCAAGAGGACAGTGACATCTGACACTTGAGAAAACCCGTGTGAAGCTGTCACTGATTATTATATTATTGGTGATATTTTGATAAGCATTGCAATATTATTTTAATAAATCTTAATATGATTAATCCAAGTTACGCTTTCATTTCTGAGATAAGGATAGGATCCTTTTATCTCAGAAGTGGGATAAACAAACAAGCCCACTATCTAGTTTTTTTTTACGAACATTGAATTCGTAATGTATTGTTGTGTACCGTACCGACCGGAATTTTCATGGAAAACCAACAACGAATACGAAACAGACGATTCACAGGCGGACAGCGTAAGACGGAGTTTACAGTCGTCAGCGGAGTCATGTCATGCCAGTGGAAACGGAGAATACATGACCGACGACATTAATACAAAGTTGTTAGCGTCAATGTTGTCAGCATCCAGAAACCGTCGACCTGGGGCTGATTAAGAGGTGACAGTTAACTAGAAGACTGAAGTCAGCACGGTGTGAACTGGGGAGTACTTACATAATCTTATATGATGGTAAAAATAAAATATTTTAAATGTGTGGCATATTGCTTCTGATGTAGCTTTCATTTCGTTTGTTATAGATACAAAGTTGTCTGAAGCAAAGTCTGAGGCGATGTTGTCAGCACCCAGAAGCTGACTAAGAATTGAAGGTTGACTGTAAGAGTACCTAGAAGCTAAGTACCTATGTGGCGTTTGGCGTTAAGTGGTACTACCACAGATAGGTAGTAGTAGTAGGTCCTAGCTGGGTTCAGAGTGAAAATGCTCAATAGAAAAGTAGGTGTTTAATAATTAAGAACATTTCCAATAATCGTTGCACAACCACTCATTAGCACGCTTAGTATGTCGCACTGGCCTTTGCCTGCCTCAATGGCACGAGTCCACACGGTCTTCATTAGCCTCATAAAGGAGTTGCCAGCGTCAAAGAAGATGGAGACACGTGGCGTGGGCAGCTGCAGAGCCGGCCCGTGGTTGAGGGTGGTGGAGGAATTTGAGGTTCCCAGGGGAAGCTCTCGGAGCATAAATGCCATAGGTAGACACTGATTTTAATCTCAGTTAGTGATTTAGCTCACAGTTACTATAGTAGTACTAGGCTGGTGTCCAGAGTAAGAAGCAAGCAACAAATGGCCTTGCTCCGGCATCGCAGCTATTTATAGTCCGTTGCTACCAACTGCAGTGGTTTACACACCGTAGAACTTTGGCTGGTTATTAATCTGAGTTTTGGCTGGAATAAGTGCAACAGCAGAAGAAGTGCAAAGGCATACATGCAAGCGGTGCGTGGAAGTGACAAACAGATAAAATAGTAGTATGGGTACAAAAATGTTGGTTTCTGTTACTGTTTTGCAGTTTTATTTTGTTAATTGAAATGAACTTACTTAAGATATTAATAACGTCACTCCTAAGCTGACTGTCAGAAGTGACAGTAATCTAGGAGTTAAGTATGCATTGAGCATAGGCTATGAAGGATCAGTGCAGAATTGAATGATGTTTGGCAACCGATGCAGCACAGATGTTCCTAGATAGCAGACTATGCAAAACTGAGATTGCGTTAAATCTAATACAACGCGAGCATAGGCTATGATAAATCAGTGCAGAAATGAAATTGAATGGTGTTGGGAAACTAATGCCGCACAGATGATAAATAGATCATAGCAGACTATGCAAAATTGAGAATAACTAGATCTGGTTATGAGCAAAGTTTGTTATGAGTGGTCAGTGCAGACAACGAATGGTGTTGGGTAACCAATGCCGCACAGATGATCATAGATCGTAGCAGACTATGCAAGATTGAGAATAACTAAATTAAAGATCTGGTTATGAGCGAAATTTGTTATGAATGATCAGTGCAGACAATGAATGGTGTTGGGTAACCAATGCCGCACAGATGATCATAGATCATAATCAGACTATGCAAGATTGAGAATAACTAAATTAAAGATCTGGTTATGAGCGAAATTTGTTATGAATGATCAGTGCAGACAATGAATGGTGTTGGGTAACCAATGCCGCACAGATGATCATAGATCATAATCAGACTATGCAAGATTGAGAATAACTATATTAAAGATCTGAATATGAGCGGTCAGAGGCTTACCACTACAAACTTATAAAAATCATGTATCACAACAGTAATTTTTCATGGTTACAATAATAATACTCAGATTCGTACCATGAACTTATAAAGTATTATTATTATTTTATTCCTGCATAATGATAAGAAAGAAAAATGACAATCTATTACTTCTATATGGGAGAACGAGGCATCTTCATTTTTATACAGTGCTATCACTTTTGCATTTGTTGGTGTCAAAATAGCGTCACGGTGTGACATGTAGCAGTCAGGTCTTGAAAACCGGGTTAATTTTCGAACCAGAATCCAGTCGATTTTCAAACTGGTTAACACCTATGTATACAGGGAAACGGTTTGTGAGTTAGGTAACCTTGTTATTGTTACATTTATTTTCCAAGCACTTTCTAAGTAATTATTTTCATATATATTATGACTTTAGAATATGCATAATTTACATTAGTAAATCACCAACCCAGTTTGTCACATTGTACCACATATTTCATCACACTAATTAAAAGCATTTGGTAAAGTTTCATTTACTATAAAGGATGATTAAAAGATTATTTTTGATGTATAAAATGTGAAACTGTAAAAAAAATGGTCTTAAGCTAAATTTAGGTAACAACAGTTTATCCATTAGGGGCATACAATAACTATGCTTAGGTATAAGCTAGTGATGTACCTACCTAAAATTATTATTGAACTAATGATGCTGAATAACTAATGGTAGTTTTTGCTGACGATACAAATGCCATTTTATCAATGAAGTCCACTGCTCAATTACATAACAAAATAAATGAGGCACTGGTGAGTTTTCATATGTGGTTTGAGGTAAACGGTTTGGTGCTTAACACCAGTAAAACAAACCTGATACTATTAAAAACAACAGCAAGAAACAAGGAAACTTTACATATTAAACTAACAGCATGGTGGGTTGTGTGAGCGTGTTCAAGTTTTCAGGAGTGAGTATAGATGAACATCTCAACTGAAAAGACAAAATAAAAGCTATTGAGAGTTCTGTAAGTTCAGCCTGTTATGCCATTCGAAGTTTGCGTGATGTAGTGACTATAGCGCAATTGAAATCTGTGTACTTTTGCCCTGGTAGAATCGAAACTGCGTTACAGTATAATGCCTTGGGGAAACAGTTACAACTATAACACAGAAGCAGCCTTAATAATTCAAAAAGAGCTATAAGGACAATGGTACACATAAAGCAGACAGAATCTTGTAGAGAGCATTTTGAGAGACTGGGTATTTTGACTGTTCCTTATTTGTACATATTGGTAATCTTCACAGATTTTATAAAAAGAAAAAATAACCTTGTGGAGACTGATGAAGAACGAAGCTTATGAGAAAGTACTAGGCGAAAAGATTATAAAAAGTAATTTTACTCCACGTTTGCGTATAGCCCAACACAGTGAACTTTCCAAGCTGTGACGCTGTTTAACAGTTTGCCTGGTGAACTTAAAACTATTTACAATAGGTATCAGATTCAAAATAAATTAAAATCGTACTTATTCAGGAAAAAATATTATTCTATAACTGAATACTTGGATGATAGTAACAAGCAAGTATAGACATTTGTTAAATATTATGTAGTGCTTTTAGGTATCGAATATTGAAATTGTATTATTATTACCATATGAGATGACTTATTTTAATGTGTTATTATGTAGGTATGATATTTCGGCACAACTAATAATTATTCTTGAAACAAATGAAATGAAATGAACACAAAACAAGAAAAATAAAACAATACTAAGTAGTAACCAAAAGTATAATAAATTTTATATTATTTTATTATTGATAACACCAAAAATAAAATTAGTTCCTACACAACAAACAACTTGTTTTCTAGTCTATAGGTAATTTCAAAAACCCTTTTGTGGTAATGAAAGTTATCAACCAGTCTTTAAGATGATACTTAAATTTATTATTACCCTCTATACATTTCAAGAGAGGTATTACCTAAGTTATATTATTATAACCCTAACAGCACTATAAAAGTCATGGTGTTATTGATTTGAGGAATACAGCTTGCTTTTTGCTTAGGTATTGCAAAGATTACCAGTGTCGCTAGATTGTACAAAAAAAGAGTTCTTGATTATTTCTGACAAAAAGTACAAACCAAGACATTTATGATCACTAGATTTGACAAAGTTCAATATTACTTGCCATCAAATAGTTCATGGTATGCTTTCAGTGGTATTTAAGTGGTGGTAGGCCCCAGTACAAAAAAAATAATGGTGTTGGGTAACCAGTGCCGCACAAATGACAGTAGGTCATTTCAGACTGAAAAGATAAGATTGATTGAGATGATATTGATCGATATGAGATTGTTGTGAGATCGATGGAGATCGATATGACATCGATATGAGGTCGATATGAGATCGATATGACATCGATATGAGATTGTTGTGAGATCGATATGACATCGATATGAGGTCGATATGACATCGACATGACATCGATATGGCATCGACATGACATCGGTATGACATGGATATGACATCGGTATGACATGGATATGACATCGGTATGACATCGATATGACATCGATATGAGATCGATATGAGATGGATATGAGATCGATGTGACATCAATATGACAGCGATGTGAGATCGTCGAGATCGTCATAAATCAAAAGAGACCGTTATAGATCGAATGAGATCGTTATAGATCATTATAGATCGAAAGAGGAGATCGAGAGACATCGAATGAGATCAGCGGAGATCAGATCAGGAGATCAGATGAGATGAGGTGAGATTAAGATTGAGATTGAGATGAATCAAATGGATCAGATGGATCAGATGGATCAGATGGATCAGAAGGATCAGATGGAGCAGATGGAGCTGATGGAGCTGATGGAGATGACGGAGATAACGGAGATGATTGACTTGTAAAAGTGCTAAAATATCCTATTAGCAATAAAGAATTTGAGTTTGAGTTTGAGTTTGATGACGGTGATGACGGTAATGACGGAGATGACAACAGCGATAAAATGAGATGAGAACGGCAACGAAATGAGATGAGAACGACGATGAAATGAGATGAGAGAACGGCGTTGAAATGAGATGAGAACGGCGATGAAATGAGATGAGAACCACGACGGAATGAGATGAGAACGGCGATGAAAAGAAATAAGGACGGCGACGAAATGAAATTTAATGAAAACGGCGATGAAATGAGATGAAAACGGCAATGGATCGACATGAAAACCACATGAAACGGAAATGAAACGGGAATGAAACAGAAATGAATCGGAAATGAATCAGAAATGAATAGGAAATGAAACGGGAATGAAACGGGAATTTATAGATTGGAAAGAAATGAAAAAAAAAAGCTGGAGATGAAATAGAGATGAAGCTGGAGACGAAGATGGAAATGAACCTGGAGATAAAGATGGAAATGAAGCTGGAGATGAAGATGGAAATGAAGCTGGAGATATAACTGGAGATTAAATATATAGAGAAGATCAGATTAAATTTTGTCAAGGTTGTGAGAGGACTCACCTTTTAGAGGATGGCCGAGCTGTTAGGATACTAATATTGGGTAGTATGTATCTCATACAATATCCAATGGCAATATCGATTCGTACTTCATATGTATTCCTAAGTAGTCTGTGGTTCCGAAAAGAGGTAAACGTCAAGAGGACAGTGACATCTGACACTTGAGAAAACCCGTGTGAAGCTGTCACTGATTATTATATTATTGGTGATATTTTGATAAGCATTGCAATATTATTTTAAGAAATCTTAATATGATTAATCCAAGTTACGCTTTCATTTCTGAGATAAGGATAGGATCCTTTTATATTATTTAGGCAGTTTAGAAAAATACAAAACAAACACACATTGGTCAGTTTTTCACATCCGCGCGCTCGTCGTTCCAAAGAGTATCTTTGTTGCATTCACCACATTTTTTTTTTACTTTCATAAGTTTGACTCCATACGAATTGAGTATTTAGCCAGTGTCAAAAATAAGATTATATAATACTTACTTTACAGCTGGAGTATTGCATTAACCTATACGATGCGTACTTAATTAGTTTTGTTAATACTAATTAGAAATCACAAGTATTTACGTACGCCACTGTAAAAAGAGTTGCCATTTATATTATGTCCGGTATTTACCACGTTGTCTCATTCCCACTGCACTTTCAACATAGTGGTGGGAGTGAGAAAATAACATGTGTACAAAGCTCTAATCAGATTCACTTTTGCAAAGAATGTTATATTTTTAGGGTTCCGTAACAGTTTTAAAATAAAGGAACCCTTATAGGTAACTGTACTTACCTAATAATATTAATAATATGACATTGATAATACTGTTTTTTTATTATTTGTTTTTATATTGTATACATTAAATGACTTTTTTTAAAATATTTTATTTGTAACGCCTTAGACGCTTTTTTGTACTGTTATGTTACAAACTGTAAAATAAATTGAATTTGAATTTGAATATGAATTTGAGGTAAGATCACTTTGTTGTCCGTATGTTTGTCTTTCTAAATATCTGTCGAGACCATTACTTATTTTAGGAATAACGGAAAGAATTAAGCTGAAATTGATATATATGATCAATTAATTCAAATACGGCTATCAACATCATCATCATCATCATCATCATCATCATAATCATCATCATTAACAACAACGTCCTGAAGACGTCCACTTTCAAAGACCTTTCTTCTTCTTGCCAAATTCTAATAAACTTTACAACTTGTCCGTAGAGCCAAGCGATTACCACCAAAAAAGAAAAAAGAAGTTTAAATTCTGATTGCATAAATACACCCAAAGATATAATTAACCTTCTTGGAGCAATCGAGTAACCAATAATTTTTACTCTAACCTGTGGTTTGTCCCAAATAGAATATAACTGCTTAGTTTGTTCATTGAAAAGCCCACAGACCTAAAATATTTTAACTATTAAAACTGATTTACTTACGTAAAAGAAGAAGAAGAAGAAATCAAAATCGAACGTTACACGGCCATGTTGCTAATTCGAGGATCTTACCATAAAGTATATTATACTTACCTATATCTAAGTACCCTTAGAGTATAGACTAAAAGCATAGAGAGAACTTCATTATCTGTCAA
Source organism: Ennomos quercinarius (assembly GCA_910589525.2). NCBI lineage: Eukaryota > Metazoa > Arthropoda > Insecta > Lepidoptera > Geometridae > Ennomos > Ennomos quercinarius. Next base: position 18,857,108 of record OU342492.1, on the reverse strand, counting down.
GCGTACCACTTTTTTGGACACTTTTTATAAGAATTGGACACTTTGATGTGAATGAGTCTGACAGATTTGTATAGAAAAACCTTAGAGTATAGACTAAAAGCAAAGAGGGATCATCAAAACGATAGTATATTTGTACTGCTCACACGTATCGCTACGTCAGTGGCGAAGGAAAGAAACAAACATATAGTAATTAGCTACACTTGCGAAATTTCACCGTACCATTTTTTCGACTCGAGTCAACTGTTTTTTCTGTTTGACTTTTCGCAAGCGTAGCTAATTACTTTATGTTTGTTTCTTTCCTTCGCCACTGACGTAGCGATACGTGTGAGGAGTACAAATATAATATCGTTTTGATGGATATCTCTATGCTTTTAGTCTATACTCTAAGTAAGTACCCTTTTAAAACATTTTTCATAAAATATTTCGTATCATTGGCTAAGTACAAATGTCGTCTAATGCCAAAATAAAAAAAACATCTATTTTCACACTATTAACATTTGTTGGTATATGTATCTATTTAACTTCTAAAATGCTAAACAAACCTGTAAAAATATAAATAGGAAACCTATAAAATGTTTTGATTCTCTTAGAGTAGCGGTACTAATATTACTCTTTGGTCATATCCATTCTCAGAGTCTTTTTCTTTAATCTTTGCCTCCAGATAAACATGTGGCACAGAGTGTAGTCGATTGTTTTTTTTTCTAATCGGTGACAATATGTGGTAACTTACAACCACAGCTTACAACTTACCGTTATGGCGGAAACAGTAGCCCACTTAAAAAAAAAACTTACCTAAAACCTTTACCTAAAAACCTAACTTAGTAACGTACCTAAAACCTTCCCATTCATTCAATAACGCATTTAAAAATATTGATAGACAGAGAAGAGTTAGTTGTATGAAACGTGCGCTACACTTATACGTGTAGCACACGTTTCATACAACTAACTTTTTTCTCTATAGGAGTCCCATCTCTTCAGCGTAAGCGGTTATTTACTCTATGCTTACTATAAGTAACCAAAAAAAAAACCATCAAGCGGCCATGTTGTTTAAAACTCCGATTCGTTCCGTAATGAAATCTTAATAATTGTCATCAAATTTTTTTAAACGATATTTTAATTTTAATATATCCTATGTTAAGCGCCGGTTATTTCTAAGCATATTAATAAAAACCGCATGAAAATCCATTCAGTATTTTAGGAGTTCAGTCATAACAAACAAACAAACAAACAAACAAACAAATAAACAAACAAACAAACAGACAAAGTGTTTAAAAAGTGGCTTAACGTGATCAGCGGCTAATTTTAAGCCAACCTGTGTAATTTTTTTGTTGATATCTTGCAATTACAGACTTTTTTATCTCTACAGTTTTATTATATGTATAGATAGATGGGCATAATATATATTGTCTTATTACTACGTTGTCAATCAATAAATGTTCAATTTAATGTTTTAGATAGCTTCTGTGGTGTGGTGGTAGAGTAAGTCAGCTCATAGCCTAGAAGGATGTGAGTTTGATTCCCGCGACAGGACAAGTATTTGTGCACAAAAAAGTGCAAATACTTGTTCCGTGTCTTGGTGTTGTGGGACCATGGTCCTCGTAGTTCCTGGGTCCCCATACAGGGAATCCTAGTTAGGTCCAGGATCTAATTTTTAAATGCGAAACAATTTATTTTTCTTGTTACAAAACTCATGAACTTTACGGTAATTACCTACTTGTTTATCACAAGTCAACGATAAAAGTTATTAAAAAGACTATACTTAATTATTTATCGTCATAATTATCACGGGCGGGATCTGAACCCGCATGCATCCATCCCTAAAACCGATACATGTCTACCGTGACAGTACGCTAAGCAGGCGACACTGCTAATATTTTAAATTATAAATATTTAAATAAAAAAACATAGGTATGGCTGAATTGAGAACCTCTTCCTTTTTTAAAGTCATCATCATCAGCCTGAAGACGTCCACTGCTGAACATAGGCCTCCCCCAAAGAGCGCCACTTTGAGCTGCTGCTTGCCTCCTGCATCCATCGGTTCCCCGCGGCTTTCACCAGGTCGTCGGTCCACCGAGTGGGGGGCCGGCCTACGCTGCGTCTTCCGGTTCGTGGTCGCCACTCAAGAACCTTTTTTACCCATCGGTTGTCAGATCTACGAGCGATGTGGCCTGCCCATTGCTATTTCAACTTGTCAAGTTTTTGATGTCAGTTGACAGTATTTAAAATAGAAGAAAGAAAGAAAATTATACGTGTTAGTAACTATGTATAATATTTTTTCTTATTATAAAAATTAAGAATACATATCCAGCTTACGTACCCTACCATATAACAGGGGCACGACCATTCCATCAACATTAAACTGAAACTTAATAGCAATGGCGTTTCTAACGCGTAATTAGCCCTTGTAGTAACAGCTCTTTAGGCGGCTTACACGCGTTTTGCCCTTAACGCCCTATCACCGACCTATTAAGCCCATCGGAGGACCACTTCGCGGCCTTAAATGCGATAAACCTATTTGTGAAAAGAGGGTAGTTTGGTAGATATGCTCTTATTTGGGAGGTTGAAGTTAAAGGCCAAGTGCGAGTTGGATTTGCAATATAGAATTTCAGTCACTATTGAATTAGGGACCTATTTTATTTAATCTTATTACAAATGAAAGTATGTATGGAACTCTCGTGCCGCGAGTCTGTCTCGTTCTTGGCCGGTTTTATATATTTACAATTGTCAAAAAAATGCTTTACAGCTATTCTTACCAGTTCAAAGCGGAAATATTTCGTTGCTGTCGATAGATAGTTAAAAAAAATATGGTATTTAATCACTGGTAATTTTTTTTGTTTAAAATTTATAGGCATGGCATAGTCGGTCCACTCTTTGGCATTTAGTACAATAGCAATAAGTAGGTAGTAATTAATTAATAGTAGGTAAGTAATAGTAGAAAAGATACAAAATTAATTATGTATAAACACCACAAACCACAATACCTATACAGTACCTACTTTACACTTTGATATACCTTATTGTAGTTGTTTACTGTTATGTTTAAGTGCCATGAAATGGTGCCCAGCACAGCAGATTTTCAGCCCCACTTCGAAGTGGTCCACCAGCAGACCAGCAGAGAATTTGCCATTTATAGCTCATCATCATCATCAACAGCCTGAAGACGTCCACTGCTGAACATAGGCCTCCCCCACAGTGCGCTACTTTGAGCGGCTGCTTGCCTCTTGCATCCATCGGCTCCCCGCGGTTTCCACCAGGTCCACCTAGCTCATAATTTTGACAAAATATGCACATAGTCATATTAAAAACCTACAATGAATACGATATCTAATAATTTTATAATCAAAATACTAATGACACAAGTTTCCAATACACATAGGGCCCACATTTCGACTCTACTGTTATCACACCCTATAAAGAGCCCTTTATTTTAATGACCACCGCACTGTGGCAGATTTAATCGAGCCGAGAGCCAATACACGTCCGCTCCCGATGACAGATAGCGACGAAATGAATTTAAAAATGTAACGTCTTGGCTGCGTGTGCGCACGAAATTCTGTAATGAGCAGGTGGGAGCTATCGGGGACTTGTCTACTTAGTGTCCTCGCTAGGACATAGCAATAATTAGTGCTGCTAATATTTTGTGTCACTTAACGCTTTGCCGATGTTAATGTTAATTTAATGGTTGTTAACCCATGGCTTTTTTAATGGTAAAAGTAGGCAATTTTGGTTCGAATAACTTGGAAAGATGTCGGCCGAGCGGAGTTCAACGGTTGATGCGTGGGAGAGTAAGCTGCATGAGCCACACTGTGCTACGTGCGTATCTACTGATAGTACTAAAAATAAATACTTACTTCAACAAAACAGAGTACTTTCTCTACATATTATGTATTTCACACGATTCATGCGCTCTTTCTTGCCGTATACCTGCAAAATGTGGAATGAGCTGCCCCTAGCGGTCTTTCCGCAGAGTTATAACATGGAGTACTTTAAAAGGAGGGTTAAAAGAGTCCTACAGGGTAAGCAACGCATTGGTGACGCCTCCTCGGGTGTTACAGATGTCTATAGGCTACGGTGACCACTTCCCATCAGGTGGGCCGTATGCTTGTTTGCTCCCTTTAACATAAAAAAAAATTATCTGTTTGGCGTTTATTTGTTACCTACTGTAGTCAACGGTCAGAATACTATATACCTATGTTAAAGATTACCGTATGTAGACACGAAACAAAAAGTGTTCAAAAAACAAAACAGTTGCAAAAAATGTCTGCCGCCGCCGCCGTATCGCAGTCCGCAATCCTCTCACATTGGCGAATAAAAACTGTGGAGTGGCCTTTTTTGTCCCAAAAATGTACGGCAATATTTTTCCCAATAGCCATGGCCATAAAATAAAGACTTTTTATTTTATTTTTATTTGTCATTATAATTAATTATGTGTATGCAGAGTAAAGAAATCCCGCGGCAATAAGTGTAACTAATTTTTACAGCAGTCGGCCGTGTGACCATTTGTATCAAATTTTTGTAATTTTTTTGGGAGATGGTGTATATCTTTTTAATAAAAATATATACCTTTAGGGTACGTATTACGTAACGTACGTTACATCGCTTTGCATAAAAAACTAAGCACCTGCACACGTCGCGAACTCCCTGTCGTATTGCTATCTTCTTTTTTTTTCGAATGGAAAATTAAATGCGTTGCTCCGATTTAAAAAAAAAATTGTCATATGTCCCTCTATTATTAACTACATTATGAAGTAGGCGCAAAAAAAAAATCTCTAAATAATTTCAAGTATTTCAATGCAAGTGCAAAAACTTATACGTACTTCATTCAGTTGTCCTCGTAGACACACAGCCAATAAAAGCGAACAAACATTTTGTTTGCAGTTGCAATGCCACTCAGTTGGGTTTCACTGTCATACTGAGCTATCAGTAGTCTAGTAACTTATCCCATTTTCTTATAACTAAATAGGCCCGCATTTGAAAGCAATTTCACCTGATGGAAAGTGACGAAGCGGTCTACGATGGTATGCTTGCCTAGAAGTACCTATTTACTCGCGACTTGAAGAGCTCCAGATCTTTATCCTACTTCCCACTTAACCTACTAATATTGTAAATATAATTAAATAATATTATAAATGCGAAAGTTTGTGTGTGATTGTTTGTTACCATTAATCTCCGTAACTACTAAACCATTTTTGATGAAATTTGGAACGCAGAGAGCTTATATGCTGGATTAACACATATAATACTTTTATCCGCGGGTGTAACAACTGTGCGCAACTAGTAAATAATAAAATTATTGTAGCGCAACACCGACTCCACACATCCCATGTTCTCCTCCCAAGGCAGGGCAGTAGAGCACGGCCAGTCGCGTAAATCTACATCAACATTGTGACCTGTCGTTTTGTTCGTTCACTTAAGATGCTGTCTGACCACTGACCACCTGACGGCGACGGTATCGCCTTAACTTTAGGGACTTATGTATTTGAAAAACTGGTTCGAAATAGCGAGTTTGAATAATCAATTGAGTTGCAGTATTTTGAAAAATTTTAAATGTGATACCCTCACACTTTGGCTGTGGGGCCCCGGCGGTGTAACAATAGGGCCAGCTCATCTCTTCCCGAGGCTGCCATAGGAGCCGGCTAAGGGAATATCCAGGGAACGGGCAGCAGCATTCTCCTTTGTACATTAAAATCTTCTGCGATCACCAGCAAGCCGCCTACCAAGAGTGGTGATAATGGCAAACCTCTGTATGATATTTAAAAGCTTCCAAAGCGGCGTTTTATGGGAAGGCCTGTGTTCAGCGGTAGACGTCTTCCGGCTGTTGAGATGTGACCCCCACACCCACACTAGGTGGATGCACTGACCACCTGGTACAAAACCACGGAGATCCGATGAATGCAGGTGGCAAGCAGCCGCTCAAAGTGGCGCTCTGTGGGGGAGGCCTGTGTTTAGCAGTGGAACTCTTCATGGTACCCTCAAAAAGTATCAGACGCTACTCACATTATGTCAAACTGAGGGATATTATTTGTGTGAAACTTTACCATAAAGTAAACGATCTGTTGATCAGTTAGTGGATCTTGGCAGGATTGTAATTTTACTGGATCAAATTACTGCACCAGCGAGCTAAAGCCGTTCTATACAAGGGTGTTGGGCTGGCAGGAAGTATATTAGATAAATAGATAATATTATAACTGTTATCATATGGATGCACAAATGCGCATGTATCCTAAGCGGTGCGGCCGTGCAGCCCTCTGCAATAGTAACCGGCATCATTTTCTTCTAGCTCATTTTCCTATAGATGTAGTATATAAATATTCATAAATCATGTATAAGCCCTCGAATACTCAAAACTGGTACCGATATTTGAATTCAAAAAAAGTTTATTAGAAATCAAATCCATATGAATTTCCACGTTTCGCAACGCTTGGCTGAAAACGCGGCGCCCGGTGATGGGCTATATCGCATCGCTGTCAATCTCTCTATTTAAATCTAGAACGCGCTGGCGTTTGACAGCTTGTCAGCTGATTTTGACGGTGCAACTGTCATAACTGACGGGCGACGCGCGCCGTTGACGTCTGCCGATAACATTCTCCGATGTTTTGGATTTAGAATGCGGGATTTCAGTGTTTTTATTTTTAAGCTGTATTTTCAAACGGTAGTGAATAAAAATGCTTTATCCGTTGATATTCACTTGTTTCTATTAAAACTTACGTAATTAGTCAGACATTTCGCGTTAGATGTTTTATTACCCATAATCAGTAATTAAAGGTCAACATGGCAGTTACAGCATTTGCATGGCACGCATTTACATAACCATTAAAACTGCTGAAAAAAATACAATTACCGATACCACGGAATCTCTTCCACAAGACCGTAAATTATGAATTCCCCAACTCCTTGCAACAAAGTAGCATATTATACGATTCAACATGACTCAACTAGCTGCGCCCCGCAGTTTCACCCGCGGATAAAACGTACCCTATGTGTTAATCCAGTAAATAAGCTGTCTCTATTCTAAATCACGAACTAAATCCTTCATCTCCATTCCTTCATCGGACTACAAGACGCACCGAAACTCGGCATCTTTATATCGGTACTTAAACTTTATAGTGCGTACAGCAAATGAGTGGAATACCTTGCCGTCGTCCTTGTTTCCAGCTAACTATAACCTGGGAGTCTTCAAGCTAAGAGTCAACAAGTATCTTCTAGGCAAGCATGCACCACCGTAGGCCGCGTCATCACTTTCCATCAGGTGAGGTAGTGTTCAAATGCTATGCCTAAAAATTATATTTAAAAAAAACCGTCCAGCGGTTTGAGCGTGAAGGAGTAAAAAACATACAAACATACGCACATATAAACTTTCACCTTTATGATATTAGTTTGATGTGAGGATTTAATGTACACGAAGAAGGAAGATTTCGATTTGTTAACTACTTTACAATGTACCTGGATAAATGAATTATCTTTCACGCAGTACCTCATCATCAATAGCTTGAAGACGTCCACTGCTGAACATAGGCCTCCCCCAGAGCGCGCCACTTTGAGCGGCTGCTCGCCTCCTACATCCATCGGCTCCCAGCGGTTTTCACTAGATTGTCGGTCCACCTACTGGGGGCCGGCCTACGCTGCGTCTGCGTCTTCCGGTTCATGGTCGCCACTCGAGAAACTTTCTTCCCCATCGGTTGTAAGTTCGGCGAGTGGCCTGCCCATTGCCATTTCAACTTGCTAATTCTAAGAGCTATATCGGTCACTTTAGTTCTCCTGCGGATCTCCTCGTTTCGGATCTTATCTCGCAGGGAAACACCGAGCATAGCTCTCTCCATAGCTCACTAGAAAAAATAGATGATGATAAATGCCTGTATAATAAAGGAATTGAGTCAAATTAATTTTTATTATTCCATAGCTGAGAACACGCGTAAGCAATTATCCGAGCATTTGTTACGATACAGCTCAATACAATGGCTTGCTGGGACAGGTGCTGGAGCTTCGAATACACGCAGTCGTTAGCCAAGACCTATGCATTTGTTAGATACCTAGAATATCTGACTGGTTGATAGATATAACTTAACTTATTGGCACACGCAAACCGCAGCTGGCTCAACTGTGAAACTAATCGCCTAATATGTAATATGTAGTCAATTAAAACTAATTATGCAAAATATGAAAGCAGTTACTTATTTGCATAGTAATATAGTTCATTGTATTTTAATCCTCAGTTAATTTAACCATGTAACTATTATTAATTCTTACAAGTAATAAACAATTGCTTAGCAGCTTGTAACTGCATCGCTGGGGGAGTAATATTGGACTCGTCTTATTTTAACCAATTATCTTTGAAATTACTTTGATAAATCATATACGTACTTCTTTTTCGGGCAAATGTTTCATTAGTTTTCGCCTTGGACCTTTATGTATCGTTATTTATCCAACATCAAACATACAACTAATAACCAAAATCATTGTCAATATTTCCACCACAATAAAAATAGCAAAATACCATGGACGTGCTTAACCTTGCGTGCGTTTCGATTTCATACCACAAAGTCATGTGCATAGGTAGCTGCCTCAGAATGAAAAACCAAATAGACAGCAAGCTGAATCTTTATAACTCGTGAGGTGAAGCTAAGATATAGAATACCAAATCGCAAAATCATACCAAAATTGTATTCAGGAATTTCTGCGAGTTCGTCTATTCTGTTCCACCTTTGCCACATATTCTGTTCTAGCACCAATCGGTATCAGGCGAATGACAAGTTTGTCTTCCGTTTACATAAAACGTTGGGATTGCCTTGCGTTGAGCGAGTGGCTAGCGTTGGATGGGAAGAGCAAAAGACTGGGCTCAGTGACATGCCTGGGGCGGCATGCTATATCCTGCAGTCGACTGACTGTCTGATTATATGGAGGTATGGCGGCAGGATTATCGGGGTGTCTGAGGTATGGGAGTTTTTGTGTGATTGTTACACATAACGTAGCTTTTGATAGAAAATAATGTAAATGAAATGGTATAATTTTATGATTTAGTATTCCTTTATTAAAGTTCGCTATCTCTATTATTTTTGTCTAAGCTTGCTGGCTCACCGATAAAAAATCATGATGCATCGTGCATATTCGTCGATAAGCCTCGGTATCCACGGTTGACTACACGGCACTCTGTCAGTCACCCGTCACACTTGAGATCGTAAATTATGACGTTTTTGCTGCGCTCGCGCACGCAAATAAGCCGACCATAGATTATAGATTTGCTGTAAGTTTCTGCGGGTGTATGTTTACCTAGATAACCTTGTATTCTATAAAGCTAGGTTAGATTTGGCGGAAAGAGCTCGGATGCTTGTCAACCTAAAAAATTATACACGACACGACCTTTTTCTTTTTGTATCTTTTACAATAGACATGTTCAAATTGAAAACACATTTGAAGTATGTATATTTCAAAAACCTTGGGCGATTCACAACATATGGAACTACTTTAAAAAGAGCTAAACATAGCAGTCAGTTATAGTTCAGCAAAAGTTTTCATTCATAAAATACAAATCAGTTTTGGAGGATTCGGACGGAGTTTTCAAACTTCAATACTCACCAAAACATCCACACAACACTCATCATAACAGCAAATAATGCAATCCAAGTTCTGGAGTCCCAGCTAGTCTATGCCACGACACGGAATGGCTTGCACGAGGGTGGGCAAAGCTGAGCTATTAGCATATTAATTATCGAATCCCGACCGATAGTCATGCCGCTTTAGCTCGCGTGACTTGATCACCACACTTGGTGTGATGTCCTATGTGGAAGCTATCATATGCGAGTGATATTGATGCTATAGGAAGAGTTTGTGACTTTGGCGCTGGCTGTCATTGAGATGTTACTAATACAAACAGCTACGACGCATACGCCACGACGCTATGTGTAAGTTACATGTCTTCGAAACTTTCTTCTGTAAAAAAGAAAAACTGTCTTTACGCGATATGTGATTCATTCCGATTATCTCCAAAAATATTCGGCAAGCAAAAATAATTTGAAAATGGTAGGTACATAAATAAAGCGATGCACGAATCAGAAAAAACAGAAGCTTTTTTGAATTGACTCCATCATGAAATTAATTTAATTTTGATTCAGAAAACATATGAATGTTTTTATCTTCTTGTTCATTTTTAGCCTTTATGATCAGACTGCCTACATAATAAAAAGACTACGAGGGCAGAACGACTAAAGTAGAGAAAGACTAAAATGCAAAACCACTAAAATAGTAAATTTTTATAGTTATTATGGAGGTTTTCTAACAATGTCAGAATAAAATTTCATTATTCTCAGCTATCAACCCTAGTGGCGCGTAGAGGAAATTTTTGTGTATTCACATCGTGACGTTGAAGATTGAGTCCACCATGCGATAGTTTTGACGACAACGTCATGATGTGAGAGTGAATGGCTAGCTTGCACTGACATCGCCTAGCTTCTCAGTAGGACGTCGACACAATATTTAAGCCAAACGTTGCAGTCAGTTATTGAGTTTGTTTACCTAGTCAACTGCTCTATTTATGGTAAACTGATATTGTTGCTATTGGAACTGAATAACAATATTACTGTCGAAGGCGCTGCGGTATTAGGAAACAATGCAAACATGCCCTTATTAAAGCAGGACAAAGTAGGTAAGAGTTGTAATAATGACACTAATGGGAAATACAAAATGATTCAGTAAGTATTTCTTAATGAAAACCAAATATGGTAAACCGTCAACCGTGCCAACCTAAGGATGTAGCAGACAGCTTAGAGCAGATGAACAAGGGAAGAGAGTGTATTTTGCCTTAGATGACATTGTACCTATTTGTAAAACGCCTTTTCGTGGCAACGCGAAACAGCTCATCCACATATTGTAGACACGTGGAAGGCTCATACGTTTCTTGCACGAATATGCGAGGTACAATGCTCTTGTTACTGAAGTCCTGAGGTTTTCCGCATAACTGCACAGAGAGCTTTAAAAGAGTCCTCTCTAAGTGTAGGTTCAATTGATGGAAGAGTCAAGGGGAGACCAAAGAAAAGGAGGTGGATTGGGTAGCTATGAATGTAGAGGGGAAGAAGATGAAACCAAGACGGCAGATGTAAGAATAGAAAAAAGATTTGCATTAAATAATTTGATTCTGATACTGCACTAATATAACTCCTAAAAATGGAACCAATGGTTACTTATACTTACCTATATTCAGAAAATCCATTTGAAAGTCGATTTAGTTTCAAAGAGTTATTAACACATGGATCTACAATGCAACTTCATGGATACAGCAAACAGCATTATCGCAATACAACCGATTTGCGGATCAAGCACCAAGCCCAGCCTACCTCCGAGCTCGTAGAGTCGTCGACCCGGTATCCTGATCTGCTATAGATCACCGTCACATACCTGCCACTGGCTGCCGAGAGTGCCTGTCGATGCCTCACATAGCCGGTTGCTGTTTGTTCACATATTTACACGGCAAACGAGTTCATGGGCCCATCTAGTATTTGTTATTTATTTTAGACGTGTCAGTGACTGGTGCACCTACTGATAATAACGGATTTCAACCTAATCTAATAACATTCTAATCTCATTTAAATTACCTTTCTTTTGGATGTAGGTAATATTTTTGTTCATCATCATTATCATCATTAACAGCCTGAAGACGTCCACTGCTGAACATAGGCCTCCCCCAGAGCACGCCACCTTGAGCGGCTGCTCGCCTCCTGCATCCATCGGCTCCCCGCGGCTTTCACCAGGTCGTCGGTCCACCGAGTGGGGGGCCGGCCTACGCTGCGTCTTCCGGTTCGTGGTCGCCACTCGAGAACCTTTCTTCCCCATCGGTTGTCAGTTCCACGAGCGATATGGCCTGCCCATTGCCACAATATTTTTGTTAGAGATTTAAAAAGGGAAATAATCAAATAATGTTGTTTTTCAGATTGTTTTTTTTATAGGGTCATCATCAACAGCCTGAAGACGTCCACTGCTGAACATAGGCCTCCCCCAGAGCACGCCACCTTGAGCGGCTGCTCGCCTCCTGCATCCATCGGCTCCCCGCGGCTTTCACCAGGTCGTCGGTCCACCGAGTGGGGGGCCGGCCTACGCTGCGTCTTCCGGTTCGTGGTCGCCACTCGAGAACCTTTCTTCCCCATCGGTTGTCAGTTCTACGAGCGATGTGGCCTGCCCATTGCCACTTCAACTTACTAACTCTAAGAGCTATATCGGTCACTTTAGTTCTCCTGCGGATCTCCTCGTTCCGGAGCTTATCTCGCAGGGAAACACCGAGCATAGCTCGCTCCATAGCTCGCTGCGCGACTTTGAGCTTACTAATGAGGCCAACAGTAAGAGACCATGTCTCAGTTCCATAAGTCATCACTGGCAACACACACTGATTGAAAACTTTCGTTTTCAGGCTCTGCGGTATTTTGGACGAAAAGATAGGACGAAGCTTCCCGAACGCTGCCCAGCCGAGTTGGATTCTTCGCGCCACCTCTTTGTCGAAGTTGGACCTACCTAATTGGACAATCTGTCCTAGGTAGACATACTTGTCGACAACTTCGAGAGTATCGTTCCCAACAATTACCGGTATAGGTGGAACATGAGCATTAGACATGATCTTTGTCTTGTCCATATTCATCTTAAGACCAACCTGCTGGGAGACTCTACTGAGGTCGTTGAGCATGGTGCTAAGGTCCTCGAGCGATTCCGCCATTATGACTATATCATCGGCAAAACGAAGGTTAGTGATGTACTCGCCATTTATGTTGATGCCAGATCTTTTCCACTCCAAGAGCTTGAAAACATCCTCCAATGCGTTTGTGAACAGTTTCGGAGAAATAACGTCTCCCTGTCTCACGCCTCTTTGCAATGGAATTTGTTCCGTACTCTGGTCCTGTAGTCGGACTGACATAGTGGCCTTACTGTACAAACACTTCAAAACTTCGATATACCTATAGTCAATTTGGCATCGCTGCAAGGACTGCAGCACCGCCCAAGTCTCGATTGAATCGAAGGCTTTCTCATAGTCCACAAACGCTAGGCATAACGGCCGATTATACTCTTCGGTCTTCTGTATAATCTGGCGCAGCGTATGGATGTGGTCTATGGTGCTAAAGCCTTTTCGGAAACCGGCTTGTTCGGGAGGCTGGAATTCATCAAACCTGCGTGCGAGACGATTCGTAATGACTCTCGAAAACAGCTTATACACATGACTCAAGAGCGAGATGGGCCTATAGTTCTTCAATAAGGTGTTATCGCCTTTTTTGAAGAAGAGCACCACCACGCTCTTGTGCCATGCCTCTGGCGTTATACCTTCAAGGATGACAGAATTAAATAACTTCTGGAGGACTAAAAGTACCGGTCTACCACCCGCTCTCAGAAGTTCGGTCGTAATTCCATCTTCACCTGGTGCCTTGTTGTTTTTAAGCTGTTTGAGGGCCATTCTAATCTCGTACAGGCTGACGTCCGGGATATCTTCGGTATAGTGTCGGACTAACTTGGCTCTGATGTCCTGAGCTGTGTTAGTAGCGGGCTTACGTGTCGAGGTGTATAACTGTCCATAGAAGTTCTCGATCTCTCTCAGAATCTCAGGCTTGGATGAAATGACGCTACCATTTTCGGTCTTCAGTTTTGTCATTTGGTGTTGCCCAATAGACGAATCCTTTGCGAACACTTTAGAGCCTTGGTTCCGCTCAATTGCGGCCTCAATACGTGAAGTACTAAGAGCACGCAAGTCGTGTCGCAAGGAACTCCAGATTCGTCTATTGAGTTCACCGTAGGCTGACATATCAACTGAAGACTGCAGCTTCATTTCGCTCCGGTCGGCCATTAGCTCAAGAGTTTTTTCTGAGAGCTTTTGAGTCTTCTTTCGGCGTTGGGTCTTAAAGAATTTCGATCCAACAGCTTGGACAGTTTCCACCAACCCGTCGTTTAGCTCGTCCACTGTGTTACAGTCGGCTAGGCACTGGAAGCGATTTTGGAGTTCCAGCTGAAAGCCTTCGGGGTTTTGGATTTGGACAGGATTTGGACGGAGCGTAGACTTCACCAGACGTGACCTTTCGAGCTTAACATTGATATTCAATGTGCCTCTAACAATACGGTGATCGCTACCGGTTTTCACCTTGCTGATCACAGAGACATCATCGAATATGTGCTTCTTGGTCGTCATGATGAAGTCTATCTCATTTTTAGTGGAACCGTCGGGACTTATCCACGTCCACTTCCTGGATGGCCGCTTCTCGTAGAAGGAGTTCATCATAAAGAGTCCCTCCTTCTCCATGAAGTCAGCCAGCCTCTGTCCTCGAGGGTTCCGCTGCCCGTATCCAAATGGCCCCACTCTCAGCTCATCGCTATTCCTTGTGCCCAACTTCGCATTGAAGTCTCCCATCACAACGGTGAAGTATGTTTCGGAAGTATGCATGGCTTCGGATATGTCCTCATACATAGCTTCTACTTCATCGTCTGAGTGTGCCGACGTCGGCGCGTATACCTGTATAACCTTCAACGAATACCGTTTGGTTATTCGGAGTACCAGGTACGCTACCCTGGCCGACACACTGTCGACTTTGACCACGTTGTTGACGAGAGACTTGCGGACGAGAAACCCGACACCCCCTTGGGAGAGTTGGTCTCCCTCCCGGTAGAAGAATAAGTTACCGGAATTTAGGATTATCGTGTCCTGTCCCTGTCTTCGGACTTCTGACAATCCCATTACATCCCAGCGTAACTTACCCATCTCCGCCTCTAGCTCGACCATCCTTTCGTCAGCCTTCAGTGTGCGCACGTTATGTGTTGCCAGGGCCAGGGGTCGTCGTTGGGGTTGGTAGCCGGGCGTCTGCCGGGGATTCTTCGCACCCCTTGCCCTGCCGTTACCGTGGCCGCTACCGTAGCCACGGGATAGCAGAGCTGCCGGGGACTGGGGGCCGTTTTTATTTGTGCTTGTCATTAGGGGGGGGGGGGTTTGCCATAATCACCACGCTTGGCAGGCGGCTTGGTGATCGCAGTAGGTGAAGATTGATTGCCACCAAGACCGAGGGGAACGCTGCGACCCATTCCCTGGATATTCCCTTAGCCGCCTTCTACGGCACCCACGGGAAGAGATGGGGTGGTCCTATTCGTAACCGGGACCACACGGGACACGGGTTTTACAGGGTAGGTATGTCTAATTGGCCAGTAACACGCCTGATGGAAAACTATGGTGTGGCTGATGATGTAGCACGTCAACCTAGAAGGTTTTATACCTAGGGAGCCCATTGACTCTAGCCTAGCTATTCGCTCTTTCAGCGCCTATTTCCCATAATTCGATTTTGAAAAAACATCTGTGTACAACATTATAGAGTGCAAATGAAAAGAGGGATTTTCCAAAAGTGAATCAGTAGGTAGTCTCATGTTTTCAATATGTAGCGCTGAATAAAGAGTACATATCCGCTACGCTAGATAAAAATTGTCTATCATAAACAGCGCCAACTTCAAATTCAACTTTTGGTTAATGGACTTTGTGGAGAGGTAACCACAATTTTGCCAATGTCACGTAGTGATTATCACACACCAAGCGAAAATTGTTCGGTGAGAAATTTTGGGACATACGTAGGTAATGAATGTGAGAAAACAGTACCAATTTATTGAGGTAGTTAATTCGCAGAAGCCAAGAGTTGAAGTTGATTATATTCAAATCAAACGACGCAGAAGCCACTAAGATTCAGTTCAAATCAAATGACGTTGACAACATTTTGACAGTGGCAGACAAGTCTCATCAGCGTCAGCGATATCTTCACGAAGTTTCTGGTAGCGGTTTTTTAATGACGTGACGAACTAGACGTTCTCCTATGTTAAGCGTCACAGCTGCCCATACCAGTTACCACCAGTTACAGTTGCTCATAGAAATTGAGAAATGTCACGCGGAAAAGTGTGTCAATTTTTTTCCATATAACTGTGGCTGTGTCTGTCCATAATTATCGTGTCTCCTAACAGTGTGAACACGCCAAGACAATGTCCGCGGTATCAGATGACGAGGCTCGACGGCGCATGTTTATAACCGCAATCTAATTTATTGGACGCCTAGCCGCACTGCTACTTACTAGCCGAGTTTTGTGTTCCAGCTGCAGCCTTGATTAGGGTTGAATGCGGTGCGATATTAAAATATCGATATACTTTATCGTATCTAAATATCACAGATATCGATACTAAATATCAAACCGGTATCGAAAATTCGAAAGAACACGTCGATACCAATATCGGTGAGTGGGTATCTAAGTATCACAATATTTTTAAACTCTGATTCGAAAGATGTAGATATGAATTGTTCAAACCAATAGCCTGAAGACGTCCACTGTTGAAACAACCAATAGACAATTGAATATAATTTTGGAGTGTTCAGTTCCAAAGTCAAAGTGTATTTTTTCAAAATTGCTAATAGTATCAAAAGTATCGAATATAATTACTTTAATTCTTGTACCTAGTTTAGTGCATCCCTAGCCTTAATCTTAGCAGCTATCTGCAGGTAATCGTGTAGCCTGGCTAAGTTACGAGGATAATTTTGTTATTGAGCAGAGTTTTTAATCTAGGCTCTGGAAAGCTGTTCTGATTTGCAAAAAGAAAATCGAAACATTACGCTCTTTTAGCTTGAGCGTGAAGTAAAGGAACAGAAAATCTTCAGTGTCACTTACTTATAGGTAACACAGTAAAGGCCGGTAGAGACCAACAGCACCAGCCAGTTTTTAAACGGGCTCTTGCTATGTGAATTAAGAAGGTCATTTTAGTCTATTGCTGGGTATCATATGGAGGTGTTCCATTGCCATTTTATTACGTAGTACCCGTCAGCCCTTCCAAGTCACATTACTCAACCTTTTCGTGGCGCTCATTTCCAGAGCCTCTCTCATCTCTTGAGACAGCGATTGACCAATGAAAACGCAAGAAATGTTTTATGACGTAATCTGCGTGATCGCTCATTGGGCAAACGCTTTCTCGAGAGAAGATATAGTGATGGGGTTATTATCGATTTATACACTTCATGCTAGTGTTTTAATGCGTCATGCGGGCTTTATAATCTTTGGCGTCACGTGAAAGCACTCTTCGCTTCAAAGGGGTGTCTCATCTAAAAAGCTAGTGCAAGGAGTTAAATACACCGCCATCCGCGCAATGATTGCTGTTTCCACATCATCGGCGGCGATTGCGCCGGCGCAGTAACTAATCTGAGTACGTAATTAATGCGCCGGCTAGTTGTGCTAGCTAGTGGTTAAGTACTCGGTTATAATGGTTCTGCTTAAACCACTAAACAGTAGGTACTTATTTTAGTTTTAAGAAAGGAAAATCAGATTAATATACAATTTTAATAAAGAAAAATAGAGCTTTATACTTACCTACTTATGGTTTTCTATGAACGCACTCATTGGTGTTTTCTCTAATAACATTTCAATAGCAGGTACCACTTTTATACGTGTTTTCTTTGTTCTGCATCACCTGGCCAAAGTGAGGCTTATATGGTGCTTATATGCATAAAAGCAATCATCAGCAAGAAAACAGAACGTCAGAGAGGCAATTGTTTTAATTTATTATTAAAGGTTCCGGACCTATGGAGGTAAAGATATTATTTTTTTCCAAGAAGTATATACCTAATATGCTAAAGTGTGAGGTTGAATATAGGTAACACTTTTAGATACCATTGTACGTCTTATTGATATTGAGTCAGCCTGATAAAAAGGCGTACGCATAATTATATGGTCGGGCAGCTATCTCGTCCTAATGCGATATAGTCATACCTGCTGTCTAGTCATATTGAGATGTAGTCCTAAAGTTCCTAACCCAAATTAGATAACATCGGCATTTCAGTATTTTTGTCTTCCCAACTTAAACGAATACTCATTTATTAATCGGAAATATTCTATAGGAATATCACGAACAGACAAACCTTCACGTCTACTAATATTAATTTGTAATAAACCATAGGTATCAGATAGATTTAAAAGGCGCGCATATAGATACGGATACTCGATTATTTGATTGATTTGAAATAAGCGTCTGTTTAATTATCTTCTAAATTATACTTCGATTACTTTTACAATGTAAGGCAAAGGTAAGGTGTATGTAAGGTGTAATATGTATAATTGGTAGGTATGCCGTTCATGTTACAATAAACAGAATTTGAATTTGAATTTGAATTTGAATTTGATATCTACTGTAATTGTAAAATGCACCAGCATTTATGCCACTATCGGTAAGGTATAATTAATTGCGTTGAGATAAGCAATGTAGATCTAAAGTGACCGTTCCCTTTAGCTCTTAGAATTAGCAAGTTGAAATGACAATGGGCAGGCCACATCGCTCGTAGAACTGACAACCGATGGGGAAGAAAGGTTTTGAGTGGCGACCACGAACTGGAAGATGCAGCGTAGGCCAGCCCCCACTCGGTGGACTGACAATCTGATGAAAGAAGTGGGGAGCCGATGGATGCAGAAGGCGAGCAGCCGCCCTAAGTGGCGCTCTCTGGACGTCTTCAGGATTTTGAAGATGATGATGATGTAAATAATATTGTATATGAATTTGGAGTTGGTGCGATTTGAACATACTTATACTACTCTATGATTTGAACTATCAAAAATCATAGTTCCACTGAGACGCGTTCCGAAACATCCACACGTCAAAAGTTACCACCACTTATGTCAATATTTATTCAGAATAAAAATAATGGTGGTGGTGTGCTTACAATGTGCTTATGTGATTGTTTGCTTGTTTTATTGTAGATAAAAATCCCTTGAACATGGAGGCCGGAGTTTGATTCTCCCATTTTTTCTTACACCGTACATACAAGTTGCTCAGACAGATTATTCTCCATCACTTGTCAAACTAGTATAGTACGTGACACTGGTGAAATTGCGATATCATTCCGTCGCACAGGCCATAATCAAGAAGTTAAGTCAAGTCAAGTCAACTTTAATGTAAATTGAAGGTATTTCTAATGCTGTGACACGGCTTGAACAAGACACGATAACGACGTGGTTTCGTGTCGTGTGGAATCTGTGTTTTCATATAAAATTAGGGCCCTGATCTTAAGTGATGACGCGGCCTACGGTGGTGCATTGCCTAGATGATGCCTGTTCACTCTTGACTTGAAGACTCCCAGGTCATAGTTAGCTGGAAACAAGGACGAAATTTAATTAAGTAACTTAATATTGCCGTCCACAACAAAGGTGTCAGTTATTAGAAATAATCTGATCTAAAAGAAAATATCAATAACTTTCACCTTTTCACTAAAGCATAATCATCGTCTTACTTTGTATCCATGTATAGAATAGCTATAACCAGAATACAGGACATCAAAAGCACCCGCTCGCGGTGACCTTTGTTCGCAACACCTGTCGGAGTCGGACCACACACCTAACACCACTTGGCTACTTTACATTTCGTTGCACTTATGCCAAAGTTCAACTGCAGGTATCCGTTTACAAAATTACGTCTGGAAGTTTTTTTTAAATTGTTTATTGGCATAGCATTTGACCACTGTATCACCTGATGGAAAGTGATGACGCAGTCTACGATGGTGCATGCTTGTCTAGAAGATACCGGTTCACTCTCGACTTGAAGACTCCCAGCTAGATGGAATGAAACAAGGACGCCGGCAAGGTGTTCCACTCATCTGTATATCAGTCCAAAATCAACGCTAGGATAGCAGATGATGTTTGCGTTGTTTTATGTATAGGCAGGTAGTATGCGTCTTGCGGTTCCAAACGTAGGCCAGCCCCCAGTAGGTGGACCGACGACCTGGCCAGAACCGCGGGGAGCCGATGGATGCAGGAGGTGAGCAGCCGCTCAAGGTGGCGCGCTCTGGGGGAGGCCTATGTTCAGCAGTGGACGTCTTCAGGCTGTTGATGATGACGATGATGAATACTTATGATTTATGGCACCATCCAAACTTGTAACCCTCAACTCAAGTCCACTGCACAAACTAAAATTATGTGTAAAAGTTGATTGTATCCTGTTCAATACTTTTAATATTAAATATGACTATAAATTATAAGATAAAAACCATAAGCTTAATCATTTTAAACAACTATAATTTTCTGACATTACAACCTCATTACGATCACACATAAGCAAGGGTTGAAAGAATGTGTGTCGATTGCGTATTACTAAAGAACGATATTTATTATGACTGTGTTAGCGATGTTTCCAGTGTGACACAGAATAAATAATAGTATCAAAATATATTATAATACTACTATTAAAATAATTATACAGGTACTTGTTTGTATGGGCTTCGTTTCTCAATGCCCCATGAATCTGAATTCTCGTTGTATATAAAAAAGTGATTTTTCTTTCACATGGCAGCTCAACTTTACATGATGAAATTATTAGTGGCGCTACGTCTCACAGGCAATCTTTTGTTTGCTGCCCTGTGTTTATTGTAAATAAGACCAGACCTTAACTTCAGCATATGTTTGATTATTCAACAAACATCGTTACTTTTCCCCGGTAGGCTACTACCTGGCTCATGCTCTTGTGCAATCACGCTCAAGCCAGTGCTGCCAACTAGAAAAGTCAACTAATAGAAACAAGTTCATAAATTAACGAAATGTCGATGCTGTTTACTAACTTTCAATGAAATTGCAACACATATACAAACAACCGAACGACAAACCGGAAGACGCAGCGTAGGCTCCTCACCTGGTAGACCGTCGACCTGGTGAAAACCGCGGGGAGCGGATGGATGCAGGAGGCAAGCAGCCGCTCTAAGTGGCGCTCTGAAGGTCTTTGTTTAGCAGTGGACGTCTTCGGGCTGTTGATGATGATACAAACAAACTGACCCCGTTTCGGTACATCTAGCATACATCTGCAAGTTTACAGTGTCAGCTGTAATATCAAAATACAAGCAAACCCGACTGCAAATACTAGTTGAGTTGACTTGAACGCATGAATATTCACAGTTGTTTTCGCTGGTATTATAATTTTGTAATGAGGCATGCGTGTAGGGCTGCCATTAACTTATTATTGCTGTAAAACTTTTATGATGAATAATTTTAAGCGAACTGCCTGGAATTTGTTTAAAAACGCACATTGCTAAATAGTAATTTGAACAAAA
Source organism: Ennomos quercinarius (assembly GCA_910589525.2). Lineage (NCBI taxonomy): Eukaryota > Metazoa > Arthropoda > Insecta > Lepidoptera > Geometridae > Ennomos > Ennomos quercinarius. Next base: position 18,836,053 of record OU342492.1, on the reverse strand, counting down.
GTAGGTATGTAGTTATGTTCCCTCTACGAAAAAATTGATTTAAGCAAATTGAAACAGAGCGTTTTATTTTTGGGGGTAGACTGCGGTAGACAGAAAAATGAAAAGACTAATCTACTTATCCTCGATTAACATGAATAGCTAGTTCTGTGCAATAGCTTATTAAGTAATTTTAAGATTGACAAATGCTCTTTACAGCAGCTGCAGCCGCATATGTACCTGTACAAAATGACAAGGCACTATACGAGTACATCAGCCGCTTAAACTAATTTACTTATTGTTGTAACTCAAACTGTTAAGAGGGCCGTCCTGGTTTTTGAAAATGTTATTGCCGTCGCTCTGCTCTCCACACGTATGATAGAGACAACAGAGCCCATGAGTGAATATACCTAAATTTTAGCTTTTTGGGCGCCAACGGTTTTCATCATCAAAAACTTAACAAAAACTTTTGATTTTGGTATTAGTCGTTTGGATAAATTATAATTTATGCTTGTACGTCTTGATTTTTTTTTGAAAATATGTTTCGTGTTCTGTTACAACTACTTTTCTTCGTTATACTTTTGACGTCAAAAACTAAGCGTAACTTTCGGTGGCTATAAATACGTTAAGTTATTGTTAGATAGAGAAGAATATTGTAAAAATTTAAAAAGGAAGACGTCTGAGTATAGTTTTTACTAGGTAGACAACATATAAAAAAAATCTTCAAATCGGATAACAATTAGAGGGGGAAAAGCCTTGGCACTTTTTATATGGACAAGAGTATACCCCACCCCACGCTTCTCTTAAGTACCAAGTATACAATTTGGCAAGGCGCTATACAGCTGCAAAAGTTCTAAATTATGTAACACTAGCGGCTCGCCCCGGCTTCGCACGTGTAGTGGTGTAGCCTATCTTACTCAGGGTGAATATAGCTTTCCAATGGTGAAAGAATTTTTGAAATCGGCACAGTAGTTTTTGCGTTTATTCATTACAAACATACACACAAAAATACAAATCTTTCAGCTTTATAATAGTGGTGTAGAGGTGTAGATTAATTAAATCCAAGTGTCCCTTGTGTTCCTATGGAAATCAACAAATGAATACCGATTGAATCAAAAGTCAGTTGATGTAGCATTGCTTTATCTCTGTTTACCCCGACCCCAAAAGGGCCTTATACGACTGTACGTGTGATGATAGTACCTAATTAGTTAATAGGTAGTTAGTTGTAACAGAAAAAGAAAATAGATATTACTTTTGAAGCCTAACCTATTGAGTAAAACCATACTTAGAACTAAATATTTCGCTATGGCATATTATAGTTCTTTATAAAACATCTCTATGTATTTATTCTGCAGGTCAGCTCTGTGACAGCCCTGTAGAACAATAATGACTGATTGATTTATAAGCGATTGTCGCGCGCTTTTTATGCAGTTGAACTGTTCTTTCGCGGTTGATCGGTTGCGCCCGCGCATGATGAATGTATATGGTAGGATGGTTCAACGCCTTGGTGACCTGTTATAACGAGAACCAGCTAGTTCTGAAAGGCAAAGTTAAATGGTTATATCAAGTGATACCTAAGTATAATATAGGAGCTTCCAGAGAGCTGTAGAAGCGCCATTAAAGTTAAGTTGGCTCCCTCCACTGGATCGACAGCTCGGATCCACATGTGGATCCGTGGATACCTTTATGTCCTTTTAAATCCACATGTAAATCTGCTGGTACCTTTATGTTCTTTTAAATCCACATGTGGATGCATGGATACTTCTTTCTGGAAAAAGCGTAATACATTTCTATTGCTGCCTCACTTCCGCTACACATTCATTACAGTGTTACGAGAAAGGAAACTATATATTTTTTATTTTTGTTATCCTGAAATACAGATTTAGTTATAGAAAGAACAAGTTTTTCCATGATAACATCATAGAAATTGGCGAGGATCCTAACTAAAATTGCCTGTATTTAGGGAACTACGAGGACCATGGTTCCTCAATAACTAGACTCAGAATGCTCTTTTTTTCTGTGCACAAAGAGTGGCCCTAACACGGAAATCAAACCCGCCGCCTCGGGGTTACGACCTGCTCAACCACCACACTACAGAGGTTGTCAAGTACGATGATCTCTAGTACCTCCCAGATGACAAGAACGTGTGAAGGACGTTTTTAAAAATATATGGTATTCAGAAATCTTTTTTTATCACTATAGTATACCTACCTACCACAGATTAGTGAAAAAAAAACAATCGTTGTTCTGTGCTAAAGGTGCTACCTACATACCTAAGCACAGTTTTTAAATCCTCTCACAATTCTGATTACAACCTCTGGAAATAACAAAAGTGTTCTCAGTTCGGCATCCCACAGTGAGCGGAGAGCGCCGAGCGATCTGACCTACTACCACGATGCTAGATATCGGAAAACAATACCGGCTTACTTATTGCCGGTTGACGATCCGGAACGGATGCGGAAACCGGAGTTTTAGATAACTTCGCGTTATCTCGGATTAAGATATGATGGAACGGAACCTTCTAGTCTAGCTTGTGAATTGCGGTTGTCAAATGGAAGTAGGTTATGTAGGTTTTTGGGTCTGGGTGTTTGTTTGAGGTCTGGATAAGTTGATGGATACACGGTTTAACTAATTAGTAATAGGGTGCCTGCAATTTTTTATCGCATATATTAATAATTTTCCTCAAAAATTAAACAGACGTGAAAACAAAAATTAAATAAGTATCTCAAAAAATGACAAAGTTACAAGCATGTTAAAATACAGGAATAGAAAGAGACAGCTCAAACATACAGTGACGTCAGTTCTTCTTCCTTCAAAATACCTCATTACTAAGCTGTGGCAGGTTTACATACAACGTTTTGGCATGTGATGTCACAAATTGTATTTTCATAGTAACTTAGAATTATATAGCTGACTTGTAATTTTGTGTTCCACATGCTGTCTATTTTGCGAGAAAGGAGCAGGCGATGCCCCCCCCCCCCAAGTAACTTTAAAACCGTATTACTCCGTGATTTATTACTTTCAATTATTGCATTAATTTTTAACCTATTTATGAAAGTAATATTTACTTGTTAATTTTTAATGGAAGTCAACTACCCTGCTAGGGACTTACTACTGGCTCAAGCAGTTTCACCAAAGAGGTATAATGTACTACGGAGGTCTTTCGGTTTTCGGAGTGATATCAGCAAAACTTCCCCATGCAGTTATCGCAGTTACTTACAAATTTTTCTTCATACTGTCTGTAGGTACTGCACTTGCTATCAAGTAGTCACATAGTAAATCATTGACATGGCTCTAGCAACGTTTTTTTTCCTTAATAGTAAGTCATTATTGCTCTCAGTAAAACCTGTAAGCAAAACTTCATCTTATCTACATCGGTTGTCATACAAAAAAAATACAGAAATCGGAAATTGCCTCTGCATTTTTAATTTGAGACAGTGGTCTAATGCTATGCCTATAAATTTTTAAAATGTTGGTACTTTAAATTAAAATAACTCAAATGTAAAATAACCCAACTGAATAGTTAATAGTTACCCAGTTTCTAAACCCTAATCAATAAACATGCATCATTAACTCATTATCCACTATAAACACAGTCGGTCAAGGAAAGCCATTTCCTGCCGGTCCTCGGTTCCAGTGACTTGACAAAGTGGTCGCCATCAGTCGCTGCGTTGCGAGTGCGCCGAGAGATAGCGCTCGCGCCCGGATGCGCTTGACGTTGACGAACGTGTTCTAGGCATGTGAGGAAGACAGTTGTATGTCATCGATTAAATATAGATCGGTGAAGCTTTGATAGGTCACGTGGATTTGTTTTAGGACTCTAGAGATTATTTTTCAGAAATCAATTAGTTTCACCTAGTCTAGTCTACCTTTGTACTATTTTGAGACCCCGGGAAAAGTTTTTTATGTATGACGCGACGAGCTAATCGTTCACCAAATAACGATTATACGCTATTTATTTATTTTAAGCTACCTACAGGTAGTGGGCTGGAGCGTTTGGACTGTCTATAGGTCATCGCGGCTAGTATACAGTCCAAATGTTCTTTGTAGTAGGTAGTGTAGCTAGTAGTTTTTGGTACATAGTATAGTTTTTATTATTGTAGTAGTTAGTTTAAAGAATAAAGGCACATTGTTCGCCAGATGTTAAGCGTCACGGACGCCCATAACAGGTGCAGTGTTACTCGTAATTAAAATTTCCGCGTGACACTGAACTGCGCACGTCATGCTGAGACATCAGCACAGTCTACCAACAATATTACTAGACTGTGAGATCAGGTAATAAAGGCTCATTTGCCTAATTTCACTAGCTACAATGCCCTACGAACCGGAACACATTGGTGCTTACACACTACTTGGTGTCAGAATAAATGGCAAAATGGTGTAGGTACCTACCTAGACGAGCTTTGCAGAAAAGTCCTACCACCTAGTACGTCGCTCAACGAGCTATGGAGACGGCTATGCTCGGTGTTTCCCTGCGAGACATGATCCAGAATGAGGAGATCAAGTTGACCAATATAGCTCCTAGAATTAGGGAGTTGAAATAGCAATGGGCGCAGGCAACATCGCTCGTAGAACTGATAACTGATGGGGAAGAAAGGTTCTCCAGTGGCGACCACGAACCGGAAAACACAGCGTAGGCCGGCCCGGCACTAGGTGGACCGACGATCTGGTGAAAACCGCGGGAGCCGATGGATGCAGGGGGCGAGCAGACGGTAAAAATGGCGCTCTCTGGGGGAGACCTATTTTCAAGCAGTGAACGTCTTCAGACTGTTGATGATGACCTAGTAAGTGATTATCAGATTAGACTAGAACAATGTCTATGACAGCAGTTTAATTTATTATCTAGCTCATGGCAACACTGAACCGGGGCATGGGAAGCGATCATTTCCATGTCAATCAAAGTTGCCAGCAAAAAGTGGATAGTTCATTTGATGAACATACCATCGTTGAAGCTAGTTGATAAGTGTGGGAGCCTTTGTTGCTGGGCGACCGAGACGGGGCTCATTTGCACTTTGCACTAATTTACAGGCAGAATAACGGTGCCACTGTTTGCTGTTTGTTATGTTGATTGACAGCAAGTTTTGTAATTACTTAGATGATTGTTACCTATTGAACATTTCACGGTTTTTTTGCGTTAAGTCATACCTACATATTTTGTGTAGAATAATTGATCGAGCGAATAAAGTGAGCGAAAGTCTCTGCTTCAACCAAAGACTTCTATGTATAGACTAGACAGCACATCTCTAACTTGCACTGTGAACCACTGCAAATATGCCGCCGGCCAGTATCTTCTCGCTCATACGATGCTCGTGCAGCAGCGAATAGCAGTAAAAATTATGTTCCGAATATGCCATTGCACTGGCGCTGCGTGTAGGGATCGTTGGTTAGACGATTTATGCTCATTTTCACCAAAGACCCCTAAACTACACCCTAACTAGGAATCCCTTTGGCTAAGGGCCCCTTAGATTTCACCCTTACCTAAATTGAGTGACACTTAAATTGTAAAGTGACAGTTTTTTCTTTTCTATGGTTTCCAAAAACCGTACGTTGCCGATTTACGTTATTTTATTTATATATTTTAGAGAATAATCGTCAAAAATACGAGCAAGATGCTTTATTGGTATTAGCATTAGAGTTCTTAATATAATATGCATCAGAAAAATTAAAACAAATAAAGCTTCTGGCGTTATGCGGGTAGAAACAGTTGCCAAATACAATTGAAAAAGAAAACTGGCGTTTTGATAATTTAACCTGCCACTTAACGCTAAGGGGTCGAGCTTCAGCCCCCTAAACTTAGGGGACCCCTTAAGCTTTGGGTGTCCCTTAATCGCCGGTGAAAACAAAATTACTGTCAGATGTCACTTAAATATTTTTAAGGGTCCCTTAAAATTTAGGGATCTTTGGTGAAAACGGGCATTAATCTCGTAAAACGCTTCGGATTTTGATTTAGTTATACAAAAAATGGCAACTATTTGTGCTTCGAATAGCTTCTCTAGTACGTAGTGCATATACCTCTTTCGCTTCAACTCGGGATTTTTGCATTCCTCTGTTCGGATGTAGGTACGTACTCGCGAGTACGTACCTACATCCGGACAAATGAAAGCAGGTGCAGGTCGCATTTTTTACTAATCTAGACGTAACTTGGTATACTGGTTCTACAGATCCAGGGATTTTTTAGTCGTCGGCGATTTTTGATTGACTTTTGATTGGGGAGTATTTCCCACAAAAAAGGGGACCCATTTTGAGGGAATACCAGCTGATTTTGATTATATTTGGTAGAAATAGTGGGCACTCAATTCTAAACAAGTGTTTTAAATATGAGCATAATCGGTCAAGAGGTTATCGAGATAAAGGCACTACCACACGTAGCCTGATTAAGTTGCGTTTACACGGAACCGCCGCCACGGATGGATAGGTGTAATGGAGAGGGCAATTAATCTGTCCAGCAGTGAGGATAGATTGATGATCAAGTATTTATGGAGGCGGCAGTTACTTCAGTTTCTTTTACTGATATAACATCATTATGATAATGCAGTTCCTATATCTGTTACGCGTTTTTATGGTTAATGTACTTTAGGTCAAAACAAAAAAAAAAAGAATTTGAAAGATTTAGATTAAAGACTTTGAAAAGATTTTGAGCCCCATGGACGATTTGTATGTGGTCGTTTTGGTCATACCTACTAATCGAACGAAACTTGTCCCAGTAACCACCTGACTCAAATTTAGGATTCAAACTGATTTCGATTAGTTTTGGCACGCAGGTTGCTTATACGGCCGAGATATAAGATCGATCGGTAACACTTCCTGCAGGTTAACCAGTAAACTATGTCAGCTCATAAGTTCCCACTGTTGGGATACGGGCTTTCTTTCACAGAAAAAAGTGTGGGCCACCACCATCATTCATTATTAACAGCCTGAAGACGTCCACTGCTGAACATAGGCCTCCACCAGAGCACGCCACCTTGAGCGGCTGCTCGCCTCCTGCATCCATCGGCTCCCCGCAGCTTTCACCAGGTCGTCGGTCCACCGAGTGGAGGGCCGGCCTACGCTGCGTCTTCCGGTTCGTGGTCGCCACTCGAGAACCTTTCTTCCCCATCGGTTGTCAGTTCTACGAGCGATGTGGCCTGCCCATTGCCACTTCAACTTACTAACTCTAAGAACTATATCGGTCACTTTAGTTCTCCTGCGGATCTCCTCGTTCCGGAGCTTATCTCGCAGGGAAACACCGAGCATAGCTCGCTCCATAGCTCGCTGCGCGACTTTGAGCTTACTAATGAGGCCAACAGTAAGAGACCATGTCTCAGTTCCATAGGTCATCACTGGCAACTTTTGGTGAGGTGGTGGTGGCAACTGGGCCACCACCACCTCACCAAAAATAGCACGTTAATATGGGTCTATCCACATTACCACCTCCACGATGAACAGTTAGTTAGGTACAGTAATTCTAGAATACTCTATATTTGACCGTTCCCACCTCCCAAGGTGGTGTGTGACGGAATCACATAATGAATGGTCGGTCTGGATTGATGGGATGTTGATCGAACTGTGGGGTAACAAACTGGTGGAGTTCTAGTAATCCTATTTCTAAAACGTCGAGAGAAGAGACTCCATTCGAGAGAAAGCAGCTATCTATTTACTTACTACATAGCACTACTACTTACGAGAAAGGCGTTTAGTAGTGCCATGAATAATTTTGTATCTCCAACTTGTTTGGTATTAGTATCACGAAAGTTCCACTGTGATTACCAAGATGGCTGCCAAGTGGACACAACCTCGTGGTGTTGTCGTTTCGCGAGTGAATCATCGTAGACCGCAACACCAACTTATCATCAGATTCCAGCTAAATCAATCTGTGTCTGTTTGTTTGTGTGTTTGACTTTCATGCCAAAACGGCAAAACTTATTTGGCTGAAAGTTTGCATACAGATTGCTGACACATCTCAGATTAATACAGGGTACTTTTAATCCCGGAAACGGGTAAATAGTGGATGAAAGCGTGGGGTGCTTCTAGGTCAGTTCAGATTAAAGGTAAAGCAAGCTCTGTTTACTGCTGCATTGCACAATGTATCGGACAGATTGTGATTGGTGGAATACAGTGAGAAGTATGACTTATAAAGCAACATGTAAGCCTCAGGAGAACCGGTATATGCGTAGTCAAGTAATATAATCGTCATTGCTAATCTTGACTATTCTATGCTCCAGTAATTAATCTTCATAGAATTGACTACTGGGTGGCTAAGGAGTGGTGTTATGATGCAATGTTATATCCTACGGAGGTTAGTACGTAGTGGCCTGTGATTTACCATTGGAAAATTTCAGGTGGGCAAAGCACCATCATTCATGGTGAAGACCTTTTTGTTCTGTTATAGGTACGTTGTGTGAAAGTCTTTCAATACCTATGCGTTAACCTTAATGACTGCCCATCATTCCCCACACGTGAGAGTCTGTTCAAATGCTAGTTAAGGTTAAAATAATGTCCTTTTTGAAATTCAGAAAAAATTTCTTCCTCTCTAGGTACTTAGGTTCAGTACAATTTCCTTCACACGATCTCTGAGAGCTACCGGCACTTCAAGTATTCAATATATTTATCCAAACACGAACCTTTTCATTCCCCTGGCATCATCCCATCATTTGTATAGACTTTTCATTCCTCTGCCCTCCAGTAAACTGGCCAAGTTATCATATCAGACGGCCCCAGTTCAGCTGATAACAGTATCTGCATAGGGCAGTAAAGTGGCCGATGGATGGAGGGCTTCCTACACGTGGGGATGCAAAACGATAAATATGTTTGAGCCAGGGGCGCGGTGAATATACATGAATGTGTTTTGTACAGTGTGAGGAAAATATATTGGGAGATCAAGAAGAAAATTTTTATACTAGACGTGGACGGAATTGGTCTACAGATATTGATTTCAAAGATTGTAGCTGTTGATGAAATGATCAATGATTTTAACGACGTTAAAAAGGTGCTGGAATAATAACAGATTTTACTTTATCAATATAAAAATAGATAAGTCCACAAACATACATCTTGTGCGTAAGGTGACAAATATATAACTTGCATTAAAAAGGCAAAAATCGTGCACAAAATATTAATCAAAAAATAATTTTGACTAACCAATTTTGTATAATTTTGTATTGTTTTTATTGATAAATTTTTGTGCGCGAAGAGGCCCGCTTTGACTTTATAATATGAGTTCAAGTCGTGAAAGTTTAAAATGTGTTAAATATATACCTATCTGCAAAATATATATCACCTGCTGATGATAGTTTTATTAAATGAATTAATTTCTATTAATCACAGGTATCTACATAATATACACTTGATTAAATAATCGTCAAAGTATTGCCGCATTTTTGAAGATCCCTTTTTATTATATTAAAGGTGGTATATTTCAGAAAATAAAACAAATATAGGTCAGCAGCCCGACATCTCGGCCTGCAGTGTACTGATTCGGTAGCAGAGAGACAGGCCTCACTCAATATCGGATATTGTTCTTGCAAATGAGTATTTACGTCATCGTTGGTGTAAAATGTGCGCGCCTCGCTCGCAATCGCTCGCCTCGCCTCGCTTTGTTTATTCAACAAACTTTATATCTTATTTTTTGGGCAATTTCAGGTTCCTCTCTTATTGGATGGAAGTTTGGATGTGAGAAGTGTTCTTTATTGGCTTGGAGAGTGATGAAACGAGAACGTGAAGGTTTTTGATAGAATCTTATTGAATCATTTCTAGAAAACTTTGCCTGAAATTCAGACAAATTCAGGCTCTTACTGATATTTACCGCGTTGCTTGCTATTTTTTTGTAACATCGTGATTTAATCATTCTGCATTCACCGAGGTATTGATCTTTCACGTCTTTTAAATCACAAACGAAAGACGAAAATGTTTACGTTTGGTACGTTACGTTGACGTTTTGAAAGACATGAAGGATCTTTCGCACATTAAGTTTTCAAAGAACCACACTCCTATTCTGTCAGAGAACTAGAGGCACGAGGAGAATGCTCGTCACGGAAGCCCCCATGCGTGTTTTCTTAATAGCTGACAATGAAATGCTACTTTTTGACATACTCATTTTATTTGATGTTTATTGACAACTAGCTGCGCCCCGCGGGTTTTCCCGCGGATAAAAAGTAGCCTATATGTTAATCCAGTGTATAAACTATGTCTATTCCAAATTTCACCCAAATCCGTCCAGCCGTTTGAGCGTAAAGAAGTAACAAACATATACACAAACACACATACAAACTTTCGCCTTTATAATATTAGTGTGAGTGTGAAGTATGATGATTATGGTTTGAACTAAAGTGACTTATATAGCTCTTAGAATCAGCAAGTTGAAATGGCAATGGGCAGGCCACATCGCTCGTAGAACTGACAACCGATGGGGAGGAAAGGTTCTCGAGTGGCGACCACGAACTGGAAGACGCAGCGTAGGCCAGGCTCCCATTAGGTGGACCGACGACCTGGTCAGAACTGTGGGGAGCCGATGGACGAGCAGCCACTCAAAGTGGTGCTCTCTGGGGGATGCCTATGTTCAGCAGTGGACGTCTTGAGGCTGTTGATGATAATGGTCTGAGCGTTAGCGGTTATATTATGCTCTTTCGTCGTAGGTAGCTCGGATCCCACGGATCGCAAGTCGCCCTCTATAAAAACTGAGCTAGCATTGCTTTACAACACATTTCGATACTGACTCATTTAAGAACTAGTGAACATTTCGACACTCCCAATTCCATTCATTTTACAATTTAACAACCTCAATCAAATAGATGATCAGTTTGATTGGTCAACAGAAGCAATAACGCAAGTTTACAACCAAAACTTACGCCTATTAAACCTCCCACCGCTCGTTTAAGACGCGATCAATTGCTTTTATTCGTTTTCTAAAACCATTATTCGGATATCGGATTTCTTATTTAGCTATATTTAATGGTTAAACTAGAAACAAAACCCATGAAATTATGCAGCCACGCGGGTTGTCATAAAATCACAAATATCAGTTGTATGATTAACACGTGTCGAATGGTGCAATTTATGAGAGACTGTCAGGTTTAATAATATCATCATCTTATACGTTCTCTACTTCCCACCGCTGGGCCATCAGTCAGTCTCACAGGTTAGAAATATAGTTCATATTTATTTATCATGCTGGAGTAACGCGGCTTTGTGGATGACACATCATGTCCTCAGATTTTGTGGTTCTTGAATATTTTGGTTTTCTCACGATATGTTTTGTTACCGTTGTAAGAACGAGTGCTATTTCTGCCCATAATTTGAAAAGTGTTAGGTTATCTGGCCTATGTTCAGTAGTGGACATATTCAGGCTGTCGATGATGAGATCTTCTTTTTCTTCTTCTTCTTCTCGTGTTGGCAAGTGTCATAATTTTCAGGCCGCCCAAAGGCTTCTGACTTGACTTAACAACTATTGAGGTATCTGAGGTTACCTGGATTCAATAAATTCATGGTGCGTTGCATTGAAAGTCCCACGATCTACCGTTGAAAAAGAAGAAGCGATCCATTGGAAGGAAGGAAGAAGGAAGCGATTCATGACTGCTCAAAGTGGCTTAGTAAGAAGCCACCTGCTAGGTTAGCGTTGGTATCCTACACCAATGTTGAAAGTTATAGCTGAAAAGGCTGTGGACCAGGCAGTTCTTACCAAGCCACTGACATGATTGTGATAGGAAACCACCGAACCATTATTACTACAGGTCTACCATCAACATTATATAGTACCTACCTATGCTAAAAGTTGGAACACTTCAGGTAAGAGAAAGGGTCTAAAACGGAGAATGTAAATAAGAAATGAGATAAAATAGTGTTGTTATAATTATAATGACAGTGACATAGTCGAACGCTTCCGCCCATGTCATGGACCACGCACCACATACCAACCGCTGCCTGCTGCGAACAAAGATGGCGGATTTACATAAAAACTGTTTAATCGTAACTCCGAGCTATCGCGATCTCTGCGTATTAACATAAGTTAATCCAATAAGGGAACTCATCGATTTATGAACGGACTGGTGATCGCCAACGACTTCGTCTCTTAAGTTGGCTATGTGAACAGTGATCACTTTTTTCTCATAGCCCACTCAACAGACGAGTGTTCACTTTTGACTGATGTATGGAGGGCCGATGGTTTGTCAGTCGTAGCAACTATTATTTCTTCTGTGGTCGAGAATATATTCTCGCCATTGGATGCAATGATGGCTCAACTGATCAAGGCGTATGTTCATTGTTCAGTAGACGTTTTTTGGCTGATGACTGACTATACTGACGATGATGATGACATAAAATGAATTTATTAAAATTATGTTCACTCATCATCATTAACAGCCTGAAGACGTCCACTGCTGAACATAGGCCTCCCCCAGAGCACGCCACCTTGAGCGGCTGCTCGCCTCCTGCATCCATCGGCTCCCCGCGGCTTTCACCAGGTCGTCGGTCCACCGAGTGGGGGGCCGGCCCACGCTGCGTCTTCCGGTTCGTGGTCGCCACTCGAGAACCTTTCTTCCCCATCGGTTGTCAGTTCTACGAGCGATGTGGCCTGCCCATTGCCACTTCAACTTACTAACTCTAAGAGCTATATCGGTCACTTTAGTTCTCCTGCGGATCTCCTCGTTCCGGAGCTTATCTCGCAGGGAAACACCGAGCATAGCTCGCTCCATAGCTCGCTGCGCGACTTTGAGCTTACTAATGAGGCCAACAGTAAGAGACCATGTCTCAGTTCCATAAGTCATCACTGGCAACACACACTGATTGAAAACTTTCGTTTTCAGGCTCTGCGGTATTTTGGACGAAAAGATAGGACGAAGCTTCCCGAACGCTGCCCAGCCGAGTTGGATTCTTCGCGCCACCATGTTCACTAGCATTACTCAAATATTGTTTAATAACGGAATATTTACCATGTAACGATCGCCCGTGATCATGGTGCTTGCAACAGTACCGAAATATCGGCAACACGAAACAAATAAATTACATGGTAAATATCCCGTTAATAAACAATATTTGAGTAATCCAGGATCTATTAGTATAATTGTGATCGTTAGGCGTTATTTATATCTCAAAAAAACAGACACTCCTTTCCTATGCTTAGGTAAGATATTGCGCCTGCGATGATAAAATACATAAAAATGGACCGCAAGGGCTAACTTACGCCAAATTATCGGCTTCCATTAAATATAACACCACCGGCCAAATTAAGAGGTCATCTTGGCCCTCTGGGGTCAAAATGAGAGATCGAAAGACGGACAGGTTGTATGTAACTGGTTCAGATACCAGCTATTACGTGACTTTTCAGAATTATCAGTAAAGTTTTATTTGACAGTTATTTAAATGTTGGTGCGATTCGTAAAAATCATGTCGATCAAGAGTCGACAAAACTGCATGGATTTCTTGGTAAACTTGGTTTTGTTTTTGTAATATAAGATCATATTTCAGAACTATCATTAACAGCCACTGTGAGTTAATTGCACACATGAATAACTCACAGTTTTTTAAAGGCACAATGTTGTTTCCGACCTTTATATCTAGCGGGGGCGCATGAGGCGCCCACTCATCAAGGGTGTTGTTGGGGAATCAAGACTCGAAAATACTTAATTGTCTAAAAGAGATCTATCTCTATCTAAAAGATAATCTATCGAAAATCGCAACCTTTCTAGAAAGTCGCTTTCCAGAAAGACCTTTCTAGGTAACCTACAGGGAGTTACATTGACTTCGCTGGCGAGACCAGTAGCCTTTTTTACTTCTTTTTCTTCTGGTGCCTTTCCACTACTGGAGGTTGGCCGTCAGCTCTGCAAATCTATCTCTATCCTGTGCCAAGTGAAACAGGTGTGTTCTACGCTGGCAATATTTGTCCACTCCCGGATGTTTCGCAGCCAAGATTTTTTCCTTCTTCACTGTCTCCCCAGACAGTGGTAAAATGCCGGCCTAAGTAAAAAAGTAGCAGGAGAGCGGCGTGTTGGTAAATGACGATGCGGTCGGCGGTGGAACATCCGATTGTGTTACGCTGGCATTACCCTGTACCAGTGCCGAAAGCTACCTACCTGAGTCAGAAGGGTACTGGTTCCTATAGTACATGCCGATACTGCATCTCTCCTGGTGGTAAGCCACGATGCAGCCGTCGTTGTAGAACGTAGATTCAATCTTGCTTATTCATTCTGATCTTAAGAAGACCCAGGCTATATGTATATGGAAACAAAAACGCCGGGAGTGAATTCTATTCCCTAGTAGTCTGCATAATGAAGGACTCAGGGCAACGCTTGGCGCGGCATGATGGCAAATCTATATACTTCATAGGGATGAAATGACTCCGCCTAGTAGTTCTGTGGTGGAATGACCAAGGGTGGTCTCCACGATAACTACTTTAAGTTATATTAAAAATACTTATAAAAATATTGATGACCTTGGTAAGCCTTTTTGATACAATCTTAAACACTTGCAAAATATCACATTCATTATCATTTGATTGTATTTATGACGTTTATGAACGTTTATTTATAATTCTTGACATTTTGGAATGAGAACAGACGTTGAACTATTAGGTAAAAATAAAATTATTCTACTGAGTGAGCGGATTCGCCGACCAGTGCGAGTAGTTAGTTTCACATTCATACAAATAAAAATATTCAAAATTAACGTCATAATTATTATTATATCACATATATCTAATATTTGAGAAAAAAATATTTTACAATAAATTCATTCGTTTCATGTTGTTATATGTAAATCTAGAGTTGCCAATGTTTTTATTAAAAGAAGGACTTGATACATTTTAAGGTAGAGTCAGAAGTGCTCAAAACTATATTGCAGTTTTAATGGGTTTTGTAGAGTGAATAATGTGGCTACCTTACTTTAAACATCGTGTAAAATATTAATGTAGAGTTTCCATATAAATAACATTCAAACTGTTCGAGTAAGGCTGTAAATGTTGAATTGTTGATGTAGAGTCACCTATAATTTACAATCCAATTTCTAAACAAAACTTATTAAACCTTGTAAAATCTCATAAGTTTTATTGACCTCAGTTCTTGGTAAAATTATAGAGTCAAACTTAACATGAGTATAATTCATAAAAACAAGCAGCCATTACCTATTTATATATTATAGGTATTTACCATAAAACTTAGTCATAGTACATTGAAAATTATTCCTTCTCTACAAAAAATAAAATAAAATTGTAATGGTATATTAATAGCGAGGCACGCCGAGAGCGCCGTCTAGTGCAGAACGTTACATCGCTGGTACATGCCGCATTGAGTCGTCCATCATGCGAGATCGTTCGCTACTCGGCTGTGTTCTTGGACAGAGGCTCTCAAAGTTGATGACAGTGAATAAAACTATTCATTACATTGAGGGTAGTACTAGTAACTCTACACAAATCTGTACCATCAGCCACAGATTTGGTAGGTACCAGTAAACTCACTTATCTAAAACGTTTGATGCATTTGAATATTGTATACATTCTATTCTAAATTGCATATAATTATTTAGTATTCTTTTCACTGCCAAACATAGGCCTTCCCTATAGAGCGCCACTTTGAACGGCTACATGCCTCTTGCTCCCCATCCTGCAGCTCATTGGTTTATAATTGAGTTGTGCCTATTTATTGAGTATTTAATCGTGTTCAATAAATATTATTTGATTTTTTTATCTGTGACATACGTTCTCTCTGGGAACTGAGCTTTATCTCACAGGAAAAGAGTAGGTATACCTAGACCAGTAGGTATCCAATACGCTGGGCAGGTTACGGGTTGGCAGATGACACCAAGTCATCAAATTTTTGTGATCTATGAACATGGCGGTTTCCTCACGACGATTTTCATTATCGTACAGTACATAAATAGAAACGTAACAAAAACCCCCAAATTTGTACTTAGTTTGCGTTTCAATCTGTAATTTCATGACACATACCAACAACAACTTTGAGCACCACACCACCACTCAATTACAACCGATCGCTGTATGAATGCGTGCGAAGAGCATATTTATTATCTATGGGGGCAGGAGGGTGTTGCAGGCGCGGGGGGTAATTATTACACTTAAGCTGGATCCATTCGTAATGCTAGCATTTTGTATTCTGAAGCTTGGAGAAGGAACTAGTGCATTTATGTAAATGAATGACGTGACAAGCTAGACGTCCATAGCTGATCATAGGTCTCCCTGAAAAGAGCGCAACTTTGAGCGGCTGCTTGCCTCTTGCATCCATCGGCCCCCATGGTTTTGACCAGATCTTCGGTTCACCTAGTGGAGGGTCTCTACGCTGCGAACCTTTCTTCCCGTCGGTTGTCAGTTCTACGAACGATGTGGTCTGCCCATTGCCTTCCTAATTCTAGAAGGTGAAGGTGCCGGTGCCTTTAGCTTTCCTATGGACTTTGACATTCCGGATTTTATCTCTTAAGGAAACTCGAACATAGTCGCCGTAGCTCACTCCGCGACTTTATGAATCAAAGAATCCAACATCGAGTATTATTGCAAGCCGGGTAAACAGGCCGCCTTTCCGATTCGCGTTTCCCATGCAACATGAGCTCTGACAGAGTTCAAAGTTGTATGTTAGTTTATCGAGGGAAGCCGCTGACAGCGCCGAGTGTCACTTGGAAAGGGGAAATCCATGTTATTGCCCAGTGTTTGTGTACAAAGGTATGTATTTGTAATTAGAAACAGTAGCAAAGACACAACTCGCTCACAGTTAGGTACCTATATTTGATTTGCCTTTTAAATTATTTATCTATGATCTGAGAGTCTTCAAGTCGAGAGTGAACAGGTATCTTCTAGGCAAGCATGCACCATCGTAGGCCGCGTCATCACTTACCATCAAGGGAGACAGTGGTCAAATGCTTTGCCTATAAACCATAAAAAAAACTGTCGGTTTCCTGAACTTTGCGAAAAGTATTAAAAAGTCAGACATTAACAACTTCCCGACTTTTTCGAATATCGCCATGCGTTAAACTTGGAGATAGTTATGGATAGGTATCGATCGAGTGTGGCACAGCGGTAGCCCGTACTGCTTCCAAACCGTCGCACCCTGGTTTTAATCCCGCTCGGCACCAGTGACTACTCAAGTTGTGTGTTTTATCACACTAATCACACTTCACATCACATCACATCACACTAATATTATAAAGGCGAATGTTTGTGCGTATGTGTGTATGTTTGTTACTCTTTCACGCTGTAACACCTGGACGGATTTGCATAAAATTTGGTATGCAGGTAGCTTATACCCTGGATTAAAACATAGGCTAACTTTTCATCCCGAAAACGAAAATGGTTCCTGTAGGAACGCGGGTGGAACCGCGGGGCGCTGCTAGTATAAAATAATTCGCACTCGCTCTTACAATGGTGAAGGAAAACATGAAAACATCATAAAGGAACCGGCATTTTTAAGAATCAATAAGTTCAAGAAAACTTTACTAAGGTTGCCATAACTATTACACTTTCTTTCTTGAAAGAAGGTTCGTGTCGCAGCAATGAGACCGTATTAGCGTGACCGTATTACTGCCCATAGGCCTCCCCTACTGAGCGCCGCTTTAAGCGGCTGCTCGCCTCCTGCATCCATCGGTTCTCCGCGGTTTTCTCCAGATCGATGGTCCACCTAGTGGGGGGCTGGTCTACGTTGCGTCTTCCGGTTCGCGGTCACCACTCGAGATCCTTTCTTCCCCATCGGTTGTCAGTTCAACGAGCGATGTGGCCTGCCCATTGCCATTTCAACTTGCTAATTCTAAGAGCTATATCGGTCACTTTAGTTCTCCTGCAGATCTCCTCGTTCCGGAGCTTATCTCGCAGGGAAACACCGAGCAGCATAGCTCTCGCCATAGCTCGCTGCGCGACTTTGAGCTTACTAATGAGGCCAACAACCTAATAACAAACAAATATCATGATGGAGAATTTGATTAAAAGAGCCAAATATTTAGTGGTTCCATTATAACCCTTGGCATTAGAATATTGAGTTTTCAAATCGTCCTTCGACGCACCCTTTCAAGTAGGTAGTGTAGTGCAGGTTATCTCGTGACTCGTGCCCTAAATATTTAGAGAGCCTTAGTGGTGTGGTGGTTGAGCAGGGCGGCTCATAGCCCGGAGGCAGCAGGTTTGATTCCCGCAACAGGACAAGTATTTGTGCACAGGAAAAAAGCGCAAATACCTACTTGTTCTGTGTCTGGGTGTTGTGGGACCATGGTCCTCATAGTTCCTGGATCCCTAGATACAGGGAATCCTAAGTTAGGGTCCTAGATCTATGTAGGTATGTGATCGTTGGGAGTTATTTATCAAAAAGAAATAAGCACAGCAGACCGGTCAGAGGTTATTGGACTTACGATTCTATATATAGCCTCTCGACCAGGTGACTCCAAGGTCACCACATCAGATGCACCTGATTGACACACCGGCCATTATCTTTTAAATTGCAAACACCCCAATTTCCGAGGCGCACAAAACCGGCGCAGGCGCAGCCGGGCACTGCAAAATGTATAATTTACCATCATAAAAAGGATGCACTGATGACAGATCCAGTGCGAAATTGCCGATTTTTATGATTCGAAATTATATGAACACCATCATTTTCTTTTAATCCTTCCACCC
The DNA here is from genome assembly GCA_910589525.2 of Ennomos quercinarius. Classification (NCBI taxonomy): domain Eukaryota; kingdom Metazoa; phylum Arthropoda; class Insecta; order Lepidoptera; family Geometridae; genus Ennomos; species Ennomos quercinarius. The sequence continues at coordinate 18,817,506 of OU342492.1, read as the reverse complement.
TCTTTAGCTCTTAATGCAATTGACATAAGGTTACATTTGTATTTTGGCGTTGATAGCATGTTTTTTTGGTTTTCTGGTGTCGTGGGAGACAACTGACTGATTGCTGACGGATTGCTGGATGCTTTTGTTTTGTTTATCTGTTTGTCTGCGTTACTTACAGCTAAGATTGACGTCGTAAAGCTAACTGCGCCATACTTAAATCTTGTAGGTACCTAATGTTTATTGTAATTTCATGTTAGTCAGAACAACGTATTAATAAAAAAATAATATAGGTAGAAGAGAGACCTTGTCATTTTGTCATATTTCATTACCTACATTTTATACTTTTGGGTAAGAGCCTATTCGGTTCCTTGGATTGATCGAACGAACTTAAAAGTATTTAGATATTAGTTTTTTTTTTTTAATAATCTATTTTATTTTTATAATAATAAGCGTTATTACGTTTTAGCGTTATTTCACATAATTATGCACATTTCATTTTGAAATCCAAACACTACCATTTATTTAGGTATTAGTATTTTATTTTATTTATTTACCTAATTATACTTAGGTACAACTTAAATAAAAACAAATGTTACGTATACAAAACCATAACATTTATTGTAATTTTATCGATATAACATAACATCCGGTGTCGTACCATTATTAATAATTAAAATCTAAAAACTCCAACACAAAATCTACAAAATACTTGTAAATTACCCCAAAAGATAGCTCGGTGTTGCCCACAAATCTTGCTTTTACTACAAAATTATTCCGGCAGCCTACAGACAAACTTTCCATACCTAATGATGTTATTTAGTGACAAATAAAAATGATAATACAAATACGTTTATTCTACTTACCTACCTAATGTCTCTATTGAGTTTTTATAACCATAGGGTGCTATAGGGCGAGAACAAATGATGCGACTAGTTTGGTTTAAAGCACGATTTATTCTGAATATTAAATGGGTAAGTAGCGGTATATTGGTCTTATAATTTTAGTGTTATGTATACATTATACGCCCCTATTAAAAAAGGAAAAAAAATGTTTTACAATACATTTTTTTTTAGATATAGTAGGGCTTAGTTCTGTTTTTATGTACAATGTCTTCTTTTCTATTTCTCAATCACATTAGGTGATAAGTCACACAACACCTCATAAGGTCCAAGATAAACATTATCAAATTTATTTCCCGTCTCATTCTTAACTAACAACAAATCACATTTCTTGTACACAACAGGTTTCAAATACGTGTCATAATTACATTTTCTTAATTCTTTGCTTTTTATCAAATTGTTTCTAGCATCAAGTTGAGCTTTTTGCAGTCTGTATTTTAGTTCTGATGGATAACTTTCTGAATTGTACAATGGGTTAGTAGCGGTATATTGGTCTTATAATTTTAGTGTTATGTATACTTTATAGTGCGTTCGCTTTTTCATTAAGGATATTATTCTCTTCTTCCACTTTCATAATTAATGGAATAAGATATGTTACTTATTCTTATGGTGAAGGACATTAATTTATGTTGTGCAAAAGAGTTATAAATAATATAACAAATAAATATTTGTGGTGGCCACTATTTTTTTTTGTGGTATTAAGCTTTATTTCAGGCTCTGCGGTATTTTGGACGAAAAGATAGGACGAAGCGTAGGCCGGCCCCCCACTCGGTGGACCGACGACCTGGTGAAAGCCGCGGGGAGCCGATGGATGCAGGAGGCGAGCAGCCGCTCAAGGTGGCGTGCTCTGGGGGAGGCCTATGTTCAGCAGTGGACGTCTTCAGGCTGTTGATGAAGCTTTATTTTGTGTCTTATATCCTGTGTCATTGTAATGTAGAGATTGTTAGAAATAATTCTAATAATTAGTGTGCTTATGTGTTGTAAGGGTTCACTAATTGACAATACAATAATCTATAGTTAGCTAAAGAGTACCTATGCTATATTAAAAATAACTCATTTAAGCATTTCAAGCACTAGATAACTAACACGGGTATTTTTAACTAGTCCTATGGCAACACTTTGAAAATAGATTTTAGAACTTTCTTAGATTTTGAAGAACCATACTTTTGTAGTTTGTCCCACATTAAAATTAAGATAACAATTATACAATGTAAAGTAAAGACTTTCTTCCTAAATCGAAAACGGTTTTTTTAATTTGCCCCATGTGTTGCCTGGATAAAACAACCCAATTTCTCTGAAACAAAGTTTAATAGCGATTGTTCACGCATCTAAAGACCCCAAGCGAAGTCATCGACCTATCACACACAACTCTTCCCGCAATCAAATCGGACCGACGCACGTCCACATAAACCCCCTACATTATACCCTGCGATCGGATTTTTAAGGCATCATATGTATTAAAATTTATTATCATAATATGGATATATTTAGCCGAGGGTAGCCTACGCGGCGGGGGCGAGAGTAAACCGTGTTCTTTATTATAAGCAGGTAAGAATCGTTCAGAACTTCAGTCAGACTGATTCCTTGGGATTATGTTTTATGATTATCGGTTTATTGGAACCTGTTTTCTATTTAGCTTTTTGTTTATTGTGTGAATGCATTCACGATTTATTAGTGAAGTGCATTTGTGAATGTGTTAGTTTTTCAATTATTCGAATATTATAAGGGTATAAATATGAATATATAATTTTTGTTTTGATTTCAAAGCGTATATTCAAAGAAATTAGTAGGTAACTACTTACTTTCGTTGCAAGTTAAGATATAATTTTCTTTCTTGTGTTGCTATGTGGTTACCTAGGTATAGGTACCTACCTAATTATTAACTTTGAGTAAAACACAAATTTTATTAAAATAAAATATGAAACACAGTCCCTACAATAATGCACAACAATACAATCCAGTTGTAAAGTTATAAATAAACAAATATCACCTCCCTGTTTAATATAAAATACTACTATTTTTATTAATAGTTAGGGCCTTTTGGCACCTTATTATCTCATTTAGATCAACAGGTCCATCTGTCTGTGTATCTGTCAAGAAGGCAAGGTGCTATTATTACGCATGACGTCAGCATTTGAACTATAAAGTTGACATAGAATAAAGTTGTATCTTTCTCTACCAAAGCAAATATCTACTGTACAGCATGAAAGAAAATTTTGAATAATGAATCATATTAGAAACTCACTCAAATTTATTTACATTAACTTAAGTTAGTAAAACCTAAGCTCTGCACTAACAACTGATTTAAGGTGAACTTTGTCACCTCTACCTTCACTTTCCAGCTCGCGACATTACCATATCAAATGGGAGGCTCAAACATTGTCAACGCTCTCGACTCGGGGGCCGCATGAAATTTTAATTAAACCAGTTTCCCTTCATATTAACGGAATGTGACAATAAAAAAAAAATAACGCAATCGGTTCGCCACCTATAGCTTCTCGATAATAAAATCGCTGCTAAAAGTTAACACGCTAAATAATAAAATCTTTTGAACTTTTACGTTAAATGGCAGGTGTAAAATAAGATTTTGCAGATTTCCTTTCGTCAAATTACAGGCTCGTAAAACGGGTAATGTTCAAATTTCGTTTAACAAGTGAGCTTCGAATAATGTTTTGGTGGTGATTTTATAATTTGAATATGGAAGAGATCTCATGTTACTTATTATTTAAAAACTGAGTACTTAAGTAAGTACCTTCATTATTTTGTAAATAGGTACCTACCTACTCCTTTTAACAGTTTTGAATTGGTGTTTCTTACAAAAAAATATTTAAATCCCCACAATATTTTTTCAAATTTATTTAACTGGCTTTGTGTAGTTGAGCAACCACATATTAACATAAGTAAACCTAAATAATATTTTTGAAAATATAGAGTAGCATTTTATTATTTTAATTAAAAAAAACACTAATATTAACATTTAATTTGTTACCAACATCAAAACCTTAATTAATACTGATCGTTATAAACTATTTTGGTTCAACTAAGTAGGTAATTTCAGAAGCAATTACAAAGTTTAAATTACAAGTTTAACCTGGCTATTGGCTAATTTCTAATTCATAAATAAAATAACGAAATTTGAAATCTCAAAAAATATTCAATAGAGAATAAAGTTCCTAGATTCAGAATGTTCTGCAGATGTATTTTTTAAGTTATTTAGATAGATATAATTTTTTTCATAATTAATTAGCACGAATCACAAAACGCATAATCTAAAACACTAAAGAAAGTGAGGTTACAAACGCGGACGCGGGAAAAAAGGTAAAAAGCGGGTGTTGCTTAGGGCGGGGGGCGGGGCGCTAGGCTCCGCCCGCGAGTGAGCGAGACAGCATGCCCGCTGCAAGGTCACGGCACTGAGACGCGGGCCGCGGCCGCTGCGTTTTTGCAATGTTTTGACAGACCCATCCGAATTCACTTTTTATCAGGAAACTTTGCAGTGATTTTTGGTTGTGCATTTTTTTGATTTCTGACCACAGTAGGTCCAATTTTGCGAGTTTATAAAGTTTTTTAAACTTGCTTTGCGACTGTTAACCTGTATAGTAACTTGAAATGGTAGCGTAAAATGAAGGTACTTAATGTAGAGTTCTATTTTATTGTCAATTTTAACGTAAAAAAGTGATAAATGTAATTACATATGTATGTAATCATTTATAATCTCAGAAATGACATTTCAAGTATGGTTGTCTTGTAACAAAACCAACACAATCAGCCGGAAAAATAGAATCTCCGATTCTCAATTAAAAAAGAAACTCCCAAACTAGTGCATTGCAGTGCAAAAAAGTGGTGCATCATATCACGTTGGACGTTTGATTGAGTGCGGTAGTTCAGCGGGCGGCCGCTGGGCGCTGGCGTCGCAGCGAGCGCTACTCCGCGCGTCATTCCGGCCGCGACGCGCGACGACACGCCTCGCGCCGCGCTCGCTCCGCGTAAACAAATCACGAGCGCACGTCAAGCGATCACAACCGAAACGCCGGTCACGTGTAGTGCCAAATATTGTGTACCCTTCAACTTAGTGCCAGTTTTTAAGTGAAGTGAACACGTACGCTGTCCGATTAAAAAAATAGTCATATTTGAACGTCCGAGACACCGTCGCGGCCCATCTGTTCAAATACGGTTGATTTGTTTAAGTTTCCTATTGATGGATTGGAATGAGGTTCAACGACATCATGCATGGTGTTTGATGTGCTAAGGAATTCGTTTCACGTACGCAGAAAACAAATAGAAGTCGGAAAACAAAGGATATACCGAGAGGCTGTCGAGTGGCATTGCTTGCTTAGGTGCTCGCCGTGACAGGTGGAGCGGAGTGCATTGTCTGTCAACATATACAATATTCATGGGACAAGAAGGTAAGCATATTTAATTTGGCTCCGTGATAACGTGACACACGATTGCCCTGAAGCACTACGATGTGAGCATAGAATTTTTATGGCTTTTTAACTTAGCTATCGTATTTTTTCTATTTTTTGGATGTTATTTGAAGTGTTACGTCCAGGGAAGTAGTTTTGGTAAAGTTTTGCGTGGTGTGCGTGAGTCTGTAAAGTTTGGGACGTTCGCTGAATTCAGTGAGGATGCGGCGGCGGGCCGCGCCGGTACTGTGCGGCGATTCGCATGAACTCTACAAAGCTCTACATTAAATTTAACGTAGAGTCCAATTTTAAGAGTTATGTTATTACCTAATGTTAGAAAATTAACTATAATATATGTAACGTCATGTAATTTTAAATTAAACACAACTCGCAAAAAATAATGAATTCACTTCCTACATCAATGAAGCCTTCTTAGCATAGATTATGCAATCTACAAAATGTCGAATATTTTCATAAATTATTTACAAGAGTTTCTACATTCATGAATAACCATTTATATTTTTGGTATTATATTTAATTTTAAATATGAATGTACTTAATATTTATAAAAATATAAATTACCTCCTTTGTTGTATTATACAATAGGACTAATATTAGGAATTGAAAACGGGAATAATCTCATAATAGGTAAGTAAGAGAACTAACTAGCGTAGCGTACTCTGCACAATTTTTATATCTTACATTTTAATATTATAAAAAACTAACACGCACAATTTTGTTTATTAAAGCATCTAGACGTCAAAATGTCTCAGCTTGGTTTCATAATGCACATCTCAGACCTTATTGCAGTCCGCCATCTTTATTTTCATAAAGCAGTGCACACACGAGTCGCTTGGAACGCGGAGGGTCCGCGTGTAGCGGGGAGCGGGTGGCGGCGGGGAAGCGGGGCGGGGCCAACGCGGGGTGGACACTTGTAAATATGCGTGCACGTTGCGGATGACGTTGGAGGTTTCATTTTTTGTACACTAGGGGTTGACATTCATTGAAGTAAACATAAAACTAATACAAATAACAAAAATATATAGGTAAATATTTACTTACATTATTTTAATTCACGATAGGTATAACCTATTTATTTTGTACTGTAATAGGTCAAAGTTAAATATCGTAAATGTCTATGAAATCTGACTTTGCGTTGCTGAGTTACAATAAATTCATATTATTGGATTATTTAAAAAAAATGAAATATTTACTGTTAGAGATAGTGATGAATGTCTTATGCTGACAAATACGTGCATAATTTAATCACGTAATTAATTTTAATATAGTTTGAAATGAAAGTAATTACCTACCTATAGTAAGGTAATGTTATTTGTAAAATTTTCATGATAAAATTACTTTTAGATAAAAACTTGTATGCATGCTACTTAACTAGTTTTGAAAAACACATAGAAAACTGACCTTAGATTTTTTAATAGTAGGACTTCAAATTGACAAAAAAAAACTTATAATTAAATGATAGAAAACAACAAAAGTAGGTCTATGACAAGTTTCATGACAAATATGTCTAAATTATTTTTGGGCACGTCAATAAGTTTTATTTATGAACCAGTCAAATAAACTAACCAAAAAAGTATCCTATTTTCTAATTTTTTTGTTCATATTTTCAAAAAGGTGACTTATTTACCTACAAATAACAACTATAAAGAACATCAGATTTCCCAAAACACAGTGTTTCAACATGGAATGCCATAATTTCGTGTTTTTATTAAATAATTTTGACAGGACATTAAGCGTCACCACCAAATTTATCGACGCCATATGACGCGCCATCTGCTCCATAGATATAATAAAATTCCATAACTTTGTGACTTATTTATGACATCTAGCTGGAATATATCATTTTTGTTGTCTGTTTTTGGTGTTTTCAAAATGGGTTTTAACAAATTGTCGACTTTGAAAAATGTTGCGTAGAGTTTGTATCGCCTGACAGATGATACCTATTTTGAATTATTACATCTGAAATAGAAGTAGGTATTAGGTACAGGTTGGTATTTGTAGGAACATTATTTAAACGACAAACTTGACATTAATAACGTTTTAAAAACCCAGTGCCATATTGGTTGTAATATAAAACGCAATAATTACCCATACCTATCATAGAAATGTTAAAAATGTCGAAAATTTTAGAAAATTAGGAAGTGTCAAGTTGTCAATTTATGTTTTTTTTTTAGGTTCCTACTGATAGTAAAAGAATACAGCGGAATCATAAAAAAACATTAAAGTTCACAATAAGTAAGTAGGTACTTGCAATGCCGCAATTACATTACAGTAAACTCAGTCGCCTACTTAGTTAGGATTCGAGAATGGAAGCTTACTTGCTATATACCCAGTTAGTTACCTAATTAGAATAGAATAGAATAGAAATGTTTATTAGCCTTATAACTGTGTTTGTTACCTTGGCACGTCAATTTTACAATCAATTTTATGAAAGAAAGGATTAAAAAAATACAATGTCATAATGAGTTATTAATAGAGTTATACATACTTGCTAATTTGATTCTCATACCTGAATGATGATTCTGTGAGACGCATTTCCATGAACTCGTTTAAAGAATAGAACGGTGTTGCTTCAAAGAATATTTTGAGTTTACGTTTAAATTACCAACCGATTAGCAACCGATTTAGGAAGGTCTACATTAATGCTATTACACCTTCTTGAATCGGTTCCTAATTAGTCAACTAACTGGGTAGCAAATAAGCTTCCTTTCCCGAATCTTAACTAGGCGACTGAATTTAGTGTAGGTAATGTAACTGCAGCATAAAGCAGATCCACACGCTCACACGCTAGTTGCCCGCTATTAAAAATGAACAAGTACATATTATTTTCATAAAGTAGGCTGAAAATAAACTCAATAATTGAAAAAATAAGTAAAATCGGTAAATAGATCACGGAGTAATAAGCTTTTAAAGTTTTTGGAGGAGGCATCGAATGTCCCTTTCTCGCAACACAGGAGACTCCCCACAGTTACTATGAAAATACAATTTGTGACGTCACATGCCAAAACGATTGTAGGTAAAGCTGCCACAGCTTAGTAATGAGGCTTTTTTTTGTAGGAAGAAGAGCTGACGTCACTGCATGTTTGAGCTGTCTCTTTCTATTCCTGTAAAATGCTTAAAACTTTGTCATTTTTTGAGATATTTTACTTTTGTTTTCGCGACTGTTTAATTTTTGAGCAATATTATTTTTTATGCAATAAAAAAATAAAAAACTAGCCCTATAAAAGTGACTTACTGATTTTCAGACTGTTACTTAATTTTTTCAGTGAAAATTGAGTCTGTTTTGTGAGTCTAGTTTAAAAGTTAAATAATACCTATTTACTTGATTCGTATTAATTATTTAAGTCGAGACGATTTTCCATAAACTATCATTCCTATATATAAATCAATTTGTTATTATTAAAAACTACGTAGTACGTGATACAAATTTAATTTATGTGAATTCAATCTATAAATATAGGCAACATTTGAGTAGGTAAGTATTTTTTGTACTTTTTTTTTTACAATTTATAGGCATTGCATTTGACCTTTATCTCACCTGATGGTAAGTGACGACGTGGCTATTGATGATGTTCTTCATCTAGGTAGATACCTACTTACCTACGTCATGGTTTTCTTAAAATTCTAAAACTAATTTATTTATACCATATACTAAATAATAGTTCTCTACCGTTTGTTTATCGTAACAGACGCACCCCATTTTGGAATTTTGGATGAATTTTCAGAAATTCTTGGTCGTTTCAGCTCAAGGAACATCTCTCTATGCAGCTAGCTCTACAGAATAATAGAAATAGAAACAGACCCTCCCATTTCACATTTCCAGGGTCCCCAGTGGTTTAGGCTCTTGTTTATTATAACCTGTTAGTTAGTCATTATTAAATTATAATTAGATTTTTTTATAAAATATTATACGTGACACGAATAGCTTATCTTTTACTATATCTTGACTCCATCAAATATTACTTTGTTTAAATAAAACAACAGTAGGTATCAGATTAACTTTTAATGTGAAGGAAAAATTTGAGTCACTAGCTGGATTCAACTTTTTTCCTTACATTCAAATTGATCAATTGATCACCAAAACAAGCGAAACTGATAATTATAATTAATCTTCAAACGTCATTTTAATTTCCGATATATAATACGGGGTTTTCATTCACAGCGCTCATTCATTATGTTATGTACTATGGCATCAGGTATTTGCAGGGTCAGGATGATCTAGAATGCGTTTTTGTTGTGTACATTTTTTCCATAAATAATATTGTGTTTATCGTACAAAAATTAAGTACAAAGAGCAACATGTGTATTCACAACTGGTTTTAGATGGTTTTTTCATCACCAGAACAAGTCATTAAAGTAGCTAGACATTTCAAAGCTTTCATTATGGAAAATGGACCACTTGAGGTACAACATTTTTTTTTCGTTTAGTGACATGGTCATTATCTAGCCTAAAGGATAACTAGGTAAGGATTTTTCATTTCCAGATTATCCAGCGTTAATAATTACAATACGACCACAGTGTAATTTAGCTCTACGCTACTTATTACTTACTACCTAATTAGATCATTAAAAAATTTACAAGTCTGTCTGGTTATTTTACAAACTATCAGCTATCAAAGTGCATCATTCACATTATTGTAGGATTTCAGATCAAATATTTAAATTCTGGTGCATCTTTTCAAGGCTTAAAAGAACATTAAGAAAGTAAGTGGGTGTTTACTCAAAACAAACATTCAACAATCATGCCACAAACAGATAGTACAGCTCATGCCTGACTGATGTAACGACAGACCGACAATTAGCGTAGTAATATCCAAGATGGCCGCCTGCGCCCGCGCGCCAATGTCAATATGGCGATTAATCATCCGCCATGTTCATTTCGACTGCTTAAGTAATATTTATTTTTATTGCCATCAGCTTGAAGACAGGTTTCCTTAATTTATCTATTCCATTATAATATCGTAAATTTTAATTGTTGTTTTAACTTCAGTATCTCATGATTTCTATATCCGTTAAAACTTGTATCCAACTCCTAAAATAGTTAAGCCAAGTTTTACGAAGAGGTGCAAAAAACCTGATGCTGATAAGTTGGTTTTCTGTTCATTTATGAATTAAAATACGTGCGATTAGGTACTATTATTGCTCAAATATGCCTTGATTATTGACCGCAAGGTATAGAGAAAAAATATAGCGACCTACTCCCTAACAGGATTCCCAAGTCCCTAGTCAACGACGTGACCTACAAAATTAGCAAACCCAAATAGCAGTGGGCTGGATCACATTACCCACAGAACTAAAAACCTCAGTGCTAGACGTGTTTTTGAGTGGAGAGCATGACAAGGTGAACACAACGTAGAATGGGACGCCCTTCGACTAGGTGGAGCAACGATAAACGCAGAGCCAGAAAGACTGGCAGTAGCGAAATGTTGAAGACAGTGAGTCTGCTAGAAGCTAGAAGACTTATTTTTACGTGCTTGCTCCATTTACAGTGCTATGGGAGTGTAATAAGTGTTAAGGGAGTGCTTGCTTTACAACATCCAGCTTACAATCCAGACGTCTCAGATAGCTGCTACTCTGGTGGTCTCTCTCTACTTTGTGGTGTTCATCCATCATGCATCTTCCACGCCCCAGTAGACTATACTGACCTGAATGAAGGCTATGAATGCTCAGTCTCAGTTCTGTAGACATTGTCTTTGCTCGAAGGGATTTTTCTGGTATTTCTTTAGCTGGGAAGGAAGATAAAAAAAAACTGGACTGCTAAAGAGCTGAGAAAAAAGGAAACGGCAACAGGAGACAGGGAAGAGTGACAAAGAACTTAACAAAAAACTTGAACGAAAATAAATAGGGAAATCAGGGCAGGCAAACTTGATGATGAGATTTTTTCTGATTTATCATGCATTACTTCATCCACTGTTCATAGGCAGATCAATAACTTTGAGGTTGTCAATGAGACTGACTAATAAAGACTACCTTTTAGTGCCTTCTCTATCACTATGACATGAGAGTTATTTATCATTGCTAAATAGGTAAGGGAAAAGATCTTGAGGAAACCGGAATGTGCAAGAATGTAGGCATTCAATGACATGTGTCATTCGCCAACCTGCATATTATAAGTCAGCAAAAAGGGTTATATTATGGCCTGTAGGAAAAATATACCTAGTCTTATTGAAAGTTTATAAGTAAATCCATCCGTTACTTTATGGACATCTTCAGTGCAAAACAGCTGTAGAAAAAGTTTAAGTATTCAGGCAATATTTACGAGTTTTTCCCTCAAAAGATTACTTATTTCTCCTTTAGATTCTTGACAAGCCTATTATTTTTTTGGTTAACCCGTTGTCAATATTCTAAAGAGCATGAATCTGAATGAAAATAGAGATACGAAAATAGACTTGGCTAATGAAGATGCGAGATAAAACTGTGTATTATGATTATGTGTATTGTGTATTATGATTAGGTAAACTATCAATAAAACATTTTTACTATGCTTAACTATAAAATACAACGCAAAGGCAAAGTTATGATCGTTTTACGATTCTTATTATTTTTACGATACGGTCATCTCAGATTAATGACATGAAAAAGTGAAATATGATTTCCTACTAAATGGCATACCTAGTTATTTTATTTAAAAATCGGTATGTTATTACCTTTAAATACCGATCTATGAAACTTTCTGAGTTGTAAGGTCCAGTAGGGTAATTGCAACTCCCTATCATTCATCTCTAAACGCACTACTATAGAGTCACAATCTAATAGCTGATTTCAAGAAGAATACTTCGCACCAGTCGCTATTATTATTAAAATTTCCTGTCGCACAACTTTTTAACAAAGTTTCGTTGATATCACCATACAATCTATTACTAAAATGCAAACAAGATATTCACATATATTTATTCAAACAACTTGAATAACTTGCAACACCATTCATTAATAGTGATACGAAAAAGCATAAACGTGTCAATTAGTTCTAGATTTTTCATTAAATTATTCCATTTGACATTCAGCCGGAATTTATCTCAGCACCATCAGCAGCTCGGGTCACGTTCCGTCAAACTGCTCTTTTTGTCTCTGGTCTATGGACGCCGCGTCCGTCCGTCAGCGGGCATTTACATAAATACGACATTAGCTTTGAGTTAATTGACACATTTCACGATTTATACCGCACGTTACAAAAACGCTGAAATCAATCGGAATTTTTAGTGCCTCCGATTGCTCAGAACAAGTTTTTTTTCTTTTTTCCATCAATAAATTGTCGGTGTCTTGCTCGATAAGATTCCTATTATCCCACACGCGTGATTGTCAAAACTCTCCCGCCTTGATCAAAAGCAATTTGATCCGGATTTAAAATTCATTCGTTCATTCTCAGTCAATTTCGTTCCTGCCGCTCCGTAGGCCGTTCCTCGCGCCATTTTCCGGGTCTGTAAGGCAATCCTATTTAATATTACGAAGTTTTAGACGGAGGTAACGGAAACCATACACATACACGGATTGAAGCTGTGATATCGTTCGTATGTTATGCTTCATTGATTTAGAAATGTTTACCCCATACAAATGTTTCATCTTTCTGTCCAATAAAAATAAAATTTTAAACAAAGCATCTAATATGTTCCTAGCAATCAATTAATCTTGCTCGTATCAAGGCCGTAATACCGAATTACGCAGGTCTCCTTTGATCGAACAATGTTAGCAATCATCGGAATCGTCCAAAACAATGAAAAAATATTGTTACAGAAACAAAAGAAATCTGTTCAATCAAAATTAGCCCGATGAGGAAAACTCTTCAATGTGGCAACACCGGACGCGCGGGATTGTTGGCGCGAAAAAAACATGGCGGCCAGAGTGAATCCACGTTTATCAAAACGATCTCGCATACGAATTTGCGCCTTAACGCCCGACTGAGAGGAGTCGGGTTCTACTGCTTGATAGGAATAGATATTTTTGTGATCCGACTTTGATCTCGATAGGTCGTAAATTCGTTCAATAATGTTTGTTGAATCGAATCATCTGTTTAAGAATGGCAAGTAAATGTTTGTTTTCTATCATCCGCCGGCCGAATGTTGTTCGATTTCGCTAGTTAACGTTGTTTTGACAGTCTCAATCGTTGCAGCGCGGTAATAATGCTGTCTTCACTTCATTCACGCCGGTGTCTGCGTGTGGGCTAAATTAGATCATTCTAACAGCTCGGAATTAACTTTTGTATGGTATTTTAGGTAATCAAATTTTAGTTGCAGGTTTTTAAATATGTCAGCAAAATGGTGACAATGTTGATACGTAAGGGTGGCAACATTCGATTTTTAAAATAGAACAGCTACTTTGAATTAGATTCTAGTTAGTTACATCACAACGATCACAAAATTAATCAGCAAAGAAGTATGAGATCTTTTAATTTATTTTTATCTTAGGTAGGTATGACCTTATGTTGTCCTGTCCTTTCCCATACAAAAAATCCATAAAAAAAGAAAAGTCAGTTTGTATGTTTCCGAAAAACTTTTCAAATTTGTTTTTCCGAAACACCTTAATACTAATAACTAAATTACGAAAATTACGAAAAAAAAATGGCGAGCGGTTCGTGTCAGCGGTTCTTATTGCACAACATTTCTATTTAATTGACATGATTTATTCTAAATATGTTGTAAATCAATTGTAATTACAAACATCAGCGCCAAGAAGTTTTACATTTCCCAAAAGCATCAATCCAAACAATTTTAATTTTTCCCCCCAACGAGAAAACTCGGCAACAAGGCGAAGTAGGTAACCCGGGACTAAATCAATATGATATGACAGTTAGGGTCAATTTATGGCCCTCGGTTAATTACAAGCGGGCGGGGCGTCCCGGGGGCAAACAGGGGCAAGGGGGGGAGAGTAACATGGGGGAGGGGTAAGGTAGGGGTGGCACGTCTAATGAGTTGTGAAGACGTCGAGATCGGTGCGTGGCGCGTTGTTTGATGCGTTTACTATTTATTTGGCACAAGTTATTTTTTTTTGCCGTAAATTTGATTTTTTTTGAATGAGGTTATGTTACTTGATGTCTTGTGCGTCACTAAACAGTAAACGTAAAGTTTTATAGGCGGAAACGAGATAACACTAAGTCTCTCTAAGCATTGTTTAAGTTGTAATTTGTCCTCAGATCACTCTATATACCTATAAGTACTTATCAAATATCATTATATAACTATGTTTATCTAGATGCCACTTTTCATGTACCAGGGCGACATAAACAACTTGATTCAATCCCTTTAATAAAGATTTAAAACATTGCCAAGTAGGACTACGTATAAAAAAGGAATTGAGGTATAGGTAGAGAGACATTAATTTCTAATAACACAGCGCCATCTAGCCCTAAACTAAGCAAACAACCAAAACCAAAATAAAATATCACAACCAAACCAATACTACTGCTTACTATGGTACCAAATAACTGATAGAGTACCTACATACTTTTTGTTTGTAAATACATAATTGTATATATTACAACATAACACCCAGGCAGAACAAACATCGACGTTCATCACACTAAAGTTTGTCCTCGGTGCGAGCCGAATCCACAGCCAACAGCTCAGAAGGAAAGCTTACCTGCAACGACCAATGAGGCCAATCAAAACAAGCAGCTTCGCAAAAGCTTGCTAAGGCTGAGTAAAACTTTGTGATCTTTCATACCAGTCACACCACAGATTACAATAAAAACTATAATACGTAGGCCACCACGGATGCTATTTATTCATATTTTTTTAACGGGCTAATGCTGTTGGTCTCTACTGACCTTTACAGCGTCACCGGACGGGCCATAAAATAATTTACAGTCTATATAAGTTTCAAAATGGTTAAAAATAAATTTCAGGCCTGGCAACACCAACCAGCCTACCTATTAGGCTAGTTGCCTGCTATTTATTCAATTCATAAATTAATAATACTCCTCAAAAAATAAACAATAGTGAAAACCAATATTAAATATTTAAAAAAATGACAAAGTTACAAGCATTTTAAAATACAGGAATAGAAAGATACAGCTCAAACATGCAGTGACGTCACTCTTGCTCCTTCAAGTACCTCATTACTAAGCGGTGGTAGCTTTACATACTTACAGTTTCTTTGGCATGTGACTTCACAACGTGCGTTTTCGTAGTAACTGTGGGGAATCTCGTGTTTTGCGAGAAAGGGCCAGCCGATGTCCAAAAACAGTAAATAAGTATATAGTGAAATTACTGGGCAAATGAGACTTAAGATCTGATCTCACAGTCTAGAAATCTTTTTTAGACTGTGTGATGTCTCAGGATGACGGGTGCAGTGCGCAGTGTCACGCGAAACTTTAATTTTAGATTTCCGAGTGACACTGTAATCTGTAATGGGCGGCCGTGACGCTTAACACCAGGCGAACGACTAGCTCGTCACGACATTCGTTTACATTTAAAAAAAAATTCAACCTACTTTATGAAAATAATATTCACTTCTTCATTTTTAATAGCAGGCAACTTGCCTATTACATCGGTCGAGTGTTCACTTCAATTGTCTATCAATTAACGTGAGGCGAGGGATGAGGCGAGCTATGGGGGCGTACCGTGAGCTCTTAGCGCGATTCAAAACAGAGCCTATATTGGATCGCTTTGTTTTTTTTGTATGGGGATTTTGACAAGCGACTCAGTATAGGCTCTGTTTTGAATCGCGCTAAGAGCTCACGGTGCACCACATGGACGAGTGTGCAGTTGTGTTTGTGTTTGAACTAATGTTTTTTTGCTGTGGCAATAATGTATTTTTGGACTGAGCGGATTGATTGGATGTGCATTTATGTAGTGTGCCTTTATTCTTTAACTAAATACAAAAAATCTTTATGATATTAGTGATTTATGTTCGGGCCGAGCGGAACTGGGCCGAGTGGGGGACTGAGCCGGATACACTTCACTTGGCGATGGATTAACTTCTGTATAGGATGATAACTTCTTAAGGCAAATAAGTAAGAAACTATGGGGTAATTTAAACTGAGACCTAACTTGAGGAAAGCAATAACATTTGTTAAAATCGATAGTACATGCGATGGTTAATTGCATCAACTATTTTCGAGATTTGAACCGGGGTGCATCTGTTTAAAAGTTGCATGAGTTAACTACACTCGCTCTACAATTACCACATACAATGCACTTATAATGACCGGCCAAAAGCGAGTCGGGCTCGCACACCAAGGGTTCCGTACCATTATCTATAAAAACGAGCAAAATATCACGATTGTTGTATGCGAGCTTCCTAAAATATGTCTTTTATTCTGTTTTTTAGTATTTGTTGTCATAGTGACAACAGAAATACATCATCTGTGAAAATTTCAACTGTCTAACTATCATGGTTCATGAGATACAGCCTGGTGACAGACGCACAGACAGACAGACAGTCAGACAGACAGCGGAGCCTTAGTAATAAGATCCATATTACCCTTTGGGTACGGAACCTTGAAAACTGGTATTACCTATTTATACTTATCAGATGTCGCTGTTATTAGGTTTTTTATAAATTTTAATATCTTTTTATTTTTATAAAAAGAACTGGACCGGTGTGTACTTATTAATAATGTGTAATGCATCAGCAGCGTTCAGGTATCCATAGTTAATAGTTTAACATTTGGCTAACTGTCAGATTGACCGTATCACGCTGTTGTAAAAATAATTATTACTTAATTGGTTATTAACTAGCCTATACGCACTTTCGCTTACTCTACATCATTTAAACAAAAGAATAGACGGCGAGACAAAACAATAACAATGTGATATTAATAAAAAATGTGCGCCGTAATTACGTCCAATCAGTCTGGCTGTCAATCAATCTGTCAATCATGCTTGAATGTCTGACGTTGACGCAATCTAGAGCATTGATCGATTGATTTCGGGCGCAAAAACACATTGAATTAGTTTTCGATATTGAAATTAATTAATAGTGTTGTATAACATTCGAATGTAGTGAATCGTTGGGAGCCAGGTAAAGCTTGGATTCCAAACTACTACCTAGCAGTGGGCAGCAGGATTTAAAAAAAAGAAGATAAGGTTGCATACATATATTTTAAAGGGATGAATTTAATTTACAAGTTCCTTTTTTAAAAACTAAATAAGCCCGCTAAGGTCGGAAGGACCCTCTGAAGGAGGAAAACAATTCTTGAATGTGTTACTTTCTCGAGTGTTGGATTCTCTGCTTTACAGAACATCTGACAATTGACTGTTTTGATATGGACGTTGGACGTCTAGCTAGTCAGGCATATGTACCTACTACTCATTAGACGTTTCACGCTGTTGAACGTTTTGCTTCTTAGAATTTCAACGAAGATGAACTAAGCTAGGGACCTAGAGCTAAATTTTTGCCGTCACTTAAGGAAACCTAAAACAATTATGTTCTTGAATTTGTTACTTATTATTCGAAACGAGTGTTGGATTCTCTGCTTTACAGACCATTTGATAATTGACTGTTTAGATAATGGACGTTGGTCTAGCTAGTCAGGCATATGCACCTACTACTAATTAGACGTTTCACACTGTTGAACGTTTTGCTTCTTAGAATTTCTGATCGGGACGACATTTCAACGAAGATGAACTAAGCTAGGGGCCTAGAGCTAGATTTTCTAAGCGTTGCAGCTCATTGTTCGAAACAATTACATATTCACACCCTCCAGTCGCGTGTTATAACTAGCAGTGATCCCGACAACATGCTAAACTGCCAGTTGTTAAAAAAAACGTTGTTAAAATAACAACTAACAAGTGCTAATAATCGCGTGTTGAACGGCCTTACGCGACTGTGTTTGAATAACGACTTTTAGTTGACACGACACGATCGCGATACGATTTGTTATATTTTTATTAGAAGATAAGATTCAACTAATACGGGCAGTTATAACTAAAATAATCTTCTGAAGGCATTATTAAAATATCCTCTGTTTAATATGCACTGCTAAAATATGTTTTTTGATTACCTATTCCGCTATCTTTCCCTCAGCTTTTCTGAACTTTGAGTACGTAAGGCATCTACTTAGATTTAGCGTTAACATCGAGTTAAGAAAAGAGACAGAAATACAAAATTTGATGTCTTAATCGCTTAAACTGTGATATTATACGGCCTCTTTAGTCTTTTATTTAACCCTATATCTTCTCTAAATTTCTATGCCATGCCTACTTAACAATAACAACCAATTATAGCATTAGCTATTTAATCTGTGATGACAGGTTTATTCTATTGGTAGAAGTGTCCTACCCATTGTACTTTTCCTATTTACACCATTGTCGCTAAATCATTAATGTTACGTCATAATAAGTGAAGTTTTATTCAACAGCTGATTACAGCTTCGAATCGTGAGGTCTAAAAACAACTAATCAAACTTACGTCCGAGTGCGAATGCTTTTATGGTTTATCGAGCATCGACTATCAATACGTAATTGCATTGTTAACCTTTCGTGAGGCGCCAAGACGTGCCAATCGCCACGGAGAATTCTGGACTAGCTCGCATAATTATTAATATCGATAAATTCATTATATTGTAAAGTTAAAACGGGTCTCTTCGCGCACAGAAATTTATCAAAAAACAATCCCCCCCTCCTCGTGACCGCGGCCGATGTAACTTGGTCGAAACGTCGAAATTAGACAAAAATTGTTTTTTGATAAATTTCTGTGGGCGAAGAGACCAGCGGGGTAATTACGTAAAATTTGCAACAGCAATGCAACAGCAGTAGCAAAGCAACAGCAGTAGCGAAGCATACATGCTCGACACCACTAATGATGTATGACAGCAATCACCGCGAGATTTAAGCCTGTCGCAAACCTGTTGCGAGTTAGGTAATAAGGGGGCCGTTTTGACTTTATAATATGAGTTTGAGTCGCGAAAGTTTAAAAAGTGTTAAATTCATTATTTCTAGAATAAGTCAGTTGGCTTAATGTAAATGCATGCATTAATATTACAAATTCGAAAGTAACTCTGTCTGTCTGTCTATCTGTTCGTCCTTTTTACGACTAAACTAAAGATTTGATGTAATTTGGTGAATAGTTAGTTTGAACTGTGGGAAAAGACATAAGATGATTTTTTATCATGATAAACTGTGCGTGCAAATCCGCGGGCAACACATAGTGTAGCGTACAACTAAGTGATGCATACATATTGAAACAAAAATAGCCTCTGATTTTAGCACCCTGTTGGATTCAGCCCTAATATGCATAGTACCTTTATTTAAAAACTAAATGCTACAGGTTTTTCATCCATATAACACTTTAGACTATCGTTTATTTTAATGAAATTCTATTTATAGTCTATAACGTAAACATTTGAATAAACTGTGCTTGAGTTAGATTTTTAGACTGCCCGAAGACTGGGGTAGCTCGACAACAACAGCCTCGGTTTAAAAACTGTTGTCGTAAGAGTGGTACCAATGCTGGGCTTAACGGGTCTTCTTAGCTTGGTAGTGTTTAGTTGTGAATACCACTTTTTGTAGTGGTCACCCATCCAAGTAGTCTAATCGAGCTTTACTATGAGCGCTACATGTGTGATAATAATATGAACATTTTTTATGTGAACCAGATTGTCAATCAATCGACCGATGCCAATGCATTTTGCCTCGACAAAATGATCATCTTTTATTTCACGGATAAATATTTAACAATGCAAATACAATATTGAAGTTTTAAGTGACTGATACGATACCTTTCAATTTATTCTTGAGAGAGTAAATTTTTTTAAGCAAACTTATTGATTATATTCCAGTTACTTTTTTTAAATTTAGCTTAATTGTATTATTGGTTAGCTAATACTATTTTTAAAACTTAATTATAGCCCAAGGAAACAAAATAAGTGAGTAATAAAAAGTTATAAATAGAAAACAGAATTTAGGTCACTATCTGCGGGTAGCGTGCCCAAAAAGCTGGCGACATTTCCTCGTTGAATTGCCAGGCTAATTCGTTGGCCGAGGTATGTGCCAGCCCTTTGGTCACGCGTCAGCTCGACTAATCGTCTAGACAGCTCCCTGACCAGAAGTCGTTCCTGTGGGCCCCAGGGACCCATTGTCTCAACCCCAAACGGAACAAATATGTAACCTTCACCTAGGGATTCATATTTCCTCCGTTTGAGGTTTTCTGCAGCTTCTGCCGCTGCGCATGCCGCCCGAGCTGAGTTGTCAATGTGGGAAGGCGCCAGTGTGTCAACGCAGGTAGCATCCCACACTAGCGGCCTTCCTCGACACCACGGAATTAACGTCATGCCGTCAGGCCTCTTACCATCGTCACGTGAAATACCGTTCGGCTCTAAGATAGCCGGCACATTGACGGTGGCAAGGGCCCGACGAATGACGTCATTTAAAGCGGCATGGCGCGACAGTTGTCCTGCACTGCGGCGGCAAGATAGACCATGGTGGCCCAAACAGTCCACCTCACCCCCGCAGAGACAGAGATGCGGTTCTGTCCTGGAGATGCCCAGATGTAGGCCCACTGCAATAGAAAAACTTGAATTATCCCAAAGTGTTCCAATATTGGGCGAAGGAACAGCATGTAGCCTGTAACCTGACTCACGTTCGCTAGTGGCAAGGAGGCGAGCTCTATCAGGGATGTTACTATCATGTAATAGAGATGATTGTATGATCCTACATAAGGGCTCGTCCCATTGTCTCTTGTCTCTGTCATTCTTAGTGTACATAGATTTAAATAATATAAAGAATTATTGTTCTGTCTCAATTATGGCCCTAGGAAAAATTAAACTATGTATTTATTATCATGCCGTGTCTACATAATATGTCAATATATTATGTAAATATCATGTCATTCTTATTTAATGGTTTCCTGTTATAGAAGCTAGATATTAATAATTGGAAATTATGGTAATATAAATAGTACTGTGTTGATTAACTGCCGTAATGGTTATGATACGTCAATTAATAAGGGACTGGTTAGACGGGTTATAATATTTTTTAAATAATCCAGTGAATGACCGATTACCGGACGCAAGTAAAGCTTTTAATTATTAATCTATTGTTATTCAAAACTCCAGCATTCAACTGGTTAATTAATCTATACCTTCCTACTTTTGTTCCTAGCAGTTGAAGTGGCAATGGACAGGCTACATCGCTCGTAGAACTGACAACCGATGGGGAACAAAGGTTCTCGAGTACCACGAACCGGAAGACGCAGTGTAAGCCAGCCCCCCACTCGGTGGACCGACGATCTGGTGAAAGCCGCGGGGAGCCGATGGATGCAGAAGGCGAGCAGCCGCTCAAGGTGGCGCTATCTGGGGGAGGCCTATGTTCAGCAGTGGACGTCTTCAGGATGATGATGATGATGATATGATTAGCAGCGGAACTTTTTTCATCCAATTCACGCATCTTGAAATTTCTTTTAGTTATAATTATTTATGTCGTCATTTAACATCAAAAGACGTCATACTGCTCTTATAATTTTCTAGATTTGGCACTAAACTATTCCAATCAAAACCGATAAACTCAACAAAGATGCAACGATAGAAAAACATCTGTAGTTGCGTAGACTGTTGTGACTCAGCGCATTCCACCCCGTCTGTAGGCACTGAACTTGAGGGTGTTTGCAAGAATGTGGAGATGTGACTAATTTTGCTATTAACTCGTGAATTTCGAGTATTTTGATGTTAAAAATAATTAATGGCATTTTGTCATGGACAAAAATAATAATGCAATTTAGCTTTTTGAAAGTACATTCCCCGTCAGGTAAAATTTAGAACCTTTTAGGAAAGTGCAATTTTTAGGTTATTTATCTATATATATTAAGTCTTACAGACAGACAGTCTGACAGACAACGTACAACCCAAACCACTGGACGTATATACTTGAATATTTGGAAGGTTTCTTTTTCGAAATGCGGGAGAAACCACTGGTTGCCTTTAGTTTATTATAATTATATTGCTAATTAAAACTAATTATTTAACTACTAAACAAAAACTAGTCGGGCACTCAGGGTTGGTACCACACAGCTCCAGGTGTGCGAATATTCCGGATGTCAGCGCGCGGCGAGCGTGACTCGACGGGGGAAGCGCGCCGACCCTGTTGAACGCTAGGGCGGCCATGAGCTATTCTGTAAGAGAGGACACCGAAAGTTTCTCTCTAATTTAACATACGACAGAGTAGCTTTTGCCCACATATAATGCCACCTGGATAAATAATAATTGCAGTAATTTAAAAGTGTAGTATAAATTTTCCATTTTGATTTTAACGCGCGTCAAGTGCACAGTTTTCATTTATAAATCCATTGTTACTGCAGTACGCAGTGATTTGATATGACTAAATATTTAGCTTACTCGAACATAACGTTTTACGAACAGAATCTTTTATTAGATTAGTATCTGTATCATTCATTTCACTTATCTATTACTACTATTTATTAGAAATTAATCTAAAAGTTGCATTTTTAGCTGCCATATAATCAATGGTACAATGCATACATGTAAAAATGTCAATGGTACTTTTGAATCCCGACAGTTGTAAACGCGCACACACCCCACAGTCGCCGGCGTTAAGTGACGATGATCGACAAAAACGAATGAAGTGCGATTATATTAACACAAGCTTTCATCAATTTGAAGAAAAAATATAACACTGGATAACAAATGATGTTGTTTGTTACGCGAGAAGGGACCGTTGTGGAAAATGGGCTCCAAAAAGCCCTGAGAGGCCCAGAAAGGCTGAAGTTTGAAAGGCTGTGATGTATTATAGGTAAGTGATCCATGGCGCGCTCGCTTGGATCTATTGATGTGACATGACGACGCCGTTTCGATTCTGATGCTATGAAAGGTGTTTTTGCCAATTTCTTGACTTGCTTTCTGTGAGAACTGATCTATGATTTGATGGGGATGTTTTGATGGGTAAAAAGAGTTTGTCAGGATTGGCACTCGGCAGCCCTAATAGAATAGAATAAGAATATAATAGAAAATATTTATTCCTGACAAAAGGCACAAAAACAACGCAAAGTTACAAACTAAGTACTACAAACAATGATAAACATTTGTTGCCCGTTGCCACGAATCGGTCCCAACTCAGCATGGTGCTGGTCGTACAACCAGCGCTGGTCTTCCGTTGGGTTGTAATATTGAACCTTTACAGTTGCGTAGTACCTGTATCTAATAGATGGCTTCGAATTTGCATACATCACTAGTCAGTCGGTTGCTCAAAACAGAAAACAGTCATGACTCATCATCATCATCAACAGCCTGAAGACTTCCACTGCTGAACATAGGCCTCGCCCAGAGAGCGCCATTTTGAACAGCTGCTCGCTTGCTGCATCCATCGGCTCCCCGCGGTTTTCACCAGATCGTTGGTCAGTCCTATGTGGGAGATTACTACCTACTTTGATAATTATGGTAGACTATATATCAGTTTTAACTGATAAATAATAATCCAGTATTTTTTACAAATGCATGAATAAATGACTATTTTAAAATGGCGCACTTTATAATTAAGTTGTAACGGAATAAAGTCACTAAACACACCCGCCAAAGTAAAATAATAAAACTGAAAGTCAAGTTATTCATTCATACCTGAATTCCAAATAAGTATCTTAGTAGAACATTTCTTCAAATATTTTTGATTAATTTCTTTTCCAACTTTACTTCTACAAAAGCTCGAACAATTCTTGTAATCTTTTAAAGTATTCACGTGCTTCAACGCAAAGAACTTGCAAATCATCCTCGGGTCTTACAATATATCATTCGAAAAGAAATAAATGAATGATAGCAATTAAAAGTCATCAATAGGGAATCAAGGGGATCACTCAATCAGATGATTGACGAATCATTCACAAAAAATGATGAAAGACTTTTAAACATCATTTGATTTGTTTTTGTCTCTTTTGCTTTGTAATCTTCGTAAGTGTTTGTGGTATCTGTAGGATGTAGTATCTATATGTGATGTAACTATAAACGCGCTGTTTCATGTTATTTTTAAACTGGGTTTTACAGATTTCGTTAGTGGCACATACTTACCCCCTTACGAATAAACATTGCATAACAGTGAATAGCTCCTCAGTGTTTTGTCTTGTTTTATCTTTGCGCATTTCAAACTCAACAGATTAAGACAAAACACTAAATAACCATTCATCTGCTACTCAACGTTTATTAGTAGGGGGGTTACTATTTGTCAGAAAACTTTGGAGGTGCGACCTATACCTAAATTATAGCGGCTAGACAACCTAAATTCAGAGCAGCAGCTGATTTTTGTTATCTAAAATGAGTTTACTTCCTGCTCTCTCTTGCGCGGCAAAATTATCTCATCTTAAAATAATCTGTCACTTACTTTCTTGGTTTTGTGTTTTATGCGTTGCTGAATCAACTTTTAGTCCCCCTTACTTAATAATTGCGCGAGATAAGATCCGAAACGAGGAGATCCACAGGAGAACTAAAGCGACCGATATAGCTGTTAGAATCAGCAAGTTGAAATGGCAATGGGCAGGCCACATCGGTCGTAGATCTGACAACCGATGGGGAAGAAAGGTTCTCGAGTGGCGACCACGAACCGGAAGACGCAGCGTAGGCCAGCCCCCCTCTAGGTGGACCGACGATCTGAAGAAACCCGTGGGATAAAAGTAGTGAAATAGCTCCGTGTTTTCTCTTTGCACTGTATGACGAAATACCCTATTTTGAATTATAACTTTTTTATGATTTTCCGGATAAAATTTTAGCGATTTTCAAAAATTCATAGTTCAAAAACTATGCATCTAAAAGCGCAGGAGTTCTACTTGTGCTTTTGTATTAGTAATAGCTATACGAATTTGATGTAAAAAGATGATGTCACAAAATGGGGTCTCTCGTCATCCTGTGCTTTGCCTATAGAACGAAACAAACCACAAAGTTAATAAAGTTCTGATATTTAGTAAGGGTACACATCCGGGGTATTATGTTACAATGTTTAGTTCACAGACCTAGAATATAGTTATAGGGAATATTTTCTTTACTCCTAGGTTTTAGTTTAAAAACGGGAATCTGTGGTGTGATCCACTTGGCACTAAAATTATTTTTTAAGCTAAAAGATTATTGATTTAAGCCACCTTTTTACCACTTTTTTCTAGTATAAGCAGTATAGTATCTTTGCTTGTCTAGGATCGTGGATAAAAAGACTCGGGTACCAGAAAAAAAATACCTGTTTATTTGCGTAGGTAGGTACTATTGAGAAGTTGCTAAAACATGCGATTGGTAAGTCAATATGGTTGAAGTAGCATAATATTTTTGCCAAAGTTATTGTTTTTGATTACGCAATTTCTTTATTTGCACTGCGCAGTTATAACAAATAGGTATCATAGGTATCTACAGAGATGGGCAGGAAGATAAAAACGCTGCGTCACGAGGCGTCCATCATTCTAATTCTTTTGAGACGACACTGCTTGTCTGTGCTCTGTGACGGCAAACACCGACGGAGTGATGCACTTGGATCTGACAACAAGAAAAATAAAATAATAAAATAAACTGACTAAAAATAACCTTTGAATAGGTTACATAACGTGGGCATTTTCTGGGATAAAAGTGGTATGTATTCCTTGGACTTAAATGTCTGCAAACTACAACCAGCCATTTGGATAAATATAATTAACTATTACAACAAAGTACCAAAGTAGGTAACAAAGTACCTATACACACAAAAATTTTATTCTACGCAATGTCACGTAGTTCCTCGCCAGGGTTCAAGATGCTTGCCCCTTGTTATAAACAATTCAAAACCAACACTTCCAACTGTCCACATCAAAGATCCAAGCGCAGCACGCCGCCCAATGACAGGCGCCGACAAAGCGACCGCCGGACAGGCCGCCGATCATTTCTAATTGTGTGATTTGATACCAAAACTCATTGTTCAAGCTTCAGCCACGGGATTCTTTATCTCAGCGCAACGTTATCTCTAACCTCACGATTTTCATTGGTTTCTAATTAAATTGAACGGCTTTTGGTAAAAATGTTAACTGCACAATTCCATTTGACCAACTTCAAAAATTGAGTTTTTTTGTTACTTAGAAAACCGTAATTTAAAAAACCTATTTGAAAAACTATTTTTTGAATCTAAACGATAAACATTCAGATTGATCCTATTCTATAAAACATCAAAATCGGATCAGTGGGTTGCTTTTTAAATCAAAATAATTACCTACTTATGCTTTATTTAAATTTTGTTAATTTAATTTAGATATTTCATTATTTTACTAATTGACCCGCCCCGGCTTCGCACGGGCTAACTAGTTAGCAAAAGGAAAAAAGATAGGGGGAAAAGGATGAATGGATGGGCTGGCGAAGGAAGGCAGGCTTCGCCTTCCTCCCTTCTGTTGTCGTCCCATCCATTCATCCTTTTCCCTTTCCCTTCCATCTTTCCTTCGATAGGATGAGTATAAATATTTTTTGTAAGAATCTTCTACTAAGTATTAGAAAACATTTAAAAAAAATATGGATGAAATCGGTCATGTAATTTGATTGCAATCAATAGAAACACAAAAATGTATAGTATTCACAGTTTCAATACGCAGCTTATGTGCATAGTTACTATGGAAATTTTCAAATTCGGAATGAAATATCTCCTGTTGCATTGCTATCAAAGTTCCGTGATCACCCCGCAGGAGAAGTATAAGGGGTTCATTTTTATACCTATCTGTAGATTTCATTGATATAATAACATATCTATAAGACAACCAAAACACATCCTTACATCAAACGCCGGACATAAATCCATCATCGGTTTAACTGCGGTTTTACAGCCGCAAAGACCCGATGCAGACTGTAATTAAAACAAAAATGAATTCATTTCGCAATCAACTTTATTTTTAATTAACTTTAAATTAGCCACGTGTACGCTGTCTTTAAATGACTTATGAGTAAGTGGAAGTGAGTCGTAAATTATTTAAAACATACCAAGTACACCAATAAAGCGGCACTTTGAATGGTTCGAAACAGTATATGAGCGTTTATTTCACATAGCCGCAAACAAACACCACTTTGGGCGCTTATCATAGGGCGTGTTTGTTATATTACGCTTGGCAGGCGTATAGTGAAGCAGGCAGGGTGTTGTTAAATATTAAGCCACTTTAATACATGTTCTGGCGTCTCTTGTTAACTTTCTAGTAACCTAATACCTATATTACCTATACATATAATAAAACTGTAACTGGTTAAGCTGTACATTCAATATTTTAAGAAAGTTTTAATTGTAATAATACTAGGTGGTAGGACTTTTCTGCAAAGTTCGTCTAGGTAGGTACCACCGCTTTGCCAGTTATTCTGCCGCCAAGCAGTAGTGTGCAATCACTACTGTGTTCCGGTTTGAAAGGCATTGTAGCTAGTGAAATTACTGGGCAAATGAGACTTTATGATCTGATCACTCAGTCTAGTAATCTGATTACTAGACTGGGTGATGTCTCAGGATGACGTGCGCAGTGCAGTGTCACGCGAAACTTTATTGTTTTAAAGTTCCGGGTGACACTGCAACTGTTATGGGCGGCCGTGTCACTTAACATCAGGTGAACGACTAGCTCGTCACGTCATTCATCACATAAAAAAAAAAAAATTGCATTACACTTCTTAATCGATACAGAAATAGAAACGATTTTTTTTTTAATTTTTTGTCTGGTTGCGTGCCCGTCCCTTTAAACATGCATCACGCTGGAACCACTGAACGGATTTTGCTGAAGTTTGGTACGGTTATAGCTAACTTTTCAGAATAACGTTTAGGATACTTTATGTTTTCTAAAACGGGCAAGTGCGGGTTTCACGAAGAATTGTAACTTTTATGCAAGATTTTTTTTTGTTTATTATATTATTATTTATTTACCTGTTTATTTATACTCATTCTGTCGAAAGGAAGAGAGAAGGGAAGGGAAAAGAATGAATCAGTAATAAACACAATCTTAAAAGTTATTTTCTTCTTTTCAGATTCCTGTGATATGGCATAAGGAACAGAGCAACGTAAGTAAAAAACGTTAATGGTTACAATCCCTAATTTGCTTTGATAAATACTTAAAATATGGAGATACATTATATTTATACGGCCCAATTATAAATCTTATAAAAATTAATATTAATTTAGTTTTGCACTATATCTATTTAAACTTAATTTTTTCATATCCACATACAATCTGATACTCCACACACATACACTAAAAATCAAATCATTATCGACCAAGTTCATTTTATCTTATTTTAAGTACTCATGTAAGTTGCCTGGAAGAGATCGCTATCAGCGGCAAGACCACCTTTTGTTGCACTAGTCCATAAAATTTATTTTTTGTTCTCTATTTTTAAAGCGTTTTGATTCCTCGTTTATAATTCGGACAGCAAAGGAATGGAACATCTTACCAGCGTCAGTTTCCTGACAAATATAATCTGGGAGTTTTTATGGCTAGATTAAACCGGTATTTTGTAGGCAACCATGCTCCATCGTCGACCGCGTCGTCACTTACCATCAGGTGAGACCGTGGTCAAAATGTTAGCCTATCGTTGATAAAAAAAAGTTTGATTTGGTGAAAAATAGAGCTCTGTATCTATATAAATATAATGTACACAGCAAATGCCAAAGTAGAGCAAACAAGAATGGTTGTTATCAGTCAACTCAAATTGCATCTTCGCATCAATACTCCTGGAACACGTCTATAGCCTCTCTCTGCGTAGAGTCGCTAGACGTGTAACGTGAATATTTAACGGATTGTATGTCCGTCTCTACGCGACTCTACGTGTCTCTACATCGCCCTAATTGGCCGGTAGGACTTCTATTTGTAGAGTTCGAAGAAGACATCAGTAGTGACAGCTGATTTGTGAAACAGGTGATGATTGGATGGGTGATTTGGGCTTAAAGTGATAGAAAGGGGAAAATTTCGTATGGACGAAAAAGATTTTTGTTTCTAAGGTCTTTGTTGGTTTTGAGATTTTTTTGGTGTGTGTTTTGTTTTCTAGAAATGCTGTTAAAACCTCTGTTTCAGATGCTTCATCATATTCAGCCTGAAGAGGTCATATCATAAGTGTACCTTGGTGCCAAAATGATAAAAAAATCAAATCAAATTATTTTATTGCAAGTGTTTTAACAAGTCAAACGAGATAGGTACTCAAAATACTTAAATTAAAGTGCGTAATGTTAAAAATTGTTTATAGCAAGCCTTATTACAATAATGTGAGTTTGAAAAAAAAGATGTTCTTTCCCAATACAGGTGCAAGCAATCCGACACTATGCAGAACAGATAACTCCGATCCGTAGTCCCGATTACACATTAAATTAAAATTAAATTAAATTATTTATTCATTATAACTTTGGGTTACATGGTTTCTTAAGTAGAATATAAAGCTTTATATAAAATCAAACGTATATCTTCTTTATCCTAGTTAATCTAGTCCAGCTCTGTTATGGGCGGCCGTGTCGCTTAACACCAGGCGAACGACTAGCTCGTCGCGTCATTCGTTTAAATAAAAAAAAACTTAAGTGATAAGTCTATGTACCCTGTACTAGTATAAACTATGTTACAGGGTACTGGCACTTCCCGATAGTGTCATTATGTAAGATGTAAAGAAGAAGTTACAAGAAACTTTACAATGACGTCAATTTTTCTGTTTATTTTTTAGTAAGTACGTGTGTTTTACAATATTAATTTTTACTTAAATTATAACAATTGATATAAAATGTCTACTGCTAAACATAAGCCTGTCCACTTACCTCTGGATCCAACTACGGTTCCCCGCGGTGTTGACCCGGCAAACAAATACCATTACAATAACAACCACCACAAAGAAATACAATTAATAATTTTGCTTATGACCATTTTTAAAAAGGTGTCAAAAATACTTTTTTTGTGTAAATAAATGGCGTGACGAACTAGTCGTTCACCTGATGTTAAGCGTCACGACTGCCCATAACAGATTGCAGTATCACTCGGAACTCTAAATTAATATAGTTTTGCGTGACACTGCACTGCGCACGTCATTCTGAGACTACACACGGTGTAGTAGTAAGATTACTAGACTGTGTGATCCGATCATAAAGTCTCATTTGCCCAGTAGTTTCACCAGCTACAATACTACATGAATATTATGCTTATGATACATAAGGAATAATTATGTTACGAACACCATCAATTTACACCAAGTTATTATCAGACTATTGAACATGCATAAATACACAGACAACACCAGCGTCAGCCCTGGAAATGGCCTCTGGTAGTATAAAGTCCGGTGAATAATTGAGTTTAGGACCAGAAACGTACACGACAGTCGGCAAGTGTTTCTGTCGATGCTCCATCTAGACATGTCAGTGACCTGTGTGACACGCTGTGAATTGTCTTTGATTAAGAGTGATCACTGATGATCATAAACAATTTACCTAATATGCGTTGATGAACAACTCTATAAATCATGTTTACAGACTAAAGACTGCTATGTCAAATCTGTACTAAATTACTATCAAGAGGTAAAGTTTTTTTTAACGGGCATTGTGCCTTTATTCTTTAAACTAACTACTACAATAATAAACTAGGTACACTATCTACTCCAAAGAACAAATTTTGGACTGTATACTATACCGCGGTGGCCTATAGACAGTCCAAATGTCCCAGCCCACTACCGGTAGGTAGCGTAACCAATATGCTCGATTTTACTATCGAACTTCTTGGCAACGTGAAAAAGCGCATCCACATATTGTAGACACGTGGAAATCTCATACGACGCGATTCTTGCGCTCGTTTCTTCCACGAACCTGCGAGATGTGGAATGATCTTCCTCCTGAGGTTTTTCCGCATAACTACAGTATGGGGAGCTTCAAGAAAAGTGTTAAAAGAGTCCTCTCTAAAGGTAGCCAACGCACCGGCAATGCCTTCGGTGTTGCAGATGTCCATAGGCGGCGGTGACCACTTACCAGCAGGTGGCCCGCCTGCTTGTTTGCCACTTATCTCATAAAAAAAAGCATTTTATCGTTTAATTGCAATGCTGATTCGTTGAGCCAAATAAGTGCCATCATTTAGGTCACGCGTTGCATCGACCACGTACTTTGATATACTTTGGAAAACGCGATGAGCTCCCGGTCCTCGTGAACCCCGGGTCTCAACAACAAACGGCTCACATATGTAACCGCTACGAAATACTATATTTAATACTATATATTCGTCGTTTTAGCTGCTCAACCGAATTAGCCGCGGCGCCGGCCCTTACTTGTGTCTCGGGAAGATGTGACGGCGCCATAGTATCGACGCAAGTAGCGTCCCACACTAAAAGCCCGCCCCAACTCCCAGGGAACCAGAGCCACTCGGTCAGGTTTTTTACTATCGTCACGCATGAGACCATTTGGTTTGAGAGTGGCTGCAATATTGGCGGCGGCAAAAGCCCGGTGAATGATGTCATTATGACAAGGGTGGTGCAATTCGACCAGCACTTTTCTGAAGAGGTAAAGTTGTTTGTATGAAATTGCTGTACGTACCTACAGATCCGATATCTAGGGACCTATGCAGGAACTATGAGTACAATGGTTCCATAACAACAACAACAACAACAACAACACCTTTCGGTA
This sequence comes from Ennomos quercinarius, assembly GCA_910589525.2. NCBI lineage: Eukaryota > Metazoa > Arthropoda > Insecta > Lepidoptera > Geometridae > Ennomos > Ennomos quercinarius. The sequence goes on along the minus strand of OU342492.1, from coordinate 18,785,727 downwards.
ATTATAAGCAGACATGCTCAGCAATCAACAAAAACCATCAAATACGATTTCATTAATCAACATCATCATGAAAACTATATTTCATGCACGCCACACATCATACTATCAGACATACTAATAAAACTGCACTCATAACTCATCAAATCATACAAACATGTAAACAAATATCAACAAATCTAAATCTATTCTCATTTTACAGCGTCATAATATTTCTTTCTCGTTTTAATTGTCTACGAGAAAATAACAATGGTTTTTATAGCTATACAATCGTTTATCAAGAAATTGGTACAGTCGGGGAAGTTATCCACAAAACATGTGAAGTCAAATAAAAGCGACACTATGATGAAAAAAATAAAAGTAACTCTAATATACTGAAATTTAAGATAAACTCAACAAATATATTTGTAAACTGTAAGAAAAATTTGACACAATACGATTGTAAACACACAGTTTATAAACAGTAAAAGATCTAATGACATTATAGCATCACCTCGTTTCCAAAACACATTATAGGTAAGGATTTTAATATTTTTAATCGATTTTAATAGTTTTACTTGACTGTACCTAGTTAATCTGAGACGCGGAAACGGCGACTGCGAATCCCCGCGTAAATCTCACATGATTTAGCATCACATCAAAAGGGAGTCACGTAACATAAAACTCACGACGATCGCGTACTTTACGATTCCTTCACGAGAAACCGTCTGACGGACGAAACACTGTCTTATAAATCAATTTAATCTCCACTGCAAAGACAATTGGAACATTCCCTCAACTCCAATTCAGAATACACCCATTTGATTTTGAATTCAATCCGGCAAAAATAAAGTCTAAATTCCGCTGCGAGTTTACGGGTGGTTGAGTCAAAACTGCAAAGTTGAGTGCGCGCATAAGTCAAGTCGGTATTGCAAGTACGAGTTTAAATTAATGTCTAATACGGGACAAAAGCGTGTAATTGTCATCTGAGTTTTATCCTCTACGCTAATGTCGTGTCTGTAAATCAAATATGTACATTATTGTACAAATAGGTCGAGTTGTCGGATGTACCGCCGCGGTGCTAGTAGGTACGGGCGTGGACCGATGCAAATAATATTAATGTGCGAGATGAGCGGCTAGATAGAGGATCTGTTGACTGCATATTTAGAAGAGTTATGACTTTAAGGTGTAAAATTTACACTATAAATCTTCAGGGATTGTTACTGAACGCTGCAGGGCTTAACTTCTCGGAAGCGCAGTGTATTAATTTGTTCTTTTGTTAAGATTATTTTGGATGCATTAATCTTGAAAGTAATACGTCAGACGATATTAATTCCTTAAAACCACTTGCTCACTAAGAGCGAGGGTGGCTGAGTAGTAGCTCGTGTGAATTGTAGCCCTACGCTCTGTGGTTCGAACCCGGGTTAGTCCAGCACCAATAAATTTTCATGTTATGTACGGTATTTACACTACGTGAAGAAAAATAAAGGAAACTGGTATTTTCAAGAACCACAAAATACGATAGGCAATTGTGTTATCCACCAACCTGCACTTGGTAGATTATGGACTACACTATTACTATCACGCACGGCCTGTGAAGTCCCAACAGTGAGAACGTGGGCTGATGATGAAAAAAGACAACACGTAATTAGGTTTTTTATAAAAAATTAAATACAAATTACAATAGCTATCAAGTAATATTTGTTTCAACATTTCCATTTTAATGCATGCATTGACAGCCTCTGTGGTGTGGTAGTTGAGCAGGTCGGCTCATAATCCGGAGGCAGTGGGTACGATTCCCGCGACAAGACAAGTATTTGTGCACAGGAAATTAAAGCGCAAATACTTGTTCATGATCTGGTGATCTTGGATTGTGGGACCATGGTCCTCGTAGTGCCTGGGTTACAGGTAATCCTAGTTAGGGTCCAGGTACGTACTATCTATGTGATATTTATTTATTTATAGATGGTGCCCTATAGATATATCGGACACAATGATTCAATTACTACTTCTCTGCAACATGTCTTATAAAATATGGACATGCTGTGAGGACTAAATATACTTAGGCTAACCCTCTGCGACATCTGGTCAGAATTAGACGGCCTGTGTCTAGGTTAATCGATCTATATGATATTTAGGCCGGATATTTTAGCTGATATAAACTTGGATGATGGAATCTAGATCAAGTATGGATGAGAAAATCTGAACAATTCAGGTGCTATTTTGAACTACTTCATTAAAACTATGATGCGTGTGATTACTTTTAATAGAACTTTGTCATTTAAAACATCATGGGGTATTTTTGGTACTAATATTGGCCTTGTCTTGCCTTCGTTATATGAAAAAGATGAAATGAGGCACCAATACTGTGAAGTCATAAATGTTTTTGTGAAAAATCCTTACATTGATCAATTAATTGTAGGTAACTTTAGACCCATAACTTCCATTAAAACACATAATTATAAAAAAAAACAATTCACAGTGCAGTGTCACGCAAAACTGTATTAGTTTAGTATTCCGAGTGATACTGCGATCTGTGATGGGCAGCCGTGACGCTTAACATCAAGCGGACGGCTGGCTCGTAACGTCATTCACTTACATAAAAAAAAATTGTTAACCTTTTAACTTATTCCTTTTAACTTATTTTGCCAAAGTTGGTAATTCTAATTATAGGTACCTACCTACATATTATAATAATAGATAAAATATTTAAATTGCCTTTTTTTAACTATGTACTGATTAAAAATTTCCCACGCCAATCTATGATTTGATTGTCGGTTTCTATTTGTATAAACGAAGGCCAAATCTGTAGGAAATGTCAAAGTACATTGTTGCGACTGGATCTGACAGTGTTCGATATTTATGGGTCCGCTCCGTGATGTTCTGTGACAAATGGATCGAGAACTTTAATAGAAAATATAGTAATTGCTTGTTCGTATTATAGTTGCGTAATAATTATTTTATTAGTCCTGCCCTGATTGGTATTCACTTATGTTTATATCACGGTCTGAAAATAATACGCCACATATATGCTAATGCGTAAACTAGGTATTTATGTTCGTTAGGTTAGGGTAAGAGAATGTTTTTTCAAACTCGTATTGTAATTGGCCCGTTATAATTATAATATTTGTCATTTTTGACATTAAGCACTATGTAATTTTGTTTAAGGTGGAACGTTACACTTCGCGCGGCAAATTCAAATTTTCTTCACTCGTGTAACGTTCCACCTTAATTACGTGCAATAATTTAATTTTATTATTATTAAATACATTCTCTAGTTTTGACTTGTAAAAGTGCTAAAAATAGCCTATTTGAAATAAAATTTTTGAGGTTTCAGTTGTTTGTTTCTCCCAGTTTCTTTTTTCCTTGTTTTATTTATGGATATATTTTTTACATAAGTAAATATGTCCCAAACTAAATACAACAAGGAGATATGATGTACAAGAAGGAACGGGAGTCCTTTGCCTAGCATAGTGGGAGTTGGTCAGTTGGGGTAGAACAAACTTTTTTTTAATGTTTATAAAACAAAGATGATTGAGTTGAAAGGACGAAAAATAACTGGTTATTTTCCTAGGGTAGCTTAACGATAAGAAAAATATCGGACACTACTCATCTTTCTATTAAGTATCATCATGTACAACAAATGGCATTTCAAAAAATAGAATACTTATACGTAAGGCATTAGAGTACAATTCTTTCTAGGATATATTTATGATACAAATCTCTAAACCGCCTACAGTATTTTAATATTTTTTGATATTGTCGTCCCCCCCCCCCCCCATAAGCTTACAATTTTCAAATGATGTGTACCTATTTTTGTCGTTGAAATGGTGTTTAATAAAGATTTTTTTATCCATATTTATCAGGTTGGGCACACCTAATCATCTAGGGTTTTAAGGATAAGAACAAAATAATATTGTTGAAATAAAACTGTGGACACTAGGCTTACAAAGCTATGTTAACTTCGATGCCATAATTACCTATGTGTATGGTGTATGTGCCGGCCGGCCTATTGTCTGTCACCGAACCTATTTCAATAAAATAAAAGTGTTATCTATCAAGACATTTTATTGTTCCATCTTACAGCAATCTTTAAATCTTGATGGAACGTCATCAAATCAAAGGTCAGTCTGCTAATAAACAAAAAATGGAAAAACGCGCTTGATCGAGAATGACCCTATTGTTGAACGACAAAGAATTCGTTAATCGTCCCGGGTACGCAAATTCGGGACCATTGTCCCGCTCCATTGTCCCGGACAGTGCGAAAGCGCAAGGAAACTCATTATTGAGGAACCAATTCGTTGCTATGATTGTGATACGCACTGGGTTAAATCGACGCAGCGTTAAAAAAACGAACGCTGCATTACAATGCAATAATCATAGTATAAATCGTTTTGATCTTTGTCGATGTTAAATTGAAATCTGAAATGTTCCAGGTTTGTTGCTTATTTAGGTTAGGCTTCCTTTTAATTTTTTTTATTGGTTCACTAAACTAGGCGTTAATGGAAATGTTTAGGTAATGTATAATCTGTGTTAGTTTCTTTTAGAGTTCGTGTACACCCTTCTGGAAGTGAACATGGCAAGCATATAAATACAAAATTTACGAAATAATTGTCTCGAAAAAATAAACCCAGATATAGAGAATCTCCCCCGGTTTTAAAGTCGGTTGAAAAATATAGAATCCACCAAAAACTTACAGGTGGAAAACCTTGGAAATGAATTTCAATTGACTATTTTATGCTGAGAAGATTGTAAAATAATCTTTAAATGAAAGTCCAATGATAGGGTCAGATGAGCTCAATAGATCCCTATAGCTATCTCTTAGCGATATCCAATGTATAAACCAAATAGCGATGCGTTTGCTCTCACTCATTGATGAGTTTCCGGTTTTTACATCCCTGGAGATACTTACTCCCTTAGAATAAGCTTATTCTAAGCCTACTTCTATTTCTATTGGCAGTGACATCGTATACGTAAAATAATATACAGCCAAATCGAGAAGGCGCTTCAAACGCAGCATTTTTCCAGCCGAGTGCGTGAAACAAGTCTGTCCCGTTTCCTCATCTCATTGAAGCGTTACGGAGATGATCAGATAATGAGCTTCAGATATCGCCGCTCCAATGGCATTGTTTGTTTGACATACCATTGAAAGCTGTGATGCGGTGATAGAACAGTTTTTTGGGTACGTTTTTAGATATTAGTTTTGTTTGTGATCTTTAGTACTTACAACATCATTTATTATTTGTTTTTTAAATTGTTTGGATGTTTTTAGCTTAAGCTTTGCAATGAACGAAGTAGGTATACTTAGACTAGAATTTTTTCATTACGGGATGTGGAAGGTTTTTATAAAACAAAGTTTTTTGAAGGTGCAATTAAATGTTTTTTATTTTCAGTTGATTGGTCAGGTGACTTTTTTACTTAAAAATACTACTTCTTTTTATATCACTAATTTTTTGAGAACAATATTTTTTTTATTTAAAATGTCACTCATCTAAATCAATAGTAGTCTTTTTTCTAAAAATACATTTCTTAAGTAAATGTGGCGATAAAGTTTGTATAAAGTGGGTTCTCTCTAGTCCTATTTTTAAAGCCTCTATTACTGTCTTTCCCCAACTCCCTCAATAAAGACAAATCACCAGTGCATGAAAACAAACGTCACGGATGCAGATCTAATATCTTCTGCAGTGACGTGCCAGTCTACGTCTACGGTGCTACGAGCCGTCTACGTCATCTACGGGCTACGTCGTAGACGCTGCGTCAACTGGCGTCTAATAACGTTGGATTGGATGTGTTTCATTCCAACATCCGGTTTCGATGGAAAGATGGATTTTATTAGAAAAGAGCAGTGTTCATAGGAAAGCTGTAGGAATCCATTCACCAAAATGTCTTCACCTGTTTTAATTATTAAAAGTAAATCTCTCCTTAATCACAGTTTTCAATATTCTCATAAATCTCTCGATAGATGGCGCTGCAGACCATAGTTGTAAGAGGTGAAGGATTTTCGGACATGAGATCACTCCGGCTAAAGTGGCGGATAGATGCGACTTCATATACCGCCCAATTTTCAACTACATTTATTTACTGATAAGTTAATCTATGTAGGTAAAATTATATGGTCTAAAATAATTAATTAGAATTGGTTTAAGTTTTTCCTAAATAAGTCATTATTCTTTTATATAAAATTTTAAATAATAATTATGAAATGTAATACCGACTGGTACTAAAACATTAAAACTATCATCATTTAAATGATGTTAACATCTAAATCTCTTGTAAGATAAATATCTTACAAGAGATTTACAACCTAAAACATTTTAAAACTCTAACTAATTTATTTCAAAATACTTTAAAAAACACGATGTTAACGAAATAGAACTGCGTTTTTGGTCATAAAACTTGGAATAATATTCCGTAACGAATACTCAGTCAATTTGACAAATACGACAAATCCCAGTGGGCTTTCGTATACATCACAGACTTTATTGGTGGCTTGTATTTAAAATCACTCTTTAGTTTGGGCGTCAAGTCAACAGTCACTCGAGGTTACACTTAGGCCGGATTTAAAACTGGCAAGAAAAAATCTGCAAGAAGTGGTCGGGCATCTATCAAACCATAGCTTGCAAATTAAAAATGCACCACTGTGGTGCGAATAACAGCCGAGCTCTCATAAGATGGATGGAGAGGGGTTTTGGTGGGAACGCAGAAAAGTTCACGTCGTTACATTGTATTATTTTGCAAAACTTGTACTTTTTCCAGAGTTATTGTTTAAAATTGGAGGCGTTTTACGCATTAAGTGCTGAATTACGAGCACGAGTGTGGGCGAGTGACATAATGTGGTGAAACGTCGTTTTTCGTGTTTCTTCCAAAACTCCAGACAAGCTTCTAGTAAAGTTGCCACTACTTTACTAGGGCATGACTTAAACTGGACTATGACTAGCTGGCTTAGACTGGACTATGACTACCCAGACTTGTGATTAAGACTTGACTTTGCATGAAATGTTTTATAACACGATGAAAAATTACAATTTTTGACACTGGCTAAATACACTTATGTGTGAAGCCAAAATATAAGAATAAAAAAAGATGGAAGGAAAGCAATAAAACAATCTAAATCCTATAGGTAGGTAACTTTTTAATTTAAAATGTTTAACGTAACTATGCATAATATAAACGCCAATGTTCTTACTGAAACGACCAAATCTAAAAAGTGTTTCAATAACAGCTCAGCATGATGGGGAAGCAACCTATTTAATTTTTTTACTTGTTTTATTCTCCGCTAAAGTGAACCATCTACCTTTTACTGTCACTGCGTGAAAATAATTAATAAGTAATGAATGGTAAATAAAATAAGTAATGAAAGTAATGTTATTTGTATATAAAAAACCAAAGCTCTTTTTAGTTTTACTTTTACTTATACTTTCGATAAAAATACTTTATTTACATAATTATTTGCAATTTTATTTGCAAAACCGTCACAGATCTCTATCGCTGCAGTTTATAACTTCCATCTACTCGCTAATAGCCCCCGCCCCCGCAAAATAAGACCTAGCGCACACTCGCGACACTATAACGATACCCACTGCGACATGACGCCAGCGCCACTCCGACATAACGTCTTCATCACAAACCACGACCACGTGGGCGTTACTACCACTCACTTGTTTCAATAACACCTTAATTTTATTCAACTGTCCATAAAATAATTTGAATTGTTGATGATCGAGGAATAAAAACGCATTCGGGTCGTAAAAACGGCAGTAAAATCGGTTTGACTACTTCTGACGACCGGATTCACCTATTCTGTTCGATTAATCGAACTTTTATTGTGCGTCTGCGTTGGATGTTTACTAAAATTAGGAGCCAATAATTTCATATTAAGTATAGAGATTTTATTTATATTATATTATTTAGGTACTTTTCTATTCTTTGTCATAAGTGTGTTTGTGTAGTTATTGTCAGACAGATATTAATTTGTGGTTACTATTTATTGTTCAGTTTCACAAAGACTTTTTATTTTATAGTAAATTTTATTACAAACTGAATGTCATAATTTTGTATTAATTTATTTTATGCGCCAGTACAGACTGGTTTTTACTGGACTCAATAACTAATCTATAAATATGACGTATAATAACTCGGCGTATATCAATTATAGCCCCGGAGTTTTATTTTATTTAAATAAAAAACACAAGTCTTTCCTCATTTTATAAACATGAATTATTTTACGATAATTTGCACCCATCTGCATTTTCAATTCCAGAAATAACCTTTTTACTTATTGTGTTGTATCTATTGGTTTTTCTAAAAAAAGCTGTTTTTACATGTTGAGTACTAAATAAAGCGGACGTTGAGTGGGCGCATGCGCCGGTGGTCTGTGACATTAGCATTCCGTCTCACGCGATGTTACCGACGTCCTCCGATGTCCGCCGGCCGGTGTGACGACGCGCATTTATGTACCCAGCCTTATGACGGCGCTTTGCCGGTACTTTGTTATCAGGGAGATAAGCAAATTGAGTTTGACGAATTCAGAATATTAAGTGATTTTATCGGCATATCGGCCTGTGTGGGTATCGCCGCGTCGTCGGTGAGTTCCTCGCCTGATAGAAATGTAGATTGGTCCTTCGACTGTTATCGATTTGTCTTTCGATTTGGTTGTAACTATTTTTAAGTTTTACAATTCAAAAGGGTTTTACTAATTTTTAGGGTTCCGTACCTAAAGGGTAAAACCCTATTATTAAGGCTCCGCGGTCTGTCTGTCTGTCACCAGGCTGTATCTAATGAACCGTGATAGTTGGACAGCGGAAATTTTCAAAAATGGTGTATTTCTGTTGTCGCTATAACAACAAATATTTAAAAAAAAACAGAATAAAATAAATATTTAAAGAGGCTTTCATACAACAAACGTGATTACTTTGCTCATTTTTATAGACCGTGTCGTTTTAAAGTCCGACTCGCTCTTGTCGGTTTTTACAATAACATTAAATAATCCATTAATTTTAAATGGACTTATAGCTATTGAATAATATATCACGATGATTTTCGAAAGATATAAAAAATAGAATGAAAATAAATAGTTTAAATGGTGCGCAGCAAAAGAGCCGATATCACAGAAATTAGCATAAAAAACTGACCACTTCATCCCTCGTTAAGAAGCTCAGAGCTAATTCAGTATCCGCGTGCAATTACAATTAAGGCGTCGGACCTCACACACGGTTAATTAACGACTGAAAGAAATAAAGAACACGCGATAAGGAGCGATATCGCGCGAGGCAGTATCACGTTGTGTCGCGCTGTATCGCTGTGGATGTCGCGTAATGAAGCTATGCAAATCGGCGCCCACGGGAGCGCGGCGCGTTTGAGACGTGATGGACAGTTGAGTTATTCGCAGTCTGTGGGCTAAATTAATAAGGTGGGCTTGGCTAGTTTATCAAGAACAGTCGCTGCGGCCCGTGACTAGTGATTTCAACCGCTTAAATTAAACATTATTTCTATTATACCACTATGAAGTCTCATACAGCAGAAATTTCGGAGATAATTATATATTTTAGTTTTGTTATTGTAATAATTTTCACAATAGGACCTGGTTTTCAAGATACGCCTCTTGCATCTACGGACTCCTCGTGATATTGCCAAGGCCGTCGTTCCACCTAGTAGGGGGCCGGCAGACACTGCGTCTTGGCGTGGCGACCACGAAGATACACTCCAGAACTTTTCTTCCACATCGGTTGTCGGTTCTGCGAGCGATGTCGCCTGCACACTGCGAATTCTAAGAGCTGTCGGTGAATTTAGGATCTCCTCATTTCCAATCTAATCTCGCAACAAAACCCCGAGCACTCTCTCCGTAGCTCTTTGAAAATTATGATTTTTTTTTCAAAAAAATAGTACAGTGCCTTATTAAAGAAAAAGGTATTTAAGTATTCTATCAGTGATCTGGCTCTCATAGTACAAGCTTTGCTTAGTTTGGGGCTAGATGGCGCTGTGTGAAGCGTCCACACATATTCATTTTATTTTATTTGTTGGACATCTAAATAAAATTAAACCAAGATTAGCTAAGGTCACATTAAACTACGGAATTAATACGGAATAGTAAACAGATGTTGGCGAGCTATCAGCTTGTATCGAGCCTCCCAGCTGTATACCTAGTGTAAGGCGCCGACCGATCTCATTCCGCCTAATGGACCGAGACAATCTCCTAATAAGGAGCTTTGTGTACTTTAATTAGGTAGTTCGTTTACTGTGAGAGTACATAGGTAGCGTGTATATTCGTATTTATATTGCAAAATGTATCGCGTTTGGCATTATAGGGTTCCTTACCCAAAGAGTAAAACGGGCCCTATTACAAGGGCTCCGCTGTCTGTTTGTCTGTCTAATCGTTCACCAGATGTTAAGTGACACGGCCGCCCATAACAGTTGCAGTGTCACTCGGACCTTTAAAAAATAATAAAGTTTCGCGTGACACTGCACTGCGCACGTCATCCTGAGACATCACACAGTCTAGTAATAAGATCATGAGACTGTGTAATCAGGTCATAAAGTCTCATTTGCCTCACTAGCTACAATGCCCTTCAAACCGGAACACAGTAGTGCTTGCACACTACTGCTTGGCGGCGGAACAACTGGCAAAGCGCACGGTGGTACTTACCTACCTAAACGAACTTTGCAGAAAAGTCCTACCACCTAGTAACCTAGTAAGTAGTTATTGGTTGTATATTAATTTCCCAGTATCACTACATTTATACATACCTACCTATCTTAGTATTAAGTAAATAATGGACTTGGAACTCTCGTTTTTAAACAGGAACAGTTTCTTGTCAGACACTGTTATTCAAAAAGATCGCGGTTCTCAATTAGATTAACTTTTTAATCTTTGTTGTACCTCAGAACTCCGTCATTAATAAAGCGATTTTGATAATTTTATTTTAATGGAAATGCTTTCAGATTGGTACCATCGAAATAATCATCAAAATTGATTCAGTAGTTTGGTTTTTAAATAAAAATAACTTGAAAGGTATTTTGATATGTATCACCTAAATAGTTCTAAGTATGAAACTGTGGTGATTGTAGTTGACCTAAAGTCTTTTAAAAAGATATCAATAACTAAAAAGAATCCTGCCAGTCATCCAAGTTCAAAATCAGCAACCATTAAAGCCTCAACGAACTCCCTCATACTCCAACAACAATTACCCGATAAAGAACATAAATCCACGAAACAGCAAAAAGAGAATTAATTAACAAATGTGCAAACATCTGTACACGAATCAATACGCGCACAAAAGGTGACAAAAAACGGAAGGCGACAACAGTAAAAAAGCATAAGAACAACATATAACTCATCTCAGTTAAGGGGGAAGGGGGGAGGGGGAGGGGGGGGGGGAGTCTAGTCGTTTTTCCGAACCGTATCTTCATATCCGGACGTATGCACGCGGCTGAAAAGTCGAGTTGTTGTAGGCTGGGAGCTAGTGTCAATGATTTGTACAATGTTTTATTTATATTCCATTCATATCATAATTCATAGTCTATCTAGTCCATGTTCAGCTTAAGATTTGCATGCTGTCGTAGCAAAAAATATGTACGGAGAAAATATGTATGCATTTTCAACATCATGTTTTATTTGCCCGAAATTAAAATCTAAATAAACGATTCTATTTATTATTTCGTCGTCACATTAGTCCTGCTGATTTATCACTGTGAGAAATTGGGAACTTTACTTCTCATTGTCCACACTATGTATGACGATGGAGACATTAAGAACATCTAGCTTGTTTAGTGATAGAAAGATTATTCTTAAACTGTTGTCAAACCATAACAAAGTCAATTCCATCCGTACTAGGTATAACAAGTGCCTTTTTATAGCGGTCACCCTAGCGAACGTTGCTTAACTTTACCGACCAGTTAAGATTTGCTAGTCGAGCTTCGCCATGAGCGACAGTAACCGGGGTAAAAAGTGAACACGTCGAGCTAGCTTTTTTTCATGCGCACAAATCCTGTCAACCCATTTCTCCGTTGCTACGTTACAATTATTAAAGGTAAAAGAAGGACAAACTAAAAACACACTCGCTTATCATTAGTGGAGATGGAATCATCTCTATCTTCGCCAGCCCTAGCTCCCCGCCTACAGACAATCTGCAATCCACCGATTGCTCAAACCGGCCGTTGTTGCTGTATCGCCGCGTCTTGACAGCGCTCGCTTGAAACCAGACTGAGTGAAACTCCTGAACGAAAAGGCAAACAAGCAAAAAACCGAAAAAAAAATCAAATTCGTGATCAAAGTTTGTGAATACGCCGCCAGAGTTGTTGTTAATTTGTAAGGGAAAGTTGATAGGATTAAAACGGTCCTATAGAGGTGCGACTAAACACAATATATCTTTTCATATAAATCTGAAGTGTTATAATATAACGCTATAAGCGATTGTGGTAGAAAAAAATAAAATAATATGTGGTAGACATAATAGTATCAGTTTTGTCGGATGTTTCGCCAATCACCGTCGCTAAAGGATTCAAATTTTGGATGGGATCGATCTTTTTTTTTAGCTTTCCAGCGTAATGACTTCCCTTTATGAAACAATTTTTATAATTTTATAAGAAAATCTTATTTTTTTTATCTAAACGAATGACGTGACGAGCTAATCGTTCGACTGGTGTTAAGCGTCACGGCCGCCTATAACAGATCGCTATGTCACTCGGAACTCTGAATTGAAGTTTCGCGTTACAATGCGCAATGCGCACGTCATCCTGAGACAGTCTAAAAAATATTTCTAGACTGTGAAATCAGTTCATAAGTCTCATTTGCCCAGTAACTTGATTAGCCTTAATGTCCTTCAAACCGGAACGTAGTTGTGGTTGCACACTACTGCTTGGCGGTAGAATAGGCAAAGCAGTGGTACCTACCTAGACGAACTTTGCAGAAAAACCCTACCACCTAGTGCACAGTCAAACAGCCTCAATACGTCCAATGTTAAAGTGCCTAGGACCCCTAGGTCTCTTAATCCGGGCCTGTTTTAAACCCTTTAAACTATTTAAGCATCACACAATACGAAAATCATCTTGTCAACCGGTCAAAACCAACCTTAGATAAGCCGCTAAAAATATAAAAATTGCATTTCAAAATCTTGTGTCATTCCTATCGTACCTGTTCGATGCGATTACCGACAGTATCGATATGACAATCGAGTCTGCTCGTGATCTGTGGCGTAATAATCGAATACGTCTTGAGATTAAGCCTCAACTCTTTTGGGAACATTTGGTCGGCTAAGGCGACCGAATCGTGGAGATGGCGCGGGCGTCATATCTGAAGACGCTATAATAACGATATGTTTTTTTAAATGATAGCTCATTTGGTTTCAACGAGGGTTCAACCTTTGTGATCCGTGGGTTATGGATTTGAATCACAGATGAGATAACATTACTAAAATAATTATTGTTTATTAACGGGATGTTTACCATGTAATTTATATTTTTGTAATTTTTTTTAAATATTCTCTGAGAGTTCCCTTTCTATAAATAAATTAAAATACTTAATTAGGTGGGTATAAATACCTACCTACATAATCCGTGGGCTAGCAATAGGTACCACTTAAACTTATCCTGTTTGGTGTATTTTCTTGCTGCAATAAAAATGTTACTGTCGTATAATTTCTTCGATCTGTCCGTCCAGTTAGGTACATGCTATAGGTGACAAGCACTATACAAATAGATTCAGTGACTCATGTTTACACAATTCAAACTGAAACATGTTTTGTGGGTTCTTTCAGATCGTAAATTATCAAGAATTTGAAGCTAACATGAGTTCATACGAGTAGGCCATAATAAATTATCATAAGTCCATACAAGTAGGCCATAATTCATCACGTCGGCTATGTGCAGGTTGGTAAAAGATATGTCCTCGAATCAGTTTCCTCGCTATGTTTTCCTTCACTGTTGTTAGAGAGTGCAAAAAGTGCAAGTGAATAATAATATACTACACTGGTATTAGCGTGTGAGATCAATAAAAAATATATTTATGTGCTGATGAAAAACACTTCTTCACTTATTAAATTATCATGTTCTAATTAGCAGCAAGTTGACAAACTAATATCTTATAGTAGGTAGTATTTTTAAGGTTCTAGTTTATAAAATACAAAGATTTTACGAAAATATCTCATTATTTTCGCAGGGACCACAGAGCTAAGCACGAAAAAAATGACGCTTCGCCCTCAGATAGAGACGAAATTCTACATGAATTTCTTGCCAAACAGTAAACGTATACACGTAATACGTATTCGTATGTTAAGATATATTATAGTAGTAGGTAGTGTAGCTAGTTTAGTTTAGCTTAGTTTAGTTTAGTTTAGTTTTAATTATTGTAGTAGTTAGCTTGAGTAATAAAGGCAATTTGCCCGTTAAAAAAAAGATATATTAGTAATTTATGATTGCATCGGCCATAGTCGATAATTTGTGTAAATTAATAGAGGTTTTATTATAAAACGTGAGACGACGCTTGAATTGTATGAAAAGTGTTGAGCAGGGCGCCTTTATCTGGGTGCGCAACTGCACAGCGAAATTTTTTAGTGCACTGTGGCAGGGACAGACATCGCGCTATTCATGTTTTTAAGTTAGTTGATCTACTGCATGTTTTTATACGATGACATTAGAAGTTAACTTATGATTGAGTCTTCGCAGTACCGTATTTTAAACGATAAAATCGTCGCTGGAGTGTATGTCGCTGATTTCCTTTTATTGCGAGAAACTTTAGACGATTCGGGATAAAGGATTGTGATTGCGTTTAGACAGAGATGAAATGGGCAACCGTTATTACAGGACGGGTAAATGAAAATTCCATATTTTAAAGCTGATATATTGATTATGAGATAGGTAGATAATCTTAATAATCTTTTTTAAATTTTCTATTCATCCCGATTCGATTTATCCTCAATTACTTCACCACCTTTCCCCTCCCTATAATTCTTTGGGAAAATGTATGCAGCATGTTCTTCGTATTAGTTTACCACTAGTTATATACACACTAGTACACACACTATAGTTACTACATGTTATGGCCTCTTTTATAAGACGGTTTGAACCACCGAAATTCGAAACAGGATTCCTTAATCTGGGAATTGCAATTTCCAGACTTACGAACCCTTGTTCATGAAAGGGACAAGAAATTTGAAGCACATTAATTTTTTTATGACTTGTTTTGTAGCTTCTGTTGATTTCTGTCACCTGCTATCTTTTATCACACACTCACAAGCTTGCTTCGCATTTACCAATAATTGAGTACCGACAGCTTTGCAGCTGTATAAAGGTAAACGCGCACTGGACAGCGTGAGCATGCACTATTGCAGACCTTCCTTCTCGTTTAAGAAAGTAGCAAGCGCTTTTAAAACGCCTGACGGCTTTCTGTTGTTTTCCATCAGCAACTGTAACCAGTGACTTAACCCTATGTGATAAATTTGCGCTTAGTTTAAGCTTTTACTTTAGTGGGCATCCTTCCTTTTGCATGTCCGCCCTTGCGTGTATTACCGAGTACCGCTATTTTTATTTAATTTTAGTATCACATTGTAAAAATTGAACGTTGACATGGTCTTTGTCGCTAATACAACACTGCAAATCTTGTTCTTTTGTTTTTTCACTATGATTTGTGTCATGTCGTGAAAGCATTTAACAATTACAATTAAATATTGCGCCCAGGTGAACTTCATTTCTTAGGTGCCTTATAACTTCCTGTCTTCAGTATTAACCTGTCTTTCATTTTCTTTCAGTTAGCACTTTTTTAGTATTGTGTTTCATATTTAGGCGTCTCACCTATTTTATTTTTCTTAAATTTTTAGCCAACGGTTTTTTTAACAGCAACTTTACTCTTATTTCCAGTGCCGCGCGATCGCAGCGGTTTAATGTGCGTTCACGTTTACCAGTTCTTTTAATTACCTCAATATTTATAGTTTATTATTCTGATGGTTGAGCTGCAAATGTCACTGGAAAAGAAAATACTCAATGTTTTGAATAATAAAGTAAGTCGTGGTTGAGTTGGTGGACTATTATAATGAGAAATAATTGGGCCTGTACTTTACGTTTTATAGTTTAATAATAATTATGATGCTGGAAGAATTTATAAATGCGTAAGTAAAGTTTACGATGGTCAACTATGTAAACGTCTCGGTGTTAAGGTCCACGGTATACTGTATTTAATGTCTGTTTCGTAGTATCACTATCGGTGCAGCGTTCGCTGCGGTCACTATACTTTGATGGGTGACCGCTACAAAGAGTGATATTTACAACTTAGCGTTACGCTACCGTGCTTCGGAGGGCACGAAGGACATAATTGCTGATAGAGCATTTTGCTTTTAGGTTGTATTGATGCAACATTCAGAATGTTTAAGTTTAACTTTAACAAACGTACGAGAAACCGGGGGTTAGAGAGATAAAGAGGCATAGACAAGAAACAAATAGAGAACTTACAGAATAACTTCAATAATTGGCCTCATTTCAAAACTGAGGAGTAGGTACCGTTGTCTATTTTCGAAGACCTTCATCAGATCTTCACCAAAACATGCGACCACCGCGCAAGATTCATCTACAGAACAAATAAATCACGGAAATTGGTCCAAGAATCTCGGAGAACATACATAAACCAATACATACTTAGGTACATTCGAACATAGAATCTCTCCTTTTTTCGAAGTTGGTTAAAAACGAGTATATTACGCTTCGTGCGGCACAACTACAAAAAAACCCGATTCGCCACAAGTTGAGTGTCCGTTTCGATCGGTACAATTGAGATTCATGCTTGTCAGCCGCCACCAGCAATGAAGGGCCTGATTCATGGCTCCACTAATAAACGGCCGGCCGTCTGTCAGTTTGTCATAGTTGCATTGACAACGCTTGTTGGACAGATTGGCTCGCTTGTGGGGACTGACCTTACGCCAAATAAATACAAGACTATCGCTTATCATGAAATGTTGAACAGTGCTAGTTTAGTCAAGGCTAAAGCGAAAAGGCTCTCTATACGATGTAGAGGAGTAGCTAGCTCTATTTTGCAAGACGCGGATACATTGCTGTAAAATTAAGTAGAATGTAGAGCTACCTTCTTTTCAAACATGCAATGTATTGGTTTTAAGCAAGTCGTCGCGGTACACCGTCAATTATTGTTCCTGTACGAGCGAGTCATCGTGCCATTTCCAGTCCTATTGTGTGGCAAGAATCGCAGTAGATCCTGTTACGTAATCATATTGTCCTTATCTTTATAACAAAATCTAAATTTGCATCAAACGATTCAGCTCAGAACACTAACGACGCTGACTTATTAGATGCCCTGCGATACCCCGACTTTATTATAACAGAATTAAACCTGCAACCTGATCTCGGTCGCGTTCAATCCGCACTTGTGCTAAATGTCATCGTCGATTGATTCCCATTTCAAATCACATCTTAACACAATAGAAAGAAGGTGCGAATTCGTTTGTAAATCAAGACGAATCTAGTCTTATTGCCCGAGCCAGCAAGGCATCAGTATCCATCATAATTTTGCCTCATTTTGTAATGCAGCACAATATTTTCATATGCAACACCAATTTATTTGTACACTTAACATCAATTTAGATCCCCAGATATAAAGTTTAATTTCCTATGGATGTGTGACATGTAAAGTGGGTTTATATAAATGTGCGTAGGTATCTCGCCGGTCATACCACTTGTAGACGTAGAAAGCCGTGATGTGGCTGTTAGGGACTTCGTATTGCTAATCTGGTCAAGTCCATATGTGGAATTGGATAGCTGTACTTCGAGTTGGACGCGCAGGGTTATTTATTTTAATCTAGGTCTTTCCTATAAATATACTTATACGAATCAAAGTTTATGTGGTGATGGAGTATTCTTCTCGCTGGTTTATTCCGATTTTTCTCCAAAATATCGCATCAACAGCCGGAAGAGGTCTGCTAAACATAGGCCTCCTCCATGAAATGCCACTTTGGACGCTTATCATACATTACTGAGACATGGTCTCCTGTTGGCTTCATTAGTAAGCTCAATGTCGCCCAGCGAGCTATGGAGAGAGCTATGCTCGGTGTTTCCCTGCGAGATAAGATCCGAAACGAGGAGATCCGCAGGAGACCTAAAGTGACCGATATGGCTCTTAGAATTAGAAAGTTGAAATGGCAATGTGCAGGCCACAGGGGATGCAGGAGGCGAGCAGCCACTCAAAGTGGCGCTCTCTTGGGAGGCCTAGTTCAGCAGTGGACGTCTTCAGGCTGTTGATGATGATGATGTTTGTTTTTAAAGAAAATCTGTAAGTATACGTTGTTATATAGTGATCAGTCTAATAAGTTCTTCAAGATAACTTAGACCAAAAAACAATATTATTTGTTAAAACAGGAATTAAATCTGTTGTTATGTTTTATTAAATTACAAAATTTAATAATTACATGTATTCTTTCTATAATACAGAGTGTTAGTTTTATTTTATTGGTTATAGGATTTACATTTATGTGACCATAAATAATAATGGAGCATGCTTGCCAAGAAGAACTTGTGCACTCTATTTGAAAACTCCAAGACTCAAAACAAAGACAAGTTAGTATAATGGAAGAAATGCAAAAGCATTAATAATTTATTTTTCCTTTCAAGGAACTTAGAACGTTATGTCAGTGTAACTAAGGCTTAAAAAGCTTCTCGTGTTAAAAACCTGCAAAACTAATTATTACAAAATGAAAGACGCCAAATTCCCTAAAATCGCTGGCAAAATACACGTTAAGAGGTACTGTCACGCACAGCAGATTACAGCAGGTGAGCACTATTAATTTGACAGGTAATAATGTACACTCATGCACAAACACTTCAACGCACATACGTCAATGAACTTGTGACAGGGCTCTGATATTAAATATTGGTAAACAATTTATAAGTATTGTTTATTCTGTTTATGTTGTCGTAAATAAATAATAATATAAATTTCTCATTTTCAGCTTTAGTACTTAAAAGAAATTATACAAATATATACGTCCCAGTTCTTAAAAATTTTGTTGAATTAATTAAAAGTCAAAATATTTTTTTTTAAAACATGTTGGATACAAATTAGGTAATCTTATAATTTTCTAAAGAATAAATAATAATTAGAAATGTTTATTTAATGTTTTTAACTTAAATCACTTTCAAGATAAACATGGCCGTCGCGAATATCAATTTATACACGATCCCGGCTCAAAATGTCCAATATTCTCCCGCCAATATCTCCATTTGACATATTTTTAATCAACTTAATTATCTGGCGATCATTCAAATTAATCAATGACATGCGATATCTTAATTAAGGCTTTATTAATAAACTCCAATGAGCCAAATAAACTGGACGTTTTTCATGAAAATGTTATCAGTTTTGAGTCGTTTAGTGTGTACGACTTTTTATGGTCATGGTGGCAGAATTATAATCATTTTATTATATTTAACTGATGTATCAAAAGTCGCTACCGTAAACTACCGAGACATACCTAGTACATAGATGCAAGCATACAATAAATATAATAAAGGTATTTAAGTTAACATACATACGTGCTCAAAAATATTGTTACGTCATTTCTCCTGACGAGGGTATGATAGACTCCACTAGGTGGACCGACGATCTGATAAAAACCGCGGGGAGCCAATGAATGCAGGAGGCAAGCAGCCGCTCAAAGTGACGCTCTGTGAGGGAGGCCTACGAGTATGTTCAGCAGCGTTGCAGTTGCTGTGTTTTTGTGACGTCTTCAGGCTGTTGATGATGACGAGAGTAGACTTCTATTATTTTATAAAAATCTATTTATTGAAAACTATTAACATGTAGGTACAATATTTTAACAATAATATTCACTATATTTATCTGCATAATGTACAAAAAATACTTAATGTCTAGTTTCAAACAAAAATTAAATATAACATTACAAACAAACTATAATACACACACACACACACACACACACACACTTTGACTATTCGGCGTCAGAAAAAAATTGCCTTACTTTGATGTCTATTGATTATCCGACACGACATTTTGTTGTGTCGGGTCCTCTAAATCTCTCATATCAATATCCGGCGATGCTCAGGTAATGAGGGGTCGATAATTAAACGTCGTACGTTCTCACGTCAAATTATAACCAAAATGGTGGCAGTAACGTCACTATGTCCCTATAGCTCAATCGCCGCATCTCTATAGTAGTTATTATCGCTTCTATAGCGCGGCTGCCTTAATTATTGACTGCTGACGTGCCCTGCGAGGATTTACCTTTATTACACGATGGCATTCAACGTCACTGCAGTGTACATTTTAAATACGAGATTATTGGTTGACGTTATTGTGATGTGCTTTTGTTTCCCGGACGTTATTTCGTTCGACGTGATATTGAAGGTATCAGTGCCAGGTGACAAGAAATAAATTAATACAGGAGCAACTGGCTTTACAAATTAACGTGTTTTCCATTATTTTCTGTGAACGTATACTGTAAATTATAATCCTATATTCTCATCGCAACGGTTACTATTTCCGTTCTATTATTTTTTGTGATTTTTTGCTACATCCATCGCCTCAGCGTCTCGCGCACAAATCACTCAAGATGGCGTCCATAATTTAACTGGTGCTGTCAAAAGTGACAGATTTATGACGTTTCTTTCACAAGCCAGTGACGAAACCCGACGCTGTGACCTTAACAAAGAGTAGGGTGCTGGCGACTTTTGGTGTGGATGACAGTGGATATTTGTAGATGGCGGGATTTAATGTAACGTTCACCAATTTATATGAAAAGTAGTATATTATGTACCTATTGAATTCATGACTTTTAGGAGTTTTTCGTTATGTTCAATGACCACGTCTACTGAAAGCTTTGATAAGTTTCAAACTAATATGATTTAAGGATAAAACCAGTAAAATAAATGAATTTCAATGCCGAATACCACAAAATCTTATAAAAATAGGTATGGCATAATATTATTGAGCAGATATAACGTGCTTTCGATATGAGTTTTAGCATTGAATACTGACGATGAGAAGGAGTAAAGTCATCTTATTGTTGATGGTTTTATGATAGGCAATTGATTAGGTATATTTGAGATTTTATTACAGCGTTTTTAAAGAGATAAAAATGCTTTTAACGCTGTTATAAAATATAACATGTGACTTTTCTCCTTGACTGTAGTAATCAGACAACCTCTCATTTTAAAATTTAAAACCACATATCGACTTCAGTCGTTAGCTTTTCATCCCTCAATTGCAAAGTAATTAACTTTATAATCAGCATCTTAAATTCCTAACATGCCGGTTTAATTAACCGCCCCCGACGCCCCCAGGGGCGCCACCTCGCGTCACCGTAAATCAACCAAAATAGTAGATAATAATTAAAATGTATGACAGCCATATTTATGGGCCAATAAATATGTCGTTCAAGGGCCTTTTTCGCGTACGAGCACCCTTTTAACTAGGTATGGATCGATAGTCGTTTTAATTGTCATGCTTCAAGTTGGGGTGGATACTATTTTAGTGTTATTTTATTTCATACATCATCATCATCAACAGCCTGAAGACTTCCACTGCTGAACATAGTCTTTCCCAGAAAGCGCTGCATTCATCGGCTCCCCGCGGCTTTCACCAGATCGTCGGTCCACCTAGTGCGGAGCCGGCCTACGCTGCGTGTTCCGGTTCGTGATCGCCACTCGAGAACCTTTCTTCCCTCCCCATCGGTTGTCAATTCTACGAGCAATGTGGCCTGCCTATTGCCATTTCAACTTGCTAATTCTAAGAGCTGTATCGGTCACTTTAGTTCTCCTATGGATATCCTCATTTCAGATCTTATCCCGCAGTGAAACACCGAGCGTAGCTCTCTCCATAGCTAGTCGCGCGACTTTGGGCTTACTAATGAGGCCAACAGTAAGACATCTTCTTTCATACATGGCTCTGGAATTCACTTATAGCAGTGTCAAGTAGTAGCTTAGCGCTCCATCATTTGATGTAGTTGGCGAATGGCTACCCTCTTCCAGCAACTACCCTTAGGTGAACTTAGCATGGCGTTCGACGTTATTTTAAATAACATACCTCCATGGTCAAAGAATTCTTTACGGGCTACTTGCTGGCGTCTGGCTTCCAAAGGCTCCCCTTTTGTTTTATCTATTTTGTATTTAGAAAATTACAATTGACTCATCTAAGGTTATCATAAGGCCATAACATAACTACTATATAACTTAAACTTGCATATTATTATTTATAGTCACAATCGTTTTACACCAAAAAAAAAATAACGTAAATAAATACCAGGAAGTCCAAAACCCCATTCATTCATGCAGCACGGTAGGTACAAATTCGCAAAAATGTGAACAAAAACTGAACAAAATTTGTTTCCCCAATGTTGCAATTTGCACAACTATAGACAAGGACGACAATAAATCTTGTGCATTGTATCAGAGACAATAGTATTACAGAAAAGAGAACAGTTTAAAAGATCAGAAAGAGAAAGGCTGTTTTTGTCCAAATCTAGCGTCTAAAGCAGTTTGAAGCTGAATGTTCAAGCTGAATGTGACGAAACTAAATTTTTTTATATTAAAACCAAATTGTACCACATTTACTGCAATAAAGATATTTGTATTTGTATTTGAAGAGCTGCCTCTTAGTTATTTGACCTAATAGAGTTCCTAGAATTGGTATATGTTTAACTATCTATGTCAGTGTTAATCGTAAAACCTTTTTGAATAGATGACGAAAAAGTTTATTTAATTTTATAAGATAAAAAATGCAAAGTTGAACTTCTATCTCCCAGAAGCTTTGCATAAAAAACGTGTTATCATTAACGGCTATGTTTAAGATTTGATAATTCTACGTTATTACAAGTGTAGCACGATAATCTCCGCCCACGCTATAGACAAGGCAGGCGAGGAAATGAGTAACGTTGGACAAGCCGATTACACCACCCACTTCGATTTTACTTTCATCCGTCACATCTTTCTTTCAAAATTGGTTTTGTTAATAGAGATGTACTAATAAATTTATTATTTATATTTGCCCGTCAGGTCAAAAATAATTCAAAATATTATTATTATATTAATTTCAGCAGCCTGATTGGTTTTGCCTTACTGCAAGGCAAGACCCTAGCTAGAGCTACTCACCTTCCAATCCTCACGGTAAAGTTCTAACTGTCTAATTGCACCAGTAAACGTCATACGTTCCGCCAAATTCGTCAAACGAATTCCATTATGAAAATATATACATACGCTAGGCTGATTTTTTATTTATTAAAACGGTGTATTGACGTGTCTTTTTCTAAAAGTACACGTGAAAATGATGCAGTTTAAATAGCACAAAGTAAAAGCATTACCTATCCGCAAAATCATTGATCAAATACGCAGGATAATCAAACAGAGTTTGTGAATCACGTAAAAAGTATAATATCTGCATTCACCATAACTCTCCCAACAGAATAACGTCGTTAGACCCATTCAAATCAACATTATCAACAGTTCGCTTTCCGCAAAGGGTGGCGAACGCGTTATCTACAAGTCGCACAGTGCTCCCCGCATCTGTCCGTACATAAATCTGTCGCATATGAAAAGAATTAAAACGTACCCTATTGTAGAAGGCTGAATAAATCTTGAAGATATCTTTGTGAGGGACGCGCGACGCCCGCGGCTCTCACTCCGGCCACGGCGATATTTTACAAGTTTTTGACAGCCGATATGGCTTTCCTAAACGGCACCTGCCCACTGTGCGATCCGATGGTGACGCCCGCGCCAAGTCCGGATGCTATGACTTTTTAAAACCTGAAAATTTCTTTGTTATTGTTCTAGGTTTGTGAAATAGTTTATTATTGTTGTTCTTTAATATTAAAAAGTATAGGTAAGTCCTGACTGACAGTGACTGATAGAGTGACAATGATTGCAGAGCCCAAAATGGTACAAACATGTTGTGCGTGGTTTATAAAAAAGGACTTACCAAAATTCAGTCTCCAAGGCATAAAATGATTGTATGAAGACATGCAAACAATTATGAATGAAAATGCGGAGTGTAGTTATATATTATATTAGGTAGTTGTGGTATTATGGTTGCTGTAAGCTCTAATATGTTATTGGGTGCGTGTTTATTGTATTTTATTACTAAGTTTGATTCACAAAGACTCAATAAAAGTTTTACGATTAGAGTAGCTCACGACATCGAGCCTTCGCACTCTCTCAAACCTATCAACGGTCAATGAATACCAACTCAAATTAAATAAGTTTAATCAAAACCAAAGAAACAAAACAAAATACGATCACAGTCGGACCACTTAATAAATTGTCTGGATCTTGTATGGAGAGTAAAAAAAGTAAATAAATCGAGTCACCAATAACACTATAGTATTGAGTTTATGGCGATGCCCTTGAGTTTGTTATCGGGACAACGATTCTTTATTGACACTATAAACGTGGAAACATACGGTAAGGGCTCCGCCACCTCGTCCGTTCGTCCGTCAAAGCCGTTTGGGGAAAATATAAATCGAGATAATCGAGATTATTACAGCTGTTGCGAAAGTTTTACGATGGTATTTTCTTATCCTCTGAGATACCTACGTGTCATGTCGTGTCGTCAATTTATTACTAACAAAACACTTTCGCGATCAAAGAGCTATTTCAATGAGTTCCACATTATAAAAACGTATTAATGAGCTCGTAGAACATTTGCCAACTATTCAATTCAAAGTGAAATTATAAGCTGGAAATTATTAGTCAGTGAGTCAGTCGCGGCAAAACGATCGTTTACACGTAAAACATAATTTAGTTATATTATGATCCCCTATTGCTGACCGCTGTCCGCTATAAAATCGTCGAGATAAAACGCAGCGGGCTCATCGCGATCCCCACCCGTATGTCCTCGCTATTAGCCGGCTGATTTACAAGCCTTTAGCGGAATATGTCCAAGGGTCCTGTTTGATGTGCCCCGTCGAGCCACCGACTCAATAATCGTTAAGACAAGACGCGTTAATTTCTTATAAGCCATAAAAAAATACTCCACATTGATCGAGTTTAAATTGGTTTATGATATCAATGCATATTTAAATCCGACCGCGTAAAAGGAATCGTAACTCCGAGGGCGCGATTCCGTTAAATTTCACTTGATATGGAGTTTTATTTATCTCTTGATTAAAGTCAGGCTTGATCGTCATAAATATGCTTGGAAAAGATTGAGAAATGTTATTTTTCCAAATTTGGCGGATCGTAAAGCTGCGTGTGGGTCCACAGTCCACACCTACGCGCCTGTCGGACGCTGGGCGCGTCAAACGTTCGCCTCACATGATGGTTCGTGCCTTGTTAAACAAAACAATATTAATCAAAAAGGCCAACAATGGTAATCGGGAGACAGTGTCCGTCATAAATCGAGCCGTATCACCGCATCGCACGTCAATGTATCGCATTACGACATTGTCTCTTTGATATCGAATTTATTACGAGGGGCTTATTCGAATCACTCTGAACACGTCACCCGACTTCGTTCGGCACTCATAAATTGTGTGACATATCGGTCGGGTTCCGAGATTTTTCTGTATAAACCACGGCGACTTAATCAACCAACTGCTGTAATGAAACTTCTATTTATCAAGCATTAAAGTTCATATTGATTCTGATGACATATCAAAAGTTGGTCTTCGAATCGTCTTGTCTTGCCTCATATTAATGACGGTTGGTTTTTTAATTTATCGGTGAATTTACGTAAGTATGTTTAGTGCTCTCAGGCATTGGATTCTCGAGTGTTACTCATCGATTTACAAGAAGTGATCGGCGTCGATCAAGATGCTTTTGAGTCAATTAAATTATGTGACGTTTGTCCAGTTATTTCCGTGGGAGAACCACTGGGCTACTGGACGTTCTTGGAATCGTAACCAATCTCTTGGTTTATTTAATTTCATTCTGATAATTTGTAATGCAGTAGACTGGAGCTACCAGATGAAGGACTGTATAATTATGTTTATTTGAAACGTGATAGATAAAATTAATGCATCAAGGGTCAGAAAGTTCGTCTTACGTATGTACAAATAGTTTTAGATGGCTTATGGTTAAATTTGTTTTTATTTTTAGGCTCAATCGTTCCCACGCTTAACTGAATGCCATGGATGCTCATTTTGTCTATGGTCAAAATACTAGACTTATCTACCGCCGTAAGTCACATTGAGAGCAAGTATGGCTTGGCAGCACGAGCGACTTTTCGTACTAGATATGGTTCAGATCCCGCTCGCAACAATGACTTCCCAAGTTATGTGCAGCAGCGGTCTTATTTTGTTGAAGGAAAACATCTTAAGGAAAAGAAAGCATGGTGGAATGTATGAACACTGGCTTTCTCTCACTGTCGTACTTAGAGTGGGTTTTTTGATCCGTAGTTAAGGTAACCAATGGTTAAAAGCTCTAAAAAATTTTGACCATTGGCTAAAATTTGTTAGCATTTTTAACCACCCGTAGACTCTACAATCTCGCTGTACGAAAAGGCTCGTGTTTCATAAGTGGAAACGTTGCATATTATATGAGGAATAAACGTATAAGTAGCCTGATAATAATAATAATATTATGACTGATTATTAATTTGTTATTATTTATTGATATTGTTATTTTTATATTCAATTGGGCCTCTTGGTGTTAGCTTCGATCCCACCAATGCCTTCCAAATGTCCAGGCTAGTCCCAAGAATTTTACTAGATAGGGTTGTATTATTAGACACGTTAAATATCTAGGTAGGTATATTATAATTTAATAGCGAGAGTATAGATTTTGGTATTGATTATACTTTTTTAAAATGGCTGAACAATAAATGTTTAAACGAATGGTGATGACTATTTATCGGATAGATTAAAATGATAATCGCAATGATAATGACGATGATGATGATGACGTTAAACAGTTGTGTATTGGTTTCAGATGAGAGGGTCGTGTGAGTGGCGCTGGTAGAGATGCGGTCCAAGCAGCAGCCGCGACCGTCCTACCGCTGGCTCAACACCAATGAAAACGGTGAGCTTTTGCTCTAATCACTACTTTTAACTACAAGTTACTATCTCACCACATCGCTCGTAGAACTGACAACCGATGGGGAAGAAAGGTTCTCGAGGGGCGAACCGGGAGACGCAGCGTAGGCTGGATTCCCACTAGGTGGACTGACGATCTAGTGAAAACCGCGGGGAGCCGATGGATGCTGTGAACGTCTCCAGGCTGTTGATGATGAATAAAGCAAATTACACTGTTTGCTGAGCATTCAGCAGATGCTGTCAAAAGTAATCATTTATAAATAACGCTTCCTAGAGTCAATAGGAGTAATTAAATTATGCTATTACAAATAAATAAATAACGCCCCCGATCACATAATAGATCTTGGACCCTAACTAGGTAGGGTAAAGATATCTCTGTATCTAGAGACCCAGGAACTACGAGGATCCTGGTCCCACAATACCCACAGACAGAACCAGTATTTGCTCTTTTTTTTCTTGTGCAGAAACAATTGTCCTGTTGTGGGAATCGAACCCGCCGCCTTCGAATTATGAGCCAACTTGCTCAACCACCACACCACAGAGGCTGTCAATTATATGTCAATATAGATTTACCTATACGCCTTTATAAATACGATGACTCCGTTCAGTGGTTAAATTAACACCTCACCGTATATTTATACAAAGACAAATTACTGTCACAGTTCTACAACAAGAAATACAAGTTTAACAACCTTTCCTACAATGGCAATCCCATCTCAATTACGTAATCAAAAACTCCACGGATCTTTAATCAAATCACGAAATATTATACTATCTTTATTCTAATTCGTATATCCGATACAATTTTACATTTTCCGTCAGTTTTATCAATTTTGTGAAGAATTTGGGCGATGTAAGGTCGAAAATACAATTTCGGAGCTGCACCGCTTTATTTGTATAACAATTGAACTCTGCAGCGTGACGTGACAACTGTGAATATTCAACTAAAACTTGCCATAAATATAAAGTTATAGCCATAGAAAAAACGTTTTACAAAACGCAAATGTAATAGTAGGTTATAACTCACGGGTCTTTTTGTACGAAACTAAGGCAGCGTGAAGCGATAAATAATATTTATTTTCGCTATTATACGCGTTTTTGTCTGACGTAATGGGTGTAAGCGCCGCTGTGCAGTCGGGCCATGAACTCCGCGCCGTGGTAGTGGTGACATTGTCTCGCGTCGTAATGAGTTACTGTGCTAATTGCTATCTTAAACTGGGGTCAGTGTTTCCACTCAAAAAAATAAATATTCCATGATCACCCATCAGGGAAAGCAATAGATGTTATTATATTTGAATATTTTGGTAAAGAAATTAAATAAATTATTAAAATATTAATTAATATTAGGAATCTAGTTTGAAATATGGTTAGTAAATATTAAAATTAAATATTACTAAATTAACATAGAAAAAATACAGAGTGTTTGTTTTGAAAATGAAATTGAAAAGTAATGATGTACGAATTAATTGCAAAGGTGTGTCTAACTTTTTATTCCACGTGATTTATTTAGCTATCTCAAAGCTGAAATGTATGCTTATTAATAAATTATAGGTTATTTACCTTACATAAGCTGGCTCATTATTTTTTGAATACTCTTTTACTATATTAACGTCTCATGGCACTACAATAAATATATCTTTGTTTTAACGAAGGTATAATCAATGCAGTGTAATAATAAGTTGAGAAAGATCATAGACACATTTTTGGGTGAGAAAGTTTCTTTAGAACATAAAGGTTGTTACAGAGATTCCCTTCTTAATAAAACACTCATACATTTCTTACCTTATAGCTAACCTTGTGAAAATAAAACTACTGTACATAGATACTGTAAATACTGTAATACACATAAAAGTATGTGTATTCCAAAGCGTGACCAAATTGCTCAATTATAATATTTTAAATTTAACAAAGCATTGCATTTCAGAGACGGTATATCAGTGTGAAATGACCACCAGCGTCCAAAGCTACCATTGAGTACAGCTGCGACGAAATCGGCGTAGCGTTGAACAATAAGTTAGCAGTAAAATAATAAAAAGTGCGGCATAGTTTAGATTAATTTATGACCGCTTATAAGGTTGATTTACAAGCTCCGTGCTTTCACTTTGCGCCCTTTGTCGGAGGGATGGATTGTACAAGTTCTGTGGCTGTTTAAGCAAGCATTTCTTACACGACCTCAAAACAGTTTTAAAGTTTTGCTTTTACTATGTTAGTGGTTTTGTAATTGTAAATTTGCTTTTTGTTTAATATTCTGTCGTCCCTATACCTGTTTACTTATTGTAAGCTGGATATGATACCTAATTACTCTTTTAAATATTACAATCCTGTGTTTGTCAACACAGTACATGCAATGGTTCCGATTCTTCTGAAGAAGAGTTAAGGAGACTTTTGGTTGTACCTATGAGCTGCAATTTTATTCATCCATGTTTACAACAGCTAACTACCAGCCGAGCTGAAACTCCATTACTTTAACTTTGTTTTGGAAAAAATAAACTAATTTGTTTACGTTTGTGCTTGCATCTTACTTTCCTTTAATCTCTACTCTTGTAATGCCAGTAAAACAAAATAATCAATCAGAAAATGTATTATGCGAATGATGTTAATATTACAATTTCAATGATAACGTATATCAGATCACATTTGAACTCGATTAACTTCTCAGATGATATCACCAGCCCTTCAAACATTTAAACCTCTAATACTCAAAACGTTAAACCAGTATTTAACGTATCGTCAATCCACAAAACTACGCTCTCCTTTACAACTTCACGCATTTTTTACGCTCTTTCTTAATCATTTGACCGACAATTTTATTACTGGTTTTTATGTACGTGAGAAAACAATCGTTAGGCCACAAACTGCCGGGCACAATAAATGGCCCAACGACGGTTTTGTCGTTTTTAGTTTTACGATTTTCTCTCACCGACTTCCAGTGTTTAAGTTTTATTGGCGATGGTTTACGGCCTTTATGGCTAATGTAGGAAGTTATTTTGTCTGATGAATTGTTAGTTTTCGGATTTTGGTGCAGGGTTAGGGGAGGGTGTCGTAAGAAATTATGTTCGATTGTTCGTCTTTCGGCGTTTTTAAAAGGGTTCAGTAGTTTTTAGTGATTACACGGCGATGTATTTGTTCGTATTTAAAATATTGTTACATTTAAACGCTTTTTTATTAGTTTAGGAATAAAGACTACCATTAAGTGAATGTTTTTAAGGAACATTGAAATGTTATTAATTATTACCATTGAACTTACAAATTTTATTATCTAGCCGAATATAATGAAAAACGGTTTCGAAAGTATAGGTCACTTCTATTTATAAGAAACATTTTTATTGGTCTTAAGCCTTTAGGCGGCCTAAAAGTTCCAAAACAAATTGTATTGTAGCAGTTCAGTTTAGGTCGTCATTTGAATCGCGCTAAAAGGTCACAGTATGGCCCCAGAGCTGACCACTTGCCTACACGAGAAGAAGAAGATTGCTCTTGACACTGACCAACAATGATGAAATCGATTTCCCACTCACATCATCCGAATCATAAAATCCATCATAAAAAATCTGTCGAATCCGCGTAAAAGTAGTGTTTACAAACATTGAGAGCGTTAATCTTTACGATCGCGCCCGAATAGGCCCGAACGCACCCGATCGCTGATTTATAGAGTACCCAATAGCTCCCGTCTTTTAAACGGCCACACAATTTACGACTTTATGGAGTTTTATAACTGATTTTATCAGTCGTAAAGTTTTACAAGGCGATCTGCAAGCTATTCATTAAGGGTTGCGCAGACGGGTTTTTTGCCCAACAACTTTTGATGAGAATGTGAGAGAATTATAGGAACTCTGTATGCTGTAGCAATTTATGACTGACTTTTACTTGATGAAGGTAAAACAAATTACCTAGGAAAAACAAGATGGTGGTAAGTTGGATTACATGCACGCAATCTGAGGAATTAGCCAGTAAGGCTTTTTTTGATACCCTTTTTAAAAGACTGCATATTGTAGCATTGCGGGAATACTTCCGGGGGAAGATTATTCCACATCTTGCACGTGCGTGGTAAAAATGAACGCATGAAGCGAGTCGTGCGTGATTTCCATTCTTGCAAGATATGTGGATGAGCCTTTTGACGGTGGCGTGATGTACGGTGATAGAACACCGACGCCGGGATGATATCAAAAAGCTCCTCAGAGCATTCCCCAAAGAACAGGCGGTAAAAGATGCACAGTGAACCAATGTCCCTCCGGAGCTCGAGCGGTTCTAATGTTTCGGAGAGCCTTGGATCATCGATAATTCTAGTGGCTCTTCGCTGTAAAGAATCAAGAGGCCCAAGTAAGTATTTAGGTGCACCGTTCCAGAGGTGGGAGCAATACTCCACGTGGGGCCGCACTTGAGCTTTGTAAAGCAAAAGCCGCTGACTCGACGTGAAGTATCGCTTTGCCTTGTTCAGCACACCAAGCTTTTTAGAGGCAAGTTTAGCTTAGTATAGTTAAGTTTAGTATATCTGTAGTATTTTAATTCATATCAAATAAACAAAGGCAAATAAAACAAACACAATAAACACATCACACACACACACACACACACACACACACACACACACACACACACACACACACACACATTAAAGTAAACTTTGATATCAACAGATTGGCTATGGCAGAATTGCCATATGAATAAACCATCTGTAAAATCATGGTCATATAATTTAGTATGAACAGAATAGGCTTAGCGGCCGTAAACTTCCGTAGAAGGCGTTTAGTTGTCGATGGGCACTATAAACAGTGTTGGATCTTAAAACCGCCGTGCGTGTGGCCCCACACGGATAGTGCACAATTGCACACTGTTGTATTGGCATAAAATTAATCATTAATATCATTATACAGAGAAAATTTTATCGTGTTTGCAAATACCATGAACACTTTGTCGATGCTTCCATACAATTTCAGCTTAAATCTCTTTCTTTCTAGAGCTCTGCTTCAAACAAGGTTTTTAGCTTGGCTAAGGCCGGCCCTACACGTTCAATTTTATTGATCAATCTTTGTGATTGATCAGTAATATTGATCGTGTAGGGTTAATATTTGTCATTGTTTTTGGGTTTACAGTATTTTTTTTTTTTAAGAGTATGTTTTATTAATGTAGTATGGAGAAAACATTGACGGAAACGGACTCGTTAATTTAGTTGATCAATAAAATTGAACGTGTAGGTATGGGCGGCCTTAGACTGTTCCAGGCCCCTATTTCAAAAAGTGGCAAATCGTAATAAACCTACAGTTGTCAGTCAATATGACTGACAATCATCAGTCACGTATAGTATTTTTCTTATATGAAATGCAGGTTTGGTGTATTCGACTGACATTTGTAGGTTTATTATGATTTGTCGCTTTATGAAAAGCATGATTACCTACATCACAAATTTCGAGCAGGGGTTCGTTGCTCAATGATCACAAATACCTAACCGTTTAGATATTTTAAACTATAATTTAATCATTTTCATTGTGTTGTTTTCTTATAACTT
This sequence comes from Ennomos quercinarius, assembly GCA_910589525.2. Taxonomy (NCBI): domain Eukaryota; kingdom Metazoa; phylum Arthropoda; class Insecta; order Lepidoptera; family Geometridae; genus Ennomos; species Ennomos quercinarius. The sequence goes on along the minus strand of OU342492.1, from coordinate 18,753,279 downwards.
TCTTTTCAATAATGCATTCAATCTAAATTTAAGAATCTGTCACCAAGTAGGTATTTATTTAAATGTGTGGTCCGCCAGAACTTTGGGTAGCCTCACTTGAGAGCCATAAATTTCCTAAAGCATAATAGGAATGTAAATTAAAACTAATCAAAAAAATATTCATCGTGTCCGTTACACGGTTTAATCATCATCATCAGGTGAAACAGAAGTTAAAAAACCTGTATAAGATGTAAATAAAAAAAAACAACCCATGACCCCGTACCCATACCATTGGATCTCGTAAGAGCCGGCTAAGGGAATATCCAGGGAACGGGCAGCAGCGGAATTTGCTCGCCTTAAATCTTCTGCGATCACCAAGGCGCCTGCCAAACATGATGTATGGCAAACCCATGTCCCCATCATAACCGTCCAAAGTGGCGTTTTATGAAGGAAGCCTGGCGTTTTACTAGGTGGTAGGACTTTCCTGCAAAGTTCGTCTAGGTAGGTACCACCGCTGTGCCAGTTATTCTGCCGCCAAGCAGTAGTGTGCAAGCACTACTGTGTTCCGGTTTGAAGGGCATTGTAGCTAGTGAAATTACTGGGCAAATGAGACTTTATGATCTGATCACTCAGTCTTGTAATACTAGACTGTGTGATGTCTCAGGATGACGTGCGCAGTGCAGTGTCACGCGAAACTTTATTGTTTTAAAGTTCCGAGTGACACTGCAACTGTTATGGGCGGCCGTGTCGCTTAACATCTGGTGAACGACTAGCTCGTCACGTCATTCAATCGCATAAAAAAAAAAAAAAAAAGCCTATGTTCAGCAGTGGATGTCTTCTGGCTGATAATGTGAACCACTAGGCCACTGCTACAATAGTTAGTATTTGTTATTCTGTGCCACTTTTTTATGCGAGTGATTGACGTGACGAGCTTGTCGTTCACCTGATGTTAAGCAACACAGCTGCAGTGCCACTCGGAACTTTAAAACAATAAAGTTTCGCGTGACACTGTACTGCGCACATCATCCTGAGACATCACACAGTCAAGTAATCAGATTACTAGACTGAGTGATCAGATCATAAAGTCTCATTTACCCAGTAATTTCACTAGCTATAACGCCCTTCAAACCGGAACACAGTAGTGATTGCACACTACTGCTTGGCGATAGAATAACTGGCAAAGCGGTGGTACCTACCTAGACGAACTTTGCAGAAAAGTCCTACCACCTAGTAAACTAACCACCTAGTAACTTCTGGGCAATCTGGGCATATTAGGTTTCTCCCAAGTGGCATCGCTGCCCACAGTTAACGTGCCCGGCACGTTATAAGCTATTCTGTACCAGCCAAACCTACGTCATAGGTCTACATAACTCGTGTCGCAAAAACGTTTCACGATCTACTCTTCAGTGTGACTAATTTACAGAGCAGGCCAATGTCGATGCATGATGACTGCATGCGCGTGTGGGTGTGACCTCGCGCGGCACTGCCGGGACCCGGACGGGCACAGTTTATGAATGAAACTGGAGAACTCCGCTACTTGTGACTCTTGTAACGCGGCGTGCACATACACATCATGCGAGCCTTATTTGAAACAATAATAATAATGCCCGTATACCGTATGGCTGTCTAAAGTTTGACAGGTAGTCCTAAAGCTCCTAACCTCTCCATGGCGTACCTTCTGGATTTGGATACGCCCTAGAGAGATAAGTGATAACTTAGAGCTGTCAAACTTTAGTGCAGATGGGGAGCCAATGCAATCTGGCGTCTGAGGACTGCTCGATTCTATGGACGTTGCAATAGCCGAATGAGGGTTATTATTTGAGGAAAAGTTGAAGTCAAAAGTTATATTGGAAATAGGCTATTTTTAGCGCTTTTACAAGTCAAAATAGATTAGATAAAATATTAAAATTAAATTATTGTAGATACTATCTTACTATCTTGTAGAAGGATGCAGGAGGCGAACAGCCGGTCAAACTGGCGCCCTCTGAGGGAGGCGTATGTTCAGCAGTGGTCGTCTTCAGGCTGTTGTTGATGATGATGACTAAGCATATAGTTGCCCCCTTATTAATATTATTTTAAAGGTTTCTTTTGACATCAGCCACGCGGCTGTTGTGAATAAAGCTAAATTATTTCAGCACCATAATTATGAAGAATACTGCACCTGCAGTTGCCATCAGGATTACTCGACTAATGCAACAATAACAAGCATTCAAATAGAGAGAAAACTAGAACCACAATACTGAAAAATTGGAGTTTTTATAAAATAATTGGATAGAGGAACTTGGTAGGGAATAATACATGAGTGTTTGTGTGTACGCGGCCGCAGTATGTAACACTAGTCGACGATTACGCGCTCTCTGAATGAATGACTGCACGTCTGAATGTACATAACCAAATGTGGCGATTTATGTGTAACATAACTACACTTCTATTTTAATATCTCTATCTCTCTCTATTTTTTTTATTTTTTATTTTTTTTTATTTTTCTATCTTTTTAGCATGGCATTTTAATATTTCTAGCTTCTTTGTAATGTCAAAGAAGTAGATAATTTTGCATTGTCGTCATCATCATCAACAGCCTGAAAAATTCCACTGCTGAACATAGGCCTCCTTCCAAAGAGTGCCACTTTGAGCGGCTGCTTGCCTCTTGCATCCATTGGCTCACCGCAGTTTTCATCAGGTCGTCGGTCCACCTAGTGGGCCAGTGGTTAGTAGATAGATACTTTTTACACTACCGAACAAACACAAAACATCACGGAGCATGGTCCAAGACATAAGCACGTAGTGATGCGTACACCGCGAGTTGCGCAACGCAAGCGTAGTTGTCAACTTCCTTTACTTATCGTCTTAATACTATTCAGGTTACATGTCCCATTATCTTAAATTTAAGATAATAATGTAGATAATTATTAATAAATAACCGTTAGGACATCCGCGGTATGACAAACATCTAAAATACATACTAACAAAGTAAGCAAGCGCCATAATTTTGGTAAATTTAGTAGCCTAATAATCAAAATATATTTATTAATTTATCGATGATAAATTTAGAGGATAGATGCTTGCAACTAAGTTTGGGATATACAACGATCTATCGTGACGTGGCGCTAACTAAATTAGGTTTAATTTGCAGGAATGTCCAAATTAGTTTTGGTTCCGCTACTTTTATTTGCATAATTAATTGCGTGAGGTCTTAATCGCAAGTTTTTGGCAAAAAAGTAACATACAATACAAGATAAAATTAATAAAAGGTATAAAATTTAAATAAAACGCTATAAGTATAAAAAAATATTATTAGGTAGGTATATTTACTTTATTGATTTCTATACTTCTATTATAATTAAAAATAAGTATGTATTTTGATAAGTAGTTGATATTGATCGTTTATGGTTTTTAAATTACTATTTTACTATCAATCTTCGATTCTTAAGTTGTAAAAATCGACCAGTCCAAACGCGAACTTGCATCGTTTATTAATTTATTAGTAATAAACTTTGGATTTACTAATAAAGACTCTGATTTATAGTATCAATAAAAATAACAAATAGATGAACTAATTAAATTTACTAAACGTTTGACTAAAATTTATCCTTTTATTTATTTTTGAGCACAATCCGAGGTGTTTTATTAGGACAATGACTTTACTTGACTTCTGAGACATAAAACCGTGAGATATTTATTTTGACGTGTTTATAGCAAATGCAATGTTCATCGCATATAAAATTTATCAAAATATAAAACTATTTTATGCACAGTAACAATGTGTATCTTATAATTTCAAGTTGCATAACGTTAATAACATAATATTAAACATAACATAATTGAATAATTAAGCTTCAAATCAGTTGTCAAAACAATCTAAGCACATTTTATAATGTAATAGGTGTATTATTATTCACTTTAGTGGTTGATGTGAAGTTTTATTATTACAAAAACCTCATAATATTCAACGTTCATTTACAAAATAATTTTAATCTCCAATTCTAACCTATTATAATCAAGCCACTGGCAACCAGCGCATAGATTAAATCTATAATTTACAACTTTTCTTGGATCGACCATAAACCATTCACTTTCATACATTAATACCGGAACCTATCAAATATTTCAAGTTAAAAGCCGACTAATTAGCGTAAAGGTTTCCAAAACGCTGATACCAAAACATTTATCTAAATGGCTTGCCGGTAACGGTAGCGTGATGGTAGCAGAATTATTCACTAAAATATTTGCATGAACGGATAATCCGATTGAATTCTTGTGTCATTTTAATATTAATGTATCAACGGAATTATATTAAATCAGTCGTTTGTATGAAAAACTTTACGTAAATCATTTTGATGCCCGTCATTTTATACGACACGGCCAAAATTGTATATATTTCGATGTGACCTGTCCTTTATGGGTTTAATTTATGTGATTAAATTTATGCGTGTATCGCATAGTTTTGGCAAGAATTATTAAAACCACAAAATATACATACCTACATCACTATTTTTTAATACATGTCGAAATTAATGCATTTTCTAATTCATAATTATTAATGTTCATTATATATTCTCTTGATGAATATTTAATACAGTAAAATTCAGTAAAATAATGACCAATGTAAAATAATAGCGAATGATAAAAATGTTATATATGTATGAAATATAGTATTAAGCTACAGCTACTTTATGGCCTCGACTTACATTCATTCACTTACATTTCGAATTATTATAAGTACATTATAATAAATAATTTTAAAATTATAGCTTTTATGTATGTAGCGATGAAGCGAATTAATTACTCCATTAAAAATGTATAATTTCTTTTTCACCTCACTAGCTCGGAAAGGTTCTCATTGTCATTCGAAATCTGGGCGCAAAAACGCATTTTAATCGCTAGCGTGGAAAGTGTTTTTAAAATTCGAACGTTTCTATTCAATAATTTTCTCGTCAAGAATTGAGGATTTAATCACAGATCTGCCCGAATTTAACCTTCTTGATATTGCCAGTCCACTGAAAACTCATTAATGCCACAGACTAACTACCTCCTAAAAGATATCTTTTTCTAGTTCACCAACCTCATTTTTAGAATAATCGCACTGTCCAGCACCAAAGAGTATAAATAACCAATACGCTGTCCAGCACGGCGACTGCATGGAAAATGGATGAAAAACACTTTTTCTTTAATTTTCAGTGAATCACGTGACGAGCTAGCCGTTTACCTGATGTTAAGCGTTACCGCCACCCATACCTAAATTAATAAGCTAAAAACTAATCTTTTCTTAGCCTTTTAGGTGTTTTTCATGCATTTTCCTCGCTGTAGTGAGGTGAAAAGTTGTGTGTTGCACTCGGCAGCAAAGTTTTTCTGCGTCTCGTACCTTTGAAACCTTCGCTACACTCAGGATTCTTCATTTGAACCACGCTACGCTCGTGGTTCAGTCCTAGAATCCTTCGCTTGCTCAGGTTTCAATTCAAGTACTCGCGCCAAAACCCAACTTTGCAGCCTTGTATAACAAATAACTAATGTTTATGTTTTGTAGGTAGGTATGTGTTTTCAACATATTTTTATGAAATTCTAATTTTGTTACAAATACCCACCTACCTAAGCTTGATTTTAAATTAATTTAAGGTTTAAATAAATAAATAATTTTTTATGTCCACCAACTGCTGGGATCATAAATGGGTTAGTAGTGATCTATATTAGTATACATTAAAATACATTAATCCACAAAAACTTGACGCTTTGTTATTCAGTACCTGATTCCTGCAACAGTGATTCAAGTACTGACAGTCAAATCTTACGGCAAATGCCCTCAGGATGCAGCCCATACCCTGCGCACTAGGGAAGAGCACCATTTTCGCATGGTTGCTCTTTAAAGAACAAGACGTCACTTCCTATGTTTTTCTTTCATTTGTTTCCATATTATTAAAAAAGTATGAACATGGATATTAATAATCAAATTGATGTCTCACTGTTATTATAATGTAATAAAGAAATTGACGTAGGTATAACGTATTTCAATACAGAAAAGATCTGGAAAGAGCAGAATTTTTATTGCCATCTCACTCCTATTGCACTTAGACATCATAATGGTGGATGTGGTAAATTTATAATATTGTATTCTTAATTTCATGAGGACAGCTTTTTTCCGTGATACGCGGTATTAAAAACTGATAATATTTATCTTTAATTAACTATTTATATTTATATTACTTTTAGCACGTGACTTTAATTGATAACGATATTTTACTTTATATAATATACATAATATTTTAGTCTGAGTTTTATGTTGATATTTGATACAACTATTTTTCTTATCTTTTTATTGTCCAGTAATTTCCATAACGTGTGCATATTTTTATAATTATCAAATTTAGCGTAAAATAGTAGCACTCGCCGCGGGCGCCAAGAACCGGTCTCTAAATTACTATGTAAAAATAACTGACGAAAGCACTAACCCAACCGAGTTGATTCATTCCTCGATTATCATTATAACGATTTACATTCGAAAACCAAAGTTGACATGTTGGACATATTTATTAAAAACGACTATACTAATAATTTATTTAAATTTAGAAAAACACTCATCAACCATTTGTAAAAGAATTGATACAACAGCCCAAAAACTTAGAATTATTGTCGGTTTGTGTGGAAAGTAGTGATGCGAATAGCGAAGGCAAAGCTAATGTTGTAAGTTTATTCAGTTAGCTCGATTTTCGATTTGGAGAATCGTTATCGATGGCCTATTCAATAACCGTTTGGTATCGATATAAATTGTTATTGGCGACGTGAGTTACCGTTTCGGAGATGGTATTATACCTCCACGCAGACAATCGCATAAATATCGAACGGGGGTTTATCGTTATTCGTTATCTATTCGCGAGAGATCGAAAGCTGTTGAAAGTTTGAGTGGGTGATACCTCCTTTTATATGCGTGAGTCGGTATGCCGAGGTGATCGCATATTTGGAATGAGAATACTCGATATAATTCAGTTTCGTGACAGTTGTGGCACAAATACAGTTATAATAAGTTTATAACTTAATACTGTTACAGTTTTAACGTAGGCGTTTAATTTAATATTGATTTAATTCTGTGTGTCTAAATTTTAAACGCTGTATTAAATTACTACCTGAGAATTTTTGTTAGACTATAATTTACTTTAAAAAACGTAGAGTTCACTACGCAAATGAATCCAGCCCTATGAGTTGAAATGGTAAATAAAATATATCGAATAACTGAATCGTGCTGTCAGTGCAATCGATTCCAGAATCGGGATGAATGTTAATGTCGAGTGAACCTGCCGTTTTCCGGATTGATGGCGCACCCGCGGGACTTCTAAAATAGTGTGGATTAGTAATAATTTATTAGGACTGTCTGTTTGGTTTTTATCGCTTGATTTAGACTGATCCGCTGAAACTACTGTGCCTTGACATCGAGTAGTGAACCCGTTTCAATGGCTGCTATGTTTAGAATTGAAGTATTTTATATTTTCAACTCAATAATGATATGAGTAGGTACGTGCTGATAGTTAGCCGTAGCTATTCCATGATAGTCTTCGGCTGTCGTTAATTTGATTTGCCTATTAGCACTGAATGTTGTTTATACTGGCTGACCTAAATCACACCTGCTCATAAAAATAAAACTTAGCACCTTTTAGATCACGTAGCTTTACCTGGCATTACAATGCAATTACTACGAGCAAAGCAAGCTAAAATCTAAATACACAGTTTGTATTAAAAATAAAACAAGTAGCCAAACTCAAACCTTTCACCTCTCAACAGCGTGTCTCAGATTATTTAGCGTATCCTCGTCGCGTCACAGATTAAGCAAGTTGCAGTAAGACAATTGTGAACTCTGCTAGGGATGGTACAGTGGAGCAGGGTTGCGCCACAAGTCGCACCTCCCGCCAGGTGTCACGTCGTGTAAAGCACAGTGACGCACGACCCTAGAAAGGTGGTTCGTGGTACAGAAACTAAGCGAAAACAGAAAAGAATGACTGAAACTGAAAATTTTAAAACCAAACTAATTAAAGTTGCAGAACAGTAATAATTTTAAATTATTTTTCATTACAAATATATATGAAATATATAATTATAAATATATTTTATTACGTAATGCATGGCAGTTGGCAATACCCATTAAGAAAACAATAACACGTGCGATATTAGACTATAAATCTATGCCATTAAATTAATTTATATTGTTTGAACATCAAACACTCACCTATACTATTAAATGTTGTTTCTTTTTTAAAAATAAAAACTAAATAAAATATCTTTTATTAGGTAGCATCTTTTATCTCTATTACATCAGCCCCTGATTTGAATATTCTTGTACTACTAAAGCATCATTAACAAGCACGTCCACAAGTCTAAAGAAGGTCACATTTGTGATCCATGATGATTATCGACCATAATTTGCTTCATATAATACTTTTTTAATATAAAATCTATACATTATGTTGTCTTAATCTTTTTATTCTCTTATCACACACAGACTAACCTTCAAAACCTGACCTACATCAATTCAATATTAATTGTTCATAATGAATATAAATGCAAATCTATTATTTTGATTATAGAACAGCAACTTTACAATAAGTATAATAAAAACAATATGTAGGACCGGATAGTTGATAATAATAAAATAAAATAATGAAACATTTATTCCTCACTCCGCTTCTCGCTGTCGCTTATAACTTGCCACGCTCAGTATGCTCGATGGCTGATAAATTCTATCAATACCACAAGCGGGAGACGTCGGGTGCCTTCAATAGTGTTTACCTCATGAAATGCGCAGTTTAACACCCCTATTACGGGTTAGTCGCGGCGTTAATAATGTTGACAAATTATTGAGGATCAACCCTGTCGCCTTGAATTTGGCTCGGGCGTTAGTAGGGTCAATCAATATAGTAAAAATCCAATGAAAATTGTAAGCTCAAAGCTAATTAGTGAATCTAAAGGAATCGTTTTAAGCTTATTTGGATGTAGTTAGGTGAACATAAAGGATTCAACCGTATCAGGTTACTTAATTTTTTTATCGGGTTCTCTATTTACTATATCAAGAATAAATTGATCTCTAGCAAGCGCTGTCTATCATAGGTTCAACTGCAATTTTAAATCACAATACAGAGAGCAGGTGAGCGCTGCGCCCGCGCATTAATCATACTGCCGAATGGCTAAATGTCATGCGTACGCGCAGCTGATGCAGTACAGTTTGATAACAGTAGAGTAAAGCAACTACAAGCCAATAAATATGTATGTGTCTTCAATAGTGCATCAGTAAAATATTGATTGCAAATTCTAACACATACATACAAGTGAAGTTAAATAAAAGACTTAATTAAAATAGATAGTAAGATGTCATAACATAAAATATTTATGTCACCTGTGCTAAAGTCTATAAAAATAAAACTTAGCTAAGCAAACACATTTCTCTGGCTTCACGTACCTACATCTGTTAAATTCGTATCAAATTGGCTCAACAATCAATATTGAACGCTCATTGGTTGCCGGTTGATCATCGGCTGTCTTCAACCGATGAGCGTTACAGTGTTTGGTGGGTCGACTTGACATGAGTTTGAAAAAACGTACGAGAAACCAGGAACTAGAGTAATAAGCGTCAACTTAACAGCTTTCAATTTTTAGTACAGACGGGAATTAGTAACTTCAGTAATCTACAGTGAACGTAACCAAAACAATAAAATAATGAAGTTGCATCGTACGAAGTTCGTTCGTGACGTGTGACATAATTTGACTAGCTTGTTGAAAGTTGATCTACTGTTAGTATTGTGTCACTGACAGCCGGTAAGTTACTTGCTCGTGATAGTTCGCGGTGCCAAATGCCGCGTTCTGAGAGGCTGTCACCTCTGATGAGTTTATTTCGATGTTTAGTCTGTGAATTGCATAGCAGGGTACTTTGTATGGGATATTGGTAAATGTCAAAGGCCTTGATTCTAGTACTTTTGGTTTATTTTATGCCTTGTGTATTCAAACTACAACTTAGAGTTTTTTGAGGGTAGAGTATTATAAATAATACCAAAAGCACCTCGTAAACTTCTGTACCTACGTTCTTCATTCAATAATAATACATTGTAACTTTTCTCTAGCGAGCCGAAGACTATAGGAGGCTGATCGTGTTTTCTGCTCAAGCCTGGCACCCCTTACCTCTTCCTCTCGTCCAATCACGCGCATGTCAATGTTGCCGCACAGAAAAACCGGCCAAGTACGAGTCGGACTTGAGCACGAAGGGTCTATCCACCATTATCTATAAAAAAAACACTTTTGTTGTATGGGAGCCCCTCTAAATATTTATTTTATTCTGTTTTTTAGTGTTTATTGTTATAGCGGCAATAGAAATACATCATCTGTGAAACTTTAAATTGTCTAGCTATCACGGTTCATGAGATACAGCCTGGTGACAGCCGGACAGACAGACAGCGGAGCCTTAGTAATAGGAGCCGTTTTACCCTTTGGGTACGGAACCCTAAAAACAATTCAACCAATTTAATTTCTAAAAATAGGAACTAAATTAATTAATTCATGACAGGAGTGAACGTCTTGTTCGAAGCGTAACTACACTATATTTTAACCCTCAGGGTTGTACGATACATATAGTTTATATGCACCCTGTGAACACGAGTGGTCCGACATTTTAGTCCCCTCGATCGGAAACACCGTGCTAAAAACGCACAAATCAAAAATTCATACCACAATTTTATGATTGAAAGTCGTACGTGACGCAATTTGGTATTAAATTACTTCCTACAACCTCATTTCCCCATTCGATCGGTGCTTTGAGTATAATCAGGTGCGGTTCAGCTGGACTGGCTGCAAGGCTGCAATATATTTAACACGCTTATAATTTTGATTGAAAAGCACTTGTGTGAGATTATTGATGACTAGTTGACCCGCCGTGGCTTCGCACGGGTTAATTAGTTTTACGTTCTAACCCTGTTTATGGGAAGAGGGAAGCGAAAGGGAACAGATATATAGGGGGAAAGGATGGATGGATGGGACGGCAATAGAAGGGAAGCAGGCGAATCCTGCTTTCCTTCGCCGGCCCATCCGGGCTTTTTTCTTTTCCCATCTCTCTTCCTTTTGCCAAGATGAGTATAAATACATAGTTAAATTAAAAAATTATATGTAAACATCTTAAACCAGAAACATAAAAATACTTGCATAAAAATTACACGGTTGTTTCTTTGTGCAACCCGCACTTGGCCGTTTTAGAAAACAGAAAGTATTTGATATGTTATTCCTAAAAATTAGCTATAACCATGCCAAGTTTCAGCAAAATCCGTTGAGTGGTTCCAGCGGAATGCGTGTTCAAAGGGACAGACAGACAGACATGTAGACAAAAAAATGTAAATAGATTGTGTCTGTTTCTATATCGATTAAGAAGTATTAATGCATTCAACATTTTCAAAAATATTCAATTACAGATTTAGCCTGGTTACAGTTTTGTTATATGTAATAGAGGGCTATAAAGGTTATAAATTAATTACAAGATTTAATTGGTTGTAGGTTTGTAACTCACTCGGTCTGGGTAGGGCTTTATTAAAAGGTTGTTTGAATTGAGTGTTGATCACGATATTAAGTCATGACATGAAGGATCGATCGGAGAGAGAGAATTTGTGGAAATAAATGACTTAAAACAAAAAACTTGTGGTACTTAAACACTACTTACATAAACTAAAACGAATGTACGTTTGAATAATGTTTTACACAAGCTAATCAATGGAAGAGAAGGAAAATAAACGTTTGTCTCTAATAAAGGAAGACGTATTTCACAACATCATACCTTAAATTCTGTGTCATAGAAGCCGTTAAGCATATGACGGTGTGTTCCAGCAACTAATCTACTATATCTACTACTTACAGTGTTTTTTTGATCCATAGTTAGCTAACCAATGGTTAAAAACTCTAAAAATGTTTGACCATTTGTTAGAAGTTTGTTAGAGTTTTTAAATATTGGTTATCATAACTACCGATAAAAAATCCACTCTTAGAATAGAGTAATATAATGTCAATGGTTCCGGCAGCTTCACTTGATAGCCAGTTCCCAGTCTAGACGTACATAGAGTTACTCTATCTTCGGTTATAACTCATAACATCAGGTAAAATGTGGTCGAACGATGTTAAAAATAAAGTGTGTTAGTAAATTAGGAAGAATTTAAGTAGCTCGATACGTTTGTAGAAAATCATCAACTTACACCGAATTTCCATCGACCAAGAAATAACACCGACCTCTTTTCTAGAAATCTTTTAGAACAAAATAAAAATCTTTAAAAATGTTTTCAAACCAGCATCAAATCTGAACCCGCACTCCGAGCCAATCAATCTCTCTAACAACGCTGTCTTGTGTGATTACCTCGGTGGAGGCTAATAAGACGAGAGGGGAGGGATGCGGTAAGGGAGGGGAGGGGTAGGAGAGGACGTCTTAGGCACCTGTTGGGCACTTGTTGATCGTTAGAAGCCCAGAGTTGGACAGTGGGAAGATGGTGCTAATGGGTTGGTGAAAGTTTTTGCTGCATGATGCTTTATAAGAAGTTGCAGGTAGCTTGAACGTTATGAATGCCTGGTGTGGTAGGGGCTTATAAATTTATTTATATTTTAATTTATTAGGCAATTGTTTAATTGCTCACACCAGGAGATAGACTTATGAAGGTAGACCGGCCCCCTAATTACCTAACATGCAACAAGTTTGCGACAGGCGTAAATCTCGCGGTGATTGCCGTCATACATCATTAGTGATGTCGAGCATGTATGCTTCGCTACTGCTGTTGCTTTGCTACTGCTGTCGCATTGCTGTTGCAAATTTTACGTAATTACCCCGCCGGTCCTGCTATTGGGATGGTTGGATTATTTTACTAACAACTCCTTTATTTCATTTTTGTTCGTATTCATATTCTAAAACTGTACTTAGTACCATTACAGGGAGAGTCATAATGTACCATCTTCAGCATATTGTTACTTAATAGAGAAATGTGGTCAAAACGCTACCATGCATGATAAAAGTAACAGATTAATTTGTTAAAATTATAATGAGTGTGATTCATTTTACATTCATCTATTTCCAACTCATAAATAGTGTATGTCAATTTCTCGACCAGGTTTCGAGCATATCCGCACCCGTATTATGTAAAAATTGCAACAGCAAAGCAACAGCAGTAGCAAAGCGACAGCAAACACTTAGCAATCGGTCGCAGGCCTGTTGCTCGCCGGTCGCTGAATGCACTTTGGCCTTTGATACTAGCGCCACTAGCAACAACAGCAATAGACCGAAACAAAATAATGCACATTTTAGTTCATCGATTGTCCGACAGTCGGTGATCTAGCGCTCGATCGCTTTCTGCTCTGCCAAAGTGACGTTTGATGAAATGCAAAATCAGTTCATCTGTTTGGGAGCTACGATGCAACAGAGAGTCATCCGTTAAACTTATAGCACACTGCGTCGCTGGGTGCTAAGTTTAAAAGACTATTTCATTAGAATTAGCAGTCTATGTGTCAATCAAACTTGTTAACTTGGAACAAGTATAAATAGTATAATCTTATCAAAACGTATTTTAGCGTAAATCTCAATACCATGTTCATTTAGAATGACATGCATGCAATATATGTCCACGTCCAGCCAGTTGGACTTCGATTTATACCTTTGCCTTTCGCTCAAAGTGGAACCTGGCATTACTCTAACGTGTAAGGAGATATTTATTAGCTTTTTGCTATCTATACCTACTTTCGAAATGCACGTAAAATTAAAATTGAGTAATGTAATGCGCAACGAGCTATGGAGAGAGCTATGCTCGGTGTTTCTCTGCGGGGTAAGATCCGGAATGAGAAGATCCACAGGAGAACTAAAGTGACCGATATAGCTCTTAGAATTAGCAAGTTGAAATGGCAATGGGCAGGCCACATCGCTCGTAGAACTGACAACCGATGGGGAAGAAAGGTTCTCGAGTGGCGATCACGAACCGGAAGACGCAGCGTAGGCCAGCCCCCCACTAGGTGGACCAACGATCTGGGAAAACCGTGGGGAGCCGATGGATGCAAGAGACGAGCAGCCGCTTAAAGTAGCGCTCTGTGGGGGGACGCCTATGTTCAGCAGTAGATGTCTTCGGGCTGTTGATGATAAAGATGATGAAGACGCAAATAAAAAAAGTATCAATAACCAATTTAAATAATCTGTGCTTATCACAAGAAGCTTGCAGTACCTACTCTACAGTACCAATCAGTATCTATCTACTAAAATACAACCCTACTATTAGTAAGTAGTTCATATAACACTATCCACAGATTAGTAGATAGTACACGTGTGGTAATGAAATCGGCGTGGTAGATGATTATCGACAATTGCGCTATAATTCGCGTAATTTATGGCCCGACAGCAGCATGGGATACGTGTGCGCAGATAAAAGTGCTATTATGGGAGTATAATGTGTGTGGTACACATCAGTAGTCGATATTTTTTATTGATTTGTAGTTTTTATTCGACATTCATTGTTTTTATTCTGGGTTTAATTTGTCAAAGTTAATATTTATTGTTTTAACATTAAATTTATTTAATTTTGATATTGAATTTCATTACTACCGACAGTAAATAATGTTGTATGGCTACTAATATTTAGTAGGAAGTTGGAATGATTGTAGTACATAGGTAGTTAATGTAAGTTTAAAAAATAAAGTCACCGTGCCCCAAAAAAAAAATTATAAATAAAACCTTTGACGTTTTGACATTACAACTGTGAGCGAAATATAATAATAAAACTGTGAAAAAGTTATGACTACAATTATATCTCAATTTTAATACCTATACATATTTCTATATAAAAATACAACACCCAAAAGTAATTTATATAAAATTATGTAACACCAGTAAGTGTATTAAACTACTACATTAATTTCCTTTTATAAAACTTATTTTTTTGCTAAATTCAAACATTCAAGTATGCGAATAATTAAGTTTCACATGAATTTATGCCTAATAATAATAGCAATCCAATTTCTTATTAATGTTTATTTAAATGTGAAATGGTCAAATGAAAATTGTATTAAATTTTATTACTAAAAATTCAACAATAAATTCCTCAATACATCTCTGGCTTATACGGCTTATTAAACCACTCATTTTTCTGAACATTGTGCATTATCCGGGACAAGAAGTAGGTGTGTCCCAACCTTAATTACATACAGAGTGTTCAATAGTTGCTATAGCATGTAATAGTTACTGCATCCGGGTACTGAAAATGTATCTCTACAGGGATGTACTCTGGTAGTGAGATCGTGAGACGGTTATTTGGGTCAAAAAAGCGGGACAGGTTAAGAAAAATGGGACAGATATTCAAAAAAAATTCATTGTCAAGTATACCGCAAACTGTTTATTATTTTCAAGCATGATTTCATTAATTAGTTTCAGGAACAGTTGCTTGTTCCATTGCACTAGGATTTAATGAATATTCAAATTAATGTATTTTATTAAAGCAGTTTTTTGTTATTATACTAGAAAAGGCAAAATAGATTATTTTTTCTTGTATGGTATAAGTACGGGTTATTGTAATGACTCGCACTAATAACATACAACAACAAAAAAAATACATTATAATTAATTATAATACACATAACACACACATACACATACATTTTTATTATATCATTCATTGGTAATTATAAGTATATGATACAAAAACTGTTCAGTTTTTAAAACGATGAATGAATTTATTTAAGAAAGTGGGATTCTGTAATCGGGACATCCCACTTTTATCAGCAGTACCTACACTACCTAAAGATTACCCAGTGATTTACTCGCAAGGGAATTATAGCTTCAATTTTCAATTAGTTCAGCGTATCGCGCTCCTACGGATTTAATATTAGCTTGTAGGATGCTCTTTAAAGCTTCTTTCCAGCAGAGGAATAAATATATTCTTCTATTTTTAGTCACATAAATAGGGAAGGAAAGAAATAACAAAATTGGAATACAGGTAAAAAATCTTATCTGACTCTGATCAACGTGTGTTTGTTGTGTAGATAATTTATACACATGGGGTACTTTTTATTTAGAAGGTTTCTTTAGGATATTGTCCATTATCGAGGCCGGCAAAACTGCGGGGTGTAGCTATTAAAATAATGAAAGAACAGATTTTATCTGTTCTTTCATCATTTTCAAAAAAAAAAAAAACAATAAGATTTATCACAAAATATACAATTTATATATTTTTTAATAATTAATTAAGTTTTAATTAATTCGTCAAAGCTGTTATTTTTATTAAATAATATGTTTGACTAATGAATTTTTTTTTTATTACACTAATGTTTGGGTTTTTCTTAAAATGTACTAACTTAGATCTAGCTCATATTTGATTTGAAGGAAAGTTAAACGTATACTGACTTGGTTTAAAATTAGATAGGTAATCATTTTCCAAATTTCTCTTCCCCAAAGTAAATCATGGATTAAAACTAATCTATGTATAACCGATCGTCTATCGGTCTGCTCTCTCAGTCTAAATCTTCAGATAATGCAAGCATTGTCTTCCCTACATCTCCTTTGTTAGTCTAAGAACCAGCGACGTGGAAATCGAAATGATTGGTTTTCCATTGATGAAGACTAACTATAGGGTTGAGGTATGAAATTTTGATTTTAGGGTACCGTACTCGTTTATAGACGGAACCTTTATATGATCTAACAAATTGATCTTGTTTGTCTGCTTATACAATCTATCTATCAAAGTAGCTTTCACAGGATGACTTTGACAGACACATTGACAGATTTTTTAATTAATTAATAATAATTTTTTAGTTACATAATATGAAGAACTTAAAAATGCACAGATAGGTTTATTTCAAAATCCTGTAAAATTTCACATGTCAAAGTTTAAAATTGCATAATTTAGTATTCTGCCGACACGTAGAAATATGCAAGCTCAAAATAAACCCACGCCTCAAAAAATATTACTAAATTGACTTTTGATTCGTTACCTTCTAACCGTAATAATTATAATCCATAACATAGTGTTATCCATTTGCATAAATTATTATAATCCACATAAATATTTGATAAAATTATCAATAAAAACATAAATCTGACGTCAATCGTCTCGAAAATGACATCCAGCCATCATTATTAAACTGAGTTTGAATAATATTTTAAAATACATTAAATAAACTGGCCTAGTGTGAGTTGAATACGCATGTTGAAGGGTTCCGTAGCGTTCACTTTTCAATCCCAAGATTCGATGGTTGAATTCTGATGTTCTTTGGGTAGGTATTCGCCTGACTTTTGATGGCAAACGGTTGAAGATATCGAAATACCGATACTGAAAATCATTTTAATATAGCAGTAGGATATAAAATAATTGGTTCAGTTCACGTGAAATTAACTATTTATTAAAATCAACACTTGTAATATGAAAAAAGTTTTTTTTTTAACGGGCAAATTGCCTTTATTACTCAAGCTAACTACTACAATAATAAAAACTAAACTAAACTAAACTAAACTAAACTAAACTAAGCTAAACTAAGCTAAACTAAGCTAAACTAAGCTAAACTAAGCTAAACTAAGCTAAACTAAGCTAAACTAAGCTAAACTAAACTAAACTAGCTACACTACCTACTACAAAGGACACTTATGGACTGTATAATAGCCGCGATGGCCTATAGACAGTCCAAGTGCTCCAGCCCACTACCGGTAGGTAGCGTACCCAACATGCTGGCCGCATTGAAAAAAGTTGAATGGTTTCACATTAAATAATGCGCACATGCATAACTAAAGTTTCAACGTCAATGAAATTCGTGTTATGTAAGTTACCTTGGTTTAAAAATTAAAAACGAACGATATTTTTTCAAGGCATTGGCTAGAATATATCATACAGGCCGCACCAGTGGTTCCTTGGTAGAGTGTACGGAACCCTACTAGTAATAGTAGCCGTTATGACCCAAAACATAAGTTACGCCTTTAATTGATCTTTTATTCCAATTAGATAAAGAATCAAATTGACCTTTATTAAAATAATGTGTTTTGAAACAAGTTCGTGCAACTATTGAATCATTCACATTAATTTGGATTTATTTTCCCATACTGCTACAAAAATAGATAACTTTTATTCATATTTATTTTATACTAGCTGCTGACCGTGGCTTCACACGCGTGGATTGTTTATCCCATATCTTTCTCCAGAATATCTCCATAACTTACTTCATCTAGATCGGTTTAGCCAATTTAGTAGTGGAAAAGCAACAAACACAAATACCCCTTTTATTTTTATTTTATTTTTGTTGCATGCGATTAATAAAAAAAAAAAATACTTTACATATTGTTGGAAACTTAAATTTAAAAAAACTACTTAATTTCAAAATTCCTTATGTACTACAAAGGACTCATTAAATACGGAGAGCAATGACATCTGAAACACAGTTTCAATACTAGTTCAGATGCCATTAGTCCGTACGCAATTTTTATGTCTATATCTAAAATAATACCTATATTTTACCTATAGCTAACAATATAAAATGTAACTCTTAAATGTAAAAATTGTAATTTTAGTCTACTTGTTGTTTCGTCAATAAATGATTATTATTATTATTATTATATTATTATTAAATAGAAAAGCTCATTTGATATTTATAACATTTGGCACCTATTGATATGGATTACAGACCTATAATATGCCTATTCAATATTGTACTGCCCTCAGCCCTGGTAATTATTAATATAATTACCAGGGCTGAGGGCAGTACAATATTGAATAGGCATCGCAGTTCTTCGAAGAAAAGCTACTAGACGGGTATACTTTGAGTTTTTAATAGATAGATAATTTATCAGTGGCTATGATATACCTAGGCACTCACCAAATAATACAATTTTACAAGGAATACAAGATTTACAGAACGATTGAGTTAAACAATACGGGGTCAGAACCGCGGGGAGCCGATGGATGCAGGAGGCAAGTGACGCTCAAAGTGGCACTCTTTGGGGAGGCTTATATTCAGCAGTGGACGTTTTCAGGCTGAAGATGATGATGACAAGATTTACAAAACGTGTTACAATGGACGACCTTATCGCTAAAAGCGATCTCTTCCAGGCAACCTTAATAATAATGAAGATATTTGTTGAGAGATATTAATGACACAAATATGGCTACAAAAATCAAGCTTTTTGACGCCTTTTCGATAATACGTCAAACAGATTGCCTATTCTGTTATGATTTTCCATTTCTATGCGCGCGTTTCATCTTGTTTATTATTTCAGCCATGATTCAACTAAAACTATCTCAAAAGGCATTCAGCAATAATAGAAAGCTTTAACTCAGCAAATCTAGTCTAGAAGTTAAATAAATAAAGGTTAATACAAGCATTCTCTCGCTGGAGTTATAAACGCGACGAACTCGGCAATGCAATCTGTTACTCATTGTGCGTGCTTCCTTATTTTGAATTGTTTGGTGTGACTGGGCCTTTATGTTTAGTAAATTTCATAGTTTTGAGTCCAAGCAGTTTTAAATAAATGTAGAAATAAATAGTTGTGGACATTAACTTTACACAGCGCCATCTATCCCCAAACTAAGCAAAACTTTTACTTACTACAGAAACCAGATAACTGATAGTAAGTACCTACTTAGATACTTTTTGTTTGTAAATAAGTGCTTATAATCATGATCATCATCAACATCCTGAAGATGTCTACTGCTGAACATAAGCCTCCCCCAGAGAGCGCCACTTTGAGCGTCTGATCGCCACCTGCATCCATCGGCTTCCCGCGGTTCTCACTAGATCGTCGATCCACCTAGTGGGTGCCCGGCCTACGCTGCATCTTCCGGTTCGTGGTCGCCACTCGAGAACCTTTCTTCCCCATCGGTTGTCAGTTCTACGAGCAATGTGGCCTACCCATTGCCATTTCAACTTGCTAATTCTAAGAGCTATATCGGTCACTTTAGTCCTCCTGCGGATCTTCTCATTCGGGGTCTTATCTCACAGGAAACACCGAGCATAGATTTGCTAATGCTTATGATACAAAATTCTAATTCTCAGAATATACCAGCCACAGAACAAACAGCTTTCACACAAATGTTTATCCTGGGTGGGAATTGAACCCACAACCCAGGCAGAACTACTTACTACAGGCGAGCAACAGGCGGCCTACTGCGACCGATTGCTAAGTGTTTGCTGTCGCTTTGCTACTGCTTTTGCAATTTTTACATAATACGATAGCCGGTTTACTCTACCCTTAAAACTCCTAGATTGTAGTTGTTATAGGAAACAATGACGCTGGTAAGGTGCTCCTTTGATTCTATGCTTTCCGATAGAGAGTTTAGACTGGACGAAACACACAATAAAGCATGAATACAAATAATAATTTGAATATTCATAAATTAACCCCTCAAACAAAGTCAACCCCAGAAACCATACTAGTTCAACAGTAGCCCCTATAACACCATCAACCATTCTCCATTTCTACGAGCCACTAATGCACCACGACTGCAATAAATAAACCCTCATCATTTACATTAAAATGCCATCCTCTCGCTCGAACACTGGAGAACTCGTTTAAGATAGAAAGAGAGGGTGTGTATTCATGCGGGAACGCCCACGGGTTCGCCCGCGCAGGTTTTGCGACAGTTTTTCTGCAATAAACATGCGGTAAAGTGAAGCTAGTGACGCGGGACAGTATATTTCAATTTGCGATGCCTTAACATGGAAATGTCTTTTGATCCCGCTTGTTTGCAGCTAGTATAGGTACTGTTTATGTTTATGTAGGTTTGACTGTGGCTTGAAGTTGCCAATTCTATTGATTGCTTTCAAGCTTAAATTGTGTTAATTATAAGATAAATAAAATATTATACAGATGTTACTTTTTACAATGTCTTTGGAGAAGATAACCTCGTCTAAAATGTGGTGTACATCGGTGTACCTGTAATCCAATCACAGAGGCATGGAGATAGATATGTAGCCGGAGATTATAAAATTTTATGGGCTAACGTGCCTTATTTACCCTCTAAGCTCACTACTACAATAATTACCAAATGCTACACTATCTACTACAAAAAAATATTTAAGCTGCTAAGTACCGGTGGGTAGCATACTACATGCTGAGTTGTACAAAGAACTTACTTCTTCACTTGTTAGAGTATGTATTTTATAGTATCTTAAGGCTGTTATAATTATGTGTACCCGGATCCACTATCTCGCTGTTTTATGGATCCACCAGAAAGTTTTTAGAGTTAGGTAACCAATCTATTAGCTTGACTTGGTTTGCCAATTTACTTATTTTCAGTTTTTTTCAGCACATTCTAAAAGCGTACGTAACATCTTTACAAAAGCTCTACTATTATACATATAGAGCTTTTGATACTTTTGTCGCTGTAGAGTTCATCAAAGACGGCATTATAAGACATGATCATCATCATCATCATCAACAGCCTGAAGACGGCCACTGCTGAACATAAGCTTCCTCCAAAGAGCTCCACATTGAGCGGCTGCTCGAGTCCTGCATCCATCGGTTCCCTTCCCAGTCACCAGACCGTCGGTCCACCTATTAGGGGGCCGGCTTATGCTGCGTCTTCCGGTTCGTGGTCACCACTCGAGAACCTCTCTAATCGGGAACCATGCTTCTCTTAAAATCTAACGCTGTATGTCACGTTTTCGGACTTAATCCTATAAACATCGCATGTATGAGGTTATATTTAAATCCCTGCAATAAAGTACACCTCTATGAATGGTGCACGTTAGTCTAGCTGTATTATTATTGTGGAATCAAAATCCATTGAGAATGCGTAAAGAAAGCGAATATAGTACACCCACGTTGCTGTGACATGACGGGTAAAGTGGGGCTTCAGTGAGAGCGGGGATGGTAGCGTAGCGTTCAGCGGGTGCGGTAGCGGGAACTGAAAACGTTATAGAATGATTTTACAGATGGGTAGAGTTACTAATTCTATCAAAAGACAACGCTTGGATAGGATTGGAGCCGGATAAGTAGCTAATAGTAATTTTACTTATGAACCTACCGTACTTTATTTTAAAAAGTGATACATTTTTTAATTCAACTCTTGGATTGTAATATACCCATGAAAAAAAAAGAAAACACAAGAACCCCTAGATACCCCATTAGTAAACCATTATATTCGATGTACCCAAATGTTTCATTTAAAATCCACAGTACGTATAAGAATTAAGTTTTTGAATAATTTTTTGCTTATACATAATTTCTTAATATATTCCTACTAATATATAGAAGTGAAATGTTATCTGTTTGTTTATAATATAAATATATAATTATTATGCTTGTTTATCCAGAGTTAAAACGAATAAGCTGGTTTAGATGAGTTTTGTACACGGATAGTACCTAAACCAACATAAAATACTTTACAACACATTTGCTCAAAAAATGCATTTACAAAGCCTGTATACATTGTTCGAAAGTTAAACATTACGCACTATACAACGAAGCGTGCGGTAAAATAGGTACTCTCACCTAAGTACCTATTTTACCGCATCGTTCTATGTATAGCGCCGTGCGTAACCTTTACGGTTTTTTTTTAATTTCAATAAAACACATAAAAGAATTTCACCAAGGAGTTTCACAGTACGAGAATAAATAAGCTGAATGATCGAAACTCCTTGGAAGCGATTTTGCTCAATACGTTTGTCTCACTTTAATACTAAAGGGAAAATGAAACTAGAGATGTAGTTCTAATTTTCACCACACGCACGTGGCGCCATTTGCATTGTAAATGCCCGCCATTTTACCATTTTCATATTAGTTAGATAAGGAACGTCAAAGGAGCTACATATTACTGATCTGTGGTCAGAAAAGGTTGTTTGTTGCGACTTCCCCACTAATAAACGAATGTTTGTTTCTTTACCTATTGTACTGTTTTCTCGCGAATGTGTTGAAAAACGTTGTATGATACACGTGCGGAAATTGGTTTCTACAAACTCGTGACTATGGTAAGCCCTCGACTTCGTCTCGGGCTTACATTCGTCTACTCGTTTGTAAAAACCAACTTCCCGCCCTTAATAACTATTACGTATCGCAAAATAAAGAGCTTCCACGAGATTTAATAAAAAAAATACTCAATAATTATACCTAGCCTAATAATTCGCTTGTTTATAATTGTTGTTTGTTGTTATTTTTAGCTTTGTCCTTTTTAACACAGTCATATCAACTGCTCTTAAATATCCGGTCGTTAAATCAGTGTAACGATTCATTTTGAAGTATTTGATGAAAAATCATAGTAAAATAAATGTATCTAATTAAAAGTATCTAAGGCAATATATTTGTACTAATAGACACCTACATGAAATGTAATACCTCATTTGCATAGAAATAACCTGACCATGGTGATATTTTATGTTTGCATCATAAAAAACTATTTTTGTCAAAATATTAATCCGTTAAGTTACCTACTGCGTTACATCTTAAAACGATGGGGGCTAATGCACATAGAATAATGATATAGCACAGCAAAAGATAATGGTGATTAATTAATTAAATAATAACTAGAATCTGGTGTGTTTGACATGTCAAAATATTTACTATCTATAGATTTTAGCTACTAAAATATAAAGTGAGTTGTTGTTTGGTGTTGGTGGACTTCACAACTATTAAATATGTTTTAAAGCTTTCATGAACCAAGCAACAATCAAAAAAGTTTGATACAATTCTACTTACCAATAAATGAAATAAATAAACATTTATTTATACTATTATACGATATTTTATTTAACATTTACTTTATTGAAATAAATGCTTATAAAATCAATTTCATCCAATTTTAAATGCACGCAAATTCATAATAATACTCGCCTTATATTACCTCGATCAGTCGCTGCAACTCGCGCCGCACCCGTGCCTCCTCACGTCAGATAACTCACAGCAAATGCAGAAACGGCTTGATGGCATTAATAAAATGGGAAGCCCATGACAAAGGCCTGCCATAGTGTATGGACGTCATGCGTCCACGTCACCTCGCCCGTAACCGCTCGGTGTTTGTATGGGGTTAAACACGGTTGTTGTCTTTTAATAGTTCCTTCAACTTTGCTTCCATAGCAATTATTGAGATGGAGGGCAAAATATGCACTTCGCAAAATGCATAAGCAATCTTTTTGGTTACTACCTTTGGGGTCATCCTTCCTAAGCATTATTGCTAGAGCAAGTGTGGTTCAGCGATAACCCGCGTGACTTGCAAACTAACGAACGCACTTATGCAAATATTTCTAGGCGTGCACCAACGATTTTGAAGTTATGTGCCAAATTTGCAATCATTCTTACAGCGGTGAAAAGAAAAGTGTATTGAGAAAGCCGGCCTGTTCAAGAATCACAAAATTCGAAAAAATGTGTCATCCACCAACCCGCACTAGGCCAGCGTGGTGGATTATGGCCTACACCCTCTTGCAGCAGGAATATATTCGGTGGATGACGAAACAATAATTAAATAATGTTCACATTTTTGAAGTGCTAACTTTGCGAAGTGCTAATTTTGCAAAGTCCTTATTTTGAGAAGTGCTCGCTAGGAGAAGTGCACGACGTTATGAGAAGTCTACATTCTGCACATAATCCTTTATTTTGCCTTATTAGAATCTCCTTAAATCCTAATAATAACTAGGAGTAGTAGTGGTTGTTGTAAAGGTCTTAAAAAAATACCCAAGCATTTTATTCCGTAAAAGAAAGAGCTTGTGAGGTAGCAAGCATGAAGCATGCTACTGATAATACCTAATCCCTACTTTTACATCCCTACTTCTCTATAAAAATAAACTCTTGTTTGTTTCACGCCAAAACGGCTGAACTAATCTTGTTGAAATTTTTTACCCTGATTGTTTACACAGATCAAAATGGGGTTTCTTGATCCGCAAAATTAAAAACTCCAGTTAAATTACGGATATAACCGAGAGCACAGAATAGATATTTATATCCCGAGAGGCACCTCTTGTTTATTCTAAAGCGATACATTATTATATGTACATCGCCGCCGGCGCATTGCACTTGCACCTTTACAGATATTACATGACACCACAGATGATAAATCCAATAACTGGATGTGACAGCTACAAATGAGGCGAACTTAATATCCGGTGACTTCATGCTTACTTGGAGCAATTGTTGAGATCATAACATTATTTATATGTACAATTTGTCATTGAATCCTTTCGGTGATAGCCTAACTGTTATAGTCGAAGGTATTAAATCTTCTTTCTGAAGAATAAAAGTATTGTAAATGATATTATTATGATGGATTTATGGATGGAGCTGTGTTGTTTTTTATTCATATTATTATGAAATTGTTTTTTTATTTTGATTTTAAAATGGTGTCTTAAGGTGAAACGTTTTGCTCAGCGCGGCAATTTTTTTTTTTTTTGCGTTTTTTGCCAAGGATAGCTTAATTGCTAAACGTGATTATATGAAAACTGATTTAACGTAAATAAACAGAATGTATCAACAAATTACGGTTAAAAGTACCATCTAAATATATCATTATATCATTGGTTTAGCAACAAATGGCAATACACCAATTTCGTGTAGGCTATTGCCATTTGTCGCTAAACCAATGATATGTAGGTGATACTTTTATTCGTAATTTATTGATACATTCTATTCATTTGCGCAAATTTAGTTTTCATGTAATCACGTTGAGTAATTGAACTATTATTGGCAAAAACGCAAGAAAATATGAATTTGCCGCGCTGAGTGAAACGTCCCACCTTAATATTTTTTGAGTTCTTTTTTTCTGCCTACAATTGCATAAGCATATCCTAGATCCTAACTCTATATATATTTAAAAAAGTTTTTAAGCATTACAGTTATAGTATTTTCTAAAATGAAACATCAACTGCGAATATCTACTAGTAATCAGCAAAGATGCAGTAAAAACTTGAGGCTGGTTCCTATTGTATTATAAACTTATTAAAATAACAAAGTCTATAAAGCCCTACGGAGTTACAAATGTATCGGAACAAGTAAAGAAGGTACCCCACGCACGCCTTTTTCGGCCGACCACAGCCGAGTGGTGGGCGGCCGTCTCTGTGACGAAACTTAATTAGTAGCCCATCTGTCTCTTGCCGCATCCATAAATTGCCATGTTTATGACTCTGTGGCAAATTTAATCGATCCAACGAAACTGAAATCGAGAACCTTGTCACATTAATTGTTTAAAACAACGTCTTGACAATTTCAAATTAAATTTGCTGTGACGGGGTTCCAAACGGTCCATATTTAAGTTTTCTTTTCTATTCCTACGTAGGTTGTATTATAAGGAATTGTATAGTTTTGAAGAATTTTGACTCTGAATGTTGATTTATTGCGTGATTACTAGCGAACTGTAGATTTTTTCGTGATCGATGGGGTATGTAGTTGGTGAGATTTGATCATAAATTTATCTTAAAATAAAATATTGCCTAGTTTGGAGAATTTGTGAGTCAACTCTTTCATGAAACACCAACTTGTAGAACACCCCCATGGCGTGTTAAGATTTAAGAAGAATACAAAACCATAACGGTAAATTTTCTTAAGAATCAAATGTATAAAGAATATACGATGGTCAAAGCGATCGACTGAGAAAAAAGTCTGAGGTCTCAACTTTACCCCCTATTCAGAATTTACCCCGGTCTACGATACGCCTCTAGGGGTGGGTTTCCGATTCGATTACCCGCCGATGCAACGACGTTAAGATATTACCGTTCATAAGGGATGGATCGGCAAGGACAGTTTTATTAGTTACCTGACTTGAAAGGGGTAGTTTTTAGCTTGAACATCTATACTTATAATAAAACTGTAACAGATCCAATTCTGTACATTAAAGATATTTTGGAATTTTTTTGGAGGGCTCTCTATATAATTGATTCTTGCCCCATCCTCACCCTATCTTCTTCTATGTATATTTATAAATGTAAAATGCCATGTCTCATTTTCTATTAGGAAATTCCACGTTAAATATTAATTAAATTTAACTAACATTTATAACATTAAGACTTTATACAGAGTTTCTCTGAAGGACAAGATTCGTAACGAAAATATGATCCAACAGAGAACCAAAGAAAAGTGTTAAAAGAGTCCCCTCTACGGTAGGCAACGCACCGGCAATCCTTCGGTGCTGCAGATATCCATAGGCGGCGGTGACCACTTACCATCAGGTGGGCCGCCTGCTTCTTTGCTATTCACCTCATGAAAAAGGCATTGGCTAGTATAAATACTAGTGATTTCATTGTAAGTGTTACTTTACCTACGCATTTGAATAACTTTATTCAGCAAGGCAGTAAACACCTTTTAGCTACGTTTACGAGTGTTTACTAAAAGCCAGGTCATCGACCCCAAACACCACCTACTCGAACAATGCGTTCTAGATTTTATCGTTTATGTACTAGTAATTGTTTCCACGTACAATAAAACATTGTTTTACCTTGTACGGGATATTTAGATTCATTTAGGTATTTGGAGGAGAATTTGATTTAGTCGTGTAATGCAACTGCCTACTTAGATCACGTCTTAGGTTGGATAGGGCTAAAAACCTGCCCTGTCTTTTGCAGTGCCAAAAGTTCATTTTAAATCGTATTTCATATAATCAGCCCACGCGTTCCCACTGCTGGGATACGGGCCTTTTCTCACAGGGAGAGGGTGTAGGCCATAACCCACCACGCAGGAAAAAATTAGTGCATGACACATGTCCTCGAATACAAAACGAGGAAATCGGCTGGGAAAAAAATATGACCACACACCGACCCACACTTAAGTAAGTCAACGTGACCAACTGGTCTATAATCTAAATATGTGCGTGAAGATTCGTTTTTCAGCAGCTCGTATTTTATAACGCTCCTTACGTATCACATTAGTTCACATCATCACCTTTTTTGCGTCCACCGCTGAATACATTTGGGCCATTTTGGCAAACCCCCTGTGTTTGCCAAAATGTCCCAAACGGCAGGCTTCTTGGTGATTGCAGTAGATTATAATACAGGCTGAGCCATAAGTCTCATTTGTCCAGTAATTTCACTAGCTACAATGCCCTTCATACCGGAAGACAGTTGTGCTTGCACACTACAGCTTGGCGGCAGAATAACTGGCAAAGCGATGGTACCTACCTAGACGAACGTTGCAGAAAGGTCCTACCACCTATTCCTTGGATGTTCCCT
The DNA here is from genome assembly GCA_910589525.2 of Ennomos quercinarius. Classification (NCBI taxonomy): domain Eukaryota; kingdom Metazoa; phylum Arthropoda; class Insecta; order Lepidoptera; family Geometridae; genus Ennomos; species Ennomos quercinarius. The sequence continues at coordinate 18,725,208 of OU342492.1, read as the reverse complement.
TAGTCGGCTCTTACGGTACTCACGGGAAGAGTTGGGGGTGGTCCTATTCTTACACCGGGCTACAACGTATCTGTAACGTATAGATGGTAATTATTATAAAAATAAATACTGTAATAGATATTATTTTCCACTATCAAATCTAGAAGCCATTTCACACTTACATACTCCCTAGCTAAGGTCACAGCCGTCTCTCGTTTATGGCAAACAATGGCTGTTGCAATGTAACAGGCCGTAAACAGTGTGAATGGAGCTTAACATTACCGGCCGACGAACCGTGTAGTGTGTACACACTATATAGAACAAAACAACCTAAACGCTTTAAAAATGGTTTTAAAACTTTAATAAGGTTTTAAAAAGGCTCTAAAAGGCTTTAAGGTTATGGGCCCATAACCTGATGAAATAAAAAGGTATACTAATAACAAACTATTGTTTTACATTTTCTAACTAGAGGTGCCCAGCGGATTCATCTGCGCAATTTACCTGTTTTCCTTGGAAACCCTATTTTTCGAAGTACAATCGTATCTTCTGTAAACGGTTGATTAGGCAATCCATGTACCAAATTTCTTACGAATCTGTTCAGCTGTTTTGGCGTGAGAGTCATAACGATACTTTTTATACCAAAAAAAATAATTTTAGCTGAATTAAGAGGGTGTTAGAATAAACCACAAACCGCCTCTAGTTTTAAATATTTTTCGAACGATAATTTACGTCAATAAATCACTCTGAATTAACCTCCAGTATTCTTTGTATTCTTTTTTTTTTATTTCTCCTTCAATACTTTCCAAAAGCTTTTAAAAATCTTCACAATCAAACGGATTACACCCTCGCACTTTTTATAGCGTCTGTAAATTAAATCCAGTTCGATGCTTAGTCACTCTTCATTCGCTGAAGTCCATTCATTAGGGGTGGAATAAAAAAACGAGTGCCACCCCTTGCGACACATTAACAATTCAAGGAGAGAAAAAAACTCGTGAGGATGGCGAGTGGCGACTCGGCGTGTGTGTCTTTGTGGCGTTCGCAGACTTACGACATAATTACTGCGTGCGACTCGTCGCAGGCTTAGTGCACTTAGACGTTTTGACATGATGACTTTATGTAGACTTTTTGATCCATAAACAAAGATTAGTCGAGACCGAGGAAGCGTCTTTATTGGCTTCGGCAAAAATGATTTCGTAAGTCTGTTCAGTGGATGTCCAGCAGATGTCTGGCTGCTCTCCTCTCATCATCATCATCATCATCATCTAGGCTTCCCCAAAGAGCGCCACTTTGAGCGGCTGCTTGCCTCCTGCACCTATCGGCTCCCAACGGTTCTGGTCGTCGGTACTAGGTGGGCCGGCCTACACTCCCAAGCTCCTCTACAGCCCACATTTCTCAACCGATTCTCGTGTTGTGAGCAGGTTTGGTAATTAGATACCTATAAAGATTTTTTTCTGATTGTTTTTGGATTTTTTCAAAATGGCGGAAGCATGGGGTTTGGAAACCTATAAAACTGTCCTCAGTTTTAAGCTATTTCAAAAAGAAATTTGCGAGATCAGCTCACAAAGCCACTAGTTTGTAAAAGTAACCTTTAAGTGGCATGCCAGTAAAAAGACTACACAATTTGTGATATGAATTGTCTCTCGATTCGTGGTTTCCACTCCAGATCGTAGGTACAATATAATATGTATTAAGTAGGAGATACTTTCTCGCAAAAGTCGCAAGTCGCAACTGTTCGACGGCACCGTCTCTTCTGATTACGGATGTAGCGGCACAAAGAGCGGCATAATTAAACAGTTCTCACTCGATTATAAATCAGAGTAGCTTTTACTTATCTATGCTGGCTGCTGCCTAACACAAGGAGAATTGACCTAATTGACAAGGAGAAAGCTGACTTATAATGTGGGCAAGATTAAGATGGCTTGGTTGCATAAATAATGGAGGTATAGGACATGCATGGTGATTATGGCAAACACCTTCGCGTTTTTATAGGGAGGCCTATGTTTAATCTTTAATTTTTGGGATCTTTAGTCACATAGCGACTATGTCAGCTCCATTATCTACATTCAATTAATATTCTAAATCAATACATCTTGTATCATCTTAAAAAGTGTCTTGGCAGCTCCACTCAGTAGGGTATTTTACTCTTACATACAAAACACATAGGTATAATAGACGAAGGTGTCTCCACTTCACCCTATATCCGGAGACGCCACCTGGATTTCTTTTTCCCCGTCGTCACTCGAAATGAAGTAACTCCGTCCATACGTTATACAGTGGGCAGATGGACTGAAAGCCCGAGTCAGGCTAGGGCTGTCAACAATAAAAAATATTAGTTATAAAATGTTTTAACCCAGACACAAACCGAGAGATATTAGAAGTCGAACGTTGATGTTACATAACATCATATCATCAACCGGAAAACGTCCACTGCTGAATACAAGTCTCCCCCATAAAACGCCACTTTGGACGCTTATAATAGGAAGATTTTCCACAATCACACGCTTGGCAAGCGGCTTGGTGATCGCCGAAGATTTTAATGTACCGAGGAGAACACTGCTGCCCATTCCCTGGTAAACTCCCTTAGCCGGCTCTTAAGGCACTTAAAGGCACCCATGGGAAGAGATCTATGAGGTGGGCGCGTACACTATAGCATGGAACAAGTAGGAGGAAACAACGGTTTTTGGGCATATTTCTGATCTACGCCCAACTTATAGCCCGCTCATTTTGCAGCGCCATCTAGTATCTATCGGTTTTGGCATATTTCTGATCTACGCTGTTTTCTTGGTGTATTGGCATTCCTCTCCTACTTGTTCCATGACTATAGGAACCAGATAACTGTAATTAAAAGCTGCAACGTGATCTGTTCGTCTGACATTCCTTGAGTTTTAATGTGGCACCGTAACTCCTAAACAAAGCAAGAGAGAGCCTATTTTGTTTGGATTTTTGGATGATGACTGATCGCGATTGTTCTTAGCTATAAGAGGTATTATAGATACATTGCTAGTAATGTACTTCGATGACGACATCTCGTTCTCGGGTGACGGCTCGGTGACGGTGCGGTGGACAAACGGCCTAAGGGTATAAACCAAATAAACACAGGGTGGAAAAATTCTACATGTATAATAGTATACCTGGGTATAATAATCAATTATTATTTTGTTTCTTTACTTATAATTCCTCGTAAAAGAATAATAATATAAATAAATATATATATCTGATTGTTACTCACGAACAGTGTATCGATTTCTCTTTTATTTCCTTCTTTTTTTAAGCAGATCACACTCTTGAGAATTTTAATATTAATACTAAGAATAATGTACATTATTTATAGAGTTATATTATAATTTAAATATAAAAACAAAACGATCACAATGGATTACTTTTTTTTATTGTAATAAACTGGAACCTGACAACCCTACCCACCGCCGCCCAGTGCGCTTTAATTAAAGGCCAGCTAAGGTTTAACACGTCTCCTTTGAAAGGTTTGCGATTAAACTTTTTTACAATCACTGAATCCAGTGACGGGGTGGAGGGGTTAGTCGTCAGTTTGTTTAGTCTTTGATTAGTCATTAGTATTCTATAAAGAGCCGTGTGGTCCTGGCACGGTTGTGTGAGAATAAACCACCCCATCTCTTCCCGTGGGTGCCGTAAGAGCCGGCAGGGAATATCGAGAGAATGGGCTGCAGCACCCCCCTCGATACATTATACATAGAAATTAATTACTCTAAGGATATTGATATTTTTTATGCAATGTAAAATCTATGTTATATGTAATTAATTACTTATGTGATGTTATTGTTAAGGTGAAGCTAATAATTAATTTGTCTACTTTTCAGGTAAGTCAATGAAGCTTTACAAAACAACTGCGTTATTGGTAAGAAAATCATTTTTATGTGTTAGTAAAATTTTAAGGTTGCGTTTGACCATCCTAACTTTAAGAATCTTTCAAAATATACTTTACAATTAAATACAAGCACCCACACATTCAAATCAAAACACACATAAAGCCACATATTATGAAGCAGTCATCGCTTATAGTGTAACATAATAATATGTGCGGCATAGTTTTACCGGGGCATAAAACTCGAGACGCCTTTGTTGTACGCCTAAGCGGCTCATAAAACCACTAAAATACCATTGTTAAACCAGCTTTATGTCTAAATTAAATACGAAAAACGTGTTATCGATAAGAGTGGCGATGTATGCCGAGAACCGAGATGTTTTAGTTGGGAACTACACTATTAGCAGTAGCGCAAGTTTAGACAAAAGTGTGAGTGCGGTTTCCGCAAATATTGCGAGTTGTGATGTAGGGTTTTGCAATCTTTTATACAAGGTGAGTTCGAATTGGTATGTTATCCCGAAAGGGGGTAAATCTAATCCCCAAGGTAGACAATGTTTCTTCTACGACTTTTCTAAATTAAAAGTTTTTCATTGAAGAAATGCCATGTAAAGTTTACGTTCGAAGATAGAAGAAAGAGATTGAACTTCGTCCTTGACCGAATGCGTTTAAATGAGTTCAACGACCTATGTTTAGAAATGAATTTATAGTATCTTGTTAACTCTCGTAGCGATCGCATGTGCAATTTTGTGAGTGGATTTATTTTTTAGTATGGAGGTTTAGAAACACGCAGTTTCAAGAAAGGCTCTCACAACTTGTGGGCTATCATGGTCCCAGTCCCCCCTTTCGGGATAGATAATATCCCAATTCAAACTCGGATAGTATACCTGTTATGGCCTAAAGACGACTGTGAATCAAAAGTAAATAAGTATGTAAGAACATTTTTTATCTTTAGAATAAATAAGGTGGTTTTGGAGTTGGCGTACGTCCACATTTTGAAAAATCCTGATTATTTTTTTTTTAATTTATGAGTTGGCCAACGTTTTACTGCAATTAACTGTAATAAGAAACAAGTACAAGAGGAAGGTATCTGTAGGACAATGATCATTGAACAATTATTGATCTCAACTACTTTAGCTCCATTTTACCTTGTGCTTTTTTTTCATAACAGACAGGGTGGTAGTATTTGAACAGATTTAATTTATACTCTAAGAAGGTAAGAAGATAAACTTTGATTGGGAATGCACCCATTCAAGTTTTTTTTTTAATTTTCATATTTCGTGTTTAAATACTTAAGGATGCTGTAATACAATAGGCACACGCTTGTTCCTTGCGCATGGATGTTTAGATTTGTGCTACTGCTTCCACATCTGTACTGCGTCAGGAATGTATTTCTTCTATGACCTGCACCTACGCAGGGCAGCAGGGTAATATCTCACATCGGAAGCCATTTTACAATCGGTTTATTATTCACACTATCGGATGGCAAACGCCTATGCAATCGGCGACGCACCGCCATAGTAGCAGCGGACTGACGTCATTCGTTGTTGTGAAGCCCAATGTTTAGTTTTGGTGTCAGAATTTACAGGCTGCTTAAAGACTTTTGATTTGGCTTATCGACTGTTGTATAATACTGCAATAATACCTGGAACCGATGGCTTAACGTACCTTCATAAGCATGGTAGCGCTTATTTGTAAATACCACTTTTAGTAGCAGTCACTCATTCAAGCTGTAACCGCAGCGAACTTTACCGATTGATACAAGAGGTTACTTTTAGGTCAAAATAAGAAATTATAATTGTTAAAGATAGATAACAGAGTTAAAATTATTGTACTTGCTGCTTCTTCACGATTGTACAAATGTTTTCTTTTTTATGTTAGTTAAATTAAATAAGTAAATAGGTATATTATGCATTTTTACACATGCAGCGCAACCATTTCATTTTACATACCACATAACTAGAGTAAATTAATGGCTCAATATAAACTATCCCCTGCCTATGCATCGCACCTATTTCAATTTTACAATCCAAAATGTAAATAAAATAATGAAATGTAAATATTCATTACAGTATTTCCATATTACTGTCGTACAAACGCTGTAAGTGGGGCCCCACCTTTTGGACATCATATACATATTTTTATCGAACATTACAAACTTGCGTCAATTTAACCTATGATTTCTCCTGACTAAACAAGTTTTGATTATAATTTTATGTCTAATATAGTTCGGAATTGATCACCTATTATGACAGCGCAGCAATGAAAGCATAATGAGTTATACTGACAAAGCAATAAAGTTTAAAATTATATGATTTTTTCAATGTTGACAAAGTAATAGTGGTGGGGTATTTATTTTATGGCAAATAAGAAAGCTAGAGGTTTTTACGGCGAATAAAGTTTTATTTAATGACATTTTATATTTTTATAGTATTTGGAACGTTTGGGGGAACTAATATCTTATTGTGAATAGTATTATTAGCTCGGGAATGAAGGTAATGTGGTCTTATGTGGGCTTTATACCAATATTTGTTTAGCATATCAAATTACGCCGTTGTGTTTGGATTTGAATTGACAAAACGGTCAATCGAATTGTTTGGTTAACAAATGGGACAAAACATGACAGAGAACAATAAATTCTTTCTTAAGTGTTTGTTTCCTGAGTTAAGTGAGTGCTTAAATATTGTGTAAGTATATTTGTATAAAGTTTTCAATAGCCGAAGGTAATTTAAAGTTAATAAATGTTTCAAATTACACTATATTATACTATATGGATACAACAGGAAGGCAAATACAATATTTCTATGACTGATACTTTGTTACATGCAGCGAAAAAACTTAATATTTTTTTTATGTGATTGAATGACGTGACGGGCTAGTCGTTCACCTGATGTTAAGTGACACGGCTGCCCATAACAGTTGCAGTGTCACCCGGAACTTTACAACAATAAAGTTTCGCGTGACACTGCATCATGAGACATCACCCAGTTTAGTAATCAAATTACTAGACTGAGTGATCAGATCATAAAGTCTCATTTGCCCAGTAATTTCACTAGCTACAATGCCCTTCAAACCGGAACACAGTAGTGCTTGCACACTACTACTTGGCGGCAGAATAACTGGCAAAGCGGTGGTACCTACCTAGACGAACTTTGCAGAAAAGTCCTACCACCTAGTACAAAAATAGATAAACAATTAACAAAATCAAACTACAATTTGACTAAGTAATGCTTTTCTGCAAGAAGTCGATACCATCGGCATAGAATATAAATATATTATAGAAATATGTGTGAATATTTCACACAGCGCCATCTAGCCCCAAACTAAGCATAGCTTGTACTATGGGACCTAGATAACTGATACTTGGATACTTTTGTTTGTAAATACATACATAGAGTACAATATAACACCCAGACACAGAACAAACAACTATGTTCACCACACAAACGTTTGTCCTGAGTGGGAATCGAACCCACAACCTATAGTTCAGAAGGCAGAGCTACTACCAACAGAGCTCCAACAAAACACAAACTACTACTTTTTTGTGTTTGTTTGTGTTTGTTATTTGTAGAGTTTGTTTATAGAATAGATATATTATAGTATTCATCAGCCAGATATTCTGCCGAGAAGCGATCTGTGCTAGTACTACTTTTTCCTTTTGTTTGAAGAGCTTTGTAGCTAGTGAAGTTACTGGGCAAATTACTTTATGACCTGATCTCACAGTCTAGTAATTTTATTACTGTGGTGATGTCTCAGGATGACGTGCGCACTTACGCAGTGCAGGCAGTGCAGTGTCACGCGAAACTTTTTAATTTCGAGTACCGATTGGCACTAGTTAACAACAGTTACAGTAGTCCAAACCCGGACTATTTGACAAGATGAAAGACCGCAGGCTTGTTACGTCATTCGTTTACACAAAAAAATCCAATCTCCTCGTTTTTTATTATCAAGCTTGGTATCGTTTGACCACATTTTCACTTGATGTTCAGTGATAATAACAGTTATTGGTGGAGCCGTGGCAGAGCCACGCTCCCCTTGGGTTGGAAACGTCTCCTAAGTGAGGCTGCTGATACACACTATAGAAGCCTTTAAATGGGTTGGTAGTACTTGTGCACTTTCCTTTCCACAAAATATTTATTCATGGATCTTGATAGAGTCGTGTATCTGTCGACGAAATCACATGCACAAGAGGACCTTTGCAAATTTTTACGTCAGATCTGAAACAATGTTGAATGTGTTGAAAACAACGTTTAACCGAAGCGTTATCTATGCAGTAAGATTGTATTAAATAAACAAATAGTATCACAATTTGTTGGTCAATCAGCCATCACATCTAGTGACGTCACTAGTCTGGCCTGCTGCGATAAGCGTTGATGACGCAATGCAGCATTAGGCTGTGGTAGCAGTATACACCGTCAAGTAACGATTGATCTATCAGTTATGCTGTTATGCACATTGGATGGTATTTTTGATGTGTTAAGGTCATGGACGCAGGAGGCGAGCAGCCGCTCAAAGTGGCGTGCTCTGAGGGAGGCCTATTTTCAGCAGTGGACGTCTTCAGGCTGTTAATGATGATGATGATGATGATGAAAATAGGTACTGATGAGATGTAATGCCTTTGACACCTCTGTGGGGTAGTGGTTGAGCACGTTGGCTCATAATCCAGAGGAGGCGGGTTCGATTCCCGCGACAGGACAAGTATAAATTGTAAGCACAAATACTTGTTATGTGTCTGGGTCTTGTGGGACCATGGTCTCCGTAGTTCCTATCCCTGTATCTAGGGACCCATGGGTCCCTAGATACAGGGATCCCTAGTTAGGATCCAGGATCCTATGTAGGTATGTGCTAATTGAGCTCTTCAAGTCGCAAGTGAATAGATATCTTCTAGGCAATCATGTACCATAGTAGACCGCGCCGTCACTTTCCATCAGGTGATGATGATGAAGGTCATAGATTTTAGTTAAAAGGAAGTGATGAGGTAATATTAGTGCAATTTAGCAACACTGATGTGTTTAACTAGGTGGGAGGACTGTTCTGCAAAGTTCGTCTAGTTAAGTCAGTTATTCTTCTTCTAAGATGATCTGGGAGTCTTCAAGTCGAGAGTGAACAGGTATCTTCTAGGCAAGCATGCACCATCGTAGGCCGCGTCATCACTTACCATCAGGTGAGACAGTGGTCAAATGCTTTGCCTATAAACCATAAAAAAAGAAAATAAATTGTAGATAAAACATACAAACAATAATCTCAGCATTCAAACACATCACTCTGATTAGGTAGTGATTTTGATTACCCATCAGCTAACATTTCGCTATCACAAGACATATAACTGTAATGAGATTCCTTAATTAGACGACGTCCATTGCCGGCTTCCCACCCCTGACAGACGCATTAACTTGTCAACAAGCAGTCGATACGTAGCAGATACATTCGATTGAATTATAGGATGTAATTATTGTATGATTATGGACTGATTTATGTGACAGATATGATATTACCTGCCACGAGGTATTTATTGGGTTACATGTCTTATTAGACTTTCACGTTCTGCCGTCGGGTTTCTCTTTACTTCCTTTGTGCTTTTACCTTTCGAAATATCTAACGGTAATGCATTTTGCTGTTTATGTGATGACTGATGATTTAGAGTTTGTATGGCTTGTTGTGTCTTGTCTTTTTAGGGTTCCGTACCCAAAGGGTAAAACGGACCCTACTACTAAGGCTCCGCTGTCTCTCTGTCTGTCTGTCTGTCTGTCTGTCTGTCTGTCTGTCTGTCTGTCTGTCTGTCCGTCTGTCACCAGGCCATGAACCGTGATAGTTAGACAGTTGAAATTTTCACAGATAATGTATTTTTGTTGCCGCTATAACAATAAATACTAAAAAATAGAATAAACTAAATATTTAAGGGGGTTCCCACACAACAAACGTAATTTTTTTGCTCGTTCACCAAATGAGTCCTAGATGGCGCTGCTTTAAATAGTACGGAACCCTTCGTGCGCAAATCTGCCTCGCACTTGGCCAGTTTTTTTTATATAACGAAATAGGCCCGGATTTAACCGCAATCTCACCGGATGGAAAGTGACGACGCGGTCTACGATGGTACATGCTTGCCTAGAAGATACCTATTCACTCGCGACTTGAAGAGCTCAATTAGCACATACCTACATAGGATCCTGGATCCTAACTAGGGATCCCTGTCTCTAGGGACCCATGGGTCCCTAGATACAGGGATAGGAACTACGGAGACCATGGTCCCACAAGACCCAGACACATAACAAGTATTTGTGCTTACAATTTATACTTGTCCTGTCGCGGGAATCGAACCCGCCTCCTCTGGAGTATGAGCCAACGTGCTCAACCACTACACCACAGAGGTGTCAAAGGCATTACATCTCATCAGTACCTATTTTCATCATCATCATCATCATCATCATCATCATCATCATCATCATCAGCCTGAATACGTCTACTGCTGAACATAGGCCTCCCCCAATGAGCGCTACTTTGAGCGGCTGCTTACCTCCTGCATCCATCGGCTCCCCGCGGTTCTGACCAAGTCGTCGGTCCACCTAATGAGGGCCGGCCTACGCTGCGTCTTCCGGTTCGTGGTCACCACTGGAGAACCTTTCTTCCCCATCGGTTATTAGTTCTATGAGCGATGTGGCCTGCCCACTGCCACTCCAACTTGCTAATTCTCAAAGCTATATCGGTGACTTTAGTTCTCTTGCTCTTGTTGAGTACCTATTTTAAAGAGTTAAAACCTGACTAACTGCTCACTTACCTACATATATTATATATATCAGAACCTCAGTGAGTTGGAGAAGCAACGGATCCGGATATAAAACTCCGCCATTGTCTACATCACCGGGTAGCGAGCTAGCGAGTGAAGCGGACACACAATGACTGACTATGTCAATACAATACGTTGCACAGACGCAACTGGTATTGATAACTGATATACTTGCACTTTTTTTTTATGCGATTGAATGACGCGACGAGCTAGTCGTTCACCTGATGTTAAGCAACACGGCCGCCCATAATAGTTGCAGTGCCACTCGGAACTTTAAAACAATAAAGTTTCGCGTGACACTGCACTGCGCACGTCATCCTGAGACATCACCCAGTCTAGTAATCAGATTACACTAGACTGAGTGATCAGATCATAAAGTCTCATTTGCCCAGTAATTTCATTAAATACTAGCACTTTTACAAATAAATATATCATGTTTTTGTGATATCGCATCTATATTTATGATTGTTATAGCAGTATTGCCTAAATCTATCAATAGATGACGCTACCAACCCCGTAAGTTGATTGTAAAAGGTGATAGATTTTGGGGATGAGATCACTTGTTTCTTCTTTACAGGTGTAATCGAAGCTACGGGTCGGAGTTGTCTATTCTTCATTGTGCCAGATTGCTTGCACCTGTAGTGGAAAAAAGTATTGTAATAGGCTTGCTATATATATAACATCTGACAGTACGCACTTTGTGATTTTATATGCTCAGTATTTACAGTAATACGATGGAATACTTTACCAGCGTCTTTGTTTCCCGATAAGTACTTTCTCTGGAGCTTTTCAAATCGCTAGTGAATAGGTATCTTCTAGGCAAGCATGTACGATCGTAGATCGCATCGTCACTTCCCATCAGGTGAGGATGCGGTCAAATGCGGGCCTATTTAGTTATAAAATATTAAGTACTTTAAGTACCTAACTAATCGAGTCTTTAACGCACAACACAATTGAATCAACTCGTAGGCACTGTAGGGTAGTAAAGGTAGGAAAATCTATGATTAGAAAAACCCCGCGTATTCTATTCACCAGCTTTTTACTGATTGCTCAATTACGAGGATATTTACATTTCGGAATAATGAGTATCTGTGCAGGTAAACAGGAAGTTGTGGAAGAAACTGCGGGCACCTTTTGATCACGAATAAATTCAAAACCTTTTTGATATAAATTTTATTTGGCAGCAGTATGTACCTATAACTTATTGTAAACTAGCTGCGCCCCGCGGAAAAAAAGTAGCCTATGTGTTAATCCAGTACATAAGCTATCTATATGCCAAGTTTCATACAAATCCGTCCAGTGGTTTGAGCGTGAAAAAGTAACAAACATACACACATACACACATACAAACTTTCAGCTTTATAATATTAGTGTGATTAGTGTGATAACTACAGGAGCACCTCTCAGAACTTCTGTTTATCATTCATTCTTCAATATACGCAGTAACTTTTCATTAGCAAAACAAAGACTAATGCCTGTGTGCACCAGAGATTGACAGTTCCTAAGTTCGCCCTTATCCCGCTATGACGCATATACTGCAATACATTTAGATACGTCCTAGAGAGATAAGTGCGAACATAACAGCTCAAACTTTTGTGCAGACGAACACAAGAGACTGCTTCCTGCTTAATCATCCCACACCCTCTTGTCCAATTACACGCCAATCAGTGTTGCCAACCAGAAAATAATTTCCAAAAGTAGAAACAACTTAATAAAGTATCGACAAACATTTATTATAGTTTCACGTTAATTTAAACTTAGCTCTGTGTTTGCGACTTAACGCTATCATCATCGTAAGACACTGCATTCAAGACAACAAGACAATACCACCTCAACCGACGCCGTAATGGCGCGTGCACACTACACCGCCGTTTGACCATCGCGTCGGCCGGCGGCTGGCGGCTGGCGGGCTGCTAGCGGCTCTCATGATTTGTGGTTACTTGCGAAAGCGGCGACCTCTGCCGGTGACGTGCCAATTGTCTCCGACTTGACGTTTGGGACGAGTGGCAAGCTAAAGCGGGGTAATGGAAGCTTTTTTTTTTAGATTGTTACATCGATTTCGTTACTGATTTCTAGCAAGTGTGTTATGTTTTTTTTACTAGGTGGTAGGACTTTTACTAGGTGGTAGGACTTTTCTGCAAAGTTCGTCTAGGTAGGTACCACCGCTTTGCCAGTTATTCTGCCGCCAAGCAGTAGTGTGCAAGCACTACTGTGTTCCGGTTTGAAGGGCATTGTAGCTAGTGAAATTACTGGGCAAATGAGACTATGATCTGATCACTCAGTCTAGTAATCTGATTACTAAACTGGGTGATGTCTCAGGATGACGTGCGCAGTGCAGTGTCACGCGAAACTTTATTGTTGTAAAGTTCCGGGTGACACTGCAACTGTTATGGGCGGCCGTGTCACTTAACATCAGGTGAACGACTAGCTCGTCACGTCATTTAATTACATTAAAAAAAAAAAAAATGTACGCAATACTTCATTTGATTAATTATTTAAAAAATCCGTAAGTTATGCGTCCCTTCGCTACTAATATATAAAAATAAAACGTTGTCTGTTTATTTGTTTTCATAATTTTGACGGTTCCAGCTGGTTTAGCTGAACATGACTGATTTGTATGAAATTTTGTAAAAAAAAATTGCTTACCTACTATTAAGATCAACGTAAAATACTTCCTACCCCATAGAACAAGCGTTCTATACCATGATTGCTTCGTCGATTCCTAGATGTACAAGATATGCGCTAGTCTGTTATTTTTAGTGTGTCGCACAAAACACAATATTCCAAAAATTCATTGCCGAAACAGGAAACGATTTATTTAATACCGAAATGACTTATTTATTTGGAACTGTTTCCCCGTGAACCCGTGACTTGGACCACCAACGTCTTGTCACAAGCAGCGCGCAGTGTAAACGCTCCTTGATACCACGGCCTCACGACAATCATAAACGCACTATGATTACTAGACACTGCTTTTGATAACAAGAGAAATGGATTTTAATATTTCTAACACAGATCTTTTACTAAATGGTGTTCCATTCCTTCGCTGTCCGAATTATAAAGTAGGGATCAAAACGCTTTGCGCTTAGAATTAGCAAGTTAAAATGGCAATGGGCATTGGGCGGGTCTACAATTTATTTGTTTAGCAACTCTTGCTGCTAAATAAATATAAACATGTGTGGTGCCATCTAGCCCCAAACTAAGCATAGCTTGTACTATAGAACCAGATAACTGATACAAAATTATAGATTTTTTTTTGTGTAAATACATACATAGAAAACAATATAACACCCAGGCACAGAACAAACACCTATGTTCATCACACAAATGTTTGTCCCGGGTGGGAATCGAACGCACAGGCTACAGTTAAGAAGGCAGACCTACTACCAACTGAGCTATCAGGCCAGTCTAACTATATACTCTACATACATCTAACAAGACAAATGTCGGCAATTATTTGTTTAATAAGTTTTGCTGCTACTCTACATGTCTACATTTAGCCAATCGAAGAATATCTTCAATGAGTTTTACTTGTGATTTAAGGCGAGTGTAGATCCTACCGATAGTTCATATCTCGACCGAAGTAGCTCATTATTCTCACCGACAACCGTTCGGTTCATCTGCGCCTGATAAAGTGACTAGTCGCCCGATTAATAAGGCGACTGGCCGTTGGGATAATAATGCGACCGATCTCGACGACCAATCGCATCGCGGTCGCTGGTGTTCGACTATATTTTACTATAGTCGCTAACAGCATTCAGTTCCTCTATTCTATGAGTTTATTCAAATGTATACAGGGTGAATTCTTCAAGAAGGTGTGGTAGGCCAAATCCGAAACTAATGAAGAATACCGAAAAGTACTCAAATGAGTTATGGGCCGATTTTGATGAAAACCAAAACCCCCCGCCATGCCGCGTTATCATCCACAATTTTCCTAATTAGTGATAGTTTTCTTAATTTTCCGGGACAAAAAATTGATTGTGAACATTTCAAAAGTTTTATTAAAATTTTTACATCCGTTTCGGCCACCACATACTTTATTTAATAAAAAATGAAATTGGGAAAAATTCAAATAGGGAAAAGCAAGCGCAAAACACACAATTGCTCCCAAAAAAATTAACAACCAAATTATTTTTTAATTCAACCCTCGCTTACCCCTTCAGGAGGAATAAACCGCGAGATAAGACCGAACTAAATACAAAACTTACCCCTCGAAGGTCTTATAAACATCGCCGCCGTCCCTCGGCGGTCGTCACGCGGAATCACTGCAAGTCTGCATACAGCCTTATCAGAACGGGACAGGGGTATGCGAGAGGTTACAAGAAAGAAAGGGACAGAGAGAAAGACGTTTTGCAGTCGTCATAATTTCGCTCGGCAGACTAATAATAAAGATAAACCAGGGGTGTGGGGGGTGGCACTAACTTATACACGTTTATGTGGATTCTGCCTTGCCGTTTTGAAGTTGGCTCACTTATTTTGAGGTTTATGTTGCTTTCTGTCAGTCTTTGTTTAAACTGGACGGGAGGTAGGAGGAACCTCTTGGGTTCGGGATTCTGGTACGGAGTACTATTGTGTATTCTGTGACTCTGGGGAAATTTGAGTGCTACTTGCATTTGTGTTGGTTCGTGATTCCCTTTTATTTATGTTTAGTATATCGGCTGTCTTACCTAATTGATGATTTTTTTGATTATAATAACATATTATTTAAGACGTTTAATATGTGAAAATGTAAAAATATTGTAAACGTAATTATTATCTACTAGTTGCGCCCGCGGTTTCAGCTGCGGATCAAAAGTATCTTTATGTTAATCTAGTATATCTGCATTCAAAATTTTATCATAATCAGCTTAGTAGACTTAGTAGTAGGGTAGCTTTGTAGTTAGTTACGGAGATGAATGGTAATAAACATTCATACACACAAACTTTCGCTTTTATAATATTAGTGTGATTAGGTACATTAGCATTATTATCTATCTCATCTCATTCTATGTTCGTGTAATATTTAGGTTGTGCACTTCTGCATTAAACATCCTACTCTAAACTCTAACGCCTCAACTATGAAACCCAGTAGCTGAGATCCACCCAGCTCAGATCACATTACCATGGTAATGAGTTATCCATGGTAATGACGTATCCATGGTAATGACGTTCCCATGGTAATCAGGACGACGGTAATATCTGACGGCGCGACGCTTCTCAAGCGAAAGCTGAATGTAGATATACGTATGCGAATTTTTGTTTAACATACATACTGTGGTACGTTACGTGGACTCATTTAGAAATTATTTAAGAGAACCGTCCTGGTATTTGAAAATGTTATTGTCGTCGCTCTGCTCTCCACGCGTATGATAGAGACAATAGAGAGCCCATTAGTGAGTTTACTTACATTTTAGCGTTTCGAGCGCCAACGGTTTTCATCCTCTAAAACTTAACAAAAACTTTCAATTTTGGTGTCAATCGTTTGGATAGATTATAATCTATGCTTGGTACGTCTTGATTTTTTTTTAAATATGTTCTGTGTTCTAGTAACAACTACTATTCTTCGTCATAATTTTGACGCCAAAGACACGTAACGTACCACAGTATGTATGTTAAACAAAAATTCGCATACGTATATCTACATACGTATGCGAATTTTTGTTTAACATACATACTGTGGTACGTTACGTGGACTCATTTAGAAATTATTTAAGAGAACCGTCCTGGTATTTGAAAATGTTATTGTCGTCGCTCTGCTCTCCACGCGTATGATAGAGACAATAGAGAGCCCATTAGTGAGTTTACTTACATTTTAGCGTTTCGAGCGCCAACGGTTTTCATCCTCTAAAACTTAACAAAAACTTTCAATTTTGGTGTCAATCGTTTGGATAGATTATAATCTATGCTTGGTACGTCTTGATTTTTTTAAAAATATGTTCTGTGTTCTAGTAACAACTACTATTCTTCGTCATAATTTTGACGCCAAAGATATTGTGAAGTCTTTAAAAAGGATGACGTACGAGTACCTATAGTTTTTTACTGGGTAAACAACATATAAAAAATCATCAAAATCGGATATCATGTAGATGTGGAAAAGCGTTGGCACTTTTTGTATGGACAAAAGGAGGGGTATACGCTTCTCTTAAGTAGGTACAGTCACCTCCACTAATAAGTATACCTTTCATAATTTTCAACATATTGTCACAGTATTGAATTACTCAAAAATTATGTAACCATCAATTGGTGAGGTAACATGTATATCCATATTCACAAATAAATGTAAACGAGACTATTAGTCAGAAAAATAATACTGTGACAATATTTTGAAAATTATGAAATGTATACTTATTAGTGGAGGTGACTGTACATTGTACAAGGCTTAGTACTAGGTAGTCTTTATGATGAAAATGTCTTGAAGGTTCACGTGTGGAAATGAAGAAAGGAAAGCGTTACTAATAGAACTATAAATAATGTCATACAATATTGAGCGGCTGCTCGCCTCCTGCATCCATCGCAGTGCAGTGCAGATGCGGTGTTTTGGGTACAGATTACTAATTAATATGTTACCTACTACGTAATTTTAAGGCCATAATGCACCGCGCTGACTAAGTGCGGGATGGTGGATAAAACATCACAATCATGTTCTCGAATTTTGTGATTCTTGAACATTTTTTTTTTTTTTTTTTTTTTTTTTTTTTATGTGATTGAATGACGTGACGAGCAAGTCGTTCACCTGATGTTAAGTGATACGGCCGCCCATAACAGTTGCAGTGTCACCCGGAACTTTAAAACAATAAAGTTTCGCGTGACACTGCACTGCGCACGTCATCCTGAGACATCACCAAGTCTAGTAATCAGATTACTAGACCGAGTGATCAGATCATAAAGTCTCATTTGCCCAGTAATTTCACTAGCTACAATGCCCTTCAAACCGGAACACAGCAGTGCTTGCACACTACTGCTTGGCGGCAGAATAACTGGCAAAGCGGTGGTACCTACCTAGACGAACTTTGCAGAAAAGTCCTACCACCTAGTAAACATGCCAGTTTCCTCACAATATTGAAAAAGTGAGTGCTAACTCTGAACATAACTTGAGGAGTCATTGGTGCAGGGCTGAGGGTTTAAAGTTTGAAGTAAGTTTGACACATGTGTTATCCTTAAGCCACATTTGCTCTTAGTAGTTTAAGTTATCATTACCACATAAACATAATAAATAAGTAACGCCCAGCGACATACATAGAACCTGGACCCTAACTAGGATTCCCTGTATCTACGGACCCAGGAACTACGATGACCATGGTCAGACAACACCCAGACCCAGAACAAGTATTTGCGCTTTTCTTTTCAAGTGCACAAATACTTGTCCGGTTGCGGGAATCAAACCCGCCGCCTCCGAGTTCTGAGCCGACCTGCTCAACCACCACACCACAGAGGCTGTAATACCTAAGTAAACAATTCTTGAACTTGAAGATGCAATTTAATATTAATTATAGT
The DNA here is from genome assembly GCA_910589525.2 of Ennomos quercinarius. Classification (NCBI taxonomy): domain Eukaryota; kingdom Metazoa; phylum Arthropoda; class Insecta; order Lepidoptera; family Geometridae; genus Ennomos; species Ennomos quercinarius. Next base: position 18,707,134 of record OU342492.1, on the reverse strand, counting down.
ATTTTCAGTAACATCGCCTATTTGCTAAACTACATAAAACTATTTTCTAAGCGCCAACGCATACTAAAGACTGTCAGGTCACGTCAGGCCGATGTGACGGTGCGTCACGCGGGTGACACGTTGATTCGTGACGCGTGACGTGACAACTGTCACGCGGCTCGACATGCCTTACTTATTCATCGGGACATGCGACAACTATCGGAGGGTTTGAATTTATTTGCTGTGTTTTAGCGGAAATACAGGAATTAGGAGTAAGTCGTAATTTTACTCGAAAAGTATATTCGATTGTTTTCGATTCTAAGTAATATTTAGTTTATTACAGGGTGATCATGATGATTATACAAAAAGTTAGATGTTTATTATAAGAACCAGTTTGAAAATATCTTATTATTGACTTATACGGCAGCTTATCATATGGATATAAAATTTGGAAAACTTGTAATAACAAAGTTTACAATAAAGTAAGTTTAGCCTAAAAATCCACTCTGTTAATAATAATAGCTAAAAATTGAATAGTACTTCAAGTAGAGAACTAAAAACACGTATTTTGTAAAGATTAAAAATGATTAATATATATATTTATTTTCTTGTATTGCAGTTATATGGCACTAAGCTCACGTTAGTAGAAAAACGTCAGTATCTTTTTCCGAGAGCAATATGCTAAAGTGGACTTGTAATAATAATCACGGTTCGTGTTTACGAGAATACTATTGTAAAAATCATTAACAAATGTTAAATGTAGTAATTGTTTCACTAATATCATCCTATAATTTTATTCGTGTAAATACTTACATTGCACAAATATACTACTTCAATAATACTAATGCAAATGCAATATGTAATGCAATGGATTACTATTGCATGATTTCATAACTTTTTAAATAAAAGCAGCAAAAATTAGGTAGATGTATTACGGTGCATAGATCTCAAATATGACATTTAATAAAACTATGATAATGGCAGTTATCATTTTGTTCTCCGGGGCCGGCGATATCGTATTGTATTGATGAGTGTGTTTTAAAACAATAGCACAGATTGCTATACATATAACAATAGTTCTTTACGTTCTTTACTTATAAATTCGTAATTATGTTTGGTGTCATTTTCACATGAGTGTAAAATACTGTGGTAAAATTAAATATTTTAACAATTTTTCTAATCGATTGTTTGAACAGCTGTTATTAATCACTTCATATCGCATAGTCTTTATACCTCCCAAAACTGTGTTGACATTTTACAAATTCTCGTTATTGCTTGTGTTTTAAAAGTTGGGAACGCAACGTAGATTATGCGGCTATATTCAATTAAATAAATGTATAGGAAAACTTTATTATTAATCTATTTTAAGCATCATTTATGAAAATAATAATAGATTTTTGACTGAGTTAGAATTAAATAAATTACACCGTGACATAATAATATGTATTATAATGGTATTGTTAAAAAAAATTATAGCTATTTTCAGTTAGTTTTTGGTTATACAATAAAATTATCTCTTTGTTTCATTAAATAGAGGTTAATTTTTTAAAGTAAAATTTTCTAAAGTAAAGACATTATTTTTACAATTGCACTGTCTTCTTTTCAGGTAAGCGCATGAGTGTGCAATTTTCCGGCTACCGCACACCACGATAGGTACCTATCTCTATCAAGGCGGCTATCAATCATCCGTCGTCGCCAACTTATCCGGATAGAACTGGACCTTGCCGGTCCTTACAGACTATAATAATGTAGGTGTACTGCTGGCCAGGAAGAGTGATCTATGTAAACTTGTACCGATTTAATGTATGTATATCGTATTAGGAAGTTATTCAGTTCGGTTCCACGTGATTTAGTGTTTTTCCTGTGTAGTAACGAAAGAACTCTGGTATTGATTTCACGCAAGTGTTTGATTGTTGAAAATATGGAATTATATTGAACAGTCGTCTATTGATTAATTTCGCTGAGTAAATATTTAACAGTTTTAAGGCACAAAAATTTGCTCCCTATCTTTTGAACTTTAGTCTGTTACAAACTCAGATTCACCATTGTCTAATTTATAGACATTTTTTATAACGACATTATTCATAATGCTGTTTTCTAAGTACACTCGGCAATTTTTCAATACCTAAATGAATAGAAAAACCTACTGTAATTATCCCAGCCCGCGCCCACCTGCTCAGTTCACCTAGACCTAGGTGGACCACGGGCACTTTTTCTTGGCCGTGGCCCACCCTAACGATAAATTACAGGAGTTTAAAAAATATCTATTGCACTATTGCACATGGTCCATCTAAAAAGTAGATACTTTGATCTCTTAGAAATACGATAAAATACCTATTATTAATGAGCAAGATACTATTTCAGCCACCACCAAACAGCCAGCTTTATGCACAACCCATAGACGATCTATATCTCTAAACAAACAGGTCTCATTGTCAAAGTAAAATACTATTTTCATACAATCTCACTGCGGTCATTATACGTACAAGGAAGTCCTACGTTTAATTAGGGCGAGCATTACCGGCTGAAACCTTCTTAATTAATCAAGCGTACTGCAAGTGCACCTACGCTCACTTTCCGTAACGAATCCGGCGAATCATGTCTTATATTTAATTAGAAGCTAATGAATTCCATCTCGGGCAAGTCGGCCTAATTAACGCGCGCGACAACGCGATTGCGCGTCGGGAACAGTAAACTGTGGCATCGATGTGTGTGCGGTGGGGTTTATTTCCAAAAACGGCGTTAGGAGCTTGCCCTTTTGTCTATTAGGTTTTTCATTAAGTTTTAATTTGGTATAACCTTTGCGGGAGCTTAATTTTAACTTAGTTTAATCTTATTTTATCTCGGAAAGCTTCGGTTGTGTGGTCGTATTGTTCATAAGGCACTGTGATGTGACGATAGCTTTTACGCAAGCGTTTCTGTTCGTGCATCAGATATCTTTCCGCGCGCCATCTATCGTCGCCGCGGCCGATCTAAATAACGAGTCGATCGGATAAATCGGCCGTCTCCTTCCCCGCTTGTTAGGTGCTTGTAATTAATGACCGCTCTCGACCCTCAATACTAGCCATTATGATTCCAATAACCGCTAACTACGCGTAGGTACGCACCAATACATCAATTGCAACCATAAACAGTCTTGCAAAATCTGCAGACACTCCGGCGGATCGGCCGGGCTCGGCCTGACCCGCGCCGGCCCCATAATGTTCTGTTTTTGTCTCCTGCCTCCCCCATAAATTATTCTAAATCGGGCCCTATTAGATATTCAAAGGTTAAAACGGAAAGCTGGTGCATTTTACTAAAACATACTGCGGGTCCAATCGTATATCAATCGCTTCGATACCGTCTCGTAGTTTCGGTTCGTGGAAACAATGCGTGCGACTGCTACCTGTTGGCTGTCGCTCGCGATTTGTGGTCGCGGTCGCCGGTGTGCACTATCGCTTACCTCGCGGTCACCGCGTAACGGTAGGGCTGCTTCACCTGATGTATTTTCTACTGTTCACGTTTTAGCTTTCCAATAGCACTATGGGTGCTATTGGAACCTGTTTACAGTGCTAGTGTAGCTAAGCTTTTTATATTGCTTTTTGCGTCTCTCTGTGCAGTTTACAAAGCAAATAATCATTTGACAGAGAGGACAGCTAGTTTATTTTGACGAGCAAGCGTTACATATTTACAATTCTCCTAGCTCTTCTTATTTCAATCAATTTCAAACACCTAAAGACGACGCCGCAACGCCTGAAAGAAATATGTATATTATACATGTACTAAACACCAATGACCAACACCAAACATTCCAACTAAGTCAGTTTTATCTAAATATGTATATTCAATAGCTAAATATCTAACTAAGCACCTACATACAATATACAAAATTTCAGTGAATACAGCATGTTCACAGAGCACCTACGCCGCGCTCGCCGAACTAGAAATTAATTTCATAAAATATCGGCCGAAGATCACATTATAAAGGGTGATCAAAATCTCTCACTACTATTTACTACCCACACATTTTTGTTTTACGCACAACCTCTACCGCCACCCCTACTGTTGGTAACGCGGCGCTCACACGCGAGACGGCTGCGGCCGGTCTACACGGGCGATTCAGCCGATTCAATGATATCGCTCGCGTATATCTAGAGGTAAAGCACGAGATGTCCCCTTTTGTTTCGTGTCCGGACGCGATACGTCCGAGTGCATTAAAATATTTGTGTCCACTGCTCGTGCATAATTAGGCTTCAGCCATTGTCCGCCTGATTTGATAGATAATTCGAATACTTACATGCTATAATGGTGGTTTAAAATTACTTTTGTTAAAGATTTTACGCTACGTTATGTTGCATTAGCAGAGTAGACTTATTCTGATTGGCCTTAATAATATCAAACTATAAGTACATATTTTTTGATTCCCAAAATATGAACTTGGTGTATAGTTCAAACCTTTGGATAACTTTCAAATTATAAATGTGACTAGGGTGACTAAAGGTCTTAAGGTCTTAAGGGAAGACTTAATGTTAAAGTCTATAATTTTAATAAATGCATAAGTACTTATAGCTATTATTTCGCTACATTCTATTTGTAAGTATCGGACCGTTTAACTGTACCTTGACATTTCCTTTCTAATCTCTACAATATCCCACAATAGAGAAATTAACAACGAAGCATTCCTTCACAAATATCAAGCGATGTTTAGTCGTTGCATAATGCTCAATAAATATATTTTCACCAGCATAAATGTATAACTAACAAAATAAAACACCTCAGAGATACAACAAAAGCTTATTAAGTCAGGCCTTCTACAACTCATGTAAATAAAGCCTTAAATACATCGAGTGCGACAATAATGTCGTCAGATGTCGCGCGTCACGCTGCGCGCCGCGCGAGTCGCTCGACTATCGCCGACGCGTCCACTCTCGACTCGCGGGCGACATGTTTATTCAAATCTTAATGCCCCATCGTAATATTTTAAATTTATATCCCCATCAGAAGCCTTTGCTTCAGTGGATGCAGCGTGAATGGAACAGTGATTAAGCTTTTAACAAATCTTCTCTACTACTTGAAATACGCGCTTTGCGATGATCTAGTTTCATTTACGATTATAGCCCAGTGGGTCTAGCAATGATGCCTTTCCATTAGCGTTAACGCCAAACCTTAACTCAAAATGTATGGGAATGACATTGCGGGTAATGTCATAGCTAATGCCATTCCCATACATTTTGGAGTTAGCGTGAGGCGTTAACGCTAATGGAAAGGCATCTTTGCTAGACCCCCTGACCTAATTATTTTATCGATTATCATTTACTACAGAGTTTCATCTGGAAACAACAAATCCACCTGCATCCTCTGACTACCCGTGAACTTGGCGCGTGTAATTGCGCCGAAATATTGCGAACTCAAAAATGATTTTAATCACGAGATCCCGTAAGTATTAATATAAAGTAATGAACAACCGTGAAAGTTTAAAACAGTTTTTAACATGACAAATGTCAACTGTTATTCTAAGTAGTATCTAACTATAAGACCTACTTAACTATTACCCACTTCGTTTACGAACTGAAGTAACAAATAATAGAGGGAATTTTTTAATCCGTAGTTAAGGTAACCAATAGTTAAAAAACCATTGGCCAAAATTTGTTAGTGTTTTTTAACTATTGGTTACCTTCACTTCGGATCAAAAAACCCATACTAAGTAGCGCAACCTCACTTCCAGTACACACCACCAGTGGTAGAATGACAACAGTAGGAAGCGTTCACTTGTGTGCGTGTGCTACAAGTACTAATATTACAGCACTTTGTAACTGCTTTCTAGCGACGAACTGATGAGACCGTACAGCTTTTCCATTAATGTAGTATTTTATATAACATGAGTTACTTTGATTGGTCCGTTCTAACTCTAATTTGTGACCATAATATGATGTGCACTTTATTATGCATGGGATACCATGATTCGACGGAAAAAATGTACTAAAAAAGAATTTTGATTCAGTGTCAGGTCCAATGTTACGAGTTTTAATTAAACTTTTTGATGGCAACGATTTTTGGTAATATTAATTAATATTTTGGTAATTATGTGCTAGTTATAGATTTGTTACAAATGTTATTGGTTAATTATACTGCATTAGTGGTAGGTTTATAGTAGGAAGTGCGTGTTAAGGCTATATTATAACTGTCCGTTAAGGGGAAGACTTTATATTTATTAGATATCGATAGTCGAATGACCAATAGTATCAATCAGATAGTTCGTAAAATATATGTAAAAGTTAAAAATAAAAATAAACACACTCAATCGAACGATGAGTGATTATAGTACTTTTGTTATGAGACAAGAAAACTGAACAAACAACTCATCAAATCAAAGAAGAATGAATGAATGAATGAAGAATGAAATGAAAAGAGTACAAAATAAATACAAGATACAGATAAAGGTAAGTACCATGCATGCAATGTTTATGCAAGATGACAAATAAATATTATCTATTACTTATTAGATTATTATAAAGTAAAGTACAGTGAAAACGAAGTTGTGTTGACTGTGAGTGAGATAATGAAAGTAGAAACTTAGAAAGATGATGATTTGCTACAAAAAGATGAGATTCTATTGAAAAAATACAATAACACATTACGAAACGGTTGCATAATGAAAATGTAAAATAAACTTTCAACCCAAGCAAAAATCAAATTAAAAGTGGCTTATACAAAAAGAAATAAAAATGAGATTCCTTTAAAATTGAAACTAGAAACAATCAGCCTTTAAATTTAAGATGGCTTAAAAGGAGAGGATACTTATGTCTGCATCATAAAAGTCAGAAAACTAAGTCCATCGAAAGTAATACCATATATTTCACGGATCGGAATCGTGTCTAATAACTAATAAGTCCGATGGACGGACAAGCATACTCCCCATCCCGTGCCTATAAACAATAAATTCAACTTAGCTCCGTGGAAACTTATTATGTCCGGACATAAGTTCGGATGATATAGTAAGTAATAAATTGGCCTGGCCCGACATCGGAATCTATGACGGTCGTGGACAGGTAACATCCCAGTGAGAGACATAAAATTAAATTAGTTATTTTGAGCGGCATCCGATGCTATTTATCTATTTTACTGTCCGATATATATCCGATTTTTAGGCACTCATTTTTGAAGTTTTACGGCCGGAGGCGGAGCTCTGACGGCTGATTGATCCGATAGATCGGATAGTTGTTATTTACCTTGATAAAGTAATAGTGGTCGTTAAATTTGGTCGTCATATAGTAAATGTAAATTGTTATAAATGGCCTACGGTTTTTGGTTTGTGTCGTTAAAAGTATCGCTACCTAATTTGTGTTTCACTTCGTTTTATGGGGCGATTTGAACATCGTTTTGATGAGACGAGTGCTTTTTTACTGCTCTAGAAGTAGATACTTATTAAGTTCTAATTATAATAAATTGAGTAGCAATATCCTCAAAAAACTCATGACACTGTTACTCTATTTCTGATTGGTATTTGAACGCCTTGATCTCACAGGTAATGTTGCCTAATATATTTTTGTACCTACTATTTATTGTTTGACATCAAAATATATATATTTTAGACTGATGAAAGGATTACAATTTTTATACGTGCCAATAATTCTATTTTCATGATGATGATCCACCTGAATTTTTGAAGTGTGCACTGTATGTGGTTACACGGCAAATGATATAATTAAATTTATTTATGAAAGTTTAAGAAAATCGAATGACATTGCAGTAGGGCGTAAATGTTCCATATTACTACAAAACTTTAGCTACGATGTAAAGCAATGAACTCATTGCTTTACTGCAAAAAGACAGTCATTCGGTCATCATTATACATCCCGTCGTTTCTTAAATTATCAGCTAGATTTATATGTCTTGTCTAGTGATCAAAATCATTGCACCAGACCAGTAAACTGGTGGATTGGGTGCCAGAACTGCCAGGGATCGTACTGTCATCTCACCCCTAATTATTCAATTGTCGACTGTTATCTTTGGAGGCGTGCCTTGGCGGCCGCTAGGTGTCGCTGACGAACCGCATAATATATAATTATATAGGTAACCTTAAACAGCATGACATCATTTGTCATGCTGTTTAAGGCGACATAGAAGTAATCATAGTTTGTAAATTCCTTAAAAATAATTAGGTTATTTGTATATTTTTAACGTATCATTGGATAATTTTTCCACCGTACATAATTTGCTTTTGCGTTGTTACTTTCCGTGCAAGAGATCGCTATGGCGCTAAGGCTATGGTCTCCTATAAACGCCGTCGACCGCGTACAGCATCACGCCGTACGCCGCATCACGCTGCTTACTATAGAAATGTACTGTTGTGGTCTCTTTCACACGCTGCCGTTGGCGTGTGGATGCTGTAGGTGGCATTCAAACGCTTTGCGCCGCGTCTCTAGTTATTTTGACGTATTGCAGCGTGAATGTTATATTTGGCGTCAGTACAAAATGTCGAAATTAGATAAAGAAAAAGACGAGTTATTGATTGAATCAGTCAAATGTTATAGTGCATAAATCTTTGAAAGGATCGTATATGATCAAGTATACGCAGCTCTTAGGAACTCGTTCCATAACTCGCAACATGGCTTCTTAAGGGGCCGTTCTACTGTCTCTAATTTAATTCTTCTTAATGATTATTTAACAGAATCTATGGATACTGGTAGTCAGGTAGATGTAGTCTATACTGACTACAGTAAAGCATTTGATAAAATTGATCATAAGACTTTGTTACTTAAGCTTTCTCGCATTGGTATTAGGGGGGACTTATTCCGGTGGTTTTCCTCTTACATAGACAGAAGAACGCAGGCTGTAGTAGTCAGTAACTATGTTTCTAGCTGGGTAACCATCCCCAGCGGGGTACCCCAAGGATCTTTACTAGGCCCATTGCTGTTCGCGATATTTATTAATGATGTATCTAATTGTTTTTTAAATTCGCACTTATTATGCTTTGCTGATGACATGAAAATATTTGCGACAATAAAATCACCTGATGATGTTATTAAATTGCAAGCGGACTTAAGCCGTCTGGATCGCTATTGTATTGCAAACAAACTTGACTTAAACCCGGCAAAGTGTTCAATTGTTACTTATTCCAGGAAAAAGAACAACATTCCATCTGCCTACATGTTAAAAAATCATGTTTTGGTCAGCAGCTCAGTGGTTCGTGACCTTGGCGTCATTCATGATAGTAAATTATTGTTCGATGATCACATTAATAGTATTGTAAACAAAGCGTCAAGATCACTGGGATTTGTCCTAAGAAGCTGTGCATCCTTCAGTAAAGTTAAAACCTTTAAAGTATTGTACTGTACGTTTGTGCGTAGCGTGCTGGAGTATGCATCGCAAGTGTGGAATCCTAGATATGACAAGTATGTAATGCGACTAGAAAGAATCCAAAAAAAGTTTTTCAAATATATTTGTTATCGTCTGATAATCCCGTACAAGTCTGATAATTATTTGGAACTTTGTAGGAAACTCCACTTTCTTCCTCTCTTTAAAAGAAGAGAAATAGCTGATATAACTTACCTACTCAAAATTTGTTCAAATGAAATCGATTGTCCCGAACTTTTGCATAAAATTAACTTAGTCGCTCACTCTAAATCATTGAGATTTAAGTCTATTCTAAGTGCACCGGTAGTAAACACAAACTATAGGCAAAACTCGTATTTGTGGAGGGCGAGTAATTGTTTTAATGTACTTGATAAGCGTTTTAACTTTGACCTATTCTGCACAAGCGTGGCATCGGCCAGACAGCGGTTGAGCAGTGAATTTTTTGACTAATTATTGCTAGCTGCTACTTTACTCATTTATTTACGTATAATTAATTATTATGCATAGTATGTATGGTATGTATAGTATGTATAGTGTGTATATTATGTATAGTGTGTATATTATGTTTAGTATGTATAATTTAGTATGTAATTCCATGCAGTGTGTAGGTAGTCCTTTTAGGTGTGCACTACATTTTTAGTTGTATACTATTTTTAATAATGTCTATCCGTGAGGACCTATAATTGGCTTATTGTTTTATAAGTTAATATTTATATTATTATATCAGCCGTTGGTCTTCCAGAATGAAATAAATAAATAAATAAATAAATAAATTATACAAAGTAACACAAGCGCCGCCAAAAGTGTCGAATTTATATCCATTTTATATCACACGACTACACGCGAGCACTATTTGTCGATTACTTTTGTGAACGAGACGTCATAGTTCGCTATGAGATGTATTGACCGCTGATGCTGTGCCTGGCGTTCAGACGTCAATCGGAACGAAAACGCTGAAGTCGGACGCCGCATATAGCATTTAATAGGAGACCGAGGCCTAAGATCGCCCATTGTTACACTTGTGAAATTTTCTTCTGTTAGTTTTAATGTCTTGTTAAAATATCTAGTAGTGTTTCATTATTATCTATCTATCTATCTACTCAATATCATTTCAAAATTGTAAAAGACATTTGTAGAATAATCTGGGTTTAGTAACAAAATGTAATTGTAAACAAACGTTATGTTCGTATTATAACTAGAGATGTGTATTAGTTAGTATCTTTCTATGCTAGAAATTGAATATACTATGAGTAATGCAGTGTAAGCGAGTACAGTCATGGCCACAGAGATGGCACGCCAACCTGTCGGGTGATTATTCTATGACAACCACGTCATCGACTCATCCATTCACCACAAATATGACACGAGATATTCCTATTTCATGTCACCATCTTCTCTAGTAAAGACTGAGAATTACAATAGCTATGGTTGACCCGACAGTGTGCGAAAATAGACGCGCGACAAAGTGAGTCGCGGCTTCATAGCGACGAAATGTCGTTGTAATTAGGGGTGTGCAACTGTGCATAGGAAGATTGGTTTGGAATTTTTGTATTTCGGGTTTGTGTTTTAAATACTTATTAGCCAATATAAAAAACACAAACTCAAAATTTTCTAAAACTAATGTGGATATCATACGTTATAGTGTACTTATGTATTTCATTGCGTTATATATAAATATCTGATATTTCTTAATGTTTTACGATATTGTACAACACAATGCAATATTTAACATGCCAAAATATTCCTTTAGCCTATATTATCTGTGCTTTAGCATAACATTTGAACTGCTTTAGTCCCTAAAAAGTTTTCCATAAATATCAGTAGAAACACATAGGTAGTTCCCAAAAGTAATTAATCTCAAATTAAAAATGAATGAAAATATAAAATTCAGACCGTTCACCCTAAGATGTCCCCTGATATATACTTATATTAATTAAAAATATGCAAGTATTATCGTAAATGTAAAGTAATATGTAAGCATTATGTAAACTTGTATGTACCCACCACATATTAATATTTTTTACTGGCATATTTTCTATTAAATAATAACAGGTGAGCCAAAAGAAGTCACCCGATGTTGATTGGCTCTCATTTTTTTTTCTAAATGAAAAACTTCGATTCTGTTTTTTGATTATGTTTATTTGAATCTTTAGAATTTTATTGGTCAAGTCGAGAAGATGATATCAGCCAAATGGTCGCCGTCACAATTGATTGCTATACGGGCGCGTTTTATGGAATTTTTCATCACTTCGGCGAGAACTTCGGGCGACAGATTCTCGCACTCATGTCGAATGCTGTCCTTGAGGGCTTCCAGGGTCTCGGGCTTGTTCACGTAAACACGGGACTTCAAAAAACCCCACAAAAAAAGTCTGGAACGGTTAAATCGGGCGATCTTGCGGGCCAGTGTAAATCGCCAAAACGAGAGATGAGGCGACCCGGTAACGCCGCCTTCAGAATATCGGTTGTGGCTCGCGCAGTGTGTGCCGTTGCTCCGTCCTGTTAGAACCACATGTCCTCCAGTCCTAATTCGTTCAATTGCGGCAGAAAAAACTCGCTTAACATGGCCAATTGACCAGCGGCGTCCTCTAAAAAAAAATGGTTCGATGACTCCTCCAGCGTAAACAGCGCACCATGCAGTCACTTTGGACGGGTGTAATGGGTCCTCGTGCATCACTCGTGGATTTTCGGTGCCCCAGAAGCGATAGTTTTGCTTGCTCACGTACCCGCTGAGGTGGAAATGAGCCTCATTGCTCATTATGATTTTGGTCGAAAAATGCCACAAAATGAGCCCGTATAGCAATCAATTGTGACGGCGCCCATTTGGCCGATATCATCTTCTCGACTTGACCTATAAAAATCTAAAGGTTCAAATAAACATAATCAAAAAACAGAATCGAAGTTTTTCATTTAGAAAAAAAAAATGAGAGCCAAACAACATCGGATGACTTCTTTTGGCTCACCTTGTATAAGTACATGAGGGGACAACTAAGTGCAACTTCGCGTTTGGCCAACGCTGTTCTTGTGTTATTTTGAAGTTCTTCTCAAATACAAAGATGTCATCATCATTCATCATCATTAACAGCCTGAAGACGTCCACTGCTGAACATAGGCCTCCCCCAGAGCACGCCACCTTGAGCGGCTGCTCGCCTCCTGCATCCATCGGCTCCCCGCGGCTTTCACCAGGTCGTCGGTCCACCGAGTGGGGGGCCGGCCCACGCTGCGTCTTCCGGTTCGTGGTCGCCACTCGAGAACCTTTCTTCCCCATCGGTTGTCAGTTCTACGAGCGATGTGGCCTGCCCATTGCCACTTCAACTTACTAACTCTAAGAGCTATATCGGTCACTTTAGTTCTCCTGCGGATCTCCTCGTTCCGGAGCTTATCTCGCAGGGAAACACCGAGCATAGCTCGCTCCATAGCTCGCTGCGCGACTTTGAGCTTACTAATGAGGCCAACAGTAAGAGACCATGTCTCAGTTCCATAAGTCATCACTGGCAACACACACTGATTGAAAACTTTCGTTTTCAGGCTCTGCGGTATTTTGGACGAAAAGATAGGACGAAGCTTCCCGAACGCTGCCCAGCCGAGTTGGATTCTTCGCGCCACCTCTTTGTCGAAGTTGGACCTACCTAATTGGACAATCTGTCCTAGGTAGACATACTTGTCGACAACTTCGAGAGTATCGTTCCCAACAATTACCGGTATAGGTGGAACATGAGCATTAGACATGATCTTTGTCTTGTCCATATTCATCTTAAGACCAACCTGCTGGGAGACTCTACTGAGGTCGTTGAGCATGGTGCTAAGGTCCTCGAGCGATTCCGCCATTATGACTATATCATCGGCAAAACGAAGGTTAGTGATGTACTCGCCATTTATGTTGATGCCAGATCTTTTCCACTCCAAGAGCTTGAAAACATCCTCCAATGCGTTTGTGAACAGTTTCGGAGAAATAACGTCTCCCTGTCTCACGCCTCTTTGCAATGGAATTTGTTCCGTACTCTGGTCCTGTAGTCGGACTGACATAGTGGCCTTACTGTACAAACACTTCAAAACTTCGATATACCTATAGTCAATTTGGCATCGCTGCAAGGACTGCAGCACCGCCCAAGTCTCGATTGAATCGAAGGCTTTCTCATAGTCCACAAACGCTAGGCATAACGGCCGATTATACTCTTCGGTCTTCTGTATAATCTGGCGCAGCGTATGGATGTGGTCTATGGTGCTAAAGCCTTTTCGGAAACCGGCTTGTTCGGGAGGCTGGAATTCATCAAACCTGCGTGCGAGACGATTCGTAATGACTCTCGAAAACAGCTTATACACATGACTCAAGAGCGAGATGGGCCTATAGTTCTTCAATAAGGTGTTATCGCCTTTTTTGAAGAAGAGCACCACCACGCTCTTGTGCCATGCCTCTGGCGTTGTACCTTCAAGGATGACAGAATTAAATAACTTCTGGAGGACTAAAAGTACCGGTCTACCACCCGCTCTCAGAAGTTCAGTCGTAATTCCATCTTCACCTGGTGCCTTGTTGTTTTTAAGCTGTTTGAGGGCCATTCTAATCTCGTACAGGCTGACGTCCGGGATATCTTCGGTATAGTGTCGGACTAACTTGGCTCTGATGTCCTGAGCTGTGTTAGTAGCGGGCTTACGTGTCGAGGTGTATAACTGTCCATAGAAGTTCTCGATCTCTCTCAGAATCTCAGGCTTGGATGAAATGATGCTACCATTTTCGGTCTTCAGTTTTGTCATTTGGTGTTGCCCAATAGACGAATCCTTTGCGAACACTTTAGAGCCTTGGTTCCGCTCAATTGCGGCCTCAATACGTGAAGTACTAAGAGCACGCAAGTCGTGTCGCAAGGAACTCCAGATTCGTCTATTGAGTTCACCGTAGGCTGACATATCAACTGAAGACTGCAGCTTCATTTCGCTCCGGTCGGCCATTAGCTCAAGAGTTTTTTCTGAGAGCTTTTGAGTCTTCTTTCGGCGTTGGGTCTTAAAGAATTTCGATCCAACGGCTTGGACAGTTTCCACCAACCCGTCGTTTAGCTCGTCCACTGTGTTACAGTCGGCTAGGCACTGGAAGCGATTTTGGAGTTCCAGCTGAAAGCCTTCGGGGTTTTGGATTTGGACAGGATTTGGACGGAGCGTAGACTTCACCAGACGTGACCTTTCGAGCTTAACATTGATATTCAATGTGCCTCTAACAATACGGTGATCGCTACCGGTTTTCACCTTGCTGATCACAGAGACATCATCGAATATGTGCTTCTTGGTCGTCATGATGAAGTCTATCTCATTTTTAGTGGAACCGTCGGGACTTATTCACGTCCACTTCCTGGATGGCCGCTTCTCGTAGAAGGAGTTCATCATAAAGAGTTCCTCCTTCTCCATGAAGTCAGCCAGCCTCTGTCTTCGAGGGTTCCGCTGCCCGTATCCAAATGGCCCCACTCTCAGCTCATCGCTATTCCTTGTGCCCAACTTCGCATTGAAGTCTCCCATCACAACGGTGAAGTATGTTTCGGAAGTATGCATGGCTTCGGATATGTCCTCATACATAGCTTCTACTTCATCGTCTGAGTGTGCCGACGTCGGCGCGTATACCTGTATAACCTTCAACGAATACCGTTTGGTTATTCGGAGTACCAGGTACGCTACCCTGGCCGACACACTGTCGACTTTGACCACGTTGTTGACGAGAGACTTGCGGACGAGAAACCCGACACCTCCTTGGGAGAGTTGGTCTCCCTCCCGGTAGAAGAATAAGTTACCGGAATTTAGGATTATCGTGTCCTGTCCCTGTCTTCGGACTTCAGACAATCCCATTACATCCCAGCGTAACTTACCCATCTCCGCCTCTAGCTCGACCATCCTTTCGTCAGCCTTCAGTGTGCGCACGTTATGTGTTGCCAGGGCCAGGGGTCGTCGTTGGGGTTGGTAGCCGGGCGTCTGCCGGGGATTCTTCGCACCCCTTGCCCTGCCGTTACCGTGGCCGCCGTGGATGCCGTGTGGTCCCGGTTACGAATAGGACCACCCCATCTCTTCCCGTGGGTGCCGTAGAAGGCGGCTAAGGGAATATCCAGGGAATGGGTCGCAGCGTTCCCCTCGGTCTTGGTGGCAATCAATCTTCACCTACTGCGATCACCAAGCCGCCTGCCAAGCGTGGTGATTATGGCAAAACCCCCCCTAATGACAAGCACAAATAAAAACGGCCCCCAGTCCCCGGCAGCTCTGCTATCCCGTGGCTACGGTAGTACAAAGATACGCCCCCTTACTAATTATTACTGAATAGTATATTGGAATAAGCTAACTCAGTCCTGCGAAGAAATATAGGGTAGATCCACGCCAGCGCCTCGAAAACGGCACCGTTTAAACAAGGCATATGCCTTGCTTTTGCTCTCAGTCGCGTGTGACCGCGCCTAACGAAAGTGATGTAACACATTATTATTGTTTTAGAACACTATTACAGGTGCTATGGTTCGTTATTAAAATAAAACAACCGCTTGTGGACTATTTTATATTAGCTGGAGAGGTATATTATATCTATTAAGTAGGCATTGGCGCGGGGACACTTTTGAGATTCGATTTTCATAGAGACTGTGTACCTATAGATTTGATTTAAGTGTTTTACCTTTACCAAATTCTAACTTGATGGAGAGAAACATAACCCAAAATAACTATTTCTCCGCTGCACAATGTTTATTGGTACTAGGGGTAGATGAAATACTACTGGCAACCCTACATGCCGTCAAAATGCTGCCCAGCGAATAATTCTCGTGCTAATCGCGGCGATGCATCACATGTCGCGTGTGATCGCGCACCTTTGACTGTGACACCGGCACTCCGCGGATGATCCAGTGCGGGCCAATAACAATTAGTAATTATAAACTGTAGAGCTATTTAAGATGTCTGTTGTATTAGTCACGCCGCCCTGCGGTTTAACTCGCAACTTAGGTAACCATTTCCTATCGCGCGCTCTACCTTTATTAGGTAAAACGGACCCTATTAGGTACTAAGGCTCCGCTGTCTGTCTGTCTGTCCGTCTGTCACCAGGCTGTATCTCATGAACCGTGATAGTTAGACAGTTGAAATTTTTACAGATGATGTGTTTCTATCGCCGCTATAACAACAAATTCTAAAAAACAGATTAAAACAAAAATAAGGAGGCTCCTAAAAACAAACGTGATTTTTGGTCGTTTTTATAGATAATGGTACGGAACCCGTTGTGCGCGAGTCCGGCTAGTACTTGGCCGATTTTTTGTTTCAAAGTGATGTACACTACACCCACTGTCACTTGTCGCTTAAGAGTATTGCCATTTTGTACGCACGGGAAGCAGCGCACCTACTTACGTTGTACGTAATTTTATTTGCATTTTTTAAATCTCTGTTTCAAAGTATTCATATAAAGTTATCACCCTGAAAATAGTTACTGAAATGATAGCTAAACCTGAATACCAACTACAAACTTTTTAATATGTAGGACATAAAATATTAAATTTCATACTCTGACTTAGATATCAACCCAAACAGACCTAGAACTAGGGCTTGTAATTATTCGAACATTTTAGATATTCCAATATTCGGTTTTTTTTTTTCAGGAAGTATTCGAATAATTCGAATATTATTCGAATATTTTGAATTATTACAGAATCATACTGCATAAACTTCGTAATAGACCAAAAACTTCGTAATAGACCAATCTGGAGTTGCATGAGGCCTGATTTGCGTGCTATTAATACTTCACTGCCACAATTGAGCGGAAGGCTCTAAAGTGTTTAGAAGTATATTAGGAAAAACCAAATGACAAAACTGAAGACCGGAAATGGCAGTAATTTCACCCAAGCCTCAAATTCTGAGGGAGGTCGAGAACTTCCATGGACAGCTCGTACATAGACCTCGATACGTAATTCCACTACAAACATAACTCAGAACACTAGAGCCAAGTTAGTCTTACACAATATCGAAGATATCCTGAGCATCAGCCTGTACGAGATTAGAATGGCCGCAAATAAATTAATAAAACAACAAAGCGACAGATGTAGAATTGTAGATAGAACTACAGCATCTCGCTCTTGAGCCATTATATTATTATTATTATAGAGCCACAGATTTCATGGTAAAAGTGGTTTTCTAGACTCTTTACGAATCGCCTCTTGGTCTGATGAACTGCAGCCTCCCGAAATGTCACGTCACACTGGTGAAGTCTATGCACCGTCCAAATCCAAAACCCTGAAGGCTTTCAGCTGGAACTCCAAAGTACCTTCCAGTGCCTAGCCGAATACAACACAGTGGACGAGTTGAACAACGGGTTGGTCCAAGGAAAACTGTCCAAGCTGTTCAAGCCCAGCCAAGCTGTTGAGCCACGCTCTTCAAGACCCAACGCCGAAAAAAGACGCAGAAACTATCAGAACAAACTCTTGAATGGCAGACTGGAGCGAAATGAAACTGCAGTTTTCAGTTGTAATGGTAGCCTACGGTGAACTCAATAGACAAATCTGAAGTTCCATGCGACACGACTTGCATTTTCTTGCTTTAGTACTTCACGTATTGAGGCCGTAATTGAGCGGAACCAAGGCTCTAAAATGTTCGCAAAGGATACGTCTATTGGGCAAAGCCAAATAACAAAACTAAGGACCGAGAAAGGTAGTGTCATTTCATCCAAACCTGAGATTCTGAGAGAGATCGAGAACTTCCATGGACAGTTATACACCTCGACACGTAATCACACTACAAACACAGCTCAGGACATCAGAGTCAACTTAGTCCGACACTATACCGAAGATATCATCAGCCTATACGAGATTAGAATGGCCCTCAAATAGCTTAAAACAACAAGGCGCCAGGTGGGGATGGAGGTTAGCTTATGTATACTCTAAGGGATGGAGTTACGACCGAACTTCTGAGAGCAAGTGATAGATCGGTACTTATATATAGTCCTCCAAAAGTTATTTAATTCTGCCATCTTGAAGGTACAACGCCAGAGGCGTGGCACAAGAGTGTGGTGTCGCCCTTCATCAAAAAAAAGGTGATATCACCGTATTGAAGAAATAAAGGCCCATCTGGCTCTTGAGTCATGTGTATAAGCTGTTTTCGAGAGTCGAATCGTCTCGCACGCAGGTTTGATGAATTCTAGCCTCCCAAACAAGCCAGTTTCCGGAAAGGCTTTAGCACCATAGACCACATCCATACGCTACGCCAGGTAATACAGAAGACCAAAGAGTTTAATCGGCCGTTATGCCTAGCATCTGTGGATTATGAAAAAGCCTTCGATTCAATCGAGACTTGGCCGGTGGTAGGTACTTTCGTTTTCCACCTCTATCACATAATGCTATTCGCATTCTGATTCTCGTTGTCGCGTCGCTTATTGACTGTAGAGTGCTGTCTGTCATTTTTTACTCCATTTAGCTTACTTTCAAGGTTAATTGAAAATTATTCGAATATTCGAACTTTACCTCCCTGATTATTCGAATAGTGAAAATGACCGAATATTCGCACTATTCGAACATTCGAATATTCGAATTACAAGCCCTACCTAGAACATTCTAAAAGCGTGCATCTCAAAGGGCTAGCACAAACGTCCTAAACACAGCTGTCATTACGAAAGTGACAACTACACGGCAACTTGCGTACCTTGGCGCAAACTTAAACAAGCACTCAGACTCGCCTCTATCACCTGAGAAATAGAACTCACAATTGTAAAATAGAAAAAATGTTGTAAGAAACAGAGGCGTAAAACATCTGTCATTAGCTAACAAATGCGGACAGAAATTGATGCGCGCACGGACAGTGAAAAACGCGGAATCTCGCGTCCGGCGACTATTTTTAGTCGCACAGCTGTCGCGTCGTGTCGCGCGACGACTGCTTCTCAACGGGTTACGTGGCTCTAACCTTTTAATGAGGAGGATATGTTTATTAATAATGTTTTGTGAGTTAAAGCGTATGTCACTTCGCTAAATATACTTCTATACTTCTGCTAATTGCTTCGCGAGTTGCATGTCTGATGATGATTGGTGATCTTTAAACGGTGGCCGTAGCGTGTAATTAAATTATCTTGAATACTTTTTGCCGTTTTCTGTTGTAATTTACAGTTAAACAGATGCTGTCAACAATCATATAACGAGAAAATATTTTTTTATTTTAATAATAGAACATGGAAATAAAATGATTATTTGCGGTTTGTCCTCAAAAAAATTTTACAATCATAAAATTAAAATAGCATCGCTTGTGATTCACAAACAGTTTACAATGTCACTTCGCCTTGTCGTATCTAGGCAGGCTATTAATCTACGACAGGTCGACCTGTCATAGAATAACAGAAATCTAATCAAAGAATAATTATGACGAAAAATTTATGGCTATTTTAATGGTATATTTACGAAAAAATAGTATTTAATCATAATAAAAGTTCATCAAATAAAAAAAATTTAAGACTCGTCAAAATATGTCAAGCTATTTTCGATTTAATAGCCATGGCTTATAATTGTTAAATAACCGTTACCACCGTTTTAAACATGGCAGAATATCGTCATTGCTGTGAATACAGAATATAGTGGTGTTGGCTGTGCTGTGCACTGCACGTGATGACATTTCTGTAGATGTTGCAGTAATTCGTTTATTACGTTATTAACATTAGAAAAATTATTGATAAAGAATTTCGGCAAAAATATAAGTTTAGCTGTAACACACACCACTTTAATGGGAGGGTTAAATGCTTGGTTAAAAGTGTCCGACAGGGTAACAAACCATTAATGACACCTCCAGAGTTACGGATGTCCATAAGTTACGGTGGCTGCTTCCCCTTTAACCCTAAAAGCCGTATTTTTAAAATGTTAGTAATGAATACTAAGTACTACTACTCACGTCAGTTTCTATAAGTCGTACGCCTGATGTTAAGCGATGCGGTTGCCCATAACAGTTTGTCACTCAGAACGCTAAAACAAAAAGTTTCGCGTGACGCTGCATTGCAAACATCATCCACCAGACATCACCAGAGACAACTCAGTTCATGCTTATTATCTGACAAACCTTTGAAAACAAAGATCATAGTCTTTATCAAGGGTTTGACGAGAAAAGCCGTGAGCGCAGGCATTACTGTAGGTAGATATGTCATGACAAATATTACTAGTATCATGACAAATTATGATATTAGCAGCACCGTTCTAATTTCCTCATCAAGTAGCCAGATAGAAAGTCTTGCTGCGGTGTAATGATACTCACTGGCTTGCCTAGAAATAAGCTATTTCTATTAGCAATTAATTTAACCGAGGAAAACAAACTGGCGTTTTCATTTGAGTGATGAATCGGAGTTTTGAGGACGAGTATTTCATTCATAGTCAAATAGGTATTATTTAGAAAACTACGTTACCTTGTTGTTTAGAGGCAATTTTCTATGAATAGATACTATTGAACGAATATAAAAGTTAGGTAGAAAATATATTTAGAGCAGATTAATTAATTTGAAAGTAACCAAATTAATTGGAAAATCAAATACTCACATAATTTGCTATTCGACCTATGGACCAATAGATTCAGGCATATTTCATAGATTTAGCTTAAAATGAAAATATGTTCAGCAGAAAAAAGGTATCTATAAGAATCTTTTAATTTTATGACTGGTGGCACTCCGTGGTTTCGCTCGCGAGTTATCCATTTACCTTCAGAAATTCTTAATTTATCCGGGATAAAAAGAATCATATGTTAACTCTAGCAATTTAAGCAACTATGCGCAAAACTTCATCCAAATCCGTTCAGCCATTTTGACATGAAAGACGGACAACCGTTAATGTTTCACTGTTATATATCCATTTTTAATTAATTTTATTATTTTATCTGGTTTCCATAATACAAGCTTTGGTTAGTGTGGGTCTGGATGGTGCTGTGTAAAATGTCCACAAATATTTATTTATTTCATTTTATTATTTTAATAATGCTCATAATACAAAATCAAGTGAAATACCAAACAAATATACCAAGTCCCTTTTCCCTAAACCTTCAACAAACGTCAGTCAGTATTTTATTTTTCTAAATAAGATTTCATGCTTTACTGACGGTGCCACATAATTTATACTTATAATGCACGCGTTTACTATATTATTATAATATACCTAACACGAATACGTGAGTACTGAGCCAGCCATGCGAAGCTACCATTTTGTTTCCAGTCAACATTTTTTTACGTAAATGAAGGCATGTTTTGTGTACCTGTTCCTGTTCATTATGGAGTGTCCTATCTGTTTTGTTTGGTGAAATTAATCTTTGCTGCTAAATTGGTCCTTGTTATGTTCGTAATTAGGCTGTGATTGTCGATTTTTTGTTAATCGTGTTTTTCGATATACCTAATTAACATTATTTTCACTGTGTCATCACATCGCAAGCTAATTATGCTCTCCTGCAGTCTGTCCAGTTGCAATTTTACTTGGTGAAACTAAAATTAAACGTAATTATCCTGCAATAACCAATAATATTACTAGTATCATGACATTATGGATGAGTTGCCCAATGTGAAAGCCAATTATATTAAGATTTATCTAAGAAGAAAACACAAGATAAAAACTGTACTGGAAAGATAAGTAACCGAAAAGTATAACATAAATTGATATTAAGTAGGCACTTTTTCTTGTGCGACAATAAAACTTTTTAAATACCACCAACACGACGATGTCTCAACCGAAAACAACGTCGCCCGAAACACATAATACTGAATCATAACAATGACAAAAGCTAAAAAAAAATCAAAGACTGACCGCTGAGAAACACGAAAGCTGAAGGAAATGGTTCGGAATCTATAAATCCATGGTGGCATGGTCTCACCGTCACAAACATGTCAAAAGTGGTCATAAAACGTCCCGGAATGTATCCTAGAGATAGTTTATTAGAAATAACACAATGAAAGGCAGAAATATGTCCGCAGTAATGGCGATTGATGAAATGAGAGTTGGGGATCTTTGAATCTAGCGCTGGGTTTTTTCGGGTAAATGTAATGCCGGCGTGACGGATTTCAGAGTTTCGGTTTTCGTGCGATTGTTTATGATGAACGTTATTTTTAATGGGAGGTCGGAGTTTATTGGAGAAAATAAAAAATAATGAAATAATTCTGAAATCAAAATGTCCCATTTATGTAACGTTTTGATGGATTCTTAGATTGTTAAAGGCGAGAAGTTTTTAAATTAACTTTAATAAAGGTGTGTAAGTACCAATTAGAGAGAAAATATTTTTAAAGTGTCTGTAACTGTGTAAGGTTGGGTTATACGGTGGTGTAACAATTATTGTAAAAATAAAGACTTAAACTTGTGCAAGAATATGATAGTTACAAAATTTAAAAGTGTTGCGATGATAATAAAGTTAATATTTTTGATATTTCTCTAAATGGCCTGTGATCACATAAAAAATTCGTAAACTCATGTTGGTTTTCGGTGTTACATTTATTTTTGTACTTTATTTTTGCATTTATTTGTAAATTTAACCGTTTTTGACCCGACCGACTGTAGTAAAATTTTAATAATTAAAAATTATATAGTTTTATGCTGAAATGAATATTCATTTAAGGTTGAATATTTTAACACTTAAAAATAAATATGTTTTGTTGAAATTTTATTTTATATTATTTCGGTGCGATATTCGCGGTTAAACGACTAAAGTGTAGTTGTTTGCAATGTATTGTATTTTAGGAGGGAACAACAATTATTACGATCAAAATTTTGAATTGTTTTCAATCGTCGATACTCATTCAAATCATTTCTCAATATTAACAATACTTGGCCATTCCAATTTGTCACCCCAATCTCAACCGCAAGCTCTAAATAATGTACAGTCGGGCACAAAACTCATTAGCCTCATCGGCCGGTTGATAAATATAAATCGGCACAATTACCGTTGATTTATACCGGGCGAAGGGATTAAACTCGTCGATTAATACGGACATCTGCGGCCATCCATCCTCCGGCGACCTTTAACTTTTCTCCGTGACTGTACTTATCGGAGCAACCGCTTGTGCAGCGTATATTTGTAAACAGTAAGGGAACTTGGGACATATTTGACTATGGAGCAATATAATGACCTCGAATCAGACATTCCAAAATTAAAAGTTTTAAGAGGCCAAGACCTAAATCACGCACGTCATGCTGAGACATCACACATTCTAGTAATAAGATTTCTAGACTGCGAGATCAGATCATAATGTCTCATTTGCCCAGTAATTTCACTAGCTGCAATGCCCTTGAAACCAGAACACAGTAGTGCTTGCACACTACTGGTTGGCGGCAGAATAACTGGTAAAGCGGTGGTACCTACCTAGACGAACTTTGCAGAAAAGTCCTGCCACCTAGTGACATAATAATACATACATTGACCATTGTTATTTCATGCATATCTTGTGACCGTAGTTAACTTACTGTGTTGTACCAGTTTTGCGACAGTGCTTATCAAACAGCCGCCTAATGCCCGTCATTTGTATCGATAGTTCGCTGAAGTGGCTAATCTGCTAAGATTTGATAAAGCCGCAGCTTGTGTACTGTTTAATTTAGGTTTGTTGTGCTGTTTTATATTATTTGTTTATTTTATTTTAAACTAGTACAGTCCTTCAATTCGTTTCGCAATTTACCAGATTTTGAGACTAACCCATTTCATGTTGCTCCTTCAAAATCACTCAGTGCTCTACGGAATAATATCAAAGCATAAAAATCAGTCCAATAAATAGATGGACGAATTGATCAAAACTGTTTTTTGTTCATTGTCAGTTTGATCAGTAATAGAATGGTCAATTGTTTTATCGGCCTTATGTTAAACGGTCATATAAATTACGATCTCCAGTAGTGAACTCAATCTGCGGGGAGCTGTTGGATGCAAGAGCTTGCCTCATTCAAAGTGGCGCTCCAAGGGAGAGCTAGAGCTCCACATAATCTACTATTTGACTGGCCGGCTGGCTCAGTTGTTAGCAGCTCTGCCTTCTGTACTATAGGTTGTGGGTTCGATTCCCACACAAGACAAACATTTGTGTGATGGATAATCGATGTTTGTTCTGTGTCTGGGTGTTATGTTGTATTCTATGTATGTATTTACAAACAAAAAGTATCTAAGTATTTCTACCAGTTATCTGGTTCCCATAGTACAAGCTATGCTTAGTTTAGGGCTAGATGGCGCTGTGTGAAATGTAAAAAAAAAACACTTCAGCAGTACCTAGATAATTACAACTAGCAAAACGCACAGTTATTGTTAAAACTGTGTGACTTGATATGATTTTCCCTCAAATTGTGATAAAATAAAACGGTGGAGTTAGTTGCAGTTATGGTAACCCTGCACAGTATTTACGGCGGTAAAGTTGACGGCACGAACAAAACAAACATTGATAAAATGCAAAAACTGTCTCTCGAGGTCGCGCCGATGACGCCCAGACGAATTAAGCGGACATGGAATAAGAGATGCTATAGAGTCGTGTTTATACAATTTACTTACAAAATTACACAAAAAGTGTTCAAATGGCGTATTTACAAATAATAGAGTTAAAGTCGAATAATCTATTGCCGCTATTGGGACAGCCGATGGATGCAGGAGCCGAGCAGCCACTCAACTTGGGGCTCTCTGGGGAGGTCCAGCAGTGGACGTCTTCAGGATGTTGATGATAATGATGATGATGAATCTTTTGCATTAATTTTGACGGCACGTGTATGGCAAGAAATAAATTATTCGATTTTGACTCTATTTATTTTAACCTGGCAATTACCTTATTTTATTAGATTGGTATAATCTGAATATGATTACATTTTGGTCTCATTGAAATCTCGTGATAGTTACCTACTGTTAGGTGATACCTATCTATTATTTTTTAATGAAGAGCGGAACATTTTTAAGAGTAAAAAGCTTTAACAATAAAGTTTAGAAGCTTTATTGCGAAGTGTCTCGACTAACAACTCGAGTGAATCTCGCTAGACTGTTGGATCAAGGATCAACAACCCCAGAGGATCTCTCTAGACGGTTGGATCAAGACCACCAACTCGAGAGGATCTCGCTAGACGGTTGGATCAAGGGTCAAATTCAGAAAGTTGTACTCCTTGACACGGCACGTATTGTCATAAGATTCCTCACTCTGCAGCTCCAACCACTGGTAGCTTCATAGCTTGGGCCTTGCTAGCTGGCCCTCTACGTTTTCCAAAAGTATTTTAACAATTTTGTGTGAAAAAAGGTGGCTATATTTTGTTTTTAAATGTTTTTTATAGTCATATATAGGTCCGTTAAAAAAATATTGGAAATAAATGCTGAAAAATGTTCAAATTCAGTAGTTGTTTTTTTCTGTGAGATTTTTGTATTTTTGGAACTCAGGACCATAAATTGTCGTGACATGAGAAGTAATTGTTTTGACAGAACCACGTCTATCGAGTCAGTTAGTATAAAATAAAACAACGAGCGCTAACGACTCTGCAGCTTCCTTGTTCTCAATTCGCCCACGGCTACTCGGCGCTGCGAGCGTCACACCTCGTCTATCCGGCTTATTGTGTACAACACCGACTACAACTTATGTTACGTGTAATGCACCATTCATATTACACCTTCACATATAAATATACTATAATACTGTTTACTAGGAGGTGTTTTTTGCCAAGTTCGTCTACGTAGGTGCCACTGCTTTGCCATCAGATATTCTGCCGCCGAGCAGTAGCGAGCCGTATTCCGGTTTGAAGGCCCTGTAGCTAGTGAAATTACTGGGCAAATTAAACTTTGTGACTTGTTCTCGTCATCAACAGCCTGAAGACATCCACTGCTGATGAACATAGACCTCCCCCAGAGAGCGCCACTTTGAGCGGCTGCTCGCCTCCTGCATACATCGGCTCTCCGCGGTTTTCACCAGATCGTCGGTCTACCTAGTGGGGGGCTGGCCTACGCTGCATCTTCCGGTTCGTGGTTGCCATTCGAGAACCTTTGTTCCCCATTGGTCGTCAGTTCTACGAGCGATGTGACCTGCACTTGTTCTCACAGTCTAGTGGTCTTATTGCTAGACTGTGCTGATGTCTCAGGATGACGTGCGCGTGCAGTGTCACGCGAAGCTTTATTTTTTGGAGTTCCGAGTTACATTACAACTGTTATGGGCAACGCTCAATATCAGGTGAATGACTAGCTCTCCACCTCATTTATTAACATAGAAAAAGCTATACGTGGTGATGATGCCTGGTTGATAATTAAAACAAGCTTATTATCTTGCTATATGTTGCGCCTCACGGCTATTCTCGCATTTTACACATTTTTACACATTAGGTACAGGCAACAGCAAATAGATTGAGGTAAATTCGACAAAGTGGGGCCAATCGGACAATCGCGTAGACGCATGCCGTCGGAAATGTCGGAATCCCCCCGCGCACCTTTCTTTTCATCAAATATATCTTAAAATCGTCTGTAACTCTGTACTAGTAATGTAACGTGTTTCCAAATTGTACATCATCGTCATCATCCTCTGTGCCTTTTCCCATTTGTTATTGGGGTCGGCTTCCAATCTAACATGTAGCGGCGAGCTACCAGAATTACACGAGCGACTGCCATCTGACCTCGCAACCCATAAGG
This sequence comes from Ennomos quercinarius, assembly GCA_910589525.2. Classification (NCBI taxonomy): domain Eukaryota; kingdom Metazoa; phylum Arthropoda; class Insecta; order Lepidoptera; family Geometridae; genus Ennomos; species Ennomos quercinarius. The sequence goes on along the minus strand of OU342492.1, from coordinate 18,680,275 downwards.
AACCAGTAACAGGGATGATTAGATCAGGTGTCAGATTCTATTAGGCGTCTGACTACCCGTAACGATTGCTATAGATGGTTTTATGACAACCGGGACCGACGCGACGGCCGTGCTCTCCGAGACACGGAGCGATGGCATCGAAAACTGCACATAACTTACTAGATAAGTCATTGGTGCAGGGCCGAGGATCGAACCCGGTGTCGTAAGGTTGCGAAGCGCACATGCTACCGCTCGGCCACCATAGCTACCGTGTTTCTAAATTGTTATCCGAATGAAATCCACCGTTACTAACTATAGTATTACTAAGGAACAGACTCACAAACAGAACGTTTTACTTTGGTATTTAAAGAGATATTTGTTATGTTGGCAGGTAAATATCTATGTCAAAACATACCCGTTATGTTGGTAGAAGTTGTACATAAAATGTGTACCTTAGTAGCCTTATCGTTAGATTTCATACGATACGACAGACGATATTCTACCATGTTTTATGTGGTTTCATACACGAAATGTAATAGTAGCAATACGTAATAGCATTTAGCAGTAAAAGGCTCGCTATGCATTGTGCAATGAGCAATGCATTTTCAGAAGTGGTTGTTTCAGAATAAAATGTAATACAAATCCAAGATAAATGGCGTGACTTAATATTAGGAGAACACGTGACCAAAATGCTGGTCTATACTTAGGCCGAAGGTTGAGCATTGCCATTCAACGTGGCAATGCCACCAGCATTTAGGGCACTTTGGTAGTGGTTTGTTAGATTAGTTTTTTATTACATTGTAAATTTTATAGTTTTCGGTAGTTTAGATTCATAGAATAGTTTAGTTTTAGGTTTAGTTTAAGTACTTATAATTATTATTTTTATGTTTTTTATTGGTAATGTTTGGAATATTATATTAAAAAATAAAACTTATTTCCTATAAGTATCTTTGTAAAAATATGTATTTTAATTTTATTAATTAGGTAGTTAGCTTTTTATTGTAGGTTACAGTAGGTATTCTTTATCGATCTAAACGATCTCTTTCGGGCCACTTTGAGATGGAGAGTAAATAATAGTAATAATAAATAAATATATGTGGAAATTCACACACCGCCATCTAGCCCCAAACTAAGCATAGCTTGTACTATGGGAACCAGATAACTGATAGAATACTGAGATACATTTTGTTTGTAAATACATACATAGAATACAATATAACACCCAAACACAGAACGAACACCTATGTTCATCACAATAATGTTTGTCCCGAGTGGGAATCGAACCCACAACCTACAGATCAGAAGGCAGGGTTACTAATTAACAAAAAACTTTTTTTTAAAGTACCTAAAATAAGTAAAATAAGTAGATTTGTATATAAAAAAACGTTTACCGCAAATAAAAGTCCCCAAAAGACTAATTTTAAGTTAAATGGCAATACTTACTTTGTGGCCAGTAAAAATGCAGCCTCACGCTTCCGTTGCACTGTCAATCTAAAATAGTAGTTATTCACAAGTTTGCGTAATTGTGTTACTTTCATTATTATGCAATTTAAAAAACTCTTGATCTTTTCTTCATGATAATAAGTATCATATTTAACTGCCCCGTCAGCAAATAAGGTTAAATTAGAAACGGAACAGCATTAGAGGCAAGTCACAATACGTATATGTTTATATATCTTTTGAGTCGGCGAGAGAACCAATCAAGTCAATACCAGTTATTTCTGTAATTGTAGCTACATCTCACCATGTTCGGTTACATACGGTTCGGCTGGACGGTGCTACTACTGGCACTCGAATGGACTTATCTCGATTTAAATTAGATTTGAGATTTACCAATACCATCGATTTTTATATCAGATTATTTTATCGATTCTTTTATGTACCTATGTGTGGGTGGATTCACGTATCATAAAAGCTTTGTTTTTCGCTAAGATATAAATATAAAATAAAATATGTCTGTGGACATTTCACACAACGCCATCTAGCCCCAAACTAAGCAAAGCTTGTACTATGGGAACCAGATAACTAGTAGAATACTTAGATACGTTTTTGTTTGTAAATACATACATAGAATGCAATATAACACCCAGACACAGAACAAACACCTATGTTTATCATACGAATGTTTGACCCGGGTGGGAATCGAACTCACAACCTATAGTTCAGAAGACAGAGCTACTACCAACTGAGCTATCGGCCCAGTCACCAAGATAATTATATTATTGTTATTTAGTTAAAAAAAGTTCTCTCGAAGTTGTCGACAAGTATGTCTACCTAGGACAGATTGTCCAATTAGGTAGGTCCAACTTCGACAAAGAGGTGGCGCGAAGAATCCAACTCGGCTGGGCAGCGTTCGGGAAGCTTCGTCCTATCTTTTCGTCCAAAATACCGCAGAGCCTGAAAACGAAAGTTTTCAATCAGTGTGTGTTGCCAGTGATGACTTATGGAACTGAGACATGGTCTCTTACTGTTGGCCTCATTAGTAAGCTCAAAGTCTAGCTATGGAGCGAGCTATGCTCGGTGTTTCCCTGCGAGATAAGCTCCGGAACGAGGAGATCCGCAGGAGAACTAAAGTGACCGATATAGCTCTTAGAGTTAGTAAGTTGAAGTGGCAATGGGCAGGCCACATCGCTCGTAGAACTGACAACCGATGGGGAAGAAAGGTTCTCGAGTGGCGACCACGAACCGGAAGACGCAGCGTAGGCCGGCCCCCCACTCGGTGGACCGACGACCTGGTGAAAGCCGCGGGGAGCCGATGGATGCAGGAGGCGAGCAGCCGCTCAAGGTGGCGTGCTCTGGGGGAGGCCTATGTTCAGCAGTGGACGTCTTCAGGCTGTTGATGATGATGATGATGAGTTAAAAAAAGACAAATGAATATCACACACGGTCAAACCAGAAACTTTATAAATTGTAATCAATAAACCACTGATGCTACGTTTGGGCTACAACTCCGCGAGAAAACTATATCGAATTTAAAGTCGCAGGGAAAAATTTAAATCGATCATTGTAATGGATACCTAATTATATAAAAAGTGTCAATTTAAAATTAAAACTTTTTTACCAGATAATTCCAAACATTCGGATAGGTTATTGCGGTAAAGGTAGTGTTAAAGGCGTTCAGAAATGAGACAACCTAATTTGTTATAACTTAGCCGTATATTAATCGGATTGAAGTCACGGCACTCTTGTACTCACGACGGTTGCTTCTACACTGCCTTCTCGAAGGTTCCCCCACGCGCCGGTCGCCAGGCTGGTGCCACTCTGTTGAAGGGGCTGTCCGCGCGCCCGCGCCCGCCAGCCGCACCACCCGTCTCGCTTGCGGCTCATGCTATCTCGCTTACAGTAGGTACAGTATATCTTAGTTCCAGATCAATAAAAAAAAACAACCAATCAATCAACCTTGTTCACCAATCAATCAATCTTCATTTAAGCCATAAATACACTAAAATATTATGGCCTGCAGAATATCTGTTACAACAGATGTTCTACTATTGCAAAAGAATTGCCAATCACGTAGATACATTTTTTTCTAACATAACTTAGCTCTGGAGTTTTATCTTTATTTCAAAACTTAAATAACATATAATAATAAGTATACTAAACTAAACTAGACCTAAAAACTAAAAACTTAGCTCCTCCGCGTTTGCAACATCTCGAACGAATATCGCCTCGTTCTCGCTCCCAACTTCGAACCACAAGTAGTGTCCCATGCGCCAACATAACAAAAGCTGGACTAAGATCAACACACATTAGCTCTCAGACTTTGACCGGTTGGACCATTATTTATTGACGTGGTGCGGCAAAAATACACCGTAACAACACGACAAAGTCTACCTTCTAAATTTTAGCTGGGCACTATTCTGTTTTAGCGGTGAAAATAGTAATTGATGCGTTGAATTGAAATACAGTTTTATATGGCGCGGTATTCGAAATGCTTCGCTATTTAGTGGCTTTGACGTAGATAATACTAACATACTTTGCTTTTCAGTTGTTTCATTCCATGCTGAATTTTACTGTTTTAGTTGTGATTTCTAGTGTTCCGTAGACAAAGGGTTAAAAACCTCCAGTGTTTATGTGTCTGTCTGTCTGTGTTTTTAACCATGTAGGTGGTTGAAATTTTCCCAGAATATCGTTAAAATGGTGGATTACCTAACATAAAAAAAAACAATAACAAAAATATGGGGTCATAGCTTTTACACACACATACATAACACCTGTATTACCAAATATGTACATATATGTTTGCAATAAATAATTGAGTATTGAAATAATAAAAATACAAAAAATAAAAAATCAGTGGGGTCCGAGGGGACCCATAATTAAAACAGTGCAGAACCGGAAATAGCAATTTTGCTTTAGGCGTCCCCCCCTGTCAGCCTGTCACATTGATTCGCCAAGAAAAAGTGCCAGAGATTTACTAAGAATACTTTATAGAATACATTTTTTGAGCATATAAATAATGTCACATGTTATTCGTGTAATTTGCGACCTCTCTAGTTGGTTTTCTAACCTTTGCATTTGTGTGAAATGGTCAGCACTTTCCTAATTATACGACATTCCAACTTTTACGACGATTTCACATTGTCTTTTCTTAAATTTTAATATCTTGACCTCTCACATTATTAATTAATATTAATATAAATATTCATGTAGGCGCCTACACGTGTATAAAATAAAAGTGTCTGAATGTTTGTTGAACAGTTATGAATCGTAAAATCGCATTAATATGTCTGTTCTTAAAGTTTATTGTTCTTAATGTGATTAAAAAACCTTAAATACATCGTGATGGAGCGCTTTTGATGTAGTTTCGTGATAACTACGTGGGTTTTATTTTTCAAAGTTATTTTAATGGTTTTTAGTATTAGTTATTTGTCTTGAAGTGAGATTCGTTGTGTGAGGAACATTCGTTTTGACATTTAGTAACAATATTTATTGAAATATTAAATTATCGTGATTTGCATAGAAAATTATATAGAATATTTTAAAAGTAATTATTGTTTATCAAATTTAATTGGCTAATAACAATAAAGTTTCTAATAATAAAAAAACTACATATTTTAGCATTTCATTAAGGAATAGTCAAGTAACCTACGAAGAGAGATCACTATGTGAAACTGTAAAACAAAACCATAATTGCTGAGTGTCTGAAGCGGAGATGTCACAGCGCAGCAAAGCTTCCGCGATGTTACAGGAACTTAAGCTCGCCTGTGACAGACATACTGACGTGCTCTTAATTGTATATTCTAGTTCTACACATATGGTTTTAGTTATCATCTTTATTAATAAAAGACTATGTTCTGGCTGACGGAAAAACTACAGCCTAAACCGCTGGACTTTGAAATTTGAAGGCGTGTGCCTGAAGGTGGCTAGCAAATCTAAACTTGATTTTAAAAATGCGGTTACATGAACTGCAGAGTTAAATGACTTACCTTCAGCTGTAGCCAAGGCAAACTAGACTTAGGTATTTACATCTAATCAAGGGATTCATAAATTAAATGCAATGCCAAATATTATCACATACAAACATGCAGAACTGTAGCTAAATAACGCCTAAAATAAAGCCCAACGATCACATACATAGATCCTGGACCCTAACTATAATTTCCTGTATCTAGGGTCCCAGGAAGGAATACGAGGACCCTGGTCCCACAACACCCAGACACAGAACAAGTATTTGCGCTTTTTTTTCATGTGCACAAATACTTGTCCTGTCGCGGGAATCGAACCTGTCGCCTCCGGGTTATGAGCCGACCTGCTCAACCATTACACCACAGAGGCTGTCATAAAGCTGACTTTCCTTTGACAACATTTACCTAAAAGTAATAATATTTAAAGCCATCTGAATATTTAACATAGGTATCACCCAAAATTAACTTGTCACAGTGCACTAAAAGCGAGAAACCTAGCTCCATAGCGTCGTCGTCGTGTCTTGAACAATTTGCGCCAGTTTCCACTGTGGCGGGCATAATTACATTTTTGTATGGCTCTCCTGTTGTACATTTACTGTGACATTATGTTAAGAGAATGGCTGGTTTCTAGACTGATGAACGAATTAACTGGATGAGTATCAAACATAGAGGCGATTTTATTTGCCACGATAAAATGTTTTGCGAATTGCTTAAAGCTATAAACCGACTAAACAAACGGCATTATTTTTTCAATATTCGATTTACAAAATACACGTTTTTTTCCCAGTGTTTTGTTTTTATCTAATAACTAAAGCAATTATTGTTTGTATGAATGTATGAATTCCTATGTATTTTACTTATTATTTTTGTTCCAGGTAAGAAAATGGCGCCATATTTCATGATAAATCTAAACTTGGGTAAGATTTTAGTTAAAAAGATATTAAAAATTTACCGAACATTTTATAAAAAAAAACAAATACAAGTTAGTTTAATCGTTCATATTTTTAAGTAACCTACACCATTTAGTTTAAGGCTCATTATATCAAAATGCATGAAGGAACTGACGTTAACAGCCTCTTAACTAACCACACACGAAACAATTAAAATTGCGTTAAACATCAAAGAGGCCGACAGTTAAGAGCCTCCGAAGAGCCCTGATAAAGTCACTTTTAACATAAAACTATTATCGTATATTTTAGGCAATAAAAATATATTGAGCTTAAATATTTTCACGTTGATGATGAGCGGTTTTTAGAGCCGTAAAGTTACAGTATACAAAATGAAAACAGTATCCAAACTCTCATCACTCCCATCTTCGCACGCGCTCTGCAACGCCTGTTAAGTTTAACTCGAGGCTAAATATATTCAGGAGATGGCTGAGTGCGTACGTGTATCAAAGGAGTCAAGTAACTGTGTTTTCTTGTATAAAGTAGTAAAGTTGCTCGTAAACTGTACATAAAAAGGTAATGGTTGGTGACAGATGCTGGCAGGCGGCTGCGCTTGCGCACGCCACAGTGAAATATTGAGCAGTAAAACAACTTCGACGCTAATGCTATAGTTGTGCTGCAGGTGTTTTAAGTTTACCCGCTTTAGCGTGATGCAAGTAATTAAAAGTTAGTTGTGTAATTTGTGATTTATCGTTCACTTGATAACGAAATTACCGGAGCTGTTTGCTAACACGATGGTAAAATAATTGAAGCTATTAATTAGTTTATATGTCTACTATATACGCTTATTTTTTTTAGTGAGATACAAATAAGTGAGGAAGCTCTTTTTACTTTGTAACATTTTTTACTTGCAATAGCATTTGACCAAGCATCGCCTGCTACAGTTAATTACATAATTTTGACCTGATTGACCCTAAAATAGCATCATGATCATCAGCCTGAAGACGTTCACTGCTGAATGTAGGCCTCCCCCACAAAGCGTCACTTTGAGCGGCTGCTCGCCTCCTGCATCCATTGGCTCCCTGTGGTCCCCTAAAATGTGTATATACCTATTTGGCAGTTTCAGTATGTAGTTTATGTGCATCATAATTTAGGTGTAATGGAGATGTCTGGGTTGCCATATAGGAGAAGCTCTCGTGGGGTTCTCGACTGCACACACTACAGCATACCTATTACCCACTATGGAATATTTAAATAAGGAATAATTTCACTTGTTGCGTTGAAATCAAAGTTAACCGACAACGCCATGCCTGGGTGTTGGTTATTGCAGTAAAACTTCTACATCGTGTTTTTTTTATATATTGCTATAGCACTTTTTATATTACAATCTAGCCAACTGTTTGGTGTTAAACTGAACTTTTGTGAATCTAACTATCTAAGATCATGTATCCAATCTTGCAACGATTTAGTTCTGTTTTTTTTTTCATTTTCTCAGTGCAGTAAAATCGTTCTATTTAAAAATGAAATTAGTAAAATAATGATCATGATTTAAATGCCTTTGAAATGACCTTCTGGTGGCATTTTCCTCTGTGGCATAGTTTACTGTCAGGAACCATCCTAGTAGTGATTTCTACTCCATTCCATTTCTCTGTGACAGACTCGTCAGCCAATCAGAGATCATGGCGTTCACGCAGCCATTTTCCCGCGTCATAGCTAGGGCCGTCGGTCGACTTCCGGGTGGCGTATCGATGTTTCTAAGTCGATAACTTGCAGAGATAAAGTATTAAATAACCCGACACTTTTAGTTAGGATCCCAGTTTGAATGATCGAAGAGATCCGAGAGTTGGAATCATAATTGTTATCGTTCATTTGTTTGTTTTTTTATATGTATACGAATGACATGACGAGCTAGTAGATATACCGACTTTATTTAAATAAATACATAAAAATACAACTAGAAAATAAACTACTTATCCTTCCTACCATTAGAAGAAGGATATCGATCGTTAAAGTGTCCCATAACTCACGATACATTTAATGATATAAAAAGGCTTGCAGCCATATTGTAAGCAGTTTTTCAATGCCATCTCTATATCTCCGCAATGAATCAACAAAAACAGCTATATATTCCCGATCGACGTGGATTGATCGCATCTCATCACACATACACAACAATGAGAGGCTGCGCACGAGTCGAAGGGTCGTATCCATCACGTTGTCAGTTAAAAAACCGATGCGCTTCGGACCAATCACAGCGCGGCATTTGAATAATTGTTCGTTTGGTCGCGGCCAATCGCGTGGCCGTGGGCACTTCTTATTCGAATGATTAATGTCTCGTACAGACGTATTTACGATGATTTGTCCGAGTGACGCGGCTGAGCCAGATTTACGGGTTAGTGTCGTGTAGAGAGCGAGTGCGGTGAGGGATGGTCCTCGTATATCATTATTGTATAATTCCTGGGATATGTAAAATGGCCGCCGTTATTGCCGCGCTTCAATGGATAACGCATGGGACAAATTTTATATGAACATATAATTATTACTATTGAATAGGAGATGAAAAAGTTACAACTTCTAGATAAGTTTTAGGGTTACTTACATTACAGTACTTGATCCAGCTACGAAATATTGAAGGTGCGTAGTAATATGAAACATAAAGAAAATTTCCAAATATGATTCAAAAGATTGAGTTTAACAATTCACCGAGTCACCACTGACGATATCGAGGGCATAGTGGGGAAATTAGATAACTAACACTTTTTGTGAAATCGACTTTTTGGCATGACGATAAAGCCCAAATCACGATGCATCTTTTGGTCTTACTCTATATATTATTTGCTCGAATATATTATTCCGTGCCAAAATTATTCCAAAAAAGGTATTTTTGTAACAGAAATGAACCTTCAATAATAGCTGTAAAACTTGAGAGGAAGGAGTGAATAACTGACCAAATAATGTATAATTTCACAGTATCACCATTTTGTCGTCACATAAAATGTATAAAGCTCGTAATTCAGTTTTACCTCATAACATGGTTTTCCAGATTTTTTAAAAAATATGTAAAGAGCTGCGGCATCCATGATGAACTCAAAAGTTGTATACTGAGCCATTACATAACATATAAAAACGCCCATGGTAATGTTGCTGTTACAAAATTTTTTATTGCTAAATTTGTCGAAAAATAATCACTAAATCGTTGTTTTCTCGCTATAATGGTTTTGTTAGTTATCTAATTTCCCCACTACGCCCTCGATATGTAGACCATCTTAGAATTAAAAGTGACGTTCACATAATTGCATTAAATAACTCGCAAAAACTCAACTCTAGGTATTAACATATGAATGCAATTTGTTTAAAAAATTGATGATAGTTTTCCCTTTAGAAAGTGTAAATATCACAGCCATTCTACCAATGTTATCTAAACATAAATAGAACTGTGATTAAATAAAACTAATGAAACGTATAATCCAAGCACATTATTACTACTGGTAAACCACACGTAACGTAAGGCGAGTGCATAAACAACTGTTGACGGCTATCTTTGCCGTCCATTTTAACGCGCTGTGTGAATATAGCCTAAGATAAGGCGCGGGATGTATTGCCTATTTAACGTTATTTAGAACTGCTTTACCGCTTCGCTTTCCGTGTGAACCCGCCTTTATGAGTTTTGTGATGTAGTTTGTAAAATGCTAATGTCGATTTCGAATATTGTAGCAAAGGTATGGAATAGCGTTTGTATAAGTCACAGAAGTCACAAGAATTACGCTCGCGCCCTGGTACAGACCAACTTCGTGTCGAATTTCGTGCCAAACACATAGGCGTTGAGCGCTTACTTACTCTAGTATCTTTTTCCTACTCTGCGGTATAAAGTACTTGTTTTTCTTTCAATATAAAATGAAGAAAAGACAACCCTGGAATCGGGCTATTAAAAGTCATCATCATCATTAACAGCCTGAAGACGTCCACTGCTGAACATAGGCCTCCCCCAGAGCACGCCACCTTGAGCGGCTGCTCGCCTCCTGCATCCATCGGCTCCCCGCGGCTTTCACCAGGTCGTCGGTCCACCGAGTGGGGGGCCGGCCTACGCTGCGTCTTCCGGTTCGTGGTCGCCACTCGAGAACCTTTCTTCCCCATCGGTTGTCAGTTCTACGAGCGATGTGGCCTGCCCATTGCCACTTCAACTTACTAACTCCAAGAGCTATATCGGTCACTTTAGTTCTCCTGCGGATCTCCTCGTTCCGGAGCTTATCTCGCAGGGAAACACCGAGCATAGCTCGCTCCATAGCTCGCTATTAAAAGTAGGTACCTATAATTAAGAAATTTCATCACTTTGCCAATAGTTTCATGGAGTTGACTCATATTGTATTAATATTTTTTTTAACTAACGGATTTTTCTGCATACTGTTTACCTAATTCATGAAACAATAAACTGAATATAAATAAATAACAAAAGAATTGAATTGAACATTCAAGAGAATACAATTGAGGAAATATTATACATTTGGAAAATGAGGACTGTTAATATTCATTCAACTCGCACTGTCGCCCTGAAAAAACTTACACCCCTTGCCAAAGAAAGAAAATAATAAATTAACCGAAAACATTGTTCATTATTTATGATTGAAAGCTATTATAAAATATATTACTATCTACGAGCTACGTATGTCGGGTTTGGTATACTCGTAATGCTGCGTAGATATAGAAAAGTCTCAAACCACCCCTGGTTCATACCATCGGTCCTTAATCCTCAACAAGCAATATCAAACTCAACAATACACCTATCTGACGTAACAAACCGACTTCAAAAACCTAAAGCCCTCCGTCCACTGGCTGCCCGACGCCAAGCTTTAATTATCTAATCGCGCACGCAATCGCTCCAACATAATGACGCGGTGGACGGAGCCGGGGGGTGAGGTAAGCGAAGGGGGCATGATCGCGGCCGTCCCACATAAATCTGTCAACTGGCCTGCGCGAGCGCACGGTAACGCACACATCTTGATCTACGGAAGGGGAGCTCAACATTTATTTAATTTTTTTTAAATTTAGTTTTCTCGTAATTGGCAGGGTTGAGGTTGTTGGTTATTAAGTAGCTGGATTTGGTGGTTATAATTTAGAACTATGAAAAACTTGTGCTATAAAGTATTAGAACAACATTTATTCAATGCTCGCTTAAAATAATTACGTACTAAACACATTACAAACAAGAAATTACACGCAACAAATAATTATATGCAATCTACATTCATGAAAGCAGCAGTCTCATGGGTAGTCTTATAGGTGCCTAATATAGCTGGGCCTAATTATAGTGAAACATTCAATCCGATAAACCATAGTCATCATTAACAAAATAAAAATCTCTTTAAGTAAAAATAAATAAAAGCTTACCGGTAACAACAGTAGACCATCAAATACATTCTCTTCTTTAAGAACATGTATAACAACAAATAGACCTATAGTGCGAGACATTCAGTTGATTTTCCGGCACAAAATAAATCGTCTCACGTGTTAATCTTAAAGGTTGTCGACATCTGTTATTTGTGTGCGTGTTACAGACGGAAAAGCCGTTGATTTGTGATTAGAGACCCCTGGATTTATGCGACGATTGAGAGACGCCGTGGAAATTCTTTTGTTTAATACTTTTTTTTTACATCTTTATAGTTTGTTTGTAAGATATTTGTGTGTTAATGGCGCGATTATGGGATTTAGAAAGTTTATAGCGCAAAATATTGGAAGGTGTTGGAGTGTGTTAATGTTCGAAATGCTTTAATGTGATCTATATTTAAACTGTTGACGATATATGAATTTTTGACATTCTTCAATGATTATGTCAGCTGCGCATGGTTTTGAGTTTATTAGTTTAGGTGATTGATTGATGTGTGGTGATAGAGTTATTATTAAGATGATGAGCTATTTATTGTCTGTTGGCTACGCTTCGCGGTCACAGGGCATACATACTGCAATGTATGGTAAATATTCCGGGTTAAAAAGCGTAGCCACCAGCTCTGAAAAATCTCTGATTTCGACAAACTGCCAAAAACACGTTCGCATTTCTATTACTCGCCGTTTGCCTTTTCGTATGCTTTCTAACAACGAAAATGATTGTTTTTCTAATGTTATTAATATGTGCAATAAAAAAATAGGGCGACACAAGCCTATTGTCTATCTCTAATGAAGAACTCAATTTGATTGGACATAAAGAAATTAACCACTGTGGCAACCCCATTTTCTAAACAAGTTTTGGTACTAATTATAAAAACTCAGTTAGTTACGTGTTCCTTTCAAAACGTTACCAAAGCATTTCCCTCTCGATAGCAGCTACATTTCACAAGATAACACTAAACTAGGTTAAACCTAGATTAATTGAAAGCCGATAGTCAATCGTGAATCAAGAACAATGACACTGTGTGATTTACAATGAAATTATATGTGGCGATCTTCAATCGTTCTGCACTGCGATGGAACATCTCGATGGAGAGATTTGAGCTGTGTTGCCAGCTGGCTGTACTACACAACAGGCTATTGAGGAAAATACATTTTTTGAATATTATTTCAGTTCTACGTTCTGGGCAACCGTGATTTTTACCTTATATTAACTTTCCATCAGGTGAAATGTAGTCAAACCCAACCACATATTTTAATGTTAAAAAAGTTAGGTAAGTTTTTTAAATGGTTGTAATTTTTTTAAATTTTTTATTAAACTGGCCTGATAGCTGAGCTGGTAATAGCCCTGCCTTCTGAACTGTAAGTTATGGGTTTGATTCCCACCCAGGACAAACATTTGTGTGATAAACATAGGTGTTTGTTCTGTGTCTGGGCGTTATATTATGTATGTATTTACAAAACAAAAAGTATCTAAGTATTCTACCAGTTATCTGGTTTCCATAGTACAAGCTTTGCTTAGTTTGGATCTAGATGGCGCTGGGTGAAATGTCCACAAATATTTATATATTTATTCACAAAAACAAATTAATAACATTTCTAAAATTAAATAGCATTGTTTAAATGGAAAATAATAACATCAGACTAAAGGTGTTTCTTTATTTTATTAAATTCTAACAATAACATAAATGTGAAAAGAAGTACCTATTGTAGAAGTGTGTTGTAGTCGGATAGCCGTGAATAAACGATCACATTGTAAACCACAAACATTGGACAAAAAAAGCGTATGAGAGCACTGTGTGGAGCAGAACCTCTAGATAGTTGTAAACCGCTTTTTAAAGAGAAATCAATTCTAACCTTACCTTGTCTGTATGTATTTGAAATGTGTGTTTTTGTTCACCGGCATCACACACTCTTTGATAAACGTAATGATGTCGTTAGCAGAAAGAATAATCGTTTCATCTATGAATTGTATATGCCTAAACCGCGACTAAGAGTATTCAGTGACAATGTATACTGCATGGCCATACGTTTATATAATACGTTGCCAGATAGTTACAAAAACCTTAACCTCCATGTCTTTAAGTCAAAACTTACTAAATTCCTGCTCGGTGAATGCTTTTACTCAACGAAGGAATTTCTGGAGTATAAATTTAATAAATTGAAATAACTAAACAATAATTGTGACGTAACCATAATCTATATTAATGACATCTAATTTTCTATGTATACTTTCGATAACTTGCATAAAATATTTAAACACCGGAAACGGTAGAGTAATGAACTATTAATTTATGTATAACATCTATATTTACAATATTCTAATAAATAAACATTCATTCATTCAAAAATCAGCAAAAAATAATTGAGATCTTGAGTTCTATAGAATTTTATTTAGCTTAGCTTCAAAAACGAGTGACACAAAAAAATTCCAAAATAGGTTATACCACAGACCTTGGATGTACGTAACAAAAACATTCTAGGTCTGTAGGTAATACTAAATTCTATTTCTAATTCTTATTTGACGTGGACGGTAATGTAAATTCTATTTCATTTTAATAAATATTATCTACGTATTTTACCCTTCACCCTGGCAACACATATCTAGATCCTCGGTTTCTGAGTTACGCCACAGATAGACAGACAGCCGCGAGCGCCGCGTACAGATCGATATTACAGATTACAGATAGATAGATTTATGAGCGGTATCGCGTATCTTTAGATAGCTTTCACTTAGCTTTGAGTAGTGCACTGACTGCCTTATGTAGTGCACTTTTGATAAGGGTACGTTGTGAAATAATTTTAAAGACTGGAGGGCAACGGGCAAAGAGGGTAGTCTAGCCCAAAAAAAAATTATAGAGGGAAGGCACTGATGGGGTTTTACCTAAGCCCACCCTAACACATAATGAGCAAGACTTTTAAATCAGAACAGTATGAGAAAATTTAAAATTGAATACATATCTAGATAGATATAAAGGTATTCAATTTTAATATTTATTGGTGGGGAACTAAATTAAAACTACTTATAGCTAATAGACCAGGATAGAAGCCTTGAAAAATAATAAAAAGTGAAAAAAAATAATAGTAGGATGAAACCCATTAGAAAAGGAGGGGAATATTATAAAAATGAAAGGAAAAATAATTTACGGGCGATCTGAGGTCGGGAAGGGGATGGGGGTGAGTTTTTAAGGGTAAAAAATGGTTTTTCTCGATTTCCGGCAAAACTAAAAGTCGTATCGAAAAAAGTCAAATGGCAAAGTTGTAGGTAATAAAAAGATCTAAAACTTTTGTATATACACTTTTTTCACATAACCTCAAAATTTATGTGAAAAATCCAAAAAACCAAGTTTTTGGTTTTTTATTTTTATCTTTTACAAAATTTTTTTTTTTAACGAAATTTGGTGAAAACTTACCTTTTTATGTCCCAAATACGCTGTAATTTATTTGATTAAAAATATTTATTTTTTCACCTTATTTTGAATTAATATCAAAAAAACACCCTAATTTTCAATCGAAAATTCACCCGTCAAAATATCAGCTTTTTTCAAAAAGTTGGTATGGTTTCTGTTCGTTGAAATCTCTACTTTCCGATGGTGAAAAAAAAAAATATGTTACTACAGTAAATCTTCTCAGAAAATGCAAAAAATAAAAAAAAACTTGAATTCGAAAATTTTTTTTTAATTATTTTAAATAATTTTGAGCTATTTATTAAAATTTACACTTTAATTACTCGAAAAACGTTAGATTACATGTGACATTACAAGATAAAAAAATAATAATCTCCTTAATTTTGCACAAACAAATTTAGTTAATCCCATGAAAAAAAAATATATTTCAAAGTACATAAAAAATATATTAAAAATCTATAAAATATATATCGTAAATGTATTTTTAATAACAAACTTTTGGCCGATTTCCATATATATTTAATACATTTTTAATACATTTATAATATATTTTTTATACATTTTGACATTTATTTCTTCAATATTTTTTTTTGATTTTTTGCATTTTCTGAGAAGATTTACTGTAGTAACATTTTTTTTTTTTTCATCATCGGAAAGTAGGGATTTCAACGAACAGAAACCATACCAACTTTTTGAAAAAAGCTGATATTTTGACGGGTGAATTTTCGATTGAAAATTAGGGTGTTTTTTTGATATTAATTCAAAATAAGGTGAAAAAATAAATATTTTTAATCAAATAAATTACAGCGTATTTGGGACATAAAAAGGTAAGTTTTCACCAAATTTCGTTAAAAAAAAAAAAATTTGTAAAAGATAAAAATAAAAAACCAAAAACTTGGTTTTTTGGATTTTTCACATAAATTTTGAGGTTATGTGAAAAAAGTGTATATACAAAAGTTTTAGATCTTTTTATTACCTACAACTTTGCCATTTGACTTTTTTCGATACGACTTTTAGTTTTGCCGGAAATCGAGAAAAACCATTTTTTACCCTTAAAAACTCACCCCCATCCCCTTCCCGACCTCAGATCGCCCGTAAATTATTTTTCCTTTCATTTTTATAATATTCCCCTCCTTTTCTAATGGGTTTCATCCTACTATTATTTTTTTTGGTTTTAAAAATTATCGACCCTGGTCTATAAGTAATTTAGTCAAATAGAAATTACTGCGCTCGCAGGTAAAATTAAGGTGCACAGCTAGTTTCTCATAAAAGTAAAAATGTTTTTTATTGCACTCATGTCTCAAGTGTAAATATTATCGTTTTACAACAAAAGTGATTGACACACAGCTTCGTTATCAAAATACAGGTACTGTCAAAATGATAAGGGACACAATAATGCTTGGCTAAACAGCTAGATGGCGCTACTGGTATATAAAAATAGCAAACGCGCTGTAGTTTTTTCTTTTATTTAGTAAAACATTAAATTGTTGGTAGTTTTACTACTGTTCAATCCTTTAATTTATAAATTCGGTTTTAACTACTCTATGGTATAAATTATTATGCTTGCAAGAAGAGCCAAACGTGAAATCGGGATCAAATACCGTAGAACTAGGTACAACTTTAGACTACTATTAGGTATTCTAATGTGGAGATCTGGAGACTAAGGCTATTATACATGTACGCGGATCCACTATCTCGCGCGCGCATTGCTACATTTTTAATGATATTAAATAGGTACCTAACTTAATTTACTTACGAAAAATCTGGCTAAACTAAAAACTATGGTCTCATTAATAACATTACAAATATTCAACAAAAATATCATATTAATCCAAAAAATATTTCATAATTATACAACGGTGTCAAAGTATTTTTTCTTCCTGTACTGTTTTTATGTATGAAAACTTGTTTGGTTTAATATGATATTTTTGTTGAACATTTGTAATGTTATTCATAAAAACATAGTTTAGCCAGATTTTTGTTAGTAAATTCGGTTATTAAATATGTTCAAAAATGTCGCAATGCGAGAGTTAGTGGATCCGCGTATACAGCAGCCTTAAGTGTTTTCGAATAGGATTCGATATTAAAAATATCGACAATCCAAAAATAATGGCTGCCTAACCTAAATATTAAATAATTGAGCTACAAAAATATTCTAGGTCTGTGAAATTATCATCTAAAAATAAACATCGTACATTTCTATAAAAAAAAAAATCAGTGTTACTTATTCCATAGATAAATGACGAATTCTATAATAGATCCCACACAACAAAATCAGATCCGAGCTGGGGTCAGTCTCCCATAAATCGTCCATAGACAAGCCCTAATAACTTATTGTAAATGATATTTTGTAATTTAGTGCGCGCCAGTTTCACATTCGTATATTAATCATGTAGTTAATAGGCGAGGAGGCGGGATTTTTCTACTTTGTCTGATTTGTGAGAGAGGTGTGTGCGATGGAACGATACACAAGTAAAATGATACCTTGTTAGGAAGTACCTACCTAGTAATAAGAAGTGAGGGAGATCGTTGAGCTGAACGGGTTCGACAGTACCTATATCGGTTGAGCTTCAGGGAAAGCTAGTGACTACTGCCAATGAAGCAGAAATTCAAAACTGCAGGTAAACAATTTTATACCAATAGAAAATATAGCGGCGCTCTGTGGGGGAGACCTATGTTCAGTAGTAGACGTTTTCAAGCTGTTGATGATGATGATGATGATGAGAAAATATATCTTAGGCAAGTACCATAATGCTTGGCAATGGGCAGGCCACATCGCTCGTAGAACTAAAAACCGATGGGGAAGAAACGTTCTCGAGTGGTGACAACGAACCGGAAGAGGCAGCGTGGGCTGGCTCTCCACTAGGTGGACCGATGATTTGGTGAAAGCCGCGGAGAGCCGATGGATGCAGGAGGCGAGCAGACGCTCAAAGTGACACTCTCTGGGGGAGGCCTACGTTCAGCAGTGGACGTCTTTAGGCTGTTGATGATGATGATGATAACGCTTGGGATGAAAGTTTCGAGTCTCAAACCCAGGTTGAAGCTGCGATATTTCACGATAGAAGATTGCTAATCATTTATTTGTCTCATTCACAAACAAGTTAACAATCCTCTATGTTATGTTATAGCGTGAGAGATCACGGTAACGTAAAAGAAAGGAAGAAGAAATAAAGAAATAGTGAAAGAAAGACCTGACAATAACCGCAGAGAGGTGTTGAATGCAAGTAGCAAGCAAGCATCAGCCGCTCAAAGTGGCGCTCTGTGGGGGAGGCCTACATAAATTTTCTGCCACTGCAGAACATTTATGTAGGCCTCCCGTAGAATAGGTACGTCATCAGGCTGATGATGGTGATGATGCCAGACTTAGAAGCTTTGCAAGGTTTCAACTTCTATTAATTTAACTCGTTTTATAAAACTACAAAGTTTTGAATGGTAAAATATATAGAATCCTAGTAGAGTCGATAGAGTAGGTAGGTACAAGCTATGTGCGTTTTAGCCGTTTTAAATAAATAAAACTGACAACGTTTTACTTTTACAGGTAGGTAGGTATAGGATATGTACACATATAAGGCTAGATAATCTAATAATATTAAGCGTCACTAACTTGCAGGAAAAGACTACTGCGAAACAGTAGCTGGTCGGGTAAATATCTCTGAATTGTACGGGAATACTGCCTCCGTGTATTTATCTTAAGAGCATGAAGAGTCATTGGATGGTGACAGGTTCAGCGGTACAAGACATGAGTGATGGCGATTTGATGGGATTCAATAATACTCATATCAAGGTAGATGGCGCTAGTAGTATGGAAATTAAAATATGGAATGCACATGTAATCTGTAAATGTAAAAAAGAGGGCAAATTTTATCAATATTTATGTATTGTGTTTATGAGGGTATACACTATACATGCTTACCTACAATATAAATGTAGGTAACAAAATTCAATGTTCTTTTTACTTGTTTGCACCAGTGTCGGTAAATAACTGAAAACAGATTGGATTTGAAATGAATTATTAAATGAAATATTTTAAGTTAAAATGTTAATAATAATACTAAGTCCTTCGGTTGTAATTATTCACATTAAAATAAACTTCGATACTACATTATGTAGATAGGTAGGTACCTAGGCACTTATTTATTTTAAAGTTTCAGCTATGAATTGTTTGGGGATAATAACTATGGCTTAAGCTATAACTTATTAGCTGAACCCAAACGTAAGGCACGTGTTTGTTAAATCATAAATGTGAAAGATTCGCTTAAAAGCTCTCACACCAGAGCTGTCAAAGGAGCATTTTTTTACTTACAAATACGCCACCTGATGATGCATTAAAATCATTTATTTGATTTAATACCAGTAATCCAAAGAGGGGTCTATAATTTCTTGTTTCTTATGAATCGTACCAAGCCGTCTCCAGCACCGTGATCTCGGGACTGTAAGGTGACCATTTCAATGCTAATTTTATGATGTCGGCCTGTTTCGACGAAGGAACATAGTATTGATTGATATCTTAATAGCATGTTGGTTTGTCTGCTTGCTAATGGGTTGTACATTTTAGCTTGGCTACTCATATTACCTTTAATTTGTATTGGTTTCTATTTAATTATCATTTAAAGGTCGGTAAAGATATTAATCTAAGTTAATTAGTTTGTCTAGCAGAGATCGTTCTTTAGTGAGGTGTGTATACGCCTTTTTACGGGATAAAATACGCGTAGGAAGAGTATTGGGTACCTACTATTTATTTTATTATAAATATTTAAGATTTCAGATTTATTTTATTTTGTAAGTTTTGTACCTACTTTAACCCGATACACATTTTAATAAATATATTTTGGTACGCTACTGATATTAAAAAAATATACTTATCTTTAATTAGAAAGAAAAAGAAAGAAAGGAAATACATTAATTTATTAATTAAGGTTTGACTTAATTAGGTTGGGTGATTAACTTTAATCTATTGTTAAACTTCCGATTAGTAATAAAACCTATCGGCACAAACAAGTCGTTGACCCAAAGAACAATACCGAAACGTACGAAACAATGGGAAATAAACTTAGAAAAGCCATAGAGTAAACGGCGTAACTACTAACAGAAGGCCAACGAGCGACGACGACTACGTGGCTGTTTATTTACCTACGCGATGGAACTCTACTTCAAGCGACGCTCCGTTACT
This sequence comes from Ennomos quercinarius, assembly GCA_910589525.2. Taxonomy (NCBI): domain Eukaryota; kingdom Metazoa; phylum Arthropoda; class Insecta; order Lepidoptera; family Geometridae; genus Ennomos; species Ennomos quercinarius. Next base: position 18,660,045 of record OU342492.1, on the reverse strand, counting down.
CCTTTCCGTAATTCCACTCAGTTCCGTAATTCCGTTCTTAGTGTTAACAGTTTCCGTTTATAGCGGTTCTCACTCAGAGCGATTGGTCGCGTTCGTTCGAATGTAATTGTCCATAATAAGTTACTGTTAATGCAGGAAATGCAGTGTCTTATCTCAATTCAAAATACACTTTAATTTTTAACGTTTGGAGTTATAACGGTAACGAAAGAGCTAATTATTTAGATAGGATACTATACTTATAGATAACTAGGATAGTGTAATTTGTTTAACTTTACGGACAGTTTTTTGATCACGAAACTTCCGATGGTTATTGTTGAACATTCTACAAAATAACTAAGTATTTTAAACAAGTGAAGTATCTCGTAAAAGTTCCATCTAAACACAGTATTAGGTAAAATAATGACAACATTCACTTCAAAATAAACTAAAAACACTTAGCTACAGCACATTGCCTCTCAGAGGCTGCACCTATCTCACCTACCCATTCTTTGGTATAGGGCCATTCCGCACCGTTTATGGCAGTTTTCACTCAACGGGATTGGTCGGTCGATGCGGAACGGTGGCAGAATGACCCGCGCCACTACCCGCGCCACTGTAGTGCATTGTCTTGTACCCTGTCTCCAGTTAAGGACTAGTTTTCCCGATATTTAGGTTATTGTTTCAAAATATGTTAGTGTGAGCCTTAAATAGATTGTCTTTAGAGAGGAGAAATTAATCGGATTTTTATTCACAAATTACTCTACTAAAAACTAACGCTTGTAAGTGATTAACTTTACTTACTAAGATAAAATTGAAGGTAAAATGTCTCCAGAATGTTCATTGAAGTAATAAAATTTATTTATTTATTTATTTATTTATTTATTTATTTATTTATTTATTTATTTATTTATTTATTTATTTATTTATTTATTTATTTATTTATTTATTTATTTATTTATTTATTTATTTATTTATTTATTTATTTATTTATTTATTTATTTATTTATTTATTTATTTATTTATTTATTTATTTATTTATTTATTTATTTATTTATTTATTTATTTATTTATTTATTTATTTATTTATTTATTTATTTATTTATTTATTTATTTATTTATTTATTTATTTATTTATTTATTTATTTATTTATTTATTTATTTATTTATTTATTTATTTATTTATTTATTTATTTATTTATTTATTTATTTATTTATTTATTTATTTATTTATTTATTTATTTATTTATTTATTTATTTATTTATTTATTTATTTATTTATTTATTTATTTATTTATTTATTTATTTATTTATTTATTTATTTATTTATTTATTTATTTATTTATTTATTTATTTATTTATTTATTTATTTATTTATTTATTTATTTATTTATTTATTTATTTATTTATTTATTTATTTATTTATTTATTTATTGTTAGGAAGACCAACAGCTTTTCTTACATAATAGAAATGCCCTTTTAAACACGAGTCTTCAATTTTAATAATACCTTTGTCAGAAAGGTAACTATAAAATAATAACCTTCTATACAGTAAACCGAGTCTTATTCTATGTCATCGAAGTAAGAAAGGAAATTGAAAAAAATGATAATTTTCGTTTTCTACAAATATTGACCTGTGTTTTACTTTCAGACCTTAAACAATAACAAAATACTGCATATTTATGTAGGACCTATTTACAGCTCGCGATGTTTTCGTTCCTCTGCCTTCAATAGTAAACAATTCCACAGGAGCCTTTCCGCTTATTTCCTTATGGCATTAGCTTAGAATCATCATTACCTCGCTGACTTACTAACTTCCGAAACACTGCCTTGCACTCCACTGAATAAAGTTCAATTTAGATCCGACTGTTACGAGAACAATGATATCCTTTGCAACACATAGAACGCTGTTGCAAAGGAAGAAGGCAGGTTTTTGCGTAACTTTTTGAAGGAAAGCCTGTATTCTCTCGCAAGAGATGACCGGTAATGCGACAGTTTGTAAGCATGAGCTCAGGACGGTAAGGGGAGAGTGGGGTAAGGGGGTTGTAATAGTAAAGAAATATGTACAAGTTGTTGTTGTGTAGGCAGGTCGGAGTTTACTGGATATTTTATTTATCCAGTTCTTTTGGGTAGAGTATACATACATCATCGTTTTTTGTGAGTGGCGATGTTTTCGTGACGGCAGGTAGAATGCCGGGGTGTTCCTTGAATTTATAATGGGATCTGCGTTGAGGTATCCGTACGTGTGTTTAGCTTTTGACATTTAATTGATGAATGCCGCTTCTATTTGAAGACTCTTTGATCGTCAACTGATATTACCTTGTCTTTGTCTTTCGTAAAAATTAAATGGTATTTATAAAGTAGGTATATAAGCTGCGCTTCACGCTTATTCGTGCGTGATCAATTTTTTTGGGATGTCAAGTAATTTTGTTCAAAATAATTATTAATAAACAAAGACAACCCTTTCTTCTATTGGAAAAGAACTGAAATTCCTTAAACGTAATTTTTTTTCTTGTTTCTAAGAACACTCACGATTATAATTTTTTTTTATGAGAATGAATGACGTGACAAGCTAGTCGTTCACTGATGTTAAGCGATACGGCCGCCCGTAACAATTGCAGTGTCACTCAGAACTTTAAAATAATAAAATTTCGCGTGACACTGCACTGCACACGTCATCCTGAGACATCACACAGTCTAGTAATCAAGTACTAGACTATGAAATCAGGTCGTAAAGACTCATTTGCCCAGTAATGTCACTAGCTACAATGCCCTTCAAACCGGAACACAGTAGTGCCTGCACACTACTGCTTGGCGGCAGAATAGCTGGCAATGCGGTGGTACCTACCTAGACGAACTTTGCAGAAAAGTCCTACCACTTATTAGAACCTAGCTACCTTCCAAAAAAGAAAAATCAAAATCGGGTGGTCCGTTTGGGAACTACGATGCCACAGACAGACTGACATACAGATACACAAACTTATAACACCCCTATTTTTGGTCGGGGATTACAAGTACTTATGTATAGATAGAATGATTTCAGAATCTAATGTATTAAATATCTAGGTACAAGTTACTTCCTGTAGGCTACATATTTGTTTATTAAATTTGTACCGAGAACAAATAGATGAAATACAGACTAAAAATGGATAAAACAGGTATCCAATATTACGATAAAAATGGATAGGTGTAGTGTGTGAATTCGGACTTGCACCGCTACATCCTATTAACACCCGTAACATGCGTCCGAACTACTTGTAAGGACAACCGACAGTACAAGCTCACGCCTTCCACCATGTAGACGCCTCAATACACTCCAGTACCACCGAACACCTCTTTCATTTATCACCACCACCAGAATTTGGACCACCTTCGGAGCTGGCTCCTCCAGCCCAGCTCACCAAACATAGATACCGACCCCACCAGCGCTATCATGCCATTACATAGGTGCGTGTCACTCATAAAACTTTTTTCTCCGAGTTTTAAAGTCAACAGGAATTAAAACAATATAAAATACTTTAGCTTCTATTAACAAGTACTTTATAACCAGAGAGGCGAGCGAAATGTACAGTCAGTAACAAAAATCGTTCGATTTTTAATTAGGCGAGGCTTGCACGTGATCGGAATCGATTGCATAACTTTCACCCCACTCCTAATGTGGTATTTTAGGGAATTTCAACCTTACTGTTTCGATATTAGAGATCAATGTGACACGACGTTGGGAGTTGAATTAGTAGAAGAATGTAATGATGTTAGGTTCCATTTGACTCTGCAATTAGCAATTGTGCCTAATGAGGTGGCATTCGTTTTGGATTGATGCCTGCTTGCTTAAGTTCGCTGCGTTGTGATTGGTTAGTTTTTTGCGTAATCCTTGTTGACTGAGTTAATTATGTAGGTCGGTATAGGTGACTTTTGTGTTGCAAACACACCATGTATACCTGTGATATTTAAATGCTCGTGCTCTGCGGGGTGGGCTGAGCGTTGTGCTAACTAACATTAAATAAATAATCGCACGATATTTTCCTTAAAAAAAAATATCGGAACAGTTGTTATTAATGTAAATCTACATTTTATTTGGTTATACTATTTATAGTAATAGTTACATAGTTTGGGGAAGACCGGATTCCTTATTTTGTTACCTAGTAGTCTGTACTGTTACTGCAATGGAGGAAGATATTGGCTGTATGTAACACAGCACAGGTACGACCTAGCACGGCTGCTAATTTACCATCATAAGACATACTTACCTTTGTCATTTAACATGTTAGAATATAATATAATTGTGTTATAATTCTAAATTAGATCACAGTAAATAGGTATAAGTTAACATGTATTTTTTGGTTGGTAAATAAATAAATAAATAAATTAAATTAGCCTTAAATTAATTAAAACTTCATCGTCATCGCCAAAACTGCTGCGACATGGGCTTCTAGAGTGTATGCCATAACCCACCACGCTGGCCAAGTGCTGGTTGGTCGATGACACAGTGCTCCTCGAACTTAGTGATTCATTAACATGCTGGCTTCCTAACGGTGTTTTCCGTCACCATTATAAAAGCGAGAGCAAATGCCTTTGCAATTTAAAAAATTGATTAGTGCAGGGGCTTCATTGTGTAAGTCTGGTGGCGATCGGGATCGTCTGCTCTCTTGCTTGCACTCATGGACTTGTAAATGGGCGCGTGCAGGATGGCAAGCGATGTCCATTACCAGAATGGTTACGCGGTAAGGGTGCAGGTCCGAGCGAGATTCAAACTAGGGTGCGTTTCGAAAGTCGCACGGGTTATCGCTGAGCTACACTAGCTAGTCGATGCCACATCAATAGCCGGAAGACGTTCACTGCTGGCCTTCTCTATAAAACGCCACTTTAGACGTTTATCATAATCACTACGCTTGGCAGGAGGCTTACTGATCGCAGAAGATTTTAATGTACCGAAGAAAATGCTGCTGCCTATTCTCTAGATATTCCCTTAGCCGGCGCTTACGGCACCCACGGGAAGAGATGGGGTGGTCCTATTCGCCAAGCGGGACCACATGGCGGGTAACTAATATATAATGTTGATAATAATGGATATGTCTAATTAAGTGCTACTTTTGAAAAACTTTGAGTAATGCGAAATTTATAGACAAAAGAACCTAGAACAAAACTCATTTTACAAAAGCCAAGGTTGTCGCAGCTAAAAGAATGCCTGAGATGTAGTCTCATTATATAGTACATGTAACCCACCAGCCATTGCCTCAAAGGCTGTCCGGCCGTCAGTCACCACCCTCCTTGCACCCCTGGCCTTGCATCACAGTATATTATATTGCAGTATGCCAGATTACTCTTGGCGTCACCCCAAACTTTTATAAATTAAAGTCAAAGTCAAAGTATTTTATTTATAAAGATAGGTTTACACTCAGGGATCCGGGGGACTTTTTTAATGTCAAAAGTAAGCAGGTTTCTTCTAGGCAAGCAATCCATCGCAAATCCAGGCTGCGTCATCACACCAATTACTATCAAGTGATAAGTACATTAAAAAGGGTTTATAGAACAATTTTAAAATTATCCGTGGTTAAAAAAAAAACAAATTAATTAAAGGCGTAGAACAATATTAAACTAAGATAAGTCATCATCATCCTCTTTGCTTTTTCCCATTTATTATTGGGGTCGGCTCCCAATCTAACCTGTAGCGGCGAGAAACCAGAATTACACGAGTGACTGCCATCTGACCTCGCAACTTATAATGAACCAGTAACAGGGATGGTTAGATCAGGTGTCAGATTCTATCAGGCTTCTGACTACCCGTAACGATTGCTATAGATGTTCTCATGACAACCGGGACCGACGTGCTCTCCAAGGCATGGAGCGATGGCATCGAAAACTGCACATAACTTACTAGATAAGTCATCGGTGCAGGGCCGAGGACCGAACCCTGTGGCGTAATTAAGCTAAGACAAGTATTTTTGCTATAATGCATGTTACTACAAAAGAAAACCAATGGTACAAAGTTGAGATACTGCCACCATATTTACACACCCCCTGCATCCCCTACGTAAATAGCTAAAAATAAAGCTAACCCCGCGTGTGCAGCGTTTCTTTGCGAGCGGGCTTTGAGGCGTTTTTAATTCGCTTATTTCGCTTGGAAATTGTTAGTGTTTCCGAATTAAGGGTGCGAGGTTAGTGATACAAAGAGAGACAGGGGTACACGGACAACAATGGTTTCAATGGTGCTTAACTTTTAAATAAGTACGACAAATATTTAAAAAAACTTCATCCATAACAATGATAATTTTGAAAACCAAAATATACGTGATGTGTTGTATGGTAAAAAGTTTTCTTTTAATAAATAATATTGAGAATTAAAAATTATAATTATTTATTTATTTATTTATAATTAATTAGACGGCCAGAGCCAATTACACCAATTAATGCAAGAACAAACAAATATAGAAAAAAGCTTTAATTATGCGTAGAATTAAGAAATTTGTACATTTTATAAGTTGGTTAAGTATACACTATACAGGGTTATTTTTAATTAACCTAAAAGCTTTTAGGGTCATAAATAACTCAAAACAATCCATGTAGATAATAGTAACAGCACGACACACATTCCATTCTTAAATTTTAAGAGAACCATCATTAAAAAAAATACAATTTTAGTGTCAGTATAAAAATAGCTTATTTTATTTCAACTGTTTGTGTCACAATAGAAATTAATATTAAAAGTCACAAATTATGCGATTTATAAAAGGAAATGAAAACATTAAAATTAGAACATAAATCAACTACATTTCGATGCGAAACAAAACCGCTGTCGCTCATCACCATCCCCACACCCGACTTGGCAGAGGAAGTCTGCACTCGTCAGCTCGCGATTGTAAAGGCGCGATCTCAGTGTGCGCCCGCCCTAAAAACTGCTTACTGTGCACTCACCCTAAAAAACACACTCCCCGGTACTTAAGTACGGGTCGCTGGTCAAAGGTGGCTGATTTTTACCAACTGATTTTGATTGTTTAATGCTTATACATCTGCTATTGACTTTTGATAGTATCTTTTTAATAGCGATTTAAAACAATTTGAAGATAATATGATTTTTGATTTTTATAGCAGTATCGCCTGCGTCGTAATCTACGGATTAGTTTGTAAAGAAAAATAATCACGGTACTTAAAGAATGTCCCGGCTAAAAGAACTGACGGATGCCCCGCCCCATTCGTGATTCAAATTTTTCCTTTACAAATTAATAGATAGATAGATCAACTATTTATTGTATACCGTAAAATAACAAAAATTTACAAATAGAAAAACCTAATTAACTTAATTAATCTGCAATTTTAAGATACTTTCAAATTTTGTAGTGATGTAATAGTATATTGTCATCACCAGCCGGAAGACGTCCACTGCTAAACACGGGCCTCCCCCATAAAAGTCACTTTTATCGTAAAGGGGGGGGGGGGGGGGAATAGTACATTGTTACACAGTAGTTGAAGGGCCACTGTAACTACTGAAATTACTGGGCTTCTTCTTCTTGCGTGTCAATGGACAACAACGTAATATACCTTGAATAAATGTGGACCAAAATTTTGCCACCTTTTGCTCCGTCGTCCGTGGCGTCATGAAGGTCGTCGGTTGTGCAGTGGTAGGACACGAGGGACTCACAAGCAAGCGGGACTTTGTTTGTATGGCGACCCCGCAGTACACACAAATTCTATTACTGGGCAAATAAGACTATATGATCTGATGATGTGATGTCTCAGGACGACGTGCGTAGTGTAGGTGTCACGCTTAACTTTAATTCAGAGTTCCGATGTACCTAACCTAAGTATGTAAAGTTTAGGGGAAATGGAAATTAGCCTGTAACTTTCGGAAAATCGTTGGTCTTCGCTTCGTACCTATTCTCATTGGGATTTTCAAACAACTTGTTTTTCATAGGCTGATATCCTTTACCTAAATTAATAATTATAATTCTCTCCAAAGGCCAAAACATTACAAACATCCCTTTAAATATATCTAAAGGCAAATTTTTCATCTCACATGCGAAAAAATCCACTCTTAGCATGTAAAGCTTGCGTGCAGAAATGAGGCGGCATTTCAGCAGAAAAGAAAAAACTGGAGACAAAAGGAATTAACGTGGCCAACGAGGCACCTTGCTGGGAGAGGTGTACAGGGTAATTTGGGCAGAAGCACAACTTGTCCGCTACTGATGTTACCCTACTTATAGAGTTTTGTTGAATTTCATGTAGAATGACGGAATGTATTAGGCTCTTCCAATCTAGAGGCATTGTAGAGTCTTTGGATAGAGCCGATCGTTTTATTTTTACAAAAATAAAACAAAAAAAGAAGAAAAATTGCTACGGCAATCCGTAGCAATTCTTCTTCATTCTTTTCTTCTTCTTTTCCTAAATGTAGCCCAGGCTACATCCTAAAAGGTAAAACCTACAAAACTACATCATAATCCATTTAGTTGCATATTATTTGTGTTAACCAGTTCTTGGGAAATCTAAAAACGCATTATCTCCATAACTTCACGCCTATATAACAATCTTCGTATTCATCAGTAGTCTCGTCGGATCTGGAAAACAATTTATATGTATAATTTCAATGATGACGTCATAATCTATGCAACAAAAAACAAACGTTTACAAAGAAACTTTCGTATTATTATGTGGCGGACACAACAGAACAAACGCACGAAACCGAACGCGCATGCGGGATCGTGTGTGCATCGTGAGAGTCTTCAACTTTTAACTAGAGATACCTTACTGACTTTTTACACTGTGCCCAGCCATACCCGACAAAAAGACAGACTGTCCGGTCCGAGGGTTGATTTGAAGGGGAACAAAAAGATGTAGCTTTTGAACTTAGCTTTGTTTTTAAAGCCTTAGATTGCAGGGTGGGGTGTACTAGAAACTAAGCTGTAATTTGCTGTGATTTAAGATTTTTAAATTTGTATTGATTTAATATCTAAATATTAATTGTATTGATTTAAAAACCTATGTCATATCTACGCTTCATCCCATCTTCTCGATTTTATCATCAAACTTCTCGGCAACGTGAAAAAAGCGCATCCATGCACATATTGTAAACACGTGGATTCTCGCGCTCGTCTCTTCCACAAACCTGCAAGATGTGGAATGATCTTCCTCCTGAGGGTTTTCCGCATCTACAGTATGGGGAGCTTCAAGAAAAGTATTAAAAGAGTCCTCTGTAAGGGCAGGCAACACACCGGCAATGCTTTCAGTGTTGCAGATGTTCAAACGCGACGGTGACCACTTAACATCAGGTGAGCCGCCTGCTTGTTTGCCAATCATATCATAAAAAAATTGAACAATTATAGATGTAAAAACTAAACTGTAACTGTAACTGTAACTGTGTACTGTGTGATGTAAACTGGTATAATTGTTTTTTTTTTTTTAGTGTTGCTCACCGGTAGCCAACTTTCAAATAGCACCCTGGTTCAAATCCCGATCATTACGCTCGCTCTTACAGCGGTGAAGGAAAACAGCGTGAGGAAACCAACATGTTCAAGAATCACACTATTCGTGAGCATGACTGTGTAATCCACCAACCAGCACTTGTCCGCAGCGTTGTGAACCCCCTACCCCCTACCCTAAAGTGAGAGGAGACCCGTGTCCTTCGAATGGAAATGAAAATGTAGGGGCTGGTGACGGATGACATTTTTTTTCTATGAATGCTGCGAGGTTCTTTTCTAGAGATGCTGCAAGTAATTTTTTTTTTAAGTAACGAAGGTTGTAAGGCTTATCTGCAAAGTTCGTCTAGGTAGGTACCACCGCTTTGCCAGTTATTCTGCCGCCAAGCAGTAGTGTGCAAGCACTACTGTGTTCCGGTTTGAAGGGCATTGTAGCTAGTGGAATTACAGGGCAGTAATCTTATTACTAGACAGTGTGAAGTCTCAGGATGATGTGCGCAGTGTATTGTTACGCAGAACTATATTAATTTAGATTTCGGAGTGATACTGCAATCTGTTATGGGCAGCCGTGACGCTTAACATCAAGCGAACGACTAGCTCGTCAAGTCATTCATATACGTTCAAAAAAGGTAAGGAAGTTTAATCCGTAAACGTATTGCTTTCACGACACTTCTCAAACTCCAAATAAGAAAATACACGCGAGTCGCTGCCAATAGGATCTTCCGAGACTTCCAAGAGACGTCAAAGATGATATCGCTGAGACGTCTAGAAGTGACAGTCACGGATCTGTCACGTCGCCGTCACCATCGCCTCGGTCATCGCGTCGCGCATGGGATGTTTTCTGATAAACACCTATTTGTTTGTTGATGAGGTTCACGTGTTACGATTCCCGTTATATAATTTTTTTGCTTATAAATTGTGTAAGTTTTTTTTTTTTACTAATTACTGCTTCTAGTCTAGATATACTGTAAGTTTTACTGAAGTCTACATAGGAACCTGACCTTATACAAAAATCCTCTAATGGCAAGTAGATATACAGAAAATGTTTAAACTTACTTAGTTATAATATTACGATAAAACTTCTTCAAAATTATTGGGAATTTGGTATAGTATGGTACACGCCTCTAAAAGAATCATCTAGTATAACTACCACGCCGCTAGCCCACTAGATGGGCTTTTAAATTATGCGATTTATTTTAAAAAATAAAAGTTTTCCATGAATATATATTTACTATTTACTTTAATTAATAACTCTCTACGTTTATAATATCCATAGCTCACTTCGACCCGAATTTTCATAATTCTCCCAATAACTCCCGCAGAAATCCAACTCCAATGATAGATATAGATCAGGCGAATGACACGCCGTCACATCCGTCACGCCCGGAATAGATGTGACGGATGGGCGCGTCAATAGACGTCAACATCGTCAGACGGGAACGTCTACAGACGACTATAGACGTCTTGAGAAATAGGTGTCTGAATAAAGCTGATTGATGAATTTGTTATACTGATGACGGCTTTATTTTATTGAACGGAGAATAAACTTCTCTATTGAGTTATAGTGATGGAATGTTCGAGATCAGAAAGTTTTTATAGAGTGACGATTGAAGAAATTGTCCTAGAAGGTGATGGATTAAGTTACATTTTAAGACTATCTTTGTGCTTGGCGGAGAATTGTAATTTTTTATATCCTAATGTTTACCGCAGGTGTGAAAATTGTGTTGAGGCGGGGGATACCATTAAGCGTATCTTGAACCAAACTACCGCTTTGCTAGTTAAGTTTTTCAGGAATGACATTCGTGTTTTTAAGTAGTGCACAACCTCTCTTGCTTTCAGTATTATTATTCATAACGAACGAACGGACGATAGTGAGTGCAGCTTCAACGTTCGCCTGGCTAAGGACAAATTTTCCACCTTTGTTTTCTACCATGACAAAAACAAACGACTTTCGCCAGTCACTCCATATCGCAGCAGAATGATTACATCCATCGCGTCTCATTATTCCCGATGATTACGGAAACTCCGTAATCACTAATCACATGTAACGGCCGCCTATCCGTCACAGTCGCGATTCCATCTGTCACGCGCGTGACGAACCGGAATATCGCTGCTGCCAGTGTGACGCTTATGAAGCGTGACACAAGAGCAACTTTCCAGTGGAACCACCGCATTAGCTTCGTCTTTGAAATCACTACACCAAACTAAATGAGCTCTGATAGTGAGGTGACTGCTAGAAGAGACGGGTCTAAGAAATTTGGACCCGTCTAACGTATGTCACGGTACATTATCGGAGCTTCTTAATTGAAGATAATAAGGGGAGACATGTGTCTTTGTCGTGTTTTTATGGAGTGTAAGAGAGGGATGTGTTTTGCTTTTTTCAGCTCTCGTTAGGAACTTTGGCTATTAATTTTTGTCAGTCATTTTCATTAGGTGTGAAAGGAAAACGACAACTTCGTCCCACGTATTTTGTTTGTTTTTTTTTGACGGTTTTTATATCTGCATTTTATGGAGCGGAAATAGAGGATGAGTACTTATGGTAATTGACGGGGATTTATTGGACACTATTAACGGATTATAGAAAATTAGAAGCGGTAAATATTGAGTTTGCATCGTTATAATTATAGTGTTAGAGAAAAAAATAACTTCATATTTTAAGACTTGGAAAGAAAATGCATACTTTTGATTAAAGCTATGTTGCTGTATACTACACACAAATGTTGATTGTTCAAAGTTTTCTTCATTTCTCATTCAGTGGCGTTATTCTATAAATGACGCATACTTGTTCATCCACCATTAGTTGACATTAATAGATATGGTCAAAACTCAACATAATAGTTAATACAATACATGGAAACCATCATTACACTCGCTGCAATACTGACGTTAGCTATAAGGCGAGACTTTATAAATCGCCTTTGTTCCAAGATCCCGTTGCCTGCCCACCTGCATCGCGCAATATCAATCCATCTGCTGCGACGTGGGGTGGCGGGTGACCCCACTTGTGGGGTGGGGGGTCCAGTGGTCCAAGTCGACGTCTTTGCCATGTTTAATTTTGTGCAAATGATGGGTGAGGACAGGTACTGACGGGTGATGTTTGTTAAGTTTTTGTGCAAATGGTGACAGGAAAATTTTAGCTTTTTGGTTTTGTAGATTCAGGTGACTGACACGTCATAGTCATCTAGACAGTAGTCATAAATTACCAGCCTTTTAATGCAAATTAGTTAACTATGGTTTTTGACGCAGACAGAAATAATATTTATGACCTTGTTAATTTATAAGAATGAGTTATATTTTCATAATTATGTTTAGTATGTAGAGATACCTGATTCAGGATTGGTTCAACCCGGTAAGATCTTCGGAATCCACCGTAATGTCGAAGTATTTATGATATTGTTTTGGATAATTTATGATAGATACAAACTAAGTTTATTTAAAAACTGAATTCAGTTTAGAGAACAAAAGTTATCTAAAATAAAAAAAATACATAAAAAAATTGGGCACTAATATAGCATTGTACTGCCTTTTACGTGGTATTAAAGTCTATTTTAGTATCTTCATTGCGACATACATAACACATTTTAAAACGCACACGTCTACAAAAGACGCCGCGGCTTTGCTCCTCAGCCCCCTTATTATCCGGGGGTGGGGGTCAATATGCACCCGCCACCCCACCGGGGTGGGTAGGTGTCACGTCACTGTCTCGGATCGCCGTCACGGCAGGCGTCTCGTTTGCGTCCATCGGACTACTTTTCAGGTTGATGCTTTGTGGAATAGAAAATACTTGGTTGTATATAATGATTTGAATTTTAATGTGATAGTTTTATATTTGGTAGTTCTGTTTTGGTGCAGGCTACGTCTAGGCAAGCACGCTCAATCATAGAGCACGTTATTTTGTAGCATAGACAAGACAGTGCTCAAAATTTTTGCCTATAGCAAATCAAAAAGGCTTTTAGGTACTGTTGTGTAATATACTACATGGCATGGCCCTTACTTCCTTCTTCCATTTGGAGAAGTGGTCAACCTAGTTGTCAGGAAGTGTCAGAATTTTTAAGATACTCGAAGGCTTTTAACTTAGTAACCGTTGTCCCATAACAACAACCAAGACGGAAGGCTTAATTCCCTCTGAAGCACGGTAGCGTTCAGTTTTACATACAACTTCCTGTAGGGGTCAACCATCCCCAATTCAATCAAATATGCCCGGAGCGTTGCTTTTTACCGATCAGTTATAAGAAGTGATGATAGGGTCACTATGAGCGCCAAATTTTGACAATGTAAATAATTACTGGTGGATAAGTAATTAATGCAATTTGCAAGAGTTGACACTTGCTGCTTTTGGTTCTTCGACTCCTAAAAAGCAAATGAAAACTTCTTCAAAATGGAAATTAATCAAATGGAAAACAAATTACTGAACTGTGCATATACTTAAGCTTCTAAAAAGCAGCCGTTCCCGTATATACGGTGCCGAATGCAATATATATTTTTTATTCCCGTATGCAATCGCTCCGTCTTGCCGGCAGCGGCAATATCAATCCATCTGCCAGGGGGGGGTTACGAAAGTACGCAGTAGTAAAGCTTGCGTTCTGGAGATCAGAACCTGGAAATTAAAAAAAATAAACAAGAACCTTCTATACTAATATTACAACAAGGGGTAAAATTTACTTGGTGAGTTTATGATTTTGTGAGTTTTATGAACGCGCTAGTATCTGGGACTGATACTTTTAGAATCGGATCAGTAGTCCCAGATTAATATCTGGAACTACTGATGGGTATTTACATTAATAGGAAGCTACATCATTTTTCAATGACATAGTCTATGTATTATTGTGATACAAGGTTCCATCTGTGGCTACTCTCGCTTAAAGTTACTAACCTGTGCAAAGCCAAAGCAGAAAACTTTATATGAAAAATCTGTTTATCTGTTTCTACTTTAGTACAATAATAAATGCATACAATATAAAATCGGTTAATAAGTGCACAATAAATGAAATGTAATACTAAAATTAAACAACTGAATTTTGTATGAAACCGTATAACTGTTTCCTCCTTACAGTGCCAGGGGGTCGGAGTGAAGGGGGTAGTGTCACGTCAGTGTCTTAAATGACTGTCACGGGTGCACTCGGCTCGTCTGAAGAACGGACGGACGGTCTACAATGCCGCTCGGTCTGAAACTACGTCGTTATTTGTTATTGTAGTGCGCTTCGGGTTTATGGACGTAGAGGGTACTAGGGGGCTGAAGGGGGGTGCAGTAAGGAGGCTATTAGAATTTGATAAGTTCCAGTGGGATTCTGACTTTGTGATTGAATGGCTCTTCGTCCGACTGGTTTCAGTTAGATGGAGATACTAACAATTTCATGAATTGAAAGAGAAAATTACAACCATGAGTCGTGAAATATCAAATTTCTTTTAATCGCTAGTCAAAAGTCTAAATTAAATTTTCACAATGCCTAATTAAATGTACGTAATTGAACGTAATAAAACTGCATGTATCTATTATGAACCCATGAGTATGTGAAACATTGTGTGAGTAATTATTTTTGTAGTGGAAATAAAGGCTTTTTTATTTATTTTAACTGAACTTAGGCGTAACCATGATACGCCTAAGTTCAATTTTCAAGATAATAATATTACTGTCATACACAACACTGTGTGTGTCTGTCTGTTATAGGTACCGTTTGGTGTTGAGACTTTGTGTCCGTGGGGACAGACCAAATGCTTATTTAATACTTATTTAGCACAATGAATCGGCATCGCTAATTCAACGCAGCAATGCTGTAAGCACGTTGCCCGAGCTACCGCGCCAGCCCACTACCACTGCTGGTAGTGGGCTGGCGCATTTAGACTGACTGTCTATTGATCAGCGCTGACAGTATACAGTCCAAATTTTTTTACAGTAGGTAGTAAGCAGTAGGTAGTTGACATGATTGTAATAGTTGGTTCAAAGGGTAACTTAGTTACTTCATTAAAAATTGTTAAGAAACGTTGAAGATTCATTCCTATCACGATTGAAGTCTAAATATAAACTAAAATTGCCAACTTCCATTCTCATTTCATTTCCAACTAGTCTCCCAAGTCTTATAAGTCTCATAACAGAAGCAAAACCAACTCGAAGATGTGTCAAAGTCTTAACAAAGACTCGTAACGTCAGTAAGGACAGAGCGCCGAACTAGCGCAACTTAAAACACAGAGACGTCACGCTGCCTGGTGCACTAGGGTTATCAACTAGCGAGGTGACGCGAGCGTCGCTGTCGTTGCCACGGCCTCAAGTTTGCGAGCCTCTGGAAATTTCACTCTAGACTTGCTCTGAAAAGATGGTACAAGTCAATGAAGAACGTAACAGTATAAAGGAGTAGTTAATACAAAAGTAAAACTCAATAGAAACATGCGTACGAACGAAAAATTGAATGTAGAGATAAGCAAATGCATGTAGGACCAACCAATGTGAACTTTGCTTGAGCTTAGCTATTGGAGCAAACAAATAAACATTAATTCATTAAAATTATATATGTATTGTTAATGTAAGTGAATGACGTGAGGAGCTAGTCGTTTGCCGGATGTTAAGCGTCACGGCTGCCCATAACAAATTGCAGTATCACTCGGTACTCTAAGTTATAAAGTTTCGCGGGCTAGTCTAGTATCACTATAACACTGCATATAGGGATAGTGATCCCTACTTACACCTCCATTCCTTTCCTAAAATATATGAAATGAAACTTCTTCTTGCATCTTCTATGTATATTTGTTGTTTCTTATACAAACTTCCAATACTAGTGTCACACGTCTTGACGCTACTGCTGCTCAACGAGAATTAACTGCTTTTTCGACTTTTTCGTAATGCCTGGACTCCCCCCCAGCAAACTCAATATTCCTCAAGCGGAACCATCCATGATTGGCTGATGATACCAACACTACCAACCTACCAACCAATCATCGCCCATCTGACAGTTTGCCAACCAACATAGTATTTTTGAACATTCTACCAAAGTCAAAAACACGTCTTAATATTTAAAAGTAAGAGTTAATTAATAAATTTCACGACTTATGTATAATTTTCACGTACATTACTTAGGTAAGTACACTACAAAAATCAACATAGTGGTATTTATACACTATTACTTGATATGCTCAACATGGAACACTTTCAAAAGGGCAAGCAATGTATTAGAGACACACACACACACATACACACATGTGTGTGTGTGTGTGTGTGTGTGTGTGTGTGTGTGTGTGTGTGCGTTACATATATTCATAGGCTACGGTGACAATTTCCCATCAGGTGAACTGTAGTTATATGCTTCTTGCGCTTATTACACCAACAGCCCGAAGACGTTCACTGCTGAACATAGGCCTCCCCCGCAAAGCGCCACTTTGAGCGGCTGCTCGCCTCCTGTATCCATCGGCTCCCTGCGGTTTTCACCAAGTCGTCGGGCCATCGAGTGGGGTCCCGCCTACGCTGCGTCTTCTGATTCGTGGTCGCCACTCGAGAACCTTTCTACCCCATCAGTTGTCAGTTACTATTAATTACTTAAAAATAATTAATATTCTTGATAGCATGACCATTAAGAAACGGAAATATCATTGTGATTGTGATTCTTTTTTCGCCAATTCAAGTTCGCCATCGTTCATCCCTTACGCCGCGTTCTGGGAGTCAGTCCCGTCACGTCAGGGCTGTCTCTCGCGCGATGACAGCCCACGACTGAATTGTTCCGCGGTAGTTCTGACACGCCGCTCCGTCTTAGTTTATTCTAGCTGGCGGGATGTTATTGATTGTTCGATGCGCCAATTTCATCAAGTTATTAGTGCGGTTTTGTTGTTTCTGAGAGTTGCCATGAAAATTGCATAATGAAGAGTTTCTTTATAATTCTAAAAAAATATTTAAATTTTCTGAGGTTAAAATTTCACAATAGAAATGCCATTTCCTTGTATGACATATATTATATACCTTGTTTTTTCTTTCGTTCGTAAAGTTCTTTTTAAAGTTGGAACAGACTGGTGCGGTAGGCAAAAAAATAATAAGTAAAAAAAAATTAAACAGTGTTTATTTTCGATGTCAGCGACCCATGATAAAATCTGATTGGAAATGAAACAGAACAAGTTCAAGGCGCGAGTGACACTGTGTCTGACAGCGTGTCACTGTCTAGCGATTTCTCTTTATTTGTGTTTCCAAGCTCACTCAGTTGGCTCGGACAGTGCAGGAGATAAAGTTTTGATGTTTATTTCATTTATTTAATAATCATCAGCAAAAATATATTAATAAGAGATATCCCTGCACCCTTTTAAAAGCATGAAACTCCACATAGAATAGAGAGATTCAATGACAAGACTTATCTGTCACTGTTAAGTTGTCACCGTCATTTGATTTCGATAGGAAGGAAGGCATTCGAAGTTATTTTGTTTTATGAGGTTTTATGATTTAGACCTGTGTTCAGCAGTGATCTTCCGGTTGGTGATGAGATTATGCACAGACTGCATACAATTACTTAATGTTGCAAAAACCTTCGTGCTCGTGAGGTCTATCAATCGCAGAACTACTAGTAAATAAATTGCCTAAACAAATAAGGCTTTTGAAGGCAAGTTTTTTTTAGCGCAAACTATCAAGTTGAACAGAAATTATTTTTTTTACTGTTTCGGTAGGTCCATTGCACTGCACTTTAATTTTTCCTTTTGTTTTCTTATTTAATCTTTTAAGGACCTCTTAAAAAGGTCTTTCCCATCGTAGTACCTAATAGTTTTTTAGAAAGGGTATTATTTGGTGTCGTTGTCGTGGATGGTAACTCAATGGTTACCACAAAGAGTAGCGAGCTTAAACCATCAGCAGTTTCAATTATTCTTACTGTAAAATGGTTATTCATTTTTGACAGTAAATCTGATTGAATATGAAACAGAGGATGTCAAGCAACTGGCACCTGCGTCTGACAGACGTGTCACTGTCTCAGAAATTCACTGATTTTACGTCTCCAAGCTCACTGACTTGATTCGGACGGTGCAAAATCTGAGAGATTATTGTAGTTTATAGTAAACTTTAGTTTAATAAATAAACGTTATTAAAAATTACCTTTTTATATATAGAGGTAATATATTCACGTTAAAAGATTATTTTGACCCAGGCCTTAAATGTAGATTAATAATGGCATCGTTAAAGTTTATGACAATGTATTCCTTTTTCATTATTTAAAAACGTCCGGGCAACATTATAATATATTCACATATAACTGGACACGTCCATTATTAACGAATTAGTTATTTGTTTAAAGACATAAATAGTCATTTTTTGTTACCAAAAACTGACATTTGAATACACAATCAATAACGTTTATAGTATTTTGTATAAAATATATGTTAAATATTGAGGATTATTATGCAACTTTATAGGAATTTGTCTAGTTGAATATCGTGAATAATGTGAATAACAATTATAATTTACACAATTAAATAAATCAATTAAGATAAGATATTTTTATGTTTTTTTTTTGCTACACGTATCATGTTTCTGTTTTAAATACTCGTTTAAATTGAATAAATGACATGACACATGTGTAATATTTGATCAGGCAAGCCAATTATTTATAACTTCAATAAATGTAGACGTCAGTTAGATGTTTTGAAATGTTAAAGTAACAACGGAACCCATAAAATAAGCAATTTATGTGAAATTCGTTGCATATTTTTTCATTAAACCTACAGTTTTTGAATTAGATATGACGTTAGAACCCGCATTACGCGTCAAGAGAAACCTTCGTGAACTGTGGTTAAAAAGTAGGTGATACATAGCTATTTTAACAAAAAGATTTTAAACTATTAATGGTCACTAAATAAAAAATATTCTGATTTGTTAGTGATTAATTACAAGTGTAATAGTGATGGCCATATAAATCGAAAGTGATTAGGTACATTACTACGAGTACTGCAGTCATGTCAACACAAATTTTTCGCCACATGTACCAGTCATGTTTTTTACATGTTATAAAATTCAAACCAATGGATGCAAGAAGCGAGCAGCCTCTCAGAGTGGCGCTCTCTTGGGGAGGCCTATGTTCAGCGGTGGACGTCTTTAGGCTGTTGATGATGATTATGGTGAAAATCTTACATTTTTTATTCATGAAAATATCAACTGTCTACATGTAAATCATTATTGATTGGGCATGACAAGTCGTCACGTCACTTGAGCGCAGACGGCGCAAGGAACTTGCTTTAATGCCACTGGAGACGTTTTCCAGCATTCAACTCAGCCCAGTGGAAAGCCTAAGTTTACCAAGGAAGTTTCTAAAGCCAATCATAAAACTATGTTATATGTATGGGTCTCAGTTTTTAATTACGTTGTGGAATTACCGTTACAAAGTGTCGTTCTCTGGGGGTGGCCTATGTTCAGCAGTGGACGTCTTCAGGCTGTTGATGATGATGATGATGATTACCGTTACATTAGACATTTACATTTAAAGTGCACTTGCTACTTTTGCTTAGAACTTCGTGGAAATACGATATCATGAGCTCTTCAAACCGAAAGAGCTCTTTGACGTGGCAGTCAAAGAGCTCCCTTTGATGGTTCAAAGAAGTTAGCTTTTTGAATCTGGATCCTAGATCAGAAGTAGGGAAAGCCTCTTAATATTTCGTTGCATTACTATTACCTTCACGTCCATTCATTCATATATTCCATGATAAAAGTGCTTATTGTATTAATATACAATGCATTTTTTAAACCTTGAATTTAAAAGCTATATGCCTTTCAAACTGTGAATGTGACAAGGTAGCAAATCAAAACCACATTGCATTTTCCAGTTGCAGTGCGAGCCAGTGTTGTGGGCGTGCCAGAGACAAGTTGTCACGTCAATCGAGTACAGACAACTCGAACAGTGTCTAAGCTTCATACAAGTGCGATACTGCACTGGCTCGATTACAATTTTATTATTAGTAGGTAGAAGCTACATTTGATAATTTATGAAATTGTAGTTGTATTTTCATAATCTTAATATTTATACGTAAATGTAAAATTGAATTAAGTTGGTGGCTGTGTAGCTGTGAATAAAACTGTTTATCTGTCGCATACCACAGAGTATAATTATTAAAAATAAGGCCAATCTATATTGTGTTATGTATTATTAGCACCCCAATGATAAAATATTTTACTGTTTCAGTGAACGTATTGACAAATAAATAATAATAAATAAATAAATAAATGAATATGTAATTTATTAACAAAACACCCAAAATAAAGAAAAGATAATAAATATGCTGACAAGCTGTAAAAAGATATTGAAATCTGTAGTATAGTACAGGAAAAAATTTTGACGCCATTTTAGTAACTAGGTATATGGGCCATAGTTTTCAGAGGTTTTCAGAGGATTGCGTCTAACAAGGTTTCTTCCTGGTGTGTGTGTTTTGTTTGTGTTTTATTTTTAAAAAGGTGTTAGTATCTCCACGTAATATAGAATCCATATAAGTTTAGCTACTGTCTTAACACTGCACTGCGCAAGATGCAAGAAACGCTACACTAAACACTTTCAAAGGCTACAACCCGTCAGAGAAACTGGATACTTTGCAGATCAAACAGATCTCGCAATAAAAAAAAATAAAGGCTTAAAACTTATGTCAAGCAAGATTCTATTGGACTTTTCAAAGTTATGATTATAAATATACGTGTTACTATTCAAAACTAAAGGTGCAACGTGGCTTCAATCACAACTTTTGCGGTTTTCTGCGGGAATGGAAACATGGGATGTCGATCTCCATAGTATAAGCAAATTGTATGCAAAATGTCTTTCAAATGGAGTCAGTCGTTTTTGCGTGAAAGCTATACAAATATAATAAACAAACAGATATTACTCCAGATGTTCTTCATTATCTAATATAGTAACCCAACTCTCAATTATTATGCTACAAAAATCAATTAACCCTAAAGGGTTAACTCCACCCCGCACCCTTTAACACAAAGACATATCAAAGAAGGTCCTCGTATGCACTTGATCGGACGTTGCGCTAACATGACGCCGTCAATCGATTGGGGGTAAAGGTGGGGGTAGGGGGAGAAGAAAGCTTTAAAAACAGAGCCAACGTCGGCGTCTCCGCGACGGACCAAATACGTCCCCGATCGGCCGTCGATTACGGACGAGCTGCATACCCGGAGGACTGTTCGCAGACAAATGAGCTGCTAATTAAAAAAAGGAAACATCCAAAATATGTTGTAAAGTTTCGAAAGCGGTGGTGGCCGAGCGGTAGCATGTGCACTTTGCAAACATACGGCACCGGGCTCGATCCTCGGCCCTGCAACAATGACTTATCTATTAAGTTACGTGCAGTTTGTGATGCCATCGCTCCGTGCCTCGGAGAGCACGTTAAGCCGTTCGGTCCCGGTTGTCATAAGAACATCTATGGCACTCGTTACGGGTAGTCAGACGCCTGATAGAATCTGACGCCTTAGCCATCCCTGTTACTAGTTCCTTATGGGTTGCGAGGTCAGATGGCAGTCGCTCCTGTAATTCTGGTAGCTCGCCGCTACAGGTTGGACTGGGAGCCGACCCCAATAACAAATGAGAAAAGGTAAAGAGGATGATGATGCTGTAAAGTCTTTGATTATACAGCCAAACTCAAAGTGTAAAGTTTAGTAATACGAACGTGTGTCGTATTTATCAAAATATCATCGTGTTAAGCATTTTACGTGTCAGATGTTCTTACACTGCACCAAAACAGGGTTTCTATTTTTAATTTATTTATGACGAGCTTTCTTAGGTTTAGTTAAAATCGAAATGTCAGTTACTTTGTGAAATTACTATTTTATAGTGACTAATAGTTTTGCCCGAGGCTTGTACAATACACATCATCCTCAAACCTTTATTAGTTAATTATAATTATTTCGTAATGTCTAAACTACTGACTGTTATGCAGGGGCCTCATGAGTCGAGCCATCAACAGGTCCACATACAAATTTTCCCGATAGACCCATGACACAAGAGATATAGTATGTACTCTCTGCGAACTATTCTTTCTTGGATTTGTCGGTCTACTTGACATTGGCAGAATTGTGGTGGGATGGCAACGTCATCGAGGTCATTAACCAAGAGTTGAAGTTTAGTATGTTTGTAAAATTAATTATTAATATAATTTTTCTATTGGCTATGTAAGTGGTCAATTAGCTCATTAAAATCAGCCGGAAGACATCCACTGTTGAACATAGGCCTCTTCCATAGAGCGTCCCTTTGATGAGCGGCTGCTCTTACATCCACCACGGCTTGACCACGGTTCCACGGTTTTGACCAGATCTTCGGGACATCCAGTGGGGGCCTATCGCTGCGTTTCCCGTTTTGCGGTCACCGCTCGAGAAACTTTCTTCCTCATTGGTTGTCAGTTTTGAGAGCGATGTGGCCTGCCCACTGCCATTTCCAATTTTAGTTTTAAGAGCTACATCGGTGACTTCAACTCACCTTTCTCATTGGAGATTTAATTACATAGAGTATCTAACACAAACTTTTCTGCGCACCGTACTCAGCAAACAAACACGGCAACACACGAGTATTGGTAATACAACATTCGTTATTTTTCGCCACCTTCCCGTTCCCGCGTATTGATTAGTGCTGATTGCTGCGAGGGTGCAGGAGACTTGAACTTTTTTGATGACTGTACCATTCACTTTAAGAATGGATTGATTACTTTTTTCTTTGATTGTAAGAGGGTTGAGGTTTTCGTTGCATTTTTAATCAAGTTTAAAAAAATAAGTATCTATGTTAAAAATAAACTAAATAATACGAATTAATTGTACCTAATCATCAAGTGGCAAGCAGCCGTTCAAAATTGCACTCGTTAGTGGAGGCCTATGTTCCGCAGTGGACGTTTTCAGATGATGATGATGATGACGAACTAGTATCATTAATTCTGTTTCTCATCTTTTTATAAATGATATGACTCATGATTGTGTATTTTGGGTTTTAGTTCTTCACATGCATATTTAAAACCTTTAAAATTTCATTGAATACCATAATTCCAAAATATATACACTTCTATATAAACTCTTGGTTTCCAAAATTTAAAACTAAACGCAAATAACTAATTAGCAGCTAATTTCGTGTACAAACAGGAAAACCGTCTTTTTGTAAAGTGAGCCATCCGATATAACGTGGCTCCTGTAAAAGACAATTTTAGGGACCAACTTTGTCACGAACTAAAAAAGCCCGGAAAAGTAGTAAAACGGAGGAAATGCAGCTTATTACGGAGCGACAGACACACAGAGAAACAACGAAACTTGTCTCGGTCGACAAACTTTATAAATCAAAACTGTTAAGCAACTGCAACAACAACAACAACTTTGCAACCGTAGAGTCACTGTAGTTGCAGTGCCTTGACACGTGGAGCTATATTAAGACTATAATCCATGAGAAGAAAAAATTTGAATCAAGAGCAGAATTTGAACCCACATCCATCTATCCCTGAGACGGAACATGAATGGCTTCAAAATTTTTCTTTTACAAAATGGAAAAGAAAGTGTATTTTTTTTGTTGATTACGAAGCTGTCGATACTGCTATAAATTACTGGTAAAAAAAAAACTTTCTATACAAGAAAGAGGATTGTTTCAAGTCTTTCATGAAAATCACAAGGACTTTTTCAAATTATCATTACACCCAGTTGTAAATTTTGTCAAATTACATCGACAGCCGAAAGACGTCCACTGTCGCCTCTTGGTTCACTGTCGCATTTTTTGTAAATGTAAACGAAACATACACAATTGAAGTCTCAGGAATCTCAGGATGACGTGCGCAGTGCAATGTCACGCAGAACTATACTAATTTATAGTTCCGAGTGACACTGCAGTATGTTATGGGCAGCCATGACGCTTAACATCAGGCGAACGACTAGATCATCACGTAATTCATTTACATAAAAACAATTACGTAGCTGGTAGTGATATTACATAATTGAGTTCACAGAAAAGTCACCTAACTCATCACCAAGGTAAAATTTGCGTGATTCTGGCCTTCGAGTTCGAACGTTCGAAGGGTACCTGAATCGCACTGCAGTTCAAAAATACCCAAAACCAGTAAGTTTTAGTCCTATTCAGCAATATTAATTAAGGTTATTCACTATGCCAGTGACTGTAACTGGTAATAACTAGTTTGGAATGTTTCACGAGTATTTCTTTAGGTTCGACAGTTTGCCAGGCAGGCGGTGGTGACGGTTTGTGGTTCAAACGACAAAATTGCAGCGAGTTTATGTAGAGAATAATATGACAACACTGATTTTCAAATGGCACCGTAATTTTTATGGGCGGCCGTGATATCAGATGAACGACAAGCTTGTAACGTAAGTCGTTTACATATAAAAGTACCCTACAATTGCATGAATTCGAACATATTATTTAAAATTTAAAGAGAGCAAATTGTTTCTGTAAAATAATTAGTAAGAATATAATTATAAAAGTAGGTAAGGTTTTAGTAAATATAAGTACCTACCTAATTATCTGAAGGATAATTTAGATAAAAGTATGGTTAGCAAAGAAAGTGTGAGAGAATGAGCTGCACACGATGAATGCCGACTTCGAGATTACCATTGAAAATATCCTTCACAGTAATTGTCATTGGGATAGCATAGGTAATAGTAGCTTCAATTGCCATTGTAAATTATTGAACGTAACTATACTGTACCGTGTGTAATAGGTTAATTCTAGGTAGGCGTGCTCCACCTTCTACCTCATCATCACTTACCATCAGGTGAAATGTAGTCAAACGCTAACACACCAAAAGTAAAAAAAAACAGTGATCAATGTCTATAATAATTGCTGTAAGTATATCGTCCATGACTGCTTCTCAGCTAAAATATTTCCCGCTAAAATGTTACATCTTAGACCACCCATTTTACCCTCGCTTTTAAATCGCGAACTTTTCGTCGTTTTAATTAAGTTGACGTCGCAGTTACAACTGTGTTGATTTGTTACTCGCAACGTTAGATGCATTTCTTGAGTTCGCTCACTCGCTTCGCTCGCTCAATATGACCGCGTTTGCTCCATTCACTCCTCAATTCATCCACTTTCGCCCAAACTCTATTGACTGGTGTTAAATTATTGAACGATTAACTCAAAAGTTTTACTTTTAATGATCTAAAAAACAAAATGTGTTCTCTTTAAACAATAAAAGTAGAGATGGGCCAGAAACGACTATGTTAAATTTTTATTTTATAAATATTGACTTTTTACTTTTATACTTGTATTCAAAACAAGGTTTTAAAATGTTTCAAAAATAATTATTAAGTAAGTCAGTTCAAAATCGTATTGCAAACAAAATATGTATAATATTATTTTTTTATTTATCTGGCCACCTGCTGTTCTATAGTATTTGAATCTCTGCCAATAGGTAGCACTGGCGTGGGCACGCTATTGAAAACTACCCGCAACTTTGTTGAAGTTATATAATTAGTGCCAGTAATTAACTGAGGTTAATTACAATATTCTCATTACAGGCTGATTAATGATTAAAATGTCAGAAATTTCACTACGCACTACAAAATAGATTTTGTTAGTTATAATATTGATTGACAGACATAAAAAATACGATACTGTCAAAATTTCTTTAAGGTGGAACGTTACACTGGCGCGGGAAATTCAAACTTTCTTGTGTTCTGTTGCCAATAATAGCTTAATTACTCAACGTGAATAAATGAAAACTAATTTTGCGCAAATAAATATAATGTATCAATAAATTACAATTAAAAGTATCACCTAGATATTATTGGTTTAGCGACAAATGGCAATAGACTGAAAAATTAAGAAGAAAATTGTTTATTGCCATTTGTCGCTAAACCAATGATATCTAGGAGATACTTTTAATCGTAATTTGTTGATACATTATATTTAATTTCGCTAAATTAGTTTTCATGTAATCACGTTGAGTAATTAAGCTATTATTGGCAAAAGAACGCAAGAAAATTTGAATTTCCCGCGCTAGTGTAACGTTCCACCTTAAACTCAATATTTTCGTGTTTGACATAAGAAAAGAGACAGGTAAAGGACTGATGGCATTAAAACCATACGATTATTATGTGAGTAAGCCTAAATAATAGTCTAATGTCCGTCTGCACTAAAGTTTGACAGCCCCTAAGTTCGCACTTATCACTTTATGACGTACCTATTACGCATTTGGGTATATCCTAGAGAAATTGCAAACTTGAGCTTTCATACTTTAGAGCAGACGGGCCTAAAGATCCAAAGTTCAAAAACTAAAAAAAAACTGTAAAAATATGAACCTTACAGTTTGAAAATTTCATGTTCTTATCATCATCATTATCATTATCAACAGCTGAAGACGTCCGCTGCTGAACATAGGCTTCCCCCAGAGAGCGCCACTTTGAGCGGCTCCTCTCCTCCTGCATCCATCGGCTCCCCGCTTATCTTATATTATAGCAAGTCTTAATTAAGAAAATTGGGTAACACATACATATTTCTATTTCTGAATACTGTTCAAATATCAAGAAAATAGACAGGAATACTAATTAAAGACTCTAACTGGATACTAATAAAGACTACGGTGTATTCTAACTTGAACTGACACTAACGCGCGACTATTAACCAGCGAAATGTCGAGGTTTTTTTGCTTCGAAAGAAGTACTTTTCACGTTTTTAACCCTTCCCGTATCAATGTGACAGATTGGACGGGAACTACTTAGAAAGTTACTTGGATTTTAGAACCGAAATCGTGTTCGGTTACTTTGGTTATTTGAGGTGACAGTTTAGCTGCCTGCGATTCTGTCCGCTTTAACTTTTGGATTGCTTGTTCGTCTGTACTATATATACTGCGTATGTAAATGATCAGATCTCTAAAATCAACTTTACCAGTGGCAGATATATATACCTATCTACCTACTTATTATTTGTGACATTGGATATAACAATTGGTGGGGCATCGTTTTTTTTACGTATCTAGCGTCCTCCAGAGTTACAGAATGTCCATAGACGACGGTGACCCCTTAGGTACCATCAGGTGGACTGTGCGGTTGTTTGCTACTCAGGGTATGAAAAACATGGTTTCGCTTTCACCCACAAAGCCAAAGGTTCTTCACAAAAAAGACACTAACCCTCACAAAGTTAAACGAAAACTTGACTCTATGAAGCTCATTAATATTCAAGCGACAGAAGACGCCAAATTTAACACCAAAAACATCTGCGTTTTTCCTCAATCCCTTGCCGCCATGAATATAACATACTTTAATTAACACTCACAAAAAACAGTTTGACCCTTCCAGAACTCCAAAATAACTAACTTACCGAAGACATAACCCGAAATTGGATGGCTGTACGGGCGTCCTCAACGCGGGCCGTTCATAAATATTTTAAAAAGTTGCCCTTAGAACAACCCTATCAGTGATCTCTTAACCCCGAAAAGGCGCACGTACACAGGACGACGATATTAGATGGGCAGGTAGGACCAATATTCGTTGAATCCCATCACGGTATTGCGAAAGAAATCAAATTAGATATACAATAAGCGGGATAGTGGTCCGATTTACATAAGTATCCTCGCTATTCGGTCGGTTGATACAAGATTGCGGCTGGGTAACAATATTGGCCGTGTTTACAGCCACCGTTGTCGTGACTTGGCGGCCCCTGATGTGGATACACCGATTTGTTTTTTCGACTCGATACTATTTTGCATCGTAGGTTGTTTGCGATTCAAGATGGGTGCGACACCTGGACGGTATTACATTTGGATTAGGTCGCATATTATACGACAAAATTGTATGGATACTTTGATTGTATTTGGCATGTCTCATCTTTTTATGAAACGCTACGTTTTTTAGTATAAATAGAAGTACGTTATAAATAGGTACCTATACATACGTCTAAAATAAACTGGGTAAAAATCATAAGTGCTAGTTCTGTGATCTTGTTAAATCCCTCTGGAGGTAAAAAGTAGTAATGCTAATATAGACATCTAACAAAATGATATACCAAACCAACGCTAATAAAATAAGTCCACTCCTCACCATCGAACCCTCAGCAGCCCTTTTACTAACCCGGAAATCATTCCCGACTCAATAAAATTTTAAACGATAATAACTAACATTACAAGAGGTTATCCCGAAATTCCTGAAACTACCACCGGACCCCCATTTCGATGATAGTTTGGGAATCCATGCAAATCCACTGGTTCGTATTAAATAATACATAAATAGGGGATGGAAATAAAATGTGTGATAAAATTGGAAGACCCGGGGTGTTGTAAAATTGGCGCCCAACGTGGGGCTAAGGTGACGCGGGACAGACGTGCGATTTTAAGGAACGGTAGTAATAATACTTTTTAGCAGTCAGTTTCAAGGTTAATTAAGTCCATTATGGTTTTTGTATGAAGATATATTTGATAGAAATTTAAAAAAAAAAGTTTTTTAAATGGGTTTTTTCTGTAGATTGAATACGTCTATCAATATTTCGTTCAAAATTAAAGTCGTAAATAACTTTCCAAAAGCAAACATAATTCCATCTAAACAGCTACTTTCACTACAAAAAAGTTTCCAACCACAATTTTCTAAAAGAAATCCAACCATCAACATAAATATACCCTCTGAATTTCGCATCAACCCTTCAACGTAAAATCGCGACCGAAAAATCTCCCGTCTATCCCGACTTCGGACACTATCTTTCGATGCGGCATTCCGACCGATATTAAATCCACTTCATCCTATAAAGAATTCCAATGGACTCCCCCATGGTCCCTTGTTCCGGAATGTACCTATTGCTCTGTACCTATTTATTTGAAATACTGGGTCTTAAACTGGATAGAAAGCTCTAAGTTTACTTTAAGGTGCTTTGAGGAAGAGAATTCCCCTTTTTTTAATCAATAGTATTATTCTTGCAATAAATAAATATTAGAATCTAGGAATTATTTATAACTAGTAGCGGCCCGCGGTATCACCTGCGAATAAAAAGAATCCGATGTGTTAATCTAGCATACAAATCTATCTGCATCCAAAATTTCATCAAAATTGGTCCAGTAGTTACGAAAGTTTAAGCTGATCGTCCAACGCCTGCTAAACTAAGTTAGTTTGGGTTTTTAATCAGTAGTTAAGGTAGCCAATGGTCAAAAATTCTAACAAATTTTGACCATTGGTTAGAATTTGTTTAAGTAACAAACAACAAGTAAGACGGAACAAACAGACCTACAAACTTCTGCATATATATAATAATTATTAGTGTGATGTAATTCAATAGAATTGTCCTAATTTTTTGTTTTATTTTGTTCCAGGTAAGAACAAACTCGACACATCCTGTACCTGTACCTGACCTGTATCTGTGAGCACAAATATAGTAAGAAAATAAAATTATTCAATACTTTTCAGTTTTATTTGTAGTTTAACAAATTAAAGACGAATTCAAACACTATGGAAATCGTCTAAGTTTAAACTATAAGGTAAATTAAGTAATACTTTAGTTGACTCTTAAAAGTGCATCCGTTTTACATTGCCGTCTACTTGACAAGAACAAGCAACCAGTTTTAGGAGTATAATTTCCGTCAACTTTAAAATTGGCCCATTATGTAGTTGTTATGGGCCAAACGCAATAAATTAAAAAAAAAACTCTTAAATACTCTTTGGTTATGGGCGGCCGTGACGTTTAACACCAGGCGAGCGACTACTTTGAGACTAGCTCGTTACGTCATTTGTTTACACAAAAAAAATAGTAGAACAAAGACTGAAATATGAAACCTACATGATACAATGTTGCACCAAACTTTATCACAAAACCTCTCCCCAACCCACGTGTGAATCTAATTAGGCAGAACTCTTATCAGGCCACACCTATTCCGGGGCACGGCATGTGCTTATTACGTACATATCCGCGGGATCATGGATCCCGGGATCCCGGGATGATTGGCAATCCCGGGATAATGCGCCAATTTTAATAGGATCCCGGGCCTTGATAAGTTTGCTCGGATTGCGATACAAGCTAGTGTCTTCAGGGACGCGCTCGAATGGTACCTGTTACTAGGTTCATTTATAGATTGGTGTGGATACTTTCACACCTACCTACTGAAAGTCATTTTTTTTAAATTTATCATTCGTATCAAATTTTACATGGTCTTACGTATTAGCATCAGTCAACCTCGCAGAGGTTTGTCTTGGCGCTAGGGGTCCTCTAAGAAGCTAGAAAAAAACCTAATAATTATCATTACTTAACCATGCTATTTTACACTCACTTGTGTAAGTAAATGAGTGTACAATAACACAGTGGTAAACAAGCTCATAACATTGTTTTTAGTTTTAGGTAGAACTTAGTTACACATATATAGCTAATAATTATAATGCGGCAATTGACGAAAACCCAACGACAGCGCAGCGATTCGAGTACGTCATGGAAAGATAATCTAACGCAGATGGACGCTGAAAGTATGACAGCTGCTATTACACATGAGGTATTTTTTTAACAGTATCAAAATCATTCGTTCCAACTACGTGAGGTGCCGCGGCCATTTTGATATTTTTTAATAAAACATCTTTTCGTTTGCACTCTTCACGCTTTAATAAACATCAATAAATGATGTACTATCATGAACTCAATTTATGCTAATGAATTAAATTGCATCCTGTACTTTTATGGGTAAAAATTGAGATGGAGTTGACAAAAATCTTCAAATCCAGCGGGAGTTTGCCTTTGACACCCCATCACCCTGAAACTGGCCGCCGTCTGCTCGCGACAGGACTTGGACGGTACATTTACATATGACGATGTGATTTTTTTTCTTCAGGACAGGTAGCGTTTGACCGCCTTTCACCTGATGTTAAGTGATAATAATGGTCGATGACGGCGTCATGAAACTGGCTGTCAAGCCGTAACTACCCTCCTTCCTTTGCAATAGATTCTTATGTAGCTAGTAGCGGTAGCTAGCCAAACGAGCACGAGAAAGTGTTCTACCACCATTGGTAAAAGATGAATGATGAAAGATGATTTCAGAAAGTTAGGGAAAATTTGCAATTGCTCAATAATAGGCAAAATACAACGTAAAGAATCGGCGCTTTCGGAATTAGACCCAAAACAATTGCTGTTTATTGTAAAACAACTTTTTTAAACTACTAAATATTATTACTACTTTGCCGTGTGGTCCCGGTTTGAGGCCGTCTGGTTTGCGAATAGGACCACCCCATCTCGTCCCGTGGGTGACATAAGAGCCGGCTAAAGGAATATCTAGGGAATGAGGCAGCAACATTTCCCTCGGTACATTAAAATCTTCTGCGATCACCAAGCCCTACACTACCTACACCTACCCATTATAAAACCTTTGGACTGTATGGATTGTATACTGTCTACAAATGCCTTGACAACTTGGTTTCGAAAAAAGTATAGTGTCCGAAATTAAATGCTAAATCTAAATAAAATATTTCGTTAGAGGCTGCAATAAAATAGTATATTTAATTTAAGGTTGTAAAGGTAATGAAGAAGCCACATGACTAATAAGTCACTTGCTATTCGGATTGTACGCCACCATTGAAACGAATGCAATAGCTTTGAAGATAACTACGGATGAAGTGACTACCCACACTTTAAAGAAAACTTAATCAAACAAAAACAAATCCTTACGAAACGTCGTCAAGTGTAAACACCCCCATGGAATCACCACAGAAAGCCTCCCTTATGAACTGACGGACTGTCCACGTCTGTGTTATATCCCCGGGGTGTAGACAGGTGACGGAACAGGGTGGGGGGAGGGGGAGCTTATAATTGGGTATTAACTGATAGAGGCTGTCACTCATGTGGTTAGGAATTGAATGGATTCAATTAACTTTTCATTTAAATTCCGAATTGCATTTTATGATCGGGATTTAAATTTATTTAGTCAGGGATATTTTCGAAGGTTTAAAAACTTTTTTGTTATTCCTAAATGTTTTTTTTTTCATTAGTAACTACTTACATTTATTCGATGTTAGTACCTACCTAAGGTACATACTTGTAGTGTTTGTCTGGGAATTATTTTTAGTAAAAAAAAAAAAACTTTTATTTCAGGTTTGTCACTCATAATTGTATTGTGTTAAAACAATAAATAGTGTTATGGCTGTTAGTTTAGTACGCCCATGATTTTTGAAAAAAAGCTAGGTATTGTTTTATTTGATGCGACCATATTATTATAAAAAAAAACATCTTTTATTCATCGTAGGTAACAAACTGAACATCGCTCGTAGAACTGTCGGGTTACTCTCCAAGTACCAAAATCTCCGAGGCCTCCGTCCCGGAGGACAACGAATACACCGATGGGGAAGAAAGGTTCTCGAGTGGCGACCACGAATCGGAAGACGCAGCGTAGGCCGGCCCTCTACTAGGGGGACCGACGATCTGGCAAAAACCGCGGGGAGCCGATAGATGCAGGAGGTGAGCAGCCGCTCAAAGTGGCGCTTTGTGTTGTATGTTGAGCAGTGGACGTCTTCGGGCTGTTGATGATGTCCAAACTGAACGTCACTAAACTACTATACATATACCCAAAATATTTGACTACCTTCTTACTTTTATCCATTGCAACATTACTCACAAAATTAGAAAAGATAAACCCTTGCTCGCCCTCGCGATAGCACGTCCGAGTCTGGCATAAAGGCGCACGCACACTAGCACCCGGTCCGCCAGGCCGGAACCGTCCCCACGGAAACGGTATTAAAACTTTTGAGTGATTTCGCTCAGTCAAACGGTGCAAGACGGGCGAGATCCGGCGCGCCGCTCGGTGCCCATACGTTCTGTGTTTATGGGGACAGTGATGGAGACTGTACTGGCTCTGTCTCAGTTGTGTACGTAAAGTTTCCTTTTTTATTTGCATCGGGGCTTACATAAATTGGACTGTTCAGTTGTTTGTGTAATGTATTTTAATATAGACATTTCGATTTGGAATAATTTGATAACCTTAATTCTTAAAATCAACTTTTAGTTAGAACGTAAAAAATGTAGGTTCCGTAAGTACAGCATAATAATTACAAATATATCTAAAAACTGGTGGATGTAATTCCATAAAAATAATAATATTGACTAGTTTCAATAATAAAAATATGGATCATAATATTTGTAATAAAATACTTATATTGATTTGATTTTATTGTAAAGTTAAGTAGTATTATCATAGTTAGATAAAATACGTGCTCAATCTATATTTACGTAAAATCTTTTGACTAATACCTAGTAATGTAATTCTTATAAATGTTAAACGCAGCTGTATGTATACAGTACTGAAACGGGAAAGTATTATCATCCTCAATTCATACCCGATCGTAATAGGACCTAATAGTAATAAAATTACATAAATATGTAACCAGTAGCCATTGTCCCATCAACATAATACAATATTGGTACCCTAAAGGCGTGGATGTGGCGACGGCCTCGTGTGGACGACTTCTACCGACTAATTTGTGAATAGTTGGTCGTTTGATTCAGTTGATAGTCGTTTCTGAGCTTCATTACGTTACATTGTACTAGTGTGGAAGGACTCCTTGAAACTTAAAAAAATATATTTATTTTATTGTACATACAACAGAGACAAAATTAAGAAGCGTGCTTTATGAACAACCTATAAATTATTTATAATGACATGATAGTTTTTCTTCATGATACGAGATGATGAGGTATGATTAAATTTAATTGTATGTGATGTTTTGCAAATACAGAAAAGAACATTTCAATCGGGAAATGTACACTGCATTTTTGACCTGATAGCTCTGCTCGTGTTGCTTGTGTGATGAACATCGATATTTGTTCTGTGTCTGGGTGTTATATTGTATTCAATGTATGTATTTATAAACAAAAGGTATGTAACTATTGTATCAGTTATCTGGTTCCCATAGTACAAGCGTAAAAGCTTAGTTTGAAGCTAGATGGCCCTATGTGAAATATCCACAGATATTTATCATTTATTTCTTTATAAGCATTTACAGCATCTAATTATTGAAAATTTATACAAGGAATAATTTAAAAGCAATCCTACGATAGTTCAAATTTACATCCACCACAAACTTCAAACCTGAAACATCCATAAATTATCACCACTCTAAATAAAAAGTGGTCATAAATTACAATCACTCAGATATCTCAAAACGAATCGTTCTATCCCATACCGGGACTACCCAGACTCAATTAAAAACTCGAGCATTCGACCAATCCATTAAGCTACATTCCCATTCCACTCCTTTTAACAAAAAACGGGACACCATTATCAATTCGACATCGCTAAGCATGTCCACACGTCCTTGCGGATGTAGGAGGGGGCTTGAGGAGACGGGCGGGTGTAGGGGGGTGGGTTGACGTCTCCATCGTCCGGCGCGTCACCGGCAGATCAATGCCGGACAGACCCCACCTGCACTTTTAATTCGCGGGACGAAATGGGACGAGACGACGCGGTAGTGTGCGCTCGCCTTTGTCTCAAGATGTCTGCGTTTTTTTTTCTACACGTAAATGGGTGAACGAGGGGGGGAATTGATTATTGGGTTTCCATGTGCTGTGGATTTTCATGAGGTGTATCGACTGCTTTAGCGTGTACTATGTGGCTTGTACTATTTCTAGTTAATGTCTATGATCAAAAGTAAGAAAGCTCGTTTGCACATAATAAAGTTGCTATATTTAGGGACGTCGCGCGTCGTTGAGGGACGGGTTATTTATTACTACGTAAACATTTTTAGCCCCCCAAAGTACCTCGAGCGTTTTAACGCCACATACAATTTTTGTCGAGCGTGTGGCCGACGTTTTACCGCTGCCTTTGCATACAGTTACAGACGCTGCACGCTGGTAAAACGTCCGAGGAACGCGCGCGCCAGTTGTGGGATCATCCAGTTCATATGAAAGCCAAATATTTATATCTGTAAAAATGTCAGTGTGTCCATTGAACTGTTAAACAATTTTTTTAAGTTTAAATGTATCTTTGACACGTTTCCAAAGTCCAGCGACATCCCTAGCCCCAGCGGTGGGACCGTGGGCGAACAAATTGAAAGGATTTAACTGTACTTTGACTAGTTGACGAAAGTTCGGGGTTGGGACTCCTTGACAAGCGTTAAGTAGTTCT
This sequence comes from Ennomos quercinarius, assembly GCA_910589525.2. NCBI lineage: Eukaryota > Metazoa > Arthropoda > Insecta > Lepidoptera > Geometridae > Ennomos > Ennomos quercinarius. The sequence continues at coordinate 18,624,670 of OU342492.1, read as the reverse complement.
TTAACATGTGGGTGGATTTTTTTGTTTGAATAGGTAACACTGATGTCTTTAAACTTATTGTAAACAGTTGATATTTGCATACTTATAGTTATTTGTTATCTCAGTATTATTAACTTATTTGTATTCTATTACTTCCTACTTTTCCTACTAATATCATAATGCAAAAAAATACGTTTGTATTTTTATGTATGTGCGTATTCAGCAATGGAACGACCACAGATCTCAGATACTAGAGGTCTCTACGACTGAGGTTTGGTGGAGTCCGCTGTATACATATTTAAAAAAATGTAGTTTCGGTGTACTTTTATATTCGTGGGTGATATTATACTAAATGAGATCGTAATGTGAGTTAGTAAAATAAAAGAAAAAACATTAATCATTTATTTGTTTTAATTTAATACGCATTTTCATAGTCCTCGCGGGTGAAACCAAGGGACGCAGCTAGTGTCTCAGTCTTCGAAAAACACGCGAAGTAATAAAACTAAATGTTGTTAAAATTCTGAATTGATTTTTTTTTTTTTTGCAATCTATACATAACCATTGTTTTGTGTATACAGTTATTTCAAATATTTTATCCTTATTCTTGTCAATGTCTCTCCTTTTTGCTTTTTTTTTAATCTAATGACAGCAGTTCATTTCTACAAAACCTTATCAGCAATTACAGTTTTCATTTGCTTTCAGAAAGTTTTTTCAGTAGCGCGAGACAATCGCTGTCTCTCACCACAGGGTTGGAGATAAGGGAGGTTTTGCGTTTTTTAACGGAAGTCAACCCTTCCGACGCTATCTCTGACGTCACGTCTTGTCCCGTTGGAACATAACGTTTGTTTTGAGTTTTGATAAAAATTGTTGTGCTTGGTTTTCCACCTGTATAATCTAGAGTAGAAAGTATTCAGGGACATATTTCCTTTCAAGTATTTTTAGCCATACATTTTATTTTTCATTTTATTTTGAGAATGTCAAATTAGAAATAGTGGCGGGCCAGTATCGATAATTCGAATAATCAAGTACGTAAGTGGAGATAGAAATAAGATAGCTTTGTAAAGACTAAACGAATTTGGATTCAATTTACTACGGTATACATTTGGACTAGACTCAATTTTATCTCAATTACTACAGATTAAATAAAGGATTTTTCATCCGTAGTTAAGGTAACCGATGGTTAAGAACTCTAACAACTTCTAACCAATGGTCAACATTTATTAGGGTTTATAACCATTGGTTATTTTAACTTTGGATCAAAAAACCCACCCTTAGTCAGAGTCGTGGGTGGCCCATGGCCAGAATATTAGTATTACTATTGATATACAAAGCAACTTTTGTTTGGACAATCCTCCCACATGGCCAACTCATACCAACAAGAACCAATAAGTTAAATCAACCAAACAAGCTAATCAGTTCCTATTTCTATTATCTCCGAAACGGTTCATACAATTTTCTTCATTCCCGCCACGTCCAAGCGTTCCTTCAAACTCATCAGTACGAGACAATACGTACGAATGTCGCTAGGGTAAACACCCCCAACTGCCCCCCTCGTCCGGTTCGTTATCACGTCCCGGACATAATTTAAGATGGGAACGGGCAGTCCGATCCGTCCGAGTCGTCAACAATTGATTTTTAGTGTTTAAAGTGTGTTGGATATATATGTGGTAAATAGAACGAGGCTTACAGAGAAATATATTTTAATTTTAACTGTTTATAAAAATGAAGCGATCGTCAGACTGGGCTGATAGCTCAGTTGGTAGTAGCTCTGCCTTCTGAACTGTAGGCTGTGGGTTCGATTCCCACCCGGGGCAAAGATTTGTGTGATGAACATAGGCGTTTGTTCTGTGTCTGGGTGTCATATTGTATTCTATGTATGTATTTACAAACAAAATTAGGTATATAAATATTGTATCAGTTATCTGGTTTCCATAGTACAAGCTATAATGCTTAGTTTGGGACTAGATGGCGCTGTGTGAAATGTCCACACATATTTTATATTTATTTTATTATCAGCTTAAAAGACGTCCACTGCTGAACATAGGCCTCTCCCATACAGCGCCACTTTGAGTGGATGCTTGTCTCTTGCATTTAAAGGCTCTCTCTGGTTTGGCTAGGTCGTTGGTCCTCCTAGTTTTTAGATATAACTGGTGGAAGTGGTGATTCTAGCTGATTTTAGCGACCATTAGCAATATGATATAGAGATAAATAAATCAGTATGTGTTGACATTTCACACAGCGCCATCTGGCCCCGAACTAAGCATAGCTTGTACTATGGGAGCAGATAACTGATACAATACTTAGATACTTTTTGTTTGTAAATACATACATAGGATACAATTTAACACTCAGACACAGAACACATCGATGTTCATCACACAAACGTTTGTCCTGAGTGGGAATCGAACCCACAACCTATAGTTCAGAAGGCAGAGCTACTACCAACTGAGCTAACAGGCCAGTCAAAAGATTTAAGACCTTCTTTGCATGGGTCTTATATGCTTACCAAGTATCGATTGACGTTTCTCTACTTATGATTTGATCTAATTCATTCATGATATATAACTATTTCTCCAATATAAAAATATATAACCGATTACCCCGAGTCAAGAGCGTGTCACAGAAAGGTAACCATGAATATTTATTAGCTACACAAATGGGATCCGTCTTCCATCGGATGAATTATATGACATTACGTGAATTATTGAATCGATGTATTACATTTTATTATTTATGCAATCCCAGTGATATATTGACACGTTTGATGAATATTAATGAATGAATGATTGGTGTAACTGTGTTGTAATGGAAAAAGGGTTGAAATGCTTTTGAAGTGATCTTGTGAAAGCAGTTGAAACTTACAAAATCAGCAATCAGCAGCATTACTTGACAGTTCAAATTAAACATATTAATTAACCTTTGGATAGCTCTTAGAATTAACAAGTTAAAATGGCAATGGGCAGGCCACATCGCTCGTAGAACTGACAACCGGTGGGGAAAAAAAGGTTCTCGAGTGGCGACCACGAACCGGAAGATGTAGCGTATGCCGGGCCCCCACTCGGTGGACTGACGATTTGGTGAAAGCCGCGGAGAGCCGATGGATGCAGGAGGCGAGCAGCTGCTCAAGGTGGCGCGTTCTGGGGGAGGCCTATGTTCAGCAGTGGACGTCTTCAGGCTGTTGATGATGATGATGATGAACCTTTGGATAAGGTACACACACACTATCTAACACAGATATAAAGTTACGAGACTGCACGATAACAGTAAAATGAAATAAAAAAATCTAATTAAAAAAAATGTATCAATCAGGAATTTCAATCATCATGACGTCCACTGCTGACCATATTATAGGCCTCCCCCACAGAGCGCTACTTTGAGCAGCTGCTTGCCTCCTGAATCCATCGGCTCCCCGCGGTGTTAACCAGATCGCCGGTGCACCAAAATTTTAAAGAAAGTTGCAAAAGTACAACCTAGAACCATAAACCAACTAAGCATCGTTCACCGTAAATACCCAGCATATAGAACCTGGTAGCAATCCCAAAAGTTTCTACACGCACTGAAACACGTGATTTACTCATTCTGACTTCAATTATTATAAATATGGCGCCAATGTGGGTCAGGCTGCGCCGGGCGCTGCAAGAGGGGTGGGGTGGCTAGTGGGAGGGTTGGGGTGGACACCCGTCAATCGATTGTCAAGGCGGGCAGAATACAAGAACTTTCAGAAACTGTGCATGTGGGAGAATTCCTTCAGGTGTATTTTGAAGAGTATTTTCTGGAAGTTCTGGGAAGTTCTGCGTTGTCATGGAGTGTGTCTAAATTCGGGATTAATCGCTTTGGGTACTTATGATACCAGACGATAGACTAGTTAGTAATGTTATTCGTTTACATAAAAAAAGGTCCCTGATCTGTGTTTGATTTTAATTTAGATGTATGTTTATAAATTAAAAGTTAATGACTCCGGCAAAATGTTGAAATAAGTATAAAGAAAAACTTTGAAAATTTTTTATTTTGTATGGACATTTTTGTAAAGTTAACATTTTAATGATTCAATTGGACTTTTGTTATCGATTTCAGTTTCAGTTTCATCGCTTACACAGTTTATTAACCTTCGCGCATCGCACTTTACAACATTGCCTATATTTACACCTTTAGAAAACTCGGCTCATCCAGCTTACCCAATACCAATTTAAACATTAATTTATGATCACATAGACACAAAGCGTATATTTTTCAAGAGATCTAACGTTACATTAGGATCCCAGACTAAATAAACAATACAGATACAACGTTCCAGTACAAGAAAGTGAAGCTGAAAATGGAATACGGAATCACAGTCATTAATCTAAATTCACTATTTCCAGTACTAATCGGGAGTAAAGTCTTCAAATGATTTCAGTTATTTATTAAAAAAATTCTATGTTTATAAATCTAGTTGCTGTCCTGTTTTAGTTAGTTACACTGGCTTCTGCGTGACTGGACAAAAGCGTTGGTAAGATGGGAAGGATAAAAAAACGTAATGGAAAAATGTTTATAGTTTTTGGTTTTGTAGTTATAAGCTACGACGAGTACATTGAAGGATCAAGAATAAACGGAAATTAAAGAGGTTTTGGTTTTATTTGTATGCTGTTAATGTAGCCTAAAAATGAGACGAACGCTCTTGATCATATCATGAAAAGAACCTGATAGGATGAAGTTCTCGAGTGGCGACCACGAACCGGAAGACGCAGCGTAAGCTAAACCCACTAGCTAAACTGACGATCTGGTGAAAACCGCGGAGAGCCGATGGATGCAGGAGGCGAGCAGCTGTTAAAATTGGCGCTCTCTGGAGGAGGTCTATGTTCAGCAGCGGACGTCTTCAGGCTGTTGATGATGATGGCGATGACGTTTTCCATTTTGTGAAACGTAGGTGGTATAGGTATCTACTCACTCTAGATCACTCACTCTAGAAAAATAATACGCTGGGAACGGGGTTTGACGTTTTCGATTTTGTATTCCTTAAATTTTTAGTACTGTGTACCAAGTCTATATATTTTTGTTTTAGTCTGAGATGAGGACGTATAAATTGTCCCGCGATTCCCTTGTCAGCCAGCATCAGCCAGCCACGGCGATCTTCAGATCAATCATCGTGTTCTAACGAGTCCACCAGCTGTTGTCTCTGCGATTGATAGACCTATAAACTATATTTACGGTGGAGGAATACTTCTAGAATAGCTTGCGATGCGTGTCTTCAAGTGGATAGAGTGTCAGTGTGTGAATGGATGCGGCAGTTTAAGTGAACTGGCTGGCTTTGATGGTTGATTATAGGATAGAGGCAGAGGTCCTGTGGTTTTCTGTCAGTTAAATTGTTTTCCCGTTTTCATTTTTAGTGCAAGGTTTGCATGAAATACAAAAAAACTAACAGACAAAGCTTCATTTTACTTATAATATGTACTTGTAATATATTTTGTTTTTATTCACCTCAATTTTTCATTCCACAATAATTTCAGCTTTCATGATTATTTTAGGTTTTCAATATACGACTTCTAGTCGTTGAGAGGTAAAGACAAATCACCTTTGCCTAAATTGAGGTGCAATCACTGGTGAAATGAAAGTACATTTTATTTTCTAATTATTTGGGGTCAATTTTTTATGACATAGAAAATATATAAAAATATCTTTACGGTTTATCGTCAGAAGAAAAGGAAAGACAAAAGTTAGAAGCAACAGTTCGTACCCATGAACGAGAATACGAAATTTAGCAACTATTACCTACCTCTCCTTCCACATTATACTTGCCTCTTTGATCTACCAGTTTACAGTTACACTCTACCACATCCACATTTCCTTCCATCTCTGTCTCCATACATGACGAGCGATAATGTCGCGAACAGAAGCCGCCCACGGCACGACACGACACGAGGACATCAATAAACACGCGGTATTGTCATCAAAACTTATATTTAACACGGCCTTCCTATTCAGCAATGAAATATGTCAACGCGAAATTAGTAAATTAAAATCTTATTTAGGTAGAGTTTAAATTGACTAGGGGTTGCATGTACAGAACATGGATTATTTAGTGCGGGTCACCAGCATGAGTTAAACCTTGTCTGTGTGCGATACTTGACATACATTGCTGTTAAATTGTGTGCGTGTAGAGCTTATTTTTTTCAAACACGCAGTGTATCGCGTTTTAAGCGATTCATCCGCGTGACGACAACTACCTGCTGACGAAGCGCTGAATTGAAACAGTGGAACTTTGACGCTCCGAACTTTACAGTCATTGCTGAGTCAATTACTTTTACACAACATATTGTCGCTGCTGGGTTAGCACGGACGGTAGACAAGATTGTCTTTCCCCTATTTTACTCCACCCAGCTGATCAAGGGGTCTAGCAAAGACACCTTTCCTTTAGCGTTAACGCCAAACGATAACTCCAAATGTATGGGAATGACATTACCTGCAATAATCGCTTGTCGCAGCTAATGTCATTCCCATATATTTAGAGTCACGCTTGGCGTAGGCAAGGTATCTTTGCTATAGACCCCCTGTTGCTTCTCTCCGACAGCATCAATGAGAGATATATCATTATCGAAGGTTCTTCATCATTCCATCTCTACTTTGTCACTAATCCATTGCCATTCTACATAATACATTCCTAGCACTGATTCCTAACATAAAATTATCTAAGTATCCACAATATCATTTTTGTCTAACGCTCGAAAAATTTGAATTCTTCACGCATAGTTATTCACCGTCATTAATAACTCACATCAACTAATCCGAAAACTATTACCTAAACATTTCATTACACGAAATTTTACCTATCAAAAATACTTGAAACCTGCGGAAGACATAAAACCACTGCTCTTATGATATACAGCCACAGAGCAGACGAAAAAAGAACGCCCAGTGGCAACACTGACGTCTGTGATTTATACAGTAAACACATAAATCTGACTTCTATCTGTCAAGTCGTGTCGTAGCGACGGTGGAGAGTTCTCAGTACTTGAAATTCAAAGGTTTTGGTTAGTCGAATATTTTAAATAAAACTATAAGCACCTCTTCATCTTCTTTCTGTTCTTCATTTTTCAATATAAATCGTAGCTTTTTACAAGTAAACCAAAGACTCGGAGACCGATCGTTTTTCCGTCAAGTTTTTCCTGCTCAGCCGCCTCGTCAAATTATGCACCAGTCAGAGTTGACAACTAAAAAAAAAAACTATTCACCAAACGTAATTTCAAAAAATTAGAACAAATTAATAAATTCCCGATAGGTAAAGAATACCAAACATTATAACCCACGGTCCTCATCTTCCTACTATCTTATGATGATGCCTGGGCCTGAGATTTTTTTTTATTATTTGATAGGCTTGCGATAGTTATTGTATCATTGCAACTAACTCGCATTGCAATCGGGCAATACGTTTACGGGTTACAAGTGTTTTTTCTTTCACAAAATATTTTGTAAAAGTATGCATGGATTTCAAGGATTCGACGAATTAATAATTTGAAAGGTAAGAAACACATAAGAAAACTAAATTAGTAGAACATTAAAAAAAAACGACAAATATACACGATTGATAATCGCCACGAATCGGTCCCAACTCAGCATAATTTTACCTATATCAATTTTTGCTTTCGTGCTATCTCTCAAAACATCAATCAGTATTTACAAAATCAATGGCTTCAATGCCGGTATACATATCTATAACATTTTAAATGTGTTAACGCAATTTGACAAAAAGAAACCGTTCACACGTCCGGTGTAAGTTTTTTTATGTGAGTACTTTAAACGGTATACAATTTTGTTTTTAAGAAGAATTTTATCATCGGCTTTCTTCTTTTGTTTTTGAATGCCACTATAAGATGGAATCGCGCCATAATAACTAAGAGAAGTTAAGCTACTGCATTACATCGTATCGCACAGAGGAAGCGCGACTTTGCGACAGAAATAATCATAGTTGTGTATCATTTTGATGCTGAGAAAACAGGCGTCAGCCACAATGTTGTAGGTAAGTGGCGGAGAAGTGTCATATCTCATGGGATTTAATCTATGATTTAGCTGTTTTATTTTCAACCACTCCAAGTCCACTGTCCAAGCGACACGCATACAGATTGCTGACTTAAAAAATTTACTTCTTAGAGTCGAAAAGGTCATCTTCGATTTAATTTGAACCACACATTTTCTTATTTTTGTTTGCCACTGCTCACACATTAAATACCATGTTTTTGTGCTCCAAAGTAGATATAGCCAGGTTAATGATACTATACTAAAACCAAATGGATATTGTGTTAAGCGACAAAAGGTAGACACACATCTAGAACTAAAACTAGTAAACGGCTAGCACTCACGTTAGTTTCTATTATATTAATAGGTAGATACGCACCTACTATTAAAAATTTTTAGAGTGCGGCGGGTCTTACCTTTTCTGCAAAATGGTCTAGTAGCCCAGTATCATGAAAAGCTTCCGGGCCAGTAAATCACTAGTTATTTCAAAAAGTAGTTCCTAAACTCGCCCACGGCCCCATATTTTGAGTGGTAGCTATAGTTCGGTAACGGTTCAGTTTCAGTAGATCCACGGACCAGATCCATGATGGATCTAGTGAGATTTTATTATCTCATTGGATCTATAGTGGTAAGTGTTCTATGTTACTATAACCTACTGCGTAATGCTAATATTTGTTTGTTCTGTGATGATGATTATTTTCCAAGAAGTGATAAGGTTGGGTGGCCTTACCTTGCCACCAACTCTGCTACAGAAGGTCACAAATCAATGCAACTTCCATCTCGTATATTCCGTCAATCCAGCCGTAACCTTGCCCCGTTCGTAAGACTCATAACTTCGGTGGAAAATATCGCAATGTGTCACGATTAGCGACGAGACGACGACGATTTATGCGACGATATTTTGTGGATTGAAGGAAACTTTGCGATTTCCCCGCTTTATTGGGGCTTGAATAATAAAGGTTATATAGGTATGTTAGTTTCATTAGGAGCTTAAGTTTGAATATATTGATGCGTGGGTGTGAATTTTGCCACACTATTCAACGTTTTTTTAACGAAGTTATCTAATGTCAGTTGTCTGAATTCGTGTCTAAGCTATCTTATCTTTTACTGGGTGGCATAGGACTTTCTGGAAGTTTGCCTAGGTAGGCTTTGCTAGATATTTGGCCCAAGCACTGTAGCTAGTGCATATTTTTTTTATGAGAATGTATGAGAGTGTTAGATATTTACTGTGCACCTCTGGCCTCTCTAGTTTATCTGTATTTCTGTCCATTCAAAGGTTGTCTGGAAGAGATCGCTTTAAGCGATAAGACCGCCCATTGTACTACCTTTTGGAAATATTTTTGTTTGTTAGGTACTTACTTGTGTAGTATCTTTTGTGTATAGTTATTTTGGTGTGCAATAAAGTATTATTCTATTCTTCTATTCTATGACGTGACCAGCTAGTCATTCACCTGATGTTAAGCGACACGGTCGCCCATAACAGTCGCAGTGTCACTCAGAGTTTTAAGATAATAAAGTTCCGCGCGACACTATACTGCGCACGTCATCTTGAGACATCACACAGTCTAGTAATCAGATTACTAGGCTGTGAAATCAGGTCATAACGTCTCATTTTCCCAGTAATTTTACCAGCTACAATATTTTAAAACTGGAACACAGTAGTGCTTGCACACTACTGCTTGGCGGCAAAATAACTGGCAAAGCGGTGGTACCGATACCTAGATGAACTTTGCAGAAAAGTCCTACCACCTAGTTATATAAGACTTTATAACCTAATCTTTTCAGGATGACGTGCACTGCGCAGTGCAGTGTCACGCGAAACTTTATAGTTTAGAGCTTGGAGTGGCACTGCAGCCAATTATTGCTATGGGCAACCGTCAACGCTTATTAATATCAAGCAGACGATTAGGTAGCCGCGTCGCTCGTCTGTATAAAATAACCGGCCAAGTGCGAGTCGGACTCGCGCACAAAGGGTTCCGTACCATTATCTATCTCTGCCATTTATGTTGAGTAGCGGTACTATTTAAAGCAGCGCCATCTATCACTCATCTGCAGGTAAACAAGCAAAAAAACCACGTTTGTTGTATGGGAGCACCCTTAAATATTTATTTTATTCTGTTTTTTAGTATTCGTTGTTATAGCGGTACATTTGTGAAAATGTCAACTAACTATCATGGTTCATGATATACAGCCTGGTGACAGACAGACGGACAGACAGAGAGGCAGACAGACAGCGAAGTCTTAGTAATAGGGTCCGTTTTACCCTTTGGGTACGGAACCCTAAAAAAGATGAGAGCCAAGGTATAAAACCCTACTTCTAGAGCTCGTATAATGTTGTCATTAATAGTAGCATATCAACTAACTCTTAGCCAAAACTCTACGAAACTACCATAAACCCGCACTCACTGGAAACTCGATCGATGCTCGCATTATACCGTCTTCCATTACCGTATATCTCGCGTACATTACACATAAACATCACACAAAATGAGTACTAATTCGCTGGCTCGCTTGCCGCAAAGAAGGTTTGCATAAATAGCTCATATTTGCACGCACGCCCACCCGTGCCAAGGTTTGCCGAGATTAGGCTATAGTTCGTTTCAGCTCGAGAAAAAGTCACTTTTAAGATTAATATTACCTATCTTTTTTAGCTATTGGTGAATTTTCTGATGTGGTGACCCATTTTGAACAGATTAAAAAAAAAGAGGTTTTAAGTTTTCTTTTTGTTTGTTGCCTCATTATCTTTGTCATTTGTACGCCGATTTAAGTTTTTTTAAATTTAATTTGAAGGTTTTCCTATAAAAATAAAATGAAATCGGTTAATTGGTTTACTAGTTTAGTTACTAAATCAAAATAACTGAAAAAGTATGTATTAGAAATGCAGGAGAACTAAAGTGACCGATATAAGTAGCTCTTAGAAATGAGTTGAAAAAGCTGAAAAAGTATGTATTAGAAATGCAGGAGAACTAAAGTGACCGATATAAGTAGCTCTTAAAAATGAGTAAGTCGAAATGGCAATGGGCAGGCCACATCGCTCGTAGAACTGACAACCGATAGGGAAGAAAGGTTCTTGAGTGGCGACCACGAACCGGAAGACGCAGCGTAGACCAGCACCCACTAGGTGGCCCGACGATCTGGTTAAAGCTGCGGGGAACCAATGGATGCAGGAGGCAAGCAGCCGCTCAAAGTGGCGCTCTCTGACGTCTTCAGGCTGATGATGATTATGAGTAGGTTTTTAGTATGAAATTAAGGCGATTGAAGTTGGTATAATCCCCGTTTTTAGAAAAAAAATTAAAACTAATATAACCTTTATTACAAGTAATTAACGTTTCCAATTTTCACACACACAGTTATCAAGACAGTAGCAAGTCATTCAGTCAACTGAACTACGATTATGTTGAGACAGCTACGTAAATACAACGTACATTGATCACGTAATGTACGTAAGAACGTGTAACGTAACGTAAAGCGCCTCTATCTTAAATCATTCACGTTCGAGTTTCATGGGCTCCATGTAACGAGAGGGCAAAGATTAGTTAAATGGCGTGGAGATGTGACGCCGAGTTTCTCGATAAACTTAATAAGATTGTTACGGACGAGCGCTTGTTTTTGTTTGTTTCTTGTAACTTGATGTTTGTATGTGCGATCAAAACTGATGGAATGTTTGTTTTGCTGTGTTTTGTAAATTGGCTCTGAGAACATACTTACCTACCTACTTTATCTATGACTCATCATTATCATCACCAAAAAATGTACACACATCATTAGGCGGAAAACGTCACTGCCAAACATCCCATCCATCATCTGCCTTGTCCATAAAACGCCACTTTAGACGCTTATCATAGGGGGTTTGACATAATCACTACGCTTGGCAAACGGCTTGGAAATCGCAGATTATAAAATAAATAAATAAATATGTGTGGACATTTCACACATCGCCATCTAGCCCCAAACTAAGGAAACCTTGTACTATGGGAACCCGACAACTGATACAATACTTATATACTTTTTGTTTGTAAATACATACTTAGAATACAATATAACAACCAGACACAGAACAAACATCGATGTTCATCACACAAATGTTTGTCCTGAGTAGGAATTGAACCCACAGCCTACAAATCGAAAGGCAGGGTTACTGCCAACTGAGCTATCAGGCCAGTCAAAACATCAGTCATTATAATGCAGAGCGAAGATTATCAAATGCTGCTACTTATTCTCTGGATGTATTACCTTAGCCAGCTCCTACGGCACGCACGGGAAGAGATGGGGTGGTCCAATTCACACGCTGGAACCACACGACTATAAAATATACAATTTCTAAACTAGTCAAAAATAAAAACGTTTATTTCGAGCACAGCACTATATGAGTGAATGACACAGAGTAGTACTCGGGAAGAATGGGGAGGATATCGTGGATGAAGAGGATAACCAATGAAGTGGTACTAAAGATAGTAAAGGAAAAGAGAGTCCTATTAGAAAGGATAACTAACAGACAAGGAAAAATGCTAGTCTATTTCTATCTGATACAGCATGACAGCTTTGGTGGCCGAGCGGTAGCATGTGCGCTTCGCAAACTTACGACACCGGGTTCGATCCTCGGCCCTGCACCAATGACTTATCTATTAAGTTATGTGCAGTTTGTGATGCCATCGCTCCGTGCCTCGGAGAGCATGTTAAGCCGTCGGTCCCGGTTGTCATAAAAACATCTATGGCAATCGTTACGGGTAGTCAGACGCCTGATAGAATCTGACGCCTGATTTAACCATCCCTGTTACTAGTTCCTTATGGGTTGCGAGGTCAGATGGCAGTCGCTCGTGTAATTCTGGTAGCTCGCCGCTACAGGTTAGATTGGGAGCCGACCCCCAATAACAAATGGGAAAAGGCAAAGAGGATGACGATGACAGCATGACAGCTTTATTTCAATAGAAAAGCAAGTGAGGAAAGCATAGTTCAAGGATTAACTATAGAAATACAAACCAAGAGAATAAATAACAAATAATGAACCCTTCTGATATATTGTTCTTTGTAACTCTTTGCCTTGGAAGTGCAACAATCACAGGCGAGCCATAACTCAACCCCCCGCCCCCACCCCCGCGGGATTTACTGTTTTTTACTCAACACTTGACTTCTCCGAATCAAGCACGGTTGGATCTAGTGTGACAACTAATCGATGGTTTACGAACTTATTAAATTAAATCTTTATAACTGGTTATCTAAATTAAAAGAAAATATAGATATATCTGAGAATTTGTAGCTCCGTGGAAAATCCAATCGGAATGACTTTCGTAAGGTTCCTGTAATATTGTCGCTCCACTGCTTTTGTATCTGTTTTAGAGGATTATTCAGATATAGAGTAAAAATAAAATGACAAACACTCAGTCAACGCCCAACCTCTTTCTTTCAACGCCCCGCTGAAAAAGTCAAACTTAACAACTTTTGACTTTACCAATTCTGAAGACAGTAAATTCATAGAAAACATTTTGCTTGCACCAGCAACGTTTTCACAAAACTTCTCACCAACCAATCTCACCCGCCCAGCTAATAAAACCCCCTCATTATCACCTTTCATTTACGGGAGGGGGGGGGAGGTCACATAACTTACAGTCCCCCTCAGAAAAAGCGAATAATTTCTTTATAAATTATTACGAACGCGAGAATTGAACTGATACCCTTCAAAGGCGGGCGGCGGTGGGCGGCCGCCCTGGGACGTACGTCGTGATTTATTGTGCTATAAAGTATTATAATTAAAAGCGGGGAAACTACGACCGGAACTATGGCGCGTTCACCCGCGATGTAGACGGTGGGGTCTGTGAGTTTTGGTGTAGTTTGACCGCTGTCTTGCGTAACATTTGACTAGACAAAGAAGTGGGATGAATTGCTTTATGTTAGTGTTTTTTGTATGGATGTGTGTTCCTTTTGCTATTTATATAGCGAAGCACGACGAGCCGTTTCTAACCGATAGGTAAAGTTAAGCAACGTTCGCTGCGGTCACTACTTTGATGGGTGACCGCTACAGCAAAAAGTGGTATTTACAACTGAGCGCTACCGTGCTTTGGAGGGCACGTTAAGCCGTCGGTCCCAGCTGTTGTCGTAAGACAATAGTCGTTAAGCCAAGTCAGAAGTCTTTGGGCGCCCTAAAAATTCTGACACCAGGGCTGGCTACTTACCTACACGAGAAGAAGAAGCTATTTAATTTATCTTTCAGTTTTTCAGACCTGTTGCAATAAATTATCTAAAAGTTGAAAAACAAAGATTACCTACTTTATTCGTTATTTTATTTAGTTTGTAGTAAAACCTACTTTATCTTAGCAATATAGTTAATTTGCACCCTGTCCCTTATCACTTCGATGAATCCTCCCCACCGAAAGGTTGCCTAAAAGAGACCGCTTTTTAGCGATAAAGTCAGTAATTGTTCCCCACTTGTAAATGTGTGTACTCTATGTAAGCAATGTAACTGATTTGGCATTTAAAATAAAGAGTTTTATCTATCTGTCTTGTTTGATTTACCTGGATTGTGATCTAGTTCTCAGTGCTGCTTCAAGTGCGCTTTTCTAAATGAACTTATGTCTATGAAATCAAGTTTCAAAACAATACAATTAAATCAAATACTTGTCTAAATTAGCCATGTGCCTCTTTGCTTGTCATATCTGTCTACTTTTCAACTAAACACTACTACATCTATAGTAGGTACTAACTTCGATTCCATAGCGTAGGGTCACGTCTCGCCGCTATGACAAAACTTTGTCCGTCCGTCTGTCGCGTTAATTAAAACCGATTGCGACTTCAACCTTTCAGTTTTGGTGTAACTTTCTGCCTTTACCACTAAGGTTGTATTTCCTATAGCAAACGTTTGTTTTTCTTTACCTTTTAAGTAAACATAGATATCTGTCTTCAAGGAATTGTGCACTTAGAGAATCATGGTTTTAGCGGAGTCAATACCATTTTATGAACGGGACATTAATGTTGATCTTTATCGCAAGAGTGCATAAAGCATATAACCGTCAAAAATATAATGCCCATACGTATAAAGCTAAGTAACACTCTCGATATACATTTGTTTTTGCGTCATCTTGGTACACCTAATACTGAACGCGCATTGGTTACCGGTTGATCATCAGCTGTCTTCAACCAATGAACGTACAGTATATTATTTGATGACTTGACATCAGTTTGACAAACGTATACGAGGAACAAGGGGCTAGAGATCTTAGGAGCCGTCAAGCTTCAGTACAGATGGGCATAGGCAACTAGCTCAAGGCCGTCCATAGAGGTATCAAGCCTCGGCTTGGACCGTTGCCGGGAGAAAAAGATCAAGAAAACTATTTTACGTCCACTGGAAAAGTGAACTCTACGCCAAGAAAAAATCCTACTGACATAGTCTCATGGTAACAAATCCAAAGGCCAAGATTCTGATCAGTCCCCTAAATCAGTATCTAATCAGCAAGTAGTACTTGTAGCAATTTTTTTTTGTGTCTCTTCTAAATCATCTTCAGAAATTGACCAGCTTTTTCAAATATACAGTGACGTCATCGTCCAACACTGGCTATGTTTAAAGTCAAAACATAATGGGGGTAGCAGTAAATCAACTGGCATTGTACCCCCTCGCACCCACATGTCTACTAATTTTCAGAAATTGCCACTGAAGTTTATACTATGGAGATTTCGTGCATGTGTGTGTTTTATAGCGCTTCATGTGTGTGTATCTTATTTTTCAGCAATAATTTGAGTCGTCCTTTGTGTTTAGTTGTTCTGTGTACAGTTGATGTTAGATAAAGGCGCCGAATCGTTTGAATTACTACCGTTTACCCCCGTAAACGTCCCCCATATGGTGGCTAGCGTTAATACTTATGGTTTTCCGCCCACAGATCGTGGGTTACCATGATTATTGCTGTACCCCAGTATCTATATTTGCAGTGTGCCTCCATTTTTCATATAACTATAAGAGTAACCATCTGTAATTGCGTGCAAGACATTCATGGGATAATAATGTAATTTTTCAAACAGACCCTTTTTCATAAGATTGGTGAGACCACTTTTACGGTCTTTATCGTGATTTGAAAACAATAAAAAATAAAGGGCGTCTCAATAAGAATTACGCTCTTTCATTTTAAAAATAATAACACGTATTTTTTGAGATTTTTTTTTATTGAATTGTAAAGAAGATATGTTCCAATTAAGTTTGGAATAAAATATCCGTCAAATGTCCTCCACGGCTCTGATGACAGGCCATTACTCTTTTCATGATATTTTCTCTACAATCCAATAAAAAAATTAACAACTATCTCAAAAATTCGTGTATTTATTTTAAAATGAAAAAAGTGCATTCTTACTAAGACAACCTTTATGACAACAAAAAATTTTAAACAATAATTTTTTAATGCTACCAAGGCAATAAAGTCTTTTCCATTTAACTTTCGAGTTATTTTGTTAACATTTAAATCTTCACGCTAATACACATCACTGCCAGTTTCATTGCATTTTTCAAATATGTAAATTTCTAGAAGTGGCCTAATGAACTTATCTCGTACATAATACAACTATAAAGAACCAGCAAAACTTTATCGACTATTCGACTAAAAAGAAGGCGATCAGATAACCTATCAAATTCCTAATTTTACTACCGAGCTATAAAAAAAATAACAACACATAAAAGAATACACGCGCCGAAGTATTTCAGCGTTTTCATAATTAGATAAACATAAATTATTTATTTTAAAGTATTTCCGTCAATAAAGCCGAGTGATTTGAATACAAATTGATCAATATATCGGAGTTATGTGTAATTAAATGTATTTGGTAGCTGTAGTATTGTTGGCCGGCGCCGGCGCAGCCACTTTCTAGTTTGACGTTTTATGGTTAACCCGCGGTTTTATCGGTTAAAACAAAAGACTGATAGTATAATGGTTTGTTGAGATTCTGATCTACAGATATGCAAATATTGTGATGCTTCTGTTGCCGTGGTATTAGTTTTGGGGTATGCTGAGATGGTATTCACTCTAATCTTGTTGTGTCGATGTGATTTTGGGGCGATCGTATCCGGTTGAATATTAAAATAGAATTGAAGTGACATTTAATTTTTATTTTAAATATTTTTACAACATTTGGTTAAAAAATGTAGAAGGTAATAGTTTTACATGTGCAGCATAGGTGTCACTACGGCTGCTTAGGGTGGGTTTTTTGATCCCTAGTTAAGGTAACCAAGGGTTAAAATTTCTAACAAATTTTGACCACTGGTTAGAATTTGTTAGAATTTTTAACCATTGGTTACCTTAACCAGGGATCAAAACCCACCTTAGGTCAGCGTAAAGATGTAGCCCTAAAGAACTTCGCAGCCAGTGGTACTGTGACCATATAGCTTTAACCCACAGTGAGTTGGAAAACGAGTTCAAATTTTGCTAGTTGTTGTAACTGTGATAGATATACAACTTTGTTGTTATACCAAATACATTAAACTGTCACCAATTAATCTTACGTTGGTACTAAGAATAATGACGGCGTTATCTTCCAGACAACCTTTGCTTGGACAGTTTCGGGTGAAGACTGTGTACATTTTATGTCAGTTCCATCACAAATTAATAGACGGATATTAAATGCAAATTAAAAAACAAATACAAAATAGCGATGTGTCATTGAAATAATTCAAAGATCCGCGACAGTGGCGACCTCAGCGCCAAACGAAATTAAATTCTGTCAGAAAACGGGACAACAAATCATGTTTATTTAGACCTAAAAATACCTCGGGTGGCCATTATGCCGAACAAAACGCGGACTGTGCGCGGACCGTTGACACAGTGCGGCTAAGGCAGGAGGGAAACAAAGATGTAGCTGCTAGACTCGAGGCACGATCATGATAACTTATTTGGTAATCTGTGACTTTGACTTGATTGTTTGCACTGTAGCTGACCGGGATCTTCTAAGGAATACTAAATACAAAGCTTCATTGCAACGTCAGAAGGAAGTTACATGCGTGATGTCATGAGATCACTTGTCACAGTATAAGAAAAGCACGTCCCGGCTAAAGGAATAGATAGATGCAGGTATAAATAACACTCGTGATTTAATTTATTAATTTAACTATTCGATTTCCAGCTAAGTACCTATGTATACGAGCGATGTGGCCTGCTAATTCTTAGAGCTATATCGGTCACTTTAGTTCTCTTGCGGTTCTCGTAAAACTGACAGCTGATGGGGAAGAAATGTTCTCGAGTGGCGACCACGAACTGGAGACGCAGCGTAGGCCAGCCCCCCACTAGGTAGACCAACGATCTGGTGAAAACCGAGGGGAGCCAATGGATGCAGGAGGCGAGCAGCTGCTTAAAGTGGGGCTCTCTGGGGGAGGCCTATGTTCAGAAGTGGACATCTTCAGGCTGTTGATGATGGTGATGAACTACATATTGTCATAAATCAGACTATTTCTATTAAATGATGAAGATACCTACACTATAAATATGATTTCAATTTACACACACGATATCCTCAGTTCGTTTTCCTACTAATCCTTTATTGTGATCTGGCGTACATGTCCTACTGCTCATTATACTGCGCCACCGAGGAGATTAGGCAAGAAGGGACATTAAAGTGAAAATTATTTATTTAGGGCCGCGGCGCTAGATTACATTACTCCATACACATAAATAACGAAAACAATAAGAGCTATTCTAATAAATTATCTTTTTATTGCCGGATTGTGAAAATTTTAGACACTTATCCGGGGGGTAGTGGGGGTGAAGTGGGGGGTGAGACGAGGGTTTTGTTCCAATTATTTATGGGCGCAGAGACGGTCGTTTTGAATTCGTCCGTCGTTGTGTCGTCCGCCATTCTTATGGAAAGTTCCTTTTTTAATTAAAACTTTAGTGTGAGTTAATTAATGGTGTAATGCGGACGTCAGTTGGGACGATTATCGGAATGACTTCCGGCGAGGGTCTATCTCGCTGACAATAGATATAAATAGTCGGGAGTTATGTGAACCTCGGAAAATGTGGAACAACTTGGGATATCCACTAAACGGTGATTAATAACACTATAAATATATCTGTTTGCTCAAAAGATTATCGACATTAAAATAAGGTGTATTTTTTGCAATATAAATTAATTAACGACTTAGTACGTGTTTGAGGTAGTAAGTAACTGACTGACAGACAATGTCCAGCCCAAAGGAAAGACTTGCTTGATGTTTGGTCTAACCTCTCATGCCCCATTCAATGGTGCCGCGCGCCTTAGTTTTCTAGATAAAATATGTCACCGCCAAATTCGAACACTTTCAACAAAATCACAACCAATATTCATGATAAAGAGTAAAGTTGTTTACCACTGACATAAACAATCCTCAAATGCAAAACCACACATTGACTCCATCAATCCTCCGCAAAATTCAAAAACCATTGTCACGCGGCAGCCGACGACATCGCCACAAATCAATCAGCACAACATCAGCACAACAAAACCATCAGAAAATACCCCATAATGTCCTCAGAACCAATACGCCACGGGCATCATGAATAATCTAATAAATAATCTTTTCAAACGTAATTTATTAGCTTACATTACCCCACGGAAGCCTTTGTTGAGCGAGACGAAGAATATTTAACCAGCGTTGGAATGAGAGGGGAAATCTCGAGAGAGAATGAGATAGGTGATTTCAGTCCGTCATAAATAACTGGGACAGAAACAATGGACAATGGATCGCGGTGAGATACATCTTCTTTAGGAATCCCCTTTACCCTGCGAGGGGTATGAAAGGGTATTCGTAATATGCACGGAGTCTCGTGCTTTTTTCGATCGCATGCGCAACGTAACATGTCATGTTTGCGAAATATTTTTGATAATTATGATGGTATTTGCGTAAAACGTTAATAAAATACTTATTGTACTATTGTACAATAAGTTACGTTACGTTTTACGTTTTGCATTGTTAATTTTTTATACTAGTTTTATCCTAAATGTGTGTCGTATTTGATTAGTTGAGTGTTTAACGCAACATTTAGCTAACCCTACTTAGGCCCGATTTCACCAAAGTTTATTCCAAGTATACGGCTATTCGTTACTCTTGGATACAGCTAATCGACAAATGAAATTCCACAAAAAAGACGCCATTTTGATTGTATCCAAGGACTTATTCCTTCACAAAATTGGTGGTATAAGGGCTATATTCGCGTAACTCGGTTGTTCTCGGAAAGTTATACCTGGAATAAAATTTATTCAAGTTTGGTGAAATCGGGCCTAAATTTAATTAAAAAAAATACCTATAGCTTATAAGCATATATATAGCAGTTACTACGTTATCATTATAAATTAAAAGTTTCATTTTTATTATTTGAATAGTATGATGAAAACAATAAAATGCTGGAATGAAATCAATTTACATAGTTTTTTTATTTAAAGGCATAGGCAAAAAAATGTATGTGCGTGGGTGTGTGTAAAGTACGTGTTACAGCCGTCTCGTTCTTACAAAATGGAATCCTTAACCTAGGCTTGGCCTTAATTAGTAGTCTAACTTTAACATAAGCACTAATTAAACAATTCTTCTGCTATTCAACACCAATTAAAACAAGGCACCCTTTTGTCACCGCACCCACGCTCTCATGTCCACTTGTACGCGCAAGCGCACCTGTCAAGCGCAATTAAAGATGGCGCCTGTATCGCCCCACGCCGCGAACTAATTGACTTTTCATGTTCCAAATTCAAATTTAAAATGCGGCTACCTGTGCGGCCAGTGCGCAGTGGCTTGTTGACTTAATGATCTAGTTTTCTTTTTGGGGGGAAATTTTACAAGCGCTTTTACAATATTATAGTAGGTAGGTACGTAGGTAGTAGGCACTTACCTAGTTTTCATTTGTTTATGCTATTTTTAAAGTGGCGTAAGAAATTGTGGCGTGGACTTTAATTTGACGTTTATAGGCAACGGGATACCTTCGCCATAAAATAAATCATTCCATAGAGATAAAAAACCGCCTACATTTGGGCGCCTATGAATTAAGATGCTTTTTGTTGTATCTTTTTTTAAAGATACTATACATATTTTTTTCTATTTTATATTAAAATTTATTTATTTTGTTAATTATATTATTAAAACGTAAATATACACTTATCCATAACCACAGTATATAACTAACAGTAGGTACTAGCGTACCTTAACTTGCTCAGTAATTGCACTTTAAGTACCTAACAATAAAAGTCAAAATACAGTGAACAGGCTTCCATATTCTCAACTTCTTATTTATATAAACTCAAGTTGAAAATATACTCAATCAACCCAAAATCCTCTATAAATAGCGGCCATTTCCTATAGAACCCTAATTAATAGCGTAAGTCCGAAACCTTTTAAAAGCGGAATTCTAATTCCATATATTATTGTAGAGTGCGTCTGTCTGTCACTTGCTAGCTTGAAATAGATTCCTGAGTGGTCCAAATCTCATGAGAGTACGAGTGATGGATTTTCCATCAAACTCAATCATTAGAAAAAATATAATAAAGTTTACGTGGTCATACACATCGGGTGGCGACCACGAACCGGAAGAGGCAGCGTAGGCCACTAGGTGGACCAACGATCTGGTGAAAGCCGCGTGGAGCCGATAGATGCGGAAGGCAAGCAGCCGCTCAAAGAGGCGCTCTCTGGGGGAGGCCTATGTTCAGCAGTGGACGTCTTCGGGCTGTTGATGATGATGATGATGTTGATAACATTACAGTATCGCCTCGCGGTTACACCCGCTATAACTTACTTAACTATAGTTACGTGTATTCCCGCGGAAACATTATTCCGGAAAAAAGTACCCTGTTCTGATTTGTATCATGTGCTTTGTGAAAAATTTCATCAAACTCGGTGCATTCTTATTGGGATAAAAGTCATACAAACCAATTGACAACGTTTTATTATGATATAAGATATAACTTATTATTGTTCTATATAACAGTAATTTATTCATATCAAAGTATTTTTACAGTATTTCATTTATAATTTTTTTTAAATTACTGTAATAGGCAGGATAGTGCAATACCGAAGTAGTAATTTTATTTTTATTTCTTTTATTTTTGGACATGACGTCACTTCACTTGTCACGGTAGCTAAAGTAT
Organism: Ennomos quercinarius; assembly: GCA_910589525.2. Classification (NCBI taxonomy): domain Eukaryota; kingdom Metazoa; phylum Arthropoda; class Insecta; order Lepidoptera; family Geometridae; genus Ennomos; species Ennomos quercinarius. Next base: position 18,602,629 of record OU342492.1, on the reverse strand, counting down.
GTCCCCGCTTCAGGGACGGATAGATTACAGGTTCAAATCCCATTCGTGATGCAACTTTTTCCATTATATAAATTTTAATTCTCTCTATGAATAATTTTCTTTGAATTATTTAACTTTACACATAGAGCAACATAGGTACCTGTAGAAAATCTAGACAGACATTGAAATATCAAAATGGATCGAGGCTAAATACTAAAACAGACCTAGTATTCAATGTTACAGACAAACTGACAGACCATTTCTGTAACAAATGGATGTGAAGTATAATAGAGTGACGGGTGGAAGGCAAAATTTAGATTTACTGGGTATTTATAATACATTTAATATATTTACTGACAACCGATGGGGAAGAAAGGTTCTCGAGTGGCGACCACGAACCGGAAGACGCAGCGTAGGCCGGCCCCCCACTCGGTGGACCGACGACCTGGTGAAAGCCGCGGGGAGCCGATGGATGCAGGAAGCGAGCAGCCGCTCAAGGTGGCGCGCTCTGGGTGTGGCCTATGTTCAGCAGTGGACGTCTTCAGGCTGATGATGATGGTGTGATGATGAATAATATATTTTAAATTGGAATTATAGCTGTTATTATAATTTTACCCAGTTTATAGTTTGGTTTCGTTTGTTTTTTTGCCGATAGATGTAGTAGGTTAGCAGCCGCTCAAAGTGGTACTTTTTGGAAGAGGCCTATGTTCAGCAGTGGACGTCTTCAAGCTGTTGATGACGATGCCAATGATGATATAGTTTTACCAGCCTCATCGCGTAAAACTTGAGCAATACGATAGCATCCTAACTCAAGAACAATACCATACATTTGGCCCAGGGTTGTCACCTAAATCCACGGCCATCTAATGTCATAGGTGGCTGGCGGGCTGCCAGAGCGGAAATACCAATGGCTGAGTTACGGGGCACAATCTGCTGGCTATTGAGCCTGATGCGTATGATCGTAATGGGAGTTATGGACGTGGTCTTATGTCATACGTCTACTCAGTTTATTATGTGCTTTAGTTATGTAGGCGTCTTTAATTAATGTCGCTGTCAAGTGAAAATGTGTAGAAAGTTTTGCTGTTTGATTTGTATTTCGGACAGCCCTAGAAGTTTCAATCGTTGTAGAAAATTTGAACATGTTTTTGTATTTGTGCTGATTTGTTTTTCTGTGTGTTGTTTTGTTTAGTTAACCATTTACAGAATTTATAGGCTAGGAGCTACGAGTCATTCTGGCAAGTAAAGAACCTTGCTAATATAAATTTATTGGCAACAACTTTCTAGGTATACACAAATTATAATAGCAGTATTCTACAATGAAGATTATTAAAAAAATATTCTAACGCGCGGAGCAGAGGTACAGAGTATTATGATAATATACGTAGACCAACTTATCAATGAAAGAAAAACAAATAAATAAAAAAACAAATAATGATAAAGATAATAACAAATAATGATTAATCAAATCCATTTAAAAGCTTCAAAATCGCAACGATAAAAATTCCAATAACCGATTCCGAATTTCAACAAAAGATCCATTTTACATTGAATTCCAAAATCTGGCGCCATCTCCTGAGACTAACCAGCTTCATGATTAACGTCCCCGCTGATGTATCCAAACGAACAATAATACACCCTGAAGATGGCCAGGTATTATTGTAGCCGGTCAATCCGCGAGCTGACCGGTTAATGTGCATCTGGGTAATGTTAGTAATTAATGAGGTGGGGAAGTTATTGATTGAGGAAATGCATCGCAGTCAACGAACCTGTAATGTAAACCGTGATTGCATTGTTTGCGTCTTTCGTGTTATGTATGGGCAAGACTTGAAGGTGTGATTTTTATTTACAATAACAGGGTAAGGGGCTTTGTAACTGTGTGACCACATGGGGCTATGGGGCTGACTACATTACTTTGAATTTAAGTTCTGTTTAAGGGGACAGAGTAGGGGCAGATGGTAATGATTACAATTTTTAAACAAATCTTATTAAAGGCTTCTTCTGAAAAGGTACACCAATTAGGACTTTCTTTTGTTTTTCAATGTATTTTTGTCATGGAACACGAACTGAATAAAAACTTCTGCAATATTGACTACTAATAGAAAACCATGCCATTTTATATTATTGTGTTTACATTAATTTCCTTGATACTTCTTCACAGATAAGATAAAATATACAGTGAAAATCATGGTCCTGAGACGTGTGAATCAAGTATTATAATCCCACCTGACTTCCCACACATCTTGTATTATTTATAATCCTCGAATAAATAGGTCACTCAACTCTGGTATTTATATATCGGAATCCATCAAACCCATAAAAATTAATGCATCTGATGTTTTTCATATGCATAACAATTTGAATATTAATATAAAACGGGACACTTGTGGCGTTAATAAAATATTTGTAATTTTATCTGATTTCGATGTAAAGTAAGGTTGCTATACAGTAATTTTTTTATGTTATTTAATAAATTGTTTAGGCAAGATTTGTATTAATGTCATGAGCTTACTTATTACGCACCCGTAAACATTACAGAATGCATGTTGTATTTGAGTAATTACCTATAGATTCTGGTGATTTGAGACACGATTTTTTTTAAATGTAAGTGGACAATGTGGAAGAAATCCCTATATAATGGGGACTTCTTTCAAAAGCATACATACATACATTTTATTCTTTTTTGAAATGTAAGTGAACAATTTGAATTGTCTCTTGCAAAAGAGAAAATGTAAGCCAAGCATTTATTCTTCCCTACTGATAGGCTAATTAAAAAAAAATTTAGAACATTATTAAAATTACCATCGTTTATTTTATCATTATTTTAAAACCTGCAGATACGGCTCTTTAAGGTATAATGCAAACGATTTCTACAAAACATAACTTAGGGAAAATGTGCGAAATTCTGCGTAGTTGCTGCTCTACACGTCACTGCGTAGTTAGGTATATTCTAGACACAAAATCTTCTAAAATTATTTGTGCTGTTTGACACAAAACTTATTTTAGCATCTTTTTATTACAAAAACATGCTCAGGAAAATGTCAATTAGGCTTACAAGCTACCAAAACAATAAAAATGATAAACAGCGCTAATACCCAGAAATCCCTCCACTGTCCACTGTCTAACAATGTTCCTATCCTTCAACAGTATCATTAGAATTGTTGCAAAATTATATATGACCGCATTATGATCTGTCTGTATGTCATCTGTATTTATTGTTGGCCCCCACCCACGCAAATCTTGAATTATTAAATAAAAAGCATTATTTTTCATGTTTTATGATGCCGTCATGTGATTTTATGATCGTAAATAATTATTATGGTGGTGTGTCCGCGGTCACACGCCTACGTTGGTGCGTCGATCGGTGTATGTCTTTATAGGATAAGTACATTCCCAATTGTAAATGATGAATACTTGAATGCCGACCTCTCTAGAGCAGATAGAAAACTATAAATTAAACAAAATACGGGAATGCGGAGATCCGCAGGAGGACTAAAGTGACTGATATAGCTCAAATTAGCAAGTTGAAATGGCAATAAGACGCAGCGTAGGCCGGCCCACCACTAGGTGGACCGATGACCTGGTGAAAACCGCGGGGAGCCGATGGATGCAGGAGGCAAGGTATAAATCATTCATTCATTACCTTCGTCTGTGTCAACAGGTGAGTTGCAGTCAAACGTTGCTCTATTCGTGCATTAAATAACAGTTATGCAATAATTATGTAAATTGTGCAATATGCATGCTATATTTGCTCGTGCTGATTACACACTCCATCTCTTTTGTCTACATTCAGAATGAAGGAGACAGTGAAGTTGGTAAGTATTATTTAAAATGTATGATGCCAAAATAGGGGTACACGTATGCCTGTTTGGATTTGATTGCTTTAATATTTTTTAATATATACATTATTTTAAAAGAACTGTAGTAGTTATTTGATTTTACCGACATGACAATGTTTAAGAAATTCTAGTTTTTCAGTTTTTAACACCAAATTGCTAATTCTAGTTTTAACGACTATTTCAATTAACCTCCCTCATTTCCGACTTACTCTAAAATAGTTTTACGATCTATTCCACCGGCCATTACAATCTAAAAACAAATAAACGGAAATAAAACTCCACTCAAAACTGCGCAAGCATTTTAATGTATTTCGAAACGCAAATAATAATCATCACTCAGCGGCCCCGACACGAGAAATGTGACTAATATATTATGTCAATAAAAAATATGTCGCGGCGCGTCATCCGACTCAAGTTTTAATTTAAAAGATACGTGTTTAAAAGACGTTAATGTTAAAATGTGATGATAGAAGGGGAGGTATCGGACATTCTAATAGAGGTTAAATTGCATAAGGTTAAAAAAAATAATTGATATCTTGTTATAGTTTACCTATAGTTTTTATAATCTCTAGATTCATAAGCTATTATTCGGATTCAAAATTTGCTCTTGCTTTTACAACAACAGTGCAGAAAAATACATGAAAAAAAAACAATTATCATCAAATGTCATAATTTTGTGTAACCATTGCTTAAAAAACTTTTTTAGTCTGGTGGTGATCATAAATCTATTAACATTTAAACCATAAGTGTAATAATTAATAAGCTATATAAATAAGTATATCTAATCCATATTTAGTTTACAAAAAAGAGCAAACTTAATAAAAACATGAAGCCAAAGCACCTTAACCAAAAAAAATGTCGGCTCTCCGACTAGATGTGCCAAATCAAACGCAAGACGTTGATGATTCGTCACACAGGAGACAGGTTTACGAGCCGCGAGCGGCGGCGAGATGCGCGCTCGCATTAGCAGCGGGTTTTATGGCCCGATTATAAGGCCGCCATTCCACTGAACCGCGAGTCCGAGATGATCACATGATCGATATGATCTGTCTGGCGAAATAGTTACTGGTTTGACCTATTTGTGTATTTTGGTGCCGTGTGGTCCCCGGCGTAAGTATACGACCATCCCATCTCATTCCGCGCTTGCTGTAAGAGCGGGCTAAAGGAATATCCAGGGAATGGGAAGCAGCATTCCCCTTGGTACATTATGATCTACTGCGCTCACCAAGATGCAACGTAAAAAGGCTGATGTGATGTATTTATCGTCGATGGGTTTAATTTAAGCTACCGTTTCATAACTTTTATAATATTGCTTAAATCTTCTTTTCTCGTGTAGGCAAGTGGCCAACCCTGGTGTCACAATTTTTAGGCCGCCCAAAGGCTTCAGACTTGGCTTAACGACAATTATCCTACGACAACAGCCTGGCTCGATGACTTAACGGTGCCCTCCGCAGCACGGTAGCGTTCAGTTGTAAATACCACTTTTTGCTGTAGCGGTCACCAATCAAAGTAGTGATCGCAGCGAACGTTGCTCAACATTACAGATCGGATAGAAACGGCTCGTCGTGCTTCGCTATGAGCGCTACTTATTGCTTAAATTATCTTCAATATAGTTTTGTGGGCAGTTTCATCGACAACAGCCTAAAGACTGCTGATTATAGGCCTCCCTCACAGAGCGCCACTTTTAACAGGTGCTTGCTTCCTGCATCCATCGGCTCCCCGTGGTTTTCACCAGGTCGTCAGTCCACAGAATGGGGGCCGGCCTACGCTGCGCCTTCCGGTTCGTGATCGCTCCTCGAGAACCTTTCTTCCCCATCGGTTGTCAGTTCTACGAGCGATTTGGTCTGTCTATTGCCATTTGAACTTGCTAATCTTAAGAACAGTGTCTGTGTGTGTGTGAGCAGTTTACTTACTAATAAATGTCTTATAGTTCATTGACGAAAACTTCTGGCTAAAATAATGAAGACTAGTAAATTGTTCAAGCAGAACATGAGCCAATTGTAGCGTAAACGCAGCACTTCCGCACGTGTGACGTGGATCACTCATCGCAATTTGCAAGTGGGTTAAGTATATTGCAGGACATCCTGGTCATTTAAAGTGATTTTTATTTTAGCACATTTATATTTTGCACATCAAAGTGGGTAAACGGCAATTATACTGCTATAAATTTAAGCTCTTTTACATTTAGAAAAATTTAGATAGTCTCACAAAATCATGCATACAGGTACTTATATTACTACATGCACGCACACTAATCTAGATTATAATTAGGTACTATCTTTATATTATATTCCAAGCTGCAAGTTTTGCAAGTTGATTAAACATTTAATATAAGTATAATATAAACATACATACATACCTGTCTGATAGGAAGCCGAATGCACAGTCAAGGAGTTTATTCGTAATTTTATTCATGCATATTAGTTTTACATACATTTTACATACATTTTTTACATACATACCTGTCTGATAGAAAGCCGAATGCACAGTCATGGAGTTTCTTTGTAATTTTATTCATGCATATTAGTTTTACATACATTTTACATACATTTTTACATACATACCTGTCTGATAGGAAGCCGAATGCACAGTCAAGGAGTTTATTCGTAATTTTATTCATGCATATTAGTTTTACATACATTTTACATACATTTTTTAGTTTTGCATACAGTTTTTACATACATACCTGTCTGATAGGAAGCCGAATGCACAGTTATGGAGTTTATTCGTAATTTTATTCATGCATATTAGTTTTACATACATTTTACATACAGTTTTTACATACATACCTGCCTGATAGGAAGCCGAATGCACAGTCATGGAGTTTATTCGTAATTTTATTCATGCATATTAATTTTTTATGGTCATTCCTGAGTCACGACTTGACAGTTGGTTTTTGGCGCCAACAGGTCCATTATCATTTGATAATCTCTAAAGATGTCTATTTTAAATAATTTGATTTATTCAAAACATGATGTGACATAGAAAGCTCGATTTTAATAATTAATATACTTTATGTAAATAAATACTAGGTTTTGTTGATGCTTTCTCTGCATTAGTCTTTTTTTTTATCAACGATAGGCTAACATTTGACCATGGTCTCACGTGATGGTAAGTGACGACGCGGACGACGATGCAGCATGTTTGCCTAGAAGATACCGGTTCACTCTCGCCTTAAAAACTCACAGATTGCACACCTATACTAATAAGTGACCGATAAACATAAAAATCATCTGAAAAAAATATCTTAATAAATTAAGCCCAACAGTGTTAAACCATGAGGTCCAAAGGCGTTAAACCATTATGCCCAAAGACGTTAAATCATTATGGTCAAAGGCGTTAAACCATTATGCCCAAAGGCGTTAAACCATTAAGTATGCATCCTTACGTTAACAATAAACATTTCTTTCTGAAATACTGTGCACGATTAGAACCAAGAACTGATGGGAAAGAAAGGTTCTCCAGTGGCGACCACAATCCGGAAGACAACGTAGGCCTCCCACTAGGTGGACCGAACACCTGCACAGACCGCGGGGAACCGATGTATGCAATAGGCATGTAGCCCGTCAAAGTGGCGCTCTATTTGGGAGTGATGATGATGATAAATAGAACAGTGAGAATTTGAGTATTACATGACAGTGCAAACTGCATCAAAGTTAAATGAATATAACATTAAATTAATTGCAGCGTACGCTGGTTTAAAAAAAAAAGAAGCGATAAAGATGAAATTCACATAAACTGATAAACAGAAAAAGAACGAAATTGCCGACGAAACCTTGTAACAACTTATTACCAAAATGACCTTTGTCATTCGAAGACGTGTTTTCCATAATATGTCACTTAGAATGAATGACAGTTGTCATTCTGTTTGTGCATACTTAGTTTTATTTGCTGTCTGGATGGCAAGCCAGTTTTTGTAATATTATTTGATTTAGCATCTTGAACTAATGGAGGTCGCTCAACCACTCTGTTTCTGTCCAATTGTATTTCAATTTTATTTTGTGCTTTTAGTAGTCTTATGCGCGTCTGTACTAAAGTATTTTAAAATATAACTTAGCTAAGCAACACTTTCCTCGGATTTTCGTGAGTTTGCAAATTATTGGCACACCAAACACTAAACGCTCATTAGATACCTTTGCCCATCGGCTTTCTTCAATTATAGAGCGTATAGTATTTGTTGTGTTGACTTGACACGAGTTCCAATTGGTCGCAGTCGCCCGCCTGTTGCTCGCCTGTCGCTGAATGCACTTTGGCCTTCGATGCTAGCGCCACTAGCAACAGAACAGCAATAGATAGAAACAAAATGCACTTTTTGGTTCATCGTTCGTCGGACGGTGATCTAGCGCTTGATCGCTTTCCACTCTGCCAAAGTCACGTTTGACAGTAATGATTGCGAAATTTACGTCTGTTGCAAAATTGTTGCGAGTTACGTAATTAGCCAGCGGGGCTAGAGAGATCAGTGCGAGCTTAGAGCTGACAAACTTTAAGTGCAGACGGCCAGACGGGTATCTCAATGTGAAAGAACGGGTTACTAATAATTATTGTCAGTTGTCATTGTCTTGTCTGACTCTTACCCAGGAGTCTAAAGCATACATTTTGCTAAGTTATCTTTAGGTGTAACGACCGCAGCAAAGATCAATCATCCAAGATCTTTTCTACTGCCGTCTTAAAACAGCCCCAGCTGGGTTAGCATGGACGGTAGACAAAATTGTCTTTCCCCGTTTTACATCACTTTCTTCATACTTGCTTGGAGTAAAACAGAGGAAAGACAGTTTTGTCTACCGGCCGTGCTAACCCTACTCGGATCCAATCAGTTGCTAGTCAATTTTTACTTAGTAATAAAAATATCAATACAAATAACTCTCTAACATTAAATTCACCATAAATTGATATTTTAAAAGGGTAAACACACTAAACGCTGTTAGCCCACAGCGCTAATAAACTATTCTATAATTTTCATGAGCGCCTCATAATGTCAGTAGCTGTATAGCAGTAGCCTGCCTACTCACGCAACCGCACGCAAAATGACCATAAACAAGCATGTTTCAAAACCAGTAAACTTATATCAGAATGAACTCTCACCAGCTTTAATGAGACAAGGTGCTATAAACATTACAGCTTTGTTTCTTAACTATAAAAAAATCGAACTACCGCCCTGTCACATTCTACTGACTCCTAGACTTGGATGGTGCATAGAACGACCTCCTCACCACTTCGAATTCGACTTCAAAACGCTACATATCACAAAAAGTAGCGAAGAATTTTAAATTTTAAAATGCAAGAGACAAGGTTGGAAGTCGTGTGTAGAAATTGGCCGTTACGATTTGAAATTCTGCGCTCCCCATCGCCATCGCGACCTTAAATTGTAATCGAACACTTTACACTGACGGTCGCAGCGAAATATCGCGTTCGGATAGTATAAATATGCACTTATCTTTCTTTTTAGTTAACGTACGCTTACATTATGTGGGGCCCTACTAAGTGTCTCTTATTGCGGTTCAGTTTAGCTCACACACTGAAAACTAGGACTGACCTCTGAACAAAGAAAGACTGGTAATAAGACGTCATAAAGTCTGTATGGCCTGTGGACTTTATAAAGAGTTGACTTTTGCCTTGGTGAAACGTATCCTTAAGATGGCGATGGCACGGACTTTCAAAATTGAATTTTCTCTTAATTAATTGTATACGTAAAAGGTTACCTACTTACGTTATATGACAGGTTTATACTTGCAAACTTAAGTAGGTAGGTAAGACTTGAGAAGTGCAAAGCCTCGAAAATGAAGTTCGACTAGTAGGCCCCGCAAAGTCTATACCCACGTGTGCTACGAATAAAATTTTAGTATACCCGCATTGTTCTATCTATGAGGGGGTTTGGCACACGTTAGAGGGAGACAGTGGATGGGCCATTATGTTAAGGCAATAACGAAGCGGGGCAACTGACTATAACTTGAGTCGGTGGACGATGCGGATGGTGCTTTTTATCGAAGTTTGAAGTTGGTATGGGAAGTTGTCTAATGCTTCGAATTTTCATTTACTTTCAAATTGGGTATTATTAGACAGTAGTTAGGTTTGCTAGTTCTAAACCGATGGAAAAAAAAATCAGTAAAAGATCACGCTGTTTAAAAATTGCAGGGAATTTTGACGTTTACCATATTGAGCAGGAAGGTTCAATTAAGGAGTTTTATATTCTCAAAGCCATTGTTGCCAGTGATGACTTATGGAACTGAGACATGGTCTCTTACTGTTGGCCTCATTAGTAAGCTCAAAGCCGCGCAACGAGCTATGGAGAGAGCTATGCTCGGTGTTTCCCTGCGAGATAAGCTCCGGAACGAGGAGATCCGCAGGAGAACTAAAGTGACCGATATAGCAGCTCTTAGAATTAGTAAGTTGAAATGGCAATGGGCAGGCTACATCGCTCGTAAAAGTGACAACCGATGGGGAAGAAAGGTTCTCGAGTGGCGACCACGAACCGGAAGACGCAGCATAGGCCAGCCCCCCTCGGTGGACCGACGATCTGGTGAAAGCTGCAGGGAGCCGATGGATGCAGGAGGTGAGCAGCCGCGCAAGGTGGCGTGCTCTGGGGGAGGCCTATGTTTAGCAGTGGACGTCTTCAGGCTGTTGATGATGATGATGATGATGATTGTATTCTCAAAGAAAGCCCAAGTTTGTGGTGAAGTTTGTCCACTGTGTTTAATTTTTTTTTTCCTAGAGGGTTTCACATTTTTCGTATGATTTACACAATGTGGTAAATTGCTACAAAAAGTAAGGTTATAGGATTTATCTTTTTTACTTTTTGGTAAGAATTTACATTTTTACCACACAAGGTGGCGCCGCGCTACGGCTGAAATGGAAACTAGCGCTTAATCAAACGAGACTGCTAGAACACATCTCTACTTTATTGTTTTAATATTATTTATAAATTCCCGCATCTTACATTATACGAAAGTCAAAAATATTAAAAATCTGTGATGAAACCGATGAAACGAACGATCCAAAAAATAAAACTGTGTCAACTACTAACCAACTTTTTTTTCTTTTCAGGTAAGTAAGGCTGTGGACTCGATCAATCCTTTTTGGGCATCAAAGGTGAACGTAATCTTAAAATTGTGACCCATGATTGACATGTAAATTGATAAATCTGAAACTGTCAGTCCTCCTGAGGCTGATTGACAGATTTTGGCTTTAATTGACGTAAAGGATATTTTAATTGCACGCTTGTCAGTCCGTTTTTGTAATACTTGACAAGCTTTGTTTTATTTATGAAAAAATTACGATTTTGAAATTAAATTTTGTGATCACTGGCTGGCAAAACCTTAGATAACACTGAAACCACGGGCAAATAGGACAACAAGTTACATTCGCAGATTAATTTTTAAAAAAACGTGGCTTACTCCCGGTTTAAATTTTGACCATTGGTTTAGAAATTGTTAGCATTTTTAACCATTGGTTACTGTTTAATGTAGTCTCATTTTATATACAATTTACTCTTAATTATTACGTGTCAGTACATAATATTGTCAAAGAATCAGCGCCAACTAGCAGTTGTTGTTAGCTTACCATAAAAGAAACTAGATGGCGTTATAGTATCTTAAAACGCGCAAGCGTTTCATTTCTAAACTACAGTGGTAGAAAGAAAGTACGTTTAATAAATTTTTGTCTATCAAGCTATACCTGAGTTTGATTTTCCCCCGTTTGGGAATAGGCGCGCTACTCAAGGCCAACGTTTGGAAAACGTACTTTCCAGTTACCCCTAACTATGTATCAAAAACCCCACCCTTAGTCAGTGTTCTAATGAAAAAAATTCAATTATATTGTTTCATTTTTTAAATTCTTTTTAGTCAAAGCTGTCTCATCTGATGGAAAGTGATGACGCGCCCTACGCGTACGCGTACGCGTACTTGTAAATTAATAATCAATTTCATTAAGGTGTCAATGTAAGCAAGTCGAGTAATACGTCTAGAAATCATGTCAAGTGTATTCAGTCAATTAATATCAACCAGTGCAATAAAATTGTCAGAGTAGAGTTATAAATATCGCAATAGGTATTAAGTCAGAACTAAGCTGTGGTGTAGTGGTTGAGCAGGTCAGCTCATAACCTGAAAACTGTGGGTTCAATTGCCGCTACTGGACAGCTATTAGTGCACAGAAAAGAGGCGCTTATACTAAATTTGCTCTGTGTCTGGGTCCTAGGTGTTGTGGGACCATGGTCCTCGTAGTTCTTGGGTCCCTGATTAGTACAGTGAGTAAGGTCCAGGCCGGATCTATCGCACTTTGGGAGTGTTAAAAAACTTTCCTTATACATAAGTAGTTTATTTTCAAAAAGGCTGCATTTCATGAATAACACCTTATTCATAGATACGGCATAATATAAAACTAGGTAGAAAAAAACATAAAAAATTAAATGGCAATTTGTTCTCTTCATAAAAAAAACACAATCAGTTAGTACTTTACTATTTTTTTCTGCAGTAATAGCAAAAGGTTTCTGCATATTATGATATTTAAAAATGCCTTAGATTATAATTTAAAATAATGAATATGTAATTTAGCCATTTCAAAACGTAAACTTGGATTTCAATCTCGATATTGGTGTAAGTAGTCACACCAATTCGAAATACGTCCGTTCTCTAAACCTCCGAATCAATCTATCAATCAATAAATCGCGCTAAAGATTGAGATATTCCACTCGTGGGGCAGACGGATATACAATATAAATGTATACAGTAACCAATATAATGACAAAAAAAGAGCGACACACGTGTTGAGCGGGAAAGAGAGGATAAACTGAGGAAAGTGCTACCTAAAGCTGGCTTCCCACGGTGCGTGATACTGCGCACGACATCACGCACGGCTGACGACCACGGACGGCCACGCACCGCACACAAGGCTCTTCCAACGGTGCGTGTCGGTCTGTGTGTGTCTTGAGATTCGAAGCTATTTTGTTATTCCAAAATGAAAAGTGAAAACTCGCACCCAACCTTTTAAGTTACCGACTCGCCACGGATCGGATGCACCACACCGGCCTGTCTGCGCTACCACGGATGATACTCTTCCCATGGTGCGTCGCGTCGGTGGGGGCTGGTCCGCGTCCGTCCGCAGTATCACGCACCGTGGGAAGCCAGCTTTAGACACACCGTAGATCCTGTTCGTTTGAAGATTCTTTAACCTTTGGGAATTCTTAAACGCTCATTTGTCGTAATGTACAACTGACATTCAGAGCCTAAACGGTTTGTTGTACTTACAATTTGTTTCTAATTCGGTTATTTTCGGTCGGTGGCACCAAATTGTTAAGAGTATCAAAAAATATGAGTAAGTAAGTCTTAAGTTGGGACTTGATCTACTGTACATCTTTATATTTATCCAAGAGGGTGATCTAAGGGTGGTGTTGAGGGGGTGTTTACCGCGCCCGTGACGGATATATCCCGCGTAGACACCCGTCAATCACCCGCGTTATGATGAGAATTAATATTTCACCAGGAGTGCGGTGCGATTGATCAGTTTTGATACTTGTATGCTAGAAAAAAATTGTAAACATGATTGTCAACGACCATATTTTATTATCATGATATACCAATAACTACAATCACGTCATTCTATTATTGTTATACTTAAAAAAGTTTCAGCTGATTCCTACCACTTGAACCTTTAAGTATAACAATTTAAGTGTAAGTGAAGTTATGCTATTGCTTCTGCAGATATCCACTCCTAACTTGTGTTAGCTTTAGTGCGGGTTAAGCTTAAGCCATAGATAGCGTGCGAGGTCTAAGATTTTTTAGATTTAGAATGCCTCTTTGCCATAACTTGCAATCAAAGTTACGAAATTATTTATTAAAAACCCAAAATTAAAAAGGTAAGTATCAAACCCGTTCAATCGTGCACACTCGTCAAATACGTGTAGACGTCAATGTGGAATCAATCAAGTTGGCCCCTCCTTAGGGTGGGGGGTGGCGGGGGCCCTTGACCTGTCGCGCGCCACCTACCACCTTGACGGCTGATGGATGGGCAGAGACGGTTATTGCACGCTTCAAACAACAACAGAAACTAAGAAAATAAGGTTTTCTGGCTGAAGTGTTTTTAATCGTCTTTTCAAACCAAGATTGGGTTGACGTAGAGTCGAGTCGTTATGTATATAAATTTTATTAAAAATTATGTAGTTAGTACTTACCTCATAATTTATTTGGATCACACATCACACGTTTAATTTGGGATGTTTTTATATTAGGTAGGCTTGCGTTCTACCATATTTTTGTCCGATGTCAATTGACAATACGTTCAACAATGCAGCACTGGTCTTTTTTGGTCTAGTCTTCTAGTTCGTTTGTCTAGAAGTACCTAATAAACGAATATGACAAAATATATTTTTTTATTTACATGTTGTACCTGCATGACGGTACCAAAAAATGAATGCAGGTTTGATGGTGGATTATTTTTTATTTTTATTTTATTTTATTTCATAGGTCTGCCAACAATCATATCACTAAAACTAGCTTAACAAACATGACCATAATAAAACTAAATGTACAATTAATTATAGGCAAACACTGCATGCTTAAATACTTTAAAAGAATAACACTTAAATTAAAAAAATAATAATAAAAAATTATGAGAGTACGGTACTTCTCGGTAAGGAGAAGTCAATAACTAAATGAAAAAAATATTAAAAGAAATGTAAAAATGATAAGTTTGAAAATTTTAATTAGGTATTTTCTTGAGCATATGCTCACGAAAATGGTGTATTTTGACAGTGAAAATATCTTTTGGTCCACTGTTAAACCATTCATTTAATAATCTGCATAGCCTAGGGATCGGTGAGTTACTGCCATACACTGTAGTGCGGCTCGGCGGGACAAGCAAAGAGACAGCGCGACGAGGTATCCCACGGGGTACCCGAAATCTAAGATGTTTAAGCAACTGAGGACAATCTAGATGGTTATTTAAAATTTTATACAAGAATATTAGGTCAAGTAATTTTCTACGCTTTTCGAGAGATGATATTTTGAAGTGATCCAGTTTTTCATTATATGACATCTTGCGCTTGTGTAATCCGCTAATATAACATAAATGACGCATAAATCTTTTCTGAATCCGTTCAATTCTGAGCGTGTGTGTGGCGTAGTGAGGCCTCCAGACAACCGGACAATATTCTAACACACTACGTACCAGTGTATTGTACAGAAGAATTTTGGTGTGTTTATTTTTGAAGATTTTACTATTCCGTATAATAAATCCTAGCATATTAGACGCACGCTTTACAATATTTTCTATATGAGGAATAAAAGTTAATTTTTTATCTAGTATAACACCCAAATCTCTGACCGTGTCAATTTCATGTAGTCGTGTTCCCCCAATATTGTATACAGATCGGACTATATTATATTTTCGAGTAAACTTGATAAAGAAACATTTATTTGAATTAAGGTCCATACCATTTACACAACACCATCGATACAGTCTATCCAAATCCCGTTGCAACATCGAAACATCTAATTCTGAACCAACTTCTCGAGAGATTTTTAAGTCGTCTGCAAATAGAAATGGTGTAGATGCGCGGAAACAATTAGGCAAATCATTTATAAATATATTAAAAAGTGTGGGTCCCAAATGAGAACCTTGCGGCACGCCTGATGTAATTCCGTGCAGCTTTGATTGATAACCTTTAACTACGACATAATAAAAACGATCCGATAGATACGACTTCATCCAGTCAATGACAATGATTATTGTGCTTTTATTTATTTTGTGGGAGCAGTTAGATTGTCCTTTTATAGATGCTCCACCCTTAAACAAAAAAGCTAAGACTGACTATTAATTTATCCATCATCCTCTTTGCCTTTCTCCATTTGTTATTGGGGTCAGCTCCCAATCTAACCTGTAGCGGCGAGCTACCAGAATTACACGAGTGACTGCCATCTGACCTCGCAACCTATAAAGAACCAGTAACAGGCATGATTAGACCAGGCGTCAGATTCTATCAGGCTACCCGTAACGATTGCCATGCATGTTCTTATGACAACCGGGACCGACGGCTTAACGTGCTCTCCGAGGCCACGGAGCGATGGCATCAAAAATTGCTTATAACTTACTAGATGAGTCATTGGTACAAGGCCAAGGATCGAACCCGTTGCCGTAAGATTTATCTAAGATTCATCAGGTGTAATTGATTTTGCTATCAGTGGTCTAACCATGGTCTAACCTTGACATAATTTTTTTCTACAATAACGTGCGTAGTTCAGCTCATCATCGCCTTAGCAGGCAGCACATATTACGGAAAATTTTCCTAATATATTTTTGAACACGTTTAGAGGGTGAAAAGTGCGGGTAGACGGGGTGGCTTAAGGGGGTGACCCCTCGAGGGGGCCCCTTGACCTGTCACGTTTACTTTGCAGTGGCGAGACCTTGACGGGTGACTGATGGCAACCGACCCAGATAACTGTTGGATAAGCTGTACTCAGCCTTAATCTAGGGTTGATCTTATCTATTTAAGTCTCATTAACTTCTACCTAATCTGTGGCTATCGAGATCATATTTTAATGTCAGAGCGTCGCGATTCTTAAGTACATTTTATTCGCTACTCGTCGCCGTCGCTTCTTCGCTCGTTTGTTTTTTGTCTGTTATAAGATTGAATTGATTGGAAATAACCACAGCTAGACTACCAACTAAAAAAAATATCAAATATGTACAAGTAGGCTTTCTTCGTAAAATATCACACTTCATAAAAAACTGTCATAGTTTAAGTACAAGTATCACACACACTTCAGAACACAATGCAATGGACACGCCACATCGCTCGTAGAACTGACAACCGACGAGGAAAAAAGGTTCTCGAGTGGCGACCACGAACCGGAAGATGCAGAGTAGGCTGGCCCCCCACTAGGTGGACCGATGACTTGATGAAAGCCGCGGGGAGCCGATGGATGTAAGACGCGAGCAGCCGCTCAAAGTGGCGCTCTCCGGGGAGGTCTACGCTCAGCAGTGGACGTCTTCAGGCTGTTGATGATCACAACATCACACCAACAGCCGTAAGACGTCCACTGCTCAACATAGGCCTCCCCCACAAAACGCCACTTTGGACGCTTATCAATCTTATCATATTTTGTCACAATCACCACGCTTGGCAGTCGGTTTGGTGAACGCATTAGATTTTAATGTACCGAGGAGAATGCTGCTAAATACGTCCACTGTTGAAATTTAGCCTCTTCTATAGAGCGCCACTTTGAGCGGCTGCTCGCCTCCTGCATCCCTCGGCTCTCCGCGGTTCTGACCAGATCGTCGGTCCACCTAGTGTGGGGCCGGCTGCATCTTCCGGTTCAAGTACAAGTATAGTCGAGTCGTATTCTGCGGCCTTCCTTCTTATGCTTTTCAATCGTAATTAATATTTTATGTTGGTTATAACTTAGTGTCGTTATGGCGCAAATTGAGCCTTGTAGGAGAGGAGGGGGTTGAAAGGGGGCGTAGGGGTAATTGATGTTTGATTAATCTAATTCATTCCTGACAGCTTCATGGAATTGAAAATTATTGAAACCTTAGGGAAATAATAAAAAATAAAATTAAAACAAAATTCTGGCCACTTGCCCACACGAGAAGAAGAAGAATATACGTACAAGTAAGTATACTTTTTTCTAGTAACTCTTGATTGTCTAATGTAGTCACTTACTTATAATGTCTTGTGATCAAAATTCTCAAACCTCTGGAAAAAAAAAATTAACTAAGGATGTGTTTTTTCATCCGTAGTTAGGGTAACCGATGGTTAAGAACTCTAACAAATTATAACCAATGGTCAACAATTGTTAGAGTTTTTAACCATTGGTTACCTACTTTAACTATAGATCAAAAAACCCACCCTATGTAAGACCCTAACCTCCAACAAATAGAGCCGCACAATGTACATACATACCATATACTTAAGCGACACGACCGTCCATAACAGTATGCAATCCTGTCAATATAGCAGCATAATGACTTACTCTGCATGCTCATATACAATTGCTACCTTAAATCGCACACTAATTTCATGAAAACTAGAAAATACATGACCTTCAGCATCAGAGAAATCTTCCTAACTGCATAGCAGACTCGTTGAGCCGCACAGTGGTGCGAGAGGCGCGAGCTTCGCGGACAAAAAGTCGGGACCCCCGCCCGCCAAGGCGACATCTGTTAGCTATTTGTCAAACATCGTTTACTATTTTCGTCGGGCGCGGAACACTCATTTTGTAAGCTGTATTTGGGAAGAGGTTAAGTTGGAAAGAGTAAGCGGAAAGTAAAAAGGAGGGCTAAAACCGTTTCAAACAATGAAAATCATGCATTATCATTAATATCAACATTGATTTTTGAAGGGTTAAACATTTTTTATGGTTTACTAGGTATTTTGATCTTATTAGGTGTCACATTAAAAAAAAAGTCTTACGATGTCGTTGGTTACCCCTGCGTCTGAATCGGTTATTTGATTGTCATTCAATTAGTTCCATACTCTGATGACATTTCATAAATTACAACGTGTCAGTTTTGATCATATTTCATTTTTTCAGGCATTCATAATGTTGTAACTTGATACTCAATGCCATTTATACACTTACATCTACCTCAATGCCATAGAAATTGTATTAAATATTTATAAAAAACATAGAGTTTTAATATCTTTCTTCAAATTCTATCAGCGTACACTCGCAGACACTCGGGCGTCTTCTCTTTGACACTTCCATTGTGATACATGACGTTCCTCGTTGACAGCTGCACATCTTATCTTGTTTTCAATTTTGACGACTCTTAACAGCATTGAAACAAGGCTCAATATTGTTTGCAATAGCTGCAACTGCATTTTGTACGTGTCGAGAAAATTCTACATCACTTTCTTTGCTGTTATTTTCTCCTTGTCATATTGATTTAGAGTTGGAAATTGATTGATTTCAGTGTTATTGCAAAGCTTGCAGCTGCGTTTAAGATTCGTTTGATGGAGTGGACCGTCAATTAAATAGGAGAGGGTTCTGTACGTCTTGTGATTGAGTGCAGTCATGCAGATTCGCTTTGGAGATAAAGCTTTTACTAGGTGGTAGGACTTTTCTGCAAAGTTCGTCTAGGTAGGTACCACCGCTTTGCCAGTTATTCTGCCGCCAAGCAGTAGTGTGCAAGCACTACTGTGTTCCGGTTTGAAGGGCATTGTAGCTAGTGAAATTACTGGGCAAATGAGACTTTATGATCTGATCACTCAGTCTTGTAATCTGATTACTGGACTGGGTGATGTCTCAGGATGATGTGCGCAGTGCAGTGTCGCGCGAAACTTTTGTTTTAAAGTTCCGGGTGACACTGCAACTGTTATGGGCGGCCGTGTCACTTAACATCAGGTGAACGACTAGCTCGTCACGTCATTCAATCACATAAAAAAAAAAAAAAAAAAAAAAAAAAGCTTCATCATGTTTTTCTATTATTTTTAAGGGTTATTGGATAGTTCTATTTTATGTCAATCAGAAGTACTAGAACATCAGTTTAATGTAAAGATTTTTCGTAAAGATTTGTAATGAAAACTGAAAATATATATTTGAACATAATGCTGTTAATTGACACTGGCTAACAAGACTATGTCTCCGTGGAACAGTTCAACATATTGATTATTGACTCATAAACGGACGTGATTCAATTTCTGTGTTTTTTTAGTGCTTCCTAATTATTATTTAATTGTTTTCGTTTGATTACAAAAAACAATATAAGCATAAATTGTAAGTATCTATTTTGTTAATTTAGTTTTTATACACAAATAGTTGACATATTAAAATAAAATACCAAGATATATATTGCAAGTTCTAATTCAATATACATTCAGCTGAAACTCAAACTAAATATTTAATAAAATTCTAGTTATTCATAACAGCGAGGGCGAAAAAGTCGATGATCAGTACCAGCGTCCGACCCACATCGACTTTGAGCTGTCAAGTTTGATTGAATCAACTGGGTGTAGAGTTGTAAACGGATTAGAGGGGCCGGATTGTACAATTTGATTTGTTTTATATATTTTTGGGATTAAATTCTGTTTATGGACAGCAGTAAATTAGCTTGCTAATCTCCTGGTCTCTTGCATAGAAGCATGTATCATCAGCGAATAGGTAATCCCGCTACTGGGACATGTTTTCGAACCTGAAATGTATATACTCTGTGATAAAGGACATAGTTCTTTACGTTGGCCAAGATATCTATTATAATGTGCGTTGCATAAACTTCCCAATGCATTTACTATCCGTTTAGGTAGTATGCACAGTTGCCAGCTACAGCAGAATCTGTCTAAAACAATTGAATGCACAAAATTTTTTTTCCCGAAAAATGTGTCCCAAAATAGTACACAGCCTATTGTCCAGTCCCAAAACAAAAACATTTAATTTCTCACACAAGCCCCCTAATTAGACGCCACAAAAAACCCGCTGTCACTTCTAGTCGCTCCAAAGACTGGAGTAAATAAAGCGACGGTCGACAAAGACGTCCGTCTGCTGGCGACGTTTGAGCGACGTGTGTCGCCCCCCTACTCCCCGTTGCCCCCCCCCCCCCAGCCACCCCGGCGCCCTCCTTGAGGGAGCGAGGGGGGCAGTCCGTCGCCGATAATGATGTTAACTCACCGTTTGAGACCCGGAGAGCTTTGTTGCGTTTTTTTTTTGGGAGTGTAGTGAACTGGTGTGATGGTGATTTGACATTGACCCTCGTGTCAACGATGGTGAAGCTATTGGTAATTTGTTTTTTGGTGAGGGAAATAGTTCTCACATGATTGTAGATTGAAAGTGAATCAAGTGAGTGAGTGTGGGTAATGTCTACCGGAATGAATTTAGAGCATCACAGTTTGCTTATCTGTGCATCATGTATTTGCATTACTATTCACTTCGTTACTAAGTAACAGCTTTTACTGTACAATAGATTCCTCGCACAAACCACCATTTATCGTCATGAAACGTGTCCTATCCTTCTATCTTAGAAATAAAATAAAACACACACCACTGACGGCACTCCTACTTGGAATAAACTCTTTATCCTAACTTGTTACAGTTGCCATGGAAATTCCATAACACTAGTGCACTAAAAGTTGCTTCAAATAAATTTCATCAGCGCACGAATCCCGGACGGACTGCGGACTCGACTTGTTCAGTAAATTGTCTTCAAGAGCTGACCACCCCCCTTTCACCTACCGGGCGGGGAGCGGGGTGGTTCAAAGGAGGCCACCGACATTCCCCCGTTCGTCTTGCTTATGACTGACGTCTGGACAGCTTGAGTGATTGAGAGTGACTGGAGACTTAATGCGCGCGGGCGCGATAGCACTCTGCAAACGCGAAACGTACAAACTCGCGTTTCAGTTCTAAACATTGTGCGCTCTATTGTGAACATGGACGTTTGCGTTTCATTTGCGTTTTGTTTCAGTTACGTTTCGTTTCTGTGAATTTTAATTTTGCATACGATATTATTATGAATTAAAATACGCGTTGCATCGTTTTAATGCGAGGTGTGTTTGTAATTAGTGATGCGATGCTGCTTGACGTGTGACTGATGGTAGGCGAGTCCAGTTTGCTATTTCACCCGCATTATAATGATTTAATGCCCTCGAGGGACATCACGTTAAATTTGTTTGTGATTTGTGGTGATCAATTCGCGCTGGATATGTGGCATGAGAGTGGTAAAGTGAGTTTTGGAAAGGTGGGTAGTTTGCTTTTTCGGTTGTGATTTAACACAATTTCTATTCTTAAGTGACCTGTATTGTTTTTGAACATTCACTTTTCCTACGCAAGAATAGGTTACGTGCGATTTCGATTAATACCTACAAACTTTACGCGGTTCATCTTTAACATGATTTGAAATACATTGTTTAAAGAAAGAATACGTTTGAGATATTTTAGTTCAAAAGGTAATCAATTTTTTCAGTAATAGTTCCGCGTTTGGGCAGTAGTTTGGGTGCCTTAAAAAGTCTTGATACCCGTGCCTTTATACCTAAAGAAGTTATATTTTCGAATATTAATCTAATCTTAACACTATTATCTTCAACATCAGTACCTAACAATCCTGTATCATAACTATAAGATAAAAGCAAATCAAAGTGAGCACTGAGCACGCACGTCTGCCCGACGGACGGACAGCTGGACGGCCAATCGCCTGTACGTCATGCGCCCGTCACACGAGCCTTGTAATTTTTGCTCATATTTTTGTCTACGCTTGACGTGGTTCGCTCCACTGTGCTTATTATCCTGACCATTGATGACTATTATAATACTTGCTGCTGCCCGTAGCTCCGTTCTGGACTACAGTTTTTTTTTCATAAAGTATTATATATTCTTCCCAAAGGTTCAAACTATCTCCAGATCAAATTTCATCAAAACTAACTCAGCTGCTTAAAGACACTTTTAATAGTTAGATACCATAGAAAGTTAAAAATCTTGGTTAACATTTAACCTCCAATTGAAAGATCGGCCCAAAGTCTTGAAACGGTATCAGCAAATAGATGGTCAAAGAGACAGTCAGACAGAGCTACTTTCGAATTCATAATATTTTATTAGTTAAATGAAACGTGTCAAGTAATAAACCAAAATGTCTTTGCTGGCCTGGACACAGAATACAATTTTTTTGTACTTATGTAATTATGGTTTAGTTGATATTTTGGCGAATCGATGGATTAAAAATCTTTTTATTTGATTTTATAGGTGGTAGGACGTTTCTGCAAAGTTCGTCTAAGTAGGTACCACCGCTTTGCTAGTTATTCTGCCGCCAAGCAGTAGTGTGCAAGCACTACTGTGTTTTGGTTTGAAGGGCATTGTAGCTAGTGAATCTACTGGGCAAATGAGACTTATGAACTGATCTCACAGTCTAGAAATCTTTTTTAGACTGTGTGATGTCTCAGAATGACGTGGGCACGTCACGCGAAACTTTAATTTAGAGTTCCGAGTGACACTGCAGTCTGGTATGGGCGGCCGTGACGCTTAACACCAGGAGAACGACTAGCTCGTCACGTCATTCATTTACTAAAAAAAAAAAGTAGGTACCACCCATTTTATTAGTCACTCCTGTCGTAAACAATGCTAAGGTTACTCGGTGGCATTGACCCCGTGACCCGCCTCAATCGAGATTCAATCGTGGTTGATTGACGGCCGCGACACTTGATTGACGAAATTATGTTCAACGTTACGTTTATTAATGCCCCTATTTGTTTGTAGTTCAGGAGCTGGCTGTTTTATGTTTGAGTAGGTGTTACATGGTTTGGTTCTTTTTTCGTGTCGGCTCTAAATCGATATTGGAGCTGTCAAAAAAATTAATAGTAAACGTTTTGAGAAGTGTCTCTACCGGCTTTTTATTTAATAAATATTAAGGAATACTAGAGCTATCCCGCAATTTTATTTCGTAGTTTCTCCACGGGAATATACTTTACTTATTTGTAACTTAAATTAAAAAAATCGTGTAGGTATACATTCAAATTAATCTAATGATTAGGTATGCTAAGCGTTACTGCTATTTAATTCTTTTAAAGTAAGTATCCAGTTTTGTCCCCTGAAAAATATGCACTCAACAACTTAAATAACATAATCAAAAGATTAATAATACCTAACTTAAAAAAAAAAAATAAAAAAAAAATAAAGACTGAAGCTAAATTAAATCTAATCTAAAATGAACTATCTACTATTCTACATCTAAAATTAAAAACAATAACATAGGTAAACTAACCCCCGGTTTCTAGTAAAGTTAAATTCATGTCAACTTATATATACTGAACGCTCATTGGTTGCCGGAGATAAATCTAAGAAGCCGCTAAGTACAGTAGGCATCGTGCCCAAAATGCTGGTGGCATTGCCCCGTTGAATGGCAATGCTTTAAAACATATAACTTCTACCATAACTTCTACTAATCTAAATAAGATTTTATTTGAAGGTTATGGGTATGTGAAAGATTAATTTTAATGATTTTCAAGTATATTAATTTACATTTAAAATCAGGGTCGCGCTATTTATATTTTGCTGCGTCACAAAACCATTAAAAATAAAATAAATACAAGAAATAAAGTTATTTCACAAGCAACATTTCCTGTTGCACACAATATTCATTTTACAACAACAATAATATCATAAAATGACACCATGTTACTTTATTAGTAAAAAATAACGATCGAAATCAATTTTATAAACAATTTACCTCGCGGAATAAATTTTACTGCTTCACATTCAAACCACATTCGAGAACTACATATCTTACCCGTAATGTAGAGTTGTTTACCACACACACAACAAATACTAGTTAATACGTCTTTACGTCCTAAATTATTGAACACTCAACGTTTTATTGCCGCCACACATAGAGTTAAACAGAACTTTCGCCGGGAATCGAACCTGCACCCACCTAACAAAGCATGTTTACAGCTCGGACGTGGCGATATATTCCGAATCAAATTGTCGACCGATCATCGTGTCTTGGTGTCTGACTCCTACGCTATACTCTCTCAGGCACGCTTGTGTTTACAAAAATCAATCGTATCCCTTCACGTTAAGGTTGAATAAGACTGTAATGTAACTTTGGTAGATACTGAATCATTTGCGACCTTTTAATGCCTTATGCGTTCCTGGTACGCAAATGTGGACTCATAGATGTAAATTAAGGTAAATAATGACGAGTCGGTTTACGGAACCTGTCGATCAATAGGTACCACAGTATAGGATATTTTCAAGGTAAAATTAATCAGAAAATAATTGAATTTTTGAAATAGTATTGGAAATGGCTTCAACCACTGCCTAAAGAGAATCGGGTTTGTTATACTTAGTAAGCCCGAGGGCGTTGAATATTATGGATTTAGCGAAAAGACCTGACGTTGACGTCATTGCTAGGCCGTTTAGGCGCTATACAGACGGAGCAACTTTAGTCAAAGAAACTTTCAACTGTTTGATTTGAAAATATATAACTATGTTAAATGTTATTTAACTTTATGTATTGGCAACTATGATATTTTTGGATAAACCAATTTATCATAATTTTCTAAATATTTACGGCAACAACAGAGTTAACTGTTGTTACTTATGACATTAACATGAAAATACATCTATATGACGATGGATCTCAAAGACACAGGTCCTTTGATGCATTGTGGGTGCTGGTACCGCAAACAAGTAACTTGAGACATTTGTGGTATAGTCGAACTTACTTTTTATTACTGACACATGAGTTCAGCAATCAAAAAATTGTTTTAGGCAACAGAAATTCGCAACTAGAGTCTATTTTGCACAGTCATAAACAACTAGTCGCAGATTGCCATTTTGAAAATGTTTAGTTCGGCAATTAAAAATCGATGTAGATAACCGAAACTTTTACTATAGTCTAGTCTGTGCAGTTTTTTTGATCATTCATTTTCATAATAATGGAAATGCGTTAAGTAATAGCTGCGGGTTACCAGTTGTTGAAACTTTTAAATAAAATCGCCACGTCTGGCAGCGCCTTTCGTCTGACGTCTATCGCATTAATGTTATCATTTTGACAGATTAATTGACTTGGAATGGATTATTTTTAATCCTTGACAACGAAATAATTTGCTTATTCATACTATTTCAAAGACCCTCGAAACAAAATTGAATGTTATCAACAAGGCCATAGTAATTAATGATCCATGCAATATATTATTAAAAAATGAGCTATCACTTACTTCGATAGTCCAGTGATAATCCTCCTTTATCATTTCATCAACACTAAATAAGTTCATCGCAATATTTTTTTCATGGTAATACCAAAATCGATCAATGATAATTTTTGTCTATCATCATTATTAAGTATATCAATTTTATTTATCATCATCAAGGTATTTTTATCGTTTTTTCAGGAAAGAAATGGGTACTTTACTGAGCAAATTTTTATCTTAGTACTTATTAATGGTAGGTGAAAGATATTTTTATAAATGTCTCATTTTATCAATACCTACTCTTTTTAACGCCGAGATCACCAACTTTTTGAAAATTTCACAGTGTCGTACGTGATAACACTTCGTGATAAAATTCTTTAAAAACAGATTTTAAAAAATAATGAATATTTCAAATGTGTCAGCGAGGCAGCCGTGGCACGGCTATTTTTCACCCTAAACTTACAAGTTCACAGCGACCAAGTTAAACTACCTACCACAGTGTACAATATTTAATATTATACATATAGAAATAGTCCCGGCCTGTCCGTCTGTCCATGTAGCTGTTGTGACAGGAGAAGACTTCCTGATTTGTAGCGCAGGTGGGGCGATGCGTTTATATTGGGGTTAGTACTGGGTGATGAGCTTAGCGACTAATGGCATAAACGTAGCGGGTAGCGGATCAGTAAAACACGTTAAATTGGACTATGTAAGTTGTTTTTTTAATTACAACCTCTTACTTTACTCTTTAATAATTATGAGAAAAAGAAACTGGAATGATTAACTCGTCCTATTAAACTAGGTTTAAGCGAAGAAGACTTACCTAATAGTACAAGGTTTAAGTAACGTTAAAACTTACATACACACTTATTCTTCCGAGATAAGATTAAAATGAATGATGAAAATTTTCCGCAAGAAAACGAGTGTGGGTGCAACTGCAAGTTCAGTTTAAAGTAAACCACAAATAGATTTTTTAAGTAAAGTCTAATTTTATTTAAAGCAGTATAACTTTTTTATATTATAAACTGATTTAGTCATAAATAAACTACAAAAAAGTATAAAAGTATAACGATTTTCTCGCTGCATTTGTATCACCATGTGTCATCCTTTACCTGCCATGGATCTACCATAATCTGACCCGATGGCTGCGCCCGCGTCGACGTCTGATTAAGGACGTCGACGCATGGAAAATGGCATTACATTTATATTGCAAACTCAGAATGGTGTGTTGTTTGAGTTTTCTGTAGCGGTCTCCCATCAAAGTAGTGACCGCAGCGAACGTTGCTTAACTTTACCGATCGGTTAGAAACGGCTCGTCGTGCTTCGCTATGAGTACCACATAAGTACAACACTGATAGTACGGCTCCAAACCCACCAAACTGGGTTATAATTACCCTTATCTTGGGTCTAGCTCCTTACCTATTTTAGGCAATATCTAATTTTTTCTGATGGTAAAATGGGCATACGTTTGATAACAACTCACCTGATGGTAAAAGACGAAGTTGTCTAAGGTGGAGCACGTTTGCCAATGAAAACCAACCACAGAATAGATAATATTATAGTACGTGCAACCCATAGATCAAACAAACAAGACCTCAAAACAATGTACTTAGTGTAAATTTATCACAAATGAATCATTCAATCATGCGTCGATTCATTATTATTAATTTAAATTAGCAATCATTTAACATCTTGTATAAAAATAAACGGCAAAAATTCCGCATTAGCAAATCAGCAGAGAAAGTTTTCATTAATAGTTTATGAATTAACACTCATGTTATTATATATAGATCGATAACTGGATTAGCTAATGAGATTTATTTTATCCATATAAATTGATAGGTATTTGGGCTAGAACTGTAAACAACAGTTTATAAATTAATAAATAACCAATGTTTTTTATCACATTAATATTATAAATGCGAAGGTTGTGTGTACGTTTGTTTAAGTTTCTTCTTAGCACTGCACTGGACGGATTTTCATGAAATTTGGAATAGATATAAATAAATCTGCTGATTCACCTGCATATTCTTAGAACGTGCGCAGTTTTTTACAACGTAGGTACCTAATATTTATAATTATGAATGTTTTTCTTTGTTGCAGGTAAGTCGAATGATAAGAGTCCATGACACAGTCAACGTAAGGTGACATTCAAAATACTGAGGTAACAGTAAGTTGGTAGAAATGCTAACAATTTTTAATTTAAAGTAATTGGGGTCAATATTAAAGGCTTTAGTTGTCAGATCTTTAGAGGGTTTTTAAACCCTAAAATTGTTGCTGTTCTTGTCAAATAGACGGAAATATAAAAGACGGCTATATTTTTAGTCACTTTTTAGTAATTTAAGGACTGCCAACTAAATCCTTCAAAATTGGGCCTAATCAGTTCTTTTTATTGCTATGTCAGTGTCACTTATTCCGTTAATTCGTACTAAACGATTCGGTTCGACTTTTATATTGCGTATACTGCTAAGAAATGGAAATCTATGCTATGTTTTTTTTTCTGAAACTTATAACCTGGGTGTTTTCAAGGCCAGAATTAATACCTTCTAGATTTACGTTCTCCATCTTCGGTTACACTGGCGCCTACCATCAGGTGAGTCGGTGCTCAAAAGTAAATCTACAACACCAAAAAAAAAAATCTAAAGTAAAAAACCTAGTGCTCCATAGAAATTGTAACACGTCTTGAAATATTTATTTATATTTTGTTAGTCAACTTGATACATTTTGCCGAGTGTTTTGCGGTTGAGTCGTCAAATGATTTTTAAAATAAACCATGAAAAACATTTTTTTAGTCACACTAATATTATAAAGGCAAAAGTTTGTATATGTGTGTATGTAACACTGGATTAACACATAGGCCACTTTTTATCAGCGGGTGAAACCGCGGGGAGCAGCTAGTATTAAATATTATGATGATGAGGCCCTGAAAACATCTTTATCTTACAACTGATGACCATGCAACTGATGCAACATCGTTTTCATGTTATTTATCATATAATATCGGAGGCCGATTTTATCCGTGACTGATTTATAAAGGCCATATCTTAGTGCTAGCGCTTTTGTTGCGATCGTTTAGCATTGATGCTTTAGGTGTACTAAATCAAGTATTTGAAGACTTGAGTTTCAGCTCGACTAGAACCCAAATCGCAAATAATAATAATAATTATTTATTAATATTATGTTATTTGCAACTTGGCCAATTTATTGCAAGTAAGTAGTTGTGAACTTGTGTCTGTGTTGATGTCTCAGGATGCCGTGAGCAGTGCAGGGCAGTTTGCATATTTTGCAAAACTATGTTAATAATTTTAGAGTTCTGTGTGGCACTGCCAGGTTGTATGGGCGGCCGTGACACTTACCTATTATCAAGCGAACGAATAGAGTTTGTCACGTTATTTATTTACAAAAAAAAATCTTATCGATGAAATACAATACTGTCAACAAAAAATATACAGAACGAATGACTGAGAGTTGCTGTCGTTGCACAATGCATAATATAATATCCAGCTGTAGAAAAATGTCTAAATTGCAGAATACCCAATTTACGGACGATAAATCGCAAACTAAAAATATTATAATAGCAAATTCCGTGAACGGGGATTCACGGAATTTTCTAAGTTAATATTTTAAGTATTAACATTCTTTTTTTATTATTAATTTATTTATCATAGGAAAACTTACAGCTAATTAAACAGTAAACCGAGACTATGATCGTGAGTATCCGATTAGACAAACCAATGGGGGTTGAATATTTGCACCCAGAATGCACTTCCTAGTACCCATCCAAACGCCAAAGTACTTAGAGCACTTCCCCGGCTTAGTCATCAATCAGTCGCTCGGGGCGCAGGTTCGAGTTCAGGCAAGATGTCCGCGATAAGGCGCATGATGCGATTATTAATATACTCAAGTTGTTTTGTTCCGGAGAGTCATAGGCCTTTCTATTCAAAGTTATGGCGGTATAAAATATTGGTGCATAGGAGCATTAGTAACTTTGAAATAAAAATAGTTATCCAAAAATGCTAAAAATAAACTAATTTTTGTTACGTTTTAACTAAACTTTCCAAAGTTTTGTTAGGACACGGGCCTCTTCTCAGATGGAGAGAGTGTAGGCCATAAATGCCATAACCCCCACGCGGGCCGTGCGCAGGTTACTGATTTTATTTTTATGTTAATGAATGACGTGACAAGCTAGTTGTTCGCCTGATGTGAAGCGTCACGGCTGCCCCTAACAGATTGCAGTATCACTCGGAACTCTAAATTAATATAGTTCTACACTGCATTGCGCACGTCATCCTGAAACTTCACGCAGTATAGTAATAAGATTACTAGACTGTGTGGTCAGATCATAGTCTCATTTGCCCAGTAATTTCACTAGCTCAATGCCCTTCAAACCGGAACGCAGTAGTGCTTGCACACTACTGCTTGGTGGCAGAATAACTGGCAAAGCGGTGGTACCTACCTAGACGAACTTTGCAGAAAAGCCCTACCACCTAGTAAACCTCCTACCATCTAGTAACCTAGTGTCCTCAAATTTTGTATATTGTGATCATGGTTTCCTCACGACGTTTTTCTACGCCGTTCTAAGAGCGAGTGCAAAAGCAGCACTAAACTTGAAAAGTCATCGGTACTGGGCCGCACGGGGTTTGAACCAGGCTGCGTCGGTTTCCAAGTCGCACGTGCTACCGTTGACTTAAGCCACACTCGTCCTTTAATAATAAAATGGTGATAAATGTAACGAAAATCTACATTTCTAAATTAAGAAGGTCGGTGCATCACGTCTTTCTCTACCACTGCACATTAATTTCAAAAATGTTAGTCCATACGTGACCGGTATCAGGATTACGTACCTTGTTTCAAAGGATGCTAGTGAATTCAATTACACCCAGTATAACTAAGGTAATAAAGGTCTATCAAATTAAAAATCATAAAAAGAAACAACAATAATTGAGTTTTTTTAATTACTATCTTATATCAATATTAGGATTAAGTATAATTATCATTTATAATTATTTATGAATACTTCTTGGAATTATTTTACAACCCCTCACTGCTAGGTAGCTTTAAACTTTAACTTCACCTTAACAAGCTACGATAACTCTTAGACCTAGAACCAAGCCGTCTAGACTAGACCTAGATCTATCTAGCGCAGGAAAGGTGCCCTGGGAGCAATAATACGATGGACCGACTAAAGAACTGCCATTCATTTGCATATCCTATGCGCTAGAGTGTAACGGAACGTTACTCATTTAATATTAATTTCTATTTAAATAAACATAATTACACACAATTTAAACCTACTTAAAAATTAAAACTAATAAAAATATGTACAATCTAATCCTAACTTATTTTCTAATAAATGTATATTAAATAGCTACGACGTAATCCTAGATCCTAAGTGCGGCACCTGTTTCTTAGCGCTTACTAGATCAACGCGTCCTGATTACGTCCGACCGGTTCACAAGATCTCCGCGGGGTATGTACTGGGGAAGTGGTGGTCGAGCTGGGCCACGACCGCCGGCACCGCTGACAGTCGTCACTAGACTTGTTTGTGAGCAGAACCGTATCACTTTGCCAGTTCCGAGCGCCCTAGCCGACTGTGCAATTAAAATTGAAATTAATAATTATTTTCTATACGTATTTTATATAAATTTGATAGTGTCTTCTAAACACGTTATAATAGTTTTTAGTGTGTTCCCGATATAGGGTAAGTTTTAAATGGCACATAAAAAAAATCCAACTGTATTTCTAATAACCGTTATTCTTTTTATTGTACTAATGATATTTTATCTTCCAGTATCCAAATTGTAGATTATTCACTTGCAAAATTGCTAAATCATGCTCATGTTTTCATACGTTAAATTGCATCATCTTTTCTTTTTTTTTGCCTACCTTAACATTTTCACTTTTTGCTAAATATTTCACCAGACGCTAAATTTATGCAATTAAAATTCATTTCCTTTTTTTTAATTTCATTGCCTTTTGCTTTTGAACGATAGCCTTGTGTTTAATTAATAATTTATTGTGAACTCCGTTCTGGTTGTACCACCACGGCAACACTACACTGCGCGTAAGTATTTCTTCCTGATCCTGTAGCCGTTGGTAGGGCCCCCCAGAACGGAAGTTAGATAAATTCCTATATTAATATAGAGGAATTTTATCGCTTACAGGAACAACTTCCACCCATCAACAATAACCCTACAACAAAAACATCACAACAAAAAGGAAGAAATGGCGACATAAGAAGAACCGCCGTAAACTTCCTACTTACGGAAAAAAAAATCTCCATCGGATTTTTTTTTTTACTGTCACCGCTTCTGACATCTACGGGAACTCCTGCTGTGTCTTCGCCTGCTGCCGTAAACTTGGGGCCACCCACCATCCATAGGGCCCCCCATCAACATCAGTTCAGGAGAGTACTTTTCCCGCGGTAGTGCGTTGAAGCGTAGGAACTGGTTAAAGTGCCCAAACCCACGACCCTATAAATTTATGTGCCCTCCGTTGAACTTGCCGGTCTAACTTTTCTTCTAATTATATAATATTGTTGCGGTATACCTTGGTTTTTTTTCTTTTATTCTTCCTACTAAATTAGGTAGGTAGAATTTACCATAGGGGCAAACGGCACAAGAGCTGGCTTCGAGATTATCAGATCTACATTATAGGGGTGGGAGTATTATAGAGAAACTGTTTCTACAACAATCTTTGTAATTCTGTATCTTTACTATAACAGTATTTAGGTTTTTTTTATAGGGAGCAAACAAGCATACGACCCACCTGATGGGAAGTGGTCACCGTAGCCTATGGACATCTGTAACACCTGAGGAGGCGTCACTTATACCAATGCGTTGCTTACCCTGTAGGACTCTTTTAACCCTCCTTTAAAGTACTACATGTTATAACTCTGCGGAAAGACCGCTGGCGGGAGCTCATTGCCCATTTTGCAGGCAAGAAAGAACGCATGAATCGAGTCGTATGAGATTTCCACGACTCAATAATATGTGGATGCGCTTTTTTGCGGTGGCGAGAGGTGCGATGGTAGAAACGCGATGCCGGAATCAGGTTGAACAGCTCTTCAGAACATTCCCCATTATAGAGGTGGTAAAATATACATAAAGACCCAATATCCCTGCGAATATTGGGTGTTTGGTGATCTTGGGACTGTCGACAATTCTGATAGCTCTACGCTGTATCGAGTCAAGAGGCTGGACCTGATACTTGGGTGCTCCGTTTCAGAGGTGTAAAATTGTATCTTCTGTTCTGTATCTTTAAGGCGATGGCAGTACCCAATGTGAGCACATATATTACAGCAGTCAAACATAAAACGTATATACTGTATTGTAAAGGGTCTCTTTTTGTGAAGCAAAAATATGGCGATTACGTTACCTTGCGCGACGACTTTCCAATTTTGAGGCAAATATAATTAATTATAAAAGAAATACAAAAATATTGTTATGAAAATATAAATAAAATTTCAATGGGGTGTGTTATTATAATGTGACATTTTTTGCACTTGAGTTATTTTTGGAGGTCACTTTACGATTTTTTTCTGTCGAGAAATTTTGATAACGTGTTTTGATTGTAACAGTTGGCAAGAAGGTGTGACTAGTATTAACATAATTATATTTTTTTCAATTCTGTACATGAATTTTTTGAGAAAATCACATTCAAGTTAGATCGAATGGGAGACTTCAGCCTCTTAAAAAAGGGTTAAAGAGACTAATGTCATGCTTGTCTTGCTTCTGAAAATGGAACCTTAAGGCTAGGTTCAAGTTTTAGTCTTCACTCGAATAAATTTAAAGTAATGCATCGATAATTTTCATAACAACTTTTACAGAATCAATTTTTACCAAACTAATCGGGTTTTTTATTTGTAGACAAAAAGGTTTCCAGCTTACTGGCCACTTGAGTAGCCGTCCACTACAGAGCCCGCTGATAGACTGACAGCAACCGACAGAAAGGTCAAACCGGTACAATTAGCGGACTGATAGTGTTGCACTCATCAAAACAGAAGCAGGTGAATGGTAGTTCCGAACACGTGAGCAAAATAAGCTTTTTGGCATTTTAAACACGTACCTATATTAAACGAATAATAAAAAAATAATTTCATTCCACTCGCAGTATTCTGAAGCAAATGATCAGGACCTTGTAACTTTAGAATCCTTAGATATTGTATTTCACTTCGACATTGGGTTCCGTACCCAAAGGGTAAAATAGTCCCTATTACTAAGGCTCCCGCTGGCTGTGTGTCTATCTGTCCGTGTGTCACCAGGCTGTATCTCATGAACCGTGATAGTTAGACAGTTGAAATTTTCACAGATGACGTATATCTGTTGCCGCCATAACAACATATTATACTAAAAAAAACAATAAAATAAAAATTTAAGGGGGATCCCATACAACAAACGTGATTTTTTTTGCTCGTTTATGAGATGAATTATAGTGGCGCTGCTTTAAATAGTACTGCTATTCAACACTAGATGGCAGGGATAGATAACGGTACGGAACCCTTCGGAGTCCGACTCGCACTTGGCTTGTTACGGAATTATTAGTTAATTTGATGGTTTTCTATTATTTTTATTGGTTTTACTTTTTTTGGTGCATGCAGTCTATTGCGACGTTTCTTGTTTGAGACCACGTCTCTAAAGTTTTTCGTTCGGCGTGTCACTCCAGACGGGCGAGGGTCGATATGTCTGTCACATAGACTGAGAGCTGTACAAAGCTATTATTGTATTTGTATTTATGTGTGTTTTGAGCTAGTGCCTCCTGTGCTGTGTAATGTGTGTTTTTTTGAAAACTAACACATGTTATTTCAATACACTTTGGCGATAATTTTGCGCGAATTTTAAAGCAAAACACCTTCAGGTAAACACAGACGTAGCACACACGCGGTCTGGCGGTGACGTGACAGTGCTTTATCATTTAGCATAGAAATCTTTATAATTGCCTTGAGATTTCTATGATCAATAGATACCGAAGATGGACCGAAGGTATTTTTTTATGTAATCGATTAACGTGGCAACCTTGTCGTTTGCCTGATGTTAAGCGTCACGGCTGCCCATAACAGTTGCATTATTGCATTAGCAGCATTGTTATTATTTTTCATAGAATTTTGCTATTAGCTTAAAGGCCTACGTTACAGTTAACTCAGGCCCTTAGGTCCTAAATCGGTCCCTAACTAACAACTAACTGGGTAAAAAGTAATGCACCATACTTCTCCCTATATTTAGGGCCCTAACTGCCTGAATGCGATTACATTACACTAAATTAGTGCCTGAATCATTTAGGGGCCTGAATTTAGTGTAATGTAATTGTGGCATTAATTATTCACAGCCTTCGATC
Organism: Ennomos quercinarius; assembly: GCA_910589525.2. Lineage (NCBI taxonomy): Eukaryota > Metazoa > Arthropoda > Insecta > Lepidoptera > Geometridae > Ennomos > Ennomos quercinarius. The sequence goes on along the minus strand of OU342492.1, from coordinate 18,567,880 downwards.
AGGTATACCGGTTGTATATTTGATCGAAGTCCATAGCAAACGCAGCAATAAATATTTATTCACAGTGCATAGACCTCTTTATATTCACTGTAGCCTCGCCACGCCCTGCAGTCCTTACATAATTACAGAATATATAAATTGTAGTACTGACAAACATAATGCGTGTGTCTGTGTACATGTAGTGTACATAAAAATTGTCCACCTACGTACCCCTTCTTTTTCATCAAAATTCAAAACCAGAACGTACCGTGACGGTTCCAAATCGCATTCTCAAATCAAATCACGTCTTCCTGTTTTAAATTTGGAACGATCAGTTGGTAATTGATCGGATGACGTAATCAATTAAATTGTCTTTGATTGATTGGCTGTCTGGTTTTCATGTGTCACTGGCGTTCCATTTTTGAATGTGACATTGAGATACTATTTCTTTTTTTGTGGGTAGTGTAATAAATGAATCAGTGATTGTCGGTTTTTAATTGGTGGCATTTTGAAATGTTGTTCATTAATAATATTATGACTGTGATATTATAAGATAAAAAGATCTTACATAATTAAATAATATAAATCTATAATCTATAACAATACTATAAAGAGGAAAGGTTTGATTGTTTTGTTTGTTTGTTTGTTTGCATTGAATATGCTCCGAAACTACTGAACCGATTTGAAAAATTCTTTCACTGTTGGGAAGCTACACTATCCCCGGGTGACATAGGTTATAATATATTTTCAAAAAAATTAGGGATCCTTACTAAAACACCAATAATGTAACCCAAGGTGTAAAAAAATTGCCTAAAATATTTTTTACATCGCGTGCGCTGCGAAAACTATTATACCCGTGCGAAGCCGGAGCAAGCCGCTAATAATAAATAAATATACAGTGTGGACATTTCACACACCGCCATCTAGCCCCAAACTAAGCATAGCTTGTTCTATGGGAGCCAGATAACTGATAAAAATACTTAGATATTTTTTTATTTGTAAATACATACATAGACTACAATATAACACCCAGACACAGAACAAATAATGTACATTCATCACACAAATGTTTGTCCTGGATGGGAATCAAACCCACAACTTATAGTTCAGAAGGTAGAGCTACTACCATCTGAGCTAACAGGCCAGTCAATAACGACAATAATTATTGTGAAAAGGGCTACTTATTTAAAAATTTACAACACAGATAACAATACAAATTAACCTACAAATCAACCCATAAAAATATACTTCCTAATATATAGTCTTACCTAATAATTACTATTATTTACCTACATAATTATGTTAAAGCTAAGCGCTTCACATTATAAAACAAACACGCTTACACATCCTGTCATTAATACTCAAAAATACAGGCACATCACAACCCTATCTTTAACTCATCAACATCTCACGCACAGAGTAACAAACTCACAGAGGCGAGACGGACGCAATCCTTGAGATCCAAGCTGACCGATTAGGCACGGTTCAAAGCTGTGGACGGACAGTGATGTTTCCACTGAGGGCTTAACATAAAAGGGAGGCAAAGGGGAAGGGGGAGGAAGACAATAATCGTTGGAAGACTGTGAAAAATAAATATTTATGATAAATACTTCTTGTTTTCTCTGGAAATAAATTATTTTTATTCTTATTCTTGTATCGCAACCTGCTTAGACTAAAAACAGTATTTTTTAATATTCAGTAAGGATGTCGCTTTAAATTCTGTTCGTGGTTCAATGTTTTCTCGTACATTAAAAATTAACTATTTAAAATGACTGTGACATACCTACAAAAAAATATTTTGATTTCCAATCAAAAAAATTACGATAACGAACACAATTTCAAATCACATGACAAACAAAATTGATATTTTTAGTGAAACAGCTAATTAATTACCAGATTTTGTTTTTTAATTGATACACTACAGTAATTATGTAGCTCGTAGAACTGACAACCGATGAGGAAAAACGGTTCTCCAGTGACTACCACGAACCCGTAGGCCGGTCCTCCACTAGGTGGACCGACGACCTGGTCAGAACCATGGGAAGCCGATGCATGCAGGAGGCAGGCAGCCACTCAAAGTGGCACTCTGCGCGAGAGGCCCATGTTTAGCAGTGGACGCCTTCAGGGTGTTGATGAATAATTAAGTTTGCTTTTTTTTTGGAACTAAGTGGTACTAAACATCTAAAACACGCTTTATTTATTGTAATTTTAGTAGTATTTATAATTTTCTCAAACATGCTTGAAAATGTGAGTATTATTTTGCCAACCTTCTTCGGGATAAATCGAAATTGCTGTACTGGCGAGCAGCGACCGGCAAAAGTTGTATGAAAATCCATATCTATCGTGGTTTAGCAGCCTAATAAATTACATACAAAACTCATATGTGTCGTGTAATTTAAAAATGGATCTATCTTTTACTCCGAAACATGGCGACCAAGGTGGTAACTTATCAAAGGTTTTATTTAAATTTCGAACTTCTTGCAAATAGAAAGCTGTTTATTGGAAAAAAAGTAACACTTTATGGTGGGAAAAATTATTTTAAACTAAAAAATTCTTAGTTTTAATTTCCGCGCATTATTTGAGAAAAGTACTATACAAGCCTTGGCCACAACAAGGCATTGATGGACTTACGTATGTGTGCCTCGGCTTCGCCTCGGCCCACATTTACACGTTCGTCCATCAATGTCTCTGTTGCTGGCCGCTGCAGTAATGTACTATATTAGTAGTACAAATTTATCATAGACATGGCACAAGTAAGTAAGAGTTATACATGTAATATTATATAAATGTTTCTTTTATTAATACCATCCATCCACTTAATCTAAAATTATCCCTTTGAAAATGAAGATGTCCTGTCAAAATTAGGGGTGTCTCTTATTTACAGTATGTATTATCACAGTGTAGAAATAGAATCATTTAGTCATTGTTTATGAAAGAATTTAAAAAATAGCATTGTATAAATTCTTCTTATGGTGCCATCTCCTACCAGAAGTTGGCTATCATTGAGGCAGTCTTTATTTTGAATGCTGCTGCTCGGAACGGGGATTTCGTGCTAATTTAAACCGCACGCCAGCTGCAATATTGTAGTTTGGGTGCAGTTTTTGTGCAGTTGACATAACGGCATCAAAATCTTCCAACTGACTGCGCAGTCCGCTTGCAGTTGGTGACCGCTGGCTAGCTGCAGACGCGTAATACAGCATGTGAATTTAGAAACAAAAATCCAATCAAATTGACCCACTAGTTTTACAACGCGTGACAACCCTAAACCAGACAAGGACGAGTGATGAATAATATTATAATTACGTGCGCATACGTCTTAATATCAATAAAGGCAAATAAAGAGCAGGTAGAGGTAATGCTGTTGAATAAACATCAATCAATCAACGTGGTCTGACTGTCGAGGCGAAAACTCAAGGTTGGGGAGTGTAGTGTGGATACGACGTGTTGTTTTTTCTCGTTAATTACTGGGAAAAAAATTGGATAAATTTAAAAGTAGTTATTATCATCATTATTATCCCTGCCACACCTATATTTTGGCTGATTGATTCATTCTAATTTTAATTCATTGTTATCGTTTTTTCACGCATACTTTTATTTACAAAGTTACAATTAAAATAAAATAAAATGTATAATTAAATAAAATTTATTTTATGTATGTGTATGTATCCAATAAATTAAAAGTACACATTAAATATGAATAAAGTTCTATAAAACTACTCTCTGATAATTATGTCTTATATATTATGTTTTTGTTAATACATTTTTATTAACATTTTTTTGTTTAAATTATAGTGTTTTCAGAAATACTATTACACCAGTGATGAATGAGAACTAAACTAAACTAAACAACTAAGAAAACAACAAACAACTTAGAATTGGCAAGTTGAAATGGCAGTGGGCAGGCCACGTCGCTCGTAGAACTGACAACTGATGGGGAAGAAAGGTTCTCTAGTGGCGACCACGAACCGGAAGACACAGCGTAGGCCGGCCCCCACACGATAGACCGATGACTTGGTGAAAACCGTGGAGAGCCGATGGATGCAGGAGACAAGCAGCCACTCAAAGTAGCGCTCTGTGGGGGAGGCCTATGTTCAGCAGTGGATGTCTTCGAGCTCTAATATTATTTAATAACGGGATATTTACCATGTAATTTATTTCGGGCTGTTGATGAGTGATGAATGCGTAGACTTCTAAACTCATAGAATTCTCTCAGGTTTCAAAGTCGATGGCTTTTCTTAATTTACAGAGCTTTATGATTATGGCATTACATTACTCATAATATCTACAAGTTTACAATAAGTATACAAAATTCACAGGCAATAGTACAAAGTTACAATTTTTTTTCCTATAAAGCATGTAATTCTAGTCGTATCCACACAAAACTTTCGATAGAGTCTAGTAGAGCAAAAAAGTCTGACAGTGATCCGTTGAAGTGTAAGGTCGAGTCACGTCGGTCCGATGCGTCTATTTATTTACATTGTGCTGATGAGAACTGGTGCTGATTCTACTTTGTAGAGCAAGGTACAGTCTAGCAGGTAGAGTCTATATTACGTCTCAGCAAGGTATTTTTATTGTAGTCTTGAAATTTTTGAGTGAGTTAAACTGTTCTGTGGAAATAATAATGAGTGTTTTGGATACTGTTTTTTTACGAAGAGGTACTTGATGTGAATGATTTTTTGGGTTAGTATCATACTTTGTAAGAGTTGTAGGTTGTAAGCTTTATTGATTGACAAGCTTGCGTTTGATCACTACCTCACCTGATGGGAAGTGATGATGCGGTCTAGAATATAATATAATGTATGTATACGAATGTTTTAATTGCAGAACCACTTCGATGTGGAGAGAACTTCCTAATTGCTAAATGACTTAAATTGTATCTTTTTAAAGTGTAGATAGACCAAATGACGTAGGTATAGAGTGAGATTTTTTGTGACTATATAGCTCAAAGTCGCGCAGCGAGCTATGGAGAGAGCTATGCTCGGTGTTTCCCTGCGAGATAAGATCTGGAATGAGGAGATCCGCAGGAGAACTAGTGGCCGATATAGCTCTTAGAATTAGCAAGTTGAAATGACAATGGGCAGGCCACATCTCTCGTAGAACTGACAACCGAAGGGTCTCGAGTGGCGACCACGAACCGGAAGATACAGTGTAACCCGGCCCCCCACTAGGTGGACCGACGATCTGGTGAAAGCCGCGGGGAGCCGATGGATGCAGGAGGCGAGCAGCCGCTTAAAGAGCCGCTCTCTGGGGGAGGCGTATGTTCAGCAGTGGACGTCTTCAGGCTGTTGATGACAATGATGATAAATGTGGTGGTATTAAAATTACGATTCAAAATTGTATTATTTTTAGTAGACTTACGTCTGTCTATCTATAAATGCATTAACCCACAGCCAAATCAAACAAGTAGCTGACATCATACAAATCTCCATAAAAAATTCCAAACCATCAATAACAATCAAATTAACTGACGTTGTCTACTTAGCTAGAAGACGAGCATCTAATGAACATCCAAATCAATTAAAAACAAAATAATCAACTAACTCTTAAAACCTTAAGCTCAAAGTCTATAATGGCATAGCAAAAAAATGAAGAGCACATTATCCTTAAACCTGTAACCCTTAAAGCTATTCCCATAAGGTTCTTAATAGTTTAACATGATGATGCGTCAATAAAGATTAAGCATGTTCCCAGGGTCGGATTGGCGTGACAGACAGACGGACAGATCCACTCGATGACGTGTGATGGACGGATGGACATACATTTTGTCATAGGATTGTTGGGGATTGAATATCGGTTTGGTCTTTTATTTGTTTTTATAAACTGACATAACTATAATGTGGATTTTTTATGATGAAAAAAGATTCCTCGTGACAGCGGCTTGCATTTGGTTTAAGAGAACATGTAACCATGTTGTCCCGGTTTGTGAGTAGGACCACCCCATCTCTTCCCGTGGGTACCGTAATAGAGCCGGCTAATGCCGCAATTATATTACACTAAATTCAGTCGCCTAGTGTAGCGCTCATAGCGAAGCACGACTAGCCGTTTCTAACCAATCGGTTAAGTTAAGCAACGTTCACTGCGGTCACTACATTGATGGGTGACTGCTACAGAAAAAAGTGGTATAAATTTACAACTGAGCGCTACAGTGCTTCGGAGGGCACGTTAAGCCGTTGGTCCCGGCTGTTGTCGTCAGACAATAGTTGTTAAGCCAAGGCAGAAGCATTAGGCGGCCTAAAAATTCTGACACCAGGGCTGACCACTTGGCTACACGAGAAGAAGAAGAGTCGCCTAGTTAGGATTCGGGAAGGGAAGCTTACTTGCTACCCAGTTAGTTGTCAATTAGAAACCGGTTTATGAAGTACAAGCGGCTCGCCCCGGCTTCGCACGTGTAGTGGTGTAGTCTATGTTACTCAGGGTGAATGTAGCTTTCCAATGGTGACAGAATTTTTGAAATTGGCACAGTAGTTTTTGAGTTTATTTATTACAAACATACACACAAAAATACAAGTCTTTCCTCTTTACAATAGTGGTGTAGATTTAGTCATCACTAAATGCTATTACACCTTGCTGAATCGGTTCTTAATTAGGCAACTAGCTAGGTAGCAAGCTTCCTTTCCCGAATCCTAACTGGGTGATTGAATTTAGTGTAATGTAATTGCGGTATACTTAAGGGAACATCCAGAGAATAGGCAGCAGCATTCTGATGCATCTTGCAGTGGTGAGAGAAAACATCGTGACGAAACTGGACACACAGACACAAAATTCGAATGGTGCCTAAGGCTGAATTATTGTTGTTTTTGAGTTTCGTGGGAATCGGGTTTCCTAGGAATTACTGGTTTTGATAAAACTGACAAAAAAAAACATTGTATTGTAAAAGTTATGCCTACACAAAACAAATAAGTATAACGTCGTCCTTTGGTGTATTTGTATGGTTTTTTTGCTTTAACGCAAAAACGGCTGCACCGATTTGGAAGACATTCTGCAAAGAGATTGGCAATACTACAAAAATCAGCATAGCACTTTTATCTAGGAAAATTTAGAGGTCCCGTTAGGGGTTTGCCAATAACACGCTCTCACAACTATCATTTTGTCAAAAACATTCCAAACCCTTGCTAATACATATCAGCATCGGATGACATCTTCAAAAACACACATTTCAGAAAACTTGGCTCGTATTCTCGTCGTTGAAAGCAAAATACGGGATGGTTTACAAATGATTGATTTGTAAAAGTAAATGCTGTTTTGTTTGGCACCGAGCTGTGGAACTAAACGTCAGTCAACGAGCACCGGTAGTGACTAGTGACTAGTTGGTAGTGAGGAGATGGGATCATTTTTGTGATAAAATGATTTAGTACTTCCTTAATATTTATATCTTGGAGTTGCCATGTGATTCCAGCGTGAATAAGACCACTGGTAAGGAATATCCAGGGAAAGGGCAGCACCGATCGCTCATAGATTTCACAAATTCATATCTAAAACATGACGTTAGTTTAGTTAAGATCTGATCATGAGGGTCGTTTCGTGCGTGACGTCTTTCCATGACCTACTTGATAATCTTACACTGCCTTCTCCTCTTCTACTTTGCAAGGCCATGCATTTGGCCCAAATGCGCAAATTTTTAACGTCATCCGAAAATCTCGATACTCTTTGTACCATTCGTCTGTCATCCTGACAAACCGGCAATTACACAGTTCGTACATCAACAGTGACCGTCAGCCACTGGCCGTCTGTGTAGTCCTTCTGAGAAGTATTCCCGAGGAACGGAGCATTGACGAATTTACACTAGCTAGTGAAAAGGTGAGAATGGTCGCTGGTAATGGACTGATCGAAACCGTCATGGAAAGTGAATTTGGAGAATAGAATACAATAGAATAGAAGAATGCTTTATTGTACACCAAAACATACACAAAGATACATGAAAATATGAATTATTTGACAAAAGGTAGTACAATGGGCGGTCTTATCGCTTAAAGCGATCTCTTCCAGACAATTCCTTTGGATGGACAGAAACAGATTATGAATTAGGGAGGTTGGCGATGTACAGTAAATACAAAATTAGATATGAATACTAAATCCTAAAACTTCTAAAATACATATAATACGACATACATACATAAACATACACACTACATTAATAATATAACATTATAATTATTATATTATAATAATATTATACATACATACTATCACAGATATAGGTACCTACATATACGTATATCTACATATAAATATAACTAAATTTGTAAACATAAGTACTTATAATTAAAAATAATACTAGCTCAGATTGGATAAGTAATGAGTCTTCACCATAGTCTTGAAAACTGACAATGACTTTGCTTGCCTGATAGGCACTGGGAGCTCATTCCAGAGCATGACGGCTTGCACAGAAAAAGATTTGTGGTAGAATTCTAGACACTAGAGAACTTCGAGACATCGATCGAAGTTTATAAAGAGTTGTGGAGTTTAAAATGCAAAACTGGACATTTTGATTCATTTATTCATATAAGACGGATACGAGTAAATCTTGGGTCATGCATGATTCAGCTTAAAAAAGGATGAGACCTTGATTTAATCTATGACCTTCCTAAAAGTTTAAAGTTTATCGCCTGGTCGATGCGACGAATGACCAAAATGGCACAACAATGCAATTCAAAGAGCATATATGCTGCACATGTTAAATATGCTATCGGTATTCAGCACTGGTGGAGGGGAGCATTTGGACTGTCTACAATGTAATAGTTACTTTAATTACAAAAAAAATGTAAGGTGACTTGCAAATGTCAATAGACTACACAAAAGGTTCCGATATTAGTAAAGAAAAGTACTGTTGTCTCTGTTGTCCACGCCGGAACTGACGAAGCGTGAAGATCCGAAACAGCCGCAGATCAGCGATATGCGGCCCGTGACGACGCGACTCGTGCCGGCGCTCATCACAACGAAGCCGATCGCATCAATAATAAACCGAAAAAATGGGACCACAGAATGGGGAATGGGGATACAGATCAAATTAACGGTCAGCCGAGCACAAAGCCCGGCCAATCAGTGGAACGATTCTTTTGGAACGCTTCACGTATTTACGTCACATTTCTTCGATTTCGCGGCACGTTCGAGACGTAATAAGCGAACGGGCGACGGGCGACCCCCGTCCGTCGCGTCCGTCAGGGGGCGTTGCTAGTACCTATCTGGGGGGAAGGGGGGGTCGTTGGAGTTAATGAAGTTTTCTCGGCGCGATTCCCACAGGTCGTCACATGCGGGCCGAGTTTGCGGGGCACATATTGTAGCACGCCGCACGCCGTACTCAGATATTGCCCGGGTGAAAATGTTTTAATAAGCGCATCCCTGGACGCGGCAGGCCGTTATGTCCGGGACCGTTTACGCCCGCCGTCTTATTAATGTCTATTGTTTGGAGTTTTTGCGTTATTGCGACTATATTGACGGTATGCCACTACTCTGTAGCTTTATTTGTATAAACCTCCCTAGAGTGAGACATCTCTGGAATAATATTTGGCGAATGTCTTTGGAGTCTAGAGTTTCGCTGTACAAACCCGTCGAGTGAAGTAATGCGGTCGGTTAATTTGTCAAAACTTTAGTAACCGCTAAAGCCTCTTTCTGAGGTGGCATTTTCAGTTTAGAACATAATTTTTTATGTCTTTCTATAAAGCGTAACTTTGTATAGTTTTGTCCTAAGTCTTCAACTGTAAATAACGCGCATATTCCACCACGAAAACCGTGTAGTTTTCAGTTGTAGTTTTAAGCTAAGGTATCGCGTTAATTATAATCAAGATTAATAAAATAAAATAAATAATTAACTCCCAACGATTACATAGATCCTGGACCCTAACTAGGATTCCCTGTATCTGGAGACCCAGGAACTGCGAGGACCCTGCTCCCACAACACCCACACACAGAAGAAGTATTTGCAGTTTTTTGCCTGTGCACAAATACTTGTCCTGTAGCGGGAATAGAACCCGCTGCCTCCGGGTTATGAGCCGACCTGCTCAACCACTACACCACAGAGGCTGTCAAAACAACCAACCCTACCATTACATACATTTTTAACATTTGCGCAGCAGTTTTAGTGTGATTGCATAACAAAAGAATAAAAAAATAATATAATATCTATTTGTTTATGAAAACGAAAGTTTTTATCTATTTGTTAATGAGCTTTAAAATTTTGTTTATTACTCACGCGTTTGTTTAGTGTTATTTATAATGAGACGTTTTACGATCATAATAACTATGAAAAGTTAACTTTATAACCGTTCAAGACGTTCTACTTATATTACATAGAGTTTTTGGATGGTGATAAGAAAATATTTTTTAAATTAAATGATCTGATGATCAATTTAAAATGGCCTGTAATGTTGGACTGTCAACAGCCAATATAATACTATTATTATTATCTAGGTACAATTTTATATATATAACTCAAATGTTTTAGTATCAAGTTAGATAGATAGTGTAGGTATGGCATTTAATAGTTGGTATATAAGTAGTTTATTATATATGTAGTTAAATTAATAACTAAAGAAGTTAGAATAGTTCTTTCAAGTAATTAAAAAACGATGAAGCTAAAGTAAGAGTAAATTACACAAGTCAAAGAGAGAGACGCATTCGGCTACTGGCAATAACATAAACTCACTTATTCAGGTACTTACACATATTTATTATGCGCAAATTATTCTAGACACACACTTCTTTTCCACACTCAAAAACAATCACAAGCAAGCTTTAGAAAAATCTGCAATTTAAGTCTCCGAATGCATTCTAAAAAGCTACCAAAATACAACACAACCTAATACATCCCATTGTCAAACTTTGCCAACCAAGTTGGCAATACACGATAAAGAGGCGAAACAAGCGAAAAAGGCGAAAAAGCCCCCTGCAACTGGCTATTTATTCAAACTGCTGGCAATCCAAACTTGCGCGAGCTCCGTCCTGGCTCCAAACATACAGAATTAACAAACTTTCGGTCTCAGTTTACATACTGCAATAGTGGGCAGTGGAATTGACGACAAGTGGCAAGTGGAAAATTGATGGCAGAAATGGAAAACTTGGAGCAGAAAAGTTTTATGTACGGGCAACATTTTATCATCGTCATCAACAGCCTAAAGACGTCCACTGCTGAATATAAGCCTCCACTAGAGAGCGCCACTTTGAGCGACTGCTCGCCTCCTGCATCCATCGGCTCCCCGTGGTATTCAACCGATCATTGGTCCTTCTAGTGGGGCTCCGGCCTATACACTGCGTCTCCCGGTTTGTGGTCGCCACTTGAGAACCTTTTTCCCCATCGGTTGTCAGTTCTACGAGCGATGTGGCCTGCCCACTGCCATTTCATTTTGCTAATTCTATGAGCAACATTTTATACAAAATAAAATCATTGTTTTTGTACTTTGTTTGCGACTTCCAAGGTCTTTTTAAGGACGTCTAAATATACATACTTTTTGAATTTATGTATCATAGGTACTACGTTTTGTATAAGAAAAATAAATTAAAGATTGTACCTACCTAATTCTTTAAATGTGTGTGCGTGAAGACGACCTCTGAGTACCCCTATCGACCTTTCACCATGCAGTTATCCAGTATGGAGTCGCCATAACCACTCAATACTCCCCGGGAGTGCATTAATGACATTTTTCACATGTTTCTTGCTGGCAGGTCAAGTCGGGGGTAGCCACCCCCACCTTGCCCAGAGGGTGAAGGGGGTGCAAGGCGCGGACGTCTCCCGTCAATCAGTACGGTCCAACGTGACTGGAATTCCGCTCGTTTTCGACGTTAAGACGTCTTTTTTATGATGGTCGACTAAAGAGAACTATTATTCGTGAGCGTAATCTCGGTTGCTGTGTACCAGCCTTTAGGTGTTTGTTTGTTTCACTTTTGTGAGGATAGGGGATTGATATACTGAAGACTTACTTTGGTAATCCTGCTAAGGCACCAAAGCCTTGTCTTCAAGACTTGAAGACAATTTTTTTTGAAGACAACGTTTTTGTGTTCTAGCAGGATTACCCGTAACTGGTGTAGTTTTTAGGGTTCCGTACCCAAAGGGTAAAATAGACCCTGTTTCTAAGGCTCCGCTGTCGTCTGTCTGTCTGTCTGTCACCAGGCTGTATCTCATGAACCGTGATAGTTAGTTGAAATTTTCAGAGATGATGTATTTCTGTTGCCAACAAATACTGAAAACCAGAATAAAATGAATATTTAAGGGGGTTCCCATACAACAAACGTGATTTTTTGCTCGTTTAACAGTTGAGTCATAGATGGCGCTGCTTTAAATGGTACTGCTACTCGACACTATAGATGGCAGGGATAAATAATGACACGGAACCCTTCGTGCGCGAGTCCGACTTGCACTTGGCTGGTTTATTTCTATTCCTGTGGTCATTAAGCAGTATTCGGGCCTCTTTCCAGACAGGAATTATCCCTGTCTGGAAAATGGCCTGAATACTGGGGTTTGTTATATGGTAGTTCGTTAGTAGGTTAGTTATTTTAAACATGTAAATATGCCTCGAAAGCTATGAAATTGGATTTGAAATAGTTTGATCTTTTAGGATAAGGAGTTCAGGTAGGTTTTTTTTTTGCGATTTAGTCGAAGTGAGATGTGTAAGTGTGTTTTTTTTTAAGTTTGATTTACCCAAAGAGAATATTACCGCTTACGCTGAGCTTTACCCTTCAACAGTAAAAGGCTGACATGTGACTGACAGACTGACAGACAACGTACAGCCCAAAATAACCTAAACAAAGTTAGGAAATCTGGCTGGTGTCTTCCTTTTATGGCGTAGAGATGTACTAAGAAAGAACGTTTGTAAACAAACCTATACCTTGTCCATTTTATTAATGGTATTTTGACAGTGCAAAAATACCGCTATATTTTTGATACAAAAAAAGGTTATTATTGAAAAAAAAAGATCATCAAACTCAATCACAAAGCGCGCAATGTTTTTTGGCGGGAACGTGAAAAAGTTCACGTCGTTGCATTGTATTATTTCACAAAACTTATGCTTTTTCTAGTGTTAATGTTTAAAATTAGTGGCATTTTACGCATTAAGTGATGAATTATGAGTATAAGTGTGGGCAAGTGATATAATGTAGTGAAACGTGGTTTTTCGTGTTGCTTCCAAAATTCCATAGAAGCCTCTAGTAAAGTTGCCACTACTTTACTAGGGCATGACTTAGACTGGATTATGACTACCTGACTTAGACTGGACTATGACTACCCTGACCGACTGTGACTAAGACTTGACTTTACATGAAATATTTCATAATACGACGAAAAACTACAATACTTGACACTGGCTAAATACACTATGTGTGGAGCCAAAATATAAGAAAAAAAAAAAGCGCGCAATTTCAAAACTTCAAACATACACATAAACTCCACTTTTCTCGTTTCGGTTTCATTATAAAAACAAATATAAAGCGAAACTTTGCAAGTTATTGTAATTGCAACTATCTCTGTGCTACGGTTCTTTAGTTGCATAATAAACATAGTTTAGGCTTGGAACTTTTGCTGGAGTTGGCTGGAAAAATTCACTGGACATTTCGTATTCGGGGATAATTATGCTTGTTGATTCCACTGGCGCAGTGACCTGAGATATTCAAGTTTAGTGAGCATAGTTTTAGAGAAGAATAGCTGACCCACCCCCGTTACCACTTTTGCTGTAGCGGTCACCCATCAAAGTAGCGACCGCAGTGAACGTTGCTTAACTTTACCGATCGGTTAGAAACGGCTAGTCGTGCTTCGCTATTAACGCTACTGCATTTATTAGGGTTAGGCCTTATCTCAGTCTAAAGGAAGAGAGAAGGGAGGGGGAAAAGATAAGGGAAATGGGTGAATGGATGAAACGGCGAATGGAGGCAAGTGAAAAAACCTTAAAAATAACAACACAAACGTTTAACAAAAACACGAATCCAAAAAGTTGATTCTGTTTTTATGTATGAAAACTTGTTTGGATTAATGTGATTTTTTGTTGAACATAAGTGATGTTATTTTTAAGGTTTTCCTACGGATAGGTTTTTGGTAAGTAATTTCTCCCATTTAATAACTTCAAAAATGTCGCAATGCGCGAGCGAGTTCGAAGATGCACGAATGTACTGGCCTCAGTTCTGAACACTAGCGTAGTACCTATTATCAAACATCTGGATGATTATTATTATTTTGAGAGCTGCCTTGTCTGACTTGTTATGCTGGTAAAATGCACCTAAGACATAATATTTGTTGATTGTACGTGACTATCTATAACCGAAATATTTACCGTCCCAAACCCACGCTCAGAAATACAAAAAACCCTTCGTAGGGTAGACTGAGCATTTGTTGACACACGTCTCATTGTCATCTTACTCGTGACGACGGAGCGCGCCCGTCGCAGCTGTCACTTTTCACTTGTCACTTTGCCACTTGTCACTTTTGTCAGTCACATCACCTGTCACCATGAGACCACCCTGCGATGGAGAACGACGCTAGTGCGACCTAAAATAAATTGATATTTTTCGGAGTCATCATACTTGGCCTAGTAAAATGTAGCCAATGGTGACGGTTTGTTTGTTGACAGTGACGTATGATATTATTTCGGTGGTTATGGTAAAATTTTATAACAATTAAAGTAATAATGCCGAAAAACTAAATTAGCTTGACTGATAGATTAGTCAACTACTTAGATAGAAAAAACTTATTAGTGGTGACTAAAGTAATGGATTCGTTATAAGGTTTCTAAGAGAAGCACAGAGACTAAGCTAATAGGAGATGACGTCACTATCATAGGTGTTCGTCAGATACTCTTGATGTCATTTGACGAATATAAGATTTTCTTTTATTATATCGAAGAAGTCGAAGAACCCACGGACTAAGTAATTCACTTCCGATTTAAAGAACCAGTAACGTAACGATACACTACCCAGCGCTATAAATGTACAATTTTAAACACTATTCATAAGCTGTAAATCTTCAAACAAAAAGACATCCAAATTAAAACCTCAAAAATAACCGCCAAATTCTTTGTTCCTTTTTCGAATCGGATTTCGTTTAAAAGGCCGTAAGGTGATCAGTGCAGTGATCACTCGACCCGACGTCCGTCGGAGTGAATGGAATGAATGAGTGAGTGAGTGAGTGAACGAGAGGGCATCACGGGGACACCAGTTGATCAACCGAGTCCATGATGCGCCCGGTGTCTGTCAAAGTCAGCCGCGGTAGATAAGGGAGGAGTGAGCTTGATTTATACCTATTTTATTTATGAGTCTCTTCGCTTCGTGCTGGATATAAAGTTTTTTTTTATAAAAAATTGTATATTTTTCAAATAAAATTCAATATAAACTCTTTATGTAGATAGATAATGTACAAGTAACTGATTACTGTGAGGTAAATTTGTGTCGATTTGCGATATAAATGTTTTATTCGGTAGCGAAAGGTCCCATTACTAATTTTGGATCAACTGCAAAGTTATTCAACTAATACTTATATTTTTAAATAATATTACTTATCACAGTAAATACAACCTGAAGTAGGTTAAAAAAATCTTACACAACGTTAAATTGAATATTAATCGCTTGTTCAACCATTAGCATTACAAATAGTTTAAACACCTAATTACATCCAACCTGCCTCCTGTGTACACACATCTGTACACATAATGATTAGTAAAAATTGATTTACGTCGAATTCACGTGGAATTTGTTAATGAATAAATTATAATAAATAGGTACTGCGTACGTCGTTTTCGAGTATAAATTTAACCAGTCACGATTTAATGGCTCTTTAATGCCATTCAACTAAAACACGTGTCCCGCCCGTTCGACGTTATTGTTCTACTACATATATTATTGCAAACAGTTGACAATTACTATATTTCGCTCTGTCCTCTTTAGAAATGGATTTTCGAAATGTCACATCGTTTAATTTTATGCGAGCGTTTGATGCACTTGTCGTGATGTCAGCTTGAGTAATGTAATAGCGAAATGCCAAACGTCATCGGTTTAGTTTAAAGTTTTGTTTTTGAATATCAAGGAGTTCACTTCGGTTGTAGTTTATGTGAACGTGTTTGAAAGTAAAAAAAAACATTGTTATACCAAATGCCTCCCTTATCAAATTCATCTAGAATTACGTTATGAGAATTCATGTCAAGTTTTAAAGTCAAACGTTAAAAACACTGCGATGAATGTGTAATTTTACATACGATTTATAATTTTCAGTCGATTCTTTATTTATCTTTGTAAAGTTATAAAGGAAAAAATGTGTGTCGAATGATCAATATTCCTTCCAATCGTTCGATTAATAAATAGGCAATCAACATTGTAAGCTTGTAAATCATAGTGTCATAAAACGCCACAATTCGGCTAGAGCCGTCTCCACACTAGCACAACAGCTGATTTATTCGCTCGCCAGTGTCGGCGCGAAAACGTAGCCCGTGACGTCATAGGTTTTGTTTTTTTAAAGGCTTTTTATTGATGGCGTTTGGATAAAAAGTCGTCGGATAGGGTTACCAGAGGATTTGCTGCTTCTTAAGTTGGCCTTGGAGTAAGCTTGGCTGTTTTAGTGCACGCGATGTTGTTTACAATATTTTGTACCGACAAGGGCATTTAAAAAACAGGGAAAGAAATACATAATACTGGTAAAAGTGCTAAACTGATTTGGGTTATGTTGTTGATACTACACAGAATCCATAATATTATAATACCCTAGTACCTCGTAGATAACCACTATCTCCTTACATAGGGTACCTAGATCATATCGCGGAAAATAAAATTAATGTTTCTGCAGTGAATCGCGAGATGCTTCTGATTGTCAGTAGATAGTAGATACATAATTAATTTTTTTTTAAAGAATTAGTAACATATATGACATTGGTCTTAATTGGCCTGTCTGGAAATCAAATCAACTATTATTATTGATTTATTAAATTCAACTGTTTTGACGATCAATATATTCATTTTGAAAAAAATGTAAAACTGACGTATGATTCAATTTATCTTTTTCACTTTTATAGTAAGTGGTAACCCTAACGCGGTGTCAGAACTGGTGAATGATTTTCCACCGTGTAACATGGCCTCATCCCACCATTTTATACCCATTTGTCAGCCGACCGAGAAGATGCATGTACCTACAGTACGCGATTGGGCTTTTTTCATTATTTTTCAGCCTTTTTCGGCATTTATTCGGCCTTTTTCGTCATTTTTTCGGCTTTTTAGGCTTTTACGCGGATCCATCGACACGTGAAAGTGTGTTAGCGTCGGTGCAGTTTATAAATCTACTCGCTCGGACCTTTTGTGATGTTTCAATTTTGGTTTTTGGTTTTTAATTTTTGCTATCATCGTAGGTTTGGAAGCGTTTTTACGTTAAAAAACTTCTGATAAAAATTGGTTTCATAAATTAGATATCCCGTGTCTTAGCTGGAACAAGTAACAATAATAGATAGGTATTATTTTTTAGTGACCAACTAAATAATAATACCTATCACCAAAAACGAGCTTCTATAAGTGATTTTTTTATTACCTTCTTAGGTACCTATTTATTGACCAAAATTTTATATTAAGACGGAATTGTACCACATTTACTGGAATAAAGATATTTGTATATTATTTGTATTTTTTATATACATTCGTACTTCTCCATACTATCAACTTAAAACGCATGATTGAAGCGGCCCGCAAAAATGTCGGCCAACAATCCACCGGCGCCAAACCGCGGGCCGATTTATATTTCACTATTATACCCGCGCGGCCCTCGATTTACGATTTCATTATGCACGGCTCGAATTCGCGTGAATTTACGCAAAATGTGCAACGTTTTTATTTTGGCGGCAGTCTACGACTGGCTGGCATTGCCACTTCCGATGGGATCTACCGCTTAATATCGGTGTTACGGACATGTTAACTCATTTCTTCAAAAAACAATTAAAGAACTATGGGGAAAAGGTATGGAGGTTGGTCCAACATATCAATACAAATGTAACGTATGGCGTTCGACAGGTCATGAAGACACATTACAAAAATCAATAACACTTATCCCGAAATCGACCGGGTTTGGGTACAGTCCGAGGTCAAAAGTTTTCATATAAAATGTATGGAGAAATCTTAAAGCGTGTAAGTAAACCGATTAATACATATGTGATTTATGGCATTTAAAAGGTCATAAAGTACCATTTTAAAAATTAGTAACATTCACGTCAAAATCATTTATATTTTGGTACAGTTGATGACGAAAGTTTTCATATAATGGCTCATTCTCCTTTGCCAGTTTTTTTAAATTATTATTTATAGACAAAGCATTTGACCACTGTGTCAGTTTATCGAAATGCCTTAAAATATGCGCTTCTAATACAGTATGTATTGTGACTTTCTGTAGCAGGAAACTCCAAATATTATAAACTACGAACACATTTCATTTCTGGCTTCCATTCCATATAATAGCACACTGTTTTACTAGTTTGGAAGCCTATTGGTTTCACCTAAATGTAAAGTTGTATAAAATGTCATGGAATTGATTTTAAATTGCAAACCAGAAACTGTGAGAACTATGATAATATCTTTGTTTAAAATGTGTTAAATAAAGATTTTTTATTTATTTATGTAGGTTTTTATTTTACTTTTATAATAAAAAAAACAAAATAAATATGTGTGGACATTTCACACAGCGCCATCTAGCCCCAAACTAAGCATAGCTTCTACTATGTATTGTTTAAAGTGGCGTTTTATGGAGGAGCCCTAGGTTCAGCAGTGGACGTCTTCCAGCTGATGGGGTGGTACTGCAAATTATGTGATACAAACCATAAACTAAGACGCGGCATCCTGCACAACTCACTCCCACATTGTTCTCGTAATAACTTCCTAGATGACTGCAAAGCTGAACAGGAGCGGCAATAAAAAATAATTCCCACCCCCACCCCCACCCTCTACGCTACATAAATAATCATTACGAAACGCATTCAGTGGCAATTACATACTTGGGGATGGCTCGTTAAAAATCATATTCTAAGGGTGTGAAGGCGGGGTGGGGTAAATATTATTATGCGGATAAATTTAACCAAGCGAGGATATGGCGACGTTGTGCTAATGGTACTTTCGAACGTCAGTTACAGCATCATAAAAGACATATGTTTAGCCGACTTTAAAATAGTAGGTTCTGTGTTTGGTCCGTAAGTATGGAAAGCCTGTATCTTGGAAATTACTGAATTTCAATTTAGTTGACTTTTTGTTATACTATTTAAAAATACAGGACGACTATGTGTAAGATAACCGAGCCTTCTCCACTCGGGTTACACCTATTTGATAAGCCTCTAATAATAATTAACCAATTCAGTGACGGATTCAGTAATGAACTCAGTAATTAATCTAGTAACCAATCCAGTATCGAATCTAGTAACCAATTCAGTAACAAAGTTATTAATTGATCTAGTAACTAATCCAGTAACTAATTTAGTAACTAATCTAGCCACAAATTCATTAATGAATTCAGTTATGAATCTAGTAACCGATCCCGTAACTAATCTAAGTACCAATCTAGTAACAAATCCATAATGAGTTCAGTAATTAATCTAGTAACCAATATAGTAACAAATCCATAATGAATCCAGTAATGAATCTAGTAAACGAACTAGAATTCAATCATTAGTCTATTATTCATTCTTATTCTTCGTCAATTGAAGATGACCTTCTGTCAGTCACGCCTGTCAGTTGAGCCTTTTAATTTAATATACACTTAACGTATGCATTTTAAAGAGGAAGGAAAGGGAAAATCCTGTTGAACTTCGAGCACATTGCAGTTTCCTCACATGTACAACCCTTGTTGTTCCTCCCTTATCGGGCTGTGTGCGGGCGCGGGGTGGTTACACGGTTAATAATAGGCTCCTTACCCGCCTTATCTGCAGTATTAAACCATAAAACATTATAATTTACAACCAGCGTCGTGTCGCTATGACGCTCCGTGTGCCGGCTCTCAATGTTTTGTTTCATTTTGTTTATGATGGCTTAGGGGGGGGGGATTTGGGAACGAAAATTAAATATATTAAAATTTTATTAAACATGCTGAGCAGATATTGTTTCAAAATCAAAGTCAAAGTGAGTTTATTGAAAATAACAATTTAAATTGTAATATGATTTAACAAAATGTTATTAAAACAGTATTTTTTAATGATTTTCTTTTTTGATTTGCCAGTTTGTATCACAAACTTAAAATAACCGGCCAAGTGCGAGTCGGACTCACGCACGAAGGGTTCCGTGCCGTTATCTATATAAACGAGCTAAAAATCACGTTTGTTGTATGGTAGCTACCTTAAATATTTATTTCATTCTATTTTTAGTATTTGTTGTTATAGCGGCAACAGAAATACATCATCTGTGAAAATTTCAACTGTCTATCACGCTTCATGAGACAGACGGACAGAAAGATAGACAGCTGAGCCTTAGTAATGGGTCCGTTGTACCCTTTGGGTACGGAACCCTTAAAAAGGTTAAAAAACTTTGTTTTAGTAACATTGCTGATGGGTCATATTGATTTTGCAAATAGCTTGAGATTTGAAGCATTTGATTGAAATAATTGATAGCGTAAGTACACAATCACAAGAAAAAGAACTCATAATCCAAAAAAACACTTCGAAAATTCTTTCAATTTCAGCTTACCTAGGTAGACACTCAAATTTATTTACCCCATTTATCAGCCCCGTATAAAGTTTGAGAACCGCAGCCTCTGATACTTAAAAATAACGAGATCTAAGCAAATATTGTAATAACCACCCCTTGTCCTCTCGTATTTAGCTCGGTGCCATTGTTTTAATATTCTTTGCTGACTCTACCGCTCCACCGCGTTACCGGGTTAACCCCTCGATAAAGTACACTCGACTACAGTATAAGCAGTTGCTAAACTACATTCTTTTCGTTGTCGGTGAGACAGCAATAATTTAAGTAAGGGTCTTAGGTAGTTTTGTTACAATTTGCCATTTTTAGCTTAATGCATAAAATGAGTAAAGCCACAACGCACATTTTAAAATTATGTAGATTTTTACATGCTGCTGCAGCTCAAGAAATTTTCACTTATTTCATTAAAAAATAACAATCAAAGCAGTGATTAGCTTGTGGTTACAAAATATTAATAAAAAAGAAAGTTAATAATTATTTTATTTATCGATAACCCAAAAATAAGATGTGCTCAATTTTTTGAGGAAAGTTGGGTTACTGACTATATTTAAGCATTGGTATCAACACTTTAGCCCGTCAATAAAATAGCGTCGTCTGTGCCCTTGTTTACATTTCATTTCATCGATATTTGCAAAATTCACTTCGCATCTCTAAATTTATATGTGTTAATAGACGACATAAACGATTACGGTACGCTTATGTTGGTGTGCGTGAGGGAATTAGTGATGCCGAAATATTGTTATTATATTTCGAGCATTGTTGTTATGTTTTGTTTGATGATGTTATGGCGGTTTGATGGTGGAAACATGTTGAGGATAGGGAGAAATGGGGTTGTTAAATTAATTAAAAGTAAGTGTAAGGGCCGTAACGTTACGAAACGAACGTACATTTTATGTATAATAGACCTTGTAAACTGTTTTAGTAAATCACATTATGTAAAAAAATTAGTGCTAGTGAAATTACTGAGCAAATGAGACTTTATGAACTGGTCTCAGAGTCACGAAAACTTTTTTAGGCTGTGTTATGTCTCAGGATGACGTGCGCAATGCGTGGTATCACGCGAAACTTTAATTTAGAGTTCCGAGTGACATTGCAATCTGTTATGAGCGGCCGTGACGCTTAACACTAGGTAAACGACTAACTCTTCAAGTCATTCATTTATTAAAAAAAAAATTACAGTCAAGTAACAAGACTTAGCATTAATGTTATAACAAGAAAGATTCCAAAGTAAATTTTTACAATTTTCATGTTGTATTTTAATAATTTTTTTATAATAAAATAAAATAAACAAATCTAGCCTTAGATAATACTCTTTACGCAAGGTGTTAGATATCTCAGAATTACTATTCTCTATCACACCGCTATTGGTTTAGCTGATGATCCAATAAAGAAGCAAATAGCGGACCATAAAGTTAAGCCTGGGTCGCGACTACTTCTATAATAATACAACCGCGTATAATAAGTAAAATCTGTCTTATCTATACATATAATAAAACTGTAACTGGGCTAAATCTGTACAATGAATCTTTTTTGAAACTTTAATTACATAACACTTTTTTATCAATATATAAGTGGAAATATTTTTTTTGGATTTTTTGTCTGTCTGTCGGTCTGTCCCTTTGAACACGCATCACGCTGGAACAACTGAACGGATTTCGCTGAAATTTGGTATTGTTATAGCTAACTTTTCAGAATAGTATTTTGGATACTTATTTTTTTTTCTAAAACGGGCAAGTGTGGGTTGCACGAAGAAACATGTATGTAATTTTTATGCAACATTTTTTTGATTATATTTTTTTTATTTATACTCATCCTGTCGGAGGGAAGATGGAAGGGAAAGGAAAAAAGATAGGAGAAAAGGATGAATGGATGGGCCGCCCCAGCGAAGGAAGGCAGCCGTTGACTGCCTCCCTTCTATTGCCCATTGTCCCATCCATCCATCCTTGAGCTAACCAATGAGGCCAACAGTAAGAGACCACGTTTCAGTTCCATAAGTCGTCACTGGCAACACACGCTGATTGAAAACCTTTGTTTTCAAGTTCTGCGTTATTTTGGACGAAAAAAGCGTAACAAAAGAAACGGGTATAAACAAGGTACAGCCGTAAAACTAATTAACCTGTGCGAAGCCAGGGCGGGTCAACTAGTTTATGATAAAAAAGTTCCTTTTATTAATATAATTATGTTTATGTTTTATGATGTAATGCAACTAATTAGTAGAATCAAAGTACAAAATTAAAATTCTGGAAATATAATTATATCAATTCTACTATCGGGCCGCCATAAAATTTGTGGGTACCACCTCTGGAACATTAATTTAAAAAAAAACTTAACAAAGAATTAGGCCTTGTTGCTAGGTACCTCTAGTATTATTTGATCTTAAAACTATGAGTTAACCTAATGTAGTATGTCGCATGTAAACATAGTTTAAAAAGTTTTCATTTCTTAGCAGCATTTGAGGCTCAACTCAGATACGGACCGTTTATTTAATAAACGTGCTAATAACAAGTACGTAGGTATATTATCTTGCCATATAAACAATTATTTACCTTACATTATGGTATATCCTAAGATAGAGCGGTCACGTGGGACGAAAGATTCAGCCGTGCTTTGTTGCTGAATCAATATTGCATGATGATCACGGCCTAAGATGTAAAAGATAGCGGGTTTAATAATGTTTACGTTAAATAAAAACAAAGGTACTTAACATGTAAACTATTTAAAAAAAACTACTAAGTACCATTTAACACTTCGTTGAATTTACATAAACTAAACTTTATTACAACTTGGCAACAGTATAATTATTTAAGTTTCATTTATTTCATTAAGACCAATATCGGAAGAGGACTTTATGTCTTTTAATCCTGTCAATTTTATTCCTCTACGTTGTCTGATCTTTTACTGTAGTTCGTAAGATTTTATGACGATTTACGATTGGTCGCGAGTTCAATCGCTGCAGCTTATACTTTGCCCCACACAACTGTTTATCGTACTTCGCTGAGATTACAACAAATCTACTGATTGCACGACCATAGATACAGCCTGCGTTACTTCGCTAATCCACCGCTAATGTTTGCATTGTTTTTGTAAATTTATCTTAGGGATTATTGTAGTCTGTGGTCGGTGCTTGTGAGATTCTACGTGTTATGTATTTGCTGAGATTAGTTTTCTTGAACTAGAGATACTGGTCTTAACACATTAACTATAATGATGTTTATACTGTTTAGTGGAAGTAAAGTTTGTACTAGATGGTATTTAGGGATTAATTTAGGTGTACTTAGTGTGAAAGGATAATGCTAGTACTAGATCATCATCATCATCATCATCATCATCAGCGTGTGCTAGTCCATAGCTAGTCCATAGCCATAGTCCAACGTAGGCTTCTCGTCTCAGGATACGGTGCTGAGCCCGATATTCGGGTTTTCTCGTCCATGTGATGCCACTTGACGCAAGAAGGACGCAAGTCATCACTGCTTAGTCGTAAAGCGGGGAAGCATGGGCTGTACAGATCAGCCTATATCTTCTCTCGAGAAAGCATTTGAACAACAAATACTTAAATAAAAAAATTTAAAAAGAAACCAATGACCGATGCTGCAGACCACGTTATAAACCTTTTGCTGCGCTTTCATTGGTCAAATACTTATAAGAGATATTAAATGTCGATTTCTGCAGCTCATACTACCCATGCGGCTACGTTGGTCAAGCCGGATTTCCTTCAATAACCCTTCTCGTGGAGATTGTGCTTAACCACTAGCCTGTAAAATAAACTTTCAGTTAAATAAAACGTCTAGACCATCATGCAACATGACGATAATGATGAAATTGGATTGAATTGAAATTCCTGACGCTAAAATACGATATGCTCATGATACGATTTAAATCTACAGATAGTTGGCTAATTTATTTGTCCCTTAAATTATCCTAAAAATGATTATCTTAAATTATTATTTATTTCCATAGCTTGGAAATCTCAACCTAAAATTGACTAAATCGCAGATTTATTTCCAAAAACTAATCAGTAACCAATCAGAAAAAGAAAAACAAAGCAAATCGGCGCCAATGGAGAGCCACTCTAGCCCAGATAAGTGTCGCTACTAGACAGGTATCATTATGCGGAATACTTAGCCGGAAGGTAAGGGGAAAGAGGGGTGGGGGAGGCAATTTAATTCTGTCCACGTTCTAATAATGACCGTCATAATTCGTTCAAAGTGTCCGGTCTGGGGACAATTTCGCCCCAACCTCCCCGCCCGGTTGATTCCTTTGCATTTTCACCCCCCCTTAATTCCATTTTCATGCCACCTTGCACACATTTGCGCTTCATCTGCGAGCATGTGTGTGTGAGGGTAGGACGGGGTTGTTTAGGATTTACTTTACTTTGTTGTAATGTTAAGGTGTAATGATGGTCAGTTGCGAAAGGTTGTATGTGTATTGATTCTGTGGTAATCTAGACTCTATCTTTGTTCAATAGTGTATATTTAACTTTGTTCTACTAATTATAACCATAGATGTAGGTTATAGTTTTATAGCTTACCAAATTATAAATGTTATTTGTGTCAATCTACTCAATCAATATTTATTTGTTTTTCGGTAGAAAACAAATACGTACGGCCTGGCACATACGACAGCTCAGTTGGTAGTAGCTCTGCCTTTTGTTGTGGGTTCGATTCCTACTCGGGACAAACATTTGTGTGATGTAAATCGATGTTTGTTCTATATCTGTATGTAATAATGTATGTATTTACAAACATAAAAGTATCTAAGTTAAGTATCAGTTATCTGGTTCCCATAGTACAAGCTATGCTTAGTTTGGGGCTAGATGGCGCTGTGTGACATGTCCACACATATTTATTTATTATTATTTATTTAAGGACAACATTCAGAAACATTATGAAAACTATTATCAACTACTTAAACCTATTTTAATATAAATATGGTACCTACAATAAAATGATGAAAAATTTAGTTGACAACAGTGGTCTATACTTGACAGTGCAAAAAAAGTACAATAGCTACCTATTTTTTAAATCGTGCGCATAGATCCCTGCGTGCTATGGAATAGATACCTACTACCTCTGTGGGGCAAAGTGATGGACCCCAATATTTTACTGCAAAACATCTCTGACAACCAGAAGCAGCTTATCTCAGGTGATTATGATTTTTTCTCTATGCCATAATATTTTTTAAAAAAAACCAAATCATTCATAATTTTTAATTTTACTTACACACAAGAAACGTGTGGTTATTTGTCCGCCATCTTGGATTGTCCATGTGTGCGTGCATTATCACATGTAGCACATATTAAGTTTGATTTATACCTCTTATATTGTAAATGGATTAGAGAATCGTCCCTTTGCCACCACTTATGTAAGGGTTGCCATTCGTACTGTTTTCTCAGGACAAAAGTTGACTTTGGCGTTGACAATCTATACTATATGTATACTCATCATTCTGTATAATACCAAGCTGCTCCTGCTGTTTCTTTCCCTTTCTTTCTATTACAGAGTTAGAATAAGTCTATTAAAATTTAAATCCAAAAGTTTTATTATATAAAAACAGCATTATAACGAACAGAACCGTCATTTTAAAATAGGTACAGATAGTAGAAATGAATGATTTTGATAAGTCTGTGTCTTAAAATCCAAATAAAAGCTTCGTTTTATGATGAGTGTAATATCTATTACTTCATTAAACTATAATATTGGTCATTTTAAATAAAGATGGCCCAAAACTAAACAGCTGTTAAAATAGTGTGATAATAAATAAGAAGAAGTGATTTATAATCGTAACATAAATTAATGAATACCTACTAAAATTGCTATTGGAACTTCTATTTTAACTGGTCACGTGTTTCTAGTACCTATATAAATGATGAAAAATAAAATAGAGAATTCCATTGGACTCTTAACTCATATTAATTCAACACGGCATGACCAATGGAATAAATAGCTCGTCATTGTTTTTCTTATTTTCTCACCTCTGCTCATTTTTAACATAATACATAAATGAAACCCAAAATAACTTTGCCTTCACTACACAATGATTGTTTGTTAGGGGGTAACCCCCCCCAAGTGACCCCAATATATTGCCATTATTGACATTGACATAAACAATAATTGCAAATATTATAGATACTATACCAACCCTCCTCCGGACAATCCTTAAACTTTTTGAACCATGGTGACCCTTACAAAACTCCAACACCGTTTTACGGGTATTCATAATTGGCGCGCGCCGCGGGCGGGGGCAAGCCGTAAATCTATGGTTTCTGTAATTAACAGCCAGCAATGGTTAATGTACATTGTGTTTGTTTCAGGTAAGTGGTGACCTCATGACCTGCTGCGACTGAAATCCTGTAAGTTGTACGCTGGAGACACAAACAATTTCGATATTTATTCTCTAACTATTAGCTCTCTAACTTTATTAACTCTAACAAAGTTTGACCATTGATTAGAATATGCTAGAGTTGTTAACCATTGGTTACCTACCTTAAACACGGATCAAAAAATAACTGTGGGTTTTTGATCCGTAGTAACCAATTGTTAAAACCAACTAATTCTAACCAATGGTCAAAATTTGAATAATGGTTGGAGTTTAACCATTGGTTACCTTAACTATGGATCAAAAACCCTAAAGGTGGGGTTTTTCACCAATAGTTAAGGTGATCAATGGTTAAAAACTCTATTAAATTCTAACCATTGGTCAAAATTTGTTAGTTTTTAACCATTGGTTACCTGGTTGGTATTGGTTACGTTTAAACCCACCCTAGACCGTTCTTTCAGCTAATTAAAAAATACCTACTACTTTAGCACATACATTGCTACTAGATGCCAACTTCAGAGTGGCCATCACTTGTTTCTTGAGTCAATTCCTCGTTGCTGAAGGTCATGAACACATCATGGAAGAACCTTTTCAATTAACCCCCTCCCCCATAGAGCACTTGGACTGCAGCGACCTGCGTCCCACGGCTCTCTGCAATTTTACCTATAGTCGCCGACTTTAGCTTTTCACTTGACCGCATTTCTTCCTCATCGGTTGTCGGTTCTGTGACAAACGATGAGGAAGAAGCAACTTAATAATTTTGTAAATTTTATTTCTCTCCATATCTCGTTGGACCATCATAGCATACACATTCAAATAATTAAAAATTTTAAAGTTGATAAAATTCATATTCAAACAAAGACTAGACTAGAGTGACGTCAATTTCATTATCTCCGGCACAAGTCCCATAAAGTCCACAAAGTTCAATAAGACCCCATCAACAGCAAAAGTCCAATAGGCACGTCTCTCACAGCCGCATTAACAGTGCCCATTGCAAAAAGACCATTTAAACTCAAACATTTGCATAATGAATATTCGCTTATTGCCAATAGTATCTGAAAAAAGGTTAATTGCATTGATATATATTTAACCTTAATTAGTGAAGATGGTCTTTATTTGATGCAATTAAAGCTAATTTGTAAATTAATGAATTGGATTTAATGAAAGTAGACAAGGTTTGTTGTAATTGAGCTTTAGTTGATCAGATCACGTTTTATTATTATTACGTGTGTACTTGTTAAATATCAAGGATTTTTTTAATATTATGTTGTGCTTTTTATTGTGGCCGTTAAAATTAGGTAAAATAGGTCGGGGATAAGTCGTTTCGTATTTGTTGTCATAAGAAGTACATGAAATGTTTATTTATAAATTTATCGTTAAACTGTTTGTACTTGACTACAACTTTGTTCTTCTGGCAAACAAAAAAAAACAATTACGTAAATCGGTTCAGTAATTTGAAGAAACATAAAAAAAAACACTTTTTTTATAATTTATAGGCATAGCATTTGACCACTGTCTCCCCTGATGGTAAGTGGTGACGCGCCCTACGGTGGTGCATGCTTGCCTAGAAGATACCTGTACACTCTTGACTTGAAGACACCCAGGACATACCGAAAAATACATAGTTACAGTCGAACACAGAACCTTGTCCTTTTTTGAGTCGGCTAAAAACACTATCGCACAAACTAACTCTCTTAATATGCAATGGACGCAAACAAAACCAGACATAAAAGAGCGCGCTGAAACAAGAAAATCAGTACTTCGTTAAAAACTTAAATCCTGAGTCCGAACGAAATTAGGGAAATGCATCGTGAAAAGACAAGTTCATCAAAAGAAATCCAGCAGACAGCCGTCCATCCGGAATACAAAGAGGCAGGGGGCTGAGAGGACAGGGGTGGCTAGAATGTACACTACACTACAGTACATTAGTTTCAAGTAAATTATTATCCTGTCGGACATAAAAAAATAACAAAGTCAAGGAATTTATTTCAAATAAAATATTTACAGCTCTATCGTCTAAAGTGTATTTAACACTTTAGAAATATTTTACACAAAGACAAATTTATTATTATCATCATCATCATCATCAGCCTGAAGACGTCCACGGCTGAACACAGGTCTCCCCAACAGAGCGCCATTTTGAGTGGCAAAGAATTAGACTTTGGGAAGATTTATTATAGTTCCTAAAAATTTTGCAACCATTCGGGATTTTAATTTCTTCTTGTTTCTTATTTTCATTGGCAAGCATCCTCTCAAAGTGGCGCTCTATGGGAGGGGCCTATGTTCAGCAGTGGACGTCTTCAGGCTGTTGCTGTTGATAGGCTTAAAATTAGAATACTAATAAATAATTTAACTACACTGAAGTACGCATGGACCGTATTGGCAGATGACGACGACACTAACGGTGGTTAAAATGGTTAAAGTTGTAACACGTCGTTCTGTCCTCATTGTCTATCGATTTTGTAGGCAGCTTGATTATAAAGGCCAACTTCTTGCGCGACTTCAGTCACTGGCCTCACAAAAAAATGGGAGACAAAAAACATTTGCTTCCACTAACGAAACAATCGCAAGCATAATTGATTTTAACGTAGAGTCGACTGCAAATGAAGTGGGGGGTGGCCTCCATGTGGGGGGGGGTAGTACCCCATGTAGGGGACAGGTGCCTCTCGATTGTATCGAGTTCTTTAGAGTTACGAAGTGGGCACGTGAAGACTGCGAATTGCATATACCTGGTAATTTATGAACGTTTTGAGTTGACTTGGCTCAGGAAAATAAAAGGAGACTGAAACCTAAAAAAGTTTGTATATTGTAATTTGAAATGTTATGAGTCTAAATTGCCTGAAATAAACGTATTTTATTTTATTATTTTATTTATAAACCAAAGAAAAGTAAAGTTTTAACATTATTTCGAAAACTATTTAGAACTATTTTGGTATCCGCTGCAGAAAACTTTGAGAGAAAATTATCAAAATATTTTTCACCCGAGGTTTTGTACTGGAGAGCATGATTTACCTCCTTTTAAATTTAAGAATGAATGAAAATCTTAGTATTCTTATGCGCACAGACCGTGGCTTTACTGTGATACAAATTAATGTTGTATGTTTTATCTTGTCGTTACAGTAGAGTAGAATATTGAACTGTGGCATTAGAGTGTTAAGATATTATAAGATAAATGATAAATGTATGTGGACCATTCACACAGCGCCATCTAGCCCCAAACTAAGCGTAGCTTGTACTATGGGAACCAGATAACTGATACAATACTAATTAGATATTTTTTATTTTGTAAATACATACATAGAATACGCAGACACAGAACAAACACCTATGTTCATCACATAAATGTTTCGGGAATCGAACCCACAGCCTATAGTTCAGATATCCTTAAGACATACCTTTCTTCCTTCCTTCGTTCTCGTATAAGCATTCCCACTCATGTAAATGGTCAATTTTGACTTAAGAACTTTTAATCTACCCGTGGGTTTCTGACTTGCTTCACGATTGTCTTTCGACAACGCAATCGGGACCGATGGCATAGCGTGCCCTCCAAAACACGCTAGCACCCAATATATATCACTTCTTGTGGTCACCAAGCCAATTAGTGGCCACAGAAAAATTTGCTTAACTTTACCGATCGACGATCTTCACAATGAGCGATACAAATAATCTCATCCACTAATAATGTACCTAAGTCGTCGCTCCATTGTTCTTAAGATATATACAATTATCATAATTGTCAATAAAATATTTACATTCATGAATATCTATCTTCCTACCATCCACTCACCGACCTAATTTAAGTTCTATTGCTGTGCCGTAACAAGCAATACAATTAGGTATTGCATCTTCTCCAATAAGTACAAATATTGCATCCGTCCAATAAAAGATGCAGCGATTACATCACATCTTACATTACATCTTTCTCTTTAAACGATGTCACTGCAATGCTATTGTCTCAATATTCATACAGATTGGTAATCCTTTACATGAGCATTTCTTGGTATAGGACTGAGCTTGGAACTTAGGCAGCCTCTGAATACTCTATTTATTGAACTGATCTGTCCTACATTTGATAGAGGATAGACGGGTGTCAAAAGTGTTATCTGCTTCACGTAGCTTACTTCTGTAGGTTAGCTACAAAGCTTTTGGAAAAGTTGTAGCAGTCTTAATTCTCTAATACCTTTAATTAAAAAAAAAACATTTATTTCGAGTAACGATAGATAATTGATCAACCTAATTCTTTGCATTATATATCATTAAATACCTACTAACATGAAACAGTCAAACATTGACTGTTTGTTTGTTTGGCTTCACGCTGCACTTTTTGAACTTATTTGGATGAAATTTTGCACATGATTGCTAATACCAGATGTCAAGATAAGCGGATACTTTTTATTCCTAAAAATTAATAGCAGGATTTAATTTTCCGGGATTAAAGTAAACCCTGACAAATGGAGAAAGTGCGGGCTATCTAGCCGCTAGTACAGTCTATGTCTGAAGTCTAGACTATTCTAGAACTTTTACTAAGGCCTAATGAATCAGGTGACCAAGAAGCGGTCCCACGTGCGTATTCAAATCAGTTACATGTGCCTTGATTAAAGCTGCTGTAATCTTGCTGGTTCAAGTTTCGAACGATTATTGTCCTTATAGTTTTACTAAGTTGGCAGAATTGGATTTCTGTCTTGCATTTTTATGATAAGGTGGAGTTAGGTTGGTTCTTGCTGTTGGAGAAGTAAAATTCTTGAACGTTTTCATGTCCATTGTTGGTAGCATTGATATTCAACAAGATATCTGTAGATTACGCTAAACAGGCGATACTGCTATGAAAGTAATAAATAGCTACAATGACTACAATGTGGTAGTAAAAATTCTTTAATACAAATTTTATCATGACAAGTTTGTCATGAAAAGGTAACAATTTTACTAGAGCAACAGACAAAGCGACAGACAGACCAGAGTTACCAACTTTAGAAAATTTATATCATCGGTATTAAATATTGACATGTGAAGTAAACATTGCATCTAGTCAGCTTTGTATGGAAATGATAAATTTGACCATATTAACCTATTTAAATAAGAATGATAAAAAAATCAATGCAACTTTTCAAAATCCTACTCATTTGATTAGATAGATGCAGACACAATCACTAGCACAGTCGTATCTAACCATTCGCTAATGATAGAAGCGACAGAAGCTAGTGCAAGTCGTACGCCCTGAACATCGGTATTTATGTGCCGCCGCTACGTACAAAGAAGGCTACTTTATCCATACCTCGGCCACAATAGTTAAGATAACAAAGCATCCACAGCAGAACAAAAAGGAGAACCATCAAGTATCTAAATAAGGTCCTCCGCAGACTGGCGGCCGAGCTACTGCGACGCACGACCTCCTAAATATTCCGATTCTTCGCTCCCCGATTCATATGAGATGCATGCTGCAGATAGCCAATTTGCTGGACCCGACTGCGCCTCGATTCGAGATATGGTAATCGGGGAAAAAGTCGCATGCGATTCGCACTGAGATCGCTCCTTAAGCGTCTGTGACTGGCCCTTGAAGCTTGGAGTTGATAAGTTTGGAAATTGAATGTTTAGAGAAGTGCATAATATGTGAATTGAATTCAGAATGCTTGATTGTATTTAAATTGATAGCTTAAAGTTAACTGGGGAATCTTGTCAGAAACTTCAGGATTGTAGATTAAAGAGCTCAAGTGTTTTTGGCATCTACTATGTCGTAAGTGTGTACAGAAGCTACGAGAATTAATACAGCTACAGGTTTAGCGGCTTACAAATTTCCTATATCAGAATTGGAAGTTCTTTCAAATGGTAGCAGCTCTTGCAAGACTTTGTCTACGTGAGCATTTCTCAGTCAGATTTTTGGTACTGCTTACTTACTTGTCAGTTTGTTGATTTACGCCTGTCACACACGGTACAGATAATATAAGATATCTGTATCTGAGCGCATAGCTGGCTTAATAGATCTTCATACAAATCAATAGAATAGTACACACGGCGCAGATAACGTATCTGCAGGTACAGACTGATATGGACAGATTTTTGTTAGACGCAAAATATAGCAGTGCATATATATGCAGATGCAGATAAATACAGGTTGTAACATAATTGAGCGCACGGGCGAACAAAGACTTATTTCTGAAAGTATCTGATTTCTTATATTATCGTATATGTTCCGTGTGTGATACTTACAGACACCACAAGTGTTTATGCGCAGATACTTTTAGATAAAATATTATATTATCTGAGCCGTGTGTGGCAGGCTTTACTCTCGCAACTCAGTTTTGTCCTGTTATTTCATTTTACTCTGATTTTAGGAATGCCGAGCGTGCGTTGTCATTTATAGGAGAAAGTTTTTATCGCCTTAAAGTGCAAAGCACAACGTCTTATTTTCTATAGTTTTAGTTAAAATAAAATTCTAGTGCCTGTCTGCACTAAAGTTTGACAGCTCCTAAGGTCGCTCTTTCCAAGACGTACTGAAATGCTTTGCAGTAGGTACGTCATAGAGGGTAAGTGCAACCTTTAGAGCTGTCGCAGATGGGCATATATGTGGCCAAATCGAAGATTCTCCGATACTTAATATAGTGATATTGTCTCTCGTTGCATTATAATCTTGAAGTCATTGACCAGGAACCTTCAAAGCCAATCGTTTATCATTTTTTCTCGACAATGGTCCTATTAGGTCCACGAGAGGGTGGGGCCGGCCCCGGGCTCGGTTGCGGTAGGTCAGTGAGCAATGAATAATTTATATATAGAATTATGGTAATGGTATCGCTGAGGCCTGCCCGCCGTTTATAGATTGAAATCTCAGGTCGAGAGTTAAGTGTCTTGATCTGGTCTGGGTCATACTGAACGGTAAAGGTGTTGGCTATCTAAACTAAGTTCGTTTATGAAATCATGAATGCTTCTTGTTTCAATGATCTTCTTGTTCGTGAACGGTCAGAATTAACAGATCGTCTGAAGCTCTACCATATGAAAGAAAGAAAAAAATGAAAAAAAAATCATCAATTTATTCAAGACATCACACAACATTTAATGTTAGCGAAGACATAAACAGTATAGTCATAGTAGACTGGCCTGTTGGTTCAGTTGGTAGTAGCTTTGCCTTCTGAACTATAGGTGGTTGGTTCGATTCCCACCCAGGACAAACATTTGTGTGTTGAACAGGTGTTTGTTCTATTTCTGGGTATTATATTGTATTCCATGTATATATCTACAAACCAAAAGTATCTAAGTATTTATAAACCACGCGAATTCCTTGTCTTACATAAGAAATTTGCAAAAATCTTTCTCTATGACATAAAAGGCAAACGCGCGAAATGAATTTGTTATTGTCTTGATTTGAATTGTCAAAAATCATGTTTCGCTGAGATGCGTTCCGAAACATCAACTTTAATATAAAATGAAGGTATTTCTAATGCTGTGACACAATTAGAACAAGACATGCACGATAACGACGTGTTTTCGTATCGTGAGGAATCTGTGTTTTCATACAGAATCAAGGGCCAGCCTAATCAAACCTCTATGCACTAACTGTAGCCGCCAGTAATCAAGTCATGATCCACCTCCTACCCTCATTACCACCCGCAATCACGTCTGTCCCAGAGGTTACCGTCTTGTGTCAACAGCAGACGTCTTGGAGACGTGCTGACGCAGCAGTGGACATCGCCCCTTCCCACTAGGATGTCTTGCCCCTCGTAGTTGGCGAGATGGTGGTTAGTTAGGTAAAGGTGTTTTAATGAGATCTAAATTATGTTTGACAGTGGTCGGTGGTCTATTTCTTAAAGCGTGATATACCAAAAGCACTGCTATTTAAATTTCGTATCGCCATTTTTGTAAACAAAAGGAAAAATTATGATATTAGTAGAGACGTTGGGAGTATAAATCTCATTTTCAATAAAAAATATATTTACGAATACTTTTTGTTTACGTTATTACAAAATATTTTTTATTTGATGTGTTCAGTTTTGTACTCCGACTCAAGTCCTGACTATACGATTATAATCAACTACAGCTTTACTGATATTTTCATATCCATTTTGATGATCTTAAAATACATGCCTTTTGTCCCTGTCTTCATCGAAGCACCTTCCTAAACTTGATCACCAGCTTTCTGCCCATTTCACCCCCAGGGAGGCACGTAGGCCTGGCCAGTGGCCGCTGGAATACTAATTATCAATTAGCAGGGGCCAGTCTTGGCAGACATTCAGGGGGCTTTAATGGTCATAATTGGGTTTTAGTTTTAAAAGTTCCAATTTCGTGAAGCCTTATTAGCTACATCGTTTTTTTTAAATTGATTTCTATGGATGGCTATGGAAATTTAATTTAAAATGTGTCAAATAGTTTTAATTATAGCGGTGAAAAATTTCAATCATCATTAGATTTTTCGATTTCTCATTCTAGGATTCTAGGTGTTTACAGTCATTTGAAAATGATTTGCATGAAGAACTTGTATATTTCCCAAAAGTCATCGACCTCAGCTTCCAGTGTATAATTTGCAATATTACCAGTCTTAAACGACCAACATTTTAATACATCCACAATCCTTGATTACTTCACTTGATGATCAAAAATAACATAAAGTAAGTCAAATAAAATGTTGAAATACGTTACGACAATAAATAAAGTCGGTGCACAGTGATTCTTGCAATTAATTAAATATGCATACGCCATAAAACTGAATCTCTTTGAAAAGCATTAAATTGTGGTATAAATGACGAGAGCCAGCGATAAGTTGATGATTTGCTTTTATGACGTTCGCATCAATGCATACCGTGATACTGTCCTAAGTAATATTGAAACTTTAATGACAAAAGATATCACTGAGAAGAGACTTGCATTAAAAGATGATTGTGTTGACGCCGCCATGCAGTAAAAGGATTTTCATCTAATAAAGTTTATAATTTATTATTAATAAAACCTATAGTTTTGTCGTTGTAAATGATGAAAATTAATTAAATGTTTACTGCAATATCAAAGGATTTTTCACTTTGTATTAGTTTGCAACTGTAGTTGTAAAGTCAAGAGGCTAATCTTACAAAACAGAGGTGGTTTTGGTCTGTACATTATGAGCAAAGGATGTAGCATTGCTGCAACGCATTAATGTTTTTCTCACATATTATCTTAAAATAATGCTTGTTTGAATCGCCCACGAATCAATTTACTACGTCAGCATTATTTAGATATTTATTAATTCCATGAATACCTGCAGAATATGTTGAACACTTCTTCTCCCTCTTCAACCAATTCTTCAACCACTCGGTTGTTTCTGGGTATTTGTAGTAATATTATGATTTTATCCTTTGGCTATTATAATATCCACAGAATATTTAACAGTATTTTGGTCACACCTTTGTCAGAGGAAGCAAAATGTCTGTACAGATTTAGGTATTAAGCGTAGATAAGTGTTTCGAGTGCCCCTATGAGAGTGACATGCTCTGTAAAGACCAAACCATCTTAAATAAATGAAGATTTAAAAAAACACATGTTGCACTTGGTGCAGTTCTATAAGCTAAAACCTGGAAAAATATCTCGGTGTTAAAATAACAAAAATAATGAAATTCTAGCCAAGTAAGATGCCTTCGGGCGGCAGGGCACGAAGTGAGATAATTTTGTCCTCTCATTGTCTTGAGCTGATACGTTAAATTTCTATTATATTCGACGCGAGATAATGCAACGACAAAGTTATCTTACGTCAGCATGGTAGTCCAGCAGGTTTGACCACTTGATATTACAAGGGATTTAACCGAAGTTCAATTTGCACCGTGACTTTTCTTACCGTCATAATTTTATGCCTTACGCCAAACCCATTTGTAACGTATCCACTGCAAGATTACACAGTGCTTTAACATCACTCTTAACGACATACGTCTGCCATTTTGACGTTTGCGATTTGAAGAGACCCTTCGACTAACATGCAGCTTCGACTTGTGACACTTTTAATGAAAGCTAAAATGTTTTATGAAAATTAGTTCCAACAAGTTCTTGACCGTAGAAAACTATTGCCACTTTTAGATTTTAAAACTTAATGACAGTGGCAAAGATACAACTTTGTCCTTAATCATTTCAAAAACGGCAGTGATGTCAACGGAACTTTAATGCTCTGGTGAGGATTGCCGCGTAGTAGCATTTTTGCAAACTGTATAAAAATCTATGGCTACGTGGTCTTTTTAGGGTCTTTAGTAGCAATATTTTTAAACATAATTATAGAGATAAAGAAGAATAATATAACCAATAATATTGATTATAATATAAAATAAAATAAATAGATAAATCAATATTTGTGGACATTTCACATAGTGCCATCTAGCTCCAAACTAAGCACAGCTATGAGAACCAGATGACTGATTGAATGGTCATCATCATCAGTTTTATCATCTCTGTTGAACATAGGCCTCCCCCATAGAGCGCCACTTTGAGCGGCTGCTTGTCTCCTGTATCCATCTCGGCTCCCTGCGGTTCTGACCAAGTCGTCGGCCTACCTGGGAGGGCTGGCCTACGATGCATCTTCCCGTTCGTGATCGCCTCTAGAGAACCTTTCTTCCCCATCGGTTGTCAGTTCTACGAGCAACGTGGCCTGCCCACTGCCACTTCAACTTGCTAATTCTAAGAGCTATATCGGTGACTTTAGTTCTCTTGCGGATCTCCTCATGTCGGATCTTATCTCGCAAGAAAACTCTGAGCTCTCTACAGCTCGCTGTGCGACTTTGAGTGTACTCATAAGGCCAACAGAATAATAAATAAATAAATATGTGTTGACATTTCACACAGCGCCATCTAGTCCCAAAAGCATAGCTTGTTCTATGGGAACCAGATAACTGACATTAATACATTATACTTTTTTGTTTGTAAATATATACATAGAATACAATATAAATACCCAGACACAGAATCCTATGTTCATCAATTAAATGTTTGTTCTGGGTCCAGGGAATTGAACCCACAACCTAACTATTGTATTTACAATTCACGTGCTATGAGAATTGTATTTCGATTAGAAGAATTCGAAGTAGAATAGCTAAGAAAAAAGGAACTGCTAAGAGAGTAAAAGAGAACTAACTCACAACAAATAGCTCTACCATTCAATGTCACTGCAAATATTATTTACAAAGGTGTCTTTTACCATCAGACACTACTTGTTTTTTTTAAGTCTTGATTGGAATTAGAATGTCAGTTTCAATGCCCAGATATTAATTCGTTGACAAACTTAATTAGGTCATCGGCTCCACGCTTTCTCGCCCGGAAACTCCAAATAGCTGTAGCTAATACATTCGTCACAGCTTTTGATTTAATCGTATCTTTAGAATCTACATCTTCATGGTTTTATACATCAACGACGAAATGCAATAATATCAACCCTACCCTAAAGATTTGTGATACCTATATAATTTTATAATAAAATATAAAAGTGGTATGTAGTGACGGTATTGTCATTATCATGATTGTCTCTAGCGAAAGATCAAAGTTATTAATTTAATACTTAATTTTCTCTTCCTGAATAGTTTTGCTAGCTGTGGTTACCAAAATAATGTTTTCTATCACACAGTCCAGTATCACAATTCACCACGTTTTATCTCGACGCATCGCCCCGTATAAAGGCATCACTCATCGCTTGATTGATGCTCGCCGTCCGCATCCCTTCCGGGCATTTCGACGCCTTTAAACTGCCCTTTTTCATCATTTTTTCATCATCCGATTCATCATTTACGAGATGAAACACTTTTTTGTGCACGGCGCCAACGTCTCATTCTTTAGTATATTTTTTCCTACTGTTTTTTTTCAATTTGAATCTCTTTCCATGTTTTTATTTTTGGTTGATTGAGTAGCGGTCGTCTGGTGTTAGCTTCCGTCACAATTAACTTAATTTTAAAGATTTATGCGCCGGTATAAATAAAGTTTTCAGACGGTTAAATTGATTTATACAGTCATCTGATAGATTTGTGTGTAGTTTGGGATGAAATAACGAAAATAGTTCCCGAGGTTCATTGACGTGCAGGATTCTGAATTATTTGCTATGACGACGTTATTGCCATAGCTAAAGTTTAATCATGTTAGATTTAAACAAATTCATACAAACATAAGGTAGTTATTTGATTTAAGCAAAATGTCTACGCATCCTTATGGATTTGTTTTGAAATCTCGTTAATTATAATAAAATCCAATCCAAAATTAACATCATTGATGGACATTTTTATCTTACATAACCATAGACATCATTATAATTTCCTACTCTATAACTTTTGTAAATGGTTTATAAATAATAGATTTCTTTTATAAATTGTCGATTAAAATATTATTAGTGGTTTCAATTTGAATATTATAATGTTGGTGTTATAATAACTCGATCATTTTAAAGGTTTTTGTTTCAATAATTCTTATTTATTACGCAAAAATTTCAACAACCAATTATGGGAATTATTATAAATATTAAATATTATAGTTTTTGTACCTAATTATGATTTCAAGGATTTAATAATTATGCAACAAAATGAAAATTTGTGGGTTCTAATCTTAAAGTTGATGGCTTTTTTTGCATTAATGTGTTTGATATTTATGGCATTACCTTATAATAAATAATATAATAATATTATCATTTTGTCCATTTAAACTAGATGACGAATTCATAATTTTCTTGTTGTTGTGTTCTAACCTTTAGTACGTATAGATTTTTTTAAAACTACCATTTAGAAAATACGACAAATAAATTTAGTAAATATGCTAAATTTAATTTGGGGTTTCATGGGTAGGATAATATTTATAGTTTTGTCTTTGAATTTATTCAGTTGTTTTTGTTATTTAATTAACAATAATTTTACTATAGAGTTAGAAAAGAAACATTTAAACCATGACGATCCCAATATCAACAATAACTGCCATTATTGTTGATATTGGGATCGTCATCTTCAGTTCCGGATCGTATGTTTTATGATCCTTTAGAAGTACATTAAAAGTCAGTCAAAAACATTTTATTACGGTTTTATGATCAGAAATCGGATAGTCCGTCTTTTTAACGAGTCCAATGATATTTATACGCGATGTTTTTATTGTTTCGTGTATGACGATATTCATTTTCATTGTTATTAAAATTATTTAATAGGTTTTTAAGTATTTCGTTTCAATTTCTACAGTTTCTTTGATTATACTGGCCGATGATTTTATGTTACGATTTATTTCACTAAACTGCAATAAACGATGAATATTTAATACCACCTTTTTGACATAAATAATGTGTAATGTTTTTTATGAAAGAGTATAATAATAATTATAGTAAAATCAACGCGAAATAGCAATGAAAAGAATATTTTTAAAATACTTTATGTACATTCAATTTTATCGATATAGTGGAAGCAAATGATCAATGTACTTCATTGTTTTTAACTTTTTGTTTGAAATAAAAATATGTGCGACAATTTGCATGGAAATTAATTGTATTTTATCAAATTATTTGCAAGATCTCACTAAAGTAGTGTTCTTAAGTCGATCAATCAAAAAAGGATTTTCACAAGGCACCATGCTTCGCCCGCTTCTCTTCCTTTTGCACACCCATCACTTACAACCAAACAGGAGATAAATTTCCTAACTAAGGACGACCTCACGTAAACATTTAAAATACAAAGCTATAACAATATATTTATCTGGTGTTCCCCGACATTTAACACGTCGTATTTTGACGTTCTTTATCGTCGACAGTGTCAATTGTACATAGTACATACATAAATATGTTAAATGTGTTACACCTTGTCGCTACAAGAAATTTTGAACTATTCTCTGGACAGCAATGGAAATGTAGAATGATTCACTGAGAAAAGGTACTAAAAGATTAGGTTTATGTAGATACGTACTGTCCCGTAACAATTTACGATGGATTCGATCGTACTATAAAAAGTTAGTTTCTTATTGAGGAGTATTAAATTATTTCCGATATTGAGTTGTTACGGTTTCAGATTATGGGAATGTAAGAATGTTAAGTCAATACTTGTAAGTTTATTGACCTGTAAGGACAATTGTTTAATATCTATCACTTTTTAAATGTGTGACTGAAAAACTAACATTTATGCTAGCTTATGAGACAACGTTACTACTCGTTAATATTTTGCTGTATCGACTAGTAGCTTTTTCAGTATAAATAACGTTTGTTATGATTATATACAAACATCTTTAGTGTTTATACTGTGATCTGCAGTTTATTACTTCTTCACATTTTTCTTCTACTCTTTACAAATTTAGGAAAGTGAGTGTTATTTTCTCGGTTCTCTGCATACCTTCGAAAGAGCTGACGACGGTCCATCGCCTCGACGAGAATTATTTAATGACATTGTTGGATTGTTTAGGACGTGGAAGAATTGTGCAGATGCGGTGTTAATCTCATTTGTTTTTAATCCGAGTCATAATAACTAATGGCACGACGGTCCGCTGCATAACAATAGATTAACAATTGAAAGCTACACATATGGTGTGCGTCCTACATATTATCTTGAATTCATATCAATTTTGGATCAGGAACTGGCATGTGGCTTTGATGTACCTGTGAAACAAAGTGAAGTTAAATAGTAGTTAGTAGTTAGCTTGAGTAATAAAGGCAAATTTCCCGTAAAAAAAAAATTCTTTTGAAAAAAATAAAAGTTAAATTAAGTTGATCCAAATGACTTGTCCCAAAAAATCTTTACATAAAGCACTAACTTCTCGGAGACAGTCCACTTAAATAAGATGTAACACACACAATTTTCTATCTATAGAATAAGCATAAAAATGATCAAATGGCCAAGTCGTCTGCAAACAGTGTCATAACT
This sequence comes from Ennomos quercinarius, assembly GCA_910589525.2. Classification (NCBI taxonomy): domain Eukaryota; kingdom Metazoa; phylum Arthropoda; class Insecta; order Lepidoptera; family Geometridae; genus Ennomos; species Ennomos quercinarius. The sequence continues at coordinate 18,526,163 of OU342492.1, read as the reverse complement.
CCTCATTATTACCTACGCCCAATCCAAGTCCAACGACACATCTCCAACTGCCACCTCCATTCGCGAAGCACAATCGCCTCAACCATAATAATACGTCAACGCCAGCGTACTATCTAAATGGCGTTTGAAATGCTTCCATCAATAAGGCGCTGAGTGTGTATCGGTGTTGCCGCGTCCGATCTTTGTTTTTCCCTAATATATTGCATCCGTGGTCGTGACGGGCGCGGAGTGTGGGTGAATTTTTTAATGGTAATGTATTTGAATGTCCTTTAGATTGTGAGGATGTGGTACAATATTGGATTTGTGACTTTGTAAAAGTTACAAGTTAAAGTTAGTTTAAAACACCACAGCTTGATTCGTGCGGCTAGCACTTGGTTTATGAACCTCTTCGTATTATTGACAATGGAGTCTTATTGATTCGGAAGACACTTTCTAACTATCGTTTCCACCAACTTGACTCGCATTCAAAGTATGGATTTGTTGGTAAACTTAAATATGCAGTTTATGTGCATATAAGTCAATGTAAAAAAATGGATATGTACCTACGCGATAACCCATAAGGGTGTTGACGTACAACAGTCGTTAAGCCATTATCAGACTTTAGTGACTTAAAAATCCTAACACTAGGACACTTGCGTACATAATGAGCAAGGAGGACCTACTTCAGCAGTAGGTATAGAAAGCTCAATATATTCCCATTAGTATGAACTGTAGATTAAGCACAAATTATAGAGATACCAGTCAGTACCGTAAAAGCCTAATGACAATTAATTACACCATATCGCACAAAACAGTACAAAGCATAGACAAGACGGCATCGGCATCGGCACCATCTCTAGCAAGCATCAATAGGGTGACAAAGCGTTGCATGTCCGCGGAGAATGTCTCCGCAACACGCGGCCTTACATCGGACAGCGTGTTCACACGATCAGATTGCGTTGTTTTATGGCATCCAAGTCCCACCATTAGCCCTCGACGCTGCTGAATTGCCTAATTAGAATTACATGGTCCGCTGTGCTGTAGACCGGTTTTTTGCGTGCCTATTTTGTTTGGTGGATCTAGATGTGCGACTTGGTGTTTGCTTTCGGGTTTAACGATGTCCACGTCAAAAAATTTTATGAGCATTATGACTTAAGTAGTTTTTGTGTCAAATATTTAAAGTTATATTTTAAAAAAAATGTACATGTTTTCGTACCTGCGTCATCTTCTTTGTCATCTAAATGTACAAAATCAATTTTAATTAAGATTAGTCGTTACCGATTTATGGCAATTTGCAAGCTGCAGTCCATTACAGTAAAAGATTATTTTGTTTAACTTATAAATATAATAAAGAAAACGAATAAAGTTGAAAGCTTAACTGCTATCGAAATAAATTATAATTATCGGCATCAACTCTCGTATCTTACAGCTTTTTGGACCCATCTCACGGGAATATAAAAATCTAACGTATGCGAGTATAAAAAGTATCTTATCCGTTAACAATAAAGTTATCGTTGAAATATCGATACAATTTCCTTGATCTGAGGAATAAAATCGTGTGACGGTGACGTTTGTATACATTTACTCGTGTGTGCTGGTCAGGACTGTCGTAAAGTTGAAGATGTTATGTCCGCTGATAAGTGCGACGTCGGTATCGGACTGTCTAACGTGACAGGTTTATTGTGGACACCCTACCGAATGGCAAAGGGTTCTGCAAAAAATAGTCATTGATCAGGATTTTGTATAAAACTTTTATGAGTTTCTTGAATTTTCGATTGAAGCAATTACATTTTATTGGCTACATAATTTAATGTTACTTTGGTATTTGATAATGTTTTTTTATGTATTAGCAGTATAAATAATATTAAAATTATGTACTTATGTACAAACGTAATAATGCAGCTTTAAGTTTTCAGAATTTAGTACTATAAAACAAAGTTTTCAAAGAAACCGTTGCCTTCTCCTTTTCGAACCTGATGGATAGCTCTATTAATTTGAAAATAATATCTCTTCTTCATATATATTTGTCCCAAAAAGCATTTTTATCTATCCAACCATTCCCACCCCATGATATTTGGCGCCAACCGATCCCAAACCATATTGACGAATCATCAATCATTACGTCTGCGTGGACGAATCGATCATTTTGTTAATTAATTTATCAAATAACTTATATCTGCTTACCGATGAAACTACCACACGATTTGTATCTCTACTGGCTTAGAAATAAGGGTTAATAGCTTATTACTTTTTTGTGTCACTTAGTTGCAGCAATTATCGTCCGTGTTTACCTGTTGAGATCGATGATGGGTTTGCGCAGGCGCCGATCGTCGCGATAATAAGTGAGATATTTAATGATGATATTATCGATAATGTCGTTAATTTAGTGCAGGTGCCGATACAAATATCACCGGTTCGAGAAGTGAATATCTGGTGTTAACTTCTTCGGTATGTTGCTGGAGCTCTTAGCTTCATTGAATGAATGTAGTAAACTAATAACTTTGTATGTACCTAATTTAATTGGTTCAGTTTCATATGACTCTATTTTCATCATCATCAACAGCCTGAAGACATCCACTGCTGAACATAGCCCTACTCCAGAGACCGCCACTTTGAGCAGCTGCTCGCCTCCTGCATCCATCGGCTCCCCGCGGCTTTCACCAGATCGTTAGTCCACCGAGTGGGGGGCCGGCCTAGGCTGCGTCTTCCGGTTCGTGGACGCCACTTGGCCTTTCTTCCCCGTCGGTTGTCAGTTCTATGAGCGATGTGGCCTGCCCATTGACATTTCAACTCTATTTTACCTTTATTAAATCGCATAATGTTGAGTGTATATAGGATACAGCTTGATATAGATAATACAATATTAATCGACGAAGTAACGAAAAAGACGCTCATAAAAACAAATGCAAATGAAAAAGACTGCCTTTAGAAAAACACATCAATTTTAATATTACTTCAGAATTAGACTAAATTTGAGAAAGGGAAACGTTGTCTAAATAACATTTAAGTCACAGATACGTCATAACTCACAGTCAGACAGGTACCTTCAAAACGAATACCATGTCATAGCTCTAAAAATAAACTTTTCACTGAAATAACTTAGGAAACAATAGTGCACGGACATACCCGGACCACACTGGACGAAACCGGCGGTGACATTCGACTGATTGATCGGTCGATTGTCCACCGGTGTGTATCCATCATCGATAGGGTTGACCATCCCGATATCTCGAGTTAGTGCGTTATTTATAGATGTGACGCGATATCTTTCGACTGTCAGTGATATTGAAATCTTATGATTATTTATATCTTTACGTTCTACATTATTTACTTTAAATGTATAAGTGGAATGGTTTTCTTTACGGAGCGTCTGTATATTTTATGGGTTTAATTAATTTGAATGCACCTGTGTAACTCTTTTCTATGGTTTAAGTATCTACAGTTGCTGGGTTTTCTTCTATATATTCTACTTCGTTTTTTTCGTCATCTACTATTGTGACTATAAAATGTTAATAGTATCAGAATCTATCGCCTTTCATCTGTTTAACATATTGCATAACAATCAGGGTCGTAATCTCAACACTCACTGTGTAAAATAAAATCTTGTTCAATGTCTGTAATTGTTACGGTCTGGTGCATTTCCTTTTGAGTAAGGCAAATTAGTATCATAGAGAGCTTTATCGCCAACCACAAATCTTAAGACTAATTATTTTTTTAAATATTATTAGATAGTGATATCGATTCATTGTTGCAAAATTCTGAACTAAATATAATTTATAAGTTCTAAAAGTCATTGTCTAATTTATATGATTCCGAATGACAAAGACCGCGGTAGTTCTACAGGCTAAATATCGATCGATATTAAAAGAGAAAATTAATCTATGTAATAATAAGTTTTGCGTGTACAACCCTATTCTTCTCAGTTGTTGGTAGAAAGTCGCCGGACAGTCGGTCGTCGACAGTGACGTCTTGATCGATGGTAAGTACAGTAACCCCTTTTGATGAGAAACTGGCTTCCTCTTCAGATGTTGCAAAATGAGTTAGGAAGACGACAAATTGATAGACGCTATGAAAGCCTAAAATAGAGAGTCTAAAGTAGACTATTTCAAAGTAACATTACAGCGCTATTCTATCATAAATCAGTCATGAATTCATGTTGTTATTCTGTCATGTTCATTAAAGATGCTTTTAATGATTGAGGATAGTGAGGTTATCTTTGAGAAGTCGGACAAAACAAAAGTCACGCCGAATATCTTTAAGTTTCTTGTCTCTACTTTTTTGATATCTATACTGTTAACATGTACCTTGGTAAGTTTGAGTTTTGATTATAGCTCCAAACTTTATGAATAGACCATGGTAGTAGATCATGTATTTCATAGTTGTAATTAGTATATAATACGATCAATCATTGAACAATTTCACATGTGAGTAAGCTTCCTAATCCATAGGTAACCATTTTCATTATGTAATCGTAACTTTCATAGCAGGGTCAAAACCTTGCTCGTATGGCCATGTATCTTGTAATCCATATACCCTATCAACCAATTCAAGCCGTCGTAAATCCACCTGCTAGCTGACTATTTGTCAATTACCCGCTGCCATATCGCATCGGCGGCCATCTTGCTGCATGTAAATGTCACCGTGCGCGCACCAATTACACTGCGCGGGCGCATGCTGACGGCAACAGCGCACGCAGTGATACCATAAACCCTCGCGCCATTTATAGAAGGGAAATCTGCAACGGGCAGATCGGCAGGTCCAATTAATGCGGCGCGGACATCTGATAGTGGTGTGGTGCGTTGGGATTGATCCTTTTGGATGCTCGGGAATCTATTGTTTGTTTTATGAAAAACCTACTCTGTTTTGGGACTACTTTGACCATCTTAGGCTAGTGAATTTTGGATATGAAATTGAGAATTTTGAACTAAAAGATAAACTGTGTTGATTTCAAACAGATCGTTTTAATATCATTGAACGTTAGCTAAGCTGCAGCAAAGTCTGTAACACTGATAGCTTATAGTCTATGAACTATAAGGTTTCTAACATCTGTGATCAGAATCACCCAACTTCAAGGATCAGATAATTCAATAAGTATGCCACCCGTGACCGCGCCACCCCTCGCCCGCGGCCATCCGGCATACAGCCGGCACCATTGTGGCAAGGCACGAGCTCTCGTCTGCAGTTACTCCTCGCCACCATGTACAGAGGCCTAACTTAATATGTGCATCACGAACCACGCATATATGGACCGCGTCTCCGCCCAGCCACCACCGGCCAATCCTACCGCGCATTTTAAACGTTTCATTGTATGTATATCGAGTCGAATAAATTGAGTTCTTGACGTGCCATCACGAGTACGACGCACCGATAATCCCCGCAGGATTTAAAACCGCTTATCCCCGAAGAAACCCCTGAAAACCTACAAATCAATCGCGCGCCCGCACTCCATAAATTAACAGAAACAATGACCCTAAATTATTGGGCCGTCTCCTTTATCGCGGCCGTATTGTTCCTTTTTTCTGAGCACAAATGAGACTGGCTGCGACTTATTAGGTTTCGGTATTCAGCCAGCGATCGCACGTCGCGATAGCGGTGCGTGCTGCGACCGCGCCCGCTCGCCCGTCACCGCGACGGATTCTTAATTATTCAGGGACAATAGTGCTACTCGCTAATTGAAGCGATCGTTGCGAGATCGCTAATGCCCGTATCTGGTGCTCAATCATGCGGCTGCGATATTTTTCCCTTTCACGTCGGCGCATTAACATAAAACAAGCGCTGTCCACGACGCGGCAGCGCGGGCGTTAGCGCGTCCATATTTCTGCTACCGTTCGCGTCGTGACGCGGTATTGTACTGTACGATACGGATCGCACGCGCGCACACGATATTTAGAAGTCTTAAATCTGAGACTTAACGAGACGCCCGGGACGGCATTGTCCTTTTAATGATAATTTTCTCTTATGCGGGGGTTTTCTAAGTTGACGCGTCGCATTACGGGCGGGGATGGTTTCATAAATATTTTATTGGTTGTGAGCGGGGCCACCTCTCTCATTACGGGCCCGGTGCGATCATTAGTAGCGATAAAATGCGGTCGGGAGGCGTCTACTCGGATCGGTGCATTCTTAACACGTTGGTGTCCGGACTCGGGGACTCGACGATGCCTTTTGTTTTCGCATCAGGGTTTGTAATTACCCAGGAGTTTGGGGTTAATGAACGCTCGCTGGCTGGTATAACTGAATTAAGCGCGGTAATACGTGATGTTGCTTGTTTGATTATTCTAAATAGATGCGCAGGTGGAAATACCTAGCTCCTTTAGTGGGGAAAAGTGTCTCTAAGAAATAAATATTTTAATTCCTTTGTATTTAAGTCTAAGCTAAGAACGACAGATAAGGTCACGGTCGCGATAGTAACTCTACCAAAATCTAGTCGGTGGAATGTTAAATTGCTTTAAAATAATTATATATTGTATTTCTGACAGAGTGACTTAGTGTAGTATAGTAAAGCTTAAGAACATTCCTAGACCTACATCTTATCAGTAACACACAATTGCTCAGAGCTTCAATACTAGGTAGATACTAGGTTTATACACAAGGTACTAATATAATATAGAAGACTTGGATACCTACAAGCTGAAAGATCAAAGCTAGCCATCTCAGTCAGCGTTTTCTCTAGAGCTTTATGATAATGAGTTCAGGCAACTGTTCCTAAAGCGGCAGCCTAGTCTGGACTTTTATACTTTAATACTTTTATCTACAATCTATGAGCACCTAGTACATAGATAATATATAAACCAAATATTTGGTTGAATGTGCAGTTACAAAGAATGCATGATATACTTTTTGAGGGACCTTTATAGGTAGGTAACTCTCTGACCAAGTTATAATTTCATTAAAAAAAATGTAATTATATTAATAGGTACTTACTTTATTAATTACCATAAAATACCAGATAATGTTAGGATTTATCATTCTCTTTGCTCTTTGCCATTTGTTATTGGGGTCGACTCCCAATCTAACCTGTAGCGGTGAGCTATCAGAATTACACGAGCGACTGCCATCTGACCTCGCAACCCATAAGGAACCAGCAACGGGGATGGTTAGATCAGGTGTCAGATTCTATCAGGCGTCTGACTACCCGTAGGTAATGATTGCCATACATGTTCTTATGACAACCGAGACGTGCTCTCCGAGGCCACGGTGTCATGGCATCAAAAACTGCACATAACTTACTGGACAAGTTATTGGTGCAGGGCCGAGGATCGAACCCGCTGCCGTAAGATTGCGAAGCGCACATGCTACCGCTCGGCCAGCATCGCTATTATTTCATTTTAAGTGTTGTGAAAACAAACAATTATACAATATTTCAGTGTATCCGCGATCATGGTGCATGTACCTAACTGTGCTGAAATATTGGGAACTCAGAAATAATTTTAATAACGGTAAAGATCCGGTATCGCAAATGTAGTAAGCAACCGTGAAAGTTTAAAGCAGTGTTTTAATAATACAAAAATGTAATATTATTAGTATTTGCACTTAAATAAACATAACACAGAAAGTTAGTAACAGTTAGCAGAAAAAATGCAAATATTAAGGAAAGTTAACAAATAAGCGAGTAAAGTCGTAGAATGCGGCTAGTATTAACATAAAACATGTATTAGGTAGTCATTCTATGTGTATTGGGTAGTTTGCTCGACAATCGAAAGCTTAACAATGGGGTGTGCGGAAAAGTCACGGACTTGAGGCTTGGTGCAAGTTACAGGAGCAGAGCGATTTGTATGCCTGTTGAGCCTGATGGTCAAAGTAAACCATAAATTACATGAAGGGCAACAGTAAGCGTGAGTTCTAGATTACTGTTGCCCTTCATGTAATTTATGGTTTACTACAAATTAAAATTAAAACAATTATTATACTGGGTGTAATTTAATTTATTAGCATCCTTTGAAACTATGTACCTACTCCTAACACCGGTCACGTGTGGGGTGTGGGCCATAAACAATACTTTTAATTTCTATTTATTAAGTTTTAATCAGAATAAGTTAAAGGCATACACCCAAAGCAATATCTTTTATAAACCCTTGTTGCTAGGCAAAGAAGCTGAATTCGTAGAATTTTGAATGTCGAAACTGAGTCGTAGCGGGCACCGCACGTAAGTGGTGTTAAATTCAAATATGATTCTATAAAACGTCGTGATTTCGTCAAGAAATATTGTGAGAAAACTCTCACGATTTTTCTTTTACCATTCATTTATTAAAAATTCATTGGTGTGAGGCCAAGCGAGATTGAAACCATAGTCACAAATTACAATATCTTACTACCCACAGTGCACAGAGTTGAAATGTTACAAGTTATAATCTCTCTTTAAGTATTGTATTGTTTTTGACGACCTTCACATTCAAATGCAAAAGTGTTAACTCTTGTGCCTTAGACTTAGACTCCTGCAATCACAAAATCATTTTTCATAATTGCGATATGACGATCAATCTTACGTCGTCAGAAGCCACTCAACCTCGCCCCGTCACTATTCCGTAAATCGGTATTATTCGGTAAAACCGGAACATTCCGGTGTTTTCCGGTACTATTTGTTACACTTGAGCGATAGCTTGCTACTGGCCTACTAACCGCAATGCTGTCAGGAAGACATAACCTTAATTTATAAGAATTGAAAATCCGTCTTTTGGTGAATTTTGCAATCAAAAATTGAGTTAAGTTACAATACTAAGTACATTAACATAAGTGCCATTTCTGTCCTTGAAGTTCCAACACTTAGGTCATTATTCAACTGGTCACTGTGCGTTATCGGTGACCACACGCGATTACAAGTACAAAGAAAGTTATACACGAATTAACGATGATGAAGTGTCGAGGAGGTATTTGGGTCACGCTGTCACGTGACAATCAGTACTTCGGTCAATAAGGAGTTCCGGTGTATAATTTTTTTTCTCTCTTAGTATGAATAAAGGGCATATGAATAAAACTCATTGATAAGTTATTGTAGAATTGTTTAATAATTCTTGATCATTGGATAATAAATATTTTTTCAAACAGAGTACCCATCTCAAGAAATACTAAACTCTTATTAACTGCATTGTCAAGATCTACTAAGAACTATAATAAAATCTAAATAAAACTTGCATAAAAATAGATACTGCAAAAAGTTTACAATACATGTATGTATTTAGTATGTACTTATAAAATAACAATAATAAATATGTGTGGTAAAAAGTAAATATGAAGGAAAGCCAAACCATAATCTAAATTACAAAGTCTAGATCTCGTGCACTACCAGCACCGGATTGAATCCCAATAAATCGCGCGACAAAACAACAAAAACGCATAAATCTAAACGACAGCGACTAAAGAGGAATAAATATCTCAAGTCCCCGCACAGCCTTCGGATTCCACGGGAAGAAAATATCGCACCCGAATTCCCGACTTTGACGGGACAAAAAGAAAAATAAACAAAAAAGTTGGAAAAGAGCGCGAAAACGTCGCATTCCAAATTCAAATCGTAGCCCCTCCCACGTGCGCGCAAGCGACAGGTGAATGCGACGCGCGCGCAGCTGCCTCGGTGTTGCCAGTCGCCGGACGCACTGATTTGCTGCTTTGTTTTTCGAACCTGGAATATATTATTGATATACAATGAGCTTGACAGCGCGCGCGATTTCTGCTACGTCTCGAAACGGAATGAGGACTCTTTGTAACTGTTTGTTGGGCTGTCAAGTTTTTTTGCTAGGTTCTTTTGAAATGAGGCTGCGTGCCAGATTAAAGCCTTCATCCTAGCTTGTTTTGTTTTAATTCTACGATGGTTTATTTGAGGATTTAGTTAGCAGTTTTATGTTTCATTGTGGAGTTCACTGCTTATCTTTATCTACGTGAAATATCGTGCTTTGTTCATTTTGGTGTTATGTTTATTCAAGGATTGTAATACATTGATGTTTATTCTGGCTTAATTTTTGGAGGACTTTTGAGGCTTAAATTTGTCTAACTACTTATGTTTGGTAGACACAAACGCAGATAAGCATAAGAACCTCATAAATGACCTTGTTATTTAATATGCAGTAAATTACAAAATAATTATTCGTTGATGAATAATTTTGTACATGACGTGATATTTGACACATATCACACAATGTCTAAATATCACCAAACATTATGTTAATCATATTTTCAAAACTCTTGAACTGAGGTCGAATACGGTACGGTAAGACATATAACAATGGACAATGGGAGTATAAATCAGTATAATTAGTTGTGGCCGCCGCAGAGAAGTCATTGGTCAAAACGCATCGGGCCCCGCCTCTCTGCATCGGCATTAGAGCCACGAGGCTCAATTGGATCTGCTGTAGAGACAGCAATTTTTCACTATTTCTGACTGATATACTTTTGTTTTTTAGTGTTGCCATCTAAAATGTTTTAGCTGCACGTGTTCAGTCAATAGAGGGCGTTAAAAGAAATGCTTAATTTTTTTGTTTCGTTTTGAACTTGATAATTCAGACAATTTGATATTCTAACCTTTATTACAGTTTTGCGACTTTAAAATATATTCGTAGATTTTTGCCATATTATTGTCTTTTTGACATATGGACTACTGCAAAAAACAAACCATAAGTTCTAACCCTGCATATGTGTAATCAGCAAGTTTGAAAACTATAAATATATATATATATATATATATAAATATCTGAAATTTATTTGTAAAGGGAAATTATGAATCATACGAATCAATTGAAAAAAAATCGTAAGAAATCCGGGGATAAAAATCATAAACAATAATAATCTGAGAGATTTTCAAGCATGCCACAGACCATAATTATCATTACTTACCATAAGGGCAATGGATCATGGAAAACCACAATCACAATAGATTAAATAAATAAAGAAAATAAACTGCGTATAATAATTACAGTTCACACAAAACGTTACTGTTTTTTTCCTTTTTTAAACATATTTTTTGCAAAAACAGGTATTTATTATACGCTTATGACTTTATCTGCCATTAGTACAGAACTAAAGGTCTATGCAACGGCAAGCTGAAAGCTGCAGCACATGTGTACCAACAACTGATAGCTTCGCGCTATCTTGCATCTTTCATTGCAATGAGATCTTCAAGAATAAGTAGAGAGACTACGTAGTACCGAGTTTTTCCCGCCCGGTGACACTGTAAAGGTCGGTAGAGACTAACAGACCTAGGCCGTTCAAAAAAAGCTTTTTTTTGTAAACTATTAAATTTTTGGGGTCGTTGGTAAGAAAAATGAATACAACTGCATCGATAGTTCTGAGGGCTTGTCTAGATAACTGTGGAAGTTGAAATTCCAAACGCATAGAGAAAGGAATACGTATTACACAGACTTATAGACCGATTGCTTAAATCAGCGAGATTAATATTAAATTGGTTTTGTCCTACTTTTTATCCCGGAAAATTCATAATATCCACGAAAAAACGGATGAGTTGGGGGTGAAACCACGGAGCGCCTTTGTTGAAATAACCAGTTCCATTCCCCAAGACTTGTTTCCGCGTCCTATTTCATAGATGGATGCAAGGAGATACGTCAGTCAATCGTCACGTCACAATATTGTGTGCAGTCTGCACGTCGCATTTTACTGAATTGGACACGACGTCTTTGTGCAGTGAGAAGACATCTTTAGTGATAGATGTTAAAGCTTTCTTTAGAAATGTTTTAAAATATGTGTGTTGTAATGGAGTGAAGAGTCTTTTCTAGTCTAGATAGATAAACTCTATTGTTACATAAAAAACCTAAAACTGAAATGAGTAGATCTGCAGGAGAAGTTGGTTTTCTAGGCAAGCATGTGCCATCGTAGACCGGCGTCGTCACTTTCCATCAGGTGAGATTGCGATCAAATGCGGTCCAAAAAACTAGTGGCCGATATAGCTCTTAGAATTAGCAAGTTTATATGGCAATGTGCAGACCACATCGCTCGTAGAAGTGATGGAGAAGAAAGGTATCTTCTAGGCAAGCGTGTTACATCCTAAAAACTTACCAACTTATGTGAGTATGGCCAGCCTTATCGCTTATCCCTACTCCCCTATTTAATATTCAACATTGTAAAGCTGTTGTCCGTTTGTTTTTTGTAGATAGGTACCCCATAATACATCATCATCATCATCGTCTTTGCCTTTTCCCATTTTGTTATTGGGGTCGGCTCCCAATCCAACCTGTAGCGGCGAGCTACCAGAACTACACGAGCGACTGCCATTGATCTCGCAATTTATAAGAAACCTGTAACAGGAATGGTTACACCAGGCGTCAGATTCTATCAGGCGTCTGATTATCCGTAACGATTGCCATAGATGTTCTTATGATAACCGGGATCGACAGCTTAACGTGCTCTCCGAGGCATGGAGCGATGGCACCTAAAACTGCACATAACTTACTAGATAAGTCATTGGTGGATTGCGAAGCGCACATTCTACCGCTCGGCCAGCATCGCTCCAAAATAACCTCATCATACATATTCGAGTGTATTGATCAACATAGACTACTAATTATATCATAGTAATTAGGTATCACCTATCATCATTTTTTTATAGTAGAACGTCTATGTTTGGCGGTGGCCAACACGCTTGATGGTAAGCGGTGCATGGTGGGATCAAATAATATAACGTTACATGCTTACCGAGAAGGTAAGCAACTCTAACCTTAAAGGTGAAAATTAAAAGCTAAATTAAAAACTTAAATGCTAAAAATTTATTGCTGATCATTATCATGATAAAATAATTAAGAACTTTCGTTTGCAACATAAACACCCACACTTATATTAAAGCTCCTTCATTTACACCATATACTACACACAAAACTACTATGCTGATAATAATAAAGCCTTTTCTGCGTTGATAATTATGTTAATCATAAAAAGGCGGAAAAACTTAATGGCCGCTAACACCGATAACGGTTTGATAGTGATAATTAACCTTTTGACTCTTTTTGTTAAAATCGAAACCTATACGAGTTATAAACGTACAAGATAATACATTTATGCAAAATATGATACAAAACCAAAAACCTAAATTACGATAATGTGTAGGCCAGATTAGAAAGCGGGCATTCTTATGCTAATCAAATGTTTTAATATACATAAAGATCTTAATATTTATTAATTTATCTATTAACGTTTACACATAACGACTGGCGCGATCAAAGTCGCCTTTATAACGACTGACTGTTTAGAAACAATAAGATTTTTACATTAAATGTCGCGGCAATAAAATAAAGATTTTATTACAATGATTGCCAATAAATGCATTCTTTTGTCTTATACGAAATGTCATTTCTTTTTTTATTGCCAAAAGACAACAGTTTTGGCTTCTGAATGAATTCTTTGTCATTATTAATGGTTCCAAATTATTATGATTACTTTAGCAATAATTTACGATGGTTACAATTTTTAATGCTTTATAATGAAAATGAAAATGCCAAAACAAAAATACAAAATATATAAATTAAATTAAAATATTCTAATTGTGTAGTCGAACTTTTGCATATCGCTAAATCTTTTGGCTCGTAAGGCAAAGCAGGTTACGTTATGTGCTCTTTTGTTTTCAATAACTCGAGAAAATAAAACACATACATCAAATTATAATATGTGATAAAACCATTTTTACATACACGAATGAAGTGTTGAGCTAGTCGTTCGCGTGATGCTAAGTGTCACGGATGCCCAGTTTTATTGCCAATCATCGCACAAATAAAAACTCTGATAAAGTTTGGTATGACACTGCACAATGAATTTCATTCTAAGACTTCAGCACAGTCTATAGTAAAATTATTTCAGGTCACGTAGTTCCATTATTATGTCCAGAAATTTCACTAGGAACATAATATTTAGTAATCTGTGGCTGGTTGCGCTGATTCAATGTAAATTTCTTAGTAAAACGTAACGTTTTGGTTGTTGCAATTACTTCCCCATATCTCTATCCTACTCCTGCACATACTTATCTGCATATGTGCGAGCGAGACCGCTACAAGCGTCTTCGCGACAGTAGCGCACCCTAACGTGAGTGTGCAAAGTCAGTGCGTGTTCGAATTTCGCATGGCCGACCGACCTCCGCCTTTTGTCGTTAAAAACTAGAACTTTGTGCGTGAAATTGTGATGCTCTCGCATTTGGAAGGACTCCTGAAAGACCAGCCGCATCGGATTATCCAAGTATTGTGCTCCTTCCCTATTTTGAACTGTGTTTTCTCTTTCCCAACTCCTACGCAGTTCTATCGCATCGTCCATTCTTTGCAGCAACCTACTTTGCATTTGTTTTCGCAAATATCGCTTTTCCCGCGTACACAGTGGCTACAGTGCTATCAAGCAAGAACACAGTAGCGCTTGCACACTACTGATTGGCGAACAAATCATTTTGCATAGCGTAGTACCTGCCTAGATGAACTTTGTTGGATAAATCCACTACAATTAGTGTTTTTTCCATCACAATTGAGTAGTTCTTAGCTACTTTTATGAACTATTTATCATCTTGTGTAAACTAGAAGTGATTTATCCAACATTACACAAATTAAACCGCCACGGGCTACTTATAAATTAATTAAGGAATCGATGAAGTATTTTTAACAGTTATTTATTGGATATGCATAATTTCTGATAAAGTTGGATGGCATTTCTCGAACTAGGTTATTGCTTTCGTAATTATGTTATTTATGACCATAATAGTGGCGATTAATATTGTTATAGCACCATTATGGCGTTTCATGGTGGTCGACGATGGTTTTGTTGCTGGGCCGTTGAAAACTGTTTCGATTTATGAATCAATAAATTGTGTACGATTATGTTTTTCACCTACTGGGTGTTTCTTGCACGACTTCGGGCGTTTATGAATATTTCTTCACTTATTAATTATGACACGACGCGAAGACTCATCTGTTTATAATGGAGTTCCGCAGTACTTATTACTAGGAAAAAATTAAATGTTTTAATGATATAGGTACTTTATATTTAAAATATGTTAGTACCTGTGCTGCTTCGGGACTCTTAAGTTCTAAGTGATAAGCATGACCCGACACGCTCTTCACAAATTATTAAAAAAAAAACCAAGTTTATAGAAGTACTGAATTATATTCATATTCGTCATTTTTAATGGCGTATAAAAACACGACCCCTGTAAACGTGTTTTGAGCGAGATTTCCCCGCTTTAGGGGTGTTTAATAATGTTTATTTTTTAAACACAATGCAGTAGATTCAATTTTTATCACTATCGAAATCTAAACTAGTTTTTCATTCTCAACCCAAAACTCCAAAAATCCATCTCAATATATTTCAATAAGCCCTCGAAGCCGACAAATCTCGGAGCGATAGGACAAGCCGACCATTCGTCCGTCTCAGACAAACATTAGTACAAATGAACATACGTCTTTTTCTTAATGAAGATGATGCCCGTTTGGTCGAGCCGGTGACGGCGACGGATTGGACCGGATCGACCGGACTGACCCGTGATCCCCCCGGATTCGCGCGTCGAGCCTTAATCCTGCCCTGTGGGAATAGATTTGTTTATGAATTGAGGTGTTCGATCGATTTCTGGCTTTATTCGGTACTTTTGTTTTTAACTTAAGTTTAGTTTTCCTTCAAATTCAGTAACAAAGATTTTATGGATTTTAATTTTTGCGAGTAAAATCAAAATACTAATAAAACTTATTTCTAATTATTTTTCTAAGCATGTTAAATAACAGAGAGCTTAATGTCAAAATATAGCAAGCATAGTTGTAAATACAGCATGTTAAAAAAAAGTTCTCATTCCCACTATTGGTGCAAGCAATCCGGTACAACTCAGAAAAGAAAACTCCAATCCAGATCTTTGATTACACCTATATAGAAGAAGCAACAAAAAACTTTACAGTGATGTTTTGTCAAAACACGTAACACTCATATTTTTCGGCGGACAGTCATCGGTCAATTAAAAGAAAATAAAGTTTATACCATATTAGATTTATCAGTTATTGATTTTCAAAAAGAAGATTTGGCTTGAGTGGTGATGTTATGGGATTTGTTATCATTTGTCGGGAAGAATGGTTAACAACTCTCACAAAATTTTTGTTTTAGGTGACCCATACACGTTCAATTTTATTGATCAATAAAATTGACGAGTCTATTTCCGTCAATGTTTTCTCCATACAGTAAAGGGAAAACCATTGCACAATACTAACCCTACACGATCAATAAAATTGATCAATCACTAAGATTGATCAATAAAACTGAACTTGTATGGGCGGCCTTAGTCTTTCCTTATACTTAGTTATAATAAACACCTACCGTTAATGCAAAAAGGTAAATTTGCGTAAGATCAATCAATAAAAATATTAACGACGATCAAAGATCAAAATTAAAATTTAATAGATGAGCATTTACGATAAAATTAATACTTAAATAACAAACTACTCCTTTTAATTGCTTCTGAGTTAGTTTATGACTAATATTTTTTAATTAATTGATTACATTTTGACACATTTATATCTGAATTTTCGTCTGACACCCACATGTACCTATTGCAATTTTTGGAAACCACTACAAAGGTTACCGGTTGAATTATATGTTTTTTTAAATACATAATTAATTTTAAACATTTATTTATTTTGTTTGTCATTATATTGATATCGAAATGCACCTGTTTCTAAAGTATAGTAACAAATAGTGTAGGTACATAAATAGCTTTTTATTACCCGCATCTTTAATATGAGTCGTAAACGTGAATTGCACTGACTTAACTTAGGTGATAGGCACTTAATAATTCCTCTTGAACTATGAATGCATATACAAAAAAAAAATGCAACCCCACAATTTTTTATCTTCCTATTATCATATATGTATAATAAAGTTATTCTGTGCTAGTATGAAGTTTTGTTATCCCGTGTGTAGCCTTATAATACATTCTAATTAAAGATTTTGTAAATCTAGGTACCCCATCCCCCCTCCCTTATTCCCCCTCTGCCTCCAATATCATGATGGATGCTAGATTTTGTTTCTCGGATTGACGCATCGCATCAATCAACCGTTGATTGATGGCGGCGACACTCGATTCCCGCCGTATTAATTTAACACGGTTGACGTTGATTGATATTGACGATATTAGATATTGATGCGATATATAATTACTGGGTACGGCTTATCGGTGATAAAAGCGTTTTTGGAGTTGTTTTTGTGAGCACTTTTAATAAGCCTCTAAGGTGTGGTGGTTGGGCAGGTTGGCTGGAGGCGGGTTCGATTCTCGCTACAGGACTTGCACAGGAAAAAACGCAAATACTTGTTCTGTGTCTAGGTTCTGAAATACCTACAGAAAATCCAAACAACTGATAGAATACTTAGATACTTTTTGTTGGAAATACATACAAAGAATACAATATGTAACACCCAGACACAGAACAAACACCTATGTTCGTCACACAACAGTGTGTTCTGAGTGGGAATCGAACCCACAACCTACATTTCAGTAGGCAGAGCTACTACCAACTGAGCTAACAGGCCAGTCAATTATTGAAAGCGGTCATTTTGGGAAGTGATCTTTATGTACAGTCGCCTGCACTAATAAGTATACATTTTATAATTTTTAAAATAATGTCATAGTATTAAATTTCTCAAAAATGTACTCAGCATGCATGCAACAATTATGTATCCAACAACTTGTGGCATAACTATGTATACATAGTCAATAAATAATGTAAACGAGACTATTGCTCAGAAAAATGGTTACATTATAATCATCAATAATAAGTAACCACACGCGGCCTGCAATGATATGTATACATCAGTAGTTCCAAAATAATGTCGCAGTATTAAACATAGATTCATAGATATGCGCTTACTGCTTACTCTCAGATTGGGCATAATTATATGCATAACATGTATACAAGTTAAATCAAAACTATATACACACATAACAATTGCAATAAGACGTGGTATAAACTAGATTCAAACAAGTTTTTTTCTACATCTTTTTCATAAATATGTATACACTTTCATATTTGAGCAAAATATCGTTTCTTGGCCTGTATTCAACAAATGATCAAAAACATGTATACACCTTTGATGCCATTTAAATGTAAACACGATTTTTTCAATAAGTTGGTGGCACGAAGTTGATTTGTGTAAGTGTGGTGGGTAGGCATGTGTGTTTCTTTTGACCTACCCTTTTAATTTAAAGATTATAATGCTGTTTGTTCAGAGTTGTTATTGCATTTGCATCGAACTTTAACGGATTAACTTCTGGAATACCAGCATTTTTCATAACAATAGAATAACAACGTATGCCGGCTTGATATCGAGCCACTGGGAGTCCAAGGGTTAAATTGTAGAATATAATAAGTTAATAGGATGAGTGACAACGTGCCGTTTCCTTGTCGTATAAACAGCCACGAAAAACACAAAATTGTTATACTTAAAGAACAGGGAAATTTGGTTAGCGATATCGCCCGGGAGTTAGGAATTGCAGTAAGTAATTTTGATATTTATTAACATGTAAATTTAAAATAATAGTTTTATCATTTGATGATATTTATTTATTATTATTGACGTATTTTAGTATTGTTAAACAAGACTATTTTTGTTCTGATTAGTGCAATAAAGAATTATAATAAGTAATAATAAATAAAACCGGCCAAGCACGAAGGATTCCGTACCATTATCTATAAAAACGACCAAAAAATAACGACTTATTCTTATTCTCATAATTAAACAGGCAAATACATGATAGACTATCTTTGGCGGTTTTTGTCATTCTGAAGTGCTGAAGAAAATCATAAAACTGTACTGCCAACAGTAACAGAAGCTCGCACAGTGCCAGATAGAGACAGACGAACGGACGGACAGACGGACTGACAGACGAACGGACAGACTGAAGATGGGGATGGACAGGGGGATGGATGGACGGATGGACGGAACGGAAGGATGGACCAACAGATTGACAGACTAATAAACGTACGGATGGTCAGATTCAGTAGTCAGACCATTAGGGTTCCTTTTCACCATTTTGGCACGATAAAAACAACGTTAATTTAAATTCAAAACACTCATCATCATCATCATCATCATCATCATCATCATCATCATCATCATCATCATCATCATCGGCTTGTACTAATCCACTGCTGGACATAAGCCTCTCCCAAGGCACGCCGCTGAGGTCGGTCTTTGACCCTATTTTTCCAGTTACTGCTAGCCACCTTGCGTATATCATCGCTCCGTCCCGCTGTAGGTCGTCCTACACTACGTCTACCGATTCGCGGTCTCCACTCCAGAACACGTCTACCCAACAGTTATAGGTTCTTAGGGATATCGGTATTTTGTTTATTACATCGTGTATTTGCCTGTTTAATTATGAGAATAAGAATAAGTCGTTATTTTTTGGTCGTTTTTATAGATAATGGTACGGAATCCTTCGTGCTTGGCCGGTTTTATTTATTATTACTTATTATAATTCTTTATTGCACTAATCAGAACAAAAATAGTCTTGTTTAACAATACTAAAATACGTCAATAATAATAAATAAATATCATCAAATGATAAAACTATTATTTTAAATTTACATGTTAATAAATATCAAAATTACTTACTGCAATTCCTAACTCCCGGGCGATATCGCTAACCAAATTTCCCTGTTTTTTAAGTATAATAATTTTGTGTTTTTCGTGGCTGTTTATACGACAAGGAAACGGCACGTTACCACTCATCCTATTAACTTATTATATTCTACAGTTTAACCCTTAGACTCACAGTGGCTCGACATCAAGCCGGCATACGTTGTTAATCTAATTTTATGAAAAATGCTGGTATTCCAGAAGTTAATCCGTTAAAGTTCGATGCAAATGCAATAACAACTCTGAACAAACAGCATTATAATCTTTAAATTAAAAGGGTAGGTCAAAAGAAACACACATGCCTACCCACCACACTTACACAAATCAACTTCGTGCCACCAACTTATTGAAAAAATCGTGTTTACATTTAAATGGCATCAAAGGTGTATACATGTTTTTGATCATTTGTTGAATACAGGCCAAGAAACGATATTTTGCTCAAATATGAAAGTGTATACATATTTATGAAAAAGATGTAGAAAAAAACTTGTTTGAATCTAGTTTATACCACGTCTTATTGCAATTGTTATGTGTGTATATAGTTTTGATTTAACTTGTATACATGTTATGCATATAATTATGCCCAATCTGAGAGTAAGCAGTAAGCGCATATCTATGAATCTATGTTTAATACTGCGACATTATTTTGGAACTACTGATGTATACATATCATTGCAGGCCGCGTGTGGTTACTTATTATTGATGATTATAATGTAACCATTTTTCTGAGCAATAGTCTCGTTTACATTATTTATTGACTATGTATACATAGTTATGCCACAAGTTGTTGGATACATAATTGTTGCGTGCATGCTGAGTACATTTTTGAGAAATTTAATACTATGACATTATTTTAAAAATTATAAAATGTATACTTATTAGTGCAGGCGACTGTACCTAAAAAGGCACCTGACGATGCCTGTACCTTAAGATACCTTTTATACCAGAAATCAACAAAAGCATTCAATATAGGCCCAATACCATAAGTAGTACTTATGTGGGTAAAGACTGTAAAAAACTATAGGTAATATAACACCATTTACACAGTAAAACATCCCACAGTAGCATCTGTATAACAAGTACAGTACCCGCGGAGGTCTCACAGAGTGACAGCTACAAATTGTTACTTGTTGCGCTCGCACTTTATCACAGAATAAACAATAGTATTGCGTACTTATATCCGGTTAGGAACGCATTGAGTTTCACTACTGTTTGGAGTGACGCTGTGACTGTGGTAGGCTGGTGTTCTGAATAAAACTAGGACTCCTGCCTTTTCATTACGGCCAATGTAACATTCGAAACGTTAGTTTAGTTATAGTTAATTTATTTTTTACGTAATTTAATTTAAAAATGGAAGTAAATATTGTCGACAGCCTCTGTGGTGTGGTGGTTGAGCAGGTCGGCTCGTAACTCGGAGGTGAAGGGTACGGTTCGAGCCACAGGAAAAGTGTGCAGGAAAAAAGTGCAAATACTTGTTCTGTGTCTGGGTGTTGTGGGATCATGGTCCTCATTGTTCCTTGTGTAGTGTGTGTGTGTGTGTGTGTGTGTGTGTGTGTGTGTGTGTGTGTGTGTGTGTGTGGTGTGTGTGTTGTTGTGTGTATCTTATGTGATGTCTCTTGTGTGTGTTAGGTGTTTAATAATAAATTACAAAAAAACAACATGGAAAGATCTAAATAAACGATTCAATGCGTTCGTCTATTGTATCTAATGCCTTTATCGTTATTATGTACTAGCAGCGCCCCGCAGTTCCACCCGCGTTCCTAGAGAAAACGTTCCTGTTTTCGGGATAAAAAGTAAGCTATGTTTTAATCCATGGTCTAAGCTACCTCCATACCAAATTTCATTCAAATCCGTCCAGGTGTTACAGCGTGAAAGAGTAACAAACATACACACATACGCACAAACTTTCGCCTTTATAATATTAGTGTGATGTGATGTGATGTGATGTAAACTGCAATATACGCTCACCCAGTGACACTGTAAAGGTTGCTAGAAAACGACGGCATTAGCCCGTTCAAAAAAACTGCAACAAGTATACTGGTAGCTTACTACGCCAGCACGACAAGGGAAGGTTTTTTTTAATTCATCAATATGTCTTCTCAATCCATCCAAGCCACAGAATAAATGATAGTACGAACCAAGTGTTCTCTCGCGCACTTGTTGCGGGCCTCGTGACGTCATCAATGATTGAGCGTCATCACTGCAGGGTTATGTTGTTGTTGCATGTGCATTTTGAGTTAGGTTAGGTTTTGACTTAGGGTTTTGGGATGGCTCGACTGCGAACGCGACCCCACCTCGCCCCACCATGGCGGTAGACTGCTCATGGGGAGGTTTTTAGTGGGTTCGAGTCTCACATATCCCCTGCTGCCACCCCCGTGTTGGCAGAGGAACGCGTGGGCATTTTCCTCCCCAAAAAAAAAAAAAGGTTTTGACTTAAGGTGGGTTTTTTAACCAATGGTTAAAAACTAACAAATTCCAACCAATGGTCAAAATTCGTTAGAGTTTTAACCATTGGTTACCTTAACTATTGGTGAAAAAAACTCACCCTTAGTGTGTGTCATTTTGCTATGCAACCTTAAACTTAACGTTCTAACTCCGGTTTTTACCGCTCATTGCTATAAAGTTATTTTAAAGAGGACAGTAGGCCCAATTTTGAAGGCTTTAGTTGACAGTCTTTAACTTACTAAAAATGTACCCGTCTCTTACATTACCGTCTATTAGAGAAGGACAGCAACAGTTTTAGGAGTTTTAGATCTGTCAACTAAAGCCTTTAAAATTGGCCCCAATTATATAATTTCATTATTTACTGCTGTAAAAGTGCTAAAATTAGAATATTTGCAACTAAAATGTTTTAGTTTCGAGTTTTTTTAACCACTTATCCTTGTGAACTAAAGTTTTACGTCATAGGGGTCTGTATGTATTTTTTTTTATGTTATCGTATGACGTGACGAGCAAGTCGTTCACCTGGTGTTAAGTGACATGGCCGCCCATAACAGATTGCAGTGTCACTCGGAACCCAAACTAAAGTTTCATGTGACACTGCGCACTGCGCACGCCATCCTGAGACATCACAGTCTAAAAAAGTTTTCTAGACTGTGAGATCAGTTCGTAAAGTCTCATTTGCCCAGTAATTTCACTAGCTACTAATATGCCCTTCAAACCGGACCACAGTAGTGCTTGCACACTACTGCTTGGCGGCAGAATAACTGGCAAAGCGGTGGTACCTACCTAGACGAACTTTGCAGAAAAGTCCTACCACCATGTATTTCTGCATCTGCTTCTACCTATTAGATGAAGTACAAATGGAAGCCTTGTTTGCGGGTATATTGTTTTAAAGCTTTCTTTTTCAAGAGCACGCTGTTTTACAGGGCTGACTTGGTATTTGAAAATGTTATTGCCGTCGCTCTGCTATCCATGATAGAGACAATAGAGCCCATGAGTGAATTTATCTACATATTAGCGTTTCGGGCGAAAACGGTTTTCTCTCTTTACATGTTCACACAATCTATTGATTTTAGTGTCAATCGTTTGGATAGATTATAATTTATGCTCGTACATCCCGGTTTTTTGAAAATACGTTTTGTATTCTAGTTACGACTAATTTTCTTTCTCATAATATTAACGCCAAAAATTTGTAACTTTAGGTGGCTATAAATACGAAGACATCGCGAAAACTTAAAAAAGGAAGACGTACGAGCATACTTTTATACTTTGTAGATAATATATACAATAATCATTGAAATTGAATATCATTTAGGCCCGATTTCACCAAACTAGAATAAATTTTATTCCAGGTATAACTTTCCGAGAACAAGTGAGTTACGCGAATATAGCCCTTATATCACCAATTTTGTGAAGGAATAAGACTTATTCCTTGGATACAATCAAAATGGCGTCTTTTTTGTGTAATTTTATTTGTCAATTAGCTGTATCCAGGAGTAAGGAATAGCCGTATACTTGGAATAAACGTTGGTGAAATCGGGCCTTAAAGGTGGAAAAGCGTTGTCACTTTTTGTATGGACGAGAAGGGGTATACGCTTCTCTTTATTAATACTCTTTGAAAAATCTTAATATAATCAGCTTCAAATAACCTTCAGTCTAAAAATAATTAAATTATTAGGAAACTATTAAATTATACTTGAATTCGGAACCCTGAAGGAGCGGGTTCTACTCACACTGGGCCGTTCTTACATTTTAAATTAATACAATTTCAGTTGAAGATTTCTTAATGGACAAATTCGGCAAACTTATGGGCACATCCAATTAGGTATAGCGGGGATTTATGTGTGCCTCATGATTGCCTCAATTACATAAAAAAAAATTACTTATAGTACTGTATAATTATTAGTATACTGTTACTGTAAGTTATACATACAACAATCAATTCATATACATTGCTTCTCACCGGTTGCTATACAAACAGATAAGACACACGTGTATTGTGTAATGTATAGGTAACAGCAAATAAATGTTATTATCACAAAACTAACAAAAAACGCAAGCCTGTCGAACGTTGCCAAAGTTATTGCGATATATCAAACTAGCTGCGCCTTCGGGTTAACCTGTGTGGACACGGTTTTCTTAGACTTACAGGGTTATTTCTGACTGTCCCCTCTTACTGTCCACTTGAGGGGACAAGAATAAAAATTCCTGTCTGTCCCCGAATTGTTACCGAATTCAAATTCGACGACAAATAAGAATAAATATTTCCACAGCATTTACTTGGTACCTGCGGGGTGATCACGGAACCTTGTAATCCAACAGAGCTTTGATAGCAATGACAACAGATTTCTTTCCGAATTTGAACATTTCCACAGTGACTATGCACATAAACTGCGTATTGAAACTCTCAAATCTATACCTACATTTTTGTGTTTCTATCGGTTGCAATCAAGTTACATGATCGCTTAGCCGGTGTCTACTGGAAAAATAAGTGAGCACCTAGGTAGTAGAAATACTCTCCAATGCTGCCCTCATAGTGAAGAACGCAGTAACTAACGTTTTTGGCAAAATTGAGTTAGATACATATTCGGAATCGTCAAAAAAAATCTATTATTCTGTTCTTTCTCACGTATCAAAACTCCACTTGGAACGCAAAAACTCAGGAAGTAAGAATGCAGCAACTCGACCACTCTCGACTACTCGCAACTTTTTTATTGCGTTTTTCACGAAAACATGGTTTACCTACTTACTGCATTTTTCATAAGGACGGCAGGATAGGTCAAGGAGCACGGCGATTCCAGAGGTAACGATACGGCTGATGATCTGGCTAGGAGAGGAACGCATTTACTCCCATAGGTCTGGAGCCAATGATCCCTGCCAAATCCGATCCTCCGATCTTAGATAGAACGGCTAATCTACATCAAAAGAACTGGACATGTATAAAGTACTATAGGCAGTCGCGAGGTGTATCCGGTTCTGAACTATAGATACTCCCAAAAGCTCCTAAACCCTCAACGGCATGTAATTATACACTAATAATTTAATTTTCTTTATAATTTAGAGTTCTGAATGGTACTGCAACAGTTACGGGCGGTCGTGACGTTTGACATCAGGTGAACGTCTAGATAATCACGTCATTTGTATTTGCGGGCCATTTAGTGTTGACGCCTGCTTCTGGGAGGACTAAAAAGCTCGTCCCGTTTTCCAAAGCTTTTCATGCACCTGGTGTATGCGACGCGTGACCAAAACGCTGGCGCTTTCGCACAATAAATCAGCGTAAAACGAAGACACTTTCTAAATATCAAGTCCTCCAGCGGGTTGTTTGTCAGTCAGTCAACCAGGACAAAACTTTGTATTAATATAGATATTATATTACTACAGTAGAGAAGGGAATAGATACGCTTGGGGATTATGAGTCCCATCCTTCAACGATCAATCACTAGATATGGATATTTCATTGATTATACAGCTGATAGCGTAAGCTCAGATTAAATTTCAACTAACAGATACTAAAGTTGGTGATAGTAGCGATATGGTGAACAAATTGACGTTGGCGTTTTTTTTTATTAGCTAAACATCAAAGTGGTAATAAGACCTGATAAATTAAATCATCATCATCATCATCGAGTTAAAGACGTCACAGGACACTATTACTCATAGCGTCCACGGCTGAACACATGTCTGCCCCATTTAGCGCCACATAGAGCGGGAAGCTTACCTCTTGCAAAATTGTTACAGTAAATAGCTAACTAAAACTAGCTTTTACAATAGGTATTGCTATTAAAGATATATATTTTATTTCTTCTAACAATCGATGAAGCTTAAAATCAAATTCTATACTTGTTCAGAAAGTGAGTTACATAGAGGTGAAATGATGAAATGTTATTCGTGAATTATTATTATGGTTTTTGGTCAAGTTTTAAAGTAAGCACATGGCAATATCATTTTTATTAAAAGAACAAGAAGAACCAACGCATGGTTCAAACTTTCGTTAACAAACCAAATAGATATTTGATTAAGATTATCTAAAAACCCAAATTGATCTCTAGAAATCGACTCAAATTATTGTCATTCGGCCCATTTCGACGCGTCGATACAATCGGTTCCACAAACAATCGGTTTAGTTACAAGTTGTCATTCGAATAACGAAGTAATCGGTAATCACAAAGTAATCTGTGATCGCGGAGTAATCGGTCATCGTATCAGTTGCACGGCGATTTTGGTGAAATTGATCCATTGTCTTCGACTTGACTCGATTCATGTGGAAAGTTTATGAAGGTAACAAAGCTCTTCTGACGTAAAAAGTTTTGTACTTTTCGGTAAATAATATTAGTAATTCTGCAAACGGTAAACTTCACAACATTATATATTCATAGCTCCATCTCTCAGATATAGTTATAAATTAGTTATAATTTACTAGGTAGTAACTTAGATCATACAGGTAGATCCTATATCTTCGGATGGAGCTATTCATATAATAATGATCGAACTTCGCTTGAGAAGTTCGTTTGATCATCTATTATACATTAGACCTCAAATATTTTACGTAGACTAAAGGTTTTTTTTGTAACTGAATAGGCCCGCATTTTACCGCAATCTCTCCTGATGGAAAGTGACGACGCGGTCTACGATGGTACAGGCTTGCCTAGAAGATACCTATTACCTATTCACTCGCGACTTAAAGAGCTCTAGATTGTTCTTTTTGGGAAACAAAGACGCTGATAAAGTGTTCCATTCCTGCTCGGATTATAAATGTCGAGTCAAACGTGTAGCTGTACGTCTTGTCTTCCGATGGTGAAATGGAGATGGTGGAATAAAAGAGTTCTCATCATCATCATCATCATCATCATCAATCTGAAGACGTCCACTGCTGAACATAGGCCTCCCCCAAAGAGCGCCACTTTGAGCGGCTGCTTGCCTCCTGCATCCATCGGCTCCCCGCGGTTCTGACCAGGTCGTCGGTCCACCGAGTGGGGGGCCGGCCTACGCTCCGTCTTCCGGTTCGTGGTCGCCACTCGAGAACCTTCCTCCCCCATCGCTTGTCAGTTCTACGAGCGATGTGGCCCGCCCACTACCACTTCAGCTTGCTGATTCTCAAAGCTATATCGGTGACTTTAGTTCTCTTGCGGATCTCCCGGAAAAGAGTTCTAGTAGTTTAGAAAGTTAAGTTAATCTCAGTGTGTTTGGAGTTAAGTAGTCCTTTGCAATACGCAATAATAAATTTGTATCGTACAATACATATTACGTGTAACATGTTAAATTTTCCGATCCACCGCATTGACGGGTAAACCGCACCATCATGGACTACCAAACAGCGTCAGCGAGCCAACTCAGAAACAGCACACAGCATCCTTTGATCCAAGCCCGGTTCATTCGAACGAACCGGGCCGGGGGCTAACCGGCCGGTGCATCTTTACCGGTTGCCGATTGACACGCTGCGTTTTAATCAATTAACTCACAGAACGCGCTTCGCGGACCACTGGGCAGTGAAATAGCGACCACACGGCCGTTTTTCGGAGGTATCCGGTTTCAAATTTTCGTTTTTTGGTTTGTTTTTTCGCGTTACGTTTTGGACGACTTCATAATCGGGCGAAAGTCGTTGTCGGGCGATTAGATTTGCGATTGCGATTTTTCATAGTCATGTTTGGTTTTATTTTTCGAGCTTGAAAGTTATGGATTACCTATAATATTATTATTTTATTGTTTTTACAACACCTGTACCTACGTAAGGTCTTTTGGTTCACATCCCGTTCGTGATTCAAATTTTTCCTTTACAAATTATTAATCTTTAAATTACGCAGGTGATACGATAAAACTCATCTTCTATCTATACATATAATAAAACTTAACTGAGTAAAATATGTACATTGAATATTTTTTTTAAAAATTTATTGCTTTACACTTCATAGTCGATATAGTAATAGAAACAATTTTTTTTGAAGTTTTGTCTGCCTGTCTTTGAACACGCATCACGTTATAACTACTGAACGGATTTCTCTGAAATTTGGTATGTTTATAGCCAATTTTTCAGGATAACATTTAGGACTTTTTGTTTTCTAAAACGGCGGTAAGAAACAGGGATATAATTTTATGCAACAATTTTTTTGTTTGTTTATTATTTATTCATTTTTTATGCTTTCCATGTCGAAAGGAAAAGAGAAGTGAAACGGAAAAGATAGGAGAAAAGGATGAATGGATGGGACGGCAATAGAAGGAAGGCAGGCTTCCGCTATCTTTTCCCTTTTGCATCCCTCTCCTTATGTGCAGGGTTAAAACTTAAAACTAACTAACCCGTGCGAAGCCGGGGCGGGTCAAGTAGTAAATAATAAAAGCTATCTAAGTATTCCAATAGAAGTCTCCATATTACAAGCTTTACTTAGTTTGGGGCTAGATGGCGCTGTGTGAAATGCCCATTGCCCACAACTATATTTATTTTATCCGTAATTTGATTCATATTTATTAATCAGTTGATCCACGATACAGGTACTTACCCTTAGCGATATACCGCGATATCGTAGAATTATGTCAACTGATAACGCTGAATAATTGATCCGATGACTAACTTTAATCAATCAATCAACTAATCGCGTGTTTGCGCAACGATGCCCTCTTTAATTTATCCAGGTATCGATGTATTGGTGATATAGCTGTATCGATTATCGATTCTTTATCTACGTAATAATTATTATTTCCCTTCAAAACCCAAATTCGTCATGTGACAAGCTTATCGTGATTAATTTGTTGTGTTTTGTCTTCAATAAATTATTACTTTTATCAGTTTATTAGTTATACTGCAATGCTGAATTGTCGTGGAATTTTCCGTTTATGTTGTGATGGAAAAACCTAAAAACGATACGCGCGTAAAGGTGTTGATTGGCGGATATGTGATAATAATCGTTACGGTATTAGTTCTGTACATTTTTTCCACCTACTTCAAAAAAGAGCAAGTTCCTGATTCAGGTATAAACTGATTTGGAATATTCTATTCTATTTAAAAATTTTATCAAAATCACTGTAGTTTTGTTAATAAATCCTTATTAATCTTTTTCTGGTTAACCAAAATTCGATTCCATAGCTCCCTTTGGAATTTCCCTTATTATAATCATCGGCCGGAAGTTGTCCATCGCTTGAACGGGCGCACGTTTGACAACATCTCACCTGATGGAATGTGATGATGCGGTCTAGGTTAGAGCACGTTTGCCCACTTTGAACGGCTACATTCCTTTTACATCCAACGGCTCCCTGCAGTTTCTGGTCGTCGGTCCACTTAGTACTTACTCGTAATACTCTTTTTGAGTGTCACCCTTAGAGCGTTTAGATAAATCACTAACAAGTTCTTCTCTCTTGTCCACAGAAGAGGCGACAAGCCCAGAGAGCGGAGTGAAGGAGCGAAGTGAGCGCGGGGAGCGACGGGAAGCGGGCGAGGCATCCCGCTCAGAGTCCCCCGCGTCCCGCGCGTCCCCCCCGCCTGAGGAACGAGACATCGAGCACAGCATACCCGCCACGCTGATCCAGGACCCTAATGCTGAAAGGTGAGATCTTTATCGACTAAAGACCGAAAGTCATTCATAATCCATTGTATTGTTCATTTTGCGTAGGCGTTTATATAATCGAGAAAAACGAGTCTAATTTAAAAATGAGGAACAATAATTGTTATATTTTCCCGGGACTGGTGTGACCCCCCCCTCTCAACCAGTGTCCTCTTGACGTGGAGTTCTGGGACACCCGATATATTATAATTATGATTTAATTCGTTTTGGTAATTCTGCGTATTGTTCATTATGCGTTATATAATGTATGGCCATCATGTGTGTGGCTTGAATCAAAAATCATAAATATTTATATTAAACACCATTGAGGCGGCACCGACTCAGCTTCTCGTGTTTATAATGTAGTAACTATGTTATAGGTATCCTGCTCGTGAAATATGTTGAATACTTTCAGACACCTAGCTAAAACTCTCAGAACCCACAAATGCACCAAATCTAGTTTACCTTGTAACTTTAATGGTTCTTGCCTACTTAGGGTCATAACTTCGCAATACTGTGTCCATAATAATCATGAATTTGTACAATGTTAAACTTTTACACCAAAACTATTCTGTCATGGAGAATATATAGAGAATATATATATATATATAGTATGTGTATGTTTATTCATTATTTAGTTAGTAATATGGGAAGGCCTAATTACCTTATTAGTAGGTATGCAGGATAGTTAATGTGCACCCCGTCCTTTACGACATTGATCAATCCTCTCCATCCAAAGGTTGCCTGGAAGAGATTGCTCTTAGCGATAAGGTCGCCCATCGTGCCCCACTTTTTGTGAATCCATTTATTCTTTGTAACTTTTTATTTTAACGTTTGGTGTGTACAATAAAGAGTTTATCTATCTATCTATCTATCTATCTATCTATCTATCTATTTGGACTTTTTTTGTTTAATATTGATATAATGATATTATAATATTTATTATTTACTCATTTTTCGTTATTACCTTCCACATGCTTATTAAAAAGGTCACTCGGGTTTTTGGGTACTAGGATCTAGATTTTGCTAACTAGATGATGATGGAGTGCTTGTTATTCTAGATTAATAATTATGATAACTTTATCGTCATTCGATTTTTCAATGGTTGATTTTTTTATTGTATCATTAATAAACAACGTGAGCGTGTTTACGTGCTTTTCCAATTGTAATAATTAATAATCCTTAATTTGTCAAATAACTCATATTATACGAAGTCTGCGATAAAACTTGTCGCGATTTAGTAAAGGCTTGGCCAATCTTAAAAAATACCTACAGAAACCTCAACAAGGCCTCAAAGTCATTCTAGCCGAAAATAGAAAACAGTTAATGTAAGTGCATAGCACATAGGTACTTAAGAAACAGCAAAGTGTTCTACGGCAGTAAAAGAATTTTGGAATAGTACCTATTTATTGATTTGTAGATGTGGCGATGGTTGAAGCTATTATGTGGTTTATGATTTGCGACAATAATAATTAGCTATCCATCAAATCACTTTGCGCAACTGACAATCCTGATAAGATTTTTTTAATTGATGGCATGTTGCCATTTGTTAATATTGTGCAATCGATTATTTATCTGTTGTTAACGGCATTTCACTTCGTCATCGTTTTGTTCCAAATTGTTGCTTTAAAATTATCATCTTTTCGTATATTTTCAATATCATTGGTGCTCATAATCTAACACAATTATGTTAATTGCTTGGTGAACAAAACAATGGTAATGAGTATTGGCTGAGCTTTGTTTGCAAGTAATACACTGTAATATTTTTTACATAAGTAGCTAAGTATGAGATCAAATTCACTTAAACGTAATAAAGTCCATCAAGTCATTTCATCCACTTGCTATCGAATTGCATTGACAACGCGGTGGTCTGGACATCACTCCGCGGTGTCCACTTTAACGATCCCATTGTTTTCCGATGATCGCTTGTCAACCACAACCACCAACACTACTCAATCCCACAACTCATCATCGACAAACATCTTGGACATTATCCCGTAGACATAAAGCTCAAACTGGTCAAGCTCATGGTAAAAGTAAAGTTGTAGACGTAAGAGAAATGAATGGTCAAAGCAAAGTGACAGTTATAGTAGGTAGTGTCACTAAAAATGATCCTAAAATATTTATATGACAGTCCATCGATCCAACTGAAATATATTAAACAAAATTATCTGTGTAGAAATTGAAAGATACTTAAAATACTTATATACGCAGTCACAAGTTATACATAGTAATTACTATAATAATACATAATACCTACCTATTACAAGACAACATTGCAAATGATGATAATAAATAGATCCCTAAATTTTAAATCACAAGTATTTCATTCGTCAGTTCATCACTATTTAGCTTTTGAAGATGATACTAAACTTTTTTAAACTTTCAAAAAAAACCCTTTACGTATATATTTAAAAAAAATGTTTGTTTGCTTTTTGAGCGTGGGTACTCTTACACTTAATATTTCCTAAAATTAAATATTTTCCAAAGTTTTGCAGGTACCTAATACCTACTGCTCAAATTAGAGCATGTTTTACATTGCTGTTTCAAGGTCTATTTGCGCATTATATTAGTTTTATTTGGGTTAAAGTCGTAAATTAATACTGAATCAATTGAAATGATATCAACGTAATATTTTTCATGTCTTGAATTCTTGATAAGCCAGGTGTTTTCCATTCCAATACACTGTAGGTATTAAACAAAATAATTCATTAATAACTTATTAGTAAAGTAACTCATGAGCAAGTATTTAAAAAAAAACGTATTTTTGTTAAATATTCTTGTGGTTTTATTTTTGTGAGAATGAATGACGTGACGAGCTAGTGGTTCATCTAATTTTAATCGACACGGCTGCCCATAACAGTACTTCACTGGTTCTTTTGTGTTTATATTTGTTTATTGTAAAATCATCAACTAACGCTTCATATACCGACCTACTCGTAGTTAACCTGTGTTGAAAATATATTATAGTGTTTCCCAGTTCAATTTAATACACAATCTTAATTAGAATAGAAATCTGTCATTTCCTGCATAAATACAAATCCTCAACTTATCACACATCCGTCCATATGTCAGGTACGATTGTCATTACCAGTTTGACTTTAAAACGTTAAAAATGAAAGTTATTCAATAATCAACTCTATTTCTTTATCGTTAAGATTATTGGAGTTTTCTGAAGATGCATGATCTGCTAGTTCTGTTTGTTCGTTGCCTGTTCCATCAATGTCAATTAGTCGCTGTGAAGAGACTTCATCAATCATACACCAGTCTCCGTAAGCTCTAGTGCTCCATCCTGAGGGTCTATTGTTTACATTTTGGATTTATAATATTTTGTTATTACCTACTACCTACGTAAACTAAACTTCTAATTTCATGCCATAATATTGACAGTTCACAAAATATACTTAAACTTACAACTAATATGCCAATAATGGTTTAGCTTAATTACTCTAAATTGATCAAGTTATATAATTTTATAGTAATTGCCATCCACGTACTGCATACTACTCTAATCATTAAAATTTTATTGACAGTTCCACAATAGATTAGAAAAATGAAGAGGTATCGTTATAATTTTCTTCATTTCTTTTCTGTGCTTAATCGAAACAAATAAGTTTTAAGTAACTTGTTTTTTCTTTTTATATATTTAATGATAAATGTAGACCACAGCAATTTATATCAATCGATAATTGTATATTGCTATCATGTCTCTGTCGATAAGGAATCACCTATCTGCTATATTTGTTATCATCACTACCATGACATGGCAGCACACTTTGTTTTAATAAATCATATTGGTCATTCATTATCAATTTTTGGCGCGATTTATTCCATTAGAATACCTATTTATTATTCACACAAATTTTTATTTTTGAATAAAGGCAAGGTTGAACATCACATGGCTACTATGCACTTTTATTGCATCGTTGACTTCTGTGGTGGTTTTAAAATTCATGCTGTTATTGCAAATTTATTCAAAGTGTCAGGTGTCCCGTATACCCGACCCGCCCGCACGATGCAAAACTCAAGTTTGATGCTCATGCATCTATCGCGTCCCAATTCCGACACTCAATTTCATAACATGGCCATAGCATAAAATAATATATTGCTGCAACATTTTTAAAATCTATCCTCCCAGATTCGCATAAAACTAGAAATTCTTTTGTTTATGCCACATAGCAGCCAAGTCGTGCCATTTTAGAAGGAAAGAGAACACAATAGTTGTCACATAAATACGAGTGATTGATTGACCCGCACCCATTGCTAATGCTTATCGGAAGCCATAAACAGCTGTCTTTATTGTGAAGTTTGTAAAAAAAACCTGATTGGATCCTCCTTGCGACTATCGCCAAATCGTGGTAACAGTTGTTTTTATTGTTACTGCTTATACAGTATATAATTAGAGAAAATAAGTTGTATGGATTTAATTTCAATAATATTCCTTGTCAAAATAATATTGATATGGTGAATATTCTTGACATAAGGTTGAAAGGTCAGAGCTTAGTTGGTCTCTATGGATGATATTCTGTTTCTTGTCACGTAACGTATCCTATCAGATTCCAATTTAATATTTCAATCTTTTGACACTTTTATTGTCATCGACAAGCCAGTCCATCCTCCGTTTCCTCACGTGAAAATAAAATAAGCTCGAGAATATTTTCCTTTGTCAGGGCAGGAAATCTGTTCATGATACGCGTAAATCCGTCCTCGTCCCCTGTCGTCCCTGAGTCGTTAAAAGGACTCGTCTCGGCGTTTTGTTAACGTGCCATTTCCTTGTCAACGCCGTCAACCCTGCCCGGGTAATCTTCAGTAAGCCAGGACTTCTTTAGTGAAACCGACGTGAGCAAACATCACACGTCCAAATAGAATTCCGTAAACAGACTCGTTAAAATGATATTGCGCCTATTGGCCGTCAAGGAAGCTCTATACTAGTCTATACGTTCTCCATTGGCGTTGAGACTGTGAGTCAGCTATGCGGAGTAGCTTCGCCTTGTCAGCCGGCTGTCATCGGAACGATCGCCCGTCACTGCATGTCCACCTCGCGCATCGCACGCACGCTTGCATTACGCAGCGCCACCCCTCGAAGTTGAATACGAATAGCTGTCTCTTTCTTGCGCGTGTCTAACACCGTCGTCGCAGCGTCTATCTCGCTCGCTAGAGGGGCGTGCGGGGCGGGGGCGCTGCAGGCGGGTCGTAAATCACGCGGCGTCTCATTCCACGCGGGACCACTGCCGCCGCCGCAGGCACCGCGCACTTCCCTCCCGACCGCCGGCGTCGCGCCGCGTCTTTCGCGACGTGTAAACATTTCCAACAATCTTTGGGAAGTCACCATTGTTGTTTTATTGTATCAGTGTTTCTAATGTAAAGTGTTGTATTGATGGATCAGAGAACTGTTCAGTTCTCTGCCTGTGGAATATATTGAAAACATTACGTCGAAAATGATCGTCGAGCCCGACCACGTGAGGTAGGTTTTCTATTTATTCAAGTGTTTTATTGTTTTTGAGTAATTCATCATGTTTTCTTTTGTTATCGCTTTCAATTATTTTATATACTTTGAACTCGTTGTTTCTCGAAAACTTATTTTTCCTACTTTGGTTATATCACTCGTCCAAGTTTGTGAAGTGTGTCAAGACTAGTTCGTGACTTATTTCTATAATGGATTACCATATTTTTTTCAAGTGAGATCAATGATTATGACTATTGTATTCATTTTAATTCTAGACACGATGAATTAAATATTGCTACATTGTCTGAAATATCTTGTTCTCTGTTGCTTAAAATGTTTTGACTTGTACAACCAGGAATATTAATTACTCATCATCAATAAATTTATTATTTATGTAGAAAATCGTTTCAAACAGGGTAAAATTATAATAATTGTTTTGATGTTCCATTAACATTAATATTATTGTTTACTATTATTGTTTGTAGTACTTAGTTTGTAACTTTGCGTTGTTTTTGTGCCTTTTGTCAGGAATAAATATTTTCTATTCTATTCTATTAATGCTTTATGAAGGCGAGGTGGCAAAAAAACTATTAAGTGTATCTAAAGTTTTGAATAGATATTTATAGTTTCTTGTTTAAAGTAATTCTTTTTCTAATAGTGTCTTTCTAGAAACCTGTTTACAATCAAACACTTGTTTGTGTATTTTATTGTCTCATAAATTAATCTATGAAGATTCCACCCGTCCATTGTGTCACATCGGTATATTGAATTGGAGTTTAGAATCTGGTTGCATGAGTAATTATTTTTATAGTTGATTTAGTGTCTAATCGGTCTGTGTGTAGCAATAAATGTTGATTGTTGGATTTTATGATGGTTATAGAAGCCACTTGATTACAGCCTTTGTGGGTGGATCTACGTATATCTTTGAAATGTTTATTGACTTTAGATTAGTTCAATCATCAATTCATGATATAGTACCTACTTGACTGATTCAATATCTTTACCTTTTTACTATATTATAACCTACATCATTAAGGAAAAATACTAACGACAAAGCAAATAAACAAAGCCATCAATTTCTAGTAAATAGGCAAACACATTTTTATCGTTTTTGAAAGATATAAATTAAACGACAGAACCTATTAGCGTGTCTAATATATATTCACATTCGACCCATTAATTTATTAAAAGAACCATAAAAGAAACTAGCACTCACCTTGTTGTTTGTCGATATTCAAATGCCGGTAACCGGTTTATGGTAACGACAAGTCGTAGAT
The DNA here is from genome assembly GCA_910589525.2 of Ennomos quercinarius. NCBI lineage: Eukaryota > Metazoa > Arthropoda > Insecta > Lepidoptera > Geometridae > Ennomos > Ennomos quercinarius. The sequence goes on along the minus strand of OU342492.1, from coordinate 18,489,909 downwards.
TGACGAGGGGACGGGGCTAAATTAATTACGTGGAACTGACGTGTGTCATCTTTGTCTGCAGGGAGAGCCCGAGATGTCTGTCGCGGGAGTCGTCAGGCGCGCCACGATGTCCCTCCAATGACTCGGTGTACTCTGGGCGCAGCGGGGCGGGGCTCCCCCTCCCCGCGGCGCTGACGGCCGCACTGCCAGCTGCGCTGCTGCCTCCGCATTCTGCTGCTGTAGCTGCCTATCTCGGTGCTGCAGCCGCCGCGGCCCAGCAGCGCCTTCTCATGTCTTGCCAAGAAGACATGACTGACGATCGAATTGATGGAGTACTAGATTTTAGCACTAAGCGCAGCGTATCACCACAGATTGACGACGACGATGACGTTGATGATGCAGTTAGTAAGAATGAAAATAGTCCGCTGGACTTATCTGTTGGGACGAGGAAGAGAGGGTCGAATGACTCGCCATCCCCTGTGCCTATTAGGAAAAGCTCTAGGCCAGCGGAATATAAACCATCGCCATCACCTTGGATGACTCCCGTAGCACCCAATTTGCCTTATTTCGCTGCTGCTGTGGCAGCGGCTAGCCTGTCGCCTAAGGGTGGTTTACCTGGCGATTGGAATGGTAAAATGAAACATGGACCAAGTCCTAACGATGCTACAAAAGCACTTGAGAAGATGAGTGAACTGAGTAGATTAGGAGGTGAGGAGCTATTTCGATCCGTGCAAAGTGCCGCTCTTGGCGCGGGCTTAGCCCCTAATGCCGCCGCTAGACACTCCGCCTGGCAATCTCACTGGCTTAACAAAGGTGCCGACCAAACTAAAGATGTCCTCAAGTGCGTTTGGTGCAAAAAAAGTTTCAACTCTTTGGCAGATCTTACCGTACATATGAAAGAGGCGAAGCATTGTGGTGTCAATGTTCCAGTGCCACCATCATCAGGAGGCCCGATGTCATCGTCGTTGCACCCGCCCTCAAGTTCACCTTCTACGCCATCTCACAACAGCCATTCTTCATCTTCGAGCGGTTCATCTAAACCAAACCAGAATGATCTTAACATGCTTATCAAAGAAAATATGCCAATTCCGAGAAAGCTAGTTCGAGGTCAAGATGTTTGGTTAGGCAAGGGCGCCGAACAAACACGACAAATTCTGAAATGCATGTGGTGCGCTGAAAGCTTCCGTTCACTTGCCGAAATGACAAGCCACATGCAACGGACTCAGCATTACACTAATATTATATCGCAAGAGCAAATTATTTCTTGGAAGTCGTCGGATGAAGGCAAGGGTTCCAGCTCCAGCGGCTCTGGTCCTCCGGCACCTCCTACTACTGGTACGAGCAGTCACGTCAGCGCGGTTCTCACTTGTAAGGTTTGCGACCAAGCATTTAGTTCATTGAAAGAATTGAGCAATCATATGGTTAAAAATTCACATTACAAAGAGCATATTATGCGTTCAATAACTGAGAGCGGAGGTAGGAGACGTCAAACGCGCGAAAAACGAAAAAAGTCATTACCGGTCCGAAAACTTCTCGAGATAGAAAGAGCGACACAACACGAGTTCAAAAACGGGGAAGGCAACGGAGTTCCGATGGGCAAACCGATTAGGGATTTCGGCTCTGGGAGCCGAATCACGTGCGAAAAATGCGGCGATAAAATCGAGACCGCCGTGTTCGTCGAGCACATTAGGCAATGTATAGGCGCGCCGATGTCGAATAGTCAACGGAACTTTCTGAAAAGCGCGCTCCTCTCTAATAACGTGATCCCTCCCGACATGCCCGGCCATATCACCCCAACGGGCCGTGACGGGCGTAAGAGCATTAACGAGGAGCTGCCCTCCCCCGGATCCACTCATCACCGCTCTCCGTCTTCCATGAACGATTCGTCCCCGAGTTCTAAAGATCCAAACGCGAGCAACGATAAAAGCTCATCGCCTTCGGTCCTTAACGCTATAGAGCAATTGATCGAGAAAAGTTTTGATACTCGATCGCGGCACTCGGTACCCGGTATGCCGGGCGGGGCTTCGCATGCCCCGATCGGTTCTAGTATTCTGAAAAGATTAGGTATAGATGAGAGTGTAGACTATACAAAACCATTAGTGGATCCCCAAACAATGAGTATGTTGCGTAGCTATCATCACCATGGCTACGGCCGACGCGAGCGCAGCGGGAGTGAGTCTAGCTCTATGTCCGAGCGTGGTGGCAGCCGAGTCGAGTCTCTCACTCCGGACAGGAAGCTCGATGCTTATCACATGACCCCTCGAACGACTCCTGACACACGTGGCTCCCAGACTCCAGCCTCGGAGGACCGCCCGGCTGAGGTGCGAATAAAGAAAGAGATCGAGGAAGACGATCGCGAGAACGGAGTAGATCTGAGCAGCCAGTCAGTGCGCGTCAAAACTGAGGTCGATGATGACGACGAGCCTCCGCGACCGGGCAGCTCCACCGAAGAGGACATAAAGCCTCCCATGCCGAAGCGCGAAAGTGAAGGGCCGAGCCCAGCTGCCAGCCCCCGCAGTCCTGCTAGCGACCGCTCAGGCAACACTCCTGGTTCCGACCGTAAACCCGCATCTAGCTTGGGAGCTCTCTCTTCCATGTTTGATAACTTGGCTGGGGGCGGGTCTTCTGGTGAGCCGAGTTCGTCGCGCCGCGGTGGCAGCCATCCTCTCGCCGCTTTGCAGAAGCTTTGTGACAAGACAGAGACGAACCCATCTCGGGCGCCTCCACCTGCGCAGTCTCCGGCTGGCAGCGGTCCGCCCAGCATCCTTACATTCAGCTGGGCCTGCAACGACGCCGTCGTGACCGATTCCATCATGAAGTGCGCTCTGTGCGACACCCCGTTCATATCGAAGGGCGCGTACCGGCACCATCTGTCAAAGATGCACTTCGTGAAGGACGGCGCGCTGCCGGAGCCTGTGCCCATGAAAGCGCCGGGCGGGCAGGGCTCCCCGGGCACGCACAAGGGCGGCGGTGGTGGCTCTAGCGCCCCGTCCCCGCAGGACCCGCGCAGTCCCTCGCAGCCGTTCGACGAGAGCCCGCACTCCAAGTTCCTCAAGTACACGGAGCTGGCCAAGCAGCTGTCGAGCAAGTACGTGTAGGCAGGAGGGCAGGCTGCCGCCCATCAGTTGTGATGATACCATATCCCGCTACGTTAAACCTTGCTAGGGTTAGGTCGCACCGGCGACGCTAAGTATTTCGAAACTCTTTGCCAATTTAATTATTTAGGTAATTACTGTTAGAGTTCACCGCATAGTTCGGTTAGTGTAATTAACGACTAGCGACTTAAGTATACGCCAAACGTCTTACGTTCGTTTAGAGTTAAGAGAATATTTTGAAAATATTGCCTATAGGTGATCGGTTGTTGGTCGGCTTAACTTCCACACTACGTTGTAATTCCATTTCGATAAATTGTAAATATAAGTCACGTTAAGTCATAAAACGTTCGATTCGATCTCTTTGTAAATGTATATTTTTTGCTAATAATTCTAAAAATAATGTAAAATTACGTTTGTAATTTTAATTGCAATTCGCCTTTCGCATGTGATGGGGCCGCTTGGCCGCGTAGTCTTCGTGGCGTTGACTTTCAGTATTTAATAAAAAGTTGCAATATCATTTTTGTGTTACTTAATTTCTTTATGTAAATCAGTGTTAAGGTTATTGTGGTTTAGTTTATTATGTATATTTTGAATATGTTTTTGTTTATAAACACACGAGTCAGAGATCCGTCGATGCTTGTAATCTCGGGGATTCAATCTCATTCAGTTCGTGATTGTACATACGAGTATACAATTCGGTACAATGCAATAAAATACAATCTCTTTAGTGTAAACTTCGCTATAGGTATGCTCTAAGTGCGAGCAAGCTATTTATTATTTAGTGGTAAGTACATAATATTAGATAAACTACGTCTGTGACACTTGTATACCAGCGCATATTGGTTGTCTACCAACCTATATTTAAAAGTGATAATACGATATACATTTTTTCTTCTAATTTGAAAAGGAACAATTACAATCGTATACGTTTAGACATTCAGATATATTGAAGTATCTTCCAATTTGTAACAACAGTTATACGATGATGTATATACGGCACTCGCGAGTGAAAACTCTTTTATATTTAATTATAATAATGTAAACTGTCTATTGTAAGGTCGGACGATATCAAAACGCAAGAATTGTGAGTTGAATATTTGTGATGCGGTTATGAATCTAGCCTTTTAATCCCGTTGAATTCGAAATCGAAATTTAGTATACAGTGTTTGTGTTATCATAAAAAATGTCATGATTTTATTGTTAGAAATCCATCACGAATATTCATCTCAATTAAAATTTTAATGAAAAAAGTATCATTTTAACGATAATAATGAAACATACGACAAATATAATGTATACGCTAGCTCTGATGAGAGTTTTTTGCTCATTCTTAAAAAAATGGTGTTGAAATATTGATTTTACCAAATTTAATAATCTTATTTAATATTTTATGTTGTATTTCAAAATGCAATTAAAAGCTCAAAGAAATATATATGTTACATACTTTAAAATGTTTATTTTATTTCTACAATACCCTTTTCCTACTTAGGAAAATATAATATAATAAAAAAAGTCATTACTTATCAAGTTCTATGTCAAAACTACATAGACATATTATAGATTTATATTGCTCAGGTAGACATGTTACTCAAAACTTTCTTTAGTATATTATTGAGTGATTTAAACAAATTTTTAGCTAAGACAGTTTTAAAATTACGAATGCCCATCTGCACTAAAGATTGACAGCTCTTAAGTTCGCACTTACCTCTCTAAGACATACCCACACCCAAATCTGCAGATACGTCAACGCATTAAATGCGTCATTACTCATTACTTCTCAGGCATTATAAGCTAGATTGTAATAATTTTAAGGCTGCTATATACGCAGATCAACTATTTCGCTCGCGCATTGCGACATTTTTGAAGATATTAAATAACTGAATTTGCTTACACAAAATCTGGCTAAACTATATTATCATGAATATGGTTTAGACAGATTGTTCAATGTTGAAATGTTCAATAAAAATATCATATTAATCCAAACAAGTTTTAATAAGTACATAAAAACGGTTAGGAATGAAAAAAAACTTTGATTCCGTTGTATAAATGAAGTCTTGTTTGGATTCATATGATATTTTCGTTAAATATTTGTAATGTTATTCATGAGAACATAGTTTAGCCAGATGTTTCGTCAGTAAACTCAATTATTTAATCATCATCCTCTTTGCCTTTTCCCATTTGTTATTGGGATCGGCTCCCAATCTAACCTGTAGCGGCCAGCTACCAGAATTACACGAGCGACTGCAATCTGACCTCGCAACCCATAAGGGACCAGTAACAGGGATGGTTAGATAAGGCGTCAGATGCTATCAGGCTTCTGACTACCCGTAACGATTGCCATAGATGTTCTTATGGCAACCGGGACCGACGGCTTAACGTGCTCTCCGAGGCACGGAGCGATGGTATCGAAAACTGCACATAACTTACTAGATAAGTCATTGGTGCAGGGCCGAGGATCGAACCCGGTGCCGGTGCGAAGCGCACATACTACCGCTCGGCCACCATCGCTCGAGCGAGATAGTGGGTCCGCGTATATAGCAACCTTAATGAAATACTTTCATTGTTCTTCGTTATAATAAAAATAATTGCGTGGTACATAATGACCTGTAGAAAGACCAAAGTTGACTCACTACAACAATGCCTACTACGAATAGGTTCCTACACTACTTTTTGCAAACTACAATTGGATTGTAAAGATCGATGACATATTATTTCAGTTTTGATGCTACTTGAATATTAAGGATTTAATTTTAAATGAAACGAAAATAATGAAATGTAATGTCAGTATGTTTTAGCAGAATACCTACTTTGTTTTTTTTTCTAAATAATAATTTTTGTATTTAATTTTATGGTTGGCACTATAGATACTTCAGTACCAAGTAAGCAATAACCAATAAACAGGAATAAATGCCAAAACTATGATCTTTAACCAAATATAAGGCAAATAAAATAAGCAAAAAAATAACAACAAACTGATGAAATAAGGCATTGGTTACAATATAGGCCCTGGAGAATGCTGCTGCTCATTCCATGGATATTCCCCTACCCGGTTCTTACGCCACTTATATAGGTACTGACTGGGTGTAACTGAATTCATTAGCATCCTTTGAAACTTATTCGTGCCAAGTGGCAACTACTTTAGGCGCCGTGGCAATCTTCATAATTAAATAAAAATTATTTTCATTTGCACTCTTCACCCTTTAATACTCATCAATAAATGATGTACTATCATGCACAAAACTTAAGCTAATGTATTAAATTTTATCCTATATAAGAAGAGATGGGAAAACCTATTCTCCAGTCGGGAGCACACGCCGCTTAAACTATAATCACACTAATTAATCTGCTGTTTAGGTTCTAAAACGTCTACTTGCCAAAATGTACACTTGTCGAAATACCCACTACATATAACATAGCGGCCTGCCCCACTTCGACACATCACCATATCAACAGAATACGTTAGTACAACCTAAATATTAATCACGAACCCTTTAAGCCGCGTACACACCGACCGCATCTTAATCTGTCCGCGAATCACTCAACGCACGTCTCGCCAGTGAGGCCTCCCCTTAATCATCGTAATGATATCATTCATCGCTTTCAAGCGTCGCGACAAATCGGCTGAAATTCAAATACATTGGTGGCTTGTTACGAAGGTAAAGTTTGGGTGTTGATACAGAACCGACGATGTAGCGGTGTGTTGACGAAGGGTTGGGGCGGAGATGGATAGGTTGTCAGTCAAAGCCTTGAGCTTCGCTACAGGTGAGGGGAAATACGTAACTGCTTTCTGGTTTCTGAAATTTTAGAGACAATATATTTTATCATGAGTAGTAAGTATTCATTCAACATTGAAATTGCTTTAGAGAATTACCCACAGATAAGAGAAAAAAAACAATTTACTCTGTGGAATTACCTAAACAACCTACTTGAATTGTGGCAATGACAAGAAAACTTAAATTAAACACTACAAAGTAGTGGCAAAAAATGTCTATTAAAGAGTATGGTATTCGACAAGGCATCACTCATATACAGATACTAAAGTTAAACTTATAACACCGCTCTTTTTACATAGGCGTAGGAACCTCATTTTTAATAGATAATATAATGTAACAATATTGAATTTATAGAAGTACATTATAAGTATTATTTGCGTATTCATTGACATTAAAATTAAACGTGATAGGGAATTGTCACACGAATCTTTATATTTTAGAGCTCCGAGTGACACTGCATCTGTTATAGGTGTCCATGTTGCTTAACATCAGGGGAATGACAAGCTCGTTCCATCATTTCATTGACATGAAAATTAGATCAAAAATCTCTATATTAATTGCCTAGACTTAAAATGAATTATTTTCTACCCCTAGTGAGCAGTTTCTTCCCGTATATACCCGTATTTAACCCTCGCGGCCTACTTTCCGCAAGACAAACGCTCGACCGCGCTGTCTGTCATCTAATAACGACTAATTAAAATGACGTTTTGTTTTATATCATCAAATTAATGAATACCACAACCTCCCAACAACCGGGGGGCAAAATAGCGTCATTCCAAAGATTTATAGGTTATGGGCCCAAAGAGACGGGCCCACAGAGATGGATAGTTTGATTTATTCGCTGTTAATCATCTTTTTATAGCGGATGAAATAATTCCTTGTTTTTTGTTTAATTACAGTTTTGTTTTTACGTTCATTTATGTGGGTATGCGTATTGTTTGTATGTGTGGGTGAGTTTTTAATGTGAGTAGGAGGTACGGTTGAAATGAGGTTTATTGATTTATGTAGTTCTGTTGTTGAGTTTTTGTTGTTGTCTAAAGAGTTATATTGTCTGATTTCAATGCTGTTTTATTTTGATACACTGAATCAACAACATCATACTTTACTGGTGTGCCTACCTACAATCATAACTTATGACGTAATGTGAACTATTACTTATTAAAACGATTCACATAACGTTATGGATGATGATGATGATGATGATGAATCGGTTTATGCACTGAATCGAGAAGCTTGCGGAAAAGAGAGCAAAACAGCGAAATTGCAATGTATGTTCCATTGCAGCATTTGCAACGCACGGTTACACAAGGTGTGGACGCACTTGCCGCTCTCGTATTGGTCGTATACTATCTGAGTGTGAATTGGTATATTATCCCGAAAGGGGGTAAATCTACTCCTCAAGGTAGACAATGTTTCTTCTACGACTTTTCTTAATTAATAGTGTTTCATTGAAGAAATGCCATGTAATGTTTACGTTCGAAGATAGCCCTAGCGCAGCTGGGTGGTTGAACTTCCTCCTTGACCGAATGCACTTACATGAGTTTTACAACTTGTGTTTAGAAATGAATTTGTGTATTTATTTTAGTACCTTTATTTTTAAGTATGGAGGTTTGGAAACACGCAGTTTTATGTAAGGGTCTCACAACTTGTGGGCTATCATGGTGACATGGTCCCCCTTTTGAAAACATACCAATTCAAACTCACCTTGTAGAACCATTAAAAAAGAGCCAATTTCTTTTTCTTAAGTACAAAAATAGCTCTTGAAAACGTTTTGTTGAGCTACGTTTGCTACGGGTCCCGTATCGGCTGACCGAAGGCGGATCGAAACCCTCTCGTCAAGTGAACGACCTGATTCTGATCTATATAACGACAGTATAACTGGTAGAAGTAACTGGAATAAGAGAGCCGATGATCGGGCTGAGTAGTCTGGAGGTCTACAGCAATACAGTAACATACCTAAGAGTGACTTAGGTATGCTGCTCCTCTGATTCTGAACTAGTAGTAGCAGTCACGAGGTCACCCTTGGTGCAAGCAGATGGTTCTTCGATGTAAGCGTTTGTTTCCCTTCTGGGAAGCTTGAACTTCCTGTCGTGACGAGCAAGGTAAAATTAAACAAATAAACTTTATTGTCACTATATCTATAATTATGTACCACATAGAGGATTTAGCCACATTTTAGGAATAATACCTTTGTAATTTAGCCACGTTTGGAAATTGGATAAATAAATATCAAAGTGGATTTATTAACATCAATGCAATTTTTTAACAGGGACGGATGAGACGGATATTTGTTTGTTAATATTTATTTCCTGATTTACAGTACTACTGTTACTAATAGAGTACTTTTTCCACTAGCAAAGCTCACGTGTTATACAATTTTCTAAGTTCTCTACATCGAAGGCCGTGATTAACTCAGCAGTCGATCGTCAGTCGTCAGTCGCCAGTCGTCGGTCGCCAGGTTACCGTAATAAGTGGATTGATGTCGCTCGCCGCCCCGTCATTTGTCTCCGATTCGAGGGTGAACAGTGGAAATTGTTTCTTTTTCCTTTCGGCCGGGTTATTGTTTTCTGGGAAAATGATAAGGCAGATTTAGTTTGTTTATATACTTAACTTCATAAGTAGTACAAGGTGCTTAGATAACCCAGTTTTTTGGATTTCTAATGCTACAGGTCATCATCATCATCAAGATGATCATCATCATCATTATCATCATCATCATCAGTGTTTTTGCATCTACTGCTGAACATAGGCCACCCCCAATATGGTTCAACACGCTGCTGGCTAGACGTCTTAGGGTAGGCTTTTAGTTAAGGTAACCAATGGTTAAAAACTCTTACAAATTTTAACCAATGGTTACTTTAAGTACGGATCAAATAACCCACCCTTAGTGGTCGTGTTAGATTTTAATGTAGTTGCAGACAGAGGAGTCAGCTGGTGAATACATCACTATCATGATGACAATTTTAATGGCGACACCATCAAAGATTAATCTAATGATAATACCTAAGACAACTATCAAACGTCTCTGTATACAGTCACAGAGCAAGACTTCATACAAGTTCCAACCTACGGTCACTTTCGACTCTCACCAGGAGATATCGAAAGCGAGTGCACTCGAAAACAAACGCCGGCCGACATCTGTCCCGCCGGCCCACTGATGGATTGCGGGACATGTGTCCATTATCGCCCGCACACTGCCTCGCTACAGACAAAAGACGGGACAAAAAACGGGACGAAAACGTGACACTGTCATTAATCAAATTATATGCGATTTCAATGCAATAAATTTGCACGGCGATAAATTTTGCAGTTTTGAATTAATATCGATTTGTGTTAGGAAGTGAAGTTATGGGGGATCATTCTGTTTGATAATGCATTTCAATTAGTAGAAATAAAAAAGCTTAAATAAAGAATACCTAAAGTATACGCGAATATATTCTGAGTTTGACTGGTACAACTAAAATAGTTATTGATGTTTCTGCATTTAAAAAAGTGTTAACTATGTAATGTAAATATTAATTGTTGCTTATTTTTCAACAGGTGAAATCTATGCTTGAAATCAGAGTTTTTTATTCTGTGTTTTCCTGGATTTCTGGATCAGTAACAGAAATGAGAAACCTTCAAGTTATAGTTGTGGGTACTCAGTTTGTTATAATCTCGCATTTTTTTGACAGTGTTACAAGTGGCTTTTAAAGGAGAATGGGCAAAATTACATGCAGGTTGTCCTGAAAGTTGTTGAGTAGATTACTCTATGTATACATAGATTTCATGGCGCCAATTACCCATAATGGCTGCATCTAGGCCACAATTTCCATTTCTCTTTGACATTACAGAAGTGCTAAAATTGCCAGTTTGCTTTTCTATTAAATTGTTTATTTTTACCGACTTCAATTTATCATTTTAATATCGGTCAAAATCTGAGTTCGGCTATTTTCAAAAAACAGCTGCATTACAAAGACTGTCAACTATTAAAAAAAACCTGCAAAATACCCCTTTTGTCCATTGTAACCCCTACACCGTATGCATCATGACGGATAGGTTGTCCCGCGCATTGGGTCCGCGGGACTCTCGGTACACCCGTCTATCAATCAGGGTGACACTGATAGGTTACATCTGATGGCAAGAGCTATTTTAAGTATACAAGCAAGGTTGACCGACGATGTCAAAACTGCGGGGAGCCGATGGATGTAGGACGCGAGCAGCCGCTCAAAGTGGCACTTTGTGGGACAGGCCTATGTTCAGCACGACGTCTACGCTACTGCGTTCAGACGTCTACTCCTGAATATAGGCTTCCTTTATAGAGCATCACTTTGAGCAGCCGCTTGTCTCTTACATCCAACGGCTCTTAAATTGAGAAAAAAGGTTTATATTTTTTAAAAACAAAAGCTAGAATATTCCAGAACATCATATTTCCAGTACGGACGGAAGCATCAAAATAAAAAGATGCTATTCATCTCCCAAACTTAACCCTCCGACTGACGATGACAGATAGCCAACACTTCCTGGGGTCTGCAGGACATCTACGTATAAATACACGCGTCTATAAATCAGACGGTACGGTGAGTGACATTGACGGGTTGCACAAAATGGCGGGGGTATTTTAGTACGGTGACGTTTTTGACGTTTTGCGAGTGCGGTAGGTTAGCGTTTGATGCTAGCTAATTAGAGAATGCGAGCTATTTTGAGTTGTGACTTTATTTAGAAAGGTAAAAGGTATTAGCCACCTACTAGACGTGAGTGCGGAGTCTGTTGAGAACGCTAACGGATCTCTTTTGAGTGTGGATTTTGTTCTTGTTTGATCTACTGAGTAATGATGCAGTGGTTAATTTCAGAAATTCCAGAGCTAAAATTCAACTGAAATACATTCTTCTCGTGTATTTGTTTTGTTCAAAATTATCATTAAGTGATTGATAAATCAATAATCAATCTTCTTGAAAGGAAGTGCGAAGATAAAGTAGAAAAATAACGGTACTAATTAGTGCGATTACTGATATGTTGACGAAAGCTGATAAAGAATGACGGTATTGCACGCACCAATGCAAGCATGGTAACATGATAAAACTAAAACGCACTTGTTTATTTCAGAAACCTCATAACAGATTGCAGTATCACTCGGAACTCTAAATTAATATAGTTTTGCGTGACACTGCACTGCGCACGTCATCCTGAGACTACACACGGTGTAGTAGTAAGATTACTAGACTGAGTGATCAGATCATAAAGTCTCATTTGCCCAGCAATTTAACTAGCTACAATGCCCTTCAAATCGGTACACAGTAGTGTTTGTACACTACTGCTTCCTTATAAACGCGAGTTAGTTAGGTACCTAAAACCACTAGCTACCACTACTAGTTATCATCTAAAATAGCATGAAACTCTACTAATACTTATTACTGTAACTAAATTGGTGCCAAAGCTCCAAGCATGCAGCTTTAATAACTAGTGGGAATTCTGTGTTTAATAATATCCACCAGACAAAATAGAGTGGGCTGTCAATCTTGTGTCAGACATTGACAGGTGGGCCGAAGTGACACAGAGGGCTAAAGTGACACGATGCACGATGGGTTAGATTGACATGCGAGGGACCAAGTTTCGTCCAATCCAAATGTTCTAAAAATAAATCTGGTCCAACGAACACTTCGATAGTTTTGTCTGACTCTAATTTTAAAGGTCTGATGAAATCAGCATAGATAGTAAACAATAAAATATAAAATCGATATCGTTTTAAAGATTTATGATTTGTAAGCAGTATCGCCTGGTAGCGTAATCAACAGATTATTTTTTTAAGTAAAGGAAAAATCCCGTTCGAGATTATTATTTTAATTCCTTTTTTTTTTCTTATATTTTGGCTCCACACATTTGTGTATTTTAGCCAGTGTCAAGTGTAGAAATTAATTTCGTTTTATAGAAAATTTCACGTAAAGTCAATTCTTAGTCATAGTCCAGTCTAAGTCATGCCCTAGTAAAGTGCCAAAACCCCCGCCAAAACTCTCTTCTTTCCTTTATATTTAAAATTAAATATCAGTTTGTCGAGTGATGAATGTCTTTACCTTTCATACTTAAAATTCTACCGTATAATTCAGCATTAAGACATTGTTATTTTTATTATTTCGAGGTTTGGATAAGTATTTCCAAAACAACATATCAGGTTTAGGATGTGCTTTTTACTCTCCATAGTTGGAGACTGTGGTATCGAAAGCCCTGAATAACACAACCTCATGGTCATCTACCATAGGATTCCTCACTTTCACATGGCTATCCTGCCACATTTACAATTTTATAGATCGTCACTGTGCATGGCTGGAGCGCTTCCTACGAAAGGTTTTATGTAAGCTGCAGAGTTCATCCTAATGGTTGTAAATTCTATAGCTAGCATGACTAATCCACTAGTGTAATTCACGTTCCCATTCTATCAAACTACACCCAGGAAAAGTGTAAAACCATTCCTCAAACACAAGTTTAATTTCCCCAACCTTTCATAACCATACCTCATGACCGTTCGACTCATTAGCCGGTACAGCACTTAATCGATTGAAAAAGTGCCCTCGTTTGTATGCGATTTTGAAACTTACCTCGTTGGGATAAGGATGGGGGTTGTTGAAGGGTGGACCTGAAATATGAGTGGTACAGTCGCGTTGAACAGTGATTGATGGGTCGTGACTGACGTGTGCATGAAACTGGGGTGGGTCGGTGTGGTGTAAGGTGCAAGCGGTAGAGGATTATTATAGTTACCCAGGATACTGTAATAAATATTCAATGAAATTTTTTGAGCCCAGAAAAAGTATTTTCTATATGATTCATTTACTTGTAGTTGTCATTAGTTTAGCCCCTAAAGAATTGTACAAAAAATACTGTACATGTACAATAACACCGAAGTTCATTTTGTGGTACTTCAATAGTGTTGTTTACTAGGTGGTAGGACTTTTCTGCAAAGTTCGTCTAGGTAGGTACCACCGCTTTGCCAGTTATTCTGCCGCCAAGCAGTAGTGTGCAAGCACTACTGTGTTCCGGTTTGAAGGGCATTGTAGCTAGTGAAATTACTGGGCAAATGAGACTTTATGATCTGATCACTCAGTCTTGTAATCTGATTACTGGACTGGGTGATGTCTCAGGATGATGTGCGCAGTGCAGTGTCACGCGAAACTTTATTGTTTTAAAGTTCCGGGTGACACTGCAACTGTTATGGGCGGCCGTGTCACTTAACATCAGGTGAACGACTAGCTCGTCACGTCATTTAATTACATAAAAAAAAAAAAAAAAAACACGCATATTATAAACCTACTAACTACTAAGTAATGCATCACGTTTGATTTGTTTATAGAACATTTTATTGTCATTCCATTAACTCTTTTCGTTCTCGTGCTAAGACAAACACACATTATTAAATTGAAACTATCATGATGCAATGCTTATGTACTTAATCAACATTTTTATCATGGCTTTTGTTTTTACCGTGGTTTTTATGAAAGTTTATTTAAAACCGCAATCGCTTGTCCCTTGTACCGTAACTTCCAGGTTTGTTTTATACAAAAGTAAGCACGGGACCATTATAGTGGTGACTTTCAACTCTTTTAGTTTCAATTTTCACCCGGTATTGATTACCGGGCTGCGTATTAAATTCGATGTTAGAGACTTTAGAAAAATAACACTCAGCATTTTTATTGCCACAGATAATAATATCGTACTACGTTTTGTTTAATGATCATAGAGTAATATAATACTAGGTATTATTTATTAATTTTGTTGTTCAACAATAAAAATAAAGTTTTTGTAACAATAGTATGTATGATTTTATGTAAGAATATGATAATAACCGAAAAAAATATTGTTTTTTGAAAATTACTTTTTCAACACATTTGCTCAAAAAACGCATTTACAAAGCCTGTATACATTGTTCGAAAGTTAAACATTACGCACCATACAACGAAGCGTGTGGTAAAATAGGTACTCTCACCTAAGTACCTATTTTACCGCATCGTTCCTTGTATAGCGCCGTGCGTAACCTTTACAGTTTTTTTTTTTAATTTCAATAAAACACCTAAAAGAATTTCACCAAGGAGTTTCACAGTACGAGAATAAATAAGCTGAATGATCGAAACTCCTTGGAAGCGATTTTGCTCAATACGTTTGTCTCACTTTAATACTAAAGAGAAAATGAAACTAAAGATGTAGTTCTAATTTTCACCACACGCACGTGGCGGCATTTGCATTGTAAATGCGCGCCATTTTAGCCCATTTTCATATTAGTTAGATAAGGAACGTCAAAGGAGCTACATATTACTGATCTGTGGTCAAAGGTTGTTTGTTGCGACTATCCCACTAATAAACGAAAGTTTGTTTCTTTACCTATTGTACTGTTTTCTCGCGAATGTGTTGAAAAACGTTGTATGAGACGCGTGCGGAAATTGGTTTCTACAAACTCGTAACTATGGTAAGCCCTCGACTTCGTCTACTCGTTTGTAAAAACCAACTTACCACCCTAATATCATAAATAACTATTATAGAGAAAACAATGGTCAATTATTTTAATTGCAAAGATAAACCACAACGATTGTCGGTTCTCTGCATCTTCCGTGACGCTGTAAAGGTGGGTAGAGACCAACAGCATTAGCCCGTTCAACAAAAAAGAGTTGGAATAGGAACGGTTCTCATCGGCGAATGTGAGAAGGATACAGTATTTAAACAGTTACAACAACAACCAGTTATAGTGAAACCGAAACCGACGACATAAAGTGCCCTGTGCTCAGTTGTAAACACCACTTTATGTACCGGTCACCTATCCAAGTTGTGACGACAGCGATAACGTTAATCGAGCTTTTCTTTTACTTTTAAAACAATGGTGTCAATTTAGTGTCGCATTCTCTAATAAAGCTCATCAACAGCCCGAAGACGTCCACTGCTAACACAGGCCTCCCCCGCAGAGCGGCACATTGAGCGGCTGCTTGCTTGCATCCATCGGCTCACCACAGTTTTGACCAGATTGTCAGTCCACCTAGCAGGGGGCGGGCCTACGCTGTGTCTTCTGGCTCGTGGTAGGTATATAAAGCTCAAAGAAATTTAAATACCCCGAAAAATTCAGCTCAAAAAAAAAACAAAAAATAAATAAAAAAAATTAAATATTCCGTTTTTCATTTTTCCTTTGTAACGGACCGCGGAACGTACCTACTGGCCGCGCACGCACACCAGCATAAAACACCGACGCGCGCGCGACCCCCACCCGCCGCACTCGTCGACACTGAGGCTGCCAAATGGTATATAAGCCGCCGCGGTCCGCAAGCAAGGAGAGCTTCCCCCGATCACGTTGACCCTGTCCACCTCCATACGGTGGTCAGTGAAGTTGAACGTCGTAGCTCCCTGACGCCCTCCGACCCCCCTCTCGAGCTTATTAGGGCCGCTGAGGTTGAGTCTGTTGTCAAGGATCTCATTACCCGTAAAGCCCCCGGCGCTGATGGTATCAGCAACAAAGTGGTCAAACACTTTTCGGTCCCCTTGATCTATCTCCTAGTCAGCATCTTCAATGCGGCTATGAGTAATTGCTCTTTTCCCGTTGCGTGGAAGTCCGCCGACGTCATCGGCATCCACAAGCCAGGCAAGAAGGCTACCGAGCCCTCTAGCTACCGGCCTATTAGCCTCCTCAGTACTCTGGGGAAGATCTACGAGCGTCTCATTCGGAAACGTCTCTGGACCCATGTTCACGAACATAAACTCCTTCCCGACGAGCAGTTCGGCTTTAGAGCCAGACACTCTTGCGTCCAACAAGTGCACCGCATCACGGAGCACATCCTTGATGGCTTCAATTCGAAGCCAAAACCCAAAGGCACTCTTGCAGTCTTCTTAGACGTAGCGAAAGCTTTCGATAAAGTCTGGCACGACGGCTTGATATTCAAGCTGTACCACATCGGCGTGCCGGACCGTCTTGTGCACATCATACAAGACTTCCTTAGGGATCGAAGCTTTCGCTACCGCGTTGAGGGGGAGCGATCCTCTCCCCATCCTATCAGAGCCGGAGTACCCCAGGGCTCCGCGCTCTCCCCCTTGCTATTCTCGTTGTACACCAGCGACATTCCGCGGTCATTTCATCCCAGTGTGCAGCTTGCACTCTTTGCGGATGATACCGCCATCTACTGCTCCGGATGGCAGAGAGTCCATATGCGTGGTCGTCTCCAACGAGCCCTCACCGAGATCGGTGCGTGGTTCAGGAAATGGCGGATCACGGTTAACCCAGATAAGAGTGCAGCGATGTACTTTTCTGACTATAAGCGTGGTCCGCCATTGCGACCGCTGTCCTTGTTCGACAAGCCCATCCCTTGGGTTCCGTCTGCCAAATACCTGGGGGTTACCCTTGACACCAAGCTCAACTTCAGAGACCATATTAAGCGAGTGCGCGATAGGGCGGCCTTCGTCTTAGGCCGCCTACACCCTCTCCTCTGCAAGGGTAGTAAAATGTCCCTTAGAAATAAGGTGACACTTTACAAAACTTGCGTTCGCCCGATTATGACCTATGCATCTGTCGCGTTTGCTCATACATCCTCAGTCCACCTGGATCGACTTCAGGTTATCCAGAACCGCTTTATCCGCAAGGTGGTCGGAGCTCGCTGGTACCAGCGTAACTCCGACCTCCATTGCGATCTCGAACTCCCATCCATCCGTCAGTTTATGAAGGATGCATCCCGCCGCTATTTTGACGCGGCACCCCATCACCCCAACCCTCTCGTAGTCCAAGCATCAAGTTACTCTACAGACATGACAGACCCGCCACCCCGTCGTCGCCGCCCAAGACACGTCTTGAGCGATCCGGATGATCCTATAGCAGCCGTTGTGTCGGCTGCGCTAGGATCACCGGATCAGTCTAGCCCTCCTGGCTCAGGTACCGCTTTCGGCACCGGTATAGGTTACCAGCGTAACACAATCAGACACCGACCCCGCCGGCGAGGTCGACGTACCCCCCGTAGGTTAGCTAGAACGGTCGCGACTTTCCATAGGGTCCACTCTACCAGTGGACGTAGCCTTCTCGATCCTCTTATCCCGGCAACGGCCCAAGCCGAGGCTCGCACCCCAGGGGTGCCCTTGTGCTAGTTGTCTCCCACTCTTAATGGTTGGGCGCCTTAAGCGCCTGCCCTCCTGCCCGGTGACGCTGTAAAGGTCGGTAGAGACCAACAGCATTAGCCCGTTCAAAAAAAAAAAAAAAAAAAAAAAAAAAAAAAAAAAAAAAAGCAAGGAGAGCATTCGCTCGGGGCTCCCGTGGTAGACAGACGTGTCCAATACCGCTCGCAGAGTCTCTAGCGAACCGCCCCACTCCCGCGTTCCCCACTAACACCGAGGAACCCAGCGCGTGGCTTTTGCTTATGCCGCTGGACCTCACCCCCGCCCCGTCCCCGCTTTGAGGCACACTGCGCGTGGCTCCCGCTTATGCCGCAGTACCTCTTCCGAACGCCCGTCCAAGGTACCCAGCGCGTGGCTACCCGCTTATGCCGCTGGGCCTCGCCCCGAACCATTCCTAGGGAAATCCTGCGCGTGGCTTTTGCTGATGCAGCAGGATCTCCGAGGGTAACCCAGCGCGTGGCTATCTGCTTATGCCGCTGGGCCCCGTTCCGGGGGATATCCTGCGCGTGGCTTTCGCTGATGCAGCAGGATCTCCAAGGGTAACCCAGCGCGTGGCTATCTGCTTATGCCGCCGGGCCCCATTCCTGACCCGTTCCGAGGGATATCCTGCGCGTGGCTTTCGCTGATGCAGCAGGATCTCCAAAGGTAACCCTGCGCGTGGCTACTTGCTTATGCCGCAGGACCACTGAGGTTACACCAGCGCGTGGCTACCCGCTTATGCCGCTGGGCCTTATTCCGGAACTGTCTCAGGACCAACCCTGCGCGTGGCTACCCGCTTATGCCGCAGGGCTACTGAGGTTACACCAGCGCGTGGCTACCCACTTATGCCGCTGGGCCTCAGTCCGGAACCGCCCCAGGAACTACCCTGCGCGTGGCTACTTGCTTATGCCGCGGGGCCACTGAGGTTAAGCCAGCGCGTGGCTATCTGCTTATGCCGCCGCGCCTCAGTCCGGAACCTCTCCACAGATAACCCAGCGCGTGGCTTTCTGCTTATGCCGCTGGGCCCCGTTCCCCGAACTCCCGAATCACTAACCGACCCGCCACCACGGCTCGCGTCCCGTTCCCAAACCTAAGGGCAACCACTGCGCGTGGCTTCCGCTGATGCAGCACGGCCTCAGGGGCAGGAACATCCATCCGCGAAACTCGACCGCCCCGTTCTCCCTCGCAGGCCATCGCGCTCCTGCTAGAGGGTTCGCCGCGACCACGTCTCCATAGGCTCCGTCGCCCCCCCCTCGTACCGTTTAAAAGTGTAAACCTAGACTTAAGTGTAAGCATATAGAAGCCCTAAGCATACGTTACCTTTGTATACACCTGCCTGTCAATATAGATATTATTAACCTGTTACCGTGTGTTTATCTGGACAAGCTACCCTCATAGGTCACCCCGGTTAGGTAACCCATCCTTTGCAGCGACTATCGTTGCGGTAGGCCCGTTTACCACCCATAGCGAGGCGTCCAGGCCAGCTAGCCGAAAGGACGCTCCGTTACACCTTTCTACGAAAAGTACCTCATACTTGTTTTAGAAGACACACAATCGACACAAGCTACAATGTAGCTAGTGAAATTACTGGGCAAATGAGACTTTATGATCTGATCACTCAGTCTAGTAATCTGATTACTAAACTGGGTGATGTCTCAGGATGACGTGCGCAGTGCAGTGTCACGCGAAACTTTATTTTTGTAAAGTTCCGGGTGACACTGCAACTGTTATGGGCGGCCGTGTCACTTAACATCAGGTGAACGACTAGCTCGTCACGTCATTCAATCACATAAAAAAAACATTTATTGATGATTACTACAGAGTAAAGAGTACAAATGAAAATATTTTTATTGAAAATTAAGAAGGTTGCCGCGGCGCCTAGCGTAGCTAACACGAATGTTTTTGATACTTGTATAAGTTGTTTTTACCTCGTATGTAATAAATATGTGTGGACATATATGTGTGGACATTTCACACAGCGCCATCTAGCCCCAAACTAAGCATAGCTTGTACTATGGGAACCAGATAACTGATACAATACTTAGATACTTTTTGTTTGTAAATACATACATAGAATACAATATAACACCCAGACACAAAACAAACACCTATGTTCATCACAAATGTTTGTCCTGGGTAGGAATCGAACCCACAGCCTACAGTTCAGAAGGCAGAGCTACTACCAACTGAGCTATCGGGCCAATAAAAGCATTAAAAGCTACTACGTAGTACTTCTGTATATTAATTAGCAGTTGATATTAAGTGTATTATCCAATTTTTTGGACTTATTATCAATACCAAATCGATGCGTCAGATTGCATAAATTTTGGTCCACACGTGACCGGTGTCAGGAGTAGGTACCTAGTTTCAAAAGATGCTAATAAATTCAATTACACCCAGTATATGAGGAGACCCAAGTTAGAGCAGTGGATGTCTTGTGACTGATGATGATGTCTATTTACCAGTTTTAGTACTTATTACAATTTGGTAATTATATAGCAGTATTAACCAACTCAACTGAGAAGCTCATCTCAGACGCCACAATTTTCTCACGGACCTTTTAACAACGCTATCTCAATGTCATAAATCAATATTAATCTTCAGTTTTACGAGCTTCAACTGAAGCTACAGATGTGAACAATTAACTTAAGAAGCGCTTATTAAAAGTTATTTTTTGCTAAAACCACTAACTCTCCCGCAAACACGAATTTACTATTTTAGTTCTTTGATGAATTGCTGTCTTTCCCGGGATGTTAGAGGCAGATTTTGGTCAAAGAAGAGACAACGCAGATAGGAGAAAACAAATGAAAAATCACCTATTTTTATATAATAATATTATTTTTACTATTTTTGCTCGTGAATAATAAATATTTCAACGTTTTTGAGACCTCAAAAATTAAACTATTGGCATTTTATATTGATGATAACTAAAATGTTATGAAATAAAATAAAAAAAAATAATGTGCTGATGTGTGCCTCGGAGAGCACGTTAAGCCGTCAGTCCCGGTTGTCATATCTATGGCAATCGTTACGAGTAGTCAGACGCCTGATAGAATCTGACGCCTGATCTAACCATCCCTGTTACTGGTCCCTTATGGGTTGCGAGGTCAGATGGCAGTCGCTCGTGTAATTCTGGTAGCTCGCCGCTACAGGTTAGGACTTTCTCAAATTTATAAATGGATTTTTAAATAGTGTCATTGTTGATATTTAATGAAAAATAAAACACGCAGTAAAAAAAAGAAAATTGTTGTAAATTGTAAGTTCGACCAAAAACACCGTTTCGGTTTTAATTCGATAGAGGTTGCGATATTTTGTCATCTCAGTACTTTGAAAGACATTATATTTTTTAAAGTCGAAATGTAGAGCCAAGTAAAAGCTAATTAGGCCACGAAGAACTCATCAAAGATTATACACCAGTAGATCTCAAGAGTTAGTAACAAAAAATAACCGGCCAAGTGCGAGTCGGACTCACGCACGAAGGGTTTCGTAACATTATCTATACCTGCCATCTAGTGTTGAGTAGCAGTACTATTTAAACCAGCGCCATATATGACTCATCTGGTAAACGAGCAAAAAATCAAGTTTATTGTGTGGGAGCCCCCTTAAATATTTATTTTATTCTGTTTTTTAGTATTTGTTGTAATAGCGGCAAAAGAAATACATCATCTGTGAAAATTCAAACTGTTTAACTATCACGGTTCATGAGATACAGCCTGGTGACAGACGAACAGACAGACAGACAGACAGATAGACAGACAGACAGACAGCGGAGCCTTAGTAATAGGGTCCGTTTTACCCTTTGGATACGGAACCCTAAAACTACAAATGATATTCAGGCGAAACAGCAGCTGACAGACAAATAAAGCAATTTTTTTTATTATACGATTCTTGTGACTTTTTCGACAGAATACCTTAATTAGCATGTTTACTAAACATTATCAGGTTATTCATATCCTGGTACACAATTGATTACCTACCAATACTTCATTATCTTTAAGAACAATTATTTTATCTTTTATTATGAACTATAAGATTAATATAGTGCGACAATCTGTCTATCCAATAGCTAATCACAAAATAATCACTAATAAATCAAATAATTGATATACAAGACCTTGGACATTGAACGAAGAAAAGTGGAAATTATTTGAGATTGTGACAACGATAGCTTGTCACGTGTTAAAATTTCAAATAATGTGGTGAAACATTTTATTGACATATATACGAAATTTAGACTTACCCTCAGTTCCTCGTACGTTTGTCAAACTCATGTTAACTTAACGTAACAAATACTATGCGCTAATTGGTTGACGATGACCGACGACCAACAGGCAACTACTAGGTGGTAGGACTTTTCTGCAAAGTTCGTCTAGGTAGGTTTTTTTCTTTTTTTTTTTTTTTTTTGATTGAATGACGTGACGAGCTAGTCGTTCACCTGATGTTAAGTGACACGGCCGCCCATAACAGTTGCAGTGTCACCCGGAACTTTAAATTTTTTTTTATAACGGGCAAATTGCCTTTATTACTCAAGCTAACTACTACAATAATAAAAACTAAACTAAACTAAACTAAACTAAACTAAACTAAACTAAACTAAACTAAACTAAACTAAACTAAACTAAACTAAACTAAACTAAACTAAACTAAACTAAACTAAACTAAACTAAACTAAACTAAACTAAACTAAACTAAACTAAACTAAACTAAACTAAACTAAACTAAACTAAACTAAACTAAACTAAACTAAACTAAACTAAACTAAACTAAACTAAACTAAACTAAACTAAACTAAACTAAACTAAACTAAACTAAACTAAACTAAACTAAACTAAACTAAACTAAACTAAACTAAACTAAACTAAACTAAACTAAACTAAACTAAACTAAACTAAACTAAACTAAACTAAACTAAACTAAACTAAACTAAACTAAACTAAACTAAACTAAACTAAACTAAACTAAACTAAACTAAACTAAACTAAACTAAACTAAACTAAACTAAACTAAACTAAACTAAACTAAACTAAACTAAACTAAACTAAACTAAACTAAACTAAACTAAACTAAACTAAACTAAACTAAACTAAACTAAACTAAACTAAACTAAACTAAACTAAACTAAACTAAACTAAACTAAACTAAACTAAACTAAACTAAACTAAACTAAACTAAACTAAACTAAACTAAACTAAACTAAACTAAACTAAACTAAACTAAACTAAACTAAACTAAACTAAACTAAACTAAACTAAACTAAACTAAACTAAACTAAACTAAACTAAACTAAACTAAACTAAACTAAACTAAACTAAACTAAACTAAACTAAACTAAACTAAACTAAACTAAACTAAACTAAACTAAACTAAACTAAACTAAACTAAACTAAACTAATCTGTACTAAACTAAACTAAACTAAACTAAACTAAACTAAACTAAACTAAACTAAACTAAACTAAACTAAACTAAACTAAACTAAACTAAACTAAACTAAACTAAACTAAACTAAACTAAACTAAACTAAACTAAACTAAACTAAACTAAACTAAACTAAACTAAACTAAACTAAACTAAACTAAACTAAACTAAACTAAACTAAACTAAACTAAACTAAACTAAACTAAACTAAACTAAACTAAACTAAACTAAACTAAACTAAACTAAACTAAACTAAACTAAACTAAACTAAACTAAACTAAACTAAACTAAACTAAACTAAACTAAACTAAACTAAACTAAACTAAGTTATTCTACCGCCAAGCAGTAGTGTGCAAGCACTACTGTGTTCCGGTTTGAAGGGCATTGTAGCTAGTGAAATTACTGGGCAAATGAGACTTTACGAACTGGTCTCACAGTCTAGAAAACTTTTTTAGACTGTGTGATGTCTCAGGATGCGTGCGCAGTGCGCAGTGTCACGCGAAACTGACTTAGAGTTCCGAGTGACACTGCAATCTGTTATGGGCGGCCGTGTCGCTTAACACCAGGTGAACGACTAGCTCGTCGCGTCATTAGTTTACATAAAAAAAGGCAACCAATGAGCGTTCAGTATTATCAAGGTGAGTTTAACTTTAACTAACGTACGAGAATCTGTTGAGGCTATAGGTCAGGTTTGACAATAAATAGAAACGATTAGTACAGATTAATGAAAGTAAGTTTATTTATAAATTCTTCACAACAGCAGCACAACTACATGGGACGGAGGCCGGATACTGAAGGAAGTGTCATCGGACAGACCACAGATAAAAGCCAATCCCGTCCGCATAGACTAATAAAGTTATACTATACAGTCAGTCTTTATAGCTAAAGAGGGACATTCATACATTACAACAGAATATATACTAACCCCCGGGTGGGTATAGGTACACCGTGAGCATTTACAAGTACCCACACGAATTTACACAGTAAGTAATCTTATAGTAAGTACCCACAAGATATTTTACACCACAAGATGATTTTTTTTTTTCATATTTTATTTTTTTTATTTTGTGCCTTGCAGGAATCTTAATAAGTAGGTACCCGCAATGTTTGTACCCAGTAAGGAGTCCCCATTTGAACCCACCACACTACATTGCCAAAAACATAGGAAAATCACTATGATTAATATAAAACCTGACATAGAAATAAAACGTAATAGTAAAATTCTAAATCTATAAATGATCTGAGAAAAAGTGTTTTGAAGCATTTGTTGTGGGTACAATCCATTATGACTAATCTCCTGTTAACAGTGTAGGTAAAAAGTGAAAGTCGTATCTACACGTCGCGTCGTTGCTCTATGATTACTCAGGCGCGCGGGACGAGCGCAGATGCGCGCGCGCAGTCGCCTCTCTGACGAGACTTGACTGACATAAATCACTTGTCAGAAACAAGCGCGGTGAACTTGCGAGAGTAATGGCGCCGCGGTGACTAATGTGGATAGGACCTGGGTTCCTTGTGATATATATTATGTAAAATGTTAACTGTTTGTCTAGCTGTCAGGTGAAAATCACTGCGGGGCCAATTTTACCAAACTCTACATGGACAAATTGTTTGAGTAAAGGTAAGCGCCGATGATATGGCAGTTGATAACCACGTGAATATTTGTGCGGTACGGTAATAATTCTATCGAGTCCAAGACTATTGGATGCATGAACCAAGTAGCTGGTAAGTGGACGTCTTCTGGCTGATTATGATGGTGATGGTAATAATTCAAATTATTTTGCAAGTGGTTGCTTATAGAAGTTTTCCAAAAGTTATCATTCGCAAATAAGTTACAAAACAAAAAAAAAACAAAAAAAACACGAAATCGGCTTAGAAACCCAGGAGTAGTTTATGTGAAACCTTTGTAAAACCAGAACTACATATTTATTTTCAAGGCTGAAAATATGATAAAATCTAGGGCTAGCCCTTCGTACCCACTCTAATCCAACCCAACTAAAGGGCGATCACATGAACTGCTTAACAAGCGCAAGTGGTGTCGTCGACAAAAACATACACACCGCAGTTGCAACCTTATCTACGCCGTGGGAGCGATCGATTCCATCAACTGGCTCCAGTGATGTCATGCACATGTCAAGGTTAGCGGTGAGTTCAAACGCAGCACAAGTGGATAGAGTGCTGTATTGGGATAGGCCATGCTTAAACACTTGTCTATGGAACTAAAAAAACATTAGGTATATTATATCCACTTATGATTTTTTTGAACATGTGTGGAAGTCATTTACTTATATTTTTGTTGACGCCGATGGTTTTTTACCCGAGTGCCGAAAAAGTGTAATGGTTTTCGAGTAAGTACTATATTATGTGAGGATTGCTCGTTTGACGAGAACAACGCAAATCGGTGCATAAGTCGAGGTTTCATTAAAAAAATGATGAAATTTGCGATTAAACCTTGATTTGAGCACCGATCGATAAATTGTCATGCTGCAAAACATGCCTCAGTATAGAAAAAGTATATAAACTGCCTGGGTTAATGCGACACGTGACCAAAATGTCGGCTGGCACTGGGCTGGCTTCGTATGATATTGCTACCAGTATGTTGGGTACGCTAAAAAGCGATGGTGGCCGAGCGAAGGCATGTGCGCTTCGCAATCTTACGGCACAGAGTTCGATCCTCGGCCCTGCACGATCCGTGCCTCGTTCGATGCACGGATCACGGATCACGGAGCGATGGCACCGAAAACTGCACATAAGTAGTTACGTGCAGTTTTCGATGCGATCGCTCCGTGCCTCGGAGTAGTCCTGGGCGTCATAAGAACATCTATGGCAATCGTTACGGGTAGTCAGACGCCTGATAGAATCTGACACCTGATCTAACCATCCCTGTTACTGGTCCCTTATGGGTTGCGAGGTCAGATGGCAGTCGCTCGTGTAATTCTGGTAACTCGCCGCTACAGGTTATATTGGGAGCTGACCCCAATAATAAATGGGAAAAGGTATAGACGATGATGATATGTTGGGTACGCTACCTACTGGTAGTGGGCAGGATGGAGCATTTGGACTGTCTAACGTCTATAATTATGTCATCATCATGCGGCTAGTATACAGTCCAAATATTTTTTGTAGTAGGATAGTGTAGTTAGTAGCATTTGGTAACTAACCACTCTACTATGAACAATTTACTATGCGTACTAAGAAAGGGTTATTATGAAAATTCAGTCCGAAGTAATGCAAAAGAAACCCCAGGCTGCTGCCTCTGGACGTTTTTTATGTAAACGAATGACGTAACGAGCTAGTCGTTTGCCCGGTGTTAAGCGTCACGGTTGCCCTTTACAGGTGCAAATTGCGAACTCAAAATACTACTGAAATTCAAATACAAAATCTAAACAAAACAAATTATTTCCTCTTACTTTCAGAAACAAACCAAAAATAACTGTACACACAATAATAACGTTATGTTACAGTCTAATTAACAAACTGTCACTCGCAACGGTGGCAGGTAAATGACGGCGGACGTGACAGTGACGTGGACGTGACATTGACGTTGACGTGACGCGACGTTGACGGGCGCCGACGATCTCGCCGTAATGAAATTGTGACATTGACGCGTTTAAAAGATAAGAGCTTAGCGGTTTATGATTTTTATGGTCTTTATTTTTTTACTCCACAGAAATGTTAGTCATCATTATCAGCCTGAAGATGACCACTGCTAAAAATGGAGTCCCCATAGAACGCCAGTTTGACCCACTGCTTGGCTTTATGCCTCTCACAGCTCTTTACGGTTTTATCAGGTCGTCTCGGTTCTTCTGCCTAGTTGGGGATTCCAATACCCTTGTTATTCTTATTTTCATGTGCAAAACCCATCATCATCATCATCAACAGCCTGAAGAAGCCACTGCTGAACATAGGCCTCCCCCACAGAGCGCTACTTCTAGCAGCTGCTTGCCTTCTGCATCCCTCGGCTCCCCACGGTTTTCACCAGGTCGTTGGTCCACCTCGTGGGGGGCCGGCCTACGCTGCGTCTCTCGGTTCAGGGTCACCACTCGATAACCTTTCTTCTCCATCGGTTGTCAGTTCTACGAACGATGTGGGCTGCCCAATGCCATCACCCGTACAAGACCCGTGTATTCTTATTCTATACATGTAAGACCCGTGTTTATTTTAACCAACCTTTATAAGGTCGTATGTTCTGAACTGAACTAGTTTTTGAATGTATTAGACCATCCATGATTATGAACTCGATCATTCATTGGTGATCGTTGATTTTAGTGTACAAGTGGACAATACATTGACACAGTTTTCTTGTGAAATTATCATTTTTAGTCATTTGTAGTATCTACCTCTTTCTGACACTATAGGTACAGTCTTTTTTACCAATTTCAACCCGACTGTTAAATTTTAAAAATCGCTTAAATCTCATCCCTTGTGCCTGTTATTAAATGGGACAGTACATTCAGATCCCGAAATCGATATTAATAATGAACACGCGGCTGCCTCCATACTTCCTTCATTCTTTATCTCAACTACTCAACGCTTTATAGATTTTAATTCGTATATATCTATGTAGGTAAGTAAAGTATGTTTTTTAGGGTTCCGTACCTAAAGGGTAAAACGGACCCTATTACAAAGGCTCCGCTGTCCATCCGTCTGTCTGTCTGTCTGTCTGTCTGTCTGTCTCCAGGCTGTATCTCATGAACCGTGATAGTTAGACAGTTGAAATTTTCACAGATGATGTATTTCTGTTGCCGCTATAATAACAAATACTAAAATACAGACATCCCATACAATAAACGTGATTTATTTGCTCGTTTTTATAGATAATGGTACGGAAGATTACGTGCGCGAGTCCGTCTCACACTTGGCCGGTTATTTTTATAATTTATTGGCATTTGACCACTGTCTGTTGTCATTGTTAATTTGTCTTTCTTTTCACGCCTTCTTTTCTTTTCAAGTTAATACCATATGTGTAATAAATACTAATAGTGAGTCAACTCGGCGCGGCGGCTAGACGGAGCAACGATGGGGTGCGGTATGAAGGAGAGCGGAGGTCCCCTCCTGCCCGCGACGTCTGCGGTAGTACCGACCGGCTCGCTTGCGTATCGGTACGCCCGTTCAGGCGTCTCGCTTACACAGAACAAGTTGCATGCATTGTGTTCAAGCTAATCTTGCGATCCGTTAGTATACAATATACTATGGAACTATATATCTTCAAGAAAATGTGTATGTACTTATGTATCGATTTTAGCCGCATTAAAACTCTTTGTTGGTATAATACTGAATCTGTAAATTAAGAATTCTTCTATTATACGTATATTGAAAGTACTACGTGAATAGAAGAAGAATACTTCGAAGAAGAAGAATACTTCGACCTATAATTTCGTCCAAAATACGAATAACTATGTAACGAAGGTTTTCAATCAGTTTGTGTTGCCAGTGATGACTTATGGAACTGAGACACGGTCTCTTACTATTGGCCTCATTAATACCTACGCTCAAAGACGCGCAACAAGCTATGGACAGAGCTATGCTCGGTGTTTCCCTGCGAGATGAGATCCGTAAGGAGGAGATACACAGGAGAACTAAAGTGACCGATATATACGTAGCTCTTAAAATTAGCAAGTTGAAATGGCAACCCACATCGCTCGTAGAATCTGGTGAAAACTGCGGGGAGCCGATAGATACAGGCGAGTAGCCGCTCAAAGTGGCGCTCTGTGGGGGAGTCTTATGTTCAGCAGTGGGCGTCTTCAGGCTGATGATGATGATACTACGTATAACTTGTAGTAAGATATTGAGGACTTAGCTGAATCAAGATATCGTCATAAAACAGTAGTGCGGTAATGTAAAGTAAAAAAGCACGCGTCCGTAATATCTTGGGTTATTAACTTAAAAGCGGTGTGATAAGCGCCACTGTACGAGCAACTGTGATGAAAAATAAATTATTACGAAACAAAAATTACGATCTAAGAAAATGTTTTTCTGACAACCCTTGCTTATTTTTAGGGACTAGACGTCGAGAGTGTGCCGTGTGGTCCCGGTTACGAATAGGACCACCCCATCTCTTCCCGTGGGTGCCGTAGAAGGCGGCTAAGGGAATATCCAGGGAATGGGTCGCAGCGTTCCCCTCGGTCTTGGTGATAATCAATCCTCACCTACTGCGAATCACCAAGCCGCCTGCCAAGCGTGGTGATTATGGCACCCCCCCCCCCCCTAATGACAAGCACAAATAAAAACGGCCCCCAGTCCCCGGCAGCTCTGCTATCCCGTGGCTACGGTAGCGGCCACGGTAACGGCAGGGCAAGGGGTGCGAAGAATCCCCGGCAGACGCCCGGCTACCAACCCCAATGACGACCCCTGGCCCTGGCAACACATAACGTGCGCACACTGAAGGCTGACGAAAGGATGGTCGAGCTAGAGGCGGAGATGGGTAAGTTACGCTGGGATGTAATGGGATTGTCAGAAGTCCGAAGACAGGGACAGGACACGATAATCCTAAATTCCGGTAACTTATTCATCTACCGGGAGGGAGACCAACTCTCCCAAGGGGGTGTCGGGTTTCTCGTCCGCAAGTCTCTCGTCAACAACGTGGTCAAAGTCGACAGTGTGGCGGCCAGGGTAGCGTACCTGGTACTCCGAATAACCAACAGTTATACACCTCGACACGTAAGCCCGCTACTAACACAGCTCAGGACATCAGAGCCAAGTTAGTCCGACACTATACCGAAGATATCCCGGACGTCAGCCTGTACGAGATTAGAATGGCCCTCAAACAGCTTAAAAACAACAAGGCACCAGGTGAAGATGGAATTACGACCGAACTTCTGAGAGCGGGTGGTAGACCGGTACTTTTAGTCCTCCAGAAGTTATTTAATTCTGTCATCCTTGAAGGTACAACGCCAGAGGCATGGCACAAGAGCGTGGTGGTGCTCTTCTTCAAAAAAGGCGATAACACCTTATTGAAGAACTATAGGCCCATCTCGCTCTTGAGTCATGTGTATAAGCTGTTTTCGAGAGTCATTACGAATCGTCTCGCACGCAGGTTTGATGACTTCCAGCCTCCCGAACAAGCCGGTTTCCGAAAAGGCTTTAGCACCATAGACCACATCCATACGCTGCGCCAGATTATACAGAAGACCGAAGAGTATAATCGGCCGTTATGCCTAGCGTTTGTGGACTATGAGAAAGCCTTCGATTCAATCGAGACTTGGGCGGTGCTGCAGTCCTTGCAGCGATGCCAAATTGACTATAGGTATATCGAAGTGTTGAAGTGTTTGTACAGTAAGGCCACTATGTCAGTCCGACTACAGGACCAGAGTACGGAACAAATTCCATTGCAAAGAGGCGTGAGACAGGGAGACGTTATTTCTCCGAAACTGTTCACAAACGCATTGGAGGATGTTTTCAAGCTCTTGGAGTGGAAAAGATCTGGCATCAACATAAATGGCGAGTACATCACTAACCTTCGTTTTGCCGATGATATAGTCATAATGGCGGAGTCGCTCGAGGACCTTAGCACCATGCTCAACGACCTCAGTAGAGTCTCCCAGCAGGTTGGTCTTAAGATGAATATGGACAAGACAAAGATCATGTCTAATGCTCATGTTCCACCTATACCGGTAATTGTTGGGAACGATACTCTCGAAGTTGTCGACAAGTATGTCTACCTAGGACAGATTGTCCAATTAGGTAGGTCCAACTTCGACAAAGAGGTGGCGCGAAGAATCCAACTCGGCTGGGCAGCGTTCGGGAAGCTTCGTCCTATCTTTTCGTCCAAAATACCGCAGAGCCTGAAAACGAAAGTTTTCAATCAGTGTGTGTTGCCAGTGATGACTTATGGAACTGAGACATGGTCTCTTACTGTTGGCCTCATTAGTAAGCTCAAAGTCGCGCAGCGAGCTATGGAGCGAGCTATGCTCGGTGTTTCCCTGCGAGATAAGCTCCGGAACGAGGAGATCCGCAGGAGAACTAAAGTGACCGATATAGCTCTTAGAGTTAGTAAGTTGAAGTGGCAATGGGCAGGCCACATCGCTCGTAGAACTGACAACCGATGGGGAAGAGAGGTTCTCGAGTGGCGACCACGAACCGGAAGACGCAGCGTAGGCCGGCCCCCCACTCGGTGGACCGACGATCTGGTGAAAGCCGCAGGGAGCCGATGGATGCAGGAGGCGAGCAGCCGCTCAAGGTGGCGTGCTCTGGGGGAGGCCTATGTTCAGCAGTGGACGTCTTCAGGCTGTTAATGATGATGATGAGACGTCGAGAGGTCTTGTAGGTATTTTGCGGTATAACAAAGGAGTTGACCCACTATTAGTATTTATTACACATATGTTAATACTAATATAATATAATAATATAATATACGTGTCACAGTGAGTTCTGAGCCTTTCTTCATGAAATAAATAGGATAAATGCTTACTGAAAATTCGTTTGGATTTTGTTATTTCCTTTACAGTTTTTTTTTGCAGTGGGTCCGTGTTTTTGTTGTTTTAACAATGCCAATGAGGTTTTTTTTTATAAAATGTCATACGTTCAGCATCTCACATAATTTACTACCTAAGTACTTACGCACTGCAACATGTGAACTGTATACAGTAACTTTAAATCTAGAGACCTTTGAGTATTCAACTAACGCAGCACTAGAAAAGCGACGATGTCCGAACCAAAACTCCACATCAATTACCCAACACAATGGAGGACCATTTAGAAAATTCCCAAAAATCCCCACACCGCATTAATTTCGCTACACCGCCCACGGTCGTTCCGCAGAACGGCACAACTGCAAAACTACAATAAATCAATTTTATACAAAACTACGTAATATACAATCACACTCGTCCGTGCTTCGACCGACAGGATTTGCATTAGTGATTGCATTAATCATTTCCTCATACAATCCGGGTAATAAAAGCCATAAAACTTTGTATGGGATGCCATTAATTGTCATTGACAGCTGACAGCTATAGGGGATGATTGACAAATGTCAGGCGAGCGCTCGCGCTTGAAAGAACTCGCTTTCATTTGGGCTTCTGTTGTAGTTTTTTTAATCTTGAAATGATGGTGAAGTGACTGGCAATTTTTGTTGTTTTTTATCTCTTTTCTATACAATGAAATAGTTTTTGAGTTGGTATTTCAATGCGTCAGTGTCGGTGGATCGTTAGGTGTGCGTTCGGCTTGATGTGTCATTTATTTACTTCTTGTGACGTGTCTTACTTAGACAATAATAGTAAATTAAAATTATAAATGACTTTGCGTTATTGACAGGATAGTTTATGCTTGACGAAAGACTAAATATCTTATTTTTTTCACAGTGTTAATTGGATTTTTTAAGGGCTTATGCTAGGCTAAGCCAAAGCCTCAGAATAAATATATGGTACAAGGCCAAAGCGGGGATGAGTCGGGGGGCCGAGCGGCAGGGGCGTTCTAAGTTAGAATGGTTCCAACGCGCAATAATTTAGGTAATTTTTTGTTACACTGAATATAATAGGTATTTTAAAAATCCACTATACATAAGCCCTCCATTATATTTAGTTCAACTAGTAAACAAAGTTTTATGACTTTATTCAAAGTATTCATTGAATAATCACGGTTTATTTGTACGGTTTGAAGGTAACTTTGTAATTTTTTTCTATCCAGAAAAGTTTATTATTTCGTGTTTTCACTATACATAAGCCTTAGTATTAGTCCTGAACTTTACTATATATTAATTTCAGTCATTGTTGCAATATTGTTGACAGCGCACGGCCTCATGCTAAGCCATTTTAAGCATTTTGGCGTTGTATAGACTCTTAAGAGTACCTTTAAAGCAAGTTTTGTTGCTGACTGTATACTATACACATCATGCACGACTTAGAAAAAACGTGTTATTTTGTTTAAAATTAATTAAATTAGTGTAACTTGTAAAAATACATTAAAGAAGCAATCAGTTTACATTCAAAATGTATTTGCATTTTTTATTTCAACATTTAACTTCTTTTTTGTCTTACAATTGAATGTAAATATAACACACAAAACTCAGTTATCGATAAAACATTTCATAGCTAAAAATAAAAGAGACGTAAGTACAATAGTGACGTATCATTCAATAGCCGAGTGACTGACGCCCGTCAGCGATAACACCGTAACTGACAATTGACGAAGGATCATCGATTGGAGATTGCAGATACTGTCTTCTGCCACGTGATAGACGCGAAAAGAGATAATATGACTTGTTTTTATTTAATTTTAGAAATGGATTGTCATTCAGTTTTACTAAATTTTGGGGTTCCGTACCTATTTTAAAATAGGAACCTTTTTATCATGGATCACTTGTTGGTGTGCTCTGAGTCAGAGCCTCTGACACACTGTCTTTCAAAAACAGAGAAAAGGTGCTCTGAAAACCTTAAGGTAATAAATTGACAGCCTTTGTGGTGTGGTCTAGGCATGGAAATGATTGGTACTTTAAAATCATTGTCATTTCATCATATGATTTATTTTTATCACTGTGTTTTTACCTGCGACTTTTCACAGCCTGTGATTTTTCATATGCCTAATGAATTCATGATCAATGGTTATTGGCTGTGCTTTATGAAATGGAACAGAGATGTGATTTAGGAGCAACCTAGTGAAGTTGCGACCTGCTACAAATGATTACTAAGTAAACTAACGCTACTCTCTTAAGTTAAACAAGATCAAAGTTCACCGCTACACCATAACGTTAATAAAATTATACTCTTTAGGTCTCAGTTTGTTTACTGAAGCATAAATAAAATTATATGTTTTGATATTCACCGCTTATGCTACTCTCGTATTATGAAATGCGAAGCCACGATTCAATTAAGTGTGATTATCACACTTTGATTTGTAGCAGAGTGATTTATGAAACATAAAATCATATGATTTTTCACCTGCTCCTTGTGATGTGCTCCATGCCTAGTGTGGTCGTTGGGCAGGTTGGCTCAGAAACAGTATTTTGCACAGGAAAAAAGCGTAAGTACCTACTTGTTCTGTTTCTGGGTGTTGTGGGATTATTTATGGTCCTCGTAGTTCTTGGGTCCCTAGAAAAACTATTATTATTCACTCATTTATTGTTTTTTCTTAGATTTAAGTTTTTCTATAATATTCATATAAAAATAAATTACAAAAATATTATAAAAAACCTTAAACCTAGAGTGCCGCCGGCAGCGGGGCAGGACCCAAGCTACCGGTGGTTAGGGCTGCAGAGTGAGGAACCTCCTGACAATACGTGCCGTGTCAAGGAGTACTGCCTTCTGAATCTGACCCTTGATCCTACCGTCTAGCGAGAGCCTCTCGAGGTGTTGGTCGAGGCTCTTCGCTTTAAGGCCGTTCGCCTATTATTATTATAATTATTAATTTCTAGCTAGAATCTAATGCTACAAGAAGTTATTCATTTAAAAAAGAAACGTACCAGACCCTCAAGCCACGAATTCTACTCACCCCTTGTACTCTTACTATAGTTCTAATAAACATTATTATATGGAAACAGCCAGCGCTAACTATCAACAACACAGTATAAAATTCAATGAAATTTAATTCTGGCCTTGAAATTACAAAAACACTTTGCATCGCCATTCCATGTCTCTCCTTTCACAATCCCTTCAGTATAAAACAAAACAAAACCATCCCTTCAATCTAGGCCAATGCACATAGTCCCAAAAAATCCGCTCCATAAACCCGAACAGGCGGTTAGAACCGGTTTCCCGTCCCTAATCTACCATATTTGGCCTATTACTACCCCCGCGCCATTGATTTGTCGGTTATGAATCAACCCCCTGATGTATCGGCCTGATAATGAATCTAGCTGTATTTTTGCCGGCGTGTGATGGAAATATCCCCTATTTCTGGGGGGTGGGTGGTAAGTTATGGTGCTTGGTGATGGCGGACGTTATTTAGTGCTTCTTGGGGTGGTGAGGGTGTTATGTCGGTGTACGTGTTGTACTCGTGGAGTGATGGGTGGACGGGCGTTATTGGGCGTGTTGTTTTACCTTCTTTTCAAGTTTTTTATTTTTAAATTACGTGATCTATTTATATTATGCTTATACTGGTGTGAAATGTAGGTACCTTTCATATATTGTGTCCATTAAAATACTCCATTATAAAATATTGTTAGCTAATAAAAAAATTGGCAAAAAAACGAGAAACATAACTTCTTGTTGTTTCTTCTTTACAGGTGTAGTCAAAGGTCCGGATCGAAGTTTTCTATTCTTCGTTGTACCGGATTGCTTGCACCAGTAGTGGGGAAGAATATTTCTTTTTTGCAATCCCATTTAATTTTATTATAATAGGTATTGCTATAATCGTCATTAGGTAGTTTGTAATTTTATATTTACACGATCTTATTCCTCCATCTCCTTTCTTTCACCGGACATCAAGGCGCACAAAAACACGGCACTCATATATGGTTGAAATTCCATCAACCCGCACTAAGCGTTTTGCTATGCACTTTATAGTACAAAGAGCCAATGAGTAAAACGTCTTGCCGGCGTCCTTGTTTCCAGTTAACTATGATCAAGGAATCTTCAAGTCGACAGTAAACAGGTATCTCTTGTGCATCATCGTAGACTGCGTCATCACTTTCCATCAGGTGAGACAGTGGTCAAACGCTTTGCCTATAAACTATAAAAAATATGCTTAGAACTAGCACAGAGCAGAAAAGATGACGCTCATCATGAGATCAGGTCACAAAGTCTCATTTGCCCAGTAATTTCACTAGCTACAGTGCCACTCAAGCAGGAACATAGTAATAGCACAAAACAGTGGTACCTAACTAGACGAACTCTTGATCAAAAATCCTACCATCGAGTAAAATACTTCATAGACTGGTTCAATACAATATGCCTCCCTTGCTACCAACGTCTTACACCTATTTGTCACTTTTAAACATAACTTTTTTCAATAACAACCCCGATCAAAGCCGGGACAATGATGACTATTAATTTACCAATAAAGCCGCATTATTCGGGTAATTTTTCACCCCTACAGGGCGACATTTGTCCGGGTGCGTCACCGTGGACATTTGTCACTTGTCACTGAGTGACGAAAGTACCTACCTTAGAGTAAGTGTGATTCTTGGTTCAGACTGTTGTTTTTTTTGACCGACTTTAAAAAGGGAATGGATTCTTAATTCGAAACTTTTGTTTTGTATGGGATACCGTCTGTACTAATAATTTCATTATTCATAATTTCATTTCACATACCTCATTTTTAATAATGATGAAATTTATAATGGTGGTTATTTATAAATAACTTTGTTCATAATAGTTACTTTTTATATTGATCTTTTCTTATACAATTTATTCAAATAATGTTTAAATTTATTAAAAATTATGTTATAATGTTAATGTTAAGAATTTTTTTATCATACTTTTTTTTATTATAAATTTCATTACTTATAATTTCATAATAATCAGCATTCATAATTGTATTGTTCATAATGACTTTTTCATATTTTTTAGTTAACATAATAATAATTTTGAGGTAGTTAAATCATTATATACATATGCATGTATACCCTAAAGATACTAAGATACTAGTCTAAGGCAAAGTCATAAATAGGTGCGACGACGAGCGAAGCGAGGAGGAGCGTTAGGTTAACTGTGACCACACGACGCACGAGCCGAGCGAGCGAAGCGAAGCGTAGCGAGCGTGCCGCGGCAGCGGCCGGCGAAGTGCCAGAAGTCACTTATCCTTATATTAAAAAATTACAGAAACCATCTATATTAAGTTTCAGGTTACCGTTATTTGATTTAAATATTTTACACGTGTTTTTATTAGACATTTCAAGTTATTTATTAAAATAATGCACAAAGTTCACCAACAACACCAAAATCAACATAACATGAGAAAATATAAGTTATTTTACAATTACCCACAGTCCACACGTTAATTTTGTTTGTTTTGACTGGATGAAGTGCCTGCATAGATTGAAGAGCAAATTGGCTTGCCGTACTACGTTTTTATAACTGATTAGGATATATATAACAATCAACAGTTCCAGTCACATTAATTTACAGTATTATTGATATTTTGTTTTATGCTTAAAGTTAGTTATGGTAAAAGAACATTATAAATTTGTACTGTTATGTTATATACGCCTTATGAGTTTCATTCTTATAAATTTGGATTATTATTAATTTTGATTTATAATAAAGAAAATTAGATGTAGTGAAAGTATAATAAATCACATTATGTGAAATGATGATTATAAGTAACATTTTTATTTGTAACAAAATTATGACAAACGATTTTATGAGTTTCGACAGTGAACCGTTTTGTATACTTGTAAGTAGAAGTTTTAATTGGTTAGAATAAAGATTCAAATAATTTTGTAATAGCAGATACGCTATTTTAAACCGACTTCAAAAATTGGGTTTTAATTCGTTTTTTCAATGTTTGTTGCTTCATATCTCCGTCGTTTATACTTATACTGATTTGATTCATATTTTTTTATTTGAAATGATATACCTACTACACAATTTAAGATTGATCCCATAGAAGTTTGATCGAAATCGGTTCAGAATCAGGAGTTTAGTTGTAGAATCAAATTTTTGTTGTTAACCACAATCTGTACCACAGATAATATAATACTATACTAGTACCTGTACTGTTGTACTGCTGGGCAAAGGTTTCTCCCATATCTTTCTAGATATCTTGGTCCCCCGCAACCTCGGACCACTGACTCTTGAAAGGCGTCGAGGATGCGTCGAGGTCATCACGCCATCTCTTTCGGGGTACGCCTCGACGAAGGCGTCGCCCGTCTTCAGTTAACCACTACGTTATGATCCTTGCCTTGATCCTTGAAATTAAATTAACTGAAAAATAATATGTCATCTTTTTTTTTTTTTTTTATGTGATTAAATGACGTGACGAGCAAGTCGTTCACCTGATGTTAAGTGACACGGCCGCCCATAACAGTTGCAGTGTCACCCGGAACTTTAAAACAATAAAGTTTCGCGTGACACTGCACTGCGCACGTCATCCTGAGACATCACCCAGTCCAGTAATCAGATTACTAGACTGAGTGATCAGATCATAAAGTCTCATTTGCCCAGTAATTTCACTAGCTACAATGCCCTTCAAACCGGAACACAGCAGTGCTTGCACACTACTGCTTGGCGGCAGAATAACTGGCAAAGCGGTGGTACCTACCTAGACGAACTTTGCAGAAAAGTCCTACCACCTAGTAAGTCCTAGTAAGTCATCTGTACTTTCGGTATGAAATTAAGGTGATTCAAGTCAATTTTACTATAGGTACAAAATATATAATAATATGTATGTACATACATACACACGAGAATTTAAATCAAATAAAAATAATACCAAAATTGAACCATCACGGTCATCATGCTACAAGCTCACCCTAGCTACATATTTAGGGTTCCGCACTAAAGTTATTAAAACCATAAAATATCATTTTTATAGTTCTGTATGAAACGCGGTTGACTGGCACACGGGGCATAATAAAATGAAATGAAACAATCCTATGATTTATTTTATACCTGTGGACCGTTTTATGCATCGGCGCTTCGGATTAATTAACTTTTTTGGTAGTTTATGAGTTTTATGGCAATTTATGTGACGTTTTGCCTTTCTGGGATATTGAGGTTTCGTTGTTTTTGAAGTTTGCTTGTATCCGAGGAACACAATTAAGACAAGGGTTTGATAAATTAGTTACAAATATGAGGAATTGATGATTCATAAATTCTATAACGAAGCCGGCTCATTCCTCAAAAATCTGAAGACAGCCGATGATCAACAGACAACCAATGAGGGTTCCGTATTTTTAAGTTGACATAAGTTAAACTTTAAAAAACGTACGAGAAACCGGGGGTTAGCCTTGCTGCTAAGCATAGTAGACATGATATCACTTATCACGGTATTGTAAAGCATACAAAGGGTTAGATAGGTAGATGCGGGTCCCCATCCCGCTCATGATTCAATTTTTTTTATAAAATTTCGTTTAAATTTAACTTAAATCTATTACTGATAGCTATATCTCGTATTCATATCTTCGTTTTGTAATGACAATTTTTTAATATCTAGATTATGGATCGATTCACATATCTCTATCAACGTGAAAGTCAATGGAATGTGAACCAACACAACAACAAACAACAACAACAATAATAGCATCTAAATCTAATAATTAGAGACTTTATATAAACCTGACATAGTAGAGTATGACGCGCTCAACCAATCAGCGAACATTATTTATTCCAGCTAAAGTGACATGACGCTATCTGGACTATGTTATGTATATAATTATACCTATCCCGATGCCCTGGGCCCTGTAATACGCAGCCTTCGATAACATTAACATTGTATGATGATGACCACGAGATTATCTAAATATTTATTCTGCACAATGGAAAAATAAATCACCAATTGCAAACTTGGTGATGATTATTTCAGTATTGTAGCTACGATAGTGACAGTTTGTCACCATAAATATGATATAGCCTGAATATTTACTCCGTGGGGACCGGGAGCTCATCGTGTTTTCCAAAGTCTATCAGATCGCCTGGTCGATGCAATGCGTGACCAAAATACGAGCACTTATTTGGCCCAACGCATCAGCATTGCGATTCAACGTGGCAATGCTGCCAGCATGTTGGGTACGCTACCTACCGGTAGTGGGCTAGGGCACTTGGACTGTCTATAGGCCATCGCGGCTATAATACAGTCCATAAGTGTTCTTTGTAGTAGGTAGTGTAGCTAGTTTAGTTTAGTTTTCATTGTTGTAGTAGTTAGCTTGAGTAATAGAGGCACATTGCCCGTTAAAAAAAAATACTGCTTTGTAAGAAAATTAGTCGCCGACGTCAATAACTTCAGGTTCAAAGTTTCAGTACCACTACGACAACGACGCAATGAGCGATGGTCAGTCGACATGAATATGTGCAATGATGGGCGTGTTATTCAAACCAGCCCCTTATTGTGTAACTCAATCGTAATCGATGAATGGGCTTCATTTGGTAATTTCCGGTTGTGTAAAATCCGCATCCATCGGTATTATGGTCCCGTAGGCGGAGAACTGAATAGACAAAACATTGATTATAACTATAATAATGAGAAAAAGTGAGAATATACGAATGGATGGAGATGAAATGACGAAAGGAAGCCCATTCATCGATTACGATTGGCTTAGACGGTAGCCCCGCAGATTTAATGATAAACTAATTGACATTAGTGGTGACTAAGCTGGTTTGCTTATGGTAGAGGTTTAATGGTAGGGCACACTTTAGTGCCCGCCTAGGTAGATAGGCTCCAAAATGTACCTTACCATCAACAATCCATCATACTGGCAACAAAATTCAACATAATTATTTTGGTAGCTGCTTTCAGGAAGAAAGGTACGTCTATTAGGTATTCTCATCGTGGAATCTATAATAGGTATTTTAGGTGTTTGCGTCGTGATTTTTGTTTGTGTGGAAGTCGATACTGTTAGGATTGTATCGTTGTATCGTTGTTGTATCGGGACGTTGATAGTAAGGAATTACAAGACCAAATGCGGGTAGTTAGTGACAACGCCCGCGCGCCCGGCCTGCACGATATACTGACACTCTACTCCACTCGTAACCACGGGCAATGTAACTTGGTCGAAATGTCGACGTCGATCAAAATAATGTTTTCATACAAATTCTGTGTGCTAATAGATCCGTTTTTACTTTTTTAAACGATACTACGAGTACGAGATCTAACTCGGCTTCGCAATCTTACGGCACCGGGTTAGAGCTTCGGCCCAGCACCAATGACTTATCTAGTAAGTTATGTGCAGTTTTCGATTTCATCGCTCCGTGCCTCGGAGAGCACGTTAAGCCGTCGGTCCCGGTTGTCATAAGAACATCGCAAGAACTATAGCAATCGTTACGGGTAGTCAGACGCCTGATAGAATCTGAGGCCTGGTCTAACCATCCCTGTTACTGGTTCCTTATGGGTTGCGAGGTCAGATGGCAGTCGCTCGTGTAATTGTGGTAGCTCGCCGCTGCAGGTTAGATTGGGAGCCGACCCCAATAACACATGGGAAAAGGCAAAGTGGATGATGACTCGAAAGAGATCTTTTTTTTATTCCCAAAAATTTTAAACTTATTTACCTAAAATTTTTATCTACGATCAAATTATTTACTCGGCATGCACCCACAGCTCGCGTTCCATCCAAATTGGTTATCATATTGAAAGAAAGACGCGTTAATATTTAATAAATATATTTTCGTTGCATAGTAGTCGCTATTAATCACAGTGTTGAATGTAATTAATAAAATTTATGTGTTAACATAAATTTTATGTTGTTGATATTATGTGATACACGAATACCTACGTGGGTGAGGTCACCGTGCTGAATCGTTTGGTTTAGTACGGACTGCGGAAGTATTGAAGAAAGTTAAGCGCTCGACTGTTATTCGCACGACAGTGGTGCACTTTTAATTGTTTATCTATTTATAAGTAAATTATTGGCATCATCATTGACAGATCGGTAAAGTTAAGCAACGTTCGCTGCGGTCACTAATCTGATGGGTGACCGCTACAGCAAAACGTAGTATTTACAACTGAGTGCTACCTTGCTTCGGAGGGCACGTTAAACCGTCGGTCCCGGCTGTTGTCGTAAGACAATAGTCGTTAAGCCAAGTCAGAAGCCTTTGGGCGGCCTAAAAATTCTGACACCAGGGCTGACCAGTGACCACTCGCCTACACGAGAAGAAAAAGAAGAAGTGGCCTCAACGCCTATATACTTATCATTGTTTTTTTTCATAAAGGTAAATGTAGGTAAGTACCTACGCATGCGCATGTAATTTAAGTTATAACCTTTTTACTGTTTCCTGAAATAAAAGTTATTTATGGATTAAAAACGACACGAGCCGAGCGAACAACGCCATGACGTGACGAGCTAGTCGTTCACCTGATGTTAAGCGTCACTGTCGCCCACAGTTGCTATACCACTTGGAACTCTACAATACAACTAATCAGCCTGGGATGTCTGAAAGAAGTCGCTACGACTGTATTTGAATATAATGCGAAAATAGTTATTTTTCCATCAACTTATTTATGAACTGTGAATAATTTTATAGATCACGTTTAAATTCTATAATTGATAACCTACTATTAATAGGCATTTAAATAAATACTTTTAATTGCTTCGTAGCATATCGTAGCATGCAATTGTTTCGTAGCGTATCGTAGCATGTGTAGACTGTCGGCCGGCCCATCAGCTGATTCGCTAAGTTGCATTTGACTGGCCTAATAGCTCAGTTGG
Organism: Ennomos quercinarius; assembly: GCA_910589525.2. Taxonomy (NCBI): domain Eukaryota; kingdom Metazoa; phylum Arthropoda; class Insecta; order Lepidoptera; family Geometridae; genus Ennomos; species Ennomos quercinarius. The sequence continues at coordinate 18,447,330 of OU342492.1, read as the reverse complement.
TAGTAGCTCTGCCTTCTCAACTCTGCCTTCGGTTGTCCTTTCCTACCCAAGACAAACATTTGTGTGATGAACATAGATGTTTGTTCTGTGTCTCTGTGTTATATTATATTGTATGTATGCATTTACAAACAAAATGTATTTAAGTATTGTATCAGTTATCTGGTTCCCATAGTACAAGCTTTGCTTAGTTTGGGGCTAGATGGTGCTGTGTGAAACGTCCACACATATTTATTTATTTAAAAATATGACAGCTTTGGCGCTCTGGGATTCGGAAGGTAAATCACAATGTCACGTTGTCAGTAACCACATAAGTGATACTTCCTGTAATCAACCTTACTAGGTTTGAAATAGGAGTGATTTTTTTCTTCTAGCTAGAACATCAGTAACCTAATTTAGTTTTGAAGTGGCATGAACAAAGTTTTTAGGCATTTTGCTTTGTAGGCAGTCTGATCATAAAGGAGTATTTCTCATATAATATCTACAATTATGTCTTATGTGTTTTTATGTTAATGAATGACGTGACGAGCTAGTCGTTCGCCTGATGTTAAGCGTCACGGCTGCCCATAATAGATTGCAGTATCACTTGGAACTATAAATTAATATAGTTTTGCGTGACACTGCACTGCGCACGTCATCCTGAGACTTCCCACGGTATAGTAATAAGATTACTAGACTGTGTGATCAGATCATAAAGTCTCATTTTCCCAGTAGTTTCACTAGCTACAATACAATTTGTATCATTAAGATTTAGGTAAAGTTTATGTAGTGGGTTTATTGATGTCGCATTGAATTTGATTTTTGTATATAATATACAACCTACCTGTATTCCTATGTATTATGTTTAGTGTATATATGTTTTCCATTAACCTTTCTGCCTTTTCGATGTATAGAATTTTTTTTATAAATCGCTGGGCTTAGGGTTCCAATTTGGAATGGTCGTCTTGCAAAGCAAAACTGCGGCCACTAGAAACAGAAAAAGATATTCTAAATAGATCTTAAAATGACTTTCCAAAATACAACACCAAACTTTCTTTAATTACAAAATGTATGCAAACAATACACTCATGATCGTACACTTAATAAATCCAAAAATTATCTCACATGACGCACTCCTTTACAGATACGGGTGACATATTTACGACGACGGTTTAGGACATAAAACTAATCCCTACGACGATGAGGGGCCTTCGGGGGACAAGCCCGGAGCAGGGGGACAAGGGGGACAAGGAGGGACCTTTATTTCTAACATTCGTCACATAGTAGCAGTAAATTATCATACTCCGCTATGATATGACGTGGGCCGCCCATTAAAACGCTTTTGATTTAGATGGGGCCATAAAATTGATTTATGCCTTCACGCCAACAAACCCGTAGTACTGAAGCAACTATTATATTAACATTTTCGTGGATAACCTTTTTGATTTTGCAACGTAATACGTTAACCACCTGATTAGTGAAATTTAAGCTCTGTGCCCCAAGCTTCACAGTTCAAATTCGTATGCGACCACGAAAACAAATTAAGACTTTTTTAATTGAAAAAACTTATTCACTTGTGTAGTTGCATGCGTTTATAAAAACATCCAATATGAGCTTTAGTTGTTAGTTGACAAGGTATAGAATTGTTTGTGTTTTTCGCGCGATCAGGGCATTGTTTTTGGATATCGGCTCCTGTAATTTCGACTATTTTATGACGCTGTACTTGGGTATAATATGTTTCGTTAAGTTAGATGACAGCCGGGCCATATTATGAGGGTGATTTTGTTATTGTATCGCTTTTTGCGATCTAGATTGGTCGACAACTGATGGCCTGCGGATGCGCGTGTTTATTTACGAAAATTGTTGAAATAAGCTCACATGGGGGTAGTTTGATAGTTGGACCGGAGGTTGAATGATAATACTTTATAATCTATTTACTAAATGCAAGCCTATCTAGTATATAAAAAACACTATGGCTTCGTAGCACTCGTAGCACAGTTTATAGGTACGCTTAGTTCAGTCTAGAAGAAGATTGTTATATTTAGCAACTTGGAATGACAATGGGCAGGCCACATCACTTGCAGAATTGACAACGGACGGGGAAGTAAAGTTCTTGAATGGTGACCACGCAAAAAAACGCATCTTAGGCGTACTAGGTGGACCGACGGTCCAGGCAAAGTAGCTTGAAAAGCAGCTGATTAAAGTAGTGCTCATGGGGGAGAAAACGTTACGCAGAAAAGGGAATAGGTCGGGGAATTGGAAAACTATACCGGCATTATTTTATTCTACGATCAGGCGATATTCTTATCATTAATAGACGAGATAGACAAGTGTCTCTGAGACATCATGAAAATGATGTTTTTTTTTCTTTGTTGAGTAACGCGTGCCTGGTCACCTATACCTACTTACCAGGGTGCAGAGTACTCCAAGTAAAATAATCAATATGGGTACGCGGTAAAACACTTATTGAATATATGCGCGTAAAGACGCGGTTGGTGGTAGAGAGACGACTGAGGAGGGCAGGGGTGGTGCGGCCAACTCTGCGCCCCCACATTCTTTTATTCTTAGATTGTTTGCTTTTTTGGTAAATTCACATTTAATTTTCATTTCATAAACATTTTGATTGTTAGGTATTTATTTCTCTGCAGGAATTGCATTAACAAATCTTATATGGTATCGAAAAGCTTAATTTACAACTCAGCGCTAGATATACCAAGAGTAGAGAAGGGAGAGTCGCAACAAGAAAAGAAATGCATATTCGTCAATAAAACTTGAGAACATTATTTATCTATTTTACGACTTACATCAGTCCGGATTGGTGACGCAAGTCCCATGAGACAGGACCATAAACCAGGTGTCACTTGATTGGAGGCACCGCTCTAAATCCACCATTTTATTGTCCCTGGACTTTATGTCCCCATAAAAATCTGAGGTGACAATTGCTCCAAAAAAATTTACATCGCCACAAATTAGGTGGCACGTATGTGCTTTGTCGGTTAGATTTTGTAATGCTGTAAAATTTTGATGTGAGATCTATTTGGGAACGCGTGTTTATAAGGAAAATACTTTTTTTTAATACCAAATTGTCAAATAAATGTTACCATTAAAAGATTTTCTCTTGAGTGACTGACTGGCGGATAACGTACAGTCTAAACTGCTAGGCGTTAGAGACGATATTTAGAGGGTCATCATCATCATCATCATCATCAACATCCTAAAAAACACACGCCTCTACAGAACACCACTTTGAGCGGCTGTTGCCTCCTGTATCCATCGGTTTCCCGCGGTTTGTCCAGATCATAGGTTTAACTAGTGGGGCCTACGCTGCGTCTTCCAGTTCATGGTCGCCACTCGAGAACCATTTTCCCCCATCAGTTGTCAGTTCTACGCGCAAAATTTAGAGAGTGCCGCCTTTTATTGGGAAGTACTAAGAAATGGGTTTTTAAAACTTCAACCCCTAAAAGGGTCAAAGAAGGGGTTAATGAAACAAAATAGCCAAATTGCTGAAACAATATGCTGATGCTCACGCAGTATGCTTAAGCAAGCCTAATAGTTTACACACCAGACCCTAGCCTATAAACTAGGTATAGACAAAAAAATGTAATTTCGACAAAACATACTTACGGAGTAATAATTAAACTAATAAGTTAAGTACGTTTTATTACTGCGGTACTTACCTATGAATTTTGTAAATGGACAGTTACTTTTTTACTAAAGACAGGCAGCAACGTATCATTTCCTACTCCTTACACTCAAAAAGTTTTCTTGTGGTGTTCAGGCGAGCTGGACACATATCGCTAAAGTGCATCTTTTACAAAACTGAAGGCTTTTTCTGTGGATAAAGACAGCTAAGAAACTTTAAATGTAAAGCAAAGTTATACTTAGCTATCCAAATTTTTTCGTGATAACTCCAAGCTGTTTTACCATCAAAAAGTATCAACATGTAAAAGTACGCGTGAACACTCGGACGTTTCGCGAAGTTCCCTTACGTCGCAAGTGGCGTCCCCTACAACATAAATCAATTTGTCAGTCCGACCTGACACGAGAGTTCACGAGACTGACTCACGCAACTTGTTTCTTTTTTCTTTCTTATTTTAACGCGCTATTTTTTAGCTGATTTATTGATTGAGAGTATTATATTGTGAATTTATTGGTTTAAATCGGGAATTGTAACAGTGTTTATTTATAAGCTAATATTTTTTCGCTGTGATAGAATTTTGTTATGGATTTCAAACTTATGATTTATTTTTAACGACCAAATGACGGCAACTAACAGTTTTAATTTATGTACCTAATACTTTTGTGCGGTAGCTTTTAGCATAAAAAATCTATATAATAATTTTAAATGTCTGATTATCAATTAAGCTTTTCTTATTTGGGATGGATATTTTCTTGTCCCGTAGAATAGGGTTAAGCACGATTCCTATTTCTTTCATATACTTGCCATCATTCACATTCAGTTACCAATGTAGCTGCCAACGGAGGCGTAGTGAGACACCTCCTTTAGCCTGCATAATATATTTTTATTATTATCCAAGCATCAGGTAAATCGAGGAGATCCGCAGGAGAACTAAAGTGACCGATATAGCTCTTAGAATTAGTAAGTTGAAGTGGCAATGGGCAGGCCACATCGCTCGTAGAACTGACAACCGATGGGGAAGAAAGGTTCTCGAGTGGCGACCACGAACCGGAAGACGCAGCGTAGGCCGGCCCCCCTCTCGGTGGACCGACGACCTGGTGAGAGCCGCGGGGAGCCGATGGATGCAGGAGGCGAGCAGCCGCTCAAGATGGCGTGCTCTGGGGGAGGCCTATGTTCAGCAGTGGACGTCTTCAGGCTGTTAATGATGATGATGATCAGGTAAATGCTCAACGACCTGAGTGGAGTCTCCAAACAGGTTAATTTTAAGATGGACATGGACAAGACGAAAATCATGGCTAATGTCATTGTTCCACCTATACCGGTAATTGTTGGGAACGATACTCGCGAAGTTGTGTGCAAATATGTCTACTTAAGACAGATTATCCAATTAGGTAAGTCCAACTTCGAGAAAGAGTTAGCACGAAGAATCTAACTCGACTGGGCCGCGTTAAGGAAGCTACGACCTATCTTTTCGTCCAAAATACCGCAGAGCCTGAAAACGGAGGTTTTCAATCAGCGTGTGTTGCCAGTGGTGACTTATGGAGCTGAGACATGGTCTCTTACTGTTGGCCTCATTAGTAAGCTCAAAGTCGCGCAGCGAGCTGTGGAGAGAGCTATGCTCCGTTTCTCCCTGCGAGATAAGCTCCGTAATGAGGAGATCCGCAGGAGAAATAAAGTGACCGATATAGCTCTTAGAATTAGCATCTTGAAATGGCAATGGGCAGGCCACGTCGCTCGTAGAACTGATAACCGATGGGGAAGAAAGGTTCTCGAGTGGCGACCACGAACCGAAAGACGCAGCGTAGGCCAGCCCCGGCTCGGTGGACCGACGATCTGGTGAAAGCTGCGGGGACCCGATGGAGCAGGAGACGAGCAGCCGCTCAAAGTGGCGCTCTCTGAGGGAGACCTATGTTCAGCAGTGGACATCTTCAGGCTGTTGATGATGATGATGATGATGATGATATGTGAGACGTGATCCATACGCTACGGCTACGATAAGTCATCGTCGGGAAAGAGGAAGAAGCCACTCATACCCTGTAGGTACTATAGGAAACAGAGAAGCGAAGTGGAAAAAGATAATTTCCCTTATCTTTTCCCCTTTTCTTTCCCTTTTCCTTTGGACTGGGATAAGGCATAAAACTAATAAACCCGCGCGGGTCAACTAGTAAGTATTATAGGCACTAGAGCATTTAAAAAATGACGCTTCGCACAACGCGCATAGCGAAGCGTATTTTTTCTTACTTTGTGATTATAGGTATGAATTGTCCAAAATTTAAGTAAGTCGCTCTATGTGCGTCAATGATAACTTTTACAGATTAAAATGTGTTAATCATTAATCATAAATTGCGTTTTTAATACAAATTTAATCTTTCCATAAGAAACAAACAGTAGTTATCCATCATCGGATTTTATTAAGTACTTACTTTATATCATATCCAGCCACGTGTGACTACAATAATTATGATTATCGACATCAATTTTCTTTTATTTCAGTGCATCGTATCCGTTACTTAAACATAAAGCAAATCATAATTAAAAAACAGAATAAAAACAACGCATGAGTTTCAAAAAACTATTAAAAAAATAATCAATTGAAGGGAGAGGGGTTCTAAGGTTCTATCGTCCCCCAAATATCTGGCACAATACAACACGAGATAGGTACGTTTCATACTAACGTTATTTATTTATTTGCTTACATAAACTTAGTACTTCAGTATACAACTTAAAGTAACCAAAATATAACACATGTCCTCTGACTAGAGTGTTGCAATTATTTGTTAAGACAAACAGTAACTTATGACGACTAATTAAGCTAGGTACCTACTTAGGTATTCACAATAATAAGTAAGGTAATAAAATGTTTAACATATGGTGGCAGTAACTAAAGTTAACGTTACGTCGAAGCACTGCATTAGCAGTTGATTTTTTAATGAAAACTGTGCATATCAATGCATCTCAGTAAAACGCGCCAGGCTATATACCAATATTAATCACTAGTCCAGACAAAACAAAATACTTTCTTGACAAACTTCAGACTTTACCTTTAAAAAACTTGCTTCTGTCAAAAAAATATGAATTATATGATACCTTATTTTCAGCATTATTTATTCATCAAACTGATTTTCAATGGAATACCAAATTCAAAAGAGTAAAAGCTAGTCTCTTCACGCACAAAAATTTATTAAATAATAATATTTAGTTTAAAAAATTATATTATTTGATATTTTTTGTGCGCAAAGAGACCCGCTTTTATTGTTTTTGTGTACCTATGGTATTCCCTCTCCTAATTTGGTAGTAAAATTCTCAACGGGTTTTTAGTGCCGAAGAAGAAGGCCGCGCGCTAAATTAAAGTTTCGTATGTTTTGTAGTTACTATAAAACTGTTTTTATAATTAATGTATTTCGATACTTATATACCCATATTAATGGTCACAATGACGGTTTGCTTTTTAAACGAATGACGTGACGAGCTAGTCGTTTGCCTGGTATTAAGCGACATGGCCGCCCGTAACAGATTGCAGTGTCACTCGGAAGTCTAAAGTTTCGCGTGACACCGCGCACTGCGCACGTCATCCTGAGACATCACACAGTCTAAAAAAAGTTTTCTAGACTGTGCCCAATAATTTCACTAGCTACAATGCCCTTCAAAACGGGAACTCAGTAGTCCTTGCACACTATTGCTTGGCGGCAGAATAACTGGCAAAGCGGAGGTACCTACCTAGACGAACTTTGCAGAAAAGTCCTACCACCTAGTAAAAGGCTAGGTTAAAAGTATAACGTTAATTTATCCTGAATTTCGTTGTCACAATGTTGTTGGCATAATGGAACGTTTTATAAAAACTAAAATCAGGCGGCAATCCTAAGAGAAGTCCATTGATAAATTTTAAAACATGATAAAATAATAAAACATGATAATTCAAAAGGAAATTACATAATCTTTTACAAAATGGAAATTCCTAATAATATTTGTACTGATAAACAGTGAAAACCAATCCATCATCACTGATTCAATCAGTCATAGGTGATTTGTTGATTATAAATTTTAATTATTTAATTAATCAATGACAAAGAGCTGGCTTTAGGTTTTACGTGGTTGTAAAAGTATTTTTTGAGTTCACACATCAGGAGAATTGGTAGTCAAACGCTAGCCTATCAATTCTATACATAATCACACTAATATTATAAAGCTGAAAGTTTGTATGTGTGTATGTGTGTATGTGTGTATGTTTGTTACTCCTTCACGGTCGAACGGCTGGACGGATTTGGATGAATCACACTAATATTATAAAGCTGAAAGTTTGTATGTGTGTATGTGTGTATGTGTGTATGTGTGTATGTTTGTTACTCCTTCACGGTCGAACGGCTGGACGGATTTGGATGAATCACACTAATATTATAAAGCTGAAAGTTTGTATGTGTGTATGTGTGTATGTTTGTTACTCCTTCACGGTCGAACGGCAGGACGGATTTGGATGAAATTTGGAATATAGATAGCTTATGTACTGGATTAACACATAGGATACTTTTTATCCCGGAAAATTAACCCGTTCCCGTAGGAAAGCTTTGTAAACTCAACTTCGATCCAATTCGATGATATGAAGGGCAATATACGCTCTAGCACGTACCAAAAAAAACAAAATACTTTCTATCCCGAAAAAAAAAATGTTTCCTGTGGGATACCACTAATAGGTAGGTACTAAGCGTCCCGCGAGACCAAGTATGTAGCAAAGGTGACCTGTGGTAGAAACAGGTTTTTTTTCGAAGCTGCTCTGTTTGCTGGGCCGCAAGCGGCCCGCGAGAGTGGGTTTGTAGCGATAATGACCTGTGGTAAAGTTGGTGGTTTTTTTTTCGAGGATGCTCTGTTTGCTGGGCCGCAAGCGGCCCGAGAGAGTGCGTTTGTAGCGATAATGACCTGTGGTAAAGTTAGCGTTTTTTTTCGAAGTTGCACTCTTCGCTGGGCCGCAAGCGGCCCGCGAAAGTGGCTTTATAGCAATAATGACCTGTGGTAAAAGAAGTTTTTTTTATCGAGGTTGCTGTTCGCTGGGCCGCATACGACCTGCGAGAGTGAGTTTGTAGCAAAGGTGAATTATAGTAGAAGTAGGCGTTTTTTTCGTGGCTGCTCTGTTCTATCAGCGACTATTATTTCCTAAGATCTAAGCAGGTGAAGCCGCGGATAATCCTAATAATATATAAATTCAAAAGTTGTCGCGTAAGTTTGTTCCGTTGACGGTGCAAACACATTCAAATGAAATTTTAAATAGAAATAGTATATACGATGAGTTAACACATAGACGTCTTTTTATCCGCGGGTGAAACCGCGGGGCGCAGCTAGTATATAATAAAACTGTAACTTGGCCAAATCTGTACATCGAAAATTAAAAAAAAAAATTGGATTGCATTACACCTCTTACTCGATATAGAAATAGATACAATTTACAACTTTTCTGAAATTTTTGTGTGTCTGTCTGTCTGTCTGTCCCTATGAACACGCATCACGCTGGAACTACTGAACGGATTTTGCTTTGGTATGGTTATGATACTGTTTGTTTTCTAAAACAGCCAAGTGTGGGTTGCACGAAGAAACACGGTAAAACTAAATAACCCATGCGAAGCCGGGGCGGGTCAACTAGTCTAGTATAAAAAACCTTACTATAAATGCTTCCTGTCTTCTGCTATTGTGTTTTACTTATGTACACTCGGGGAATAAAAAAGTTTGTCACATTACAGTCCATTTTTGTTTTTACGAGTGTCAAAGTCTGAAAGTCTGTCGGAAGATTTTTGAACAACCTCAGTACAGTTAAAAATTTTGGGATTTAGTACATTAATGCAATTTAACAACATTCCACAAATTGAAAAAATAGGTCTTGTATTTATTTATCACCAGTAAATTACAAGCAAACAGTTAAAATATTAGCACCATCTTATACAACAGCCGCCATTTTTATTGCAAATCCTATTACTTGCAATAGGCAGTGTATATTAGATATATTTGCGACGATATTTCTCCGGTACCCTTACGTTAGCATTCTAAATGAAACGATCGCGCGATTACGCTGCGTGTTTACTCAATAATTCGATACGAGAAACTTCTTGGTGCAAGATGTAAGCGGTGGCGGGATAATTCTAAGACGGATGCGAGGGCAATGAAAAAATAATTGAAATCACAGTTTTGTTGTGTTTCAACAGTAAAATTTGTAACGTATACTACACCTGCATACATGTGTACATTACAATTTCTAGTTAGTTATTAAAAAATAAGTTATTTTAAGTAACAAATCAATTTGAATAACAATGTTGTTACAAGTGAATAAAGATGTGTTTTTTGATCCGTACTTAAGGTAACCAATGCTGACAAATCCTAACAAATTTTGACCATTGGTTACGTTAGACGTTTCATTTGCTTTTTGAATTACGACATTTAGGCATGTTGATCAAAGTTAATATCATAAAACGCTTGGATGCTAGTAACCAACTGTTATGGGCGGCCGTGTTGCTTCACATCAGGTGAACGACTAGCTCGTCACGTCATTCAATTGCATAAAAAAAAAAAAACCATTCATTGAAAAGGATGGTATTAAAGGAAGGAAGGCAGTGAGTGCTCTAATAAGCACTGATACCTAATAGTAGGTAACATAATCTTGATTTTGCAGCTCAACTAAGCTACGTGCTTTGTACCTTAATACTCAGGTATTCTTTAACTTAGACCACACCCGGGCATCGTTTGCGATCCGGCCGCGACTCGTCATTTCTCGCATTGTCGTAATCCGCTGATTTACTAGCGACATTAATCAGGTTGACGGCCGATAGGGACTAAATCACTGCCACGCACCATCTGCGAACGACAACCGCCTTAAAACAACCCAATAAAGTCCAAAATAGTATAAAAAGAGCAACCACCTTGGGTAATATTAACACTACTGCATGTTATAGCTTGTAATTCTTTTTGCGAATTTTGTGCAATTTTTTTGTTTTGTCACATGTTTTATTTGTCTAGCGCCCGGCGGCGGTGTTGCCATTGATTTATCGGACGTTTCCTGTTATGCCCGGTTTAGGGTTTGACTGCAACTTGAGATTAAAGATTTTCTACGGTGTTGAGTTTTGAGTGATATATGTCGCTGATTTATTTTTATGTGTCGGGGACAATGTCCTCTGAATACGGTTTATGGGGTGGAAAATAATATTCTCGTGAATGTAATACCATGGAACAAGGAGGAGAGGAATGCCAATACACCAAACAGCGTAGATCAGAAATATGCCAAAAACCGTTTTAAACCTAGATGGCGCTGCAAAATGAGCGGGCTATAAGTTGAGCGCAGATCAGAAATATGCCAAAAAACCGTTTGGAAAATGAACATGTCCAAAGTTTTTCATAAATATATATGTCGGGATATAAGCGGAATAGCAACATCGTGGTATGAGCAGCAAAAGCAACATCAAAACTGGTCGCAATCGGGTATTGCGTCACATTCTACCTGCAACGCCCCGCCACTGAACAAGTATAAAAGGAGTGGTCGACCGGCACTCGGGGCATTACTTTCCATAGGGTCCACTCTTCCAGTGGACGTAGCCTTCTCGATCCTCTTATCCCGGCAACGGCCCAAGCCGAGGCTCGCACCCCAGGGGTGCCCTTGTGCTAGTTGCCTCCCACTTTTGACGGTTGGGCGCCTTAAGCGCCTGCCCTCCCGCCCGGTGACGCTGTAAAGGTCGGTAGAGACCAACAGCATTAGCCCGTTCAAAAAAAAAAAAAAAAAAAAAAAAAAAAAAAAAAAGCACTCGGGGCATTCGTCGTTCGACTCTGGACGTGAACACAAGTCGTGGAAATCGTGATAGTCATTGTTACTATTTGAGTGAAATCGTTAATGATAAAATGAATAATAATTATCACCGTGAAGTTTCTTGGAGCTTCTTCTTTACGGGTGTAATCGAAGCTCCGGATCAGTTTCTATTTGATGATATATGATGAACTTGATTGAAATACAGTGATTAGTGATTTATGATTGCAGTTGCAATAACGTAACAACTCCGTCGTAGGTAATATCCTACATCAGAAGTGGGATCAGAACTTCTATCAGCCCACTGATGTTTTTTTAGATCTGAAGTATTTCCTGGTGGTGGAATGGTTGAAACCGGAAGTCCATTATTTGCCAACTTTGTCTGGCGTTGCTGCGCTGTGAATTTGAAGCTGCAATGTAAGGAGATCTTACCATGAAGAAAAATGATGCGATTTGACAAGTGAAATGGAAGCAGAAATAAAACAGGCATAGTTTCGGCATGGCATGGCTGGCTGTTTGAAGCTGGTGGAAGGGGCGGTGTCAATATGGCGGCTGCCGGGTTGGCCATGGCGGGCTGGCTCGCTGGCTGACAACACATCCGTTACACAAGTAACCAAGTAATGATGTGTGGTTGGTTGGGAACTGGTGTTTCTGCCTTGTACATGAACCATGTTGGTAAAAATGCTAAATCTGGTGAGTCGTACAATGTTGTATTTGAATTTTACTGATTTATTGTGTAGTGGAAAACCTTTGATAGCAGTCAGTTTGTTGAAGGCTGTCCGAGCTGATTGATGATGGGTGTGGCTATGTTAGTATATAGTCTGCTCTTCTTTTCGTGTAGTTAATTGGTCGGCCATGGTGTCGGTGGTTTTAGGCTGCCCAAAGGGTTCTGACTGTTTCTAGCTTCTAAATATCTAGCGACCATAGGTGGGTCCGACGGCTTAGCGTGCCTCCTGAGGCGCGATAGTAATCTGTTGCAAATGCCACTTATTGTAGTTGTCGCCAGTCCAAGTAGTGACCGCAGTGAAACGTTATTTGAATTTAGCTTTACCGATTGCTAAGAACAGCTAGTCCATTTTCTCCATAAAACGCTACAATCGTAGTCATATGATCTAACTTTTGAGATCAAGACTTGTACTCTCGTGTGCTTATATCTTTGCAGATTGACATCATCAGCAGATTGTAACAGTTGCTGTGTGGCTGCAGTGAAGGAAAGTTGCTGGTGTATGTCTGCACTGCTGTGGCTGTTACTGTATATTGGCTGCTGAGCCAAGTGGCGCACGCTGTAGAACGAACTAAATCCATAGAAGTGAAGTTGTTGGTCAGAGTTGGCCGAACGGAACATAATGATGACTTTTGTTCTCCATAAATTGATAAAGTTGATAACACATGAATCATGCGTGACGTAACATCCTTACAAGAGGCGCCATCTGTTTCCGTTTATTTGAGTTGTGCGAACAATGTGATCCTAAAGGTACTACGAGTGAAAGACTGAGATGATCCAAGTTGAAACTGGTTGAGTGGTTAAATGATGGGTGAGCGAAATCTGGTCCAGTCAATTAACTGAAGAGATGAGTTTGAAAAAATAATATAGGCACCGGCCCAGTTTTTACTGAAGAGTGAATAGTTGAACACCAAACAACCGATCAAGTTCTATAACTAAAGAGATACTGAGTGCGTATCTGAAGGGTCTATATGACCGGACCAGAAGTTGTACTTATCTGAAGGGTCTATATGACTGGACCAGATGTTGTACTTATTCGAAGGGTTAATTTTAACTGGGCCAGGCGTTGTATCTGTAGGGTCTATGATGACCGGACCAGACGTGGTAATCTGAAGGGTCAACAATGACCGGACCAAGCATTATATCTGAAGGGTCAATGATGACCGGACCAGACGTTGTAATCTGAAGGGTCAACGATGACCGGACCAGGCATTATATCTGAAGGGTCAATGATGACCAGACCAGATGTTTTATCTGAAGGGTCATAGATGACCGGACCAGATTGTATAACGTGAGACTACGCGAACGAGGACGTTCGCACGTCAGAATGGCCGTGTCGGGATATAAGCGGAATAGCAACATCGTGGTATGAGCAGCAAAAGCAACATCAAAACTGGTCGCAATCGGGTATTGCGTCACATTCTACCTGCAACGCCCCGCCACTGAACAAGTATAAAAGGAGTGGTCGACCGGCACTCGGGGCATTCGTCGTTCGACTCTGGACGTGAACACAAGTCGTGGAAATCGTGATAGTCATTGTTACTATTTGAGTGAAATCGTTAATGATAAAATGAATAATAATTATCACCGTGAAGTTTCTTGGAGCTTCTTCTTTACGGGTGTAATCGAAGCTCCGGATCAGTTTCTATTTGATGATATATGATGAACTTGATTGAAATACAGTGATTAGTGATTTATGATTGCAGTTGCAATAACGTAACAACTCCGTCGTAGGTAATATCCTACATATGCACACCCAACTCACAAATAATTACCTATGTATCGTGTGTATGTGGGGGTGTGTGTGTTGTGTGTGGACATTGTGTCTTTTCACCACATTTCAGCTGATGTTAAGTGACGATATAAGCTACGCCAGCTTTCCATAGGGTCCATTATTCCGATGAACGTATATAGTTTACTCGATCCTCTTCTCCCAGTTGCAGCCCAGGGGTACTCTAGAGCTGGTTATCTCCTACTTTTGACGGCTGGGCCTTAGGCAAGGTGATACTATAAGGTAGGCACAAAACCATGTTAAAAAATAAGAGTTACCTACTTTTGCATTGGGAACTATTTTTAAATTAATCTCCCACAGTCTAGAATATCTCCGTACAGTATATTTTTAATTCTTACGTCGGTCGGTGATATTACATCAGGGTGATGTACGCCAATGTGGAACGTTGCCATTTATTGCAACTGCCGTGGTGCTGAAGTTGAGGTCTAGTGATGAGCAATATTGGCATGAAGATGATGATGACGCAGCACATCAAACTTTTATCTGTTACTGATAACAGAGAAAAGTATATTGAGCTAACGAGTTTACTTGCACTGCGAGCAATGAAGCTTTGGCTATGTCATCACCATCAGCCTGAAGACGTCCACTGCTGAACATAAGCCCCCATAGAGCGCCACTTTTAGCGGCTGCTTTCCATTTGTATCCAACGGCTCCCCATAATTTGCCTGGTTTGAAGGTGTTAGTTAGCCAAAGGTGACAACGCATGCAGGGTTATCATGAAACTTTGATTATAGAGGAAAATTTATAATTATTTTGTACTTACTGCATATTGAAACTGTTAACCCCATACAAAGTATTTCGATCGGGTTCAATCAAGTTACGTGATCCCAAGCCTTTGTACTCTACCTACTTGGATTTCTAATACACTAAAATGTCACTCAAAATCAAAATAGTTTAGCTTCTTTTCCTGACATTGACAGTTAAGTTTATTTAACCCGTGGCTACTTAGGTAAGTTTTTTCCGCAAAAACCGTGCCGCGTAGTCAATAATTATTCATTGTGTTTTTAACACCCGCGCCAGAAGGCGGCGAGAAATTGTAAGAGGCCACTAGCGCAGCGCAGCGCCTCAGCTATGTCGTAAAAATTGTGTGCTTAAAACTATGGAGACGATTGAATGTTTTTCTTATTTGCATTAAAATTTTTGTTAGTTTTAAGAGTCTTAACGGTGATGAAATGTTCAAAACATACTTAAGAGATGTCTGATTGTAGTTGCTCATTAACTGCATACTCTGTGCACGTTTTTTGTTTATTTTGTTTTTATTTATATAACATGGATGGACAAACAAGCTGACGGCCTGCCTGATGGGAAGCAGTTAACGTCACCTAAGGACCTAGATACCAGCACCAGGGGCGCTACCGATGCGTTGCCTACCCTTTAACACCCTTATTACCCGCCTTATCAAGTGCCCCATTTTGTAACTCGGTCTTCCCATCTTAACAAATTCCAACATCTAATGTAAAAGGCAGACTCCCTGTGTCACATGCAGAGTCATAGAAGATGTGCATCATCTGTGCATCATCAATGTGTTCAAAACATCCAGATGATATTTTGGGTATTCAGGTTTTGTGATTCTTGAACAAGCCAGTTTCCTCGCTGTTTTCCTTCACCGATGTAAGTGCCAATTCTACACGTAACGAAGTCATGAAAAAGAATTTGAACCTGGGTGAGTCAGCTTGAAAGTTGCACGGGCTACCACTAAGCCACACTCACTCAACTCGTTCACCAGAACAGTCAATTCATCATCAACAGCCTGAAGATATCCACTGCTGAATATAGGCTTCCCCCAAAAAGCACCACTTTGAGTGGCTGCTTCCCTCTGGATCCATCGGCTCCTCGCGGTTCTGACCAGGTCATCGGTTCACCTAGAGGGAGGCCGGCCTACGCTGCGTCATCCGGTTTGTGGTCGCCACACGAGAACCTTTCTTCCCCATCGGTTTTCAGTTCTACAAGCGATGTGGCCTGCCCACTGGCACTTAAACTTGCTAATTCTCAAAGCTATATCGGCACTGTCAATTAACAAAAAGTTATTATAAAAAAAAGACGTTTCATTTGTTCAGAAGTTGCTGTATGTTATTTCGTGCAAGAGATAACATAAAATCAATGTCAACATGAGGCAATGACAATGACAATTGCCTCATAGCTCCCAGTCCACCTGTCAATATTTTAAGAGCACCGTCTCCACACCACCGCTGTCCGCACCCGGGCACAACCATCTCCTGACTTGTTAATGCCGCCAGCCTACTATCTTAGCATATTGCAAGCCTCTAAATAACGCCATTATACCCAAGATCCACCCGTCCAAATACAGAAACGTTATCGCCGAGAAAATATTTGATGGCTGCGAAGGCAAATTGAATTTATTATTTAAGTGTAATCAAGGGGCGTCGGCCCCTGAATATTTATGAATCGGCCATTGACGAATATGAGAGTGGGTAAGGAAAGTTTTTCGCAATGTTTCGGCGGAGAAGTGTTGGCTTGGGACGTGTTGCGGAGATGAGAAGAACTAACCTGGTTGACGATTTGGTTGGAAGGTAACATGGATGTGGCGTGTTTTTGGGGAAATTGATACTGACATTTTTTATTTATAACTCACGAGTTTCATGACATTTTTTTTTTATTTAGTAAAAATTTTCATGGAAAGCCTGAACATCCAAATCACGTAATTTGTAATCGTAATGAAATAATAATTAGGTATGCTATTAGGTAATGGTATGCCATTTATATTAAAAATTTGGATAGATCTCAGAGTAGATTAAATGAGTAGAAAATTTGATTAAATAACTTTATATAATACATTTCTTTATATAAATACCTATTAAGTATGCATGTACACTAATTACAGACTTCATTTGTATACATACATTAGCTAAAGCAGCACACAAACAGCATTAATAAAGTAAATGGTACTAGTGATGAGAGCTACAATTCGTCACCGCGCCCGTCCGAAGAATTTATGGGACCGCGGGCCGCGTTGACCCTGACTTCGCCTGACAGTGGAGGGTTAGATCCGTCCCGCTGTCCCGCACTCTCATAGCCTATGTCCCACATTCTTGCATTCTTTGTCTGAGGACTGATTTGAAATGTTGTTAATTTAGTAGTCGGCTATCAGCTAAGTGACGAAGTTGTCTGAGGCGGAGCAAGTTTTCCCATGAGATGCCCAGTCACTCTTGACTTGAAAAGACCCAGGTTATACCCAGGAAAAAACACTGTTGCTGGAAGAGCATTCCATTCCTTGGCCGTTCAGACTAAGTACGTAGTATCCTTACGTCGGATGTGAAGTTACTCGTTTATTACTGCGTGGTACTGTTATAATTATATTCTGTGCCTTAACCATGGATCAAAAAACTCACCCGCAGGTGTTGACTGAAGGCAACAAAAGTGCAATATCGTGAATATTTCAAGTACTTACTTTATCTTCTGCTGAATCTTGTCCTTTTGATTAATTGCGAAGGAAGTTAATGGTGATTAGATATGGATATACGGTATGTGTCTGAACCAAAGATTATAAAGCCCGTTGATAGCTCGTGAACATAATTTCTCGTACACGACTCACCTGCGCAGGCAGAGGGCGAGGTAACAAAACGAGACAAAGCTATACGAAATTACAAAGGACAGAGCAGGATGGAACAAAAGACATCAACGGGTTCCCGTGATTTGTATGAAAATAGTAGTTGAAATACACTACTAATTTTCGTATGAGGGGAAGTTGTATCATTGGTCAACTGGATTTATAGTCAATGGTCTGAACAGAACATTACAACGGGCATGTCAATTTTACACTTTAATTTAATAACTTGAAAACAAACAGAAATACCGAATAATAATGTAAAATAAAGATAAATACTTATGCAAAATAGTATCTAAATCCTCTAGGGGTAGGGACCTACTTTATTTTAGCTAGGTATTTTGAGAAAGCTTTGTAGTTAACCATTTAACCACAAGCTTTCTTAAAATACCTAGCTACTGCAAAGATTATTAGACATAACTTGTTCATGTACCTACTTATAACTGGTAAAATGTATGTTTTTTAAAACCGGTAAAAACACAAAATTTTTAAACATGTGGGATTATGGGATAATCAAATTTATGAAAAGCCTTGTGTCCAATAATTTAGTAGAGCAAAAGAAAATGAACGTACACACACGTGATTTTTTGTACTAATACTAATGGTCAGTATCTCTAATGTGAAGACGCAGTATGATCCGTAACCTAAGCAAGGGCTCATGTTGGCCCTGCTGAGGCCAAAAATCGCCATTATCATTTCTCTCGAGGAAGCGTCTGACCAATCACATGGATCACGGCATAAACTTTTCTTGCATTTTCATTGGTCAACCGCTTACTCGAGGAAAGAGTCGATTTTTTAGCTCATGCTAGCCCTGCTCTTGTATTCCAAACGACATTGAAACTAGGCACTTTACAAAACAAGCAAAAACTGTCCAAACCAACAAAGCTCTCTGCAAAAGGAAGCAAGCATTCCCCACCCTAACCTCAAAACACCACCGAATTTATACCTACGAAGAACGTAATTATAAGCAATAAATAACAGCGTACACACATACCTACTTAAAGGGAGACACTCAAAAAATTTATAGCCTATTCCTTAAACAACTCGGAGCGAAGAATGGCAGTGAACAGAGAAACAAAATAAAAAAAACAGCGGATCACTCCGGCGGGGGTGAATCAAATACTTTCTCGATCGGGGAAGGAAATAAAGTAAATTTATTTGGCTCATTGTGAGAAAGTTTTTGTTTAATTCTAGGATTTTTGTAAAGCCTGTTTTTGTTTGCACCACGTTGGGCGCCAAAAATGCAAATGGCCTTGGACGAATTTCTTGTATGATTTCCCTATCGTTTATCTTACTAATACATAAAAGTGAATTGTTGTCTGTTTGTTTGTTTGTACTTTCATACCAAAACGTCTGGATCGGTTTGGCTGAAATTCTGCCCTCCGATTGTTTACCTACCAAGATAAAATATTCATAAACTTTTTATCTCAGAAAATTAAGTTGGCGCGGAAAAATAGGTGAATTGCAAGTGAAACCGCAAGGTGGCAAAGTTGTTGAAAGAGCATCTATCCTTTAGCGGTAAAAGAGATTACATATTTTAAATAAAATCTAGTGTAATTCCGCGAAATGCAAATGCATATAGATATCCTGCATTACGTCGTATTTCAGATGAACTTTCGCGATGTCACGCCTGAGTCAATGGAATTTCAGAAAATAGTTTGAAATTTTATTTGTTTTTAGTTTTGTTTTAAAATGTTTAGATTTTTATTTCCTCTAGTCTACCAATCATATTTACCTACTCCAAGTTCTTTATCATGTTAGGCCGAGTGTTGCATTATAGATAAGTATTCTTTCCTTAAATACTAGTGAAAAGTGTTAACCTTGTGTGGTCCCACAATTTTTTTACATGCCACACAGCGCCAACTAGCCCCGTACTAAGCATAGCTTGTACTATGAGAACCAGATAACTGATACAATACTTAGATACTTTTTGTTGGAAATACATACATACACAGAACAAGCATCTATGTTTATTACACAAATGTTTGTTCTGAGTAGGAATCGAACCCACAACAGTTCAGAAGGCAGGTCCACTACCAACTGAGCCATCAGCCCAGTCTATGCTGAAAATCATGCTAAACATAGATTTTTTCCAAAAATCTAAATTAAAATAAATTAAAACTCTGATAGGCAGCCTTACAAAAAAAACACACCAACTGTACAGAAAAGCAGACCGCCACCACGGAATCTCAAAGGTTCTCTTTTGCAATTTTATCTAAACAAAGCATAAAAAACAGTAGTCCCATTTCGTCACTCAAATCCTCAAACATCAAAACAATCTCTATTGTTTACTTCTAACTTACTCCACAAAGGACAAGCCGCCATGTTGACTCGAGGCTGCGCTTGCGCCGACATCTCAAACGCAACTTTACGTGGTAACCGTCAAGGGCCGATTTCCGTTGATAAATAGCGGTACTTATTTAATATACCGGTATAAAATATTGGCGAAATTAATATGAAATTATTGTAACGAAAATATATTTGTTGTTCAGTCAGTAGAGTGCCATAATAAATAATTTGACATAGGTACGCTAGGTTCTGAAATAAAATTTCAACTAATTAATTCAGGTAATTAATAGCGCATCATAAACAAGGCCTAGTGACTTACTGACTTAAATACATTTTTATTACAACAACTATTGAATTAACAACAATTTTTTTTTTACAATCATAGCTAGTAGAATAAGTAGTGGTATTATTTGGGTTTATACTTCGGTAGAGATTTAATATAAATAAATAGTAGAACAAAATTATTGTAACAAAAAAGTATGCATAGCTTAACAGTTTGATCAAAAATACCCCAATGTTCAGGTTATGCCTTCTCTGTATATCCTGTGACTAGAGTATAATCTGTGGCATTACTAAGCTTTGTTTGTAGAGATCTCGAGTGGCTTCGGAGCCGGCTGCTAAAAGGCGGCTGCTCTTGTGATAATTGAGTGGTGATAAGAAAATGAGTGAAACCGTAATTTGGTAATATTTTAGTCGGGTGAATTTCTGACTTACTAGATGGTAGGACTTTTCTGACAAGTTCGTCTAGGTAGGTACCACTTAGTGGGGGGCATCCTACGCTGCGGCTTCCGGTTTATGGCCGCCACTTGAAAATCTTTCTACCTTTTGATTGACGGTTATTTCAAATATGATCTTTATAAAAATAAACAATTATTATAAGTATATCAGTGTTTGTACTAATGATAATAATAGCATGTAAATGGTGCTAGTATACACGTTGCAGCACGTCAGAGTAACGCACTTGTCCGCGTCTCCATGATTTAGTGGCCATACACCATCTGCTTGCCATATTATACATAGTTTATGGGGTTTACAGATGTTATATACTTAGGTATACATTTATTACTATGATAATACACTACTCTAATAATAGTAGAGTGAAATGCGTAAAATATTTCTAGACATTATTTTAGAAAATAAATACTTAGAGACATAGGAAGACGATTTCTACAAATTTATGGTTGATCTACCTAGTAAAGGTAGTTTATATAAAATACAATATCTTTCGGTAGAAAATGTGTTAATGTATTTGAAACTGTTCAAAATAAAGTTTATTCCAGTTTGAGCCCCTGGAACAATCCCTTAATAAGAGATCAAAAATATTTAGTTTTTATTCTGGTTTGATCCACCAGTACAAGGGATCGTTATAAAATTGAAATATTGTGAACTAAAAATGTGGCAATGAAATGAATTACTCCCTAGTTTATATACATCTTTATAATTTTAATAATATTTTTAATTCTATGAGTAGCTAACTATCAGGCAGTCCTGATGGTAAGTGGTCACTGTCACTTATGGACATCCACAGCAATGGGAGCGATGATGATGCGCTGCCGACCCTTACAATACGAACTCTATTTTTTCAAATGTCAGCATACAACATACTCTGAGGAGAGGAGAAGGCGAACTTATTCGCGTCTCTCTTCTCTGAATCTTCACGTCTAGATACTGCTGGTGAAGTACCTCCTAGTCTTCCAGCATGCGGGACATCAATGTCGGAGATTCGTATCCGCCAAATTGAGGTACGTAAAGCGCTTCGCAATCTAGATGTGAACAAAGCTAGTGGCCCTGATGGGATTCCAGCCGTAGTTTTAAAAAATTGCGCGCCTGAGTTGACTCCTGACCTGACGCGCCTTTTTCGTCTTTCTTTAGAGTCTGGACATGTGCCAAAGTCTTGGAAGATTGCTAATGTGCAACCTGTGCCTAGAAAAGGTAGTCGTGCTGATCCTGCTAACTATAGGCCAATATCAGTCACGTCCATTGTCTGTAAGAATATGGAACGTGTTTTGAACAGCCGACTCCTAGCATACCTAGACTACGGTTTTCGCCAAAATCGGTCCACTGGAGACCTTCTAGCGTATGCCACGCACACATGGAGCGAGGCCATCGAGAAGTACGGTGAAACCCTTGCCGTTTCTCTTGATATCTCGAAGGCCTTCGACAGGGTCTGGCATGATAGCCTCATAAGCAAGCTTCCATCTTTCGGCCTGCCCACTGGCCTGTGCAAATGGATTTCAGATTTTTTGAGGGAAAGATCCATACGGGTAGTTATTGACGGCTGCTCGTCTGATCGATTAGCAATCAATGCTGGGGTACCTCAAGGATCGGTACTTTCTGCAACCCTCTTCCTGCTACATATAAATGACCTGGTAAAACCCAGTATCTTTGGGTATGCGGATGACAGCACGGTTGTAGAAAGCTACAAGTCTAGTGCTAGGGCCAGTGGTGCCGAAATTTAGGCTCTCAGAGAGACCATGGTTGAGAGCATGACCTTGGCCTTGAATGCTGTCTCTGCATGGGGCGAGGCAAACTTGGTTAGGTTCAATGAAGCAAAACCCAGGCGTGTCTTTTATCCGCAAAAAGGAGTCCGTTTTTGTTGGTTCCCACTTTCCGTGACATTTCGATACCGATTTCGGATCACCTAGAGCTGCTAGGTATGACCCTGATTTATAGAGTCGAAGGCTAAACTAGCTGCCAAAAATCTGGGTGTTCTTGCTAAGGTCAGGCAGTACTTCGCACCGGAACAGCTTCTTAATTTGTATCAAGCTCAAGTTCGATCGTGCATGGAGTACTGCTGCCACCTGTGGGATGGATCTGCTAAATACCAGCTGGAAGCCTTAGATTCTATTGAAAAACGCGCCAAGAAGCTCATAGGCAATGAACTATTTGAGACTCGGCTACAAAGCCTCGACCATAGACGCAAAATTGCCAGTTTATCGGTCTTTTATCGAGTACATTTTGGAGAGTGCGCACTGGAGTTGCATAACCTGATTCCGCCATCACCTTTCCACCATCGGACAAGCAGATGTACGAAAAAACGCCATCGTTATATGGTTAACATCCCGCATGTGCGAACAAAGCGATTTGGTTCCACATTTATCATGCGAACAGCCATAGAGTAGAACGCTTTGCCGTCTGTATTTCCCGAGAACTACAATCTTGGAGTCTTCAAATCGAGAGTGAACAGGTATCTTCTAGGCAAGCGCGTTACATCCTAGACCGCATCGACACTTAACATCAGGTGAGATAGTGGTCAAGCGCAAGCCTATCGAACAATAAAAAAATAAAAAAAACTCTCAATATAGTCTAAACTTACAATACAACAATACAAAATACATTATTGAACACCAAAGCACAACAATGCACATTATACACAAAATAGAATGGTAGAACAACTACGACGACTTACGACGACTTAGTTCTATAAATACTATTTTAGATTAATTTATCAGATACGAAACAGTTAATCTTTTTTTCGCTATATCTAACAATTGATTATGGAATTATGCTATTTTTAAACATTAAATTACGCTGCTTGATGCAATGAGGTAGGTAATTTTATTTATAAATTTAGTTGATTACGTAGGTATTAGTGTTTATTATAATGATAAGAACAGGATATTGATAACTCAATATCGTCATTACTTGTCATTAATATAAATGCACTTAAAGAAATATTAATAGATTGAGTGGAAATTTTTAATAGCGGTTATTTCATACCGGTTTGAACTTACGGATCTCCTTTGCCTTTTTCCTTTGCTTTGTTAAACACATATGTACAACAAGAGTTTAACGAATACTTTTGGTCTTACCCTAACCCTATTTCAGCCCTGCACCATTGACTTTTCAAGTTATGTGAAGAATTGGCACCCGCTCTTACAATAACGGTGAAACATCTTGAGGAAACTGGTATGTAAAAAAATCACAGATAAAATCGAGGAGTTAAACATTCATTTACCAACCCTCTTAGCCAGCGTGACGGAGTCCTACCCTCCACTCTCTTCTTTGTGTGAAAAAACTGGTCTCCCCGCAGTAGGAGGGAACATATTGGGTTGATGACGACGAGAGTAGTGGAGGTAGCGGGGAAAACCACGGGGTGGCGCTAGATTCAAAATTCTTAATAAAGTATACGAATACACTGGCCGTGCAACAAGGCACCAGGTGAAGATGGAATTACGAACGAACTTCTGAGAGCGGGTGGTAGACCGGTACTTTTAGTCCTCCAGAAGTTATTTAATTCTGTCATCATTGAAGGTACAACGCCAGAGGCATGGCACAAGAGCGTGGTGGTGCTCTTCTTCAAAAAAGGCGATAACACCTTATTGAAGAACTATAGGCCCATCTCGCTCTTGAGTCATGTGTATAAGCTGTTTTCGAGAGTCATTACGAATCGTCTCGCACGCAGGTTTGATGAATTCCAGCCTCCCGAACAAGCCGGTTTCCGAAAAGGCTTTAGCACCATAGACCACATTCATACGCTGCGCCAGATTATACAGAAGACCGAAGAGTATAATCGGCCGTTATGCCTAGCGTTTGTGGACTATGAGAAAGCCTTCGATTCAATCGAGACTTGGGCGGTGCTGCAGTCCTTGCAGCGATGCCAAATTGACTATAGGTATATCGAAGTTTTGAAGTGTTTGTACAGTAAGGCCACTATGTCAGTCCGACTACAGGACCAGAGTACGGAACAAATTCCATTGCAAAGAGGCGTGAGACAGGGAGACGTTATTTCTCCGAAACTGGTCACAAACGCATTGGAGGATGTTTTCAAGCTCTTGGAGTGGAAAAGATCTGGCATCAACATAAATGGCGAGTACATCACTAACCTTCGTTTTGCCGATGATATAGTCATAATGGCGGAATCGCTCGAGGACCTTAGCACCATGCTCAACGACCTCAGTAGAGTCTCCCAGCAGGTTGGTCTTAAGATGAATATGGACAAGACAAAGATCATGTCTAATGCTCATGTTCCACCTATACCGGTAATTGTTGGGAACGATACTCTCGAAGTTGTCGACAAGTATGTCTACCTAGGACAGATTGTCCAATTAGGTAGGTCCAACTTCGACAAAGAGGTGGCGCGAAGAATCCAACTCGGCTGGGCAGCGTTCGGGAAGCTTCGTCCTATCTTTTCGTCCAAAATACCGCAGAGCCTGAAAACGAAAGTTTTCAATCAGTGTGTGTTGCCAGTGATGACTTATGGAACTGAGACATGGTCTCTTACTGTTGGCCTCATTAGTAAGCTCAAAGTCGCGCAGCGAGCTATGGAGCGAGCTATGCTCGGTGTTTCCCTGCGAGATAAGCTCCGGAACGAGGAGATCCGCAGGAGAACTAAAGTGACCGATATAGCTCTTAGAGTTAGTAAGTTGAAGTGGCAATGGGCAGGCCACATCGCTCGTAGAACTGACAACCGATGGGGAAGAAGGGTTCTCGAGTGGCGACCACGAACCGGAAGATGCAGCGTAGGCCGGCCCCCCACTCGGTGGACCGACGACCTGGTGAAAGCCGCGGGGAGCCGATGGATGCAGGAGGCGAGCAGCCGCTCAAGGTGGCGTGCTCTGGGGGAGGCCTATGTTCAGCAGTGGACGTCTTCAGGCTGTTAATGATGATGATGATGACACTGGCCGTGTGATCCCGGTTTGTGAATAGGACGGAGGACCACTCCATCTCTCCCGAGGGTGCCGTAAGAGCCAGTTTCTTTAATGCTAAAATGGGCATACGTTTGACAACATCTCACCTGATGGTAAGTGACGAAGTTGTCCAAGGTGGAGCACGTTTACCAGCTAAGGAAATACTGGGTGCAATGTATTCATTAGCATTCTTTGAAGCTAGGTACCTACTCTTGACACCAGTCACGTGTGGACCAAAATTCATGAAATCTAACGCGTCGATTTGGTATTGATAATAACTCCAATAATTGAATAATTTACTTAATAACTGCTACAGTACAAAATTAAATTAAAATGATTAACTCCTGCTCTTAAATATTACATACAAGGTAAAAAAAACTTTTGAAAGTATCAAAATCAATCGTACCAACTACGCTAGGCACTGCAGCAATCTTCATAATTTTCACTACAAAATATTTTCATTTGCACTCTTTAATCTTTAATAATCATCAATAAATGATGTAATATCATGTACTGAATGTATGCTAATGAATTAAATTGCATCCTGTATGTAATGGGCAGCACCAGGAACATTTTCCTCGGTACATTAAACACTTCTGCGATCACCAAGCCGCCTGCCAAGCGTGGTGATTATGGCAAATCCTTCTCTATGATAAGCGTGCAAGTGGTGGTTTATGGGGGGGAGGCCTATGTTCAGCAGTGGACGTCTTCCGGCTGATGATTTTCTGTGATACGAATACACGATTACGATTCTTAAGCTTAGTGCAGACTGTATTTTTTCCGGTTTCGTCACATCTAACGAGGTAACCGTGTAGTGGAGTTAATAAATCGGGCGGGCGAGCCGCGCGTCGCAGCGTCAGCGGGTCGACTCCGGAAAGCATGCGTCTTGTTGATTTGTGACGCAGATGGATGGAGGTGTGGCGAGTTTCACTAAATTGTAAAGTTTTTGAAGTGGATACTGACTTGAAAGTTTAATTTGGGTCTGGCGTAGATGAAAATAGATGTTACTTTCTTGTTATATCAGTGAAATTGAAATAGCATGTCGAGTATACGGAGTTATCTCTGTATTATCTCAATCATTTTATAAAACACTGATTTTAAGGCTGATGTAATAATATTAGTAAGGTACATAAGGTAGGCAAGTAATATAGAACAGCCTATATTATAAGCTAGATCTTATAAAATATTGTTGAACTTCAAGGCGTCTTAGCCGTGCGATTGAGTGAAAGTGTCAAAGAAACTTTTACAATGTTTTTGACGTAGTTAATTAAGCGATGCTTACTGTGGTATAATCACAAAATATAGTTGCTAAAACAAAGTCCCAAGAAAAATATGACTATAAACAAATAAGATTGTTTAAGGCTGCTATATACGCGGATCCACTATCTCGCTCGCGCATTGCTACATTTTGGAAGATATTAAATAACTGAATTTACTTACGAAAAATCTGGCTAAACTATGTTTTCATGAATAACATTGCAAATGTTCAACAAAAGTATCAGATAAATCATGACAACATTCCATATATACGACGATATCAAAGTTTTTTTTCTTTCTATACCGTTATTATGTATGAAAACTTTTTTTTAATTTATAGGCAAAGCATTTGACCACTCACCTGATGGATGGACTTATTTGGATTAATCTGATATTTTTGTTGAACATTTGTATTGTTACTAATGAGAACATAGTTTAGCCAGATTTTTCGTAAGTAAATTCAATTATTTGATATCTTCAAAAATGACGCAATGCGCGAGCGAGATAGTGAATCCGCGTATATATCCATGCGTGTGAATCCACCTTAAGTATGAAAGTAGGCAAACAGTAACTACTACTCTAAGCTCATTTCGTCTTATTTTCTAAATTAATATACATAATTTATGGGAAACATCTGAATCCATCGCATATGTAAACCTGCGCGCACACTAGTACCACACGCGTCACGAGACGTTTTTTCGGCTTAATGACGTGATTTATTGCTTCCTCCACGCGGGATTAACCCGCCACAATGTAACGCGCCAAATGTGACGCGCGACTTCGCGGGTGACAGTGAGCATGACGCCTAATAATTGGGGCATTACGAGAGAAGCGTTCTACATTTTTAAATTATTTTGTTCATTTAACCGTTTTGATATCGACGTTAAACTACTGGTGAGGGTAATGAGCTATAATAATTTGAAATTCATTTAATTTTAGGGTAACAAAAAAACAAATTGAAAATATTTTCTTACAGATATCTAGACGTGACGCTTAACTTCAGGCAGATAACTCGCTCATCACGTCATTTATTTACATAAAAAAAAACCTTTGAAAGTAAAAATAGTAAAAATCATCCCAATGTATTATAAATTAAAATGATTCAAAATGTCAAAAAGAATGATTTACGTCGTCCTCCACGCCAGATTAACCACTTACCACAATAATACGCGCCAAATGTGACACAAGTTCGTGTGTGACAGTGTGCACGCGGCTTTATAATTAGGACGAGAAAAATAAGTCCTTGTTGCGATCCATAAATCTGTCAAATAGGTATGATTTTTGACAGATATATGACTGTTATTTAACGTTTGTTAATTGCAAAGGATAATGACCTAAATGTTTCACAAAAAATAGAATAACATTAGACAAACACGTTGCTAACGACTAAGTGACAAGTTTTTTATACTGTACATAGTTATTTCAACAAAAAAGTTAGGGACTCAATACCTAACTTTTGATCTTTACGCTTTTATTATATACATTTTACCTTACATACTATTTTAATAGATCACACTAGTAATAATTATTAATTAATGGCAATGGGCAGGCCACATCGCTCGACAACTGATGGGGGAGAAAGGTTCTCGAGTGGTGACCACGGACCGGAAGACGCAGCGTAGGCCGGCGCTGTGACTCTGTGGACAGATGATCTGCTGGAAACTGCAGGGAGCCGATGGATGCAGGAGGCAAGTAGCCGCTCAAAGTGGCGCTCTCTGGGGGAGGCCTATGTTCAGCAGTGGACGTCTTGATTCAATTCAATTCAATTCATTTATTACTAAGCGATTCACTTACATGATGATGATGATGATGAGTAATAATTATTATTTTATTGATTAGGTGGTCGCAGGCGAGAATTTCCGGGTATTGCCCGTGGTCCACCTGCTCAGTTCACCTGGGTGGACCACGGGCAATACCCGAAAATTTCGTGCATTACGTGAAAAGTCATGGGTCAAGTCAAGGAAGAGCAGAATTCGAACCAGGGTGTATTGGTTTAAAAGTCACACAGACCAACACTTAGGGTGGGTTTTTTGATCCGTAATTAAGGTAACCAATGGTTAAACCTCTAAGAAATTCTAACCAATTGTCAAAATTTGTAATTTTAACGTTTGGTTACCCAATCCTAAGCCACACTCGCTCGAGCCTTCCCGTCGCCTTGCCTCACGCCCCTGTGGCATCGCGCGGGATCTCTTAGTTACATGATCTGTGTAAAGCTATACCTATAGAACAGTATAGTTTGTACCTATATCTAAACTGTCCATTTACCCTTGCATCCATGATCAAGGATATCGATATTCAGCTGAGCAAGCGCCACCTATTGACTTAATCAGAGACGTGTACTGTGATAGTACGCTCGTGGATAGAGAACCAAAAATTTGTTGTGTGAATAAGTACAGTCAATGGCACAAGTTGATTGTTCTAGATTAATAAATAATTAATCAATTATGTGCAACGAGCTATGTAGAGAGCTATGCTCGGCGTTTCCCTGCGAGAAATAAATTCTTCGCAATCTTACGGCACCGGGTTTGAACCTCGGCCCAGCGCCAATGACTTATCTATCGTTATGTGCAGTTTTTGATGCCATCGCTCCGTGCCTCGGAGAGCACGTTAAGCTGTCGGTCATGGTTGCCCTAAGAACATCTATGGCAATCGTTATGGGTAGTCAGACGCCTGATTGAATCTGACAGCTGGTCTAACCATCCTTGTTACTGGTTCCTTCCGGGTTGCGAGGTCAGGTGGCAGTCGCTCGTGTAATTCTGGTAGCTCACCGCTGCAGGTTAGATTGGGAACCGACCCCAATAACAAATGGTAAAAGGCAAAAGAGGATGAATAAACAATTAAACAATTAAACAATTAAACAATTTGTTATCTTGCAAAATAGGCAATACAAAAACTGTGGTCTTATTGTAATGTGTATAGTGTCTCTATTTCCGGCATTAAGACATGCAAGCGTTTATATTTGTCAATACAACAATTTAGTATTTTTTTAAAATTTAGTGCCTATTAATACAATAATGTTCAATTTGTCCACGTCACTAAATATCAATCATAAATTATAATAATTACCAATATTACATTAAATTAAATTTTTATACTTCAGAAATTTGTCAATGCTATAATATGCTTTGTCCACCAACAACTCATTAAGTTTCTTTTTGAAAATCAAGTCATTCTCAATACGTAACCTTAAAGGAATCTTATTAAAAATGATGGGTGCCATACAGAAAATACTGGTTCGCAAGAGATGAGTTTTACATGATAGTTAGTATGATTATAGAAGTCATATGAATAGCTAAGTTATATCAAATAATAAGTTAACTCTTTGTAAAGACCTTTTCACCCGTCTGTACTCCCTTTGCGGCATATCAAAAAGCAGTACTTATACCCAGTTTGTGTGCTAAGTGCAACTTATCTACGTCGGCGAGTGTGTGGCTAAGTGTTTATCTGTAAGACGAGTAAGGTGAAATATGCAGTTTGGCTTGCCTTCGTGTTCGAGTAATCTAGACAACTCTAGAGGAAAGGTTGAGGTTAGGTCATCTATTGTTGATTTTTAGTGCGCTAATGATATAGGTACTTGTAATTATATGAAAGGGGTATATAAGTGACTGCATTTGAACTGTCTATAGGCCATCGCGGCTAGTATACATAGCAAATGTTCTTTGTAGTAGGTAGTGTAGCTAGTTTATTAGTTTTTATATCGTAGTAGTTAGTTTGAAGAATAAAAGCACATTTTCCTAATAATAATACAAGTGATTTTATATAAGTGATTATCAATAAATGTTTATTATGACCCTCCTTTTAAAAGGCTGCATGTTGATTTCATACTGAGCAGTTCCATTCTCCATATCCATCATTCACATCTTTTCAATGTTCCCTAAGATTTTAATCTATACATATTATATAATAAAACTGTAACTGGGCTAAATCTGTACATTGAATATTTTTTGAAAATTATGATTGCATTACACTTTTTAATTGATACAAACATAAAAACAATTTTGTATTTTTCTCTGTCTGTCCCTATAAACACGCATCATGCTGGAACTACTGAACAGATTTCGCTAAAATTTGGTATCGTTATAGAAAATTTTTGAATGACACTTAAGATACTTTTTGTTTACTAAAACGGCCAAGTGCGGGTTGCACGAAGAAACAAGAATGTAACTTTTATGCTAGATTTTTTGTTTTTTTTTATTATTTTTAAATTGCCTATTTACTTATACCTACTCATCTTGTCGAAGGGGAGAGAAAAGGAAAAGGGAAAAGATAGAGGAAAAGGATGAATAGATGGGACGGAATAAAAGGGAGATCGCATCGATAGTATTGATAATATCGATAGCTCAGAACGACGTAATACTGTCGATAGTACCGACACAATCGATAGCTAAATCTTACCGAGCAACAATACTGTCGATAATCCCGAGGAGAATGCTGCTGTCAGTATTACTAATATACTTTTTATTCTAGAAAATGAGAGCTCGCGGAGAAATGAGTAAATTGTGGAGCGTTTCTACAGTCACCAATAATGAATATTAAATTACCCCCATTCCCCATCGGCACCAGTGTTCTACAGTAAACAGCCATATTCACCATCAATCGTCATTACTCGGTCAAACTTCTCGCATAACTAATCGTTAGCGGCGACAGTATCCGAAATTTAACAAATAATATCCCCAAGCGATGGGAACGGCCACTGGTCACCACATGGGAAAGTAAATCAAAATCGTAATTAATGGAGAGCAGAATCGTGTTTGTCTAATGTTAATAATTTTAATATTACCTACTATAATATTAAAGTCCGATTTCACCACTTTGGAACACTTAATCGATAATTCATTTATTGTTAAACTTACTGTTAATATTTGGAACCCTATATAGGTGACATAATATAGATATATATAGCAGCCAGCATTTTGGGTAGGAACCATCATCATCATCATTATCAACAGCCTGAAGATGTTCACTGTCGAACATAGGCCTCCCCCAAAGAGCACCTTTTTGAGCGGCTGCTTATCTTCTGCATCCATCGGCTCCCCGCGGCTTGCACCATATCGTCGGTTCACCAAGTGCGGGGGTGGGGGGAGTGGGTAGGAATAGCGCTGGAGTATTAGGACTATCTATTAGGTCAAAGCGGCCAGTATACAGTTCAAATTTATTTTTTAGTTGTGAATTGTATGCTATGTATTTACAAACAAAAAAGTATCTATGTATCCTATCAGTTATCTGGCTCCCATAGTATAAGCTTTGCTTAGTTTGGGGCTAGATGGCGCTGTTTGAAATGTCCACACATATTTATTTACCTAGGTAGTGTAGCTAGTTATAAGTATAGCATTTAGGTAGTTAATATTCTTGTTTATAAAACTCTAACTGCATTAGTTGTATTCGAATTGGTTTAGTTTTTGCCCATTTCCTTTTAAATAATTATTATTCTATTGTTCTCTCCTTTTGTTTTGTTTACTAGTAGAATTTACTAGAAATTCATAATTTTTAGTAACGGAGCGTCAATACATCACAATCATTAGACTTCCATTGTTTTACAGCCATAGACAATGCCGCGGAAACCATTCGATATTCAAACGATTCCCTCCAATTCACCGAGAATGAAAGAAAAGAGGTTTATACTCAGAGATGGCCACAAATCAAAACTGGCTGATTTATAATTGGCCGCGATTATGAATCGGGCCTTTTTGATCGAAATCTTTTTGAGGCGATTATTGATAGCATTCTATTTTTGGGTTGCAATCCGATTATAATACTTATTTTGCATAGGTAGATTTTATCGATATTTAAAGTGATTGGCAAAATTTAATCGTAGATTATAGTTTTATTGGTGTGCAGGACCTTTTTGATAACGTAATTGTTAAAAAAGTAGACGTAGTATCGTGTAAATAGGGCGAGTTCTTTGGTTAATAAGATGAAAGTAATTCAAATAATTCAAGTAATTTCAAGTCAATATATTTGAAAGAAATTTGAGGAAAATTATATCGTGTGAGTTTTTAAGTACTTTTTATGTAGTTAAATGACGTGACGAGCTAGTCGTTTGCCTGGTGTTAAGCGTCACAGCCGCCCGTCAGATTGCAGTGTCAGACGTCAGTGTGATTGCTCGGAACTCTAAATTAAAGTTTCTCGTGACACTGTGCACTACGCACACTACATAGTCTAGCAAAGATTTCTAGACTGTAAGATCAGTTCATAAGTCTCATTTGCCCAGTAATTTCACTAGCTACAATACTCTTCAAACCAGAACACAGTAGTGCTTTTACACTTGGCAGCAGAATAACTGGCAAAGCGGCGGGGTACCTACCTAGACGAATTTTGCAGAAAAGTCCACCACCTAGTCTATACTTATTTGTGTCACTGTGTCTTTGGAACAAGAAGGCGTTCTTTTGTTTTTGATCCGTTCATCATTTACAGCCTGAAGACGTCCACTGCTGAACATAGGCCTCCCACAGAGCACGCCACTTGTGTGATTGGTGATTAGTGATTGGTTTTTACCAAAGATTATAAAGCCCGTTGATAGCTCGTGAACATAATTTCTCTTACAAACACGACTCACCTGCGCAGGCAGGGGACGAGGTAACAAAACGAGACAAAGTCATACGAAATTACAAAGAACAGAGCAGGATGGAACAAAAAATATCAACGAGTTCCCGTGATTTATTGGAAATTCATAGTCATCATCAACAGCCTGAAGACGTCTACTGCTGAACATAGGCCTCCCCAAGAGCGCGCCACCTTGAGTGGCTGCTCGCCTCCTGCATCCATCGGCTCCCCGCGGCTTTCACCAGGTTGTCTGTCCACCGAATGGGGGGCCGGCCTACGCTGCGTCTTCCGGTTCGTGGTCGCCACTCGAGAACCTTTCTTCCCCATCGGTTGTCAGTTCTACGAGCGATGTGGCCTGCCCATTGCCACTTCAACTTACTAACTCTAAGAGCTATATCCGTATTTGATCCGTTAGAACGTATATAATATATATATATATATATATATATATATAATGCAACCTTTGCAAAACAAATCAAAAACAAAAACGTAATTTGTATACAAATGGCCAAATCATTACCCAAACCTCAATACTGAAACGAAAGAGCATCATTTAGCTAGTTAGTAATCACGCCACCCGGTAGGGGGCGCCTCACCCCCACCCCTGGCCATTCCGTAATTTTATCGGGTTATAAATTTGAATTTGTATAATGCCCGGGCATTAACGTATGATTTATACAACTTGACTCTGCTAAGATTTCAAAGATGAAAAACAATAAATTTTGTACCCGTAACTATTGCGTTTAATGGCAATAGGGCGGTAGAATAGCGTGGACATGCCACGCCTCACTTGATTGATCAATCGTTGTTATCAACCGATATTTTTATTTTTACTGTATTAGTCTATTTATTTATACACATTTACACAATACTAAAAAATACATCTAATTTATACTACCTATATCTATGTAACTACACAAAAAGGATGAAAAAAAAAACAATACAAAAAGTAGTAAAACGTTATAAATAAAAAAAGAATTTTATCTCACTGCGGAGAGCGTGCCTAAAAAACCTGGCTACATTTCCTCGTTGAATGGCCAGGCTAATTCGTTGGTCGAGCTATGTGCCAGCCTTTTGGTGACGCATCAGCTCGACCAATCAAGATCAAATATAATTTTATTTAAACAAAAATTGAGTATGTTGCACACCGATAGATTATTTTCATAAAAACTCCAATAGGACTAAATGTATCGATATCGCGTTTAATATTTGAATCAAGACTTCTTGGTTGTAACAATAAAATGACTCTTTCTTTATGCCGGTCCTTCACTGATGAGCGCCGTGACCATGTAAATAAGGGAAAAATAAAACCTCCACCCTCCCCTCCACTTCTCGCTCCTCTTCATTTTTACTATAAATTGAGTGGCCTGGTCACCATAGCAATCGCTGTAAAGTTTCTCCTTTCTCCTCCTTTATGATCTTAGTTAAACTGAATTGCTTTACCGCATGACAAAAGAGATGCCAAGTATTTTAGTCTTTTAAGGCATTCTTTTGGGAAACACAAAAGCCCTTTTTAATGTCAATTCAGGCGCTGCGCTGTGGCGTATTATATCGAGGAAGACATTACAAAATTAAAGTAAAATTTCAGGTCAAAAAAAGCAGTAAGATTATGTAGATAGTTTGTAGATATTTTTGTGTTACTTATTAGCGTATCCATACTAGCCTGCCGTGGCTGGGAGTTGACGACTTTTTACTTGGCCGAATTTATGCGTTACATTTAGGAGCTCGTCGTATACAAGTCGGTTAAATATTTAGCTTTCATCCTAATTTATACGGTGATAGGGCTCGCTATACGGTATTATAATGAAAAGGACCGCTCAGTTCCGTACCGTAAATACGCTTGATTGATATTCTTTATTTGTAGACTTAATTTTTTTTGTAGGTTGCCCGTTTGTTGGAGATTTTCTTCAGAACTATGGTTATACTGATAAAAGTAATGTATAAATAGATTACACGAATATTGTTTGTATAATTACTGCTTAATGAAGTAACTGAATGCTCATTTACTTGCAAACTTTAAAAATATTATTTATAATGCTGGCTTTAATTTTACTTTGTACAAAAAAATTGCGTTGCTAAGTATGTATCCTACTTATAAGGTGGTGGGTGGTGATGCTAGCATTCTGGGCACTATTCCCCCCAACGCGGCAAGGGGTTATTGTAGGTTTTTGTTTTTTTTTTAAGTTTTTACGCATAGTTTTTAGATAGATAGATAAACTCTTTATTGTACACCAACTAAACAAAAATATACAAAGAAACTTAATAGACTTATAATTGCTGGTGCAATGGGCGGTCTTATCGCTTAAAGCGATATTTAGGTCTACATTTGCGTAGTAAAAGTTTTGAATTTTCATTTTTATTATGTTTATGAATTAAAAACTATTCTGTTATAAGATGTAATTACGAAGCATAGGTATGTTTGTTAAGATTTACTTAATTTGATAGTCGAATAGTGAAAGTTTAATGTCTGTTTTTTTTACAGTTTTCAATAATTTTGGGTTGTTTTTCTGATTTTGCCTCGTGGTTTTCAGTTAGTTTTAATTTGATTTCACCGCTATTTATACACGTAACAAGACATAGATAAAAATAATTAAACTTTATTAGAAATCCACAATTCATACGTAATTTCATAAAAGTCACGCTATAAAACTTAGTTTTAGTACTACCACTTCCGTGTAGGTTTCAAACTGGCCCTAATCTCACTCATCAACATTTTACGACAATATCTATTTGGATTAATATCAGCTTAACAACAACCTGGTCCCTTTAACCACTCATTTCATAAACATTCAATATCTGATAGACATTTTTCATTTTACGACATTCGAATAAAAAAATAGTAAATATTTTCTATAGTTCGCATTTGATACGTCCATTAATCTGACTCTTAAATGATGAGATCAAAAAAAACTTTAGTTTTGATATATTTATTGGTGTTTTTGAAAGCCTCCCGACGTTTAGTGCCGTATAAACATGACTATTTAGTAGCTTTTATAAGGTTTTATGTCAGGCTAAGAAAGTATGGAAAAGGACTTGCTCATTGGCTTCCAATACGATATTCTTGAAAAATAAAGTGCTTATTGCAAATCAAATCAAATCAAATCAAATTCTTTATTCGCTCGAATATGGGTACAATAGTTGTTATGTTATAATTAGATCCACCATAAACAACCAACACGTGGTGTGCGAATAGGGGCATAAATCCACCATGAAGTACATAATTTAATTTTCATTCTACATGCATTATTTAAATTGTCAAATGTTAATACACAATCGAATAACAATAATAATTAGATACCTAAGTTATTGAATAGTAATAGATTCTAAACGGCACACTAGTCACAACACAACATCATTAATAATCTTTAGAAAAAAGAGGCTAATGTTGTCATTATACTGCTTATCTACAATGCCTTTCTATAGTTAAAGAAACGACAGGATCCTTTCTTTAAAAAGTCTTCAACAGTGTAAAAGCTTTCTATAACTAACCATTTTCTTAATTCGTGATAAAACTTCGAACCAGACAAATCTACAATACGCTGCGGAAGAGAGTTGAAAATAAGAGCCGCCATGTAAATACAGTTTCTTCTATAGATTTCTAGAGAAGGTCGAGGCATTTCTATACGTAAATGTGTCGTTGTCCTTTTGTTTGTGTTGTTGTGTTTTTTAAATAAACACATGTTATTTTTAACAAATTTAGCCATCTCGTATACATATATGCATGGTACTGTTAAAAGACCATTATTCTTAAATACTGGCTTACAAGACTCAATCCTCCTCATTCCAAAAATGGCACGAATACACTTTTCCTGAGCAATAAACTCTTGATATGTCTGATGAATTCCCCCAGGTAATAATTCCATAACGTAATATTGAGCGGACGTAGGCATGGTAAACCATTAACAAGTAGGCTGGCTATTCATAGCACTTTTACAAGTCAAATGAGATATGTATCTACTTTAAAAACTTAAATTAAATAATTGTAAATACTGAGCTTATTAGATATCAAAGTGCGTAATGATAAAAATTGTATATAGCAAGCCTATTACAACAATGTCATTTTGAAAAAAAAAGATGTTCTCTTTTCCACTACAGGTGCAAAATTAAAATTGACTAAGGCGTGACTTCGCGAAGTTTCATCTTAAATACAAAATTAGGTATACAGAAACTCATATCTCCTCCAAATAAGTATGGAAACACCTGAAGTTGACATAAGTATTTTTCATCAATATAATATATATATATATATACATATAATAACAATATGCAGTGCAGTTTTATTATACAACAAATATTCCTTCTTAACCATGACATGCCTTAATGCCTTATTATTATGACGCTAAGTTAATACATCAGTATAATTATAAATCATCAACGAGTTAATCTGATAAGACTGATAAAATATAACATTTATAAAATATTCAGATTTAAATTTAAATGACGAAGCGATTATACTATAATATGGTTTCATTTTGAGTTTAACATTAACATCTTAGAGGTCACAGCTGCCTCAATTGATTTTTTAAATTATCATCTTTTACCATTTGCAATCAAGTTAGATTAATTTTATTGTAAGGTACTTAGTCCTCCTCTATATTAACTTACCCCTGCCCTTTGATAACGCCTGCAAAGGCCAACGTCAGTCCGTCCAATACTACTTATCACAGTATCCCTTGAATTTACACTCAATAGAGATTTTACGACATTTCTCGTTTTACGGCCTTTTATACAATTACCGTATAAACTCGAAATGACACAACATTAGCTTGCGTTTTTTACCAGTAACTAAACGATGCGACTTGATTCCCTTTCCATATAGGTCACCTAGGTACCTGTGATACTAAAAGTATAACGTTAACCCTCATGACACTACTTCTAGAAGTGAGGAAAGATTCTATATTTAGCCATTTTTTAACCAACTTCAAAAACGGAGGTCCTCAAGTTTCTCGGTTGTATTTTTATATTTATTACCTCGTATTTCCGTCATTTATAAACTGACTTTGATTTTTTTTAATGTATATTTTTAATTTTGGATAATTTATCACCATCGGTTGGTAAGTTTGGTTTTTACATCAAAATAACTGGGATAAGTATGTACCTATTATAATACCGTCGAACTAAAAAAAAAACATTATAAAGTAAAACTAAAGTAAGTATGTAATAATTTCACACTGAGAATTACTAAGGCTCCGCTGTCTGCCTGTCTGTCACCAGGCTATATCTCACGAACCGTGATAGTTAGACAGTTGAAATTTTCACAGATAATGTATTTCTGTTGCCGCTATAACAACAAATACTAAAAAACAGATTAAAATAAATATTTAAGGGGCTCCCATACAACAAACGGGATTTTTTTGCTCGTTTACCAGGTGAGTCATAGATGGCGCTTTTTTAAATAGTACTCAACACTAGATGGCAAGGAAACCCTTCGTGCGCGAATCTGACTCGCACTTGGCCGGTTATTTTGAAAAAGATATTTTTTACAGTCAAGTTTCTCCAGCGCCACATATCGACTTGCAGGAACTTCTTTGTTTATTAATCATCATCGGCCTGAAGACGTCTACTGCTGAATATAGGCTTCCCCCATAGAATTAGGAAAATCCTTTATTGTCACTGCAATTTTTTTTTCTTTTTTTTTATTCTTGAATGGGCTCACGTTTGACAACTTTAATTTACATATGAATCAAATATACTATAGATACACAGTCTCTATTAAAATCGAACCTCAACAGTGTCCGTGTGCAAAATAAATAGATATTATAAATAAATAAACAGATATTATACCGCTCCAACAAATATAAATAGTCAGCAGGCATTTGTTTCACAAGCAGTTGTACCATTGTAATAATGAACCATATCACCCTAGGCCTATACCCTTGTCAAACAATAATAATAATAATATGTAAGTCACATCACTTTCATTAGGCGCGGAAACGCGACTGAGAGCAAAAACAAGGCATATGCCTTGTTTAAACGGTGCTGTTTTCGAGGCGGCGATCGTAGACCTACCTATATTTCATCGCAGATTTTTTACCGTATACAGCTGAACTTATTCCGGGTTATTAATTTAAAATGTACCTACATTGTCGTACAATGTTAAATTTGTTACAGAGGAAATATAAAAGTAATGATTACGATTGATGTGATTTTTATAACAGCCACTGGGCCCTAATTCTGTATGAAAACTCAGATTCCACACGATACGAAACCACGTCGTTATCGTGTCTTGTTCAAATCGTGTCACAGCATTAGAAATACCTTCTCTTTACATTATGTTATTTTTAATTTGAATAAATATTGATATATTAAGTGGTGGTAACTTTTGACGTCTTGATGTTTCGGAACGTGTCTCAGTGGAACATTATGATTTTTGACAGTTCAAATCGCGTCATTTCCAAATTCATTTCGCGCGGTTTTGTTTCCATTTCATAGAGAATAGATTTTTGCAGATTTCTTATATAAGACAAGGAATTCGCGTGGTTTCGAAGTAAGGAATCGTAAAGTAGTCATACAGAATTAGGGTCCTGTAGTGATAACCTTGTATTTTTAACCCCCAGCTGCACAAAGGGGTGTTGTGAGTTTAACGTGTGTGTGTTTAACCTAGCTGTTTGTGGAACCAACTGTGTTTTCTATGTTTGAAAGGTGGAATTTATCGAGAGTGGTTTTAACTGTGATTCAAGACATTTCAAGAGAATCTCTTCGGCCGCGTACAGAATCCATTTCAAGATCATCGGTTCTTTTCTAGTTAACAAGGGGAAAGTCTGAGGTTTTTACTAATTTTAGTTTAAGTAATTTTTTTGTAATTCAAGGAAAACTCCAAATAAATATAAAACTTCTAACATATTAAAAACCAAGCACTAGAGTGCAAGCACTACTGTGTTCCAGTTAGAAGGGCATTGTAGCTAGTGAAATTACTGGTCAAATGAGACTAAAGAACTGATCTCACAGTCTATAAATCTTTTTTAGACTGTGGCGTGTCTCAGGATGA
The DNA here is from genome assembly GCA_910589525.2 of Ennomos quercinarius. Lineage (NCBI taxonomy): Eukaryota > Metazoa > Arthropoda > Insecta > Lepidoptera > Geometridae > Ennomos > Ennomos quercinarius. The sequence continues at coordinate 18,407,155 of OU342492.1, read as the reverse complement.
CGTGCACAGTGCGCGGTGTCACGCGAAGAGTTCCGAGTGACACTGCAATCTGTTATGCGCAGCCGTGACGCTTAACACCAGGTGAACGACTAGCTTATCACGCTATTCGTTTACATAAAAAAAAGCCTCCGTGTAATTACTTTTCAAACAAAAAAAATTAGGTGGTAACGCTTGCTTTAGCGGTTGGTTGTACTGTTCCGGTTTAAATAGCACTTAGCTAATGAAATTGCTGGGCAAATTAGACTTTATGACTTGATCTCACACTCTAGTAATCTCATTGCTAGATTATGCTAATGGTTCAGAACGACGAGCACAGTGCAGTGTCACGCGAAACTTTATAGAGTTCCAAGTAGCACTGCAACTGTCAAGGATGGCTAAACATCAGGCAAACGACTAGTTCGTCATGGTTTCGCATAATAAAATCTTCCTTTTTAAACCCCGCTTGATACAATATCATGCCCAGAATACAACCTCCATTTTAAATTCCAGTCGGCTAAAACATCAAAACTTACCTACCACCCAGAACTCTCTAAAAATACTCAGACATCCGCTCTTCAGCCCACGACTCGTAGAAATAGCTGCTAATAGACAGAGACAAACAGACAGGCGTACGGACAAGTCGATTGATGGCCGTTCTGTCGCGAATGTGATCTATGGACATCATTTGTAGTGGCGAGGAATGAATTACCGGTTTATTTCGGTATATGTTAGTATAACTTTTTTACGCTCAACAATCAAATACGTACATCCTGGACCCTAACTAAGATTCCCTGTATCTAAGAAATACGAGGACCATAGACCCACAGCACCCAGACAAGTATTTTAGATCTTGTTTCTAGCTATTTTGTGTTTCTAGTCTGTAGCACAGAATAGATACATAGTACTACGTACAGAAGGCTCACTCCACGAAGTCACTTAAATAAGTAACGGCTCTTACTGTAACCCTATAGAGTGTAGTTCAGCTCGCACAGTGCTACAAGCCTTTCATAAACAGTTGCCTCTCGTTCTATCGGTATATCGCTGCTCTTCTGGCGCGTTACGCGTAACGGACCGACCCGTCTAGACACTCGGCCCCATATACTTGTAGGTTCATACCTAAAGCGCGGAGTCAGGCAGACCTGCCTGTAGGCACTGTCCCATTTAAAGATGGGGTTTAAGAAAATTCGATTCCTAAAAAATGCGCGTGACGCCGCGGGCTGCCACTAATTCTATTGTATAACGTTCGTAATATCGCTGACAGGACCCGTTGAGTCACAGTAACGTTCGTGAATCAATCAAACATGATCAGAGTCAATTGGAGTGAAATAACCTCAGGTCGACCTCATTACCTATTGAGGACCACCAATCAGGACCTCCTGATATACTTATTGCTGATGCTCTTATGCATGGACTCCATCACTTTGGCTAAACCAGACCCTTGGTGATTAATATCATCAGTAGGCCTAGCACGAATATTTGCGTAAAAGTAAGCGTATCGTTAACGTAAGCCATTTGTATGGCATTTTATAGCACGAAGGGTTTTGGTTACTATCATGTCGCCTTCGTAGCGCCGCGTAACGCTAACGTTAGACATTTTGTATGAAAACGTGAGCACGAATATTGCTTTGACGTAAACTCGAAGGCTGGCTATCGTAGTATCATCGTAAATTTACGAAGGTTTACTCACTTGGAATGTGTTCGATAGAATATTTCGATAGTTTTAAAATTTGCATCGCCCTGCGTAAGCGTACGGTAAACTCGATACGTTAACCGTACGATTCATTGAAATATTCGTGCTAGGCCTACAGATTAATAATTTTTATCAAAGGAAAGATTTCAATCATGAACTGGATTTGAACTAGACGGCTATGGCTGAATTCAGACAGAGCAGCAAAATGCTCGAGCAGTTTTTAAGTGCTGTATGAATATCAACCTTAATCTATTTAGACAAAGCTGAAAATGGTATGCAACATTAAAATAGGTAAGATTTTAATGTTGCATACTGTTTTCAGCTTTGGCTAAATGGAATAAGGTTTATATTCCAATAGCACTTAAAAACTGCTCGAGCATTTTGCCGATCTATGTGAATTGACCCTAAGGGTGAGCTTTTTGATCTATAGTTGAGGTAACCAATGGTTAAAAATGCTAAATAACTTTGACCATTGTTTAGAATTTGTTAGTTTTTAATCATTGGTTACCTTAACTATTGGTGAAAAAACTTACCATAGGTCAATTTCTGTTCATCATTCAAATTTTCTTTTCATGAAAATTATTAATCTGGACTCTGTTACAAGTGATCTAATGTCCTTACGGGGTTGGTGGCGTCATCTATTGAGAAATTCTTGAGACGTACTTAGAGATAGATGGAATTGAGTTCAAATTAAGTAGTGAAATTGTTTTCTTTTTTTTTCTAATTTGTGGTTCAAATCCCTTTCGAACGAACTCATGGTAGGTACATCCATGAAGTATTATTTATTTTAGTATTTTTATTTATTGTGATAAAAACGACAAAATCAATTACAATTACCAGAAAATATTTCATACAGAATAAACATGTCAAGGTATTAAATAATAAAAAATAGGTACAATGGGTTATTACAATAATGTCAAATAAAAAATGTCAGAGTTAAAAAAAAAATAAAGAAAAGTTATTCACTGTCACTACTATCGCGATTACCCGTATTGCTCCATTGGTCACTCATGCTTTCACAATATGTCAATACTGCAGCAACAATGTCAGACCACTTGTAAGTATAAATATAACATTAAAAGCTTGTGAAAATAATACTTACTAAAAATATACGTAATTTAGAAATATAATATTTATTTATTTTCATTGATATAAGTATATAGTAGGTATGTCTATTATGAATATGTATGTATTACGTTTATGTAGTTTTTATTATGATGTTTATTGTATATTATATGTATAGTATGTACGTTTATGAATAGCTTTTTGGGGAAACCACCGTCCATATATTTTTACGTTATTCCTTTCCGTGCAAGTTTGTCTGGAAGAGATCGCTTTGAGCGATAAGACCACCCATTGTTACACTTTTGTTTGTTATTTTGTTCACTTAGTTTTTAATGATTTGTGTGTTTCAATAAAGAGTTTATCTATCTATCTATCTATCTACGTAGGTGTAAGTGCTATCATAAACTAAATTAACACAATTACTGCATCGCGTCTTAATTAGTTTAGAGATACATCAGAATACATAATTACTCACAATAAACGACCCGTTCTAACTAGGAAGCTCTGACAGACAGACTTGCAGACTTGTCTTTCATTATCTGTCGAACAGCTTTCAACCCTTCTGGAAGGTGATAACGTTGATTTTCATTAATTTTAAAGTGTAGAAAAGAAGCTGTATGTTCGCTGGTGGACTAGATATCCTAGAATTAGATGTTGTTGATATATTACGGTCAATTCAGACAGAGCAGCAAAATGCTAGAGCAGTTTTTAAGTGCTATTCGAATATCAACCTTATTTTATTTAGACAAAGCTGAAAATAGTATGCAACAATAAAAACTTACCTATTTTAATGTTGCATACTATTTTCAGCTTTGTCTAAATGGATTAAGGTTGATATTCCAACAGCACTTAAAAACTGCTCGAGCATTTTGCTGCTCTGTCTGAATTGACCCTTAGCCGTCGATACTTAATTGAGGAATTGTAGTGCAATTTTGTGACTAATGAAAGGTAACTGACAAAGTTAAGTGCACTGAACACAAAGTGAAGCACTCCAGCAGCGAGCTCATTATCGGTTTTTGGTTTCGGGTCGATTTTGACCAGGTCGTCGGAACCTACTCGTCCAGACCTAATAGAAGGGGGGGGGGGGGGGGGGGGGGGGGGGGGGGGGGACGATATTGCAAAGACACCTTATTTGTCCACCTTCTTGTAGTTCTTTAAATGCTAAGTACTAGTTATAGAGCTACACTATACATAGGTATACCTACTATAAATTACATTTGGACTGTAGGTATGCTAATATTAATAATGCAGCCCACTACCGGTAGTAGCGTACCCAACATGCTGGCAGCCCCCCGTTGAATTGGTAATTATTATGGTTTTTAAAAACAGTTGGTGTATTATTATCTCGAGATAGCCACACGGTGCCGAAATTCGAAATTACGAATAACAAACACATTGCCGAATGTTTGCAGCGAAAAACGTTTTAACGTAGTTATCGACACTACGAATACAGCGAATGTTTGTGATTACGAATCACTAATGCACGAATGCACGCCACGTTGAAAATCGTCTACGAATAAATAAACTAAGAGCTGGTCACAACGAATCAATTAGATATAATATTTACTACAAAACAAATCCTGAAAACGAAGGTTTTCAATCAGTGTGTTACGAGTGATGACTTATGGAACTGAGACATGGTCTCTTACTGTTGGCCTCATTAGTAAGCTCAAAGTCGCGCAGCGAGCTATGGAGAGAGCTATGCTCGGTGTTTCCTTGCGAGATAAGCTCCGGAATGAGGAGATCCGCAGGAGAACTAAAGTGACCGATATATCTCTTAGAATTAGCAAGTTGAAATGGCAATGGGCAGGCCACATCGCTCGTAGAAATGACAACCGATGGGGAAGAAAGGTTCTCGAGTGGCGACCAGGAACCGGAAGACGGAGCGTAGACCAGCCCCCCACTCGGTGGACTGACGATCTGGTGAAAGCCGCGGGGAGCCGATGGATGCAGGAGGCGGGCAGCCGCTCAAGGTGGCGCGCTCTGGGGGATGTCTATGTTCAGCAGTGGACGTCTTCAGGCTGTTGATGATGACAAAACAAATCTGTGTTTTTTATATCTGGCTGAAAATTTGTAAAACCATTATTTTAATGATTCTACTGCACTTACTATATATAGGCTATAATTCAATTAAAACTACATCAGACGAGGAGCTACGTTAATGAGTTTATTATTATCTATTGTTAATTGTGCGCATAAACAACTGTTGTAGCAATTAACTTGAAGCCGATTCGATCAATTTCCATTTATTGGATGAGCGCTATTTGATGGTGTTTTATGAAATTAGGTCCTGCCCTCGGATGTGGAATGGGTCATTGGGCAGTATGGATGTTTATGCACAATGCTTTTATTTTTTTGCTATTTTTCTATGTAGGTATATATTAAGACTACGTCTTACCTGATGGCATTTATAAAGAGGTCGACGATAGAGCATGCTTAAATAAAAGATGCCAGTTCACTCTGGCCTATATACCGGTTGTTAAGAAACAATGGCATTTATTTTATCATTAAAAATGGCAAAATGGCAAATGGTATCTTAACGTTATTTTATTCACGTATTGGAAACACCAACAGCTTATTTTAACATAATTTCCTAAAATATGTGGTTTATCGGAAGAGGAAAGGTCAATATTACACTCATTTACAAATTATTAATAAATACGATTTTAATTTAGATAACTTTAAAACTAACTTAATAATTATCTACACCTAACTAAAGAAGAAAACCATAAATATAACGTTAATATTATAGTATTATAACGTTATTATATTATCCCGTACCGTTTTACCAAAACTCTATAATACTTACAATGCAAGCTAAGTGATGCTTGCTGTGGCTACTACTGTAACTTGTGTGCGGTCATTAAGGCGACGAGTAGAGCAAACAAGATGTTTTTGGTACGTTTCCTGGCGTAATTAAAACATGTGGAGCTTTTAATTTAATATAAAAATAAATTAGTGTATTCCCAACAAACATTCAGATGTCGTGATGACTTAAAAACTTTGAAAAATACTATATAAAAATAGATATTCATTAAAAACCGTCAAAATCAGTCATTTCGTGTGTTGTCTTTGTCGTGAGCGCCGCGCTGAAGTGCAGACTGAATTGATATTTAAGACTACGATGTTGAGGTTGATGCTTCTTTAAACGAATTCGGGCCGGCTTATCTGGCTGAATGAAGAGGCGTGGCGTAGAGAAAGATTTTTTCTTATTTGAGAATGGTTTGTGAATCTTTGCGAAGGTGACTGGAGCGTGCTTGCGTCCTTACTGTCTGTATGGTGTACTTCCAATGAGCCTGTAAATTAGAAATGGCTCTCCTGATTATATCATAAGGAATTATATCATAGGGATAGAGAATTGGGCTTTGTTTAAGAAAATTATAAATAAATATTGGCCGTCAATTTAATAAATGTTTCGATTGCAGTTCGATGATGACTCAGACTTAAAAGATCATTGTTTACAATTCTATGGTAGTTTTTAACATTCATAATAGTTTTTAGATCTAAAAAATCATCCCAAAAACATGAAACAATTACATTAGAAGTTGTGTAGAAAATAATGTTTATGTACTAACTTTTAATATAGTTTTGTATCTGAGGTTATCAAGTGTTATTTCTACCCAGAAAAGGCCCGAAGGGGTCCACTGCTGAACATAGGCCTCCCCCATAAAAAAAACCACGCTTAGCATATAATCTTGTTGACAAAAGATGATACAAAGGTCTCTCCAGTCTCCAACTCAATATTGGTGAAGAATTTGGTAGAGACTAGCAGAATTACTCATCGTCATCATCACCATCTGGAAGAAGTTCACAGCTGAACATTAGGGTCCCCAATAGTCCCCATAGAACGCTATACTTTGAGCGGCTGCTTGTCTCCTGCGTCCATCGGCTCCCCGCAGTTTTGACCTTGATCATGTAACTTTGATTGCAATGACACAGGCAAAAGTGCATTCTTAATTTAAAAAATTCAGTATCTATGCACATAAGCTACACATTGAAACTGTCAAATCCATACAAAGTGTTTCTAACGGTTCCAATAAAGTTACATGATGGCCTAGCTGGTCGTCGGTCCACCTGCACTGCACTTTCCAGTTCTTGGTAGCGACTTGAAAACCATTCTTCCCTGTCAGTTTTCAAATGCTTCCTTATACCTACAAGAAACCTTTAAAAATTAGGAAGGGAAAATTATTTAGAAGTCTTGTTTGTAGAAGAAAGATGACCTTAATAAAACAATAGTAAGAAAAAGCTCTCAGCATCTCGGCTGCAGCTTTATGCCACGAAAAATATAGTTATTTTTTTCATTTACACCAAAAATTCGTATTGTAATGTGTGAAAGTGTCATCATATTTCATTTTGTGCCGGATCACTTAGCTCGCCCCTGTTTCCATTGTTGCATACGAAATATTTTAGTGGAGCATACTTATTTATTTATTTATTTTATTTATTTTTTTACATGAATTACAATTGTAATAGAAATTTTAGCTTACATGATTTACATGACAGGTTTTGAATTACATGTTGGCCTAATTACAGAATGGCCACTCATGCATTAAGAAGTGAGAATCCTATATTAAACTTTATAGTAAAAATAAATACATACACTTAGATTTAATTAATCACGATTACGATTACAGCAGTAAATATTTATTACACGATTCAACAATTGAGAAACCAAACAAACTACGGTTTACTATAAAAGTCCAGTGGCTTATGTTAAATCTTGTTAGTTACATTTAGTAGACCCATTATTATGCATAAAAAGATCAAAAAGTAAGACGCTCAACATCTTATACAATGGGCAGCAAAATGTCAGACAGAAAAAAAAATGCTTAAATCAAATCAAATCAAATATAACCATAATCTATAATTATGGTCCACTTTTAGGACGTGATGAAATGAAAAAAGAATGAAGGAGTAGTAGGTATATTCTTACACAAACAAGAAAAAAGATTTTGCTGTATGTTTTTTGTATTTCAAGATATAGGGTACTTACCTATTTAGAGGCAGTGGCTTTTTTAGGACTTACGTAGACGAAGTGCCAAAATTTTCAAATACTCCTCTTAATAAAAGGTTGTTTTATTTAACAATTAACTACTTTGTGTACCCATTCCCGTAAAAGCTCAAGTTTTTATTATTTATAGTTTTTTTCCCGTCATTCCGAATCTCGTACTATGTGCAACAACGGAATCGCACCCAACACTAGTGGCCAGTGTCCGGCCTGTGCCGTCCAGATAGTGGGCTATGATTTAACGCTCAACTTTTGACACAACTAAGCTTTTTGGACATGGCCGCCTCTAGCCTATAAATAACGTCTTACGTGAAGTTCGGGGGATGGCCATAGATGGAAGGAACCAGCGATGAATCCTGCCATCTAATATGAGATACAATGGTTCAGTGTAGTCCCATTGGCCTCCAAACTGAATCACAATTCTTGTAACTAGTTACTATCTTCTAAATCGATCTAGTCTCGATATTCTCACTCTTATTTGCAATTTATAAGCAACATATGATATTGTTTTTATTTACCCGAATACTGTTTCGGTTATTTTAGAGACTGACTTTTAATTTTGACTGTTTTACACTACGTGAATTGGCCGTGAGCTACGAACTTTTTTGGAACTATTTCGTGAACCTCAGAGTGGTTTTCTTTTACCTTAAGTTCAGGATACTTTTGACTAATTTTTTAGCGTCACTGGAAGATCTTGCCATGATAGAGTCCATTTTACTGCTAGAGCAGCCCATAGGTACGACTTAGCTGCTGTGCTTGAAAGTTCTATAGTCTTTTTTTGTTGGGCTAATGTTTTTGATGATTATGATGACTTTCATGTCTTTTTTTACCGTCAAGTTTTCTTGAGCTACCTGTAATAAATATATAATCTATTATTATTATTTAATGTCATCTACGCATGAAACGTCATCCTTCAGAAGTATAGGTCAAGGGTATAATTATGGGGTATAAGTCTCAGCTTGGATTTATGCTGGGAGAAGAGCATCGAATACACTACGTCCAATGAAAGGGTGAATCCTATGGAAAGCGACCGTTCTAGCTTATCAAACAGGGCGTCAATCACCTTCACCAGCGAGCCAGATGCACTAGACTGATCTGATGATCTTACCGCAGCCTTGGTGTCCAATGCCCCAACCACCACCAGGTCTAACTGCGCTCACCACCAGGATCACTCCATCTAAGAAGTGTCTGGTGGTGACGACTGATGGGGATGAAACTAAAAATTCAAATCTTATATGCTAGGTAGGTGCTATCAAACAAAATTATGTCACCAAATCAAGGTGAGATAGTGTCCGTACGCTTATCCAAAAGACTTACAACATTTGTATATTTTTCTTTTGGCGCTTGTACCACACAAGTATTTATGTTTTGGGCGTTGTGATAAAACACCGATGTTCATATTTCAAATATTTGTTTGAGCACACTTGTGATTTGTTATCCAATGACTTACTGACGTGTCTGGAGACTTTTTTGGAAGTATCTATTTGTTAACATCTTGGAATAAGATATTCTATGATCTGTATAGTGTAGTGTTGATATTATTCGTTTGGTTAGATTTAAGCCTATTTACAAAAATTATGCTGGCTATTTCTTTATTTCTTCTTTCTACTTACGCATATAAATATTCCTAAAATAATCAAATAATAGTCACTGGCTGCCGTTGAAAGCCACCAATTTGAGATTCTTAATTCTAGCTAAATCACTTGTAAGTATACATATAACCGGAGAGTCTTCAAGTCAAGAATGAACAAGGATCTTCTAGGTTAGGCAATCATTCACTATCGTAGACCGCATCATCACTTAACATCAGGTGATATATGGTCAAATGCCTTGCTTATAACTACATTTTGTATGATAATATCTACGCCTATTTTACAGAAAAACAACTCAGTAAATTCTAATAAGCCATTTTTACAAATCTCACAAAGTATCTCATCCGATAAGCTTTCAAACTTCCTCGAATCTGGAACTTTCTTCCCCGGCCACCCCCTTGATGACCACTTCAGGCGCCATAAACGCATATATTATTATAATAAAAACATATATTATTATAATAAAAACACTATAATTTCGGACACTCGCTCGTTGGGAAGCGAGCACGAATTTTTATTGACAATAAGTGTTGACGGTGAAGAAAGTAATTTTATTATACTATATGGGTTCCGCTCATTTAATAAATTCAAAATTGTATGTTACTTGCTCCCTTTTGGTACTAAAAAGCTTACCGTGATTATTAGTTAAACAATAAGGAACACTGAATAAGTAAAAAATAATGCCATTTATTTATGCTGACTCTAAATGTCATTTTTAACTATCTTTTTTATTAGCTAAGTGGTAGGACTTTTCTGCAAAGTTCGTCTAGGTAGGTACCACCGCTTTGCCAGTTATTCTGCCGCCAAGCAGAAAAGTGCAAGCACTACTGTGTTCTGGTTTGAAGGGCATTGTAGCTAGTGAAATTACTGGGCAAATGAGACTTAAGAACTGATCTCACAGTCTAGAAATCTTTTTTAGACTGTGTGATGGCTCAGAATGACGTGCGCAGTGCGCAGTGTCACGCGAAACTAGATTTCCGAGTGACACTGCAATCTGTAATGGGCGGCCGTGACGCTTAACACCAGGTGAAGGACTAGCTCGTCACGTCATTCGTTTACATAAAAAAAAGCTAGGTAAATATTTTTTACATATCATGCAAAAATAAATTTATATACTTAACCTTTTTTTATATTGTAGTTTAATTAAAGCCTTAGCAAAATGCCTTAAAATGTTCCGAAAATTCCCTAACCCTTTCTCTCGACGTCACCAAAGCTAAAAGTCTAAGTCAGCGACTATCCACAAACATAGAATTTGCCAATGACTGAATTCGACTGAGTCATTCCTTTCCTCATTTGATTCTTTAAGCAACGCGATGAATAAAACCTATTTGTTCTTTCACGCCTTCTCTTCACGGAACCCTAATAAATTGTGTACATATAAAAGTTTACGACAAGTACGTCAGTCAATGGTCGACGACTTTTTCGAATTGCTGACTTTCTGGCAAATCCATGTGATACGAAACGGCCGAAGTGTCTTGACTTCTGATATTTATTCATTAGGTCAATAACCATTTTTGGGTTCAAAGCTGTTTTGAATCCAAGAAAGATTTGAGAAACAGTATTTTATATCAACATATTTAAAAAGTATTGCAAAGATGGTAAAGTTTGACTGGCCTGATAGCTCAGTTGGTAGTAACTCTGCTTTCTGAACTGTAAGTTGTGGGTTCGATTCCCACGCAGGACAAACAGGTGTTTGTTCTGTGTCTGGGTGTTATATTATGTTCTATGTATGTATTTACAAACAAAACGTAATATATAATTATCCTATCAGTTACCTAGTTTCTATTGTACAAGCTTTGCTTAGTTTGGGACTAGATGGCGCTGTGTGAAATGTCCACACATATTTTTTAAATTATTATTTAAAAGCCAGTAAAAACTATATAAATGCGAGCTTATAAATCATACTCAGGATCAATTTGACAAATCTGTTTTCGATCTTGAATTGGTTTTGTAATAAATTATAATTTTTACCTGGTTACGGCAAAGCCGCAAAGGGTTATGTTTTTTGTAATCTATAAAATTAAATTAAATTTAATATCCTTCGTAAGGCCAAGATGCACCGTTTTCTATGAGAACTAAAACGATAAATTGTTTATTTTCACGTAATAATAATATGTACCTACCTACGTAATACAATAAAATGACAGCATGGGATCTTATAAAAAATGTTTTTTTTTTTTTAATTCTATGAATGACAGTATAAAAGATAGCTCAGCATATTTCACTAGTAACGCCATACTTGCACATTACTTGTAATTAAGGATGTTTTAGTGTAGTGCTGAAACTATACTTATCTCGATTTTATTATCGAACTTCTCGGAAACGTGAAAAAGCGCATCCACATAATATTGTAGGCACGAATAAATCTCATAAGACGCGATTCTTGCGCTCGTTTCTTCCACGAACCTGCAAGATGTGGAATGATCTTCCTCCGGTAGGGTTAGCACGGCCGGTAGACAAAACTGTCTTTCCCCTGTTTTACTCCAACCAAGTATGAAGAAAGTGACGTAAAACGGGGAAAGACAATTTTGTCTACTGTCCATGCTAACCCAGCTGAGGTTTTTCCGCATAACTACAGTATGGGGAGCTTCAAAAAAAAGTGTTAAAAGAGTCCTCTCTAAGGGTAGGCAACGCACCGGCAATGCCTTCGGTGTTGCAGATGTCCATAAGCGGCGGTGACCACTTACCATCAGGTGGGCCGCCTACTTGTTTGCCACTCATCTCATAAAAAAACTGTACTTATCTGATTTTGATGAACGTCAATCAATTCAATATTATATGGTCCGGGTGACAAGGGCTTTTTTGTTTGAGGATATTATACGTCACCATGCACAGAGCATGAAAAAGAAAACGTTATTTTGGTCATAACTATCATATTTAGTTTTTTTTTTATATATAACTATCGTATCGGTTTTAGTTATCCGACCTTATTTTATATTGTTCGTTGCTAAATAATTACGCTTATAAAATCCTAAATAAAAAAGAAGTTGTCTGTTTGTTGTTCGTAGCTGTTACACAAAATCAACGGCATCAACAAAGTGGAGCGTACTCCGGGGCAAAAATTAGCACTTTATTCCCGGAATAAACGAATTGTACGGGTAAAATTGCAAGAAGCTCTAGTTTCTTATAAATATAAGCAAATTCATTATAAATAATAGTGGATATCTTAACTGTAAAACAAATGAACATATCACAAGTAGGTAAACTGCATTCAATTCGATCGTAACTTGAAATAACTCTAGAATGGTACATCCGTAAGGTTATTGCATCTGGCAGGTTTACTCAAATGTCAATATTAACATCCTGGTAGGAAGGTTTCATCGTCTAGCTAAAAATAATCATGACCATTGATCACGTAAAAAAAAACAATTGACTGTATGATTGGTGGAAGTCGGAATGGGCCAAGTGTATAATACAAGATATGATGAACAAATAAAGGTTTAAAAGTGATTCTTCGAATGAATTACATTGATTCAGAATACAACACTCGCTCGTAGAACTGACAACCGATAGAGAAGAAAGGTTCTCGAGTGCGAGTGCAGCGTAGGCCGGCTCCCCACTAAGTGGACCGACAATCTGGTAAAAGCCGCGGGGAGCCGAAGACGTCCACTGCTGAACATAGGCCTCCCCCAAAGAGCGCCACTTTGAGCAGCTGCTCGCCTCCTGCATCCATCGGCTCCCAGCGGCTTTCACCAGATCGTCGGTCCACCGAGTGGGAGCCGGCCTACGCTGCGTCTTCCGGTTCGTGGTCGCCACTCAAGAACCTTTCTTTCCCATCGGTTGTCAGTTCTACGAGCGATGTGGCCAGCACATTGCCATTTCAACTTACTAATTCTAAAAGCTACATCATTGTACCGACCTCTCTACCGACCTATTATTTACCTCATTAACAGCCAGAAGACGTCTACGGCTGAACATAGGCCTCCCCTAGAGAGCGCCACTTTGAGCGGCTAATCGCCTCTTGTTTCTATGCTTGTCACTGAAGGAAGCAACCCATAGGTACCCTGGATACTCCCTTAGCCGCTTCTACGACACTCACGAGAAGAGATAGGGTGGTCCTATTCGTAACCGGGAACACACTAACATTTACCTACTACGTAATAAATATGTACTAAAAGACGCCACAGTTCCTTTTTGAAGTCTATTTAAAAGAAAGCCCTCTATCACTCACAGCCATAAACAACACCTCATCACGTTAATCCTGCCTCACATACATACATACACACACACATCCTCACAATCATTCTAGATATACTTGTACAGTGATAAACAAAACTCCCAGAGTGACGTGTGACAACGATGTTGATCGGGGCCTTGGGGCCCCGTTATCGTGGTTTATGGGGGTATTTACGGTGCTGGATGATTAAAAAGTCGCTTTATGATTTATTTATGGGTTAGCTACTGTTACCATGATTATACTATACTTAGTAGGTAGGTAACACTAAATCAATGAATGTCTCAACCAAATGCAAAACTCTTTTAGTTAAATTATTATAAAGGTTAAAGGGGAATAAAAGTCATGTTAGCTACTTATGTGAAAGAAAGAGAAAGAAATAAAATATTTTCAAGACATCACACGACATTACGTTTTCAAAACACAAGACAATAAAAAAACGACAGAAATGATACAAAAAATATAAAGCACGTAAGTACTTAGATAAGCACTCATAGCACGAGATAAACAACTGCGGTCACTACTTGGATGGGTGACCGCTATACTGGGTGTAAAAGTGGTATTTACAACTGAGCGCTACGGTGCTTCAGAGAGTACGTTAAGCCGTCATCGTCGTTCCCGGCTGTTGTCGCAAGACAATATAGTGGTTAAGCCAACTCAGCCAAAGCCAAACCATTGGGCGGCCTAAAAATTCCGACATAGGGTAACCACGAAGAATAAGAACCGAATTATTCTTAGTAAGACTTAGGGTGCGTTTTTTCAATCTGTAGTTAAGGTACCCAAGTGTTATAAATGCTAACAAATTCTAACCAATGGTCAAAATTTTGTGGAACTTTTAACCATTGGTTACTTTAACTACGGATAAAAAAACCCACCCTTAGATGATGATTTGCCGCCCAATTTTTGTCTGTGGCTCGGAGATAGTTTAAGTTTGCAATGTAAACAACATGAGGTCTCAATTCCGATACCATAAGTGTTTTTTGATACATTTTCGTAAATGACAGGACTTTACGACCCTTCCGATTTATGTTGCAAAAATCATAAATTGCATTTTAAAAATATTACCCGCCCTGTTTCGATCTGACTTGCATATCTTGAGGAATTTATGATTAATAAAAGTCCAATCGGTTTTGATGCTCGCTTCATGGGCTTTATTTTTTGAATCATATTCTTGTTCAAATAAATTTGATCATACCACTAAGCGATTTCTCTGCAAATATTTAGGTATCCTCAAGCAAGCGCAACATTAACTTTACATACTTTAACATAATTAATTAAACTTATTTAAATAAGTTAAAAAGGTTAACGGTAGCCTTTTTGCTTAAATGATTATTTGATTACCAACATTGTTTTTACGAAACAATAATCTTTTATGATACACTTTTGAAATCACATTAAATTAATCTACAAGAATCCTCTCACTTTAATAAACGCATGGGACGCCTTTCACACTGGTGGTCTGTTATCGTTGCGTGTCGCAGTCGTCTCGCAATAACTATTTGATGCGCGCGCGAACTTATTGTAACCGTCATAATCGAGTGCGTTTTCACTGTTTTCAGATCAACAGTCAGAAGACGTCCACTGCTGAACACAGGCCTCCCCCATAAAATGACCAAAGTGGACGCGTATCATAGGGATGCCGTAATCACCACGGTTAGCAAGCGGCTTGGTGATTGCAGTAGATTTTAATGTACCGAGGAGAATGCCGCTGCCCATTCTTTGGTTATTCCCTCGGCTGTTTTTTACGGCACCCACGGGAAGAGATGGGGTGGTCCTATTCTCATACCATGCCGGGACCACACTGTTTTATAAAACGGAATAATAACACATACCTACATACACACATAGATACATAGGTATAGATCCTGAAACCTAACTAGGATTCCCTGTATCTATAGGGACACAGGAACGTAGTTGTGATGGTTCCACAACACCCAGAAACACAACAAGTCCTTGCTCTTTTTTATTTCTATGCACAAAATTTTACACTTGTCTTATCGCAAGAGTCGAACCCGCAGCTACCCGTAAGCTGATGAGTCTACCCGCTCAGCCACCACACCATAGAGGCTGTCAAATTCAAATTGAAATCTTTATAAAGGAAGTTAGCAATGTTGGTATTCCAATGAAGCTCATAAATATGGCATCATCTAGTACCTACTATTAATCAATATCTTCATTCCACTAAGCAACGATTGTGTTATTTGCAGAAAAAAAAACAGATAATGATTAAAAAATAGTGCGGACTTCATGTCTGCAGTGACTAATAATAGGGAAGGAGGTTTAGACCGTAGGTCGCCATGGCGGAATTGGCAGAGTCGGACATACCCGCGGGCCCGTGCCATGCGGGATCCATGAGGATTACCCTCGGTAGAAAAAAAAGCAAAGATGGTGCAACATTTGTTATTTTTACCTCTGAGCACATGGTTTTACATAGTCCGTGGTTTTCGTCATGAGGACCATCCCTTTTCCATAGGTACTAACCATTTTATAGAATTCCTATGTAAAAGTTTATGCACGTTCTAAATCAGGTCAATTTTATCTACCGCTAGAACGTTGAGATGCACCAATTTTGAAATATTAAGACCACAAGGGCTATGAGGACTATGGTCCCACGACACCCAGACACAGAACAAGTATTTGCGCTTTTTTTCTGTGCACAAATATTGCCCTGTCGCGAGAATCGAACCCGCCTCTTCCGGGTTATGAGCCGACCTGCTAAACCACCACACTACAGAAGCTGTCATGTGTAAATCTATTTCTTGTCTGGGTTGCAATGTTGTGCATGCATTGTGTAAACGTTCATTCAAGCCTAGGTTGCATAACAGCCTCTGTGGTGTGGTGGTTGAGCAGGTCGGCTCATAACTCGGACGCGGTGGGTTCGATTCCCGCGACAGGACAAGTATTTGTGCACAGGAAAAACAAACGCAATTACTTGTTCTGTGTCTGGGTGTTGTGAGACCATGGTCTTCGTAGTGCTTGGGTCCCTAGATACAGGGAATCCTAGTTAGGGTCCAGGTTATATGTATGTGATCTCATACATATAACCTATTGTTGGGCGTTATTATTTATAATTACATGCACACCCATGAAAAGACTAGGTATATTTTATTGGTTCCATGTGAACCGCGGAAATAAACTCCAATCAGGTCAAACTAGAACGTGTCAAAAGTTCGAAAGGATCGATTTGGGCGCCTCAAGAATCAATATAAAAAACGTAAAATTTTTATTTTAAGAATCATCCGCAACAATTTCAAAATCGATATCATAATGTGGAGTTAACGACTTCAGCGTTAATCGAGATATTGTTATCGCTATTGGTGATACTGATATCGATATGCCACTCACCGCAATGATTGCGATGGCCGTAGTTAAAATCGAGTTTAAATTGTTTTAAAATTAATAAGAAGGTGATACGGTGAATGGTGATAAAACCGACACTCTGTTGCAATTTGATGTGAAAGAATCGCGTGAGACGGGCTCCGTTATTTTCGAGGATACAGACACTCGGGTACAGAAGTCAATATAAATCTACTTATATAGGTTATAAGATTAAAATCTGAATGGCGATGGTGGCCGAGCGGTAGCATATGTGCTTCGCAAACTTACGGCACCGGGTTCGATCCTCGGCCCTGCACCAATGACTTATCTAGTAAGTTATGTGCAGTTTTAGATGCCATCGCTCCGTGCCTCGGAGAGCACGTTAAGCCATCGGTCCCGGTTGTCATAAGAACATCTATGACAATCGTTACGGGTATAGTCAGAAGCCTGATAGAATCTGACACCTGGTCTAACCATCCCTGTTACTGGTTCCTTACGGGTTGCGAGGTCGTCGCTTGTGTAATTCTGGTAGCTTGCCGCTACAGGTTCAACTGGGAGCTGACCCCAACAACAAAATGGGAAAAATGCAAAGAGGATGATGAGTTCATAGGATTAAAAGATACCTAATCATTAAGCTTAAATTAATCTTAAGCGGGTTTTGTTACCTTCAAACTTGGTAAAGAAAATCTTACAGTTAGTTATGCTATAATGTAATCACATTATAGCATAACCTAACTGTAAGATTTTCATCATAAACTTATTGTTAACGCCAAGGTCAATTGAAACAGTTATTGTTAGTTTAGCTCATAGTTTAATCATGCTCATCATCATTTTATTGGAGGATAGTAAAAACAAATTCACAGGGATACCAATGCAATCTTGTATGATGTTTTGGTGTCAATTGTACCTACTTAAAGTTTGATGCGTCTTAATAACACTAAAAGAGAATGTGGCAGATTGGTTCTCAAAATCAGTACCAAATTTTCCCACCCAGAATCAGATCAAAATGATCATAAATTACTTTAAAATTTTTACTCGGAATGGAATACTGTAGACGGTATTGTACGTTTTAATTTGTAGGAAGTAACGGAATGTTTCTCCGCATTTTACCGAAATTTTAGTTACTTAACAGATGCCTACCTAGTGCATGGGGTCACAAACTTTAGTCTCGAGCTTGGTTCCAGTCCTGTTTCACCTGAATCATTCACCAGCCATCGCTTCAGTAGTCTGTTTTGCATTCTGGTGTCAGTCATATAAAAGACGAGTTTATTCGGAAGTTTTGTATTACTAACATTACATGCATAGTTTTGCATTGTGCCCTGTTCAACCCCACTTTTATCCCTATCATATACCCACTTGTGGTCTTCACGATATAAAATAGGAAAAAAAATCCCCCCTTCTAATTATTTCTGATCGTTTGGTCTTGCGTATGAATTACACAGACAGCGTGCATTTTACATGTAGGTATTAGACGTTGCTCTTGATCAGTGATGGAAAATAATGTGGGTGAACTTTGCGATATCAAAATTATATTCCTTTTGTGTCTTCACTTTTTATATAATTATTAGTTCACTGCTAGTCTAGTCTAAAATCTGAGATCACAAACCTTATTCAATCATAACAATTACAATTAAGTACCTAATAAAACTAAGCTACTAGCAAACTAGAGCTACCAAAATAATTTCAAAACCTTACAATGATCTAAGTTAAAAACTATGGGCTCATCGGATGAGACCCCAAACTTTCGATTTCCACACATCAAGCAGTCGTTTCGTTGTTATTCAGTTACGGATGGCTAACATCTTATTGTTGTTATACAACAAAACGACATAAATCTCGTCTGTACCCGAAAATTTCTATGTTTATAGCAATTAACAGAGCCGAGCTGTGTCACTCGCTCAACCGATATGATTCATCGCTTGAGGGAGATGCACACAGGCAAAAAAGGTTTTTAGATGTTTTTGGTAGTAATATTAAGTAAGCTGTCTTTGCCGAAAGCTGTTAGGTAATAATTTCGAAGTGTACCTAGGTCTGTCTAAATTCTCGCTGATCAAGCTGTATATTAGTCATCTAATAGCATGATTAAAAGTGCTAAATAATTTTTGGCTTGGTTCACCATCTTTTTAATAAAAACAAAACATCACATATTTAATAGAAAAAAAAAACAATAAAAACAGAATGATTGCATCTTGTAACGAGCCGCGCTCTGCTATGTCGAGGAGTTGGGCTGGCTCAGAAAGATGTTACCACCAGCAAGGTTTGTATTTACACAAAATATTCCAAACCAAATTGATGTCAGAGATGGTAAGGTAAACTCACGTAAATTAAATTTTTATGTAGAATTAGGTCCAAACGTATGTATGTGCCTGTTTAAAAAAAAGAACGACATAGCTGATATCAAAAAAAGCTAAGCTATTGGGAAATTGTAACCACAAAACACCAAAAAAGAAGTATAAAGAAAAAAACTAGGATTCATTGGTTTAAAAAATAAATCTGTCTATACTTAAATAAATATATTATTTGTATAGACAGAAATTTAATATATTTGCCTCGCTTTAAAGTTATCTTATCTTAACCGTTGCTTGGCTATATGTTCAAGCATGCCTATTGTAGAAGTTGCTGGAATCAGTCATCAACGCATCACAGCAACCTCTTTACTTAGTTTCTGTTTATTTCTGATAGATCTATGTTCTACACCCAGCCTAACCAAGTCACGCCTTGTAAGGTTATTTATCGTTCTCGTAATTACAAAGTTTCGATGGCCGAACACACGAGTCTCTACCTACGAGAACTCAACTTGAAGAGTGTATTCATAGCTTTATTTTATAGAATTTATATAATGCATATTTTAAAATGAGATGTTCATGTTCAGATTCTGTAACGAGTCCATAGGAAGGAAAATCATTATGATGATCTAAGTACTATAAGTCGTAACACCTGTTAGTTTTACCACCATGCAGCACTTAGTGCTTTCTGGCAGCTTACATTAAAAATTGCAAAATACTTCGATAATATTTCAACATCGTCGTAGGCTTAAATATTCATCTATTTAGTCTATCCCTGCTTAAGCAAAAGTTTCAATACAGACTGAATTACTTAAATGCCTCAGATTTGTAATATTTTAACATTATTTGTTACATAGATGACATATGTATTACTCGCATAGCTAATATTTTACCATAACGCCTCCAAACTATAATTTTAGCTCTAATCACCCACATCCCAACCGACAATTAATAAAATACAAATAATCTTTAACATCAGTTCGATTGAACATCTATAACAGATATAAATTTAAATAAAAAGTAAGGCCTCGGGGTATATCTGACTGCTAAGTTGAGACTAGGACATGAACAAATTATTTGTGTGTGGTATTGATTATGTAGTACGTTTATTGGTGCAAAAAAGAAGCAAAACAATTTATGATTTATGAAAAGTTAGAAAAACAGCAATGTGTTTGAAGAGGGTAGTAGATGGAGAGTAATTTAGTAACATCCAACAATTCTCTGGCCATATTGCTCACAGAACTGACAACCGATGGGAAAGAAAGGTTCTCGAGTGACGACCACCAACTGGAAGATGCAGCATATGTCGACGCCCACTATATAGACCGATGATCTGGTCAGAAGCGAGGAGAGTCGTTGGATGCAAGAGGCAAGCAACTGGTAAAAGTGATAACGAAAGGAACAACGTTGATTATAATAATATTATGTTTTTTCTAGGTACCTACAATCTAGAATTTCAAGAAGACAGGGAACAGTTTTTTATAGGCGAGTATGCTATATCGATAACATAAATCGTGACTAATCATCAAATTGACCTAATGTAGGTACCGCGGAAACTTTGTTTTCACATTTCATCAGGCGAACCCAATCCGAATCCAAATATTTAAACGGAAAATGCCTGAACCTTATTTAAATTCAAAGAGGTTAGGCTAGGCATACCCTGTAGCTAAAAAGAAACAACAGTACATGCCTTGACCATTCTTACCACCTCATCATAAATCTGGCGCTTAGAAACTCCTCATCTATCCGCCCCTCCCATCACTGGCCACTTAATTTATAATCTGTGGCTAAAATATTTACAATCTGTACATTTATGAATATCTATGCTTTTATTGATGATGATGGTTTGTCTGTTGGTCTTTGAAACAAGAAATTTATTTTACGTATAGCAGGCCTAATGCTTATTTACCGTTGAGATCTTAATGGGCTATCTAACCTAATTATATACAATCGTAGCAAAGATGTAATACTGAGCATTTCGTATTTTACTTTTATTGAATGATAGACAGTGGTGTTATCTTTTTACAAAGAAAAGTTCATGTTTCAATTTCAATTTTTTCACAGCAAGTTAAAGTTCGAAAACTTAGGCTTAAACACGATGATTACGATAAAGAATATCACAAAAAAACTGTTAGGTAACTCACCCGGACCATAAAACCAATTGACAAGCACCTCATTCCTCATTCATTAAATGGGACGAGCAAGTAGATAAGGCGGAACGGTGGAACATACGTCAATACAAACATAAATACGTCTAAACATAACCCTTCCTTTTGGATTTGCCGTAGTAGTATTCTACAAACTTTTTAGCCACTGACTGAAAGATTAAAGGAATTTCTAACGAACACCTTTCCAAGTCGAATAAAGTCAGCTGCAGCATCTAGTCAAATCCGATATAATCTAAGGGTGAAACAAAACCACTGCGCCCGCGCATGATAATCATAATGCTCGGCCGACAATTAAGTATCGGTCGTTCATTTTGATCATTCGTCCGTTCGTACGTTCATTCGATCTGGGCTGGAACGTGTCAAACGTGATTTGTGATTGATATTTTGTATGCCTTGGGTTATAGATTTACGTAAGTATATGTACATAAATATGACATCTACACATTATATTTAGGTTGATATTATATTTTGTGCGCAGGGTGATTGGTTCTTTTGTTTTCAAAGACTATTTTGACCGCTGGCTTGTCTACATTATAATTTTATGCCGCTGACTGTTTAGATATATCTGAACAAAAATGGTATAAACTAAGGTAGAGATGAACGTCTCAGCTCATGATATCCTTTTCTTAAAGTTAAAATGACCAAAAAAGAACTAAAGTGACCGATATAGCTCTTAGAATTAAATGGCAATGGGCAGGCCACATCACTCGTAGAACTGACAACCCATAGGGAAGAAAGTTTCTCGAGCGGCGACCACGAACCAGAAGACGCAGCGTTGGCCGACCCCCCACTTGGAGGACCGACGATCTGGTGAAAGCCGCGGGAAGACGATGGATGCAAGAGGCAAGCATCCGCTCAAAGTGACGCTGTGGGGAGGAGGCCTATGTTCAGCAGTGGACGTCTTCGGGCTGTTGATGAAAGTTAAAATTTTCTTTTCTCAAAATGATCATGACAAACGATGTCAAGTAAAATTATTAAGAACAATTTTATTTAGTTATGCTGACTACAAATACTGCAATGTAACTAAGCGTATATTTTAACCACAATCATAACCTAAGTTAAGTGTAAAACAGGATTTGAGTGACGCCGATCAGACCATTCAGAATTATTGTCCGAAAGGTGTCGACTACGCAGGGCCATTTGTAGCTTCACCAATACCCCACGTCACCCGCACCGGCAACAAAATTGCAGAAGTTAATTTGCATTTCCATAAATAAATGTACATAAATAACCCACTGTATAGAAATTAAATAAATCACCAGACATAAAACGTCAATGCAAGATGTGTCTCTCATCAAAATTCAAAGAACTTGGCCGGGTCTTCCCTTGCGTACGTATGTCATCGCAACATGGCGGATTTACCTCAATATTATAGATATAGAATGCTACACTTTGTCTGTCTACAATGGATATGTTTCTACGAACTGACTAGTGTTTATGGTTAAAGGTAAAAAAATGTTTTTAATATAAGTAAGCAGGTCATTGCATTGGGGAACTGATGGGGAAGAAAGGTTTTTGAGTGGCGACCACGAACCGGAAGACGCAGTGTAGGCCGGCCCCTGACTAGGTGGACCGACGACTTGGTCCGTGGGGAGCCGATGGATGCAGAGGCAAGCAGACGGTTAAAGTGGCGCTCTTTGGGGGAGGCCTATGTTCAGCAGTGGATGTCTTCAGGCTGATGATGATAATGATGATGAGGTCATTGCGTGATAGTTAAATCTGATCTATGTATATCGAATACCTATAATTGTTATAGTGTTACTATACGTATTTTGTCAAAATAAAATACGTAATAACACTATAACAATCTGCCTTTAGTATTAGAACTGTCAAAGTACGAATATTGAATGGAGTTGGCGATTTCTTGATGCAAAATAATTATGTTACTATGTTACTTAGTTTCGTATTGTGTTCGCAATCATATTTTTTGTTTTGTAATAATTTTATGTTTAAAGTCCAGAAATTCAGCATCTATATCAATATGTAAAAAATATAATAATTAAAATAAAAGGTTTATTACCTGCCCTAACTTTTATCTCAACTAACTAATATCCACGTTTTTTAAATAATGACCTTGTTTAATATGCATAATCTGTGTGATCCCGCCTTCGCGGGACACTTATAATTTTTTGGTATAAGTAAATTAAACTTGTATTACGCAAAATAGACACTTTATTTGTAGGTACTTTAAACAGCGATTTTTAAGGTGCTAATATAATAAAGAATTGTAGGCGCGGCCGGTGTAGCGCGTGTGCGAGTGCCGATTGAGAGCCGGTTCGCCGGGTCTTCCTCCCCCGCACTCCGTGGCCCGCGGAAGCCAGCAGCTTCTCATATATAGCGTAAACACTGTGCAACTGTATTAAACCACATAATAAATAATGAACATAACATCGTTATAAAATGAAATTTTTCAAAGACAATAGCACACCAAGATCAATAAATAAAAATGGGAATTAATGCCCACAGATGAATCCACCCATCCATCCGCCCGCGAGGTATTACAGAGTAGTGTTCATCCAGAGATTGCAAAAGGTTAGATTTATAACGATTAGCGCAGTTTTAATAAACAGTGAAAATAAAGTATTTCAAACTATAAATTACCAATACAATATTTCTACCCTTTACAAAAACAGTTTAACGACTCTTCACATCTTTTCATTTGATCAATTACTAAGTAGGTAGGTACTAGGTTAGGTACCTACTGAGTAAATTTTAATGGTATAATATAATATTTCATTGTACTTCAAAACTATTGATCTGTGCATGTCGACAAAATATTGTCCCTCGGGTAACTTGAAATGAAGGCTTTGAATCAAAATAATTTCGTTTTAATCCTTGCATAACATGAAAACTTAAAATATATTTCAAATTAATCCTTATTACAACTCGTGCAAGTGTTAAAACTCCTTGCGCCGTACCTACGTGCTCATCGCAGACCAAAAGCTCACATTACAACAAATCATTCACCGCCGTCTCACCGACAATTCCATTCTTCCATTGATTTATTCCACATTATTATTAACTTTTATCATAAAAAACGAGTTATATTTATATACATACTTGCGTTTGATCTGATAACATCATATTTATTACTCTTTCTTTTAACTTTTTTGATTGTCAGCTGCTTCAAGCTCTGCCCTTTCTGAATGTAGACGTGCTAGTGGTATCAAGATTGGTAATAAATCTTGTTGCTATGACGAGTTATGTATGCAACATGCATAATTAATTTTCTTGTTTTAATATTACATTAAAATCAAGTCGTCTTTACAAAAATACGTATTCAATAATATTAAATGTCGAATATTAAAACATAGCACATACATTATATTCAATGCTTAGAATAATAAAACATTGTGTAAAGACAAGAAAATCAAAATATCAGGTCATAATTAAGAGCTTATTTTATACCATCGCAATATCTCGTAGTCAAAACAAAAATAATAATACTAGTTTTAGATTGCAAAATGTAAACAAAATAGCACAAGAAACTCTATTTTGAACTCATTCCACTTCTGACATCCGAACAATTGTCACCGAATGCCATTCACATAGAAATCGACACTTGAGAAATGTATTCGATCTAACCTGAAGACAATTTTCAGGTGCTATTCTAAACAGAGATCTCACCCATCGAATAAAACACACGTCTAAACAATATGTACATGTCACTGGTTGATAGGAGCTGTCTTTCAAACTATCTACTCCATCTCTTCACTACAATCCTCATAACCACTGCATTTTGTCACTGAAAATGCTACTCACGTTCTGGAACTCAAATCACATTTTTGTTAAATAAACTGAGTCCTTTTACGACATTTAGGATTCGCGAATCAACAAAAGCTGGTAGCAGAAGCCACTAAATTGCGATTGCTTCGACACGTGCAGCATCCATTGCTCGTTCAGGGTTTTGATGGATTTAACGAAGAAGTTTTTACAGATCGGTGTGTGCAAAAACTCTTTAAGATTCGAACGTAGATGTCATAGTAAAAGTAATACAGGTACGACTTGACATCCCAAGGGAGTCGAGCTAGGTGTTGAGGTTATCCTGAGCTGGGATAGATCAATGATATGTCAAAACCGTGTTATACTTGTGGGGTTTATGCAGACTAGTTTCGGTAAGCAATGGCGACAGTGATAGATTCAAGCGGAGGTGTAGAAATGTGGATCTCCCTAGTGGTTACATGCAGTAGTTGTTTTGGTTTGCAGGTTGGATCAGATTGGAATATTTGGTTTATTATCCCTACTCAAACTTTATGCAGGCAGTAGGTAGTACCACATAATCATAAAACCGTAACCATTACAATACACACGTGTAAAAGTAGACATCAAATACCTTCTCAAACAGTACTTATTACACGCTAGTTTTGAGTGTGTGTTTGTGTTTTCTTGGCGTTGCAACGGCTGAACAGATTTGAATGAAATTTCGAATGGATAGGTATAGCTTATACGATGGAGTAACACAATATAGGCTACGCTTCAGTGAGTAAAACGACGGGGCCCAGCTAGTGGTTAATATAAATCTTGTGAAACATTAAAATGCCAATTCCTTTCTTTTTGTGAAGCTTTAAGCTATCTAGCATCTAGGACGCCATTATTTGCTACTCTATCTCGGAAAAGCTATTCTAATAATTTTTCACCATTAAAACCGCACAAATCATGATCGTTATCACCAACATCTTTCATGTTAACTACATATTACGAAACTCTTGTCAGAGCTTTCAAAACACCATTAAATTAAGTTTCATTGTCTCTGAACTTATATCGGATCGGATCGCACAAAACACCGTACCTGAGTAACCCAATAATTGTGTACATAAATCATTTGAACGACTCCTGATAATTCGCCCGGAGAAGCGATGTTTGGTGTGAGTGAGGAGCGGTAAAGGGTGATAGCTAATTACTTTCTTGTATGTGTGCCGTTTGAGAATCTAGCAATTGGATAGTATAGCGTAAATGTATTCCTGTTGATAATGACCAGGTGCATCAATTTGTGATCATTATAGTATTTCAGTATATTATAGTCTGGCGTAAAATTGCCATTCCTTGTGCCTTTCACCAAGTGGTAGGTTAAGTAGTTAGTATTATAGCTGATTGTGGCAGAAAAAAAAGAATTTGATTTGGGTAGGTACAAAGATTGTAGGATTTTCTTTTCTAGATTTGTTTAGGCTTAATAAGAGAATGGTTAGGTATCAAGTTTTGTAACCACATATATCATAGAAGCTCATATAGATCGATATTTATTGAGAAAGTGATTCTAAACTGCACTTGATAATGAAATGGTTTTAGATACATACAAATTAAGTTGACAACATTGTTTGTAACAAAATGCCTCTGTAACAGCAACTTTCCTAAGTGCTTTTAGTTCTACTCTTCTTAAGTATTTTATGACATGGTATACCTAGGTACCTTCGATAAATGATAGAAAAACTATCTATAAACTTAAGAGTCTTCAAGTCAAGAGTGAACAGGTAGCTGAAGAAAAGTATAGGTATAATATTTTTTATTGAAATAAAAATAATAACACCCTATAATTTTCTTATCATTTTTGTAATACATTTACTTACAACAATCCTTTGCAACTTATCCGATATAGATAATCTTATATTTATTTTTAGCGGAATGACACTGGATATACTTTTTTCATTTTGTATTTATAGATTTGTATTTCCACGCTCTTATCCTACACTTTAACCAGCTACATAATTCTCCTCTAACGTAAGGGTTTGAACAGACGATAACGCGATACGTGCGAAACGCGACTTTTCAACCTTTTGTGGCCAAAGACGCGATAATGTCCTGATGTATGCGCTTTGTTGGGACATTTTTGCGTTTGTCATATTTATGTTTGATCTTTGAAATTTAATTTATGACTCCCTTTATTTTGTGGGTTAAATTTATCGGATTGTGACCCGGGTTTTGAGCCTTTTGAGGTACTTTATCAGCAGGTAAGGAATTGGGGGGTCGAAATTTCAACGGTGAAAGTGATAAGTATAAGTAATATAAAAAATTTAACAAAATTTTAGAATGTAGAGAATTATTATATTACGTAATACGTACGTTTTTTGGAACTCGGAAGTGTATAAGTATGGAATAGGAAAGATCTTTATTGTATACCTAATTATACCAACATAAATAGGGTAGGTATGATGGTGTACCTACCTATAAAAATAGGCACCTACATAGTGGCCACTAAATGTGGGTCTGTCTGCGTAGTGTTATTTATTAGGTATTTAATATTATTATGTTTAGATTGAAATACTTACAGCGGGCTTCTATTGAAAGTGAGAAACAAAGTTGGACTTTTTCAAATATCAGTTACAAAAACACCAATCAAAAATATCATAGATATTTAAAATTAATATTAGGTATATAATTCAAAACAAAACAGAAGTCAAACACAGCTGTAAACTTAAAAACAACAGAACGCGACGTATAAATCAACCTGCAGACTTCATCATATTTATTCCCGCCCTCTAATAGATTCCTGCTAAGTGCCCTCTGAACAATTTTATGAAGAAAAAAAAAGAAGTTTTTGGGAGACCGTCCTCCATTCATTAGAGCGCACGTAGGGCGACGTCACGTGATGATTTAAGGGTCCGCTCAGTAATGGCGCGATAAATAACGCGGTCACAACGCCAACACGCTTTAAGTAGAGGCGAAAATGGCGCCACTTAGCGACCAGCGCCATCTAGCGACGGCGGGAAGTATGATGGCGTAAATCATTCTCTGAAATGTTGATTGGTCTGTGTAATTTCATGTTTGTTTATAATTGGAATATCGAAGTGTTTTTTTTTGCGGGCTTAGCTACAAACTTAATAAAATACCATCTCCAGAATTTCAATAATAACTGTACGACATCATTAACGATTAAGCCCACTTAAATCTTTAAATTTAAATTATCAATACTTGAGTTGGACAATCCAACTCTATATTTAATAGAATAGATAGAACAGTATGTATTTCATTTTCAACGGTACAATGGTAATTAAAAATTAACAAAATAGCATACAAAGTTACAAAGTTTAATTTCGTTGTTATCGCTGTAGTTTAAAGCCTCCTACAAAGATGTCGCTACTCATATGGTCAATGACCTAACCATACACCAGTAAGGCTTCGTTGCCAATGCGCAACCTTTCAACTGAGATTTTGTAATCGACTTAGCGTGAAGCTTCGAAAGCTTTCACATAGATGACTCTGCCTGTATGATATATGACCATTTGAAATCATGTTAACATGGTACCCCGTAGCCATGATCTTGAGGTAACTTACCTACTACTTTAGTCTGACAAAAGTCAGAGAGATGGCGTAAGGGGTTTATTTTGCTATCGAATTACATTGACATGGTAGTTTTTGGCCATGAATTAACTTTGATTTATTATTGATTAGAAGCCTGTTTCATATATAATTATAGTTTTCGTCTGACATCCAGTGGTTTGAATTACCGAAAATAAAACATGTTGTATTAGGTACTTCTGCAGATTGAGTCCCTAATAACCTTTTTTTTGAGGAGGGAAATGCCCTCGTACTTCCCTACCACCACGGGGGTGATGGCAGGGGGTATGTGGCCCACTAAAAAACCCCCCCGTGATCCGTCCGCCGCGGGGATGGGGCGAGATAGGGTTGCGCTAGCGCTCGCCCCGGTGGTAGGCCCTTTAGGGCTCCTGGGCCAGTGGGTGGGTAACCTTACACCTCGGTTACCCACCAGACGTGTGGGGCCGTGTAGGTACGGCAAAGAGTCCCTAATAATCTAGGGTTAGAAACTGCAATATGAAATATTATAGTGCAAGCATTAGCAATGTACCTAATTAATAAACAAAACTTACTAAAATGTAATCCTTAAGCCACCAAGAACGACGACAATTGGTCGTTCAAAAACTTTTCAGGCTATCAAGCTATGCATACATAGAACGCCCCACTGCCCAGAGCTGTGGCGTTACTTAATAACATACTCGCTCAACATCCAGAACTAGATTTGTTTACTGATAGGGT
Organism: Ennomos quercinarius; assembly: GCA_910589525.2. Lineage (NCBI taxonomy): Eukaryota > Metazoa > Arthropoda > Insecta > Lepidoptera > Geometridae > Ennomos > Ennomos quercinarius. Next base: position 18,377,887 of record OU342492.1, on the reverse strand, counting down.
AGGTACATTTGAAAATGTTGTATATACTTACCTTAGTATTGCAGTATAGTGTGTTGGACTTGTCTGTAAGCTATATTATGTAAATTTGATAATAAATAAATAATAGAAACCGATAACCTTTTGAATGATCAACAGTATCGAAGCACCATCGAAACGTTTTCCACCAGAACAGAACCACTATGGTTCTGGTCCAACACCGCGTTTAATATCAAACACCTAATCACCAGCCAGAGATCCGCCTCCGAAGCGCAAGACCGAAATTGTTCTGCTATTAGATTTATCGGAGGACGCAACAAAGGCACTGCCTCATCGCTGACAGGTTTATGACGCTCACAGTTTTTGCTAACAGCCACCTCCATCGCTTCACTTTATTTATGGCTTAAGTTTTATTAATTAGTGATTTTGGAAGACATTGAGGTATGGTGTTGTTCGATTGTCTGTGTTTTTTGGTGATTGATTGGGTGATCGTTTCGTACCTCACCAATTTGACGATTTTACTGTTTACTATGATTTGTAGAATTTTTCGTCAAGAGGTCGTCTAGGCAGGCATCCTTTTGCCAAATATTAGCCTGCTAAGCAGTAGGTATGTATCCAAGCACTCACTATAACTGCGTTCCAGTTTGAACGGCACTGCAGCTAGTTAAACTACTGAGCATAATATGAGATTTTTTGTTTAGTTACACAATCTAAAAATCATATTAAACTGTGCTAATATTTCAGGACGACATGCATAGTCAGTGCCATGGAAAAGATGAGCTGTGTTGCTAGTGTTAATGAGCACAGTGAGCAGCCCAAAGATTACAGGAAAAACAATTATACAGAGCATCAGGCCATCACGTAATTAATTCGAAGCTACAAAACTATTCGTCAAGTTATCCAAATAAAACCTGTAAATAGATAACTTAGGTGCTGAAAACTTTATAGTATTTTCGTAGAGTTTAAAACCAATTAACGGAATTTCTACTGGGATTATTAGCAGCGAATAGAGTAAAGGCTTTCTGCTACGGCGGCTCTAAATGAAAACCATGGTGTGATACATTTAATAACAGGCTAATGTGACGGTCAATAAATGGACTTGCGATTTCATCTGTCCAGAACGGCGAACTTAATAAAGCCTGGGAGCCTATTCAGACCTTCGATAAACCTTACATCGACGTTGAATTCACGCCATTTTCAAATCTATTTGTATGGCAAATGGCTCAAATTCAATGACGATATATCGAAGTCGAAGACAAGCATAGGGGATGTTCTTGTCATCTTTACCAACAACTTGAAGATGTCCACTGCTAAACATATTCCTCTCCCACAGAGCGCCACATTGAGCGGCTGCTCGCTTCCTGCATCCATAGGCTCCCCGCGGTTTTCACCAGAGAGTTTTTTCGGTGGGCTGTTCTTGTAAAAAAATTTAAATTGGAACAGCAAATGAGTGTCCCGTTCTGGATTTAGTGCAATGCTTTCAACTATACATTTTTTATTTATTTTTTAATATACTTATGTACATTATAGCGTTTGTTTTTAAATGTTTTATAAGTCTAATGATGAAAGTAACACAATCCCAAACCTTCAAGAGTGATCGCAAAACTTTGATAGAAATGCAACAGGATAACATCGACGACAAGCAACTCGAATTAGAATTATTTAATTACTTTCCAATATTTGCGTATAAAACATTTTGAAACTGTGAAATCCGCAATAGAACCTTATATCCACGTCAAAGTTAAATTACAAATTCATGTTACCTAATAAAATACCCGTTTCATAATAACCAATCCCAAAACAAACATACCACCTGGTACATTAGGTGCACCCCACGGGCCATGGGGAAAAAGCGGCCGTATCAACCCCGAGGCGGGCCGATTCGACCCATAAATAATAAATACTACACTGCGTCTGCAGATAATGGTAATTTACGGCCGCGACTATGACGTCAGGTCTTTGGCAGTGGTTAGATCGACGCTGCAGGGACGGATGGTTGGTAAAACGGTTGGAATTGATAGGTTGCGATAAAACACATATCGGGGAAGCAGCCTGGACATATTTTTTTTTCTTGTCATTTAGAATATGCAGAATATTTATTTATTTAATTGTGTAAAAATAATTGTCATAGGTCTAAAATATTGGTTATTAACGGGATATTATCGAAACAAATAAATTACATGGTAAATATACTGTTATATTGCATGACATATTGCGCCAGTTATTTTGATTTAAAAACCAAATATACTGCACTGATTTTGATGAAATTTCCATGAGGTTGGTCTAAAAGTAAAATATAAATACAATCGACAAGAAAAAATGGATTATAAATGCGAGAGTTCTGATCTGAGAAAACAACAATTGAACTTAGAACCTGCTCTTTTCTAAAGTCGGTAGAAACGTTCCTTTTACTACACTTACACAGTTTACTTGTACTTGCATATTTTTTCACACCATTGCTTTGAAATAGCTTGTCATTTACGGTGCTACCCAAACATACATAAAACTTTTCAATCAATTTATGTCAGCAAATAATCCCATAAACTAATACCATTCTCATCTAAATTATTCCAAAATCGATTCTCCATAACACTGTAAGTTCATCGATTTCCATAAATGCTGAAATACGAACAACGTTTGTCACCGGCGTCGCGGATCGAATAAATTACAAAGATATATTATTATTAAAATTTGGTCGCTAACTTTGGGACATTAACTTCGAGATGTCGTGAGGACGGGGCACAATGGGAGGTGGAATTTTCAGGTACGTTACACTTGGAAATTTGGATGGAATTATGACTTCGACTGTGAATTAAATGGAATAAGGAACCAAACAAGATTTTTTTGTGAAAAAATACATCTCTCCGTTATATAAAATGTCTGGCAAAAGTAAGACAAAAGGTAATTAAAGACGAAGTTTAACAGGAGAATAAAACTGTGCACAAAACTGTCCCTGAACTGAATAAATAGAGTTTGACTCAAGTTTATGTCTTGACCTAGCTATATTTTGATGCTGATCGTGAGGAGACTAGAGTACCTAAAGGGTATCTGATAGTAGTCATCGTCATAACCCCGATACGTTCCCACGGCTGGGACACAGGCATTCTCTCACAGGGAGTGAGGGCAGGCTGTTTCTTGAATTTTGTGATTTTGGAACATGCTGGTTTCCTCGTGAGATGCTCCACGTGAGTGCTGATGGTACCTAAGGTAAACTATTAAAATTCTTTATATTATTAGTTTCTATAGGCTTCTGAGAAGAACTGTGAAAAAGAACCTCTTGATAGACATGTTTTTGAAAGAGATGTGTTACGACTGCAATCGGACTCTAAACCACCCACACCAACTCATGCATCATCACTGGAACAGTTGTGCCAGCGACCCAAGGCCATGATCTGCTACATAAAGGAGCTGGCCTGGCTGGGGTAGATGCTGGCAGAGGGGGCTGCACAATAACACACTCTATGCGGGATGTCAGTCCAGGCCTGGCCGCCCCTAAATAGAATAAAAACAAAATGTGTTCTGAATGTGTCTCCAGCTCACAGCAACCACACCGCGTCTTTCTGACATCCGCACAAATTAACGAGTTGCGATCCGACGTGCAATCGCGCTGATAACGGCCCTTCCGCGGCCGATCCGATACCGACCCGGGACCGTCCCGATACCGGAGCGGAACCGCGTAAATCATCGGTGCCGTCTTAACTCCAGATCGATTATGATTGCGGTGAATTACGGCTGATGACCGTTTTCAGTGATGCTTGTTGGTGGGGGGAATTAATCGTTCATTTAGGGATTTTTTATATATATCAGCAGTTTCCTTGAGGGCTCATCATTTTTCGAGGTATAAAGATCTTATTTATGTTAGTTTCAGTAGTATCAAAAATCTATGACCAAATTTCTATCAAATTAGTGCAACGGGTTTGGAGTTAAATCCACTCAAACATACACATATTTAACGTGCACTGTATTTGTGTGTTGATTAGTCAGTCTATACTTTACGATCATGATGCTAACATTATGAATCTAACGCTTCCTCCTTTCCCAAAAACTATCTGTCTACGTCAGTTTTCCCAACATGCAACATCCACTGATTACCATTAAAATAATTCACTGCAAGAACTAAAACAAACACACCTTCACGTGAGAAAATGCGGTATAATGTTATTACAAGCATCAAGTGGCGTATTAAAACGATCGCCAACTCGATATACCTTTCAACGTGTGCTGCCATCTATCAAAGGCGGGAGGCAACCCAAAGGTGTAATGTACGCTGATGATTGACAGATGGCGATAGTGTGTTAGTGTTTGGCGCGCGCGCGAAAGAGTGTTCTCCAATTTGATTTAGATCGTGTTTATATTCTTACCTGATTTGTTACGTAGTAAGGTGGAAATAGTATTTTATGATGTTGGATTTATTTTGGCCATTTTGTTTTATTTTTAGACTTACTCGGTTGTTATGTTTTGTGTGTGTAGTTTTGTCTGTTTTCTAATAAGGTGGCTGTATCTTTTGAGAAACCTTTTTTTAGCATAAATAAATTTCTAGACAAGAAACGAAATAATGAAGGACAAGTTTTTTAATCAAAGATTTTTATAACTGTACCAAACAGGGTTTAATATGATTGCATTTGACCTGATGTTAAGTGCCGTGAGGTTTCAGCATAAGAATAGGACCATCCCATCTCTTTCCGCGGGTGCGGTAAGAGCCGGCTAAGTAGGTAAATATCCAGGGAATGGGCAGAAGCATTCTCCTTGGTACCTACATTAAAACTGCGATCACAAAGCCGCCTGCCAAGCGTGGTGATTATGGCAATCCCACCCCTAATAAAAGAGGCTCATGGTCGGCGATGGACGTAAACTTGGTGACCTCTTACCATCAGAAGAGCTGTAGGGTTACCTTTACGCCCTTGGTAACCCTACGAGTACAGAGCCACATGCTTTGCTACTTATTGCATACAAAAACATTCTTGATTGTTTTACTAAAGTCGAATGAAATGATTTCTTTTTCATTCTAAAACATACTGACCTGTAACCATACTTAAATCAGATAAATCAGGCGCTATCTCCACCATATACCATCTTCGGTCCAATCTCCCAGCTAATTCCTCTGCACATAACATTTTTCAGGAGAATAAATCAAAGACGTCAGTGCTATGATCAATATCTGGCATGATGTAGTGATCGCTCCTATATTTCAGTCTTGGTAACTGCCTCTTGAAAATTATCGGGGCTTAGCTTGGCCAGAAAGAAGTTTAGGGTACGTTGCTCTACTTTAACTCAGAAAAAATGGTTTACTGATTTCTTCTCAGTCATTAATATCACAACTTTTATTTCAGTCTTGCTTTATTTAAATGTGTTTTGGGTATACTTCAAATGAGTTTTAATCTACATATCGAAATGAGAAATCAGTCGATTCGTTTTAAATATGGAATTTCTAAAATGCGGAATTAGGTATGTCAACATTTTTTTTGCTTAACTCATAAAATTAAGTGTTAAAAGAGTCCTCTCTAAGGGTAGGCAACGCACCGGCAATGCCTTTGGTGTTGCAAATGTCCAATTGTCCATAGGCGGCCGTGACCACTTACCAGCAGGTGGGCCGCCTGCTGGTAAGTGGTCACGGCCGTGGTATGCCACTCATCTCATTAAAAAAATTGTGGTGCTTTATTATATATACCCTTCTTCATTTATATCATGTTTGGTACATTTTATGATGGTCAATGATTTATATTTCATGTTTGAAAATATTGGGCTTTAAATGTTACAACAATATTTTTAACATAGTCTTGTCAACTTTGAACATTATCAACTTCTCAATTAACCAATAATTTATAACTATTTTTATCGTATTAATATTGAGTATACCTTCTCATTTTTATCATCATCACATAATTTTATTGTAGCACGTTTTAAATTTTTTCCCGTATTACACTCTGAAGTTGAACTATGGTAGAGCATCTTACCGTTCAAACCACCAGCCAGTAGCCAATCTCGTCCATAGACAATTTATTTGTTCACATCACGAGAGGGTTCAGCGATGTAGCTGTAGGTATTAAGTTAATATTACGTTATATTTTTTTTTAATCAGCTAAGCTGCGTGACACCGTGTGGTCCCGGTTACGAATAGGACCACCCCATCTCTTCCCGTGGGTGCCGTAGAAGGCGGCTAAGGGAATATCCAGGGAATGGGTCGCAGCGTTCCCCTCGGTCTTGGTGGCAATCAATCTTCACCTACTGCGATCACCAAGCCGCCTGCCAAGCGTGGTGATTATGGCAAACCCCCCCCCCCCCCCCTAATGACAAGCACAAATAAAAACGGCCCCCAGTCCCCGGCAGCTCTGCTATCCCGTGGCTACGGTAGCGGCCACGGTAACGGCAGGGCAAGGGGTGCGAAGAATCCCCGGCAGACGCCCGGCTACCAACCCCAACGACGACCCCTGGCCCTGGCAACACATAACGTGCGCACACTGAAGGCTGACGAAAGGATGGTCGAGCTAGAGGCGGAGATGGGTAAGTTACGCTGGGATGTAATGGGATTGTCTGAAGTCCGAAGACAGGGACAGGACACGATAATCCTAAATTCCGGTAACTTATTCTTCTACCGGGAGGGAGACCAACTCTCCCAAGGAGGTGTCGGGTTTCTCGTCCGCAAGTCTCTCGTCAACAACGTGGTCAAAGTCGACAGTGTGTCGGCCAGGGTAGCGTACCTGGTACTCCGAATAACCAAACGGTATTCGTTGAAGGTTATACAGGTATACGCGCCGACGTCGGCACACTCAGACGATGAAGTAGAAGCTATGTATGAGGACATATCCGAAGCCATGCATACTTCCGAAACATACTTCACCGTTGTGATGGGAGACTTCAATGCGAAGTTGGGCACAAGGAATAGCGATGAGCTGAGAGTGGGGCCATTTGGATACGGGCAGCGGAACCCTCGAGGACAGAGGCTGGCTGACTTCATGGAGAAAGAGGAACTCTTTATGATGAACTCCTTCTACGAGAAGCGGCCATCCAGGAAGTGGACGTGGATAAGTCCCGACGGTTCCACTAAAAATGAGATAGACTTCATCATGACGACCAAGAAGCACATATTCGATGATGTCTCTGTGATCAGCAAGGTGAAAACCGGTAGCGATCACCGTATTGTTAGAGGCACATTGAATATCAATGTTAAGCTCGAAAGGTCACGTCTGGTGAAGTCTACGCTCCGTCCAAATCCTGTCCAAATCCAAAACCCCGAAGGCTTTCAGCTGGAACTCCAAAATCGCTTCCAGTGCCTAGCCGACTGTAACACAGTGGACGAGCTAAACGACGGGTTGGTGGAAACTGTCCAAGCTGTTGGATCGAAATTCTTTAAGACCCAACGCCGAAAGAAGACTCAAAAGCTCTCAGAAAAAACTCTTGAGCTAATGGCCGACCGGAGCGAAATGAAGCTGCAGTCTTCAGTTGATATGTCAGCCTACGGTGAACTCAATAGACGAATCTGGAGTTCCTTGCGACACGACTTGCGTGCTCTTAGTACTTCACGTATTGAGGCCGCAATTGAGCGGAACCAAGGCTCTAAAGTGTTCGCAAAGGATTCGTCTATTGGGCAACACCAAATGACAAAACTGAAGACCGAAAATGGTAGCATCATTTCATCCAAGCCTGAGATTCTGAGAGAGATCGAGAACTTCTATGGACAGTTATACACCTCGACACGTAAGCCCGCTACTAACACAGCTCAGGACATCAGAGCCAAGTTAGTCCGACACTATACCGAAGATATCCCGGACGTCAGCCTGTACGAGATTAGAATGGCCCTCAAACAGCTTAAAAACAACAAGGCACCAGGTGAAGATGGAATTACGACTGAACTTCTGAGAGCGGGTGGTAGACCGGTACTTTTAGTCCTCCAGAAGTTATTTAATTCTGTCATCCTTGAAGGTACAACGCCAGAGGCATGGCACAAGAGCGTGGTGGTGCTCTTCTTCAAAAAAGGCGATAACACCTTATTGAAGAACTATAGGCCCATCTCGCTCTTGAGTCATGTGTATAAGCTGTTTTCGAGAGTCATTACGAATCGTCTCGCACGCAGGTTTGATGAATTCCAGCCTCCCGAACAAGCCGGTTTCCGAAAAGGCTTTAGCACCATAGACCACATCCATACGCTGCGCCAGATTATACAGAAGACCGAAGAGTATAATCGGCCGTTATGCCTAGCGTTTGTGGACTATGAGAAAGCCTTCGATTCAATCGAGACTTGGGCGGTGCTGCAGTCCTTGCAGCGATGCCAAATTGACTATAGGTATATCGAAGTTTTGAAGTGTTTGTACAGTAAGGCCACTATGTCAGTCCGACTACAGGACCAGAGTACGGAACAAATTCCATTGCAAAGAGGCGTGAGACAGGGAGACGTTATTTCTCCGAAACTGTTCACAAACGCATTGGAGGATGTTTTCAAGCTCTTGGAGTGGAAAAGATCTGGCATCAACATAAATGGCGAGTACATCACTAACCTTCGTTTTGCCGATGATATAGTCATAATGGCGGAATCGCTCGAGGACCTTAGCACCATGCTCAACGACCTCAGTAGAGTCTCCCAGCAGGTTGGTCTTAAGATGAATATGGACAAGACAAAGATCATGTCTAATGCTCATGTTCCACCTATACCGGTAATTGTTGGGAACGATACTCTCGAAGTTGTCGACAAGTATGTCTACCTAGGACAGATTGTCCAATTAGGTAGGTCCAACTTCGACAAAGAGGTGGCGCGAAGAATCCAACTCGGCTGGGCAGCGTTCGGGAAGCTTCGTCCTATCTTTTCGTCCAAAATACCGCAGAGCCTGAAAACGAAAGTTTTCAATCAGTGTGTGTTGCCAGTGATGACTTATGGAACTGAGACATGGTCTCTTACTGTTGGCCTCATTAGTAAGCTCAAAGTCGCGCAGCGAGCTATGGAGCGAGCTATGCTCGGTGTTTCCCTGCGAGATAAGCTCCGGAACGAGGAGATCCGCAGGAGAACTAAAGTGACCGATATAGCTCTTAGAGTTAGTAAGTTGAAGTGGCAATGGGCAGGCCACATCGCTCGTAGAACTGACAACCGATGGGGAAGAAAGGTTCTCGAGTGGCGACCACGAACCGGAAGACGCAGCGTGGGCCGGCCCCCCACTCGGTGGACCGACGACCTGGTGAAAGCCGCGGGGAGCCGATGGATGCAGGAGGCGAGCAGCCGCTCAAGGTGGCGTGCTCTGGGGGAGGCCTATGTTCAGCAGTGGATGTCTTCAGGCTGTTAATGATGATGATGAAGCTGCGTACTTCATTCGGAAAATGGACTTCATTCATATAAACTCTTCCATCAAACCATCACCTTTAAGTTAAGAATCAGCTAGGTACATTATGATGTATTAAACGAGCGAGCGCGAAGTGTGAGCGAAGCGTGTGCTAACTTGCGAAGCGTGAGCGAAGCGGTCAGTTTGAGCGAAAATGATTTCGTATGTCCTGTGGATGTCCGGCTGTTCTCTTCTACAAGTCGCATTTCTCAACCGATTTTCATGAAAACTTGTGAGCGGATTCGATAATTAATTTCCCATTCAGTTTTTGGATTTTTTTCAAAATAGCGTAGTCATGGTGGTTGATAACGTAATAAATGGTTTCAGTCACTAGTTGGACTGACGGTCAAAACCGCAATGATTCAATGGATGCAAAGAGCAAAAAAAGTGGTGTCTTGTGGGGAAGCTTATGTTCAGCAGTAGACATCTTCCGACTGATGATGATGATGATGATGATGATGACACGCATATCGTTACTCCTTAGTAAGCGCGTCACATTTACATAGGTACACGTATGCTTATGCTTTGTTTTTAACTCCCCTATTTCGCAAGTGAGTGATCCAGGAGGTCCCAAGGGCGCCTTTCATCAGGCCTGAGAGCCCCTGGTCGAAAACAGATTGGATTTAATGTTAATGTGGAATTTAAAATGCGCTTGATTAGCTTTGATTTTAATTGGTTTGGTTATTAGTTAGCTTTGAGGTACACTTCTGTCGACAATCATAATTATTAAAAACCAGTACTTAGAAGAAAATAATCTCTGTATTACACCGTGTAAATTAAGATCATTACATTATACTATATTATTGGCTAAAATATGGTTAATATTGCTTTAGTTGGGTCGCAGCCTATTCGATACAAAAAGAAATTATATCAAATATACTATAGATACACACACAATCTCTATGAAAATCAAACCTCAAAGTGTACTCCACACCAATGCTTACATATTATTATACAGTTGTATACCTATCCAGCTAATATAATATAGTCCACAAGCAGAGGTTTCATATTAATAATGAACCATTCGTACCCTGTACTAGCGTTGTAAATCAATAATATGTGAGTTACATCACTTTCATTACGCGCAGACATGCAGCTGAGAGCGAAAACAAGGCATATGCCTTGTTTAAATGGTGCCGTTTTCGCGGCGGCGATCGTAGATCTACCCTATATTTCATCGCAGCAAACAAACAAACAGATAAATAAACAAATAGACAGACAGATAAACAAATAAAAAATCTTTTTCCTCTTTATAATATTAGCATATTAGGGTACCTCCCTCCACCATTGTGCACCATGAATATTTTGTTTTTTTAACGCCCTAGCCCTAGCCCCATCTCGGTAGTATAAGTCGTTTTGGCATGAAAGTCCTAAAACAATGTTTAACTTTTAAACTTTACTGTGGCCCACAGCACACTCGTAGATTACACCTTATCACAATAAAAAAGTATTTTATGTCCTTCCCCAGACTTCAAATGATCTTCATACAAAATTTCATTAAGTTTGGTTCTGCCGTTTCATTGTAAGAAGGTTTACAGAGAGAGTTGCTTTTTAGTTTGAATGGATTTAGTGGGTTTGATTGGTTTGGTTTGGTTTGGTTATGGTTTGGTTTTTGGATTTGGATTTTGGATTTTCTTGGTTAGGTTTTGGTTTTAATGGGTTTTTTATTAGGTTCTTTTTTTAGAAGAGAATGTAGGCATAGTGATAACTCAACGTATGGTGGTATATGTAAGATTTTAATTCGACCTTGTTTTCATTACAATTTTTTTTAAATAAAAACATCTTAACTTCTAAAATTTTCATCTTCATAAAAATCAGCTTTAACGTCCTCCTGAAACTACTGAAAATGTCTTTTCGCCGCCATAAATAGCGGAAACATTGTCGTTAATTATGAAACTAAGACAAAGGCGAGTGGAACTCAAAAAACTAATGGCGCTATTCATCACCAGATGTCGCCACAACCAGTAAGTACAAAGTTCGTTCTAGTATAGTATTGTGATATTTTGTAAGTTTTCATAATATTTTACTCATTTGATTCATACTTTTAAGTTCTGTTACAGAATTCGCTATCTTTCCGATATAATGTATAGGTACCGATGACCTGGTCAAACCGCAGGGAGCGTCGTTGAATTTTTATTCTTAGTACCAACACTGCATTTACTTATATTTACTAACCATATCTATACCTACTATAGATATAGATATAATATAAGTAAAGTGTATAGATCATATACATATTATAATAAAACTGTAACAGGGGCTAAATCTGTACATTAATTTTTTTTTCGAAAATTTTCATTGTTCTATACGTCTTTATCGATATAAAAGCAGAAACTTTTCTTTTGATTTTTTGTCTGCCTGTCTGTCTGTTCCTTTGAACACGCATCACGCTAAAACTACTAAATGAATTTCGCTAAAATTTGGTATGGTTATACCTAATTTTTCAGCATAACATAAAAAATTCTTCATGTTTTCTAAAACGGCCTAATGCGGAATGCACGAAGCAATAAGTATGTTATTTTTATGCAAGAAATTTGTTTGTATATAAGTTTTTTATTTATACTCATCCTGTCGAAGGAAAGAGAGAAGGGAAAGCGAAAAAGATAGGGCCGGCGAAGGAAGACAGTCTTTGCCTGCCTCCCTTCTTTATTGTCGTCCGATGGGACGAATGGATGCATTCATCCTTTTTCCCTTTACTTTTGTCTTTCGCTTCCTTCTTACCGATAAACAAGGTTAGGACGTAAAACTAATTAACCCGTGCGAAGCCGGGCGACCCAACTAGTTATTAAATAATTTGAGTACCAATGTTCAGCTCCCAAAATCTCGCTAAATATCAACACTCAATCCAAAAGGTGAAGCCAGCTAGCAACATAAACTTTACCGTAAAATTCGAAGTACATCCTTCCATGTTCCCAAACCACCTCTGCTGTAGGTAAACCCTGAAGCAATACTTTGAGTCGACCTTCTGACCTGTCCGCTTCATCACTACGCTGGCCGTGTTTTCATTAGGAGACTTTAACGTATGACGCGGTGGGGGACTAAATCTTCATTTTTGACGTCCCGTGGGTGTGTGTAGCGATGTGTGGTTGATGGAAGAGACATAGAGATTGAAGGGGAAGCATAAAATCTGTTGTTTTTACAAAAAAAAAATCTGTAGGATGTATATAGTGAATACATGAATTTTACGCTTTCCTATGTAACCGATCGGTAAAATTAAGCAGCGATCACCCAACTTGAATTGGTGATCACTTCAAATAAGTGATATTTTCAACTTAGCGGTACCGTGCTTTAGAAGACAAGTTGAGCCACGTCTAATAAAAGTTAAGCTAAGTAAGAAGCATTTCTCAAACTTGAAGCTCACGGACTTGGGCATACCGGACATGCGCTTCCGAATTTCGGCGGCGGGTGCTCGTATGTTCGAGATACCGGGGGCTGATAGTGGTGACAAGGCAGACGCATTGGCGGCAAAGTTGAGGGAGCTCCTCCCGGCGGGGTTCGTTCGGATTTCTAGGCCGAGAAAGTGCGCAGAAATGCGCATTTCCGGCCTCGACGACTCTGTCACCTCAGATGAGGTCGCGGCTGAGGTCGCGCGAGTTGGTGGTTGTTCGGCCGACTCGATAAAATACAGCGAAGTTCGCAGTAATTTTATCGGGCTCGGTTCGATGTGGCTGAGGTGCCCAGTTGAGGCCGCCAAAACGGTGGCAGGTAGGGGTAGGTTGCTCGTAGGTTGGAGCTCGTTAAGAGTCCACCTGCTAGAGCCGAAGCCCTTCATCTGTTACCGTTGCTTGGAGAGGGGACACGTGCGACAGAAATGCCCATCGCAGGTGGACCGTAGCGATTTATGTTATCGCTGCGGGAAGCCTGGCCACGTGGCCTGTGAGTGTTCGGCTGCTGCACACTGCGCTTTGTGTGCGGCGAAGAGCCTCAAGGCCAATCACCGGATGGGAGCAGAGGGCTGCGAGGCCCTTAGACCCAAGCCAAAGCGGAGGAGGGGCAGAGCGAGGGCGGACCGGAAGGCCACTTCGACTCGTGCCCGCCCTGCTAAGGCGAGGGATAAGGACGCGCCGATGTCCGTTGACCCTGGGCCTAGTGCCTCGGGTCCGGGACGTCGGTGAACGGGTCTGCGGGTATTGAACCGGAGGGGGTTCTTCACCTGCCTATAGATCCCATGGACGGACGGCGTGCTGGGTACTGGTGCGCCGATCTGAGAGGTCCCCGTCACGAGACGGTGTGGATGATGCCGGTTGCGGCTTGCGCTGCTGGGTCCGCGCGTAGAGTGCGAAAGCGAACCCGGGGCCCCAGCACAAGGCGCTGGGTAGGTACCCCTGGATTTTTAGTGGGTAGGCCGTCTCATTAGCGGAGAGTCCCACATATCCACCAGTTGCCCTCATGGCTGGTGGAATACATAAAGTATTTTTACCAGGCTAAAAAAAAAAAAAAAAAAAAAAGTAAGAAGCATTTGGGCGGGCCTAAAAATTCAGACACCATTGCTAACCTCTTGCCTACATAAGTAGAAGACAAAATTGTTGACAATATAATAACCCTTAAAAAATTGGGATACCCATATAGTTTTTTTTGTAAATGGTATAATTATACAAGCATACTTATGTCTTACTTGTCGACAACTTCGAGAGTATCGTTCCCAACAATTACCGGTATAGGTGGAACATGAGCATTAGACATGATCTTTGTCTTGTCCATATTCATCTTAAGACCAACCTGCTGGGAGACTCTACTGAGGTCGTTGAGCATGGTGCTAAGGTCCTCGAGCGATTCCGCCATTATGACTATATCATCGGCAAAACGAAGGTTAGTGATGTACTCGCCATTTATGTTGATGCCAGATCTTTTCCACTCCAAGAGCTTGAAAACATCCTCCAATGCGTTTGTGAACAGTTTCGGAGAAATAACGTCTCCCTGTCTCACGCCTCTTTGCAATGGAATTTGTTCCGTACTCTGGTCCTGTAGTCGGACTGACATAGTGGCCTTACTGTACAAACACTTCAAAACTTCGATATACCTATAGTCAATTTGGCATCGCTGCAAGGACTGCAGCACCGCCCAAGTCTCGATTGAATCGAAGGCTTTCTCATAGTCCACAAACGCTAGGCATAACGGCCGATTATACTCTTCGGTCTTCTGTATAATCTGGCGCAGCGTATGGATGTGGTCTATGGTGCTAAAGCCTTTTCGGAAACCGGCTTGTTCGGGAGGCTGGAATTCATCAAACCTGCGTGCGAGACGATTCGTAATGACTCTCGAAAACAGCTTATACACATGACTCAAGAGCGAGATGGGCCTATAGTTCTTCAATAAGGTGTTATCGCCTTTTTTGAAGAAGAGCACCACCACGCTCTTGTGCCATGCCTCTGGCGTTGTACCTTCAAGGATGACAGAATTAAATAACTTCTGGAGGACTAAAAGTACCGGTCTACCACCCGCTCTCAGAAGTTCGGTCGTAATTCCATCTTCACCTGGTGCCTTGTTGTTTTTAAGCTGTTTGAGGGCCATTCTAATCTCGTACAGGCTGACGTCCGGGATATCTTCGGTATAGTGTCGGACTAACTTGGCTCTGATGTCCTGAGCTGTGTTAGTAGCGGGCTTACGTGTCGAGGTGTATAACTGTCCATAGAAGTTCTCGATCTCTCTCAGAATCTCAGGCTTGGATGAAATGACGCTACCATTTTCGGTCTTCAGTTTAGTCATTTGGTGTTGCCCAATAGACGAATCCTTTGCGAACACTTTAGAGCCTTGGTTCCGCTCAATTGCGGCCTCAATACGTGAAGTACTAAGAGCACGCAAGTCGTGTCGCAAGGAACTCCAGATTCGTCTATTGAGTTCACCGTAGGCTGACATATCAACTGAAGACTGCAGCTTCATTTCGCTCCGGTCGGCCATTAGCTCAAGAGTTTTTTCTGAGAGCTTTTGAGTCTTCTTTCGGCGTTGGGTCTTAAAGAATTTCGATCCAACAGCTTGGACAGTTTCCACTAACCCGTCGTTTAGCTCGTCCACTGTGTTACAGTCGGCTAGGCACTGGAAGCGATTTTGGAGTTCCAGCTGAAAGCCTTCGGGGTTTTGGATTTGGACAGGATTTGGACGGAGCGTAGACTTCACCAGACGTGACCTTTCGAGCTTAACATTGATATTCAATGTGCCTCTAACAATACGGTGATCGCTACCGGTTTTCACCTTGCTGATCACAGAGACATCATCGAATATGTGCTTCTTGGTCGTCATGATGAAGTCTATCTCATTTTTAGTGGAACCGTCGGGACTTATCCACGTCCACTTCCTGGATGGCCGCTTCTCGTAGAAGGAGTTCATCATAAAGAGTCCCTCCTTCTCCATGAAGTCAGCCAGCCTCTGTCCTCGAGGGTTCCGCTGCCCGTATCCAAATGGCCCCACTCTCAGCTCATCGCTATTCCTTGTGCCCAACTTCGCATTGAAGTCTCCCATCACAACGGTGAAGTATGTTTCGGAAGTATGCATGGCTTCGGATATGTCCTCATACATAGCTTCTACTTCATCGTCTGAGTGTGCCGATGTCGGCGCGTATACCTGTATAACCTTCAACGAATACCGTTTGGTTATTTGGAGTACCAGGTACGCTACCCTGGCCGACACACTGTCGACTTTGACCACGTTGTTGACGAGAGACTTGCGGACGAGAAACCCGACACCCCCTTGGGAGAGTTGGTCTCCCTCCCGGTAGAAGAATAAGTTACCGGAATTTAGGATTATCGTGTCCTGTCCCTGTCTTCGGACTTCTGACAATCCCATTACATCCCAGCGTAACTTACCCATCTCCGCCTCTAGCTCGACCATCCTTTCGTCAGCCTTCAGTGTGCGCACGTTATGTGTTGCCAGGGCCAGGGGTCGTCGTTGGGGTTGGTAGCCGGGCGTCTGCCGGGGATTCTTCGCACCCCTTGCCCTGCCGTTACCGTGGCCGCTACCGTAGCCACGGGATAGCAGAGCTGCCGGGGACTGGGGGCCGTTTTTATTTGTGCTTGTCATTAGGGGGGGGGGGTTTGCCATAATCACCACGCTTGGCAGGCGGCTTGGTGATCGCAGTAGGTGAAGATTGATTGTCACCAAGACCGAGGGGAACGCTGCGACCCATTCCCTGGATATTCCCTTAGCCGCCTTCTACGGCACCCACGGGAAGAGATGGGGTGGTCCTATTCGTAACCGGGACCACACGGGACAGATTGTCCAATTAGGTAGGTCCAACTTCGACAAAGAGGTGGCGCGAAGAATCCAACTCGGCTGGGCAGCGTTCGGGAAGCTTCGTCCTATCTTTTCGTCCAAAATACCGCAGAGCCTGAAAACGAAAGTTTTCAATCAGTGTGTGTTGCCAGTGATGACTTATGGAACTGAGACATGGTCTCTTACTGTTGGCCTCATTAGTAAGCTCAAAGTCGCGCAGCGAGCTATGGAGCGAGCTATGCTCGGTGTTTCCCTGCGAGATAAGCTCCGGAACGAGGAGATCCGCAGGAGAACTAAAGTGACCGATATAGCTCTTAGAGTTAGTAAGTTGAAGTGGCAATGGGCAGGCCACATCGCTCGTAGAACTGACAACCGATGGGGAAGAAAGGTTCTCGAGTGGCGACCACGAACCGGAAGACGCAGCGTAGGCCGGCCCCCCACTCGGTGGACCGACGACCTGGTGAAAGCCGCGGGGAGCCGATGGATGCAGGAGGCTAGCAGCCGCTCAAGGTGGCGTGCTCTGGGGGAGGCCTATGTTCAGCAGTGGACGTCTTCAGGCTGTTGATGATGATGATGACTTATGTCTTAGAAAGGTTCTCGAACCGGAAGACGCAGCGTAGGCCGGCCCCCCAGTAGGTGGACCGATGACCTGGTCAGAGCCGCGGGGATCCGATGGATGCAGGAGGCAAGCAGCCGCTTAAAGTGGCGCTCTTTGGGGGAGGCCTATGTTCAGTAGTGGACGTCTTCAGGCTGATGATGATGATGACTTGTGTCTACTTCCTAAAACTTCAGGAGCAAACTTATTTTATAGGAGATTCTCTCAAGTGGCTTCTGGGATACACAGATAAGTGCTTGGTCACTTGAGGGTCGAGTAGATAGCCTAAAGGGCAATGCCCTCATACCATGGATTCCTCACGATGTTTTTCTTTACCGAAACCTCCTCATTGCAGGATTCAAACTACTACGACCTACTGAACGCAAGCCGACCTAAGTTCTACCAACTGAGCCACCATATTTTCAAAAGCTAGATACCAAGAAACCTATATCAGACATTGTAATTTCGCAGGAGCGGGGGGAAAATGATAAAGTGTACTTGTTCGTAATATTGACTAACTTACGTTTAATTACATTGTACAAAGTAGTAAGTAGTAAGTGTGGTTTAGTAAATATACTACAGCACACCATTTTGTGAAAATAAAAAGTTTTTATGTCACATCCAGAGTTCTAGTTCTGTGGCCACGTGTCTGGTCCTCAACGCGGGGACAGGCCTAATGTTGATATATCGCTGAGAGTTCGGACGGACAGACGCAGTACAGAGATGTTAAATAATAAGGTTCCCACTCGCTTATTTATAGGAGCCTGGAGGGTTGCCGCTTTTTATGGGGTTGCTGGCTAACGAGAGAGCTGGTTCGCAGGTAGCTGGTGGCTGTTTATGATGTTTAGGGAAATATTGGTAACATAATGTATGAATATCTTTACTCTGATGAGTAGTGGGAGGGCATTCACTTAAATTAATTAGTAAATATTTAAGTACTAGCAGCGTCCCGGGGTTCCACCCGCGTTCCTACAGGAACCGTTCCCGTTTTTCGGCTAAAAAGCAGCCTATGTTTTAATCCAGGGTCTAAGCTACCTCCTACCAAATTTCATCCAAATCCGTCCAGCTGTTAGAGCGTGAAAGAGTAACAAACATACACACATACGCACAAACTTTCGCCTTTATAATATTATTGTGATGTGATGTGATTGTGATTGTGATTTTGGATTTGACTTCAAATATATAAAAGTGCTACATATATAGCAGTAGTGTGTTAGCTCCGGTACGAAGGACATTGTAGCTAGTGAAATTACTGGGCAAATGAGACTTTATGATCTCATCACACAGTTTAATCTTATTACTATACTGTGTGAAGTCTCAGGACGACGTGCGTAATGCAGTGTCACGCAAAACTATATTAATTTACAGTTCCGAGTGATGCTGTAATCTGTTATAGGCAGCCGTGACGCTTAACATCAGGCGAACGACTAGCTCATCACGTCATAAACTCAGAAAAAATATAACCTCTATATTTGCAATGAATAATAAAATATTATAGGATTTTGACATTGCTATTCCTACTTCTATCTACTAATAATATAAATAGGAAAATTTGTGTGTGTGAATGTTTGTTACCATCTCCGTAACTAATTAACCGATTTTGATAAATAGATCCAAGTGGAGAGAGCCAAATTTTGAATATAGATTAGGCTGGATTAACACATAAAATACTTTTTATCAACAAATAGTTTTTGTTTTGTTTGTTAAGTACAATCTGGAGCTCTCTAAAACTCTCTAGGCAAGTATGTACCATCGTAGATAGCATTGTCACTTCCCATTAGGTGAGATTGCGGTCAAAAGCGGGCCAATTTAGCTGTAAAAAATAAAATAAAAAAGTTTGTGTCTGTTATCTTTATTTGTGCATTGATGTGATTGAATGGGTTTTGATGAAATTTAGTGTGTAGGTACTTATTATTAGGAAGGAGTAACATTAATAGTACCTACTTTTTGTTCCGGAAAATTGAAGAGTTCCTGTCGAATAGTGATCAATATCATTATCCAGGTGGGTATACTTGCTTGGGTATACTATTATTTATTCTGTGCTGCTAGGCACACCTATTAAAGAAAAATGTATGCTTCATACATTTTTAAATGACCAAGCACTAAGTGACAAAAACGACCATCATTTTAGTAGTTTTGTAGTTTTTTTTAATACCTAACGATCACATACATAGATCCTGGGCCCTAACTAGGATTCCCTGTATCTAGGAATCCAGGAACTACAAAGACCATGCTCCCATAACATCCAGATACAGAACATGTATTTGCGTATTTTTTCCAGTGCACAAATACTTGTCCTGTCGTGGGAATCGAACCCGCCCCCTCCGGGTTATGAGACGACCGGCTCAACCATCACACCACGGAGCCGGTGAGAATTCTGTTCATGCAAATAATAGACCTAGAACTTTAATAAATTTTCAATTAATTTACCTCTTTAAAACAACCAAGTCCTCAACATTAGCTTCCATTTCTCCACCAATTGGGCCGAAACCCAAACTAGCTCCACATTTTTCCCTATCTTCGTTCATAAACAGGGATCAGGAGCCTTACCCTTTCGCTATAAATCTGGCGGTGACCCCCCTGCTTCTCTACCCTCCGTCTCCCTTGTCGCAGTACAGGGGTATCGACAGTATGGGCGGCAGGGATTATTGCTTTCCAGACCTTTGTCCTGAAGTGTGGACAAACTGCTACATGAGTTACAGAATGATACAGGCATATCTAGGGCATCACCGCTATTTAAGTAACGAAAAAATTCTAGGTCTGTGATTTAAAGTATTTTTGGACAGTTTTGTTGAGGTGTTATATATTTAGTAATCAAAAGTCTATCAGGTTAAATCATTTAAATTAAAAGTCCTCGCTCGATCAGTTAGATCAGTATTTTTTTAATGATTAAACTGTCTTAATGTGTCTTAACTGTCTTATTGTGTGAGAGCTATGCTCGGTGTTTCCCTGCGAGATAAGCTCCGGAACGAGGAGATCCGCAGGAGACCTAGATATAGCTCTTAGAATTAGTAAGTTGAAATGGCAATGGGCAGGCCACATCGCTCGTAGAACTGATAACCGATGGGGAAGAAAGGTTCTCGAGTGGCGACCACGAACCGGAAGACGCAGCGTAGGCCGGGCCCCCACTTGGTGGACCGACGATCTGGTGAAAGCCGCGGGGAGCCGATGGATGCAGGAGGCGAGCAGCCGCTCAAGGTGGCGCGCTCTGAGGGAGGCCTATGTTCAGCAGCGGACGTCTTCAGGCTGTTAATGATGATGATGATGATGATGAATGTGTTAGACTGATCTAACGTATTTGGTCAGTTTTTTTTGGTTAGGCAGGATTTAGTCATTTTTTGTTAGAATGGGCATTGGATGAAAAAAATTAGAAGTTATACTGCCAACATAAAAAAAACCTTTAGTAGTCGAAAGTCATCTACAAAAGAAAAAGAATTACTATTTTATAATGCACACATGAGTGTGCATTATAAAATAGTGGTGAAGTTTTAAGTTTTAATGAAGGTTTAAGAGAAAACTTACAAACTCATTCTACACGGGTAGCATAATGTAGAAATCGATATAATATCTCTTCTCTCGAGAAAGCGTTTGACCACTGAAAACGTTTTCTCGAAAGAAGAGATAATTTTGGTGTTGTTGTTGTTCTTGTTATTGTTGTTGTTGTTGTTTATAGCTCATGCTACCCATGCAAGAAAGAGAAGAATTAACAACAACAGCTGCAAATTCATGGTATCCATAAACTAGTTGTTTTGTATTGTTTTTCAAGTATGTTAGCATGCCAGCTCCTACTAACGTTTGCTTGGAGACATTTTACTGGTAACACTGTGTCCTATACTGCCACAGCCGCGAGGTGGTTTTGAATGGAGATTGAACCAATTAAAGTAATCGCCGTAGCAGTCGGCGCTGCCTTGGATTAGTTCTGTGGCGAAGAAAGGGATAGAGTTGCCTTGAAGATAATTATAGTCTTTGCAAGTTAACCTTGTATTTTAAAAAATAGGCCGACTTTAGAGTATTTTTAAACGTCATGCTGATTCAAAACAATGGCATTGCCACGTAGATTTTTTTATTTTTACTGTTCGTAAATAAAAGAAAGAAAATTAATACATTTCGTAGTTTATTTGTTGATTATGTACAATCAAAATTAAACAACATAAATATAATTATTCATATTGATTAATTTTAGTGTAACTTGCAGCAGCAATCCTTATAAAAGGTAAATAATCTGCTAGTAATATTTAACTAGGCGTTATAAAGTTACTTCCCCAAAACTTTTAGACCCAACATCGACTCCACACCTCTCCCCCCAGGATTAGTATCATACAATACAAGCAACGAATGAATCCTTTTATTTATTGCTATTTATTATTATTGCATTCTGTATTTCTCTAATATCGTCTTGTGTAAATTCCACTTAGCGTTTCAAGCGGCATTTGTATAAAATATTACTGCTAATTAGCTTTTAGTCTGATGAGTTTTTGCTATTTGTTGACTGTTTTTGGCAGTCAAAGGAAGAGTGTAATGAAACAATGTTATTGTCTGCTACATTTTTATATAAGTTCTACACAGATTTCCGTTCAGATGGGAAGAAGATGATGATGATCATGTTATAACTTTATTCATCTCACTAGCAGATGGACTTGCAATGGACAATGATCTGTTAGATCTATTCTGAAGTAACTGTTTTTTCCTGTTAGTTTTGTTTGACTATAAAGAGCCAAATATGTGGACAATAAAATTGTCTCTCCGATACAAAACGAATCAAACATGAGAAAATATCCCTAATCCAACATAATTATATCTACAGCAGTTATTACTGCCAATTTTAAAATTTAACAAATTCAACTATCAAAGTCGAATACCACCGTTCAATTCCGCCATCAGTCACTTATATCTCTGCTCGACTCCAAAACGCCGAGGCGTTATTAAGAGACGTTGTAATTCAAATGATTAGGCAGATTTATGGGCGGGCGGCGGCGTGGTATCTGAGGGTATATAGTATATTATATCCGAGTTTTGCTTGTCTGTATGTTGTTGATAATTGACGTCTACAAACATAGGTCCGTAAGTACGGCTTAATTGACGTGTGACTTCATGATTTGTAATGGCAAAATAAGGCAATAACTAAGATATATATATATGAGAAGATATATATATATATATATATATATATATATATATATATATATCGCGTCTGCGGGTCATGTTTCGTGAGACGGTATTTAGGTATAACTGATGTGCTTAGGCCATGGGCTTTATTTGTATCTGCAAAATACTACTTCCAGGTCATAATAATAGATGCTACAACAAAAATATCAAGTTTATACTGTGATCAGCAGCAACGTCATTCAAAATTACAAGCTGAAGTTTCAAAAGAATGAAAGAAAAATGTTTGTGATTGTTTGTTGTTTGTTTGTTTGTGTTTGTGTTGTTGTGTGTTTGTGTTTTGTGTTGTTTTGTGTAATAAAAGTATTACCTAAATATTTATAGCATTATGAAGTAAATTAATCAAGTTACAGCACAAATAAAAGTCAATAATACACTTACGTCTCCCGGCTTCCTATGTGTGTGATGTAACTTACATCCGTAAAGAAGAAGCAACAAAAACTCTAAGTAAAGTAACTAAAGTTAATGCCATCTACTTAAAAGAATCATCACTTAACCTCTTTACTCAGCATACAGTCATAACGACCGTTCCGGCGCTCCGGCCGCTGCCTGTCACCGCCTGTTACGAGACAATCTTAAGTCGTATCTCTGTAAATTAATACAATGTGCGTAAAAAATTTAATATTTATGTAGTGATTAATTTAATTTAATGATATAAACGGTAGCTGTGGCACTGCTTCATCGATGGCGGTGATTTCTTTTTTAATTCGGGTACAGTCAGCAGATTCCGCGTAAACCTCTTATAATCCAAATTCGTCATTTATAGTCCGAGCAGCGAAGGAATGGAACACTTTACCAGCGTCTTTGGTTCCCGATAAGTACAATCTGGAGCTCTTCAAGTCGCGAGTTAATAGGTAGGTATCTTTTTAGGCAAGCATGTATAGACCGCGTTATCACTTTCCATTAGGTGAGATTTCCATTAGCTTTACTAGGTGGTAGGACTTTTCTGCAAAGTTCGTCTAGGTAGGTACCACCGCTTTGCCAGTTATTCTGCCGCCAAGCAGTAGTGTGCAAGCACTACTGTGTTCCGCTTTGAAGGGCATTGTAGCTAGTGAAATTACTGGGCAAATGAGACCTTATGATCTGATCACTCAGTCTAGTAATCTGATTATTAGACTGGGTGATGTCTCAGGATGACGTGCGCAGTGCAGTGTCGCGCGAAACTATTGTTTTAAAGTTCCGGGTGACACTGCAACTGTTATGGGCGGCCGTGTCACTTAACATCAGGTGAACGACTAGCTCGTCACGTCATTCAATCACATAAAAAAAAAATAAAAAAAAAAAAAGATTGCGGTCAAAATCAAATGGTCTATTTAGTTATGAAAAAAACGGCATGGTATTGACAAAAAACATAATCACCTGTATTTTTTTAATAATTTATAACGGTGGTACATGCTTGCCTTGAAGATGTTTCCTGTTCACTCGTGACTTGAAGACTCCAGGTTACAGTTAGCTGGAAACAAGGATGACGGAAGGCGATGAATCAGTAACTGTTGGTACTATAAAGTTTGACGCGAAGCGCTTAGTGTGGGCTGTAGGAATATTAAACCATATATGGACGCCAAGTTTCTGTGCCTCTTGTTATCCAATGAAATAATGGAGATTAATTAATAATTGACCCGATTGATTGGTCGATAGCACGGGAGTCATTGGATGCAGGATACAAATAGCCAATCAAAGTGTTAGTGTTCTATAGGGAACCCCTATGTTCAAGTAGTGGGCTCTTCCGACTGACGAAGCGAAGTCAATAGTTCCTCTTAACAACATTAATATTCAAACGAATCAAAAATATATATTTTACGCAAGCAGTCTGTCCTTCTGTTTTTCATTAACATTAAATACCTACTTTATAGTATTAGGACTATTAGGTAAGTATCGGTTTCCACATCGCCAAATAGTAAGGTGTTTCAATAATTATGGTGATTTGCCTAACGAACCATAATAACATGGTGCAATTGACGTAACATAAATACAAGTTTGTATGTATATGTATTAATAATGATTATGATGACTTCTACTTTAATACGGGTGTACAACTTACTATTATGTATTCTGTAGTACAGTTCAGACACGCATATAACGCTTGAATTTAATCCAAAATGACACTGCAAGAATTATTATTAGGGTGACTTTGAGCTTACTAATGAGGCCAATAGTAAGAGACCACGTCTCAGTTCCATAAGTCATCACTGGCAACACACACTGATTGAAAACCTTTGTTTTCAGGCTCTGCGGTGTTTTGGACGAAAAGATAGGTCGAAGCTTCCCGAACGCTGCCCAGCCGAGCTGGATTCTTCATGCGACCTCTTTGACAATTGTCGACAACTTCAAGAGTAATCGTTCCCAACAATTAGGTACCGTTTTAGGTGGAATATGGGCATTATATGATTTTCATATTTTCCATGTTCATCTTAAGACTAACCTGTTTGGAGACTCTACTGAGGTCGTTGAGCATGGTACCTAGATCCTCGAGCGACTCCGCCGTTATCCTGCATCCATCATCAATACGCGACATTTCGGCAGATTACCTACACTACACCTGTCCACAAAAGGATACCCTATAAAAACTCCAGTTAACCCGATTTAATTGTTAACAATGCAGTGTTGTCAGAACAGAAACAAAAACTTGTCCAATCTTGCAACGAAAGCCATAACTAAACCAGTGCTTCCAGTCTCCATTACCATTGTGGGTTGCCTTAAAAATAAACTGATAATTAAATAATTATTACCTCCGATACGTCTGTGTTTCGAATTTTTAACAGATGTTTAATGTTATGCCCGCAGGCAACACGCTTTCCCAGAGATAGGGTTACCATTATATTATAGTGAAATAAAAATTTAGTAATAACCAGTAATGAAACTTTGATTTCATAGACAGCCGAAGAGGTTTTATTTATTTGAACTATATATTTATGTGTCTGTTATGTATTTGTGTGATTTTTTGTGATTGATCAATATTATTGTTCGTGTAGGGTTAGTATTGGTCAATGTTTTTCGATTTACTGTATGGAGAAAACATTGACGGAAAAGAATTCGTCAATTTTATTGATCAATAAAACTGAACGTGTATGGACCGGGCCGCCTTATTGAGTTACGTCTATATATATTATTAATTATTAAATAGTTATTTATTCCACAAGATTTCAAGGTAAAAAATGTAGCTAAAACTAAAATTGAATAATCTGAAAAGTTGTTGTTACCAGTTATAAAGGTAACATGCTCAAAATGCTGGCAGCCTTGGTTGAATAACAAATTTTACCCTAATGGGCCAAGTAGAGAGCAGTTGTATGCTAATTTTAGATTTGAAAACTACTTTATTTTAAATGCTAAAAACTACATCACGCTATTAATCTTATGTTTCTCTACTTGACGTAGTCATTAAATTAAATTAAACGGTGTTTATGTATATAATCTACAAGGTACTACTAGCTCGTCACGTCATACGTTTAAATAAAAAACCTTGCATTATGACTTTACTTTAAAATTCGAAAAATAAACAGTTTTATTTGATACCAATAACAAATAACAATTTTTCCTGTTTTATTTTACTTTAAATAAATTAAATGACCTTAATACGGTTCCACGAAACATCTGGCAACATTACTCGTCTTCCAAGTAAAATTAATCAATTACCCATATTATCGACAAGCGAGTTTACGCGCAACATTGTATCTTAAGTAATAGCTTTTTAAACCCATCATCTGACAGTGTGTCAGTCATTTTAACCCATCTACAGGCGGAGTATCGATCATTTTCTCAGGTTAATATTGTCAATAAGGTAATGGCGCACCTTCTCGGCGTAATGCATTCTGTTGATAAACAAAATAATTGACGTCGGTTTTGTTAAATTGTACATATTTTCGGTTTGTAATCTTGTTGTATATTACAGATAGTTTTGGCTACTGATGCCTGGTTTTGTTGAAAACCGTCCAGCATCTAAAGTTTTTTAGTCAAATGAACATAATTTAAACTAAATTAAAATTATGTTCATTTGACGAAAAAAGTGTCAAAAGTTTCCTTTTGTCGTAAAAAAACTAACTAAATAGTTTTTTTTTTACGAAACTTAGGAAACTTTATATAATTTTGATACCTAGACAAGGACATGAAAATACATGCAAATAAATTAATATGAAAGTCATGCAGAGTTCTTGTAGGCCAAACATTACTCTGCGCATAATCATATTACTTAATATATAATGATAAATAACGGCCAACGATCACATACATAGATCCTGGACCCTAAATAGGGTTCCCTGTATCTAGAGACCCAGGAACTACGAGGACCATGGTCTCACAACACCCTGACACAGAGCAAGTATTTGCGCTTTTTTATCACGTGCACAAATACTTGTCCTGTCGCAGGAATCGAACCTGCTGCCTCCGAGTTATGAGCCGACCTGCTCAACCACCACACCACCGAGGCTGTCCAAATTGCCAATTACGTTCGTATTAACTATTAAAAACAATTGAAATAGTTTAGCTAATTGCATATCCCTATCACTTCACTAGTTCACTAAGGCCCGATTTCACCAAAGTTTATTCCAAGTATACGGCTATTCGTTACTGTTGCTATTCGTTGCCCTTGCTATTCGTTACTCCGGGGAGCTGGCCCGGGCCTAGCCAGGGAGGATGTGTCCCCGGTCTGTCGGTCTTCTATCGGTTACATATTGCAGAGTGTGAGCATGCCCTCCATCAGCTCTTTCCGTCATCCCCTTTCCAACATAGAACTACAAGGCTTGGTGATTCTTCACATCTTTACGTCATTAGTGTGCCACAAGTCCGTATTAAGCGTTTTACTGAGTCATTCATAGTCCAAACGGCCAAGAAATGGAATGCTCTTCCAGCAGCAGTGTTTCCTCCTGGGTCTTTTTAAGTCAGGAGTGAATGGGCATATCATGGGCAAACGTGCTTCACCTTAGATAACTTCGTCATTTACCATCAGGTGAGTTGTTGTCAAATCTATGGCCATTTTAGCATAAAAAAAAATATAATTGAGATTAGTTATAAAGTTATAATTATTCATATTCATTTTTATTTATTTGCATTTATGGTCAGTTCATAATACAAACACCAGTGCTATTGCCCCTTAGGTAAGACACTGGCTAATAATGCAGGCATAGCTTTGAACCGGAAGACGCAGCATAGGCCAGCCCTCCACCGACGACCTGGTCAAAACTGCGGGGAGCCGATGAATGTAGCAGGCAAGCAGCCGCTCAAAGTGGCGCTCTGTGGGGGCAGCCTATGTTCAGCAGTGGACGTCTTCGGACTGTTGATGATGACATATGAATTTGAGAAATATTATTTTTACCTATATTTATCATACCCTGCACCAAATTTATTAATAATATTATCTTTTAATCTATTTTGAAAAATATCTTTCTATCAACTTTACTTAATATATTTATCAAAGTCATGTGTATAGTAAGAGACCACATTCCAGTACGGTAGCCGTGCAAGTTCACCCACGAAAGTTGCGTCATACGAAAGTGAATGTTTCGCCGGATTCAATGTGTCCGAGATGGGTTCACTCGGACATCAGATACGAACGTGAAATACCCACTTTAACTGTGTATATGTAACAAATCGAATTACCGCATACGATTTAAGTTTTATAATCTATTTAAAATTCCGTTTGGTGTTGAGACCCTGGGTCCGTGGGAACCGGGAGCTCATCGCGTTTTCCAAAGTCTATCAGAGCGCCTGGTCGATGCGACGCGTGACCAAAATGCTGGCACTTATTTGGCCCAACACATCAGCGTTGCAATTCAACGTGGCAATGCGGCCAGCATGTTGGGTACGCTACCTACCGGTAGTGGGCTGGTGCACTTGGACTGTCTATAGGCCATCGCGGCTATTATACAGTCCATAAGTGTTCTTTGTAGTAGGTAGTGTAGCTAGTTTAGTTTAGTTTAGCTTAGTTTAGTTTAGTTTAGTTTAGTTTTTATTATAGTAGTAGTTAGCTTGAGTAATAAAGGCAATTTGCCCGTATAAAAAAAAATTATTAAAAAAAATAAATTATTTGACTTTTTTTTAATGTTATGAGCGACAAACAAGCATACGGTCCGCCTGATGGATAGCGGTAGGTAACCTATGGATATCTGCAACGCTAAGTCGACAATAAATAAATAAAATAAAGAAACTTTTATTTCTACAGTACCTATACTGTATGTTTATAGTTGCGACTGCGGAACAGTGGACTGGTGGTGGACTCTTCTGGTGGACGTAGCTTTCTCGATCCTCTTATCCTGCCAACGGCCCAAGCCAAAGGCTCGCACCTCAGGGGTGCCCTTGAGCTAGTTGCCTCCCACTTTTGACTGCTGGGCACCTTAAGCGCCCGGCCTCCCACCCGGTGACGCTTTAAAAGTCCGTAGAGACCAACAGTGTTCCTATCATCTTCATCTATCAAGCCACTGCTAAAAAACCTTTGAACGTGTACACTTATTTATTAACTGTTGCATAAGTGATAAGTTGCCACTGCAGCATATGATAGGTCACCTCTAATATACTTCGCCGCTTTTCAATTTCTCTAGCTCTACGCAACGGCCCAAGCCATCGCTTGCCACCACTAGGGATGCCCTTGAGGTAATTACTTCCCACTTTTGAGGGCTGGGTTACCTTATGCTCCCGGTGACGCTGTAAAGGTGAGTAGAGACCAACAGCAATACACCTTCAAAAAAGTTGAAAAACCCCTGCATTTTATTGTTAGTTTCTTTGAAATTACATTAGAAAAAGTGAAAAAAAAATACCAAGATTACGCACTCCGGCACTTGTGTCGTTTTTGAGAGGAGCTTTGAATGGTTCATTATAACGTTTGTTCTAACTGTAGGTATCTATATGCCTGTGACCATTGTTTGTTTACTTTGCAAGTCATACTATAGTGGGTCTAATAAATGCTAAGTCCATTGACAAATAGACAATAGTAGCCAGTTTCTCTATCATTACGTAAAACAAGAAAAACAAGGTTCAATGTTTAGGTGTGTATTTTTAGTATTAGATCATGTAAATTTAATGTGTAAATCTGAAGGTGATAAGTAAATATGATGTTTGTAGATCTATATAACAAAATATAAGTACGCCCCTTTTTTTTGAGGAGGAAAGGCCCTCGCACTTCCCTGCCACCAGGCAGCCGCCGGGCTGCTGTTGGGTGATGGGGGGGGGTATTTGGGAATCAAACCCACTAAAACCCTCCCAAGATCCGTCCGCCGCCGGGATGGGGCGAGATAGGGTAGTATAAGAGTTGGTCGTTCACTAAAGTTAACTTAACTCAAGGCCAGTATATACGTGCATCCTCTATCTCACTCACGCGTTGCAACGTTTTTGAAGGTATTTAGAATTTACTTACGAAAAATCTATCCGTAGAAGAACCTTAAAAACAACATCACAAATATTCAACAAAAACAGCACGCACATTCATCAAAACAAGATTTTAAACATTAAAACAGAATCAAAAGATTTTTTTAGTTCTGTCCTGTTTTTACGTATGAAAACCTATTTGGATTAATGTGGTTTTTTTGTTGATCGTTTATGATTTTATTGTTAAGGTTTTTCTACGAATAAATTTTTCGTAAGTAAATTGTACCATTTAATAACTTTAAACATATCGTATTGCGCGAGCGAGATCGAGGATGCACGAATATATGGATCTTAAAATGTAATATCTTTTACAATAGTTAGATCTAATGGAATTGTATGTGGTTGGTTAAGCTTTTTGTGTGAAATAGAGTTTTTTTATCACTATGTAGTAGATTTGCCAACTGCTGCGCACCAAACGTTTCACTGAGTCCATCATTATGCGGACTGCTAGGGAATCGAATTTGCTCCCAGCCTTCTTGTTTCCTAATAAGTGTAATAACCTGGGTTTTTTTTTTGAACGGGCTAATGCTGTTGGTCTCTACCAACCTTTACAGCGTCACCGGGCGGGAGGGCAGGCGCTTAAGGCACCCAACCGTCAAAAGTGGGAGGCAACTAGCACAAGGGCACCCCTGGGGTGCGAGCCTCGGCTTGGGCCGTTGCCGGGAAAAGAGGATCGAGAAGGCTACGTCCATTGGAAGAGTGGACCCTATGGAAAGTCACGACCGTTCTAGCTAACCTACGGGGGGTACGTCGACCTCGCTGGCGGGGTCAGTGTCTGATTGAACCTGGGTTTTTAAAGACAAGAGTGTATATAGGTACCTCATGAACCTGCATGCTATACTTTCCGCTACATGTTCGCTTACCGTCAGGTGAGATGTAGTCTTCGCAGACTCATTCTACTTAAAAAAAAAAATTAACTCTTCCCAAAATGAATTCCTTCATTTTATTATATAACTTCAAGAAAACATTTGATATAATAAAGCTAGATAATGTTCCAAGTTGAAATGGTTAAGTAGGCTAACCGACCTAATAATAAGGATATCTGTCCTACTTCGGACCTCATAAAAGCTGTGATTTGCATTCAGAGACCCCACACGGCTGACCCTGTGATTTCCACATCCAAATGTAAACACATAAAAGTGACGCTCAATGCAATAACGATCTTATTATGCACCGCACATGGAGTGTTTAATAGTTCGCTCTAGAATTACGTTTGTCCATTGCGTGTTGTGACTTTTACAATAGTAATTTTATTGTCTTAATGTAATGTGTGTTGCCAGTGGTGACTTATGGAACTAAGACATGGTCTCTTACTGTTGGCTCAAAGTCGCGCAACGAAATATGAAGAGAGCTATGAGTTGTGTTTCCCTGCGAGATAAGCTCCGGAATGAGGAGATCCGCAGAAGAACTAAAGTGACCGATATAGCTCTTAGTGTTAGTAAGTTGAAATGCCAATGCGCAGGCTACATTGCTCGTAGAACTGACAACCGATGGAGAAGAAAGGTTCTCGAGTGGCGACCACGAACCGGAAGACGCAGCGTAGGCCGGCCCCCCCACTCGGTGGATCTGCACTTCCGGTTCGTGGTCGCTACTCAAGAACCTTTCTTCCCTACCGGTTGTCAGTTCTACGGTGTCGGTTATCGGTTGTCAGTTCGGTAACTTTAGTTCTCTTTTAATTCTTAGGCACTTGAAATAGTAAAATATAGTATATTTATAATAATCTATTATAAAGAGTCATTCATGTTTGATAAAAATACAAAGAAATGCCAATGATTTTCAAGTTATGCGGATACGTATCTTATGATACATAAATAAGCCATTTACGAGGCACCGCGTTGAACTCTTTTGAATGGGCGTTTAGCTTTATGACCGTTAGCAATAATTTTACACATGTACATTGTTTTAATATAATTAATAAAACATTATTTTGTTCATTGTTACTTTATTGCATACTAATTTATTAATGGCATAAGAGTCACGTGGATAAGATCAGACCAATTAACATAAGTTAATATGTATCTTACACAAGTAATATACACATTGACATTGTTTTAGTATAATTAATTAAAACATAATTTTTTCATTGTTGTTTTATTGCATACTAATTTAATAATGGCATAAGAGTCACGGGGATAAGGTCGGACTAATTAACATAAATTAATATGTATCTCACACAAATAATATCATATTACCTGATTGCCTTATACACAAAAGATTATAAGAGAATTATAAGTTTTTGCAATAATTTAGAAAGTATACATTTTAATAATAACCTTAATAAATAAATGGCGTTTTCTAGGCCTTCGTGTCAATCTTCATAACTCACTCGGTGAGCAAATAATATTAGTAGAGTACGAAAGTGCTCTTGAGTAGAGGATGCCTACAGTGGGAAAAAAAAACTTTCTATTGACCGGTGCTCATTATGGTAATTTTTTTAGAAAATAGTAATTGGCTAGTATTGGTTTAATGATAATTTGAAAATTTTTAACTAGGTATATTACTTTAGGCGTAAAATTAATCCAACTATCACTAAATTTGTTCTTTCTCTATTTCCTTGAAGTTTACTAAGTGGTAGGACTTTTCTGCAAAGTTCGTCTAGGTCGTACCACCGCTTTGCCAGTTATTCTGCCACCAAGCAGTAGTGTGCAAACACTACTGTGTTCCGGTTTGAAGGGCATTATAGCTAGTGAAATTACTGGGTAAATGAGACTTATGAACTCACACTCTAGAAATCTTTTTTTAGACTGTGTGATGTTTCAGGATGACGAGCGCATCTCGCTTTACCCGCTATTTCGAAAAATAATACAATAGAAAAGTTATTCTTACGGAGAGCACATTAAGTTTTCGGTCCCGGTTGTCATAAGAACATCTATAGCAATCGTTACGGGTAGTCAGACGCCTGATAGAATCTGACGCCTGGTCTAACCAACCCTATTACTGGTTCTTTCTGGGTTGCGAGGTCAGATGGCAGTCGCTCGTGTAATTATTTTGGTACCTTGCCGCTACAGGTTAGATCGGGAGCCGAACTCAATGACACGTGGGAAAAGGCAAAAGAGGAAGAAAGTAAGTTATTCTACGTTACTTACATGCGATAATCTAAATATTTTCCATTATAAATTACAGACAAAGCCACAGAGTGATCTTAGTATCTACATTTAAAAGTAACATTACAGTAACATACACCATTTGCGTAACGTTGGTATAAACCGCAGAGTAGATGAGTCACAGATGCACAAGTTCGATAGCGATGGCACGCGAGCCAAATCTCCACACTTCTGTAAGCGGAGAGAAGGTATTTCGTATGGACGGACTAAGGATGTAGGGCAGGGTCACATTTTTTTATTTAGCTCTAGCACTTCCAAGATTTTCACAAGTGATTTTTTCCAAATTAATGTTTTGGTTTGTTTGACAAAAATGGGTTTTATCTTACGTATTACGTGTACATAATACTGCGCATAATTATTTACGCTTCACTTCTTTCTACACATTATATCATTAACCAACGATTTTGTACGTAGTTTTGAGTTTTGATATGTGTAATTATACGTATTGATACGAAGAGGAAGGAAGGGGATAGTAATTGGTAGTGACGGTCTCTTTCTCTTTTGCACTACTTAAAACATTAACTATAACAGAGAGAAAGGGAGTCTTCAAGTCAAGAGCGAACAGTTGTCTTCTAGGCAAGCATGCACCATCGTAAAGCGCGTCATCACTTACCATCGGGTGAGACAGTGGTCAGAAGATCTATAAATATTAAAAAATAATTCTATCTCATTTACTTAGAATGAAGCATCTTGGATTACGAAAGCAAAACTAAAAAAAATCTAGCCATACCTAAAATACTGAAGTAAAACATATTAATAGGCTTGTGTTATGCAATAAACATTTGAATTTGAATTTGAATTTATTTTTTTATGCACAAATTAATAACATTTTTCATATAATAAACGTTCATGACAATAATAGTTAAACTTAAAAAAATTAGAAAGATACAAGCACTTTAAAATACAGGAATAGAAAGAGACAGTTCAAACGTGCGGTGACGTCAGTTTGTTCACCTTTATAGTACCGCATTACTAAGCTGTGGTAGCTTAACATACAATCACTTTGGCATGTTACGTCACAAACGTGCGTTTTCATAATAACTGTGGGGAAGCTCTGTTTTGCGAGAAAGAGACAGGCAATGCCCCAGAAACTTTAAAAGCTTATTACTCCGTAATTTAATAACCGATTTTACATTATATTTTTTCAATTATTGCATTCATTTTTACCCTACTTTACTTTACTTTATTACTTTACTTTACTTTACTATTACTATAAAATTGGATACCCATGAGTGACTGACTGACTGATGATTGACATAATTGATCTCAGCTCTCAGAAGTGGTCAGTCAAAACTGAGTATGAGGCTGTATAGTGATGGGTCATGTCACCCCAGGAAAAATCTGATATTACCAGAAAATCGTCTCTGAGATGGAACAGGTCAACGGATCTCGAAAACGACAAGAGATATGGGGGTCCAGTTTTAACTAATGTTGGAGTAGACCCTGGGATGTTTCCAGAGAAATGAAAAAAATGGGGGCCCCCGAACAAAAAACGGTGGCCCCCATACAAAATTGAAACGCTCATAATTCGGCAACGGTAAGAGGTATGTGGGTGGTGCTCGACCAAATGTCATAGAGGATGACGGGGGCTGTCAGATGGTTGTCATGAAAATCCAAGATGGCGGATTCAAAATGGCGGCCATTTTGAAAGTTGGTCCGATCGGGGTGATTTTTTGCATTGGGGGGTTTTCGGGGCCGCAGATTCGATATTTCAAAAAAAATTTTGGATTCCGCCATTTTTAAAGATGGCTGCCATACAAATTTTTTTTTTCATTTTTGACGCATTGTTTCTCGACACCTATGGAAAATTTTGAATGTCTTTGTTGTGTTTTGTGTCCAGATGATCGAGGTGTCTTCAAAAAAATTCGCGACCTGGTCTTCCGAACTTCGGTCACTCGGACGGTCAACGGCCTGGCCAAACCATAAAAGATAGATCATTGTCGTTTTAAGGAATGTCATAGCAAACCCTGGGACGATTTTGGAGATGTCAAAAAAAATTCAAAATGGCGGAAAAAAAAATCCGCCATACAAATTTTAACCATAAATGACGGCGAAACTATGACACTTTAGTATAAAGAGCTCGAACTAATATTAGTTGGAGGTCAGAGGGGAAGATTGCGAAAAATTTCTTTTTTCAAAATGGCGGAAATTTTGGCCGCGGCGGAAAAAAAAGTTTCACCGATCCGGATGAAAATCGATATCTGGGGGTCCCCAAGGATGATGATCAACATTCTGTAATCAAATTTTGACATGTGTCAACTTTCAATGGGGCTGCCATACAAAAGTGCTTTTATTGAAATATCAACTTTGCTTTTTTGCGCCTCCGTTGCGAGTGATTTAGAAAAGTCGTTCCTGGGGATAAAGTATAGATGTTATAAGGGTAAGAATGCAATATCAGTGAAATCAATTTTTTTCAAGATGGCGGCTGTAGACGTACCGACTCATAGTAAAAGTTGTCCGATCCGAATGAAAATCGATATCTGAAAATCCCACGGTACACTTGGTAGGAATGTGTAAAAACTTTTTTGATTCCGCCATTTTGAAATATTGCGAACATGCAATTTCACTTTTTTAGGATTTTTAATTCGCAAATAACACCGAAACTGTGAGACTTTTGTAGGGAGGGTTTGTTCTAATATTGTACAGTTTTGAGAGGGGCATACAGTAAAAAAGAATGTTTTTCAAAATGGCGGTCCATTGGTCCGCGTCCGAAAATAAAGAAGCTCCGATCGGGATGTAAATCGATATCTGGGGGCCCCAAAGGATGCTGATCAACATGGTTTGGTCAAATTTTGACATCTGTCATTTTTTAATATGGCCGCCGTATATACTATTATCAAAATTGCTGTTTTCCGTTTTATTGCCTATGGTACTACAGTTTCGGAAGGAGATAGTTGTAATTTTGACAGATGTCAGTGTGACAGATGTCAAACGTCAAAATTTTGACAGATGTCAAATTTTTTGATAGATGTCAAATGTCAATTTTTTTCCAACCTACCAAATGCAACGACGAGCGAAGCAAGCACCAAGTATACTGTAGTTTGGTATAAGTGGACGGTCACGACCAACACTTGCACCTGCACACTTGCACCGTGTGCGGGCCGCGTGCGGCCCGCGCACGGTGCAAGTGTGCCGCTTGCGACCTGCGCACTGTTCTAATACCGCTGTCAAGTGTAGACAGATGTCAGTTTGATTGATTTTAAATGTCAAACTTTTGACAGATGTCAATTGTCAAATTTTTTGACAGATGTCAAATTTATTGACAAATATCAAATGTCAATTTTTTGGACAGATGTCAAATGTCAATTTTTTTTCCAACCTACCAAATGCGGCGATGAGTGAGTTAGTTTATTGTCTCTCATTGGTATAATTGGACAGTCACAACTAACACTTGCACCTGCACACTTGCACCGTGTGCGGGCCGCGTGCGGCCCGCGCACGGTGAAAGTGTGCCGCTTGCAACCTGCGCACTGTTCTAATACCGCTGTCAAGTGTAAACAGATGTCAGTTTGATTGATGTCAAATGTCAAACTTTTGACAGATGTCAAATGTCAAATTTGATGACAGATGTCAAATTTATTGCCAATGTCAAATGTCAATTTTTTGGACAGATGTCAAACGTCAATTTTTTTTTCCAACCTACCAAATGCGGCGATGAGTGAGTTAGTTTATTGTCTCTCATTGGTATAATTGGACAGTCACGACCAACACTTGCACCTTGCACACTTGCACCGTGTGCGGGCCGCGTGCGGCCCGCGCACGGTGCAAGTGTGCCGCTTGCAACCTGCGCACTGTTCTAATACCGCTGTCAAGTGTAGACAGATGTCAGTTTGATTGATGTCAAATGTCAAACTTTTGACAGATGTCAATTGTCAAATTTTTTGACAGATGTCAAATTTATTGACAAATATCAAATGTCAATTTTTTTGACAGATGTCAAATGTCAATTTTTAGGACAGTTGTCAAATGTCAATTTTTGACAGGTGTCAAACGTCAAATTTTTTCCGACATACCCAATGCGACGACGAGCGAAGCGAGTTAGTTTACTGTAGTTTGGTATAAGTGGACGGTCACGATCAGCACTTGCACCGCGCACGGTGCATGTGTGCCGGTTGCATCCTACTCATGGTGCAAATGACGCTGTCAAGTCAAACAAAATGGCCGCCATGCAAAGTCACGCGCATTATCATTTTCTTTGATAAATACGGCAGTTTTGTACAAGTACTTGCAAAATTTAAAGTTTAGCTCCAAGTATAG
Source organism: Ennomos quercinarius (assembly GCA_910589525.2). Classification (NCBI taxonomy): domain Eukaryota; kingdom Metazoa; phylum Arthropoda; class Insecta; order Lepidoptera; family Geometridae; genus Ennomos; species Ennomos quercinarius. Next base: position 18,340,928 of record OU342492.1, on the reverse strand, counting down.
CGTTTTGAACAAATGGAACGCCACGAAAACACACACGCGGGCCGCTCGCGGCCCGCGCACGGGGCAAAATACTAGTTTTTTTATGAATATAATATTAAAATGTTAATTTTCAATAGCAAGACACTAGCCTATTATAAGCCCTTAAATCCAGCCCTGCATTTGACCAGTTACACAACTCTAGTTTAATAAGGAAGCGACCAGTCAGAAGCGTTTGTCCTTTGAGTTACATTCGAATGTTTTTAGTATGAGGAACAAGGCTCAAATTTACTACATTTGAGTTTTATGTGTAATTGGGGGTTTACCGATTTTTAAAATGAGGAGGTGAATATAATGAATAATGATAATTATATTTATTTTCACTAAATTTAAGATTTAGGTATTTTTTATTTAAGAGAATGACGTGACGAGCTAGTCGTTTGCCTGATGTTAAGCGTCACGGCCACCCAATTCAGATTGCAGTATCACTCGGAACTCTAAATTAATATAGTTTTGCGTGACACTGCACTACGCACGTCATCCTAAGACACGCTCTAGTATACATTTTTTAACTATTCATTAATACTAAAGTTACAGAAGGTACCCTTCTGAAACTCTGTAATCTGTATTATCTGTATCTGTTTATGCTTAGAATCTACAATAATTTAATTTTAATATTTTAAATACCTAAAATCATCTTGACTTTATTGATAAAAGTGCTAAAAATAGCCTAATTGCAAGTATTTTTTTGACTTTTTTTTATTTTTTGACTTTTTACTGTAACCGCAATAGGTAAAATAAGTTAAACTGTCTACATGGAAGATAATTTAGAAAAATACATTTTTTATAGTAGGTATGTTGTAATTCAACATACCTACAATAAAAAATTGTATTTTAAAACTTGTACAAAAGCGATATTAACAACATTGGATAATATCGTTTTTGCAATTCTTGTGAATAAGACAGATAAACGTAATAAATAAAAAATACAGATAAGAATAAATTTATTAATTTTGAGAATAAGTACGGGTAGGTGGTAAATAAGAAAAGTTTTATTTGTGAATGTATTACAGCTATTGATATATTTCAGTAAGTACACATAAAGAGGTAAGTCATAATATAAAATAACGTAATGGGAAACCAAAAGTATTGAAATCTGTTTTAGGTGTAGTGGGAATTAGGTTACTTTGGTAATTAATAATCATGTAGGTATGTGCCATGGTTACAGCTAAAGCCAATTCCATAAACTGAACCTTGTTCAACAACTTGCTCAAAACTGGTTTAGTAATTGCCATATAACGGCTAGCCCATGTCTAGAACGAATCCAGTTTCAAATTAACCTAAAAGCACTTTACTGCCCTGTCACAGTAACCGGTCAAAAACTGAAAATATTTCTCGATGGGAATTGCTACCGACTCGTAGATAATTTATAATGCCAAGGTTCTAAGAAGTACGTGTTGGTACCAGCAAAGTTGACCATGGTTACATAACTTCTCATCTCTTGACCATTCACTATCATTAAGATTGTAGACCTTAAGTTAAGGGCGTACGGTCTAAACTTTAGCAGATTATTAGTGTGTAGGTTTTTGACCTAGCTTTGGGTTGATACAATGCATAATATAAAATAACCATATAAATAATCCGCGTACTTTCTCTTACTCTTTAATTTTATATAAGGTACCTAAAACAACAACAATGCATTATACCTATCTGTCAAGTTTAACCATAGTGTAGTTTACTCAAAAAGATCGCTCATGATTGAAGTGCCTTCCCCTTAATAGAGACGTTAAGAGAAGTGGTAATGGCATTCTTAGTATTACTCTACTTAGCAGATTAAGTCAAACATAATTACTTTTTAGCTGTAGTAATAAAATAAATTATGAAAAAATATCTGTGGACATTTCACACAACGCCATCTAGGCCCAAACCATTACACGTATGCCCAAACTAAGCAAAGCTTGTACTATGGGAACCAGATAACTGATACATATTGTATACTTTTTCTTTGTAAATACATATATGGAATACAATATTATACCCAGACACAAATCAAACACCTATGTTCATCACACAAATGTTGGTCCTGGGTAGGAATCGAACCCACAACCTATACAATTCAGAAGGCAGAGCTATAACTGAGCTATGAGGCCAGTTGATTATAGTTTTACCAGCCAGTAATGGCTAGATTGACATTTTAATGAAGCACTGGTTAACACATCAGTCAAATCAAAAATGCTAAAAATAATTACGCGTGCGAAATTTCATAAAAATAGGTGTGACCACTCGACGTGTACCTACGTATTCTTCTTCTAGGTATTCTGATTTAAACATAAAAAAGTGCTAAAATTAGTCATTTTGCAATAAAATATTTGATTTTTTTATTTCTCTTTTTATTCTCAACAAACATACAAATACATAAGGCATTGACATACAAGAAATATGTAATATAAAGTTTCACTTTTATAATATTAGTAGAACTACATGACGCAAAATACCCTACTGGTTTCTTTATTTACTCTTAAACGCACACAAAATTCTCAAACACCAAAATTAGTGTTAAGTTGGACATTCGTATGCATCTCATAACAATGACACGCCAAATTAAGTTACAATTTGAGTAAAAAAGCCAAATTACCGTTGTCAAAATGACATCATCGTAGAAAACAAGACGTTCATCGACAAAAAAGTGATAATTGAGCGTTTGTGAATGGAATTAGACACCCGTATAAACAGTAGCGCCACTAATATGCATTTTTGTTTTGCACTACATACATATCTATTCTTTGATAGTTTCTATATACTATCACATGTGTTTATTTGTTTCATCATTGTACACTAAGCCTAAAAAAAAATTAAACATATTGTTAGCATTATAACTATTATTGCCATTCGACGTGGTAATGCTGCCGGCACTTTTGGCACTTTTGCCTCCACGAAATAGTTTTATCTATTTAAGGTATTATTATAGTTTAGTTTTTAGGTCTTATTTAGTTGATTATTATCTGTTATTTAAGTTTCGTTTGCAATTAAATTCTATCCACAGTAAGTTCATACAAATCATTAATTGATGCAATTCTTTCTTTGCGCAAGTGTTCAACTCTGCAGCTTGATTCACAATATGCCAACAATTTTGTATTGTAATTAATATTTTTTATTGATCGCCTCGGGACCACACAATACATAATATTATTGCAATTTAAGTAAAATGCTTTAAATCAAGTCCAAAAGTTAACTCTAATGGTTATTGTTCGACCGATTTCAATGGGTTTAAAGAAAGTATCAAGAAAAAGAAAGAAAGGTAAAAAGGAGGGAGGGGTTGAAGGGTAGGGTGAACGTTTTTTATTAAAGGCCCGTGCGCTTGCGATAGATCATTAATAAAATCTAGCTCGAAGGACTAAAATGATTACGTTACAAATTATTTATTATCGTCCATACTGCCGATACATTTTATGTGCTAGTGTTATGAGAGGTACGTAGGTACGTGTTTATAAAATGATCGTTAGATATGGTTGAACTTTAGACGACTTAAGTGACAAGAACTACAAAAGCACTGAAACCGTTCAACTGGCTTGCAACATAAACATGCACATTTTTTTAAATAATTACCATAATAGTTAAGAGTTACTTTAGATTTAATATAGTTTCCTTACAGTTTGTTTTTAAAATTATATTTAATTTTTAGGAGCTATAAAATCACACTAATATTATAAAGCTGAAAGTTTGTATGTGTGTTTGTTTGTATGTTTGTTACTCCTTCACGCTCAAATGGCTGGACGGGTTTGGATGAAACTTGGAATATGTACTGGATTAAGTTATGTACTGGATTAAGACATAGGCTACTTTTTACCCGCGGGTGAAACCGCAGGGCGCAGTTAGTATAATATATTTTATAGTTCCTAACAAAATTTAAGCAACCAGTGAGATTTGGACTTGCGCCTTCCAACTCACCAGATTAGAATTTAAAAGTTACAAAATGTGGTTATACTATTAAGAGAAAAAAATAACTATGTATTGTTCTCCAAGAACTCATAGGTTAAAAAATTTTGATTCTAATTTATTTATCACAACAAAATTAAATATAATTTTAAAAACAAACTGTAATGACTGAACTGTGTTGAAACAGCAAAATCAACTTAACTTACTACATTTTTTGAAAGTAGCTTTTTAAATTTTCCACCTACAACATTTCACCGCTCGCTGTCTGTCACTTACACTCATCCAGGCAGACATTATGCGAGCTGCGCCCGCGCAAGATTGATCGTTCACCTTCTCTCTGTAGAGATAGGTATGTAATAGACATGGCTTTATATTTTGTTGTAATTTATTATTATGGTAAAAATTTATTAACACACAAAAATATTAAGTTCCTACCACGGTAAAGAAAAACACTAAACATGATTATTCAAGAAGCCTGATGATGATTGATGTTTCATCACCGTATTTGGTCAGCATGGTGGGTTATAGGTTATAGTATAAACTTCCACTTTGTATAAAAAATAGTTACATTTTCTGTGAATAGTATAAGTAGGTATTCTAAGAGTATAGGCACATATTACTGAATATGTTACTACGTAAGTATAAAGTACTCTACGCACCATTCATCCGTCATGCGATTTGTTGACTCAATCTGCTGGATGGGAGCCGCAACACGCCTCCACAGGATACAATTCGCTGGATGGTCAAGCACAACACGCCTCAGCACAACGCTCTAGCTGATTGAGTCAACAAATCACGTGGCAGAACGTAACGTGTGTACTTAAATCTATATAGTAACCCTAACATAAGTAATAGGTATTACCTTACCTTGCCAGGTCTTCATGACTCTCGCTCTACGTTCGTATGTTGTAGGAAGTGCATCGGTCATGCCAGTGAAGGTAGTCGGAGCGGTCGGACACTATCACACGATTAGCCATTCTGTTTGCGAATATACACACACATACACAACCTGTAGTAAATCTAGCTTAAGATTTGTGTATTACAAAACTTTACGTGTTTTTTTCTGTAAATCGGGAAAGTTTTGGTAGTGAAGTCTTTCCGTAGTCTCTTAATTTTGAAAGGCCATTGGCAAGAAGCATTCGATCGTGTTGATAATGATATTCTTTTACAGAAATGCGCCTCTATTGGTTTCAACCCAAAACTTTTAAAAATTTTTGCCAGTTATCTGCAAAATCGTTCGCAATATGTTCAGATGGCAGGTTTTCAATCCCCAAATTATTTTACGAGATCCGGGGTAAGTCAAGGTTCAACGCTTCGCCCAACCCTTTTTTTGATAATGGTCAATGACTTACCAGGGGCTGCTGGTAACTCTCAGTGTCTCTTGTTCGCCGACGATTTGAAATTGTTAACGGCTGTTCCAGACGGTAACGATTGTGCAAACCTACAAGTAGATATAGATGGGGTTGCGGGTTGGAGCGAGATCAATCGCTTGCATTTCAACTCCACCAAATGTCAGGTGCTGACTTTCTCCAGGGTTCGCAGCCCCATCTATCATCAATACAAACTTGCCAATACGACACTGGAACGCGTGAATGAGATCAAAGACCTAGGCCTCACATTGGATTCTCAGCTTAATTTTAGAATCCACATCACTAACATCTGTAAACAAGCTTACAGAATGCTTGGTTTTATAATGAGAACGTCTTATAACTTTGCAAATACAAACGCTCCAATTGCTCTGTACAATGCCTACGTGCGGAGCAAACTTGAATATAACGCGGTTGTGTGGGATCCTCACGAAAAAATATATTCTCTTATGGTGGAGAAGATACAACGCAAATTTGCGAGATATATCTACAAGAAGATGTACGGATACTACCCATATATGTTTCCATCGCTATTCGTTGCCGGCATGGTCGGAATGTATACTCTCGAGCTTAGGCGTAAAATGTTTCTGGTCTTACATTATTACCTACTTTTCCACAATGAGGTGGACAACCCCTCTGTACTGGAAGGGCTGAGGCTGCGCGTACCGATCCGCTATCCGCGCGGCACCGACGCCGAGCGCGGCCCGCGCCGCATTCACCGCATGCTCGCGGTGCCCGCGCACCTGCACTCCGTACGTGCTTACAACGCCCCAACTGCCAGAGCTGTGGCGTTACTTAATAACATACTCGCTCAACATCCAGAACTAGATTTGTTTACGGATAGGGTGGGTACATTTGAAAATGTTGTATTTACTTACCTTAGTTTTGCAGTATAGTGTGTTGGACTTAGTCTGTAAGCTATATTATGTAAATTTGATAATAAATAAATAAATAAATAATAAGAGACAGTTATAATTTCATATCGAATGGACAGAGACCAAACAAGAGATAAACAAGATTGAGGCTTTCTGCGTGTTTCCTTCTTAAGAAATGTTTTTTTAATGTTGTCATTGACCTGCTTAAATATTATCATCAACATCCAGAAGATGCTTTATGCTTGATGCCAAAACCAGAGTATCAAAATAGGATTTAACCAGTGGAACGTCGACGCACTGCATAACAATGATTTATGAATGAAAACTGTGTACCCATCATGTTTTGAATGAATAGGCAAATATCTCACCAGACCCTATGAATCTAGGCATTAGATCTATCCGTTTTTATGCTTCAGGTAGCAAACAAGCATAAATGACTCTGGTGACTGGAAGAGGTCACCGTAATTTACATCTATACTATCAGACGTGCCAGCACTAATGCGTTGTTTATCCTGTAATAATACTTTTGACCCTCCCTTCTTCCCTGCCTGACTCTTCTTTTACAAATCATTTTTCAGTATCGTTATGCCATGTTAGTAGGTAGGTACATAACTTCTGATGCAGTTTTGATAATGCGCAACTGTTAAGCATAATAAATGATAAGCTTAGGAAATTTAGTTTCGGAATATAACGCTTTAGTAAATACAAACTGTAGCCAACGTCTGCAACATTAATTTTTACAATTACAAAACACATCATAGAACTTATAATTATCACACCTAAGCGAATCAGGATTTCAAGACGACTACATGTTTACCTTACGTAATAGACACCTGCTCACGTGGCGTAACAAGGGCCGGTATGTAGGATGTGGACTACCCATCCCACGTAACGATGCACCATCACTACCTAAGACGCACGTCGTAAAATGCGATACTGGATACCTTAAATCTAGAAAACTATGAAGAAGAGGAGACTTTACCTTAACTGAGGCATGGCAAAGGCTAGTAGAAAAAAAAGCGTTTGACCTCATTTCACTTGAGTAATACCCGAACATGTCTAAAGATATATGACGCTCCACTACGGCCGTATTCAAATCAAATGAAACCAAAGCATTTTTCGCTAAAATGGATAAATGCATAATAATAGTAGGTACTATATATCCTATCTAAAATGGTGTGCATTAAAATTAGCTAGATATGCATGTTATTCAATTTAAATTAATATTACGAACTGGGTCTCAAATTGAGGCTGTTAAATTCCTGGCCACGGTACTTAGCTAATAATTTAGGGGTTTCAGGTATTTTGTAGAATACTAAAAAATGCCCCAAGCCCCTTACTTGGTTTCATTATGGTGCTTCCGAAATTAAATCTCATTGCAGGATTCAAACGTCACATCATCAGCTGAAAGACGTTCACTGCTGAGCATAGGCCGTCCCCGTTAGGGCTTCACCATAATTACCATGCTTTGGCTGGCGCCTCGGTGATTGCAGAAGATTATAAAGCAAAGTAAGGAGAACAATGAGCTGCTGCTCATTCTCTGGTTTTTTTTTATAACACGGACAGACAAACAAGCTGACGGCCCACCTGATGGTAAGCAGTTACCGTCGCCTAGAGACACCTGCAACACCAGGGGCGTTGCCGATGCGTTGCCTACCTTTTAAGACTCTATTTACCGTCGTTTGAAGTACTCCATGTTGTAGCTCAGCGGAAACACCTCAGAGGGTATCAGAATATTCGCTTAGCCGGTTCTTACGGCACTCAAACGAAAAGCTGGAGGGCAGAAATTGCTTCTAAATTGAAACAAACTACTAATAACGGATTGGCTAACTAGATACATAGGTACCCTCTAATTCCATTCATAATAACAACCATGCTAGTAATTAATAACCCAGTTTGAATCATAAGAAATATCCAATGTATACTTAAACAATAGACATTCAACCTCCATTTTTAGGTATTTTCAAAATAAAAGGCGGAAGTCTCCATAGAACAAACTGACAATGCAGACCTGAATTTATGCTAATTACATGCAAAGCTAATAAAACGAGAATTACATGGCACCACCGGGTTACGTAATGATGCATCTCTGCATAATTTCTGCGTTGAATTAATTCGATGGTATTGATGTTGGCGCCTTGAGAGATTTTTTTGGGACTTTCGACATTATTGTTTATGGAGCCGATGAGTTCTGATTAACGATTATTTGTTGCTATTATACTTAATTTATTAATATTTTTTTAATGAAGAGAATCCTTAGGCTGAGATAATATCAAAGTTCTTTTTGTGCTTTTGTTTTTGTAAGCGCCAGTGTAGCCGAATATGGAGAACGTAAGTCTAGAACTCTAGAAGGTACCTTAGCTATTCACTCTGGCATTGAAGACACCCAGGTTATAAGTTTCAGGAAACACAGAAGATGGCATAGGAAGGTGATCTCATTAACAGTAATTAAGTGAACACGAGTGTTTATTTATATTTTTCTGAACTAATTATTCATCTTTTTATAATAAAACTTTGTTGAAATTTTTGTCAGAGTTCAAAGGTCATATGTGGCTGGTATGCAGGCCTTATTGCATAAAAGACTAATGGGTGCCAAATACAATTAGTGAAGAAACACTGTCATTATAAGCCATATATCTAAAAGCCTTAAATCATCATTTTAATTAATGCAACATTAGCACATTTTATTTTCCAATAGAGTACGATGCCTAATTTACATAGATACGTTTGAAAAATACACCATTGGTTATTTCAGTTATTTAACATCCAGCTGTCGGTCCCAGCTCTTGTCGTAAGCCAAGTCAAAAAGATTTTTGGGCCGCCTGAAAATTCGTGCACCAAGGCTGACCATTTGGCTCCACGAAGAAGAAGGCATTCAGCTGGTAGTAATTTAGGTAGATCTATAAGTTATTTGTCTCCACCCCGCCGTACAATCGAATACTTTTCTATCCTTTTCTTCCCTGCATCTAAATATATTTAGATAAACGGTCCGTACAAAACCTAATGATGAATAAACGAACGAATTATGAGGATTTTAGGTGAAAAAAAGTATTTTTTACGATACTTTACTCATACCTTACTAAATAGCATAAAAGAGACGTCCCTAAATAGGCCACCTATGTGTACAATACCTTAAAAACCAGAGAATTTTGAATAATTAAACAAAAATAATCAATAAGTATATTAAAAAAATAATAGTAGCTAACTACAAAACGTTTTTAAAATATCACAACCAATTAGAGCAATTTCGGCCGAGCGGTAGCATGTGTGAATCGCAATCTTGAATGACTTATATAGTAGGTAACTTATGTGCAGTTTTTGATGCCATCGCTCCGTGCCTCGGAGAGCCTTTATGCCGTCGGTCCCGGTTGTCATAAGAACATCTATGGCAATCGTTACGGGTAGTCAGACATATAGAATCTGACGCCTGATCTAACCATCCCTGATACTGGTTCCTTATGGGTTGCGAGGTCAGATGGCAGTCGCTCGTGTAATTCTGGTAGCTCGCCGCTACAGGTTAGGCTGAGAGCTGACCCCAATATCAAATGGGAAAAGGCAAAGAGGGATGATGATAGGTGGCCTAGGCTTCATACATTTCTGGAACGTCTCCTAAAAATCTACCATTCCCAAATATATACCACCAGTTTCACATTACTACTAGTCATTCTTGTTAATGTATACTGTAATGACATGATAGCGCTGGTGGGATCGCTATCTATGTCTGGTGAGCTGGGCTGGAGGAGCCAGCTCCGAAGGTGGTCCAGGTTCTGATGGTGGTGACAAATGAGACAGGTGTTCGGTGGTACTGCAGTGTATTGAGGCGTCAAAAACAGTTTTTTTTTCGTATTAAGTTACACTTTAAAGAGCTTATCTCTTAATACATAGATTATAACGTTCCTATTAACATTTTATAAAATCAATCAACATACAAAAAAAATATCAGGCCATTTTCCACTATCTACTAACTTACTTTTATATTTTATACTTATTCCCTTTTATCTAAATATCTCATATTAATAATTATCTAACTATCCACTAACATAAAAAATGCCTACTGTTGTCATTATATAATCTATTTAAGCTATCTATCCTATCTAAGTTATGCCTACTGAGCGCCTGTCATACTTTTCATTAAATAAAATCCGTTCAAAATAACTCTTTCTTTCATCTACTAGCATTTTTTCATCAACACTTTCCTGATAATATTTCGCTAACTCTCTTTCTTTCCTATTTTCTCTCATTGTAGTTACCATGTCCCTTAGCTTTCTAATGGAACTGGCACTTTCCACAGGTTCGTACCTGGGTTCGCAAGAGTCTTTGTTTGTCAAGTCCGTGTATATTTCTTCTACTTCTAACTCTGTTTCTAGCTGTATTTCATCTTTATCGCTATTTTCTAACTCTGCCTTTTCATTATTCCCTAAACTTACAATTTCCCTGTCTTGAACTAAATCAGAACTCTCTGTTTCCAAAAATAAGCTTCCGATGTTATAATCAAAATCATCTTGGGCCGGATTAGATTTCATTACTTTGGATTCGTAACTGTCTTTAAAACTGCACAAATCCTCAGCGTGACGGTGTATCTGCTGATCACGCAAATATGGAGCGCGGTCTGGAATGCATGACTCGGACACCTGATACCTCGTTGTTATCGGTGCGCTTCGCTTCTGCTCTACAATATTGTTCCTCATGTTTGTTTTATTCGTATTGTTACATGAGAATAAATTGAAATTTACTTGATCTTGATAACAAAAAGTTTCCTGAAAATGATTTTTCCTGAATGATAATATTGTATTTTCATCTATAGCGGTCTGGATGGCTTCTTTTAATGACTGAAATTGCCTCGCTATTAATATAATATTTATTCGATTATTATTTAAACGATTCGCAAAACATCTGATCGCAAAATTCTCATTGATTGGTCTCAAAACTTCAAATTTATTCCAAATCAAATCAAATCAAATCAAATAATCATTTATTGACATAAAAGGGTTTATACATCTTATTGAGTCCAAAGACTCCCGAACTAGTGAGAACACTGTATTTCAGGAGCCAAGGCTTCTCCCATTGTTTGACTTTATTATTATGTCATATTATACTAAAATATTAAAATATTACTAAATTTATAGTTTTATTTTAACTTTAAAATAAACAATAAAAAGAAAAGAAAAATGCTGGTTTATTGTAAGTGCCCTTGTGTGTGCGTGTCCTGTCACCTTCTGACTGAGCCAAAGTTAAATCATAAAATAACTGCTCTATCTCTTTACCAAAATGCTCTATAGACCTATTTCCTTGTCTGCAATTAAATAATCGTGTCTGAATTGCAATTGGACATTTTTTGGAAATTAAATGCTTTTTCATGTCCTTCAATAAACTTTCTACGGTATCGTAATTTGCTTTCAAATAAAATTTAGCTACTTGTGTTAGCCTGGTTTTCAGTACAAAATTAATTAAATATTTACCAACCAACAACAACACAGAAACCAATTACACACCATACGAACTAGTTTTTGGTAAACTTTGCCGCATACCTTCTAAAGTTTTAGATACAGTAGAACCACTATACAATGTTGATGACTATCCATTTCAATTGAAATACAGATTACAGTTGGCTCACTCTGACGCTAGGAACAATTTGTTGAACAGCAAATATAAAAGAAAAGAAATGTATGATAGCTCTGTAAATTCAATTAAGTACGAAAAGGATGATTTGATTCTTGTAAAAAATGAAACAGGTCGAAAATTAGATCCACTGTATAAAGGTCCTTATATTGTTGTAGAAGATAAAGGATGTAATGTTAAAATTAATAATAATAATAAGTTTGATACAGTTCATAAGAATAGAACAAGACCATTTTATCAATAAATAATGTACGTAACTAGAACTATAATATAATATTAACATGTTTACCTAAGTATACTATAAGAATGTAAGTCCTACATAAATATTTTTATTCGATTTTTTTTGTTGTTAGCATAATCGTAAATGTATAATTATATTGTATTGCGTAGTAATAAAATTATTTCGGTAGGATATTAATTGATAAAAAAAAAGGTTCGTAAACATTTTTTTTTTTTCATTCACCCCCGGGAGGTGAAGTGTAGCAATAATATAATATTTAGTGTGTTAGGTTCTTTATATTATTAAGTAGGAACGCTCCTTTAAGTATAAATCTGCTAATGCAGTACTTTACGGCACGACGATGTATTTAGGTTGTTTAGACAATAAACCAACGTCAAGTGAGAAGGTTGTCTTTTTCTTACACCGAACGCCCCAACATTACATGGTTGGCATGGTGTGGTGTTTTACAATACCAACGACTGGATTTGCATTGAATGGGTCATCGAGCAGTACGAAGGTCAGAGAAAGCATCGGACTTGGCAATACTGTATGGGTGTTGACCATTGTCTGGCTTAATGGGAGTAGGACTGCAGAGATTGCAGTAAGAATCCCATCGTTTGTTCAATGACCCATGATGATGTGACACAAGTATTTGTTCTCTTTTCCCACGGCATTGTAGACCTAATTTCAAGGTTATGTAGATTTGTTTTGTTTGTTTAGATTTTGTTCTGGATGGAGTCCACACATTAAATTCATACTTTGATCTAAATCCTAATCACATTAGCTGACGTACTTTACGCTAATACTATAAGTTAGTCATCATCATCGTCAACAGCCTGAAGACATCCACTGCTGAACACAGGTCTCCCCACAGAGCGGCTGCTCGCTTCCTGCATCCATCGGCTCCCCGTGGTTTTCACGAGATTGTCTGTCTACCTAGTAGGGGGCGGGCCTATACGCTGCGTCTTCCGATTCGTGGTCGTCACTCGAGAACCTTTCTTCCCCATCGGTTGTCAGTTCTACGAGAGATGTGGCTTGCCCATTGCCATTTCAACTTGCTGATTCTAAGAGCTATATCGGTCACTTTAGTTCTCCTGCGGATCTCCTCATTTTGGTAAAATGAGTAAAACGATATTTAATTTTGAATCAATTAAAAAAACCACAAACTTTTAATTCCTTTATCTATAACTTTAATAACCGTCAAATTAAATTTCCCAAGTCAAATTAACTTCACGAAATTTGCATAGAATAGCTTTCAAATTTTTTTTTAGCTTTCCTTATATAGAATCAAATATTATTAATTTCAATCATATTTAATAGGTTTCATTCTCTTTGCTATATGAATAACAACCTGACATAAAGCAAACGTTAAAGCAAAAAGCACATGAACCTTTTCCATGTCTGGCTGTTATGAGACTTATAGTTATGGGTGTTCCATCAAAAACTGCAGTTAATTTTCTAGTTCAAATTCAAAGTAATTTATTTGTTTGAATATTGTGTAAGATAATACAATTTTTGTGTCTCCAATATTTAACCGCTCTCAGTGTACAATCTATGTGACAATAGATTAAATAAACGTTAAGTTGAATTTTTACATTTGATAAAACACAGCCAATCCTATTAGGGAATCAGGCTCTGACTTTATTACTCAAGCTAACTACTACAACACTAAAAACGAACAATGACTAGCTACACTACCTACTACAAAGAACACTTATGGACTGTATACAAGCCGCGATGACCTATAGGGAATATAGAACCTATATCAGGTTTTTAATCATTTATCTAACGATATCTTCCATGAATTTCAACGATTTATTCACCCTGCAAACGATATTGCTGCATCCAATCTCACTATTACTACTACGTTATTGCTCTAAATTGCATAAGAGGTGTCATTAATATCCGATTAATTTCCGATAATTATATCTTGCAAATCCAACAAACTGGAAATAATTATTACCTTCATTGAGACACTGGCAATGTTACTTAATTTATTAAGATATTCTACTATCCATGTAGTAACATAACATCAAAAGCTGTGTTACTACAATCACAAGCTTCAAGAAAGTGAACGCCATTAACACATTTAAAAAACGATCAAGAAATTTAATGTCTATCTAGATTGATGCTCTATCTTATAAATCTTATAAAGACTTAAGACATGGTCTCCTGTTGAAACTGTGCCTACTGATAAGCAGCAGCGATATTCTTAAATGCTGATATTCTAATTATTTTTCTAGTAGATAAGTGACTTGCAGTAGTTAGATGAGGAAAACTGCGGCTTACTTTGGGAAAACTTTAATGAAATAACAAAGTCTCGTTATGATGATGATGGTGATCAATGATGATGGTGGTGGTGGTGATGATGATACAGCTGACTAAAATAGTTTAGAACACATACACCACCGATGTTAGGAGGTTTACTAACCCAGCTTGAAGCTCCTGAGTATAACTATTATCCCTACTATCAAATAAGTCTCTCAATCAATGTATGTGCACGTTAATAATAATAGTCATAACTAATCACAACATAATAATAATAGAAATGCCGGACGTACATCAAATTCTATATGTTTATGTTCTTATTCAATCAATGACTCATTCTTGCGATTTCCTGCGCACGTTACATCACTTATATTGATACTGGGGCCAATTTTAAAGGCTTTAGTTGACAGATCTAAAACTTTTAAAACTGTTGCTGTCCTTGTCAAATAGACGGCAATGTAAGAGACGGATATATTTTTAGTATTTTAAGGACTGTCAACTAAAGCCTTCAAAATCGGGCCTATTAGCTATTGGAATTTACTTTAGAATCAGTTTTGTTTATGTCAGTATTAATATGGGAGTTTCTTTGGTTTGCGCCGCGTATAGATTTAAAAAAAATTGCTAACACTAATATACGAATCGTTGCTATAATACACAGTAAAACCAATGACAATAACTTTCTATAGGTCAACATGGCTAGTATACAGTCCAAAGGTTTTTGTAGTAGGTAGCGTAGCTAGTAGCTTGAGTAGTACTTAGTTGTTATTATTATAGTACTTAGTTTAATAACAAAGACACTATACCCGTTAATAAAATTAAAACCAATAATAGATACACAGATCACAATTACCAAAGATTGAATAAGGAAGCTTTACTCCAGCTCAATCTTTGTTACATGCTAATCAAATTCTAATCAACCATTAAGGTTCCAAATCACGCACATACTCCAATAAACCTCCGCACACAGTCTAATTATGTAACCAATAGACCAACGGTAATATAAACGCACCCAGATGATCCAACATAGCTAGAGAAAGTGCATGGTGCACGGATCAGTGCTAAAATATTCGCTAATTTCACTAAAACGATGCTGATGTAATTCGTCTCTCACATCCGTCTGAGACCCACGCTAACGCAATTTGGCCCGTGGAAGAAATGGATCTTCATAATTGAAACTACGCATAGACAATTTAGTATGATGCAATTTTAAATAGTTATAAAACCCTAATGTTACAATCTATTCCTACAACTATTTGTTTAACATTCGCGCTATATATCGGACGTTGATAGGAAGTGTTTTTTTGTTTATATTTATGAATTAGGCTATGCATTTGAAGGAAATATTTAAATGTCCCTCAACGTCATATTTAAATTAATGAATTCAGCTCATAAAATGTAAAAACATTATTTATTATTCTGGTCAAGTGCAGGGTGTGATGAGATAAAATTAAAGAACGTAATCAATTAAGATTTTTGATCACATGTTCCCTACTTACGTCATTAATCGTTTCCACCATTTGTTACACATCACCTTGGTTTGTTGTTATTAGATAATCCAATGTAACCGTTGAAAGCTCTATTAATTATGACAAATTAGTTAATATGTAATTTACGCACGAATTTAGCGCACTAGGCTATGCTTCCTTGAGTTTCATCTGAACGTCATGCGGTTGGCTGGTCATCTGTTCTGCTTGTTTTGAAACAAACCTGACTCATTTATCCACGAGCAGAAAGTAAAAGTGAACCGGCTAAGACAATGGCCGCAAAGCGAGTTTACGGATACCATGGATACATCCGATAGCGTTTACCTTCACTTCACATATCGAGATCGATGTAGTCATCGCTTTCGACTCACGGGCTTTCGATAGGGTGCACACTGCACGGGTACCTGACATGACATGCTGTTTCGGTAATGCGTTTTTCAAGTTCCACTTACGGCATTACGATTGTTGCTTTACCACTACTCAAGTCTCAAGTACGATACGAGAAAGTTGCGTAATTACGGACCAAATTTGAAATGAACGAGTCGTTACAAAAAAAGGAGAATTTTATTTACAGAAAACTTATAACAATAATATAATACATATTAACATCTAGGATGCGATCACATGATTTACATTAATGAGATGACTGGTTTTCTAATGGTGAGGGGAGCCGTAGGAAGATGAGGGAGCTGGGATGCCGTAAGAGCCGGAAGGAACTCCGATGGTGGCGTAGGAGATGGAAGAGTGTCCGCCGCTGGAGTAACCGCCACCATGGCCGCCGCTGGAGTATCCTCCGAGGCTGCCGCTGAAATATCCGCCCAGGCTGCCGCTAGAGTAGCCTCCGTGACCACCGCTAGAGTAACCGCCGCTGGAGTAACCACCGCTCGAGTAACCACCGGCGTATCCGGAAGCGTAACCCTCCTCAGCCTGGTGGTATTGAGCGACCTGGATGGCCTGCTGCAGTTGTTCGAGCTCAATGCCTACGATTCTTTCATGAGGTACACCGTAGACGGGGGCAGGCGCACCGTAATGGGAAGAGATTCCGTGGGATGAGTAACCGTGACCGGATGATTCCTGGGCCGCCTGGTTGTGGATTTCGTCCTTGAGGATGATGTGCTTGACCTTCTCCAATAGGTGGGGGTCAACGTGGTAGCCCTCGGTCTCTTGGTGTCCAACCGGGACGGAGGTGTAGTGTCCACCGGAGCTCAGGCCCCCAGAGATGGCCACGGAATGACCAGGGGAGGAGTAACTGTAGCCAACTGGGGGCTCGGCGAGGGCGCAGCCGATCAGGGCGAGGGTGATCTGTGGATGGAAACGGGTGTTTAATTCTGGATACACTCACTAAGATAACACTTACTGAACTATTTGCTTGGACGGAATTCGCAAACGATTCCATAGGTTTGATCGTTGGATGTGCCTGATAGAATTGGTCACTGAGACACAGGGCTTTCTTGATTTTGTAAAATTTGGTGGCACTACATGTTTTTATAGAAACTGCTAATTTTTGCTTATGGAGGTTGAACACGTAAACTTTGCAGATTGTTGAAGATCACAATATTATGTAGATCCTAATTTGCATTAGCTTGATCCGATCCTTGATATGTTACGCAAGCACTCGTAATAAGATCGCGTAATCCGAAATTTATCGCACAATCCTTTAGGTCCTTTCACTGTCACTTCACTGCACTCCTTGTCCAAGATATTCGTATTAAATCCAAGGGTCCGAAACTTACAATGCTCCACATGGCCATGTTTGTTGTTTGCGGCGGTACAACCTGGGATGTTGTGATGCTTGAGAAGTGTGCGCGTGCGCTTTTATACGAGGAGTCTGCCGTACACTTTTACTTTAGGCGATCATTCCGCTGGAGCAGCGAGGACGATAGTAGGTTACAAATGAACTATTTTTTATAAATATATAAAAAAGATAGATAAAGAATAATTGTATGTAATCGAAACTGCTCTGAGAGATCAGACTTACCATTGAGGTTCAAGATAATTATATGTTTATTTCTCATAAGAAAATATTTCACATGAGAATTATTTCACATACCTAATATATTATTGTTGTCGTACTTTTACGAGTATGAAAGTAACTAAACTTTTTTAACTCTACTCTTATTTTGGTTGTTATGGGTTTGGTTTCAAAATCCATTTTAGGCTAGCTAACCGTATTCCATAATACAAGTAGAAACAAATGATAACCAAACAAGGAAAATGGATCTGAATAATTACAGATTTCTGCTTTTTAGGAAATGATACCAAATCCAAATAATTATAGATATCGAAGCTACTTAGGAATGAGCTTTCACGATAACATAATTTAGTTTTCTAAATTTAGAGTTCTCTAACTATAGGAAATCAATAAAAATCGATGGCAAAAGGTGTAACGAAAAATTTACATAACATTAATATTTAATTAAAATTGATAGCAATCGCATGAAATAATGAATTGTATAAGTATTTGATTAATATTTAAAAAACTGAGTAGCATAATATACATTAATTAATTTTATAAATATTTGTTTACTAGATTTTAACATTAATGACAATCTAGGAATTTTGTTCCTTCTAACTGATATGCAACTTTTGCATAAATCTTTTCTACATACATACTTTTTGTCATATCTACAGTTAATTATTCATTTAACGTCTTATTAAAGTTTGTTAAATTAACGACGATATCGGAACATTAGTTTAATGATTATGTGAAACTAAAATTTCGTAATGCAATCGTTTAATTTATATTAAAAAATTATACCTAAAAATTGTGGAGATATTTTTGTATGTATGACTAAATGCTGACGTAAAAACAGGTTTGTGCATCGTGATTCATCAAGATCAATTTAAGATACTAGAAACGCATGAAAGTAACCAAAAATATAAATAGCAAACGACCGCGAAAAAATTGCGCAAACTTGATGAAAATGCATGACATGACACGCGTCCTAAAATTTGTAGGTGATGCCCATAAACCCCGATTTCCGAAGTATCCAAAATTTGATTAGCTGACCTGCCAGCTTCCCAACCCCCCGCTTCGCATGGAATTGTTAGTTTTACGCACATACTTAGGTTTGACCCCCTAACCCTGTCTAAAGGGGGAGAAAGGAATAGGGAAAAAGGTAAAAAAAAACTAAAAATCTATAAAATTTTATGTCAAATCTGTAGCACTCATGCTTATTGCGAGAGTTGGTCACCTTCACTCTTTTAATTTAAACAAACAACTAGGTACAACAATTTACCCAACCTTTAGACACAGAATAAATAATAGTATCTACAGGTCGAGTTCATTGCCTTCAAGTTAAACGATTTATCTTAAAAAATGCGCATAAATGTAAAGAACCCATTTAAAAAACAATGAATAAGTAACAGTATGGCCGTTTTTTGAATAATTACAGAGAAGAAAACTAGATGATCATTAACTTAATAGTTATGTTCTGAATGTGTGTCAAGGCTTTAAAGAATGTGTGTTTGTGTGTTGGTTTTACTTGTTACTTATATTCGTCAATTATGTAATGAATCATCAATAATATTGTCTTAAATTGTTACGTCGTCTACCGACGAACTTATTTTGAACAATTTTAAGTTATGTAGAACTAAACTATTATGTAAACATAACTAGGTACTAACAAATTAAAACTAAATAATTAACAATATAATACCTACAACTGAAGTGTACAATTTAAGGATCAAACCATTCATCACCATCATCATCAGCCTGAACATAGGCGTCCCCCAATGAGTGCCACTTTGAGCGGCTACTTGCATCCTGCATCCATCGGCTCCCCGCGGTTCTGGTCCATCTACTAGGGGGCCGGCCTACGCTGAGTCTTCCGGTTCGTGGTCGCCACTCGAGAACCTTTCTTCCCCATCATCCATCATCCATTGTCACTTCAACTTGCTAATTCTCAAAGCTAAATCGGTGACCCCAATACCTCATTTGAAAAAATATTATTGAAATTAAGTTACTTTTAAAATAACCTACAAAAATAATAATTTTAACATAAAAGTTTTTTATTTTGAGTGGATTTTGAACTTGCATCCCCTTGAGCTGGAACCTGCTTTTGATAATCTACCGTGATAAGTAATTTCGAGTCCAAATTAATCTACTTTTCCTTTACCTATATAGGTGGTTCAACCAAAATCAGCTGAGCTGCTTTGTTGAGCAAGTACAAGATTGATGATAAATTTTGAATACCTATCTACCTATCTACAAATCATAGAATTCGCCCTGTAGACCTTATCTATGCCATTAAAAACATGATTTAAGGTTTATTAATTAAACAACTAATATAAGGATATTAAGTAAGGACTTTACTATCTACTTACCATTATAGCAATATCACGTTTACATGTATACAAACTATTAATCATAGTGTTTAATGAATGCGAAACTTCTACAAGAACAATGTAGAAATCAGTTCATATCCGCATCATCGGCTAAATGCTAAAAACTCCAAGTTCACACAATGTCATCGCGTGTTAACAAGTGATGACATAAAGCATACGTGCTAGGGCTGCCAAGTTTGTGTCATAAATGATAAACGGTCTTGCTTTTAGAGCAGTGCAGCTAAGTAGATACTTTTGAGTTGTCACTGTGTGTATGGGTGCCACTGTAACTGTGTTACACATGAATCGTTATGTTATGTTCTTATTAAGGTGTCGATCAAAGAGTGCGAACGCATTTGAGAGTTTATTTTACTACCGTTTTAAAATGTCGATATTGATTTTATTAGAACGTACGTATATTATAAATATTAAATAAATGATTTGTAATCAAAATCTCACCTTTGTATAAGGACATTATGAAAACGCAAAAGGCGTTAATACTGCATTGCTGGACCTAAAGAATCTTTCTGATATTTCTGATCAAGCAAAGCATTTATTTAGTAGCACTAAGAAGACTTTATAGATACTAAATGAAAAAAAAAATAGTATGTCTAGTGTGATAATTTTTTCATTTTGTATTTAAGATGAACTTCCACGAAGTCACGCCTGAGTCAATCAAATGACTTTATGGATTTATATATTATAGATGCCACTATAAAAGAAGGAATTAAAATAATTATAAGGACATTTTCAATAAAAACACGACTGATATTTTTTTTTCTTTATATTTTGGCTCCACACATAGTGTATTTAGCCAGTGTCAAGTTTTGTAATTTTTCATCGTATTATGGAAATTTTCACTTTAAGTCAAGTCATAGTCACAGTCAGAGTAGTCATAGTCTAGTCTAAGTCATAATCCAGTCTAAGGCATGCCCTAGTAAAGTGGTGGCAACTTTACTAGAGGCTTCTATGGAATTTTGGAAGCAACACGAAAAACCACGTTTCACCACATTATATCACTTGCCCACACTCATGCTTGTAATTCAGCACTTAATGCGTAAAACACCACCAATTTTAAACATTAACACTGGAAAAAGCATAAGTTTTGTAAAATAATACAATGCACCGACGTGAACTTTTCCGCGTTCCCGCCAAAACTCCACGACTGATATTGTAACAACCCTAGCACAGAACGTCACTCACGCTGCAACTGTCAGTGTCAAAGGGTCATTGGCTCACGCGAAGTTCGTGATAACATTATAAAAGGAAGTTTGATTGATGGGAGGTTTGTTCAGAGAAAAGGTAGCAATCGCTCGAGGGTATTTGTAGGTAGGTATACAGCTATAATATTATTGTTTCAGTATATGTGAAATAGTACAATGAAAGAAAACTAAAAGGATCTTTGAAAGATAGTGTGAGTCAGAGATAGGGAGAGAACAAAGAAGGTGGTTTTTTACAGCCAGGAAATATAACTTCTGATAATTTTGATTTCGTAAGGAACCTAAACTTATGGAGAAAATTTAGATTTTTGCAATACCTACTCACCTTTCAGCAGCAAATTTACTTTTGTAGATAATGCTGGTTCTGGATCTTCATAACAAGAAAAAATAGACAATACTCTACCACCCAGAAAACAATTTGATACCAGTTCCTTGGCAGAAATGGACCTTTTAACCTGTTAGGTGCAACACAACCAGCCAACAACTGCACCACGGCAACTGACATATTCTCAACAATTTTGACATTCACGGCCAAAGTCACACCTGCCCATACCTGCCAGCAATTTCGGTAATGTAATGATGATATTACAGTTAAGCAAAGGTCATTATGAATATTAATCAATCATCACTCGCCTTGACATGACGAAGGCCTACAGGCAACTGAGGGGTCAGTTAGAAAGAACCATGTCGTTACAATTAAAGCAATTTGTACTCACGTTTAAAATGCTATTAATTGAGATAGTATGATGTTTTAATTTGATCTAACGGGTTGGTAAATTAAAATTAGAATATGCATACTTAGGAAAAGGTTAAAATACTATACTTACTCACGAATTGAACACCATATGAAATTATGCCAATTAAAAAAAATATGGATAGTTGCGACGAGTCTAAACTTGAGGGTAGTATCTTTAGCTAAACCAGGCGTACATTTGAAACTGCCATATTTGAGTACCTAATTTAGTTAAAGAAAATGCCCTAACTCTGTGGCTTGATTGCGTTTTTTCTCCACTGAATCTTCAAGGTCACTCCAAGATTCAGGCTCAAAGGACTGTAATTTGACGATCGATGTCAATATGAATTAGGCTATCATTACTTCAAAATATTTGAATTTAGATCGAAAACAAAACAAAATCTACGTTTACGAAAAGACTATAAAATTAGCTCTACACAGCCAATCGATGACATAACAAAGCAATTTAATACATTGGATTCTACAAACTTTATTGCTACACATAAATATCGATGAAATTAAACATACCCACGTAATCTATGCCGTGCACACCCATCCGTGGATTACCTTACATTCACTGTTGCCACGGACAACATTAGCCGGCAGAGTGCAGACACCTTATTTTTTTGTGCTCTAGGTAGCAAACAAGCATATGGCCCTCCTGTTGGAAGAGGCCAACGTAGTTTATGGACATGCCACTAATGCGTTACTTACCCTGTGATAATCTTTTGACCCTCCTTTGAAAATGCTGCGTGGTACCTTAAAACAGTCCTTATAATTATTATAAATAATTTTTGCAGGTATTTTTTACATATGAAACTGCAGCAATTGTGTAGGTGTTTACTGTGACATAGATAACGTGTAGGGGTGGCCACTGTAATAAATAAGCTTAAAAACATTTAAAAGGATAGTATTGTTAATTCTGTTTGTCTGGCAACCCTGCCCAGGAAAAGTCATTAGCATCATCCTGCAAATTTTTGTGTTATTCTAAAGTTAATGCGTGAAGCTATAATTAACCATGTTTTTATCTCATTGTGAAATGATTATGATTACACATTGTAGGTATACCTACTTTGTAGGTGTGTTTATGATTTTCGACATACGTGTCAAACCTGTTGCTTATACCTTCATTTATCTTTCGGAGTCCATTACTTCCATCGTCCACGATTACTACGATTGCGTATAAAGATGTAATACACCTTGTGATAAATATTTAAGACTTTAATATTCAATCATAAGGTTCAAATTACATGTGTCAGTCATTAAATGTGAAGACAATAATAAGTATAGAGGAGCCATCGCTCATCTCTATAGAGAAAGGCATTGAGATTCACACTGTTTTTATAAAACTTATTTAATTAAGTGTCCATTGTAGCAAAAAACTTATAAATGAGATTTGAATGAAACAAGTAGAGCATAATGTTAATAGAGTCAACTTTAAAAAAACTAAGGCTATAAATTTAATATTCATATACAAACTAGCTTTGAGTGTCTTTTTATTGTGAGTCAGAATATTTAGATAAATTACTAAAGTCCGCACTAAGCATTTTGCTGAGTTATTCATAGTCTGAACGGCCAAGGAATGGAATGCTCTTCCAGCAACAGTGTTTCTTCCTGGATATAACCTAGGTCTTTTCAAGTCAGGAGTGAATGGGCATCTCATGGGAAAACGTGCTCCACCTCAGACAGCTGCGTCACTTACCAACAGGTGAATTGTTGTCAAAAATATACCCATTTTAGCATAAAAAAAAGTTCTATACGCTTATTTTAGGGTAACTTCCAACGGATACCACAAAAAGGATCCTATATTTTCAAGAATTGCTATGTGATCCCAAAAATAAATTAATCACAGTCCGATCTGATCCTACATCAAGTTTCTTGATTGTACCAGCATATCTACTTAATAGGTCAATGTCACCTGCATGTTTGATATGCTGCTAATAAATTATTTCAAATCCTTGGCGCTAGATCAGTATCTGAAAAAAATCATGTAAAGCATACCCACTATCTAGACCTACTTTATAAATTATTTAAAAACAGTTCACCTTTATTACCGTGCCGTATGAAAATGGAAACGCGCTAACTAACTACTCAACCAGTCTCACCCATTTGACCTGCGCAAGCGCATCCGTTCTCCGATCACCATTATGTAAAACGAATAGTCATATTCCTTGTTCTTAATTTAAAAGAAGCAGATTGGTTAAGTGATTGCCATTATTGTGCACGTGTGTGCGATTATGCATAACAATGTTCATGTGTGTGTGTGTATCCAATTTGATTCGATGTAGTTCATTTAATTTTTGGCACTCACTTTTAGCAGTTAGTTCCAACAGGTTTTTAAAATCGGATAGAAACAGTTTAGTAATATTTAGACAACATGAAGTGGCAATATTACGAAGACGTAGCATAGATTATGACAATGATTCATCGCTCGTAAAACTGACAACCGATGGGGAAGAAAGGTTTTCGAGTGGCGACCGTGAACCGGAAGACGCAGCGTAGGCCGGCCCCCCACTCGGTGGACCGACGACCTGGTGAAAGCCGCGGGGAGCCGATGGATGCAGGAGGCGAGCAGCCGCTCAAGGTGGCGAGCTCTGGGGGAGGCCTATGTTCAGCAGTGGACGTCTTCAGGCTGTTAATGATGATGATGATGATGAATCATAATCATAATCATAATCAATCGTTTATTTGCTAGGATACACACATACAAATTACATTTTAGATTACAGGTAATGTCACAGTCACTGTACCCAGCCCGCAAGCAGGCGTGCAAATATTTATATGAAGTTATATGAATAACATTACAAATTGCTATTATTATTATTACGCGCCATTTATTTTACTTAATATTATCAATATCATAATTTATTACCTACTTGAAGTTCAAAAATTCTTGCATGTTGTAAAAACAATTGTCGATCAGCCAACTATACAAACTTCTTTTAAATATGTTTCCCTGCAGTATCTTAATATTATCCGGTAACTTATTATACGCTAATATACTCATATTAACTACGTTCTTCTTATAAATGTCTTTATGATAGGTTGATAAAGTTGATGCATGAACTTAGAGCGCATCTGTCTAGACATAATTTCATTTCGCATAATAAAATATTGTGGGTGACTTTTAGCAAACATACACAAATCCCTAATATACTTACATGGAAGTGGTAGAATATTACGTCTAAATAGTGGTTTGCAGCTGTCCAGATACCAAGCCTTACTTATAGCCCTCACGCACCTTTTTTGTATCTTGAAAGCTCTGTGAGACTCAACTGAGTTTCCCCACAACATAAGACCATAGCTTAGTACCGAAGACACATATCCGTGGTATGCAGTTAACGCTGATTCTCTAGAGAACGTCTGCCTCAGTATTTTTAGAGCAAAAACAAAGCGGCCAAGTTTTATGTTATATGATCGGACTGTCTACCTGATCAAAACCGCGGGAAGCTGATGGATGCAAGAGGTAAGTAGCTGGTCAAAGTAGTGCTCTTTGGGGAAGACTTATGTGCAGCAGGTCTTCCAGCTGATGATGAAGATGTTTTAGTAACATTTTTATAAATTTTTTTTTTGCTCTGTGTAGCAAGAATATATACAGCTCTTCTGATGGAAAGTCCAGAGACTATGACACACATTCCTCTAATTTCACTTAACCTATAATACCTATCTAAATTAATTACAATAAAACAAGTACCCATTTTTTTAGAAAACTATTGCATGCATACTCAAGATTACACTTACGAATGTTTACACTAGATGTAGGTTACAAATACCTGTTTAGTATTCTCATCCAAAAGAAAAAAAAAGCACGCGTCTGACCGGAAATCTAGATCTCTTGCGTCCAGTCTAGCCTTAATCATAGGTAATGCGGTAACATGTCTAACGTCTAAGTAACGTTAGGATCTGGTAACTATCGTCTAGGTTGTTAGGTTACTAGAATTATGTCGTCATATGATAGGTGATCAGTCTTATAAATTTGCATTTATACGAGGTGATATAAGACTATTCTGCATAAGTTTGTTTGGATAGGTACCATCGCTGTGGCAGTTATTCTGCCGCCAAGCAGTAGTGTGCAAGCACTACTGTGTTCCCGTTTGAAGGACACTTTAGCTAGTGAAATTACTGCGCAAATAAGGCTTTATGACGTGCACCATTGACTTGTCACTGTGCAGTGTCATGCGAAACTTTATATATTTTTGAATGACATTTCAACTATTGTAAGCGGCCGTTAAGCTTAGCATCAGGTGAACGACAAAGTCGTCACATCATTCAATAACATTAAAAAAAGTCCATAACTTTTTTGTATTCCAGTAAAATTAAATCGACACCGGGGGCATTAATTATTAATCCGTTAGTTTCCGTTAGTTACTTGGCAAAGGTGTGGGATGCATTTTGGATATAAATCACTTATAGCTTATAAAAAGCATGTCGTGGCTGAAAAGACGGGCGGACGCGGGTTCAAACCCCGTTCGTGATTAAAAATTTTCTTTTACATTAAAATTAAACTAATTATATTTATCTTAAAATGTTGACTGGCCTGTTAGCTCAGTTGGTAATAGCTCTGCCTTCTGAACTATAGGTTGTAGGTTCGATTCCTACCCAGGACAAACATTTGTGTGATGAACATCGATGTTTGTTCTGTGTCTGGTTGTTATATTGTATTCTATGTATGTATTTACAAACAAAAAAGTATCTAAGTATTGTATCAGTTATCTGGTTCCCATAGTACAAGCTATGCTTAGTTTGGGGCTAGATGGCGCTGCGTGACATGTCCCACACATATTTGTTTGTTTGTTGTTGTTTGTTTTCTCTCTCTTTGCCTTTCCCCATTTGTTATTGGGGTCGGCTCAAAATCTAACCTGTAGCGGCGAGCTACCAGAATTACACGAGCGACTACCATCTGACCTCGCAACCCATAAGGAACCAGTAACAGGGATGGTTAGATCAGGAGTCAGATTCTATCAGGCGTCTGACTACCCGTAACGATTGCCATAGATGCTCTTATGACAACCGGGACTGAGTGCTTAACGTGCTTTCCGAGGCACGGAGCGATGGCATCGAAAACTGCACATAACTACTAGACAAGTCAATGGTGCAGGGCCGAGGATAGAACCCGGTGCCGTAAGATTGCGAAGCTCACATGCTACCGCTCGGCCACCATCGGTCTATCTTATCTTAAAATGTTTATTCACGCAAATTACACCAGGGCTAAGCTGCAAAGTAAAGTAATTAAATCCATTTTTACCTACTTTTCAATTCCTTTCTCTACGTATATAAAAGTGAACCGACGTTTGTTTGTTTGTGCGGCTTGTACGCCAAATAGGCTAAACCAATTTGAATGACATTTTGCACATAGATTGCTTACAATCCTGAGATCATTCTTAGGATACTCTTATGATAGAAAATAGAGTTCCAGGTGGAAAACGGGTTTAGTTCTGACCTGTTTTGTTATGAGATCTGTTTTCATCCCAGGATCATTAAAAATTATATAACTAATAATTATAATTTCTAGTAGCCTCTCTATGACTTCACCATCATCAACCTGAAGATGTCTACTGTTGAACATAAGCCTCCCCCACAGAGCTCCACTTTGAGCAGCTGCTTGCCTCCTGCATCCAACGTCTCCCCACGCTTTGACCAGATCGTCGGTCCGCCTAGTCTCCTTTGACTTACCACTGTTTTGTACTATTATTTATGCTGTGCCGTACAGTTATCAATTTCCCTGCAGCAGATATGAAATTGTCACCTATCATAAACTATCAAATTCTATTTTATTTTATTTGTAATTGTATTTTATTACTGTCAATTTGAATAGGTACTATGAAGCATTACTAGAAAATGCATTCTCCTCTCACTTTGAAAGTCATTGATTTACACATTGATAAACACCCATAAAATTAATTCAAATCTACACACCTAATTCTCTGGTTGAAAATATTAGTATTATAATTTCATTAAATTTATTTATATTTAGAAATAAAAAGGCTAAAACTTGTTCTTAAATTTTGAACCTTGACCGTTTTAATTATGAACCTATAACAGTGGGTAGAGAACGAAGAAAATATAAACAAAGCGTTTGTTTTTTATGACCAACCAAATAAAGTAGGCTCGATGGAATAATCATGATTTTGCTGGGTCAAGGAACCATTCTATTTCATACGTAAAAAAATAACACTTTACACTTCGACAGTTAAACTTTTGCTTAAGTTTTTCATTGTTTAATTATAATAATTTTTAAAACCTTCACCTTCAGTTTCTGTTTTATATTAGACGCTAATTATACCGCTAATACCTGTAATTTTGTTATTTTTTTAAATTTATTTAATGGGCCTTGTCGCTGAGCTACCACACCGCCCAATTGGAAGAAATCGCATTAATTGCACTATAATTTTAGACCTAATTCTACTCACCTATATAACACTATGGCCTTATTTAATAATGGCGAAGGTAATAAACTATTGCAATATCCGACATCGAATCCATTTTCACTGACCCATTGATAATGACTATATGGCAAGTTTACCACAAAATATGCTAAGACCCTAATACTATAATGGAGCCGAAACACAATGTTGTAAAGATAAAAGCGACACCCCTATGATAAGCGTATCAAAAGGGCTTTGCCATAATCAACACGCTTGGCATGCTGCTGCCCATTCCCTGGATATTTCTTCGGAAAGAGATGGAGTGGTTCCATTGTCAGACCAAGACCACAAGGCTCGTTTTCAATACAGTAGACATCTACGGCGCTTATATCAAGGCTTAAGTTTGATACATAAGCTACTAGTTCAAGGTTTCTGACTTCGAGTGCATTTCAACCGTTTCGCAACATAACTGATTCGGCTGCACTCAATATAATACGATTACGATCCAACCGTTATAAAATAGCCCCTATCTCTTGCGCAATAAAGTTCTAATGATCAGATAATTGTTTATTTCCAAGGCAATGGAAAGGATTGATTGGAATTTTAATCTTGTGGTCATCTTTGTTTTCCTAACAAAGTTTTTTTGGTTATACAATTATTACCTAATTTTGTGGTCAGTATGATGTTTTTAGAAATGCTGATTTTTATGCATCATTATTAATTTGGCAATTTTCAATGCCATTACGTTTTTATTACTATTAACACATCACAAACGATTATTCCCAAAGTGCCGAACGTGGCGGCCCGAGTTCCCGCCAAAAAAATCAACGACACAGACATCAAAAACGCGCATCGGGAGTACAGTGGATAGGCAAATCCAAATATCACTAAAATAAACGGCAAAATGCGAATTATATCTTTGATAGGTATCTTTTTTTTTTTTGACGGGCAATGTGCATTTTTCTTTAAACTAACTACTTCACTACTAAAACTCGTAAACTAGCTACACTATCTACTACAAAGAACATTTAGACTGTATACTAGCCGCGATGGCCTATAGACAGTCCAAATGCTCCAGCCCACTACCGGTAGGTAGCATACCCAATTATATATGGTATTTAATTGTATCTATATATAGGTACCACTGCTTTGCCAGTTCTTCTGCCGCCAAGCAGTAGTGTGCAAGCACTACTGTGTTCCAGTTTGAAGGGCACTGTAGCTGGTGATATTACTGGGCAAAAGAGACTTTATGATCTGATCATACAGTCTAGTAATCTTATTACTATACTGTGTGAAGTCTCAGGATGACGTGCGCAGTGCAGTGCCACGCATTAGAGTTTCCAGTGATACTGCAATCTGTTATGGGCAGCCGTGACGCTTAACATCAGGCGAACGACTACCTCGTCATGTCACTGAATTACATTTTCAAAAAAAAGTATTTTTCGTGATTGTTGCCGTTTCCCCTTAACTTTTACTTATCATAATAAGTTGACATTTACCTCAGCGAAGTGTCTCAACATGTTAATAAAACCGTTGCAGTTTTAGTGCAGTAGTTACGACACTGTTTCGGAACGATGCGTACCTTTCGTTTTTACCTTCATTGTTACTAAATAGTGGCTATACTCGAATTTGTTTCAATTGTTACGACATTTTGTAAATTGGCCGGTTATTAAATTTGGAACTTTATATGAGTCACGAATTTGTAAGTATAATAAATAGAGGCGCCGGCGCCGCTCTGTGCCAGTGGGTCACCACTCAGTGGTAGCA
The DNA here is from genome assembly GCA_910589525.2 of Ennomos quercinarius. NCBI lineage: Eukaryota > Metazoa > Arthropoda > Insecta > Lepidoptera > Geometridae > Ennomos > Ennomos quercinarius. Next base: position 18,310,772 of record OU342492.1, on the reverse strand, counting down.
TCTGACTAGTCCAAAACCGTGTGGATATGACCCAAATTAACATGTTAACAACGGTTGATTAAAATAATTTATCATATTAATAATTTTTAATAATCAATAATAGTGATGAGTTAGTCGCTGATCATAATCATCATCATCATCATCATCATCAGCCTGAAGACGTCCACTGCTGAACATAGGTCTCCCCCACAAAGCGCTACTTTGAGCGGCTTGCCTCCTGCATCCATCGGCTCCCCGCAGTTTTCACCAGGTCGTCGGTCCACCTATAGTGTGGGGCCGGCCTACGCTGCATCTTCCGGTTCGTGGTCACCACTCAAGAACTTTTCTTCCCCATCGGCTGTCAGTTCTACGAGCGATATGGCCTGCCCGTTGCCTGAACAACTTGCTAATTCTAAGAGCTATATCGGTCACTTTAGTTCTCCTGCGGATCTTCTCATTTCAGATCTTATATCACAGGGAAACACCGAGTCTAGCTCTCTTCAGTTAGTCGCTCATCTGATGTAAGCGAAACGGACGCCCATAACAGTTTCAGTTCACTCGGAACTCTAAAATGTAAAATTTTGCGTGGCACTGCACTGCACACGTCATCCTGAGACATCAGCACAGTCTAGTAATCAGAGTCCCATTTGCCTAGTAATTTTACGGTAAATAGAAAAAAACATCAACATTTATTGATCGTCACACACATGTTTCACCTAGGTGGGGAATCGAACCCACAACCTACAGTTCATAAGGCTGTGCGTCTACCAACTGAGCTACGAAGCTATAGGTAAGTATAATAAATAAACATACAAATATTCTGTCTGTTGCGATAGTACAAGCTTTGCATATTTTGGGGCCAGATGACGCTGTGTGAAATGTCTCCAAATATTTATTTTACAATGATGTACATAATTATAAAGATAATATGAAATTAAAATATTTATTAAATTTAATAATATAAAGTAGATTACCTAAAGCCAAGGAAGCGGTCAGTTAGACCCACTCTTACATAATCTGTGTTAGAGAAAGGGCAGTATTGTGCAATGACCCTTTTAAACAAGATGCAGTACTGCGTACAAATGTTATTTATTTTATAACAGTAGAAATAAGATCACCTACAACGATACTTCAATTTATAGATTAGTTTTATAAAATCCGGTTTTCCGCGGGAGGAGTGACCGTCCTTCTTAGATAGCGATCTTTGACAAAGGAGTGAATATGCTTATAAATTTATATAATACTTGTTCTATCTATAAAGTATAATATCTTTTACTAGGTGGCAAGACTTTTCTGCAAAGTTCGTCTAGGTCCAGCGCTTTGCCAGTTATTCTGCCGTCAAGCAGTAGTGTGCAAGCACCTGTGTTCCGGTTTGAGGGGCATTGCAGCTAGTGAAATTACTGAATAAATGAGACTTTATAATCTGATCTCACAGTCTAGTAATTACTAGACTGTGTGAAGTCTCAGGATGACGTTCGCAGTGCAGTGTCGCGCAAAACTTCATTAGTTCAGAGTTTTGAGTGATACTGCAATCTGTTGTGGGCAACCGTGACACTTAACATCAGGCGTGTGACTAGGTCGTCACGTCATTCAGAGTAAGTATCTCGTTCGTTATATCTTGGTCTCTAAGCTGTGTCCATTTTTATATAAACTGGGTTATTTAGCAAAACAAAGTTAAGAAAAACTAAAAATGCCAAAGATATCTAAACTATTGATAGACCACTTATTAGTGTAAAAGTATTTAGAATGTGTTTGTAACGAAGTAAAAGTTTTACAACAAGCTCCCTGAGTTCTATGACTCTGATAACTGGCTTATGCCCCTCTGTAATAATTCGGACTATCTCTCTAGGACTCTCCTTTTATGACGTAGGTACCCAAATTCGTTGGAGGTTGATGGTTTGGGGTTGGTTGGGTTTGGTTGGTTGGTTGGGTTGGTTTGGTTGGTTGGTTGGTTGTTCTTTGGTTGGTTTGGGGATTTTTTGGTTCTTTCTCTCTTTTCTTTTCTCTTTTCTTTGGAATTGTCTTTGGTTCTATTATTTTTTTCTTGTTTCTTTGGTTTTTTTTTCTTTCATCGTACTTTCATTTTTTTGGTTTTTTTTGGAGTACGTCATAAAAGGATAAGTTAGGAGTTGTCAAACTTTAGTGCAGACGGCTATGACTAATGGGCATTACTCCATTTTAAGCATGAGGCAACCGGCTTAGGCAAAACTGCATTGCTTTCTCATTTCATACGCAACCTGTAGTTAGCCATCGACACGCATAATGACCCGTTGTCAAAAGATACATTGGAAATCTATATTTCAAGCAAAGTTGCATTTGCAGGCATCCATATTATTGCCTCCATTTGACTTGAGTTGACATGGCTTTCGAATTCTGGCAAATAAAAACAGAGTTTGGATAGAAAAAATAAATCAAAAAACTACATTCATTTGCCTTTCGTGTGGACTCTATAACCTAGCCCAATGTTTTAGCACTGAATAAGCAAAGAATATGGAATATGAGGTCACAATGTGGTTAAAGATGTATGACCGCGACCATGATGATGTCAATTAATTGGCTATCACATGCGAGTTACTAGGTGGTAGGACTTTTCTGCAAAGTTTGTCTAGGTTCGTAGGTAGGTACCACCGCTTTGCCAGTTATTCTGCCGCCAAGCAGTAGTGTGCAAGCACTACTGTGTTCCGGTTTGAAGGGCATTGTAGCTAGTAAAATTACTGGGCAAATGAGACTTTACAAACTGATCTCACAGTCTAGAAAACTTTTTTAGACTATGTAGTGTCTCAGGATGGCGTGCGCAGTGCGCAGTGTCACGCGAAACTTTAGTTTGGAGTTCCGAGTGACACTGCAATCTGTTATGGGCAGCCGTGTCGCTTAACACCAGGTGAACAGCTAGCTCGTCACGTCATTCATTTACATAAAAAAAAATATTTTTCCTGAAACATTTTACCAGGTATTTTTTTTATAGATTTAACATAGATTTACAAATCAAAATCGTAATTCAAAATATATAAAATATACAATAATATAATTAACAATGAAATCTAAAAAATAATACCTATTTTAACTGTATACAAATACCTATAAGTATAATATACAAGAAAATTAAAATTTTATCTACTACTCATTTCATAAATTCGTCAAAGGTTTAAAACCTTTGCTCGACAAACCCTTTTAATCTTAATTTAAAGCATGTCAGACTTAGAGCTTCAGTAATATAATGCTATCCGGTAGTCGGTTGTACACAGTTGGTCCCATAACGTTATCAGCTTGCAGGACTTTGACAAGGAGCTCGAGATAGCCACGAGCTTATGTGAATTTCGCATGTAATAGGAGTGGATGTCGCAATACTTTTTGTACAGGTCGGGGTGGCATCGCACATACACTGCCACCTGATAAATCAGGATGGCGGGCACTGTGAGGATGTGAGGTTTTCTGAAGTATGGTCTCGCAGAGTTATCTGGAGGTACGGGCACGAAGACCTGCTGTACGGCACGTTTCTGCATCCGCGGCGCGCCCCCTCAGCTCCGTGCCGTACTGCTTTACGGAGTGCACCGTGGCGAAGTAGCACGCTCGTGCCTCCTCCGCCACCACTCGACCACCACTCCACCACGGACCACTCGAAATACCCGCCTGAGTGCGAAACATACACTACCCACTTTGCTGCAAATCTTATTGTGGGTCTGCCATGTTATGTTTCTGTCGATCTTGAAACCAAGAAACGTCGTGCTAGCGTACTTCGTACTTGGTCGACCTTGATGTTACATAATGTAAAATCTACATACCTAGACTTTTTTTAACAGGACAGTGCCTTTAGTCTTTAAAATAACTACCACAGTATACTAGATGCCACTAGTTACATACATAGGTGTATTACATACCTATGCATTATATGGATGTTGGGTACGCTACCTACCGGTAGTGGGCTGCAGCACTTGGACTGTCTATAGGCCATCGCGGCTATTATACAGTCCATAAATGTTCTTTGTAGTAGGTAGTGTAGCTAGTTTAGTTTAGTATAGTTTTAATTATTGTAGTAGTTAGCTTGAGTAATAAAGGCAATTTGCTCGTTAAAAAAAAAATATGGATGAATACGACCAGTATTAAAATAATTACTATTACCGTTTAAAATTTTCATTAACAATTTACGAGTGCTAAAAATGTATTTGCCAACTAACGTGGGCGGATAATAAATTACAAATTTTTGAATAAAATTACAAACGAGATAGGTATTATGCAATTGCAAACTGCACATCTATTTCTTAATATAATTATTACTTGTTTAATGATTTATGATAGAGACGGGTTATTTAGTGCATATCGTCTGCTTACGCTCTTGACTTTGGCAATAATAATTGTAAAAATTTAGAATATTGAGTGCGTTAAAGTTTACTTTGCACATCGTTCATGCATTCCGGTATTACGTGATATAATCTGGTGAAAGAATTGGACCGCCCCATCTCTTCCAGTGGGTGCCGTAAAAGCCGGTTTAGAGATGTATCCAAGGAATAAGCTGCGGAATTCTCCTTGATCTTCATCTACTGCGATCACCGAGACGTCTGACAATTTTTTTTAATGTTAAGAGCGACAAACAAGCGTACGGCCCGCCTGATGGAAAGCGGTAACCGTAGCCTATGGACATCTGCAACACTAGGGGCGTTGTCGACGCGTTGCCAGCTCAGTAAGGCTTTTTTTGATACCCTTTTTAAAGACTGCATATTGAAGCATTGCGGGAATACTTCCGGGGGAAGATTATTCCACATCTTGCAGGTGCGTGGTAAGAATGAACGCATGAAGCGAGTCGTGCGAGATTTCCATTCTTGATATGTGGATGGGTCTTTTGACGGTTTGACAATTGTGGTGATTGTGGCAAACCTCCTAATGGAGGAGGCCTATGTAGCCCAGCAGTGGGCATCTTTCGGCTGATGAAAATAGCCTCATTATCATTACAAAAGAGAGACACTGTTCCCTTTTTATCAATAACAAATGACAGCCTCCGTGGTGTGGTGGTGGAGAAGGTCGGCTCATAACCCGGAGGCGGCGGGTTCGATTCCCGCGACAAGACAAGTATTTGTGTAAGAAAAAAAAGCGCTAATACTTGTTATGTATCTGAATGTTGTAGGAGCATGGTCCTCGTAGATTTCTGGGTCCCTAAATACAGGGAATCCTAGTTAGGGTCCAGTTTCTATTTATGTGATCGTTAAAAAAAATGAAATACAATCATAATCATCAACTGGTCATTAATATTGTTCTTAATTGCAACAAATGCTGGCTTAGACTTGATAATCAATCAAATATGTAAATTTAACACCTTTCATAACACTATCTGGACGTTCCATTGCAGAATCATTACCCTCTTTGGCCTCTGCACAGTCGAGTAAGATCTTGTGTAACTAGTACCTACCTATGTATATTATTAAGTTGGTTTTATATTATGTGACACTGGATGTACGTGTGTGGATATTTAGACCATTTGCTTGTTACATAATAGCGGATTATATTCTAAGCTTTAGGTAGCGGTTATAGTATGAGCGGGTAGTGTATTACTATCATCGTTTGTTTTTACAGTAACAGTAATACATTTAGTACAAACACAACAAAATAGGTCATCGTATTCTCAGATCGAAAATAACAGAACACCATACAAATAACAGGTCACCAATGCCCAAAGTAATGGGACTAAAATCGACATTGTGAAAATTTTAAACACGCCCATAATAATAATAATGATCATCCATTCCGCTACTAAATAGGTAGGTACAAATTCAATGTAGTAAATATACTTTAAAGAAACTATTTTTCAAACAGCGCGTATATACCTAGGTACTATTGAGTGTGGCTACAAGCTAGTGACGAAACCTAAAACCACACTTAATAGGACCTCTGTAGGAATATACCTATTAATACACATGTTTGTTTGGGTGAAGAAAACTTTGACAAGGAATATTGCAGTGCTCGTAGTGCTTGACTAATTAATTTAAAGTATGTCGAGTTGTAGATGTAAAAGAAAGAAAGAAAGAAAGAAAATACATTTATTCAGGACATCACACAACATTACATTCCTAACATACATCATGAAAATAAAACAATAAAAAACAAAAATAAAAGGTATCGTACAAAATGTAATGTTGCGTGACGTCATGATATAGGTCCCGAATCAGCATGTAATCAAGGCCATAAGACCTCAATAACTGATTTTCAGTCGGAACCCATCATCATGACATCACGAACTTCAGTACAAACAATATACTACTATATATATATACTACAGTACAGTACTATTACCCTCTACATTGTATACTTTAAATTCAATGTGTTCCGTGGCAACCTTCTGTGCAACGTGTCGACGCCGACGTTCCACTGATAAATCGCGCCCGCTTCAACTTATCGCTACCTCTCATCATCAACACATGAGCCTAACAAGCACATGGGTTTTTCGTATGTAAGCCATCGCGGTATGCCATTGACCGGCATCTAGTCAGTGGGTCGATAACATTAGTTAACTGAATTTTTATGGTGATTTTATGGTAATACCACAGTTGCAATCGTTTTAGCGCCTAACTACTAAACATAATATAGGCGATAAGTCTATAAACGTTTTTATTGAAACTATTACACCATGATAATTAAAAAAAACGCTGTATGGAAACTTATCCACATAGCTAGGCTAAAAAAGCGTAGGACGACATAAAAATAATATTAGGAAATATCTGAACAAGGAGAGGACAATGGTAAAAAGCAGTGGAAAATCATAGACTGATTGGTTAAGATGATGATAATGATGATGATGATAATGATAATGAAGATGAATGTGACACAGAAATAATTAAAATTGATAAAACCTGTAAGCGCAAAAACGACGCAAAATACATTTTTTAGTTAATAAAAGCCTTAAAAAATGTTGAAATTGGATTGAGAATTTAGTTCAGCGTGAATATCGCGGCGATTGTAACGCTCATGAAGACAATGCCTTAGGGTCAAGGCTAGTAATAAGCAATGAAAGTATGCTCTAGAATCGTAATAAGTAATCTATTCAAGACACAGAAGCTTAACAAGACAGTGACAAATCAGTATTGAGCACTGACCACAATAATACAAAGAACTACAAGTTCCAGCATTACACAAGTGTTTAAAATTACCGTACTAACTTTTACCATACAAGCATACAGACAGTGACTTACATATAAGTCGGTAATTGATATTGTTTTACGTAACTCGCCCATAAGGTTACCATGTTTGTGGTTATGGTAACTCCAAATGGTCGGTCAAAGTGGGTGTGTGGTCGAATGGCCGAATTCTCGTTTAAATTGGTGGTATGCGCAATGAGGAGCCAGTTTTGAAAGGTTAAGTTCGTTTTATGAGTTGAAGTGCTCTGGTATAATATGGTGAGATTTAGTCTTTTTTTTTGCCAGCATTGACTCCGTTCTCGCCTGATGGAAATCATTGGATTCAATCAAAGCTATTCTATCAATTATCGGGGTTCCATAGTGCAAGCTATGTAGCTAGTACGCTTAGACTGGGGCGAGATGGCGCTATGTGAAATGTCCACACATACCTATTTATTTATTTTATTTATATTATATTATATATATTATAAGTTACTTTTTTTGTGAGAGGTAAATGAGCGTCTGTGAGATGGTATGTGGTAAACGTCGCTTATGGACATGTGCAAGAGCAGGAGCGCTGATGATGCTTTTGCAGCTCGTAAGGACTCTGCGACCTTTACCTATAATTACATACCGTTTTATTTATACCGTTTTCTGTAGGTTTTATGGCACAGCTGGCAGCAATTCAGTGACGTCTTTTGGTGGTGGTGATAATGATGATGATAAAATCATCGGTGTTTAGAGTAGATGGAATAAAAATTAAGAAGCCAATAGTAATAGATACAAAAATAGAGACCTCCTCTTTCTGCTTTGGTTGCAAAACAGAAAGTAATACGGACTCTGAATGTCGCATTGCGTATTGTATTTTAATCAGCAGTAAAAAATGATTATGATGATGATGATGATGATGAATGAAGAATAAGTTAATCATCATTATAATGCCTGTATGTATATGTTCTTTGGTCAACGTTTAATAATAATTAGTTCGACAAAAACAATAACTTCTTATCTAGCCCTGTTCTACTATTCAAAAGCGAAACGATATCAGCTTTAGTTTGTTTTTTGTTTGTGTGGGTTTCACACCGCGGGGCACCATAATAATAATAATAGATATTTATTTATAAGAAGGTCACTCATTATTAAGCATTTCACCAAAATGCACATGCATTTATCAATTGCATCAAATCCGACACGTTTCAAAATCAAACGATTGAAAGATAAGTAGCTTTACGCAATCCTATAAATTTATCCGTACGGTCTACTTGCTTCCAAGGCCACTATTGTATGTTATATAAATATAATGGACGTGTTATAAAAATGTGTTCGATGCGACGAGAAGGTTGAATTGCTTTGAAAGGCGGAAAATGAGAGGGCGTAAAGTTTTTAAGTTAACCAATTATTTATTAATTACTTAATTCTACATGACGATTAAACTAAATCATCTAAAGTCCTGCAGTTGAAAATGTCCATAGATTAAAATAAATTATAAATAAATACCCGGCCAAGTGCGAGTCGGACTCGCGCACGGAGGGTTCCGTACCATTATCTATCCCTGCCATCTACATAAATAATTATTTTATTCTGTTTTTCAGTATTTGTTATTATAGCGGCAACAGAAATACATCGTCATCAAATTTCAACTGTCTAACTATCACGGTTCATGAGATACAGCCTGGTGACAGACGGATAGACAGACAGACAGACACACAGACAGATAGACAGATAGACAGACAGACAGACAGACAGCGGAGCCTTAGTAACAGTTAGTCCGTTTTACCCAAAGGGTACTAAAAATAAAACCTAATAACCTAATCGACCTAAAAATACAAATTATTTACTGGCTAAGTAAACATCATTTTTGTTGTGTGATCGTAAGAAAGGACCCCCTCTCTTCCTATGATTACTGTAAAAGCCGGCTACGAGAATATCCAGGTAACAGGCAACAGCATTCTCCTCAGTCTATTATAATCTACTGCTATCACCAAGACACTTGCCAAGCCAATGTTCAACAGGACGTCTCCCAGCTGACGAAGCGAGTACCAAAAAATAATTGTACATAGAGTATATAGTGGCAGGACTCATATAAAGGGTCATCTACAGCCTCTGCTGAACATAGGGCTCCTCCCGAAAACGCCGCTTTGAGCGGCTGCTTGTCTCCTACATCTCTGCGTCTTCCGGTTCGTGGTCGCTACTCGAAAACCTGTCTTTCCTATCGGTTATCAGTTCTACGGGCGATGTGGCCTGTCCATTGCCATTTCAACTTGCTAGTTCTAGGAGCTATATCGCTGACTTTAGTTTTCTTGGAACTTATCTCGCAAGAAAACTTCGAGCATAACTCTCTCGAAGTGTAAGGCCTAATGCTTACAAATTCAACGAATTTTTAGAAGGTTTGTTTGATGAGCCAGCGCTTCAGTTGCAGTTTAAAACAACTAAGGCCACTAATGCAACTAAGGCAGTGCCTCTGTGTCGTTTTCTGTTAGTTATAATCTACGTACCCATTAGCTCATTATACATAACCTTCACTCTTCTTAGAAGTTTAAATAACAGTTACATTATTAAACTCATTATAATCTCCATAAACATTTATGAACCAATTAGCAATTCATTCACATCCAAAACAGCATTAAACATCTCGTCAAAAGTTCATCTTCGTATCGTCATAATTAAAAACGAGTGTAAAACAAGATTAATGTGATTACTAGATTACTGTAATGATTACCAGAGCTGTAATCATGAAGCGGTAATCATACCGTTTGCTTTGGTACATATCCGATGAGGTAATTTTAACCGGACTCTCTCTTTTGGACTGAGACAGGACATACCTCAATTTAAAAGTATGATGATTAAGCTAGCCTTTCACCTGTGACTTTGCATCACACCATCAGGCGGGAGATGTCCACTGCTGAACATAGGGCTCCCCCACAAAACGCCACTTTGGACGCTTATCATAAGGGGGGGGGGGGGGGGGGGGGATTTGCCATATCGAGGGGACAGCACGAGGGGACAAACAGGTTTTGCCATAATCACCTCGCTAGGCAGTTGGCTTGGTGATTGCAGAAGATTTTAATGTACCGAGGAAAATGCTGCTGCCCATTCCCTTGATATTCCCTTAGCTGAGTCTTACGGCATTAACGGGAAAAGATGAGGTGGTCCTATTTGCAAACCGGGACCACATGGGCTTCTCACTGACTTTGCATGGCCACAAGGAATAAAGACGATGATGACGATGAGATGCTAAGTTCATCTAAACTATAGATCACAAGTCCCTAATGAAATTTAATGAAGCCAAGAATGCTATTAGAGACTTTCGTCAGACTGTAGGTTTGTAAAAATTATCTTTATGTAAGTAATAAAATATGTAAATGTTTTTTATTTATTTATAGCGATATTGCTTAGCATAATCAATAAATTAATTTTCATCATCATTACCAGCCTATATCAGTCCATTGCTGGACATAGGCCTCTCCTAATGAACGCCACTGGGCCTGATCTTCGGCCCTTTGTATCCAATTTCAGCCTGCAGCTTTTTGTAGGTCATCGCTTCACCTGGATTAATTTTAATTTTTAGGAAAATTGTAATCCAAAAGGTGTGGGTTGATGTTCCGCTCATAATTCAAAAATGAATCATCATCATCAATAGCCAGAAGAGGTTCACTGCTGAACATAGGCCTTCGCCAGAGAGCACTACTTCGAGCGACTCCTCGCTCGCCTCCTGCATCCATCGGCTCCCCGCGGTTTACACCAGATCGTCGGTCTACCTATTGGGGGGATTTAAATTAATATATTAACTAATGGTATGCTAAATTAAATAGCCATCAACTACTTATTAAATATAAACAATCAAAAAACTGCATTATTTTAAATCAGAAAGTCACGAGCTTACAATAATTACATAAAATGTCAAATGTGAATGCATTTAGAAAATAAATAGTGTTTTTATTAATCTTGGTGATTTATTACATATTAACATAAAACGTAGTTGTATAACATTAATTAATTTATTGTTGTAACCGTTGTAAACTTTTATTTCGTTACCAGGAAATTTGTGAATTTATTTTATGGTTGGTGACGTCACAAATTTAATAATAGCTCTTCCGAAAAACTTTAGCACCTTTAACGTTCTTTCAAACGGCAACCAAACGTTTTTAGAAACTAATCGCTTATTATCTTTGTAGATATAGTTATCTTAAGTGCGCTTTACACTGTGAAATTCATTCTATGACCAAAGGGAGAACTCAAAGTCTTGAGCACAAACCACTGTAGATCTTCTATCGGTTGCATTTTGGAGAGTGTGCGCACGCCCTCCATCAGCTCATTCCGTCTTCCCCTTTCCATCATAAAACTACAAGGCTTGGTGATTCTTCACATTTTTACGTCGTTAGTGTACCACAAGTCCTTTGCTGAGTCATTCATAGTCGGAACGGCCAAGGAATGGAATGCTCTTCCAGCAACAGTGTTTCCTCCTGGGTATAAACCTGGGTGTTTTCAAGTCAGGAGTGAATTGGCTTATCACGGGCAAACTTGCTCCACTTTAGACAACTTCGTCACTTACCATCACCTGATGCTAAAATGAATACTTGAATTCTGTTGAGGCACTTATCAACTCCAGCAGCTATCAATTCTTTGTGGATTACGCCACGAATTATTGATTAAGCGAACCACTCGTTGCTATAAAAAAATTAATGTCACAATAAAAAAAAACAATCTATAAATCACTGACACAAGGACTGACTGACAGATTGAGCTGCGAAGATGGGTATCTTTGCCTACTGTTTTTTTTTTCATTCCAATCAATCCGAAAATGCAGACCTTGGAAACCTGTTTATGCAGTCATATTACGGATGTTCTGAGAAGCGCTATACAGTGAAAGTAAAATATTGAACAGGTGTGAATATTACAGTAATGGATTTTTTCGTCAAATTGAAAATAAGACCCCATAGCAGAAGGCAATTTTAACAGCAGTCATGTAATGGTAAAGTAGCGATGGTGGCATAGTGGCGTTGCATTTCCTAACAACCACTTTTAAAAGTTTCTCGCCAGGCATCTAACGATGTAATGTCTATTTTTGGAGCCATATTTTCCATTTTAAGTGAATGTGTCTCCAAAATTGTATTTAAAATGCAACGTTTCATCTATTCCAAACGTGAGGCTGTAAGACCATATTTAAAAAAAATAACACAACAGCTTTTAATTTTTCAAAACTTTGCTTTATAATAACGGTTATTAAAGTTGATAATCTATACTTATCAAAATCAAATCAATCTCGAGCCATGATCGTTCTATTAAAGCACACTCTAAGGCCCTTCCACACAGATATCCCGCCAAAGATACGGCTATGTAAACACACCCGATCCATACCTGATCCCGAAATTCACATACAAAGTTATGGAATTAGTCATAAAATGGATTCGTGACTCAAATATCTAACCTATGCGGTATGTACGCCACTTTACTTTATACGTGCTTTACTAAAAACAGATGAAATTGAACTCTTTTCAATTTCTTGTAAAGTTGATAATCGCGTGGTGCTGTTTGGAGTTAAGGTGTTTTAACTTTTGGGATGCTTAAACGATGTCAGTTGACATTCGATAGAGGGCGTCTTGTGACGTCATTAAATCAGTAAGCAACAAAATTTAGGGCTTAAAGGGGGTTACGATAGGGAGCTAGTGAGCATTCTCTTATAACATCACGGCGTACTTTATGGGTGATAGGCAGCCTGAATATACGATGGCCGATCAATAGTTTGGGCTCAGGAAATAATATGAGTTTGTTTATTCAGGTTATTTTTGGCCTCCTTTTTCTCTCTTTTTTTCTGGACCGTTTGGTCCAGTTGGTTTGGTTTGGGAAGACCATGAGTAGTCCCACATTAAATATGATAAAAACCTTGGGGTTTATCTAACAACAAAAGTTATTCCTTGTTCAAATCCAATGATGGGTGCATGCCCGTGATGACTTATGGAACTGAGACATGGTATCTTACTGTTGGCTTCATTAGTAAGTTCAAAGTCGCGCAACGAGCTATGAAGATAGCTATGCTCGGTGTTTCCTTGCGAGATAAGATCCAGAACGAGGAAATCCTTAGGAGAACTAAAGTGGCCGATATAGTTCTTAGAATTAGCAAGTTGAAATGGCAATAGGCAGGCCACATCACTCGTAGAACTGACAACCGATAGGAAAGAAAGGTTCTCGAGTGGCGACCACGAATCGGAAGACGCAGCGTAGACTGGCCTCCTACTTGGTGGATTGACGGTCTGGTGAAAGCCGCAGGGAGCCGATGGATGCAGGAGGCGAGCAGCCGCTCAAGATGGCGCTCTCTGGGGGAGGCCTATGTTTGGCAGTGCAGTGAACTTCTTCAGGCTGTGGATGGGTGCGTGCGTATGTGCTTATATCCCTTATGCAAAGGTCAACTTCATAATATCGCCATTAGCACAATATGTTGCCGCTTTTAGGACACGAGATTTCTATCACATCAAGAGAGTAAATTTATAAATAACGCCTAACGATCACATATATAGAACCTGGATAGGATTCCCTGTATCTAGGGAACTACCAGGTCATCGTGCCACACAACACCCAGGCACAGAACAAGACGTATTTGCGCTTTTTCCTGTGCACAAATACTTGTTCTATTGCTTTTTTTTTTTTTTAACGGGCAAATTGCCTTTATTACTCAAGCTAACTACTACAATAATAAAAACTAAACTAAACTAAACTAAACTAAGCATAACTAAGCTAAACTAAACTAAACTAGCTACACTACCTACTACAAAGAACACTTATGGACTGTATAATAGCCGCGATGGCCTATAGACAGTCCAAGTGCTCCAGCCCACTACCGGTAGGTAGCGTACCCAACATGCTGGCCGCATTGCCACGTTGAATTGCAATGCTGATGCGTTGGGCCAAATAAGTGCCAGCATTGTGGTCACGCGTCGCATCGACCAGGCGCTCTGATAGACTTTGGAAAACGCGATGAGCTCCCGGTCCCCACGGACCCAGGGTCTCAACACCAAACGGCTCAAATATGTAACCGCTACCGAGACTACTATATTTGCGCCGTTTTAGCTGCTCAGCAGAATTAGCCGCGGCGCCGGCCCTAACGTGTGTCTCGGGAAGGTGTGACGGCGCCATAGTATCGACGCAAGTAGCGTCCCACACTAAAGGCCGCCCCATCTTCCAGGGAACCAGAGTCATTCCGTCGGGTCTTTTACCATCGTCACGCATGAGACCATTCGGTTCGAGAATGGCTGCAACATTGGCGGTGGTAAAAGCCCGGCGAATGATGTCATTAAGACTAGCGTGGCGCGAAATTCGACCAGCGCTTTTTGAACACGAGAGACCGTGATGACCGAGCTGGTCAACTGCGGTACCGCACTGGCAGCGATGGGCCACACAGCATCTTGCGCCCAAACGTAAGCTGATAGCTAAACGAAAAGTAGTCGGATCTAAAAGGTTACCAGTGTTGAAAGAAGGCATGGCCTGTAACCAAAGTCCTGACTCCCACACAGAGACTGCGAGAAGCCGAGCACGATCAGCGACGCTAGGACACGTATCTAAAAGATTTTTCCGTGCTAGTTCGCAGAGCGGTCGGTCCCACAGCCTCTGTGAGGAAAGAACCACCGGGAAATCAGAATTTGGACAAGCCAACCCCCAGGCATTCTTGGCCTCAGACAAATGGGCTACTTCGAAAGTACCTAAAGATGGAGCAAGAATTTTTTCTATTAATTTATGTGTACCATGTACAGAGGACAAAAATGCCGGTAATGCAACACTCGAAATTTTGCGTATCCCTAAACCTCCTAAGCGCACAGGTAGAGAGGCTTGCGACCACGTCCTGTCATCCATATCAACATTCAAGACCGAAACCAGAGTGTTTTTTACAATGCTGTCTAAGCCCATAAGGAGCTCACTGTGTTTCCACAGTTGACAACATCGTAAAATATAAGTAAATTTAGGGACAAATAGACAAAAACGAATAATTGTAAAAGCCATGTGGGCGTTAATTTTGAGTAACCTGTCTGATGCGTTATTGAACTTTTGAATTTTTTCTTCTACAAAAGGTGAGATAGACTCATCCAGAATCGGCGAACCCAAAAGGCGAAGAGAACGCTTGTCTACTAATTTGATATTCGGAGCAAGACTATTAAACTTTTCAAAAACCAAATCTTTATCAGGACAAGTATCGCAAACAAAAAGTTCGCATTTAGAAAAATTTAAATCCAAACCTTCGCTACTGACGATGACGTAGCGATACGTGTGAGCAGTACAAATATAATATCGTTTTGATGATCTCTCTACTAAGCTCTCAGTAACTTCATAAATTATAATCATAGAGTATATTTCAGTATATTTTCTCGACACACTTGAAACATTAGAAAGAGATCAAACAAATGAGACCGCACAAGAACAACCAAAGAAATATTAATTTTAAAATCTTGAAACAACAATGCTTGTGATAGACACATTTTTGTATGGAAAAGGAAGCTAGCTAATTTGATAAACGGTTCAAACGGACGTCAGCAACACCGATCCTTTGATCGGCAAAAATACAGATGTGTGGTGTAGTGTGCTGCCTTATGATGGGGCGGAAGGCACGGGACGGAGCGATTCCAAGTAAACTATTCTTTATTATCTAGGATCTATGGGTTTTAGCACATTTTGCTAGTTTAACGCATTATGAATTTTTCATTTAATATTATTTAAGTAGGAAACGGTAGGTATGGGTAAAATCCCAGTACCTACTCTATGTTGGTCTTGATAGTAAGTAGGTATAGGAATCTGTGTGAAAACGTTGAATTCATTTTAGCCGATAATATCTTCTAGGCAAACGTTCCATCGTCGATCGCGTCATCATTTACCATCAGCAGGTGACAGCAATACTATTATGTATTCTGTGAGAGTGGTCAAATACATGCATAAGTATAGATTAAAATTAAATACCTGTTTAACTTGAAAGCTGTAAACAAATATATTCAAAGAAATAGGAAAAGCGTAATCTTTATGTAACACATTTTTTTTGTTAATCCATACTGTCCCACTGCTGGGCAAAGGTCTCCCCCATATCCTTCCAGATATCTCGGTCCCCCGCAGTCTCAGACCACTGCTCTTGAAAGGCATCGAGGTCATCACGCCATCTCTTTCGGGGCCTGCTCGGTGGCGTCGCCCGTCTTCAGGTACCCACTTCGTGATGATCCTTGCCATAACACATAAGTAAAGATTTTCTATCGACCTCTCTAATAGGTGGTTCATGAGTGAATTTTCTAAAAAAGTGGTTGCAGCTTAGCATAATTTTCCCAACTGTAGGTAGGTACCATAATTAACAATATTAGAATAAATATATATTGTCTTATCATTTTAACATAATATATACTTAACTACCACTTATATTAGACCCAATTACAGGTATTTTTTATTACATCTAGCATAGAAAAAAATACAAAAGTGACTGTTTTTCCCTACGAACTTGCTCCCCCTCATGACTCACACTACCACTCAATATAGCCTGAAGCGTATCGCTCCCGCTAAGCTAATGAGATGTCAGTACAATCATTTGTGCTTTAACCTTACGCGGATGAGCTTTTTGGTCTCTCATTTTGCCTTTAATTCTCATATTAATTAATTTGATGCGTACGCCCACTATGTCGTAAATGTAAAATTAGGCCAAGGAGCGAGTCGTTTCTGAAGATGTGCAATTCTGTGCATGTATTTTTACTCTTTTAAGTTAAGGATATTAAGCGTGGTTGAAAACATTTCTGGGATTCCGATGTTTCGCTCGATACATGCACTACGTGCGGAATAAGAAGATCCGCAGGAGAACTAAAGTGACTGATACAGCTCTTAGAATTAGCAAGTTGAAATGGCAATGGGCATGTCACAGTGCTCGTAGAACTGACATCTGATGGAAGAAAGGTTCGCTAATGGCGACCACGAACCGGAAGTCCCAGCGTAGGCCGTCCCCCTACTCGGTGGACCGACGATCTAAAAGCCGCGCCGATGCAGAGCCTATATATAGAGAGTGCCACTTTGAGCAGCCGCTCAAAGTGGCACTCTCTGGGGGAGGCCTATGTTCAGCAGTGGACGTCTTCAGGCTGTTGATGATGATGATAAATCGAAGAATGCGGGTGGATGATGAAAAGGAATGCCATTGGTACCCAAATAAAAGTCGGCGAAAGAGGGTATACCGATTTGTCTGTTCCTAATATTTCAACTATGTTATCATCCATCCGCATTCTTCAGTTTTCAGTTTTATTTCCCCTTAAAATATAGGGATCTCAGAAATTATTCATCACGGTAAAGGTTCCGTAAGTATGCACTATCACAAGAAAACAACTTACCTTGAAAGTTTAACAATTAATGATTCTCGGTAAAGCACTTAGTTTTATTATTATCGAATTTCGGCCGAGTCTTTTGATCGTTTCTGAAAACATGCAATAATGACACAGTGAGTAAATTAAACAATAATGAACTACAATTTTTTTTTGAGGATTATTATGCCTTTTAATGCTTAATTAGCTATGGGGAGAGCTAAGGGTATCCTAGTGAAATAAGATCCGAAGGAGAGGATTTGCAGGGGAACTAAAACCATCGATATAGCTCGTAGAATTAGCAAATTGAAACGACACTGGACATTGGACAGGCGAAATCGAACCGGAAGACGTAGCGTAGGCCGGAGACTGACGACCTGATGAAAACCGTGTGGAGCCGCTGGATACAACAGGCAAGCACTCGATTAAATATGTAATTGTTGATTCACAACTTTTTTTAAAGTTGAGCATGAGCCTTAAGTTGACAGAAGATTTTAAGCATTGACTAATTTTAAGCAGTGTTTATAAGTAAGGCCCTAAGTAATTTTATTATGTTTTTTTAAAGAACAATAACTTACCTACATAATAATTATTATCAAGGTGCAAAAAGAACGAGTTTACCATAAGTTAAAATGGGCTGGGCAACAGGAGGTCAATGATTTTTATTATAATAACACTTTAAGGGTGGGTTCCATCAACTTCAAAACTGCTGATTATCAGTTAATCAAAGGCTGATTTAATCATAGTATACAGTTTTAAGTCTGCGAACACACCCCAGCGGTATAATAAATAAGCTTTGCGATGACAACTGCAATAAAATTATATACTATTGTATTTTTTTATGTAAATGAATGACGTGACCTGCTAGTCCTTCACCTGATGTTAAGCTTCATGGAGCCCCATAACAATTGCATTGTTTAAATATATAAATATTAGTGGACATTTCACACAGCGTCATCTGACCCTAAACTAAGCAAAGCCTGTACTATAGGATCCAGATAACTGATAGAATACTTAGATACTTTTTGTTGTTGATCACACAAATGTTTGTCCTGGGTAGAAGTCGAACCCACAACCTACAGTTCAGAAGGTAGGGTTACTACCAAATGAGCTATCAAGCCAGTATTTGTCTTTCTTTTCATAACTAGAAAAGTATCAAGACAAGTTAGGAAGAGGACATTTTTGGAAATGGACAAGTTAGGTGTAGCCCAAACTGACCGGGGGGAATTCAAGAGTGCCCTGAGGCACGCTTGCTCTTTAATTTAATTAGTGAATGCAATTTTTATTTTATTTACATTAGTACCCACCGATTTCGCGACGTGGATACCGTTACATAATACTCTTTATTACATAACAGTCCTCCAAAATAAAAGTCATACGCTCAGTATTTTGAAAATAAGCAACTTTCAACTAAGCTTGTTGCGGGTAATGATTTTGAAACGATGCTTGCGTATGGTAGAGAGGTCAGCAGCTGATATGCTGTTTTAAAAAATATTTTTGAATGAGGAAAAATATCAGCCAATTGTTTTAGATATTCAATGTCCACAACGCGGTGGCAGATAGACACTTATGGAAATCCCCTATTTACGCTGCAACGATTGAACATCATTTTTGTTAGGAGCCTCGCATAGCGGTTGTGATAGGTAATCGTTTTTTTTTGCATGGCCACTTAATACAATACACACAATTTACAATAGTGTTTATACAATTTGATCATCATCATCATCATCATCAACGGCCTGAACGACAACTTTTGACCACAGGCCTTTCCCACAGAGCGCCACTTTAAGCGGCTGCTCGCATACTGCTGGAATGGGGTTGAAATATGGCCGCGTAAAAAATTAATAACAAAAATGTCGGGCTGCTAACTATGTCAAAATTTCACGACCCCTGAATTAAATTTGGAACGGAGATAGGTCAGATAAGTTTATTTATTCTGTGTCTTACGATTTCTTTTTACTACAGGAATACAACGCGAGGTAGCAACATAATTTAAAAAGATGTTACTAATCGCTTTTTTAAACAAACCAAAATTGTTTCCTCATTAGAACTCCATATGAAATGAAAACCGCCTGGAAGTTAAAAATCTAGGACGGTTTGCATTCCGTTATTATCATGACTAATTGAATAAAAGAAAATAATTTTATTTACAAAGGCATACCTGTACGGCTGCACGTACTCAGGATTGTACAAGAGGGCTACATATTATCTAGATAGAAGATAAAAAAATGCTTTATTGCATAAGAGTAAACCACGGATTTGGGTACGTTGTATTGATAAAAGATGAGAGAACTTAAGAGCTGACAAAATGTAGTGCATGCGGGCATTAGATTGAAATTAGGAGGGCGGCTGAATCAATTGCGTTGAAATTATCCACAGATTGGTTACAATAAGATTGCTTAAAATTTCAGATCAAAATCAAGATGGAATAACTCTTTATCTTGGAAAAAAAAGTGTTCTCGGGGCAGACGGGTGAATCGTTTTGGAAGTTCTAGTTTTTCTTAAACAGAAGAGGGGCAACTGCCCCTTTTGCCCCCAGCCTCGAGTACACCGCAAGGATACACGGATGCGGGTTTATCTGCGACTCCCTGAGGCAACTCTGGTAATTATTATTTTACTTTGTATAATGCTCTTTGTGCGCTTATATTTCGTTTCGTTCGTTTCCATATTTCTTTTGTGGGCATTGCGTATTGTCTTCAGCAAAGATCTAATTGTCATTGGGATTTAGAAACACATGTGTGGTTGATATTGAAATGGCCGCCCACGGCTTTGCTTTAAGTTTTCATATTTTCCCGTGGAAACTTCTTTTTTTAAATATAAATGAATGACGTGATAAGCTAGTCATTCGCCTGATGTCAAGCGTCACGGCTGCTCATAACAGATTGCAGTGTCACTCAGAACTCTAAATGAATATAGTTTTGCGTGACACTGCACTGCGCACGTCATCCTGAGACTTGACTCAGTCTAGTAATAAGATAAGATCACTAGACTGTGTGATCAGATCATAAAGTCTCCTTTGCCCAGTAATTTCACTAGCTTGCACTAGCAATGCCCTTCAAAGCGGAACACAGTGGTACTTGCACACTACTGCTTGGTGGCAGAACAACTGGCAAAGCTGTGGTACTTACCTAGACAACTTTGCAGAAAAGTTCTACCAACTGGTAGTGCGTGCTAAAACAACGTGTGCTAAATAAATAAATAAAAACTGCATCTACGTGCCTGGTGATTCGAGTATTGTTGGGAACGCAAAAACATGTTTTTTTTTAAATTGAATTTGTTATTAGACAGAATATAATTATATTATAAATTTTTATATTATTGATCCTGGACCCGTACTAGGATTGCTTGCATCAAGAGACCCAGACACTACGTGGACCATGGTCTCCCAACACCCAAACACAAGTAGGTACCAACAAGTAACAAGAGGTCATCTAAAAAGTTGTACATTGTTTACTTAAACTTTTTTTAATGCATCGTAAACTTATGTTTCCACACTTTATGTATTATCGCTGCATTGTTAAATCAGAAGGTAGGAAGAGAATTTTGTGGAAAAAATGTCAATTTCATCAACATGAATAGCTTTTTGTGCAGGTTATCAATGTACCTACTGCACATTTTGCATTCCACCTCCGGGCACGATGGGGCTGGGGACTGTCACGTGCACAGTGGATTATATTATCAAATGACAGGACAAAAAACATCAAAAAAAATGGTTTGATATGTTCTTTGTGAGTGAATGATCTTTATGATTTCAATGATGATGTTGATAAATGGAATAATTTGTGTAATTTTAGAACTGTCCTGTTCGTGAAAGTACTAAAATTACAGAAATTGACGACATGAAATTATTTTCAAATAAAAATCAGTACTTATTTTCATTCGAAAATAATTTCGTGATCAATTACTGAAATTGATTACTTTGTTCAATTTTCCGTGAATAGAGCTCTCTTTTTCTTTTATAAATTTAATAATTGTAATTATGCATTAAAATGGTAATGGGCAGGCCACATCGCTACTGACAACTTATGGGGAAGAAAGGTTCTCGTGTGGCGACCACGAACCGGAAGACGCAGCGTAGGCCAGTCCCCCGGTGGACCAACGACCTGCTGAAAACCGCCAGGAGCCGATAGATGCAAGAGCAGCCGCTCAATGTGGCGCTCTTTGACCTATGTCCAGCAGTGGACGTCATCAGGCTGTTGATAATGATGATGATGATGATAATGATGAATTATGCGTTGAGTACAAAAATATATAAAAGAGATATGCACAGTAATCTAAATACAAGTACAATACAATGAGGTACCTATACTAAAATCATATAATTTCATTGATTTCTGCATTACTTCTTTGGCAAATATAACCCTAAGAATAAAAAATCAACAGGGTCAATAATTTATTGCCAAAAATACTTTTATAAATATCCTTTTTGACCTTGCAGTCTACTGTGATTGAAAGCTTAAACAGTAAACTGCACTATTGCGACCAACAACGGTCAACAAACAAAACGAATGAAGAGTGACCGTCGAAAAAACTGCATCCGTCGATGGCTTATCAAACTTGCCATGTTAAAAATATAACTGACTGCTTCTATTTATTCCCGACTCTAAAACCCGGTACGGAACGTTTTTTCGAGATACAAGTGACAATTCATGCCAATTTGTTGGTTGGGGGATGCCATCACACCATGCTGTAAGGTTAGCTTTTGGCCTCCAAAACCTGAACTGTGACCCCACTGGGTACGCTTCATATCAATATACTTACAATGTTTTTTGTAGGTTTTGTTATGTGTCTTGTAATTTAATTTTCTCATCAGCATCATCATAAACAGCCAAGACGTCCACTGCTCCCACCCTCCCGTCATCCCGCCCACTTCTATTCAGCGCCACTTTGAACGGCTGCTTGCCTCTTGCATCCATCGGCTCCCTGCAGTTTTGACTAGATCGTAGGATTGAATTTTGTAGGCGTTCATAAAAACCTTTCAAGCTACAAAGATTGACGAGCATTTACTTAACTAATGACACAATTAAAGTCAAACCAAATTGTCTTATGTTAAAAATCTTCTAAAATTAAATTCAAAAGTACTATTTTCATGTTCTGATCGGTGTAAATGCATCCCAATATTTTGGCAACCCATTGGTTATTTACATTTTACGCACAATCCGTGTCCATTGCTCGCCAGTTATTTACGTTTTTAGACGATTTTCCTCCCGCCAGCGATGGAACATTCACATCTCAATATTTACAGGTCCAGTCAAATCCAGCTGGAGATCTAACAATTTAATAGGTCTATTGAGTAAAGCGGAAAAATAAATAAGCGTTCGTCTGGCAACACTCGTTAGGTATGACGACACTTTTTATATATTTTTTAGTTTTGTAATAAAATGGGGAATCGGTAGTTCCCGGTAGACTGTTATATACCATTTTTGCTGAAATAGTAATGGATTTATTGGATCCAACAGTTAAAATGGAAATTTTGGCTATCTATTCTGATTCAAATGCCGATGGTGGAATTTATTATCGTGAACACCATTTTGGAAACTAACTGTTGTTTGTTAAGCTGGGAGATTTGACTAATTTTACATTTACATTTTTGTAGTTTCTTTACCTTTTTAATGCCATTACTAAGCTCTCTTAGAGCTTTCTAAAATGGCGCCCACAATCATATGCATGCACTTCTAATCAAAGCCAACTCGCACAACAAATCGACACCATCAAAATCGGGAGCACCCATTCTTGTTAGACAAAAGTACACTTCTCAGCATGTCCAGAGGTTGTGTCCGCCACCCCGGCCCCCCAGGGGGTGGGGGGTTTAATTATCGGTCACTAAATTAAGCTGGGACCCGAGTTTCTGCTGTCTTGCACTTTCCAGACATGTTTTGTGAGAACGCTTTGCCCGCAATATGGAGGGATCGGAGAGTTAAAGAAATTGCTTGAAAGTAATGATAGAGAAGTTTAATTAATTCAGGCTTAAGTTTTTAATGATTCTAGTTAAAGTTTATTTCTAACGTGGTGGTAAAAAAGACATAAATGTTCTTCAAGGATAGATACAAAGCAGACATTATTCAGAGAGACGTTTTAGTTTCAACCGGCTAAATTCTATTGTTCTATTTTCTTTGTAAGTACATATTGACTCTTTTGTGAAGTCGTCCTTCTCTCTCCAAATTTGCTGCGCCCGACGGGGTCTATAATGAGCCTACTTAAATAATTTTATACTTATTCCACCTATGTACACTATGGAAGCAATAAAATATCTGAATCTGAATCTGAATCTGTTCTTTACAGACCTTTACAGGGTCTTATAATGTTTTCTAGATTTACATAACTGTTTTTAAATTAACCTTGCGTTGTTACCTGTGACATAAAAACAAAATGTACAAATCGAAATCGACTTGTTTTTGATTTGCCAATACTTAAAATAAGTAGTAATCTCTTTGCGCAACGATCTATGAAGACTGGAGAGCTATGCTCGGGGTTCCCTTGCGTGATATGATCCAAAGTGAAGAGATCCGCAATAGAACTAAAGTCACCGATATAGCCCTTAGAGTTAGCAACTTAGCAAGTTGAAATGGCAATGGGTAGCCCACAACTCTCACAGAACCGACAAGTGATCCGGAAGAAAGGTTTTCAAGATAGCGACCACGACCCGGAAGATGCATCGTAGGCCGACGATCTGGTTAAAACCATGGAGAGGCGTTAGATGCAAGAGGCAAGCAGCTGCTCAAAATGGCGCTGTATGGAAAACACCTACGTTCAGCTGTAGATTTCTTCAAGCTGATATAACTCTTCAAAAATTGTAAAAAGAAATGAAAGGAGAACCTTATGGCAAAGGAATACGAAAGGCTGCCAATGAATTTACGTTTCAGTTTGACTAATGCAATGTTGCGCAAGTTTTTGGCGAGGTGGCTTGATTTGCAGCTTCTGAAGCTGTGCAAAACTGCGTCACAGGATGAGCGTCAGGCTGCGTCGTGAGATGTACAGAACTACAACCTAAAGCACGTTTATCAAATTTTTCATGAATGGAATAATGAGATAAAGGTTCTATTCGTGTTTCTTTTTTTTTATGTAAACTGATGACGTAAAGAGCTAGTTGTTCGCCTGTTGTTAAGCGTCACGGCCGCCCATTACAGATTGCAGTGTCACTCGGAAATCTAAATTATGACGTTCATAAAAAAGTCGATATCAAACAAAAACTGAACCATACAGCAAAAAAGTCTTGGCACACATTCACGCCGTGAGTTGAATGGAAAGCTTCGTCGGTAGAATTATTAAAGGCACATCTGTTCCAGCCTTAATCGATGATAATTGAATCGGGGCGATGTGTGATGAATTTATTATTTTTGAGCAAATACCGATTATAATGTATATAGTTATGTTACAGCATATCTTTTTAAACTTCAGTTTAAATTACCGGATTACTCTTGACTGACACTACATTTTGTATTTAAACATCAGTGTGGGAAAGTGGATTGTACATTGTAAAACATAAATCGAGATTCCCCAGCCATTACGACAACAATAGACAATTTGATAATTTCGTAACGGATTTCGGCAACCGCTCTCGTGCTGAATTGAATTTGATTGATGGTGTGATACCATCTTTGCATCTTGTGGCATTTAAACTCGGTGAGAAGACATTTTGTTGTATTAACTTGTAGTTGGTTTAAGTAAGTTGATATGAATTTATCTTGATCTGAAATAATGAATGGTTTGCCTGGTGTTAAGTGCTAATCTGCCTAGTGACCCAGTTGCAGTGCTACTCAAAACTCTAGCGTCTTGCATGACACTGAACTGCGCACGTAATCCTGTGACATATCAGCACAGTCTATTAAGGCGACGGGTAGGGCCAAATAAGCAGGTCAAAATCCGTTCAAAAAAACATCGATCTTAACGTCGTAGTCTTAAATATCAATTCACTCTGCGCTTCAGCGCGGCGCTTACGACAAAGATAACGCACGAAATGACTGATTTTGACGGTTTTAATAAAATTAATGTCTGTGTTCATATAGTATTTTTCAAAATTATGAAGTCATCACAACAGCTGAATGTGTAATGTGAATACACTAACTTTTTTGTAAAACTATATTCGATAGAAACTCGATAAAATTGGAACATTCAAATTTTTTGAGGGTGGTTTGCGATTTTTTTCTATAGAGCTATATTTATTAATCTTGTATTTGCGGACATCACAGACGACATAATGAAATGAATTACATGATATATTCAATTCAAAGCTCCGCATGCTCTATTTACGCCAGGAAACATGCCGAAAACACTTTGTTTGCCCTACCCGTCGCCTTAAATCACACTATACTAAGATCCCTTCGGCCACGTACGAAACCGGGATCAGATCATTTGTGACTTGATCTCACAGTTTCACTAGCTACAGTGTCCTTCAACCTGAAACACAGTATTGCTTGCACACTACTGCTTGGTGGCAGAGTATCTAGCAAATTACCTATAATTATGTCAGCAATGACAAAAATAAGCCAGAAAGGCATGTCCTACTCTTTTCTGTCACTCAATATTTTGAAAAAGCAACAACACAAAAAAGTGTCACAAAAAAATTATTAATTTTAAAGACGCCCTATTTGCCAACGCTACGCGAGTGGCGTCGAAGTATCAAAAAGGCCAGTCGCCACCTCGATTAACCCCTTGTTTGCAGCTGAATTTGCTGACGGTACACACTACTCGCCCGTTCTCTTCTTTATGGTAATTACGTTTTTTGTTAACGCTACTGTTTGTTGACAGGTGATGAAGGGTTGTTGCCTTTGGTTCATCGATATCGCTAAATACCGTGACTAAGAAAATATTGTGAGCTATGAAAATGAGACAGAGCTTGTTTGCTTTTTAGTCTGTGTTCAAATTTGAATAACGAATCGTAATTTATTAAGAAACGATATTTATTAGGTATTCAAATAAATGTGACAATATATAAACACATATATTGGTAGTATAAATCGTCGTTAGACATCTTTATGTTTTCTTTCACCGTTTTGCAAACACAACGGCAATGTCCCGGGACATGGCCGTTGTTGTTGCAGTACCCTCATAGAAGGAGACACTAATATTCTATTATTCATAAAGCACATTCACAAATGAGTTAATAGATATATATTCAACAGATTCCCGCTTGCAACACTCAACCCACTTCAACCCGACTGACGCCTTACACCACTAGACATAAAACACCGCCCGTCAACATTCAAATAATAAATCTGCGGGTACTCCACCCGTTCCTCACACCCCCTGCCCACCCCAAGCATGAGCAGTGTCACGGCATGATGGACGGCCGCCGGCCTGACGAGTCTCCGTCGGAATGGCTCTACGGAGCCCAGTATATCACTTTTATTACATGCCATCTTCATTTTCATATTTCATATTTGCATTTCTGTACCCCCGTCCCCCTAGCTCGACCCCACTACCCGTAACTTTTAAGCGTTTCGCGCGTTTTTGTGTAATCGCTTTGTGCTGGCGACGTAAAGAGTGCTCCGTTAAGTTTTTATGTTGGTGTTAGCTGCGGGCAGGTGAGGGTGTTCCACGGTTTCAAAGGTTCAGTATGTTTTTATAATCACGCATAACTAGTCGATTCCTTGCGGGACAAGATCCGAATTGAGGAGATCCTAAAAAGAACTCAAGTCATCGATATAGCTTTGAGAATTAGCAAGTTGAAGTGGCAGCCACATCGCTCGTAGAACTGACAACAGATGGGGAAGAAAAGTTCTCGAGTGGGGACTACAAACCGAAAGACGCAGCGAAGCGCCCCTTCTAGATGGACCGACGATCTGGTCAGAACTGCGGGGAGCCGATGGATGCAGGAGGCAAGCAGCTGTTCACAGTGGCGCTCTTTGGGGGAGGCCCATGTTCAGCAGTGGACGTCTTCAGGCTGATGATGATGAGTCAGAAAAATTAGTCGTTTGCTTGAATAAAAGTCACGGCCCCATTATATTAGTTACAGTAATACATCCTTGCATGACGCTACTTCACTTCTGATTTGTATGGCGTATTTATTTATGTATGTATACATGTGAATAGCTTCTGAGGATGAGGTGATTAAAGAAAAACTTAAAAAATCTCACTCGTGATTCAAAAATTTTACTTTGCATTAGAAATGCTAATATGATGTATTGTTTTACTGTTGACGTGACTATGTGTCTACAGAAAAACTGAAATAAAGTTAAGAAAAAAGAACACAAAACCTGTAAAATGTGGAATGAGCTGCCCCAAGCGGTCTTTTCGCAGAGTTATAACATGGAGTACTTTAAAAGGAGGGTTTAAAGAGTCCTACAGGGTAAGCAACGCATTGGTAACGCCTCCTCAGGTGTTACAGATGTCCATAGGCTACGGTGACCACTTCCCATCAGGTGGGCCGTATGCTTGTTAGCTCCCTTTAACATAAAAAAAACCTTATCTATGACCACAGAGTATCATACAAAACAATACAATACAAAAATACTTTATTGAACACCAAAGCACAACAATGCACATGATACAAAACAAAGAATAGTAGAACAACGGGTGGCCTTATCGCATAGAGCGATTTCTTCTAGGCTACCTTTGTATTGACAGCAAAAAAAACAAGTATCATCTAGACTAAGTATGGCCATTCAACGAGGTAATGTCGTCAGCTTTTTGGGCACCTTACCCGCAGACAGCGAATTAAACGCGGTTTTTTATTTATAAGTTTAGTTTTAGGTTTAGATAAGTACTTAGTTTAGATTTAATTTAGTTTTAGTAATTATATTTTGTATTTTATTGTTTAGTTTTTAGGCCTAGTTTAGTAATTTTATATGTTTCAAGTTGTTGTGATAATAAATAAAGTTCTTAGTTTAAAACTAGTAACATTGTACGATCAATTTTATTTCATTTTCCATCCACGGAACCATAAAATTAAAAACAGTCGCGATGTATTACAAAGTTCAATATGACGTGGAAGGTAAAAGGTCGGTTGGCTTGTTTACGTCGTGTGCACCGCTTAGCTTGAACATACTGTATTAATTTGTTGTTCGACGTGTTTTTCAAAAAAGTTTGTGACTCAAAAGTATTGTAGAGCTTATTAAATAAAATCAAAAAATAACAGAGAGAACATTGCAAAAAAGTTGATGTCTGATGAATGTTTGATTCGTAAAAGTTCGTTTCATGTACTTATATAAAAAGCTATGGTTTTGGAACACAAATTAATTATTACTATGTATTCTGGAACACCAAACAACAGATTGTTGAGAAGACAATGACAGATTACTGAGAATCAGCCGTTACATAAGGGGAAAGGAACAAAATTTTTAAATTTGGTAAATTCATGTTTCTTCTTTTACTCGAAACTAAAAATAATTAATATTTGTGGGCATTTCATACAGCACCATCTAGCCTCAAACTACGTAAGACAAGCTTGGATTATAGGAACAGATGGGTAACTGAGAGAATACTTATATACTTTTTGTTTGTAAATACATCATTGTAACACAAATATAACACCCAGACACAGAATAAAAATATCTATGCACTTCACATAAATGCTTGTTTTGGATGGGAATCGAACTCATCATCTATAGCTCGTAAAACTGGCAAACGATGGGTAAGAAACAGTCTCGTGTGCCGACCACGAACCGAAAGACGCAGCGTAAGCCAGCCCCCACTAGGTGAACCGACTGGTGAAAACCGCGGGGAGCCGATGGATGCAGGAGACGAGCAGCTGCTCAAAGTGGCGCTCTTTGGGGGAAGCCTATTTTTAACAGTGGAAGTATTCAGGCTGTTGATGATGATCTATAGTCCAGAACATAGAGCTAATAACAACTGAGCAATGAAGCAAGCAAAAAAATGTGAATTCATAATTAGAGTAAAATTTCAAAAGTAACGCTGGTCCATAATCTATAATGATCCGGTAAAAGAGTTACTGACAGCACTTGAAGATTATGAGATAATCAGACATTGACAACTTTTAGTGGTGGGCACAGCAACCCCAAAGACTTTTTTGGTACACGAAGGCTAATGAGTTGCACAAAGGTCTTAGAAAAAAGTTATATTTTTATTGTCATAGGTAACCATAGTAGTAGTTAGAATAAAATTAGGAAGTTGAAATGGCAATGGGCACTGGGCAGGCCACATCGCTCGTAGAACTGACAGCAAAGCAAAGCAAAGCAAAAAGAAAGTTTCTTGAGTGGCGACTACAAACCGGAAGACGCAGCGTATGCCGGCGCCCTACTAGGTGAACCGACTGCTGAAAATCGTGAAAGCCAATCGATGCAGGAGGTGAGCAGCCGCTCAAAGTGGCGCTTTGTGGGGAAGGCATATGTTCAGCAGTGGACGTCTTCAGGCTGTTGATGATGATGATGAACCAATAGTAATTAGTAACCTTCACGCAAAACTCTTGCTTGTCTTGCTCTTAAACAAAGAACAAACCCTAAATAAAAAAAATAATTTTGATATTTCTGTTCACAAAAATACTGGCACTTATTCAATGCAATTCAATAGGGCAATGCTGCCAGCACGTTGGGTACGCTGCCTACCAGTAGTGGGCTGGAGTATTTGGAGCGTCTATTCTATAGGTCATTTTATACAGTCTAAATTTTTTTTGTAGTAGGTAGAGTAGCTTTCAGTAAGATTATAGTGGTTAGCTTCATAAATAAATAATAATTTTTATTTCACATTTCACTTGTACCGTACTTATATTATTAAAATACATCCCAGTGCTGCCAGCACCCATTGTTCTCAAGTCCCGAGCATCCGTCCCGCTCTCGTTCCCGAGCAACAAAATTATAAAAGGGTAAATAAAACAGTAAGCTTACACAAGTCATAAATTTGATTTATAGAGATTAAAAAAGGCGCTTTAGAAACGGCTCGAACGAAAATTTTCGGTGGGACGAATCGGGAGACGAGAGTACGGTTCGCAAACTCGCTAAATAGGAGACATGTGAAAATAAATAAATATTTATAAGCAGTTAAATTAGAATTTAGAATTCTGGATAACATCTAAAAGTTGATAAGACTTAGAAGCATATGATTGAAACACTAATAACGTCTACAACTTTATGATTCAACTTCGAATTTCTATTTTTTTCTTACTACTGTAGCACGAGTTAAGTTTCCACGCAGATACAACATTCCATCGATTATAATCATTGATACATTCTAATAAGGTCTGGAATAGCATATATTAGCTGCACGAGCGATCTGTTATGGGCGGTTGTGACGCTTAACACAAGGCCAACGACTAGCTCATCACGTCATTCGTTTACATAAAAAAAATTGTCTCGTTACTCGTTTGATTACATTAAAAAGCAGCCTATTCCAGTTATAGAATCAATATCATTTCCCTAGTGTCACGCAAATTCTTTAGAACTCTGTCTCATTGCAAATATTCATACATACGCATTAACGAATTTCGAGGTTATCATGTATAGTAGTAAAATGTTCAATATAAAGCCTAGTTTTTTGCCAACTGTACTGGGTGTCAGCGCGCTGTCGAATCGCACCCGTCAGGGGGGTGCCGTAAGAAAATTTACAGGCGCCGTCGTATTTCACCCCCGCTTTTTCTGTTAATCTACCCTCTTAATGCGTCGCTTTGTTTACCTGCTGACCGTACATCGTGCCGTTTGTTTGGTGTGATTAGCATTGCTGTTTTTAAGGGTGGAATTATAGCATGAACGGGTGGCAGTTCTATTTAAAGAGACATACCTATCTACGACAAAAATTATCTTATCATAGCCGATTTTTTATTATTCGCATTGAAATATTATAACTGAAGTACCTACCACCAACTCTCCCAAGGGGGTGTCGGGTTTCTCGTCCGCAAGTCTCTCGTCAACAACGTGGTCAAAGTCGACAGTGTGTCGGCCAGGGTAGCGTACCTGGTACTCCGAATAACCAAACGGTATTCGTTGAAGGTTATACAGGTATACGCGCCGACGTCGGCACACTCAGACGATGAAGTAGAAGCTATGTATGAGGACATATCCGAAGCCATGCATACTTCCGAAACATACTTCACCGTTGTGATGGGAGACTTCAATGCGAAGTTGGGCACAAGGAATAGCGATGAGCTGAGAGTGGGGCCATTTGGATACGGGCAGCGGAACCCTCGAGGACAGAGGCTGGCTGACTTCATGGAGAAGGAGGGACTCTTTATGATGAACTCCTTCTACGAGAAGCGGCCATCCAGGAAGTGGACGTGGATAAGTCCCGACGGTTCCACTAAAAATGAGATAGACTTCATCATGACGACCAAGAAGCACATATTCGATGATGTCTCTGTGATCAGCAAGGTGAAAACCGGTAGCGATCACCGTATTGTTAGAGGCACATTGAATATCAATGTTAAGCTCGAAAGGTCACGTCTGGTGAAGTCTACGCTCCGTCCAAATCCTGTCCAAATCCAAAACCCCGAAGGCTTTCAGCTGGAACTCCAAAATCGCTTCCAGTGCCTAGCCGACTGTAACACAGTGGACGAGCTAAACGACGGGTTGGTGGAAACTGTCCAAGCTGTTGGATCGAAATTCTTTAAGACCCAACGCCGAAAGAAGACTCAAAAGCTCTCAGAAAAAACTCTTGAGCTAATGGCCGACCGGAGCGAAATGAAGCTGCAGTCTTCAGTTGATATGTCAGCCTACGGTGAACTCAATAGACGAATCTGGAGTTCCTTGCGACACGACTTGCGTGCTCTTAGTACTTCACGTATTGAGGCCGCAA
Source organism: Ennomos quercinarius (assembly GCA_910589525.2). Lineage (NCBI taxonomy): Eukaryota > Metazoa > Arthropoda > Insecta > Lepidoptera > Geometridae > Ennomos > Ennomos quercinarius. Next base: position 18,278,704 of record OU342492.1, on the reverse strand, counting down.
TTGAGCGGAACCAAGGCTCTAAAGTGTTCGCAAAGGATTCGTCTATTGGGCAACACCAAATGACAAAACTGAAGACCGAAAATGGTAGCGTCATTTCATCCAAGCCTGAGATTCTGAGTGAGATCGAGAACTTCTATGGACAGTTATACACCTCGACACGTAAGCCCGCTACTAACACAGCTCAGGACATCAGAGCCAAGTTAGTCCGACACTATACCGAAGATATCCCGGACGTCAGCCTGTACGAGATTAGAATGGCCCTCAAACAGCTTAAAAACAACAAGGCACCAGGTGAAGATGGAATTACGACCGAACTTCTGAGAGCGGGTGGTAGACCGGTACTTTTAGTCCTCCAGAAGTTATTTAATTCTGTCATCCTTGAAGGTATAACGCCAGAGGCATGGCACAAGAGCGTGGTGGTGCTCTTCTTCAAAAAAGGCGATAACACCTTATTGAAGAACTATAGGCCCATCTCGCTCTTGAGTCATGTGTATAAGCTGTTTTCGAGAGTCATTACGAATCGTCTCGCACGCAGGTTTGATGAATTCCAGCCTCCCGAACAAGCCGGTTTCCGAAAAGGCTTTAGCACCATAGGCCACATCCATACGCTGCGCCAGATTATACAGAAGACCGAAGAGTATAATCGGCCGTTATGCCTAGCGTTTGTGGACTATGAGAAAGCCTTCGATTCAATCGAGACTTGGGCGGTGCTGCAGTCCTTGCAGCGATGCCAAATTGACTATAGGTATATCGAAGTTTTGAAGTGTTTGTACAGTAAGGCCACTATGTCAGTCCGACTACAGGACCAGAGTACGGAACAAATTCCATTGCAAAGAGGCGTGAGACAGGGAGACGTTATTTCTCCGAAACTGTTCACAAACGCATTGGAGGATGTTTTCAAGCTCTTGGAGTGGAAAAGATCTGGCATCAACATAAATGGCGAGTACATCACTAACCTTCGTTTTGCCGATGATATAGTCATAATGGCGGAATCGCTCGAGGACCTTAGCACCATGCTCAACGACCTCAGTAGAGTCTCCCAGCAGGTTGGTCTTAAGATGAATATGGACAAGACAAAGATCATGTCTAATGCTCATGTTCCACCTATACCGGTAATTGTTGGGAACGATACTCTCGAAGTTGTCGACAAGTATGTCTACCTAGGACAGATTGTCCAATTAGGTAGGTCCAACTTCGACAAAGAGGTGGCGCGAAGAATCCAACTCGGCTGGGCAGCGTTCGGGAAGCTTCGTCCTATCTTTTCGTCCAAAATACCGCAGAGCCTGAAAACGAAAGTTTTCAATCAGTGTGTGTTGCCAGTGATGACTTATGGAACTGAGACATGGTCTCTTACTGTTGGCCTCATTAGTAAGCTCAAAGTCGCGCAGCGAGCTATGGAGCGAGCTATGCTCGGTGTTTCCCTGCGAGATAAGCTCCGGAACGAGGAGATCCGCAGGAGAACTAAAGTGACCGATATAGCTCTTAGAGTTAGTAAGTTGAAGTGGCAATGGGCAGGCCACATCGCTCGTAGAACTGACAACCGATGGGGAAGAAAGGTTCTCGAGTGGCGACCACGAACCGGAAGACGCAGCGTAGGCCGGCCCCCCACTCGGTGGACCGACGACCTGGTGAAAGCCGCGGGGAGCCGATGGATGCAGGAGGCGAGCAGCCGCTCAAGGTGGCGTGCTCTGGGGGAGGCCTATGTTCAGCAGTGGACGTCTTCAGGCTGTTGATGATGATGATGATGACCTACCACCAATGGATGCAGGAGGCGAGCAGCCGCTCAAAGTGGCGCTCTGTCGGGGAGGTCTATGTTCAGCAGTAGGCATCTTCGGGCTGTTGATTATGATGATGAGACTTTTGATTTATTTTCAACACAGCTATCAAATTGTTGGCCTTCTGCAGTAAAATTTCGACTAGACAATATCTCGAAATATTGAATCTAGAAAATTCCTAAACAAATTACAGCGAAAATCTCATAACTGTCCAATACAGTGAGCGGTGAATATCCGTTTAAAATTCGTTTCCAAACAAAAACTAAATATTGCAAGTGAGCTTGCCAAATCGAAAACTAAGCTGCTCCGAGGAGTAATTTCAGACTCAGGGGCTGTTCGCATTCTGTTGGATAACATGCTGATACCGTTGTTGATAATGACAACTGTAAAAATTAGTTTATTCGTCCTTAATCGGGGATAATAACAAAATTGGACGATCCTAACATATATGATATAAAAACCGGCCAAGTTCGAGTCAGACTCGCGCACGAAGGGTTCCGTACCATTATCTATCCCTGCCATCTAGTGTTGAGCAGTACTATTTAGAGCAGCGCCATCTATTACTCATCCGGTAAACGAGGAAACAAATCACGTTTATTGTATGGGAGGCCCCTTAAATATTTATTTTATTATGTTTTTTAGTATTTGTTGTTATAGCGGCAATAGAAATACATCATCTGTGAAAATTTCAACTTTCTAACTATCACGGTTCATGAGATACAGCCTGGTAATCCGTTTCTGACAGTCCGTTTTATCTTTTGGGTACGGAACCTTAAAAAGGTTACGATTGCGAGTTTGTAAATTTATATGTACGCGCTAATCTTTAGAACTACCACTCTGATTTTAAATATTATTTCACTAATAGAAAGCTACACTATTCCTGAGTGATATAAGCTTTGTCTTGTTGTGATACAACTTTCCGTCTGCAGCTATGCTCACTTAAAATTAAGTAAACCGAAGGTAGCCGGGGCGGGTCAGCTAATTATTATTGGAGTAAAAGATTCAGGTAAACAAAGCTTATTTGGTAGCATTTTTTTATCATTTTATTTACCTACTTAGAATATATTTACATAAATTTTTTAGACCTAACTATAAACTATAGGAAAAACTATGCTGTGTACGAACTGACATTCGCCCCAAAATCTGCTATCAAATCGGTAATACTTCCGATTTTTTCTCATATCCAACATAGTGACAATATAATATAAAAATAAACATATACAATATTCGTCTGTCTGTCCGTCTGTCACCAGGCTGTATCTCATGAACTGTGATAGTCAGACAGTTGAAATTTTCAGAGATGATATATTTCTGTTGCCGCTATAACAACAATGCATAGTGACAACAAGCCGCGAGCTTTCTGTTACCGTAACTTCATTTTATCTGTGATGGCAGTGGTGGAACTTTTCTGTATGATACCTACTCATTTGCAAAACAGTATGGTTTTGTCATTCAATATGGGCTTTAAAACGTATTTCTGCGACCATTTGCTACTATATAAAATTACAGACGCATTATGAACAATTTTGATTGCAAATAGGCTATTTTTAGCACTTTTACAAGTTAAAACTAGATTATGTAAAGTACTTAAAATTATTATCATCATCATCAACAACAGCCTGAAGACTTCCACTGCTGAACATAGGCCTCCCCCAGAGAGCGCCACTTAGAGCGCCGGGTCGCCTCCTGCATCCATCGGCTCCCCGCGGCTTTCACCAGACCGTCGGTTCACCTAGTGGGGCCGGCCTACGCTGCGTCTTTCGGTTCGCACTTAAAATATTAAAATTAAATTATTATATTTACTAAGCAAAATTAGGTGAAGGTAACATTTCAAAGTGCTTATTGCTTATTTAATGCACTGGCAGCTACGCTTATGGGAGCTCCTGTCAGATGCAAGGTTACAACACACTAGCGAGACCTGGCGTGCGCCATGTAAATCGATCTACGGCAGCTTTCAAGAAAACCAAGCTGCACAGCATGGCCTAGCTATTGTAATAGTGTATTTCATTCATATAATGGTAAACAAATAAAAATATACGACAATTCCCAATACACCCATACATTCCATGAAATAGGACCCATTAACGCCAGGGCAGGTTTCAGTAGGTTATATAATGAGGGGGTATTATCAACCCCTCGCCCCACCCCCTCTCAATGCAGACGGATCAGTGGTGCACAATCCGGGCGATAGAATTTTATGAGACCCCCGGATGCAGAGCGGTAAGCAGTAGTCATAAATAGTTGACGGAGAACACAGTTCGCTGGATGTGGCAGGTGGCTGGTTATGTAACAAATGCTGTCGTGACCACCAAGTGAAGAAGTTAGCTTCAACCACATGTAGAAGGGGGTAATCTAATCCCCTCAGCGTCCTGTTAAATATTGAGTTTCCTACTTTTTATAAGGCTTATGGATGGGATCCCTTTTATGAAAAGTATTTAGACGCTTATTAATTTTTAAACTTATAGGTTTTTCAGTTATGGTGGAACGTTACACTAGCGCGGCAAATTCAATTTTTCTCGCATTCTTTTGCCAATAATAGCTAAATTAACGTGACTACATGAAAACTAATTTTGCGCAAATAAATCGAATGTATCAATAAATTACAATTAAAAGTATCACCTGCATTGGTTTAGCGACAAATGGCAATAGACTGCAAAACTAAGACGAAATTTGTTTATTGCCATTTGCCGCTAAACCAATGATATCTAGATACTTTTAATCGTAATTTGCTGATACATTCTATTCCTTTACGTTAAATCAGTTTTAATGTAATCACGTTTAGTAATTAAGCTATTATTGGCAAAAGCACGCAAGAAAATTTGAATTTGCCGCGCTAGTGAAACGTTCCACCTTAATTAAAAATCTGAAACGTAATAAGAATAGCAATGATAAATAAAGAAAAAGAGATTAATAGAGATTGATTTACATCAGACTAAACATGGAATAAGCAAGTTGAAATAGCAATGGACAGGCCAAATTACTTGTAGAACTGACAACCGATGGGGAAGAAAGGTTCTCGAGTGACGACCACGAACCGGAAGACGCAGCGTAGGCCGGCCTCCCACTCGGTGGACCGACCACCTCCTGCATTAATCGGCTGCAGGAGATGCAGGAGACAAGCAGCCGCTCAAAGTGGCGCTCTCTGGGGGAGGCCTATGTTCAGCAGTGGACGTCTTCAGGCTGTTGATGATGATAATGATGATGATGATGAGACTAAACATCTAATAGGACCTACAAGTAAATGAAACGTACGACTGATGATGATGATAATAATGATAATGAAGGTGATGGGCCATCCCTTTTGCTCACTTACAGAACTGGAAGTCCTTAACCAGTTACGGTAGAGTTAGTATCTTATAAGAAAAATTACTGTAGAATACGTTTAATCACTATTAACAAGCTTCCAAGAAAAGCCAGTCCGTGAGCAGGCTGCGAATTTTGACAATCGGGATTAGAACATATCGAACTACGCTCATGCCCCTTCCATCGAGCTCTACATCCCTGCCCTGCACATTAATGCACTCCGACTGTACGTAACTATTACAGTGAGTTGTGGATTTGTTTTGCCGGTCCGATAGTCGGAAAATATGAAAATGAGTTTCAAGTCTCACTGAAGGAGCGTCCGTTTTATGGGTTATAGTATGCTGTCCTACGTTTCTGCTTGCTATCTTTGCTAGTATAAGTAGTTTATGTCATAGTAATTATTATTGACATCGAAAACTATCAAGTTATCGCACAAGCATACATATCGTCAAATACTTTCACTGATTGTGGCTGCTGTTAGTGTGTGTCTCTTCGAGCATTTAACCAAATTTTTTTGGTTTGGTAACAGACTTCACACTTGTTCGAAGGTGTCTCTTGTTCTGAATTCGATTTTAGTATCATGCGTACAATAGTAATAGCATCGTCAAAAAATTACCAAATTATAGTGATTTTAATACATTAAAATAAGATTTAACAATTAAAGTGTTAATATACAATTTAGTAAATAAATAATAACAATTTAAAACGTATACGTACAGTCGTATGCTTGAAACATATTTCGCTCGGCAATAGCTTCTGTATTTTTTTTTTACAATTTATAGGCTATGCATTTGACCACTGTCTCACCTGATGGTAAGTGATGACGCGGCCTACGATGGTGCGTGCTTGCCTAGAAGATACCTGTTCACTCGTGACTTGAAGACTCCCAGGTTATAGTCAGCTGGAAACAAGGACACATATTTATAACTCTTTTCTATAAGACACATTTTTACATAGATTAAAGTATTGTCAGAGACAGAAGACAGAGATACATACAACAGTTTATACCTGCAGAACTGAAAGAAATCAAGACAAGTTCTCTACCTCCAATTTTTCGGACACTGCCCGCAAGTTTATAGTCTCAGTTTTTATTATTCTGTATAAACTATGTTATTTATATTTGTAGGATGCAATTGTTATGCAAAATCACGGGAAGAAAACAGTTTTTATTGGTTTAGACGAGTAGACACAGTAGATTTAACTCTTTGTGAAGTTAAATGAGCTCGGTCTTGCGTCCTAAAAAAATGGACGTATCATTAAAACCTAGGATGACTTAGTTGCTATACTGATTCATATCTTTGACACCAATATACATGGTTAGGAAATGAAACAAAGACTCGTAATAATTAAGAGCACTAGAAGAAAAAAATATTTGTCCTTGAGCAAAAGGGAAGCATGTATAAAATATGGTGTTTTAGGGAAGAAAGCTAAGTTCAGCAGGGACGTCTTCCAGTTGGTATTGATGCTAAAGATGATCTACTGTAGGTACGAATTGAGTAAGCTAACAATGAATAAATAACCGGCCAAGTGCGATTCAGACTCTAGCACGAAGGGTTCCGTACCATTATCTATAAAACCAAGCAAAAAAATCACGTTTGTTGAATGGGAGCGCCCTTAAATATTTATTTTATTCTGTTTTTAGTATTTGTTTTTATAACGGCAACAGAAATACATCATTTAAAAATATTTAATACATCATCAACTGTCACGGTTCATGAGATACAGCCTGGTGACAGACGGACAGTGGAACCTAAGTAATAGGGTCCATTTTACCCTTTGGGTACGGAACCCAAAAAATACGAAAGAAATACTAAGATAGTTATTAGAACGAGATTATATTGAGTTAAAATTTCCAAAATTGCCACTCATTTGGTGTGAACGCACTACCCTGTCTGCATTGAAAAAAATAATAATAACGCAACAAAACAATGCTCGCTGTATAAGGATAAGCTAAACTAAGCTCTACGCTGCAGCAAAATGGCAACACAATTCTCTCCATCCAACTCGTAACACGAAATTTTCTAGCTCAGAAATAAAGGACATTTCCTACATACGTGAGGTAGTTACGTACAGACAGACAGAGTTCAAATATAAAGAGTATTGAGTGAAGACGGCGGGGTGACGCGAGACGGACTAAAGGTGGCGGATTGCAGTCACCACCCCCGCTTGCTTGGAGTAAAACAGAGGAAAGACAGTTTTGTCTACCGGCCGTGCTAACCCTACAGCACTGGCCGTACCGGGGATGATCAGACTATAACTCCCTATCGGCCCCGCTGTCACCGAGATGAATTCATCGATCCGACTATAACGGGGCAGATGACACTTTTACTGTTTCATCGGCCCCGGTGAGCGCCATTGTTGAGGCTACCGGGGAGGATGACACCTTTTGTCTCATCGTCCCCGGTACCGGGGCAGCGCCACCGGGGACGATGAGACCAAGCCGGGGTTAAGGGGTGGTTGGTGTTTCCAGTTTTAAAGTTAATCTTACATTATTAGATACATAGATAAAACCTTTTGATTGTACGAACATCATCATACATATTACAACCGGAAGAAAGGCCTCCCCATGAAAGGCCACTTTGGACGCTTATAGTGGGGGGGGGGGGGACCAAGTGGTAAAAGGTGCAATGACATTCGTTATCATTAACAAAACTATAGTGCCTTCTAGACAACCATGCTCTGCCAACTACGTCATTACTCACCATCAACTTGGACAGCGCTCAAAATGTTAGTTTTTTTTAATCAACATTTTTTTTTAACGTCTAATGCTGTTGGTCTCGTTGGTCTCTACCGACCTTTACAGCATCACCGGGTGGGAGGGCAGGCACTTAAGGCGCCCAACCGTCAAAAGTGGGAGGCAACTAGCTCAAGGGCACCCCTGGGGTGCGAGCCTCGGCTACGAGATCGAGAAGGCTACGTCCACTGGAAGAGTGGACCCTATGGAAAGTCGCGACCGTTCTAGCTAACTTACGGGGGGGTACGTCGACCTCGCCGGCGGGGTCGGTGTCTGATCGTGTTACGCTGGTATCCTATACCGGTGCCGAAAGCGGTACCTGAACCAGAAGGGCTCGACTGATCCGGTGATCCTAGCGCAGCCGACACAACGGCTGCTATAAGATCATCCGGGTCGCTCAAGATCTGTCTTGGGCGGTGACGACGGGGTGTTTAACTAACGATAATCTTTCATTTGACCACGGTCTCACCTGATAGCAAGTGACGACGCGGTCGACGATGGAGCATGCTTGCGTAGAAGATACCGGTTCAATCTAGCCTTAAAAACTTCTAGATTAAATTTGTCAGGAAACAATGACGCTGGTAAGGTGTTCCATTCCTTTGTTGTCCAAATTACAAACGAGGAATCAAACCGCTTTGTACGCTTTGTTATTCGAGGAATTTCTACCATATACGTCTGCCGTGTTTCCGTGCGGCTAGTTGAACGATGATAAAATGATTAAAAGGCTTGTAAAAACCGATAGGTCGGCAACCTTACGCCGGTGTTCAAGGCTTTACAGTTTAGCCATAATTTTAGTATTAAAATTCTCATGAGTGTGATTCATTTTAAATTCGAGAAATTGACACTACTACGACCATATTCGTGAGCTTCAGGCGCAGGTTTTTTTCTAAATGTTAATACACATGTGGTTTTTTTTATTAAGAAGCCTATCTTCACCTTAATACTGGGTGCAGCGATTTCAAGACGGACGGACGGACAGCGGGGTGCAGGTAAAGGGGTCAAACGTCATCGATCGCACCCCATCCCTAAGGCGGGTGGTCCACTCCAACCCCCGGTAATCGCGCGCTCTTGTTTATTTTATATTGGACCGAGCTTTGACGGTAATGCTCATGTCGTATTGGATTGCGGATGGACGGTCCGACCGACTTTGACTAGTGTTTTATATCTTGTTAGGAAATGGTTATAAGTTTTCACCATCGGACGACAAGACGTACAGCTACACGCCATCTATTTATGGATGATATTCCTTCCATTCGTAAAAAACGGTTTGACTCGACATTCGTAACCTGAGCAGCCAAGGAATGGAATACTTTACCAGCGTCTTTGTTTCCGATAAGTACAATCTGGAGCTCTTCGATTCGCGAGTGAGTAGGTATCTTCTAGGCAAGCCGAAAGGAAGCCGATGGAAAGTGACGACGCGGTCTACGCTGGCATGTACCAGCGTAGACCGCGTCGTCACTTTCCATCTGGTGATATTGCGGTCAAATTCTTATATAACTTTATATAAAAAAAAGTTTTGAAGGATTTAACGCATTGCAGTAGGTATGTCATAAAGGGATAAGTTCCAACATAGGAGCTGCCTTACTTTAGTGCAGACGGGCATTAGTAAGACGGGAGTTTTCAAGTCAATACTGAACAGGTATCTTCTAGGCCAGCATGCACCACCGTAGGCCGCGTCATCACTTACCATCAGGTGAGACAGTGGTCAAATGCTATGCCTATAAATTATAAACACAAAAAAAATGGTGGTATGAAGCTCAAAATAAAAACCTAATTTTAGTAGCTATGAACATCAGCTACAATACAGTTTTTTTTTGTTTTTTTTTATCTAGTATTTTATTCTTGAGATCTTTAAATAGCCACTACTCGTAGAGTTAATACTTTTTCAAGTTTTGAAGAGAACCAAAGAGCACTTTGACACAATACCAACAAGACACTGATACTTTACCCTGCTCTCTTGGCAGACCTGGCGGTTAGCATACCTTCCAAAATACCTCGCAAATAAGTACCCCTAATTTCCTAGGATTTCCCTCGGAGCTTGGTGAGCACTTGACTTAACGCCTTACTTAAGCAATGCAAGTTTAAAGGCGGTCACTTTGACGACACACGTCGGTCCCAGGGGCGACGGAAAACTGCAGGGTTGGTTCCCATTAGAATTGGTTATGGTTTATGTATGAGACTAAAGTTTCGGATGGCTGTTTATTGTTTAGACGCTTACTATCAAAGCATTGACTTGCTTTTATAAAGCGAAAACTATGAAATTTAAGAGATGTTTTTTTTTTTCAATAGTAAGTAGATTCTGCGTTACCTTTCTACTTAGCAAAAATCTACATTGTTATTCAATTACTATTATTACAATATTGTTCGAAGTTTGAAAATAAAAAAAATATATATTCATGAACTAAAATTAAAGTAAAAAAAGTTCGACGAGGATGGGATTCGAACCCACGCGTGCAGAGCACATTGGATTAGCAGTCCAACGCCTTAACCTCTCGGCCACCTCGTCATGTCTGTGCGCATCAAAAATACCTCACTTTTTCCATGTTTGGCTTTACAACAGAAAATAAAAGAGTATCATATGCTATTACTATTTTTATTTAGTTTAACTTCATGCTTATCAGCTGCTCAAACATGTAACATACCTTTTACTATCGTCGTGCCATAGTGTAATGTGTTTTCTAATAAAGAAACGTTTTATTTTTCATAAATAGAGTTAAATCGACTGACTTAAATATAATTAGAAAGCATTTCACCGATAATTATTAGAATTTAAATTTATTTAAGTATTCATTTATTTTGTAGTTTAAATTTTCTTTACGTTGTAATTATAGCGCCATATTATTTGACCTTGGCCAGTGAGTTGAAATGAATAGAGTAGTTATTAGCCGAACTACACTACGGTATAAACTAACTAGAAGCCGCCTATACATACCTATGTGAAGAATATGGAAGACTATATACGCTACATCTGTTGTTAGAAAGAGACAAATATGCAATGTTTGCTATTCGTTGACTAGGCAGAGATGAAAAAAAATACCGTTTTTTATTTCAATATAAAATACAGTACTTTACGCGTGAAATGAAACACTTTTTCGACGCCTGTGTGGTTTGTGCAGTGCCTAAATATACAGGAAAGCATTTTTTCACGATTAGCGGAGACGCATTGCCGGACACTCGCAGCGCAAGATTGGTAGCAATCACGGCAATTACCTTGAATGCGTCTGGCCAATAATGGTGTGGGCACAACTCATCTATAGGTAAAATATCATTGACCTTGGCACAGACTTTGGTCTAATTGAGCGGTGGATAGTCGTCAATTGCTTCAAAATACCAAGCTTTGGTCAATCTAATAAAATGTTTAAAGTGGTGTACGTACTATTTGTCCAAGAACAACAAAACGACAAGACAATTAAATATGGCATCTTCCAACCCACCTGCCAAATCATGGTAGTTTACTTCCCTTGCCACTATCATCTTGAAGACGTTTTCTGCTGAACATAGGCCTCTCTATAGAGCGCCACTTCGAGTGGCTGCTTGCTTCTTGCATCCATCGGCTCCCCATAGTTTTGACCAGGTCGTCAGTCAGACTAGTTATTAATCACACTACGCTGCGTCTTCCGGTTCGTGATGCCATCCCATCTTCTTTAAAAAGGCCTAAGATGTATCACTGAGATAATGATGAAGATGACGATGATGATGATGACTTTAGGTTTAACACCATCTTTTTTAATTACAAGTAATTTCAGGTCCCAACTACTCTATTTAAAACCGTGACGTATGTAACCCTGTAGCCGCTCGCATCACCTGCATGCCTCACGCGTACATACGAACAGTCTTACCTCTTTATACAGCTTCAATACCACCTCTGCATATTTCAACCATGCAGCGGTCACAGCTCTCTTCGTAAACGCTATCTACGCTCCAACTTACCAACAAAACTTTACCGTTAGCTTTAAAACTATACAAGGCATTTTGAATCTTATGTGTTCGGGATATAAAAGTGTTGGAATAATTTCTGGAGGGTTCTTAGTATGTTGGTAAAGATGCAAAGGACTGGTCAGTCGCGCTTGAGATATTAGTAGGTTCTGCCGCACAGATAGGTGCATTTACGGGGACGCCTAGAGTCACTACGTGAGATATTTTCGTTTTGATAGCCTTTGAGGGCTTTGCCAATGCTGAATGGAGCCGATACGTTTGGGATTTACGTGATTTTTGAGTGCATTAGGCATTAGGAATTATGGAGCGTGTGGGTAACTGGATTTTGGAAATTACGGTAGCCTTGTAAGTTATTTTTTGGGGGGGTTAAACTTAGGTACCTACCTATTAATATATGTATATTTTCTCGCCAAGCAAGCTAAACACATTTTTTTTTAAAGTAACTCAACATATCTAACTGTAATGACTTATTCTACTGAGATAAAACTATTTTGAATAAAGCGCAGAAGAACTAAGTAAGTACTTATTTTAATATTTCTGACTGGTTTAAGTCCTTACGCTTGTTAAATTGAGGTGTCAATCAAAAAAATAATATGATAACATTTCACAAAAATTTCGATGAAAAATCTCTTTAGTTTTACCATAAAGCAATATTTTTCATCCTCAAAAAGTGAGCTATCAACAAAACTAGCAGACAGGGTTATTACAAGTCAGCAGTTTCAGACAACGTGCGGTTCCAGACAACATGTCAAGCATCAAGCATTGTTCTTAAACAAGGACATGATGAGCTGGTGCGAATAATTTCGCGTCAAATTGGTTTTTTGCTAGTAGTTTGCTACACTAATTAAGGATAAAATATATGTAGCGCTCATAGCGAAGCACGACTAGCCGTTTCTAACCTATCGGTAAAGTTAAGCAACGTTCGCTGCGGACACTACTCTGATGGGTGACCGCTACAGCAAAAAGTGGTATTTACAACTGAACGCTACCGTGCTGCGGAGGGCACGTTAAGCCGTCGATCCCGGATGTTGTCGCAAGACAATAGACGTTGAGCCAAGTCAGAAGCCTTTGGGCAGCCTAAAATTCTGACACCAAGACTGACCACTTGCCTACACGAGAAGAAGAAGAAGAAGAAGGGGTAAAATAGCTCAGACTAAGATTTCTACACAATTTCAGGGATGTGTGACGGGTACCTAGTAGTTTCACGTTGGGCAAAGGCTGCCTGAAGGCTTCTGACGTGGGTTGTACAAAAACTGAATTACGGTAGCGCTCAGTTAAAAATACCACTTTTTGTAGCGGTAACCCATCCAAGTGACAAAAATCGAATTTTCGAGCTTAGCTATGAACACTACCATCAGTCCATGATTCAGGTAAGGGTGTTATCAAACGTAAGCCAATTTAATCATCAAATATCTTAATTACAGTTTAAACATTAAAAATGTGAGTATGGTCAAACACAAAATCAAAAAAGTAAACCCAGCGCCTTGGTCATTGTCCATAGAAAGCGTAGACTCCAAGAGAGTCTAATTACAGCTCTTGTGCAGCTCTGGCAGAAACAGCTGGTTTGTACAGACGTCACGCGTCGGCGACGACACCAGCTCATGCTGAAAATGAGCTGTTTATCATTCTCCGTATTACTGTTATACAGAATGCCCCTTCATATTTAAAAAAAAGTATATTTAAAAAATAACTTAAGTATTCTATAGTTTTTAATATCAAGAGGTTGTGCTTGGTACATATTTTCACCTGATACTATGTGATATAGTTACGGCCGAAGGTTGCGTTACGCCTGCTATGGAGACTGGCTCTTAGCTCTTAACTCTTATTAGGCTGCTGCATTACTCTGTCAAGTGCTAAGCCACAGATCTTAGCTAGGCAACCATCAGAAAATGCTCTACACCGTTGCTATGCTTTCATCACGATGTTTTATTTCACTATAAGCATGATTCAAACCCACGACAGATGGATCAAATTCAAAGTCAGAAAGAAACTAACCAAACTAAAACTATAAAATTAAAAACAATATAATACAAAACTAATCTAACAAACTACTACCAGTAGGAAAAGTGCCTGAAATGCTGGCAGCATTGCCACGTTGAATGGCAATCCTCAACCTTCGGCCCAAATATAATAGGCCAGCATTTTGGTCACGTGTTGCTTCGACCAGACGTTTGGATAGGTTAATGTTGGTGTACAAATATTTGTGGTCGCAAGGCACCTCACTACCAACTGAACTACATCGCTTCAGTATGCCTTCAAAAATACAATAATAAGTAATCTTATTTTAAGTACCTATCTTTATAGTCCTACCAACACCTGTAATGAGACGAATTATCAATACTATAATAACATATAATAAAAATGTTCACTCTTTTAAACAACCTGTATCACCCTTCTTACACAGACACAAAGTTTCCACTAGGCTTGCCAGGCGCAAAAATTAAAATAAACAATGGCAACACTCGGCCCACACCCGGGGGCGGGGCGTAATAAAGCTTTTGTCCTAAGATTAGCTTGTAAGAAAGCCTTAATGCGGCCCTGTGTGGCTGTGAAATTAGTGACTACCAGCAAATGAGGGTTTTGTTTTTGAAACAACTATTCTTTGCCTGTCTTCACAAAGAGAGTATTCGTGAGATTTTTAGTTTCATGTTGAGCTTTGAATGACGATGTCACGTGATATATTTTTTTCTTCCATTTTCGTTAGAAAGTAACGTCGTTATTCCTCCATCTGCCTTCTTTCACAGGACATAAAGGCGCACAAAAACACGGCATAATATATGGTTCAAGTTCCATCAACCCGTACTAAGCGTTTTGCTATGCACTTTATAGTGCGAACAGCCAATGAGTGGAACACCTTGCCGGCGTCCTTGTTTCCAGCTAACTATGATCTGGGTGTCTTCTAGTCGAGAGTGAACAGGTATCTTTTAGGTAAGCATGCACTATCGTATACTGCGTCATCACTTTTCATCAGGTAAGACAGTGGTCAAATGGTTTGCCTATATGCTATTTTAAAAAAAGTATTATCACAGGTTAAGCACGCATCAGTGGCACATCTAGTGTTACAGATGCCATAGTCTACGGTGACCTCTTCCCATCAGGAGGGCTGTATACTTGGTTGCTACCTATAGCATAAAAAAAATTGTACGGTAGTGTATTGTAATTTTGGATACGGTCATTTCCGTGTGGCCGAACATATTTTGGTTGGGATCAATCATGGGCCAGTAACTTGCAAAAATCAATCCACAATCGAAATAATCGAACTGAATTTACCGAAAAATAAACGAGCATCGGACTTCAAAGTTGCAACCGCCATGACCGACGCAAAGTGACGCGCGTTGATACTGCACCGGAAATTAGCGTCAGCTGGCGTGTCCACGCGCTTTTTTCCATTTATGTCACAGTGACAACACAGTGCGTCGACACCACAAAGGATGTGACGTCAATGTCAGCTGACAACGGGACGTATTAATTTTCGTTCGGTTTCATTGTAATGTTTTAAGGATTAATTTTATTTGGACGTGCATAAAAAGAGTGACTGGTCTTAATTTTTATGTAGAGTTTTTGAGAAGCTTTATTGAAATGTATTAACAACTGAATATTTAACAGTTTTGGTATAATAGTCCAACAAAAAATCTCATGTTATTTATGTTTACTACTAGAATTATCTACCTTTTTATCATAGGATTACGTTTGACCACATGTCGCTTGATGTCAAGTAATAACCTTAAACAACAAGGAGTTATAACTAATCACTATACAACCAATCTACTGCTGTTCAATTTTCCCTAAGAGTCCATCATCAGGTTTTTCATAAAGCCTTCACTACATTTTTTTGGAAAAAATCATATTATATCTGTTCTTACATCTCAGATTTAGGACTTTTTTCGGAAAAAAATAATAAATGCTAAGTCCTAATCTACCATATTCATATCTACCATATCTCCGATAAAACGTAAAAATCTTGGGTGTAAGATTATTTGCAGTACGAGTCCATAGATGTCGTATTACACATCATTTTCAACGAGTTCCTTTTACATACATATTTATGCACAGTTCAGAATCACAAAAAGCAAGTATCTCAAAAAACTGAGAACATGATGTGTCATCCATCAATCCTCAGTTTGCCAGCATTGTGAATTATGACCTGCAACATTGTGAGAGAAAGCCCATTTGCCAGCAGTGGGAACATATTAGACTGGTGATGATGAGGAACTGAAAACACTCAAGCGAGTTTATCACAACATATCAACAACCAGAAGATGTCCACTCCTGACTGCAGGGCTTCCCCACAAAACGTCACTTTGAACACTTCTCATACGGGTTTGCCATAATCACCAGCAAACTTCCAATCGCTTAATGAACGCAGCAGAAGATATTAATGTACCGAGGAGAATGCTGCTCCCATTCTCTGCTCCCTCTCCCTTCACGGGGAGAGATGGAGTGGCCTTATTGTGACACCGCCCAGACCACACTGTTAACGTTAACGTTTATTGCATCGCATAAATTACAACAGTATTAAAGCCAACTTACACAATACTAAAAAATTGGGATATGTTTCTGCTGATGCCTAACTTTTGTAACCTATCAGCCTACAATGCCTACACCACAGCCTACACAGCGATAAGCAATTAGACATTCCGAATCCCCATTACTCACGGAAAGCACCCCACGAACCCCGGAACTACTTAAAAAAGTACAGAAGACTCAACAGCTACACATTTCGTCGTGGAGGCTAACGATTCCGAAGTGAGCTGTCCCATAAATCTCGTCCGCCCTGATTGATACATGGCTGTGGGTTGACGCCCATTCAGTAATTTAGTGCCAGCCGCCCGCCCACCACCAGATAGCGGGACTTTTGTTTTGCATTAATACCTCGACTTGAGGAAAGAAAGCTTTTTTGAGATTTTTAGGACTGGCTGTTTAATTCCATTCTAACTTTGGATAGATGTAACTCATTTTTAATTGTTAATAATAATTTAAAGACATCGTTTTGGTTACGTTACATTCCGTGGTAACGTTAGCTGCGTAACGTCAACGCAATATCAACATCTTTGTTGTATATTTTACTGGCCTGTTAGCTCATTAGCCTTCTGAACTATAGGTTGTGGGTTCGATTCCCATCCAGGACAAACATTTGTGTGATGAACATTGATGTATGTCTTGTCGCGGGAATCCGGATTATGAGCTGAGCTGCCTAACCACCACACCGCAGAGGCTGTCTGAATTCAAAGTCTGTAAGGTTGAACAACAAAATGACAAAGTTTAATTTGGTATAGAGGATTTGTATTTTCATTTATTTATTTGGTAGATACTTATTTAAGACCAACTAACATTACAGTGAATAATTTTTTTCAAGGTATCAATGGTAGGTACATAACTTTTCAACGACCTCGTTTCTAGAATATTTATAAAAACGTATCAAACGATATTTCAATCATTGCTTCATTTCTGTCAGTTCCATAACTCCCTGAAAACATTAGCTGTCGATTGAAGTAATAACCACAGTATAAACATATACAGTGAGGCACTTTTTTTATAATTGCTGTAAGCAATAACGAAACGCGATAACTTTTCATCACAGGTAGCTTAGATTGGAAAAAATCATTAACATTTTTATTTTCTAAGAGAACAAAGCTGCAAAAAAAAGGCTTGGTCTCATCCTCCCCGGTGGCGCTGCCCCGGTACCGGGGACGATGAGACAAAAGGTGTCATCCTCCCCGGTGGCCTCAACAATGGCGCTCACCGGGGCCGATGAAACAGTAAAAGTGTCATCTGCCCCGTTATAGTCGGATCGATGAATTCATCTCGGTGACAGCGGGGCCGATGAGAATTAAAGTCTCATCATCCCCGGTACGGCCAGTGCTGGTGCTTTTAACAGGGAGGATTACACAAATCTAGTTTCATCAAGCCCAGCATGGAAGGTAGGGTGCTATAATAAAGATTTTGCCTAATAATGTATAAATGAAACTAGTCTGTTTATAATGAATATAAATGTAATAGAGCAATAAAAATATACTAAGGTTAAAATTAAAATAACGATGATTTAGTAGATAAAACCAGACATTGTAGTTCACAGAACAAAACTATAACTAAATAGCTTCTAGTAAAATAAACGTATTATTTACCTCTAACTTTTGTAATTCAAACTCAAACTCAAATTCTTTATTGCAAATAGGCTATTTTCAGCACTTTTACAAGTCAAAACTAGATAACGTATTTATAAATAATAAAAATTAAATTATTGTACATATTAAGCAAGCAATTACAAATAATTATTACCTTACCTTTTTTTGTACATTACTACATTGACCCATCTTTATTTAACATTATTTACATTCAATAACACAGCCAGTTGTTTTTGTGGTAGCTGTTAGTAGGCTAAACTCATATATATATATATATAGCTTACGATTCTTAAAATATAACCATTTTTTTCATCTTTTTCCATTTAAATATTACTCACCTATATAATAGTGAAGTGTTAAAAACAAATGCAAACTGAACTTTTATGACTGTGTATTGTTAAGCACCTGGGTACTTATTCCCTTTTTTAAAGCCGCACTGACAAACAAGTTTTTATGGAACAACGAAAGAATAACAAGAGAAACAAAGAACCACCATACTTAGATTCACTTATTACATAACTGTATGGTATAATTGTTTAATCCGATAATAAATTTTGTACAGTGCGGGTATAAATATAAACACCCGAAGAGATTTGATATGTAGACCACAAACTATAAATTCCGTTATTATTTTTAGCAGAGCATAGCAAATATCATACAGAAAATCTATTTTCTACTTACTTTTCAAAGTTAATACGAGTTTTTACTACTAACAGCTACCACAAAAAACAACTATCTGTGTTATTGAATGTAAACAATGTTGAATAAAGAAGGGTCAATGTAGATAGGTACATAATAATTATTTGTAATTATAAAAATAAGAGGTAACTAACACGTTTATTTTAATAAAAGCTCTTTAGTTAGCGTTTTGTTCTGTGTCTTACGTCTCTCTACTAAATCATTGTTATTTTAATTTTAACCATAGTATATTTATATTGCTCTATTACATTTATATTCATTATAAACAGACTCGTTTCATTTATACATTATTAGGCAAATTCTTTATCATAGCACCCTACCTTCTATGCTGGGCTTAATGAAACTAGAATTGTGTAATCCTCCCCGTTATACGTAAAAGCACCAGCACTGGCCGTACCGGGGATGATCAGACTATAACTCCCTATCGGCCCCGCTGTCACCGAGATGAATTCATCGATCCGACTATAACGGGGCAGATGACACTTTTTTTGTTTCATCGGCCCCGGTGAGTGGCATTTTTGAGGCTACCGGGGAGGATGACACATTTTGTCTCATCGTCCCCGGTACCGGGGCAGTGCCACCGGAGAGGATGACACCAAGCCAAAAAAAAGAGTGCCTGACAACGATTGAACAATTCTTGGTTCTCTATTCTTAAAATACTTGATTTAAGTAATTGTTCTAAGCACCTGAAGACCTAATAGTTACAGTAAAAATTGAATTGTAGGGATTCACTTTATAGGTCTTTAACTATTCGTTGAATAGACTTTTGACTATTCAACGAACATACTTTTTGACTATTCAACGGATAGCCTTTTTGACTATTCCGCTGATAGTCAAAGCTTTAGGTATTCAACTGAATCACGCTACGAGGTGATGGTATACGTCGCAGTAGCCTTACTGTTGCCCTACACTGTGTACATGTAACGTCAACGCGCGCATTGCGTAAACACGCCACTACACACACCTGTGCTGTATTTACGAGGTGCGCGCGTGTGAGAGCAGCGATTTATGACCTTTATGTCTGAGCTTTATGTACGGCATTGTTTTTACTGTGGCTCGTGATCGAAAGGGTTGATAAGCTTGGTATGGTAATAATATAGGAAAGATTATTTTACGATGCTCTGTTTTTTTAAACCTTAGATGGGCTAACAATTGATCAGGCAATTGATGGTAAGTGATGACGTGGTCAACGATGAAACATGTTTGCCTAGAAGACAATGGTCCATTCAATCTTCTAAACTCGCATTTTAGCATTAAAAAAAACTCTCAGATTATATTAATGGGGAAACAATGACGTAAGGGGTTCCATCCTTTTGCTGTCAGATATATAAATGTGAAAGCACAAGTACAAAAAGCGAAGCACAGTAAGCACTCAGTTGAAATTACCACTTTCAGTGGCCACCCATCCAAGTAATAACTAGCGAAAGCTGCTTTTAACTTTACCGATCGGCTTAGCACGGGTAGTCAAGTTTCATTACGTAACGCAATTGAAGCAATACTTTTAATCTTTTTTGTAGTACTTAATAAATTACCTACTCTTAACAAATTTTTATCATTGGTTAGATAATTGATTGACTCAGGCGTGACTTCGCGGATGTTCATCTTAAATACAAAATGAAAAAGTATATGTGTAATTCCGCTAAAAATAACATATAAGATTATCTATATTGAGAAAGCTGCAAATGATTGTTGTAGGCAAATGTATTACAAAAATGATAAGAAAAGTTTATAATGTATAATATTGGTTATTGGTCATTGGTTAGAGTTTGTTAGCATTTTTAACCATTGGTTACCTTAACTACGGATCAAAAAACCCACCCTTAGTTTTGTTAAAAACTATCTAAAATGTTAAAATGTGTTATAAATAATAATATCTAGAATATCATTATATTCCAGATATTATTATTTATATACTTATTATTTACAGTGTTTTCAGTATCCATCAAGTTCCAAAATCAAAAATCAAACATTCTCTCTACCAACCTGAGAAAAATTAATAAAAATGCAAATTCCCGTTTTAATTCTGGCAAGTGTCACGATTAGCCGCCTTGAGGGTACAGTCGCAGAGATAAAGCACAGTGAGGTACAGTCAGGAGATAAGCGGCTTTCATTACTACGGTGTCGCAGGCAGGATGAATGGTGACAACAACAAATCTAGCCGCTGAGTTATTTGTTGCTTAGAGGTTATGTCACTGACTGTACTGCTGTAAACCTGGAACTGGACAGGGTTGTGTAAGAGAGGTAGGTATTCTGAAACATTTTATCATGGGTATCTTTACAAATACTGCATAACAGCAGAATAGTTACTGTGTACCACATGTAGTGTTTTCTTCTGTTTGTTTTATCTATTCTTAATTTAAATTCAATAGAAAGAAACAAAACACTACCCATAATAAATATTTCTCTCTTTATACACAATTTTTGTTAGTAAGGGGTTGCGTAGATACTGTTATATGAGGATTTAGGACCCAGGCCCGCTTCAAATGCATAAAGATAATGAAATTAGCATTTCGTATTATATACTTTTAATCAATATTACCTACAAGTATCTGAAATAGTTTCGGAGGTCTGCGGTTTAGTTCATCAGCGGGAAGACGTCCACTGCTGAACATAAGCCCTCCCATAGAGCAGAGCGTCACTTTGAGCGGCTACTTAACTGGTAATAAGGTTTTTGGTAAATAAATAGTTTTTTTTATAACATTGACAGACAAACAAGCTGACGGCCCACCTGATGGGATAAGCAGTTACCGTCGCTTATGGACACCTGTAGCACCAGGGGCGCTACCGATGCGTTGCCTACCTTTTAAGACTCTATTTACCCGACGCTTGAAGTGCCTATATGAATTGAAAATATAATCAGTCAGTGTGTAAGCTACACCAGCTTAATGAGTGACTACCACAATGCAGCATTTAACTTTAGAAGCCCAGTTTAATGAAAAAAAAAATATTTTAATGTACATGATATTTATTTTTGGATATCCGCACAAAATCGATATTGGAATCCCGTAGTATCGGCGTCAATCGATATAATTCAACTTCACTCAAGACTCAGTGTGGGCAAACATATCTGCATTTTATAACTTGTATTTTACGATCTACTGGTTTACTCCAGTAGATCACGCGCAGCTGATGTAGAACGTAACGTAACTCGTCAGTGGTAAATTTAAAATCATATTTAAAACATATATTATATATTAAACTCTTTATTTTACATAATTAATATGTTTACAAACAATACATCGATTACAAGAAGAAGAAAAGATTTACAAGAAATAGGTGACCTTTCGTTAAAAGGGATCTCTTCCAGTGTACCTACTTTAGGGATGATTGAATTATTGCCGTCTGACCCAACGGACGTCCTTAAAGCGGTGGGAGATAATACTTATGGCTATCCGCCTTAGCAGTGGTCATCGACCATGGTTATTAACATCTGCCCCCATCATCTATTACGTGTGGCAGACGGTACCTAACGATACTAAAATATTGTGACGCAAAAGTTAATTTTTAACAGGCTTCGTACAGACGGTTTACGCGTTACGTCTTGACGGTGCGTTTGTTTTGACGCGCGTTCGATATACGGCGCTCGTCAAGTAAACGTTCCGTGATGAATGGCCGGCGGCGTCAATACACGTACGCTATCCTGTGATTTAGATACAGTTTTAATTTTATTCTACGTTGTAATTATGTTTATTCCTGGGATATTTGTCTGTGGAATAATAAATAATACACATGATTGAGCCGTTAAATTTGAATTACTACCCCGTACAACGCTTTCATTTTTTCCCAGTAGGTAGGTACATTTATAACTGAGTATCAAATTACTAGGTCTTCTTATTTTGGATAAGTCTAAAATTAGCGAAGCAAATCAAAGTAAGTCTGGTAAAATGACAAGAGAAGAGAAAGAGATTGGTTTCAAATTGTATTTTACCAAACAACTTTTTCAACTAAACTAGCAGAATTTCGCAACTCTGACTTCTCTAACAACACTTTTCGCGGACTAAAAAAAATCATAATTAATATAAAAACTTCTAATAATCTCAACGAAATAGTTGACACGACAAAATGTATACACGACACATGTGGATAATACGATAATTAAAGTATCTAAAAACTATCTCCAGATAGGATATTTCAATTCAAAAATATGTATATAACCTTTAGTAGATAAGTAGGTATTCTCAAACCAATAACAAAATAAAAAAATCTTTGGTTTAAACTTTTAAACGAGCGTATGGGAGGGAAACCAAGAGAATGTTTACGACGAGTCGGTCGCGTACGTCACGTGACAATGCGCCCGTGTGGAGCTGCCCTAAGAGTGTTTGTACGCGAAGCACACGTTAGGCTTGTAAATAATCATGCAGGTGTTTTTACGGATGAAAAGGGTGCTTTTGTTTTCATGATCGGTTTAGCCTAGCAGTTATTTTATCTAATTAATGTGCAGTTAAAATTTTATTGAAGAGCTTTGAAATATGTTGGTCTGAAATTGACGTAAATAATTGATAATCGAAGCTACGGATTGGAGTTGTCTAGTCTGGCATACCGTAAGAACCGTTTCGTTTAACATACCTCATTTTTAATTATGTTCAAATTTATATTTTTTTTTTTTCATAATAGATACTTTTTATATTAATCTGTTCTTATATAATTCATTAAAATAATGGTTGAATTTATAATTTTTTTGTTATAATGTTAATGTTAAGATTTTTTTTTACATATACGTCTGCTTCATGAAGATATTTTTGGGAACTTACTTTTTTAATCGTTACTTTAGCAGTTTGTGGCAGTTTAGTCTACTTAAATATAATCATAACTTTTTTATTTTCGTGTTATTTTTAGGCCACAACCTACACTTTTGATTTAAAGAAATGAACTTTAGAAAGAGCTCTTTAAAACCAAACTATAATCCAACGATTAGGTATGAAACTCTCAAAGCAATACCTAAACTCCTACCTTCTAGTTAGCGTGAACCACATTAACTTTCCTCTTCTAAGTATTTTCCCACTTCTAAGCTAAGTACCCTGTAGTCCTGTACATTGTTCTAAGTATCTAATACCTTCACAAAACAGGTAAAGCTCAGTGCTTCCGTGCGCATAATATCAGAGATCGGAAGCTTGTGGAACACACGCCTATAAATACTTAGCTAAATACCTGGACTCTGTTTAAGGGGAGGATAGAGCAATCACTAGAAAATTTTCAACCTTTATTGTCCCTTTTTAGAGCAAAGATCCCCTATTTTTTTCTCTGTGTCGCCACCTCTTTCAAAGCTGGCCATGACAAATATTGCTATTTATTTGTAAAAAAATGAACAAATAATTTCGGTTTTGTTATTTTTATATCTATCTCATCTGACCGTTATGACGATGCGGTGAAACATGATTTACTAAAAATTAAGTTATTCATTATGGTAATCTTATTTTGTAATTGTGAAACACTGTCAGTTTCTTTGTTTGTGTAGTTTTTACACGAAACCAGTTGAATCTATTTGGATAAAATTTTACGTACAGATTGCTTACACTACTCACACTAGCCAAGTACTATTTACTCCAGAAACATAGGCGGTTTCAGAAAAAAAGTAAATTGCAGGAGAAAACAAGGCTACTTTAAATCAATTGTAGATTAAAGATCTATCATTTTCTTAAATTTCTCCATTATGGTAGACTAAAGCTATACTGTTTTAAACTTTCACGGTTGTTCACTACGTTTGTAATATTACTTACGGTTAAGTGCCGTGATAATAACTTGATACCCGTCTGCGTACGCATTAAATCACGACCAGATAAACACGGTAAAGATCTCGTAAGTAATATTATAAACGTAAAGCTATACTGTTTTCATAAACTTGAGTCGCCCATGACCTATTTTCAGTTTTATATGCACTTCAAATCACCTATAATGAAAACTCTCCGCCCCTTAACTATGCGGTGACCACAGGCCCCGCAAAAACTGCAAGTGCGCCTCTTTACGAGCCCCGCACACTGGCATTGCTACAGGTTTACAGGTTTAGCGGACAAAGCTAAACAGGTATTAAATTCAGCGCTACTTGGGTGCTCTTTAGCGTTGAATATGGGGTTTTTAATGATGCCTTTGTCTGGATAACTTTTGTGATGTGGTATCTTGACTGGCCTGTTAGCTCAGTTGGTAGTAGCTCTGCCTTCTGAACTATAGGTTGTAGGTTCGATTCCTACCCAGGACAAACATTTGTGTGATGAACATCGTTGTTTGTTCTGTGTCTGGTTGTTATATTGTATTCTATGTATGTATTTACAAACAAAAAGTATCTAAGTATTGTATCAGTTATCTGGTTCCCATAGTACAAGCTATGCTTAGTTTGGGGCTAGATGGCGCTGCGTGACATGTCCCACACATTTAAAAAAAAAGAAAAAAAAAAATCTTCAAAAATTTAAATTAATTGTAATGGTTTTCCATTCTAGCTCGTGTGAAATTAATGTAAAGCACATTTTGAAAATGAATTTTAAAACTTTTAGTTATAATTTTTCAAGTAGTTGGCTAAGGACAAGACTTTGTTAATGGGGCTATTACTGTTGGTATCTTAAATCATCTAGTCATAAATAACTGGCCAAGTGCGAGTCAGACTTGCGCACGAAGGGTTCCGTACCATTATCTATAAAAACGGCAAAAAATCACGTTGATTGGATGGGATCCCCCTTAAATATTTATTTCATTCTGTTGTTTCATATTTGTTGTTATAGCAGCAACAGAAATACATCATCTGTGAAAATTTAGACTGTCTAACTATCACGGTTTATGAGATACAGGCTGGTGATAGACGGATGGACAGACAGACAGACAGACAGACAGACAGACAGACAGCGGAGCCTTAGTAATAGGGTCCGTTTTACCTTTTGGGTACGGAACCCTAAAAATAGGAGAAAACTAGCTCCAGATAATGATAATAACTGAGACTCATGATGGACCGTCGTTGCTTTGAGAAGAAGATCATGAAGACTAAATTCAATTAAAGATAGGATCGTATGAAGAAATCGTGACCGATCATCATCATCATCATCATCAAAAGCCTGAAGACGTCTACTGCTGAACATAGGCCTCCCCCACAGAGCATTACTTTGAGCGGCTGCTAGCTTCATGCATCCATCGGCTCTCCGCGGTTTTCACCGAGTGGGGGCCTACGCTGCGTCTTCCAGAACCTTTCTTCCCCATCGGTTATCAGTTCTACGAGCGATGTGGCCTGCCCATTACCATTTCAACTTGTAATTCTAAGAGCTATATCGGTCACTTCAGTTCTCCTGCGGATCTCGTCGTTTCAGATCGAGACCAATCCGACCAATCGAGGAGTTGGTATCTGAATAAATGAATAAAATATTATGTTGCGCGTGGTATCCTTCTGTCAACCAACTTTTTTTTTTATATATATACATTTTGGCTCCACACATAGTGTATTTAGCCAGTGTCAAGTTTTGTAATTTTTCATCGTATTATGGAAATTTTCACTTAAAGTCAAGTCATAGTCACAGTCAGAGTAGTCATAGTCTAGTCTAAGTCATAATCCAGTCTAAGGCATGCCCTAGTAAAGTGGTGGCAACTTTACTAGAGGCTTCTATGGAATTTTGGAAGCAACACGAAAAACCACGTTTCACTACATTATATCACTTGTCCACACTCATGCTCGTAATTCAGCACTTAATGCGTAAAACACCACCAATTTTAAACATTAACACTGGAAAAAGCATAAGTTTTGTAAAATAATACAATGCACCGACGTGAACTTTTGCGCGTTCCCGCCAAAACTCAACCAACTTTAATAAAGTTGTACATTGATATGGAATTCAGCTGTCAATTGTTTTGAAAAAACTGCGTGTTTACTTTACAAAACACCGTTAGCGTTTCTTAAAGGGCAAAACTTTCAATTGCAGATAAATCTTAACGGTTAGTTATTTTTTTATTAAAATCTTTTAATTTTCGAATACGAATATTATCTGACCATTAAAAGCCCTACGACTCTAATAAGGGTTCCCTGACAGTAAGCACCGCGGACCCTAAAACCGACTAATTTCATTGTAACATACTTTTACCGTATGTTTTAGCCATGTGGTCCCGGTTTGCGAATAAGACCACCCGATCTTGTCACGTGGGTGCCGTAAGAGCCGGCTAAGGGAATAATATCCAGGGAATGGGCAGCAGCATTCTCCTCGGTACATTTACAGTGGTATTCATAGTCAACGGGTGAATAAACCCCCAAAATCCATCATTCAACTTTCACGTAGAGGTTAAATGTTGAATCGTTCTTCTTACACTTTCATAAACAATCGCTGGAGAGACCCCTAACTAAATGGCAGTTCAACACATATTTTTTCTCTAATCTGTGCATTTCAATCATGTTGTCTATGAAAATTTTCTCGGGTGTCATTTTGACATGATTTTGACGCGGCTTTTGAATTTTGATAGATAATATAACGCGGGAACGGGCCTCTCGTAACCATGGTCCGAGGTGGGACGATCGGTTGCCATGGTTACGAGAGGCCCGTTCCCGCGTTATATCCATAATTTAATTCACTTTCATTACCTTACACTATTATTAATATTTATAAAAAAGTTAATATGATTAAAAAAAACTTTGTTAGTTCACACAGGTTGTAAGGGGGTTACATCAACTTGTAGTGTAGTAAAAAAAAATGGGTTTGTATTAAGTTAAAGATATTGTGTATTTACATTACGAATATATCGCTTCGGCACTGATATAATTCGCATTTCATTCAAGGCTTCATCGGCCATTCATCATTTATGAGATCCAAGTTACCATCTACTTCCATATTTATGAAAATCACAACACAACACTCAAACAATAGTAAAAAATAGCACGTTAGCACGTTATCAAAGCAAGGGGACCGTTTGGTTGACGAAATTCGGACAATCAGCATCCAGCCCCTGACAATGTCAAATTAGGGGTTACTTTTGTTTATGAAATGTATAAAACTAGAATTCGCTACACAGCGCCTGAATCATCCCCTAAAGGAGCCCGCAACTTGACTATGAATTCCAGTGTTAAACCTTCTGCGATCACCAAGCCGCTTGCCAAGCGTGGTGATTATGGCAAACACCCCTATAATAAGCGTCCAAAGTGGCGTTTTATGAGGGAGGCCTATGTTCAGCAGTGGATGTCTTCCGGTTGATGCTGTGAAAGACTCGGTTTCATACCAACACTAAAAAACTCATCACAACATATCATAAACAGCATAGATATCATAAATCCGTATTCACAATGCAATATACGGCTTGTTCGACTATACGGCTATACTGTATACGGCTATTACAAATATTTATACGTTAAAAAGCTATACGCGAACGGTCTCGTGAATCACGACGTTTGAAATAATAAATCCGTCGGTGGGCGCGCGTAAAACAGTACATATTTTGTTGTAGGATTTAAATCAAGGAACGGGCGAGAGATGTTAGTGTAACCATGATTTTAGAGAGGGTGTGACTTCAGAAAAAAAAATATTATCGCGACCATTTAACTAGTAAAAATGAGGAATGCTGCCTGCTTATCGATTGAGTTATTTTATTGTTAGAAGTAAAATGATTATAATATTCATCACTAAAAAAAGTACGTAATTGACATAATTGTAGTATTTTTTAAACAGGTTGAGATAAAAGTTAGCATTGTTTTTTCTAAATATTAAATGGACAAGTTGTAACAATCCTAATTCTAAGAAACCTCAAACTTATGAACACCAAGTTTTCGCTAACAGTAATTCTAATATTATAATGTAGCTTTCGTAATATTTATTTTAAGCACGCTTTAATAACGCTTCGTCCAATGCCAATGTAATATTCAACCAAAAATGATTTATTATTATATAAGGAAAATACAACATAAGTCTTGAAACTGAAACGAAAGCACAGTCACCGTACTCGTGGCACAGTTGTGTCGAATGTTTACCGCTCGCTCCGAGATCTCGGCGCGAACAATTCGTCATCGCGGGAATGAATCGCTCATCGCCTAACGTGCAGTGTGAACGTGCCCTTATGCATCATCTAGAGCTGACGGTGTTGAGTTTGAAAAAACATCGTGTTCAAACAAATTCGACGATTTTATTATGATTATTTTTAATTTTCAGGTTATTTTCAGTGTTCCTTACAGGAAAGCTTTGATAGCAGTGTAAATTAATAATATAGACATGTTTGATGAAACTGAGCATAGATAAAATAAATAACGCCCAACGATCACATACATAGACCCTGGACCCTAACTAGGATTCCCTGTATCTAGCGACCCGGGAACTACGAAGACAACACCCAGACATAGAACAAGCATTTGCGCTTTTTTACGTGCAAAAATACTTGTCCTGTTGCGGGAATCCAACCCGCCGCCTCCACGTTATGAGCCGACCTGCTCAACCACCACAACACAGAGGCTGTCAAACAAGTAAAGTGAGACGAAGAACCATTTTTTTGGCTGTGCGATGTGAAAATAGAATTTTCTTAACGGGCAGATTGCCTTTTTTTCTTAAACTAACTTTTTTAAAATGACGTGACGAGCTAGTAGTTCACCTGATGTTCAGCGCCACGGCTGCCCATTACAGATTGCAGTATCACTCTGTACTCTAAATTATTATAAAGTTCCACATGACACTGCACTGCGAACGCCATCCTGAGATATCTGCGATTCAGCATAGTCTAGTAACAAGAATTTTATTATTCCCTTTAGTAAATTACATAATGATCTATTCGTTGAGCTCGAAATTGTAGACTGGTTGTCTAGAATGTGCCATAGCCGCATCCTGAGCTATTTTAGTCATACAGTCCGACGTCAAGGTAAAAACCAAGAAATACTGACGTGGTAGATCTTAAATCAAATATAATACTAGATATACCTGTCTCTATGAAAATCGAACCTCAAAAGTGCCCCGTGCCTACACTGTGTGATGACTCAGGATGAGGTGCGCAGTGCGCAGTGTCACGCGAAACTTTAGGTTTCCGAGTGACACTGCAATCTGTAATGGGCGGCCGTGACGCTTAACACCAGGCGAACGACTAGCTCGTCACGTCATTCGTTTACATAAAAAAAAATTTAAAAAACTTACTTTTACGGATATAGGTATACCTCTCCAGCTAATATAAAATAGTTCACAAGCGGTTGTTTCATTTTAATAATGAACCATAGCACCCTGTGATAGCGTTGTAAAACAATACAATGTCAATTACATCACTTTCATTAGGCGCGGTCACACGCGACTGAGAGCAAAAACAAGGCATATGCCTTGTTTAAACGGTGCCGTTTTCGAAGCGGCGATCATGGATATACCCCATATTTTATCGCAGTGGCACATCCTCTATGCGATGATCAGACCAGCTAAAGGAAAAGAAACAGTCCAAGTTTGAGACTGTGGTCCGGTTGCCTACAGACAGGAACCAATGACGAACACACAAGTGGATCACACAAATGGTGATCACGATCTTCAGGCTTGAAGGATCGATCGGAGAGAGAGAGAGATTACTTTCAAAATTGTAATAATCATTGGATTGGGCAAAAGTAACTGCGACTGACCTCCTCCATTGGTGTTTAAGTTCATGGCTGCGCTAGATCTCATCTCAACGCATCACTCCACACCCGCTCGCAGCTGTGAACTGACCACATTGTTTTTTCTGGAATCTGTGGAACTGACAAACACACTGACAGCTGATTTGATGCGATACATATTGATAAAGTGGTACTTTCCATTTTTAGTGCGTATACGACTGGATACAGCGTATGCGCTGAATTTCAGCGTTTTTAATTCAAACAGGTAAGTATAATAAATGGGTGGCGATGGATGCTGGAGACGAGAAGCTGCTCAAGGTGGCGCTCTCTAGGAGAGGGGATGTTCAGCAGTGAACGTCTTCAAGCTGTTGATGATGATGATGATGAATAGGTAATAATAAAAGATTGTAATTAAGTACAAGCTTTTATTACAAGCTTTTAATTATAGTCTTTTATTTACGACTGTTTTTTTATGTAAACAAGTAACGTGTAAAGTTTGTCTGGTGGTAAGCGTCACGGCCACCTATAACAGATGCAGTGTCACTCAAAACTCTAAATCAAAGTTTCGCGTGACACTGCACTGTGCAATGCGCACGTCATCCTGAGACATCACACAAGTACCTAATAAGATTTCTAGACTGCCAGATCAGATCATAAAGTCTCATTTTATTTATTTGTTTATTTTGTATTACCTAATTTTAAAAACCACGGGTTAAATGAATGCAGGAAATTGCCTTTATTACTCAAGCTAACTACTACAATAATAAAAACTAAACTAAACTAAACTAAACTAAGCTAAACTAAACTAGCTACACTACCTACTACAAAGAACACTTATGGACTGTATAATAGCCGCGATGGCCTATAGGCAGTCCAAGTGCTCCAGCCCACTACCGGTAGGTAGCGTACCCAACATGCTGGCCGCATTGCCACGTTGAATTGCAATGCTGATGCGTTGGGCCAAATAAGTGCCAGGAAATTGATTGGTAAAAATGAAAAATTGTATGAGTAAGAAAATTATGTGTATGCGACATATATTAATATTTACAAAAAAAATATCGTTAAATTTTCCTGTGTTTTTTACGTCTATTGACATCACACCTATATACTACTAAGATCATTAATTAAAGATTAATTACAAATTAGTTACTACAATTTGCACATTACAAAATGAAATGAAATAAATTTTGAAGCTGTCAGTAACATTTATGCTCTTAAAACCATTTGACAAATGAAATTATATTAAAATCAAGCGGCCGCCACAAATTAAAACGATAATTATAGTACAGGCGTTTCATTTCACCGCAATCAAACACAGAGTTGCGCATTAAATACAATTAATTAACAACAAAAATGTGGGCAGATTTATTTTAGTGCGGGAGGTGGTGTTGGGTTTGGTTACTGAAAGGAGTACCGTTTTGCAGGCTACTTTATTATGCAAATTATCTCAACTAAAACCTACTTTATTTTCCTTCAGGGATATACTCTAAATTCAGTTTTCAAGCGTGCTGCATTCGTGATCAAACGCTATCCAGTCACGTATACATAAGTCACGAATACATGTTTATATATAGAATTAACTATCTTTTTTTTGTTTTTACATCAAAATCAATACAATTCAATCTACATATACACCTGCAATCTCACCCGACGGGAAGTGACGATGCGATCTACGATGGTACATGCTTGCCTAGAAGATACCCATTCACTCGCAACTTGAAAAGCTGCAGATTGCTGAGTTTTGGCGAGTTTAGTTTTATTGAAGTTGGTATCAAATCAGGAGCACTAGAAATAAAAAAAAATGTCCGTTATATTCTGTTTAAACCTTAATTTATTAAAAACGTTAACACAATTGAGGAGCACTAGAAATAAAAAAAAATGTCCGTTATATTCCGTTTAAACCTTAATTTATTAAAAACGTTAACACAGCGCTGCCAATTTAATTAATAATGTCAATATCACAAAAGTCAAATCAAAGTAGTTCACCAAAAGTTTTAACAATTCTCACCAACGAAAAGACATAGATAGAATTTTATAAGTACTTCATATGTACATTTTTGCTGTCATCAAGTTTAGTTCCCTTGCTAAGACGTAACGCCCACCTGTAGCATTGATAAGTAAAAAACCCACCCCACAACCCCCAGCCTATTCATGCACATACCGCAGACGTCGCGGCAATGGATCGTGGTGGCTGTCAGTTACCGCAAAAACTAGATAAAAGCGATTCAAATCTATGTGAATGTCAGTAAATACTGTAAAATATTAGTTATTGGTTTCAATTAAGTACAATATTTTCCTTTCAAATTTTTGATCATGGATTGCGGTTTTGGTTTTCCAGTTTCTTTTGATGATGCTTTCACTAATGCTAAAATTGTCATTTTGTCCATCATGAATGGCAAGAATAATAAAATTATGACCACTAAGATCTGAAGATGACTGTGATGTCGTCGACGATGCTCAGATGTCTGATCTCAATAGAATTGTGTAGCGTTAATGCCTCCGCAGTTGAATTTCTTGTCAAAAAGTCCAGCTTTTATCCAGTTTAAAATAAAAAATTGATTAATTGATTTTGATGCACGCCTACATCCCTCTTTCTCAAACTATGTGTGGAATGACTGGTAGAAAATGCTTTAGCATTAAGTCCTCCATTTGTACTCTTTAGTGCAATAAAGAATTAAATAAATAAATAAATGATAAATAAGTACATACACAAAGAAAAAAACTGAATGATAGGTGCTGTGAATGAATTAAATTTTTATTTATTCGATTACTTATAGGTTACATTTGGATGGTCACAAAACACAAAACAAAACAATATGTTTGTATTAGCTATGTGTATGTGTGTGTTTAAAATATGTACTTTATAAAACACTAAAAATAATTTGTTATAATTTTGAGATTTCATTCATTATGGGGAAGAAAGGTTCTCGAGTGGCAACCATGAACCGGAAGACGCAGCCCCCATTTCAGTGGACCGACGACCTGGTGAAATCCGGGGGGAGCCGATGGATGCAGGAGGCGAGCAGTTACTCATAGTGGTGCTCTGTGGGGGAGGCATAGGCACTGATAAACATAGGTTCAGTAGTGGACGTCTTCAGGCTGTTGATGACGATTCATTGTACTCTACTTCTGTAATGACCCATATTGGGTCCTCAATTTATACTTAGACCTCGCTATCACTCGCCATGGCGAGTGATAGCGACGTCGACAAGTGACGTCATGGAGTTCTAATTTTTGTAATCTATTTTATCAAACAGAAATCAATAGTTATACATTCTCCAAATCAAATTTGGACCAGTAATTTCATAGAACCACTTTACAAATAAATCAAAATCCATCCCCTCCCAACCGATAATGAAAACAAAGCGTTTGACAACGGCCGCCGTTCATTATATTATCGCGTACAATAAAATCGAATGCGTTCTAAATTTTGGCTCAATTTATTTATTTATTGCTTTTATAATACGTCCGAGTATATATCACGCGGCTGTCATAATGTTGGGCGATAATGCAGAATTTGCGGTTAAAGAAAGACATGGAGCGGACAAATTAGTTTTTATTTTATTACACACCCACCTATGCCTGTCCTGGCGTAAGAATAGGACTACCCCATCTCTTCCCATTTCGGTGCCACCGCGAGAACCAGCTAAGGGAATACACAAGGAATGGGCGGCAGCATTCTCCTCAGTCTGTATTATAATCTACTACGATTACCAATACTGATGGCGGAACTGGTAAATGTGGCTCAATGATAGATTGTGCGACTTTTAACCTTACGCCTTGTAGTTCAAATCCAGCTCGGCTACACAAAAGATTTTTGAAGTTGCGTGTGTTGAATTTCAGTCGCTCTCATAACAGAAAAAGCAGATCATCATGCCGTTTATCACCACTTTACCTACATTCGGGTATCAAGGAAAACTTCAGAGTTGCAGTAAATATTTCACTTCTATTAAATCAAGATTCAAGATACATCGCGTACGGCGGAGTGGGGACGACTCCCTGCCGATGCGCGCTCGCTTGATCACCTGTCTATTACCAAAAAGCTGATCAAGCAGTCTGTAGCGCACACCGCTACACTTACAAAAATCGCTTGTCCAATATTTTTATGTCAAACTTTTAAGACTTCTAATTTTCATCAGTAACGTACAAGCAACGAAATATAAACTTTCTAACGCATCAACCGTTGATGTGTAAGATTCGTGATGAGAAAAATCCAGCAAATGAAAAATACAGATTTTGGAAAAATGTTTAGGTGACCGCTTCTCATCTGATAGGTCATACGGCCTAGCTGATGAGAAGCGGTCACCTAGGCTTGTTGGCAAAAACTTAAAAAAAAAATAATGTGGAATTATAAATTGGAAAATGCATAATTCGAAATGAAACCCTAAACATCGATAATGCCATCTTTCCGCTTCTACAGCCATGATCAAAACATTTAGCCGCTGTCGTCTCCACCCCACCCCTGTCCCACATAGCCGCCAGCGCCAAAGTGTAGTAAAGAGAGGCGTCACAATAATTCTCCCACATGACAATGCTTTAATGTGCGTTTGATTCATCCGCCGCGGAATGAGGTTATCATTTGCAGGACGCGCGGTTATAATGAATTTTGCTATTGTGAGTGCGCCGGCTGGTTTGCGTATTTATCGCCGGTTTATATCGTAATGTGACAGTTACAAAGAGTTTCTGGTTAGCTCGGCTGATGTTTACCGCAGCTACAGCTTTGTGCTGATGATGGTTCAATGAGTTGGTTTGGTTTGATTGACCTTGGACATAAGTACACTAAATTCTATTACCTACGAGTAATTAAAGTCTTTTACTATTTTTTTATTAAAGTCCAAAGTGAAATTATTGGCCAAATGAGACTTTACGATCTGATCACTCAGTCTAGTAATAATGGATTACTAGACTGAGTGTGTAGTCTCAGGATGACGTGCGCAGTGCAGTGTCACTCAAAACTATATTAATTTAGAGTTCCGAGTGATACTGCAATCTGTTATGGGCAGCCGTGACGCTTAACATCAGGCAAACGACATAAGTTGTAATGTTTGTAACATTTACATAAAAAAGTTGCATATTTCAAACGTCGTCAATCAATCCGGCTGATGATATGTGTGTGTGTGTGTTTCGTCGTCGTCATTGCTATGAAAAAAGCAAACGGTCAAAAACTGTACAAAAGTTATGCAAATGGAATTCGTACAGTAATTAATAACAATTACACCCCAAATACTAAAAAGTTTACAAAGAATGCAACAAGTATCTTCTTTAAAAATTAAGCAGTTTTTTTAAATTTAGACTTAGACTTTATTATAGTTAGCTTTCCTTAAAGCTTAAGCTTACATGCTTTTGTTCAAGTGCATCAAACACCGCAATAGTATCTTTACGTAACTTATTTGGGGCCGATATTTCAATGGCAGGATACCTATATTAATGACATCAATCACTTATTGTAATAATATAACATTACTAATTACTATAATATACGAGTACATACCGACATTAATAAAGCCATCCTATCTTTCTCTCATCCTAGATATTCTCTTCTACGACTAAACTACACATCAAGTCTTGTCAACGGCTCCCGACATCGTCCCATTCACTCCAAACGACCTAAACTGACATCCACTGCAAACACAGTAAATCTTAAATGCTAAAACGAAGACGCAGGCGTCCATTCATCAATCCATTTAATTCTCTCATCGGATCGAGTACACACATTCCTCTTGGATCGTCCTCATCTACTACCATCGTATAAATCTCACATGCTAAAACTAAGACGGACATCGCGACAAGGCCCTTATCAAGCGTGGCCGTTATTTACGGCCCGGGCTGAGTTATGGCCAATTTACAGGCAGTCATTAGGGCCTTAATGGCCTCAAGGTGTCGGGAAAGTGGCCGGGATAAGTTCTCGTCGCGTCAGCGTTTTCCACTGACGAAGAGGGGGTTCTCCTGAGGATGGCTCTGAGGTTATTGAAATATGGGGCTGGTAATATAACTAGATAATGGTACATACAGGGTGAAAAACTTATATATGTTTCTAAAAATAATTTATTTT
Organism: Ennomos quercinarius; assembly: GCA_910589525.2. Classification (NCBI taxonomy): domain Eukaryota; kingdom Metazoa; phylum Arthropoda; class Insecta; order Lepidoptera; family Geometridae; genus Ennomos; species Ennomos quercinarius. The sequence goes on along the minus strand of OU342492.1, from coordinate 18,242,580 downwards.
TGGAACACACACCGATTACAACTTTTTTGTGACCTTTATCGATTGAGGTTACGCCATCTAGCGAGCGTATGTGAAGTAACTTTCATCGTCTTGCTACTCTACGCTAGATGGCGCTTTATAGTATAGTTTGGGGTTAGAAAGAGATACATAATTTACTGTTTTTACACATCAATAATCAATGCTAATTTAACAATTAAATAATCCAAACAATGACAATAGCTAATAGGTAAATAATTTTCACAATTTTCCTTTAATTTACAAATATTTCCATTACGGAATAATAACAAAGGTAACGATTATATGAATTAAGCCATTAGCATTGAACTGCATGATCTGAACAAATGTTCATTTTTAGCAGAAGAAAAACACATGTCAACATCGGAAATTGAGTTTCCAATTAATCAATTACCTAATGGTATCCCCCATCTCTTCCCGTGGGTGCCATAAGAACCGGCTATGGGAATACCCAGAGAATGGGTAGCAGAATTTCTCCTCGGTACATTAAAATCTTCTGCGATCACCAAGCCGCTTGCCAAGCGTGGTGATTATGGCAAATGCCCTCTGATAAGCGTCCAAGGTGGCGTTTCATGTGGGAGGCCTATGTTCAGCAGTGGACATACTCCGGCTGATGATATGTGTGTGTGTGTGTGTGTGTGTGTGTGTGTGTGTGTGTGTGTGTGTGTGTGTGTGTGTGTGTGTGTGTGTGTGTGTGTGTGTGTGTGCAATAGTATAGGCCTGCTTATACCTTGTCATTTTATTAATGGTTTTTTGACAGCTTACGCCCATGAAGTTTCGAATTATTTACGTTAAAATTTCATACAAATAATATTGTTCTTCGTGGAATTCATCAAAACTAAATCAAAATGTATTTTTTTTATGTGATTGAATGACGTGACGAGCAAGTCGTTCACCTGATGTTAAGTGACACGGCCGCCCATAACATGTATATTTATCGATGCGAATTATTACGTGTACGTACCTAATTCGATTAATGATAATGTACAATCGGAATGGTATCACATTCGAGAATCTTTAAAACATAACTAACTTATCAGTCGTCGAGCTGTCAAAAAACCATTAGTAAAATGGACAAGGTATAATAATCATAGATTTTAGGTACATTTAAATAGCATACAATTTCAGTAAACCAATCCTCCAGTAGGTACACTAACAAAACAAAACTGTAACCAAAATGAGCAATGAGCCAATGAGACACTACGTTGCCTTGAGACGGCATCCGTTATCAGAGGTAGTACGGCCGGTTACGGTTATAGCCGACGTTGGGTTTTATTTAAGCGGGAGTAGGCTTCGTCAACCCGAGCCTTAAATAAGGGATTCGTGCTAGCGATTTTCTTGTGGCGGTAGTGAAAATGTCACTAAATTAGGAAGTTGTCTCTACCACAGACCTAGAATGTTTTCGTTACTGGTCGGTACTATGTCAGTAGCGACGCAGTGCGTGTTTTTTTTATTATATTTTTTTTTTATAGATATTATAAAATTACGTTATTGTTTATGAGCATATTGGAGAGTCATTTAAAAGATAATTGATTTGAATTAAATAAATGAAAATATGATTAATCATCATCATCATTATCATTAACAGCCTGCTGTCGTCCACTGCTGAACATAGGCCCCTCCAGAGCGCGCCACCTTGAGCGGCTGCTCACCTCCTGCATCCATCAGCTCCCCGCGGTTTTCACCAGATCGTCAGTCCACCGAGTGGGGGGCCGGCCTACACTGCGTCTTCTGGTTCGCGAAAATAAATAGCAATAAAAAAAATTGTAATAGCAATTGGAATTAGAAAGTTGAAATGACAATGGGCGGGCGACATCGCTCGTAGAACCCCCATTGGTTATGAGAGAAAGGTTCTCGAGTGGCGACCACGAACCGGATATGATTAATGCTTTGATTATTTATTAAATAACTATTTCTTTCTAATTAAAAATATTTTTTATTACTTATTCATTTAGCAATTTCAGCCATTAAAGAGTGTAAGGTGAAGAACAAGCTCGTCACGTCATTCATTTACATAAAAAATGGTAGTCAATCGAAAAAATACATTTTTGATTTAAAAACATTAAAAAATATATTTAGTATGAGCAAATAGTAAAAAAGATAGATATTAGTACCTCTCTGTATAATACCAGCAAGTATTATGCCCACAACCCAAAAAAATTGTAACCTATATAGGTAAAGTCACAAATATAAATAAATGACATCTACTTACCCCTACATCAAAAAGCCCTTTCAAAAACCTCAACAAAATTAGCCATCTTTAAAACTATTACGAGGCATTCCCAAGATCGAACGGCATTTGTCTGCTTCCCTCCTTCCCCCTGCCTCTACCCCCTGGATTACTAAGGGGGTAGGGGGGACATTTAGTCGTGACATTTGGAGTATTTATTCGCATAATAATAATTCCTCAACGCGTCGACGAGGGCGCCTCTGCCGTTAAGAGTTATGGCTCGCCGAGACACCTTCAAGGTGATGTTGGTGACGTTGGATTTGAGGGGATAAGCTTATTTCTTCTAAATAATGTTAAATTAGAATTAATAATAAGAGTAACAGAGTGGACGATTTGTCTTAGTCCATACTAAGGATGATCGTCCATGGTCATCAATAATGAATTATCATCAACAAATATTCTGTCTTCTTCTAGCTGTCTTCTTCTTTCTATCTTGTTGTTTCTGTCTTCTTTTTTCTGTCTTCTTAAATATATTAGTTTGGAGACGGGAATCGCCGTAAGATACTGTGATGGCCAGAACCACGTATCAATTAAGTGTACTGTCTTTTGGATCTTATAAAGCACCCTGAAGACGTCTACTGCTGACCATAGGCCTCCCCCATAATAGACCTTCACTTTGACTGGTTATTTGCCGCTTGTATCTAACGGTACCTCGTGGTTTTGACCAGGTCGTTGGTCCATCTAAAGGGGCCGGCCTACGTTGCGCCTTTCGTTCATGGTCGCCCCTCGAGAACCCCATCGATTATCGGTTTCACAGGCGATGCAGCCCACCTAGTGTCATTTCAACTTGCTAATTAGCTAGAGTAAATTACTGGGCAAAAGAGACTTTATGATCTGATCACACAGTCTAGTAATCTTATGACTATACTGTGTGAAGTCTCAGGATGACGTACGCAGTGCAAACAAAGTGCCACGCAAAAATGTATTTATTTTGAGTTCCGAATGATACTGCAATCGGTTATGGGCAGCCGTGACGCTTAATGTCAGGTGAACGACTAGCTCGTCACGTCATTATTTATAAATAGCCATATCTGCAGCACTTCTCGATTCGGAAAAACCCATTCCGCGCTTATTAGTCGTATCCACAGTAAGCTAACCGGACGAGTCCACCATCTCAAGATTAAGGCATTAACGGTTACGTTGCCGGGCCGTAACCGGCGCGTCCCATCCCGGATTACTATCGACGCGGCCTACATTGCTTACTATTTGCGGCATTCCACTGAATTAGTCCTAAAGTCAACAGAAATGCTGGAACTTTACTCGTACAAATATTTAATAAACGGTTGACGGTTTTTGCTGTCATGGCATCAGCAATGTTAAACAACATTCGCTTTTAACTTGGATTCAGAAGTACATAAATACATACGTACGGCAAATGAGTGGAATATTTTGCCGTCGTCCTTGTTTCCAGCTAGCTATAACCTGGGTCTTCAAGTCAAGAGTGAACAGGTATCTTCTAGGCAAGCATGCACCACCGTAGGCCGCGTCATCACTTACCATCAGGTAAGACAGTGGTCAAATGCTATGCCTATAAATTATAAAAATAAAAATACGTGACCGCTATTATACAAGTGGTATTAATAATTATTACCGTGATTTAGGCTGTGTTGATGACCCTATTTTTAATACCTGGAATATCTGCGTTTTGTAGAAATATAGAATAACAATCATACCTAATGCCTACTCGATATCGCGACCATGGGAGTCCAGGGGTTAAAGGAAACGTTTTACACCATAGCTCATTTATTATTGTCCAATATTCTTATAATATTTTAGCGTTATGAAAAATAAACCGAGGGATCTTAGGTGGTTCGTGCACGGAAAGCATAGAGGGCGCTGCAATATAAAGTGAACATACGAGTAGAAGTGAAAACTGGATGGAAAACTAATATATTGGAAAAAGAAGAGCTTCCAGTGGATTTGCTGGAAATATTGATGAATATGTCGCTTTATGGTGTTGTATTGTTTATGTCTGAACGGTTGTTACTCCAACTTCCATTCCATGGAATGGAAGTTGGAGTAATAAAATATGTTGAATTACTAATGATTTGTTAATTACTAATGAATTACTTGAAGTGGCAATGGGCAGGCCACATCGCTCGTAGAACTGACAACCGATAGGGAAGAAAGGTTCTCGAGTGGCGACCACGAACCGGAAGACGCAGCGTAGGCTGGCCCCCCACTCGGTGGACCAACGACCTGGTGATAGCCGCGGGGAGCCGATGGATGCAGGAGGCGAGCAGCCGCTCAAGGTGGCGTGCTCTGGGGGAGGCCTATGTTCAGCAGTGGACGTCTTCAGGCTGTTAATGATGATGAAGATGAATGAATTACTTTATTAAAGTAAATATAATATCAAGTATAGTTACTTATAAGGCTGCATCTAAGGTATTATAGGTAGGTAGAGGGTATACTCCACACTGTCGATCCTAGTTTTATTTGTCGTAGGTGAACTAATCAAGTGACTTAAAAAACTTGATTGCAGGTCTAACCACTTGACTAAGTAGTTCCCTGAGTAAATGGACCGCATATTTATAGAAAAGGTTCTATTTAAATTAAACTAAGATGATTTTTCTGCTTATGGTATCTTCAACAGTGCCCGCATAAAGCGCGGATAGCTTGTCTGTAAGTTATTCGACATCGTTCAAGTTCGTTCAAGTTTTTTTATTATGTGAACGAATGACGTTTGTCTACATTAAAAGCTTCTGCGATCATCAAGCCTGCCAAGCGTGGTGATTATGGAATTTCTCCACTGCTGAACACATCATCATCATCGACAGCTGAAGACGTCCACTGCTGAACATAAGCCTCCCCCAGAGAGCGCCACTTTGAGTGTCTACTCGCCTACTGCATCCGTCGGTTCCCTATGGTTTTCACCAGATCGTCGTTCTACCTAGTGGAGGCTGGCTTACGCTGCGTCTTCCAGTTCGTGGTCGCCACTCGAGAACCTTTCGAAATTACTTAATAAGTCCAGTATGATAACAATTTAATTTATGTGGGTATTGTGATCATCTATTTTCTCAATTAAAACATCTTAACAAGATTCCCACTGTCCGCGGTTCGGTCTTAAAGTCAATGCCTATGATTACCCCATCAAAAGCGAGATTAGGCTGGAGCATTAACTTGTTTGTGTCATTACCCTTTCTTGTCTTACAAGGGACACGGCTTGAGGGATTAGGGGTGGAATATGGTACCTTGATTGTAATCTGTGTATTGGTTGTGTATCTGTGTATCTGGGTATTTGGTTCTGTGTATCTGTGTATTGTTGTCTGTGTTTTGTTGGTTGTCTGTGTATTGTGTATCAGTGCCTTATTTAAAAACTGAGCTATCTATGAAAAGCAAATGTGAAAGTGTTTGTTCGACTGTTCTACCATAGATTTACAACACTATCGGAAGTTAAAAAACACACGTTACAATCAAATTTAGTCCTCTTTTTCGTCCACTACGTTACAAGATTTTATACAAACATTTTGAAAAACACCAATATAAATTTTAGATTAATATGTGATAAACGTGAAAAAATATGATCTATTTAAACTTCTATATGTAATGGATTATATGATATTCTTTGAACAAACTACTACAATAAGTTATAGACTATGATTTGAGCGTTTACATTTCTAGCTTTTACCTTTGGAACCCCCCTTCCCTCCCATGTGAAAATTATAGCTACGTCCATGACAATAACCAACTACCTACTAATAGCTACAACAAAAACATTTAGACTGTATACAAGCTGTGATGACCTAGTGGCTGGCTAATAAACAGTGCAAATGCTCCAGTCTACTCCCAGTAGGTAGTGTAATGCGCAAACATGCAAACAGCAAACAAATATACAGCGTGCCAAACATGCTGACAAAATTTTGGGTAAGGAGAAGAAGAATTATATACTAAGCACAAACACGTTTGTTGCGATCAAAAATTGAAGCCACAAAAGTTTTATGATACAAGTGCGCTCAAACACGACACTACAGGACCATCAACGTAAAATTATCTCATCCATTACAGCGCTCAGACAGCAAGCAAAGGCAGAGAGCGTTCGACAAATCCTGACTATTCTGAAAAAAGTATCTCAATATATATATCCTTAGATATTGGCGTATGTTGACATATTTACGGCCTCCTCGACTATTAAGTGGTGATTTAGTGTAGGCATATCTGGATGGATACGTTTTTATCGTCGGCAATATATCCAGTGGGCTTTTCGCTTTATTATGTGCCATTGTGAGGGCTTAGAAGATTTCTTCAACTGTTTTCCGTTGGCCGATGGATATCTGATGCAGTTTTTCAAGTTGGGTCCGATGGGGTTAGGTGTGGGATGATCGAAGGTTGTCTGAAAGTATGTTCTGATAGTGATAAGAATGCGATTTAGTTGTCGAAAGTCTTGATAAAAATGTAGATGTAATAAAGTGGTCTGAGAGAATTTTGTTAGTGTCAATTAAAATTCTCACGAGTGTGATTCATTTTAAATAAATATGTATCCGACTGTTACTCACGAATAGTGTGTCAATTTCTCGACCAGGTTTCGAGCATATCCGATGCTCTTCCTCAGGATGAGTTCACGCAGCAAGATCGCGGCAGTGACTGCGGGCGGCCGCCCGCTCCGCCCGGCGCGAGCGCCGAGAGGTCACGGGAGGGGACCGGGGAAGCACCGACGTTAGTGAAGGCGGCTCTGTACCACTATCTCTGTGTACGTCATAGGTGTCATCGCACACTACACTAACTGTGTCACACTCCAGACTAACCGTTGCACCATACTCTGGAGTACCGCTCCTGAGAATTGGTTTCCACGCAGATGGCAGCAACCAACCACTGTCCCTGTTAAAATTGGGATGCCGACTGATCTCTATAGCCTCTCGTATTTTCCTAGGCACGAAAAACTTCTCCCTCGATAATACGGAGGCTTTGTCGAACCTGATGAAGTGGTTGGCGCCCGACAGATGAGCATGCTCGCTCAATGCTGAAGTCACCGTGTCCAAGTTCTTGATACTCCTTATGTGCTCGGTCAGTCTGACAGCGACATTCCGTCGCGTCTCTCCAACATAACTTCTACCACAGTCGCAAGGTATTTTATACACACCCGGCACGTTTAAGGGATCCTTATCTTTTGGAGAACGCAGCAATTGTCTCAGCAGCAATTGTCTCTTGTTGACACACTATTCGTGAGTAACAGTCGGATACATATTTATTTAGTGTCAATTATGTGATTTTTAATGCATTTAATGAAAAATGAGGAGAAATGTAATGAAAAATCCGAAATGAAGAGATCCAGAAGAGAACTAACGTCACCGATATAGCTTTGAGAATCAGCAAGCTGAAGTGGCAGTGGGCAGGCCACATCGCTCGTAGAACTGACAACCGACGGGGAAGAAAGATTCTCGAGTAGCGACCACGAACCGGAAAACACAGCGTAGGCCGGCTTCCCACTAGGTGGACCGGCGACCTGGTCAGAACCGCGGGGAACCGATGGATGCAGGAGGCAAGTAGCCTCTCGCTGGTGATGATGATGATGATTATAATTAGGAAATAAATATTCATAGAAATCTAGTTTAATGGAAAACTGGCGTTATACGGTTATTATACGATCCTTGCAATACAAAACTTCGACCATGGCGTATAAACGTCATATGTCCTATACCTTTCTAATGATAAATATGATGATAGTTTACTTTTGCAATAGGTACACAACTATACACAAAACTTCGAAATTATCAAATTAGAGTACGATATGTTTCATTAGTACACTGTTCATAAAAAATAAAAAAAAACAATATAAGTTCACAAACATTTCCCCATGTCGTTTAATTAATGATCAACTAATTTGAACCAAATTGTAAACTCGTTTAATAAAACAAATTCTGCATTACAAGCCATAAAACTTCTTGAAATCACACAGAACTTAATCCCCAAGAAGGACGCTCAAGAGCCGTCGAACTCGAAAACAATGCGAACTAATTAAAATCAAATTAATCGTAAAAAAGGGAATCACGTCAAATTGACCGTAAAATTTCAAGAAAGAAAAACAATGGGGCCCGCGATAACGGCGCCGGACTTAAATTAAATCGGAGTCGTTTCTGCGAACCCTTCACTTTGAAAACATACGGAATTATTTTGGAAAAAACACGTTGTGGTGAAAGTTATGGTTTGGAAATAAAGTTTGATTTAATATTAACGTTGCTGATGATAATTAATGCTAATTTTACAGTTTACAGGCTACATAGATATATAATTAGAGTTTATTTTACGTATTAAATAAATGACCTTAAGGCGAACCAAACTGATGTTATGAATATTTGAACTAAACAGAGCGCCGACAAATATAAGAGACTTATGCCCATTTTCACCAAAGACCCCTAAACTACGCCCTAACTAGGAATCCCTTTGGCTAAGGGCCCCTTAGATTTGACCTTTACCTAAATTCGTTTTCACAGCGCTGAGTGACACTTAAAATGTAAAGTGACAGTTTATTCTTTTCTACGGTTTCCAAAAACCGTACGTTGCCAATTTTTATTATTTTATTTATATATTTTAGAGAATAGTCGTCAAAAATACAAGCAACATGCTTTATTGGTATTAGCATTAAAGTTTTTAATATATTATGCATCAGAAAAATTAAAACAAATAAATTTTCTGGCGTTATGCGTTTAGACACAGTTGCCAAATACAATTGAAAAAGAAAACTGGCGTTTTTATAATTTAGCCTGCCACTTAACGCTAAGGGGTCGGAGCTTCGGCCCCCTAAACTTAGGGGATCCCTTAAGCTTTGGGTGTCCCTTAATCGCCGATGAAAACAAAATTACTGTCAGATGTCACTTAAATATTTTTAAAGGTCCCTTAAAATTTAGGGGTCTTTGGTGAAAACGGGCACGAGTCTCTTTCTTTTAGTTCTTTCTTTTATTAAAATATTATGTTTGTACAGTGTTGAGTAATAATATTTATATTCATTCAGTTAAAACGGTAAGTCTATAATTACGAATTCATATATTTTCATTTATGTTTATGTTTAATGTTTATTTATAGTATAATTTTTACAGCCCACAATAGAATAGTTTATTTTAAAAATGCCCTAAATCCTAAATACTGGCTGCTGGCTGGTTGCTGCTGGTATTATATACGTACATAAGTTTTTTTTTCAGGACAGTAATTATTTAGTTACAAAAGCTAAATAGTAAATTTCATATTTAATAGCCGCGTTTTTGTGCGAATATGTGTCCGTAAGTTCCATCCGCGTAGAGGGTTAACTAAACTCCGTCCAAGGTATGAATATTTACGAAAGCATTAATTATTTTTTAACTTTCTTCCCGGTTTAAGAGGCTTTTCTTAACCTACAGTTGGTTTAAAATACTCCACGCCAGCGATTTTTATGCAGAATTCTTGACTTCTCTCAGCGAGATATCGCGAGATTTGTTTAATAAAAGTAGCTAACTAACTAAATAGGTCATAAAATAAGTAATTGTACTACGTAGTAAAGTTTACAGTTGTCTACATATTGCAAAAAAATTATCATGATCATTTAAGATATAATGAAATTCACAACTAATAGCACATTAAATAAAACAATATGTTATTGTTATTAAAATGGTATTCAAAATTTTACGAGCGATTGATTGAAATAATAAAATTAGCTTTAAATTAATAAAAATAAATGGTACAGATAACAAAATGGGAACTTAAGTTAAGTTAAAATTGAGTTAAGTCAAAATGTGTATTATACGTCAGTGTATTAAAATAAATAAATTTGTAATTAAAAAAAATGTGTATTATAGTATCAGAGCACGCGTTGGCGGAAGTAGCGGAGTCGAACATACCCGTGAGATCCATTAGAAACTTTCCCCACCCTCGATAGAAAAAAAAAAAAAAAATAAAAAAATAAAAAAATAAAAAAATCAATTTATTGCCACTACAACACAAACAAAAAAAGAGTGTACCATTACAGCTTATAAAAGTGAAACGAATTAAAAAAAAAACAAAAAAAAACTATTATGATTCGTAACGCTTGACATCAGGCAAAAGACTACCTCGTCAAGATATTCATTAAAATTTACCTACAAAGGACAATTCACACCATAGTGCTAAAGGCAATTCACGCCATCCTGGAACGTGGCGCTTAGGTCGGTAGAGTTGAGTTTGAAAAAAACTGCACTACAAACTTGTACCCGTTTAGATATTTTATAAAGCTAAATAATTATAATCTAAGTTTATTTTTCTTATTACCGAGTTAACAAGGGGCGTGTTATCGGCCAGCGGAGGCCTCGCGCAGTTAAAACGAATTTATACTTTCGATTACACCGCCGGTGGATGAATAAAAAACAAATGAGCCGGGAATTTGTTGGTGTGCTGCGCTCTGCTTTTGTTGGCGGGTTAGTGTGGATGCGGCTTTATCTGCGTTTAGTATTTTGCAGATATTTATTTTTTTATATTAAAAAGTACGAAAAAAATTAAAGATTTCAATAAACTCAGACAAGCGCTATAATAAGCGTCACGTCGGGTAAAAATTACCTGAAGATGTCCACTGTTGAACATAGGCCTCCCCCATAGAGTGCCACTTTGAGTGGCTGGTCGCTTCCTGCTTCTATCGGCTCTCCGCGGTTTTCACCAGATCGTTGGTCCACCTAGTGAGGGCCCAAGCCTTATATTTGATTTTTTTATCTTGTGTTGGACAAAAAATACTAATACTCATTGGTTTTTAATTTAACAGATAAATTTAAAAAAAAAACAATTTCTAATTCTAATTTAACGGTATGCATTGACGTCCTACTTAAGGTGTATTGTGCATTTCCTCCACTAACGTCTACCCCAGCCAGCCCAGCTCGTTTACGTAACGAAACGCAGCGTACTAAAATTTAACCATGTGGTCCCGGTTTGCGAATAGGACCACCACATCTTTTCCCGTGGGTGCCGTAAGACTCAGCTAAGGGAATATCAAGGGAATGGGCAGTAGCATTTTCCTCGGTACATTAAAATCTTCTGCGATCACCAAGCCAACTGCCTAGCGATGTGATTATGGCAAAACCCGCTATGGTAAACGTTCAAAGTGGCGTTTTGTAAGGGAGGCCTATGTTCAGCAGTGGACGTCTTCAAGCTGTTGATGTGTGTGTGCGATGTGTGTACTAAAGACAGCACCTAGTTCGCACATATCCTTCTATGACATACAACTGCAATAATTTTTTTTATGTAAACGAATGACGTGACGAGCTAGTCGTTCGCCTGGTGTTAAGTGACACGGCCGCCCATAACAGATAACAGTGTCACTCGGAACTCTAAATTAAAGATTCGCGTGACGCTGCGCACCGCGCACGTCATCCTGAGACATCACAGTCTAAAAAAGTTTTCTAGACTGTGAGATCAGTTCGTAAAGTCTCATTTGCCCAGTAATTTCACTAGCTACAGTGCCCTTTAAACTGGAACACAGTAGTGCTTGCACACTACTGCTTGGCGACAGAATAACTGACAAAGCGGTGGTACCTACCTAGACGAACTTTGCAGAAAAGTCCTGCCACCTAGTAAAACCGCCTAGTATTTAGGTATGGCATAGAGGAATAAATGCGAACTTAGGAGCTGTCAATCTTTAGTACAGACGGACATAAGATTTTTAATATAAATAGATGTAGGTACCTTTTTTAATCGTAAAAGTCATATCCGTACTAATCCGCCCGGTTCATCTCAAGGCGCAGAGCTACGCTATTATATTTAATGTGTATGCCGGCTTGATTTGAACATAGTATCAAACTCCGGCCGTTCTTTGTCTCTTAGTATCGCTAATTTGTCGTGTTTTCTGCTTATCGTAAAGTAGTGGAATTACGCTTTATGTTTTATTCTCTGGTTTTGATAATGAGCTACGTTGCTACAGCGCTACGGCGCTACGTGGCTACGGCTACGGCGTAGGTGAGAGCTACAAGGGAGAGTTTTATAATAGGGATACGAATGGCTACAGCTACGGCGTAGGTGAGAGCTACGAGCGGGGGTTACATTTGGATGACGTCACGAGCTAGTCGTTCGCTTGATGTTAAGCAACATGGCCACTTATAATAGTTACAGTGTAGTGACACTCTAAAATAAAAAGTTTGTGTGAAGTGTTGTGTGATACAGCACGGTGCACGTAATCCTGATACATCAGAACAGTCTAGTAATAATATAACTAGACTGTGAGATCATAAAGTCTCATTTGCCCAGTAACTTTACTAGCTACAGTGCCATTCGAACCGGAACACAATAGTGCTTACACTACTCTTAGCCGGCAGAATAACTGGCACCTGTGGGGGTACCTACCTCGACGAACTTGGCACAAAAACCTACACGTTATAAAACCTCTTTAAGAAAAAAAACCTTTTCTTTCTTTTATTTTTCTTTTTCTAATTAAAAATATGTTTTTTCTACAATTACTAATATGTACGCTCAACGATTACATCCATAGATCCTGGACCCATACTAGTATTTCCTGTATCTAGTAACCCAGGAACTACGAGGTCCATGATCCCACAACACACAGACACAGAACAGTTATTTGCACTTTTTTCACGTGCACAAATACATGTACTGTCGCGGGAATCGAACCCGCCACCTCCGGGTTACAAATCGGCCTGCACAACAACCACACCACAGAGGCTGGGTGTGGTGTGTGTGTTATTCTGTAACTTCTTTTTCTAAAATGTTGAGTTCCACCAATTTTAGTATTTTAATCATTTTGACTAGTTATGAGCATTGCAATTGCCAGTACTTTATTAACAAGCTTTCTCTAGCTTATAAAAGTGCAAAAACAAATCTCGAAACCGATCATCAGTTCCAATCCAATCTGGTGGTATGTCAACCTCTGCGGGCAAATCCGGTCGTTTAACCCTGCTTTACGGTGACGGTGATGGACATAGTTGTAACAGGGTGGACCGATTGACCGGTTTGAAGGTGGATTGACCGGTTGTTGTAGGGTAACTATGACTAAGGTATAAATAGGACCGTTTTGATTTGCGATGAAATGTTAATAAAATAATTCATAATTAAATTAGTAAGGTTACACCATTTACATTAATTGTTATTTAAATACAATTACAATTGGATTAAAATAATTACAATAAGGTTAAAACGAGAGAAGTGAAACATAGGACCGATAAAATAATCATGTCAAAAGAAATAAATAAGTTCGTCAAAAAAACATGCATGTCAAATTGTTATTAATAATTATTTCTTGCGATCCAAATCAGTTTCTTATTTCATTGTCCATTTTTCGTACTTATACGGAAATTATTTATTTAATAACTATAGGCTGTCTAGGTACCTATACTCCTACTTTTGGTACTTTTTTTACCTACGTGGTAATCAAAAAATTCATCCCTAGTCAATACGAAATTTCCCCATTTTTTTTTATGTAAACCTTTTCATGTTCTTTATTTTTGATTGTGTATAATTATTGTAATTTTTCTTGTGTTGGTACTGTCGGTGTACCTATATTATATTGTCACTAATATAAATTTCTTTTTTAGTCGTTAAAATAGTGTACGTTCGAAATGAACAAAACTGTTGGAACATAATACCACCCTAAGACCATATTGTACACAGCTTAACAATAAAATATATTCTATTCTATTCTATTCTATTCTATTCTAACTAAGCGATTATGACTACATGGTTACAACACGGTTACACGGTATACACGGTTTTAAATTCATTTACTGTGTGGTTTTCTGCTACAAAAGTTAATAAATACAATGAAATTGAGTTCAATTATTTAACTACTGAAATACATGTGTTCCACAATATAAAATTTTTCAGATTTTTGTAAGGTACTACGATATGCTTGCAATGTACTAGAAGTGCCCAGACAACGTTTCACAATAATGTTAGATTGCCGTGTCGAAGTGGCGTGATTTCGAACCGTAGTGATTCGCAACTCAGTGTTGTCGCGCTTTGATGATTCGAACTTCAGTGTATCTCAAAAGCGTAGAGCACTCATGCAAAGTTTTGTACTTGTGTTTATTAAAAAATATATAAATACTTTGGAATATTATAGAACTTGAACTTACAAAAATCCAATTTCATTTTATATAGGTCCAAACGTTTCACGTTTTTCGTACTCACACTGCAGTTATTTGATCAAACGCTCTTCAGTGTCTGATTCAAACGGATAAGAACTAGTCCCCAAATCATACCTAACGGGTGGTCACTATAGTCCTGAGCCATTCTATCGATATCGGCGGCGCGCAGGCAGCACCTATTGCGGTACTTTATACCACACGTCCACAGTAGGGTTAACTATTTTATTAGTAACAGAAAACAGGACATGATTCTACATTTTTTTCGTTTTGTCAGTCTTACGACGTTGAAGAAATATACCGTGAAGATATTCAAGAATTACAATTTTTTTAGAACATGCATCATCTACCAACCCTATTTTGGGCAGCATAGCGGATTATGGATCACATCTCTCTCTCTCTCTCTCTCTCTCTCTTTCTCTCTCCTCTCTTTGTGCAAAAGAAGGCAGTGTCCCGTTTACTTACCTTCATTACTTCTTTATTTATGAAACGAGTAGCAATTAAACAGACAGCCCACACGATAGCAAGTGGTCACCGCCACCTATGGACATCAGCAGCACCGAGGTAATTTCCAGTGTGTTACCACCCGGCGCACGTGTTATGTAAAAATTGCAATAGCAAAGCAACAGCAGTAGCAAAGCAATAGCAGTAGCAAAGCTACAGAAAACACTTGGCAATCGGTCGCAGTTTCCCGCCTATTGCTCGCCTGTTGTTTATTTATTTATTTATTTATTTATTTATTAGGAATAGTAAACAGCTACATCACAAATTATAACAAAAAAGATAACACACAAACTTAGTAGTAATGCAGCCCACAACACTATTCACGGATTGACATACAGACTTGAAATAAACAAAAGCCAAAAGCCGCTGGCTAAAAAAGAAACATCAGTGTTCTAAATAAATATTTAACTTACATAAATAAATATAAAATATATGTTGTAAAAATGTAATGTGTAATGTATGTGTGTGTTTTAATACTAAAATATAAAATATGTGTTGTATATATATGTTCTTGAATGCACTTTGGCCTTTGATACTAGCGCCACTAGCAACTGAACAGCAATAAACACTTAATTCACTTTTCATCGTTCATCGATTGTCCGACAGTCGGTGATCTAGCGCTCGATCGCTTTCTGTTCTGCCAAAGTGACGTTTGACAGCTTTGACAGCAATGATTGCGAAATTTACGACTGTTGCAAACTTTACGTAATAAGCTAGCCTATAACTGTATTCTAGTGAGTGGCAATAGTACTATTGAATAAGGTATGCCCTCAAATATAAAGTTTAAGGTGGAACGTTTCATCAGCGCGGCATATTCTAATTTTCTTGTGTTCTTTTGCCAATAATAGCTTAATTACTGAACGTAATTACATGACACCTAATTTTGCGCAAAATAGAATGTATCAATAAATTACAATTAAAAGTATCACCTACCTATCATTGATTTAGTGACAAATGGCAATAGACTGAAAAACTAAGATGAAATTTGTTTATTGCCATTTTACGCTAAACCAATGATATCTAGGAGATACGTTTAATCGTAATTTTTTGATACATTGTATTTCTTTATGTTGAATCAGTTTAAATGTAATAACGTTTAGTAATTAAGCTATTATTGGCAAAAGAATGCAAGAAAATTTGAATTTGCCTTGCTAGTGTAACGTTCCACCT
The DNA here is from genome assembly GCA_910589525.2 of Ennomos quercinarius. Lineage (NCBI taxonomy): Eukaryota > Metazoa > Arthropoda > Insecta > Lepidoptera > Geometridae > Ennomos > Ennomos quercinarius. The sequence continues at coordinate 18,226,641 of OU342492.1, read as the reverse complement.
AAAGAAACAAAAGAACGACCGTTCTCTTTTTAAAACATCATCCAACTACATTAAACTAGGATTAAATAAACAATGAAACCAAAAATCAACCAACCCAACACGTGGATATGCAACAACATAGCCATCAAAACCCAATTGACATTTGCTTTAAACAGTTTAAACAACGGTCATCGTTTAAAACATTGCGACGTATTTATTTTGGCCATTTTACCGTCGGATCCATAGTGGGAGCGTCATTATCGTAAAATTTGAACATGTTTATGTATTTTTAATTCCGCAGTATATTGAAGAGATAATGGTGGGTACACACGGGCTCGAGGGCCGTTTTGTTTGTGCGGACATAGTGATACGTGTTCTGAAAAATTTGGTTTAACATTATCCTAGCTATAATAGTGTAGATACTTTTGTACTTAATCCTATCAGAGTAAACTTAATGAAACAATAATAAAACTATCGCGGTTTTTGTTTTTTCAATCTCAATGAAAAGGATGGTAATGTTTTCGCAACTGTCATAATTAGTTGCAGTTTACTTTAAAATACGAAACAGTAGAAAATAAAAACAGAAAAAATAACTGCTTGGTTGATGCTAACTACAATAATTAGACTCATGCCTATTTCGGACTATAGCAGGATTGTTTGAGCTCATGCGAATACTTCAATCAGAAATCAACGTTGATAAAAGATACATAGTACCACCTTCTAAGGAGATGACCCAAGGAATGGACAGCAGCATTCTTCTCGGTACATTAAAATTTTCTGCAATCATCAAGATTCCTGCCAGGCGCGGTGATTATGGCAACCCCTCTCACCTCTTCTATGATAAGCGTCCACGGTGGCATATTATGTTATGTTCAGCAATGGCTGTCTTCTGGCTGGTGGTGTGAAAGGTTTTTTTATCAAATTCAATACATCACCAACGATACACCCCGTGTAAACCGACCATAAACCCGGTTGGCAGCGAAACATTCGGAAATCGTTGCACAATAAAGTAATGTTAATGCAGCGATTGGTGCGCCACCTATTGTTTATGGCATTAGCGTGCGATACTAGTATGTAAATGGCGAGTACATCACTAACCTTCGTTTTGCCGATGATATAGTCATAATGGCGGAATCGCTCGAGGACCTTAGCACCATGCTCAACGACCTCAGTAGAGTCTCCCAGCAGGTTGGTCTTAAGATGAATATGGACAAGACAAAGATCATGTCTAATGCTCATGTTCCACCTATACCGGTAATTGTTGGGAACGATACTCTCGAAGTTGTTGACAAGTATGTCTACCTAGGACAGATTGTCCAATTAGGTAGGTCCAACTTCGACAAAGAGGTGGCGCGAAGAATCCAACTCGGCTGGGCAGCGTTCGGGAAGCTTCGTCCTATCTTTTCGTCCAAAATACCGCAGAGCCTGAAAACGAAAGTTTTCAATCAGTGTGTGTTGCCAGTGATGACTTATGGAACTGAGACATGGTCTCTTACTGTTGGCCTCATTAGTAAGCTCAAAGTCGCGCAGCGAGCTATGGAGCGAGCTATGCTCGGTGTTTCCCTGCGAGATAAGCTCCGGAACGAGGAGATCCGCAGGAGAACTAAAGTGACCGATATAGCTCTTAGAGTTAGTAAGTTGAAGTGGCAATGGGCGGGCCACATCGCTCGTAGAACTGACAACCGATGGGGAAGAAAGGTTCTCGAGTGGCGACCACGAACCGGAAGACGCAGCGTGGGCCGGCCCCCCACTCGGTGGACCGACGACCTGGTGAAAGCCGCGGGGAGCCGATGGATGCAGGAGGCGAGCAGCCGCTCAAGGTGGCGTGCTCTGGGGGAGGCCTATGTTCAGCAGTGGACGTCTTCAGGCTGTTAATGATGATGATGATGATGACTAGTATGTACGGCTTATAGTAATAAAAGCTAATATTGATTGAAGCTTTGTATTGTAAAATGTTGTTATTACATTGCTTGTCGGTTACATTTTTAAAACTAAATTCTGAAAAGATGGTACCTACCTATATTCCATTGCAAAGTTTTAGGTAATCGGTTACTAGTACCTAATACTTTGACAATTTGAAATAAGGTTTTATGCACAAAGTTTTCCGTACCATTATATATCCCTGCCATCTAGTGTTGAGTAGCAGTACTATTTAAAGCAGCGCCATCTATGACTCATCTGGTAAATGAGCATAAAAATCACGTTTGTTCTATGGGAGCCCCTTTAAATATTTATTTTATTTTATTTTTTAGTATTTTTTGTTATAGCAGCAACAGAAATACATAATCTGTGAATATTTCAATTGTCTAACTATCACGGTTCATGAGATACAGCCTGGTGACAGACGGACAGACAGACATTTAGCGGAGCCTTAGTAATATGGTTCGTTTTACCCTTGGGTACGGAATCCTAAAAATTCCATTCCGCACAATCACCTCGGAAAGTGAATGTTACTGAGCTCGGCTATTAGATCTTAGCAATTCATACATGAACGTAAAAGAAGAAAAATAAGGCGCTACTTCTCGAAAATAGTCCACTTAAATCAAATGCACACAATTTGCCATATACGCTTCTAATACTCTCTATTAAAGCAATCAGTTTTTTTCGCTGATAGCTGTGATCGTATTATCTCTTCAAAATTTTGGTTAAACGTAGAAGAAATCAGAGTTTTTTTTAATCATAGATAGGCTTACATTTGACCACGGTCTCACCTGCTAGGCGATCATGTAACTCGATTACAACCGATAGAAACACAGATTTGTATGGATTTGACAGTTTCAAAACGCAGATTATGTGCATCCGCTGATGTTAAGTGACGGTGCAGAGTCATTTACAAAGTGAGGGAAACTTATTACATAAATGGATGTCAGTGCCAGACACTTTACACATACGAAGTGCTTCGTTGCGTTCATAAAGCGCTATCGGGATCACGGACGAGCGATCATTTTGAAAATGAGCATCAAAGCGTATAAAGCCGTCATCAGGCGCGATGGGCCGCGTGATTCGACCACCGCGATTAGAACTATTTATGTCGCACTGTAGTTTAGTGGGTGGGCTGTAACGTCGCACTGCGAACAGCGTACGACCTATAATTAGAATATAATATACTTATTTTATCTAACGTTTTTCATTATAGCAGCCATAACTAATAAAATTAGCAATCCAACAATAGTGTGTTTACGTCCCTATTTTGGTAGTGGTTGTACAATTTGGTTAACAGTTCCTGAATTTAATGTACCTGACTAATTTACATCACACAAGCTTTGTAATGAATTTTGCATGTTATACTTACTATCATTTATGCTTTACTTAGTAACATTATATATGTGAAAATAAATAAATAATCACGCCCAACGATCACATACATAGATCCTGGACCGTAAGATTCCCTGCACCTAAGGACAGGAACTACGAGGACCATAGTCCCACAACACTCAGACTCAAAACAAGTACTTGCACTTTTTTTCTGTACACAAATACTTGTCCTGTCGCGGGAATCGAACCCGCCACCTCCTCACACTCACAGAGACTGTCAAATAAATAATAAATAACGCCCAACGGTCTATGTATGTGTGTGTTTAGATCCTGGGCCCTAAATGAGAATTCCCTGAATCTAGGGACTCAGGAACAATGAGGACGATGGATATTTGTGTATGTTTATTACCATTAGGAACACATATCACTACATACTGTGCCGACCCCAAATAAAATTGACAGGGCAAGAGGACGATGTTCCTTTTATTCAATTTCCATTCTTTTTTCATTTTTCAACAATGAACGTATCAGCATTACCGATCCATGAATAAACAACTAATAGAGGTCGGCACACACCAAAATACCGCCCAAAACTAGATTCTCCGTACGGCGATTATTTATCTACGCACTCAATAATCGCCCAGGCGATAATGACCGCACTAAATATGATTTAGTGATAATAATCAACGGCGATGCGCCCGGTGTCGAATTACGCATGATAAATGCGCGCATCCTAATTGTGCGTATGAGTTATTTTCCAAAAACGTTATGGTTACGCTTCTGTGTGGAATTTATGGTACTGTAGATTACGTGGCTAGTTATATTATATCAATCCACTAGGATCGACCAGTGTACTGAAAACTGAAGTTTATTATAATGCGAAAAAAAAAATATAACACAATATCTTTTGAGAAATGAAAGCCTGTATCTTAGAACCTAATTTCATGAAATATGTACCAAATAACCGTATAGCCACCGTTTAAAATGTTATAAATCATACAAACGTATGGAGCAATTGATATTCAATATTTAAATAGTCGTTTGGTATTGACAGCCCGAGCCTGGTGGCTCATCGCGTTTTCTAAAGTTTATCAGAGCGCCTGGTGGTGGATGCAACGCGTGACCAAAATCAACGAGGCAGTGCTGCCAGCACATTGGGTATGCTACCTACCGGTAGTGGGCTGGAGCATTTTGAACTATCTAAATGTCTATAGGTCATCGCGGGTAGTAAACAGTCCAATTTTTTTTTTGTAGTAGGTAGTTTGGCTAGTAGCATTTAGTAGGTAGTCGTTAGTTTCAGAAAAAACACACTTTGCCAGTTAAATAAATTAAATATCTTTGTTTAAAGTTGACAACTGGTCGGTAAAAAATAAATAAAGACAAAAAAGCATCGTGCTAATCCCGAGAACTAGCAATTGTCAATTCGGACTGGTAACATCAACATGAAAACCCGTACAGTTGCACCGTCGTCCACAGGGTTGTCGCGCAGTATCGGCCCATAAACTGAGCGGCAATACCCCGGCCGCTGTCCGCACGCGCCGCGCCGTAACTCGGCCCGGTGCGGTTTGAACCGGACACTAGAAGTATATAGAGATGAGAGCACCGACCGAAAATCACTTTTAAGCTTCATACGACTGTTAAATTAAATCCCAATAAGATACTATTTAAACTACTACTACAAAAGAAATAGTTTTCTTTTCGGGCTGTATGTTGAATGTTACACGATAGCTATATCCGCTCAGTTGTTAACCGATTTTAATGGTTGTTTTAAATTAAAAATCTTTAACGAAATAGGTGAATATAGGTTTTGAAGATACCAGAACTTTTCAACGCCAAGCAGCTCGTGTGTTGCAATTTAAGTGAAGTGTTGAAGATTAAAAGAAATAATTGCTTAATGCTACTTGGCGGTTTTTTTTTATGTAAATGAATGACGTGACGTTGACATGCCTTCGGCTTTGAAGTACTTTTATTCTTTTTAAACTCTATAATACCAACTTTACTACTAAATGCTACTAGCAAAGCTACCTAGCTAGCTAGTAGCAGTAACATAAACGCTATACGACACAAAGTTTTGAATTAAAAAAAATAAACACTGGTTTTAACAGCTCTATACAAATCCAAAACAAACTGACCAATTAAAACAAGGCAAGTCGTCGTCCGCCATCTTAAATCTGCGCAGCCGTGCATTGGCAATATCTGAGCTGCACCTATTACTTCGTGTGGCGTGCGTGCGATACACGCTGTATATTGTAAGCGGGAGCACCCTGTATGTTCTGTGCTGGGATTTAGTGTTGTATGCGAACGCGCCTGGTTTTATGTTTTGTATTGATGAGACGGATAGTGCGAAACTTCTTTATGTCAGCGGGTGTAACTTTCAATCGTGTCTAATGCTATACAACGGATTTAGAATATTATATCTAAAAATACCTATAGAATTAAAGCCGGGAATTATTATTATCTAAAATTATTTTTACGGTGTACGGATAGGGATTAATCCTATAGAAATTACATCGGTTCAGTAATTTGGTTTTTAAATTTAGATTAAAAAATATGTCAACCTTGCTTCTTAATATGAACATAAAGCAATTAAAGTAGGTTTAACGATTTTTTTAAGAGGGTATTTATTTATTCATTATTACTTTTTGTGGTATAAAAAATATTGAAACAATAATACCGACGACGTCCCTATTTGACATAATATATCAACTGAAAATTTCTAGGACACTGATTTATTATAATAGTAATTTATTTTCTAAATATTTAAATAAAATAAATCCCTACCTAAATCCCAGCTGAAATATCACAGTTTATCAAATGACCGAATTAAAATAACACAGAAAGCTTGTGATTGTGCTAAATATAAAGCAATGGGCACACAGACCGCGTCGATTCTAATTACCTATAATTATCGCCCGGTCCGGGCCGGATGCAGTTTTAATTCGGCAGTTGTTCCGGTCGGTGTGCGCCCTAATGAGTGTAACTGATGGCTTTTTGATAATGTTATTGATATTGTGGAAGGTAGTAATGGTTGTGATACTTGAGTTGATTCTGTTCTATTTGCGTTCGTATTTTTTATGTGTATGTGGCAGGACTTCAAGTACTGTGGGGTTCTGGTTGAGGCTTCGAGTGGTATTCCTGCTTAGTTGTTCCTCTTTCACGTAGGCGTGGTTAACTCGCTTCTGTAAATCTGGCTTCCCACGGTGCGTGATACTGCGCACGACTTCCCGCACGGCCGACGACCACGGACAGCCATGCACCGCACACAAGGCTCTTCCAACGGTGCTTGTTCTGCTTTCGTCTGTGTGTGTCTTGAGATTCGAAGCCATTTTGTTTTATGTTTTTTTTAATTGTTTGATAGGCTTGTGCTTGACCACTATCTCACCTGATGTTAAGTGACGATGCGGTCTAGGACGTAACGCGCTTGCCTAGAAGATACCTGTTCACTCTCGATTTGAAGACTCCAAGAGTAGTGGTCGGCAAAGCGTTCCACTCTTTGGCTGTTCGCATGATAAATGTGGAAGCAAATCGCTTTGTTCGCACATGCGGGATGTTGACCATGTAACGATGGCGTTTTTTTGAACATCTGGTTGTCCGATGGTGGAATAGTGAAAGAGAACTCGCACCGGACCTCTGAAGTTACCGACTCGCTGTGGATCAGACGCACCGCACTGGACGTGTCTGCGCTACCACGGACGATACTCTTCCCATAGTGCGTCGCGTCGGTGCGGGCTGGTCCGCATCCGTCCGCAGTATCACGCACCGTGGGAAGCCAGCTAGAACCACGCACCGTGGGAAGCCAGCTAGATTCTCGCATCCTTGTGGCTGTCATTGCAGAATCCACGCAAAATCATACAAATACAAACGTGAGGGCTAACACCCTACCACTGCTAACACAATTTTCAGTGATATTAACCTACTAGATACAGTAATGTTTTCTATCTTTCTTTAACACGCAAAATAGTTTTAAAAGCTTCAGTACAACACCCACATTTCATTGAAACTCCAAAATCACTCCTTAATTTATAGACGAACCAAATACGAAAGTTCTATCAAAACCTTCCAAAATATCGCAATAAATCGCCAATAATGAATCTAAGTCTGACAAAGCCGGCATTACTTGTGCCATTATCAAAACAAATTATCGGAACGCGGCTGGGCCATAAAACTAAAACACAATCAGCTCAAAAACTAGCGCAGTGTGGCATAAATCAAATTTTAACAACGGGGTAGCTAGGCAACTGATTAAATTACAGCAAAATGTCGACGGATTACGTAAACATTTGAGCGATCTTGTATAGCGGTTGCTTATTACATGGTGTCTGAAAGGAATTTGCCGCTTTTTGACATTGGTTATATCAAAACGCGACAAATTCCTTTCAGGCACGACATGCATTTTTTTGGGTTCCGTACCCAAAGAGTAAAACGGACCCTATTACTAAAGCTCCGCTGTTTACTGTCTGTCTGTCCGTCTGGCACCAGGCTGTATATCATGAACCGTAATAGTTAGACAGTTGAAATTTTCACAGAAGATGTATTTCTGTTTCCACTATAACAACAAATACTGAGAAACAGAATAAAACAAATATTTAAGGGGGCTCTCATAAAGCAAACGTGATTTTTTTGTTGTTTTTAGAGATAATGGTACGGAACCCTTTATGCGCGAGTCCGACTCGCTCTTGGCCGGTTATTTATCTTCTACCTATTGGCTGATTGTATGATATACTAGTGGTAATAGCCCATACTAGAAAGTAATCAGTTTTAATTTACTTAAAGATTTGTATTAATAAGGCTCTTATATAAATACAGAACTTTTAACTTTTTTTGGCTAACTGAAAAAGATGTACTTAGTACGTATGATCCTACTATTTATATTTCTATTTTGCAAGATTTTCGATATCCATTTCGATGGGGAAGAAAGGTTCTCGAGTGGCACGAACAGGAAGACGTAGCGTAGGCCTGATTAGCGCCGCGGGGAGCCTATGCAGGAGGCAAGCAGCACTGTATGGAAATCTATGAGCAGTGGACATCTTTAGACTGATGATGATCCATTTTGATGTTTATCGAGGTACATGAGGAGGGATGTGGTTAAACGAAGCAACAATGCAACTTTCGGTCATTTGACACAATCTACCAACAACGACACCAATCTTAGTGTCAGTGACGTGAAACTGTCATTTAACGATTGCAATCGCTGTAGCAATTTACGTCATCACCCTCCAGCTTCAATTCCCATTGGTTCGTCGGCTGTAATGAGCGCGCCATTGTCGTTGTTTTGATTTAATGACCCGAAATAATAGCAATCAATGCGATCACCGCGCGTGGTGATATTTTTGCGATGGTAATGCAGAGTGATCTAATATCATAGACTCATGTTATTATTTGTTTAGTATGTTTAGATGAAAAGAATGATTCTCAGTTTTCTAGCATTGATGTTTGAAGATGAAGTAAAGAAGAAGAAGTGTTCTTATGTGAAGCTTTAGACTAACTGTGTTGAAAATTATCGGTGCAGGACCGAGCAAGATTTGAACCATGGTGTGCTGGATTGAAAGTAGCAAATACTATCCACTGAGTAACACTCGCTCTTAATGTTCAAATAACAGCGTAAAGACGTCCACTGCTGAACATAGGCCTCCCCCATATAAAACGCCTCTTTGAGTGCTGCTTACCTCTTGCATCCAACGGTTCCCCCCAGTTTTGACCAGGTCGTCGGTCTATTTGGTGGGGGCTGGTCTACGCTGCGTCTTCTGGTTCAACGTCAGTGGAGAACCTTTCTTCCCCAACGGTTGTCAGTTCTACGGGCGTGAGGTCTACCCATTGCCATTTCAACTTGCTAATTTTAAGAGTTATATCGGTCACTTTAGTTCTCCTAGTTAATATTAATTAATTAAAACAAGATTTTTAGGTGGGCACATTTTTCCATCAATCGTTATAAAGCCACCTGTACATTGTGCTGATGACACGCGTGGAAATGGGGGCGCATTATTTTGGCACTAATTAATTTACGATAATGTACCGATAAAGGGATCCGTGCCCATAAATCGAGGGAATTACATTTTACATGATTAAAAAGTTTATTTTAGTCATAAATACTGCAAAATGGGGACGTAGAGATGATTATGTTGCTAATATCTATAATTGTATAGGGCTTTGAATTTATTGTACCTAAACGGAACTGATCAGTAGTTAAAGTGATGGAATGGTGTTCCTTAGTCACGGGTTCGATTAGAGTGATACTTATTTTGCTTTTGATGGCAGAGTATGCTGCAGTAGAAAGATTAGAACAACGATGACAATAGGTAGCATCTAAAATATTACCAAAAATAAATGCATTGGTGCTAGTTTTATGGGAAAATTCAAATTCAATGTTGTTTTTGCTCTATTAGGTAATGACCTAATAACATACTCTCGATACTTAAACAAGAACTCTCATGAAAAGATCACCTGAAATATTTCCAAAAAAAGACCAAAACACAAATGTTTCGGTGCTATTATGGGAATAAAATACCTAATTCAATGTTGTCCTAGCTCAAATGACTTGCCCATCTCCATATACTTAACACATTAAGCTTATTTTCAGTCCCTTAACACTCACAGACCCCTGCAAATATTCAGTCTCCCAAATTTAATCCCGAAACCCACTACTCCTTAATCTTATTATTTATCGCCTCAGCTAAATCGTCCGAGGCAATTAAACGCATCCCCGGCCGCCGTGTATCACGGCCGTAATCCGGAGGACGGAATCATAATAACAAAAAACAATAAAAATAACGAATTACCCCGCGAACTGGCCGAGTATTGGACAGGACATGAGTTGCGTGGAGACGACATTGGTAATACATAAATATTAGGGAATCATCACCATCATCTTCGTTCCCTGGTCCCATTTTATTTGCAGTTGGCTATATGCCTTTTTCTTCCACTCTCCACTGTCACCCATCATAGTTTTATTCACTTCTTTTTCATTAGTATCGGTAGTCATACAATCCATCCACCCCTTTTTCTTCTCTTGCAACTCAAAATTCATACTTCGAAAATTCAAAATATATACCGCGGGGAGTCGATGGATGCAGGATGCGAGCAGCTGTTCAAACGTGGACGTCTTCAGGCTGTTACTGATGAAGTTAGTTATAAGAATAAAAACAATTTGCCCGTGTAAAGAAAAGAGAGCATGATATAAATGATGATAATACAAAATGACTTGTTATGACGCTTAACACCAGGCGACCAGGCGCACGCTCGTCACGTCATTCGATAAATAAAAAAAATAAAAAGTAGCTTCAAAATATTTAGACCCAATACCCTCTCCCGTCCTCAAACCACCCCTATTCCAAATCCACATTCTGTTTGTGCTCATTCTTAATATGGGGCAAAACTGTTGTTTCTCCAACAGTTTTTGTTGTATATTTTATGTTCTGTGACGCCATAACTCAACCGCTGTGACATCCAGCCCTGAGCTTCAAATGATATACACACTGTACTGTACTACTCTAACATTATTTACAGCGGGGCAGTTATTTTTATTTATATTCCTGTTTTATTGGTTTATTCCTTCACGGATTGTTGGGCCCGGTCTTGTGCGTCGTTAAGTGGATATATGGTATGCTTAATATGTGACAGTTTTCCGGGAGGCTTGTATGCTTATATTCTTCGTCTAATATGGCGGTACATTCAATAAATCAAACTCAGGGTATATTTATAATTTCAAAAATAGTAAGCAGGTATGAAAAAAATATAGTAACAATTCTTGGCCAAGACGGCTGATACATAGCCGCTATGCATAGCCGATATTTGATCCTACCTTTGACCACACTGGAAATGGTTGCCAAATAACTTGTTTTTTTTGACATACCATTGAAGTAGAATTCCAAATTATTCGTCATCATCAGCCTGTATCAGTCCACTGCTGGACATAGGACTCTCCTAATGCACGCCAACGGCTAATCTCATCCAGCTGCCGGCAGCCACTCTGCGTATATCGTCGCTCCACCTAGTCGGAGGGCGTCCTACACTACGTTTGCCAAGTCGTGGTCTCCACTCCACTCAAGAACACGTCAAAATTATTAATATTGTGGACTAGCTGCGCCCCACGGTTTCACCCGCGGATAAAAAGTAGTGTTAATCCAGTACATAAGCTATCTATATTCCAAATTGCTAAATCCGTCCAGCTGTTTGAGCGTGAAGGAGTAACAAACATACACACATACACACTTTCAGCTTTTTTTTATTGTTTATAGGCAAAGCATTTGACCACTGTCTCACCTGATGAAAAGTGATGACGCAGTATACGATGGTACATGCTTACCTAAAAGATACCTGTTCACTCTCGACTAGAAGACTCCCAGATCATAGTTAGCTGGAAACAAGGACGCCGGCAAGGTGTTCCACTCATTGGCTGTTCGCACTATAAAGTGCATAGCAAAACGCTTTGTGCGGGTTGATGGAATTTCAATATTAGTGTGATATATATATATATATATATATATATATATATTGCATGCAATTCAAATTATTCACAAAACTTTTAATGATATTTTACCTGTTCAAACTGAATTTGCTGTAATGCAGCTTAGGGCAGAGTGTGATTTGAACCTGGTAGCATCGGTTTGAAAATCGCACGTTTTAATATACCACTAATCCACACTTGTTCCTAAAAATGCATAAAATACTTTTAAATATAATTTCGGCCTAAAACTAATGTAGCATTCTGGGTGTCTTCAAGTCACGAATGAAAAGGTATCTTCTAGGCAAGCATGTACCATCGTAGACCGCGGCGTCACTTTCCATCAGGTGAGATTGCGGTCAAAAGTTTAAAAAAAACTAACGTCTCAAGAGCGACATTGCCTATTTATAATTCGCAAATCGTTTAAAGATTCCTAATTATCACTTTATTTAAAGCATTTTAACGTAAACCTAATCCAGTGTAGCATTATAAATCCCGTCTCCTAGAAAGCGATAATTAAGCGACAACACGCCGTTGTTCACAAAAGGTGCCTTGTTTATTTCTACATATAATATGTGACACGCGCGCATTTACGTTATATGTTCATTATTATGGGGCCGTTTAATTAAATTAATGTTAAAGAAGCATATTTATTTATTATTCTTTTACTGTGGGGTCTTATAAAAATCACGACGGTTTCTAGCTTGACTTCCGTTGTATTAATAAAAATAATCCCATATAAAACCAATAAATAAACATAAATAAATAAATATATATGTGGACATTTCACACAGCGCCATCTAACCCCAAACTAAGCATAGCTTGTACTATGGGAACCAGATAACTGATACAATACTTAGATACTTTTTTGTTTGTAAATACATACATAGAATACAATATAACACCCAGACACAGAACAAACATCGATGTTCATCACGGAAATGTTTGTCCCGGGTGGGAATCGAACCCACAACCTATAGTTCAGCAGGCAGAGCTACTACCAACTGAGCTAACAGGCCAGTCCATAAAATAATACCTACCATAAAGTTTAAAAATCTTAAAGCTATTTGTTAGAAATTAAAAAAAAATGACAAAAATAAATTCATTATTTTATTTTCATGAAAATTTACGTGTTAATGACATACCTGTGTCGTTTTTTTCTTCACCAACAGATTTAATTTTAAAAAATCTTATCTAATCTATGCTAAAACCAAATTATTTGTCATCGTTAGTAAATTTATTTCCTACTAAAATATTTTCTATTTGTAAATTTTTTGTTATTTTACGGTGTACAATAAAGAGTTGATCTATCTATCTATCTAAAGTTAATGTTTTACAAAAATTAATAAACTAATTACATCTTTCATAGAAGTAATTAGAAATTCTTAAAAATAAACAATAGAACCAGTGTAAAAATTGTGACTTTCCCACCTTAAACACCGCAATTAAGTTACCTAATCCGATAATTGTCGCCCTTATCAAATAATTAACTAAACAAAGAGTAAGACAGAGACAAAACAACTTTGATGAGATTATGAAAGCAAGAACAATGCGCGTGCGACGTTTATAACCTCACGACCACAGTCGCGTCTCCAGTCACAGACAATCTTTCGCGAAGTCAACATGTCGACCATTGTTGATCCCGAAGCGATCCTATCTATAAACAAGGAATGGACGAAGCTTGACGAAGAATGGGGCATACCAATCGACCTAGAAACAGAAGAAGACTACACACCTTCGAAAATAAGACCGGTCTTCAGTTCCCTCGACCTACGAAGAACAACTTTCGACTCTTCATTCCTGCTCAAGAAAGTGCGACGAAAAATTGGGCGGAAGCTATCAAAAGCATCAGATGTTCTTGACTATAAAGAATTTATTCAAGATTTGGAAAAAGTAGCACCGAAAGACGTACCAAAGAAGCAGTTTTATTACGTAAATGGACAGATTATATCAGCGATGTCAGTTGAAGATATCTGTGACAAAATTGATGACATTTTCAAATCTGTTGAGAAACTATCTTCAGCTACAAGTACCATACGTCTAAAGAAAAAGATTCCTGAACGAGTAAGCTGCAGCATCAGTCCTGGTGGCCTATCTTTTGATGACACAGAAGTATCACAAAAAGAAAAAAGTGACGGTGATGACATAGACCAGTTTATAGATGAAGCTTTCCAGCAGCTTAATCTAACTATGGCTACTTTAACAGAAGACGCTGGTGATGACGTGGCCCGGGAGTCAGTGACGACGCTGGTGAAGAAGTTCAGCAGTATACTAAATAACCCTGCGGTAATCAAAATTCCAAGAAGAAAGAGGATGTGCTGTGATAGGTTCAAAAAGCTAGCAGAGTTTTGGAGTAGCAAAGCGTTTGATAATTAAAATTTAATTATTTTTATTTGAAATTTGTGGGTACTTTGGTACCGGATCTTTGCAGGTTTGTTATAATTTATGTTTAGGTAAGTAATTTAAAGGACATGTTTTTTATTAGCTCGAAGTTTTTGTGTTTAAAAAGTTTAGTAGAACGACTCTTTTTGTAATTGTATTCAATGATTTAATATTGTAAAGAAAAGTTTCTTAAGCGCATTGTAATTGTAATTTTAAATAAAGGTTGTGATTTAATTAATAATATTTAGAGTATACCATACTACTAATTTATGACAATAAATATAGATTTTCTATACTTTAAATTTTTTATTGCTTCTTTTTCGAAAGGTTGATGTAATTTAGCCGCTTATATACGGTTAGGTAGTTAGTTCAAGAGAAAAGTAAGCGAGCTACGAGAAAAGATAATTTAAACCATTTTTTTATGAAGAATAATATTTATCCACGGATAACTTACATCTCAACTTTATAGCTGTTGTCACAGCGTAAATAATAGTTACTATTGCCTAATACAGGTACATGTAGTTCATACACACACATATACTAGACGTACCGATACCTATTACTTAATTACCTGTAAGATAAACAAATATAAATTCATGGTTCATTAAGCAAACAACAGCGGGTTCCGTAGGAGACCTCGCAGGACACGGGCCAAGTTGGACGCTAAATCACTGCTTTGCTGTGGACCTCTTTGGAAACATACGGGTATATATTTGGTGAGGGAACGCAGCGGCTAAGCTGAATAGCAGTTAGTGGAAAACTGACCACTCATTTAATTGAATGTGAAGATTTTTGGCAAAATTAATCTATAGTATGAGAAATTTCACTAACCCACCGACACACACTTTGCCAGCGTAGTGGGTTATGGTTTACAGGGCCTACCAATATTGTGGATTGTTCTAACACCCACACTATAATCACCCTGTAGCACAATATAATTTTATTATATTCGTTGTGATGTTTCTTTGAAACAATAAAATTTGCCACATTATAAACGTTGCTCATAAAATTACCAGTGTCAACATTTTTATAAGATGAATCCGGAAAATTTCAAAGTTCCCGCAGTAAAAAAGAAAAGTTGCGGGTGGAACCACGGTGCGCCTCTAATTGTTCTGTTATAATAACTCTTGATCAAAATTATGCCTCGTAGAAAAAACAAGCATTTACTTATACTCATTTAACTTAAAAACTGTTTTGTTTCAGTGACAAGCAAGCATACAACCTGCCTGCAGCTAAACAAATAAATAAATAACGCCCAACGATCACATAAAACAGATCCTGGACCCTAACTAGGATTCCCTGTATCTAGGGGTCAAAGACGAGGGCCATGGTCCCACAACACCCAGATACAAAACAAGTATTTGCACTTTTTTTTCCATGTGCACAAATACTTGTCCTGTCGCGGCAATCGAACCCACTGCCTCCAGGCTATAGGCCGACCTGCTCAACCACCACGCCACAGAGGCTATCCAAGCTAGCCGATAGCTGTAAATGAGCTCAATTTGCTGGAAATAAAAGCCACCTAGAAAATAAAATCCGCAAGCACTCCCGCAACATTCTCTCGTGTGTTTACAATATTTCGCGCACTGACCGGAAGTAGAACTTATTCCTGCCAGTTGAGAGTTGGACAGTTTGTCAATTTATGTGCCGCGCAATATCACAAGTGAAGGCAATAGGTAATTTGGTATATCTGATGGAAGAGAACTTGGACGAGTGGAAGGAAATAGTGGGAAGTATCAGATCTATTGCCTTATCTGTAGCATTGTTATAATCTGACAAGAATGTGTAGGTAATGTTTTGATTGTATTTTTAAGATTCGTTTATGGTTTTTTTTTATTTTTGGCTTGTTTGACTGTTTTTAAGTATTTTGTGAGTTTTGTTTATGTGATCCATTACTCTAGTAGGTATTACACAAAACCAAAGATTAGATACCGATTTTTGAGATGAAACAAAAATGCCTAAAACAATTGAATATCACTGTAAAAGTTTAATATTCTTTAGATTAATATTCTAAACTACTCTTCCCTTAATTATTGAAGTATTTTTTTAATTATACCACAAAATGTATAATACTTAAAAAGTACTTTCATTAAAAACAATTTCGACCTTACAAACATAAAGTTAAAAAAATCGGCTCATCCGTTTGAGAGCTGCTTTTCTTAAGCTATTAATATTACTTTATCCTTTACTTTTTAAAACGAACATACATGGTATATTGGAACTTGTGTTAAAATCGCAAAACTGCTATAAATCATAAATACACACACACACACACACACATCACACACAGTACAGTTTACACACACACACACACACACAGTTCACAGTCAGTCAGTACAGTTTTACTCATCTCAATTCTCACAGTCTTGAATGATCCTTGCATGAAACTGTTTGATAAGGTACATCCTAATGGCTCCTTACACCTTATGCTTCTACGGTGCTAGCTCAGCAAACTTAAACCACCAAACCAAGCAACAACTCATAAAAATCCAAGTTCACTGCCCAATTCCAGAGACGTAAAGATATCCTCCTATCACCAAGTTGCGAAGTTTAATTAGGGCGCCGATACACGTACCATACATTGCGGTTGGAGCGGCTACAGATGCACTAAACACGGGGGAGTTATAACCGGACACGGCTCGGACGGTGTAGACGACGCTTTAGCTCAAAATTTGTGTGAGATTTTGGTGTTACTTGTTTTTTTATATTATTGTTTTATGAACAAAAATTTGTTTATTAATGTTTTTCATTAAATAGATTATTATTTAATAAACCAATAATTTTATGGATAAGTTTCGTTTTTTCCTCTACAAGGTGAGTTTGAATTGGTATGTTATCCTGACTGGGACCATGATAGCCCACAAGTTGTGAGAGCCTTACTTAAAACTGCATGTTTCCAAACCTCCATGCTAAAAAATAAATCCACTCACAAAATTGCACGCTAATCACAGGTCGTCAAACTCATTTAAGTGCATTCGGTCAAGGACGAAATTCAACCACCCAGCTGCGCTAGGGCTATCTTCGAGCGTAAACTTTACATGCATTTCTTCAATGAAAAACTATTAATTTAGTTAAGTCGTAGAAGAAACAGAGAATAGATTTACCCCCTT
This sequence comes from Ennomos quercinarius, assembly GCA_910589525.2. Classification (NCBI taxonomy): domain Eukaryota; kingdom Metazoa; phylum Arthropoda; class Insecta; order Lepidoptera; family Geometridae; genus Ennomos; species Ennomos quercinarius. Next base: position 18,209,475 of record OU342492.1, on the reverse strand, counting down.
TCGGGATAATATACCAATTTAAACTCAGATAGTATAGCTGGAACTTTATCATAATATCAAATACCTTTTTTTTATTTACTGCTTATGTTTTAAAAGGCTCGTACTAAAATCATAACGGAATTAACTGTAATTTAATACAATAAGGGCAGCTAAAATCATGTCTCTTTCAAACTTTTAATGATGCATTAATAACAAAGTTAAACAAAGTCCATCAAAAAATTAAGATTACCCTCCAATATCTACTAACACAGTTACCGCGAAAAAACTGATGCAAAAAGGCAACAGTGCGGCTCCATTAGTGACGTCACAGGTCGCACTCTCCATCAATTTGTACGGAATCACCGGCGTGAAGTGTTTTTTAATTAATTTTATGAGTGAATTTTGGCGCGGAACAATGTGCGGTGGAGTCGCTTTGCAAATTGGCTTCTTGGATATGCTGCGTAAAAATTGGATACCACAATATTCGATGGCCTAATATAATAAAAACTAAACTAAACTAAACTAAACTAAACTAAACTAAACTAAACTAAACTAAACTAAACTAAACTAAACTAAACTAAACTAAACTAAACTAAACTAAACTAAACTAAACTAAACTAAACTAAACTAAACTAAGCTAAGCTAAGCTAAGCTAAACTAAACTAAACTAGCTACACTACCTACTACAAAGAACACTTATGGACTGTATAATAGCCGCGATGGCCTATAGACAGTCCAAGTGCTCCAGCCCACTACCGGTAGGTAGCGTACCCAACATGCTGGCCGCATTGCCACGTTGAATTATACGCCTAATATAATTAAATGTTAAAAACTTTAAATTAAAAATATATATAGGTTATCGCGGCTAGCATACAGTCCAAATGTTCTTTGTAGTAGATAGTGTAGCTAGTTTATTAGTTTTTATTATCGCAGTTGTTAGGGTAAAGAATTAAGGCACATTTCCCGTTAAAAAATTTAAAATATCAAATCATCTACATCAACTATAAATAACAATTAAATAATTAAGGATCATTCTCAATCACATCCCCCGATTATATTGGGTAATGGCTTTCTCATCAGCTCCATTTACCAAAACTTTAATATAAATGATTTTACTATGATACAAAGTAAGGATATCAATTTATACCAATACAGAAAAGTTAATATAAACAATACAAATTCACTGTATTTAATTAATATTTTATGTTCACCAGTGGCCGATTTACAGCTGATGATGTAATTTCAAATCAAAGTAATCAATCATTATAAAAATACAATATAATATTATTACGTTTATTTTCTATGATTACCTTACTTTATTTTATTCCTTTATCTTACGATTCCTGCACAAACACTTTTACGTTAAATTGTCATAGTACAGTGACTGTGGTGTGGTGGTTGAGCAGATGAGCAGATCGGCTCATAACCTGAAGGCGGTGGGTTCGATTCCCGCGACAGAACAACTATTTGTGCAAAAAACATCACAAATACTTGTTCTGTGTCTGGGTGTTGTGGGAACATGGTCCTCGTAGTTCCTGGGTCCCTATAGATAAAGGGAATCCTAGTTAGGGTCCAGGATCTATATATGTGATCGTTGGGTGTTATTATTATTCACTTATTTACTTATAAATTATTTATAAATAGACAAAAGTATAACTTAACGTCCTCAGTCTTCAAAAAGGTAATATTTGTCACTTACATGATGACTCAACCAACTTCTTTTTACTATTTCTAGAGTACTTAAATTTAATCAAGTACTTACTCCATTTATATAACAATCTAGAAGTGGTTTTAATTTAACCTAAGCTTCTAATATAATTGGATGTGTAATATTTTAACCAATGATAACGACTCCACGCCACCCTAGTCCGCGCGACATCGCCGTCGTCCACGCACTAATTCAATAGGGCCGACGTAAGCCATTTGCGTTCGCGCTTGACGCATCGCCCGTGAAAAAATCAATTACGATTTTTTGATAGCCGCACGTTGACCGTCCTGGTAGTATGGATAGGGCTTTAATTATTTAAAAAATATATTTTTAGTACGGTATCAATTAACTTTAAAATTAATTAATTTAAAATTGATACACTTATGCATGTTGAGACTTATATAAATAAATAAAATAAAATTAAAGGATCTTATGGCTAAAATCTTTTATTGTGAAACAGATCATCAACAGAAAATTTTGTTTTTGAGTGTGTCTATAGAATTTTTCGTCTAATTTACGTTAGGCCTAATTACATTTTCTACATGAAAAATATATAAGCTTCGCCCTTATTGCTTTTGGGCAAATTCTAGATAATGGGATTTGGGTTAGCCTTCGCTTAACAGCAGTTAACTTGTAATAGCACCTCTGAAGCATGGTAGCGCTCAGTTATAAAAACACTTTTTGTAGCAGTCACCTATCCAAGAGATGACCGCAGCGAACATTGCTTAGAATGGATAGTCAAACTTTGCTATAGATTTGGGGCAATAGCTTATTTTATCCTTCACCTATGCACTTTTTAAGCAATCTCATATTATATTCCAAAATGAATCTACACTAGCCCAACCCTTTACCTGTCCAGTTTATATTTTCAATACGCCCGTCATCCACCGGTGCTGTGACACTGCAATCTAAAATGGTGGCAACACTGGCAACTGCTGAGCTGTGTCAAAAAGTGGTCGGACAACGAATCACGAATCGATCAATATCGACGTTTTGATAGATTTCGCGGATGTCACTCGATTTTGCACGTTTTAAATCTAGGTTGGTGAAACAATGCTGCAAACCCGCTCAACAACGCATACAATGCATAATAACACTTCCCTCCGAAGTAAAATGATACTTCTGTAATTCATACGTTTAAGTGAATTTAAGTATCAAGTATTTTAATCCACTTGTCTGTAGCGTCACAAAAAAACTGATTGCCATATGAAACAGTTTTTAGGGATACCAACTTATACCACTGCAGAGTTCGCTTTGCCAGACTATATATACTTAATGTGAATTGTAATGTAATGTTGTTGTTGTAGCTGAATCTTAGGGGCTTTTGCGGCATTTTCACCATAAGAGCGATAGCATAACACTCGAGATATTTATGTGCAGAGTCATCGAATACTCTGGCCATTGAAGCTGACTAGAGTAGAAATAAAATATGAACAACATGGGCCGTGATGCAGATAACTAGAAAGTTAAGCCACTGAGCAATAACGCTCATCATCATAACCATCATAATGTTCATCATCATCAACTGGAAGACTTACACTGCTGAACACAAGCCTCCAAATTGCGTGCAGAATAAATAAAAAGTTACTTAATTGCATTTTTTATCATTCGCACAAATATAAATAAGACAATGATCAATCACGTTTGAAGCAAAAAGGGTGGCTTCAGCATTGTGCCATTGTGCCGCATGCGCGTTTTTACGTGCACTCAGCGTGTTTTTTAAGCCATCATTCCGAACCCACGACCGATGGTGAAGAAAGGTTCTCGGATCGGAAGACACAGCGTAGGCCTTTACTAGGTAAATTGATGACCTGGTCATAACCTCGGGAAGTCTTGAGATCCAAGAGACAAGCAGCCGGTCAAAGTGGCCCTCTTTAGGGGAGGTCTATGTTTAGCAGTGGATGTCTTCAGGCTGATGATGATAATGAAAGGCCTGAGATGAGCAAAGCGTTTACTCGATCCACACAGACTAAGGTTTTGTATTATAAACAACTCTAAAACACCACAGATAAAGAGCTCTTATGCTACCCGCTGATTCCAAATATGTATTTTAGAATCCGGGCGGGACATAATTTTTCTACTTCGTACCCGAGGTTTCAAATGCAAAGAATCGTTGTAGATGCCCTACTACGCTATGACCTACCTTAAATTCCAGTTGTTCGTATCTGTCAAGGCTTGGATTGGTCATCATCAACAGCCTGAAGACTTTCACTGCTGAACATAGGCTTCCCCCACAGTGCACCACTTTGAGTCGCTGGTCGCCTCTTGCATCCATCGGCTCCCCGTGGTTTTCACTAGATCGTCGGTCGACCTAGTAGGGGCCGGCCTACGCTGCAGCTTCTGGTTCGTGGTCACCACTCGAGAACCTTTCTTTCCCATCGGTCAGTTTTACGGGCGGCGTGGCCTTCCCATTGCCATTTTAACTTGCTATATTGAGCTATATTGGTCACTTTAGTTCTCTTGCGGATCTCTTCATTCCGGATCTTATCTCGCATGGGAATAGCTCTCTCCATAGCTCGTTGCGCGACTTTGAGCTTAGAGCTTGGATTGGTTGCCAAGTGAAAATCCAAACCATTATCATACGGAAACTTTTTTTATCGATTACTAGACTAGCGTTTGACCACAATCTCACTTGATGGGAAGTGAGGATGCGTAGTAAATATCTATTCACTCTTGATTTAAACAACCCCACATTAATGCACAAAGCATCCCTGCGCATTTTTCGTATTATTTCGGAGTTGTATGATACTTTTAATTTAAAGAGTAACTCCTTACATGCCATACTGGTGTCTGAAAGCTGGCTAAAACCATCTCTTCCCTCAACCTCTTATCCTCTACCTGGATTTGTGTTGATCAGAAATGATCGTACTGGCAAGGGGGGTGGTGGTGTAGCGATTTACCTGAAGAGCCACTTGACCTACAAAATAGTTTCACAGTCCTCTTCGTCTTATAGTGGTTCTCCAGAGTTTATTTTTATCGAAGTAGATGCGGGTCTAAAAGTTATTCTCGGTGTCGTTTATTGCCCACCAAATATAGATTATTTTGTAAAACTTGAGCGTGTTTTGGAGGACATTATCTCCGAATACACACACATCCACGTTATGGGCGACTTTAATACATGCCTGCTAAGCCCAAACCGGCGGTCACTAAAACTGCGTGGTATCATAGAGTCACTTAACCTGAACCTGCTCGACTTGCATCCGACCCACCATACTCACACAACTAGCACTCTCCTTGACCTTATAATTACATCAGACGTAAGTTTAGTAAAAAACCATGGTCAGTACTCAGCCCCAGGCTTCTCTCACCATGACCTTATTTTCTCCTCGGTTAAATTCAAGGTACCAAAACCAAAACCTGTTATTTTGAGGCAGCGACTTTTCTCAGCACTTAAAGTCCCTGAACTAGTCAATGATGCGTCTGACGTAAACTGGGCTCAGATCGAGCACGTAACATCGATAGACGATAAAGTTGCAGTGTTCAATTCTAATATCACCAATCTCTTTGATCGACATGCTCCAATTCGTTCTATCAAAATAAAACGCCCTCCCTCTCCATGGTTCAGCGAAGTCATACGTAAAGCCATAACCAGGCGAGACCGTGCGTTCCGTAAGTTTAAAAAGGACCGGTCTGACGAAAATTGGTCTTTTTATAAAAAGATGAGGAATCGCTGTAATTTGTTGGTCCGAAATGCGAAGCGACGTTACATTGCTGAGCAAATAGAGCTTTCAACTCCTGCGGGTATTTGGAAATTTCTACGGTCTCTGGGTCTGGGTAAAGTAAGACATACGCATATCAAAATCACAATGGATCTTAATGTTATGAACTCCCACTTCACTTCATGTACCAAGTTGAGTCCTACAGTTAAACAGGATTCAATTCACGAAATTGATCGTATTGTATTACCAGATATTGAACCCTTTAATTTTAAACCTGTCAGTCAGGATCTCATTCAAAAAATTCTGGAATCTCTTAAAACCAAAGCCATTGGAAGTGATAACATTGGTCGGATCATGATAAGTTACATAAAACATCAAATTTTGCCTTCCCTTACTCACATTATAAACTTTTCTTTAACATCTTCTCAGTTCCCAGATGAATGGCGTAAGGCATATGTACTCCCCCTCCCTAAAGTTCCAAATCCTTCTCTTCCAAATGAATTCCGACCTATCTCTATTCTTCCATTTCTATCTAAGGTTATAGAGTCTGTGGTTCATAAACAGGTAACGGATTTCTTGGCCAACAATAATCTCCTGAACCCTTTCCAATCTGGATTTAGAGTTGGCCATAGTACCACAACAGCTCTCTTGAAAGTTACTGAGGACATCAGAACTGGTATGGAAAACTCACAAGTGACTGTACTGGCACTGATCGACTTCAGTAACGCGTTTAATGCCGTAGACCATGACCTTCTCTTAGCTGTTCTCCCGAAACTTAAATTCTCTTTTGCAGCCATAGAATGGTTTTCGTCTTACCTTAAATGTCGTAAGCAGGCAATACGGTTTGAGCAGGAACTGTCTGAGTGGAATGAATTGGATGCTGGTGTCCCACAGGGCGGGATTTTGTCTCCTCTGCTATTCTCACTATTTATAAATCTGCTCTCCCCTCATCTGCAGAGCAGCTTTCATATGTACGCAGATGATCTTCAAATATACTGTGCTGCTTCTATTTACAATATAACTCACGCGATTCAAGCTGTCAACAATGACTTGGTTCGTCTATCTTCCTGGTCGGCAAGCTATGGTATAAAGGTTAACCCCAATAAATGCCAAGCCATCATAGTGGGTAGCCCACGTCTGCTGAGTAAAATCAACCCCTCCAATCTTCTCCCCCTCTCTTTTAATTCCATTGATATCCCTTTCTCTTCAACAGTTAAAGATCTGGGTATCTTAATTGATTCAAATTTGAATTGGACTCCCTACATCAAAGAAATCTCTCGTAAATTCTATGCATCATTCCACTCTATTATTCGTCTCAAAAACTTTCTCCCCATTCACACAAAAATTTCATTAGTAAACTCGCTTCTTATTCCAATCCTCGATTACGCCGATGTCTGTTCCCTGGATCTAACTGAAGACCAGCTAAACAAACTCGATCGTTTACTTAATAACTGCATTCGTTTCATTTATGGTCTCAGAAAGTATGATCACGTCTCTAAATTCCGTGCCGAGCTTAAATGGCTCCCAATCCGCGAGCGACGTAATCTACGAATTCTTTGCCTCCTTTTTTCTGTCTTGAAAGACCCAAATTCTCCGACTTACCTGAAAAACACGTTTACTTACCTATCCGACACACATGAAAGACAGCTCCGCTCTTCTAACACCCTTATTCTTGCAACCCCACGACATACCACATCTTTCTTAGACAACTCCTTCCAAGTCACAGCGGTTCACCTTTGGAACTCGTTACCAGATGAGATCCAGAGGTGTAACGTAAAGGACAGTTTTAAACGCCAGGTAAAAGAACATTTGCTTAAGTCTCTGAACTTGATGTAGTAGAACATAGGAATTATTTATTAGTATGTAGTATATTTATTTTAGTACTTATATTTATTAAAATATTTAGTTTTGTCTGTCTGTATTTTATTAAATTCATAAAATTATATGTATATACTTGTATCTTAGTAGTTAATACTTTAAGTACTTATATTTCTTTTTTTATATATGATCAACAATTTTGCTCATCTCCTTTTGTGCACGCCTAATCTACTTATTTTCTGCACACCTTGGTTGACTGGTAGAAAATGCTGTTAGCATTAAGTCCACCTTTGTACACGTTTTGTGCATAAAGAATTAAATAAATAAATAAACCCCGGGTTGTATTTTTCTGGGAACACCGAAACTTTCAGGTTAACGTTCTGTAATTGCTGCTGACTCACTCCAACAGAGCTGGTCACTATCCCACATAGAACGACCTAACCCTACCTACATCCCGTTAAAGCACATTCCACAAGCTCTCGTAATCCCGCTGAAGAGTGGTGTCGTAATTATGGCGCCTCCATAAACATGTCCCGTTAATTCGGTCCCAGGTGGCCGCGTATCTCAAGTGACAGTAACGGTCACCGTTACGTTGGTACTGGCTTTAGGGACGTTCTTCATACGTGCATTTTGTTTCGACGTCATTTTGGGACAAATATGTTTAAGCTGTGTTTGTGATAGTTTTAGTTTGGGATGTTACAAAAATGTGTGGAATTTGGCAGCGGTTTTCGTAAAATTTCAGCCAAACAAGTGTTAAAATGATGAGTGGGGTATGGGATTTTGGATTGATCTGAACACGTTCTAGTATTTGAACTCTTATTCTAATTTTGCTATACCCGAAACATCGTGTTTATCAATAAAATTAATAAATATGAGTGGACATTTCACACAGCACCACCTAGCCCCAAACTAAGCATAGCTTGTACTATACTTAGATTCTTTTTGTTTGTAAATACATGCATAGAATACAATATAACACCCAGACACAGAACAAAAACCTGTGTTCATCACACAAATGTTTGTCCCAGATGGGAATCTAACCCAGTTATCTGGTTCCCATAGTACAAGCTATGCTTAGTTTGGGGCTAAAAGCGCTGTGTGAAATGTACACACTTATTTATTTATTATTTCAAAACGTTTTGTCTTTATGAAATCAAAATGCTCAAAACTAAAATGGCTTACCAACCTACATTAAAAAAGCCCTGATAAACATACAAACAATCAAACTGTAACATAGCAAACCTACCTCTAAAATATATAGCTTTTAAATTATTCAAAACACATCGCAAGCTTAATCTTCAGTTTCTTACCCCCCCCTGTCCAAAGCCAACACAATCTCACCCCATCAACAATGGACCAAACTGTCACCTCAAAGTGGCAAAAACACGACTAAAGGACAGATTGACACAAAGGAGCCGAGTGGCCGCATTGATTAATAGTGCTGGACCTCTGGGGCCTCCGATGGGACTAATTATGTGGGGTAATGGGGCCACAATCACTCGACGTGTGATGTTTAGGGTCGATGAGGACTATCAATCACTTTGGAACAGTGAAGAGTTTGTTGCTGATTTCAATGTGTGGCTTTTCAAATTGTAAAGGTTGCCTGGAAGAGAGTTTTAGTAATCAGGCCGCACACACTCAGTGTTATTTTATGCTGGTTATGAAAAAAAACGTTTTTTACGGTTATTCTAAACTAGTTGCGTCCCGTGGTTTCACCCGTGGGTAAAAAGTATCCATGTGTTAATCCAGCGTATACTGAGCTACCACTAACTGAGCTATCAGGCAGTCATAACATTACCGATCGGTTAGGAATGGTTAGTCAAACTACACTATGTTAAAAAATGAGAACTTCGTACTTCCAAAATCGCGGTTTCTGTCGCAAAATGTGAGATAATTATACCGTCAAAGTGTCAGTATTAAATTAATTGTTCTCACTTACAATCATTGTACAGTCACTGTCCTATCACTGCTTATATTAACATACCTTTAATTTTCCTCCAATTTTTCCGCCAACATTTCAGCAGCCATCCGCGAATATTATTAAACGTAATCACCCGAATTTATAGCCGCCGGGGAAATCCGCATGGCAATACACAACGCTGTAATTAATTAATGAGCACCGAACCAATAACGGGCCATTTACATACTGGCAACATCTATTTCGGTGCGGGCAACACTGAATATCTATGCTTTTAATTTATTATCAAACTTGGGCAGTTTGAGGCAGAACTGCAGTGCATGTGCAAGTTTCGATACATGGGAACCATAAATTGATAAGCTTCGGCGTGATTTAGTGCCCGCTGTGATTATTGTACAAGTTTATGATTCATTTGTGATTTTGGGAGGATATGAGCGAGTGACAACTAGCAACACTACTGAGCCTGTATGGAATATTAGAACCCATCACCTAACTCTGGCGGAGTTGGAAAGCAATAAGCCTGGTATAAGTGGGCAAAAATAAAAGATTGCTAATATTCACCAGAATTGCGTAACATTAAAAATAGACTGAGATAAAAGTACCTAAAATGATTCTGCCACCAAAGTGGCCTACCCATTATCATTTCAACTTGCCAATTCTAAGAGCTAATATGTCGGTTACTTTAGTTTCCTGCGGATATCCTCATTGTTTCAATCCTTCACTTGCCAATCACTTACCAAAAATTATTTGCTGAGGCATGCAGTTTTAGCTCCTTCGGCTCGTAGGTGTCATAGCCGCAGTTGGTAGATATTTGAAACTTATGAACAATTATTATTATTATTATCTTTTTCTTCCCCATAAATTATGTCATTGCAAAAAGCAAGAAAACAATACAGAAAAATATATGTCAATTTTAATGTCATAATTGACGAGGACAAATCTTTTCGCATTCCGAGCCAAAATAATCATCACCAACAGCCAGAAGAACACTGTATATAAAGGCTCCCGATAAAACGACACTTTAGACGCTTATCAATAGGGGAAGGGGGGCCCCCGCCCGCCTGTTTGCGATCACCATGGCGTGGTGATTATGGACGGGGGTCCATAATCACCACGCCATGGTGATCGCAGATCTCACTCCTTGGATGTTACCTTTGCCGTCGTTCATGGCACTTTTACAAGTCAAAATGCACATAAAATTACGAACTGCTTAATGTCAAATAAATAAAATTAGCAAGGCTATTACAATATGTGAGTTTCAAAGAAAAACTCTTACCCATTACCGGGGCACGCAATCAGACACAATGGCAGAAAACAAAACTCTGATCCGAAGCTTTGATTACACCTGTTTTTTAGAAGTTTTAGAATTGTTTGTGTAATTTTTTTACTATATTTTACAATATTTATATTACAAACAAAGTAACAGTATTGCAGCTCATTTCACACCATAAACAGCGCATTACATCAGGCTAAGTAACAAATAACGATGACATACTACCCGACGCGCTAACCTAAGGATGACCGTACACATAAACATGCCTCTGTAAAACCAGGTGTACGTTTTACACCACCGCAGCAGTACAGACAGTAGCTAATCTAGGTACAAACCGCCGAGTACACGCTGGTTGACGTGCTGGCCAATCTCGAAAGAATTTTAGAATGATTGTAAATAAATAAAGCACGCATTAAGGGTTTGTCTGTTTTTAATCTTCTATACTTATAGTAAAACTGTAACAGGTCCAATTCTGTACATTGAAAATATTTTGAAATTTTTTTGGAGGGCTTCTTATCATTGATGCTGAAGCCAAAACTATTTTTTATTGTCTGTCTGTCTGTCTGTATCTTGGCTGAGCATCATGCCGAAACTACTGAATGGGTTCAAATGAAACTTCGCATGATTTGAGATCATATTACGAGGTAGGCTATAAGATACTTTGAAATCCAGCACGGTTCCCTCGGGAGAGGGGATGAAAGTAAAAATATGTACGTAGTTGTAAATCATTAACGCGTGGTCCAATTTCATTCTTTTTGTTTTGTTAGAAAGGAGGTGCTTTAAATATTGCCTCGTAAATATTTCAAAGTCGTCGGTTTTGTTTTCAGACATCACAGACATCCAACCTTCAGTATTAGGTCCAAAGCCACTCCTATCCTGTACTATGGGAAAGTTAGACTGAGATAAGACGTAAAACTAATTAACCAGTGCGAAGCCGGGGCGGGTCAGCTAGTCCGTTAATAAACATTGAAATTTTTCACCAGCAAACCAATGGGTTTTCGTTCTCAAGAATTTCTCAATAGATGATGCTGATTATTGAAGGTGAAGGATAACTAAAGACTTAAAACCACTGGTCACAGTAGCTTGAGAAAAGCATGGCAAGGCTTTAGAGACGGATGGATGCGGGTTAAAATCCCGCTCGCGATTTATATATTTTCTAAGGTCTTGCCCGCGATGAAATAGCTGGAGAGGTATATGTATATCTGTATGAGTAAGCATTGGCGCGGAGACAGTTTTGGTGTTTAATTTTCATAGAGACTGTGTATGAGACGAGGTGGTAGGACTCTTCTGCAAAGTTCGTCTAGGTAGGTACCATCGCTTTGCCAGTTATTCTGCCGCCAAGCAGTAGTGCGCAAGCACTGCTGTGTTCCGGCATGCATTGTAGCAAGTGAAATTACTGGGCAAATGAGACTTATGGACTGATCTCACAGCCTAGAAACCTTTGTTAGACGGTGGGGTGTCTCAGGATGGCATGCGCAGTGCGCACGCGAAACTTTAATTTAGAGTTCCGAGTGACACTGCAATCTGTTATGGGCGGCCGTGACGCTTAACACCAGGTGAACGACTAACTCGTCACGTCATTCGATTACATAAAAAAATTAGTAAGCGTTGGCGCGGGGACACTTTTGAGGTTTGATTTTCATAGACTGTGTATCTATGTAGTTATTATATAACATTGTTATATGTAGTTTATGTAGGTATATTATTGCGATATAGGAATTAGTATGTACGTATGTGTATGTTTATTCATTATTTAGTTAGTAATATGGTAAGGCCTAATTACCTTATTAGTAGGTATGCAGGATAGTTAATGTGCACCCCGTCCTTTACGAATTTGATCAATCCTCTCCATCCAAAGGTTGCCTGGAAGAGATCGCTCTTAGCGATAAGGTCGCCCATTGTTCCCCACTTTTTGTGAATCAATTTATTCTTTGTAACTTTTTATTTTAATGTTTGGTGTGTACAATAAAGAGTTTATCTATCTATCTATCTATCTATTTTATATTAAAGGGTCTTGCATATTTTTTACACATAAGTAAATATTCATAGACGTGTTTGCATTCTCTTGTAAAAAAAAATATTTTACTTATGAACATACATAGTTACTGGGAGCAGAGGATTGAGAAGACAAATACGTCGGAAGGGTACTAGACCCTATGGAAAACCGCACGAAAAAATTCTAGGTCTGTGGTCGCGACCGTCCTAGCCAAAGATTATAAAGCCTTGATACCTCTTGACCATCATTTCTCGTACAAACACGACTCACCTGCGCGGGCAGGGGGCGAGGTAACATAACGAGACAAAGTCATACAAAATTACAAAGAACAGAGCAGGATGGTACAAAAGACATCAACGGGTTCCCGTGATTTATTAGAAACCAATGGTTGAAATACACCACTAATTTTCGTATGAGGGGAAGTTGTATCATTGGTCAACTAGATTTATAGTCAATGGTCCTAGCTTACCCTACATACGGGTGGTACCTAGGTGGTACGCCAACCTTAAGAGCCCACTAACTGAAAAGTCGTAAAAAAGTACCTAATTGATTTAATCATTCATCAGGTGCTGAAGTGAGTTTCATTACTGTTTCTAAAGTGTACGTGTGTGAGAAGAGCATTTTTACAAGGCAACCTGGTGATTTATGTAAGCTCACTGCGTCAGGACATGGTAATGTGGCGAATTTGTCTGTCGGTGGCTGTACCAAAGGGAGATAGACTGAAGTTGATTGTATTTAGCTAGTAACACTGTTTTTATTTATGTAGCAGAAAAGTGTGTATCGTTTAGAAGTTGCTGTAATTTAATATTCTCAGAAGAGTGTGGTATTTACAACGGAGCACTACCTTCGAACACGTAAAGCCCGGCTCGGCCTGGCCGTGTTGGTCCCGGCTGGTATGACAACAGCCGGGACCAGATGTGAGCTCTAAAAATGCTAAAGAAAGACTGAACACCAATTTAAAATTTATCCAATTTATTTACTCCCAACCGGAAGACGCAGTGTAGGTGGGCCGACGATTTGGCGATCTGGTGAAAGCCGCGGGGAGCGGATGGATGCAGGAGGCGAGCAGCCACTCAAGGTGGATACTACTCTATGGGCGCGCTCTTGGGGAGGCCTATGTTCAGCAGTAGACGTCTTCAGGCTGTTGATGATGACTATGAATTTCCAATAAATCACGGTAACTCGTTGATATTTTTTGTTCCATCCTGCTCTGTTCTTTGTAATTTCGTATGACTTTGTCTCGTTTTGTTACCCCGTCCCCTGCCCGCGCAGGTGAGTCGTGTTTGTAAGAGAAATTATGTTCACGAGCTATCAACGGGATTTATAATCTTTGGTAAAAACCAATCACTGTCTCTATTTAAGTTCAGTCCCCGTAGTTTTTGTTCTCTAGAGAAAGACAGAGGTAAAATTATATTGTTTCCTACCATAAGCTGTTCCGTTGCCGTCGGATGCAAGAGGCTAGTAGCCGGTCAAAGTGTCGCTCTGTGGGGGAGGTCTATCTTCAGCAGCGACGTTTCCCAGCTGATGATGATTATGATGATAAGTTCTTCACTGCGTATCTTCCTACTGTCAATAGGGCAATCTATTGTAACGTTGCAATTGAGCCGTTCAGTTAATACGCGGCTATGTTCACACCACTCGCTGTCACTAGATATCGATAGCTCCAAGATCAGTAAAAACTGGAAGTGGCTGGTATATTGACAAAGTTTCAAATACAGTTCGTTACAAATTACGCTACAAATACAAAGCAAAGTTCGTCTAGGTAGGTACCACCGCTTTGCCAGTTATTCTGCCGCCAAGCAGTAGTGTGCAAGCACTACTGTGTTCCGGTTTGAAGGGCATTGTAGCTAGTGAAATTACTGGGCAAATGAGACTTAAGAACTGATCTCACAGCCTAGAAATCTTTTTTAGACTGTGTGATGTCTCAGGATGACGTGCGCAGTGCGCGGTGTCACGCGAACCTTTAATTTAGAGTTCCGAGTGACACTGCAATCTGTAATGGGCGGCCGTGACGCTTAACACCAGGCAAACGACTAGCTCGTCACGTCAATAGTTTGCATAAAAAAAATAAACAGTGGCTGCGGATACCTTTAGGACTACCTTTCACTATTTCAAAAAAGTAGAACTTGAGGTGGCATCTGTAGAACCTCTCACATACATATTTGTCGCCTTTGTCGGTTTTTTTCGTTCACATTCAAAAACCAACATGAATGATAAGGATAAGAGAAGTCATATGTACAAGAATTCATTGATTATTCATGGATTGAAAGAGCGGATTGAAAATGAAAGACAAGAAACCAACACAAACCTTGCTGTCAAATTTTGCGTGATTTTTCGTGTTTCGTGATGACATTCCGTGGGTGCCGTAACTGCTGACTTTATGGGAGTATCCAGGGAATGGGCAGCAGCATTCTTCTCGGTTTGCATCATAATCTACTGCGATCATCAAGACACCTGCCAAGCGTGGTGGCAACCTTCATATGTTCAGTGGACGTTTTCTGGCTAATGATTTGATGTGTGTGTACCATAATTCTATGGTGTGTACACAATCCTCCACGGCAATAATATTTAAAATTACATTATATCGTATCCGGCACTTCTACAGCTGCAACCAAAAGCCAGTTGATCTTACCCTGGCTCCAGGTGACGGCTGCGCTGCTCGATTAATTTGTGGGCGTGCGTGACATAGCCACCAGTGGATGGAGATCTTCGCATTTGTGATACTATAGCTAATGCCTGCAGTTTTGTACGCGTGGACAATGGTTTATTGCAATAAACAGTATCCTTTAAATATCCTTTCACATAGTTTAAACTATCCTAAAACTAAATTTCATGAAAATCTATTCAACAACCAGGCCTGTCTCACTCTGCTATTTAGGTAGGAAGCTACAAATACATGACGTCTAGACGGGTCGGTCCATTACGCGTAACGCGCCAGAAGAGCAGCGATATAGCGATAGAACGAGAGGCAACGTTTAAGGAAGGCTTGTAGCGCTATGCGAGCTGAACTACACTTTATAGTGTTGTAACAAGAGTCCCTATGGACTCGTTGAAAACTTATTGAAGTTGAATGACTTCGTGGAGTGAGCCTTCTGTACGTTATACTATATATCTATTCTGTGCTATTACGTGAAAAGGCAACAGCAATCATGTAGTTACTTTCAAGTTCTTTCGTCAAGATTTTAATGATGAACTTGATTAGTTCGTATAGTGCCTAAATTAAAAACTAGATCATTATGAAATTACGAAGCACAAAAATTTTAACCGGGGGGATGTGTGTGTAATGTTGTGTGTCGTGACATTTCTACGTGTGTTTAAAACCATTAAGTTTCAAGTGCGGGTAGTTTTGCGTAAACTACTCGTTTTTGGCACGGATACCCGCATCTCCAGTCTACTCATGACCACGGCCAATGCAACTTGGTTAAAACGTCGAGGTAAATAAATAATGTTTTTAGCGTGATTAAGTCCTGTATTAAACTGTAAATATGTAGATCATTATAGCAAAAGAAATCTTTGTATCTCCAAAACAATGTGATCCATGCAAGATTGTATGAAAGAGATCGCTTTGAGCGACAAGACTGTCCATTTTTACACTCTTATTAAGTTTGTTAACATTTTACCGAACTATCCACATATCATTAAAAAAATTACGCTTCGCATCTGGGGAGCGCAAATTTTTTTTTTCGTGCTCTGTGTATCTATCTAATCTATTTTTATAGTGCCATCTAAACATAACGACAGTTTTAACGGGATACTTAAATTACATTTAAAAAACCCCGACACAAAAAACCCACTTCAAACACAAAAAAAACAAAATCTTCATCATCTTAAAACACACTGTTTGCGGCGGGGGGTTAAAAACCAACCAACGAGTTTAAAAAGCTTCTATCAGCGTTCCATTCTCACTAATCACTAACCAGTAATGATAGAAAGTAGGTCGAATCTAACAAACTCACAGTATGCAAAGTTCCCGATTACCTATACCGCCCCTAGATCACTTTCTGTTTATCATACAGCGTGCATATTGCATAACTCATCCAGCGGGCGGATGCGAGCGTCCACAGGTGCATCTAATGCGCGGGCGCAACTTGATTTACTGCTAAGACTTACACTGTGGTTCTATTGACGATATTGGCTTTACTTTAAGCGTTGGTTACTTATTCAATGCTTAAAATTACCTGTCTTGTTTTTGTTAGGGATAGGTACGTTAGTTTTCAATGGGATTTTTCTATGGGTAATTTTGTCAGAACAACGTTTGTCGTTTGTCGGGTCACACTAATATTATAAAGGCGAAAGATTGTATGTGTGTTTGTATCTATGTGTGTATGTTTGTTACTCTAACGACTGGACAGATTCGGATGAAATTTGGAATAGAGATAGCGTATACTCCAGTGTAAATTTTTTCGTAAAGCGGTATTGCTGTTTCTAAAACCGAAGAGGAAACAAACTGAACTTTTGCTCATAGTTCGTCAAAGCTTATCTTTTATTGTGAAATGCAAAACTTACTTTGAGGGTTTTTGTCCTATGGTTCTGGGCTGGGTACCCTTTAACTATCATAAAACAACCGTTAGTAAAGCACGAATACAAACTAAAGCACGGAGAAGTTATACAGAATTTGGCATTTTTCTATAAATAGGTAATTAGTAATCAATTTTACCAGCGTCTTTGTTTCCCGATAAGTACAATCTGCAGCTCTTCAAGACGCGAGTGAATAGGTATTTTCTAGGCAAGCGTGTACCATCGTAGACCGCGTCGTCACTTTCTTTTCTTTTTTATTTAGTTATATGAAAAAAATATAAGTTTCATAACCAGAAAAATAGTACCTATTTACTTTAAAAAACTATATTTATCCATCGTACAAAATACCCAGTCATTTTACGAAGACATATACAACACACCAAGCTTTTAAAAGATAACAGTGTCCAAGAGTCTGAGTGTCCAAGTGTCTGTCAGCGGGACATGGGACGACGTGTCCTAATCCGTAGTTGACTTGTGATGACGTCAGAGCCTGATACGACTTGACGGGATAAGTCCCGCTCTTGGCCACTGTAAATGGTATCTATACGATTTATTTGCGAGTGCGAAGTAAAAGGAATTGCGTTTACGCAACGTTTGCGTTTAATTTATTATCAACTGGTTGACCTGCCTCGCCTTCGCATGGGTTAATTAGTTAAATATCCCATTAGTGAACAATATTTGAGAAATATTTAGGATCTTTACCGTGACTGGAATTATTTCTGAGTTTTCGATATTTCGGCACAGTTATATGCACCATGTTCACGGGTAGTGTTCAGGCCGTTATTGTTCACATCAAATGTGTATAGTATTGCCATCTAGCGCTCATGCAGGAACCCCTAAGTCGGTCGATAAGTTGACCAACGCAGCCGCATGCGGCGCTAGCTACGCGCCGACCTCGCCCGAAGAAAGCCGACTATCGCCGATGAGTCGTCAGTGTGATTCGAACGCTAACCGCCGCCGCATATATTTCACATTGAAAAAAGTCGTTTTTTCTCCCGCTTATCTACCTCTGGCTCGGTACGCTGCCACCAGAGTGCTTACCGATCTTCAAGAAGAGAAGACCACCTATATACTCGTGTGTGCTACCCCTATTGGACTGGGAAAGTGCTATATTCCCACGCGTGGGACTGACTGTGTGCGTTGACGCCATCCTCACCACCTGCCTAACCACTGGACGCTGCTGTGCTTGGAAGACGAGTCAGCTGGCTTAACGGTGAGTGCATTAGCCTTTGGTCTACTATTTCTAATTTGGTGTGAACACGGTCTTCTTCTCTTCAATTTCTTTGTCGCATTCGCATTCCGCCCAACCAGGTAGGTTGAAGATGTGGGTAGTTGATAAAAAAGTTTGAAGTATAGAAGTAGAGAAAATGCAAGTTCTAAGTTTTTTTAATACGTGTAGGTACCATTGGTATTAAATGTGTTTACTATAACTATTAGTATTACGCACAATATACTACAAAATATAAAAAAAATATTTATAAAAATATTTGTTATTAACTACCTATTTATATTGGATTGAATTCGGTTTGAAGATGGCTTCAATTTAATCATTTTCACACTTCGTATTACCTTCAAACAGGTTGTTATCGAAAATAGCGATACAAATTGTAATTTTCGCCACGGTTGCACGAAGCGATGATGGCTCAGTTGTAGTTTGATCGGCTGACGACCCGCAGGTCGCGGGTTCGGATCCTACAATGAGCTTGAGCTTTCGGTGAAGGAAAACATCGTGATGAAACGGTAGCTTGGTGGTAGAGCATGTTCTAGCTCGGCTGGCTAGCTACCACCCTCAAGTTAGAACCTGCCGCCAAATACCTCGGTGTGTTCCGGCAGCTGTGCTTGAGAGCCAGTTTTTTGCCTATTCCGGATTGATCCACTGGAACGATTCACTGGTGGATCAATTTTTGTCTTGTTTTTTTTATCTAATTTTTAAGGGAATTTTAAGAAGTGTTTATGCCAGCCCTATCGTAGCCTAATACACACATACACTCCTTACAAATTAGGCATTTATAAAACTAAACACAAAACAATTTAAGTACGACTTATGGGCTGGAGACAGGGTAACGCCAGCTCGTAAATCATTCGGGCCTCATTAGATGTCGGAGAGGACAAAAGATATTCTTCAGATAACTCACATTATACACACAGACACCAAGGTCCTCAAAAACTTCGTCTTTCTGCCTGGTTTCGGACACACTCCATCAGTATATGATACACGTCTTCTGGTTTGTCACATACCTCGCAATTAGATGACGTTACTTTAACCATCATGTGTGCGAATACCCTGAGTGAAATATGTCCGGAACGTAATCAGTGCGCGATGACAACGAGTTTAATTGTTTATTTGCATTCCTCGATGTTCACAAAAATACCTAATTATCATAGTTCCTCATCACCAAAAGCCTGAAGATGTCCTCAGCTGAAAAATTTAAAAATTTAAATTTGGTATTTCCGTCCATAGGCCTTCCCCAGAGAGCGCCACTTTGAGCGAATGCTTGCCTCTTACATCCACAGCTCCCCGCAGTTTTACCCAGATCGTCGGTCTACCTAGTGTAGAGCCGGCCTACGCTGCGTCTTCCGGCTACCGCTGCGCATTTGACATTAGACATTTAAAAATATCTATTTATAAATATCAAATACTGTATTGCAGGTTTGCAGGGATCAACCCTTCTACATATATCGACGGATTCTTTCCGCAACGGTTGCTTCCTGTTGATCTTTGAAAGCAATCTCGCGATTAGCTCCTACAAAGATTGTAGTCTACGACGAGTAGCATTAATCTACCGCCACACAACACGACAGCGGGTCGTGGTCACCATTCTTCATTAGTACAAAGGAGCTGCCCTTTTGTCTCGCGACCGTTCATTTGCGATTGTTCAGTACCTACACTGAGACTTGGGTGGGATTATTCTGGACCATCAAGGTTTAATTTAATAAATCTGTGACTATAGAAGCTCTGGATCGGAGTTTCCTTCTCTATGTTTTTTATTATTGGTTTATAGGCTTGGGCTTAACCATTCTCTCATACTAAAGGTAAGTGAGGATGCGGTCTAGGATTTAACACGTTTGCCTAGAAGATAGTATTGCCGGATTTTTTACACATGTCGTAGGTAAGAGGTCTTCTTTTTTTCCATCATTTTTGGTCGTCAAAGATACTTATGCTGCACTGAAACCACTAGTGCGATAAGGATGGGATAATGAGACACATTCAAATATTTTGTTGGTTTAAGGTGGAACGTTATACTAGCGCAGCAAATTCAAATTTTCTTGCGTTCTTTTGCCAACAATAGCTTAATTACTTAACGTAATTACATGAAAACTAATTTTGCGCAAACATATATAATGTATCAATAAATTGCAATTAAAAGTATCACCTACTTATCATTGGTGTAGCGACAAATGGCAATAGACTGAAAAACTAAGAAGAAAATTGTTTATTGCCATCAGTCACTAAGCCAATGATACTTAGGAGATACTTTTAGTTGTAATTTTTTGATACATTCTATTTATTTCCGCAAAACTAGTTTTCATGTAATCACGTTGAGTAATTAAACTATTATTGGCAAAAGAACGCAAGAAAATTTAAACATGCCGCGCTAGTGTAACGTTCCACCTTAAGATTTTTAGTTTGTTTATGTTTTAGTTTGATGTGTTGTTTATATTTTATTTCTTATGTAGGTTTATTTATGTGTTAAGTTCTTAGGTGCAGATAGCAAGTGAAA
The DNA here is from genome assembly GCA_910589525.2 of Ennomos quercinarius. NCBI lineage: Eukaryota > Metazoa > Arthropoda > Insecta > Lepidoptera > Geometridae > Ennomos > Ennomos quercinarius. The sequence continues at coordinate 18,188,884 of OU342492.1, read as the reverse complement.
CCACATTTAATTTTTTTGTTATGAAGTTGTTTTTTTGTTGAATTATCTTTTCTTTCTTTCTGTAATTGCAAGGATAATTTGACAAACTTGGTAGTGTAAAATTTATGGGAGCCGACCCTAATTACAAATGGGAAAAAGGCGAAGAGTATGAGTAGTGTAAGATTTATAAAATCGATTTTTTTTTCAACCTGAAATAGTAACTAAGACTTATTCATTAAAAATATGTAACAACACCTTCGTTTTACATTTAATCTACCATAGTTCTTAATCAATTAATGTTGTAGGTACACACACCAAAATGAACTAAATTTTTATCTTTTTAGAATCGAAACATCGAATCAAACGCGAACCAAGATCGAGACACGTTCTCCACAGCTTCGACAGTGACCAGAATAGGTCAGTTGTCGCTCGGACGTGATCCCTGTCAACAAATCTACAATGCGAGCTGACTCCGCGTCACCGTGCCCAGCAGTGGGCCAACAATGGGATGATTAATGAACTTCTTGCAGTCAACTATTGGATCCAATACAAATAGCTAGCCGTGTCTAACGTCAACTAGAGATGAGGTAAGGGTTGTTTCTCCAGTTATTGAGCTTTGGAAGTGTAAAATCGAAGACGTTCATTTAGAACTAATTCTATTGAAAAACCCAAAGGAATCTTTAATATTCACTACACCCTATAACCATAACCCCATAACTATAACTACCCCACTTTTGTTGAGTCTATACTGAATTTCTAGCTAAGTAGATGCACAGACTACTAAGGTGAGTAGATGATTTTGTAACCATTTTCGTAAACACAGAAATCAAAACACCTACAAAATTCAAGCCTCAAAACATAATTAAAGTCCCAACTAAGTGTAGTGTCTTTAGACCCAGTAGACGGAGTAGACTCGACACCGTCGATCTAATTATTGTCACTCCATTGCCTTTCTGAAGGTATTTATTTAAATATATTCTTACTGAATATTCATACGTTTGTCAGTTCGGGATAGACTTCGTTTTTATATCTGGCATATTTAGGTCATCTATTTTCTTTATAGACTTGAGACACTGGGTCTGGTTCAATATTTAGTTCAAAGATAAGTAATTTAAGGAGTGGATAAAATTACCATTGACCCAAAAAATAGATTCAGAGTTTTGACTGTATTCATTTTTTGGTGTTAGACACAAAAATATTCATACATTCAAATTGGTTTTACCAACTTGCCATTATAGTTAATTTTCGGTCATGATTATGGCCATAATAAAAGCTACACTTTCTTTTTTATCTTTAATTCTTCTTTTATCTTTAACAACGTGGTGCACGCTAGCAAATCGAAAAGCATGGCACCATATTATGTGTCATACTCATTGAATTGCCAGCGCAGCAATTGCAGTAGTAGGTAAGTGTGTCACATTATGGAGACAGCTTCTTAGAGACACTATTTGGCTTCAATTCACTACGATCATATTAATACTTTTTTTTTGTTTTTTAAGCCAGCTCATAACTTTCAATCTATTTTTTACAGTACTATTTTTATACCTTTTGTTTTCTTTTCTTTCTCTTCCTTACAGCTGTTTTAAAGTCAATTCCGAAGCCTCTCTTAAGGATGTTTCCTCTACCCATAGCTCCTTGAAGCATCCACAAGCCTTCAACCACTACGTCCAATCAACAGACCACCAACCAGTAGATATATCACGACTGCACAATAGTTACAGACGTCGTAAATTGCTCGTCTCAATTCACCAGTAGTATTGGCAAGGCCTGGCAAGACGGAGGCCTTACTACCCTTGGGTTGCAGTACGGTGTGTAGCAGTAAGAGAGATATAGAGTTTTTTAAACTTTCGTGACTTGAAATTGGGAGTTTTCAGTGCGTTAACTTTATAATAAAAGTTGGTGATGTTTCGTGGATTCTTTTTTTTCTTTTCAATTCTACAGAGATTGGATTCTGAACAAAATGTGGTTGAGCTATTGAACTTTTCAGAGAGCACAGTTGAGGAATGTGTGACTAAGATGACATAAATTAAATTATCTATTTTAATTTATGACATCTTTCTTACACATTCCTCAACTATGCTCTCTGAAAATATAAATATTATGGTGATATATTGTAACTATTGTAGACATTTATTTACAAAAACAGTATATTATATGTATTCTACCAGTTATCTGGTTTCCATAGTACAAGCTTTGCTTAGTTTGGGACTAGATGGCGCTGTGTAAAATATCCACAAAAATTAACTTGTTAGTATAGGTCTGGCCCTTGTGCACTACAGTTTGACATCTTTTAAGTTCACACTTATCTCTTAATAGAACGTACCCAAATGTATACTAATGTGCTAAATGTGCACTAGGTATATCATAGAGAAACACCTAAGTGCAAACTTAGGAGCTGTCAAACTTTAGTGCAACTGGGCTCTAAGTTGCTAATACTCGCAATAATTATTAACCGGTTGGGTAATAAGACCAATAACTTTGAACTTTTTAAACTATACACTATTACAAGAATCGCCGCTCACTAAGCTGATTCATCGAAGGTTGTAAGTTCAATCTTTTTTACGCTACAATTATTTTGACCTATCACAGAAAACCAAGTTTCTATCTTACAACTTCAATACTACTGTACTGTTCATCGACATTCAATTACGAATGAACGAAAAAAAAACTCACAGATAACACTTTAACTTTGTATAACCAAAAACGCGTAACATTGTCTACTGTTTTAACTTATACTATGCCCACGCCTTATTGATAGGCCGTTGTCGCCCTGAGATATGGGCCAGCAATTTGTACACTGCTGCCGAGGCACAGTGAATTAGTGTTAATCAATTATACAGTTAACTGGAGAAAAATTTCCAAATTGCTATACCTACTCGATTAATTGCCCGTTTGTTTTAAAGGTATTTCTTCATCAAGATTTTCCTTTGTTAGGATTGCTAAAAGGGCGCGTTAATTATTTGTATATTAAAGTTTTACCTTTAATTAACTATAAAGCACTAGGCTAGATGGGATGATAGCAAGTGGAGAGTGGACCAAGGCATTCACATAATTATCATCATCATCATCAATGGCTTGATGACATCTACTGCTGAACATAGGCCTCCCCCAGAGAGCGCCACTTTGAGCGGCTGCTCCCTCCTGCATCCATCAGCTCTCTCGGTTTTTACCAGATCGTCGGTCCACCTAGTCCTACGTTGCGTCTTCCGGTTCGTGGTCGCCACTCGAGAACTTAATCTGGACCTGGTTGGTACCTACTTATTTAGTAACCTCTTAAAAATGATGGACACCATCAACATCCTTAACTTTAAATCTATCGCCCCTTCCAACTACCACCGGTAACCCCAATTCCTAGACATTCCCGGATCCATGTAAACAAGATGCCCAAGCTATTAAATCAAGTGGCATTGTCCAGGTGCGATCCTGTGATTTAATATAATGGCTGCGTGGCATTAGACGATCATGGCCCATCAATTGGTGAGTTAATTTGCAGTAAATACCAGTAATCCACACGTCGGTTGTGGATTGCAGTGGTGTTCGATGATTAGGAGGGAAACATATCTGAAGGTTGTAGATAATAATTCAAATAGTTCTCATTAAAATGGATGTGCTAGAACTGTTGGGCCTGTTAATTAGGCTACTAAAATGCAAGGTAATGTTTACTCTTTATGCTCAGAATATGTGTGGACATTTCACACAACGCCATCTAGCCCCAAACTAAGCATAGCTTGTACTATGGGAATCAGAATAGATACTTTGTTAAATACATACATAGAATACAATTATAACACCAAAACACAGAACAAACATCGATGTTCACCACACAAATGATTGTTCTGGATGGGAATCGAACCCACAACCTATAGTTCAGAAGGCAGAGTTTACTACCAACTGAGCTAACAGGCCAGCCAAGAAATAAGAATAACACAACTTGTTTATAAAGGTAATTTTTGAATTTTTTTTTTTATGTGATTGAATGACGTGACGAGCTAGTCGTTCACCTGATGTTAAGTGAATAGATCCAATAGATTGTTTAACCACTGAATGCCTATATTAACCTATATTAATAGGTCAACATTTTTGACGAATTAATGAATTTAAGTTAAACTTAAAACAAAGCCAGATACCTATATTTACATTGTTAATGACTAGAAACTTATTTTATTTAAACAAGATAAAAATTCTAAGTGAAAAAGTAAATTTATAATGATAGTTCTTTAACAGGCAGGTAGGTACTCTACCTATCTTTCTTAACCTATGTTATGGTAGATACTAACTGGTTGTGATATTTTAGCAGTCAACAGTTAAAAAATAAACTCTTTCAATCCAAATTCACAACGCAGAAGCCGAAATAGAAGGCAGGAATAAAGATCTGGCGTACGCAAATCTTCCGCAATACAAAGACAATAATTCGATAGTAAGCCGCACCTGACTAAACGCTGCCTAGGCTGGAGCACACTGAGCGAAGACCTAACGAGGACTACACAACCTTTTAGATAACTTAAACTTTGATCAGTTTGAATTAATGATCAGCAGCCTGAAGGCGCAGCGTAAGCCGGCCCCCACTTGGTGGACCGACGATCTGGTCACCTGGGACGCGGGGAGCCAATGACCGCTCAAAGTGGCGCTCTCTGCTGGGGGTATGTTCAGCATTGGACGTACTCAGGCTGTTTATGATGATGATGATGAGCCTTAAGACGTTCACTACTAAACAATAGGCAATAAGCCTCCCCATAGAATGCCACACACGCTGCCGGCTTCTTGAACCCATCGGATGCCCACGGTTTTGACCACGTCGTCGGTCCATCTAATGATGGGCCTACGTTACATCTTCAAGTTTGTGGTTGTCACTCAAGAACCTGTCTTTCCATTAGTTTTCAGTTCTGCGAGCAATGTGCCTTATGCCTACTGCAATTTCCACTTGCTAGTTGTAGGAGCTGTATCGGTCACTTTAGTCTTCTCTCTGAGTCATAAATAGTATTATTGTTTAACATTAACATAGTGGTGGAATGAGTGTGGCCCAAAAGCAGCTCGGGCGACTATCAAACTTATGCCTTGGTTTGAATCCCGCCCCACACCAATCTCTTTCAACTTATGGGCAGAATTTGCAACCGTTCTCCTACAACAGTGCAGGAAATCGGTATGTTCCAAATCACAAAAATTTGAGGAGCGTGGTGGATTATGGTGACCACTTGATTCCTGTAAGAGAATGCTCGTGTCCCAGCAGTGGGAACTTATGGGATGTGAGAGTAACTTGCCTGACGTAGATTAACATACCTACTTTAGATGAAAAATAAAGAACTACCATGGCATGGTGTTATTGCCTGAATACCCGTTGAGTTATTCGACTAAAATTACGTGAGTGCTAGTTGCAGTTATGAATACTACTACTCACGTTAGTTTTTATAATATTATAACTACTATGGGAACTACAGAGTTGTGAATTGCACGTGAATTTAGGTAGGTATATTCGATGCTATTCTTAATCCAGTCCATCATAAAAATACCTGTGGAGCCAATGGTTATAAAAATCATAAAGACATTAAATTCTATGTTTAAAGCTGAACTTAGATTTTAAAACTAAAGCTTAATTTCTTGGACTTAACTCCTAAATAGATGTACTAAAACAAGCCTCCAATGTACTCCCAGCTTAGCTCACACACCTGACTAACTGCCTTTAACCGCTCTGAACCGCCCGCGCCGCTCCGATCCAGTTTAATCCGCCCGGAACCGGTGCAATCCGGCGCGCAAACTTTGTGCTGTCACGGTTGCTTTGCGGTGCTTGCGCTTTACCACGTGCACTACCTCTAAACAAATTCAGTAATGGATTTTGGGCGATGGCTTTAGCCTTTATGGATGTAATTGGAGGTGTAATTTGCAGTTTGTATTTGAAGTTTAGTAATGGCAGGTTGTGTTAATTGAATTGGGTTGTAGGGTTAGGTCGCTCAGGATATGGAACTGAGAACATGAGCGGTGATAGTTTGAGGGTCGAATCAAAAGAACACCAACTCGGTCGGCAGGCTAGTAAGCTAGAGTCGCAGTCGGAGTGCAATCCGACTGTTAGAGCAAGTGTGTGGAGACCACGAGCGATAGTAGTCGTTACTTAGTGCCCTGTGGGCCCTTTTTTTTTTTTTTCTATATTTAAAGAGCTTTTTCGCTTATGCCCTGTGGGCCCTGCGGCTCTATTATAATGTGGAATATCATATCAACACAACACCGATAGTATTAAAAATGTTCACCTAATATTTATTTTGTATGTATGTGGATACTTTTCTTTTCTATATTTACTACTTATTGTAAAACTATACTATACCGAGACGCCATGGCGTCGTTGCCAGGGACGTAGCCATGGCTACCTCTGACTACCTTCGGTTGCCAAATGGACTAGCCAGAGGCTAATCTTTCTGTATCAAGTCATTTTATCCACAAAACACGTGTGCGCTGTGCATCTGTTTTGGCGACCGGATGGACTACAGAGTGAGTGAGACGCAGCTTGCTCGTGTACATTTTATTGGCGGCCAAACCATTGTTAATTGAGTTAACTGCCACATTGCATTATACACACACATACATTATACATTTCTATGTGAATAGTTTGGATACGTAGCCGGTGACGTCGCCATGGGATCTCGGTGAGGGCTCTAAAGATATTATTGAAAAACTGAAACTGGACATGGAGTCGACTATTTAGTCACTGAACCCAAATCTATTGGTTTTAGACGGGATGGATTTGGATAATGGCTTTGGTATTTAATAGCTGTGGCATAATACATTCCGTTGTCCACACAAACGGAACCGTGGGTAAACCCTACTCTTCTCTAAAGCATCTTTTTTTATAGTTTATAGGCAAAGCATTTGACCACTGTCTCACCTGATGGAAAGTGATGACGCAGTCTATGATGGTGCGTGCTTACCTAGAAGATACCTGTTCGCTCTCGACTTGAAGACTCCCAGATCATAGTTAGCTGGAAACAAGGACGCCGGCAAGGTGTTCCACTCATTAGCTATTCGCACTATAAAGTGCATAATAAAACGCTTAGTGCGGGTTTATGGAATTTCAACCATATATGGGTGCCGTGTGTTTGTGCGCCTTGATTTCCCGTGAAAGAAGGGAGTCGGAGGAATAAGATCGTGTAATTCCTTCACACATTACTCCAAAATGCAGTCTATAAAAAACCAATAAACTGACAACTATACGTCGGTGCTCTGAAAATTGCATCTAGAACGGCTATTAAAGATACGGGTGGCTAAATGCACCGTGGCACATCGTCTCATTGCATCCGTGACATCTATGGGGTTTTCAAAGGCTAAAAGGCCGAAAGATTAAAGCAACGAAAAACGTAATAACGAAATATCAAAACCATTCGTGGTTTTGATAAATTTACAAAACAACAAACTCTCTCTGTCTTATTGACTCTGACATTATTGTAATAACCCATTGTACCTATTTATTATTATTTAATACCTTGACATGTTTATTCTGTATGAAATATTTTGTGGTAATTGTACTTGATTTTGTCGTTTTTATCACAATAAATAAATAAATAATAAACACGATGATGGCGACAACGGTAAGATGAGCTGAAGAAGGCTGCCAGAAGCCGTTAGAAGGCTTCATCATTAGCCTGAAGATGTGTACTGGCAAACACAGACCTCCTCATAGAGCGCCCCTTTGACCGGCTACTATTGCCGCTTGCATCCATTGGTTCCATTGACTATAAATCCAGTTGACCGATGATACAACTTCCCCTCATACGAAAATTAGTGATGTATTTCAACCACCAATTTCTAATAAATTACGGGAACCCGTTGATATCTTTTGTTCCATCCTGCTCTGTTATTTGTAATTTCGTATGACTTTGTCTTGTTTTGTTACCTCGCCCCCTGCCCGCGCAGGTGAGTCGTATTTGTACGAGAAATTATTTTCACGAGCTATCAACGGGCTTTATAATCTATGATTGGCTCCCGTTCAGCCTTCTGATCCTAAGACAAATAATAACAATATAACGTATTATAGTCACGGAATAGATCAGTATAAACATACAGTGATCATCGAACTAAAGTTCTCCATATCATCAAACCTACCGGCGGCACCTATGCCCAACCGAAACCCCATCCGGGCTCATTACGCATTATCGCGAGCGCGGCCCGAAACAACTGCCCATGATTATTTACCGGCGCGCGCGTGTTTAAAACTACCGGCCATCAGTTTGATAACGCGGCCCGCTATGAGAAGCCTTGTTTATAGGGAGGATGTCAGAGGGCGCTGTGTTCATATTGGACTACATTATTTTCACTTGTTTTTTATCGCAATAGTACATTACTGTAGCGGCCAGCAACAGAGGCATTGATGGACGAACGTGTAAATGTGCCACATACGTAAGTCCATCAATGCCTAGTTGTGCCCAAGGCTTGTATAGTAATTTTCTCAAATAATGCGCGGAAATTAAAACTAACTAGTACAGAAACAGAAATTTTTATTTGAAAATAATTTTTCCCACGATAAAGTGTTTTTTTTATCCAATAAAGTGTTTTTTTTTTTCAAAATTCCAAGCCATATAAAAGGGTGCAGTGACCTTCATGTTTTCAAGCATAAATTATTTCAATATTTAATCGACCATACATTTTATTCCCTTAATGAATTTTTTGCTAAGTAATTGACTATAATATAATACAATGACATGGACCTATTTATTAATTATTGACTTTTATCTGTGATGTAATTTGATTAATTTAATTATTTCATAATGCTATAAGTGACACTTTTATATTAAAAGCTTTGGCTTATTTGTAATTTTGTATGCCGTTGCGGCTGATCGCAGTATGAACTATATACTTTTGTTGTAACATCTGTTTTATGACCTGTGTATCACAAAATAAATGATTTGATTTGATTTGATTGGATTTGATAAAAAGCTTTCTATTTGCATGCCAGCTCGAAATTTGAATAAAACCTTTAGCTACCTCCTTGGTTGTTATGTTTCGGAGTAAAAGATTGTTCTATTTTTAAATTACACGACAGATATGAGTTTTGTATGTAATTTATTTGGCCGCTAAACCACGACAGATATAGATTTTCATACAACTTTTGCCGGCCGCTGCTCGCCAGCACAGCAATTTCGATTTATCCCGAAGAAGGTTGTCAAAATACTCACATTTCCAAGCATGTTTGAGAAAATTATTATTACTAGAGTTATTGTATTGCAAGGATAAATATTTTCATTCCATTATGGGGAAAAAAAACCCCATCTCCTCCCTCCCGTGGGTGCCGTAAGAGCCGGCTAAGGGAATTTCCAATATCAAATCACCTGACAGCAGCATTTTCCTCGGTTGCGACCAGTAAGACGTCAGCCAAGCAAGGTGATTAATCCCTCTTATGATAAGCATCCAAAGTGGCAATTTACAGGGGAAGCCAATTTTCAACAAGTAATATGATGATGGCAAACTTAAAAACTGCCTCATCTTGAAGGGTAGCCAAGTCTGCACACCGACTACAGCTATTTATCCGGCGATAAGGCCTTTTGTATCTGAAAATAAATAAAATAGCTTAAATATGTCCGGTGCTGGGCACAAATATCGCACCGATGGGGTTGCTCGGGGTTGATTCTACCCCTTGATATGGTAAATTAGACTATGAAATTATTATTTATAGAGAAGATATTGATAATATATGGTACGCAGAAGGGTAGCTACTTATATAGTTCTCAAATTATAAGGTATATTTTTGACTGATTTAGGTGGACTAGATGTATTCATATTAGCCGGATTTTAATTAAAAATGAAAATGGAAGTTTATTGAGGCATAAACAACATTATAAAGTGATGGAGCACCTGTTTCCTATACTAGGCTCAAGACCCATGACATAGGAACCATTTTTTATTTATTTGTATCATACTATTTAACAGCCAAAATGCTGTCATGAATATAAAAAACATAATGATATGAATATTAATAAAAAATGAAAAATGAGCGTAAGACTTTTTAGGATTTAAAAATAATACATAATAGATGTAATTCAACGTGGCAATGCTGCCAGCATGTTGGGTACGCTACCTACCGCCGGTAGTGGGCTGGAGCACTTGGACTGTCTATCTATAGGCCATCGCGGCTATTATACATGCCATAAGTGTTATTTGTAGTAGGTAGTGTAGCTAGTTTAGTTTAGTTTTTATTATTGCAATAGTTAGCTTGAGTAATAAATACATTCTGATATGATTAAACTTCAATGAATCTTTGTTCTATGTTATTCAAGAAACTTCAAAATCCATCCTAACATAAGCCGAGCTCCGAAGGCCTGCAGCAAACCAAAGGTAACCACAAAATATAACAAGAAAAAACTTCAATCAAAGTTGTAACTCCCGGGCCGTACATCAGAACACTCTAAGGACCAGCTCATACTATTCGATCCGAGGACTATAACATAAACATGGGCGCACACTATTAAAACTTGAACTCGTTCTGTAAGCCAAAATATTATTCGGACTACCTTCCCTCTATCTTGCCGGATCGCGCGCAGGGCTGCCAACACATGAAATTTACATTTTTATTTTATTTTATTGCGCGGGAATACGGTGTTCCATTTTTGAAAGTTTGCAAGGAGTTTTTAAGTTAGTGTTTATAGTTGCGGATTGTTTGTGTTTGCGGCCAGTACGTTGCTACTTAATGGTTAGGAATACTGGAAAAATAAGAGAAAATAAAAATGAGTTTCGTTTAGGTTCATGAAACTGTATAAATTCATATTTAGGTGCACAGAACTGTTTCACATAAACTTACGACTTCTATTTTGCATGAATGTCCTGTCTGATACCATAATTCGATTAAAAAGTCATCTTGCGTGATAAAGAGTGAAACTTGATATTTGGCTTTTTATGATTTCTAAGTTATGAGTTATGGTTATGAGTGATAATATTGATTTCAAGCTTATCTAAATCCTGTATAATAATATTAAGTTGAGATACAAGATGAATACAAAGAACGCAAGAAAATTTGAATTTGGCACGCTAGTGAAACGTTCCACCTTAACTTGACATGTAAATTGAGCGCATTAACATTGCCTGGAAATGAAAAGGAAAAAGAAAGACGCATATCAACAATCAAATAGTGCGATTTATATTAGGTGCTGTACTCGGTATCGTAGAATATCTATTTAAATTCAGTACAGTGCCTAATATACATAAGGATTTCATACAAATATTTCACGTTACTCGATATCTAGTATAATAATTATGCACATTGGAATAAATTCGTACTAGGGGTAGCAGCTTTAAGGTTGCACTGCGTGAGCTACGCACCTCGCAGCAACCCTAGCTGCAGCACCGTCCGGCGAGTCCGGCGCTTGTCTCATAAACATGCTCTGGTATCGGCGCGTAATCTGGCGGATTTGTCGATCAGGCCCGCTATCCGACCAGATTTGCTCCGGGCTTTACCGCCGATGCGGCACATACGTTTTGCTTTTCTTGTCCGATGTTTACGAGTGCGCGCCCAGGTGGAATAAACGAGCCGATTTGGTCCGCCCGCTTTGTTCCACTGATTTGTTGGTTTATGATCTGTTGGTAGTTTTTGGAATGGCTTTGTATAGGTTTGTCATGGACTGGACGAGCTTTTCTGTGAACTGCCTATAAAACATATTTCTTTATAAATTCACCAATGGGATTTTCATATTTTTATTTCATCGTCCCCTGCATCAACATTCAGATTTATTGTGCGTACTAGGGAATGGAACTCACTCTCATCGTCGATATTTCCATGCACTTACAACTTAAGGATTGCGTGAACAAACGCATAAACTTATTACCCACTCATCATCGTCAACATCTGCGACGCCAACACAGGAGCAGTTGTGCCAGCACCCCAAAGCCTCGCTCCGTTATTTTAAGGAGCTGGGATGGCTTGGGTAGATGCTGTCAGGAGAAATGCACAATATACACCCGAAGTGGGACGTCAGTACCACCAAAGTCTTACCGACCCAATGCCAAACTAGAAATTAGAGGTTATTACTAGGTGGTAGACCTTTCTGCAAAGTTCGTCTAGGTAGGTATGTACCACCGCTTTGCCAGTTATTCTGCCGCCAAGCAGTAGTGTGCAAGCACTACTGTGTTCCGGTTTGAAAGGCATTGTATCTAGTGAAATTACTGGGTAAATGAGACTTTACAAACTGATCTCACAGTCTAGAAAACTTTTTTGGAGTATGTGATCTCTCAGGATGACGTGCGCAGTGCGCGGTGTCACGCGAAACTTTAATTTAGAGTTCAGAGTGACACTGCAATCTGTTATGGGCGGACGTGTCGCTTAACACCAGGCGAACGACTAGCTCGTCAAGTCATTCGTTTACATAAAAAAGAATTACATTAGAACGTAAATATCTTCAAATTAAATGTAGGTTATTTTTGGGTAAGGTTGCTCCACCTTCGACCTTATTATCACATAGCATCAGGTGATCAAAATCAAGATGAACAAAAACAACTCGTAAAATTATAGTTAAGTTAAACAAATGTACAATAATCAATCACGTTTGATTGGAGCAGACGGTAGGATCATTAGAAAAGTAGCGACACCATACAAATTTAATGTCTTAAAAATGATATAATCTGGAGTTCTTCAAGTCGCGAGTGAATAGGTATCTTTTAGGCAAGCACGTACCATCGTAGATCACGTCGTCACTTTCCATCAGGTGAGATTGCGGTCAAATGTGGGCCTATTTAGTTACAAAAAGAAAAAAGATATGGCATTTTTTTAAGTTGCCATCAGCTGGTATCCCAATAGAACCCCACCTACCAAACGATACACACTAAACAAACAACCAGATGTCCCCCTCCACCATCAAAACGTAAAACCTTACAGCGTTCACAATGGATACAATACCAATTAGACCCTAAGCAATAACAATAAAAAAACTTTAATAAACAATGGAACGAGAGACGCCTGTAAATTCAGCAAAAACAGCCGCCGGGGCGATTACTCCCCCTTAAGTTACCCTTAACCGGGTATAATTACGGTAATTTGGTGTCATCTTACCCTTAACGAGATCATCAACATGGTGAGAACGCGCTGGAACTGGTAATACAACTGTGCACTATTGCTTGATTTTAACTTTCATTATATCGGCGACATCTGCTCGGCTATTCCGTATACATCATTCCAATTTGAAGAGCCAAAAGCTAATGCCTGTCGGTATTACAGTTTAACAGTTCCTAAGTTTGCATTTATTCTTCTAGGATATACCTACTGCAAAGCATTTATTTGGGTACGTCCTAGAGACATAGGTGCAAACTTATAAGAGATGTCATACTTTAATACAGACGGGTATTAATCAGTTAATTGACTCATCATTCTAATCTGAACGTACCAAAAATGACTGTGAAAGGAAAATGTTTACAAAATACTTGAACGTGGTTTTTTTATGCTAAAATGGGCATACGTTTGACAACAATTCACCTGATGGTTAGTGACGAAGTTGTCTAAGGTGGAGCACGTTTGCCCATGAGATGCTCATTCACTCTGGACTTAAAAAGACCCAGGTTAAACCCAGGAGGGGTACACCGTTGCTGGAAGAGCATTCCATTCCTTAGCCGTTCGGACTATGAATGACTTAGCAAAACGCTTAGCGCGTACTTGTGGTACACTAACGACGTAATGATGCGAAGAATCACTAAGCCTTGTTCTAAGATAGAAAGTAGATGAAGGAATGATCTGATGAAGGGCATGCGCACACTCCAAAATGTAACCGATAGAAGACCGACAGACCGGCGACCTTGCGTCTGTGTTCAAGACTTTTAATTCTCTCTTTGACTAGTCTCTTATTGTTGATGGTGGTTCACTTAGCGAGAAGTTTCTTCGAATAAACCACAAGTGCACAAAGTAACACACACGCATAAAGACACATAGGTATCACTACTATTTAATTAGGTACTGCTACTATTTTTACAGATGCGCGTAGCTGTCTAGCTCTTTATAGGTACCAAACTGACCTTAAATGGCAGTTGTAGGGTCTGTGCAGAAAAAAGTTAATTTCAAAGTTATGCGCAAACTATGTCTGATGAAACTTCGAAAGCAAAATATATCGACACCTCCAAAAAACTTAACACCTCCCATAGAAATAAGCTACAAACAATAAATAATATTTTAAATTAATGCTAATGCCCTTGGTTTGCCTAAATGTTGGGTAGACGTTATAACTCAAGGCGAATGACGCGGGGCGGTTAATGCGCGAATTTACCTGGGTACCTTTATTTATTATGATTATGGCCGGGCAAAACCGTGATAGATAAGCTGTTTGGCTATTAACGGGTAAAGTTGTAAATATTCCGAGAAAGCACTTTAGGTTTGGTAATGGTGCATTTTGAATGGGCTTTCAGAGATAGTTTTTATATGAACGATGAATAAAATTAATGGTCGCTTTGAATAAAATGTATTAAAAATGTAGGGTTATATGATAACCCATTTTTAATAGATTTTTGGATCACAGTCCATACGGTCTTTACTCAGAGTCGGAATTGTTCATTGAAAATTCACATGTTTACTCTATGTTTTCTTTAATTTGTACTCTGTGTTATAAAGTGCAACTTATCCTTTAAACTGTCAATGTCAACGTCAAACTCTGTAATGTAAGTCAATTTTAAAATTCAATTCATTTCGATGTTGGCAGTATGTAATAGATTCTTCAGGTTGTCAACTTGGGAAAAAGCTCGAGGCGAGGTGAGTATAAATTTATTTCATAAAAAGGGTGTAAAGACCAAAGAGGTATATTTGGTAAAGACAGTAAATTAAAGCCAGTGTGAAGCAACCAGTGTTTTACTTGGAACGTCCTTGCTAGGGAGGCAAAGATCAGGGAGTCATCGTCATCAAGCGTCATATCAACACTACTGCTACTGCACCTGTCGGCCATTCCAAGGGACAGCCGACAGATCGCCGCTTCGAACCCGCCGGTCATTGTGCAGTGGCAGGATCACTCCATCTGGTGGCCAGATTGCTGGCATACATTGGTGGATTCATCATCAGGAACTTAGAAATGATATCAACCACGGAAATGAAAATTATAATAATAATAACATGTCAGGTTAAATAAAATCCAAATATACAAATAAAAATAAAGAAAACAATATAGTATAAAAATATATTACATGTTTTGTCATTCAAAAAACCGTCAATATCTTAATAACATATTTCTGTCAACAAAGCTTTAATTTTATTTTAAATGCGTCTGTTTTTTAGCTTGTAGTATTTAGTGGTAGTTAATATTATTGTAGTAATAGCTGCACCCGCGGTTTTCCCTGCAGCTAAAAGTAGCCTATGTGTTAATCCAGTATAAAATATAAGCTATCTCTATTCCAAATTTCATCAAATCTGTCCAGCCGTTTGAGCGTGAACGAGTAACAAACACACACACATACACACAAACACACATACAAAGTTTCGCCTTTATAATATTAAAATGCGACTTACCCTATAGGAGGTTTATTTGAAACCTATTATGCCTTATCATGTCTAATGCTCATGTTCCACCTATACCGGTAATTGTTCGGAACGATACTCTCGAAGTTGTCGACAAGTATGTCTACCTAGGACAGATTGTCCAATTAGGTAGGTCCAACTTCGACAAAGAGGTGGCGCAACTCGGCTGGGCAGCGTTCGGGAAGCTTCGTCCTATCTTTTCGTCCAAAATACCGCAGAGCCTGAAAACGAAAGTTTTCAATCAGTGTGTGTTGCCAGTGATGACTTATGGAACTGAGACATGGTATCTTACTGTTGGCCTCATTAGTAAGCTCAAAGTCGCGCAGCGAGCTATGGAGCGAGCTATGCTCGGTATTTTCCTGCGAGATAAGCTCCGGAACGAGGAGATCCGCAGGAGAACTAAAGTGACCGATATAGTTCTTAGAGTTAGTAAGTTGAAATGGCAATGGGCAGGCCACATCGCTCGTAGAACTGACAACCGATGGGGAAGAAAGGTTCTCGAGTGGCGACCACGAACCGGAAGACGCAGCGTAGGCCAGCCCCCCACTCGGTGGACCGACGACCTGGTGAAAGCCGCGGGGAGCCGATGGATGCAGGAGGCGAGCAGCCGCTCAAGGTGGCGTGCTCTGTGGGAGGCCTATGTTCAGCAGTGGACGTCTTCAGGCTGTTAATGATGATGATGATGATTATGCCTTGTAAATGAATAATATTTTACACAGGAAACCCCGCGGGCAGCAGATAAGTTTCTTAAAACAAAATCAATAACTACTAACCTCGTTACTAAAATGATTTACTTGCATGCTTTATTTACTTTATTCGGCGCACTAACTTACATAGCAAAATAGTAACAATAAAAATAACAAATGTCCCGTTATACAGTACTCGTATAAGATTAATAACCGTGATGTATGTGGAAATAAATTTATAACTCTGTGTTTAGTGGCGATTTGTTATCTGGAGGACGTTATGCCGGAGTGGAGAAGCTCGGGCTGCCTCGTCTTGGACTGAAATGTGGCTGTTCTCATAGCTTTGCGTTACTATTATATAATCTGTGGTTCTAAGTTTAGGTTATCTTTTAATGGACTATAGAAGTATATTTTAACAGAGAGAGTCGTAGCTCTGTTATTAAAGTTTTATTTGCTTATACAAACTGCAAGTCTCAATTGAGTTTTCTTCGGTGTCCATGACGGCATTTCTACTCTCTACTAATACATAGGCACTAGTGAAACGTTGATGGTTGTGCATTTGGACTTTAGATCTAAACTCCACGATTTCAATAAAATTTTGCACATAGATTACTCACACACCGGGACAAACATAACACTGAGGGCGTCTTTTTAAACAATATATTATTATTAGAGTTATTGATCATCATCATCATCATCATCATCAGCCTGAAGACGTCCACTGCTGAACATAGGCCTCTCCCAAAGAGCGCCACTTTGAGCAGCTGCTTGCCTGCCGCATCCATCCTGCATCCATCGGCTCCCCGCGGTTCTGACCAGGTCGTCGGTCCACCTAGGCCGGCCTACGCTGCGTCTTCCGGTTCGTGGAGTTATTGATATAAATGTTAAAATCTAAAAGGTTATTTATTGGTAGCTAGGTCAGTTGTTGTATTAGTTTATTATTTTCGGATTTTCTTTCACATAATGTGGCTTGGAATATTCGGTTATTTTTTGGCACATGCTTTAATACCAAAATCCATGACGTACCGACGTATCCAGCAGGTAGTTGCATGACCACTCTAAGATCAGCTCAGAGTATTTAGCATCAATATGTCAAACACCCTTATCATGAAAATAACGATCCTCAAAACCGCGCCAAAAACGAATCAAAACTCACAGAAGACAACGAAAACGGCAATGAAAACCGAATCATCGATTCAACCCCAACAAGCGAAAACTACAAATCAAACACAGTTCAAACATCTTCGGGTACTTTCGACCCTCTTACCAACTTGAGTTATTTGGCCAAGTTATCGGCCCCCCGTTTATCATGCACTGTCACATTTAATAATAATTAATGATAATTGCCTTCTAGCTTAGAACAAAGGCGATCGGCCGATTCCCGTAAGTTATTTCAGTTTAAGTTAGAACACTTGGAATTTGAGTAGAGAACTGTATCTTGTGTTCCTTTGTGTGTTCGGTAAGGTATGGAGTGGTGTTACGTTACATTTATATATTTTTTCAAATCCTGGAGACCCCGTAGTTTCGCACTCACGTCAAGACTAGTTATCTATTATAGGTAATTGTGAATAGAAAAAAGCGCCAACATATGATGTAAATAGAGTTCAAGATATAGCGTAATAACTGAATAAAAATAAATTTGTCATTTTTATTTATATCATACTAGATGTGTGTAAAAGTTCATATCATCATCACCAACAGCCTAAAGCGGTCCACTGCTGAATATTAGCCTGCTCCATACAGCACTACTTTGACTTACTTCTTGCATCCAACGGCTCCCACGGTTTTTACCAGGTCATCGGTCCACCTAAATGAATCTATAATAATCTTTAAAAAAACTATTTGAATTGTTTTTTATTCAGATGTTAGTAATCTAGTAATACAATCATCAGATTACAACAGCTGGTACAGGCTAACAGATGCGTGGTCAATGACGCACAACCCTTTGAAATTGTACTACTTCTCAAAATTATCCCAAAACACCTTCTCCTCATATTTAATGTCCAACACTAGTATTCTTAATCACTTAGCAATGGTAAACGGTCGCGACAAGGTAAACAATATGAAGTCTCCAAGTTGAACTATAACTCACGGCTGCCACTTAAGTCGCTCTTACCGAGCAGTGCTGAGCAAACCGTGCATTGTTTGAGCACGGCCATCCTGACATACTGCTGTATTGTTTAACTAGGACTATTATGATGTGTGTTTAAAGTGTGTTCGGAGTTGGAACTGTGGCTTTTGCATGCTATGGCAAATCTACGTCCGATTCCATTTTGTATGGAAATAACCACTTCATCATGATTGAATCCATGGTTCACGATGGTTCATTTTTGTAGGGCAAGTGAACCGGTAGCCTGTACTAATTTCAAACCACCTCAGTGCAAATCTCACTCAGATTGCCAATTCCTTTTCAAGTTATGTGTGGAGTTTGCACCCGCTCTTACATTACAATGGCAAGAGCAAGTGTCATTGCCAACCTGCACTTCAACAGCGTGGTGGATTATGACTGACACTCCTTCCATATGAAGAGAAGGCCTGTGTCTCAACAGTGGGAACATAATGAGCTGATGACGATGATGACGACCAGCACCCCTATTCTGAAACTGTTCTAGTAATGGACTTCACCTGCTATCCTGCACACACCAATTTACAAGTCCGCGAGTGCGAGCAAGAGAGCACTTGATCACCATCTCCTCCAGACTTACACAATAAGGCCGCAGATATTGTAGAATACTTAAAATTACGATGAGCAAATCGTCACGGTTGATTAGAAGTAGGTTTTGGAATCTGCTCCAAGGATCATAAATGTGGTGAAGATAGCTAACACGACAGAGCAGAAATAGTATTTTATTTTTGTAATTTGACATTACTGTACTGTACTGTACATTTTATTCATCTGGCATATTCCATAGGAACGAAGTAAGTTGGGCAATTTTTAATTCAAGCCAATTATGTTACCTATTTAGATGCTCCAAATGGAATGAACTTTCTCACTCCTTTGGGCCTCGCATCTTCAGTTCACAGAGTCAGTGCTGTATCTGAGATCTCTTTGTCACCCCTTCATTTCGAACTCGGATTAACGGGACTATCCGATACCTGATAAAATAAGGCTGCTACAGATATAGTTCTACTAGATGTTTCACCAGGTGATGGGATTCAAAACTCCTAGATAGCTATTTGAAAGTGAGGTATCTCAAAATGAAATACGTTAAATGCATTGAAAATTGTTTTCAAGTAGCAAAAATCATGCACTTGCTAGTTTTTAATGAAATATTTAATCAATTTCCGAAAAGTGTCTTTTGATGATTTTATGACTATACTTAATTTCTGCTCAGAATTTCATGTCAACAGCTCAGACTTGCAGAAGAATGCAAACGTACGGTACTATTTGTTTCTGGTGGTCAGTGTACGCAATAGTTACTAATAAACTTTAATAATAACTATATCATCAGGTAAGTAATATCTTCACTAACGTTTCTAGTAAGCAATCAGCCTATATCCTCTGTTTATCGGCATTTTGGGCCTTTTAATATGAGTTCGCTGACGTTATTTAGATCTTATCGCAGTTTTGTATTGAGGTGTACAAATGAGATCCCCCTTTACGTTTCAAAGTTTGCAAGACTATCAACAGGCTTTGTTCGCTGTTCAAATCTTATTCAGATTTGAATTTGTATTGTTTGCTAGATTAGGTGCCGTTCAATGGGATTTTTGTAATAAGGTTAATGTCAGAAGTTAGTTATTTTAATTTTGGAAGTTAAATCGAATATATTTTCTTGCTTGTTTAGAAGAACCAGGTGGGTGTAGTTAGCGACTTAAGTAAAATGCGGTCAACTGCTGTCAGATGTAATAAAAAGTACTTAAGAATCGCACGTAATGTGACTACCTGCCTGCTAATTTAGTATGTGAATAATTAGAGCGAGAATTAACATAGTAGACTTTTACTGCTATTATTGTTGCGAGTTTGAGTTGTGTGCTAGGGAATTGTGCATAAATTGCATAATATCAAATTCCATCAAAAACATTCCTTCGGACATTTTAGCACAGAGTGGTAACAATGAACATATCTATTTCAACGTGTGGGTGTAAGTATATATACAAATACATGACAAAATTTAACATTTCTAAATCAATAAAAACAGATACACAAAATGCATAATATTTCCCTTTAAAAAAACCCAAACAAGCAGCCTTTTATCCCATAGATAAAGTAGGTATACTTCTATCTAACACAGGTCGGTAGATCAGTCTGTCTCCCGCCACACCTGAAGAAGCTCCGTCGATCAGTTCGTGTTTAATTAACATTCCGCCGTCAAGAGGGAATTAAACCGATATCACTTCGTACTTATTGACAGGGAAACTCGCTGTGAGGTGGAGAAGCTTGTGTTGTTAGGAAGTGTTATAGTCATTGGGAATATTGAGTGAAAGATATCTTTATGGTAAGTAGTATTTAGAGATTCTAGTGAAATGCCATCTCATCAATTATGGTAAAACCAAATTTATTAACCAATCGTAACAAGTTTTGTCATAAATAAGTGTCGACGTAGATGAAAAGCTTCAATATTTATCTAAGAAAATGGCTATTTAATGTACCTCAGTATTCTTCTGCATGACTACACAGCGAGCAAGTTAGTATACCTCCCGCAAGACGAGAATTCGACAGGGCCCGTTGCCGAATTGGCGCAGGAATCCTGCAGCATTAGTGGCACGTCCGCTTGACAAGTGTGCAACCTCTTAAGATTTGTTACATTAAAATAACTATTGTCTCAGAGAAATCTCAGCCTGCATTAGCTGGCTGAGCCCATTATGACTGAAGTGTTTCAAATATTAAAGAATGTTTTCTTCAGTGTGCATGAAATTTGCTACTAATAAGTGTCTTCTGAGGTGATGACTTACACAATGATCATAAGTATTTCAGTTCTAGTTTTCATGTAATTGTTGACAAAGTATACTGCCACTACTGAAATACAAATTCAAAACTGATGAGCCACACAGCCATATATCTCTGGCTTATTGACTGTTTACCTTATTCTTCGAGTTTAACAACTTCGAGTTTACTGCCAACATAAAAAAAAAAACATTTTGTATTTGAGTTTTGCAATCGTCACAGAGAACCCTGAAAGCATATGGCATCTATGCACAACGCCTCTAGTGTTGCAAATGTCTATAGGCTATGGTTACCACTTTCTCTCAGACAGCCGGGCCGAATGTTTGTTTGTCAGTTTGTCACATCACATTAAAATCTTATTTTCTTTATAAAATTTGTCTTGTTAAGATATTTAAAATTAGAACATCGCACCATACTCAAGCGTACAGCCTATCCCTCTGACTATATTAATGCGGCCAATTTGTAAGAGGGCGCGATCTTCTCATTTGTCGAACGGCGCGGCGATGCTCCTCCGTGTTTTCTAAGTATATTATTATACAAATACTTAAATAGGAAGCTCAAAATGTTTCATCAACGCTATTTTAACACTGTTTCTTGATGGTTACACTTTTGCATGCTATAGAACTAGATATTGCGTTCTGGCAGTTAACGTTAAATAAAAGGAAAAGATAACAATTATTTTACATATTAAAAGAATCTAGTTTCAAATGTTAAAATTAAATTCTATTGATTATACTCGGCATGATAACATTATGTGAATTACATCTAGTAATTTTTGGTAATGGATTGCAAAGATAAAAAGAAAAAAAAAATTGTTTATTTAGATGACTTTCGTATAATTTATCAGTCTTAAAGAACGGATCTCTTATGGCGCTCATAGTGAAGCACGACTAGCCGTTTCTAACCGATTGGCAAAGTTAAGCAACGTTCGCTGGGGTCACTACTTTGATGGGTGACCACTACAGCAAAAAATGGTATTTACAACTGAGCGCTACCTTACTTCGGAGGGCACGTTAAGCTGTCGGTCCCAGCTATTGTTGTAAGACAATAGTCGTTAAGCCAAGTCAGAAGCCTTTGGGCAGTCTAAAAATTCTGACACTAAGATCAGTCTGTGTGTCAGAATTTTTAGGCCGCCCAAAGTGGTCTGCTACTTGCCTACACGAGAAGAAGAAGATGGCTTATGTCAACTAAATTACTGCCATGGATAAATAGTTTTAGAGAAGATAGCCACTACACAGTTTTTCTTACATTTTAAGTAATAACTTCTTATTTTGC
This sequence comes from Ennomos quercinarius, assembly GCA_910589525.2. Taxonomy (NCBI): domain Eukaryota; kingdom Metazoa; phylum Arthropoda; class Insecta; order Lepidoptera; family Geometridae; genus Ennomos; species Ennomos quercinarius. Next base: position 18,166,608 of record OU342492.1, on the reverse strand, counting down.
TCATGATGTCATTGTAGGAAAAATTGATTAAAAGCTGTAAAATTACTAAGACTAATGTAGGCTTACACAGGTGGTACCTACTGTAGGATACTATTCATTATTATTATATTATTTCCTGAAATTAATGCCGAATTTACGTAATTGACGACAGAATTATTAGCCGTTGGGAAAGATACGAGTCGAGTGTTCCATTCCATTTGAACTTTTCTTGCACTCATAGCTCAGTTGGAAAATCGTTTAACACAGAAGATTTTAAGCAACTGTGATTCTATATACCTTTAGGTATAATTCTACTGTATATGCCTCTACCATAACCCCTTCTTTATTCACACCTCAAGACACCTATTAAATGCAGGAGTTCTACCCCAAATTAATTATAACGCAATTCATTTCAATCCATTTAACCGATTGCATGGGGTTCGAGAATCGACAAAAGGGTTAATTTTTAGTTGAGACCATTTTGGCATTCTTTCTTATGGCAATTAGTTTATTCGTCCAGTCATTTTATTAATTTGACTGGCCTGATAGCTCAGTTGGTAGTAGCCCTGATCTGCAGGTTGTGGGTTCGATTTCTACCCAGGACAAACATTTGTGTTACGAACGTTGGTGTTTGTTCTGTGTCTGGGTGTTATACTGTATTCTATTTATGTATTTACAAACAAAAAAGTATCTATGTATTGTAGTTACCTGGTTCCCATAGTACGAGCTTTGCTTAGTTTGGGGCTTGGGGCTAGATGGCGCTGTGTCAAATGTCCACATTTTTTTTAATTATACGAATAATTATTGCTCTGCTTATCTCACTATTACTATTTGGATAGTTAAAAATTGTGACACTAGTAGAGTTGATCACTTGGCCTTTATTCTTTAAACTAACTACTACAATAATAAAAACTAAACTATGTACTAAAAACTACTAGCTAAACTACCTACTACAAAGAACATTTGGACTGTATACTAGCCGCGATGGCCTATAGACAGTCTAAATGCTCCAGCCCACTACCGGTAGGTAGCGCACCCAACATGCTGGCAGCATTGCCTCATTGAATTGCAATAAAGTACCATACACGTAGGTACTAAGACCAGCAAAAACTTTATATTATTCTAACCAAACAATAATACCCAATTATCTCCGATAACGGCAGCAGCAACCAACGAAAACAAAAAATCCAGAATATATAACAGTTAGTATCGGACGGGACGGCAGTATGCAAAAAGGCGCTAATTTCACGAGACCAAGCGGTAATGGTTATGCGTTGCGCAGCCAGCGCGTTTGTCTCACGATAACGTGCGCTTACAATTAGCTTGTACCAGTTTATGTTGGAGCACACCAGTTAGCTTTTTCGGTTTGAGCTTTTTTTTTTGCTTCTCTCATTTCAAAAATCTTAAGTATATCAACAATAAGAAATGCTCTTTTCATTACAGATACTATTAAAATTATCTATGTACTGCCAGGGTATTACAAGATCTAAATAGATGGATACTGTTACTTAAGAAATGTAGATAAAATATAGTTCTCTTTACAGCGTTTTGTAGCAGTGCAGATGTAATTAAAGTGAAACTCATTACTCCATAGGTAAATAACCACTAAATATTTTTAACATTCTAATTAAAATAATTGATGGTGGTACTTACCGAACAAATAAATTTTCTTGGAATTTAAATAATGCCATAATTTATACGTTGTACGTAACTGACAGACTTCTAGTTACATCTTGCATACACCGATCCACATTCGCAATTAGACGTGACTTGGCCATAATCGTTAATGTTTAGCACCGGACACATATTTCTGTACCTTTGTGCAAAACGCACCCTCTGTCTGCGCCACTTATTCTATGGCTACATTGGCTACTATAATACGCTCAACCAATCAGCGTGCTTTGCTAACGGTTACGATGGCGTGACTGAATGTTCCTTTTTCAAAAGTTTTCAAATTCGAATGTCTTTCATTGTCCCGGCTAGGCCTAGGGTAATGAGAAAGGAGCCAAATATTTTAATCAAAGTTAAACACCTGCTTCATGGTTGTAATCGTATCTTTTGCATTAATTTAACTTAGTTTTAGATAACACCACAAAATTCGTGCGGGCAGCCGTGTCGCTTAACACCAGGTGAACGACTAGCTCGTCACGTCATTCAATCGCATAAAAAAAAAAAAAAAAAAAAAAAAAAAAAAAATTACCGCAGCTCAATTAATTCGGCGTGGGGCATAGAACGGTTCAATTATGTTCTCATATCGTTGTGAAGAACCCTGATTTCTCAGGGGTTCCACCGCTCTGCGAATGAAATGAAGAAAATACTATTATACCCACAATGACTTGGTAAAAATGCATATTTTCTGTACGTTGTGGAGATTGTTTCAGTTTTACAGCAAGTTAAGATGAAATGTTTAATTTTATTTCGTACTTCGTAAACTGAAATAGTAAGAAAAGTGAAAAGTGGTATTTTAAATGAATAATTTTTCTGCTGTAGGTACTTATTAGGCAATTTCCCTTACGTGATAACCTTATGTACAGAATAAATAAAAAATGAACATTATTTATACCGTATCATCCTCGGCATAAGACTAGGTGGTAGGACTTTCCTGCAAAGTTCGTCTAGGTAGGTACCACCGCTTTGCCAGTTATTCTGCCGCCAAGCAGTAGTGTGCAAGCACTACTGTGTTCCGGTTTGAAGGGCATTGTAGCTAGTGAAATTACTGGGCAAATGAGACTTTATGATCTGATCACTCAGTCTAGTAATCTGATTACTAGACTGTGTGATGTCTCAGGATGACGTGCGCAGTGCAGTGTCACGCGAAACTTTATTGTTTTAAAGTTCCGAGTGACACTGCAACTGTTATGGGTGGCCGTGTCTCTTAACATCTGGTGAACGACTAGCTCGTCACGTCATTCAATCGCATAAAAAAAAAAAAATACCAACACACTCTTCCCGCAGGTGCCCTAAGAGCCGGCTAAGGGAATATCCAGGGAATGACCGGCAGCATTCCTCTCGGTTTACATTATAATTTTCTGCGATCACCAAAACGCTTGTCAAGCATGGTGATTATGGCAAAAGCCCGGCCTGGAAGATGGAGGCGTATTTTCAGGAGTTGGACTCATAAAGGGTGATCGTGTGAACATTAATTTATTAACACATCTATAACAGTACATCTATGTTATATATTATATTCGCTTGGAAATAAGCTTCATTAAATTATTTTATTTGTAAACACAACTTTACTAATAAATCGCCAAATAAGCGAGCTCCACGTTGGGCGCCAAAAGTGTATCTTCCTTAATATTCATGCCGTGGAAAGTTCTCGAAAGAACGGCGGGAGCTCATCAAATTATAAGTTGCGCCCGTCATCTACCGATGTTGAGGCGAGATAGCGAGGGATAAGATGGGCTTAAACCTCGACTTATTTTGAGCACGAAGCCGATATGGATATGAATCGATTCGAAATGGCACACTTACTATAAAATATAGGACAAATAACAAAACATATTTACGTTATTTTGAAAAAATACATTTGTTTTGTTATACTAGTTGTTATCCGCGGCTTCACATGCGTGGACTACAGTAAAGTTTATCCTAAAAAAAACATCAAGGTCTGTTCATACGCTTACTCGTGAAATGGTAACAAATATACAAAAATCCGTTGTTTGATATTTGCAATTTTTGAAATCGATACACCCTGGTTCGAGTCTAAGTGCTGCTTCGAGCTTAATATGATATGCCTAACAGCGGTAAAGGTAAACATAGTAATTTTGTCATTCTTGAACATGCCAGCTGGCATTTTCAAGAATGACAAAAGTTCGAAGATGTGGTGTCATGCAGGCATGGTATTGGCAAATTATAATAGCCTGCACTCTTTCTTTGTCTAGAAAAGTGTATCGGCAGTGGGCACGGATCGGCTAATGTTATTAATACAACTTCTAAGAATTGACTAAAAGAAATATATCTCTATATTTTTAATTAAAATTGAGCAAAGGTCTCTTGATTGGAAAACGTTTTAGACGTCGATGTCAGTTGCAGTTAAAATATTCCCAGCTAAGATATCACAGCTGTATCTCAAAAGACAAGTTGGAACTTTCCTGACATTTCAGTAATCAAACTACTGAAGCGACCGGCACCGGCGACCACTCGAGGCGAACTGACAAACTTTTAATTTCTTCAGCGCAGACATTGACGTTCGACGATTGCGATTGGCGGGAAAGTTACATTGCATAGATAACGGAAACTTTTGAATATGGAACGTAGAAATTGCGAAATGGATGCGTCCTCCAAGTTTCTGTTCGGACTTAGTCATTGCGTCTCTATAAATTGGGTTGTTTTATTGCATTGTCTTGTTTTATCTTACTTTGGACTAGTGCAGGCAATTCGGCACAATACAGAAAACAGAAAAGGTGTTTAATTAATTAAATAACACACCACAGAGCATTGAAAAATATGACGCTTTGCCAAAACGCATTTTTTTTCGTGCTCTGTTAATATGACATTTCTAACTTTCCTGCATTGTTTTTTCTCTAATCCGTGTTTTCTGCCAAAAACAAAAACATCCGACAATCTCACATCATGGCCGTCGCAAACACGGCTAATTGTAATCAAGAAAAAAGTCCGTAACGAGTCCGGAGTCCGTAGTCCGGACTCAGCGGATCGGCCTAATGACACATGGTGGCGCTAAACAATGTTTTAATGTAGGGACAACCTTACGCGGCCGTTTGTTTAGGACAAGCCGAATGGCGAACGTTTAGCGGCGGTCAGGTAGGAGATGGAGGGCTTAAGTGATGAAAGAGAGCGGGTATAAGAATCTTTATTTCTATAGCTTTATCATCATCATCAACAGCCTGAAGACGTTCACTGCTGAATATAGGCCTCCCCCACAGAGCGCCACTTTGAGCGGCTGCTCGCCTCCTGGATCCATCGGCTCCCCGTGATTTCACCAGATCGTCGGTCAACCTATAGGCGGGGGCCGGCCTACGGAGCCTATCTGGAGCTCTTCACGTCACGAGTGAATAGGTATCTTCTAGGCAAGCATGTACCATCGTAGACTACGTCGTCACTTTCCATCAGGTGAGATTGCGGTCCACAGGAGAACTGAAGAGACTGATATAGCTGTTAGAATTAGCAGGTTGAAACGGCAGTGGGCAGGCCATATAGAACTGAAAACCGATGGGGAAGAAAGGTTCTCTAGTATGGCGACCACGAACCGGTAGATGCAGCGTAGGCCGGCCCCCCACTATAGGTGGACTGACGATTGGTGAAAACTGCGGGGAGCTGATGGATGCAGGAGGCGAATAGCCGCTCAAAGTGGCGCTCTCTGGGGGAGGCCTATGTTCAACAGTGGACGTCTTCAAGCTGTTAATGATGATGATGATATAAAAAAAGATGATAAGAGAGAGAGGTCTACGCCTCTTCGGTTTGCAATATTGGATACAAAATAGTGAAATCGCTATGAAAACTTATTGAAACCGCAGTAATTCGCTCCCGCTCGTGCTTCACTCCTCAACTTGTACAGGGTGATACAGGTGCGAGATTAAATGGCCGCCGTGTATACACGGTGTTCATTACGATATTGCGCGTCCAACGGTATTGCCGGTTTTTATTAGTGCCGTCATAACGTTTTGCTTTTTGATGAGAATTGAAAACGCGGGACGAGAGCGGGTTAGGGATCCATTGTCGTCATTGTTTATTAGGCTTGTTCTGCTTTGATCGCTGTTTTTTTAATGTGCGAAGGTTAGCGCCGATTAGCGGACTGATTCGGGAACTGATTTTTTTGTCGATAAAGTTGATGGAGTTGAAATTGAATTTGGTTGGGATTTCGACGAAAATGTGAAAATTATTTTCTATTATACACTAACTTTTATGGTAAATACAACGAACACTTTTTTATGATTCTTGTTTCTGCTATCATACAGTAAACTAACAATTGTGATGTCTTGACGTCTCTGCTGACAATCGGGAGGCCGCTGTTCGACCTTTCCGTGGCAAAATGCCCTATTTTGCCTAAAATCAAGATTATTGTAACAGAGCTAACTATCTGTCAGCTTCTGCGATTGGTTAAAAGTCTCGTCCAATCACCTTTCAGACAGTTTTGCAAACTAAATCAGAATTTTTGATCTACCAATGTCCAAATCTAGCACCTTTTCTATACTCGTGTAGGCTGGCAAAGTAAAATGATCACACCTCCACCCATTTCCAGGTCTCCAAATATAAAAAAGACCACGATTGATTAGAATAAGAATAATTTATTTCCAGAAAAAAATATAAGTGTTTATCATTATGTATTACAAAAATATTAGATTAGATTTATTGTTATACTATATGTACTAAGAATCCAACGGGACCGAAACTAGGCACTATAACTATAAAATTACTATAAAACTTGTTATTCTTATGGGGATATATCAGACGGTTCTCCATAGCATAATACATTAATCATCATCATCATCATTCTCTTTGCCTTTTCCCATTAGTTATTTGGGTCGGCTCCCAATCTAACCTGTAGCGGCGAGCTACTTGAATTACACGAGCGACTGCCATCAGACCTCGCAACCCATAAGGGACGGATGGTTAGATCAGGCGTCAGATTCTATCAAGTTTCTATCCGTAACAATTGCCATAGACGTTTTTATGACAATCGGGATCGACAGCTTAACATGCTCTCCGAGGCACAGAGCGATGGCATCGAAAACTGCACATAACTTACTTACATTGCATAATACATTAATAATCCTGCAAATTCTTTCTCAGCAATGAGCATATAAAACTAATTACGCCGACGTACTCTTTTTTAGAGTAGCTATACCTATACCTGATAGGAGAACTTGCAACCTAGAAAATGCCTCAGTATTTTTATTATTTCGGGTAGTAAGCGGGGAAACATCATGACATTTGTACCTCAAACCACATCCGGTCCTCAGTAAACAACCGGAAGTGTCGCAGTGCCAACATTACAATATCAAAGGGACTCGGACAGGGGTAAATAGGCGACGCAATATGGCAAGGTTTTGGAGATGTAAGATTAGAAAAGTTAACCCAAGTAAACAAGTGTAATAATAAGCAGGTTTTTGCCCTGCGATGGACAGAATTTGGGCTTGAATGGTCATTTTCCGGACTCGAAGTAGTCTATTCTGTTTGGGTAGACATTCGGTACGAGCACACTAAAATAAGCCTTCTTGCTTAAACCTGATTTTTTTTATTAACTGGTGTCTAATGATCTTTATTTTACCTACCTTAGCGTTATAGGATAGTGTTCATAAAAACTGACTTCAGTTTTTTTTATAGTCGTAGCCATATCCATGTGATTAATATTTAATTCATATGCATTTTAACGAAAAATTCTGCGGTCTTGATTTTTCTAAAAGCATTTTCGTAGAGGAAAATCGAAATGAGACTATTGTAGTTTGTTTTTTCTAATAACAATATGTACCTACATCTTAACAAATGCAAACAAAAGACCTACATAAAAATGTCAGTGTAATTACTTTACTAAGTTTAAATACGTTTCTTAAAACGTACACGCTTGTCCGATAACTCAACCGAAAACACGGCGTCGATGCACCGGGCCCTTGACTTACAGCCGAGTGGCGCACCTAAACACCACAGAGCAATTCCACCAGTAGGCAAACTCAAATCATGAAAATTCTCATGAGTGTGATTCACCGGCTGTTGCAAATACTAGGTATGTCGAGTTCTGGCTAGACTTCAAGCGTTTTCAATGCCATACATGACGAGCTAGTCGTTCACTTGATGTTAAAGGACATGGCTCTCCTCTTAAAAGTTGCAGTGCGTTAACTGAAAAATACACTTAGTAGTGTATTTTGTGTATTGTTTGATGCTAGTGCATCAAACAATGATTGTAAGACATGTAAAAAAAAACACTAAAAATGAGCTCATTGATTTTAGTGAACTTTAGGCTTACAAAAACATCACAGAATGTTCAGCTTGCGATATGATCTATCCATCATCATGTCTTAAAAACGCCTCATACAGTTTCCCTTCTGGCAAGCCCACACTGTGGCCGAGTATCGCAGCACACAGTGTAAATATAACAGTAAGTCAAGCGCGCCGTAACCGCCACCTGGCGCATTAATCGATGAACTGTGCTATAAACATGAGCCCTCCAGTTTCACACTGTTGCAAGCTGATGTTGTTTACGAGAACATACTTTTAATACTGTTGGAACGATGATAGCTCAGTTGTATAGCCGTCGGCTGGCGACATGCGAGGTCGTGGATTCGAAGTCTGTAATAAGCTTTGGTAAAGGAAAAGGAAAACGTCGTTATTCTTTCTTCTCATGTAGGCAAGTGGTAAAACCCTTTCACAGGGTAGCTCACAACGGATACCACAATACGGATCCCATTTTATCAAAAATTGCCATCAGTCCCAAATGTCACATAATCAGAGTCCCATCGGATACCACATCAAACTAATAGTACCATCATCGACATAAGTGCTGAATGAAACTGTTAAAATGCTCAAAATCACAAATGGAATTCTCTATAATGTCAAGTTTTGGCCGCCAAAGATATTAACTTTCCTGCGCCTGCAAAATAAAAGCAATTGACACTATAGGTACTTACTTTTGGCTAAAGAGTAGTTCCCATCTGTTCTACTATTTGTTCCACCAGTAGAACAATTCTCAAAAATTTGACAGCAAAAAACACGATATACTGATTGTTGATTTTAACGATATTAAAATGTGATCGTATAGTGTTAAAATTACCAAAATTGTCTCTTTGATGTTAGAATTCTTAAGCCGGCTGAACGCTTCTGACGCGGCTTGGTTAATGCTCAGTTGTAAATATTCCTTTTTTGTGGTCACCCATCCAAAAAATGGACTAGTGAAGCTAATGCTATGAGCGCTACACATTGATAAGAAAACAGATCAGTAAGGTAATGTCTAGTTCCCGCCGCTTGTTTAGATATGAATTCGTAGTACTTGATGTGATAAATGAACTCCAAGTAAGAGGCTTATTGTTATATTTTATTAAATACCTATTATATATACACGATAGTAATTTAACCTACCTACATCATTGTAACTAGAACATTATGCCAAACACAAAGCTATCCCACCCACAGTTAAATAAACAACCAAAGGTATTTTCACAAGTAAATTTATAATAAAAGCGAACCCGAAATGTGACATTTTCATAAAAACAACAGTAACATAACGTCCAGCCGAAGACATCGGTACCACAGCCCGCCCTCCAGCGGTCCCACTAAAATTTTAATTAAATATATCGAAATAAAATCATAAATACAAAGCGACGTAAATTCGTACCTTTATTAAACCCATTAGAAGGGTACCAGGGACTCTATATCACGAATTATTGTGTTTCCTCACACGATCACAAAGTGACCCCCTATCCCTCCCCCCTTAGCCCGTCAGTAACTCAGGGGGGCACATTTGGTCAATACAATTAAGCCGAAGCAAGATTTCACACGTACAATTTGAATTTTAAACAATAGTTTGTCATATAAATTTAATTTTATTTGGTTATGTTTTGATACAGGATGTCCTGATTAAAGGGCAGGATTGTAAATTACTTTTTCAAACACATTAAAATTTAAAAAAAAAGTAGAAAACTTGTGGACATCATTTGGTTTGCCGGACATTAACCAAAATATCCCTATGCAATTGACATATTTTATTTTACTACCAAGTAAATTATGTTCTAAAAACTTACTACCTACTACAATAATAACAACTACTACCAAAAGCTACTAACCATGCTATATCTACTACAGAAAGCATTTAGACTGTATACTAGCTTAACTATTCTAATATGTTCAAATGTAGGTAAGCAGGTAATTGTATACGAGATTAGGTGTTGCTAAAATAACCGTTTAAGCTTATATTTCAAATCCGGTCATCACCAAAATAAACCGTTACTAAAACTACTTCTAAATGTCCCAAACAGAGTTCTCAAAATGCAACATTAAAACAGAATAGTCCGCGCTTTATCCGGACCTACTAGATTGACCGTACTGGCACGACCGGTCATTCAGACCCGATACATCCTGTACATCCGGCCTCCAAAATAAATTGTCACTAAAACTAGGCTTAGACGAGGGTTTACGCAATTAACCGGCGGTCGACGGTTAAGAATAAACCATTCGGATTCGGCCGGCGACCTGCGGAGTAACGCTTTGGAAACTCAACGTAACTTTTCACTGTTAGGTGGGGGCCGGTTCCGCGAAGGTTTAACGACGGTTAGGGTTACGTTGAATGGTGCAGATAAGTGTAACTGCGGTTTGGGGTAGATGAGAAACGAACAGAGAAGGCTTTGATATTAAGTACTAGTTACAGTAATAGAACCAAAATAAGATACTATTATTATATTTACTCGTCAAGTAAAAAACACCCTTATTATGTTTTCAAATAAATCTAATTATTTTGCATTATTAACAACTTTTCCATTTAGTCAATGTATTATTACTATATATAATTATAAAATATTTAACAGAAACCAGATTTACTGGATGTATAAATAAAAAAAATTGAGTTTTCTAGATCTTTGGCTACACCAACATTTAATATTCTTAAATATCTATCTTTTATAGGTATGTATATTTCCAATTATAATTAATCCAATTATTTTTCTCTAACAGTGATTTGTCCGTCCAATCAAGTTTGTTAACCAACAGTTAAATCTTCAGTGAAACCGGCTCTAAGCCGGTTGTTACGCCAGTTAACGGCTTTTATCGCGGCACAAAACGAGTCACGCCACAAAATACTAATTTTCCTTCGCAAAACGTATCAAACTTTTCTAATTACTGTAAATGTGATGTCCCACCCGTTTTTGTGATTGCAATTTTGTCAAAGTATTATCGTTGTCGTTAGTAAAAAGTTATTGTTTGCAGCGAAATTTTGTTAAACTGTAGGAACGTAAAATTCAACCGGTTTGTCTCTATAAAGTTACCGAAATGTTATTTAACATAAGTAATTATTATGAAAGTAATTATGTACTATGTTACGTTTCAATTATTAGTATTTAATAACTGGCTCTTTGTATCAGGTGGGATATAACGTAACTTTGGTTGCAAAGCAGCTTAATTGAATAATATTTAATTTTTTGTATTTTTTTTTTCCTATTCCTAGAATGCCTTGTTAGACACTCTATTTATATTACAATCTATCCATCTATTTGACTAATGAGTAATTTTAATTTAACCTAAACTTCTACAATCAAATTATCTAAGAATGTGTCCAATAACACGTTTCTTATTGTCTCTATTAAGGCGAAGACACATTGTTCTTGTGTTCTTTTTAGGTAGCACTTGTTTGCACTGCACTACACTATACTAACATTTAATACACTATGACACTACACTAACTCAAATGGTTTTGTTCTTTTCAATCTCCTAACTATATCCGTGTGATCGAGCAGCTGGATTGCCTCGACGTTCACGTGACGGTGAAGTCTGTGATGGTGACTTTCTGCGTACTTCTTAATAACTTTGACGACAACCTCTATATTAAGGTCCCGATGTAGGTCATCATTTCGTATGTACCAGGGTGCATTTACAATTTCCCTTAGTACCTTGTTCTGAAAGCGTTGGATCATGAAGATATTACTCTGTTTGGTACAACCCCGCAGTCGTATACCATAACTCCACACTGGCATCAGGACTTGTTCATATTTAATTTGAAATTTTCTATAGTAAATTCACATAACCTGAGTATTGAAACTGTGAAATACATACAAATTAAGTTTCAATTAAGTAACGTAATTTTGCGTAATTGTGTAAGTTATCTTTTGTTCTGCATTTGTTTTAGAAATGACAGTTTGTTCATAATTACATAATGGATCTCATAAGAGTATCAAATGCCAATATTACTTATCTGCGTCATAACATATGAACTTTACATTACAACGTAAAAACACACTCATCACTAAAACTCCTTTCTACTATCCTACTGTTACTATTTGTTTCTGTTTTAAACGTAATCAATCGCGTAGCACGCTTCGATTGCTCATTGTGTTAGTATTAAGTAATTTAATTGTAATTTCTCATGCAGTGAAATGTAAATTTCTTTTGAGAAAATAAAGTTTCTTTAACCACAAAAACTGAATAGCTATATAGAACATAAATCATAATACGGAATTACAGAAAAATAACAAACATAGTAATGACACAATAATTAGGAAATCAAATCATTCTTACAGCCAGTTTCGCTACGAGATTCTTTTCTTATATATACTTACCGAAAGTAGTTATAAATAAGCTAAGGTAAGTTAATCATCATCAGTAAGAAGACATTCACTGAACATAATCCTCCCCCATAGAGTGCCACTGGAGTAAGTTATTTATTCTGAACTTCTCTCTTTCAGGAACCCGATTATTGAAACCGTCTCAAGTCCGCAAGCTCCATCCGAATCACATTACGCCCTAATCGAGGAGAACTTATCAACAGACCCGCGCAAAACCAAACGAAAAAGACAAGGGACAGAAAACGCCCGAATAGCACAAATTAATTCAATAAACAACATAACATATGCACAAGAGTGGACAATAATTCGCACGCGCGCTTTCCGAACGAAACAAAGATGGCGTCCGTTTTGGCGGGAATCGGGAAGCGTCTCTAATGGCGTCTTTTTACGCTACCTGCTTGCTAATTGGAAATTAAGGTCTAATGTGTAGGATTTTAGTTACGGCTGCTAAATTGTTATTGCTTTTTTCGATTTACGCATTTGTTTGTCTCTTGCGTTGATTATTTAGACAATTGATGTTGTTGATGGTTGTTGGAAGTACCTAATTTCATTTTATTTGGACATAATAGCCTATTATACAAATTATACTGTGGTAGGCATTTATACAAAATATCTGACTGGTTATGACGCGAGTAATTAACTACCGCAGTTAGTAGTAGACTTTAGAACTGGTTCACTCCCTACTAACTCCATAGGTAAGATGAAATTGCAACATAGCTTATCAAAATCCTAAAAACCTTCACTTTTTACTAGGTGGTAGGACTTTTCTGCAATGTTCGTGTAAGTAGGTACCACCGCTTTGACAGTTATTCTGCCGCCAAGCAGTAGTGTGCAAGCAATACTGTGTTCCGGTTTAAAGAGCATTGTAGCTAGTAAAATTACTGGGCATATGAGACTGTGTGATCTGATCACAGTCTAGTAATCTTATTACTAGACTGTGTGAAGTTCACAGATGGCGTGCGCAGTGCAGTGTCACGCAAAACTATATTAATTTAGAGTTCTGAGTGATACTGCTATCTGTTATGAGAAGCAGTGACGCTTAACGCGAATGACTAGCTCGTCACGTCGTTCATTTACATTTACATTTTTGTAAATGTAAATGAACTAACCTCTGTAATTATTCTTCAGTGCGCCTATTAACAGTTCGAATCCACTCTTATCACACCAATAACTATTGAATATTGTCGTCAACAGCGAGTATCAAACAAAAACAAACATCATCTAATTATACAACCATGAATATCAAGATGGCTGCCACACTCCGCCATCTGTCGGCTATAAACGGAATTTATTTATATATCTAATTGCTCTGTACGCCGCGTATGCACTTAATTTTGTTAATTTTAACGTGGAAAGCACGGTTTTGCTTAAAATAAAGGTTATTGTGCGCATCGTCAAGTTTTATTCGCTAAGGTTTGCACGGATAACGGTGCCGTTGTCGTTCTCATCGTTTATTGGTATGCTGTGTCCTTTGAGTATTTGGCTGTATACTCAAAGGCTGTGTCAAATATTGTCTAGTCTGTGGTCTTAGACTAAAAGATATTGTTTATTATGCTAAAAAAAAAAAGCTTTACTGCCACTTTGAGCAGCTCTTCACCTCCTGCATCCATCGGCTCCCCGCGGCTTGCACCAGATCGTCGGTCCACCGAGTAGGGGACCGGCCTACGCTGCGTCTTCCGGTTCGTAGTCGCCACTCGAGAACCGTTCTTTTTCCTCAAATTGTTTAAAAAAGGCTTTGCATAACCCCGTGCTCTATCAACAATATTGGAACAATAACTTTGAAATAATTAATACATTGTAAAGTTCAGGACTAATTCTAAGGCTTATGTATAGTAAAAACACGAATGAATAAACTTAAAATTACAAAGAATGAAAAAAAAATTACAAAGTTACCTCCAAACCGTACAAATAAACTGCGATTATTCAATGAATACTTTAAATAAGGTCATGAAACTTTGTTTACTAGTTGAACTAAATATAATGGAGGGCTTATGTATAGTGGATTTTTAAGATACCCATTATATTCAGTGTAATAACAAATTACCTAAACTATTGCGCGTTGGAACCATTCTAACTAAGACCGCCGCTGCCGCTCGGCCTTCCGACTCATCCCCGTTTTGACCTAGTACCTACTATGTATCTATTCTGTCGCTTTGGCTTGGATTCGCGCTAGCCTACCACAAGCCCTTAAGCTACCTTGATAAGTGACCTCATGTCCGAATTTATCCTTCACTTTTTACAACTATACTAGTACGTTTTTATTATTAGAATATGGTAATTTTCTTACAGCCTGTTCGGATCCAGATGTCAATATGACTAAATATTTTATTATCAAATAATAGAACACTTATCTAATGCAAAAACCACACATGGTTGCCAAATCGAATTACACTCGATCAGTTCACAACACCCCTAAATAGGGGATGATACACCACCTAGCGTTTTTAAGTCATAAATTACGAATTATCATAACTTACCACATTATTTCTGTTGAAAACAAATAAATTAAATAAAAAACACCAACCTATCTAGAATGTCTTTTGAGTTACTTTAGTGTCAGAGCAGGACTCAAGCAATAAGTTAATTGAAATAAGGTATTTTTGATGTAAACATCATATTTTTACATCTGATACTTTATCATTAATTTTTTGCGGAAAATGTTCAATTTTTTCAAACCTTTTTTCACGTTAGAGATGGAGCACGTCTCTACATCAACAATTATGGTTTCTCAAACTTCTCCTAATAATTACTGATGTGTAAAAACACGAGGATTATCAATACGCATTATTACAACCCTCCAAGTTTTGATGGATGCAAGTGTGAGGGGTGCTGCCATCTATCCGCGGAGATTTGCAGTTAGTTCTTTTTATGGCGATTATTCACGTAAATTATGGTAACTTTATTTGTACAAGTATTGATATATTTACAATGTTGCCGCTGACAAAGGGAACCATTTACGCACCGAAATTTATTTGGAGGGAAGCGACTTGAGCCATAATATCTGTCTCAACGTTTCTTGATTTAGGTACCTAGTTGGTTTTTATTTGTTAGTTTTTTAATACTCAAATAAAGAAGATGCTTCATTGTCGCCTCACTAGAAGTACTAGTGAGATTAACTCATCATCCCAATCTAACCTGTAGCGGCGAGCTACCAGAATTACAAGAGCGACTGCCATCTGACCTCGCAACCCATAAGAAATCAGTAACAGGGATGGTTAGACCAAGCGTCAGATTCTATCAGGCTTCTGACTACCCGTAACGATTGCCATAGATGTTTTTATGACAACTGGGACCGACGGCTTTTCGTGCTCTCCGAGGCACGGAGCGTTGGCATCGGAAACTGCACATAACTTACTAGATACTTAAGTCATTGGTGCAGGGCCGAGGATCGAACCCGATGCCGTAAGATTGCGAAGCGCACATACTACCACTCGGCCACCATCTCCCAACATCTACCATCATCACCCAGTAAGATTAACTACAATAAGAAAAGGAATCACAGAAATGAGTAAAATAATCAACATTAGGTATAAGAAACAGTTATAACACTGAAATCATCTCCCTAAAAAGGTAAACTTTAAAAGCACCCGCTTTTATTCAGTCTTGCTGAATTTTCACAAGCTTCGCTGTGTTTATGAAAACATTTACAGCAAAATTATCATCTAACTTTTCGTTAAAATTCAAAACATTCACTGTATTTAGTATGCACACCATACTTCTAAAAGGACTCGACGTCCAAAATTATAACAATTCAATTCCAAAAATCGCTTTACAACCACTTTGAAGTCAATACTATCAAAACAAAACGTCGTCTATTGCAAATTAAATGCAATTTAACCCTCAAAAAGCATTTCGACATTCCACAACAAATTCTGTACCAAATTGGCGGAGGATCCGAAACTTGGAGAGATGTTTATTCCGAGGGGGAGAGTCGGGTAAAGTAACCCATTTGAATGCATACTCGTCCGTCAGTCAAGGCGATATCGGCAGCGAGCTGGCGTGGCGCGTGTTTCCAACTCACCAGCTAGCAAAGGCCTCCCGCCCCTCCTTAGAGTCTCACTACCCGTGGCGTGACAGGATCCTCGCCGCGTGTTATCACAGATCTACCTTTCCCGGTCGTGGCAGTCAACGAGCTAACTTGTCACATATGCGATTAAACCTGATTGTGATGTAGGCGCACGGGATAACTGTTGATTTGATTTTATGTAACACCGAAACGTCTGTCTGTGCGTTTATTGCTTATAAACTCTCGTTCGGAACGCTCTGTTTCGACAAATAAAATTGGCAGTTAAACGGTTATGATTGCGAGTGGATTTCGCTCGTTGAATTACAATTGGTTTTATCGTTGTTTCTTTTAAAGTGGTTTACTGGCGTAACGTGGCCTAAACGCGGTGCAAATTGCTCTGATTATTGGTATATTAGATCTGAAATAAGTTCTAATATGAGAACAGAAAATTGCGAAACTTGAAGACTTTTTATAAGAATTTCTCACGATTTTCTCTACCCCTCAACGTAAAATATGTTCAGAAATCCAATCACGGAAAAAGCAGAACGTACGAAAACAATTGGTACCTAGTGCCGATATCATCAACGCCGCAGAACACATTCCATTCGGAACTCCGCAAAGTTTCTCCCCAAACGAACAATAAATAAGGGGGGCACAACAAAAACTCTCCGAGGCATCACCTCGGCACGTCACCCTGCTCAGATTTCATTACCATAAAGAACTGGAGGCCTTAAAACCCCCGCCAGTGTAAAAGGTGACGAATACCGACCACCCAAAGTAGACCTGTTACATTTCCAACTTTTCCCCCTTTAGGGGTGAAATTTTGTAAGTGTAAGAAGGGGCAAGGAGGTTGTTTGTTTGCTGGTTGGTTGGGATCCCTAAGCGGGCCAGTCCCCGCGTCGAAATGTGATCGTAAATCGTCATAAAACTGTCTGGATCCATGATGTGACGCTGCCCGGGGGTAATTAAAGGGAATTTATAGTTTCGCGCAGCACCCCCCTAGATCCCCTTCTACTTGAAGGATACGTTTCGGGTTTTTATGGTAAAATATTTCTGGATTATGATTAATAGTGTTTGGGTTTGAAAGCGAACATGAATGTGTTTGTAAAATTTGTGTATTTAAGGTACCTTATAAATTTTTATTTACATGAACCTCTACGTTCTAATATTGTCTGCAATTTATGAGGGTCACTTTGGTGTTTAAACAAGGTGTGTGTCCAAGTAACACATCAAAAGTTTTATATTTCTTTGTTTGTTACTCATCTGAGTCTTGAGTTTAGGTGTCTTTACGTACCTACCTATTAATAAATGGCTTTTCTTAAGTATATCAAGTATTAAGAAAAAAGTTCTCTTGACGTTCACACACTAAAGTTGCAGTAGACAGTCTTGAGATACTGCGTCGATTAAGATTGTAAAGGTGATTCAAAAAGGTTGGATGAATGGTGAAAAAAATTCAAAACGGTATGGATACTGATCCATACCAATTTTTTTTTATCTACCATAACAGGCGGGTTAGACCTTATTACCTATGAGTTTATTAAACAAACTTACTTTTTAAACTTAGTTTGTTTCTAAACAAACAAGTAATGAACATATTATCTTGAAGATTTTCAACAGCAGTAAACGCAAATAAACAAAGCTTAAGAATCTCATTTTCCCTGTCGTGAAAGTAAGACGCGTAATGACGTCTAAATCTATTGCGGTATCTTACCTACCCCACCATACCTTGAACATAGCGTAACGGTGCTAATTATTACCTACCGTCCGGGCACCGTCCGGGATCCATCCGGATTTGCATCCCGGTAAATCTGGCCTCCCGGGATTTAGTCAGACGTAAAGACATAAATACGCGCGGAAGAATAGCTTTTAAAACCTTTTAGGGTGTCTCTTAGATGTCTGAAGAAACGGCAGTTTCTAATTCAGATAACATTTCTAAGTATTTCTGTTAGTTTATTTGAGTGAAATAAAGATGGCTTATATTCAAGGTATAATAAACGCATAAGAAGTACCAATAATGTTTTTAAAGTGGCACAAAAATGATAAAAATACAACTCAGACTATAATATGACTTAATATTTCCCCAAGAAATTAATCTTCATCATCACCAGCCGGAAAACCCTATTAAACACAGGCCAACCTCATATAGAACGGCTATTTTAGCGTCTTACGTCCAACATCTCCCACAACAGTAGTACCTAACTAGAAAATAAATGCAGTTTCTCTAAAACAATTCCAAAACCCACACGCCCCATCTCTGTATAACTAAACTAAATCCTCCCCATCTGCAACCTCTCAGAGCCGTAATACCCTATAAAATATAAGAACTAATATACCGTGAATAATCCAATCTCGCAAGCACGTCACTGGTCCAAATCATCGTATCGGAGTCGTGACGGACACGCGTCCCGTACGTGACCCGGGCACAGAGCCTAACTCGCCAATAAATCGGCACCATCGCTGTGGAGAACCGACTGGAGTAGAACCGGCTTGGGTAAAACTAGCAAGATAGAACTGATTTTGTGTGTACCTTGTGTGGTGATCGTAGTAGTTTTTATTAGCTGCAGACTGGATCATAAGGCCTCGGTCTCCTATTAAATGCTATATGCGGCGTTCGACTTCAGCGTTTTCGTTTCGATCGACATCTGAACGCCAGGCACAGCGTCAGCGGTCAATACATCTTATAGCGAACGAAGACGTTTCGTTCACAAAATTTGTCGATAAACAGTGCTCGCATGTAGTCGTGTGATATAAAATGGATAGAAATTCGACACTTTTGGTGGCGCTTGTGTTACTTTGTATAATGTACTATAACATTTGACTGATTCAATCAATCACTCGTCATTTTCTTTATCAAATTTCCACATTTTGTACTGACGCCAAATACGACATTCACGCTGCAATGCTTCGAAATAACTAAGAGACGCGGCGCAAAGCGTTTGAATGCCGCTTACGGCGTCCACACACCATCGGCAGCGTGTGAAAGAGACCACAACAGTACATTTCTCATTTTTACAATATTTGAAGGACATAAAAGACTGAACATTATAATACCTATTATATTAATTACATCCCTAAAGGGATGCAAATCGATGAGTAACGACAATAATTAACTACATAGATACTTAAATAATATTATTTGAATACTTTAAAAAAAATAGAAGTACAATTGTTTACTACACGTTTAAATATAATTATAATTTAATCAACGAATCTATTTCTGAACGCACTCAGTTGCAAGCGCCCTTACAGGGTTCATGTACCTACTTAAGCTAGTTATCAAGACCTGACATAATATATTATTATATAATTGTACATGAACGTAAATAAATGAATATGAATAAATAAATATTTGTGGACATTTCACACAGCGCCATCTACACCAAACTAAGCATAGCTTGTACTATTGGAACCACATAACTGTTAGAATACTTAGATGCTTTTTTGTTTGTAAATCATCATCATCATTAACAGCCTGAAGACGTCCACTGCTGAACATAGTCCTCCCCCAGAGCGCGCCACCTTGAGCGGCTGCTCACCTCCTGCATCCATCGGCTCCCCGCGGCTTTCACCAGGTCGTCGGTCTACCGAGTGGGGGGCCGACCTACGCTGCGTCTTCAACTTACTAACTCTAAGAGCTATATCGGTCACTTTAGTTCTCCTGCGGATCTTCTCGTTCCGGAGCTTATCTCGCAAGGAAACACCGAGCATAGCTTTCTGCATAGCTCGCTGCGCGACTTTGAGTTTACTAATGAGGCCAACAGTCCCATGTTCATGTCCAGAGGACCATGTCTCAGTTTCATAAATCATCGCTGGCAACACACACTGGTTGAAAACTTTCGTTTTCTGGCTTTGCGGTATTTTGGACGAAAAAGATACGACGAAGCTTCCCGAACGCTGCCTGCCGAGTTGGATTCTTCGTGCCACCTCTTTGTCAAAGTTGGACCTACCTAATTGGACAGTCTGTCCTAGGTAGACATATTTGTCGACAACTTCGAGAGTATCGTTCCCAACAATTACCGGTATAGGTGGAACATGAGCATTAGACATGATCTTCGTCTTGTCCATATTCATTTTAAGACCAACCTGCTGGGAGACTTTTCTGAGGTCGTTGAGCATGGTGCTAAGGTCCTCGAGCGATTCCGCCATTATCATCGGCAAAACGAAGGTTAGTGGTGTACTCGCCATTTATGTTGATGCCAGATCTTTTCCACTCCAAGAGCTCGAAAACATCCTCCAATGCGTTTTGTAAATACATACTTAGAATACAATATTACACACAGACGCAGAACAAACATCGATGCTCTTCACACAATGGTTTATCCCTGGTGGGAATTGAACCCACAACCTATAGTGCAGAAGGCAGAGCTACTACCAACTGAGCTATAAGACCAGTCGAATATATTAACACCTTTCTAGTTTTTGCTACGTTGTCCTATTTCTACCTCAACGATCTATCTTCAACTAATTCCATGGTTCAGTACACCTATCCATACACAGAGGTCTACTTACGCTGGTGACGAAGCAGGGGTCCGTCATTACAGAACACTGTTATTGCTATTATAAATAAGGACCTCATGTTATTGTGGTGATATTAAAATGCTTTGTTTTTGTTGAGTACTTCTTTTCGTATCGAATTTGGGGAGAATGCAAGGAAAATGTGTTTAAATGTATCTATTATGAGTATTTATATTATTAGTAACATTACATATTTCCAAATGTTACGAATAGTAACTATTTTTATAATCAAATTATTTTATTTATGTTTTCTATTTAATACCGTATGGTTTTAAATCAATGTCATTTTGGCAATTAAAAAGTGATAATGCTATAAGAACAATTGAATACTTACAGTTTTAGTTATGATAAAAAAATGTAAAACATATCTACGGCGTAGTACTCAGTGCTACCATCCCATTCGACGGTTACGATAAAACGCTACGCGCTACGCCGTAGGCCGTAGAGTCTGCTACGCATACAGAAAGTTCTATACATATTTGAAATAAAAAAAACTAAAAAACATTCTAGCTTTTTTTTTACTCATTAAATAGAGAACCTTATTCTTTTTTATTAGTTAAAAGACTGTACTTTATGAAAATGTAGAATCCTACGAATAAAACAGAACTAAATCGATACCAAGAAATCATTTCCTTTCATTACGCAGCCAGCTCAAAACTTAGCCCTATTAGCCACAGTCGGGTAAACATTCGCAATAAAATATCGCAGTTAAAATCAAACGGACCAGATCGAATGTAAGTTGGACGAGCTTCAGCCGTTACTCATCGGGGTTGGCGGAGAACGACTAATTTTTGACACTCGATACCTTGTAATTTGGTTATTCTGCCGTGACTTCTTAGTAGGTGTAAAGCCTGCCACACACGGCGCAAATAGTATAATATTTTATCTATATATCTGCGCATAAAAACTAATGGTATCTCTCACGGAAGATATATGTTACGATAATTATATGAAATCCGATACTTTCAGAAATAAGTCTGTTCGACCGTGCACTCAGTCATGTTACAACCTGTATTTATCTGCATCTGCATATATGCACTTCTATATTTTTTTTAACGGGAAATGTGCCTTTATTTTTTAAACTAACTACTACATTAATAAAAATTAATAAACTAGCTACACTATCTACTACAAAGAACATTTAGAATGTACACTAGCCGCGATGGCCTATAGACAATCCAAATGCTCCAGCCCACTACCGGTAGGTAGCGTACCCAACATGCTGGCAGCATTGCCTCGTTAAATTGCAATGCTGATGCGTTGGGCCAAACAAGTGCCAGCATTTTGGTCACGCGCTGCATCAACCAGGCGCTCTGATAAACTTTGAAAAACGTGATATATTTTGTATCTAACAAAAATCTGTCCATATCGGTTTGTATCTGCTACTGAATGATACTTAACGATGAAATATATATTATCTGCGCCGTGTGTGTTATTCTATTGATACGGTATGAAGAGCTATATTGACAGTTATGCGCGCAGATACAGATATCTTATATTATCTGTACCTCGTAGGACAGACTTAACTCTAAAAGAGTTTTTTAGTGGGTGTAGATAGCCAAATCTTCATAGGAATAGCGAAAAGTGCACAAAGAGGTCTCGAGCCCGACATTGCTGAAAATTAATTTAGCATCATTTAATTTTGTTAAATCAATAGTCCTAGCCTACTTTCCACAATTAGATCCTTATTAGAGATACTATCAAATGGTTTAAAAATACACAGTGAGCTGATTTCTTTTTTCAAAATCAATGGGTTCGATTCCTGGCTAGAAATATTGATTTTTCAAAAATAATACGTCTACTTGAAAAATTCACCCTGTACAATAGTGTACATTGGTGACATGCAATAAAAGATTTGAGACTTACATTCAATGAGTGAAATTCTACCTTTTTTACTTCCTTCTTCTATTCTTTCTTCTTTTCTACCTACTTTCTTTCTTTCTTTAGAAGAAGCCTATCTATAAATACAAACTGCTACCAAACTAAAACTATAAAATTAACAATACAATACAAAACCAATCTAACAAACCATTGGCAAAGCGCCCAAAATGCTGGCAGCATTGTCACGTTGAATGGCAATGCTTAACCTTTGGCCCAGCATTTTGGTCACGTGTTGCTTCGACCAGGCGCTTGGATAAGTCTTTAAAAATGTCCCTACGGCCCCAGCGTCTCGACCCCAAAAGGCGCAAATATAAAACCGCTATGTTACTATATTCGCACCTTTTCACCTTTTGGAATCCGCCGCCGCGCCACCCTTGTTTTGTGATCTGCGAAGATGTAAAGGCGCAAGGCCTATCTATTATGTCAAAACCATTTTGCATGGTGTAGTTTTAAACAGAAATAATTTTTTCGTAAATTCATCCCCTAAGGAAATGTTAATAGTAAGTTTTTATGGGAACAACATGCGCGAGAATCCACGTAGCATATCTAGTACTTCAAATATCTTTTCTAAAAGCATCTAGATCGGCAACTCTATAAGTTGCACTAAGTTATTATCTAGCAGAAGGTAATTGTGCCCTGTAGGCGGTGCTTAATGCGATAGTTACTTAAGATTTCAAGTAGAAGATAACTTAGCTTCATTAATTATGTACGATAAGTGCTCGTTAAGTTATGAGTCAGATTTGTGTGAGAAAAGTGCGAAAAAGGCTAGATGATTACACCGGCTAAAATTTACATTATTTTTGTATAATTTATAGACACATTTGGCCACTGTCTCACTTGATCGTAAGTGATGACGCGGCCTACGGTGGTGCATGCTTGCCTAGATGATACCTGTTCACTCTTGGCTTGAAGACTCCCAGGTAATAGTTAGCTGGAAACAAGGACGATGGCAAGGTATTCCACTCATATACTGTACGCACTATAAAGTTTGATGCGAAACGCTTAGTGCATGCTGTAGGAATATTAACGATATAAGGATGCCGAGTTTCTGTGCGCCTTGTAGTCCGATGAAAGAATGTAGATGAAGAAATTAGTTCTTTTTTTTTTTTTTTTTTATGTGATTGAATGACGTGACGAGCTAGTCGTTCACCTGATGTTAAGTGACACGGCCGCCCATAACAGTTGCAGTTCGTGTAATTCCATCGCACAATCTCCAAAATTCAGCCTATAAACACAAACACATGACATTCTGTGTTACACCCATAGGTTACCACATCAGCCGGGCAATGTACACTCCTGTACATTGACGTTCCCCATTAGGAGGGAGGTGCCATAATCCCCATGCTTAGCAGGTGTCCTGATGATCATAGGAGATTATAATGCAAACTGAGAACATTAATGCTGCTACCCATTCCCTGGATATTCCCTTAGCCGGTTCTCACACCGGTATTGACAGGAAGAGACGGACTAGTCCTAATCTTGTGCTGGGAGCACATAGCAATTTCCTGTGTATTACTTTATATTGATATAAATACCATGTGGTCATCCGTACCAGATAATGTCATTGTGTTGTGACATGCGCAAACATATCTACTTTATAGTCTGTGGTTTACATTGTGCGTGTTACGTCACCTCCATCTCATCTGAAATTACAGACACGAAAGAGTCACTTAAACTTGTCTATGCGTGGTATTGTTGTAAAGACTATATCTTCTGTCCCTTCTACTAATTCCATAGCTGATATTTTGTATCTGTCGGTGGCATTTAATGATGGTGATAACCCTTGTCAATGTCGTTTGTTTTGTTGTTACTTTCCTCCTTGTAGTTCATTATACAGTGCGGAATTGGAATTTTATGAATATGTGTCCAATATTATGATAAAGGAACCTAACTACAACTATATGTTATTAGGTGATTTCAATATAAGTCAGGCTCAATGGTCTTTCAACTCTATTGGCTCGAAAGCTGCACTACTTTCTGGTAATTTTGAGGTACCGTTGGTGGAAGCTCTATCAGCTTTCCTTTCCTTTAATTGTTTGCAGCAATTGAATATGGTATCTAACTGTAGTGATAAGCAACTCGACCTGGTTATTTCTAATATAGATGGCACAGTGTCACGTATCAGTCATCCATTAGTTCCTGAAGATAAATACCATCCAGCTTTAAATATAGTTTTTGATAACATTTATATTAAGTATTTGCGATCACCTAATAGGTCCATTAAACTGTTTCATGCTGCTGATTTTTCAGTGATTTGTTCTGAATTAGATGATGTCGATTGGGATTTCGTTTTAATGCAGGAAGACATTCATAAATCAGTTAGTTGTTATTACGATATAATAAATAGCATTATCTCTGTACATGTACCTAGTAAAGTTGTTTATGATGATGGTAGGTATCCCTTTTGGTTTTCTAAAGGTTTAATTAAAATTGTCAAAGAAAAATTAAAGTGTCATAAAAAGTGGAAAATATACAAAAACCTGGATGATTATGACAACTTCTCTAAAGCTCGTGATCGGCAAAAAATTGTGCAAGCTCAATGCTATTCGTCATATTTAAGCTATGCGGAATCCAAAATACAGGAGAATAGCAAATACTTTTGGCGATTCGTGAAGTCTAAACGATCTCACTCGGACTTACCGGATTCCATGTTTCTGGGGGATAATACTTCATCAGAAGGTAGTTTTATTTGTAATCTTTTTAATAAACATTTTCATTCTGTATTTGAACCAGCTATTAACACCGCAAGTCCAGGGCCATCAAATGTAGTATCTCATAATTTAGATAGTTTTGTCAATATTCATTCATTGCATATTTCTATAGAGCAAGTATCGAAATATTTGAAGTCATTGGATGTGCACAAAACAGCGGGTCCCGATGGGATACCTCCATTGTTTTTGCAGCAATGTCACGAAGTTCTTGCCAGGCCACTATCATATTTATTTAATTGTTCGCTTCAATCTGGCTGTATGCCTACGATTTGGAAACAATCATTCGTGGTTCCAATTTTTAAATCAGGGGATAAGCATGATATTAAAAATTATCGGGCTATTTCGAAGCTTAATACAATCCCCAAATTATTTGAGAAAATAATTTACGATATGATTTTTCCCATTATAAGGCCTCATATCATTCAGGAACAGCATGGTTTTGTGAATAGAAAGTCTACTGAGTCTAATTTGTGTGAATTTGTGGATTATTTGCTAAAAAATATGGATGAAGGTCTTCAGGTAGATGCCGTGTACACGGATTATTCGAAGGCGTTTGACAAAATATCGCATGATATTTTGTTACAAAAGTTATTATCGATCGGTGTACACGGTGACTTGCTTCGTTGGCTGGAATCTTATTTGCGGGATCGTAGTCAGGCTGTTGCTATTAAAGGATTTTGTTCCTCTTTTATTCCGGTTACATCAGGTGTGCCCCAGGGGTCTCACCTCGGGCCTCTTTTGTTCAATATTTTTATAAATGACGTCATCGATTGTTTTAAGTTCTCTAATTGTTTACTTTACGCAGATGACAAAAAGATTTATAAAGTAATCAAATCTCAAGACGACTGCCTTAAACTTCAATGTGATCTGATTAGATTAGGCAAGTATTGCAATGATAATCTTTTATACTTAAATGTGGCTAAATGTAGTTGTATCACATTTTCACGAAAAAAAACAATTATTTGTTATAATTATACTTTAAATGACGTGCCTCTTCAAAGAGTCACCGTGGTTAGGGACCTAGGGGTTGTTTTGGATAATAAGCTTATTCTTGATTCTCACATTACGAGTATTACTGATCGCGCATATCGCCTGTTAGGTTTTATTTTAAGGGTGGGAAAGGAATTTAATAATCCTAAAACGCTTATAATTCTATTTAATTCTATAGTGAGACCTATTTTGGAAAACGCCTGTAGTGTCTGGAACCCTCGATATCAGGTCTATGTAAACAGTATCGAGCGTATACAAACTAAATTTTTAAAGCACCTTAAAATCATAATTTCTAAATCTGAGCAGCCTATTATTTATAATTATGACTCACTTCAAAGCCGACGCACAATCAGAGATCAGTTGTTATTATTTAAAATTGTTAGAAATGTTATAGACTCCCCATATCTATTAAGTCAAATATATGTGAATTGTCCTCGTTTAAGTGCACGTTATACCAATAATATATTTTGTTTGCAGTCATATAAAACGAATTACGCCTGTAACTCTTTTATACCCAGAGCATGTAGGTCACATAATGAGAAATTCTCTGATTGTGATATTTTTAATTCATCCTTTTTTAAGTTTAAATCTCAAGTGTCCCTTTCATAAGGTAGTTTATTTAGTTTATTATTCGTTTATATTTATTGTTTTGTGTTTTGTGCGTATGAGTTATATTAATATTGTCACGTAGGTTTATTATCTAAGTTTATAACATCTTTGTTTCTTCTTCCGTTTTTTTACTTTTTTTTATAGTGTTTCTATTAGTGGCAACTTCATTGGTGTATGTATTTCTAGATAAAAATGTATTGTATATGTATATTGTAAACTGTTTGTGCCTTAATAAAATAAAATAAAATAAAATAAAATAAAATGATGGGACAACTGCCACTATTGTAACCCAGTAGTCGGACAAATTCACTGACCTCTATAATACAAGTACGCTGGACTTCATACTCTCGGATGTTATGAGAAGCCATTTGATTTTCGCCATTTTGGCGCTGATAGCAGTGTGAGGGTCCATGGAACTAATATTAGGGATGAGACATAACTTTCGATGAAAATACGATATCGATATCACTACAGATTCAGGCAGTTATTTAATTCCATGTGCATATACGGGTACTGAGACAAAAAAAACATACTATACATACCCAGTAAAATAAATAAGCGTTTTTTTAATATATTTGCGTTTATGAAATCTACTTAATTATTGTTAACTAGCTCCACTCCGCGTTAATCCAGCATAATATGTGTCTATGTGCCTATGTGTCTAGGGTTTTAGATATTCTCAATTTCCGAATTCCATCATAATCAGTCCAGCCGTCTAAGCGTGAAGAAGTACGTGATGTGCACACAACTTCTTTAAAATATTAGATTGATAGTCCGATTTCATAAAGCCAGTTTTCCTTGTTCCTGTTGGTTCAGTACTAGTAGGGGTAGGGTACTGGGTAATAAAATAAAAAACGCAGATAATAACATAACATTTATATTTTACACTAGCTTCTGCCCGCAGCTTCGCCCGTGTGGCCAATAGGAAATGAATGGCATATTTTTCTGCAGAAACAAACATCATAAATGCTCTCACTCTCTCTCGATATATTATACAAACTGACAATATCCCAAATAATGCATTAATATGAAATTTTCCGTAAAAAACCTCTGGGATGAGAGTAGTATGGTTTTTACAGAACTCAAAGCGTGTGTGAATAGATCTAATTATGGAGGTCCCACAGGTCACTTTCGCTACACAGTCACCGCTTGCAACCCAGCGAACAAAGCAACATCGAAAAAAAATCGTTAATTTCTACCACAGGTCACCTTCGCTACACAGTTGCGGGCCGCTTGCGACCCAGCGAACACAGGGACCTCGAAATGAAAACGCCAACTTCTACCACATGTCACTTTCACTACACAGTCGCGGGCCGCTTGCGGCCCAGTGAACACAGCAATCCTTTTTCATATTTTCCACCCATAATAGCTGCTTAGTAAGAGTGTCAGTGGGAAACCTAAAAGCACAAAGTAAAACTTAATAAAATATACAAAACAACATTATTAGTACTAGCGAGTTAAATATTTAGTTTATATTAATGAAAAAAAAATCTGGAGCCAGATATTCATCGTAGATTATTCTGTACCTACGTACATTATTGAGCATTGCCGAAATTCTGCTAGTTACTCACTATCGAAGAACATTATCGACACATTATCGATATGAAACATTCACAACCTATGTACCTATTTCAATAGTATGAATTCATTGAATAACTAAATCCCACTTACATTTAAATGTGATGAAACTAAATAAACTAAGTATAAAATAGTATTAAAAACCTTCAGACATACAATAAACATAATAATGTAGCATTTTTTTATCGTGAGGTTCACTTACTTGTCGAAGGTTATTCCGCTGCCTTTTCGGTAGCGATTTGTACAAAATACGCATAACTTCATCACATGCATGTACCGTAATCAAATACCAAACACAAAAAGTAGCCTTTTATCATCTTATTTTACGATTTTTCATCAGAGACGCAGCAAACTTACCAACATCCACTATGAAAAATGTCAATTTTAGTACCCGAGACCCTCAAGAGGGGCGCTTTGAATCGGCACAAAAAAGAACTGTCATTTCCTAGAGAATATTTAGTCCAGCGTACTTGTATTATAGAGGTCAGTGGACAAATTACATCAGTATTTTGGACCCACTTGAATCACATAGGTGTTCTGTGGCCAAAGTTGTGGTGTTTGCTTATGCACTAGCACATGCAGAAGTAAAACTCTTTGTATATAGGTTCAAGAATCCGTTTGTATGCCGTTGCGGCTGATCGCAGTATGAAATTTTAATTTTCGTTGTAACATCTTTTTTATGACCTGTATCACAAAATAAATGATTTGATATGATTTGAGAATCACATAATTCGAGGACGTTGTGTCATCCACCAAGTCGCACTTGGTCTGTGTGGTGGATTATAATACTCTCTCTTTCTCTCTTAGTACGAGAGTGTGTGTGTGTTCTAGTAAAATAAATTCGGTAATCATTAATTAATTTTACTTAATTATTATTTAGTAGATCGTAATGCGCTGATGAGGAGATCCGCAGGAGAACTAAAGTGACCGATATAGCTCTTAGAATTAGCAAGTTGAAATGGCAACGGGCAGGCCACATCGCTCGTAAAACTGACAACCGATGGAGAAGAAAGGTTCTCGAGTGGCGACCACG
This sequence comes from Ennomos quercinarius, assembly GCA_910589525.2. Taxonomy (NCBI): domain Eukaryota; kingdom Metazoa; phylum Arthropoda; class Insecta; order Lepidoptera; family Geometridae; genus Ennomos; species Ennomos quercinarius. The sequence goes on along the minus strand of OU342492.1, from coordinate 18,137,082 downwards.
AACCGGAAGACGCAGCGTAGGCCGGCCCCTCGGTGGACCAACGATCTGGTGAAAGCCGCGGGGAGCCGATGGATGAAGGATGCGAGTAGCCGCTCAAAGTGGCGCTCTCTGGGGGAGGCCTATGTTCAGCAGTGGAGGACTTCAGGCTGTTGATGATGATGATGATGATGATGATAATGATGATTGCGCTGATGACATAAGTTACAGACAACCTTTCACTATATTTAGTAGAAAAGTGGGGAAGGAATAGTTTAGATTTCAATTGCAATTATGTAAGTCATAAAAAAATACAGTATTATGCAGTGCAAAAGTAATATGATACTAACTCATATTAGCCAACTAAGCCGAATTATTAGCTTCACAGTAGCAACAGCTCGTAAACATCTCTCGCAATCGGCGCGAACGGCGTTACCGTAAAGTGATCCATCTGACGGCAGTTTACCGTAAACTGATCAACATGATGGCAGTTCAACCACGTGCTTGATGCAAACTACACTGATTCGGATGGTTTATGCCGTTATAATGTATGCTGTGAGCGGTAACGCTCATAGCAGAGCATGACTAGCCGTTCCTAACCGATCGGCAAAGTTAAGCAACGTTCACTACGGTCACTAATTTGATGGGTGACCACTACAAAAAGTGATATTAACAACCTGCCCATAGTGCTTCGGAGGGCACGTCAACCCATCGATCCCGGAAACATTTGGGTGGCCTAAAAATTCTGAGACGAGCGATCGACAGCAAGTACAGTTAGTAAATAAATTATATTGGAATAAACTCATACTTCAACGCAAATGATCATAAAGTCCCCCTTTTAGGTTAGATTTAGAATTATTATTCCGTCCCACATAAACGCTGATAACTGATGGAAAACTGTATCCAACGTTTTCCGACGTAACGTACGCAACACAAACTGCGCGAGCGTACGTCGTTTGATGTAGCGTGGCAGTTCGACAGGCAGCCCGCGGAACTATCTGCCATTATGACGTGTTTAGTTAGCTGTCAGTTACTGCCAGATACTGTGCTAGTATTTGAAATTAAGGTTGGACGTTTCACTAGCGCGGCAAATTCAAATTTTCTTGCGTTCTTTTGCTAATAATAGCTTAATTACTCAACGTGATTACATAAAAACTAATTTTGCGCATATAAATAAAATGTATATATAAATTACAATTAAAAGTATCACCTACTTATCATTGGTTTAGCGACAAATGGCAATAGACTGAAAAACTAAGAAGAAAATTATTTATTGCCATTTGTCGCTAAACCAATGATAAGTAGGTTATACTTTTATACATTATACATCATATTTACACATTATACATTACATTTACTTGCGCAAAATTAGTTTTCATGTAATCACGTTGAGTAATTAAGCTATTATTGCCAAAATAACGCAAGAAAATTTGAATTTGCCGCGCTAGTGTAACGTTCTACTTAAGTATTTTGTAATTGGACTAAGGTATTTTGGAAGTGCCTTTAAAAAATTAATGGTAGCTGCTTATAGTGTGGACCAGATTATGTAAGTGTAATAGATTTTTGAAAATTGTTTCTGGGTTTTACCGTATACATCATTTATGTACCTATACTTTTCAATCCAATTCCAACTTTTCTAGATAAGGGACTCGTAGTGACAGGAAGCAGCTATAGATAAGAATTGCCAGAGATCGTGCTCAGCTATCTTTTTTATTATAGGTTCATTCATTTAATGGGGAAAAATAATCACGAGCGAGACAGAAACACTGTTCTGCATTCATGCAAATAACATTACCTACCGACATATGTACGTAATATATAGGAAAATATTCTGTTCGATGACGTCAAATCCATAGAATTAAATATTCTAAATAAATCATTCATTCGTTCTAACCATGGTGTTTTTAGAAGTCATCTCTATCAGGAGATATTAATTTAAACATTAATATTTATTTAACACACGCACACATCCGACATACATAATTAAGAAAGATGTATTATATAATTATAATTATTTAATTATTACTAATTACGTTCAATGTATATGTGTTAAATGTCTAATAATAATTACGTTTTATGGAGTCCTAGATAAGTCCCCACTATAAGACACCTCGCAGAAACTTAACCTCTCAATTTCTACAAAAAAGAAAATGACCGTCAAATCCAACAAAAAACTAAACCCAAGATCAAAATAAGCCAATAAACCAGAACTTTTGACTCCCCAAAAACCTGCCTTCCATAATGAGCTGTAAACATTATAATAATCGCAAAAAACAAGTAGAAGTTTGTTCGAAAGTTCCGCGCGAGATAGGATGCTAAAACTTCTGGAAGCAGAGGCCAGGGGTAATTATAATAATTCATTTAATAACCAACTGTGGAACGTTCAGGGAGTTTCGGGAAAGATATGGGATGATTATATTGGATGCATCTTGTGGCTAGAACTAAAAAAGGTATAGGTTTTTAGTTTTTTTGTCTAGCGTGTTAACAATGATATAATTTCATGAATAATCATCACTCACACATCACAAAAAACTCCACCTTGGATGCATATTATCAGAATGCATTTTTTTATATTTGACTATGCTAGCGTTTGACCACAATCTCACCTGATGGGAAGTGATGGTGCGCTCGAAGGTGTAGCACGCTTGTCTAGTAATAAACACCTATTCACTCTTGACTTGAACAACCCCGGGTTTTATTTTTCTGGAAACACTGACCAGGGCTGGGCATTCCACACTTTTGCAGTTCTTATTAAAAAAGTGTTGTCGAAACGGTTAGTACGTATTGGTGGTATTTCGACCATAAAAGGGTGACGCTTGGCCGAACGCCTGGTAGTTTTGGAGGTGCCGGAGGAGTTAGGTCATGCAGTTCTTGTGCACACTCTCCATAGTGCAACCTATAAAATACCGATAGACTGGCTACTACACGTCGGTGCGCCAGGCATATACCATAATCATCACGCTCGGCAGGGGAATTTGGTGATAGCAGATGGTTTTAATATAGGTACCGTATGCTACTGCCCATTCTCTAGATATTCTTGAATCTTAATTAGGTGACTGAATTTAGGAAGGTGCACTAAGCGCATTAGCCAGCTCTTACGGCAACCACGGGAAGAGATGGGGTGGTATTATTCTCACACTATCACACACGGCACATAATCATCACGTAAGTACAGGCGTTTTTCTGACAAATGGTACCCCTAATAATAAGCTTAGGTACACGAGAACTGACTTTTGGACTGATAGTACTTACTTTGTACAATTTAAATAGAATGGAGTGTGGAATGGTTTTGGAAATAAAAAAAATAACAAACAAAAAAGTTTTACCTAAAAAATTACTGTAAAGTGTAGTAATTTCCGAAGACGTAATACTTAGGTACCTATAATTACTTACATCATCAAATAGGAAAGTACTTTACCACTTTTATTTTGGTATATTATTGAAATTATCATTCTGCCTTTCTGATGTAAAACAAAATAAAATTATAAACTTGGAACTTATATTTAGTCTTAAAAACTCGTGGCGCCATCTATCGTAATGGGGCTGAACTCCCACGCCAATGCCACCCGCCAACAGATGTCGCAGCATTACACGTCACCCACGACATATTTATGACCAAAAAAACGGCATTTTGCTAGAAAACAGAATGGGTTTTAAATGACTGGGTGAATTTGCGCGCGATCTCACGAATTTGTATGCAGATTTAAGTAGAAAGATGTCTACGAGGAGACAATGTGTTTCTCGCTCGTGCAGACAGATCCTTTATTTATTTCGTCGCGTTCGAGACAGGTTGCTTTTATAAATCTCTCAGTTTCTTTTATTGCCTAGGGTTTATCTCTCGTGAAATCGTTCTGTTTTACATCTTGTAATGAGAATTTTGAAAGAGATGGCAATAACAACTTATGTATTTTAAATTTAGCGTAGGTACCTATCCACCTACCTAAGTATAAAAATACTTAATAAGTAATATTAGTATTGCATCAATGACAAAATGACAAATGATAACAAAATGAATGAAGTAAAGCGAATAGTGAAGTGTAGTGAGTGACCCTGACCACCTCATCATCAAAACCAACCTGATCTCGTCATGTGACTTCCTAGCCGAAGCGAATAATAATACCTACCTACCTAAAGCACAGTACCATGTACCTAGCTACTCATTACTGAACAGAATAAACTATGTAATATTACAAACACCTATTTATATGTCTTGCTACATTCATAATGCCAGGCGTTTGCCCGTTTTATTTTTATAATGTTGCTACCTACTTATCATGTAAGAAAGTGTACCAGTGAGGATACTCATTGGATCAGGTAGATACCTACTACCAGGCAAGCATGAATAAATCAAGCAATTTAATCTCGTTTTCCTCTCTTCGTTAAAGAATTATAGATCTAGTAGTTTCTAATAAAACATGGTTGTATGACAGGCGCGTGGGGGGTAGAAGCCGGCCCTTTGCCGTGAAGTCCCATAAATATCATCCATCTGAGACACTGTCAACTGGCCACCCTAATTTACGGCCAGTAATTAGGAGTTTGCACTCTGCCAGAACGATTTGCATCGATCTAGGCGGTACCAAGCGTAAGCTCAATATCATGACTTTCTTATTCTGCAGTGTTTACTCTGAACATCAAATCAGAATCAGGCAACTTGAAAGTGATCAATCTTTGGTTTTGTTGAATGATTTTAATGGTAAGTTAAGTAACTTAACAATGCAGTTGTATTCGTGCCACTGTCATATTTGTCAAAGTTATAGGCTTTTTTTTCTTATATTTTGGCTCCACACATAGTGTATTTAGCCAGTATCAAGTATTGTAATTTTTCATCGAGTTATGGAATATTTCACGTAAAGTCAAGTCTTAGTCATAGTCCAGTCTAAGAAAAGTGGTGGCAACTTTGCAAGCTTCTATGGAATTTTGGAAGCAACTCGTAATTCAGCACTCAATGCGTTAAACGCCACTAATTTTAAACAATAACACTGAAAAAAGCATAAGTTTAGAATGAAATGAAAACAATGAAACGAGTAGTGACGTGAACTTTATCGCGCTGGCGCAAAACTCTTGTTATAGGTTTTAGGGAATAATTTTAATTAATAATATGGTATAATAATAAATTATGTAGGTAACTCTTTGCTTACTTTTACTTATAAACTTCATGATAATAAATCACAAACTGGAATAAAATAGTTTTGAATATGTGCCATCTATGTTTGATATTTGAAACTATGATTAGGATGCATACAATAAGATTTTTACATGCCGTCTGCCTCCTGAGTTTTCAGCAAACGTTACTAGATGGCAGTCAAATAAATGATTCCGTTTATTACCATTTGATTTTTTTTTCTCTTATATTTTGGCTCCACACATAGTGTATTTAGCCAGTGTCAAGTATTGTAATTTTTCATCATCATCATCAACAGCCTGAAGACGTCCACTGCTGAACATAGGCCTCCCCCAGAGCACGCCACCTTGAGCGGCTGCTCGCCTCCTGCATCCATCGGCTCCCCGCGGCTTTCACCAGGTCGTCGGTCCACCGAGTGGGGGGCCGGCCTACGCTGCGTCTTCCGGTTCGTGGTCGCCACTCGAGAACCTTTCTTCCCCATCGGTTGTCAGTTCTACGAGCGATGTGGCCTGCCCATTGCCACTTCAACTTACTAACTCTAAGAGCTATATCGGTCACTTTAGTTCTCCTGCGGATCTCCTCGTTCCGGAGCTTATCTCGCAGGGAAACACCGAGCATAGCTCGCTCCATAGCTCGCTGCGCGACTTTGAGCTTACTAATGAGGCCAACAGTAAGAGACCATGTCTCAGTTCCATAAGTCATCACTGGCAACACACACTGATTGAAAACTTTCGTTTTCAGGCTCTGCGGTATTTTGGACGAAAAGATAGGACGAAGCTTCCCGAACGCTGCCCAGCCGAGTTGGATTCTTCGCGCCACCTCTTTGTCGAAGTTGGACCTACCTAATTGGACAATCTGTCCTAGGTAGACATACTTGTCGACAACTTCGAGAGTATCGTTCCCAACAATTACCGGTATAGGTGGAACATGAGCATTAGACATGATCTTTGTCTTGTCCATATTCATCTTAAGACCAACCTGCTGGGAGACTCTACTGAGGTCGTTGAGCATGGTGCTAAGGTCCTCGAGCGATTCCGCCATTATGACTATATCATCGGCAAAACGAAGGTTAGTGATGTACTCGCCATTTATGTTGATGCCAGATCTTTTCCACTCCAAGAGCTTGAAAACATCCTCCAATGCGTTTGTGAACAGTTTCGGAGAAATAACGTCTCCCTGTCTCACGCCTCTTTGCAATGGAATTTGTTCCGTACTCTGGTCCTGTAGTCGGACTGACATAGTGGCCTTACTGTACAAACACTTCAAAACTTCGATATACCTATAGTCAATTTGGCATCGCTGCAAGGACTGCAGCACCGCCCAAGTCTCGATTGAATCGAAGGCTTTCTCATAGTCCACAAACGCTAGGCATAACGGCCGATTATACTCTTCGGTCTTCTGTATAATCTGGCGCAGCGTATGGATGTGGTCTATGGTGCTAAAGCCTTTTCGGAAACCGGCTTGTTCGGGAGGCTGGAATTCATCAAACCTGCGTGCGAGACGATTCGTAATGACTCTCGAAAACAGCTTATACACATGACTCAAGAGCGAGATGGGCCTATATATAATTATATATAATTTTTCATAATGATAGAATATTTCACGTAAAGTCAAGTCTTAGTCACAGTCTGCGTAGTCATAATCCAGTCTAAGTTAGGTTGTCTCAGTTCAGTCTAAGTCATGCCCTAGTAAAGTGGTGGCAACTTTACTAGAAGCTTCTATAGAATTTTGGAAGCAACACGAAAAACCACGTTTCACCACATTATATCACTTTCCCACACTCATGCTCGTAATTCAGCACTTAATGCGTAAAACGCCACCGACTTTAAACATTAACACTGGAAAAAGCACGAGTTTTGAAAAATAATACAATGGAAACGTGAACTTTTCCGCGTTCCCGCCAAAAACCTTGGTTATTATTTTACAACCAAGTGGCCCACAGATTAAAGTAAAAACAATAAAGTAAATAGGCAGAAAAAGAAAACGTCAATCAAACAAAGTGTCAAAGTCAAATCAATCAAACTTCAAATTCTTCAAAACTGTTTCGTTTTGTTTTGTGTTTTGATTTTGATTTGAACCGGCTTCTTTTTGCGAAATTTTATGCATAAACAGTAAATAATTATCTCCGCAACCTCCAACTTCATTATCGATCCATCACCATGGACCCCTATGAAATAGAATTCATCGGAGAGAACCGCATCATCAGTATTATTCCGAACTTTTCATACGACAAAATCTACTTGATTTGCGGCGAATTTGGGCCTTTTCGAGCTGGTTTGCCGATGAATGTGCCCCTCTGGCTCGCTATAATGTTGAAACAGAAGCAGAAGTGTAGAATAGTGCCCCCTGATTGGATGGACATCGAGGTTTTAGAAACTATCAAGGAGGAGGAAAAACGCTCCAGGTTATTTTTTGCTTTTGTTTTACTATAGAGGTGAACTTTTTCCTAAGGAAGTAATTAGCTAACTTGCTATGAAAAAGGAAGCTTTAGAAACTTATAATTAGAGAAGTGTTGTATAAAATCATAGTGTTTTATGTATGTTTAGGTACCTACATAGAACATCGTTTGCATTTATGTATCATAAACTTACACACACACAAAAACATATGTATGTATGTAAACAAAATCATATGTTATATATAAGTATTGCTTTCTTTTTACAGGTTCTTTACAAAAATGCCAAATGAACACTACATGATTGAAGCCAAACTGATACTCGGTGCAGCATCAGATGATGTACCCAATGCAGCTGAAATAAAAACAATAATCAAAGACATTTGGGATATCCGAATGTCAAAGTTACGGACATCTACAGATGCCCTAATGAAGTCTGGTGGAGGGTATGGTAGACTGGACCATTTAACCATGATGGAAATCAATTCAGTCAAGCCTTTATTACCAGCTGCGATGGATAGTCTATTAATGTTGCAACTGGTAAGAAAATGTGTTTAATTTAATACTAAATGATTTAACAATTTGATTTACATTTGTTGAATGCATTAGTACTGTGCAAATGCTGAGCTACCAAAATTAACTGCATCATGTGGGTGGGCTGGTTTATTCATTTTTAGTACTTGCAGGATTTTTCAGTAAATCTTATTCTCAATATAACTACAAAGAAATGTTCTGTGGAATGTGGTGCAAATGCATTGTATGAGTATTTCTTTGTTGTTATATTGAGGATAAGATTAACTGAAAAATCCTGTGAGTACTAAAAGTTAGTACTCAAGGTTTTTCAGGCGGTTGATGATATTGAGGATGTAGAGCTCATAGCAAAGCAGAACTAGTTGTTTCTAACCTATCAGTAAAAATTAAGCAACATTTTCTGAGGTCACTATTTTGATACTGAGCGCTTGATGCTACCATGCTTCGGAGGGCATGTTCTGGCTATTGTTGTAAGACAATAGTTGTTAAGCCTTTCGGTGTCCTAAAAATGCTGACACCAGGGCTGACCACCTGCCTACACGAGAAGAAGTGAAATGTTGGCACCCTTCGTAAGAATAGATTTATGAATGAAAACTGTACGCAATGAAATGAAATATATACAGTGAGATAGTATTCATTTTTGTTGTAATTGTTCTGGGATAATATGGGGTGATGCCAAGAAAACCCAATTCACACTAAAAAAAATCCTACTTGAATTCCCATTACCCCCAAAGTTACATTATCTCAGCTCAGACAGCCATTCATTCATCATCAGCTTGAAGGCATCCACTGCTGAACATAGGCCTCCCCCATAGAGCGCCACTTTGAGCGGTTGCTTGCCTCCTGCATGAATGAGACAGTCAAATTACCATGATATTTTTAAATTGAGAGCAGAAAATAAATTAGTGCCTCTAACAGTTAAAGTTTTTTATTTAATAGAAATATCTTTTGTTTTCAGAAAACGAAGAAGACTGCACCAACACTGAATTTGAATATATCCTCATTCAGCCAAGCAGGAAGTTCCCAAAACACGTGATTAACATGATTAATTAACTTTTTGGTAGCTACTTATATCAAACTGCTAAGACTTTATTTGATGTGAAGTAAAAGTAGCAATCATTTCCCTGTCCTAGTTCTGTCATGTGGCACTTCAACTGTCATGGGCAGCCGTGACATTTAACATCAGGCGAACAACTAGCTTTCATGTCATTCGCAATATAGTTTCTAGGTGGTAGGACTTTATTGCAAAGTTCGTCTAGGTAGGTACCACCGCTTTGCCAGTTATTCTGCCGCCAAGCTGTAGTGTGCAAGCACTACAGTGTTTCCGTTTGAAGGGCATTGTAGCTAGTGAAATTACTGGGTAAATGAGACTTAAGAACTGATCTCACAGTCTAGAAATCTTTTTTAGACTGTGTGTCTCAGGCGAAACTTTAATTTAGAGTTCCGAGTGACACTGCAATCTGTAATGGGCGGCCGTGACGCTTATTAACACCAGGCGAACGACTAGCCCGGCACGTCATTTGTTTACATTAAAAAAAAACTAAGTAAGCTAGCCATAATAGCAAATAAACTGTAATTTTTTAATTTTCTGCTGCTTGCTGGATTTAGTATGCACCATCTAGCAATAATCTAGCTTGAATGATGCGTTAATTCTGACATAATTATATTTTCTGAAATTAAATGGAACTCATCATGAACAGCCTGAAGACGTCCACTGCTGAACATAGGCCACAGAGCGCCACTTTTAGCAGCAGCTCGCCTGCTTCTTCGGCTCCCCGCGGGTTTCACCAGATCGTGGGTCTACATAGTGGGGGCCGGCCTACGCTCCGAAATATCTATGCTAAATACGCTGCGAAATACTGCCGATTTTGACGCTTCAATGACATGATGTGTGGCCGCAGCTTTAAAGTGATACAATGGGGGGGGGGGGGGGGTCTTATCGCTTATATGACAGCAATCTCTTCCAGACAACCTTTGAAACATGCATATTATTGAAGTTGAAAGTTATTGTTATTTGAATTTATACCTAGAATAAGTATTTAATGTTTCAAGTGCCTTACTATAAATATAAGTTTCCCATGAATGAAGATGGATGGTTGCAATTTAAAAAAAAGGTTTTATATGAAAAAAAGTGTATTTTCATCATAAAGTAACTTTTACAATCAATTCTTATGTCTAATGGCGTACCATTCTACTTAGTATACTTACTTAATCTAAGTTCTACCCTTAGCATATTTTGTTAGTCTTATGTTGTTTTATAATAAGGTACTAAAATAAAACTAGACAATTGCCTAGCCGTAACTATCTAAACAAAATCTACATATTCATTCTACTCTAAAAAAATATAAGTACTTATTTAAAACATGTCATGAAAGTATTTAATAAAAATATGAGATTGAATATCATTTATATGTCGTAATCTATGTGTTTGAATTGCATGTTTTTATATATATGTATCAATAAAATTGTTTATATATGATCCAAACTTAAAATAATGCATTTCTGGAATGTACAATTACAGATGAGATAAGATAAAGCAAGCGTTATAAAGAGATCCAAAATATATATATATATATATATATATATAGAAAATATGTTTTGTCGTAATTTTGGAGAAACCTTTACTTATATAATATATTTAATGTAACTACAATTAGTAAACGGCTAGCACTCACGTAATTTTAGTCGAATAACTCGACCGGTGTGAACACCGGTCGAGATGCCCATCTTCATGGAGTATGCGCGGCCACGACGGCGGCTCTGCACTGACCCGCCGTCGTGGTCGCGGATACTCCATGAAGATAGGCATCTTTATTGCCTGAACACCGGTTGAGTTATTCGACTAAAATTACGTGAGTGCTAGCCGTTTACTAGTTATGAATACTACTCACGTTAGTTTCTATAATATTATATAATATGTTAAGAATATAAAAAGCACACGCGAGACCAAAAAGATTCTACAGTACTTATATGTCTAACATATAAAAATATATAATTGCATTACAGCTTTAGCCGTGTTGCTTACGTTGATTAACTTTGCTAAAGAATGTACATACACTTAATGCAAAATTATCATTGCTTTGGTCTATCTCCAGCTTTGAAAATGAAAGTAATCATATGAAAGTAATAATTCCAAAATGAAATTAAAATACGTTCAGGCAGTATTTACAATAAACAAAAGATTATATTTTGTTTTTAACAAAAGTGATAAATATTTATGTATTTTTAAACAGTAAATATATACAAAGATCTGCCAATATAACAAAGACAAACACGTATCAAAGTATAGAAAATAGATAGCTAATGAGTTTGTATGAATTTTTGGTTCATAGCATTTTTCAAAGAGCCTTTGACTTTAAATTCTTCAAGGCAAACAAAAACGCTTCCGAACTGGTCATATTATACACACAATTTTTGCAGAACCCCTATAAAAATGTGTGTATTTTTACGGATTTCTAAACACCTGACATTATCTTTTCTACCTAGCTTGTCACATGACATCTTATTCCAAAAATCTTAAAAAATATGGCACGGTGAAGCAAGAAAAACAGTGATTTGAAAGTCTTTGAAACCATGTTCACTTTGCTATTTCTTCTGCCGGCAATGAAATTCAAGAGATCTTCAGTGAAAGGATAACAATGCCACTTATTCGCTTCTATCTAATAGTTATTTACAAAACTTACCAACCACTGTCTAATACAGTTATTTACAGTCTTACAACTATGACTTTTAAATAAAACTAATACTAAATAACAAATGACTTTTAGAAATTTGTGCGCTGAATCCAGCTTAATTTTGATGGACAATCTTAATTTTTGCTAGTAATAGAAGCAACCGATACATTTGACCTTATTATATCTCTCGGTCTCTCATATCGTCTGTGTAACAAAATTGGGACTCTTAAACAAAATTAAGATTGCCCGGCCATATCTTTAGTATTAAACGTAAACCTAATTTTAAACAGCTACAATTTTACTTGGATCTACTTTTACTCTTAAAAACATAACGTCATCTCTGACAAAGTTCCTCTTTTTCAACATTTCATGGGAGACGAACCTCGGGAAGCCGAAACCTAGTGCGTCAGGTTCCTTGGAAGGCCTTTGGAAGTTTTTCCACGTGGGGTCTGGGACGAAGCTCTCGACAATATTGCATGCTCGGTCGGGGCTTGAGCTCTGGTCGAAGAGTGTGAAGGAGACAGTGTGAGCGAAAGGCCAGCGGAGTAAGGCGTCGTATTCTCCGGGTAGGATCTTGATGTAGACCGACATGTGGGTAGCTTCGCCCGCTCCGTTGCCGTTCAGGAACAGCGACGCCTGTAAAGAAGAAAACAATGTTAATGAACTTCCACTCTTCCTTTAAAGGATATAGACTTGAGAAGATAAACAAAAGAAAATCTATTAGATAAAAGCGTCAGACATGAGATAAACAAAAGAAACCCGTTTTCAATCAGGCAGAACTCCATGACTGCCAAATGATAAGAGCATTGACCGTAACGATCGACTGTTTGGCTGACCTAAATCTCCAAGGATGATTGTAAAACCAAACACCGTAAACTAAATTCATGAAGCCGCTAATAAAATCCAAGAATAATATTTGTGAACTGAATCCAAGATGTCTGCAGATACATCGCGATTCAAAACAAAAGGACGGTGCAGTTGCTATGTGAGTAACCACGCTAATTCGGTTCGGTAGTGCGGAGTAAGTTAGTCATCGTAGGTTATTCATACTCCTGCGAAAATACAAACGGCGTGTGGCTTTGTTTACTAACAATGTCAGATATGGTGCGAAGTTTTATAAGCCAGTTTCGGGAGGAAATCAACCAAACGTGACATTATAACTTTCCGAATTATACTAATCTTAACCTTAGAGTTACGGAGCCACCGCCCACCAACTTCAATCAACAGCTTGATACTGCTGATAGAGCAGTTTTGCCTTTTTCCAATAAATGAAGTTCATAAATTATCACTTCGGTGAACTAGCGTAATGCGAAAGAAGCTTTGCATCATAAAGAGAGTTTCAAAGATTTGCCAAAGCTCACCTGCAACTTATATCCATACTGGCTGGTATAAAACGCTGGGGACACAAGCTCGACGCCATCCTTGCACTTGGCCTCCGCCATCTTGGCTGCCCAGTCGGATATTTTCCAGACCATCGCTCCGGAACAGTTGGTGGAGTTGGAGAGGCGCGCCACTGTGGCTCGCAGCGAGTCTAGCTGCCGCGCCTGCCGCGTGGCCAGTGCCGACACCAGTGCTAGGTGCTGCTGACAGTTGTCTTCGGTGTGACGTTCGATGGCTTGTCTTGTGCCCTGGAAGATGTGATTGTTAGTTGTAGAGTCTTGGAAATTGGTCCTTGAAATCGGCAATGGGGACTTAGAAATCAGCCTCGATATGGAATAGGTAAGACTTCTTAAAAATGTTGCTACATTTTTGACGCTCTATTGGCTTTTTGTGATAGCATAAACTGACTCAATGTTACCCAGCCGTCAAGTGAGTAGCTTTTTTGCTTAGAGTAATATTAATTATTGTGCGTCTTCTAGTTACATCCATAAGGACTGCTACCTAACTCACATTTGCTCACAACAATTTCCGTATGCAGCACGCTACACATAATATATAATAAGTAGTAATAAGTAGTATGAAACTGTACACGACTAGAGATGCGCCGTGGTTTCACCTGCATTGCTTGCGTATATGTTTTCCAGCGGGAACTCTTAATTTTCCGTGATAAAAAGTATGCTGTTTGTTTGTATGTGCTAAATATCTTCCACAAGTCATTTTCATGGGATAGGTAATAATAGAAAAATGAAACATACAAGGTGTCAATTTAATAAATGCTCACCTTAAACCGACAGCCAGCATCTCTGAACGCGCAAGGCACGCCGGCGGCGGCACAGTGGTCCCTCAGGTGCGCGTCCAGCTCGTCCCGCGGGAGTGGCGGCGCCGAGCATCGCTGCGGGCACGGCACCGGCGCGCGGGAACACGTCGCGCCGTGGGCTGTTACTGTGTCCTGGATGAAGGTTGGTAAGTTAAACCTTCTGATGCCTCCTGTTTATAAATTCCTTAACCTTTTCACCGCCACAGTCATCCATTGAACAGCTAGGTACTTGCTGCTTCCATAACACAAGTTTAGTTATGTTTTGGAACTTGGAAGAAGCCACTGACACACAACATCGTTTCAAAAAGGTTGTTTCTGATGCTCAAATGTTATCTTACCTGGGTGTACCTCTGGCCGCAATGTCGGCACGGCACAAGCCTCTTGCTGCAGTGCTGCTGCAGGTGCTGCTGCGTATGTCGCCGCTGCACCTTCGCTCCGCACTTGTTCTCGCAGTACACTGGCTCGTGGCCGCAGTTGCCTTGGTGCTCCTGGAAAATGTAGAAAATAATGTAGAAAGAAAGTTTTGAACGGACTTCCTACCTGTTGCAAGCGTTTCACAACTAAGTCGTCTAAATAGAAAAACTGTACTGTGACGATATTTTCTAACATGGTCTGCGTTATTGTCAATAATAAGCATGATAAACGTCCAGTAGTATCGATCATCAATTAAATGGATAATAATATTAATTACTTGACGTCTTAATTATTTGGATACTTGCGTGGTGTGCTACTTTCTGATGTTAGGACAATCTGCTAAAAAGCTTTGTTTAGCTCTACAAGTTTTTATGGCTCAGATCAGAAGTCAAAACGTAAGAACCTTTTTGAAAAGTATCCTACAAAGCAGCAACCTAAGCCCAAAACCTATCTGGAAATCATTTCCTGAATCATGAAATTTTCAGGGTTAGGCTTACCTCAAGCGCACTGCCAGAGAACTCCTTGTGGCAATGGTCGCAATTGGCGCGGCGACGGGAACAGGTGTACCGCAGGTGATCTTGCATTAACACACGCGGAATCATCGCGCCGCATTGCGCCGCGCACAGCACTGCATCATGCTTGCAGGTGTTCAAGTGTGCCTGGAATCGAAATGAAAAAGTTGAAGAAATGGTTTTAAATTATCGCTTAGCCAAAAAGTTGTGCAATAACCATAAACATATATAAGGAAATAGTATAATTAATCACCTATGTTGATTTAAATTTAATGTATTTTTATGATGATGCATCTGTATTTGTGTGTAATAAGACATGGACAATCATAAGTAGTGAGCCCAAAGAACTCAATATTTCAAGGGTAAATGTTATATTCAATTCTTGGGAAAAGCTTCAAATATTGACTATTGTGTAATTTCTTAGAGAAAGCAATTTTCGTGAATTTGAAAGTTCTGAAAACTTTAATGCTGCATTAAAGTGCTCATCCTACAACACGGCGTTCTAAATTAACTGAAGAACTAGTAATTTAGTGCCTGTCCAATACGTAACCATTAGTAGTATTAACATCACCATGTTAAACAAACACGAAACGGGAACAACGCTAGAAATGTCGCTCCACACGTGTCATAAATTAAACTTGTTCGTAGCTCGTACCACCAGTGCCTGCGCTACTCCATGCAGATAAAGAAATGTGTCAGACATGACGTGCGGGCACACACAAAATATGACAGTTCGAATCGATCTGTTTGCCTACTTAAGTTATCTATACGCACCAATATTTACTATTCTCAGACTTACCTTCAATTTACGTAGTTCGTCTGACCACTGGCATCCTTCCTTGTGATGGATGCAGTACACCACAGATCCCATTATCGCCTTCTCCGACTCCGGATCTGGGTATATCTGTAACAAAAGAACGTAAATTTTTACACTGCTCCGAACATAAATTCAAACGATATATCGACGTAACTTACAGCTTTTTTAATTTTGGAAACAATAAATTTTATCATTTTGAATGAAGAGTGAATTTTCAAAACAGAATACACGACGTTAAAAGCAACGGTGCTGCCGAGACTGATTGGGGCGCTTGCCACACTGGCATAACGGATTAAATAGGACAACGCGATTAAAAATAAACCACATCTCAAAAAGAGAATATCAAAGCGCGAGTTGTATACGCACCGTACTTTCGAATATGGAACACATCGTTCGAAAATATGCAAAATGGCCGCTTTGTTTTTCGCGCGTAATTTATACAGCAGCAGGAGTGTTCACCACAAGGGACTGATACGAAATGAATGTGTTCCCGTTTGTACAATTTCGTTATCTTTATGGGTGCAACGAACAGATGGCTGGCTGTGGACCACCGTTTCCTTGTGTTGGTGTAGAGATAAGCGTGATTTTTCACTTCCCAAACCAGCTGGGTAATGGAATGAGCAAACACGCCCGTTTAGATACCTTTGAACGTGTTTCGTTCACACGGTGAAGCTAATTTTTCCTCGAATTCAACGAAATATTAAGTTTAAAATGTATTTGTTGACAGTGCTTTGTGGAATCGAGTTTCGTGCATACTAAATTCTTCAATGTTTGTAAACAAGACATCAAAGCTTTCGGTGGATGACACTATGTAACTCTGATCTAATGATCTTTAATCTCAGCAGCCATTATTCAAGTCAGACGACTTTTACGAGCGCAGTTTATAATGCATCGAAAGGCCCTCATTCAAGGGGCTGAACGATGTGGTGAAGGGAAGCTAACCAGCAATTGACGAGTCAGTTTCACTAAAGTGTGAAAGATCGCAGCAGTTCCATAGTACGCAGTGTTCTATTTACAAACATTGATGCATGTGGTCATCGGCATGGCTGCTGCATATCGTACCTTACCATCCAATATTCTATCCAAGTAAAGCAAAGTACTTTATCGCACCCATTGGCCAACTTCAAATTAAACTCTAGAGAAGCGCCATAGAGATGAAAATGGCTTTAGAGTGTTAAGCAAACATAACCTCTCAAAGTTGGTGGTGTATAAATTTTCAAATTTAGAATGTTATTTGTGTCGTATTCTAAAAAGATGGACCGCGATGTGTTGAGCTCTCCCGCATCGGTCAATTATAGAACTCGTTGTATCGTAAACATGGCAGGATCAGAACGTAACAGGTTACAGAAGTGGATTGGCGTTTACGACGTTTTTCCGAGAACTCGACTTGGGGCCAAAGGGATAGACGCAAATGAGGATGTTATTCTGCCATTTGTAAGATATCACAGTGACATTATTTGCCGCATTTACAATTCATTACAAAACTTTAAGCGATCACTGCTCAATAATAGCTGCACCACATTCCCGGCAATAACCCGGCTGGTTTTCCAATTGGATTATTTTGTCCACAAGAAACATTTCAATATTACATTAAGTGTCAATTGATCATAATGTTGACTTAATAAGTTAATACATGCAAATGATTGCGGACACGATTAACGAAATTCAATCAAAGCTAGCAAGTGCCATACCTGGCAGGCGGACCTCTGGGATACGCCTACATAACATATCTAAATACATTTATTTAAATTAGTTTGAATTGCCACTTAACCTGAAGGATCTTTTCTGAACTGCATAATGATAGTGTAATTGCATTGAAATCTTGAATGACAAAAGTGATGTCCACAACCCTTTCAAATTTTTGCCAATAGTTGCCGCAAATTCCGTCATAGAACACCTTTGCAGATAAAATGCCTTTCGAAATTCCACACAGCGCAATCATTTGACGCATGAGTATGAGGTCTGGTTGGAAAAAGCTTTGCTAGAACACGCATTGAAATATCTTGTTCGATCATTAAAACTGGATAAAATGATTTCATATTTATTTTGTCCGAATAAGGGGACCTAAAACGCTTTTGGGGTAAAATGATTACAAAATGCTTTACCAATATTCACAGTGGAGCTACCGTAAAATTTTTCAATAGACATGTTTCCTTATAGGTACAATATTTTGGTATATTTATTTCTAAAGCTGAAACCTACATAGTTGCCAAGAGGATTAACGTACTTCGACAACGGACAAGAAATAGGATTTCGCACTGAAGAGACCTTCCAACTGCTTGTAGATTATTTAAATAACTTCGTCGATACCATATTGGCTTACCGAGGACTTAAGTGCTTTACAAGTGACGCCGATTGATTGGTACAAAATAAATAGGTGAATACTTCACAAACATTTTGCATGACACCAAAAACTTAGACATTGCTTGTGAGTAATTATAAAAAGCGTAATTAGTATATAGACCTATTAGTATAGGTACCACTACTACCACTTAACACTAAGAGAATGGGTAGTTTTAAATTTGATAGATATATTGTACATAATTCGGTATTAAAAAACTTAGTCTAGGTCCAAAAATTCCGTTCTCTTCTTGTATAAATATATTTTAACTAACATACAACTCAATAGATGATAGTCAGTATTTTTCTGGATTCAAAGACACAATTGAGACAGTGAGTTCTGTCACTGACGGCAAATTACTTTGAGAGTACTTCATCGCCAGATCCTCTTGTCGAGGTCTTCTTAGAATTAACACTAACTACACCACACCATTCATTACTCTAGCAAAAATTCATTACCAGTTTCGGCAAGGACTAACGGATCTGACGAGAGGTTATGTGCGTGTGGGCGCCATGATGCAACCTGTCGTAACAACTAATTTAACTTCAGTGGGCGGTTGGTGGCATTGCCTTGTAGGCAAGTAATAAGTCAAATTTATTCCTTATACGTTTGCTTAACATTAGTGAAAAATATTTAAAGGTAGGTATTACCTAGTAAACCCTAATGATAGGCTTGGATTTACTATCTAAAACAAGTGCAAGTCTGGCTCGTGTAATGATACAGAGTAATTAGATAGATAGAGGTATGATATCCGCATCTGAATTGGAGTGTAATTGCTCTAAGACTGGGTGTAAATGATCCAATTTCATATCTTTAGCCTATAGAGTAACCTAATGTGATTTAGCTTTACTCAACCATTTTGAAGATTCTCCGAATCAACTTCCACACAACACGATCTCTTGTCCAAATGGTCATTTTCTAAAACGGGCCCGTTTTTTCCAACCAAAATAGTATGTTTAGTATATTCCCCAAAACCATTACGAGCTGTTTTTATTTTCACTCATTATGGTTAATTTCGTGAGTTTATTTCTTTGACATTTCCACACTTTGTGGTTCTGTTTTCGGCCAGTTACACCGTCCAGTTGATTGACAACTGACTGCGCCCGCGCACGCCACCATCACCTTACTTTCTCAGCCATCTACGTAAGCTCTATTTCGTTCGGAAATAAGGTTCGTGATGGCAGTGAACGATGTTTATCAGAAGAATGTTGTCAAATTGTATTTGTTGAGCTATCGACACGCGCTGACGTGGGAATGTAAACAAGACTCCAGAAATATATCGGGGATTATTTCAAGTGTATACTTTATAGTTTGACTTGTAGGGTTTGGGGAATAATTCACGTAAGATGGACTGGGATTACAACTTTGTGGTATCATTTGAAGATATCCTTGACCAAGAAAGTCAATAATCTGTTAATATTAACATTATTTATTTAGTATACCCACGGATCCTATTTTTTTTATATCTAAATAGGCCTGCATTTGACCGCAATCTCACCTGATGGAAAGTGACGACGCGGTCTACGATGGTACGCCTAGAAAAATAATATAGTAATAAAAAAGGATCCCGCAGCATGCAGCTGAGTAGGTATATAATGCCCATGTATATAAGTATTTTTTATGTTACCTACATAAGCTTTAAAATATAAATAATATTAATACAAGTACCTCCCTAAAAAGATAATTTTGAAGATAATATTATATAGTCTGCCTGCGCAACAGATCCTATAAAATAAGGATCAGGACCTTTTTTATGGGATCTGTGAGTTCACTTTTCTTCTGAAAATTCTTGGATTTACCTATTTCGACTTTGATTAACTTTTGCAAGAGCAAGGCTTGTCAAAGATGTCCTACCTAACCTCGACCACATGACAGCTG
This sequence comes from Ennomos quercinarius, assembly GCA_910589525.2. NCBI lineage: Eukaryota > Metazoa > Arthropoda > Insecta > Lepidoptera > Geometridae > Ennomos > Ennomos quercinarius. Next base: position 18,117,225 of record OU342492.1, on the reverse strand, counting down.
GCACGATCGTTATCTGTCGGCCACCGCACCAGCGGATACGGGTTCGATGCCCGCGCCGGACCGCCGCCGGAACCTTACCGACGAATATGTAATGGTGGTGATTAAAATTACGTAAGTGTTGCCACCGTTGGATGTTTTTTCTATAAGCGCGTGTCAATCGTAAAGTTTTGTGAATTTGTCTGTTTATCTAGGTAGGTACCGTAAAATACAAAACACCTACTTATACCTATAGTTAATGATGATGTATACTTACTTATAATATAACTGTAACATGTGGACCTGTTACTTATTCTGTACAGTGAAGATATTTTGAATTTTTTTCTGGAGCGCTCCCTATTATCTATGATGAAGACAGAGCTATTATTTTTCTGTCTGTCTGTATCTTGGCTTAGCATCACGCCGAAACTACTGAACGGGTTCTAATGAAACTTGGCATGATTTGAGTTCATATTACGTGGTAGGCTGGCTATAGGATACGTTTAATCCCAAAATTCATCACGGTTTCCTCGGGAGAAGGGATGAAAGTATTTAAATAAAAGATAAAGAATTTATCCGTTTCATCGTAACTTTCCCAGAAGGTAACAGGAAATGCAATTTGTAAACCTAGGTACCTACTTATTAGGTAGCTAATAATGCTTAATGTTACAAATTACAAAAGACACTTAGATAACAGAGTAATTAACAAAACGATGCAAATAAAGGCACATATCTTAATGGACATCAAAAATTGTACAGAACAACTATCGCGTGTAATAATGACAGGAAGTCCTCGTTAGCCGTTCTATTAAATGACAATGTCAAAAGTAATTTTGTAATTTTATTTTTAACTAGGTCCGTGAATGCAGAGCTACTCTCAGGCGACAAGTCGAGATCGAGAAATCATCAGTTTATTAATGAAATCTCGGCGATAGCCTGTCGGCAGCCGTGTTATGTAAAAGTTACAGCACAACAGCAGTAGCAAAGCGACAGCAAACACTTTGCAATCGGTCGCAGTTGCCCTCCTGTCGCTGAATGCACTTTGGTCTTTGATACTAGCGTCACTAGCAACAGAACAGTAATAGATGGAAACAAAATAATGCAATTTTTAGTTAATTTTTAGTTCATCGATTTTCCGACAAACGGTGATCTAGCGCTCGATCGCTTTCTGCTCTGCCAAAGTGATTTGTGACAGCAATGATTGCGAAATTTACACCTGTTCCTATTGCGAGTTACGTAATTAGCCAGCGGGATCATTGTTCTGTCATACGGACCTTAGTTTGGATATATTGTTTCGGGAACAGAATAAAACGTTTATAAACTACAAATCTTTTATAATGGACAGACACAAACTGTCAGTTAAAATAATCGTAACGCTAATGCATCTAACGTTATTGTTTACACAACGTCAACGGATTCCTCGATTAAGGATCGCCTTTAGATCTTTTTAATGTTTTGTTTGAGTATAAAAGAATTAGGTAGCTCACCTGAATTAGTATGTACCGAACTGTGAGTGATTATTAAGGTGCTGAATGCACAGGATCTACAAGGTTGAAAAAAATGCAAGTTAATAAATCTTCTTTCCATTTTCAGAAATCAAAACACGTATACGAAAAGATTTCTTGATAGAAAAGAATCGTGAAGTGACCTCAAAAAATCATTTAATTGCTCTAAAATATTACATTATAATAAGACACCCCACTGAAATACATCATAGTGATTAGTTATGTTTCAATGCATCCATCTACAGGCTTATTTTTTATAACAATAAGCATTTATTGTATAACTAATTATTTGTACCGCAAAATGGAAAAGTCGAAGCGCAACGCAACATAATAGCCATATTTTTACTACGCAAAAAATGACCCTATATACCTAATACAGTATACATTTCATGTTCGACTACTGTAATTAACGTGCTCGAATTGGGTCCTGTCAGCGTCTTAATTAGGTATTTCCAAACGTAACAATCAGTGTAGGTATTTAATTAAAATCAATTGTTAAGGTTTTTGGACCTACTAACATTCTGAGTGGGAACCTACATCAGGTCACAACGTTACGCAACATTACATTTTTCTGTGTTTGTATTTCGTGTTGTTTAATCGATGCAGGTAAATAATGTTGATGCCTGAATTAATGTGTTTTATTCCATTTGTCGCCTTATTTCTGTGATGGCAACATTTTTTTATTTCTTATTTTATCCAGATTAATAGAAATGAAACAGAAAATTACATTCTGAATTAAGAGATTTCAAAAATAGAACACTCCGTTCGAACGACCATGTTAGTAACGCGATATCAATTAGGTTGTCTGTCATCATGAGTAGGTTTCGAGTTACGTTAGATTTTTAAATCTATATTTTACTTTCCTCCAGTTGGGCTGCATTTATTCATCGCCGCATTTGTTATTCTATGTTTAATGAGGGATTAGAATCCAATTTCAGAAGAGTTGTTTTGATAAATCACTAAAAAATAAATAGTGATCAGGCTGTCGTGTTTTAAGACGTTTAATTCTCAGAAAACATAAGTGTTCAGAGGTGTATTGTGTCAATTTAAATCGTGAACCATGACGGCAGTTTTTTTTGGCTGAACGGTCTTAAGTTTTGCCACAAATTCAGCTGTTAACCGCAACTATGTCGCGCATGCATTCCATCAAACGCCAGTTGGGCACGTTCTCACGAACTGCGTACCCGCAAATCGATTCCAAATGTAGAACGCGAGACTAAATTTAAATCGAAAAATAACTGACTACCGTAGTAAAACATAGCATTTTTTCTATAAATGTACAGAATGTGATTAAGTACTTGATGAAGTGCTATGATTAAACTGTTATTTTTGTTATGATTTTTAAAACCAGGTAATGCAACTATTTGAATTCGTTTGTCCTCTTTTCTCTGTTATTTATCTGCACAAGTCCGTTAGACCAAAACGTGGGAAGAGTGTAGATTGTAAGCCGTATCTTGAATAGTCCACTAGCATTACCACATAAGTAGTGGCATTACGCTCTGTTACCATCGCACGAGTAATAAGTACTATGTTACGTTACCGTACATAAGTAAATGGAACATCATTGAGATTGCTTTTTACATGCGCCATCTTTGATTTACCGCATTTTAGGTTAGAAAATGTTGCCTAATCTGTTACGAATTGTTAAAAGTAGAGCTTTATTCTTTTTCGTATGATTTTACAATGGTACCTTTTTCAAATTGTACAATCCGCGGTGCTGTGATGTCAACAAGTCACCGGCCAGCTGCTAGAGTGGTTTTAGAAATGATTATTGTTTTACAGTTGTATGGAAAAACGCATAGGCAACTACCTACCTACTGCATGTGTAAAGTGGACATTTTAATTAGCCGCAACCTACTAATATCTGTTCTGAGCCACGAACTAATAAGCGTAATACTTTATGAACTTTTGCGACTTCGACTATTTTACGAACTCATGAAGTCAAAACTAAGCAATAAGCATAGCTTGTACTATAGGAACCAGATAAATAATATAATACTTAGATACTTTTCGTTCGTAAACCCATACGTAGAACACAATATCACACCCAGATACAGAACAAACACCTATGTTCATTACATTCTTTATCATAATTGTCACACAAATGTTTGTCCTCAGATTTTATAAATGTGGTCCTCGGTCCTAAATCCTCACAAACCCTTGACATTAGTTGAACATCACTGTATGGTATGACTGTTCATAACCGTCACTTTTTGAAATCTGCTTTTATAAGGACGGTGTCAATGTCAATGTCAAATTGTTGCCATTGTCAGTAATTTCACTTTATTTCATAACAACAGTTTGAATAAGATTTGTAAATAAAGTTTTTTGCTCTTTCTCTGACTTTCGAAGATAACGGTTTGTGTTTATGACTGTAATAATAACTGTCAGTTGTAAATGTTTTAATGTTGTTATTTATCAAACAATGCCGAAGTATTTTCAATACTTAATAAAGGCCGATAAATCAATTCAAAAGCACCGGAAACCGAGAGAGGTCGTGTCAACTGTCTAGTGCGCGGGCGCAGCGTTTCGTAACCGAGTTGTCTTCGTTTATTATTATTGCGTTAATGCTAGTTTTGATTGTAACTAAATAAAGTGGCATTTAGGAAGAACTTGAAAGTTGTGGGGGTGGTGTATAATCTTGATTAAACAAGGTGCTTACGCCTACAGAAAAATAGCAAAGATGAATTAAATAGGTACTTAGTTTAACCGATTATTAACCAAAGCAAAGCAATTTTATCGCTTGGCTAGCTAAATTGTAAGAAAGGAAACAAGACAGAGGTCATAAAACGTTATCATGCTTGTTGGTATTGTCTTGTAATTGTAGTTGCACCCTAAAAAGAACCACGTCCTGATCCTTCTGTAAAGAGAAGTGGGGTAAGGTGGTCTCAGTACCTACAGAGAGTAAGAACAGAGAATATGATTGTATTCTCTGTTCTTACTCAGCGTGAGCCTTCTTTTTTGAAGTTAGTTAAAAGACAAACATGGCAATGAAACTACAAAAATATTAATTGAAGGAATTACATTTTTGACTGTGACTGAATTGAACTGTGACTTGAAGCACTCAAGGCCTACTCAATCCACTCGACGAGTGTGACCCCAAACAGGGCACTAACCGATTGGACAAATTGAATAATGCCCAAGTGAGTGGCAGGGCCCTCCACCGGCTGCGCCCGCGCAGATTGATCGATCGCCGGATGCCGGCAATGCGGCTGCGGGCGCGAAATTACTAGTTCCTTTTAACGGTTGGCAACACAGTTTATTTTTTGCAAAGCCGTAGGCAAGTGCATGTTGTATTTATTATGCCATCAAAAATAGTTTGCGACTTGTTCCAAGCTTGTATGAATCAACGTCTTCGAGCGTTTATTCAATAATATTAAAGTTGAATAAGTATTTATTTAAATTTAATTCTTATTTCGAAGTTACATCGAAAAGTTTTAAATATGACGTAAAACGGAATAGTTTTTGCACAGTGAATTAGCTTTTAGGCAAATTATAGTTTCGCAAACCATTTTTTGCAATAATGATACATAACTGTGGTTTTATGAAGTTAACAGAACGCATCTCCGGTTAGTGGGCAATTATGTGTGTAGTGTAGGTAGGTACCTACTTAATATTCGGACTTTTATCTAGGTAATATATTTGCGTAAAGAAAAAGATAAATGTAACCTTGCTCTTTTTCGTGTCTACATAATTGTATAAACTGTGTACCTAGCTTACATAACAGCGTTTAGTTAAAAAAGAACGAGTGTTGGCTGGTACTGTTTCTGTAGTTTATGTAGCCACAAGTTCTAGCATACTTAATCAATCGGTTAAACCTAAAGAATTAGCTTCAGCGACCATAATATATGTTATCATGCAATTAACTGTAAAATAAGCGTGCAGCAGTAAACAAACGTAAAATGAGTTATCTTAACCGTAAGTGAAGCATTAATTCTGTTAACGCGTACTCTTACACGCTCGTAACGGCGATGCCGTAATAACGTCATCGGCGCCATTTTATATCAACCTCTCTTTTTAATTCATACCGAAAGAAAAGGAGAGAAATGGTAAAAGCGTAAGAATGGATATAAAGCTGTCTATTTAAGTAATTTCTACTTATAGTTCGGTAATTAAACAAGTTTAGTGGTCGGTTCTGGTCGGGTTGGCTCAGGAAGGTGTGTGTTTTAAGAGTTTACGTCAAACGTGGATAAGAATAGACTTTTCTAGTTGCAGGTTAAAAATATTCGCTTTGAGCAACTCAAAGAGAAACAATCTAAAAAATGACGCAATGTGTGAGCGAGATAGTGAATCCGCGTATGCTATAGCAGCATAAGGCCCGATTTTACCAAAGTAGAATAATTTTTATTCCAAGTATAAAGCTACTGGTTACTCTTTGATAAAGCTAATAGACAAATGACAATTAAAAAAATGCCATTTTGATTGTACCAAGGAATAAGCTTCTTATTCCTTCAAAATTGGTGACATATAGGTAATCATAGGTATTTAAGCGTTATACTCGTGTAACTCTGAAAGTTATACTCGGAATAAAGTTTATTCTACTTTGGTAAAATCGGACTTTAAGTAGGTATAATTACCTATACCTAAATAATTATAATCTAAGTATAACTAAAGCAAAAAGAGCTAAGAAACACGTCGACGGAAACTCCTTCGCATACAAATCAGTGTAGCCAACATAACAACACAATTCCTCAACGACCGCAGTTTTATCAATGAACCGATGTTTGAAGAAACTGAATGATTCGTGATTCATCCGTTTTTAGAGGCATACCGATATCATTAGTGTTTTGTTTTTAGGGTTCTATTCGGGGTCAGTATTTACGTCAGTAACTATAGGCTAGTGAAATTACTGGGCAAATGAGACTTTATGAACTGATCTCGCAGTCTAGAAAACTTTTTTAGGCTGTGTGATGTATCAGGATGGCGTGCACAGTGCGCGGTGTCACGCGAAACTTTAGTTTGGAGTTCCGAGTGACACTGCAATCTGTTATGGGCGGCCGTGTGCGAACGTTTAGCTCGTCACGTCATTCATTTACATAAAAAGAAAAAAAAGGTACTTAGACAGTACTTCTGAGACAGAGGTACTTAGACAGGACTTACAGATAATAGCATATAATCCACAATCTTTGAAACTGCAACTTAGATACTTACTTTACCTATTTAGGTACCTACACCCCCTAATTGGACCTACAGCTCATTCATAGTTAAACTCTAAACTAAGTGAGTACCTAAACTGGTTGTCATTTCCCGTTACTCGGATATATTATACAAAATAAGTACTTAACTAATCACATTTTTATAGAGTTATCAAAATCGTGTTATTAATATAAGTAGGTACTTATTTATTATGTGCCTATGTATGTGTGTGCTTACATGGAGCGGAAATGGCACTTAGCTTATCGCATGCGCGCGCGCATCTCTCGGTTCTCACTTCGCTGCGATTATAATATAGGTTAGGTACTTACAGCAACTTTGATTTATTGATCTTATAAAATTTGTTTCAATAAATATTACAATCTATAAATGTACCTAGCTTTAAATTTTTGTAATCATTTTAAATAGCATCAAGTTTTAATCTTCATTACCGAATGATTTGTTTGAATAAATGTAACGCGACTTGGTACTTACCTATTAAGAAATCGTTATTAAAAGAAAATGACATAAGTACTACATTTGCGGCGCATTGCACACAGCTTTTGGGTCGCGTAAATGAATACGTCGTGCCGTCAAATAGTGCGGCCTGAGGTAGCGTAAAATACCTAAAGTTCCGGGAAAGCCTCGCCTTAATTCAAGCGTAACACTAAGTTACAAAACCTATACAAAGATTTTAAAAGATTCTAATTTCTGGCTTTGCATTAATTCATAAAACGTTACTTACTCATATACTTAGAAGTCAACCTAAGAAATATTGTTGTTTACAGAAGCAAATTGAGTAATATTGTACTGTAAGTAATCACACTTCACACTAATATTATAAAGGTGAAAGTTTGTGCGTATGTGTGTATGTGTGTATGTTTGTTACTCTTTCACGTTGTAACAGCTGGACAGATTTGGATGAAATTTGGTATGGAGGTAGCTTAGATTTAAATGGATTAAAACATAGGCTACTTTTTATCCCGAAAACGGGAACGGTTCCTGTAGGAACGCGGGTGGAACCGCGGGGCGCTGCTAGTATAACATATACTTATAGTACATATAACATCTATTTTGTTAAAACTAAGTCATTATGATGAGTTTGTGAGATAATCTTATTCCATTGTTATATCAGTTACAATGAGCTGTGTTTACAATACAACTTGTAAAAGTTTAATTGTCAGGTATTTACTGTTCATTTTCACGTTATCTGCTGCTTTCATGTGAAATCATTACTTCTACGTAACAAAACAACGCTAATAAATAAATAAAAAGTTAAGAGTACTTCACCTACGATTTCATTGCTATTTTTAAGTATTTGAATATTTTTGTATATTATTTAAAGTAAACATTCATCGCCATAACCACACAAAATAACTAAGTAGATAAGAATAACAATAAAAAAGCCAAAGATAAAAATGTTATCGACAACGACAAAGACATCATTTAAAATAATTTCCGTTCTACGCACAACAGTCTACAACCGTAAGTGCACTCCTAGTTATATTACGAGATAGAAATCTATAATCACAAAACACACACTCACAAAACACTCAAAAACATTCTGTTAACAGGAAAACTGGCGTTAGTACTTTCAAAAGCATATATTTTATACTACCTAACTGTTTAAGAAGTATTTAAAACAATTTAAGAGTCCCTGGATATGCTATCGCTCTCGCGCATTGCAATTAATTGAAGATATTCAATGACTGAATCTACTTACGAAAGATCTGGCTAAACTAGGCCAGATTTTTCGTTAGTATATTACAGACAGAACATTACAAATATCCAACTGAAATATCACATTAATCCAAACAAGTTTTCATACATAAAGACAAGATAGAAAAAATATATAAATTCTGTTTTCGTTTGTGGATCCATGTACCTACACAGGATCCTTAAGTGATTTGCCATTGGAAAACAAATTAATAGTAATAAAGCATTTTTACCAGGACGCAAATAATTACCTACTTATTAGAATTCATCTTATAACTTCAGGTAGTAATTATTACCCATTATGTAAATATGTAGTCGTGTTTAGACATGTCTGTTACCAAGAATTGAAGCAGTTGAATTCTGTTAACCTGTTACTCGAGAATGTTGCCAGTACCTTATTGGGTGACTTGATAATTGGTTAATCTAGTCTGGAACTTGCGAATAAATTATATACCAAAAGACTATTTTCAAACGTAAGCCTATTTGATATTAAAAAGGTTGAAAGTTTGGTTGAAACCAAGAACTACTTACTACACAAAAACTTCTTGGTTGAAACTATTGAATGGGTTAGTGATTGAAGATTATATTTATTAACCGTAAACGTTAAGAGTTTTTATTAATTTTTAATTAATGCCAAACTATAATGGCTTCCTTAAAATACACACGGTGGCTTTAAACTAGCAAATTATTACAGAATATAATAGAAAAATCACAAAAATATTAAAACCCTAATATTGCAGCGCACAACGCGTAGTAAAAGGTTACAGTTAGGTATAACAATTTGATTAATTGTTATAACAACTTTACAACAAACGATTTGTTTATTATAATATATCTACACTGCTATGCACAGTTAGAAAATATGGCTATCGAAATGCCTAATTCTCACGGTATTAAGCAAATGGCATAAATGGTTTCCGAGAATCGTTATCTTATAGATATTGTATTCCTAATTAGCTTAATTTTGACAAATAGAAAGAGTCTCTGACGAAGTAGGCAGAGTATACTAGAAAGAGTCAGTATTCCAGCGCACAAAGCGCAGTAAAAAGTTACGGTTATAACAATTTGATTAATTGTTATAACAACTTTACAACACACGATTTGTTTATATAAAATACCTACACAGCTATGCAGTTATAAAATACGGCTATCAAAATGCCTAATTCTCACGGTATTAAACAGACTGCATAAATGGTTTCCGAGAATTGTTATCTTATAGATACTGTATTCCTACTAATTAGCTTAATTTTGACAAATAGAAAAGAGCCTTTGACCAAGTTAGGTTTGAGAATAGAAAGAGTCAATCACAACACAAATAAACCTATGCGGTAGTTCATATAAGTGGGACTGTGGGACAATCAATGGTGGGTCTCGTTTGGGAACCTAACAGTTTTAATTAATATTTGCGGGTATATGCTATGATTGAGGTTTAACAGAATAATAATTAAGTTTATGCGACGTATTTGTAAATATTATGAACATTGCAATTTTCAAAAGAATTCCACTATTTTAATTAAATAACAGTTATTATAATACTTGCCTCTAGCAGATCATAAAGAAAGTCCACATAACTCATGATCACAGAAATAAATATCACAATATTAAAAGTCGAACCTTACTGTAATAAAATAAAATTACCTAAAATAACGAAATAGTTAACTAATTTAAATGAAACAGACTCTACTGCACAAAGTTCGTGAATAGAGTGGCAACTCCGAAATTAACTGACATTGTTTATGTGGGGTTGCCACACCCGTTTCGCCTACGCATTTTTTATACGACACCTGTACACCTAAATATGGGCACTAATCAGCCGATCTCTCATTAATATTGCCTTTTTATTTGTGCTCATTTTTATTTCTAATCATTAACCTGACATGGCCAGTTATCTTCCTAAAAATTAAAAATAAATGTTAAGTTTTCGAAGACGACACAAATTTTGCATTCCTTATTTTGTTTTAATGTCCATAAAGTGGGTAGGTACTAGGTATCCAAACATGCAGATTTGCTTAGTTTACAAAACAGTAAGAAACTGGAAAGATCTCTTGGTGGAGGTAGCGCATATAAATGCTAAAATTCTCAACCTCTGAACAAAGACGCATGGATCCTCGAGAAAACCGGTCTTCAAAATGTAGGCTTGCAAAATTACCGCTTTGGATACAAACAGTGTCAGTAATCATACGGCGCTAAATGACGCCTGAGCTAGAGTCAGAGGGCCAAGGTGGCTTCATAATGTCACACACTGCTTAAGACTACTGGAAATTAAAAATAAATCGATCGTATCCAAAAAATAAAATGTCAGAGGGCCTGAGGTGGCTTTATAATGTCACATCCCTGCCTTAACGAAGTTAATGGCAAAGTTATTTTGACAAGTGCATTATATAGCAACACTGCTAAGACTACTGTAAATTAAAAGTAAATCAAATCGAGTGTATAAAAAAAATGTTCTAACGAGACAACTTGCCACCATCAAAAAAGACTCAATTGGTGCTCATATAGAGCTCCAATTGAGTACACCTATTATCTAAGAAAATAATAAATCACACTACTTACACACGTCAAAAAGAGCTTTACGCACTGAAAGTACAGATAATATTACACTAATGATATAGTATCACTGCATCGGCAACCGGTAATCAAACTTGAATCAAATGAAAGGAGTTCGTTCGGGTGCCTTTGCGCCCGAGGCTTAGAATACTGAATACACTCAGCCTCAGGCACGGATGTGTTTTTACTAAATAAAAAAAGAAGATTTAATGTAGTCGCGTTCGCGTGCAGCGTCCGTGGGAACGTTGAAACAATAAAAAGGATATTAAATCGGTCCGATTATTCGGGGTTGCCAGTCGTAATTATGCGAAAAATTCGGGTGATCGCCGAGTCGCCCCGGGGCAGCGATTTCAAGTATTTTGGAAACTAATGTTTAAGATGCAAGAAAAAAATGTGTAGAAGATAACCTTCTCGTAAGGAATTTGTAACATACCTACTTACGTTTTTGCACTAATAATAATCTACTATTGATAAACTGTATCTAATATTAAAACTCCTTTATGATTTTTTTAAATAATAGGTATAACATAAGTTAGTGGAAGCTGTCGATAAGGAGTCGCTACATAACCGACTGTGCTTTCAGACAGATTATTCTCCATCACTTGTCAATCTAGTATAATAGTACGTGACACTGGTGAAATTGCGACATCATTCCGTCGCACAGGCCATAATTAAGAAGTCAAGTTTATACTAAACAATTTAAAATATTTTCCTGCTAAACCTTAGAAGTTAGATCAAAACAGAATGGCCGATGCAAATGAGACAACTTTTTGCGTCGGATGTAATTACGCGCCAAATCGCGACTTCGATTGTTTTTTTCTGAACCGGTCGCTCTTTCGACGCGGTCCTTTTATCGGGAGGAGAAGCGATTTTCCACGGGCATTGTAGCATCTTTGTTTGGTTAATAACTAGACGTTATCTTAAAAATGTTTATTTCAAAATTGAAGGTCTTCTAGCCAATATTTTGATTTTGTATTTGCCCAAGTCCACATGTATAAACATAGCTAATAGTCAAGAGTCTGTTTGCATTTAGAGGACTCTTAAAGTTCTAAACAACAAAACCTATTATGTTATCTTTTTAATCATTAGTGTTAATTAAATAAGTATATACTTATCCGACTGATAACACAACTACCGACAATATAATAAATAAATAACATTGACCCGTAGTGAACATTAAAAAAAATCAACAGTCTTTATTATCTTATGAAGTGAGTTTATCCAATGGCCTTGAGATATCAAATCTAGAAGTTATGAAGATATGACCTCGATAACGTTTAGGTATAACGACAGGCTTCTCGAATCTAAGAGGTTTAGTCACATACGCATTCGAATTTACATTGGACATTGGTATGGTATGCGTTGCAAAACATGACTAGCTGTTTAGAAATTTGACAAGTTTGGCAGATCATTTTTTACACTTGCAACATTAGGTAAATTGAACGATGTATTAGTATTTATTTGACTAAATAGGTACTTACGTGATACACGGATCACAACGGTGATTATAACGTATTGTTTTATGTTGTTTAGTATGTACGTACCACGTAGTACGTACTACGTACCTATTTACTTTAATTTAATTTAAAAGAAACTTTTCACCACAATATCGAATAGTTTGTAGACAAAACATGACACTTTACGTATGTTCATGTTTAAGAACTCGGGCTAATAAGATTAAAGCTTGGAATTGTCCTCACGAATGATGTTAAGTGCTTAGAATAATTCACAGAGGTCCAATATTAGGTATTAGAGTTTGAATAATTCACATTTCTAGCACAGCTTCGATATATCAGGTGCGGTGCGCGTGCGCAATACAAAACGATGACTAACGCGCGGGACGTTTGTGACTCTCCCACCGTTTAGTGCTATCTTTGAATTATAATTTAAAGAATTTAAATTTCGTGGTTTGAAAAAGGCAAGACATACCTTCTTACCACAAATAAACTCCTTTTTAAATAACTACTTATTGTTACAAAACTAAAAACTCATTCCTTGTAATTTTATGATTTTTTTGATATTACTATTAAATAAAGTACTAAAACTCCTTATCAATAAATGTAGTTTAATTTCGTGAACTGATGTAGTTGGGTATCTAACAATTTATTTTATTAACAACATAATGAGGAGTTTTTAAAATTATCAATCAATTCATGTAGCTTTAAAAGACGTGATCACAATAAAACATTATCAATGAATTTATCAATTTATGAATTTATGAATTACCAAAGAATAGATAGATAGACCGATGGGGAAGAAAAGTTCTCGAGTGGCGACCACGAACCGGAAGACGCAGTATAGGCTGGCCCCCCACTCGGTGGACCGACGATCTGGTTAAAGCCGCGGGGAGCCGATGGATGCAGGAGGCGAGCAGCCGCTCAAGGTGGAGCGCTCTGGGGGAGGCCTATGTTCAGCAGTGGACGTCTTCAGGCTGTTAACGATGATGATGATGAGATACATAGAGATACAGAACTCTTTACTGTCCCACCAATTTGAATTAAATTTGAAAGTACAAAGGAAACCTTAGGAAGAATTTTGCGCAGAAAATGAAATAGAGATTAAATTATGTAAAAAAGTGTAATATCGTAAGCTCGAACGAACTAACCATATTCTCCAAGATCATAAGCACCTATAATCTATAATACACTATTATAATCAATGAAAACAGTAATTTGTTAACTTTTTGTCTTACTAGCCGTCCGTAGTCCGTACCTAACTAACATAAACACACATAAATTTAATGAATCAGACTAAAATACTGGTCAGCCGAAAAGTTTAGTTATAAAAAAAGAACAAGTTAGATAAAGCTTTTTCGAATACAATAAATACAATAATAACTATGTTTACGGTTGAGAAAATTCTCCCACGAAAACTACCTCAGATACTACATTAAAGCTGCAGTCAGTTTTAAAACGTAACACATTGAAAATAGGGTTAGTTATAGATTACGCATGTAATGGTTAAGGTCACCGGAAGTCAAGTGCGGTTGGATTATTCGGATCGCGATCGAAGTTTAAATATGGCGACGCATCCGGTCAATTGAGTGTCGATTTTACTAAATAAGAAAGGTTCGGCGTCCAATAAATTGATTTATCTGGTCGTTAACTTGTTATATTAAAGCTAAATGACCAATAACTATGTCGTTAAGGTTTATTTATAAGGATAGAAAATACAGAATGTTGCATGTTAAAACAATACGTAATAATAACATTTTATTTAGTAAGTGTTATAGTGTTTTCCAATTTTTCAACAAAACAATTTGATTCAAATTGTTCAATTTGTAATGTGCCACTTTAATATGTTGGTATTATTCCGTAATCCTAACCTACAATAAAATTAATAAGAAATAAAAAAATATGTCCGATTAAGTAGATTTACAAAACAAGCACGCCCACCTCTCATAAATCTTAATCACTCTAATCATGTCATGAAGTTGTTGTAAATCTTAATTACTCCGAAATAAAAGCGAAATTTAATCCCATTTACGTCGACTCATCATAATAATAATGCACAGTGCTGCCCTCATTTCGTACTAATGTAGTTGTAAACGTAGCTCGCTGCTAAGTGTTCTCGTCATGCAATGTATGGGGGCGTCCATTTGGTAGTATTTTATTAAAATTAACTTGTTTGCCTAATTGTCATCAAGATCAAGATAACACTTTTTAAACTTCGCGACTTGAACTCATATTATAAAGTCAAATCAAAACGGGTCAATTTTTGCGCAGAGACCCGTTTTGACTTTATAGTATAAGAAGAACAAGATAGTTCCATTATTGAAGGATACTTGGTAGGTAATTGTCCCAAACAGGTCGCGCGCCACCTAACCGTTTAAAAACTAAATCAGATTACTTTTTATTGTGATCATAGAGTTGTTTAACAAAATTTTGTTTAAACAAATCGGGAAACTAAGTAGTTCACCCAAGGATGTAAATATGAATAGGTTAAGTATCGTCTTTTTTTTATTCTTCTTGAACATTTAAAAGAGAATACAAACTCTATGCTTTATTTTTGATGTTCTATTTTCAAATGTAATTATGATTACAAACTGCCTGCATGATTTTCCAAAATAGGCACCTATAAGTAGTTACTCTGTCTTGTAAAATAAACAAACTTCTTTCTCATCGTTACTGAACTACACAATGATCTAATCACCACGTCTTTCTAATACTGGGTGGCGCAAAAGTAAAGACCCTATTTGGTTCAGCTATAACATTTTTTCTAAATTAGAAAACTAGATTTAGGTTTTTTTAAATGTATATTTGTGCCATTAAATTTCGTACCATTAGGATTTAAAGATGATGTCTTTTAAATGGTGACCTCCAGAGTTGATACACATTTGAGCCCTATTTATGACATTTTGCATAACTTGCCGTAACACTTCCTGCGATATGTTCGTTATTTCTTGACGAATGTTTTCTTTTAGAGCTGCGAGAGTCTGTGGCTTGTTCACATACACCCGAGATTTCAAAAAACCCCAAAGAAAGAAGTCTGGACTGGTCAGATCGGGTGATCTTGCAGGCCAAGGCAAATCGCCAAAACGAGAGATAACTCGGCTTGGAAAAGCGTCCCTCACTAAGTCCATAGTGTCGCGCGCTGTGTGTGCCGTAGCGCCGTCTTGTTGAAACCAGATGTGCTCCAGCCCCAATTCGTCCAAACTGGGTATCAAAAACTCACGTAACATGGTTCTGTAGCGTTCTCCAGTGACAGTTATCGCATTGCCTCCAGCGTCTTCGAAAAAATAGGGTCCGATCACTCTGTCAACACAGATGCCACACCATACAGTAACTTTTAGTGGGTGTAGAGGTGTTTCTTGAATAATGCGCGGATTATCAGTGCCCCAGAACCGAGTATTCTGCTTATTGACATGCCCTGAGAGATGGAAATGCGCTTCGTCACTCATAACCAATTTTGAAGGAAAATCATCTTGCAAAATGTCATAAATAGGGCTCAAATGTGTATCAACTCTGGAGGTCACCATTTAAAAGACATCATCTTTAAATCCTAATGGTACGAAATTTAATGGCACAAATATACATTTAAAAAAACCTAAATCTAGTTTTCTAATTTAGAAAAAATGTTATAGCTGAACCAAATAGGGTCTTTACTTTTGCGCCACCCAGTATAATAATTAATTAATTACTACATAATAAAGCCGAGAACTGACTTTAATAATCCATTATTATAATAACAGGTGCGGGCAACTAATCTTAACCTACACCTCATTATTATCGTGCCCAAAATGAAGTTTAGTATTATTCGTTTATTAATTCCCATCAATCAGATAATAATTAGATATTATACAAGATAGTTGAATGGGATAACAATTGCAGCGAGTTGGTCGAATTAGAGTGATAGGTATTGTCCAGTCGAATGAATTAAATCAAATCACTCACAGATTCACAGCAGTATTAAAACTAAAGATATCGATCATACCTAAATGTTAAAAGAATCAGATAGAGACACAGACTACAACCTACCTACGACTATTACCTACTTACTATAAGTAGGTAATTGAAACTAAGTTTATTTCAAACTTATAAAAATTAAAAATAAAAAGACAAAAGGATTGAAAAGACTACCTTGATAGTATGAAGTAGATAATAATAGTTATCCATTCCTAAATGTAAATAATAAAAGTTACCTAATTATCTACTTTTATTCGAAAAAGAACGCGATTGACCATAGTGATTAACGAATCGGTAAATTAATTAAGCGTGTTTAATAAATATTAGTATTGACGTCTAAATAACTTAAGTAGGTAATTTAAGTGAGTAAAAAACTATTAAATCTAGGTAAATTTGCGTAAAACTGATAAAAATTTCTAATGTATTTTTAAATGTATTACGTAAAATGAATGACGTGACGAGCTAGTCGTTCACTTGATGTTAAGCGTCACGGCTGCCCATAACATAACAGATTGCAGTATCACTCGGAACTCCAAATTAATATAGTTTTGCGTGACACTGCACTGCGCACGTCATCCTGAGACTTCACACGGTATAGTAATAAGATTAGTACTAGACTGTGTGATCAGATCATAAAGCCTCATTTGCCCAGTAATTTCACTAGCTACAATACCCTATAATGTAACTGAATAAAAGGCACTTTATATTTAGATCAACTTATTGGGCCCAAAAGAGACTGTGTAGAACGAAGGGCACAGACACATACTAATAAACAGAAGGGCTTCGGACACAAAACAGACGCTGCCCTAGGAAGTATCCTTTGTTTAGCCCTTTTATAAATAAACAGAAGTACCCACTCCCTTTGAATATTGCCAGGTCTATTAAAAATGTTTGGACTATGTCAGGGCGTGTTCGGATGAATGGATGCTTTGAAATGATCTCCTAAGAATAATAACCTCGATTTTGTATCTAGCTTATGAAAACGAATAAAAGTACGATCAAGAACTGTTTAACAGGATGTGATTGTCTGGATATGAAGGTGTTTTTAGGCCCGATTTTACCAAAGTAAAATAAGGTTTATTCTAAGTATAACGCTATTCGTTACTCTCGGCTACAGCTGATTGAGAAATGAAATTACACAAAAAAGACGCCAATTTGATTGTATTCAAGGAATAAGTCTTATACCTTCACAAAATTGGTGGTACAAGGGCTATATTCGTTTATCTCGGTTGTTCTTGGAAAGTTATACCTGGAATTAAATTAATTTTAGTTTGGTAAAATCGGGCCTTATACGTGTAAACTTCAACTTCAATAACTGAATAACATGGAGTCTGCATTAAACTGGCAACAATAACAAACCTTTGCAATTAACCAGCAGCTGCTAAATGCATCAACTGAGCGGTTCCGTTTTCAAAAATTCCTCTCAATAGCCTCACTACTCAACTTCATGCAGGTAAAAAAAGCTTTTGACATGCAACCTCCGTCAGCTGTTCTCTTTGGTGCGTGCGCGTGCGTTTTCGATTCTCCCAAATTGTATACAGTTGCCTTGCCTGGCTTTCCGTAATATATCCGAACATCTGCTGCGTAAGCTTGGCAGGTGTGGAATTTTTCAACTTGAACATATACATACATATAGACATCGAAAACTGAATTATGGATTTTTAATTCGAAGGTTCAGAATTTAGCTTTAGGCAGCCTTGTTCCAGTTATTCCCGTCGGTAGTTAGCGGTTTTATATTTAATATCAAACATTTACGTAATTACCAGTTTGACTTACCGAATTACTTACTTACCTACTTGTATGAAAACTTGAGTCATGTTGTTAAAAACTATCTAAGAGAATTTATAAGAGCACATGCCGTTGGCGGTGAGCGTGTTTGTATACAAAGTTAACCACTTAAACATAAAAAATATTGATATATCATAGATATCTCATTATTTATTCAGTCTGTATTAAAAATAGCAAGTTGAAATGGCACGCCACATCGCTCGTAGAACTGATAACCGATGGGTAAGAAAGGTTCTCGAGTGGCGACCACGAACTGGAAGACGCAGCGTAGGCCGGCCCCCCACTGATGGACCGACGATCTGGTGAGAGCCGCGGGGAGCCAATGGATGCAGGAGGCGAGCAGCCGCTCAAGGTGGCGCGCTCTGGGGGAGGCCTATGTTCAGCAGTGGACGACATCAGGCTGTTGATGATGATGATGATGATGATTAAAAATAGTGTTAGGAAGATGTGCCAATTTGCTAAACCTGCACACTTACAGTATTCAAATTTTGAATACCGCTAGGCTTAGTAAATTTTAGTGGGTAGGTACTTACGTTTTATTTTAAAAGTGTAAATTAACCATGATATTTTAAATGATTAATAAGTATCTAGGTTATAAAAATAGTATTTACCTATGGTGTATTATTGGCCATACAATTCTAAAAGGATTGAATAATTTTATCATAAAGTAAGCATTTTCGCCATATCAGATATCACGGCCGAACGGATACGCGATACTTGATACCACAGACGATACGATGGAAGATATCGAGGATATGTATGACACTGATACGAGAATCCTAAAGGAGGATACGGATGCGCAAAAAAGTTTTGATAAAATGGCGTTTCCGGTTTATAAAGTTTTGACGGATAAAAGTGAAAGAAAGGATGTGAGCTTTATCGTATTTTATAACGTGATGCATATACAACCGGAAATGGAAAGTCTAATAAAAATATTACAATTCATGGTTACGTTGATAATAACCGTAAAAAAAAGTGTAGGTAGGTTACTCAATTTTTCAGTAAATTACCAGAGATCTATATCATTCTTGGTTGTTTTTAAAGCAAAAATGGGGGATGCCTATGTGGTGATATCGGATTGGTCCTTTTAAAATGTTCTATAAAAGTATCAAATATGTAGGTACAGACGCAGCGTGGGCCGGCCCACTCGGTGGACCGACAATCTGGTGAAAGCCGCGGGAAGCCGATGGATGCAGGACGCGAGCAGCCGCTCAAAGTGGCGCTCTCTGGGGGAAGCCTATATTCAGCAGTAGACGTCTTCAGGCTGTTGATGATGATGATGATGACGATGATGATAAAAGTATCTAAACTGCAATTTTTAACAACGTTCCCATGTTGGTACTAATTTCCCACAGAATAGAAAACTGCATGGCAGACATGTCATTCCGTTGCAGCCTCTATTTGCGCTATTGTGCCGACTGCCATAGCCACTCACCACACCTCGGGTGTCCGGTTGCACCAGCTGACGGCACAAAAACCACCCTCTTCCTTTAACTGGGGTATTTAATAAACTATTTGTGTGTTTGACAGGAAGATGTCTATGTAGGTTATCGATGAGACGGCATGTGTTGACAATAGGTAAGCTTTTGTATATAATATTGAATTAATGACAGTTCATTATCCTATAGGTTATTGAAATATTATTGAAAAATGATTAAGAGACTATTTGTAAAATGCGAGTGCTAGGTACCTACCATTCCTTGTTTGACGTGATCTGTCTGAGGTACCATTACTTCTATGCAAAAAGAAACGTTATTGGTACTTGGGTACTGATTTTTTAACTAGGTGTTCCGTATTACCTATATACTTAGTAAGTTTAACAAGATTTGATTTGATTTGTGTATTTGGTCTCTACTTGAAAGATAAGTACCTGTTCTAATACCTGTTATTATATTTTTTCTTATTGTAGAGCGTTAATAGAAGTCCTTGTGAAATGTGAAAAAAAACTATTGATTGAAGGTATTGTGCCTCGTTGCATTTTTATAAACTGAATGTTATAAAAAATTTGGTAAGTAAGTACTTAACTTACTTATTTTAATCACAAATATTTAAATACCAGTCTTAAAGATAATTCAAAAGTCGAATACGGAAGACGAATAAAAGAAAACAACTCGACATCAGCCAGTAACAGAGCTCAATGCGGTTCCATTTTCAAATTTACATTTTTTTCCACACGTGTTGCACGGTTCGCTTCCCACTGGTTGCACATGGCACGAAGGAATTTGACACGCAGATGTGCGGTGCGTTCTGCCGGCACAATAAAATACCTAGTAAATGTGGCCGCCTGCGTTTGCTTAAGCTCTGAACAACAAACGAGCACCTAACCTAATATATTTAATTTCAATCATTCTATCTTGGGATAAATAGCTGCTGCCATTAAACCTATCACTTGCCCAATTTTAAAGACTGCAATTGACAGTAGGTACTAACTTAGTAAAAATGTAGTCGTCTTTTATTTTGCTGTCTATTTGACAAGACCAGTAACAGTTTTAGGAGTTTCAGATCTGTCAACTAAAGCCTTTAATATTGGCCTCACTGTATCTGTTTTAATAATAATAATATTTCATTATTAGGTATTTCAGTACCCTTTTCCCTTATCTCAGAATGTAAATATTAGTATCGGTAGTGTTGCCAGAGATAAGATTATTATAATATATCAAAATAATAATTGTTACTACAATAAGTACTATTAATACTGATGATACCATTGCGCGGATCGTGCCAGCCAAAGTACCTTTGAGGTGAGGATATTATTATAGGGCACGAAAAAGGACAACCACTTCACTTTAATTATAATTAAATAAATAATTAATAAATAAAATAACAATCTCTTTCACGCATTTCCAGTAGTAATAAGTATAATAGGTGTAAGTAGATATCAATTTCATAATTATCGATAGTTATCAATCATTAAAGATTTGTTTGCTGACAATACAATACAATACAATAATACTTTATTGAACACCAATAAATAAAAATGCACATAAAAATTTACATAACAATGGCAGAACAACGGGCGGCCTTATCGCTGACGGCATTGAAATTAATGTACCTAATACCAATAATTGACAAATCATTTTATTACCTTGTATTTGGGCTATAGAATTTCAATATTTCATGTAGATAAGATGAATAATTAAAATGCTAACTATAGTAGGACTTTGGTAGGACTTTTCTGCAAAGTTCGTCTAGGTAGGTACCACCGCTTTGCCAGTTATTCTGCCGCCAAGCAGTAGTGTGCAAGCACTATTGTGTTCCGGTTTGAAGGGCATTGTAGCTAGTGAAATTACTGGGCAAATGAGACTTTATGATCTGATCACTCAGTCTAGTAATCTGATTACTAGACTGTGGGATGTCTCAGGATGACGTATGACGTGCGCAGTGCAGTGTCACGCGAAACTTTATTGTTTTAAAGTTCCGAAGTGACACTGCAACTGTTATGGGCAGCTGTGTCGCTTAACATCAGGTGAACGACTAGCTCGTCACGTCATTCAATAGCATAAAAAAAAAAGTACTTTCTAATCACAGTATGGACTTGATATATTTTTGTAGCATTTAGGTTAGGTACCTAAATAATAAGACTTGTGTGTATAACAAATAAATGATGTAATTTGAATTTAAAACGTACACCTACCTATTACCTAATAAATAGAGGAGTTTTTGGCGGGAACGCGGAAAAGTTCACGTCGTTGCATTGTAGGTATTATTTTTCAAACCTTGTGCTTTTTCCTGTGTTAATGTTTAAAATCGTGGCTTTGAGTGTGAGCAAGTGATAATAGGCTATTATAATGTGGTGAAACGTGGATTTTCGTGTTGCTCCAAAATTCCATAGAAGCTTCTAGTAAATTTGCCACCACTTTACTAGGGCATGCCTTTGACTGGACTATGACTTGACTTTAAGTGAAGTATTCTCTAACACGATGAAAATTACAATACTTGACACTGGCTAAATCCACTATATGTGGAGCCAAAATATTAAAAAAAAACATGAGCCGAAAACTTTGACATTACAACCTCAACAACATCACAGAATAGGTGAATGACAACGTGACCTTTTAACTGTAAGAGTTAAACTTAACATTATTAGGTATTTATGAATCATGCTGAAACAATCTGACAAGTTTATAAATTACAGAATGGGATCGAACAGAGAAAGCTGTGACATCCATTAACGCGCGAGTTACACTACTATGTGTGGAAAACTCATCAGTGCATTGTGCATTTCGAAACTGACGTTGAATTAAAAGTTAGTAGATACTTAGTTACGTAATGAGCGAACGTGAGGGGATATCCCTAATCTTTAAAACAGACTAAATTATTAATTATTGGGCAAAGAGCAGTAGTATACCTAGAACTGGCAAAAGGGCCGATTGGCAATTGCCAAATAGTAGGAAATGAAAAAGAAACCCAAACTACAACATCAATAAAACTCTAATTTCTTATTGCAAAATGGCTAATTTTATTGTCACATAAAGCAAGCTATAATGTAATGAAAATGAGTAACATTTTAATTGTTTTCATAATAGCGTGCAAGTCGACATCAACGCTGCCACCAGCACGGGCGGTACAGAAAATTGTCTATTCCCTGTTTTACTTTCTTTTTTATAAATCATGTAGATATAATATATAGGAATCAATTTCAAAATCAACAAGGCATTGGAAATTAACAAGGAAATGAAATGTTACTTAATTATGTAGGTACCGCTTAAAAATGTGTAACATTGGTGCATTCCTGGGGCATAATACGAAGACTGACATTGTTGTAAGGAGATTATAAGCGATCAAAAATCCCAATTCGCGTTCCATTCTCAAAACTGCGCGAACGGAATTCGCGCGCATTATTTCTCACAATAAAATTTACCGGCAATAAATGACGCGCGACTAAACGTCAAATTACTTTTTAAAAAGTCGCTGGCCGTAAATCCAAAATGGCCGGTCTTACTGTGATGGTTTTCTTTACGATCTCTGAGATGAAATTTTATTGTGAGTTTTTAATTTACAACCCAGATGAGGTCATAGTAAGTATGTTGTGTGACTTGTATGTGAATAAAGCTCCAGACAACTTTTTGTGCAATAATGATTTTGTACCTAATAACTTTTAAAGACTAGAGTAAAAAAATTAGGTAGACCGTATCTAAACCTACTGTAATAATAATTAGTAATTTTAGTATAGGTAGTTACTTACTGTATATTTTCGATGCCTACCTACACTTCCTTGTGAAATTATGTGTAGGTACGACTTATGTCATCATTGTACAAATGTATCAGATTAATAATGTTATATTTGTAACTAATGATACCATGTTTAAGGCAAATATTTCAGGATATCTATAAGCAGGCCATATTTTATAATTACTGTATGTTATATTACTAGTATTATATATACGTATATCTATTACCTATATTAATTCTGGTTTTATAAAAAACTTGTAGGTACCTGTATTCTGGTGTTAATATAAATGGTTAGGTAAACTTTGATAAGTATTAGTACTTATTTCTATTTTATTGAGTTATCAAACATTAGATATTTTTTTATTGAAAATTCATCATCATCATCATCATTAACAGCCTGAAGACGTCCTCTGCTGAACATAGGCCTCCCGCAGAGAGCGCCACATTGAGCGAAAAATTACTTATTAAAAATTTCTTCTTTAACCAATAGCCATACAATTAGTATGGCTTTGCTACGAATAAATAATCGGTATAAATAAGTTTAATAAGTAGGTAATAGGCATTAATAAATACATAGCTGAATAATATTAGCTGAATTTACCTACCAAATGTTGAGTACCGACGTAAGACTTACACTTTTATTATCTAGTGCTAACTTAAATAAAAACGAAATTGCTCATATTTCAATACAATAATAACTAAGAAGTCTAAGAACCAATATCCATGCAGAAATATTTAATGCGTCAGTGCTGTACATCATTTATGTTATTTAGGTGCTCGTATACAGTTTAAAACCCAAACTAATGCTTAAAAATAGCAGAATATAATTAAGAATGTTTACAAATTTAGTAATTCAATATAGCCCAAAAAATAAACAATGAAACTGAATGGTCAGCAGCATGGGCTACTTTAGTGTAATGTGTCACACGTTCTAAGAACTTGTCAACTGTCGTTAGCCAGTGGTACCTACTAACATGAAACCTAAATCCAATGGAGCGTACACCAAAACAGACTTCAGCATTTAGAAAGGCAGGCGTCTCAAGAGGTGAAAGTCATATGCTTTCAAGCCTTGCAAAAACTCGCATCTCGCGGCCTTGCCAAGGTGAGTGCAAGAGGGACATAACGGTGCGTCTGCGCCGAGTCGCACCGCCACCCATAACAACAAGATGTTTGTACACCGCTCGCTGTTGCAACCATCGCCAGCGCCCAATCGTTCACTACCTCACTAAACAAAAACAGAACCGTCAATCTATAAACATCAGTGGTAAAATCAACTTCCAATTAACGTTTAGCCGAACGGAAACGAGGCACGTTTTCGATTCATTTCCTTTCAGCAATATGCTCAAACTTAATGAGTCGCTAATAATGGTGAGGTGGGCTATAAAAGTGCTTCGAATTTCATACACGTTTGATGTCCCATAATGGGAAAGCAGGCCTAACTGTGGCTAACCTTTTACAGACTGTTGCGAAGCAGTATTTGTAAACAAAATTGTGCGTGACATAAAAATGTGAAGAAAACCAATGATGTAAAAGTTGCTTTGTTAAGATTTCAAGAGCGTGTGGAGTTCCACAACAAAAACAATGTTACATAAGAGTCATCAAACGAGGTGCCGATATTGTGAAAACTTGCCTTTAAAAAGCTTTGTAGGCATTTTCATTGTTTTGTAGGGTGACCAAATGGATACAAAAAAAAATGCAATACACAATTTCAGGGTCTCCAAATTAGCGAAATTGTATTTTAAACCTGTAGAATCCTAAAAACCGCAGACGTAATTATGAATGCTGAGAAAAATTTGGCTATGCGTTAAGCGAGCTTAGAAACATTCTACCGCGAAACAGTTACCACAACATTTTGTAAATAATGAACTACTTAACATGCGAAACGCACTCTATCTGCAGCTGCGTGACGAAACTGCAGACCCTTTTGAATGTTTGATAATTGAATAAAAACTTACGATTTGGCTGATTTCTGTGATTGGTATCGGGGTGATGGTTTTCTCCGATCCCTGGGGGAGCGAGGAGGCGCTTGGTGTCGGTGAGACTCCAGGGGAGCTGGGCTGGTTCCCCACGCTCTCCTTAGAAGTGCTCTTCGGAGACAGCCTCGCTGGGAAGCTCAACGTCTTGGTCCACTGCGACAAGCTTCGAACCATCTTGACTGTCCATATGCACAACACTCGTTCACTGAACCCGGTATCGTACTCGCGAGCGATACGTGCACACTGTGCGTAGGTCCGCGGTCGAATGAGAAATGAGAATTGAGTTGAGACCGGCCGAGTCGAGCGAGGGCAACAAAACTTCATACAGCCTGTGCAAGTTGCGACTTGACTTGATTGGTTTGGTGGGGATTGAGTTGTGTAGGGACGCGGCTTGGGGTGGTTGTGTGAGTGCCCGATGCCTGTATGCCATCATCAGGCTGGCTGGATTGTGAAGCTGGGCACCTATTACTGCTTTGGGTACGATTTTCTTTTGTTATCGTATCGATATCATTAAGCGACGCGATGACCTCTTGATGCTTTTATTTTGCAGACAGTTTTAACCGGTTATTAAATGACTTTATTTAGAATGTAATTGTCAGGTCGAGTGCAAGCATTTTAGTTGGTTCTTTTGACAATAGGTACTAGCTTTTCCAACTACTACCATAAGTAATTAAGTACCATTAACCGTTTTCTGTCATTATGTCATGAATTAAAATAAGTTGACTATAAAATCGGGCTTTTTAGATAACTTTAAATATTTCCAATTAGGTAAACAAACTATGTAATATATATTCCATAATCGGAACTATTCTCTTCCGTCTCACATAATACATTTGAATTAGCAAGACCCCATGGCAGAAATAACTGCACGTGGCGAGCGAGGGTCGCACCCTCGCATGCCTTTCATGCCTTCCCTGTACGCCCATTGCAAAAATACATTTAAGATATTGCAAGCTGTGGGGGAGCATAATAACATTCTTTTTGGTATCGATCGGCTGTATTCCAAACTGTATCGTAAATGATAATGAAGTAAATATATTATGTTTTTTTTTTGTAAAATAAAGTAACAGCACGATGAGTTGTACTTACATTGCATGTACACTGTACAACAGCGCTTGCAACAATCACTTAATATATTGCGTATTGTTTACCGTCCGTCCAGATAAATCCAATACGTTGATAAATGCGTTGTCGAATAATGAAAGGGGTTAAGTATTTGTCCATCGATAAAAGTTCAATGTACTGATAAACCAGTACAACAGTGTTAAAATGATACTACGTGACTTATCTGACTAGTAACATCAAAGATTTGAGGCAGTGATAATAACAGAAACCAGACAAATGAGGTATAATTTAATGGATACAGGCATTGTCATATAAATATCTGCTGCTGGTTTTAGTTTTGTCATGTAAAAGGTTCAAAAGTGCTATACTTACAAAGTTATTTTATTATACAATTTACTGGTTAAGTGGAGTGGGGACCCACCGACGTGTTTCCTAAGACAATGGATAGATACCAGGATCGCGTGGCTTCCTATAACTCTAAGACACGTGCTCACGCAGCTGACACCCGCAGGCTTTCTACTTGAGATAATCTAAAAAAAGGATAATGGTATAGCTAAAAGATTATAAATAAAAAAACGGCGTCCTTTTTAAACGTTTGCGACAGACAACAATCCTGCAAGATTCCTTTGAATTCAAAAAAATAACTCCTGTTTTCTACTATTGGTGCAAAGAAATAGTTCTGAAGGTAAAATAAAAACCTTAGACAATAGATATATTGTAGAAGTTACTAGGTGGTAGGTCTTTTCTGCAAAGTTCGTCTAGGTAGGTACCACCTATTTGCCAGTTATTCTGCCGCAGTAGCACTACTGTGTTCCCATTTGAAGGGCATTGTAGCTAGTGAAACTAATGAGCAAATGAGGCTTTATGATCTCATTCTAGTAATCTTATTAATAGGCTGTGTGATGTGCCTGATGTCTCAGAGGACGTGCGGTAGTGCAGTGTCACGTGAAACTTTATAATTAGAGTTCCGAGTTATACTGCAACTGTTATGGGCAGCCGTGACGCATAACATCAGGCGAACAACTAGCTCGTCACGTCATTCGCTTACATTAAAACAAAGTTAAATGGCATGATAAAGTAAAGAAAGTTTGAAACAGTAATTTCTTAGAGTTTCCTACCAATCATAGGTTTCGTCGGTTCAAATAAAATAAAAATAAATAAAGTATTTCAACTGTCTATAGAAAAGGAACCCAGTCAATCTCAAATATGGCTGCTGATATTAGACAGGCAAAAGCGCCATCAAACTTTTAGAGTTATAATTATAAAACTTTACAAATTACTTCTGCATCGTTGACATTCCCACATTTTTAATTGCACCCTCTTAAACTGTACCGTGCTACCCATCATCCCCCACCCTAAATTTAAATATCAAACTCTCAAAGAATGTTCTAACTAGTCAATGCCTGTAAGTACCTACTCTACCCTCACAAAGAACAAAGAGAAAGGACAAAGACAAGGGTCGTCCGAAGGGTTGTAAACAACTTCTATTGTAGTCCACAAAGAAGGGCCAGTACCTAATTATTTTTTATAGTTTGATGTAGAAGGTCTGTGGTAAGATGATTGGTTAATGAGTGAGATTATAAATATTATATTTTAATTTATTTTATGTACCTACGCCACGCAGTAGGTACGGTTTAGTATGTTACCAACTGCCAAAAACCATAGGCCAACAAATTTTCACAAGGAGTTATTGGCCCATGCATGTGTTTTTTTTCAATCAAAAATGTTTTATGTGCAGGCAATCAGATGTTATTAGCAATTTTGGTAGCGTAAAGGGAAGTGACATAAGTATTAAGTACATTATTACGTTTATAGCAATTTAGTTTAATGTCAATAACTTCTTGAGTACCGGAAGGCAAAAACGTGCTGGCATTAATAAAATGTTACGATTAGGCGAAAATATCCGCTGTTTGCTTTTGACAATTGTTGACAGTGATTTATTTGCAACTGACAAATTATATTTTACCTGTTCTATTTTACAGAAAAAACATTATGGGATACTTAATTCTTATTCCAAATTCAATCGTAAATCTAAAAATAATGAGTCAACAATTTTTTAAATACACTTTACTGAACTAGTAGCTAAACGAAAGCTAAAGAGAGAACATGTCGAATTGATTTATCCTAGATACTACATAAATTGTGGTGAAATTGCGCTGGGTGTAGCATAATGAACATAAGTATTGTATTATGATAAGGTATGCTAAAAATTTACTTTGCACTCTTTTTACACACACTCACTACTTTTCCGGACGTTTCTATACTATCTAATTCTGCGTTTATGTCATCTAACTAATTTGACTTCCGACTAATAAGGTGTTCTAATCATGCAGACTTTTCCGATTCCAGACGTTTAGCTACATGTTCATTCTGCTTTTATGTCGGCCAACTGAGTTGACTCTCATATGACTGGATAATCTGCTTTTATGTCATCTAGCTGAATTGCCTTGCGGCTAACCAGGTCCCAGGTGCTTTCATGTCATCCAACGTGAATTGTCTTTCAGCGCAGAGGTCATTCTGATAGGCATTCCAAAATATCAATCTTTGTAACTATAAAATGAGCTAGCTTTATGACGAAATATTCCTTTATCGATAAAAAAATAACGATGACCTGTCCTCAATAAGCATCTCTTATTAATTTAACAAATGGCATTAGCTGTCAAATTAATATTCCCCAACAGTCTCAATAAAATGCAAATTAACGTCACCCCAGCCAGTTCGCGGAGGGTGGTTATTATTAAAAACGCTAGTAAAAGCTTGTACGAAATTAGTTTCACGTCACTTTCTTTGTCTCGTTGCATAGCTACCTCCACAAAATTCATTTTATACTCTCAGGTCATAGTAATTAGGGTGAGTTTTGTAGTCAGATTTTTGTACAGAGTAGAAGTAGACGCTATTTCTGATATTCTCGTAAATTATATTCTCACACCGTGAAATACCGATGTGGCGGTGCCATAATAAGATAATTAGGTACCTACCTCTGTTTGTGAAGGTGGTTAAATATTTGTGGCCCTTTGTTTGAGCAGAAATAGATGATGGGCTTACTAAAAATACGTCTAGCTATTTTATGATTAGCTGTTACGCGCTAATGTGGCGTTAAAAATTAAAATCATAATTTAGGAAATAAAGTGACATTATTATTTTAATATACTTAATGCAAGCTCAGGTTTACTATGGAAATGGGTCTTTTTTATGCAAGAGTTTATCTAGGAGTAGGTTGGTACCTCCGCTTTGCCAGATATTTTGCTGCGCGAACCTAAAAAAAGCCTCGAAAGCTTTAGGGTTTGTGTTAAGAATGTCATCTCAGTTTACATCTACATATAAAAACTTTTAAAATTTTGTACTGTGCGTATGTACGTAGCCACCTAGAATATGCCTCTGAAGTTTGGAATCCGATCTATGGTATCTATATCAATCGTATTGAAGGCATACAAACAGTGATGCCGTTTTAGCGACTTTGTCGCTAGATCTAGCGGATTTTGAAAGTCTTCAGCGACTTTTTTTTCATTTTAGACCCCAAAAAAATAATCTAACGACATTTAGCGACTTTTTTGATGTCTATAATATTTATACTGGGTGGCGCAAAAGTACTGGCACTAAAGAAAATACTTTTATTTTTTTTATATGAGATTTTCTGTCATTCTGTTGTTGAAAATTGTGTAGTGAACAAATGTAAAATACACTGAAAATAAACATGGACCGTTTTACTCCCCAAGAACGTGGAATAATTGTGTCAATGTTCTTACGGAATAATTCATCAGTGATAAGAACACAACGTGAATTTCGTCGACGATTTCCCCACCGTCCGGCACCGATTGGTCGCACAATTCGACGCTTTGCCACACGCCTTGAAGCAACTGGCTCAACATTGGATAGACCTAAGTCTGGGAGACCAAGAACAGGCCGTTCAGCTGAAAATATCGATGCTGTGCGCGAAGATGTGGAAGAGTGTCCAGAAACATCAACGAGGCGACGTGCCACGCAATTGGGCATTTCCAGACGGACCCTGCAGCGTATTTTGGTGAAAGACTTAAAGATGTTCCCGTATAAAACTCAAATGACTCATCAACTGCTGCCTGCTGACCACCGAGCTCGTCTAGATTACTGCCAGCGCGTCATAAACCTCAACCTTGAAGAGGATGATTTTCCTTCAAAATTGGTTATGAGTGACGAAGCGCATTTCCATCTCTCAGGGCATGTCAATAAGCAGAATACTCGGTTCTGGGGCACTGATAATCCGCGCATTATTCAAGAAACACCTCTACACCCACTAAAAGTTACTGTATGGTGTGGCATCTGTGTTGACAGAGTGATCGGACCCTATTTTTTCGAAGACGCTGGAGGCAATGCGATAACTGTCACTGGAGAACGCTACAGAACCATGTTACGTGAGTTTTTGATACCCAGTTTGGACGAATTGGGGCTGGAGCACATCTGGTTTCAACAAGACGGCGCTACGGCACACACAGCGCGCGACACTATGGACTTAGTGAGGGACGCTTTTCCAAGCCGAGTTATCTCTCGTTTTGGCGATTTGCCTTGGCCTGCAAGATCACCCGATCTGACCAGTCCAGACTTCTTTCTTTGGGGTTTTTTGAAATCTCGGGTGTATGTGAACAAGCCACAGACTCTCGCAGCTCTAAAAGAAAACATTCGTCAAGAAATAACGAACATATCGCAGGAAGTGTTACGGCAAGTTATGCAAAATGTCATAAATAGGGCTCAAATGTGTATCAACTCTGGAGGTCACCATTTAAAAGACATCATCTTTAAATCCTAATGGTACGAAATTTAATGGCACAAATATACATTTAAAAAAACCTAAATCTAGTTTTCTAATTTAGAAAAAATGTTATAGCTGAACCAAATAGGGTCTTTACTTTTGCGCCACCCAGTATAATGACCTAAGAATATACGTTCAACGTGCGTTCAACTTACTTGCCCAAATAATATTTTTAATTTATGGCAGGGTATGTCAGTCAAAGTCAAACATTGTAACTGGCTACATTAGTGATTATGAGTATGTACTATTGGCGGCATTCAATTCACGGGAAATCCCTTATTATAATGACATGCTCGAGGTTTGATGTTTCTCACACTTTCGTACGATAATCAGGTATCGCTAGCTTTTTCTTTCATTCTATCATTCATCACCGTGAAATAAAACATATTAGCGTAGCGCTCATAGTGAAGCACGACTAGCCGTTTCTAACCGATCGGTAAAGTTAAGCAACGTTCGCTGCAGTCACTACTTTGACGGGTGACTGCTACAGCAAAAAGTGGTATTTACAATTGAGCGCTACCGTCCTTCAGAGGGCACGTTAAGCCGTCGGTCCCGGCTGTTGTCTTAAGACAATAGTCGTTAAGCCAAGTCAGAAGAATTTGGGCGGCCTAAAAAGTCTGCCGCCAGGGCTGAAGACTTGCCTACCTATACGAGAAGATGAAGAAGATAACATATTTACATTATTATGTTATTATTTACAGCCCAGAAATCTTTAATGATAATCTAGCGACTTCTAGCGGATTTTTAAAGTGATATTTTTTGTAAATCTAGCGACTTTTTCATATCTGTCTGGGGACTTTTATATTTATGAAACGGCAACACTGCATACAAAGAAAATTTGTGCGTTATCTCCAATACCGTACTAAAACCTTCCTACCTGATTATCCTGCCCGGTGCAAAAAACATCATTTACTTCCGCTTCACGAACGAAGACGCATGGCAGACATAGCTTATCTTTTTAACTTGGCAAATGGTGCGGTTGACTGTCCTGAGCTGCTTGGTCAAGTGGGGTTGCATACTCCTATTACGCGTGTGCGAAAACCAAATCTTTTGCATACTCCAGCAGTACGGAGCAATTATAGACAAAACAGCTACCTTAGAAGAGCATGCAGTAGTTACAACACCATGTCCAAAGACGTTGACTTGGACCTGTTTAACACGGCGGTGTCCAAATTAAAAAGAATTGTGGGCGATAAGTACTTTTTATAAACGTTTTTTATAGTACCTATAATTTTTAATTTTTGTATAATTTTGTTTTTTTATATCTATTTTGTTAAGTATTTTATTGTAAAATTGTATACATGTATCTAACATTGTTGCTATACCGTATTTTTCTCAATATCTAATAGTTTGTGCACGTCCGTCTTTCTATTGTACTGGGTGGCGCAAAAGTAAAGACCCTATTTGGTTCAGCTATAACATTTTTTCTAAATTAGAAAACTAGATTTAGGTTTTTTAAATGTATATTTGTGCCATTAAATTTCGTACCATTAGGATTTAAAGATGATGTCTTTTAAATGGTGACCTCCAGAGTTGATACACATTTGAGCCCTATTTATGACATTTTGCATAACTTGCCGTAACACTTCCTGCGATATGTTCGTTATTTCTTGACGAATGTTTTCTTTTAGAGCTGCGAGAGTCTGTGGCTTGTTCACATACACCCGAGATTTCAAAAAACCCCAAAGAAAGAAGTCTGGACTGGTCAGATCGGGTGATCTTGCAGGCCAAGGCAAATCGCCAAAACGAGAGATAACTCGGCTTGGAAAAGCGTCCCTCACTAAGTCCATAGTGTCGCGCGCTGTGTGTGCCGTAGCGCCGTCTTGTTGAAACCAGATGTGCTCCAGCCCCAATTCGTCCAAACTGGGTATCAAAAACTCACGTAACATGGTTCTGTAGCGTTCTCCAGTGACAGTTATCGCATTGCCTCCAGCGTCTTCGAAAAAATAGGGTCCGATCACTCTGTCAACACAGATGCCACACCATACAGTAACTTTTAGTGGGTGTAGAGGTGTTTCTTGAATAATGCGCGGATTATCAGTGCCCCAGAACCGAGTATTCTGCTTATTGACATGCCCTGAGAGATGGAAATGCGCTTCGTCACTCATAACCAATTTTGAAGGAAAATCATCCTCTTCAAGGTTGAGGTTTATGACGCGCTGGCAGTAATCTAGACGAGCTCGGTGGTCAGCAGGCAGCAGTTGATGAGTCATTTGAGTTTTATACGGGAACATCTTTAAGTCTTTCACCAAAATACGCTGCAGGGTCCTTCTGGAAATGCCCAATTGCGTGGCACGTCGCCTCGTTGATGTTTCTGGACACTCTTCCACATCTTCGCGCACAGCATCGATATTTTCAGCTGAACGGCCTGTTCTTGGTCTCCCAGACTTAGGTCTATCCAATGTTGAGCCAGTTGCTTCAAGGCGTGTGGCAAAGCGTCGAATTGTGCGACCAATCGGTGCCGGACGGTGGGGAAATCGTCGACGAAATTCACGTTGTGTTCTTATCACTGATGAATTATTCCGTAAGAACATTGACACAATTATTCCACGTTCTTGGGGAGTAAAACGGTCCATGTTTATTTTCAGTGTATTTTACATTTGTTCACTACACAATTTTCAACAACAGAATGACAGAAAATGTCATATAAAAAAAATTAAAGTATTTTCTTTAGTGCCAGTACTTTTGCGCCACCCAGTACTTTTGTTGTTTCGGCTATTCTGTTTACGATATTTGTGAAAACTTTTAATTAGCCTTCTATTATAGTGTAGTATTAATGTGTATATAACTAGCTGTAAGTTTTCCTTTGAAAATAAAATAAAATAAAATAAATAAAATAAACAATATGTTTCGGTTTGAATAATTATTGAAGGGCACAGTAGCTAGTGAAATTACTGGGCAAATGAGACTTGACCTGATATGTATATACATGCAAAGTTTGAGGCTTGTATAGTATACCTATAAATGTTTTACACATTTGAACAAAATCCAAAAACCAATTTTTTGCATGAAGACTGCTTCAGTTTTTTTTATAATTTGTTACGATTATCCACCGTAATAACGCATATATTATACCGTAAAAGTTTCAGCCGGCTACCTATTAGGTACAGTATACACCGGTTATAGGTCGGATAGGCAGACACCGGAGGCTTATAAGAAACGGAATAAGTAGAAGTAATAGAAATCTAGGTATACATACTTATAATAAAATTATAACTGGTCCAATTCTGTACATTGAAGATATTTTGAAAACATTTTTTGGAGGGCATTTATAATCGATGGTGAAGCCACATCTATTTTTTTTGTCTGTCTGTCTGTATCTTGGCTGCCCATCACGCCGAAACTACTGAATGCTACTGCCTCCATTCGTCGTTTCATCTATTCATCCATTATCTTTTTCCCTCTTTCTTCTCTCTTCCTTTAGACTGAGATAAGGCGTAAAACTAATAAACCCGTGCGATGCCGGGGCGGGTTAGCTAGTTAAGGATAAATTTGAAACAAGGACAGAAAAATTGTCGTTGCTTATCTAGGTCGGTACTTACCTACATTATAATATGGAGGAATTACGCTCTTACATTACTTCCATTTATTATACCAACCTATTAAATATTTAATTATCATTAACAGGGAATTTCCGGTTAAAATGACCATTTACCAATTAAACATCAACGAACGCTAATTTATCAAAGATAATTAGTAGTAGATTACTGTTAGCAGTGTAACAAAAGCATTAGGAATTTTATTGTTTTGGCTACACACGTGGTGTGATCACTAATAGTGATCATGATCACCCTCCAAATGAGACGCGTGATGTTTTCTAATAGGGGTGGTGATATTTATGTGATGGCTGATAAATATTGGTAGCCATCAATTTTTACCTTTATGGTGAGAAAAGTAAAAACCGTTGTGGGATTGGGAGATGGAATGTCTAATTTATTATGGATAGTAAGTTCCAATCACAGAGCATAATTATTTATTATGCTATGTAATACCTACTTACCTACCTACCTACCTTACCTTACCTACTTAGTCATATATAGTATAAAAATTGTTTTTTTTAATTAGGTAAGCAAACTATTTTTCTTAAGGGCTTATGCTAGGCCGAGCCAAAGCTACAGAATAGATATATAGTACTAGGCCAAAGCGGGGATGAGTTTGATAATTTATTATTACACTGATATAATGGGTATTTTAAAAATCCACTATACATAATCCCTCCATTATATTTAGTTGAACTAGTACATCGGCCAAGTGCGAGACGGACTCGCGCACGAAGGGTTCCGTACCATTATCTATAAAAACAAGCAAAAAAAACACGTTTATTGTATGGGAGCCCCCTTAAATATTTCTTTTATTCTATTTTTTAGTATTTGTTGTTATAGCGGCAACAGAAATACATCATCTGTGAAAATTTGAACTGTGTAACATCATGGTTCATGAGATACAGCTTGGTGACAGACGGATAGACAGACAGACAAGCGGACAGCGGAGCCTTAGTAATAGGGTCCGTTTTACCCTTCGGGTACGGAACGCTGAAAATTAGATGTGCGCGGGCAGAGGTAAGCAGTGAGCAGAAGTAAGCATTGAGCGCAGCGTGCGGGCGGCTTCCAGCGCACTTCACAGCCGCCATATAGTTTGAATCACACTCTAAGTACCTCACCGTATTCGCCAGTGAATTAATCTTAAAATAATCAGTTTCCGGTCGTTTTCCAATTAAAGAAGCAAAGTTTGAACGCAATGGGACGGTGAAGTTCACGCTATGCCACACATTAACGCTTGCAAAAGAACACCATCTTGCTGTCA
Organism: Ennomos quercinarius; assembly: GCA_910589525.2. NCBI lineage: Eukaryota > Metazoa > Arthropoda > Insecta > Lepidoptera > Geometridae > Ennomos > Ennomos quercinarius. Next base: position 18,081,356 of record OU342492.1, on the reverse strand, counting down.
AAAATGCTAATGTTCATCGAAATAATTTTTAAACAAAACAAAACCATTTCATCGGGACTGCTAGCAAAAAACTGCCCCAAGTTCCACTCCCTTCGGCTAGACACAAAGTCGGCATTGCAAACTGGTGACCTAAAAAAAGCACGAGCAAAAAGAGCCAAAGCCATATGTGTCACGAATCGGACTTAAAATAGATTTAGCAGCCCCCATATGGATGTCTGACCACCATGAGCTATGGTCCCGTGAACCATCTGAGTAAACAAGGTTAAGTATTCTTATGGTGCTCTAAACTACTCTAAAGAAATGGTCGGGCGTCAGGCTTAGGGAGGGTTTTTTGAACCTTAGTTAAGGTCGTAACCAAGGTTATAATCTCCAACAAAATTTAACCATTGGTTACCACCTTACCTACGGGTTTTGACCAACCCTCCCTTAGTCGTAAAAATCAGGCATGAAAATGCATTTTTTATTAATTATTCACATGCATGGACAAGCTACTTTCTTGTATATGAAATTTTAAGTTAGCGTTAATACTTGCACACAGCATACCGCACGCACCCTTTTAAGCTTACCAGTGAATGAAAACAATACAAAATTACCGATTAATCTATGAATTAATTCAAAAAAGCCAAACATCCTCATTCCCCTGTCACGTAGGCGCGTGCGCACGTCCACAGACTATCAAAAATAAAATGGCGCCAATGAGGTCATATTGTACTTTTAATAAATGGTTCTTAGGAACAGCGTGCGATGCGCACACGACTTTTCCGATTGTGTAATCGATTATTGTAAGATAATTGACGCTTAGGCTATCACGAGCTATGAATGAAAGGTTCATTGCTATACTAGCTGGTCGTTTGTGAGCATTTATTAAATAGCTAAGTGTATGAGTGCCTTATGAACGGGTTGTTCCCTTTCTCCCCACCAGCTTTGTCCCACCAGTGGGGAGAAAGGGAAGAATGACAAGTAAACGCCCTTTGTCATGTAGGAGAGAGCGATGGTGGCCGAGCGGTAGCATGTATTGTGCGCTTCGCAATCTTACGGCACCGAACTCGATCCTCGGCCCTGCACCAATGACATATGTGTAGTATTTATTACACATATGCCAATGACTTATCTAGTAAGTTATGTGCAGTTTTCAATGCTATCGCTCCATGCCTCGGAGAGCACGTTAAGCCGTCGGTCCTGGTTGTCATAAGAACGGTTGGCAATCGTTACGGGTAGTCAGAAGCCTGATTGCATCTGACGCCTGATCTAACCATCCCTGTTACTGGTCCCTTATGGGTTGCGAGGTCCGATTGCAGTCGCTCGTGTAATTCTGGTAGCTTGCCACTATAAGTTAGATTGGGAGCCGATCCCAATAACAAATGGGAAAAGGCAAAGAGGATGATGATGCTCTTTCTCATGTAGGCTGTAGCTTACCTGGGTACTTTGTTTTTTACTCAAATAAGTTAGGTAGACAATGTGGTTCCCACTGCAGATTTGACCCTGTGCTGATGTGTGTGAGGTGAATAGATGTTATTTGAGAAAATAGTGAAGGCGCACTGGCTCTACAAAATGCGTAGCGAGAAAATTCTGGAGGGTAATAGCCAGATGGACACGTAGTGAAACGGTTACCTACCCATTAGATATAGGTATATTTATTTTCATCCAATTCTCCCATTTTGGGGCTACTATTTAAAAAATGCAATTTTTACCCCTGTTCCATAAAAGGAAAACACTTCATTACACGTTAGAATGTCCATTGGTTTAGGCTGGTTGTTGTCTGTCAGACAGTCGCTCACTCAGAGAAATTTTTATTCATACGATTGATTTTTTCATAAAGGTAATACCGACTTCAATCACTTAATTATATACTTAGAAATATTTAGATGATTGGAGTAATTTTTTCCACTTATTTTGTTTTAAAAAGCTATGGAGAATTTGAGAGAGCTATGCTCGGTGGTTTCCCTGCGAGATAAGATTCGGAACGAGGAGATCCGCAGGAGAACTACAGTGACCCATATAGCTCTTAGAATTAGCAAATTTAAATGGCAATGGGCAGGCCACATCGCTCGTGGAACTGACAACTGTTAAGGAAGAAAGGTTCTCAAATGGCGACCATGAACCGGAAGACGCAGCGTGGGCCGGCGCCCCACTAAGTAGACCAACGATCTGGTGAAAGCTGCGGGGAGCCGATGGATACAGGATGTCAGCAGCCGCTCAAAGTGGCGCTCTCTGGGGGAGGCCTATGTTCAGCAGTAGATGTCTTCAGGCTGTTGATGATGATGATGATGATGACAACCAAATTGACAACCTTCTCTTTGAAGTCGGATGAAATACCCGCTATAAGTAGACTATAGACGTCTGTCTAAGTTTTTCAATTGTTTATGTTTTTGTGGTAAGCCAGTATTTATAGTTTTGCTATGTCGTAATCCCTATCAAAAGGGGCCGCATTCAACATGACCCAATTCAGAAAACTCCATATTGAGCACTTGCTTTGAAGTCCATTGTTTATGAATGTTTGCTCCTACAGAGATCGTTTTTAGCAGATGGCTTCAAACAGCTAAACGACCTACTTATTGGTTAATGGCAGAGGAGTCAGTGTACCTACCTACATAGGTACGCACTCCTACCTAATTTATCGTAGATTGTGGTAAGAGTGTCATTTTAATGAATTTTTTGGGGCTTAGTCTATAGGTACCATACTCTATAGTATTAGACCTGATCTCATGCTCGTAAGTACGCGCTAAGTCTGAATAAGTAAAATTGTAGGTACAACCCTGTAGGTACATCATCATCATCATCAACAGTCTGAAGACGTCCACTGCTGAACATAGGCCTCCAGAGAGCGCCATCTTGAGCGGCTGCTCGCCTCCTGCATTCATATTTTCAATTTAATCATATTCCTATTTCATGTTACTTTCCCATAGATAATTTGGCTTCGGTAAGAAACACTTAAAATTAATCACGATAGTCGACAGCTAAGCAAAATAAAATTGATCATTAGTTTTGTAAATAGACACTTTGAATTATTAAGCAATATAAGGTTGTACGTTCTATATTATGCTCTTTTGAGAAAAAGAAAAAACGAAAAGGTAATTCCATAATTCAAAATTCGAAACAAAGAAAGGGCAATGGAACTTTTAAATCACAGAATAGTGAGGCGACATCGCCATCGAGCGACAAAAAAATAAAGCCAATGACACATTTATTAGAGCTGTCACTCGCTGGTACTTATGTCTGACAGCTCATAAGTTTTAACCTTTAATTTGTGATAAGCCAAATGTGTGTTTATGGATGGAGCTACTGGATTTTAACTTTCACATTTTACCTTTAATAATTATCAGAATCTACACTATACGTAGGTATACATAAAGTGTTACTGTAGATAGATGAATTAGTAGAACTTATAGTATTCTATTTGTAGGCAGTATTGCCTACATAATGCAAGAGTAAGCATATAATAATTACCTTTTTTGGAGGACCATAGTGAATAGTTGAAGTACTAATTAAGATCAAGCCCTAGGTTAAGTAGTTCTAAACATCTCTTCGTCGATTGCCTCTTTGATATTTTTGAGATTTATTCATTATACCTGCGTTGTGTTAATGATTAACGAAAACTCAAATGTAATATTACTATGATAATCATCATCATCATCATCAACAGCCTGAAAACGTCCACTGCTGAACATAGGCCTCCCCCAGAGAGCGCCATATTGAGCAGCTGTTCGCTTGCTGCATCCATTGGCTCCCCGCGATTTTCACCAGACTGTCGGTCCACTAAGATAATAAAAAATAGATTTTCTATTTTGATTATCATTCATCACTCCTACGTAAATGACGGTATAAGATATATAAAATAAACTTTCTAAATAGCTCATTCTCTATTTGATTAACAGATCAAGGGCGTGATATTCCAAATTACAAAACTATATACCCATAAATATTTCTCACAAAGATGTCCCCACTATCTCATCATTAAACAACATCCCTACAACAAATAAAATTACCACCGCAAAGCTACTTAAGTAACCACTTTTATTTTTAGAACCTTTATTATGCGCCTGTTAAACGGACTAATTAGGTATGCTCGCTGACAAGGTTTAGGGGCATTAGTTGGTTCGAGTAATTCGGCCAACGTGACGTCCGAGACATAATCATAATCGAAGTAGTGTTATGGTAATGCTCAACGCGCCCTTCACTAAACAAGACGTTGACAAGTCATGGCGCCATTACTTTATTTTTATTCGACTGTCGTTGACAATGGTGATCCAATTTAGATTTAGATCGAACCAATTTAATTTCGAACGTAATTCTTTATTTTTAACGATAAAACATTTTTTTTTCGAAGTTTACTATCTTATTGTATTTGAAGTTGATTGAGTTGAGAGGCAATCTAACCTAAGAGCTTCACAACAAGCGCAGAGAAACAAGTTTCAATAAATGTTTATAATTAAACACGAAACCGGAAATATCTGGAATTGCAAACTACGGTTATATTTCGGGAACATTATTGAGCTCAAATTGACTATAGGTATATCGAAGTTTTGAAGTGTTTGTACAGTAAGGCCACTATGTCAGTCCGACTACAGGACCAGAGTACGGAACAAATTCCATTGCAAAGAGGCGTGAGACAGGGAGACGTTATTTCTCCGAAACTGTTCACAAACGCATTGGAGGATGTTTTCAAGCTCTTGGAGTGGAAAAGATCTGGCATCAACATAAATGGCGAGTACATCACTAACCTTCGTTCTGCCGATGATATAGTCATAATGGCGGAATCGCTCGAGGACCTTAGCACCATGCTCAACGACCTCAGTAGAGTCTCCCAGCAGGTTGGTCTTAAGATGAATATGGACAAGACAAAGATCATGTCTAATGCTCATGTTCCACCTATACCGGTAATTGTTGGGAACGATACTCTCGAAGTTGTCGACAAGTATGTCTACCTAGGACAGATTGTCCAATTAGGTAGGTCCAACTTCGACAAAGAGGTGGCGCGAAGAATCCAACTCGGCTGGGCAGCGTTCGGGAAGCTTCGTCCTATCTTTTCGTCCAAAATACCGCAGAGCCTGAAAACGAAAGTTTTCAATCAGTGTGTGTTGCCAGTGATGACTTATGGAACTGAGACATGGTCTCTTACTGTTGGCCTCATTAGTAAGCTCAAAGTCGCGCAGCGAGCTATGGAGCGAGCTATGCTCGGTGTTTCCCTGCGAGATAAGCTCCGGAACGAGGAGATCCGCAGGAGAACTAAAGTGACCGATATAGCTCTTAGAGTTAGTAAGTTGAAGTGGCAATGGGCAGGCCACATCGCTCGTAGAACTGACAACCGATGGGGAAGAAAGGTTCTCGAGTGGCGACCACGAACCGGAAGACGCAGCGTAGGCCGGCCCCCCACTCGGTGGACCGACGACCTGGTGAAAGCCGCGGGGAGCCGATGGATGCAGGAGGCGAGCAGCCGCTCAAGGTGGCGTGCTCTGGGGGAGGCCTATGTTCAGCAGTGGACGTCTTCAGGCTGTTGATGATGATGATGATGATTAAGCTCAGTGCAGCTTAGCCTTGTACCTAAGGCTTATATACAACATCTCTGCCTGTACCACACTAATATTATAAAGGCGAAAGTTTGTATGTGTATATGTAAGCGTGAAGAAGTAACAAACATACATTTGTTACTTCTTCACGCTCAAACGGCTGGATGGATTTGGATGAAATTTAAAATATAGATAGCTTATATACTGGTTTAACTCATAGGCTACTTTTTATCCGCGAGTTAAACCACGGGGCGCAGCTAGTAAAATATATACTTTGCGAGGAATCCTTAGATAAAATCAAACATGTTTAATCCCTATGTAATAATTATCAATACGAATTATTGGTATTTGGTGGACTGAAGGGCCGCCCCGTCGTCTGTAGACTTGCGACGACCATACGACTTTGCTATCGTTGTTGCTTTTGCATCCGTCGCGCGTCGTGTCGCTACGTGCCGGGCTGCACAGTCTGTAGGCTGTGGATCTCGGGGAAAATTGCCTGACTCTATACTTTGGAGGACGGACTATGCGTAGTAATTAAAAACCTGCAGGATCACTGATACAGCATTTATTTCTTGAGGAGATTTCAATTGTGGTACACTTTATATTTATATACGTAACCATTTATCTCCTATTAACAATGTCAAATTCAACAACCACTTCAATTTTTTTACACGTTCTGAATTTCAAAGAAATGGAATAAGAACTTCGTGCGACGCCACAGGTACACAATTGTAAATAAAAGCTCTATATGCATAAATGTGTAATAAACAACGTCCGGTTTAACCATCACTTTTATCCGGTGGTACGAGATAAATCACTAATTTAACAAACATCGGCTGATGGACAGTTCTGTTAAAGATAGACCAATGGAAGAGGCAGTTTAGACTAGAACTGGTATCCCTTTGCAATAAGCTGGAAACGATTTTACTAAAATAATTAAATGAAACAGGTTTTTATTTATATTTGTCAGTAGAAAGTTACATTCAAGTTAGGTCAGTTTGGGAGTTTTCATCGTCAAAAGGCACCGCGCACCGCGCAATCTTGCTCCACTTCCCAAGCTGCGTGCATAAGTTCAACAGATGTGGACAATGCAATCCGCTAAAATGTCAGCTGTTCCTCCGCCTTTGTATCGATTTATAACAGACTTTAATCGATTTTATTTTGTTGTTGTAATAATTTGACGTGACTTTGGAAGTTGATTAAATATTACATAGGTTTTAACAAGGCTGTGCCTCAATGCACTTACATTGTTTCTAAATATCTAAATTCCGCAAACTGTATTATGAAAAGTACCTACCCCTACCTATTCAGCGTAAAAGCATGCGCGTAATATTACATTTAGGTACTTAGTTATGGCATTGGCAAAATTATTTAAATCATTAAAATTCTTTAGGTACTTATTTATGTCATTTTTAATGCTAAAAATTACATAAACTATGTTCCAGAAACCCAAGAAAGAAATTGTTTTTTGATAGTGATAACATTCATAACAAAAGCACAGTTTATAAACTCGGTATTTTTTTAATTCATTTTCATCTACACTGATGGTTGTAAATTGTTGCGATGGTTGTAAACATAAACAAAACATAAACATAATTTATTTCACAAAAATACAATAATTACATGTACACAAGTTACTGAGACATAGCTATAGCTTGTATTATCGCACCATTTTATGTACGTCGTGCTTAATCTACCTACACTAAGAATAATCTTGTGTCGTAGGTTTCAGCAAACCCTTCATGTCGTATACTTAGCCGTAGCTGAAAAAAAATGACAACTACTGATAAAAAATCATTAATGAAACATTATTTTGCATTTATTTTGATGCAACAAGTCTAAGATTTTAAAAAGCTTTATAAAATTAGAATAGTGCAATTTGTGATGTGAAAATGGCCCAACTTCACAATAGTAGCGCACCACTGCCCGCTACATTAACTGCATGGAATTTGCAACTTTTTCCGTGAACCATGCAACGTTTTTCTTGACAAAACATGAAATCAGCCGTAATGGATGAGCTCGAACAATGGCTCCCATGGCGATAACTCACTACAATTAAACGTAGTTAGCGCTGATGCAAAAATAGGAGAACAGTTAGGTAACGTTACATCACGTGCAATGCCCTCGACGTTAGACGTTGATAGGCTATAATAATCGTTTTTATTTGGCATTGAAGATTGAAGAGGTCATTGCAAAAAGATACCACTAAAAAATTTAAGTAGGTACTTGAGAAGGTAGGTACCAACTTATGAATTGGAAATAAGCAGCGATCAGTAAATTATAAATCCCAATTTTTTTTTTTAAATCTAACGAATCGATTTGTTATTTATAATAACTCCAAAAGATGGGATTACTTACTAAATCAATAAGCTTTTTATTACTTTGAAAAATAGCTGAAGTAAGGCACACTCACCAAATTAACTCTATGTACTTAATAAGAAATGCGTGAATAACTTACAAGAAAATATGTTGCGTAAAGTTAAGTAGGTACCTATTTGGGTTAATATTTATTAGAAATTTCGACCTATAATTTTATGCAAAAGGTTACGTTACGCACAAACTTTTTGTCCAACCAACGGCCTTTGCCTATGACTCACATAACCACTATCAAGTTTGAATCCATTGATTGTAAACAAGGTGATACCAGTTTTTAATCAGGCGGTTAGCATACAGAAATAAGCCGTTAACATTCAAAATTAGACGTTATTAGATTTAAGTCATACAAATTAAAGCGAGTTTAGTGAAAAAGCTCAAAGAAAGTTATTGGACTTTTCACTAACCTACTCTTCTTACGCTTAACTCTTCTTTAGAATATGGACTCTATACTGATGCAACCTCAGAATTTTGACTCTACAAGTCTACACCGACTTTACCTGGACTCTACACCGACATTTTCTCAGAATATGGACTCTACACCGACTTTACCTCAGAATATGGACTCCACCTACACCAACTTTTCCTCAGGATATGGACTCCACCGACCGACTTTACCCCAGAAAATCGAGTCTACCTACACCGACTTTACCTCAGAATATGGACTCTACCTACATCGAATTTACCTCGGGATATGGACTCCACCGACCGACTTCACCTCATAATATGGACTCTATACCGACTCTACTTCAGAATAACTGGAACGTGGCCAAATTTTTATCAACGACTCTTCTAACCACGTCCTGTACGTTTGTTTGTTTGTTTGTATGGCTTTCACAACAAACTTGTGAACTAACTTGTGTGAAATTTTGAGCACAGATTGCTGATATTAACAAGAACAATATAGCCTACTTTTCTCCTGGAAAATTAAGAGTACAAGTAAAGTGCGAGTGAAACCGCGGGGTGCCTCTATAGTTGTCAATGCAATCAAAATCGAATCTCTCAGACTAATAAAAAACCCATATCTGACCTTTTGTCAACATCCCATCGCTTCATAGAGAATATTTTATCTGTAATCTCTGGCCCAATTAAGATCTATTTGTGTAGCCGGGGGTGGTCTGTAGGTAAGTAGAAAATATTTCCTTTTGTGGCGACTGCTGGTGACCTCCGTCAATTAGAAATGTCAGTTACTGTGTTATGTCACATGTCAGTTACGGTAGTCGCGGCAAGGTTTGGGGTATTGCCACTCATGGGTATTTTTATTGATTTATTGTATAAAAAACCTCATAAATGGGAGTTTCTTTTCGACGTCAGGGCATATGAAAGCTCACATTATAGGTACACCCAGCCCACCTATAAAAGGTGAAGCAGTACTTTTTACTGTTATTTATTGTGTCATAATAAGTCAGAGATGATAATAAATTTAATTAATTAGTAATTTAGTAACATTCAATCATATCATAAATTGAGGCCTATAAAATCAAAGGCAGCTAAATCCAAGTCTGTCAAATAATCAGTAAGCTAGATAACTTTGTTCAGGTAGCTACAATATTCTATATTTTGACAGATTTGTAAAGAATGTGAATATTAGAAATAATCTGACTTTTAATTAATAAAGCTTCCTGTATATTTGAGTACAAAGTATAGTTAACACATTTTACGATATTATGGCGTTTAGCTGCCTTTGATTTTATAGGCCTCAATTATACATTTAAATTACTAGGCACTATTATTTTGAATAAAAGTACAGTCGGTAATGTAAATAAAATCATAATCAAAATAAGATAATCATTTATTTGTTTGTATGTATAGTGTAGGTAGGTAGTACCTCACACATACATGGCTACATGGTGTGTGAAAAGTTATCCAAACAGTTAGATTTTTTTCTTCCTATGACAGGCCCGCATTACAGAATGATGCTCAGTGTAAACACTACTGTGTTCCGGTTTGAAGGGCATTGTAGCTAGTGAAATTACTGGGCAAATGAGACTTAAGAACGGATCTCACAGTCTAGAAATCTTTTTTAGACTGTGTGATGCTTCAGGATGACGTGAGCAGTGCGCAGTGTCACGCGAAACTTTAATTTAGAGTTCCGAGTGACACTGCATTCTATTGCGGGCGGCCGTGACGCTTAACACCAGGCTAACGACTAGCTCGTAATTCGTTTACACAAAAAAAACAGTAACAAAAAAATTATACTTACGAGTAAGTACGTTAAAATTCAACGACATTAACGCAACTAGCGCACGCGCAGTACATTTTCTCACCTGCCTAGCATTCGTCATACCTTCATACAAGTTGCATGAGACTCAAACTCATATGGTGGGGCCCATTCCATGGTATACCGACGTGTAGCCTCCTATTGTCCAACAAGATGTATTCCTCATTTGGTAACAATGTAGGCAGTAGCAATACTTTGTCGTTATCATTAGGTATACGAAAGGCTTGTGAAGTAGGTAGGTACTAGGTATCTAAAGAAAGCTTAATTTTCACCTGACACCGTCTGTGTGGTGGTTGAGCAGGTTAGCTCTTAACCCGGAGGCGACGGGTTCGATTCCCGTGACGTGACAAATAGGTATATGCACATAGGGGAATAAGCGCAAATACTGGTTCTGTATCTAGGCGTTGTAGGATCATGGTCCTCGTAACTAGGAGGACCATGATCCCACAACTCCTGGTACAGGGAATCCCAGTTAGGATCCAAGGTTTATGTACCTATGAGTTCGTTCGCCATTTTTTTATGTAAATGTATGACGTGACGAGCTAGTCGTTCGCCTGATGTTAAGTTTCACGCCTGCCCATAACCGATTGCAGTATCTCTAAATTAATGTTGTTTTGCATGACACTGCACTGTGCACGTCATCTGGAGAATGACGTGCGCAGTGCAGATCATAAAGCCTCATTTGCCCAGTAATTTCCCTACTCGTGTTATTAATTTATTTAATTATTTTATTGAAGTTCAATCTCTGAAGCTTAATCAAGTGTTCAACGTAACATAGTATGCAACGTAACTTAGGTATTATTTTAGTTCCGCACATGCAAACTGCGGACTCTCTGCTGAGCAATTTTCTAGATATAATATAGGTATAGGTATCTATCTACTAATAGAAGAATCAGCTGAATAAAACCTAAAGTCGAAAGTATTGGATATTTGTATATTTTTTATGTAAACGAATGACGTAACGAGTTGTAGTCTCTCGCCTGGTGTTCTATTTGTATATCTACTACGGTTTTATACATATTTTGCCTTTTGCCTAGAGTCACATGACATCCACCATTACCAATAGAACTCAGTGTAACATTATTCCATCTGTTGATTTGTTACAGGCGTAACAAGCTGGGCTGGCTTGGGTAGTTGCTCGCGCGGGAAATGCTAAGCACAATACACCCCAACTGGAAGGTCGGCGTCAGCACTTCAGCAGGCCTTATCGCCACCATATCAAATTAGAATCAAGTAACAAAATAACAATTTGTTTCCTATGTGATCTGGAACATCAATACATCTAGTAAACACGTTTAAACATGTTGATAGGATACCGGATCGGAAAGATTCGTTATATTTTTTTCTTCACAACCGTCCGGCGACTAATCTGCTTTATACATATTTGTCTCGCTTTTTTATAGAGTTACGTTTTATTGGGATCGTCGGATTTTTATATTATATCTATTATATTATAGCAATAGTGTGTCTTTTCAATAGATATATGATCAGGAAGTCACTTATGTTACCTACATGCTCGGTGTTTCTCTGCAAGATAAGATCCGAAATGAGGAGATCCGCAGAACTAAAGTGGCCGATATAGGTAACTCTTAGAATTAGCAAGTTGAAATGGCAATGGGCAGGCCACAGCGCTCGTAGAACTGACAACCGATGGGAAGAAAAGTTTTCGAGTGGCGACCACGAACTGGAAGACGCAGCGTAAGCCGGCCCCCCACTCGGTGGACCGAAGATCTGGTAAAAACGGCGGGGAGGCCTGTGTTCAGCAGTGGACGTCTTCAGGCTGTTGATGATGATGATGACAAGTTCTTATAAGCCCAATACGTTCCCACTGAGACTCGGGCCTTCTCTCACAGGGAGAGAATGCCTTCACTCTAAGACATACCGACCTAATCCACCACGCTGGGCGAGTGCGGACTGGTGGATGACAGTTTTTGAATTTCGTGATTCTTGAACATCCTGTTTCCTCACGATGTTTTCCAAGGCAAGCTCTGCTCGAACTTGAAAAGACATTAGTGGAGGGCCGAGCAGGATTTAAACAGGGTGCGTTATGCTTTACTGATGGGCTTAGAACCGTTCTAAGATAGAAAAACTTTCAATTTTTTCATGCATTACAAAAGAATGCAAGATACCTATTTTTAAATTTACCCATTGATTCAAGGAGAAATTTCCGCCTTGTTGTAAAGGTCACCGGACCGGTTGAACTACAACTACAAGAGTTAATGTCCGTCCGTTTGTCCGTTAGCAAGAACCTGTCGGAATCAGCTGGTCGCCGCCACTCCCATGCAACCGGGGACGCTCACAAGTTGTGGGCACAAGCCTGTGGCCTCTGGTGTCCGGTGTTGAATGAGACTAGGTAATGGTCGTTGAATATGTTAATTTTGTCGGCGTTTTTTGATAGTCTTGGAACGTTTAAATTTCAAACATCTTCGGTTACAAATTGTAGTCATTTTCAGGGTAATATTTGGCTTTTGCTGATTTCTTTTACTTTCTCTTTGCTGATTGTCAGTGTTCTTATCAAGCAAATAAGAAAATGATATGTTCCGTGAACATTATCTATTTAGAACGATAGTCAATGCACAATTAGAAAATCTGACGAAGATCAGTAACAGTGAGTGCGTACAAAAAAATTATGTCTAAAAGAAAAAATTATGACTGCTCTTCTTTCCTCTAATCACTTATCTAAATGATCTCATTTAGACAAGGGTTAACCCTGGTGCCAGAATCTTCCAACGGAAATTTAAGGATCTGGGGGTGCCACGGGTCCGAATCCAAGTTCCCGTGGCACCTCCATGGGTGCCTTGGTTCCGCAGTGAAATTAACATGCCTTCCAAAGGCTTCAAATGTAGCATCATCAGCTTGAAGACGTCCTCTGCTGAACATAGGCCTCACCTATAGAGCTCCAATTTAAGCGGCAGCTCGCCTCCATCCAACGGGTTCCCACGACTACGGCAGGTTATCGGTCCACCTGATATCTTTACCAGCGGGGTAGCGCTTTGTTGTAAATTTATACCACTTTTTGATCGCGCTCCCCCATGCAAGCAATGTTTGCAGCGATACGTTGCTTAACTTTTCCGTTTGGTTGTAACAGTAACGCTGTTAATATCAATAACCAAAGGTGACTGCTATAAATAAAGAACTTTCAAACAAACAAATTATACAATAAAGAAGTGCACTCTATTCATTTCCCAGTAACACGCCGTTCACGACATCGGTGATCCTTTTGCACCATTAATGGACAGTATTTTTAACGCGGTACCTTTATGCGTCATTGCATCGGTGACATACAGACATGCAAACAAATATTGTATTGCTCTTCCATCGTAAAAAATACGTTTTATTAGTGACGATAAATATTTGATGTACTAATCATATTATGTTAAGGAAATGAGAAAATAGTTGACAAATAGATAAGTACTGATGGTTGTAAACGTTAAGATTATCTAGTTATAATCTAGTTGCTTTCAATAGAGTTGCTATCGTTTGCATGATTAAAGTCTGAATACTAGGCGATGCTAAAGTCTTTAGATGAAGTTTTTTACTAGGTGGTAGAACTTTTATGCAAAGTTCGTCTAGCACCGCTTTGCCAGTTATTCTGCCGCAAAGCAGTAGTGTGCAAGCACTACTGTGTTCCGGTTTAAAGGGCATCCGGGCTAGTGAAATTACTGGGCAAATGAGACTTTATGATCTGATCACACTGTCTAGTAATCTTACTGTCTAAAGTCTCAGAATGACATGGGCACTTGCGCAGTACAGTATCACGCAAAACTATATATTTTTTAAAGTTCTGAGTGATACTGCAATCTGTTATTGGCATTGGCAGCCGTGACGCTTAACATCAGGCGAACGACTAGCTCGTCACGTACTTCATTTACATAAAAAGTAAATGAACTTTAGCCTCACAAGCAAGCTACGAATATTAATAGGTACAGCTTTGCTATGATTGGTTGGCATCACAATGTTATTTTGTTTGTATACCGTGGTCTAGTATAATTCGCTAAAAACTTAAATAGAAGCATTTTCATCATTCGGTTATTCCTTGATATATTAGTATAATATATTGTTTAATTACTCACCATCATCATCATCATTATCTTTATCACCAGTGAATTGTCTAATTCAATAGAATAAGCGATGACTTTCTTTATCTTCATCGATAAAGCTACCACTTTAGGTGGTCGCGGTGTCGCCCTCAAAGTGCAAAGTGACTCAAATCCACACGTGTGGTCATTCGGTCACTCCTGAGAACCTAAATATCTGCTTAAAGAAATTTTATCATTTGTCCCGACAATTCCCTTATTTATGTGTTGTCAGCATCCAATTGATTCTTGTGTCGCATTCCCGACGCCGCGCTGAGCCTAAATCTCGTATTCTTACATGACAGCATTTCGATCTTATTCCTTCAACTTTAAGGTTCAATTGAAACGCATTGTTTAATTTGTAAGCAATCAACGTTGGTGGTTCTATTAACCTGTATATCACTGGTTGACACCTTGTTACGACATGAATTTTTCTTATAACAGTTTTTGTACCATATTTGCTTAAAATTAAGGCTCAAATTACAATAATCATTTCTGAATTTTGAAGACAATTCAATGAAGGCATTTTAGACTTTGACAGGTAACATTTTAAGTTTAAAATGAATTTTCTAAATTGGATAATTTGCTTGACTCTATTTGTTGTATCTTCTAGCCGCCTCTATCAGCGGGTGAGCTGAGCGGTCCGATTGAGCTATTTCCACTGAATCCGATAGTTTAGTAAAATTTACGCTTGTTTGTTTGTCTGTATATGCCGAAACGAATGCGAGGTCCTAAAACTTCTGAGTATTTGAATTGGAGGCGTGGAGAAATAATTCAAAGCAAAATATATGGTGTGTGAAATTGTGAATCTTTGATAAAAGCTTTGCTTTAATACTATCAGTAACTTTTACTTTTACTGTTTTACTAGGTGGTAGGACTTTTCTGCAAAGTTTGTCTAGACTGCGTCATCGCTTACCATCAGCAGGGTTACTCTTGACACTCGATTTCAATCGTAATTTGGGATTTGGAACGAAATCGTAGCATTTGGTACTCTTGAATCCGATACTAGCGCACGATTGGAATCTTTGTCCGTGGAATTTTACGGAACTAAATGGAATCGACTCATTTCTACACCATACGCTTTTTCGGTACTCTTGACGCGATTTGACATTGGCAAATTGAGTTTGAAGTAGAGTTTGCGATAGAATTTTCAGACCTTTCAAAAGTTAACTTTTTTGCGTTCGAGTGTGTTGTGTTAAGTGGTTTCGGAAGCAATTCGGAAGTAAAATGGCACGTTTAGCTCTTATTTTTGATATTTTGGACAATGCACATAGAGAAGATCTAAGGCAACGTCGAAACCTAAGAAGAATGGCGCGATACACTGAGAAAGCTTTTGCCATGAACGACAACGAGTTTAAGAAATGTTACAGAGTGACGAAAGACCTTTTTGAGGTCATATGTGGCGATTTAGAGCCTCTGATGGCAAAGCCTACTCGTCGTAGTGACATGTCCTCGAGATACGAGGTTTGTAAATATAGGTGGTAGTTCTTTCATGCGTGGTGTTTTTACGAGAAGTCTCTCTCCTCCAACTTTTTGAACTTGTAGGCCTGTTTTAATAGTTGCCTTATAGCATCACAGAATTGGTAATTTCTGTCGTCCCATTTCTTTTTTGTCTCGTATTTGCCATGGGCGGACCGCAACAGACCTTTTGCTATCCCTGGATTGTCCCCAAGGAAATCCGCTAGAGCCTCCAGCTGCTGGTAGGTTGGCCTACTCATAATCTTTCCTGTTAGAACGAACGAATATCTCCAACCAAATACTTCAAATCTTGAAAACAAAACCGCTAAACAACAGCTGGAGCGGAGTTTTGGCGGGAACGCGGAAAAGTTCACGTCGGTGCATTGTATTATTTTACAAAACTTATGCTTTTTCCAGTGTTAATGTTTAAAATTGGTGGTGTTTTACGCATTAAGTGCTGAATTACGAGCATGAGTGTGGGCAAGTGATATAATGTAGTGAAACGTGGTTTTTCGTATTGCTTCCAAAATTCCATAGAAGCCTCTAGTAAAGTTGCCACCACTTTACTAGGGCATGCCTTAGACTGGATTATGACTTAGACTAGACTATGACTACTCTGACTGTGACTATGACTTGACTTTAAGTGAAAATTTCCATAATACGATGAAAAATTACAAAACTTGACACTGGCTAAATACACTATGTGTGGAGCCAAAATATAAAAAAAAAAACAGCTGGAGCACACAGAACATTGATACTAGTTTTTTTTTCTAGACAACCATGATGTCAATAATGACATTATTCATTCAGCCGTTCTTGATATTATTCGTCGGTAAATAACCGCTTTTATTTCTTTGAAAGTGACTAAATATCATCAAAAGTGAAGGTTTTATGGTAATATATTTTTTATCACTGTTATCAATAAGGTTTTTACATGTTTTCCACAAATTTTGGTATTAATATTTTCTATTATGTGTGCATGGCAACACTTACATAGTGTTGTACTTTTATGGGTCACAATATTAAGTCGATTGCATTTCCGATTTCAATTTCGATCTCGATTTTGTTGAAGGGTACCAAATTGTTTAACATTGGAATTGAGATTGGTTCGGATTAGAATTAGAGTGAAATTGGGATTGGATTCAAGAGTAACCCTGCAGGTGAGACAGTGGTCAAATGCTTTGCCTATAAACAATAAAAAAAAGGTAGGTACCACCGCTTTGCCAGTTATTCTGCCGCCAAGCAGTAGTGTGTAAGCACTATCGTGTTCTGGTTTGAAGGGCATTGTAGCTAGTGAAATTACTGGGCAAATGAGACTTAAGAACTGATCTCACAGTCTAGAAATCTTTTTTAGACTGTGTGGTGTCTCAGGATGACGTGAGCAGTGCGCAGTGTCACGCGAAACTTTAATTTAGAGTTCCGAGTGACACTGCAATCTATTATGGGCAGCCGACGACTAGTTCGTCACGTTATTCGTTTACATAAAAAAAAGTAAATAGAACAGATAAAATAATGTTGCGCAGAAAAGTAAGTTCACTAAATACAACATCCATAATATATGTTCATTTTAATGAACGACAAAATGTTTTGATCGCATTGATACTTAATAACATCTAATGATCTTTGCGGCAATTCAAATCAAATAAATCTGGATGGGAAAGAAGAATATAACTTAAAATATGTATTTAAATTTTACTGTTTCCCTGACTTCTTTCTCAACTTACAATGCATCATTTCAGTCAGTTCACACAGGTAGAGTTGTACTGTACCTTACCTTATGCTTGTATCCTTAGCCGTAATATTATTCCCATATTTGTAGTTCTTATTTTCCATAACCTTTTAAACCTATCCCAGGCGCACATTTCAAAGAAGCATTCCAATCGCTCGTCAAACAATCTTTTGTTGTGGTTTTCTCCGTTTTATTTACTACTCTCTGCGGTGGCGGTAGAAACGGTAGCAGATATTCAATAAAATAAAAGTATTTTCTGTTTTACGGCTTACCCTTGAAATTAAAAAAATTAATAGTTAACTCCTTACTTCACTTTGTTGGGATTGGTTTCCAATGATAATAAATTGTTAATATCGTTTTACGTTTTTTTTATGTAAATGAATAACGTGACGAGCTAGTCGTTCGCCTGATGTTAAGCGTCACGATTGCCCATGACAGATTGCAGTATCACTGGGAGTTCCCAAATTAATATAGTTTTGCGTGACACTGCACTGCGCACGTTATCCTGAGACTACACTAGGTTTTACTAGGTGGTAGGACTTTTCTGCAAAGTTCGTCTAGGTAGGTACCACCGCTTTGCCAGTTATTCTGCCGCCAAGCAGTAGTGTGCAAGCACTACTGTGTTCCGGTTTGAAGGGCATTGTAGCTAGTGAAATTACTGGGCAAATGAGACTTATGAACTGATCTCACAGCCTAGTAACCTTTTTTAGACTGTGGGATGTCTCAGGATGACGTGCGCAGTGCGCGGTGTCACGCGAAACTTTAATTTAGAATTCCGAGTGACACTGCAATCTGTTATGGGCGGCCGTGTCACTTAACACCAGGTGAACGACCAGCTCGTCACGTCATTCGATTACATATAAAAAAAAAAAAAATACACTGCTTAGTAATAAGATAACTAGGCTGAGTGATCAGATCATAAAGTCTCATTTGCCCAGAAATTTCACTAGCTACGATGCCCTTCAAACCGGAACACAGAAGTGCTTGCACACTACTGCTTTGCGACAGAATAACTGGCAAAGCGGTGGTACCTACCTAGACGAACTTTGCAGAAAGGTCCTACCACCTAGTAAATATATGTATATGCAACCACTTTTACAATCTACTCTAGTTACATCATAAATAAACTATAATTGACATTAGAATCTCCTTTTATATTAATAGGTGCTTAGCAGTCTCTTATAAAATACCATCTTAACTAAGACGTAACTATCTGTAGTTTTCAGTTTCACTCAAATTGACCACCCAGTACTTAAGCAAACATAAAAACATATACAACCATTTTTTCTAAATCCTTTCAACGTCACCTTCATCACTTTGGTCACACCTTTCATCTTCATTGTTCCACAACTTATCTCGACTTCTTGCTTCTACAGAACTCACGCAATTTTCGGGTTCTGCCATAAACACCGGTTACTCTTTGGTTTCGATTTTGTTCTGCCTCTTACCCACAATTAGGACTTTTGCATTGTTAACTGTTCTTTTTACCTGCATTTTTTAAACTATTTCTGTCCTTTTCAGTAGTCTTGTTAGTTATCTTTTATGTTTGCTAACGGTGTAGCTCTGTTTTGTAATATTTTGTTTTATTGTCAATACGAGCCGAGTCCTTTACTATAAGAATTACTTCACCGTGTCAATTTACTGTGACGATTGGTTTGCCGTGTTCGTTTACTGTGACGGTTACTTTACGGTTGTCATTTGTAGTGTCTTTTATTGTAGTTATGTCGTCAATGAATTTATTAGCAGCTTTCTTCATTAGGGTAACACTTTTGTCATCAATAGTGTACTATCGCAGCTATTGTGATATTATCTTTTGTATTATTATAGAACAAAGAATAGAATAAATTTTTTTTTGTTAACATTTAGAATTATCTTTTATTGATTCAACTGACTAAATCTATCTAACTACAGACGTTTTGACTGTAGTTGCAGAAGTAAAGAATGCCCGAAAGCTTTTAGCAGAGTAATTAGCCAATTTTGGTGGTGTAGTTTTATATGGCAATACTATTTAAAAATTTGTACTTTTTTTTTTCTTTATTTAGAATGAGCCTGCGTTTGACTACATCTCACCTGATGGTAAGCGACGATGCAGCCGATGGTGTAGCACGCAGGTTCATGAGGTACCTATTCACTCTTGTCTTAAAAAGACCCAGGTTATATTTGTTAGGAAACAAGAAGGCCGGGAGCAAATTTTATTCCCTAGCAGTCCGCATAATGAAGGACTCAGCGAAACGCTTGGTGCGGCAAGTTGGCAAGTCTACTACATAGGGATGAAACGACTCTCCGCGCCTCGTAGTCCTGTGGCGGAATGGGGATGGTGGGATTAACTCGTACAGCTTTTTTGCGCACTCCCCGTGGTACAATCGGTAGAAAATTGAAAGACATGCCACCCTCCGTCGGTGCTCTAGGCTCTGCAGTCTACCCACAACCAATGCCTCGTCGTTTATGAGTTTTCTGGCGCGACATTCTATGGAGTCCAGAGCCGCAAGCTGGTATTTTGCAGAACCTTATGAGCCACATGTCCTTATTTTTGATAATTTACAGGTTACGTCGAGCCTTTGGGTAGCGGTGGAGCTGGAGAGCTCCACCGCCACCCAAAGGCTCGACGTGCATTTTCGTCTTTTACTGTATCAAGTATGAATTACAATAAAATTAAGTAAGTACCTAACCTATGTTTTTTTTTGTATTCGAGTTCATCTAAAATTTTAAAGACTGTCAAAACATATTTAGAAATATTTTATTCAAAGTAGGTGTATGTTTCTAAATACGGCAAAACAACTTGAGGTTCGTGTTTTTCGAATGTAAAAAGTCAAAAGCAAATTGATACAGGTTCTGAAATATTAATCCTAATATAGATGACATGGCACCTTGGCAAGGCCGTACATTCGCCTTGCCAGAACAACCAATACAAAAAGACCCCATTTGAAAAGCACTAGGCTTAACAACAAAGATCAAACTTAACTGGTCAGTATCAACTAAACGACCATTAACATGAGACCTTTGTTTAGTTCGACTGATGATCTTGCCAGTCAATTTAGCATGAACACGAAGAAGCTCTGAGGTCTATACAAAATGGTGATATGGTAAAAAAAAAAGCTATCTCGTGCAACGGTCATCGACAATTCCGCAAAAACTTGAGTGGAATTGGATGTCTGCAACTGGTATGATCAGTAATATTATATCAGCTTAAATGAAATATGCTATAGTTACACAGTCTCTATGAGAATCAAACCTCAAATTACTGCCAATAATAGGGTTGTTAAAAATGTATACATAGGTATTATTATGTAATATAATAAGTTTAAGTTGGTATGAAAAGTAAATCCAAATTTTTTATTATTTGAAGAATTTTAAGAGTGTGACATCTGACAGGAATTCATTGTAAAACTATACCTAGCGCTCTAGCATTCTATTTTTGTGAAGCAGATATATTTTTACTTATTTCTAGGTGATAAATAAGATGGCCTTGATCTACTGCACCCGCTGATATTACATTTAGACAAGTTGACTAGATCTGCAATCTATGACCGGATCTAAGAGAGCTAGATTTTATGGCCAAGTCTACTAAGTGCCTACACATGTACCTAGGTGTAGCTACAAGAAACGTTCAAATATTATAGTACTTAATTATAATCACATCACACTATATATATATATATATATATATATATATTATATATAATATTATAAAGGCGAAAGTTTGTGCGTATGTGTGTATGTTTGTTACTCTTTCACGCTGTAACAGCTGGACGGATTTGGATGAAATTTAGTATGGAGGTAGCTTATACCCTGGATTAAAACATAGGCTACTTTTTATCTCAAAAACGGGTACGGTTCCTGTAGGAACGCGGGTGGAACCGCGAGGCGCTGCTAGTATCCTTATAAAAACAAGGGTCTACGCGACATAAATCACCTTATTACTTTTATATTGAGGAGCTCGTAGGATAATCTTCAAAAAGCATGGTTTGATCAAGCGACGTGCACTTCTCATTTATATTTTTTAATAAACAAATGACATAAACCAATTTATGAACAAGATGAGTTAGTTTCGATTGGTCACAGACTCTTTCTGTCATCCATAAAAAACTAGGCCCGCTCAGTCACATATTCCAAAAGTGTAATGTATTTAAAAAAATGCTGCCACAATTTTTCATAAGTACCAAAAATCAGGAAAAGTACAGTCAACAACACTACTATTCAAATAAGCTATTATAGTTTGTGTGATGTGTGTCCCGTAGTCTATCAAGGAAAGAAAGATAGCAGATCCTAAAGCTCTTTTGTTGAAGTCGCCTTAAAAACAGCTGGACATTTTTGTTAGAGGTCATACACATCATCTAAACGCTTTGCCGATCGCTTAATATTAAGAATGGCTAGACAGCGAACTTCGCGATAAGCAATACCTTGTTCCTATAACCGAAGCAAAATAAATAAGTTAATCCCAATTCATCTCTACCTACACCTACCAAATTAGGGTAAAAGTGCCAGACCGGACACCGGACAAGTCGCGACGCGTATCGCGGACCAGTTATGTACCTGGCAGCAGGCAGCTGGTGGCGACCTTGCGTCGACCTACACTAGAACAAGGCTGGGTTCATCGCACCACCGTGGGATTTCCGAGCTTGCTTAAACCAGCTACTCAGACTAGTAGAACAAGATAGATTCGCCGCTAGAACTAGAAAATGATGCCAAAAATATGAATATTGTGAAATCTTAAAATCATTAGGTACTCTTGACCTAGGCCTTTGCCCTGCAGTGGGACAAACCAGGCTAAAAATAATAATAATAATAGTAAACTCTTGACCTAATACGGGAGCCTATATCGTCTAATCGACATCGTTAGACTAGACGACAAAAAGAGCCTGTTACGTTTGCAGAATGTTGGTGTAGCGATTTCGTACCTATTCCTATTTTTGGCGTTACTTTCTAGTTCTGTGCGCTAAGTCTACTCTAATTGTTCTACTAGTCTACTGTAAAACGAAACCACTAAACTAACTGTAAACTAAGAATCGCAGTTGGTTTTTCGTGGTAGGTACTATCAAGATTTGCCTCGGCATCGGCGGATCTAATGTCACATCAGTGGATTAAGTAATTTCTATTCTTTTCACGAGGCAGTGACTTATAAAAAAAAGGTTGCATAAGTAGGTAAGTCGTACTTCTTCTCGTGTAAGCAAGTGGAGAAGAAGTCGTGCTTACTAAAGGAGTGTAGGTACTCCCACAATAACACTTATTAAAAGTGATATACACACTTTAAATAGTTAGGATGCAATGCCAGATTAGAGACAGTGCCTTGAATAAAGAACCATCTTGGTCAACGAACCCTTTTTGAGCTTTGGTAGTCGAAGCGCGCTGACCACAGCACGAGTGATATCTCCATGAAAATAACGAAATGTCTCCGTCTTCTATTGTTTCCTCTAATTCCTCGAATCCGATCACACAGCTTCACTTCGCTTGTTTAAAATTAAAGTTAAGGATATGTTGGTGGCTGTAAAAATAGGTACTTTAAGGCTTTTTTTGTTTGAACAATGAGTCTTATCTACCTAATTTCTAAACTCACGGGCTTCTTTTGCTGTAGACAACAATCCTTAAAACAAGATGAAAGCTATCAAGTGGTGAAATTCTGGCGCCATTTGCCTCTACGAGAAGGAACTGTTTCTTTTATTTCATGGACCTAATTATATACAAGACAAAGGCTAAACTAGATAGGTATGTATATTTAATAATGTAATCAGCTCAATAATCTGATCTAGGCCAAAACATACCGTTGTAGATGTGAAACCAGAGCTGTTATTGTCACATTTGTCATGGGAATTCCATCCATAATGAATTATTTTACTAGAAGTGGTCATTCGTAAAAATGTAAGCGTTCGTAAACAACAGCAACTGGGCATGGCATGGGCATTGTAGCTCACTAGCTACAATGCCCATGTCCAGTTGCTGTTGCGTCATTTGCCCAGTAATGTCACTACATTACTGGGCAAATGACACTTTATGAACTGATCTCACAGTCTAGAAAAGATTTTTAGGCTGTGTGATCTGATGTCTCAGGATGACGTGCGCAGTGCGCGGTGTCACGCGAAACTTTAATTTAGAGTTCCGAGTGACACTGAAATCTGTGAGTCTGAGCGAACAACTCGCTGGTCATGCCATTCATTTAAATAAAAAAAACTTTTGCACTGTAACAGATCTGTAAGTTTAAACACGTACTTCAAGTAAGTATGTCTAGATTTTCTTAGTACCAATAGGCAGTTCTTGCTGTAAATTGAAATTAGTTTTGGAGTGAGATCCTTGCGATCATATTAAATTACATATTTAAAAAGCTATTTAAAAAAAATTACTGTAATCTAAGTTCAATGCTCTATAAATTCAACGGAAGGGGTACGTACCTATAAGGTACAGGTATAGGAAACCAACCACATGACAAAGTAAGTATTTTCTCAATAAGCTAAAATACATACTCAAGTTCTAATCAAAACCCAAGCTCAATAATAATGAGGGACATCATTGCAAAAAGTCTAAAAATAGAAGGTTACTCTCCTGCGGCCGCACCCGCACACGTGTCTTGCCACCTTGCGCAGCTGCGCGGCGCAGCTGTCGCGAGGACCGGCCCTTAAATCTCGTGCGCTCGCGCACCTTTCGCCAGATTTTTTGTCTGTCACGGCAGAGGCTACAATCGTATCTCTTACCTGAAACAAAAAGAGAAGTGGCTTAAAATCGGTTGTAATTTTGAAGTAGGCAGCTGCTGGATAGTCCTCACCTAATTGAAAAAAAAAAATGCATTTAAGTAGGTTATTGCTTAAATTTTTCATTATTATTGATTATCGATAAAACGAAAGTACTTTCTCTTTTCTTTCTCTCGTTAACTTTTTAATGAAGCTCCGTGGTTTCAGCCGATTTTTTTGTCATCGAACCATTGGCATTCTGAAGTTAGACGTACCAACAATAATTATTGGGAGGCTCGTCACATCCTTCGATTACAAAAAAATTGCAGAATTTACACTACATAGAAGGAAGTTATGACTTTTTAACTCTTGTACCTATGGAGAACGCCCAAATCTTTTCATCCAAAATATCGTAGAACCTGAAAACAGAGGTTTTCAACCAGTATGTGTTCCCAGGATCGAAGGTTGCCAGTCATGACTTACCTATATGGCACAAAGGCTACACTGCCTAAAGTAGAATCCGCCCCCGATCTAAGAATGAACTTGTGTGATTTTGCAAACTTTCGATGAAACTATTTGGATGAACTTTGCATTTGCACCTAAAATTACTTTTTCTACCGACATGAACATTTTTATCAAAACAGAAAAATACGTGGCGCCTCTTCTATCCTCTATCATCATTATCAGCCTGAAAACGCCCACTGCTGAACATAGGCCTACCCCAAAGAGCACCACTTTGAGCGACTGCTTGCCTCCTGCATTCATCGGCTCCCCGTGGTTCTCACCAGGTCGTCAGTCCACCTAGTAGGGGGCCAGCTGACGCTGCATCTTCCGGTTCGTGGTCGCCACTCAAGAACCTTTCTTCCCCATCGGTTGTCACTTCTACGAGCGATGTGGCCTGCCCACTGCCACTTCAACTTGCTAATTCTCAAAGCTGACGTTGACTTTAGTCGTTTTACGGATCTCCTCATTTCGGATCTTGTCTCACAAGGTAACTCCGAGCATATCTGTCTCCATAGCTCGCTGCGCGACATTAAGCTTACTCATAAGGCCAACAGTAAGTGACCACGTAACGTGCACGTGCATAAGTATCCTCTATGGTAGTAGGTAATCAATAGAAATAAAATAACATTATCAAAAGCGTCTAGTCAAAATGCATGTGAATTATTCAACACGTACGACCGTGTTGGAGCAGACTCATGGTAATGCCAGGGTATCAGGGTCATACGAGGTCATCTACTGAAGGATATTGATCAAATAAATTTCAATAGTAATTTACTGACGTGAACATACTTAGTTTTTTTTAGACAAAATGCTATTTACTTTCTAAAGTAGGCAAGTATTACAAAACTATGTGTTTTTTTTTCAACAGGATGTCGGACGTGCCATAGACGGTGCGGATTACAGAATATGTTACTAGTCAGGGTGGCGATTGCCACCCAGGCCCTGGGCTGCTGCAGGCCTACTATGTATATTTTTGTATCTCACACGGTGAAAATAAAAACAAAGCCACCGATGGAGAAGATTCCGTTTTCTTCTATTGCGTACTCCATTAGATCGTCACCAAAATATGGGGCTACCAGAATAAAGAAATAATCATCAAACCAAATATCAGCAAAAAAAGGGTATCAAGTCAATACATTATTTAAGGGTCAGCCACGCATTCTCAACGTCTCCGGTATTGCAGACGTTCAATGACCACTTAGGTACCATCAGGTGGACCGTCTGATCATTTGCTACTTATAAAAATGAAATATAAAAAATTTAACACCGTCTCTTTTGAACTCGCTCAAAAAGCAATAAACAGACTAACTCTGAATAGTACCTTCTTCACAATGAGAGGACATTATAACCAAAGCTGTAACCTCATCATATCGTCCCATTCCTTTTAAATTAACATCGTACATTCTTACCAACGATATAAATCAAACTAAACAATACAATAAATAGGAAGGGTACGTAGCGAGAGAGGAATCTATCATTTTGTCACATGTGCCGGGTGACGGCCATTTATCGGCTGTAATCATAATCTGTCATAGGAGTTTATAGCCGGATACCATCTTCTGTCTCTATATAGGTCGAAGTGAGCTTGTCTGTCTGACTGTCTGATAATTTTTTTGGTGTTTACAATACCATGATCACTAAGGAATTGATGGTACACCCTAATAGTAAGGGTTTCCATGTCACTAGTGTAACCCATGTTTTAGTATTAACATAATTTTGATTCATCATCAACAGCCTGAAGAAGTCCACTGCTGAACATAGGCTTCCCCCACAGAGCGCCACTTTGAGCGGCTGCTCGCCTCCTGCATCCATCGGCTCCGCGGTTTTCTCCAGATCGTTGGTCCGAGTGGACCAACGATCGGGAAGGAGGCTTTAAAATTGCATCTCATTATTACCTTTTTTAAAAAAAGCACATAGCTTAATTTAAAAAATGATTAAATATTAAATAAGTACCAACATTTTTTCAGGAGAAAGTTAGTGTAGGAAAAGTTCTTCTTTATGCTTTTTAATGGACTGTGCTGATTGAACGAGGTGATCACAATTAGAGTGGTCAAATAACTTCAAAGAAATTAGAGTTGTCCATTTTATTTGCAATCGATGATAGTGCTCCGTTGCAAACGTAATGCTTCCAATCAGATGAAAAATTTCCATCCAATGTTCGTGAATACTACTAGGTATATCAACTCTTTACATTC
This sequence comes from Ennomos quercinarius, assembly GCA_910589525.2. Lineage (NCBI taxonomy): Eukaryota > Metazoa > Arthropoda > Insecta > Lepidoptera > Geometridae > Ennomos > Ennomos quercinarius. The sequence goes on along the minus strand of OU342492.1, from coordinate 18,054,634 downwards.
AGTTGTTTTTCTTGAATTATTTTATGGTTCAAGATGTTGTAATTGTAAGGTACCGTGTACCGGTATACGTGGTCTGCATGAGTAAAACCATAGGCAAAAGCTTATATCTCATCTCATATGAAGAGACGTTAAAAATGAGTGTGTGTCAAGGGTGAGACATCTGTCCGTACGAATGTGAAGAATCAAGAAAGAGATTAGGGGTATTCTGAATATAGAGATCTGGGAATTAACGGGACTTTATCATGGAAATAATTTATATATAAGGGTATTTAGTATGATCGCGTCTGTCCAAAGAGAACTACGTACTTCTGCTAAAAAACAACAAAGGCACCTCACGGTTACTTTTATAAAGTAGAAGAAGAGATAGAGACCAAAGAAGAAGATAGAAGAACATAATGTAAAGATTACATTTGAACAGTAATAAAGGGGTTGGCGATTATGCAGTAATGTAAGGCGGATGAAGTGGGGGCAATAGCTCTCTAGTCTTTGAAATTCCCAGTTCGGTCGGTTGGTTTGTTTTTTTTTGGGGGTGATCCATGTGGGGGCAACTGGGAATATCTCTTCTTGCCCGCTTTTCCGCAGTAACGCTTGATTTGCCGGGATGAAAAATATCATAATATGTCAATTTTGGTAGATCCAACTCCTACTACTACTAGCTGCGTAGTAGTACCAATAACTAGCTGCGCCCCGCGGTTTCACCCGTGGAAAAAAATTAACCTCCAGCGTTTAAGCTATCTTTATGCCTTTTATTCGAATCCTTTCAGCCGTTACAGCGTCAAGAAGGATCAAACACACACAAACTTTTGCTTTTATAATATTCATCATAATCATCATCAACAGCCCGAAGACGTCCACTGCTGAACATAAGCCTCCACTACAGAACGCGACTTTAAGCGGCTGCTTGCCTCCTGCATCCATCGGCTCCCCGCGGTTTTCACCAGATCGTTGGTCCACCGAGTGGAGGCCGGCCTACGCTAAGTCTTCCGGTTCGTGGTCGCCACTCGAGAACCGTTCTTCCCCATCGGTTGGCAGGGGGGGTCGGGGTGTATCGGGTTGTAATATTAGTGTGATATAGTATATTTAAGTAAGGATTCTTGTCTAAAGAATAACCCCGCTTCATTTTCCCAATCCAAAAGAAGTAAGTGTGTGACCTATGACTGCGTGATTTACAGTCGATATGTAGATGACCGCCCGCCTGTCTCTCCGTACTAAGCCGACACTGGAATGCATAGGACGGTGTAGGTACTCAATACTCATAGTTCAAAACTATTTATGATCATGGCACTACAATAGATACTTTTGTGTGTTGTTTGAGTTAGTTTGATAAACTATCGTCAGGATATTCACTATTTCTTTGTATTTGTTATCTACGTGGCAGGATTCCTTTGAATTTTACGATGTAACAAACCAGGTTAATCTGATATTTGCTAGCTTGCATGCGACTAGATTGTTGTCCAATTTATATTAAGATATTAAAAAAAATTAAAAATTGATATAGTTTTAATATAGCAGATTAATGCAATTTCATTTATTTATCGTATTGCATACTTATTTTAATCAATAAACAGTTTTAATACAGCCATTGTAGCGGTTTTAATCTACCGATGGTATGGGTATTCTAAATAGCACAAACACGCAACACGTAGCCTGAATATAATTATAGGTACTTAAATGTTTGGCATCAACATGACGTCTACTGCTGAACATAAGCCTCCCCCAGAGAGCGCCACTTAGAGCGGCTGCTCGCCTCCTGCATCCATCGCCCCCGTTCGCTGCATGCTCCCCGCGGCTTCCACCAGTCGGTCCACCGATTGGAAATGTATTAGAGACGAAATACATACGTGTTCACTTGTAATGCAAGTTAGTTGTCATGATGACGTATTTTGTAATCTTCATTGTGCTTTCAAGTTCAAGATACGTGTCAATAGGCAGCAAACACGTCACTGTAATGATGAAATTCATCGAAACATTTACGTTCATCCTATTGACATTTCATCATTCACTATCATGAACTAATAGTTTCACATTTTGTGTGTTTTGTGTGTTTGTGTGTTTTGTGGTTTAGGCCCGTATACTATAAGGACGAACGCAGTTAATATGAGTATATTAGCGTATAATAAGTTACCGGATAATATTAAGATAATGCAGGGAAACATATTTAAAAGAAGTTTGTATAGTTGGCTGATCGACAATTGTTTTGTAATAAATTATGACATTGATAATATTAAGTAAAATAAATGACGCGTAATAATAATAATAGCAATTTGTAATGTAATTCATATAACTTCATATAAATATTTGCACGCCTGCTTGCGGGCTGGGTACAGTGACTGTGACATTACCTGTAATCTAAAATGTAATTTGTATCCTAGCAAGTAAACGATTGATTATGATTATGATTATGACGTTATGTCCTGAATCAGTGCTCAAATCGATATTTAATTCATAAAATGTTGTTTTGTTAATGGTCTTTCCCCAGAGTTACAAAATGCAGCGTTTGCTAAGGGATGTCTAAAAAGTGTTATCACTATTATATATGTTTTGTATTTGTGGACATTTCACACAGCAGCTTCTAGTCCCAAACTAAGCAAAGCTGTAGTACTATGGCAACCAGATGGAACACCTACTTACATACTTTCTGTTGTAAATACATACCTATATAGAATACGATATAACACCCAGACACAGACCAAACACTTATTTTCATCATGTTTGTCCTGAGTGGGAATTGAACTCTCAACCTACAGTCCAGAAGGCAGGGCTACTACCAACTGAGCTATCAGGCCAGTCAAATCACTCATCCAAAAATACAGTTAATTGGGAACAAAAGACACAGTCCCATATCTTCCCATGCGCCATACGAAGACCTTACATAATGAACAATAATCAAGCTAACGTAGTGTAACAGATTCGTAATCACCCGTCTATCATGCCCATCTTTATATGGAACCGGACAACTCACAATGGCCAGTGCACTTGCTTTCACCCTACTTTTGATAGGCTAAGAGGTGCCGGACACTTTGACTGGGATTTATTATCACATCTATAACAATATTATAAAAAGGAAAGATTTGATTGTTTGTTTGTTTGCATTGAATAGGCTCAGAAACTACTGAACCGATTTGCAAAATTCTTCCACTTTTGGGAAGCTACACTATCCCCGAGTGACATAGGCTGTATTATATTTTCAAAAAAATTAGGGATCCTAACTAAAACTCCAACAATTTAACCCAAGGTGTAAAAAAATAACCTAAAATATTCTTTACATAGGATGCGCTGTGAAAACTATTATACCCGTGCGAAGCCGGGGCGGGCCGCTAGTTACCAATATAAAACCACACAAATAAAATATCTATTGAAATAAATTATTCTCTGTAAAGTTAACAATTATTTTTCTGTAAAATTTGGACAGAAAATATACATCTTAACTTGTTTGTTAACGTTATTATTATTAAACAACTTTGTAAGTACTTACTATTTATATCGACAGTTCGGCGTTATTTTATATGATCGTATCGTATGATTAAGAAAACATTTAAATAATTTATTTATTTATTTATTAGGTTTTAGAAAACTATCGACTATTATAAGCTAAAAAAATAAACAATGTAATTGAATAGCAATAAAGTCATTAAAATGTCTTCACACTAAGAAATGAAATGTTTTACAGTTTGTATAATTGCATCGGTTTGAATATTCACAGTATTAGTAAACGGAGCTTGTTAGGTAACTCTAATATTCTTAACCTATATTTTAAATTATATGCTTGATTAATGTTTTTTTTGACCAATATAATTTTCCTCTAGCTAGGCTATCACAAAACCTCACTGTAGTCAAACACCTTAAACTCACCAAGTACTACCTCCCAGACTACACGCATGACAAATAAATTCCACACGTGAGAAAGTCCCAGATAAGACTAAACGCCCGTTAATGTTATGCACTTAGATAACTTTATTGTCCGCTTCTGTGAACTTGACTTAACTTTAACTTAACTCAAACTTAACTTGTTATGAAATAAAGTAGTGCTATTAAAAATAAGTGCATCATTACCAACAAATATGGCTTTGTCTTGAAGGGATAATTGAGAGAGATTTATGATTTGGTTATGGCTTTTATGAGGCATCACTGTGGTGGAGGAGATGGGTCTTAATAACTGAAGTGTAATTTTAAAATATACGAATGGTTGCTCAATACTGAGTAAAACATAATAAAGGCATACTAAAATTTAGTTATACTGTCTTCTAATATTTCCTTTAATACTGATTAATCTTAAGAGGAAAGTTGGGCTGCGATTCTCCATACAAATATGCCCAAAGGTAGGGTGGTCTGGGTTAGCATGGACGGTAGACAAAATTGTCTTTCCCCGTTTTACGCCACTTTCTTCATACTTGCTTGGTGTAAAACAGGGGAAAGACAGTTTTGTCTACCGGCCGTGCTATTATCACTCTAGGCTATTTTTTTCGTAAATTAGGGCTACTGTAGGCATGTCCCTGTTACTTGTTTTTTTTTTTTTCAGAAACTATATAATATCACTCTCCAAAAATCCCGAAAAATGCCCCGTTATTACCGCCGTGATTAAAAGGACTACCAGGCAAAATTGAAAACTTTTTAACATTGAAAAAGAGGAACCTAGTCATACTCATTATTTAAATTTTAATGCAAAAAATTATTGAATCTATTATCGTTTTGGAGGATGACACAGGGGAATAAGAAACAGATTTCGTCAAGATGTTTGTAGCTGTCCCTACCGCACTCTACGGAGGAAACGTGACGCAGTGCAGTTTTCACTAGGTACCACCGCTTTGCCAGTTATTCAGCCGCCAAGTAGCAGTATGCAGGCACTATTGTGTTCCAAAGGGCACTGTAACCAGTCAAATTACTAGGCAGATGAGACTTTAAGACCAGGATCTAACAGTTTATAGAAATCTTGTTGCTAGAATGTGTTGATGTCTCAGGATTGCGCAGTGCAGTGTTACGCGAAATTTTATAATTTAGAGTTCTGAGTGACTCTGCAACTATTATGGGCGACGCTGTGATGTTTCTAGCATCAGGCGAACGATATGCGCGTCACATCATTCTTTTACTTAAAAAATACATCTAGATTATAGTCTGTAAATGTATATCACCAAATCAGTTTAGAGATGTCATTGACCTATCTTAGTCACCCAAATATTGGAAGGTAGAACGGTCACAAGCCGCGTTCCTTCACGTCTTCCCATCTCTTTGTTTACAACTACTTTACATCATAATGTGAGGCCATTTTATATTGTGTTTAACTTCTGTTCAATGTTTAATAACATCTAAGGTCGAGAATAGACCTGAATTTTTGGTTTATAGCTAGGTACCTCTACAAATATGAAATCATATTTGTTTGACCCAGTACTTGCAAGACTATTGAGACTCAATAGCACGTTTCGCAAGTACTGGGTCAAAAAAAAAATATCATATTTGTATGAGTAAAAATAAGATAAAAGGGAATATTATGTTAGGTATATTTTTAGTGGAGAACGCGTTGAAGTCTTTTGTATGGAAAAACATAGGTACCAACTGAAAGTCTTAATCATCATAATTACCTCATTTAACTAATCACTAAAATCATATGACTGCCGCTGAATGCAATATCTTTTTATTTTTAAATCTATAATAATTATTATTATCATTATCTGAACAGCCGGAAGACATCCACTGCTAAACAGAGGCTTCCCCTCCAGTTTAGACGCTAATCATAGAGATTTTTGTATGTCTTTGATTTGACAGGGGTTTGCCATAATCACCACGCTTGACAAGCGGCTTGGTGATCGCAGAAGGTTTTTTATGTACCGAGGGTAACGCTGCTGCCCATGCTGTAGATATTCTCTTAGCCGGCTCTCACGGCACCCACGGGTAGAGATGGGATGGTCCTCCTACCTACTCTCACACCGCCGCGCCGGGACCACACGGCCTAAAATATCAATAAAAATAATTATAGCTCAACATAAAATACCATACCTTGTCCAGTTCACATATAATTTAAACTCTAAAAATAAATAGAGTGGTACAGATTATTATCTGTACCCACCCTAATCCAAAACGTCCCCGTCACACACTGACCAAATGTAAATCAACAGAAAACAGTTCTTGAATAAAGTTAAATTAGGCCTTTACAGACGAGGTCAGTGCTCCGCTATCGGTATCTCAACATAATAGAGATTAATCTCTAATTTAAATATCTCTACAATGGTCGTATATGGATGTATGAGAGGCGATAGCATCTTGTCACTCGCTATGCTAACCCCCTGCGCACACTATGAAATTAGTTTCCGAAGAGTATCGGTTGATTGACTCAAGAACGCTATTGGACGACTAACATCAGTTAAGTGATTTTAGTCATATGTAATTGAGTTGACCAAGTACTACTACTAACTACCACGCAACTCTTATAGGTCTACATAATATTTAGACAGATAGGTACTGCAGATACAGCTCAAATAGCTGCGATTTTGCGTGCAAAATAGCAGGACCCGCTGTCACTTACGCTCAATATTACTGTGTCTAAGCCTACACCACAATAAATGCGAGAGAAAGAAAAGTTTTATTTTATTCTAAACACACTACATTTCATACACAAATGAATTCACACAATTATAAAACAGCAAATGACAGTCGCGCAGTTGCATATGATACGCATCGAGACGAATTACTTAATGTGTGTCATGGACAAGGGCTAACGTAATGAATTGATTTCTTTAGCTTTTTCCTATTCTATACAGAGATTTAAATAGGTGCATTAGTTTATTCGTTGTTGTGCTTAGAATTGGATCTCTATTCAAATATTGAGCATTATGATGGAGGGTAAAGTTGAATGTGTGTCGGTTGAAATTTGAGATGTTCTAGTTAAGGATTTTTTTTTCATTCTTGATCGTGTTTTGTTAAATTAAAACTTTGATGTGGGATTTGTGTCTCCATGTATGTACCTATGCTTAACTTTTAGTGTAGACGTGAGGATCCTAGTCGATCGCCTGATTTTAGTGTCACTCGGAGCTCTAAAGTAAAGTTAAGTTTAATAAAGCTTTCTGTCTGTCTGTCTGCCCGTCGGTCACCAGGCGGTATCTCATGAACCGTTATAGTTAGATAGTTTTAGTTATCACATATGATGTATTTCTGTTGCCGCTATAACAACAAATACTAAAAAACGGAATAAAATAAATATTTAGGGGGGCTCCCATGCAATAAACGTGATTTTTTTGCTCGTTTTTATAGATAATGGTACGGAACCCTTCGTGCGCGAGTCTGACTCGCACTTGGCTGGTTTTTGTTTACACGGGATATTAAACAAATGTGTAAACAAATAACTGTGTTCAAATTGCGATAGTTTAAGAAATACAACTTTTAGTAATTTGCCAAAAATATTTCATCGCCACAATTTTATTTCATTAATTTTCCATTAGCAGATAATCATTAACCTAAATATATTGTACAAGGTATTGTAAAGAAAAACGTTAGTCTTTGACTCTTTTATCCAAAATACGTAAAGGATAAAATGTATTGCACTAATTGCACAATTTGTTACAATATTAGGTCCATACATAAGAGGCAAGCACGAGCGCAAGGAGTACCGTATTGTAGTTTCAAGGTGAATGGATATTTGCAGATTTCTGACCGCAGATCTTTGTAATTTAGTCTTCTTCGTAATTTACTTAAGTGCCTACGGTGATATACATGCGACTTAGTTCTTCCCTTATCATAATAAATATCCTTTAAACAAAGGAGGTCAACGAGACTTCAATGATCTTAATTTCATACTAAGAATTAATACATGACATATTTTTCCAGTTAGTTACCTATTTTTATCTAAAAGCACACTACTAGGTGGTAGAACTTTTCTGCAAAGTTCGTCTTGGTAGAACAGTTATTCTGCCGCCAAGCAGTAGTGTGCAAGCACAACTGTGCTCCGCTTGCTTATTACGTCAAGTTTGCAACAGGCGTACGCAATCATTGCTGTCAAAGCTGTCAAACGTCACTTTGGCAGAGCAGAAAGCGATCGAGCGCTAGATCACCGACTGTCGGACAATCGATGCACTAAAAAGTACATTATTTTGTTTCGGTCTATTGCTGTTCTGTTGCTAGTGGCGCTAGTATCAAAGACCAAAGTGCATTCAGCGACAGGCGAGCAACAGGCGGGCGACTGCGACCAATTGCTAAGTGTTTGCTGTCGCTTTGCTACTGCTGTCGCTTTGCTGATGCAATTTTTACATAATACGGGTACCGGTTTGAAGGGCATTGTAGCTAGTGAAACTACTGGGCAAATGAGACTTCATGACCTGATCAATCACACAGTCTAGTAATCTTATTACTATACCGTGTGAAGTCTCAGAATGACGTGCGCAGTGCAGTGCCACGCAAAACTATTGTTAATTTAGAGTTCCGGGTGATGCTGCAATCTGTGATGGGCAACCGTGACGTTTAACATCAGGTGAACGACTAGCTCGTCGCGTCATTCATGTAGATAAATAAAAAAATAAAATAAAAATCATTACTAAACCGATTTTGAAGAAATTTCTATGCGCCGAAAAAACACGACAGGCAAAAACAAAAATCACCGGGTTCTGTTAAGGTAGAAGTACAACCAACATTTAAAAAAAACAATCAAATTGAGAACCTCGTCTTTATTTTGAAGCCGGTTATAAACCTGAAAAGTGATACTTTTAAATCCAAAGTTTATCGAGTTCTATTAAACACAAAATAAAGCTTATAAAAAGCTAACAAAACATTTTCACGGTCGGTTGGTATTTAGATTAGATAAGGGATCAAGTTTGAACTCAAAACACACGCTCATCACGCTTCTTTACACTCAGAAAGGGGTGAACAGAGAGGATAGAAGGTCTCCTATTCTAGTGGCTAGTTCCCATTGTTGAGGATCGGGTTCCTTTTGTGATGGCTATCTATTATTTTGATTTTAATTTTAATATCCGTGCGATCGAATGATGTCCTTTTTATGAGAATATCGGTTTTTTTTAGATAAACTGATTCTATTCATATAATTAAATATATTAGCTAAATTTCCATGAAGATCTCTGTGTTTTGTTTAACATTTTATAAACACGTTATAAATCCCATTTTAGGTACTTATACCTACTTAGTTATTTACAAAGAACGTAAACAGTTATTTGTGTGATATACGTACACATACACACCCTGAACGTGCATGCGAATTTTTTTTTAACGGGCAATGTGCCTTTATTACTGAAGCTAATTACTACAATAATAAAAACTAAACTAAACTAGCTACACTACCTACTACAAAGAACACTTCATCATCATCATCAACAGCCTGAAGACGTCCACTGCTGAACATAGGCCTCCCCCAGAGCACGCCACCTTGAGCGGCTGCTCGCCTCCTGCATCCATCGGCTCCCCGCGGCTTTCACCAGGTCGTCGGTCCACCGAGTGGGGGGCCGGCCTACGCTGCGTCTTCTGGTTCGTGGTCGCCACTCGAGAACCTTTCTTCCCCATCGGTTGTCAGTTCTACGAGCGATGTGGCCTGCCCATTGCCACTTCAACTTACTAACTCTAAGAGCTATATCGGTCACTTTAGTTCTCCTGCGGATCTCCTCGTTCCGGAGCTTATCTCGCAGGGAAACACCGAGCATAGCTCGCTCCATAGCTCGCTGCGCGACTTTGAGCTTACTAATGAGGCCAACAGTAAGAGACCATGTCTCAGTTCCATAAGTCATCACTGGCAACACACACTGATTGAAAACTTTCGTTTTCAGGCTCTGCGGTATTTTGGACGAAAAGATAGGACGAAGCTTCCCGAACGCTGCCCAGCCGAGTTGGATTCTTCGCGCCACCTCTTTGTCGAAGTTGGACCTACCTAATTGGACAATCTGTCCTAGGTAGACATACTTGTCGACAACTTCGAGAGTATCGTTCCCAACAATTACCGGTATAGGTGGAACATGAGCATTAGACATGATCTTTGTCTTGTCCATATTCATCTTAAGACCAACCTGCTGGGAGACTCTACTGAGGTCGTTGAGCATGGTGCTAAGGTCCTCGAGCGACTCCGCCATTATGACTATATCATCGGCAAAACGAAGGTTAGTGATGTACTCGCCATTTATGTTGATGCCAGATCTTTTCCACTCCAAGAGCTTGAAAACATCCTCCAATGCGTTTGTGAACAGTTTCGGAGAAATAACGTCTCCCTGTCTCACGCCTCTTTGCAATGGAATTTGTTCCGTACTCTGGTCCTGTAGTCGGACTGACATAGTGGCCTTACTGTACAAACACTTCAAAACTTCGATATACCTATAGTCAATTTGGCATCGCTGCAAGGACTGCAGCACCGCCCAAGTCTCGATTGAATCGAAGGCTTTCTCATAGTCCACAAACGCTAGGCATAACGGCCGATTATACTCTTCGGTCTTCTGTATAATCTGGCGCAGCGTATGGATGTGGTCTATGGTGCTAAAGCTTTTTCGGAAACCGGCTTGTTCGGGAGGCTGGAATTCATCAAACCTGCGTGCGAGACGATTCGTAATGACTCTCGAAAACAGCTTATACACATGACTCAAGAGCGAGATGGGCCTATAGTTCTTCAATAAGGTGTTATCGCCTTTTTTGAAGAAGAGCACCACCACGCTCTTGTGCCATGCCTCTGGCGTTATACCTTCAAGGATGACAGAATTAAATAACTTCTGGAGGACTAAAAGTACCGGTCTACCACCCGCTCTCAGAAGTTCGGTCGTAATTCCATCTTCACCTGGTGCCTTGTTGTTTTTAAGCTGTTTGAGGGCCATTCTAATCTCGTACAGGCTGACGTCCGGGATATCTTCGGTATAGTGTCGGACTAACTTGGCTCTGATGTCCTGAGCTGTGTTAGTAGCGGGCTTACGTGTCGAGGTGTAAAAGAACACTTATGGACTGTATAATAGCCGCGATGGCCTATAGACAGTCCAAGTGCTTCAATGCTGAAGTTACCCCTATTATTGCCCTATGACAAAAATATTAAGTACTTTTAAACGAATTGTACGTAACTCATTCATCATCATCAACCGCCTGAAAACGTCCACTGCTAGACATAGGCCTCCCCCAGAGCGCGCCACCTTGAGCGGCTGCTCGCCTCATGCATCCATCGGCTCCCCGCGGCTTTCACCAGATCGTCGGTCCACCGAGTGGGGGGCTGGCCTACGCTACGTCTTCCGGTTCGTGGTCGCCACTCGAGAACCTTTCTTCCCCATCCGTTGCCAGTTCTACGAGCGATGTGGCCTGCCCATTGCCATTTCAACTTGCTAAGTCTAAGAGCTATATCGGTCACTTTAGTTCTCCTGCGGATCTCCTCGTTCCGAAGCTTATCTCGCAGGGAAACACCGAGCATAGCTCTCATTATAGCTTGCTGCGCGACTTTGAGCTTACTAATGAGGCCAACAGTAAGAGACCATGTTGTCTCAGTTCCATAAGTCATCAACGTCAGCCATTCAGTTGTCATTCGGTTGTAGATATTTGTGTTTAGTGGCAATAAATTGGTTTTATATTTATTTTATTTATTACTAGCTTTTGCCCGCGGCTTCGCACGCTTGTATTGTGTTATTTCTATGTTTAGGTACTCTAATAATAGATCATGCATTTTCTATATACCAAACAACAAATCCACTAAATCTTTTCGGAGCTGAGCACGTATTAGCACACGTGTAAAATGCATTTACCTATACGACGCGTACATAATTAATTATGTTAATACTATTTAGATTAGAAATTACAAATACTTAAGTACACCACTGTAAAAGGAGTCGACATTTATATGTCCACTATTTTCCACATTGTCTCATTTCACTGCACTTTCAACATAGTGGAGGGAGTGAGGAAATAACATGTATACAAAGCTCAAATCAGAATCTCTTTTGCAAAGAATGTTTCATTTTTAGGGTTCCGTAACAGTTTTGAAATAAAGAAACCCTTTGTGGCGAAAAGTACGTCTCCACACTATCATGCCTGCCTAAGGTTCCATTATAGGTTAGGTGTAATGTACGCCACAAATGAAATGTTACAGAGCATCATTAAAAGGAATAGAGGAAACAGTTCTTATTTTTACTTATTAGGTGAGAGTCGCCTTTGATACCATGAAAACACCGAGAGCCACAGCTAAGTGGTAGGATCCTCTCACCAACGAATGAAGTCATTATCAGATGCGAACTTACTTCTCCTCACCTTAAACCTTCAGGACCCGAAGGTCCCGAAGGTTTCGTTGAGGTTATTCATTGCTACACCAAATTTTCTTAATATCTTTTTACTTCATACAAGCGTTAGCGTATAGTCTGTGCTTCATACTCGCTTCGCTATCTTTTTATCTAAATAAAACCAAGGCAAGGCACAGATAACCTAAAACTCAGAATCGATTCACTTACTTACCTCTCGATTAAAATCGCATTTCGCGACACCCTTAATTCGGGTTTTATTTTTAGTGTTTTGTTTTATCTAATGAACAACTTTTATCTGATGATTGAAAAATCACGCCTTAGAGTAGCATACCTACTAATATTACTCTTTGGTCATATACATTCATCACAGAGACTTTTTTCTTTAATCTGTGCCTCCAGATAAACATGTAGCACCACAGACCTGTGTGTGTGGCACAGAGTGTAGTCAATGGTTTTTTGCTCTAATCTGTGACATATCGTAACTTACCGTAAGTAGCCAAAAAAAACACCAATCGGCTATGTTGTTTAAAACTCCGATTCGTTTCTAATGAAATCTTAATAATTCTCATAAAAAAATTAACGATATTTCAATTTTAATATATCCTATTTTAAGCGCCGGCTATTTCTAAGCATATTAGTGAAAACCGCATGAAAATCCATTCAGTATTTTAGGAGTTCAGTCATAACAAACAAAAAACAAACAAACAAACAGACAAAGTGTATAAAAAGTGGCTTAACGTGATCAGCGGCTAATTTTAAGCCAACATGTGTGATTATTTTTTTGATATCTTGCAATTACAGACTTTTTTATCTCTACAGTTTTATTATATGTATAGATAGCGTGGGCACAAAATACGGTGTTGCCAACCGTAATAAAAATATTCGGCAAAAATTACCTGAAAAATCGGTTTTAAAAGAAAAATCGATAGTTTGAAATAAAAAAAGATACCGTGAGATCGAATTTCCACAAATAAGCACTCATCCATTGCTAGTCTGGTTTCAACTCGCAACTTTTGCTTTCGTCTGTCCGGAATTGGATGTACGACTCACGTACAGGTCATAGTTTTCAGTGAATCTTGACGATACTTGATACACAATTCCGATGACAATACGTCAAGGGTTTGATTTCCTCAATAAATTCTTATTATTTAAATCGACACCCACGTGTACTTGTGTTTCCTCTAATTTCAACAATGGGAATAATATATTATTTACCACGCACTCTAAGGTAGGTAGGTCTACCTAAGATAGATATCATGATTATATGATATGTGTCTAAAAATAATCGTTAATCGGTATTATGTATCTAAAATAATCGTTAATTATCGAACCGAATATTGGCCTACACATCACTAAAATTGTTTTTTGACATGTGACAGATGACATTACATAAGTTTCACAGGTGCCTTCCAGTTTGAAAAAAATTAAAAAAATCAATCGGCCATGTTGTTTAAAACTCCGATTCGTTTCGTAATGAAATCTCAATAATTGTCATCAATTTTTTTTAACGATACATCAATTTTAATATATCCTATGTTAAGCGCCGGTTATTTCTAAGCATATTAGTGAAAACTGCATGAAAATCCATTCAGTATTTTAGGAGTTCAGTCATAACAAACAAACAAACAAACAAACAAACAAACAAACAAACAAACAAACAAACAAACAGACAAAGTGTTTAAAAAGTGGCTTAACGTGATCAGCGGCTAATTTTAAACCAACCTGTGTCATTTTTTTCTTGATATCTTGCAATTACAGATTTTTTTATCTCTACAGTTTTATTATATGTATAGATAAAACTTGAAAGTGACTAAGTTTATATTGAATCTTTATCGATATTTACCATCAGATGTGAACCGCTTTTGATAATTACCTATTTTTGATAGGGTAATACTACCGACATGTCCCATTCGTGAATGGTACCCGTGGGTAGGTACCTATTCCAGGAAGTCGAAGTAGGTGTTCAATAAATATTTTGCTGATTTTTTTTCTTACGTATACCTACTTATTTAAATAGGTACTTACTAAAGATGATTCTATAGTCTATTATATTCAAGAATATCGGACGATCAAAAGCATAGACCGAGTTCCAAGGGTGGTCCACCCGCCCCTGTCCCCCACATGTCCCGAGCCACATTTTATGTCATAAAACAATAATCACCAACTTCTTCCAAAGAAACAATAGGTTGTAAACTAAAGGGCCTCATGTTCGCCGATTCGTCACATGTGCTCGACATATGGTGTAGGTACTTTAATTTTATGTCTTTAGTTTGTGGCGATGCTAAAACTTAAATTATTCGAGACTTTTATTGGTGGAGACTTGCAGTGAAGTCGTTTAAATTTGTGTTGAATGACATACATAATTTTTATACTTAATCTCTTTTTGGCAAACGTTTTTGAAGGAATATAATTTTACGGATCTTCAATTCTTCATAACACCCGATTGTTTTTTTTTTTTATATATAATCGAATGACGTGACAAGCTAGTCGTTCAACTGATGTTAAGCACAAAATACTACAGAAGTCAATCACATGTATGTACTTCCCTTTTTATACCTACGCTGGGCGCTCACGCTAGGGATGGCGGCGGCTGCGCTGGCGGCCGGCTCGCCGCGCCGAGCAGTAAGTCTACTTATCATAACTATAATGCGGAAGATGACCGTATTTTTTTATCATCCATACGTAAATACAAACATACATTACATAGACTGCTAAAACCATAACCCTTCCATTGATATCGAAATAATTTTTTCGCAGTTATTAATATAAGTATATAAAGTTTTTTTGACGGCTAAATAATGCGGTTATGTTACATTTACATCTTCCTCGTTAGATAATTGAAAACAAGCAAACCCTACCTACTTACCTCTCTGAAACAACTGGTAGCTTAAAAAACGACAATTCACCGTTTAATGTTGAATTTAAAAAACCGTCCACTGTTACAGTTATAATAACTATTTTTAGTTGCTCCATTTTTTTACAAGAATGTTCACGACGCGTGTCTCAAGCGGGTGGCACTCGCGCTCGCACTACTCCGACAGACTCCGAGACATCGTGTCGGTGAGCGGTGTCTATGTGTGCGTTGCTCGAGCGCACTTACTATGTTGATTACGTTCTGTTAGTATTTTGTGTGTTAAGCGTCACGGCTGCCCATATCAGATTGCAGTGTCACTCGGAACTCTAAATTAATACAGTTTAGCGTGACACTGCACTGCGCACGTCATCCTGAGACTTCACACAGGATAGGAATAAGATTACTAGACTGTGTGATCAGATCATAGCCTCATTTGCCTAGTAATTTCACTAGCTACAATGCCCTTCAAACCGGAACACAGTAGTGCTTGCACACTACTGCTTGGCGGCAGAATAACTGGCAAAGCGGTGGTACCTACCTAGACGAACTTTGCAGAAAAGTCCTACCACCTAGTTGTAGTTGTAGTAATTGTGATATGATTTTGAAAATACTTTATTGCCAAACATAAATTACACTATTGTAGGAATGCGTAAATTACCTACGTGGTCCTACAATAGACTAAATGCCTGCTTTAAGCAAATATTATTTTCATAAAGTAGATTAAAAATTAATGCAATAATTGAAAAAACAAGTAAACTCAGTAAATAAATCACGGGAATAAGCTTTTAAAGTTTCTGGAGGGGGCATCGCCTGTCCCTTTCTCGAAAAACAGAGATCGTGTGATGCTTCCCCACAGTAACTATGAAAACACACGTTGTGAAGTCACATGACAAAGAGATTGTATGTAAAGTACCACAGCTTAGTTGTGAGGTACTATGAAGGACCACGAAGTGACGTCACTCCATGTTTGACCTGTCTCTTTCTATTCCTATATTTTAAAATGCTTCAACTTTGTAATTTTTTGAGATGTATAATTTTTGTATTCACGACTGATTCTATTTGAGAAATGTTATTAATTTATGCTATAAAAAATAGCAGGCAACTAGCCTATTAGTGTAATGCGTAATTAACTAATTACTTACCACCTTACTAAACCATTGGATAAATAGTTATTTTGTGTTTTGCTGCTCTCTCTATCAAATTTGAAATGGCCAAACTTAAAACAAGAAAAACATGGAGTAGCTATTCCAGTGCTATGCAGTTAGATTGTTTGTTTTGTAGGATAGTTTGGTAGGCACAGATTAAAAAACAAAAAGTTCTAAAATACTTTTTTGCGGTTTTGAGCTCATTGCCTAAAATGAAAGATGCCATTATGGAGATGGTGAGAGAAACGACTGGTTCGGAGTTCAAGATCGTAATAATTTTATTTTCTACCATTCATATATTTATACATAAATTAATGCTACACCTAACTAACCTATACTATCGTGATCGCGCAAGAAATGATTACACCCATCACGCTTCCACCTACACGGCTTAAATCTATCTGCCTACTCGCACACTATAAATATGCTCGCGCGCAGCCACTACAAATCAGTGCACGCGCAATGCGCGCTTTCGATGGACGCGCGTTGCACGTCGAGGCGAGCTGGCGCGCGATGATGATTGTGTCACCACATAACCCCCCTTCAAGCGAAGCGCACGCAGGGCTTCACAGTACGTCCATATCGCGTGACGTATGGCTTTTGTCCGGGGTTTGAAGCTGGTGTCGACGTCTGGTCGGTTGATGGCGTTGATGACGTCAGATTTATTCCGTTGTTCCCCGTACATGTCGTTGCGGCGTCTCTGTCTTCATTACTTAGGTGCGCTGGTTTCAGCCGGTCTATGGAGACGTTCGACGTGCGTAGAGGTAGTTGCAGCTTAAAATATTTGCTGCTGCGCTCCAGTACTTCATATGGTCCGTCGTAAGGTGGCTTGAGCGGACTTCGCACGGTGTCGTTACGTACGAATACATGGGTGCACGTAGCTAGGTCCTTGTATATGAACGGATGTTTGTTCGTTGCTGCTCTTCTTTGCACAGGCGTTAGTGCTGCCATAGTCTCTGTGAGTCGGCGAACAAATTCTGCATCTTCAATCTTTGACTTTGTAGGTACAAAGAAATCTGACGGGACTCTTAACGTTGACCCATATGTCATCTGTGCTGGACTTAAGTTGGTATCTTCCCGTAGAGCCGTTCGTAGCCCGAGTAGTACTGTAGGAAGTTCGTCGCTCCATCTTGTGCACGCGCCCCTAGCCATAAGGGCGGCTTTTAGGGTTCGATGCCATCTTTCCACTTGTCCGTTGGCTTGAGGGTGATAGGCAGTGGTTCTAATATGCGTAACGCCGAGCTTCTTCATCAGCGCTTCGTATAGGGATGATTGAAATTGCATCCCCCTGTCCGATGTCACGCGGATCGGGGTTCCGAACCGAGATATCCACCCTTCGTAGATTGCTTTGGCGATCGTCTCAGCTGTTATGTCTCGGGTAGGTATAGCTTCAGGCCATTTGGTGGTGCGATCGATGATTGTGACGATGTATCGATTTTCGTTTGATACAGGCAGTGGTCCCACTATATCCACGTGGATGTGCTCGAACCGCGTTGATTTTGGAAATTCGCCCAGGGGACTAACGACGTGACGGTGAATTTTCGCGCGTTGACATCCCGTGCATGACTTCGTCCAAGCGCCAACATCTTTGTTTATTGACGGCCAGAAGTATTTTGAAGTCATTATTTTTCTTGTAGTCCTCACTCCTGGATGGCTTATTTCGTGTTGCGCTTTGAAAGCTTCGTAACGATAAGCCGCTGGCAGGTACGGTCGCAAGTTCCCCGTTGTCGTCTCACAGGCGATTGGTTTAGTAACGCCTGGCAGATTTACGTTCGCAAATGTCAGGTTGCGATTTGCTCTTAATGTCTTCAAGTCTTCATCTTCTTCTTGGTCTTCAGATAGCTTTGAAAAATTGATACATGAAGCTATCTCGATGTCTTCGATGCGGGACATGGCGTCAGCTGCTTGATTTCTGTCGCCGACAATGTATCTGATACTCGAACAAAATTGACTGATGTAGTGTAGTTGTCTCTCTCGCCGCGGGATGTCGCTACTAGTCGGTGGTCTAGTAAGAGCGTAGGACAGCGGTTTGTGGTCCGTGTAGATAATCATTTCGCTGCCTTCTATCAGCCGGCGCAGGTGCTTTACAGCTGTGTACATTGCTAGGAGCTCGCGATCGTACACGCTGTATCTTCTTTGTGTCTCGCTCATGGTTTTGGAGAAGAATGCGAGAGGTTTCCAAACATTGTCGACTTTTTGCTGTAGTACGGCGCCCAGGCTACAGTCCGACGCGTCAGTCATTAGGCACAGTGGAGCGTTTGGTAGCGGGTGCGTCAGAGTGGTGGCTTCGAGGATGCTTTGGCGGCATTTCTCGAAAGCTTTTTCCGCTTCGTTTGTCCACGCGATCGATGTCTTGTCATTCTTCTTACTATTGTGCAGGTACTTGTTGAGCTCATGTTGGTGTTCGGCTTGGCGTGGAAGGCAATCGCGGTAAAAGTTTACCATGCCGAGAAATCTTCTCAATTCTTGAACTGTCTGTGGTTTGGGGTAGTTGACAATTGCTCGCACGCGGTCTTCAGTGGGCTTGATTCCTTCGGCGGTCACTTCATATCCGAGAAACTGAATTTTTCCCTTCCCGAACTCGCATTTGGTGATATTAAGCGATATGCCATATTTGTTCAGGCGTTCGAGTACTTGCTCCAGATGCTTCTTGTGCGATTCTTCGTCTCTTGAATAGATGAGCACGTCGTCAACGAAACAGAATACGTTGTCATCGAGCCCTCGCAGCACTTCATGCATGAACCGCTGGAACGTTTGGCCAGAGTTACGAAGGCCAAACGTCATGCAATTGAATTCGAAGAGGCCAAACGGTGTTATGATGGCTGTCTTTGGAATGTCTTCTTTTCGATTTGGTATCCAAAAATAGGCCATCTTGATGTCAAGCTTTGTAAATATCTTCTTGCCGTGCAGCTGGTATGTAAAATCTTGTATCCGCGGTATCGGGTAACGGTCTGGAACAGTCGCAGCGTTGAGTCTTCGGTAATCGCCACAGACACGTAGTGAGCCATCTTTCTTGTAGGTTAAATGCAACGGGCTAGCCCAGGAACTCTTAGAAGGCTGGCATATTCCCATCTCCATCATTTTCTCGAACTCTATTTTTGCAGCCTTGTATTTGTCCGGCGGAAGGGGACGCGGTCGTGCATAGAGAGGCGGTCCCGAAGTCTCGATGTGATGCGTAACGCTGTGCTTGGCGGGAGTCTTCAATGACATAGGTCGGAGGACGTCTGGATACTTCATCAGCATATCATGGTAACTGTGGTCACGATTCACCATGAAAACAGTAGAATCATGGTTACGTATCTTGAAAGCGTTCACGTTGATGTCAGTTACTTCGTCGTGTAGCTTGCGGCGATGTAGGTCGACGAGTAGTTTGTGCTTCCGTAAAAAATCTGCGCCAAGGATCGACCTTTTCACATCGGCTACGACAAATGTCCATCGGAAGCTACGCCGTAGCCCTAGGTTGAGCTCCATAGTTCGCTCTCCGTAGGTGCGTATAGGCGTGTTGTTCGCGGCGTACAGCTGGTACTGTGATGTAGTCGGTTGGCTGTGCTTCTTATTTCTCGCCGCTAATACAGAAATGTCTGCGCCGGTATCCACTAGAAAGCGTTCTCGAGTATTGATATCGATAACGCATAGGCGGTGGCTTGCAGTGGAAACATCGACACCCGCCGCGGTCGATGTTTGCGTTAGTTTTCCAGCTTCCTTTTTGAGCACGGTGATTCACAGCGCCGGGCCTTGTCGCCGTATCGAAAATGATATCTGCATTGCCAGTCAGCATCTCCCGGTTTCCGTCTTGCATCAGCTGGGGTGCGGGAACGTGAACGAAAGCGCCCGCTTGAGCTGGAAGTGCTGGAACGCCGAAATCTTCTCGTGTTGTTGTTGGCACGCATCTCTGCTATTTCGAGTGATAGTTTCTGGATTTCTTTTGAAAGTACAGCGAAGTCATTTTCTTGCAACATTATTGGACCGTGTTCCCTTCTTCCATTTTTTTCGCAGGTCACCACTATGGAGATGGTGAGAGAAACGACTGGTTCGGAGTTCAAGATCGTAATAATTTTATTTTCTACCATTCATATATTTATACATAAATTAATGCTACACCTAACTAACCTATACTATCGTGATCGCGCAAGAAATGATTACACCCATCACGCTTCCACCTACACGGCTTAAATCTATCTGCCTACTCGCACACTATAAATATGCTCGCGCGCAGCCACTACAAATCAGTCCTCAGTACTCTGGGGAAGATCTACGAGCGTCTCATTCGGAAACGTCTCTGGACCCATGTTCACGAACATAAACTCCTTCCCGACGAGCAGTTCGGCTTTAGAGCCAGACACTCTTGCGTCCAACAAGTGCACCGCATCACGGAGCACATCCTTGATGGCTTCAATTCGAAGCCAAAACCCAAAGGCACTCTTGCAGTCTTCTTAGACGTAGCGAAAGCTTTCGATAAAGTCTGGCACGACGGCTTGATATTCAAGCTGTACCACACGGCGTGCCGGACCGTCTTGTGCACATCATACAAGACTTCCTTAGGGATCGAAGCTTTCGCTACCGCGTTGAGGGGGAGCGATCCTCTCCCCATCCTATCAGAGCCGGAGTACCCCAGGGCTCCGCGCTCTCCCCCTTGCTATTCTCGTTGTACACCAGCGACATTCCGCGGTCATTTCATCCCAGTGTGCAGCTTGCACTCTTTGCGGATGATACCGCCATCTACTGCTCCGGATGGCAGAGAGTCCATATGCGTGGTCGTCTCCAACGAGCCCTCACCGAGATCGGTGCGTGGTTCAGGAAATGGCGGATCACGGTTAACCCAGATAAGAGTGCAGCGATGTACTTTTCTGACTATAAGCGTGGTCCGCCATTGCGACCGCTGTCCTTGTTCGACAAGCCCATCCCTTGGGTTCCGTCTGCCAAATACCTGGGGGTTACCCTTGACACCAAGCTCAACTTCAGAGACCATATTAAGCGAGTGCGCGATAGGGCGGCCTTCGTCTTAGGCCGCCTACACCCTCTCCTCTGCAAGGGTAGTAAAATGTCCCTTAGAAATAAGGTGACACTTTACAAAACTTGCGTTCGCCCGATTATGACCTATGCATCTGTCGCGTTTGCTCATACATCCTCAGTCCACCTGGATCGACTTCAGGTTATCCAGAACCGCTTTATCCGCAAGGTGGTCGGAGCTCGCTGGTACCAGCGTAACTCCGACCTCCATTGCGATCTCGAACTCCCATCCATCCGTCAGTTTATGAAGGATGCATCCCGCCGCTATTTTGACGCGGCACCCCATCACCCCAACCCTCTCGTAGTCCAAGCATCAAGTTACTCTACAGACATGACAGACCCGCCACCCCGTCGTCGCCGCCCAAGACACGTCTTGAGCGATCCGGATGATCCTATAGCAGCCGTTGTGTCGGCTGCGCTAGGATCACCGGATCAGTCTAGCCCTCCTGGCTCAGGTACCGCTTTCGGCACCGGTATAGGATACCAGCGCAACACAATCAGACACCGACCCCGCCGGCGAGGTCGACGTACCCCCCGTAGGTTAGCTAGAACGGTCGCGACTTTCCATAGGGTCCACTCTTCCAGTGGACGTAGCCTTCTCGATCCTCTTATCCCGGCAACGGCCCAAGCCGAGGCTCGCACCCCAGGGGTGCCCTTGTGCTAGTTGCCTCCCACTTTTGACGGTTGGGCGCCTTAAGCGCCTGCCCTCCCGCCCGGTGACGCTGTAAAGGTCGGTAGAGACCAACAGCATTAGCCCGTTCAAAAAAAAAAAAAAAAAAAAAAAAAAAAAAAAAAAAAAAAAAAAAACCACTACAAATCAGTGCACGCGCAATGCGCGCTTTCGATGGACGCGCGTTGCACGTCGAGGCGAGCTGGCGCGCGATGATGATTGTGTCACCACATAGTCTGCAGCATTTTGCCTATAACGTAGCAGATTGCCTAACCGTCAATGACTAAACTTTGTTCTAGGATTTTTTTAAGGCTAGGTTGAACCGGTATCTTCTAGACAAGCATGCTTTATCGTCGACCGCGTCGTCACTTAACATCAGGTGAGGCCGTAGTCAAATGTTAGTCTACTGTTTATAAAAAAAAATTGCCTAAATATCTGATCGTATACAAATCGAAATGTCTAAACAGCACTTTAACGCCGATGCTAACATTATGCTGTTTATGGTGGAAACTGTTTGAGCCGTTTCATTCATTTTTGATAATTATGAAAAATAATATAAATCAGAGTACGAAAAGAATCATTTATGTTTTGATTATTTGTATTTACTTATTATTGTTAGGCATCTATATAGTTTTTATTTCAGTGATTTAAAAATAACCAGTAGGTACCTATACGATAACACTATTAAAGCAGTATTTTTTAAAAATTACCTAGTGTTATTTGTCGAGGAGACAGTGATTAACTTTAGAGAATAATCGATGGTTTAACTAAAACTGGCTAAAAAATAAAAATGCCCGTAGCTCCTTAACTTTCCGCTTTCCGCTAATCGTCACTCCATCTGGCCCCCTACCTATACCCTATTTTTTTATTAGACGGAGTAAATTGACAGATTGAAATGTCACTTGTAAAAAATGCTGCCAGCTTCCAAATTATAGTGATGAATCTAATTCAGCTCCTACAGTTCAAAAGAGCGGAACTATAATTTGCCGCTACTACAATGCCACTTCTTTTAGTTCGAAATACTCTCGCCAACAACTTCTTGGTTTGGTGCTAGACAGTAAATATGGTTATTCCGATACTGAATAAAATACTAAGTAATAAAAAATATGATAACTTGTTTTATTATGTTAATTCCGCTAATTAATGTGAATCACAATCAGGCAGGAATTACGATTTACAGGAAATGTTTAGAATATAAAGGAATAGAATAGATCACTAAACTGAAGTGAATCAGTGAACTGTATCTTTTTTATCCAATTCTTATTTTTCATGAAAAAGTGACAGCACTCGTAATGTCACTTTACTCCGTCTAATTAGAAAATATGCCATACATTACGTTCGATTGTCGAAACCCATTGACATAACAAATGTATTTGATGCTAGACGCCCGACGCTACATCTGAAACGAACATAGTCGCACACAGCGGGTTAGCCGACCGGCTTACACTCACTCAGTCATGTGAAGCTAGACACTGCGACAACACGCACGCGCTTTGCGTTAGGAAATTGTGAATCCAAAATGCCATCGTGCATCCTCAGGTACTGCAAAAACCAGTCGGGGATAACAAAAAAAAGCGATGGAATCACTTATCACAAGTAAGTTCAGATTTTGAATAAAACCCAACTGAATAAAATATTATTTTGTCGATTTGTAAGGGCATGTTTCAATTCACGGCATAGGCGGCCATGTTGTTTGAGTGTTTATAGACTAGGTGAACAGATATGACAGATAGGTAACATTGAGTCATTCGCCTATTTTAATCCCTCGGCGAAAAGTTTCGTGTGTAGTGTATCTGTTAATCATCATAACTAAATTATGTGAATAGTTAAGGTTGCGCTGATTTTGATTTAGATTGTTTTTAAAGTGTCTTGATTGAGTGCGTTTAACAATAAAGGGCGAGTTCCAGTCGAACTAAAATAGTAATATTCTTGAAATCTTCATTCACAAACGTGGTTCCACTCGCAATAAAAGTGAGTGACTGTGACTTTTACAGATTTCTCCCACGTTCCAGTTGAAATAAAATGCCACCAAATTATGCCACTTTTTACCCAGACAAGGCAACGGGTCAAAAGATCGTTCCAGTCACACTGAGGTGACTGAGGTTGTGAGTGTCGGTGAAGTTTTCGAAATTTTTGTTTATTTACGAATGGAATGGGAATGGGAATATGTAGTGGATGGACAATAATCGCATTGTGCGTTTTGCACGTTTTTAGCAGCGTCTGGGGCCTATCCAATAATGATGATAATCATGAAAAATGGTTCAACAGTATATATTAGCCTTGATTGTTTTAATTTTTCCCCACCCATGAATGCGAAATAGAAAATCGAGTAGAGTTAGTATTATCGGCTATGGACGAATCCGCGGGAACCACATACTACATCAATTTCTCAGATTTATAATTGTACAGAAAGATGTACGTTATAGATTTACGTTTGATTTAACCACCAACTCGCCTGAAGGTAAGCGAATGTGGCTGAAGATGGATAGGACTATATAATAAATTTATTTATAGGATTCCACGACCGGGCCATAAAAAAAGAAAAGAGTGGATCAAGTTCATTCAAAAAAATCGCAGTGAAGAAGCATGGTTACCTTCTGTTCACACGGTAATATGTTCTGCTCATTTCAAACAAGACGACAAATATACGACAGAATCAGGTCAAGCTCGCTTAAAAAATACTGCAGTACCATGTGACGATCCAGTAAAACAGGAAGATACGTTAGATGAAGCTGATGAAGGTGATGACCTGTTGTCAGTATCAGGAAGCAGTTGCGATTCTATACTTGAAACACCGGACATGTTCACATTAAAAGAACAACTAGAAAAAGAATCTGAAGCTAAAAGAGTCCTAGAAAAGAAGATAAAAAAATTGAAAAGACAAAATATGTACTACAAAAAGAAGTGTGAGTCATACAAAAAACTTGTTCAGAAGCTGAAATATCACTGGAATCATTGCCCTATGGCTCGAACAAAAATCATGAAATAAGTATCTGCGTTTTTTATTTTTAGTAAAAATATTGTATTTGGATAGAAAGTTACACCCAATTGTAACTTTCTTTCCTTCTTTCTTTCTCTTCATTTACTATTTTTAACTCATATTACCTCCATAGAGTTTCGTAGGTACAAAACCTTTGTCCATTCTGCATGCTGATAGTCTTTGATCTTGAGAAAACATACCTAATATAGCGCTGCTGTTCGAATTGTTTGGTTAGACGATACAATTAAGTAGCTTTAGCGCTGCAGCGAACTTATAAGCATTGCGTGTATGAATCGATTGGTTAGACGATAATCTCGTAAAGCGCTGTAGTGAACTTTAGTAAACGCCAGCTGTTACCTATCGGTTCTTGGAAAAATTTGCTGTTACTTCATTTCAGCTTAATAATATCCTTTTCGCTTTGTTGACTACTTTTTCTCTGTCGGATCACCTCGAAACTTCGAGAGTATCAGAGCATAGCGTTTCTGAAAAGCTATGCTCTGACAAAAATAATATTAAATTATAAAAAAATACCCGGGAACCGTCCATTGGAACATAGGTAGTTGACGAATTCACCTTATTTACAACTAAGTCTATGTTAACTACCTATTTTGTTTATGGCTATGTAATTCGGTAAGTTTTGTATGTAATTTGTTTTTGGCTTACTATGTAATTTGTTGTTTTAAAATATTTGTTCTTATATGATTAAAAGCCTGTAAAAATAGCTTGTCAATAACGGTTGTGACGATTTTAAGTAGGTACCTATAACAAGGAAGTTAAACGTAGGTACCTACATTTTATAAAACTAGAACTACTTTGAGGTATAAAGAAAACTAAAGCAATATTATAAATCATTTCATTTCGTTTCAATATTCATCAGAGTTTAGCACGCGCGTTGCGGCCACCTAGCGGCTTTAACTCGAAGTAAAACTAAAATGGCTAATTTGTCACAAAGCACCGCGTAATAGAGACAGCAATACAACTGCATTTACACTTTTCACCATGCTAGAAAAGGACGGCAATAAAGTCGCGTGACCAGTTAGCATTGCAAGGTCGTTGCGCGGGGTAAACGACATCGATATCTTGCGAATCGACAAATTTCAACCACAATCTTACAGTGTAGGACATAAGGTTTAATATTTAAATAGTATATGGTTAAGTGAGAAATGCGTTCGCGTGCTAAATCCGCATGTTTTGGTTTATTGTTGTTATTTAATTATTACCGGTGATTGGCCGTGCAAATGCACATATCTATTAAAATTGTGCTTTGGTCTTGATCATAAGTAGGCATTCTAACGCTGTAAGGTTTTATGTTGCTATGTACATTCGGATATTAGGTACTTAGGTGATAAGTAGATACCTACCTAGTTCAGGAAAACTTGCATAGGATGGGATTTTATCCATAGCATTCTGACAAGCTAAGGTATGTACCTATAATTAGTAATACTACTACTTATTATGTCAAATATTTGAACTTAAACACAAGTAGGTACAGACCTACCTAAGTACCTATGATGCTATGTCATTGTTTTCTTTCATGTCGTGAGAATCATTAATAAAATTTTGTGAACCCTATTTTGGTATTACTACAAAAATACACAATGTAACTGAACTGTATGTACATATGCACACCTATATTATGCCCTGTATATTGTGAGGGTACTACAGCAGTAATAAACTAGCTACCAAGCAAGACGGTCGTTTCATTACTAACCTACAGCTCATTTGACGACGAGGCTGTGCAATCTACCCACAAGTGAAATAAAATAGCTCCCAGCCAGTTAAAATGACGAATTTTATCGGAAATTTAAGTGTTTTCGACCACAAAATTCACGAATGGGACGTGTTTTACGGAAGGTTGACGCAATTTATTAAGTTAAACAACATTTCTACCGGTAATAAAAGCGCAGTGTTGTTAACAAATCTGTCGGATGAATCCTACCGTCTGGTTCGGAACCTTGTGCATCCGAATACGCTCGAGGAAATCGCTTTTACGGAGCTAGTGAATGTGCTCAACAAACATTTTACGCCAAAGCGGTCTACGTTCGCCGACAGGGCGAAGTTCTACGAAGCGACCAAATCTGAAGGTGAAAGCATCGAGGAATGGGCTGCACGGCTGCGAGGGCTAGCCGTGTATTGCGATTTTGGCTCGGAGCTGGACACGCTGCTGCGTGACCGTTTCGTGCTAGGCTTCAGAACGGGACCGGAGCGTGATAGATTGTTTGAGTGTGACTCAAAGACCCTGACCTTCGGCCAGGCACTGGAAGTTGCTCAGAAGGCAGCTTGTGCACGGCAGGCACGCACTGAGGTCGTGGTGAAGGAGGAGCAAGTGTTTCATGTTCAAGACGGCGCGCGCCGCGACGTGCGCTGCGCCGGCACCGGTGCGGGCTGGAGCCGCGCGGCGGATGGCGGCGGCGGTGGCCGCAGATCCGACAATGACGAGCAAGCTCGGTGCACAGTATGTGGTTTAAAAAATCATAATGCAGTAAGGTGCAGGTTTAAAAACTACAAGTGTCTGATTTGTGGGCAAAAGGGCCATTTAAAAAAGTTATGTGCGGTCAAGAAATCAAATATTCATAAGATTGAAACGGAGGAGGCGGAGAAGTCTCAAACTCAAGAAAATATGTGCAAGGAGTGTGAACTTTATAACCTGAGGTATGTGGACTATAATCCAATTAAAATTACTGTAAATATAAACAAAGTAGATTTATGTATGGAGTTAGATACTGGATCGGGAACTACTGTTATTTCAGAAAAACTGTTTCTGCTTCATTTTGCTAATTTAAGGTTAAATAAAAGTGATTTAAAAATGTGTCTTTACAATGGTCATAAAATCACGCCTCTTGGATATGTTATAGCTAAAGTGTCATATGCCAATACAACCAACGATATTAAAATATACGTTATAAAAAATGGGGGACCACCCTTACTTGGCCGTGATTTTATGACAAATTTTAGAATTTACTTTGCGACAACTAATAACAATTTGACCTGTATGAATAAAAATATTGAAGAAGTGCAGCGGTTATTGAACCAGTATCCAGACGTTTGGAAAGATGAGCTAGGAAGTTTCAATAAATTTGAGGTAGAACTGCAACTAAAAGACAACACTTCACCAAAATTTTTTAAGCCACGGCCGGTGCCTTTCGCTCTAAAAGACAAACTCAGTGCAGAACTGGACAGGTTAGTAAGTTTAGGTATTTTGAAGCCCGTTAATTACTCAGAATACGCTACGCCAATAGTACCTGTTTTTAAAGAAAATGGAAAGTTAAAAATTGCCGGGGATTTTTCATGTACCTTGAATAAAGATTTAAAAGTGGATAAGTATCCCTTACCACGAATAGAAGAGGTCTTTTCTAAGATAGGTGGGGGGGAAACTTATACGAAAATTGATTTGAGCAACGCCTATAATCAATTTAAATTAACGGAACCCTCACAAAAGATGACTACTATAAATACGCACAAAGGGTTGTTCTCTTACACTCGATTAGTTTACGGATTAGCTAATGCACCAGCTATTTTCCAAAAGGCAATGGAAACTTTACTATCCGGTATAGAGGGAATTAGTATATGGCTCGACGATATATGCATAACAGGTCAAACAAAAGAAATTCACTTATCCAGATTAAGGGAGGTTTTAAGTAGGTTGCAAGGTGCAGGACTGCGCCTGCAAAAGGATAAGTGTGAGTTTTTCAAAAGTAGTGTGACTTATTTAGGGTACGTAATTGATAAAAACGGATTAAAGACGAGTCCAAGTAAAGTTGAGGCCATTCTCAACGCACCTGCGCCCACCAACGTATTAGGAGTGAAACGGTTCCTAGGAGTTGTTAATTACTATAGGAATTTTATTCCGAGTGCATCGGCAATACTCAACCCGTTACACGAACTATTACATGCGGGCGCAGAGTGGCAGTGGAGTGAGCGACATCAAGCGGCGTTTGAGAGCGTTAAACGGGAGCTGGCCGGTGAGCGGGTGCTGGCACATTTCGACCCGGAGGCGCCACTGGTGCTGACGGTGGACGCGGGCCCGTGCGGGCTCGGCGCCGTGCTCGCGCACCGGGACGCGGACGGCCGAGAACGACCGATTGCCTTCGCGTCGCGATCCTTGACTGCTAGTGAGAAAAACTATAGTCAAATTCAGAAAGAGGCGACGGCTATTATCTTTGGCGTAAAACATTTCCATCAGTACTTGTATGGCCGTCAGGAACCTTTTATCTTGAAAACGGACCACAGGCCTTTATTGTCAATATTCGGCAAAGAAAATGGCATATCTGTAACGACCGCTTTACGCCTACAAAGATATGCAATAATTTTAGCCGCATACAACTATATTGTACAGTACATAGACGGTAAAAACAATCAAATCGCAGATTATTTTTCTCGGTCACCGTTATCAGTAGCTGACAGCGATAATGAGCAGGGGGAAGAGAATAATAGCAAGTATTTTTTTTTCTTAGAGGCAAGCGTAGAACCGGTTTCGTTCGAGGATATTAAACGGGCGGCGGCCGCCGACAATATATTGAATACCGTAATCAAGTATATGAATAATGGTTGGCCTAGGAAAATACAATGTAAATCTATAATGCCGTATTTTCAATGCAAAACGGATTTAGAAGTTATAGAGGGGTGTTTGTTCCGCGGCCATAGAATAGTTATTCCGACTGTCTATAGAGACAGAATGTTACGAGAATTACATTCGGCACATTTTGGCATCGTAAAGACGAAAAGTGCAGCTCGCAGTAGAATGTGGTGGCCGAACATAGACGCCGACATCCAGCGATGGGTGGGCGCGTGCGCCGCGTGCGCCGCCGTGCGCAGCGCTCCGCCGCGCGCGGCGCCAGCGCCCTGGCCGCGCCCGCCGGGGCCGTGGCACCGTATTCACATTGACTATATGTCTATAGGGCAAGTTGTATACCTCATCGTCGTAGACGCGTTTTCCAAATGGCTGGAATGTGTTCACATGGACCGTGGTACTTCTACAAGTGCGCTTATTCAAAAACTGAAACAAATGTTTTCTAGATTCGGTGTACCTAATGTTATTGTATCAGATAACGATGTAAAAATAAGTTCCGCAGAGTTTCATACATTTTGTCGCGTGAACGGTATTGAATACTTGAATTCACCTATTTACCACCCGGCCAGTAACGGGCAAGCAGAAAACTCGGTTAAAACATGTAAAAAAATGATTAAATGCTTGATTGCGGAAGTTAAATGTCACAAAGATATTTATGAAAAGTTACAGAGTTTTCTGTTTGAATTTAGGAATACCATACATTGTGCGACAGGAGAAACGCCAGCTATGCTTATGTTAGGCCGTAATTTAAGATGCAGGTTGGATTTAATTCTACCACAACAAAAAGCTTTACTAGATGAATATACCGAACAACCTGTATTGAAGCAAAGCAGATCTTTTCAAATAGGTGAAACTGTATGGGCTAGGTGGTTTATCGCTAGGAAGAGTGTGTGGAGTATAGGGATTGTTAAGAAAAAAATAGGTAATAGAATGTTAGAAATTTATTTTACTGATTATAAAACTACCTGTAATCGACACATAGATCAGGTTAGAAAATGTACGAAAGAGAGCAACTGTGCCACTGTACTAGAAAATAATAATCCATTCGAAGGGGCGTCTGACGTCAACAGCTGCAACCAGCTGCCGGCGGCGAACGCCCCGCCGCCCGCGCTCTCGCCCGCGCAGCCCTCGCCCTCAATGTCGCGGGTGCAGCCCCATGCGCACGCGCAAGTCTCCACGATGCCGCAACCGTCGGCATCTCCACCTCCGCAAATGAGCACTGCGGGGGAGGAGATGTCGGGTGCGACCGATTGCGAAGATAATACTGATGTAGGAGCGCAGAGGGATGCAGATTGCGATGAATGGGCGGAGGCTAGCGAGGTGATGGACGTCGTTACCCAACCGGAGGAACAGTGTGTCGATCTTAATGAAGATATTATTCAAGGTGATGAAAACACTGTTCAGGCCGGACGCTCTAAGAGACACAGAGTACCAGTTAATTATAGAAAATATGTTTAGTAAATTATACTTAGTTATATATATAGATATAGGTACCAACATAAAAATTAGTGTTTTATGATTAGAGTGAGAACATTTTTATTATTGTTACAGATTTCCAAATTAATGTTGGAGGGATGAACTGTATGTACATATGCACACCTATATTATGCCCTGTATATTGTGAGGGTACTACAGCAGTAATAAACTAGCTACCAAGCAAGACGGTCGTTTCATTACTAACCTACAGCTCAGTAACACAAGAGTTTTATTGTTCATCATGTACATTGTTACAGCCACTTTTACGATAAAACATGCTTCGACAGCCGCTAACTTTATTTCGACGACATGCTTGCTTTTACATCGTTTGGTTTTAGCGCCATCTATCAGCAGGTGGTTAAACCACGGTGTTGTCGACCACACATGGCCAGTACGCACCAAGCGCGAGTTGTTGTTATCTTTTGTATGCGCAACTGATGCGCAAGCGCAGTATTAATTTTGTTTGAGTGAAAAATATAGCTGGGGTGGCGCTGCACTGTAAAGTAATAATATTTGTGTAGAATAAACATAGGTACTTATAATTGAACAGTAGGTATGTATAGGTAGGTACTTCCTTACTTTTTTACTAGGAAGATCTACTTTTCCAACACTAGGCATGACCAAACTGATAAAATAGGTAGGTAGGTACCTATTGGTTTCGTTGCTACGACAACTCATAAGTATTTATTGACTAGGTATTAAAAGGTAGAGAAATCATTATGAGCGCTAAATAAATCCAAAATTCTTCGATTGTGATATTTGATAAAAAAAAGTTACTTATACCTACCTACTATAGATTAGTCATAGGGAAGGTATAAGGTACCTGGTACCTACAATATAGGGAGGGCTTACCTTGGCGTAGTCAACAGGAGATGTATTGTCTGGGCACGTGAAGAGGCCCTCACTGAAACAAAAGAAAAACCATTGTACTTAATAAAATAAATTAATATTGAATATTGTTAATAATATATAGCTCTGTTTTCTGTCTGTTCTCTTGAATTAGCAAGTTGAAATGGCAATGGGCAAGCCACATCGCTCGTAGAACTGACAACCGATAGGGAAGAAAGGTTGTCGAGTGGCGACCACGAACCGGAAGACGCAACGTAGGTCGGCCCCCCACTAGGTGGACCGACGATCTGGTATAAACCGCGGGGAGCCGATGGATGCAGGAGGTGAGTAGCCGCTCTGTGGGGGAGGTCTATGTTCAGCAGTGAACGTCTTCAGGTTGTTGATGATGATGATAGGTAGGTACCTACAAGTTTTTTCGTAGACATGTTATACTCGTAGAAAAGCTATAGAAAGTCGCTATTATTCCTAAAACTCCCATCCACTGATGATCATCTTCAGGAATTTGAAATCGACTGGCCTGAAAGCTCAGTTAGCAGTAGCTCTACCTTCTGAAGGTTGTGGATTCGATTCCTACCCAGAACAAACATTTGTGTGATGAACATAGGTGTTTGTTCTGTGTCTGCTGGTGTTACAAAAAATTAAAAGTAAGTACATAAATAAGTATAATATTCTCTCAATTATGTGGTTCCCAATTCCCCATAGTACAAGCTATGCTTAGTTTGGAGTTGATGACGCTGTATGAAATGTCCACAAATATTTATTATTTATTTAAGAAAGAAAGAAAATCTGTTTATTTGTAAACAACAATTACTAAAGAGGATACATAATATTTTAACAGAAATAAATAAAAGATAAATGTTGTCACAAACAGGCCCTAACTCGGCGTTATGCTGGTTCAGTTGAACCAGCGCTGGTCTTCCGTTGGGACCTCTTGGTGAAACCAGGGAGCGGATATAAAACGTTTCTTAATGTGTATTTATTATTATTAATTCTTGTCCAGAAATCCTCACCGACCACACACGGCGACCCCAGTGGAAATTTTTTGAACTTATTCCCACTGGTGGTGTTAAGAGCGAGCACTTTCCCTATTGCTGAAAGAACATTGTTCTAGAAAGTGTCCACAAGGAAGACATGCAAAGCAGTGCATGCGCAAGCACACATACTATAATTATCTATAGCAGTTATGTCACTGTCAGAGAGATATATCGACGGTTTATTGAAATACACGCGTAAGTAGTTTAGCATAATAATGCAGTTTGTTATGTTCACGATCTGTTTGTTGAGTTAATAAATATAGTTGAGTTCTATTCTATTATTGAGTTGATGAATTCTATTCATAATTGAGTTCTTTATTCAGTTTCAAAATTATCAAAGAAAAATCGTTAAAGAAGTCATGCCCTCGACTTATAAGAAAACAATAACCGCATTTTTTTTACTTAATTTTTTTACTTTTGACGGAAATAAATAGATTTTCAAAAATAGACAGCCTGTATTAGTGAACTAATGGATTCTGTAGTGCTGATGAGAAACAATCTTTGCAAAGAATGTTTACATTTTATATATTTTTTTACATGAAAGCAAACTCATCTTCTTGATATATATATATATAGTCCTCTTCACCGGTTTCGATGACGGCGACCCTTTCCAGCTATAATTTCCTAGCGTGAGGGAAAGGCTTCAGCCATTTATTTATTTTTTTGACGTGAGGGAAAATACCCTCGCACTTCCCTGCCACCACGGGGGTGATGGCAGAGGGGTTTGTGAGACTTGAAGCCACTAAAACCCTCCCATTACGATTGGCTTAGACGGTAGCCCCGCTGCTGGTCTAACCCGTGCGAAGCCGGGGCGGGTCTCCACAGCAATAAATCCACGTCAATAAACTTCACGCACCACCACAGCTATTATACTGATAGTTAAGCAAAATGCTCGTCCGGAAACATAGAGATCATCGCGAGATAAAAACATCCATATCTCACACGGTATACGATTACAGCAGTAACGCATCTTTATACGAAAATCTAACCCCAATAAATATCTATAACTTTCAATCGAAATAATAGCGTTAATAATTAATTTAAGAAACAAAATTAAATATTAAAGACCATAGAGGATAATTACTGTAGAAGGAACGCAGTAAGTACCCACAGAGCTGTAGTAGGTATAATATTATATACCAGCTTGTCAATGGCCATGGGACACCTACGAGACTATAAATTCTCATTAGGTGCCACCCATTAGTATTGTCAAAGAAAATCTATAAATCGTATACACGTCGTCGTCGTCGTCTCGTCGTCGCGTCGTCGTCGTTGTCTATAGAAAACTAATAAAATACTTACCTACTAAATTATTGTATTGCCATTTTCCACCAAATTTTAGTCAACAGTTGCATTTTTTCATCGTCTGTTCACAGATTAAAGCAAGGAAAATAATGAAACAGCGTGGACAATAAAGAATTCAACTGTTTAAGTAGATAAGTTGGATAAGTAAACAAGATGCTGCCGAAAGCTCTAACAGAAAATCCGGTACTCAAAAGTTATTCAACGGCTGTAATAATAGAGCATAATTGTGCTAAGTTAAGATACTGTTTCAATTTATACGTTCCGGCCATATCTCATGCGCACGCGCATCTGAAACGCAGCCGGCACATAATTTCCTCGCATTATCGACTAATTACAAACGTCATTAGCAAAAAACTTAATTTTCCAATGTAGTTGTACAGCAACTATTTATCAATATAAAATCATTCTATTTTGTGTCTTATTCCGATTAGATAAAGTATAATTTGGGTACCTAGTTGTCATGAAAGAAGTACTTTTATAGGTATATTATTATGATATCGTGATACCAAGGCGGTTATAATAATTAATGATTTACTAACAATATTAATCTAAATAACAACAGTTTCGCAATAATGATCCATGTAAGAGGATATGGGTACCAGTTCTCGGGCCTAGCAGGTCTAGCCCGGACATTCTGGAGGCATTGGTGGGGCTGGGGGTCGAAGCCAACACCAAGAGGCCCTGCTGAATATAAAAATAAGGCATGGTATGGCATATTATAAAAAAATAATCTGGCCTATTGTGGAGAACTTTTGATGGATTAGCTAGCTCTTTATTGTTATCGTTATTGAAAGTGTTGAATTTCAGTGGTTTATTAAAACATCCTTTTTCAAAAAAAAACCTTTTTCTATGTCAGTGCACGAGTTATAATTATGTAAAATTTGACTGATGCACTTTATTATAAAAAGTATGACAATTTAGAACTTAATAAAATTAGTACAAATATATAAAATAGAAAAATATATGCATACTTATAGTTTTCAAGAAAAAGAAGGCTTTTTCCTACTTAAGTATCTAAAGCTAACCGGCACAACACAAAATAAATAAAAATAATGAACCTATAAAAACTTTCATCACGATCATCATCATCATCATCAACCTGAAGACGCCCACTGCTGAACATAGGCCTCCCCCACAGAGTCCCACTTTAAGCAGTTGCATGCCTCCTGCATCCATCAGCTTCCCGCGCGCCGTATAGAAACTTTACAAAAAGTTAAATATTAGCCCACCATGCGTTCAACGAGATCACAATAAATAAAAGAAGATCATCAAGCATTTAGCACAAGTAAATTCTACTTAGGTATAAGATGTAGTCTCTAGAACACATTGGCACATCCTACGCGGACTCGAAAAGGGCACACTTTCACTCACTGGAGTCGCCTCTAGAGGTCAAAAGATGTATTATTTATTCTACTATTATTGGCTTATTTATTTCAATAATCAAAATGTCTTTTTAGAAATCTTTAGTTAGTAGTTACCTATTTCTTCAAGTAATGCATGCACAATATGCATCTGTCATCATCATGATTATCATCAACAGCTTGAAGCCGTCCACTGCTGAACATAGGCCTCCCCCAGAGAGTGCCACTTTGAGCAGCTGCTTGCCTCCTGCATCCATCGGCTCCCCGCGGTTTTCACCAGATTAGTCCACCTTGTGGGGGGCCGGCCTACGCATCTATAGTGCATCTATGCATGCATCTGTACTGAATTTAACAATTTGTTCGAAAATACGTTATACTCTACTGAACAATAATAAAATTATTATTATTATTTAATTCTTATTTATCTTACCTGAGATATTAATACAGCTATTATTGTTTCTTATTAGTTGGATACATTGCAATTTGAAATTATGGCCTTGGCGACCGAACGAAGATAATAATAACTTATAATTTTCTGCGCGCGCGCACATTACACGTTGTAAGTAGCGCATAGATAGTTTAATGACACCTTCACCGCCTTCAATGCATATTCATGACTATGAATGTATTGTAGTGTGTACCACAGAATAATTAGTACATAGTATAGCCGTTACACAGGTTAATAGGCCGTAAACAAAAAATATACAATGTATCGGTATTGTGATTTATTGTATTGGCGTTTAAGTTATTATTAAAGCGCTGTATTTGCTCCTAACATATACTTTGGTTAATTGAGATGTATTTATAAATCAATCGAACATGTTATTTGTGGTAGGTGTTTAAATAGTGAGCAGTTAAAGCACAGCAGTTCATTTATTATCCTTGTGAATTTAAAATATTTGGAATAAGTTTTATTGCGTAAAATGGGTATAAAATACAATCATCATCATCATCATCAACAGCCTGAAGACGTCCACTGCTGAACATAAGCCTCCCCCATAAAACGCCACTTTGGACACTTATCATTATCAATAAAATCCTCCCTGGATTTGACATAATCACCACGCTTTGTAAGCGGCTTGGTGATCTTCAAGGGTGCCACCTTGAGCGGCATTAACAGTTACGTTGTGATAACGAAAAAGTAGTATACACAAACTACATATTTCAAAATTCTTTTTGAGAATCTAAGGGTCAGTTTTTTGATCTGTAGTTAAAGAAAACAATGGTTAAAAACTAACAAATTTTTACCATTGGTTAGAATTTAGCATTTTTAACCGTTGGTTAACGACGAATCAAAAAAACCCACCCGTCATCACAGAACTTGATTAATTTTAGTCGCTTTTTAGGGTTCCGTATCCAAAGGGTAAAGGGACCATATTACTAAAGCTCCGCTGTCCGTCCGTTTGTCTGTCTGTGTCCGTCTGTCACCAGGCTGTATCTCATGAACCGTGATAGTTAGACAGTTGCATGATGTATTTCTGTTGCCGCTATAACAACACATACTAAAAAACAGAATAAAATAAATATTCAAGGGGCCTCCCATACAACAAATGTGATTTTTTGCTTGTTTTTGTAGATAATAATAGTAATAATACGGTACCTTTCGTCGCAATTTGCCGGTTATTTAGTTTGTCTTAGACACGTAGTTTTGAAACTGTTCTATTAAGAAGAACTTAGAAAAATTTAAGGTTATTTCGTGTTAGATGACTCTCCATTGCTAAACACGAAAGACCGATTCACGCTATTGCTAAATAGCGCTATACTTAATACCTTAAGTCCGAAAGATGCGATTTTCATAAAGGAGGATACACGCAACTTTGTCGATCATATCTATAATCAATAGAAGAATGATATCAAGAAAAGACATTACCTACATCGCAATGAGTATACGTACAATACAATAACAATAGCACAGTGTTTCATCCTGGGTATAACCTGGGTCTTTTTAAGTCCAGAGTGAATTAGCATCTCATGGGCAAACGTGCTCCACCTTAGACAACTTCGTCACTTACCATCAGGTGAGTTATTGTCAAACGTATGCCCATTTTAGCATAAAAAACACTTGAAATCACCATGCGAGTCGACAGGAAAGTAAAGACAGCCCATCATGGTCTAAACAACGGTTCTTGTGGTCACAACGACAAGACATCGTGGTCGCGACGGCACCTAAGTATTAGCCACAGCTCGCCGCGGTTTCCCATCGGTGTCGGTTACGACCTCCCATCGCAGCCTGTTTAGTTTGTTTACTGTCGGATTGGATTTCTTAACTAAGGTAAGATACAATTCGACCTGTGGATGTAGTTACTTATTTACTTCTTTATCAAACATTTTTTGCTTGATGAAATTCTGCAGCAATGTCAGCTATAGGTACTCGTATACGAAGCGCAGAATAGATAGAGATCGAAGGAAAAAGCTTGAAATTCCACTTGTAGAGTTTCTTTCCCCTCATCATCATCATCACCATGATTGGCATCATCATCATCAGCATACAATAATTGTTTACAGCTGAGCTCATCATGCCTTGTCTACCTATAAGAGAGAAAGAGCTGTGACCTTCTTCCACCACCTCGAAAGGAACGTCAATAGCTAAGTGCCGCTTCGAAATCATCGTATAGATAAACACAGGTACCTAACTACTTTTTTATAGTAATGGTTTTTAGGGTTCTATACCCAAAGATTAAAACGGACCCTATTACTAAGGCTTCGCTGTCCGTCCGTCTGTCTGTAAAATAAATATAATAAAATAAATATTTAAGGGAGCTCCGATGCAACAAACGTGACTTTTTTTGCTTGTTTTTATAGATAATGGTACGGAACCCTTCGTGCATGAGTCCAACTCGCACTTGGTCGGTTATTTAATATGTCCATCAGCTTTAGCTTACACTAGTTTACTTATGTATCAGTGCTTAATTTCGACAGAAAATAGAGCTTTTGTCAAAACAAGTCATTAAGCCTTGCACCTAATACTTCAAATGGAAATCTAAACGGGATTTATACACTACCCAGGTTTACGGTTCAACTCTAATTCATAAATTACATGATAATTTTACAAAGCCTGGTTGAACTACCTACACAACCACGACCAGTCCAGGTAAACAATTCACAAGCTTGCAAGTGTGTCAATTGCATGCAGAATGCACACTCCGGCGTAATGTCTGACTCCAGTCTTATTTCTAGACAAACGACTCCTAGCCAGTCTTGCATAGTAACACGACCAGTTCAAGGGCATTTGAACCAAAGTTTACAGTTTGGTGGTTTCTTAGAATGTCTTCAATCTCCGTCGAGATCTCACTGCGAGATTCTCTGAAGAACGACATTACTTGTCTCAGAACTCGGTCAGCATTTGGCAGCCATTATAGGTACAAAAAATTCTAAGTCTGTGGTAGGTACATGGACGATTTTGTCAAAGCAAAAAGGAACTTTTAGAAAGTTTAATATCAATAATCATCATCATCAACAGCCTGAAGACGTCCACTGCTGAACTAGGCCACAGAGCGCTTAGCGCCACTTTATGCAATTTAAGTTTACTTCGAACGAAAACCAACAATTGTAATAATGAGTGTAATAAGATTAAGTGGGGCGAAAGAGACTTGCAACAGATAGATACATATATGAAATTTTGTAATAATAAATTAAAAGAGATCGACTTTCCTAGTGAAATCATAGATTGTAGTAATAAACTGTGTAATAATTTGGAACATCGAAATATAATTAATAAAATTTACTCTGACATTGTAAGCATATTAGTGGAAGCAGCGTGCTGTAGTTATGGAAATAAACTGTTACATAATAAAAGTAAAAAATGTGTGGCAGGTTGGAACAAACATGTTCGTCAAGCTCACTCGGAGGCTCGACTTGCATATCAAAACTGGTTATGTCATGGAAAGCCTAAAGAAGGTCCTGTTTTTATTAATATGAGAGATGCAAAAAAATCATTCAAAAGTAGGCTTAAGTGGTGTCAAGAAAATGAGGAACAGATTAAAATGGACATCTTAGCATCACATCACAACAAAAAAGATTTTTCAAAATTTTGGAAACATACTGACAAAATGAAATGCAAGACGAGTATCCCAGCGAGTGTAGAGGGAGTTAGTGAGCCTGCATCCATTGCCAATATGTTTAAAAATCATTTTGTTGTTAAATCTCCACTCACAGTATCTCAGGAGGGGTCGCTGTCGATGCGGCAGCCGGGCTCAGAGGAGCTGGTGACAGTCACTACTAGAGAAATAGCAATGGTATTGAAAAACATGAAAAGCGGAAAATCTCCTGGACACGACTATCTTAGTATAGAGCATTTGAGGAATGCAGGTGTACATATGCCCAGAGTGCTAGCCATGTTTTTCAATCTTTGCTTCTCACACACCTACCTCCCAGAAGACCTCATGAGAACGGTTGTCGTGCCCATAGTAAAGAATCGGACTGGAGACGCTTCTGACATAAGTAACTATAGGCCCATATCGTTGGCCACGATAATAGCGAAGGTGCTGGATAGTGTGTTTGACAAGCAACTCGAAATGCATCTCGATCTTCATGATGCCCAGTTTGGTTTCAGGTCAGGGCTTTCCACGGAGTCTGCTATTCTTTGTCTCAAACACACTGCCCGGTACTATACGGAAAGAAGCACTCCTGTCTACGCATGTTTCTTAGATCTTTCCAAAGCCTTCGATCTGGTGTCTTATGGTGTCTTGTGGCAGAAGCTTTATAATGACACAAATCTTCCTGGTGAGCTGATTGAGATATTGAGATATTGGTATGGGCATCAAAGTAATATGGTCAAGTGGGCGGGTTCATTATCTGAGCCGTATGGACTGGAGTGTGGCGTGAGGCAGGGTGGCCTTAGCTCGCCCCGGCTCTTCAGTCTATATGTGGACCGGCTGATTCGTGAGCTTAGCAGTGCCAGGGTGGGCTGTTCTGTTGACGGAATCTTCGTCAATAACATCAGCTACGCTGATGATATGGTGCTGCTGGCCCCATCGATCAGTGCCCTCAGAAGGCTTCTGTCCATATGTGAGCGATATGCGGAGTCCCATGGCCTCAAGTACAACGCTAAAAAGAGTGAGTGCTTAGTATTCAAGGCAGGTAACAAACATTACCCCGAAGTACCGCCAGTGACACTCGAGGGGACCACTCTTAAACAAGTGACTGAGTTTAAGTACTTGGGGCACTGGGTAACTGCGTCGCAAACGGATGTCCTCGACATTGAGAGGGAACGCAGAGCGCTGGCAGTCAGGAGCAATATGCTGATTCGTAGGTTTGCAAAGTGCTCGAAAAGTGTAAAAAGTACTTTGTTTCGGGCGTATTGCCATACTTTTTACACATGCAGCCTATGGATTGACTATACTCAAAAGGCTTACAGTGCTCTGCGGGTCCAGTACAACAACGCGTTCAGGGCGCTGGTGGGGCTGCCGCGATATTGCAGTGCATCGGGTATGTTCGCAGAGGCTCGCGTGGATGACTTTTACGCCATCATGCGTAAGCGTATAGCCTCCCTGATGCTGCGAATTCGAGGAAGTACCAACAGCCTTCTGGTCGCTGTTGCTGAGAGGGTGGATGGCCCGATTCTAAAGCATTGGACTGGGATGCTTGTGTTCCCGACGCAGCGACATGCTAAGTAATTTTTTTGAGTGTATAAAAAAATGTAATATAATTTGTGATTTCTTTGACATTTTATGGTATTGATAATTATGATTCTACTAATATAGCTGTAAGTCTTAGTGTTACTAACAAATTGGATTGTATTATCTGGAATAAAATGAAATTATTATTATTATTATTATTAAGCGGCTGCTCCCCTCCTGCAATCATCATCTCCCCGCGGTTTCCACCAGATCGTCGGTCCACCTAGTGGG
This sequence comes from Ennomos quercinarius, assembly GCA_910589525.2. NCBI lineage: Eukaryota > Metazoa > Arthropoda > Insecta > Lepidoptera > Geometridae > Ennomos > Ennomos quercinarius. Next base: position 18,013,349 of record OU342492.1, on the reverse strand, counting down.
GGCCGGCCTACGCTGCGTCTTCCGGTTCGTGGTCACCACTCGAGAACCATTCTTCCCCATCGGTTGTCACTTCTACGAGAGATGTGGCCTGCCCATTGCCATTTCAACTTGCTAATTCTAAGAGCTATATCGGTCACTTTAGTTCTCCTGCGGTTCTCCTAAAAAAAAGGTTCCTAATTTGCTAAAGTTTGTTGACTTTACCTCCGTATCATTATGTACTTATATATAAATGGTACATTATGATACAAGTATGCAAAGTTGATCATTGCACTCGAGGCGGTACCTAATATGCGTGAGAGTGTAATGATCAATGCACACGCATGTCATACAAGGTTTTCATCACAGTTGCGAGGAAAAACAGTTGCATTGTTAATTAACTTTTGTGAAAAATGTCGTGCAGGGTTTATTTTCACGCACCGTCAGAGAAAAACCGTGTAGATGTCGCGAACAAAATCGACATCGGCCAAAACGAAAAACGAAACTAAAGGAAAACTGAACTGGAACTGGGGGCATGCCGTGAATCGCGCTAAGAGTAGCGCGATTCAAAACTGAGCCTATATTGGATCGCTTTGTTTTTTTTGTATGAGGATTTTGACAAGCTATCCAGTATAGGCTCTGTTTTGAATCGCGCTAAGAGCTCACGGTACGCCCCCTGGGATTGGAACTGGAACGAAACGAAACGTAACGACGAAAATGTACGTATAACTTGCAGTGAGATACAAACTTAACTGAATCGAGTTATCATATTATAACGTGTGTGGTAATTTAGAGTAAAAAGCACACGTCTGAAATTTGTTGGATTTTGGTTCGAAAAGCGGTGGCAGAAGAGCCACTTTACGAGCAACTGTGATGAAAATATAAATATCCATATTGCTCTATGGTAAGTGCTATTCACCGTTTCCCTTTTTCGCTATGCTGAGCAACTTCTAGGATATAAAATAACCATAATTTGTACAAAATATTCAGTTAATTATCGTAAGTACTGTATAAATAACCTCGGCTACGGTAATCGAGCAGCGAGACCGGTGGTCACCGATAGCGAGGCAATATTTACTATACATACCTACTCACAGTACCTACAGATAAGATAGGGGCACATTGCACTCTCAGTTCTGCCAGTTAGCTACGAAAGAACAGTGGTATATGAAAGAATGGTTTACTTTAACTTTCAGAATTAACGCATTTACGCATAAAAACGTACCTATGCAAAACGACACATACCTCCGTGAAATGACACTGTCTCAAAATGACAAATCAACATCATCATCAGCCTGAAGATGTCCACTGCTGAACATAGGCCTCCCACATATTAGAACGCCACTTTGAGCGGCCATCGGCTCCCCGTGGTTTTCGCCAGATCATCGGTTCACGGTCCACGCTGTCTTCCAGTTCTTGGTCGCCACTCGAGAACCTTTCTTCCCCATCGGTTGTCAGTTCTACGAGTGATGTAACCTGCCCATTGCCATTTCAACTTGTTAAAAAATGACACATAAGGTACCTACGCATAAATAGGTACACATGCATATTGACACAAAGTCGGAAAGGTCCGTCTTTATAATGGGCCCTTCGATCTACAATAGATTACCAAAAAATGTACTGGATGCACCTTCCACCAGCTCTTTCAGGGCCCGTTTAAAAACGTTTCTTTTGGAGCACGTCTTTTACGGTTTGGAGGAGTATTATAAATTGCCAGAATGGACTATTAAATTTTAATGGACTATTAAATTTATGTGACATGTAACTTTGGGGTTATAAATAAATTATTTGTATTTGTATTTGTATTTGTACATACGGTGAGGACATAATAAGCATAACCAGTGCTTATGAAGCTTTCCGTTTTTTAAGTTGCTCTACATGTTGGCCTCTGGCTTGATGCGCTATTTTATTTCTTGGTAGTAGTCCAATCACCTGATGGAAAGTAATGGAAAACGCGGTCAACATAGCATTACTTAAATGAAATTACTATAATGAAAGCAAGCTGTTTTTCCACTAATATTATATTTTAGTAAATATAGACGATGCCCGTGGTTTCACCCGCGCTCCATACAATCTTTAACACCCCCGCACAACAAAGGCGTTTGTCCACCGCACCGTCCGCCATCTCAACGTTCTCGTGACGTGACTGCTACGTGACTGCGATGGACAAGCGCCCTAAGGATAGTATATTCAAGAACCCTTTCAAACTAAAGTGAAGAGACCCCTCTTCTTGACATGATTATAGGTTCAGCGGATTATCACAATTATTTCCTTTCAACATCCCCAAGGTTCAGCCGTATAGGCTGTACCACAGATAACTAAATATGTTGGCTGTACGTTGTCTGTCTGTCAGTCAGCCAGCCACTCCAATATAAGTAAGTAGGTACGTACTTACCTAAGTAGAAAAGAATGTAAGAAGATTTTTAGTAAGTATCTCTGAGAATGGCATATCTGTTACAAAGTTTTGCGACATACAAAATCAAGTTTATCTGTATATTATTGTAATTTGATTACTTTGTTGGCACGAGTGGGAAGTCGATCGATTCCAAAACGGGAACTTGATGTGGATATGAATTAAAGAACGGGGACAAATTCATAAAAGTGTGCATAAGTTTTATTATGTGACACGGCACAAGAATATCCTACCGTAGCTGGTAGGATAAGTTTGTTCCTTGACAGATAATAACTTCAGTGTAATATAAATATTTTAGTGCTGTATCTCAAAGTCGCGTAACGAGCTATGGAGAGAGCTATGCTCGATGTTTCCCTGCGAGATAAGCTCCGAAATGTGGAGATTCGCAGGAGAACTAAAGTGACCGTTAGAGCTCTTAGAATTAGCAAGTTGAAATGGCAATGGGCAGGCCACATCGCTCGTAGAACTGACAACCGATAGGGAAGACGCAGCGTAGGCTGGCCCCCCACTCGGTGGACCGACGATCTGGTAATAACCGCGTGGAGCCGATGGATGCAGGAGGCGAGCAGCCGCTCAAGGTAGCGCGCTATGTTCAGCAGTGGACGTCTTCAGGATGTTGATGATGATGATGATGAGGTACCTATAATTGTATTTAAAATAAATCATTTTTCATAGATTTACGAAATGACCGCAAACAAGACAGAAGCGGATACGAATATCCTGCTCCTACATAATTATTACTGTAGTATAATAATTATAATTAAAACAAATGAATAAAAACCCGGTTCTCACATCCATTAGACATAAGCGTCATACATCTGCCAAACGTAACGTCAAATTACCGATGCACGTATCTGACACGCAAGATCACCGTTATGTATCTACTTAATTGGTTCTTCCTCGGAAACCAGTCCCAGGCTCGCATATGGCGGAAACCTCCCGTTTTACCATCCACTGTCCGCCACTTGAGCTCGAGCTGGCATTTTGTCTAATTACTTACCTTTTTTTAATAAACAGTAGCTACAGTGCCTACTGGAAATGTTACCTGTAAAAACTTACATACACACATCACTGCTAAGCAAAGAATCAGAAAGGAAAACAAGTAGTCATTCAAAATGAAGGAGCATAGATTACTCGAGATTTTTTTATTTTTTCATTAATAATCATCATCATCATCCTCATAAATGCGAAAATTTGTGTGTGTGTGTGTGTGTGTGTGTGTGTGTGTGTATGTGTGTGTGTGTGTATTCGTTCTGTCTTGGCACTGCAACGGCTGAACGGAGTAGACTGAAACTCGGAATGTAGGTAGGTAGATAGGTAGATTTCTGCTAAGTTCGTCTAGGTAGGTATCACCACTTTGCCACCACCAGTTTGTCAGCTTGATTGCCTTGGGACCACCAGTTATTCTACCGCCAAGCAGTAGTGTGCAAGCACTACTGTGTTCCGGTTTGAAGGGCGTTGTAGCTAGTGAAATTACCGCGCAAATGAGACTGTATGATCTGATCCCGCAGTCTAGAAATCTTATTAGTTACTAGACTGTGTGATGTCTCAGAATGACGTACGAAACTTTTTATTTGCAGTTCCGAGTGACACTGCATCTATTATGGCGGCAGTGACGCCTAACACTAGGTGAACGACTGGCTCGTCACATACATAATATAGGTTATGCGCCGGATTAACACATTTGGAAATACCGGCTAACCGTATGCAAGCCGTTAGACCTAAAAGTTCATTACAATAATATCTCTCTTACTCGTACAGAAACCTTTAAAAAAATTGTGAAACCGTTTTTGAAAAATAAAGTAACTTTTATTTAAGACAAACCTACGTAAGTTTTTTAAAAAAAAATGGAGAGACATATTAGTAACATTTTAGTCATATTCTATTTTTGTATTATGTCAGTTTTTTTTTTGGGAATGCATCTTGTTCCGAAAAGAACTACTTAAACCGGAAACGCCTAAAAAGTGCATAGCACCAACCGTATACTAAGAAAAACAACTTCCGTTTAAAAAAAAGAAAAACACAACTTCGTTCCAAAAAATGCAGTTTTTACATAAGTCAAAGCTTGGTGGCGAAATACAGAAACACCTGCCTACTATAGATTACAGCACCTAATGGTACAGTTACAGGCTTATGGTTAGTTTAGTGTTAGTGCGTATTGTTCGCAGCCTGTAACACGAAAACACAACAATGGCGTCCACAGAATATTAAAGATGCAGCACGACCGCGTATTAACACATCCCATATTCAATATTTAAAATACCTCTTCAGTATGGGCATGGCTCGAACGCATACGTTTAACAAGCTGGTGCTAAAACGACTTACCTGTTCACTTTGAATAGAAGTCCGACAGGGGTCATCTCGGTGTACCTAGACTCTTCAAGTCACAATAACACTAATTATTCTTCTTTCAAAAACACTACAATATTCTGTCTGTAAAAATTACGCGGTGGCAGAGGCCAAGAAAAAAAATCACTGAAATTTTTGGCGCGAAATGAAACTGTCAATTTATTTTTCTTAATTTGCGCGCCGGTATTTAATAAATTGGAATTAGGGATGTGCTTGTACGTGTCGGTTATTATCGAGCTCGTTTTTCAGAGCGATTGATCAACGCGTGGTTACCAAGCGGTGGTCGCAAGCGTTCTGTCTCGGTGACAAACAATAGGTTCAAGTACATTTCAACTAATTGTACACGCTACACGTACACAGTAGCTTAGGCTACAACAGGTGGGAGCCCTTTGACAATGCAAGTTGTTAAGTAGTACCACAGTAGTACTAATGACTTTGTGTTTTACAGTTAGGTACCTACTCATGTGCTGAGTACGTTTAGTACTTGCCGTTTGCAGATATCTAGGTTCTAGAACCTAGAATACAATGCGTAGGTATTGCTAGTCAGTATGTAGGCAATTGTCAGGTGTAATTGAAGGTAGAATGGGTTTTTAGAGGCAGGCAGTACTTTAATTCAACAATTCAATTGCAAATTTAAAAAAAAATTGTTTGCTTCAAAGTCTAAACATATTTTCATATGTTTAGACTTTGAAGAATCTTAAGATAAGTACTTACCTACTTTTTGAAAGTTAAAGCTTTAAGCTTGTATCAGGTAGATACCAGCCGTGTGGTCCCGGTTTGCCAATAAGACCACATCTCTTCCCGTGGGTGCCGCATGAGCCAGCTAAGGAAACATCTAGCGGTTAGGCAGCAACATTTTCCTCGGTACATTAAATTCTTTTGCGATCACCAAGCTGCCTGCCAATCGTGGTGAATTGCGGATTATGGCAAGTTCTGCCTATGATAAGCGTCCAAAGTGGCATTTTATGGGGGAGGACTATATATTATGTTCAGCAGTGGACGTATTTCGGGCTGATGATTATGATGATAAAGTTAAAATTATAAAAAATGTTATTTAAAAGGTACCGTTTTTATGTAATTTTTATATAATTGTAAAAGGATTGACTTCGATAAGTATAGCAATGAAGTAAAAGTTTTGGTAGAAAGTATACAAATGATGAATTGTCTTTGCAGACAGATCCTAGTGAATCCTGATCCTAAAAAAATAAATGTATCAGATGCCCACTTTTTTAAGTCTATTGACTCCTTTTGAGGTTGAGGTTTATTTATTACGCTTACGCCACATCCGTACTTGGCTTAGCCACAAGACGTAGCGCTACCAACATTCTAAAATTAACTGCTTGAGTTCTATGGCCAACATAATAAAGTTAACTTTAAAAAGCTCTACTGCGGAAAAGCGCGAAGGAGACCTTTACGATGTCATGGCCACACATTTCCGTAATGCAGTTTATTATTGTTGTTGTGTAGCGTACTGGGTACCTACTTATAAAAAAATCTTATAACTAAGTTTCAAAGATCAAGGATACTAATATTTAAGTTCAGTCAAAATATCAACGTTTCTTGTATTTGTTTTGGCGTTTGTTCGTAGTAGTTCCTGACACTATTCCTTGAAGACTACTGACTAAGTTCTCTCTAGCTAGGACCTAACTATCTATACAAAGATTATAGTCAATGTATCTATAGGATCTGTCTATAGATCGTTGGAGCTTCCAGTAACATTAGTCTCTGTTTGGTAGTGAACGTCCTTCGTATGGTGATGATGATGATGATGATGATGATGGTGGTGGTGGTGAACTACTATTGCCATCTGAACTACTATGGATGTCCATCAACGGGCGGCCTTATCGCATCAAGCGATTTCTTCCAGGCTACCTTGATAATGTCATCGAGTCCTAGGTACTAAACAGAAACCCGAAACCGGGAAGTGTTTTCCATTACTTTGCTCGACGTAGCGGTTATCGGGTGCGGATTCAGTTCCTGCTTGCATTCCACTCTGATCGTAAACGCGAACAATGGCGGATTGTTGACGGATTGACGGTGTTTACATTCCTTAGCTGACTTCGTAAATGGAGCTTTGTTTGGCTTGCCTTTTTTATGAAAATATCTAGAAGTAGGTGCCTAGTAGAAACTGCTGAAAAATATTTAATCATAGATTTTGTTCCCAAAATCTATCAAATTCAGTTCAGAAAAAAACGTATTTTCAAAACCATAAACTTAGGGTAGGTGTTTTGATCCATAGTTAAGTTAACCAATGGTTAAAAACTCTACTACTTTTGTCCATTCACACACCAATACCTTAGTGTAATAGTAAGTTCTTATATGCCCACGAAAACAAATTTTATTGTTACCAAATTTACTCTCATTTAAAACTTAATAGAAAAGACACATAGGTACAAGAAACCCTAGAAAACAAAACTACAAAGAAGACATTGTATAAATATCAAATGATACCTTATCCAATTAACCAACATTGGAATGAAGTCTGACTCCCTAAGCCCTTGCTGATATAAATACTGATGAAGAATCCCATTCATCCGCACCTGTCATATCAGCACGCGGCCTTGACTATCGACACTCGACAGCTTATACGGTGCACTGTTTAATCATAACGGACGCATCGTGAGAAAATAGATGACGTTTTGAAAATAGAAGTATGAAACAAAATAGATGTATTTATTTTTAAATTGTATACTACAAAAGTTTGCAGTATTTAACAGAGTTAAAATAATAAAAAAATATTTGTTTGCGTCTTTGTAAAAAAATAGAGGATACTTGGATGAAAATAGATGACCTTTTTGCCATCACATAATTATGGACCGACTAGATTTAACATTGAGAAAACCAAATGACAAAAGAAACTAAGATTCCTTTAGAATCCTTAAACCATGAAACAAAGCAAATGTGCATTCTTAGAACAATAATCACATTCACCTGGGAACAGACTGCGAGAAACTACAAGACATTTCACTATTCTGACCAGTCACCAACAGTAATTAGCTTAGTTGCAGACCATTCGGTTGACACGACAGTGATGGACATGGGAACGGAATACACCTTTATAAAAGGTTGTTCCTATACTTTTCACATAAGAAAATATGTAAGTAGGTACATAATTTTAAAGTGGACTGCAAGAAATAGTACCCGCGGTCTACCCAGGTGAACTGGGGGCTTACTTATACCATCCCCTCTTAGCCTCACCTCATTTATTTTGTTAGTATAATCGTAAAGGTTATCTGGACAGGGGGCGTACCGTGAGCTCTTAGCGCGATCCAAAACAGAGCCTATATTGGATCGCTTTGTTTTTTTTAAATGGGGATTTTGACAAGCGATCCAGTATACGCTCTGTTTTGAATCGCGCTAAGAGCTCACGGTACGCCCCCGGCTTTGGTTTAGGTGTATCCAAACTCTCACGAGTTATTTCAGGTACCTATAGTTTTTTTATGTATGTAGTCTATGAATATCTAACACTAGGTATAGGTAGTACATTATACCTCTTTGCACTATACCACGTGGATTCCGCATGGCCATAGCCACCAGTGCACCAAAACGGTGGAGATGTAAACAATTATGAAATTTTGTGTAAGTGAATAACTATCCGATTTATGTGTTATGGAATGTGACTCCATCCATGCAATTTATTATGCGCAGCCTCGATGTATTTATTGGTTTGGTTACCACGTACAGAACTTGTTGAGTTAATTACCTACCTTAATCCCCTTGAAAGTTCGAGCTTTTACATAATTGTAAGTTTTAAGTATAATTACGTCATCATCATCATCAACAGCCTGATGTCGTCCACTGCTGAACATAGGCCTCCCCCGGAGCGTGCCATCTTTAGCGGCTGCTCGCCTCCTGCATCCATCGGCTCCCTGCGGCTTTCATCAGATCGTCAGTCCACCGAGTAGGGGGCCGGCCTAATTATTACGTAACGTTACATAAAACATGACAAATATTCACACATCTAGGTACTCATAGGTACATAATTATAATCAAAGCACGGAATTCGCCCTATTTACATAGGTCAATCAAAGGTATAAAATAAAAATATTTTATCTAAGTAAATTGCCTATCGAATGTTTTAACTGTCAATGAATTGTATGTCAAAGTGTTAAATTACATGGTTTTGGGGATTTATCTCCTCTTTTCTCCTCCTTAGGAAACACAAGGAGATCATGATACCTAACTAAACTACTATTTCCATAGGAGATAAAGTACCTTCAGATGTTGGATTTTCGAGATCGAGGATTTGATTTGTGTCTTCAAAGATTCAACCTTGAAGTGGCACTGCTTGCTCCCACCACAGTACATACCACAGATAATACAATGTAGAGATAAAAGAAAATCGCGGTAAATAGAGAAATTGATCGCACAAACAACATTGTTGAAGTGAAACCGTGGGAAACTGCGATAGAAATGCTTTCGACACTATTTATCAGCTGTTCGAACCTCGATTTACTACTTATTGTGAACTTGGGAACTTGAAACCTTAATAATGGCTTTTAAAACTTAGGTAATAAACAAATAAAGCACTTTTTTATGTAAATGAATGACGTGAGCTAGTCGTTTGTCTGGTGCTAAGCGACACTGCCGCCTATAACAGATTGCAGTGTCACTCAGAACTTTAAATTAAAGTTTTGCGTGACACTGCGCACGTTATCCTGAGACATCACACAGTCTAAAAAAGTTTTCTAGACTGTGAGATCAGTTCGTAAAGTATCATTTGCCCAGTAATTTCACTAGCTACAATGCCCTTCAAACCAGAACACAATAGTGCTGGCACACTACTGCTTGGCGGTAGAATACCTAACTGGCAAAGCGGTGGCACCTAACTAGACGAACTTTGCAGAAAAGTTCTTGAGGAGAAAGACGAGAAGACTCCCAGATCATAGTTGGCTGGAAGCAATTGGACGCCAGCAAGGTGTTCCACTCATTGGCTGTTCGCACTATCTATAGTGCATAGCAAAACGCTTAGTACGGATTGGGTATAATGTAAGTGAGACGTTACACCTGTCATACTGACATCACAAAGTTCTAATACTTACAGATCATTGTTAGATAAACGTAATTATTGATTAAGTACATTAACTATAATAATAACTATTAACCGTATATGACAATTTTCAGCCTCAAGTAGAGTAGTCTCAATTTAAATAGTAATTAGAGTAATTTCAATTTATATTCCAAACAATAGCCGTATAATAAAAGGAAACCCACCAGTCTTCAATAAGACATTCCACAAGAGGTCCGGTCACCCTGTCCCGTGTCTCGCATGCCGCGGTTGCAACCAACCGCGAAATTATGCGAGATGGCCTGTGATAGTCCCCTCGCCCTTTAATTAAACAGATATTAATAGTATGCACTTGAAGCATAATACCGTCGTAAATTAAGTTTATACTTTTGTTAGGAACTAAGGGGGAATTGATACGGAATTGTCACAAATACATTTTAGTATTCACGCTGCATGCTCAAAGTGGCGCTCTCTGGAGGAAGTCTATGTTCAGCAGTAGACGCGTGATGATGATGATGAGTCGAATTACACGATACCCATAATTAAACATAATAACTAAATACTACATAAGTATTTAGCACATTATAGTTGAAATTCCATTAACCCGCAAACGTCCACAACTAACCGTCGTCCTTGTTTCCAACTCTGCAACTGTTATGGGTGGCCGTGTCGCTTAACTTCAGGTGACCCAACCGCTCAGGTCGTCACGTCATTCAATCGCATAAAAAAACTCTAATCTGGGAGTCTTCAAGTCAAGAATGAACAGGATCATCTAGGCAATTTTAACACATGGGTAATTAAGGCCTTTTTTCATTTAGAATTTATGCACAAGCAAGCGATAGCTGCCAAAAGCACCTTTATAATAGTGATGGAAAAGAAAATCTTAACGACCCTAATCATAAAAAGTAATCGAAGAGCCGTCACCACTAAAAATATATGCAAAAATCGATACCTACTCACTTTATATGTCTAACAGTAAGAGCCGAATTTACTAAATAGGAGAAAAAGCAAGTGATTGGCAATATTTTATGCATGCAGCGTTAAAATAACTGTTGAATTACTGATAAGTATTTTTGGTGTCTCCGTGTTTCCGTTTATGGTGGATTCTAATGTCCATCCGATAAGCGGCGTGGGCGCGGGAGTTGGGCTGGGAAGGATCTGAGGCAACGAGCTGTGAAATATAGATATGGCAATACAGTTTTTTAGTTATATGTCGCAAGGATTCGGTATTTTTTTTTTATGTAATGAATGACGCGACGATCTAGTCGTTCGCCTGATGTTAAGCGTCACGGCTGCCCCTAACAGATTGCAGTATCACTCGGAACTCTAAATTAACATAGTTTTGCGTGACACTGCACTGCGCACGTCATCCTGAGACTTCACACAGTCCAGTAATAAGATTACTGGACTATGTGATCAGATCATAAAGTCTCATTTGCCCAGTAATTTCACTAGCTACAATGCCCTTCAAACCGGAACACAGTAGTGCTTGACCACTACTGCTTGGCGGCAGAATAACTGGCAAAGTGGTGGTACCTACCTAGATGAACTTTGCAGAAAAGTCCTACCACCTAGTAAAAAAAGTCCTACCACCTAGTAAAGGTAAATTTAGTTTCGGAATTATAAGATTTTCCGTAGGGTACCACTTAGTACCCTACGGAAAATCTTGTAGGACACCATCAGTGGACGTAATTTTCTTTTTCTTCGACCTTCTTCAGGCAACGCCTCCCGCTGAGGCTCGCATTCCACAGGAGTGTGGGGCGTCTTTTGAATCGAACGAATGCTACCCATTTTAAGCGGGACAAAGGTCGGTAGAAATCACAGACCTAGAATATTTTTAGAGACCAAAAACGCATGAATATTTTAAAAATTCTCGTATATCACGCGTAGGTAATACACACTTGCATACAAATGTACACTTGTAAAATTCATGCGTAATAAATGAGTAAACACAAAGAACTTACTTGTAATTTTATTAATTTATACATTGTAACGAAACAATGTGAAATTTCGATCGCCGTCCCATATTTCACAAATGAGACAAAACACGCATTCATTAGTACAAAAGAGTGTAACAAAAAATGCGTATTTTACGTGTGAACAATTTCTCGGCAAAAACTACCAAACATTAGTGTGGAAATGGATGTGGAGGTAAGCTAATTTTAATAATTAGGGATGACAGCTATTTAGTAATTCAGTTCAGCCTTTGTCACTTTATATCCTTTTTAACCCTCATTTAAAACCCCAAACGGAGAGGTGGTTTAACGTGCTGTATCTGATTTGTGTTTGTGGCTTCATAGCTCCTAAAAGGATTAACCGATTTTGAGTTTTCTTTTCTTGTTTGAAAGGTGACTTAATTGACAGTGGCTCAGATAAGATTCAAGAAATTTAGTTTAGCCGTTTGAAGATCAGCTCTTTTCTAGGACATTCAAGGGACAAAGGGGCGGGTTTTTTTAATTTTGATCAAGTTATTTGTAAACACTGTTTCGGAGTATGTACGGTCCAACTGCTTTGTCCAACTACTTAGACCATGGCCTTTTAATTCAATTCAATTCATTTATTCCGCGGTTATGTACATACATGTTGACAGGTGTTAAGTATAAAATGTCTTATTGTAGGTTAGGTACATTTACCCGGTAAGGGTGTCGCAGGTTTAGGTCACTATTGTTAGCTTACTGTATAGTATTACTTGTGTAATATCCACAAACATTTATTTATTTATATAAAAATAGTTGAACCACATTTTTTGAGAGTTCCGTCACAACGTGGTCCAATAAATAACACAAAAATACTAAAAAGTGTATTAGGAGTAAAAAAATACTACTGCAGGTGTATTTTAAAGTATGAAGTACCATCAGGAGACCATAAATACTGAGGAGGTAAAGGATGATAATAATTATATAAAATGCGAACAACCATCTAACGATCTAAAATGCCCTATCAAATCTTACATAGCCGAGGTACCAATATAAAATTCGGGGTAAATCAGGTGATCATCCATTAAATTAATATTAAACGGCGCGCGCGCGTGGGTGCAGTTCGGACAAAGGAACAAGTGCGTTGACTTGCATCCCAGAACGGGATTGTATTAATAAGTGCTAATTATATATTATCGTAATTACCGTGAGAATTGTAAAGATGAGGCATTGAGAATGTCAACTGCTGCTCTGATTCTGTAGAATGCTGTGTATGCACACCGAAGGCACATGATTAGTGATTACAAATTCAATATGCATCATCATCATTATCAGCAGCCTGATGACGCCCACTGCTGAACAATGGCCTCCACAAATTCAGTATACATCATCATCATCAACAGCCTGAAGACGTCCACTGCTGAACACAGGTCTTCCCCAGAGAGCACCGCTTAATTACGTCGAGCTATGCGAGATAGGTAGGTATTAGCATGGAACAAGGACGATAGGAATGCCAATACATCAAGAAAACAGCGTAGATCAAAAATATGCCTAAAACTAGATGGCGTTGCAAAATGAGCGGGTTATAAGTTGAGCGCAGATCAGAAATATTCCAAAAACCCGTTTTAACCCTGGATGGCACTGCAAAATGAGCGGGCTATACGGATAGCTACGGCGGCGGGCTAGGTTTACAACGGTTTTTTGTCAGTAGTTTATTAGTAGTTACTAACTACTAGTTAGTATAGGTACTGTATCTATTCTATGAAATGAAATGAAATGAAATGATTTATTATCTCTAACAAACTTTTACACAATAATTATAGTAAAAAAAAACTTAAATAATTGTTGTAAATCCTTGAAGGGTTGTTGGCACCCAAACTAGGATAAAACCTGTGGCATGGCATACCAACGCCCTCCTCCCAAGACAGGTTATAATTCGTTTAAAGTACAGGCTGATAGCTGTGTATCGGTATAAGTAAAAAAATAAAACATAAATGTAGGTAGGAAACAACAAAAAAATAATTAAATCATCACACAAAAAGGTAAAATTACGATTAGGCATGGAATATAATTATAATTACTATAATATAATTAACTAACTATGTAGGCTCAATTTGCGTAAGGTGTAGGTAGGTATTTAAGTTTGTATTTTAGCGAGAGGTGGTTGTTATTGTTGGGGAAAAAATACTGTTTGCGCACGAGAGGGTAGGGAACTTAACAACTGTGTAGGTAGGTTGGAACTGAGCAATGTGCATGAAGTAATTGTGAGCATGAGTACAAAATAAATAGAAAATGCATGTGCATGAGTAGGTAGGTAAACCTGCTGATATTATCTAGTATCTATTCTATGGTAGTAGAGCTTGTACTTTTGCATGTGTAGTAGCGTAGATACGTTATATTATATACTTGTCATATAAGTATAGTTGTAACACAATACGCTCGACATGCATTGTTATCCCTTTGTACCTAAAGGACAAAGACAAGGACAAGGAGTAAACCTGAGCGAGAAACCTGTAGCCGCCGGAACTTGGTAATGACCTAATGACAGTGCTGGCCGGATGTAGGCTGCATTGCGCCCGCGCACCTCAACTTTACTGTACGAAGTGTTTTGTATTGAATGAACGAAATTACGTTCATTATGCTATTAGCTTGCATTATGTATACGTTTTTACTTATTTCCTAAACAGCTGCACTAATTAACGATTATATTTCGATATTTTTCTTGTACTTGTCAGTTTTATATAGATTATTTTATTTGATTAAAATAACTATAAATCATTAAACAACTTTTTTTTAACTTTCGGGAGATCCGTGATAGAATTTTTACTCAATTCAACAGATGAAGCACGAGCACTAAACTGAATGTAGCGAGATTTATTTAAATTCAATATTCAAACTGTTTTGTAATATGTGGATAATGTGGTTGGTTGTGTACTAAACTATTATTTTAAACTACTTTTTAAGACTCTATACTTAAGTGTACAACAGTTTGTTATCCCAAATAAAATAAAATTAAAATTAAAACTTTTGGTATATCATTCAGGCACTGAGAAATATTAAAAAGTGTTTGATACCTACATTAATAAATGTTTCGATATTTGTAGGTATAGTTTATGTTGACCACCTACAGCAAGCAAGAAGTAAACTTCCTCCATTAAAGTTGGTTAAACACTATAAATTAAGTTTAAACACCTCACAATTAAAAACTTGATCATTTTAACAAAGGAACTATAAATCACTGCATTTTTTGCATTGCAGTGCAGTCATCATCAGCTTTAAATCATTAATCACTTGTAAGATTTATACAACGCGGTCAGATGGAACCGGAGATATAAATGGGATATCACACGATATCATCCCACGAAACGGAACTTAGAACAGTAGGTACCTATGGGTATATCATAATCCCATACATTCCCCTTCCTATGACACAGGGAGATAGTGTAGGCTATAAAGTCACAGTTTCCTTTAGTATGGCTTGGTAGATGACAATCGTGCTCTCGAATTTTGAGATTTATTCCTTCAGTACGGCTGGATAATTACGTAACTCGCAACAAGTTTGCAACAGCCGTAAATTTCGCAATCATTGCAGCCAAACATCGCTTTGGCAGAGCAGGAAGCGATCGAGTGCTAGATCACTGTCTGTCGGACAATCGATGAACTAAAAAGTGCATTATTTTGTTTCCATTTCTGTTCTGTTGCTAGTGGCGCTAGTATCAAAGGCCAAAGTGCATTCAGCGACAGGCGGACTTAAGATTTCCAGTGACATCCAGTGAAGATTGCTAAATGTTTGCTGTCGCTTTGTTATTGCTGTTGCTTTGCTACTGCTGTTATAAATTCTACACAATACGGGCGTGGGTTGGTAGATGACACTAATGTCCTCGGATTTTGTGTTTTTTTTATACTAGAAACTTTTTGACTAAATTATAGGTTCAATAGTCAAAGACTAGATACGCTTGTCTTTGACCATATTTATCTTGATGTTAAGTGATAATGTGGTCAAATCGTGGATATGCCGTTTTCCTTCACCGTTTTAGCAGGGTATGCAAATTCCGCACATAATTTGGAAAGTCATTGGTGTGGGGCTTAGTAGGATTCAAACCGTGGTGCGTAGGATTGACAGTTTTTACCGCTATGCCACACTAGCTCTTAACCTAAACATAGATAGACGCTATTACTTGTTTACTGTGTTTCTGCTGTAAAAATTACCTGCTTGCTTATTATAACGTTAATCTATTTAACACTGATTAATTAACGATCGCTCAACCGTTCACAATTAGTTATAATGATAGTCATCCCGCGAAATGATGCATTAAATGAAGCGATAAGCGAAATCTACTTATAAATTACTGATGGTATAATTAGACGATTATAATCATGTAATTATTATTAATTAATAGCCGCTGTAAGCTGCTACTGAGAATAAGTTAGCATACTTGTGATTGAGTTGACTGGTCATTAAAGTTAATTGAAAAGATGCAAGTATTACAATCAGAAGTTATGTGAAAAATACCGTTTTGATTACATTTGATTATGAAATATTATGTCCCAATATAATTCAATAATAATCACTACAAGAAAGTAGTAGCGCTTATAGCGAAGCACGGCTAGCCGTTTCTAACCGATCGGTAAAGTTAAGTAATGTTCAATGCGGTCACTAGTTTGATGGGTGACCGCTACTGCAAAAAGTGGTATTTACAACTGAGTGCTACCGTGCTTCGGAGGGCAGTTACGGCGTCGGTCCCGGCTGTTGCCGTAAGACAATAGTCGTTAAGCAGCCTTTGGGCGGCCTAAAAATTCTGACACCAGGGCTGACCACTTGCCTACACGAGGAAAAGAAAGAGAAGACTACAAGAAAGGTAATTCAGCAACCAGCCATTCTGACGAAGGTATCATTCAAAATTAAAAAGAATAGCTAAACGCACTTGATCAAGCCACCTTTCAAACATTTTCAGGTTCATTTTTTGGGAGCTACGATGCCATAGAAGACATATTTTATAGTACAGACGCCAAACTTGATAACACTTCTCTGTTTGCATCGGGGGGTCAAAACTGCTATTTTAACAGATAGATACGAAAATGTTTAAGTAAGTATAATATTTTGCAAGTTTCTGAGAAATGCCACAATTCATCATCAACATCCTGAAGACGTCCACTGCTGAACATAGGCCTCCCCCAGAGCGCGCCACCTTGAGCGGCTGCTCGCCTCCTACATCCATCGGCTCCTCGCAGGTTTCACCAGTGGGGGGCCGGCCTAATACGCCACAATTACATTACATTAAATTCAGTCGCCTAGTTAGGATTCGGGAAAGGAAGCTTACTTGCTACCCAGTTAGTTGCCTAATTACGAACTGATTTAGGTAGGTGTAATCACTAAATGCTAAACATTTTTATCATTGGACATTTTTGTCATTGGT
The DNA here is from genome assembly GCA_910589525.2 of Ennomos quercinarius. NCBI lineage: Eukaryota > Metazoa > Arthropoda > Insecta > Lepidoptera > Geometridae > Ennomos > Ennomos quercinarius. Next base: position 17,996,270 of record OU342492.1, on the reverse strand, counting down.
CATTTTTATTAATGGACATTGCCTTTGGACATTTTTTCTTTTTGGACATTGTTCGTGTAAATCGCTAACACTTACCTAAATTGGTTCCTAATTAGGCAACTAAGTAAGTGGGTAGCAAGTACGGGCCACTGCTCAGTTTTATTCACAATAACCCTTGCACGAAGTAATAACCTGAAGGTTACTAAAATACCTAAATTATAGATTGTGGTCCTTCGAGCCGGATTTGAACAAGGTGAAAGGGTCGATTGCGTAACTTAAATATCGGTACATGGTCACAGAATACTTAATAGTACAACTACAGAAGATTCACTCCATGAAGTCTATTAATAAGTAGTGACTTACTACAACGTAATGAGATGTAGTTCAGATAGCCAATGAGTGGAACACCTTGCCAGCGTCCTTGTTTCCAGCTAACTATGATCTGGGAGTCTTCAAGTCGAGAGTGAATAGGTATCTTCTAGGCAAGCATGCACCATCGTCCACTGCGTCATCACTTTCCAGTCATCAGGTGAGACAGTGGTCAAGTGCTTTGCCTATAAACTATAAAGAAAAGATGCCATACAGCGCTACAATTAAGCTCACCCTAAAAAATTCAAAATTCACAACCGCCATTTTCTTTTCAACAGACTCAGCTCAGAAGTCTCAAAACCTGAATAAGATCGATGTGGATCGATGGTTGTCAATGTCATTTATGTTGTGAGTTGTCCACAGACGCTGCCTCAGCTCCCGTTTCAGTATAACCTTTGAATATCTACGAGTAACCTACCTACGTCACTGTCAAGGGAGATCACTTTAAATCACCAGAGGCAAACCGCAAACAGCAGAACACGCTGCTTGCATTATTTGAGGTACTTACCTAAATACAATCTGTTTAGGATTTATAAATCTTAAAGATCCAAGCGGATCGAACAAGTCCTTTTTAGTGCGGGCCGCATCGCAACGCATTGCAATCAAACATCACTTTCGTACATTTTATTCATACCTACTACAGATTCATCGCATCGCATACTAGTAAAAAGATAATGAATACTAGTTCAATATAAACTACGAAAGCGATGTAGGAGGATTTTGATTGCAATAGGTATGTTTCGATGCGTTGCGATGCGGTGTCAGTGGGCGAGTTGAGTTGGCTTCGTCAACCTCGCTAAGTTAATGATAAGCAGAGCCGTAAGTATCTTTTGATAAACAAACAACTTCTTTACATGCAATAACCATATCATTTCCTATTTAGTCACAATGGTGCTGTAAATTTGATGAGCTAACCATGGGAGACACGTGTCCAACTGTCCAGCCGCTTGAAGTCGATTTGTATGTGAGAAGTACAAGGTATGGACGAAATAATGGCAAAACGGCCGCCATGGAATTATAAACAAATCGTCAGTAGCTAGGGTTGTCAATACTTGTAACTAGACCATAGGGTATTCGAAAGCTTTTGTAGTCCTTTGATACAGTGAAATAGCAGAATTGGAAAAAAGGCCACACTGTCCATCGTTGCTTTTCAAAAAAGTTTTAGAGAATAGGTAGTAGGTTTAAATCGACTTTAAAAATATGATGATACCTGTTACTTAATGTACTCATAAGACTTGGTGAATTGGTGTGTTTTTGTTAAAAAGCTTTCAAAGAATTATGACTGGCTTGTTAGCTCAGTTGGTAGTAAGTAGCTCTGCCTTCTGAACTATAGACTGTGGGTTCGATTCCCACTCAGGACAAACATTTGTGTGATGAACACAAGTGTTTGTTCTGTGTCTGGGTGTTATATTGTATTCTATGTATTTATTTACAAACAAAAATTATCTAAGCATTGTATCAGTTATCCGGTTCTCATCTCAGTACAAGCTATGCTTAGTTTGGGGCTAGATGGCGCTGTGTGAAATGTCCACACGTATTTATTTATACTGGGGAATGGGGAATAATTAACCTGTTGATTTAAGACAATCTTGACGATCCCAAACTGATGTTGCTTTAATAAATTAAAAACTGGTTTCTGCCAACCCTATAGGCTGACACGTATCCGAGTACATTCTACTTCCTAAACGGGGGACAGGAAGCGCGCCGGACGAAAGCTCAAGTCGAAAAGTTCATGTTGGCATTTATCATTAGAACAACCATAACTGTACAGTTAGAGCAATTTTGATGGTGCTTTAGTATTATGAAACTATTTCCATCATCATCATCCACACACCTTTGTCATCCCAATGGGTATAGGTCTCTCATTTATTATGCAATCTGTTTCAGGTCCTGTGTCAATCGAAGGTTTGACCCGCGATCGTTGGGCGACCGACGACGTTTTGCTTGCTATTGTCTTGGCCCGACAGGCCCACAGTTTAGTCTGTTTAGTTGGTCGGAGTGGAATGACTGATTAAAATACCTTCAGGTGTTTTTTTTATACTTAAGTGCATTAGAAAATTGTAATTATGTTTTTTAATGATTGTACTATTTGTCACAGAAGACATTTTGACCACAAGGATTTTATTTCCTGTTGGACAAATCAGTTAGTCTATCCAGTTTGACCACGAGGAACCCATTCTGAGCTAACATTTCGTTCGGCAGTAAATAAATTATTTGACTTTAGGACAAAAAGAGGAATTATTTTCAGACAGTCAGGTTCAGTGGAAATAATAGGTGTGAGGTTTGATATTTTGAAATTATGTTGATGACATTCCAACATGTAATGTGTGTATGTTCAGACGAGCTTTCGTCGGCGCCTTCCTGTCTCTCTATAAGGTGGTTCAATTCACAGACGTGCTGTGTATCCTAATATCAAAGCAGAGGCAATAAAGGTGGAATGACAACTTTATTTCATGCCTTTCCAGTTGGTAATCTTACAGCAAAACTAAACCAACCGTTCTTAACCAATCAGCAAATAAAAGTTAAGCAACTGTCGCTGCGGTCATTAGGTACTAGGATGGGTGACAGCTACCAAAAGGTGTAGAATCTATTTACTTTAGTTAGAACTAAGCAATGCCATGCTTCAGAGTTCACGCTAATCCACCAGTCTTTTTCAGGCGGCACCAGACCTGGGGGTATAGCAAAGATCCCTTATCATCAGCGTTAACGCCAAACGATAACTCCTAAAATGTATGGGAATTATGTGGATAATATAATAATAATTTGGATGTCACCGCAGGTTTTTTTTATAGTTTATAGGTAAAGCATTTGACCACTGTCTCACCTGATGGAAAGTGATGACGCAGTCTACGATACGATGGTGCATGCTTGTCTAGAAGATACCTGTTCACTCTCGGCTTAAAGACTCCCAGATCATAGCTGGAAACAAGGTAATATCATTCCCATACATTTTCGAGTTATCGTCTGGCGTTAACGCTAATGGAAAGGGATCTTTGCTAGACCCCCAGAGCTAACGACTTAAAACAGTCCGAAGCAGAGTTAACTTCCGTATGACTTACTTAGATGAAGGATCGCCTTCGTCTCACACCAAGGGAAAACCAAGTGAACAATAAAACTTGACCTAAGTACGTGTTGACCATGGTCGACATATTATAAGTGTCAGAAATAAGTAGAGTTCTAATGAAGTACCGATCCTAAAACAACATCCTGTACCCATGACACGCTTTCTGAAGCTCGTTACAGCAGTGCAGTTGTTTTAACTTGATATAGAAATAGCAGTCACCCATCATAACCGTGAGAGCCGATCTGTTAAAGAAGAACAAGAGCCTAGGACCTAGCCTAGGTCACCTAGGGAGAGTCTTACACTACAAATAGAAGTCAGTGTACCTGTACACCGCACCAAAATCAAATATGTAAATTTGTGTGTGTACTAAGTATTAGATTACGTACTAATTAAAAAAAACAATGCTTATCATACAAAGTATAGGCTAAAATAGCTTAAATCTGAAAACATCCCTTAACTACTAAAAAAGTCGTAAACGCATTAATTACTAAAATAACCGTAATATTTAACGAACATCACATGGCCTTATTTACAAGCTGCTTCCTCTCTCTGGGGATGCCTCTGTCTTTAGCTAATTAACTTTAAATGTGTAGTTTTGTCAATGTCGTTAAAAAGTAGTAAAACGTTTTTTAAGATTTATTTAGGTGAAGTTAAAACTTAGACGAAATTGTCTTGTACGCGGGTCTGATTTTAGATTGGAAACCAAGTCTTTCCGTGAAGAATGTCATTTTGTGCATTGGTGCAACTTTTTTTCTCTTATACTAATTACAAAAATAAACAGCCGTGAAAATAAAAACTAAATATCTCAAAAGATGACAAAGTTACAAGCATTTTAAAACACAGGAATAGAAAGAGACAGTTCAAACATGCAGTGACGTCACTCTTGCTCCTTCATAGTACCTCATTACTAAGTTGTGGTAGCTTTACATACAATCTCGTTGGCATGTAACTTCACAACGTGCGTTTTCATAGTAACTGCGGGGAATCTCATGTTTTGCGACAAAGGGACAGGCGATGCCCCCTCCAGAATCTTTAAATGCTTTATTACTCTTTGATTTATTAACAGATTTTACTTATTTTTTCAATTATTATATTCATTTTTAACCTATTTTATGAAAATAATATTTACTTGTTAATTTTTAATAGCAGGCATCTAGCCTATTGAATCGAAGGACCAGTCTTGTATTGTCTTTATTGCTACAACTTATAAACATGTTTGTTAACAGAAATACGTGTGTCTGTAATTTTAATTAATTAGGCACTTGTTCTTTTGTCATAAGTTTCTTTATGCATAATTAAATCTTAATTTTTTGAGGCTTTTAATAATAGGAAAATAAAATCCTCATAGAAATGATCAAGAGTAAAAGAGGAAAAATGATAGGCCATCTGATACGACAAATGACATCTAGAAGGAAAGTAGAAGACAAGTGAAGAATAGGCCAAGGATTTTACTACACAAGCCTTAGGGTGGGTTTTATGACCCGTAGTTAAGGTAACCAATGGTTAAAAACTCTAACAAATTTGACTAACTCTAACTCTTTGATCATTGGTACAAACCAAGTCAAATCAAATCAAAAATTTTATTGCAAATAGGCTATTTTTAGCACTTTTACAAGTCAAAACTAGATAATGTATTTAAAAATAATAAAAATTACATCAGTGTACATTCTGAGCAAGCATAATTAATATAGTGCTTAAGTGTTAGTTTTAGTGTCAAAAATGTCAAAATATTATAATTATAACGAGCCTATTACCACCTGGTGCGGGAAAGAGAACTTTTTTTCAAACTCGTATTGTTTGTAGAAGAGTTCTCTTCTCACTACAGGTGCAAGCAATCCGGCACAATGTAGAATAGAAAACTCCAAACCGTAGCTTCGATTACATCTGTAAAGAAGAAGCTACAAGAAACTTTACAGCGTCATTTTTGTTCCATTTTTTTTAAATTTGTCTACAACATTTATAATTTGTTACAACATAATTAAACATACTACAAAGTAGGTACATACAGTACACACCAGTGTAAGAGGAATATTAGAATGATCTTAATACAAAAATACTAGTAGAAAATAAGAATTATAGGTACAGCCAAGGACATGCAATAGACACGGTACCTAAGATTTCATAACATTGAGCTTGGGGCAGTCAAGCCAAGCTTTTTTGTCTGACAAATAATCATATTGTTGCTTCTTTCATCAAAGGTTATAATTTGTCAGCATTTTTAACCATTGGTTACCTTAACCACGGATCTAAAACCTACCCTTAGTGTGTATTTATGAACTTAATCGTGCAAATGCATTCATAATTTTATTAGTTTGAATTAGTACTTAAATTTTTTTTTTTTTTGTAAAAAACTTGACATGTAATGAAAATTATGAAATAAATGATTTTTAACCATTGTTTACCTTAACCACGGATCTAAAACCTACCCTTAGTGTGTATTTATGAACTTAATCGTGCAAATACATTCATAATTTTATTAGTTTGAATTAGTACTTAAATATTTTTTTTTTGTAAAAAACTTGACATGTAATGAAAATTATGAAATAAATGATTATGGTTATTGTGAGAAAAGATTTCTGTTGCGTAAACCAGTAGGTATACCAGGAGTTAAAAGTAGGTAACCACTTTGGACCAGAAGAAGAAGGACTTGTATGTGAGCCAATAGAAGTCTCAAGTCAAGAACTTTTTTCCTTGATAGGTTTGTCTTTGGCCACTATCTCACCTGTTGATAAGTGATAATACGATATTAATTATCTAAAATATTAATTTTGATTCTGTTCTAGAAAATAAAAGGGAATACTTAAATATAATCTTACCTGCTCAACGAGACGTAGATTGGCAAGGTCGCCATTGCACTCGTGCCACGATAAGCTGGAAAAAAGAAAAATATGCGTAAGACTGCAGGTTACTCAGCCCGGTTCATAGCTAGATCATAGTATGCAAGGCTGTAGTTTGCATGTCTACGGAACCCGACAACATCATTATCAACGGCCCGAAGACGTCCACTGCTGAACATAGGCCTCTCCCACAGAGCGCCACTTTGAGCGGCTGCTTGCCTCCTGCATCCATCGGCTCCCCGCGGTTTCACCAGTTCGCCGGTCCACCGAGTGGGGGACTGGCAACGAAAGACATGAATGTCTAGTTTACAGATTAACCATAGACCTAAGGTTAACTTGTGCGCTGCTTGGGATTCTGAGCGGCGCACACTTTCAGCGGTCGTTGGCCGGGACCTCTCGTTTCCGAGCGTGGTAAACGCCATGCTCGGCAGCGAGAGAGCGTGGCAGGCCACGGTCTCCTTCTGCGAGGCGGTGATGACGCAGAAGGAGGCTGCGGAGCGGGTCAGGGAGGATATTTTTTTTCTTTCAATTGTTTGGCGTTTGATTACAATCCAAGGATAATCCCAACTCTGACCCCCTCCGGTGCAGACGGATCGGGGGACGGAGGAGGCGTTTCGCGCGCCTTCTCCACCCTCCGTAGTGGAGTTGGCGGCGGAGAGTCGGGGGACTCTCCGTCGTGCTCACACGACCCCACACGTCTGGTGGGTAACCGAGGTGTAAGGTTACCCACCCACTGGCGCAGGGGCCGGAAAGGGCCTACCGCCCGGGGCGAGATAGTGAATGCTAGCGCGACCCTATCTCGCCCCATCCCGGCGGCTGACGGATCACGGGGGGGTTTTAGTGGGTGCAAGTCCCACATACCCCCTGCTATCACCCCCGTGGTGGCAGGGAAGTGCGAAGGCATTTCCCGCCTCAAAAAATAAGAGGTAATCAGATTAGTGTTAACTAATATCCCAGAGCGGTTGAAAGTTAATAAAAACTCAAGCCATGATTGTTTTTATTTAACTTCCCTTCTTGTTTATGGCATTAAGGTGGAACGTTTCACTAGCGCGGCAAATTAAAATTTTCTTGCGTTCTTTTGCCAGTAATAGCTCAATTAAACAAATTTCGTCTCAGTTTTTCAGTCTATTGCCACTTGTCGCTAAACCAATGATGTGTAGGTAATACTTTTAATTGTAATTTATTGATACATTCTGTTTTTTTTTTTTTTATTTTTTTTTTTTATTTGCGCAAAATTAGTTTTTATTTAATCACGTTGAGTAATTAAGCTATTATTAGCAAAACAACGCAAGAAAACTTGAATTTGCCGCGCTTGTGAAACGTTGTGGATTTGTTTTTTATTTATTTAATCCCAGAAGTATCCCCACGAATTGTAACGAAGCGTGACATCAAAGCGTTAGCGTGTAGTAGTCTCTGCATCAAGACGTTATCGTTTTTCAATTCGGCGGCCATTTTGACCGGATGTGGTAGGTACCATAGACAATAGAGCGATTCGATAAGCGCGCCATCTATTGTTCCGGCTCGGGTAACACAATAGGTGTTTTATCTCTTTATTTTGGGGTACTCGGTTTTTAATTACGAAACTAGGTGGGGGATAATAGGCATTGATAAAAGACAATGTTCGTTTTTGTAGCTGTTGGAAAAGTCGCAATGCTATAGGCGTGCAGTTAGCTACCTTAGAGCAGCAATCAAATTGAGTCTATAGGTATAAACTAAATATCTTGAGTATACGATTTACAGGTCATGTGGTATCTCATTAACCGCTTCAGTCATTGCAGCCCTAGGGCTCTCAATGTCTTCCCTTGCGGAACCCTCAGTATTGTCAAATTAGGAATTTTTGATGGCCAAATTAAAATGTTATTTCCCAATGTACAGTATTCCCTGCCAAAACGCTATAAAATCACTTAACCAACCTTCAGCACGCACGTAGCTAGGGGAATGTTTATTTTGTTATCGAAGGGGAAACGGTAGGGGTTGATAAAATCGATATTGGTATTTATTTATACTGGCGCTAAAAGCAGAGCTAACCTTTATTTATTTTGGCCGACCCAGCCTAGCCTGGTGTGTATTTTGAGCGAATAAGTAGGTAGGTAGGTACCTACCTACGACTTTCCAGTAGGCTTGATTGTAAATATAATATACTTACCGGTTAGATTTAATTTTACCTACTCTTCTTCTCGTGCAGGCAAGTGGTCAGCCTTGGTGTCAGAATTTTTAGACCGCCCAAAAGCTCTGACTTGGCTTAACAACAACAGCCGGGACCGACGGCTTAACGTGCCCTCCGAAGCACAGTAGCGCTCAGTTGTAAATACCACTTTTTGCTGTAGCGGTCACCCATCAGAGTAGTGACCGCAGCGTAGGTACATTGCCCAACTTTACCGATCGGTTAGTAACGGCTAGTTGTGCTCCGCTATGATCGCTACACTTAGAACATTTTACCTAGAACTACAAAAAAACAATAAAAAAAAAATACAAAAAAAAAAACACAACAATAGAGTTTCAAATATTTAATACTAGCGGCTCGCTCCGGCTTCGCACGTGTAGTGGTGTAGCATGTTACTCAGGGTGAATGTAGCTTTCCAATGGTGAAAGAATTTTTGAAATCGGCACAGTTGTTTTTGAGTTTATTCATTACAAACATACACACAAAAATACAAATCTTTCCTCTTTATAATAGTAGAGTAGATAATGCACTGCACTCGTCCTCGTATGTGAAAATTGCAATGAGCTAATTTTTCCTTGCATATGTGCTCTTTTAGAGGCAAACATCGATAATGCTACAACCTGATAAATAATACCATACATTTTGCGTAAATGCCATTAGACATTCTGCTATATTATAGGTACGTATGTTTGTCAGTGACCGATACAATGCTTATAAATAATTACTTAAAACTACATTGGTAGAATAAGAATTCCCATAACATCAGTTCCTTTAAAGGTCCATCTCGTAAAGGTCAAATAAGCTTACTACTTAACTAATAACAATAACAACAGAATCAAATAATAGAGCAAAGAATACCTAACTCACCCTAATTTTAGATAATCCAAAACATCCCATCAGCAATCTTAAATTCCAAGCACTGGCACAAAATATCAATTAGCCACAAAAAATAAAAACATGCAAATTCAAATTTTGAATTAGACGTTCCCGCAATACGTCACGTGCGCGTCCCGCCATTCACGCATTGTCTATGGACGAAAATCGCGGCTGTTTATTTTTACTTTTTATTACTGGAGCTCGGCATGGGGTTGCGATGGTGTAATTTGGAGCAACAAGTGGCATTAGCGGCATAGTGTTATTATTCGAGGCGCGCATGCGTGGTGGTCGCGCTGTGTGTACGCAAATAAAAGAGTATTAGTGAGACCATTTCGCGTGGGGTAGAAAGGGGAAAATGAATGGAGGTCTGTATGTGATGTCTTTATGTTAATCACAGGTACTTCAACGTTAATAATTAGGTACCTATTATTAATGTGTGGTCATGTGAATGATGACAATTATTCTGAATCAAAAAATAATTTAATAATTTACTTACTTTTATTTATTAAAAGCTGTCAAACTTTAGTTAATGTTTGACTTATTTCCAATTATAGAGAAAGTAGAATAGGTTACTTTTAGTGGGTTTGATCAGACAATGATCGCATGCCACCCAGGCCACGAAATGGTTAAAGTACGGCACAAGAGTTCCCAGGGGGGATCACCGGTCAGCAAGTATTTAGCCTTTTTGAGGGGGGAAGAAAATGCCCACGCATTTCCCTGCCAACAGGGGCTCTAACAAAGATGCGTGAAACGCCTCCTCCTCCTTCCCGTAGGTCCACGCCGGAGCGGGTCAGCTCCAGCGGCATCCTGACCCGCTCCGCGGTCTCCTGCACCATCACCTCTTCGCAGAAAGAGAACACCGCCTGCCACGATCTCTCGCTGTCTAGCATGGCAATCACCACGCCCAGCAGCGAGAGATCGCGGTCTAAGCAATTATTTAGCGTACTCTAACAATCCCCAACTATTTTGAGTCAGTAAAAATTACTAAGAAATATTTACCATCCCTCGTTACGCGAAGAAGTCTACTCTACTTCTTAAGGCTATCATTAAGTCATTCCTACGCCTGTCTTGTCAGGTCTACGGGAATCATGCTCGGCCGAGCGTGGTGAGGCTTATGGCGTACGGTGCAGCTTATGGATGCGTCGATAGGGAGCCATTACCTCGCAGGCACAGACTAAATAATAGTGCTAAGAACTACAAGCCGCTTAAAAAAGGAATGCTGTTACTTTATTTTATCTGGGGTGTAACAAATGTTTTAAATCCTATAACTACTTTAGGTATTCATACTTATCTCTGCAGTTTGATAGTATGATGATACAGGGGGTCTAGCAAAGATACCTTTCCATTAGCGTTAACGTTAACGCTAAACGGTAACTCAAAATGTATGGGAATGGCATTAGTTATGACATTAGCTGCGGAAAAGTTTTCCGCCGGCAATGTCATTCCCATACATTTTGAGTTAGCGTTTGGCGTTAACGCTAATGGAATGGTATCTTTGCTAGACCCTCAGACCATTCACAGATTTTGAAACTATAACTAAATTTCTTACGTAAGAATACATAAATAAATAACGCCCACCGATCACATACACAAGTTCCTGGACCCTAACTAGGATTCCCTGTATCTAGAGACCCAGGAACTACGAGGACCATGGTCCCACAACACCCAGACACAGAACAAGTATTTGCGCTTATTTTCCTGTGCACAAATACTTGTGCTGTCGCGGGAATCGAACCCGCCGCCTCCGGGTTATGAGCCGATCTGCTCAACTACCACACCACGGAGGCTGTCAGTGTTTTTATTAAATGAAAATAAACGTGTTATACCTATCCTTAACGTACCTCGTTCTTATCGTAAAGTCACTTTTCAGTGAGTTTTCTTACAATACTGGTACTTGTTGATGTCAGGCGTGTAGATTATGAAGTCAGCATTCAAGGCAGCATTCAAACCTACCTACTAAGGATTTTCGAAAAGTCAATTATGTAAGGTGTCAAATATAGTGAACAGATTGAATGAAACAAAAGATGGCCGGCTGATGAAGTGAAGTGAAAGGTGAAACAATTGGAATTAATTTATTTCACTAGACGCGTGCCACTAGCGTCTATAAAAGTAAAAAGGTTACCTAACTACCCTAGGTTCAAATGTTAATGACCTGGCACGAGCCGCATAAAAACTAGACCTAAGTTACTACCTAGGTATTGCAGCTTTTTCTCCATGCGCAATGATTTTTCTAAAGAAATCACGTCATGCAAGACTGTACAAATCTAATTAGACAAGAAAATAAAAGATTTATCGTTGTTATGAATTCTATATTTATTATTGAAATATGTTAAAAATATATGCATACAAAACGGCACTAGCCGCGGCGGCTACTCATAAAAATGTTTTAGATAAATTAGGTTCCATCCAAGTTTAAAGCCTTTATTATTTTTTGCATTCTTCTGGCCGATCCAAGCAATCTAGTCTGTGGCAGTGGCAGTCTTCTCGGGGAGGATCTATTGGAGAAATAAATAAATTTTACATTATTCAATTTGGACATGACCTCACTTGTCAGTCATGTAGCTATAAGGGACGAATCGGATGCAGGTTCAAATACGTCTCGTGGATTTTGCGTGATATCGGCGTAAACAAAAGGTAGTTCGGTAGTTGTTGTAGGCAAGTAGTTGCGTGTTAAGACGAAATGTCATTATTTCGCAACTAAGTTGCCAACAAAGAAAGAATACTCCTCAACCAATTGCGAAACTCAGTTGCCAAAACGGCCGGAACGCGTAAATAATAAGTTTTACACTAAAAATGCAGTGGGCAGGCCACATCGTTCCAACCAAGTCAATGGCTCGAACTGACAACCGATGGGGAAGAAAGGTTCTCGAGTGGCGACCACAAACTCCGGTTTGTCCGAGACGCAACGTAGGCCGCACTAGGTGGACCGACGATCTGGTCAGAACCGCAGGGAGCCGATGGATGCAGGAGGCAAGCAGCCACTCAAAGTGGCGTTCCTTGGGGAAGGGTTATGTTCAGCAGTGGACGTCTTCAGGTTGATGATGATATTGACACACAAAATGTAGGCCATAACTACCAGCTCACTGATTCTCGCAAATGACATTTCTTATTATTATTATTATTTTTTTTTTTTTTTTTTGTTTAATTCTGACTTTATTTTATTTGACATTTGTAATAATCCATTGTACCTATTTTTTATTATTTAATACTTTGACATGTTTATTCTGTATGAAATGTTTTGTGGTAATTGTAATTGATTTTGTCGTTTTTATCACAATAAATAAATAAATAAATAAATAATAAATAATATGACTTAACTTTTGTTCAGGAAAATGATAAGGAAAGGTTCCATGAATAGGTATATGCACTATCAAATTGTCTCTTACCAGTGGTCAAATCATCATTATAATACAGCAAAATAGCGGGTATGTGCAAATTATCCGGCAACGCAACTTCGCTGAGCCTGTCCCTCTCATCCGGGATCCCGTTTTGCTCCAGGGTCTTGTTGAAGCAGACCCTCCGGCCTAGGTACCGCCAGGAATACGACATGGCGTGCGAGTTGTGGGGAAGGTAGCGCATCATAATCTGGTAGACCGTCTCTTCTGAACACACTTCTAGGGTTACTGTTGAACCTGGAATTAGCGTCATGTTCTGTTTTAGTTATAGGGAGCAGGTACCGCTACCTATATATTAAACTTGCGCTAACAAGATGTGTAAGGTGCAGGTAGGTGATAGGGTGCGGGTGGTGGTAGGTGGGTGTTACCTAAAGGTGGGTATTTTAATCTGTAGTTAAGGTAACTGATGAAAACTTCAGTGAATTTGTTTGTATTTTTCACCATTGGTTACTTTTTTTTTTCTTGTATTTTGGCTCCACACATAGTGTATTTAGCCAGTGTCAAGTATTGTAATTTTCATCGTGCTATAGCATGTGCTATAGAATATTTCACGTAATGTCAAGTCTTAGTCACAGTCATAGTCGAGTCTAAGTCAGGTAATCATAGTCCAGTCTAAGTCATGCCCCAGTAAAGTGGTGGCAACTGTACTAGAAGCTTCTATGGAATTTTGGAAAGCAACACGAAAAACCACGTTTCACCACATTATATCACTTGCCCACACTCATGCTCGTAATTCAGCACTTAATGCGTAAAACGCCACCAATTTTAAACATTAACACTAAAAAAGCACAAGTTTTGGGAAATAATACTGGGTGGCGCAAAAGTAAAGACCCTATTTGGTTCAGCTATAACATTTTTTCTAAATTAGAAAACTAGATTTAGGTTTTTTTAAATGTATATTTGTGCCATTAAATTTCGTACCATTAGGATTTAAAGATGATGTCTTTTAAATGGTGACCTCCAGAGTTGATACACATTTGAGCCCTATTTATGACATTTTGCAAGATGATTTTCCTTCAAAATTGGTTATGAGTGACGAAGCGCATTTCCATCTCTCAGGGCATGTCAATAAGCAGAATACTCGGTTCTGGGGCACTGATAATCCGCGCATTATTCAAGAAACACCTCTACACCCACTAAAAGTTACTGTATGGTGTGGCATCTGTGTTGACAGAGTGATCGGACCCTATTTTTTCGAAGACGCTGGAGGCAATGCGATAACTGTCACTGGAGAACGCTACAGAACCATGTTACGTGAGTTTTTGATACCCAGTTTGGACGAATTGGGGCTGGAGCACATCTGGTTTCAACAAGACGGCGCTACGGCACACACAGCGCGCGACACTATGGACTTAGTGAGGGACGCTTTTCCAAGCCGAGTTATCTCTCGTTTTGGCGATTTGCCTTGGCCTGCAAGATCACCCGATCTGACCAGTCCAGACTTCTTTCTTTGGGGTTTTTTGAAATCTCGGGTGTATGTGAACAAGCCACAGACTCTCGCAGCTCTAAAAGAAAACATTCGTCAAGAAATAACGAACATATCGCAGGAAGTGTTACGGCAAGTTATGCAAAATGTCATAAATAGGGCTCAAATGTGTATCAACTCTGGAGGTCACCATTTAAAAGACATCATCTTTAAATCCTAATGGTACGAAATTTAATGGCACAAATATACATTTAAAAAAACCTAAATCTAGTTTTCTAATTTAGAAAAAATGTTATAGCTGAACCAAATAGGGTCTTTACTTTTGCGCCACCCAGTATAATGCAACGACATGAACTTTTCCGCGTTCCCGCCAAAAGTCCCATTGGTTACTTTACGGATCAAAAACCCACTCTAAGTATTTTGCCATAACCTTTCTGCTATTTTATCATATCAACATAGACACTAACCCTCGGTTCCTGGTACGTTTGTTAAAGTTAAACTCATGTCAAATTCAAAATACGGAACGCTCATTGGTTGCCTGTTCATCATCGGCTGTCTTCAACCAATGAGCGTACAGTATTTTACACGAGCTTAACTTTAACAAACGTACCAGAAACCAAAGGATAATGTGTTTTAAGGTGAAACCGCGTGGTCCCCGCGTAAGATCTAGATTCATCCATCCATCTTTCCCGTGGGTGCAGTAAAAGCCAGTTAAGAGAATACCCTGGGAATGGGCAGCAGCATTCTCGATCTACATTACAACCTACTGCTATCACAATGACACCTGCCAAGGGTGATTATGGCAACCCTATTGAGGGAAACTTATGCTCACCAGTGGACGTCTTCGGATGATTAGAGTTGTTTTAAACCGGCGGCGAACCATACCGAAATATCGAAAATGTTACAAAAGACCTACCGATCATAGAGTTAGTGATCCTTATAGGCCTCGTCTTCGCTGTAGCCTTCCCTACCACCAGGGAATCATCAAGCCACCAGGGCTGTTCCAGCGGCCGCCACAAGGGCGACGGCACAACCGGCTGTCGGTGACCATGTCCGAAGCGATAGTAGGGGACGTTAATGCCGGTAATTGGGTGCGTGTACTGAATCCAGTCGTCACCGTTGAACCAGTGGCTGACATCTTTACCAGCGAAGGCCAGGATTGTAGCGGCCAGCTGGGAGGGATAAAAACCATGCAGCGATGATGCAATTAGGTGATAAGAAAAAAGCAAGCAGTGTCTAAAACAAATAGGTATAATAGGTATAGGTCATCATCATCATCATTAACAGCCTGAAGACGTCCACTGCTGAACATAAGCCTCCCCCAGAGCACGCCACTTTGAGCGGCTGCTCGCCTCCTGCATCCATCGGCTCCCCGCGGCTTTCACCAGGTCGTCGGTCCACCGAGTGGGGGGCCGGCCTACGCTGCGTCTTCCGGTTCGTGGTCGCCACTCGAGAACCTTTCTTCCCTTTCCTTTCTTTTTTTATAGGTATAGGTATGATATTATATTTAAGTTATCTCTGACCCTCTTCGCATCACAGAAGAAGTATCCTCTCTTGAAGCACGGGCACGTCTCCACGCACATATCTCCGCAGAACCAGTTTTTGATCGGGCAGGTGCAGGACTTGGTGCACTTGCACACCTTGAACTGCTGCTCTAGCCAGGAGGTCATGTCCAGGACCTTTAGACAACGCTATTACTTTGAGACACCACACACATAATTTACCTATCCCAAGATCATAGAAACACTCATCATCCTCTTTGCTTTTTCCCATTTGTTATTTGGGATCGGCTCCGAATCTAACCTGTAGCGGCGAGCTACCTGAATTACACGAACAACAGCCATCTGACCTTGCAACCCATAAGGAACCGGCCCCCTAATTACCTAACTCGCAACAGGTTTGCGACAGGCGTAAATCTCGCGGTGATTGCTGTCATACATCATTAGTGGTATCGAGAACGTATGCTTCGCTACTGCTGTCGCATTGCTGTTGCAAATTTTACGTAATTACCCCGCGGGATGTATAACAGGGATGGTTAGATTGTGTGTCAGATTCTATCAGGCGTCTGACTACCCGCGTAACGATTGTCATAGATGTTCTTATGACAACCGGGACACCGTCCCCTGGACCGTGCTCTGCGAGGCACGGAGCGATGGCATCGAAAACTGCACATAACTTACTAGATAAGTCATTATGGTGCAGGGCCGAGGATCGAACCCGGTGCCGTAAGATTGTGAAGCGCACATGCTACCGCTCGGCCACCATCGCTCTCACAGAAACACTGTCTTAAAAATATCTAAGAAATATTCTAAATATTTGTTGTCTTCGGTATATATGGCTTTTCCGTCAGGAGTGCATTAAAATTTATGGTCAGGCGCTTACGATGACGAAGTGGCGCGCCACGCATGTTAATCGTACCAAAGGATAAATAAATAGTAAAAGCTATATTCATAGGTACTGTTTAAGTTGTCTCCAAATTATGGTGGATATACACCATAATTTGGAGACAACTGACAAGAGAACTTAATGCAATGTTAGATCAGCGAAACTCTGCCTAACTGATTATAGTGCTGCCATCTGCAGCTGACTATCAACGAGCTTGTATTGCTCGAGATCTTTGTGAAAATGGAGGTTTCAGTGAAGCAAAAACTATCGTGATGCACCCACTGTTAGCAGTTGTAGAATAGAATAGAATAGAATAGAAGATCATTTATTCAACTTCACAATACTTACCACAATAAAAAATAACAAACAAGGAGCTTACTTAATTTTATATTACTGTGCATATAGATAATTATTAAAAGAGAAATTATTTTCGTGGTGAAGTTGAAAGGGCGTTCAGCTCAGCATAAATGTCAAGCAACTTCCCTCGGTACCAGACGCTGATTTTCAGCTGAAACCCCGCGGGCGGATAAATTTTGCAAACGGATAAAAAAAAGAAATACTAAATAACATTAAAAATTATTTAAATAATTATTAAATATTAATTATTATTATTACTATTCACCTCATTTATTTCATTTTCTTAAATTTAAGTTTTTTTACAATATTCCTATAAAAATATATTACAAAAATATTATAAAAAAAACCTAAACCTAGAGTGCCGCCGGCAGCGGGGCAAGGCCCAAGCTACCGGTGGTTAGGGCTGCAGAGAGAGCATTATTACTATTATTATTATAATTTTATTAATTATTATTATTATTTAATTTTTTTTTTTTATAATTTTTTTTTTTTTTTTTTTTATTATTTGTTGTCTCAGTAGGACGTGAGACTGGGATGAAGAACAGAGTAATATCACTCACAAAGAGGAGACGGAGAGACGAAAACCTTTCACCACTCCTAAAACTATAACTTGAGTAGTACTTATAGGTACAAAATGTAAGTTTTTTTTTTTTTTTTTTTTTTTTTATGTGATTGAATGACGTGACGAGCTAGTCGTTCACCTGATGTTAAGTGACACGGCCGCCCATAAGTAGGTGCTTACTGAGATCTGTTTGTAACCGCTTAGTTATCTCTCACCATCGCCGCAATAGCTGAATCAACCATAGAATCTTTGGGCCAGCTCTGAAGTTCAGGAGCAGAGCCTTACCTTCCCGTTGAGAGAGACCCAACAGTCGCTGGCGGTGTTGTGAACTGCTACCTCGGCAGGCGTGTACCATTCTTGCTTCGTATAAATCATATTTATGTAAATAAAATAAGAAAATAATTATGAAAAATCACAATGTTATTTATTATGACAGTGTCATGATTACGTTTTGATCCAAAGAGTATATAACCATTTTTGATCTTTGAAAATCATATAGATAGACAAAAAGTTAACGTCAAAATAGGTTTAAATTAGCTCTATTGTGTAGTGTAAACTCTTTGTTTTTAGAAACTGGCTTTGGGGCCATGCATTCAGCCTCACTTCCAAGACTCCGATCGAGGATGAGCTTTTTCACGGTCGCAAGAGGTGCAATCACAAACCTACAATATTTTCGTTGTTCCTGTGGCAAAGTTGTGCCGCATTTGGCGGAAACAGTAGCCAATATAAAAAAAGGTTTATGATTATGGGTGCGATGGTAGAAACGCGATGGCTTAGCATCGAATAGTTCTTCAGAAACTTCCCCATTATTCTAGGCCACGTTTTTCAGTCTATCATCACCGGGAGGAAACAGCCGAATAAAAACAGTGTTGGTAAATAAAATAATATAATTTGTATTCAACATCATTTACAACTGTAATGCAGTTAATAAAATTGGCAGTTATACATTACATAAATCTTTAGATAAAAAATTTAAAAGCAGTCTTTGCAAAGAACTGTTGTAATGCCTGTCCCAGATACGTGCACGCACAGTACAAACATGTTAACAATAAAAAAATTGCATAGAGCCAATTCTCCCATACACGTTTTGAAAACGGTTTTAGGCCCTTTCTTTAGGTACTACTTATGTACTAAGTAGGTACCTAACGCTTAAACATGCAATACTAGGTAGGTGGTAATAGGACTATTCTGCAAAGCTCATCTAGGTATGTACCACCACTTTGCAAGTTATTTTGCCGCCAAGTAGTAGTGAGCAAGCACTACTGTGTTCTGGCTCCAATGGCACTGTAGCTAGTGAAATTACTGGGCAAATGAGACTTTATGGCCTGATTTCATACTATAGTATAATAGATGACGTCCGCAGTGTCACGTAAAACTTTAAATAATAAATAAATAAACAAATAATTACTCTCAACGATCACATACATAGATCCTGGCCCCTAACTACGATTCCCTGTATCTAGGGACCCAGGAACTACCGAGGACCATGCTCCCACAACACAGAAAAAGTATTTGCGCTTTCTCATGTTCAACAAATACTTTTTCTGTCGCGGGAATCGAACCCGCCGCCTGCGAGTTATAAGCCGACCTGCTCAATCACCACATCACAGAAACTGTTTATATTTTAGAGTTATTACGTAAAATGCAACAGGAGTAAATTTTGCAATCATTGCTGTCAAAGCTATCAAACGTCACTTTGACAGAGCAGAAAGCGATCGACCGCTAGATCACCGACTGTCGGACAATCGATGAACTGAAAAGTGCATTATTTTGCTTTCGTCTATTGCTGTTGTTGCTAGTGGCGCTAGTATCAAAGGCCAAAGTGCATTCAACGACAGGCGAACAACAGGCGGGTGACTGCGACCGATTGCTGTCGCTTTGCAACTGCTGTTGCTTTGCTGTTGCAATTTTTACATAACACGGGTGCCGAGTGACAATGCGACTGTTGTGGGCGGCCGTGACGCTTAACATCAGGCGAACGACTAGCTAGTCACGTCATTCATAGTGTTTTGCGCATCTTAGCAAAGCTTTGTAAAAAACACAATATAATATCTGGAACCCGGTTAAGATAATTAAAATTGTATTAATTTACAGTTATTGCAATTTACAATTATTTTATGTATACATAACATATTAATAATTATACAGATCATGTTGAGTCCTATTTATGATGATATTCAGGTAAACTCATGGTAGTGCATTTCCCAAGATACAAGTGCTTGGCCTAGTTTGAAAATCACCGTTAAATTTTTATATTGAGTCTTTATACTGTAAAACTGTGTAACGCAGTTTGTAATCATTTAGTTACTCTTTCTGGAAATGAAACATGATTATTATTATAGATAACATAGAAAAGGGTTGAGCCCTGGCGAGACGATCACCCGCGATCATAAATTAGATACTCTACCGCTCTGAAGTTGGTAAGTATCTAGCGCAATTGCATTTTTACAATAACTTAGAACATGATTTGTGTGGTCATGTCATGATGTCGCAGCAGGCTGGTGCGGCGCTTGGGACAAATGTTTGACGATATCCACCCAGTCCCAACCTCGCGGCTTCTCCCCGCCTCTGCCCATTTCCGCTCTGTCCCACGCGCGTCGCTTCTGAGCCTTCGTGAGCTGTTCTTTCTTGTCTACAACTTTCTTTTCAGTCTGAAATATATGTTGGCAATATTAGTTTAAAGTTATGTGAAAAGCTAGGAGTGCCCAGACTGTATGTACCTATACATATGTAGAGTTCAGTTCAGTTTCTAGGTAGGTACCACTTTGGCAGTTATTCTGCCGCCAAGCAGTAGTGTGCAAGCACTGCTGTGTTCCGGTTTGAAGGGCATTGTAGCTAGTGAAATTACAGGGCAAATGAGACTGCAACTTGTTTACTCATGTTTTTCAGGATGACGTGGCTGCCCAAACAAACAATATGAAAATAGGATGAATGAATAGCTAAATAAATAAAACGTAACTTTTCTCCAAATAAAAGCTTGTACCTAAGAATTTTTTAGACTGTGAATATTACACCTCTTTTAGCGCAATAGGCTAGCTGCCTGCTATTAAAAATTAACAAATAAATATTATTTACATAAAGTAGGTTAAAAATGAATGCCGAAAATTGGAAAAATAAATAAAATCAGTAAATAAATCACAGAGTAATAAACTTATAGTTTCATCGCCTGTCCCTTTCTTGCGAAACAGATCGTGTGGAGCTTTCTCACAGTTACTATGAAAACGCACGTTATGACGTCACATGCCAAAGAGATTGTATGTAAAGCTACCACAGCTTAGTAATGAGGTACTATGAAGGAGCAAGAACTGACGTTACTGCATGTTTGAGCTATCTCTTTCTATTCCTGTATTTTAATAAAAAATTGCAGGACACTGGTCTATTCAATCGAAGCCGCTAGAACACAATTTGCACTGTTTGAAGAGAATCGCTTTTTCGCTAAACAAGGTGATGGTACAGCCCTTTATCTGTGGTTATGTATCTTCAACGGCCATAGAAAAGTTATAATCAGAAAAAGTAAATGTAAAGTTGTACCTGTTCTGGGTCATTAATAACTATTTTCTCGACTCTAGCGGTGACAGCCTCCTCTGCCTGCTCAGCGAGTATCTCCGGAACCTTCTCCTTGAGACATTCAAACAGTGTGTAAGTCATTGCGCACCCTATCCACTGCTCCGCTTCTTCGTTAACCATTGACAGGACCTTTTCTTTTACTGATTGTATTCTGAAAAATATTTTTATTTTAGCATGAAGGTTTTGGCCCTGATTATGTGACCAACTGTTAGAGAGGAGCTAGTGACACTGAGCAGTAGCCTGGGCGATCTTTAAACCAAAGCAGCCTAGTTCTAATCCTACACTAATGAGTTTCAAGTCTTCTTCTTCTCATGTAGGCAAGTCCTGCCCTGGTGTCACACCTTTTAGGCCACCCAAAGGCTTCTGACTTGGCTTAACGACTATTGTCTTACGACAAGAGCCGGGACCAATGGCTTAACATGCCCTCCGAAGCATGGTGTCACTGTAGTGGTAGTGACTTTATGGAGTGAAGCTTCTTTACTTATTAAGTCTTTTGTGGTTGTAGTTGAATAATACTTACAAATGCTGATTATAGAATATTTCTAAATTAAATGTAGGTTTGTTGGTAGGGTATGTGGGCCCCCAGGAGATCTCCAGAATAAATGACTTCTCTCCATCTATATACTGAAACAAAAATTTTACAAATTATACCTAGCTTTCTAACAAATAATGGGTGATAAAAATACACCATCAAGATAAAACTCAATATGAATATATTAGGTTGGGGAAAAAGTCTTTTCACATTATAGTAAGTTAGAACTTGTAATAAAATCTCTTTGGCTATACTATTTGTATCTGGCTGGTTTTGGTATCATTAAAAATTTAAATTTTAAAGAAGATAATTCCATCAGGCCCGGGTCAGCTTTAGTACCGATGTCTCCACGAAACGCTCGTGTCACACGCATTCCGACATTTTCTTTGCATCAAGTGACTTCTATAATGTCAAAAGTCAATTGTGTTGTTGTCATGGAAATTATGTACATAACACAACCTAATTAATCGGTAAAATTCGTAGTTTTTCTGGCTTTTTGTGTATAATTTCAAATTAATATATCATTATCATCATCTTCTTTGCCTTTTTCCCATTTCGCATTTGTTATTGGGGTCGGCTCCCAAGCTCCCAGTCTAATCTGTAGCGGCAAGCTATCAGAATTACACGAGCGACTACAGGATCGGACCGTGAGTTTGCCTAATTCTCAGCTGTTCTTGTTTTTCGTTAATCCTGATAGTTTCAGGTTTCGCACATTTATAAGTAAATCTAGATAAGACCCGTTAAATTTCAGTGGGGGCTGGGGGCCCTTTATCTCCACGGCGCGCTGGGCTGAAGCTCAAATTGCCCTTATACAAGATCTGGCCCTGAGCGACTGCCATCTGATCTCACAACCCATAAGGAACCAGTAACAAGGATGGTTAGACCTGGTATAAGATTCTATCAGGCGTCTGACTACCCGTAACGATTGCCATAGATGGTCTTATGACAACCGGGACCGACGGCTCTCGGAGGCACGGATGGCATCGAAAACTGCACATAACTTACTTGATAAATCATCGGTGCAAGGCCGAGGATCGAACCTGGTGCCATAAGATTGCGAAGTGCACATGTTACTGCTCTGCTACCATCGCTCTAACTTCAAATTATATACCAATTATCTTAAGAGCTAATACAACGCCAAATTGCTTAAAACGGCTTAGCTTGAGGCAGTGTCCTGTCAACAATATTGCAGCAATGACTTTGAAATTAATATATGGTAAAGTTCAGGACTAATGCTACTGCAAATGTATAGTGAAAATACGAATTAATAAAATTTTCTCGATAGAAAAAAATTACAAAGTTACCTCCAAACCGTACAAATAAACAGCGATTATTCAATGAATACTTTAAATAAGATCATGAAACTTTGTGTAGTAGTTGAACTAAATATAATGGAGGGCTTATGTATAGCGGATTTTTAAAATACCCTTTATATTCAGTGTAATAATAAATTACCTAAACTATTGCGCGTTGGAACCAGTTTAACTTAGACCGCCCCTGCCGCTCGGCCCCTGGCTCATCCCCGCTTTGGCCTAGTACTATACATCTATTCTGTGGCATTTGACTTGAATTCGCGCTGGCCTTGCACAAGCCCTTAATCAGTTGAGCATGGGCAGTGACTATGGTTATTGATCAACACTATGGCGACGCGAAAATGTCATGTTGAAGCTTGCAACTAATAAAACTCATCGCCTGTTAAGTATCCCAAGGGACGATAAATTACAAGAATCATGGTTGTCTTTTCTGATTCCTACAAATACTGAGCTCAGTGGCCTGTCTTAGTGAACAAACGTGTTCGCCAAAATCACTTTGATATACCCCCAATTTGATAGGACGTGTAACCGTCTTCTGCATGGATATCCTTGTTCACTGCAAATGAAGTGTTGCACGGGATTCCCTTGAGCTTATCTGGTGAGTAAACTCAATTTGAATAGCAAAAATAAATAATTAAAATAAAAATGGTTTCACCCCAAAAAATGGCCTAAAAATGGCAGTAAAAATACAAAGCTTAGGCTAAGAAATAAAAATAAATAAAAGCTATTTCAGTCTCATTTGTTTCATTTAATCCTTATTAGCGGGTGCTTCATCTTCCTGTAGTATTAAAATGTAATAGGTTAAAATAATAATAATAACTTCCTATGTAACTTCCATGTCGATATTTTTTTGGCGTGGCGCGTCACTATGGTATCGATATCGATATTTGAATATGGAGCTAGGTACATCACTATGGCGACACCAGCGTTTCGTGGAGACACGGGAACTAATTGTCGATCACATAGAGCTGTCCTATCTGTCTTTGACTAGTATAGTAGATATCTGTGAATTCCATATTCAAATTAGGAAAATGTGTGATTTTTTATTTGTTTTTCATACTGTGAAGATGAGTGAATCTAATGAAGAAACCCAATACATTTTAAAATTTTACTACAAAAAAGGTAAAAATGAAATGCAAGCCGCGAAAAAAATTAGCGATGTTTATGGACCTAGTGCAGTGTCTGTGAGAGTAGCACAAATTTGGTTTAAGCGTTTTCAATCCGGAAATTTTGATGTCAAAGATGCACCTCGCTCTGGTCGCCCTATTACGGATAAAATGGATGCCATTTTTTAAAAAGTGGCGCAAGGTCGGCATATCAGTAGTTACGACGTAGCTGAAGAACTGGGAATTGACCACAAAACAGTTTTGGCGCATTTGATACAAACTGGGTACACAAAAAAGTTCGATATTTGGGTACCTCACAAGCTCACTGAAAGAAACCTAATGAACCGTGTACTCATTTGTGATTCTTTATTACGACGTAATGAAACCGAACCATTTTTGAAGAAGCTGATAACTAGTGATGAAAAGGGGATCACATACAACAAGAACATGCGAAAAAGGTCGTGGTCGCCGGTCAGGCTTCACAGACTGTGGCGAAACCCGGGTTAACTCGCAACAAGGTGATGCTGTGTGTGTAGTGGGATTGGAAGGGCATTATTCATTATGAGCTGTTACCAGGCAGGACCATCGATTCTGAACTCTACTGCGAACAACTGATGAGATTAAAGCAAGTTGAGAGAAAGTGACCGGAATTAATCAACAGAAGGGGTGTGGTTTTTCATCATGATAACACTAGACCTCACACATCTTTAGCCACTCAGCAAAAATTAAGAGAATTTGGCTGGGAGGTGATAATGCATCCACCGTATAGTCCTGACCTTGCACCTTCAGACTTCCACCTGTTTCGGTCTCTTCAGAATTCTTTAAGCAGTGTCAGGTTAACATCACGAGAGGACTGCCAAAACTACTTGTCGCGGTTTTTTGATCAGAAGCCCCAAAATTTCTATAGCAATGGGATCATATACCTACCTACAAGATGGCAAAAAGTTATCAAACAATATGGTACCTACATACTTTAGTTAAATGTAAATAAACTATATTAAAAAATGTTTTGAATTTTTTTTTTAAATGCGAAGAAACTTTTCCCCAACCTAATATATTAAGGGTAAACTTTTTTGTAAATACATACCTATTTATTATAATACCCACACAAAACAAACATCACACAAATGTTTGTTCAAGGTGGAAAGACCCACAACCTACAGATGCAGAACTACAATACTGATGGCTGAGCTACTAACCAACTGAGCTATGCCATCAACTATCACCTTTATCCTTACTAGCTTTTGTGTTACATAATAGTAGCTGGCTCAGTCTCCAACATCGCCATAGCATCTCTTTTCCAAATTTTATTTCTATAAAAACCTAATCCATACCTGGCTGTAGTACCAACCTTGTATTGATAAGTTTTGGAATCTAACTGCTTGAAGTTATCATCTCCTTCGTAAATCGATTTTAAGACTTCAATCTCCTCAGCCTGTTGCTCTGCATCATCAGACATTATTGGCTTTGAAACCTGAAACCATTTTATAAGAAAAATAGTTTTACTGGGCATATTATTATTCATAATCACTATTTTGGCTAATTGCATTAAAATAAAACATTATTGAGAGTGAAAACAAGTAATTAAATTAGTTATTCAATAAGCAAACTTCAGCGTTGGAATGGTTAAACTGGAACCATGTGGGAACCGCTGAGTTCTAATTATGGCAAGAGCTCATTTTAGACTTATGACCTAACCTAAAAGAATTTAAGTTTCTAAAAAAATAGAACTTGTATGGAATTTATACATTACTTGCTGATAGGGCAATGTAAATTTTATGTTTATTGATGTGTTGTTCTAATGTTCACTTTGTATAAGCGGAGTACCGCAGTGGTTGATGTCAAGAAAGAAGTTCTATTTCCAATAATTCTACTTACAGGAGTGTGTCAACCCAAGTTTTTAATTGGTGGTGGTGAACCTCAGCAACTTCTAAATAAGGTCGTTGAAAAGGTTTTCAGAATTCAAACCCCTGTTTTATCAAAAATTTTCACACTTCTACTTTTGCTCAAAAAAGGGGCTTTTATTCACAGACAGACCAAACACAGACAAGACGACAAAAAAACAGCTGACTACCTGCCACTGTCACAGTCACCCACGACAGGGGCGTTCGGATTGGGATCGGTAACGTTTTTGGCATTTGCAAAATTAGCATCATTGTAAAGCGTTCGGTTTGGGAATTTTGCCAATAATGCCACTTCTACCACTTTTACTCACTACCCAAAACGAACGCAAAGTAACTAAATGCGGTGTGTTAGCTAAAATTTCAAAAAACGAATAGGTGGCATCACCTGAATGGTACTGAAATTTGTTTGATATTTGCTATTGTTCCTCGTATATTTGATATAATTTCCCCTGAATGTTAGTGTTCTGTGCCGTATATTCAATATTTATTATTTAATATAGCTCGTTTACATCTCACTCCATGATGAGAACTATCTAAAACAAATACATACATACGTTTCAAAAACTGGGCACGATATGTGGTAGTCAATATTTATTGGGTAGCCTGGGTGGCATTTTACATTAAATACATAAACTAACGTCTTCTCACTCCTCCGTGCTGTATTATTACGATAACTACAATTTTTACAATAAAAATCAGTAATTTTAACATAAACATGCCAAACATTCCATGTTAATCTCTAATGTCAGAAAATGATCACTTCTACCAACCTCCGCAGGTAGGTCAAAATTGGCAGTTCACTTGGGCTTTTTTAGCTATCCGAACGATGAACAAAACAGTTAAAAACGCAACTTTTGCTCACACATTCCCAAAACGAACGCTGCATGTGATCATTATTGTCGTTTTTAACTGTTTTTTTTTTTGCCATCAGTAGGCTATCCGAATGCACCTAATATATTACTGTCGATGACATCGACAACTCCTTGTTTCAATGATAATATTAGAAAAAAATATTATTGCGTTACAGGCGTTCCGAATCAAGATGAGCGCTTTAACGGTGCTCGCATGACTGTAGCCTTGGAAATAACGGCTTATTATTGACAACGAACTATTTCGTTGCGCGATTTGAAAATAGCCAGCTATTTTAAAGCTACTCGTTGTTGGCTTATTTTTCGTTGTGGGGCGTTTACGCTATCAATGAGAGGCTTTTCAGTTAGACTGTGATTTGTTACGCTGCTACAATATATTTTCGTTGTGTGTTGGCACTTTAGGTACAGTGTACCTACTATTCGATATTATTAACACTAAAATTATATATACACTTAACTTTTATTTACACTTAACAATATACTACTATCGTTTATGAATAAATATATAATTCGTTCCAAGAAACGCCGGCCAGACAACTAATATATGTAAACAAACTCTTTTCATAACGTTGTGTAAGTCAACAAAATATCATAGACCAAAGCGATCAACGTAAAACAGTCTGTTGTAATGCTTTTTAAATTATTCGGTTAATACGTTTAGGCAAAAAGCATAGCTTATTATAATCGGTCAAATTACAAATGGTCAAAACATTTCAGACAAAAGAATCAAAGTAATGACTTTCGCAATAAGTCGTTTAACATAACACTGCGGTGGAATTAAAAGAAAGTAGCGTCACCTATTACTATCTAATCTAACAGTATAAAAATATTCCGATAGACGGCGAGAATATGCAATTGGGCTCGGCAGCGTTCCATTCAACGGAGCAAGTCGCGGCTAATCGTGGACAACGTCTCAACGCCTCATTCTTCACAACAAACGGCTGACAATAACCAAATTTTTTTTTTTATGCGGTTTGTTTGGAGGAAGACGAAAGTTTTTTTTTTTTTTTTTTTTTTTTTTTTATGTGATTGAATGACGTGACGAGCTAGTCGTTCACCTGATGTTAAGTGACACGGCCGCCCATAACAGTTGCAGTGTCACCCGGAACTTTAAAACAATAGTTTCGCGCGACACTGCACTGCGCACGTCATCCTGAGACATCACCCAGTCTAATAATCAGATTACTAGACTGAGTGATCAGATCATAAAGTCTCATTTGCCCAGTAATTTCACTAGCTACAATGCCCTTCAAACCGGAACACAGTAGTGCTTGCACACTACTGCTTGGCGGCAGAATAACTGGCAAAGCGGTGGTACCTACCTAGACGAACTTTGCAGAAAAGTCCTACCACCTAGATAGTTTACATTACACACGTAAACTTACGTCTTCCTCCTCACTTCTCCGTGCTATACGACGTATTATTACGATAACTACAGTTTTCACAATAAAAATCAATGATTTTTACATAACCACGCCAAAAATTCACGTCAATCTCTAATGTCAGAAAACGAAAACGAACAGTGTATGTGATCATTTTTGTCGTTTTTAACTGTTAATTTTGCCACCAATAGGCTATCCGAACGCAGGTTATGTCTGTCAATGTGAACTATTTGAAGTCAATGTCAAAAATTGTAAGTCAGCGCATCGAGCTCAGCTGTAAAATTCGTTATTTCCAAAGTTTGAATTGAAAATTGAAATACATACGCGAATTTAAAAAAAAGCAGTAACTTTGCGTGCATTTATTATCCAAAGTTTTCTATCTTTACAATGAACGTACAGAAATGTAGTTGTAAGGAGAATCGACCACCAACCGCTGGCCGGTCCGGATGTGGGTGCACCGCGAACAATATGCACAAATTGCCCGTGGACAGCTTCAAAGTGCCAGCTCTACCCGGCCGTGCACTGGCCACCAAAGCAAACCCTGTCGAGAACAAAGAACAACCATCCACGGCTAAAAATGAAATGAAAGGTCCCGACAAGAAGAAATCCTGGGTTCTTGCGGACTTTGACTTGGGACGTCCTCTCGGAAAAGGTAAATTTGGAAATGTTTATTTAGCTCGCGAGAAAGAATCCCACTACGTAGTTGCTTTGAAAGTTCTCTTCAAAAGCCAAATATTAGATTCAGAAATAGAACACCAAGTGCGTCGAGAAGTGGAAATTCAGTGTCGTCTGCGCCACCCAAACATTTTACGCATGTATGGGTACTTCCATGACGAAAAAAGAATTTATTTAATTTTGGAATATGCTAAGCAAGGTGCTTTATACAAGCTGCTGAAAGAACGGGGACGGTTCGACGAAAAAACAGCTGCTATATACATCAGAGACCTCACAAAGGCTTTGATATATTGCCATTCCAAAAAAGTAATACATAGAGACATCAAGCCAGAGAATCTGCTCATAGGACATAATTCAGAGCTCAAAATAGCTGATTTTGGCTGGTCAGTCCATTCTCCGTCTTCTCGCAGAATGACCTTATGTGGAACATTGGACTATTTATCTCCAGAAATGGTTGAAGGTAAGCCTCATAGCTATGCTGTAGACATTTGGAGCCTGGGTGTACTAGCTTATGAGTTGCTGGTTGGCCTGCCTCCATTTGATGCCAAGGATTCTCACCAAACATATAGAAAAATAAGATATGTGATAATTAAATACCCTGACTTTGTAACAGATAAAGCTAAAGACTTGATAGACAAGTTGCTAGTGATTGATCCCGAGTCCAGATTGCCATTGACAAATGTGCTGCAACATCCGTGGATACTAGAAAATGCTCCGGAAGGTGTGAAGCCTCCCACATTTAATGCAGAACAAAAATAGATAAAGGTTACATAATGATCTTATGAATATATTTTTAGCTTCCTTTACCATTAGGAATTATGAAATTGATTCTATTGTAATTCTATTAATAGGGGATCAACCATAAAGCAACATTATCATTGCCTTTATTTCTAGAATTAAATTAGGTTATGCCTGTATTTCAAGATAATATTCAGAAATTATGTAAAGTTGCTAAAAAAGCATCACATGAACAATGGACAACCCCTAGGGCTTAACCAGTTCCACTTTAGTTCTAAATTATATATCAATGTCTTTTATAAAGTTTTTTAAATATAAAATTAAAATAAAGTTAGATAAAACTCTGGTACTCTTTTTAAAGGTGCAAGACAACTTATAATTTTAATTATCTCTCCATACAAAGTTTTGTTTTAAGTAATTAAATAATAAATATAATTATAAAACATGAAAGGCTTTGTTTAAGACTTAACCAACAAGTGACTGAACAAATTATTTATTTCTATAAGTCTGAAATCATGTAACAATAATGATGTACATAATTTTAATACAGAGTCTAGTTAAAATTATTAATGCTTTTTATTTTTATTCATGTAGTACAAATCTACTGCATATTTATCAAATTTGGGGTCTCTTTTCACAATAAAGTTCCAATGTATCAGTTCACCAAGAAGAGCTATAACACTCGCACCATACCCTATTCCTAAAGCAACAAATGCGCCATATAATTTCCTCAAATTCATTAAAGCTTTGATTTCCTCTTCATTAGTTTCTAAGGACTTAATTGGATGCATGGCATCGTTGAGCCACTTCTGGA
The DNA here is from genome assembly GCA_910589525.2 of Ennomos quercinarius. Taxonomy (NCBI): domain Eukaryota; kingdom Metazoa; phylum Arthropoda; class Insecta; order Lepidoptera; family Geometridae; genus Ennomos; species Ennomos quercinarius. The sequence continues at coordinate 17,965,956 of OU342492.1, read as the reverse complement.
CCAGTCCTACTTCAACAACCCGCCTCATGTAGATATCTGTCAGTGGTTTCAACGGTGAGTTTTTGTGGAAACCTATAGATATTGGAATGTGGACTACACAATCGGACATGATGTGCAAATTCCTCTCTGAATCAGTCTTCACGGCGGCCGTCTCATTACTGAAGTTATCAATTCTATCGTCAACTGATTGCATCACAAAGGACTCCTTTCTTTTAACGCTGATGTACTTCAAGAAGTCCCGATTGTCGTAGTATGCGTATATTCCTTGTGCGACTTTATTGGCGGCCTCCATAGGGTCGTCAATGGGTTCAAATTTATCTCCAATTTTCTGACCAATCTCGTCGAGAGAATTCTTGAAAAACTTCGTTGTTTCGCTTCCCCAACCTCCACAAGTCACCCGGCTGTCTGCTAATTCTTTTAACGTGTCTATCGTAACTCGTGGTGCAGGGTTAGCTAAGATAGCAGTCATGCTTGCTCTATATGATACTACAAGAAGTATGCAGTACAGCCAATACCACCCTGTAAGTAATCTAATGGACCAGCCAGTAGGTAGTTTAGGTAAGGACACGACGAGTAACATTCCGTACGTGTAAAGAATGCTGTTGATGATTTCGCCAAACAAGTACAGGCCGACTGGTTTTGCTTCTGTAAATACAGTAAAATCATTAGTCATTGCAGATTTTGCAATTGGTAAAATAGCTCTTGCTGCTCTTAGGTTAAAGTCGATAGTTTTAAAGGTTAGAAACAGGTAGACGTAAAGATATGCAAAGGTCTTAACCCTCTGCAAATTTTGTTGGTCGGCAGGCAAAGGTGAGAAAATAAAACAAAGCATTGCACTTTTTTTTAATCAAACGAATTCAATCTTTTTAAAGTAGATAGGTACAAAATACCTTCAAAATGGTCATGCTTTTTATTTTGTCTCACTCGAGCAGAAACTCCATGGTCTTCTTTGTAATCCTGTAAGGTGCTGTAATATCTAGCGAGTCCATAAAATATTGTACCCGTGATCAACAGTACTAAAAGAACAGCCACCCACATGTAAAGCCTAAAAAAGTAAAAGTATCTAATGGTGCTGATTCCGAAAGTCTGCTGGAAGTGCTGGAACTAACAAAGCTAAAGTAATCCTACTTGAAAGGCAAAATGAGGGTCTTCCAGGAGTTATCAGTCAGAGCTTCCGGCGTCACAAAGGTCCAGCACTGCGACGTGTACGGTATACTTAAGTCCGTCAGCTCCAGATGGTAAGGGTTGTACTGGAGGTTTCCCAAGGCCATGTCAGCGTGACCGTTCACCATTTCGCCGAGGAGTCCGGAAAAGGAACCGTTGGGTTGCTTCTGACCCCATTTGTGCAACTCCGCGTTTGGGGATTGGTACAATTTGGGTACGAAATTCATTTTCTGCGCTAGTGTGTTTAGGATCTGCAACGTTTACATGAGAACCGCCCCCTTATTACCTAACTTGCGACAGGCGTAAATCTCGCGGTGATTGCTGTCATACATCATTAGTGGTGTAGCGTAGCATACATGCTCGACACCACTAATGATGTATGACAGCAATCACCGCGAGATTTACGCCTGTCGCAAGTTAGGTAATTAGGGGGCCGGTTAGTTTTCTACTGTAGCGGTTTAGTCGCCTCATGGAATGACCTTACTTAATATAACGGACATCTAAATGGTTTAGTAAAACGTGACATGAATCATTTCGTAAGCCGCCCTCTAATTACCTAACTCGCAACAGGTTTGCGACAGGCGTAAATCTCGCGGTGATTGCTGTCATACGTCATTAGTAGTGTAGCGTAGCATACATGCTCGACACCACTAATGATGTATGACAGCAATCACCGCGAGATTTACGCCTGTCGCAAACCTGTTGCGAGTTAAGTAATAAGGGGGCCGTCCGTGTGTTGCACAGATAACCCCCAATAGATACCGCATTACGGGATTTTTGTTCGGATCCTAGCTCACCAAAACTGGCGAAAGGCGCGGGTTGCGGGGACTGGAGCCAATGCGCTATTATTGGCTGTTTCGAGTGACGCCCTAATAATGAACTCTAATAATTGGTCGAAACTAAGGCCGTGCTGCGAAGCGGCGATTTATATAGAACCATTTACGCCAATGCATGGTGCGCGGTCGTCGTCTTTCATGTGGTATCTATTGGGGGTTATCTGTGGTGTGTTGTAATGAATACACAACATGTTGGTCCTTCGAGCCCAAATCAGATTCGCAGTATACTTACCTCGCTTTCAATTCCACCAATTTTCTTTGTCTCATTACTCTGAGTCACAACCACCGAAGGCACGTGGTCCAAGTAGACCACGTTGAGGGTTTCTCCATTCAGATTTCTTGTCTTATCTTTGAACAGCGCTCTGTTGTAATGGAACTTACCTCCGCTCCAAATATCAACTCTTCGGGGTACTAGGACACTCTGCAAAAATCATCATCATCATTAACAGCCTGAAGACGTCCACTGCTGAACATAGGCCTCCCCCAGAGCACGCCACCTTGAGCGGCTGCTCGCCTCCTGCATCCATCGGCTCCCCGCGGCTTTCACCAGGTCGTCGGTCCACCGAGTGGGGGGCCGGCCTACGCTGCGTCTTCCGGTTCGTGGTCGCCACTCGAGAACCTTTCTTCCCCATCGGTTGTCAGTTCTACGAGCGATGTGGCCTGCCCATTGCCACTTCAACTTACTAACTCTTACTAACTGCAAAAATACCTTTTGATTATTCTTCATAATGAGATGCTGTTTTCTTAATACACTTACCAACTTCCGAAACTGTTTACGATGTACTTCAGTGAAGCCTTGGAAGTATGAACGGGAGTTAAGTACCACACACAATCCTAGTTTTTTCTCTTACTTACTCTTATAGGATTAGGGAAAGGCACAGTGGACAGATCAAACCAAGCCTTGCTCTTCTCAGCAGTGCCAGTGATTTTCTTGTGGTACTTCAAGAAGATGACATTGACGATCCTCTTCCAAAGGAAGTGCAGTTCGCTATGGAACAGCCTAAAGTCGTGGAGTATGATAAACTTGGCCCTGGTATCTATTATCCTATGCCTGAAATATAAAGTAGGAAATTACTGTACTACGGTTATTGATATCCAAATTGTGGGACAGCTTGTGGTGTGGCGGTTGAGGAGGTCGGCTCATAACCCGGAGGCGGCAGGTTCGATTCCTGCAACATGACAAGTATCTACCTATTTGTGTACAGACTAAAATAAATAAGCGCACATACCTTCCTACTTGTTCTGAGCTGTGTCTGGGTGTTGTGGGACTAGGCATAATATTATGGTTCTCGTAGTCCTGGGTCCCTAGATACAAGGGAATCCTGGATCTACGTTTTCTATGTGATCGTTGGGCGTTATTTATTTATTTAAATAGTAACCTTATCGTATGGCATTACCATACGATAAGGTCACGGATCGAAATGGAAGAAAAGAACTTGATCTATTTACCTATTAGTATGTTTATTCAAATACCATCTAGCTAAAGTCTATATCCTAGACAGTAAATAAGAGCCTGTAAAGATAGCTCAAAAGCTCAAAACTGATTTTCCAGCAATTCATTAGCGTCATTCAACTTTTACTTCTCATGCTTACAATAAACGAGTAACCCACCTGTCACCGAACCTCAGCAGTCTCGCTGCCTGGTACCCATTAGCCAGAAGAATAACGTAAAGATTACATCCATCCTTCCTGGCCGCCCTCAGTGACTCCAGGGTGTAGAAGTTAGGAGACAGCAGGTCTTCTCGTTCTTCCACCACAGTCTAAGAACCAACCAAATGAGTTGGAATGAAAATAGGTGTTCCTCAAAGCCGCATTATTCAATAATCAGCTTAATATCTTGTATCAGGATAGCTACCATACCAAATAGCCAAAACTACACCAAAATTCGTTCATAATCGAGATTTACACCCAACAAAATCGCGGCGCAAATACATAGATTTACCCCGATCTTTCTTACCATAACGTACGGCAATCTATCAGTTCTCCGGAACAGAACTCCATCAAACACGTTTAAATAAACGGTATCGCATATGATCGCTGCACAGGTAAGGTCATCGTGATGCCGTCGCGTCAGCACGCTCAGCGCATCAACCAGCACAAACTGCAGGTCCTTACGGGAGTGGAGCTCTTTGTAGATTGGCGATATGTCTGCTTGGATGCTGTGGGAAATACTGCGGTTGTGTCAGTAAGGTTGTAGTTTTATTGAACAAGCTGTAACAAGCTATAATTCCCCCCAGTGGCGTAAATAGGGCGGTGCCACCGATGCCCAGGCACAGGGCGTAGACTCTGGGGGGCGCAAGAATGGCCAGTCCGGGCAGGACTATTTCGGTTTGCTCCTGATTAGTTCCCGCTGCGCCCCCCTAGCGCTCGATTCCAACATATGCGTACCCACATGCCAGTATCATCAAAAATTAGACAAAACATCGCGCTCATTTTTTTGCCAGCGTAGAGCGTATTTGTGTTTAGTGTTTATCGGAATCAAGCGGCCGCCCGGCTACTGCTTAGTCTCCGACCGACCGTAGTGGCCCAAAAATGAAATCTTAAGAGTCTATACAACGTCAAAATGCTTAAAATGGCTAAGCATGAGGCAGTGTCCTCATTGTACTGACTAACATGTAATTCATGTTTGAATTGCTATACGCGTTTTCTGTAATACAATACAGCAAATATAAACAATTTCGCGCTCGCTTCGCTCGCGTATTTAAGGCTGTATTTCGTTACGGCACTGCCCCCCCCCCCCCCCCCCCCCTTGAGAAATTTCTGTATCCGCGCCTGCACTGCATAAAACTTAACGAGCAACGTACAATAAAATAATTACCTAGCGACAAGAAAACCCGCTACAGCGATTACTTTCCACATTTCCGCGCTTCTGCTTACTGAGAACTAACTAATAAGAATGCTAACCGTTTTACTGCTGTGCCTTTCTAACCTTTAAGTTAAATTAGACTGTGATTGACACATTCAATTACCTACTAATTCAGTATGCACAGTTTATTTATAAAACTGGCCCTGAAGTTGATTCCATTTACCAGATTAACCTTTTTTAGAGAGCTTGGGGGCTGTTGGCGTTTCCACATAAAGGGGAAAATGTTTAGTTTTGATATAGTACATTTAACTATTGAATAAGAAAATATTTATTTTTATGTAAACGAATGACATGACGAGCTAGTCGTTCGCCTGGTGTTAAGCGTCACGGCCACAGAGTACCTTTCTATGTCACGGCCGCCCATTACAGATTGCAGTGTCACTCGGAAATCTAAACGTGAAATATTCCATAACTCGATGAATAATTACAGTGCTTGACACTGGCTAAATACACTATGTGTGGAGCCAAAATATAAGAAAAAAAAAAAAAGTTTCGCGTGACACTGCGCACTGCGCACGTCATCCTGAGACATCACAGTCTAAAAAGGATAGAGTAGATTAAGATTAAGGCAAAACTAGGTATTTCATTTTTGTTTGACAGCCCCCTAGTTTATGAATAATGGACCCTATAGATACATCATCATCATCATCAACCTCCTGAAGACGTCCACTGCTAAACATAGGCCTCTCCCAGAGAGCGCCATTTTGAGCGGCTGCTCGCCTTCTACATCCATCGTCTCCCCGCGTATACAAAACATTAGCTTAACCTTTTATGAATAAGGGGGTAAAATACGAAAAGGTGAAAAAGAAGAATTCGTTTAAAAGTAAAAAAATATTTTATTTAAATATATTCCCATAAATTGTAAATAACATTTAATATTACGTATTTTAAAGCTTAAAAAGCTACCCTGTAACCGACGGTTCAACAAAATTGCATAAGATATACCTATTTATATTTTCATAAAACATACGTGGATATCACAATTTCACTTACTCATTACCTCCCAAATATGTATAAAAATATAGATTTTTTTTATTATTAAAATATGTTTGTTTACCTAATTTCTAGTATCTGAGTTTGAATTGGTAAATTATCCCGAAAAGGGGTAAATCTACTCCCCAAGGTAGACAATGTTTCTACAACGACTTTTCTAAATTAATAGTTTTTCATTGAAGAAATGCCATGTAAAGTTTACGTTCGAAGATAGCCCTAGCGCAGCTGGGTGGTTGAACTTCGTCCTTGACCGAATGCACTTACATGAGTGTGACGACCTGTGTTTAGAAATGAATTTGTGTATAAATATTTTAGTATCTTGTGAACTCTCGTGGCGGTCGCGCGTGCAATTTTGTGAGTGAATTTATTTTTTAGTATGGAGGTTTGGAAACATGCAGTTTCAAGTAAGGCTCTCACAACTTGTGGGCTATCATGGCCCCAGCCCCCCCTTTCGGGATAACAAACCAATTGAAACTCACCTTGTTACACCACCTTTTGATGCAATTTGTAATTTCGTGTCATATACAAGCTTGTATATGACACAATTACAATTACAAATTTCATCAAAATTCATCCAGCCAAATTAAAATTATCAAAATAAAATATAAAATTAAATATGGTGGTCCAAACAGTGTATAAAGTAAAAGTAAAAAAAGGGTTGCATTCAGTGAATAATATAGTTGTGGACAAAAAATACATTACACTAGGTATTTCCAAGTACTTACTTTTCGTACAAACGTATAGTAACGTCAGTACGAAAAGCCTTATTTTTTAAACCTAGTTTTTTTTGTAGAATTGGTCTATTTACCACTACTAAACTTCACTGCTAGACGCGAGTATGACTATGATTTATGATTTTATAACGTATTCAGCGACAGTAGAGTACATTTTTCTACAACTTGCTGGGAATGTTGGACTTCCAGAAGACAACGTCCCGCCACCACTCCGGTCGGGTCAACGACCCCGGGTAGGTCATCACGCTGTTTTGTATGTGCTTGTACGCCTGGAATGATAAAAGTGAGATTAGAAAGTAGGCACTTAACTTTTCCATGAAACATTAAGCAGCCGCTTAAAGTGGGGCTTTATGGGGGTGACTTATGTTTTGCAACGTCATCAGGCTGTTCATGATGAAGTGGGGCTATCGAGACCCACACAAACAAACGCCACAGACCACAGACGGCAGAGTAAAGGTAAAAAAAATTGCGTGGACATTACACACAACGCCATTTAGCCCCAAACTATGCATAGCTTGTACTATGGCAACCAGATAACAGAGTACATATTGATACTTTTAGAATACAATATCACACCCAGACACACAACAAACACGTATGTTCATCACTCAAATGTCTGTCAAGGGTGAGACTCGAATCCACAACCTACAGTTCAGAAGGCAGGGCTAATACAACTGGGCTAGGTGGCAAAGTTCTGCTTTAATTTTAACTAAATGGACAACATGACCCCTATTTTTAAGTTTTAAAAGTTAGTAAAAAACATAGTGAGTAGATATAACAGCCACGTATTTTTTATTTTGGATTTGATGCAACATTTAATTTTGTAGTTTTCTTTATAGTTTTGGCTATTGTGAGGCTAAATGAAGAAAAGCTGGAAGCCAGAAGGGTAAAACTCAACGCCTTTGTGACGAATTCTTTTTTTATAGCCACTGACACAGGCTTCACGCGTCGATCATAGCGGTAAATTCGAAATGGTTTTCAAATTTCAGTGCCTTCCAGTAAAATAAACATTGTCTATTCTACCATTGTCACGCAAGAAGATTGGTAAAACAACAAAAAGTTCTCTATCAGTCTAAATAAATCATTATCATCATCATCATCAGCCTGCCTCCTACATCCATCGGCTCCCCGCGGCTTTCACCAGATCGTCGGTCCACCTAATGGAGGGCCGGCCTACGCTGCGTCTTCCGGTTCGTGGTCGCCACTCGAGAACCTTTCTTCCCCATCGGTTGTCAGTTCCACGAGCGATGTGGCCTGCCCATTGCCATTTCAATATCGGTGTCTAGTTCTCCTGCGGATCTCCTCATTTCGGATCTTATCTCGCAGGGAAACCCCGAGCATAGCTCTCTCCATAGCTCGTTGCGCGACTTTGAGCTTACTCATAAGGCCAACAGTAAGAAACCACGTCTCGTGCCATAAGTCATCACTGGCAACACACACTGATTGAAAATTTTCGTTTTCAGGCTTTGAAGTACTTATAAATAAATGTATCGTCGGCTTACTACAACAACTCACTAACTGCATTGCATTGAGTATAACGAATACTTCCTTATTCATATAATGACTAATAATCAAATCGAATCGATAGTAGGTACTAGAAAAGCGAGATCCAGAAATTCGAACGACATTTCAACTCTGTCAGTCTTGAAATAATATTGGGCACAGAGGCAGTATTCCTTATACTCAATACAATGCAGTTAGTGAGTTCTTGCAGTAAGCCGACGGTATAATCAGTAGCAAATCCGACCTCTCCATCAGCTCGGCCCAGTACAGACTTGAGACAGAAGTCAGGAGGTGCGAGCGTGTCAGCTAACGCGACAGCTTGCGGCGCGAGTGAGGAGCACAGCGATAGTATGCCCTCGCGCAGTTGCAGGCCTTGGGTACCGGTGAAGTATCCACCCTGGGGATATAAAGGTATTCATTTATAGATGGATTATGGATAAATAATATAAATATTTGAGGAAAATTTCACACAGCGCCATCTTTATGAGGGTATAGGAGTTCCTGGGGTTTTTCTGCATAACTACAGTATGGGGAGCTTCAAGGTCAAAGTGTTAAGAGTCCTCTCTAAGGGTAGGCAATACACCGGCAATGCCTTCGGTGTTGCAGATGTCCATAGGCGGCGGTGACCACTTACCAGCAGGTGGGCGGCCTGCCTGTTTGCCACTCATCTCATAAAAAAGAAATAGGAGTTGCGATTCTCCACATAAACGTATTCCCCTATTTCCTGCCTGGATTATGCCTCTAGGCTAATTATTTTGTTCGTAAAATATAGGTCTAATATAGGCATGTCCCCGTCACTTGATATTTTTCAGAAACTAATTACAAAAAGACCCTTCAAAAAATCTCCAAAAATGCCCTGTTATTAGTTATTACCGCCGTTTTAAAGGACTACCAGATAAAAATGATTAAAAAAAAAATGCAATAACACAAGTGACAGGGGAATACGAAACATCGATCTCGTCGATATTTTTCTAGGTATCATGGACCTGAGCTGCAGCTGTCAATGTCACACTCTACGGGGGAGACGGGCGCAGCGCGACGGCAATAGTTTCTACAAATACCTATTTCTCAAATTCCTCGTCGCTCGAGTGTCCTCTTAATCTAGCCTTAACCCAGGCGCACTGCGCGCTTAGGTACGAAGTTACAAGTACATGACCGGCCCGTCTTATCGGGTCAGTCCGTTGCGCGTAACGCGTCAGAAAAGCAGCGCTATAGCGATAGAAAGAGATGCAACTGTATGAGGTAGGGTTGTGACTATAAATCCAGTTGACCAATGATACAACTTCCCCTCATACAAAAATTAGTGGTGTATTTCAACCACTAATTTCTAATAAGTACTATGCATTTTTAATAAATCACGGCAACCCGTTGATGTGTTTTGTTCCATCCTGCTCTGTTCTTTGTAATTTCGTATGACTTTGTCTCCTTTTGTTACCTCGGCCCCTGCCCGCGCAGGTGAGTCGTGTTTGTACGAGAAATTATGTTCACGAGCTATCAACGGGCTTTATAATCTTTGGCTGTAGCCATGCGCGAGCTGAACTAAACTTTATTCCGTTGTAGCAAGCTATTTATTTGACTGCGTAGTGAACCTTCTGTACATGTTGACACCACAGGGAGAGACATTGGTACTGCGGAAAATAACGTCAGCTAGGCGATCATGTAACTTGTTTGCAACTGATAGAAACACAAAAATGTATGGATTTGACAGTTTCAGTACGCAGTTTATATACAGAGTTACTATGGAAATTTTCAAATTTGGAATGAAATTTCTTCTGTTGCATTGCTATGAAAGTTACATGATCATCCCGCATATGTCTAATTTTTACAGTTATTTTGAGAATTACCGTTATTTTATAACGTTTCCAAAAATCTATACATATAAAATTCAAAGTCCTGACTGACTGACTGACTGATATATGAGTATAAGTATTCTGTGGTCAAACTAAGTGAAGCATTGAACTCACGATATAGAGTGTTGCCAGATGTTTCTCGAGTAAGAAAGCTGCATACAGAGAGACGAGGTTCAGTAGGACTCGACTGCACGCCGCGTCTTCAAACTCCACTGCAGACTTGTAGAAATGATTCAATACGTAGTTCTGTAACAAAAAAAAAACGAAACCATTCCTAAAAATGTTTAATCCTGGACATAGTGAATAGAATCATTTATAGGGTTCCACATGCAAAGTGTAACAACTGGACCCTTAAACGCATTGAGCTTTTGATAAGTTATACCATCTTTTGTCTTTTTGTATATTCAAATGTCAAAAAAGGACAAAAGCTGAAGTAACTAATCTAAACATACTACTTACGCGTTTATTAATAAGGCCGTTAGGCAATAGGCTAGTTGCCTGCTATTAAAAATTAGCAAGTAAATATTATTTTCATAAAGTAGGTTAAAAATGAATGCAACAATTGAAAAAATAAGTAAAATTGGCAAATAAACGAGTAAATAAGCTTTTAAAGTTTCTGGAGGGGGCATCGCCTGTCCCTTTCTCGTAAAACAGGAGATTCCCCACAGTTACTATGAAAACGCAGGTTGTGAAGTCACATGCCAGAGACTATGTAATGCTACCACGGCTTAGTAATGAGGTACTATGAAGGAGCAAGAGTGCCGTCACTGCACGTTTGAGCTGTCTCTTTCTATTCCTTTATTTTTAAAATGCCTGTAGCCTTTAATTTTTTGAGGAACATTATTAATTAATGATATAAAAAAATAGCAGGACACTAGATTACCTAACATATAATTAATTTTACAAAAAGGAAAAATGAAGGGGGGAGATACAAGAAAATAAGTCTTCCGACAGTTTTTTAATTGTTGCATGTAAAAAGGGTATCATACATACAAGCATACAAGCCTCGAACATGGTATCATTAGGGTCAACTCACATAGAGCGTCGAGCGGCAAAATGCTCAAGCAGTTTTTAAGTGCTATTGGAATATAAACCTTATTCCATTTAAACAAAGCTGAAAACAGTATGCAACATTAAAATCTTACCTATTTTAACGTTGCATACTATTTTCAGCTTTGTCTAAATAGATTAAAGTTGATATTCATATAGCACTAAAAAACTGCTCGAGCATTTTGCTGCTCTGTCTGAATTGAGCCTTATAGTGCATATTTAGATTCTGCAGTATAGTAATTTTATTATTAAACAATTAATTCTAAAAACTCAACTGCGTGTTGGACTTGCGATAAAGATTTTCAACAACTATTTAATTTAGAAAGCTGTTTTATTTGATCTTATCACATAATTATGCAAGTTTGTACATGTGTACGGAACCTTCCATGCGCGAGTCCGACTTGCATTTGGCCGGATTTCATACACAAATCAGAATCGAATGCCAAACAAAATAATTGATTAAATACCTCTCCATAGACAACAGATAGCGTGACAGCGTTATAAGACTGCGAGTTGTTCTTGGCTTCAAAGTTGTCTTTCCCCTCGCTCTTTAGTTGCGCGACCTTCTCAGCGGTCATCTTTAACACGTAGGCCGTCAGCCACTTGTATATGTAGACGATATCTGTTGGAACAGGCCGTTATGGTGGGAAAAAAATATTATTTTCTCAAACATGCTTTTTTTATTGATGCACGGAACTGCACGGACAAGCAATATTTTAACACATCGCCAATATTATATTGTCGCACCCACTCCGACCAGCACACATGCTTGGAAACACAAACGCCAACCCATTGAAAGTAAAAAAAAAAAAAAAAAAAATTGAGCATTATTTTGACAACCTCCTTCGAGATAAATCGAAATTGCTGTCCTGGCGAGCAGCGGCCGGCAAAAGTTGTATGAAAATCCATATCCGTCGTGGTCATAGACTAACATTGGTGTAAGTCGTGGTTAAGCGGCCAGATAAATTACATAGTAAACTCATATCTGTCGTGTAATTGACTGGCCTGATAGCTCAGTTGGTAGTAGCTCTGCCTTCTGAACTGTAGACTGTGGGTTCGATTCCCACCCGGGACAAAGATTTGTGTGATGAACATAGGTGTTTGTTCTGTGTCTCGGTGTCATATTGTATTCTATGTATGTATTTACAAACAAAAGTATATAAGTATTGTATCAGTTATCTGGTTTCCATAGTACAAGCTATAATGCTTAGTTTGGGGCTAGATGGCGCTGTGTGAAATGTCCACACATATTTATTTATTTATTTCATTTAAAAATCAACAAAATCTTTAATTCTGAAATATGGCAACCAAGGAGGTAACTTATCAAAGGTTTTATTTACATTTCGAACTCGCTTGCAAATATAATAGATGGGAATAGATGAGAATAGACGAGAAGAGAAATTATTTTCAAATAAAAAGTTCCGCCTAGGACTACTTTTAATCTTGCATGCAATTTGTTATTTTTGGTAATAACATAGTTATTAATGTACGTTTGAGGGGAACCCAAAAAAATATTATTATTATTATAATTAAAAAACAAAACCGCGCACTATTTGAGAAAACTACTATACAAGCCTTGGCCGCAACTAGGCATTGATGGACTTAAGTATTTGTGTGCCCACATTTACACGTTCGTCCATCAATGCCTCTGTTGCTGGCCGCTGCAGTAATGTACCTACTAATTATCTCAGCCCAAGTTCTTACTGCTGGGAAGCTCGCCTTCTCTCACATGATTGAGAGAGATTGTAGGCCATTATGAACTACGGTCGCCAAGCGCGATTTGGGGCTACTCCATTGATTACGGTAATTTTTTTAGCTACTTTTTAACCCTTGTTTTCTAAAACGGTCAAGTGCGGGTTGCACGAAGAAACATGTATGTAATTTTTATGCAAGCTTTTTATTGTTTGTAATACTTATTTTTTATTTATACTCATCCTGTCGAAGGGAAGATGGAAGGGAAAGGGAAAAAGATAGGGGAAATGGATAAATGGATGGGACGGCAATAGAAGAGGGGCAGGCTTCGGCCGGCGAAGACGGCCTTGCTTCGGCCGGCGAAGGCGGCTTTGCTTCGCCCGCCCATCCATTCATCCTTTTCCCCTATCTTTTTTCCTTTCCCTCTTACCCATAAATAGAGGTACGGCATAAAACTAATTAACCCGTGCGAAGCCGGGACTGGTCAACTAATAAATTATAAACTTTGTTAATTAAGGCCTGTGGATTTAGTAAAATAATTAAAATTAAATTAGTTAATTAGTACCTATCTAGCCAGTAACGGTATAGTAAACTCACTTTTAGGCTCGATCAATTCCTCCACAGTGTTCCAAGCACATTTCTCTCCGAGTAGTCCATCAGCTCCATGTAGGAAGGCGAGCGAGTTGAGAGGAGAGTCAGCATCGGTGAGGCTGTTCCTCCGAGCCCACACGTTGAGGAGCCAGTTGCTGGTCTGCTGCAGAAGGAGGCTGTTCTCTCCTTCGTATGTGCAGTTGGCATCGTTATCGTTGCGAAGGTCGCCGAGGCATGCCGCTGGAGTTCAAGGAAAAAGTTAATAAGCAGGCACAGAGGGATATTTGTTCCATCTGCTGGGTTAGCAGGGACAGTAGACAAAATTGTCTTTCCCCGTTTTATGTCACTTTCTTCATACTTGCTTACTTGTCAAGTGGAGTAAAACAGGGGAGAGACAATTTCGTCCACTGTCCGTGCTAACCCAGGTGAGAATATTTAAAGTAGAACGTTTCACTAGCGCGGCAAATTCAAATTTTCTTGCGTTCTTTTGCCAATAATAGCTTAATTTCTCAACGTGATTACACCGCCAATCGCCATTGATCATAAATTCGTTAGGCATATGAAAAATCACAGTCTGTGAAATATCACTAGTGAAATCACAGTGACAAAAATAAATCATACGATGAAATGATAATGATTTTAATGTAGCAACCATTTCCATGCCTAGTGTACACTGAAGTTTGAGTAAAGTCAAGCCTATCGGGTCTTCTTCTCACTTCCCCCGCAGGGGCGTGAGGGAGCCGGTGTTGGGGCATTGCCCCCTGACCGGGATTTCAGTTCGCCGCGTATAACTATACGCGGGTCCTTAGGGTGCCATTTAGGCGATGGTACTCCTTTGTTTCTAATTTTTGTTTCGGTTTCCCCCGTGGAGAGGGGGGGAAAGGCTTCTCTTCAGATGGTGGTTGTTCTTTCGGATGGCGGGAATCGCCACAGAGCCTTGTAAACCGGGCGAGTCGTCCATGTCAGGTGAGACCCCCGGCGATACCGAGGGAGGCGCAACTAAACGACCCAGCGACCAGGGGGCGTACCGTGAGCTCTTAGCGCGATTCAAAACAGAGCCTACACTGGATCGCTTGTCAAAATCCCCATACAAAAAAAACAAAGCGATCCAATATAGGCTCAGTTTTGAATCGCGCTAAGAGCTCACGGTACGGCCCCAGGTTCGGTACTATGACGATGACGACCCGTCATCCGTGTCGTCGCTACTAGTAGCAACGAGGTCGCGGGGGAAGCCTTTCTTGTCCGGTGGCTTGCGGTGGTACGGGGCTATGTCCTTGATGTGTGTCCAGCCCGAGGCGTCAGCTCTTTTAAATAGATTCGCTGCTTGGCGGCTGATGTAGTCTTCGACGTCTTCTATCCGGAGGTCGCGCTTGATAGTGGTGGGAAAGTCAAGCCTGTCTCACTCCGCGCTTTATATAGGTACGAAGCTACAAGTACATGCGACCGAGCCTCTACACGGGTCGCTCCATTACGCGTAACGCGTCAGAAGAGCAGCGATATAGCGATAGAACAATGAAAATATCGAGATTCTTGCCGGCCTTTAACTTAAAATCAACCGTTTAACTGGAAACCAGTCGTTTAACTGATAACCCACGGTTCTAATAACCAACCGATTAACTAATAATAAACTGTTTAACTGATAACCTACCATTCTAAATTCCGCAATTTCACGGTAAGCCTTAGACACTGGCCTCTATTATACAAGTACCATATTCTGCATATTATAGACTAATATATGGAGAGAAACCATTTGACTTTTGCCATTGTGGCACTGATAAGTGACATAGTGAGTGTCCTCGAAACTAATCAAACCATGGAACAAGGAGAGGAATGCCAATACACGAAGAAAACAGCGTAGATCAGAAATACGCCAAAAACAGTTATAAACTTAGGTGGCGCTGCAAATAAGCGGGCTATAAGTTATCACTAAAATGCCGGAGTAGTAACTGTTATCTTATTCTGTGTTTTTGTTCATCTAAACTACGTTTCGATACTCCTAACGCCATCTTAAGAGCCAATACAACGCTAAATTGCTTAAAACGGCTTAGCTTGAGGCAGTGTCCTGTCAACAATATTGCAACAATGACTTTGAAATTAATGTATGGTAAAGTTCAGGACTAATGCTACTGCAAATGTATAGTAAAAACACGAATTAATAAAATTTTCTCGATAGAAAAAAAATTACAAAGTTACCTCCAAACCGTACAAATAAACAGCGATTATTCAATGAATACTTTAAATAAGATCATGAAACTTTGTGTAGTAGTTGAACTAAATATAATGGAGGGCTTATGTATAGTGGATTTTTAAAATACCCTTTATATTCAGTGTAATAATAAATTACCTAAACTATTGCGCGTTGGAACCATTCTAACTTAGACCGCCCCTGCCGCGCGGCCCCTGACTCATCCCCGCTTTGGCCTAGTACTATACATCTATTCTGTGACTTTGACTTGAATTCGCGTTGGCCTTGCACAAGCCCTTAACGATCACCTTGGAATTAATGAAAGCGTCTACGTTGTTTTCTTGGCGTATTGGCATTCTTCTGCTTGTTCCATGAATAAAGCAACCAAACAACGCGATGGATTAGTAACTGGTATAATAGAGATGTTGCCAGTGATGACTTATGGAACTGAGACGTGGTCTCTTACTGTTGGCCTCATTAGTAAGCTCAAAGTCGCGCAGCGAGCTATGGAGAGAGCTATGCTCTGTTTCCCTGCGAGATAAGCTCCGAAATGAGGAGATCCGCAAGAGAACTAAAGTGACCGATATAGCTTTGAGAATCGGCAAGTTGAAGTGGCAGTGGGCGGGCCACATCGCTCGTAGAACTGACAACCGATGGGGAAGAAAGGTTCTCGAGTGGCGACCACGAACCGGAAGACGCAGCGTAGGCCGGTCCCCCACTCGACGGTCTGGTGAAGGTCGCAGGGAGCCGATGGATGCAGGAGGCGAGCAGCCGCTCAAGGTGGCGCGCTCTGGGGGAGGCCTAAGTTCAGTAGTGGACGTTTTCAGGCTGTTGTTGATGATGATGATGATGATAATAGAGATGAGTGGTCCCGGGCCGGTCCTCACCCTTGAGGTACCCGTGTCCGCCGCAAGCCTCCCGCGCGTGCTGCACGGCGTCCCGCGCGGCCCACGCGCACACCGGCTTCACGCACGACGACAGCGCGTGCAGCTCCATGCCCCGGGACGCCGCCGTAGGGTCGGCGCCTCCTGGGACATGTACATAATAGACCTGTGTCGTGCTATTTTTTTATTGCACAAGTTAATAATACTCCTCAAAAAAAATAAAAATAAAAAAGAAAAAAAAAAGAAGACGTGAAAAAAAAATTAAATATCTCAAAAAATGACAAAGTATAAGCATTCTAAAATACAGGAATGGAAGAGACAGTTCAAACGAGCAGTGACGTCAGTACGTTCTCCTTAATAGTACCTCATTACTAAGCTGTGGTAGCTTTACATACTCTCTTGGCATGTGACTTCACAACGTGCGTTTTCATAGTAACTGTGGGGAAGCTCTGTTTTGCGAGTAAGGGATAGGCGATGCCCCAGAAACCATAAAAGCTTATTAACTACTCCGTGATTTATTTACCGATTTTACTAATTTTTCAATTATTGTATTCATTTTTTAACGTACTTTACGAACATAATATTCAGTTGTGAATTTTTAATAGCAGGACACTCGATCGCTTTCTGCTCTGCCAAAGTGACGTTTGATAGCTTTGATAGCAATGATTGCGAAATTTACGCCTGTTGCAAACTTTACGTAATAAGCTAACCGTATCGTAGAAGTGGGTAATGGGCTGTCTATACAGCGACTTGGGCTGGCGTTTTTTCGTACATCTGGTTGTCCACACCCACATGTACGCCAGCGCTACATGGTTAACATCCCACAAGTGCGTACAAAGCTATTTGCTTCCACATTTATCATGCGAACAGCCAAAGAGTGGAACGTCTGTGTTTCCCGAGGACTACAATCTTGGAGTCTTCAAATCGAGAGTGAACGCTTTGTTTTTTTTTGTATGCGGATTTTGACAGGCGATCCAGTGTAGGCTCTGTTTTGAATCGCGCTAAGAGCTCACAGTACGCCCCTAGGTATCTTCTAGGCAAGCGCGTTACATCCTAGACCGCATCGTCACTTAACATCAGGGCCATAATTCTGTATGAAAACAAAGATTCCACACGATATAGAAACCCCGTCGTAATCGTGTCTTGTTCAAATCGTGTCACAGCAAGGAATCGACAATTATTATTAAATATTCTGTATAATCTAGAAAAATTATCTATGACAGGTTTTGGATCCCGCGAGTACGTTCCGAATTAGAACTAAAGGATTTCTCATCCCAAAACTGATAAAAAATTAAAATAAAGGAATGGCTTATATTTATGTTGTGATATAACGAAGCCATGGGTAATTATTAAAAATTGACAGATAACCTTTAGAAATACCTTCACTCTACATTTTAGTTTTATTTTGAATACTTAATATCGATATAAGTGGTGGTAACTATTGACGGGTCGATGTTTCGGAGCGCGCCTCAGTGGAACATATGATTTTTGACAGTTCAAATCGCGCCAATTCCACATTCGTTTCGCGCGGTTTCGTTCTTATTTCATTTTTGCAGATTTCTTATGTAATACAAGGAATTCGCGTGGTTTCGAAGCAAGGAATCGTAAATTGGTCATACAGAATTAGGGTCCAGGTGAGATAGTGGTCAAACGCAAGCCTATCAAACAATAAAAAAAATACATTACAACAACCAACTCACCCATCATGTTCTGGATGGTGATATTGATGTGTAACTCTGACATCCACACTGAGAATATCTTCATTGCGTAGGCGGTCGCCAAGTAAGGCAGCAACCGTATTTGCTGAAAATAGAAACAAAAATATTTAGAAAGCACTGGAGCGACCAAAAAAAAAATAATAACGCCCAACGATCACACACATAGATCTTGGACCACAACTAAGACTCCCTGTATCTAGGGAGCCAGGAACTACGAGGACCACGCTCCCACAACACACAGACACAGAACACGTATTTGCGCTTTTTTGTTCATGTGCACAAATACTTGTCATGTCGCGGGAATCGAACCCGCCGCCTCCAGGCTATGAGCTCACCTGCTCAACCACCACACCACGGAGGCTGTCAAACGTCACATAATGTACTGAGTGACAGAGACGACGCTCTACGTAGCCGATACGAGCCAATTTTCTCTCTCTTTAGGTCGATATGCGCTATTTACTGGCGGTGGGGTTTTTGAGTGGCGACCACGAACCTGAAGACGCAGTGTGGACCGACTGGAGAGAGCCGCGGGGAGCCGATGGATGCAGAAGGCGAGCAGCCGTTTAAGGTGGCGCTCTGTGGGGGAGGCCTATGTTCAGCAGTGGTCAACTTCAAGCTGTTGATGAAGGAGTAGGGTAAAAAGATCTGCATTTGAGGTATTTGTGTAATATTTTGAACTGACCTGCTGTTGGTATTCCAATACTGGCGTTTCTTCCTCGGCTTTCTCGGGGCCGAACTGTTTCCTAACTGCCGAGTACCGCACCGCGATCACAATCGCTTTCGTTATGTAGTAAGTCGATATCGCCATTATGTGGACTCGCCCGCCTGCAAATATTGCAAATAAATAGATAAAACTAATGTGTATAGTGTATGAAATTTTTTCTAATCTGTTCTGCAGACATTTTTTTTTTATATAAACGAATGAAGCGACGAGCTAGTCGTTCGCCTGGTGTTAAGCGTCACAGCCGCCCATTACAGATTGCAGTGTCACTCGGAAATCTAAATTAAAGTTTCGCGTGACCCTGCGCACTGCGCACGTCATCCTGAGACATCACACAGTCTAAAAAGGATTTCTAGACTGTGTGATCAGTTCTTAAGTCTCATTTGCCCAGTAATTTCACTAGCTGCAATGCCCTTCAAACCGGAACACAGTAGTACTGGGTGGCGCAAAAGTAACGACCCTATTTGGTTCAGCTATAACATTTTTTCTAAATTAGAAAACTAGATTTAGGTTTTTTTAAATGTATATTTGTGCCATTAAATTTCGTACCATTAGGATTTAAAGATGATGTCTTTTAAATGGTGACCTCCAGAGTTGATACACATTTGAGCCCTATTTATGACATTTTGCATAACTTGCCGTAACACTTCCTGCGATATGTTCGTTATTTCTTGACGAATGTTTTCTTTTAGAGCTGCGAGAGTCTGTGGCTTGTTCACATACACCCGAGATTTCAAAAAACCCCAAAGAAAGAAGTCTGGACTGGTCAGATCGGGTGATCTTGCAGGCCAAGGCAAATCGCCAAAACGAGAGATAACTCGGCTTGGAAAAGCGTCCCTCACTAAGTCCATAGTGTCGCGCGCTGTGTGTGCCGTAGCGCCGTCTTGTTGAAACCAGATGTGCTCCAGCCCCAATTCGTCCAAACTGGGTATCAAAAACTCACGTAACATGGTTCTGTAGCGTTCTCCAGTGACAGTTATCGCATTGCCTCCAGCGTCTTCGAAAAAATAGGGTCCGATCACTCTGTCAACACAGATGCCACACCATACAGTAACTTTTAGTGGGTGTAGAGGTGTTTCTTGAATAATGCGCGGATTATCAGTGCCCCAGAACCGAGTATTCTGCTTATTGACATGCCCTGAGAGATGGAAATGCGCTTCGTCACTCATAACCAATTTTGAAGGAAAATCATCCTCTTCAAGGTTGAGGTTTATGACGCGCTGGCAGTAATCTAGACGAGCTCGGTGGTCAGCAGGCAGCAGTTGATGAGTCATTTGAGTTTTATACGGGAACATCTTTAAGTCTTTCACCAAAATACGCTGCAGGGTCCGTCTGGAAATGCCCAATTGCGTGGCACGTCGCCTCGTTGATGTTTCTGGACACTCTTCCACATCTTCGCGCACAGCATCGATATTTTCAGCTGAACGGCCTGTTCTTGGTCTCCCAGACTTAGGTCTATCCAATGTTGAGCCAGTTGCTTCAAGGCGTGTGGCAAAGCGTCGAATTGTGCGACCAATCGGTGCCGGACGGTGGGGAAATCGTCGACGAAATTCACGTTGTGTTCTTATCACTGATGAATTATTCCGTAAGAACATTGACACAATTATTCCACGTTCTTGGGGAGTAAAACGGTCCATGTTTATTTTCAGTGTATTTTACATTTGTTCACTACACAATTTTCAACAACAGAATGACAGAAAATGTCATATAAAAAAAATAAAAGTATTTTCTTTAGTGCCAGTACTTTTGCGCCACCCAGTACCATGTCGATGTTATGGCTCATACCGTTTTGGCGTGAAGCCAGACAAACGTACACACATACAAAGTTTCACTTATGTTAAGTTTTTTTTTTTTTACATCTTATGGTGTACAGTAAACAGTTGGTTTATCTATCTATCTAATAGTATTGAGAGGGATACCAACATAAAAGTCCCGATAAGTACAACCTGGAGCTCTTCAAGTCGCGAGTGAATAGGTATCTTCTAAGCAAGCGTGTACCATCGTAGACCGCGTCGTCACTTTCCATCAAGTGAGATTGCGGTCAATACGAGCATATTTAGTTATAAAAAAAGGTCAAAATTAAATGTGCAGTAGGCAATATGAGCTGATGATAATGAAAAAAAAAGCTAAATCTAAACATCTAAATCTAAAAATGAGATTATGATGATGATGATGATGATGATAAGCTTCCTCACCAGACAAGATGCCGAGAGAAGCGCCGAACCTCTTGCTAGGATCGCGGAAGGGTGTCTTGTAGTATCCATCGTCATCGACTCCACCCAGTTTGTCTAAAGCCGCTTCTTTCGGCAAGTGGTAGTTGTTGAACATGACGAAACTGGAACCAACAAATGAAATAATATATTAATTTGCATTAGTTGTTAACCAGTTGGGCGGCGCGCGACCCAATTGGGCTCAACAGGCCTAGCGCCACAGATATGATACTACATTATACGTAGGTACATACCTAGTACCGACGCTTACGTCGGAGTCGCTCCGTTACGTTTCCCAGCCCAGATTTATTATAATCTAATCTTCAATATTAAAAAAAATCGGGCTGCAAAATCGATAGGTAATTAGGTCTTCTACCACCAGACGTTCATTGATCCGCTTATCAATTTACATCCCGTGTAAAAAAACCAAAGTGCCAAGTGCGAAACACACTCGCGCACGAAGGGTTCCGTACCATTATTGTCTATAAAACGAGCAAAAAAATCACGTTTGTTGTATGGGAGCCTCCTTAAATATTTATTTTATTCTGTTTTTTAGTATTCGTTGTTATAGAGGCAACAGAAATACATCATCTGTGAAAATTTAAACTGGACTTCTTCCGGTTGCAGATGATGTGAAGTGAATAAGTTGCAATTGGTTTTTCAACGCATCTGTGTGTCGACCTACGTGTTTATCGCATGAAAATTACTAGGTGGTAGGACTTTTCTGCAAAGTTCGTCTAAGTAGGTACCACCGCTTTGCCAGTTAATTCTGCCGCCAAGCACTACATACTGTGTTCCGGTTTGAAGGGCATTGTAGCTAGTGAAGTTACTGGGCAAATGAGACTTTATGATCTGACTTTATGGTTCGATGTCTCAGCATGACGTGCGCAGTGCATTGTCACGCGAAACTATATGAATTATACCTCAGAGTGATACTGCAATCTTTTATGGGCGGCCGTGACGCTCAACATCAAGCGAACGGCTAGCTCGTCACGTCGTACATTCACATAAAAAAATCTAGACCAATGTCGTGGGGCTCTAATAGCTGCTAATTCCTCACCCATTATCCACCCCGTTTAACCCAATCTTTTCCCCCAGGTCGCCGACCAAGACTCCCGGGAACGGCTGCAGGGTCTTAGGATCCCGGATGGGCACAACGAACGCGTGGAGACCATGATTTGCCCCTTTCGAGTGAAGCATTGCGTAGACGATGGCGTGAGTCGCGCATTTGCCTGAAAAGCATAATTAATGGATATACAGGGGGTCTAGCAAAGATCCCTTTCCATTAGCGTTAACGCCAAACATTTTGAGTTACAATATACCCAGTCCCAGGGCAACCTGGAACTGGGTATTTTGTAACTCAAAATGTCTAGACTCCCGCTTGACAATACCTGAGACAACTCAGGTATTGTCAAGCGGAAGTCTAGAGGAGAGCAACTTTTGAGACACTATTGGTTCCTGGGGCACCCTGTACATGCACTTCTAGCATGAGTTAGTTATCTCTTGGGTATATATTCTGGGTCTCTTTACGTCGAGACTGAATGGGTATTATATATTATGGGTAAATTTACTCCACCTAAGATCACATGATACCAGAAAAAAAAACAGACAACAAACTAATTGGTAGTTTAATTTTAAATCTAAATACAATATAACTCTGGTAAATTTGATAAAAGTATAGTTAAATAACACTTTAATATTATTATTTAACTTAATAATAGGCATGAATAACTGATTTGTTGATTTACGTTACCGTGACGTCACAAGCAGACGCCATGACACCGACCATCGTTTTGGAACGAATTTTCAACCTTACATTTAATTAGCGTTTTTTTCGTAATAAATCTTTGTTTCCTGCAGAAATAATATATTTTTTTGGAAAAAGTTATTCATTTAGAATATTATAGGACAGTTTTCAAAATCAGTCACTACATAGGCCCAATTTTGAAGGCTTTAGTTGACAGTCTTTAACTTACTAAAAATGTACCCGTCTCTTACATTACCGTCTATTAGACAAGGACAGCAACAGTTTTAGGAGTTTTAGATCTATCAACTAAAGCCTTTAAAATTGGCCCCATCATGCCTTTAAAATTATTTTTTAATCTAAATAAGTAAATACTCAAGTCAATTTACAAGAAAAAATATTATACGAAACGAATATGTTCAAAATTTGGACTGAATAATTTTGACTGTGTTTGTGAGACATGAGTTTAGCAAATTATTGCATTTATATAAATTAAAAATTTATTTCATCATCATAATCATCAGCCTGAAACTATGTTTATTTTAATGTCTATTATAATTGACGGGGACAAATCTTTTCGCATTCTGAGCCAGAGGGTGCAGAATTGACCTGTTCAAGTTCATTATTATAACTTATTATTAATTCACGAATCACGGATTCGTCATTCACCGTATCACTATGACTTCGTTTTTTTTAAAATAAATGGATATTCAAATTAGTTGCAGGGTCTTACGTACAAGACGCGGTCAAATAATTTCAATGAGGTGTATTCATTACGCACACATGGTTAAATTATTCACCATTCTAATAAGGCTAATGAACTTCAATTACTAGCCCTTCTATTGGTAGATCCACGATCGCACCCTCGAAAACGACGCCGTTTAAACCAAGCATATGCCTTGTTTTTGCTCTCAGTCGCGTGTGACCGCGCCTAATGAAAGCGCTGTAACTCACTTTAATGTTTTACAACGCTATTAAAGGGTGCTATGGTTCATTATTAAAATGAAACAACCGCTTGTGGACTATTTTATATTAGCTAGAGATAATCCGCGCGCACTCGGACGATTGTAATCGGTGTCAACGATACGAGTTGCGTCCGAGTAACTATGCGAGTGCACTCGGTCCGAGGAGACTCTGATTGTGTCATTGCGGCTTTACTTGTTCTTCCACGGAAACTGATAATGTTCCTATGACGGTCTCGGCGGTACTGTACTGTATGGTAGTACACTGTGTTAGCAATCTGTGTGATTATGGAGCTCCTGAGAGTGTTCTCAGGAGCTCCATAATCTCAATCCGTGGTGAAGCCTTCCATCCTTATGTCGTTAACGTGCCCCACGTTTACACAAATCGCTTCGGAAGTTCGTTCATAATCCGTACATCTAAGGAATGGAGCTTGCTTCCCGCAACGGTATTTCCTTTCACATACAATCTAGGCGTATTCAAGAGCAAGTGAATAGGTATCTTCTGGGTAAGCGTGTCCCACCTTAGGTTTCATCTACACTTACCATCAGGTGAGATGTGGCTAAAAGCTGACCCATTAACAATTAAAAAAAAACATAATTTCAACTAATTGGTTCAGCTGGACTTTACCTCGGTAATGAATAATTTAAAGATAAGTAATAGAAACATTATCACAACCAAATAACGTACATTTCCGTTTGGCAGCAATCCCCATTTTGAATTAGCACTCACCCAAAGAACCAATCCAGAACTTAGCAGCTTCAAAATCAGGTGAATGTAGAACAAACTGCTTTTTCTCAGGCACATAGGTAGCTGTGGTCCTCATTCCTTTGGCATTCGATCCGTGGGAGACCTCCGTTAATGCAAAGCATCCCCCTATCTTCCCGCTGTTAACATCCTCTACTAAATGATAGTGGTGGTTTCTACCGCTGCCTGTGATGACATTGCTGAACATGCGGAAGGTCAACGACACTTTGACAGCTAGAGAACTGTCAAACATGAACATGGCTTCTGTCTCCGCTTGGAAGAGTTTCGGGTCTTCTGCAATCTGAAATTTTTTATTGTATACAGCTTTGAAATTCTGCATGATGATTGGTTAATGAGTCTTATTTGGCTGATCTATTTGAAGGAAACCTAATTGTAGTACCTAATTGTGACCACTGGCCTACATGAGAAAAAAGTATGTACATAATTACTTAACTAGTGTTCGTGAATGATTTTAGTAAAATGAATTACTATAAAAATACTAGTAGAAATAAGACCACAGAAAGCTAAATCTGAGTAAAAAAACATGGAACCATATTGTATATTAAAAACACCTTAGTTGTTATTATTATTGTATTTATAATTTTAAAATCAGAATAAAGATAAGTACCAATCAAAGTTTAAAGTATTGTTAGTTCAATGATACCTACTGGAATATTGTAACAAACTGTAGGTACCTATTTTCTTTATTCATAAAATTGATATAGTGTAATTTTGCCATAGTTATGATATGATTAGTAATGATAACTAAGATTAATATCCTGTTTGTTGCTATTGAAATATGTGTACAATCATTTCATTATGTACCTATTTTATGACTTTACATTACATGAATAATTTCCAAACAAGCTGTGGCAGGTATCACATGGATTGCCGGGGCAAGATAGTGAATGCTAGCGCATCCCTATCTCGCCCCATCCCAGTGGCGGACGGATCATGGGGGGGATTTATTGGGTTCAAGTCCCACATACCCTTGTGATGGCAGGGAAGTGCGAAGGCATTTCCTGCCCTCAAAAAAAATGTCAGTAGGAAAGTAAGGATGATCATTCTGGATGTACCTTTTCCATAGGTACGAAGTTTTCGTTAAACATAGCATACATTCTCTTGGTTGTAATATGCCGTTCCTCATCTAGTGACCGAGTGACATCTGTGTGCTGGAATAGTGGGTGTGTCTGCATAAAGCTCCAGATGTCATGCTGGAAAAGAGAAATTGGAATATAGACAAAATATGCCACTATTGTGTTTACTGTAAGTGTCCAAAGAGGCGTTTTATGGAGGAGGTCTGTGTTCAGCAGTGGATGTTTTCCGGCTGATGGTGTGATGCTGTTATTAGTATTAATGCTTGAAGTGTAACAAATGGAGCACTGAAGAAAACAACCAAAAATTTAGGGGAGTAGACGTCTTTGGAACTCATCAATATTTTTTGATAAACGGCATCTCATTAGGAAGCCATTGAAATAGCCATGTTTTTAAAAAAAAAACCAGTAAAAAATCTAAAGACTTTTATAGATAAATAAAGTTTTTCACCAAGCTCACCATTTTCAAAAACAAAATTGTTTCTCGTTTAAGCACCACTTCAAAAACTATGGTTCATTATGACTAAATTAGAGTGTGAGTAGTCATTGAAGTTTTTTGTATGTAATTAAAATTTTAAAAAACTTATTAGTTAAAATCTGTACTTCCAGAAATCAGTGATTTAAGTCGAAACGGTGAATATTTTAATTGGCACAAAAGTTTAAATACCTCAAAAATAAAAATAAATGATTGCTAAACTATTGTTACACCTAAACAATAGCCCAAGACCTTTTTAAACACACTCTCAATGGATACTGTCTAAAAATCAATCACCTTGTATAAATATAAAAACACAATTTTCAATCAATGTGCAAGTGAAGAGTATTAGGTTGTTAGTGACCACAATATAATGCTAGCAAATGATCAACATAAATATTTTCCTATCTTTTTTATACCCTCTGACTTAGGTAATAATTCCCCACCATATTTTAAATGATAGATTATAGAATATATATTATTTTGTTTGCTTTTTGTCCAAAATTTCAGACTGCATAGTATTAGAATCTTTTGTTTTCACAAACCAAAGGCTGAACTTACTTTCACTTTTATTGTATTTATGTTTTCATAAGCAAGTTTCATTCGCCGCCAGTCAAATGCCGCTTTTTTCCTGTATAAATCCAGCGGGCCCGAAGGTAGATCAGGAAAATACAGTTTGAGGTCTTCATCAGAAACTGGCATTTTTACACTACAATAATTATTACAATTTGACGAGCTACTCGTAGAAAGTACGCGCTGTACTCGGTGAGCGAAATTGAACTTTGGCTTGGGTACAAAATACATTCGCTATATCAATAACGTAATAAATTAAACTGATTTAGGTGTACATACATATAATATTGTCTATTTATTTGGTTTGGTAAAATGACATTACAAGTGTTGCCACCTTTTCATCAATTTTTTTTTTTTTTGTTCGCCCTATTGGGCAGGCTAAAGTCATGAGACCATACCGCCTAGTCTTTCGTAGGATTTACTTCTTTCGTCATAGTTAGGATATTAATTTCATTCGTTTTATTTATTTCATAGTCAAATCCGGATCATTTTTGTCATAAGTAAGAGGATCATCGTCCTTTGTTCATTTCCGAGATAATGAAAGTCAATTTTAATTTTTCCCTTACAATTAGTAGGTACCTTATAACTTCAAGCGTCAATTGTTGACGTTTACTTCATCACTCCGACACTGACAGACAGACTGCCAGTGTCAGACTGTCAGTCAAATACCTTTATTTACATTTACATATTTACACACAAAAAAAAACTTTATAAAAAAAACCATTGTAATATGTATTGTAATAATAAAATTATCATTTTATATCTTATTCTAAATCTCATTTACAGTACACAATATAAATTTATACAAATAGGTAAAAACAGAGGCATTCTCAAGCAACTCCTGAATGCACCGCGGGACCAGTTCAGGTTTATCATAGATTTGTAGAAGTTCGTCTATCAACACAAGGCGCTGAATGCTGAAAGATGAACACTCAAAGAAAATGTGATCTAAGGATTGGATATTCGAGGACTGACAATAGTCACAATATGGGGAATTCACCATTCGAAGGCGATGGAGATGAAAGTTCAAACGACAGTGACCAAAACGCATACGACAAACAGTTGAATAAAACTTTCTGTTTAAAAAAGTACCGGCCTTGCAGAACCATGGCTTTGAATTTATCTGAACATCTAAAGCGGCATACCAAGAACCTTTGTTTTCAACTTGTGTACAATGGTACGAATGTTTCCCCCATAGTTGAACCATCCTTTGTTTTAGGAGGCTTACAATATCTGTGTATGGCAATGAAACATCTGCATCATTGGCATACCTGGAAATAACATCTGAAAATTTAACTATAGTGCTGGCTAAATAGTCAGCTTTTTCATTGCCATCAACACCTATGTGTGAAGGTACCCACGCAAAGCTGACTTGTATGTTTGAATCAGATAATTCCACCCATAACTGTTTTATAAAGTAAATAATGTAATTAGTGTTAGCATGTAATTTGTTATTTGCCAAGTTTTTCAAAACACTCATGCTATCACTAACAACAACCCATCTTGTGTGTCCCTGATTTTTGTTTTTGATGTGCTTCAAAGCACTCAAAATAGCAACAGCTTCAGCAGTAAAAATGCTAGCATGTTTATCAATTCTATATCCCACAGCAATGTTCAATGAGGGTTCAAATATTGCGTAAGACACAGCATTATCATTTTTCGACCCATCTGTGTAAACAAATTTGTGACCTGTCCACTCTGCCAACATTGTATATACTTCTTCTTTTATTGACAGTTTTTTGTTTATGACTATATTCATTGCTGGAAATTTGCTAATAAAAGATCCTTCATAACAAGGCAAAATATGGTTTGATTGATAGATATTTAGATTTTGAAGAAAATCTAAGAAACCTTCATATCCCTGTAGCATATAAAACGGTTTAACAGTGGATTGGGTTAATGTATTAGACAGATTAGTTATAAGACTATTGTTAGAGACACTGTAGAGTTTAAGGAGAAATCTTTCTTTAAGATACCTAAAACAAATGGTCATGGGGGGCAGACTGCATTCAATCTGCATTGCATTTATAGGTGTGCTTCTAAATGCCCCTGTTATTATTCGCATGCATTTGTTTTGAAAAGCATCTAGACTATTTACAATTTTATCATCTGCAGCAAAGCATAAAAAACCATATTCAAAATGACTACGAACTAATGATTTGTACAATAATAGTAGAATTTGTGGGTCTGCACCCCAGTATGTACCAGACAAAGATTTTAATACATTAAAAGCTTTGTTAGCTTTGTTTATTAAATGTTTTAAATAATTGTTCCAGGATAAATTGTGGGAGAACAATACTCCCAAAAATTTAACATCAAGTGAAACAGGTAAAGAAGAACCTTTATAATGAACAACAGGCATATTGGGACACCTTTTCCCAAAGAGAACAACCTTTGACTTTGAAGGATTAACATCAAGTTCAAGGTAAGAAAAATAATTATTGAGATTTGCCAATGCATCATTAACAATTTCAACCAGTTGATTTATATTATTTCCTGATGCATAAACAACTAGGTCATCTGCAAACTGCAAATTTTTCACTTTTGAGCCTAATATTATATTTAAACGACGTATGTACAATATGAAAATTAATGGCGATAAAATGCCGCCTTGACAAACTCCTTTTGTTGAAAGTCTAGGACCATATAGATGCCTATTATATTTAACAAAGACTTCACGGCTACTTAAAAAAATTTTAATCCAGTGTATAATCTTTCCAGGTATTCCTGTTAACAACAATTCCTGACAAAGTATATCAATATTCACACTATTAAAGGCCCCTGTGATGTCGAAGAAAACAGCAAGGAGATGATTATGTGCATCTAAAGCATTATGGATATCAAGTTGTAACTGACAGATACTCTCCCTAGCTGAACGATTTCTACGGAAACCAAATTGGTTTGAAGGTAAAATTTTATTTTGTTCTATATAGAACTCCAAACGCTGCTTTAACAATTGTTCAAATATTTTTCCAACACATGAAGTAAGCGCTATAGGGCGATAGGAATCAGGACACAATTTTGGTTTGTTAGGTTTTAAAATTGGTACCAGACAATCTACTTTCCAATCGTGGGGTATATTATTGTTTTCCCAGAGTAAGTTCAGTATTTTTAGGAAGATTTCCATACTCTTACTGCTGAAATTTTTAAAAAAAGAATATGGTATACCATCAAGACCAAAGGCAGTATCTCTTCTAGATGTGACAGCAGATATTAATTCATTGATAGAAAATGGACTAAGGAAGTAACTATTACTGGAGTTTATATTGCCAGTGCTACTATATGATGTGTTGAGACCATTTGATACAAAATCTGGGGTATACATCTGTAGAAAATCTAAAATCCAGGAATCATCTGCATTATTGCTAGAAACATATGTTTTATTAAATTTACGCATAAATTTCCATATAATGGACATAGGAGTACAACGATTAAAAGTTTTGCAGAGAGATTTCCAACTGTTCTGTCTTTCTATTTTTATAATAAGTTTTTTGAGAGCTCGAAGTCTTTTAAATTCCAAGTAGTTGGTTTCTGTTGGGTTGTACTTAAACTTAAGATATGCTTCTTTGAATTTTAGAACAGCTTCTGAGCACTTTTGGTTCCACCATGGAAGGTGAGGTTTTTTACCGAGATTCCTATGACAGGATTGATTAATGTTGTTAGAACAACTACTATTTAAATTCGAAGCGGATTTTGCTGCTGATTGTAATATTTTACAAAATAGCAAATATGCGTCCTGAGGACTCCAAAGATTCAATTCAAAATCATTCAATAATGCATCTACACAGCTACTAAACACTTTCCAATCTACCTGTTTATAATTTGGGTAGATGGGCAAGTGTTTGCCATTACAGTAGTTTCCATCTGAATTTACATTATTATTACTAAGCAATACTTTAATGATTACAGGAAGGTGGTAACTAGTACCAAGAGGAGTATCAAGAACGGACCATTCACAATGAAGAGCCAGTGATGGGGAAACCAACGACA
Organism: Ennomos quercinarius; assembly: GCA_910589525.2. Lineage (NCBI taxonomy): Eukaryota > Metazoa > Arthropoda > Insecta > Lepidoptera > Geometridae > Ennomos > Ennomos quercinarius. The sequence continues at coordinate 17,935,376 of OU342492.1, read as the reverse complement.
AATCAAGTGCGTTTGGACGCCACGTTAATGAACCAACTGTTGTTGCTTGACCATCATTAAGCAAGACTAAATTGTTGTCATCGATTACTTCCAACACCTCCCTTCCACGGGGAGAGTCAGAACCGCAACCCCAAGAGGTGTGATGGGCATTGAAATCCCCTGCGAATATGAAAGGACTAGGAATCGATTTTACCAATGTATCAAATTTAGCTTTATTAAAAGCTGGGTTACAATTAGTAGGACTATAAAAACTGACAATACATAAATCCTGTTTATTTACTGTGATTTTGACACAGATATTTTGTATCGAATCATCAAAGTATGTGTTGATATTTGAATATGTGATGCTTTTATGAATGATTATGGCCACTCCATTATGGCTATTTCCACAATCATTACGTTCAATGTTGTAATTTTTAATTTTAAAATGTTGGTTAGCTTTAAACCATGTTTCTGAAATGATCGCAATATGTATATTATTTGTGTAGAGGTAGTTAATAAATATATGCTTGTTACTATTTAGACTTTGTGCGTTCCACTGTATAATATTTAACTGATCCATTATGAGGAAGTAGGAGGTAATTTATTACTGAGGGTTTTTTTAAGAGTCTCTCGAATAGACCCTGAGTTTATAGGTACATCTTTGTTACTGATAATTTTGGTTATTGTTTCAATTAGAATGTTAATAAATGTTTCTGATTTCATAAGGTTGTTTACTTGAACATCAAGTGTTCGTGCTGCTAGTGCTGGGAATGACTTTGAATCAAACAAATCTGAGAAGGTAGCATTTCGGGACTTAATCTTGTTTTCTTCGACTTTTTGTTTTTTCATGGGACATGCTGATGAAATGGCTATGTGATTACCTTTGCAATTGACACACTTAGCATTTTTGGAGTCAACTTGACATGTTTTGAAATTGTGGTTTTCTGAGCAGACTGAGCATACCTCGGTGTTCCTACAGAATTTGGCTATGTGGCCGTAAGACATACATTTCAGACACTGTTTTACGGGAGGTATGTACATTTTCACCTCATGACGCCATGAGTCAAGATAAACGTACTCGGGAAGGTTGGTAGACGCAAATGTAACTGCGACTGCCTGCGTGGGTACGAAGGACGCGCCAGCAGCGCCACCGTCAACTCTAACTCTGCGCATAAAGCGCCTGACCTGTATAACATTCTTAGAGCTTCCGATTAGTGAGAATATCTGCTTATTAGACATGTCGGTCGGCACCGAGGTGAGTACACCCGTCACTTCGGTGTCTCCAGCCGGTATATTTGCCTTCAGGGACAGTTGCTCCAGTAACTTTTTATTTTGCAGAAACATGTTGGCGTTGTTAGGTAAATCGAAGGTTATACCTACTTTGTACTTGTTTATAGACTTGAGGTGCATGACGCCTGAAACACCATGCTCCCGCAAACCCTTGGACAGTGCCATACGATCCTTGTCGCTGAAAGTAATGTTTTCTTCCACGTGCGAAAGAAACACAATAAACTCGGTCTTTTTCGAGTCTTCAGGGTACTTACGCGAGTATCCACGTACCTTAAAGATGTCATACTTATCCTTGTTTTTAGCTTTTGGTGTTTCTACAGCGATCGACTTCAGAGAGTCCGAGTCGGAATCGCAAGACTCGAAGGATGAGACCTGCCGCTGCTGCTGCTCATCAGGTGGAGAGTCATCTCCTTTTCTTTTACGTTTTTTGCCCATCCTTGGGCCCTCTCTAAGGTTGTGCTCTATTTACAAATATATACAAGACTATATACACGAAAAATATACAAATTTACAATAATTTTGGGTTTTTTAAAAATATTTGTTTAAAAGCGCGCCTTTTCACTTTTCAGGTTCCCGCCGAAAAAAAAACCCTTTTCATCAAATAAATAATGCGAGGTAATAAAGATACAGATCATTGATTCATTTTTTTTTCCCTGCCTTTGTTTTATATTCTAAGCATTTTCTAAAAATTGTATATGCCTGATTATGATTTACATTATTTAGGGACCTGTGTAAAAATGCAATATAAATAAATAAAAATGTGAAATTAACAAAATATAACGAGTTATCATCATTTGACTTAATATTTCATTCAATGTCGGAAGAATCGTCGTCACTGTCTAGAATCAAACCAAAAAGTTGATGGTGATAGGATTTAGAACTAAAAGAAAAGACATTGTTGTGTGGCAAATTGTAGTTCCGCGGGGTAATTACGTATAATTTGCAACAGCAGTAGCAAAGCAACAGCAGTAGCGAAGCATACATGCTCGACACCACTGATGATACATAACAGCAATCATCGCAAAATTTACGCCTGTTGCAAACCTGTTGCGAGTTAGGCAATAAGCCCGCCGCTCTTCTTAACTGTAGGAACTGAATTAGATCCATCACTACGATTTAGAAGTTGACAGCATTATTTTGACAAATGACATTTCGACCTGTCATTTTTTTACTCCGTCTGTATCTCCATAGCTCTATTTTTAACTGACATATTAATAATTAAATTAATGTAAATCATAATCAGACAGGAATGAATTTTTTTTTAGAAAATGTTTAGAATATATAACAACGGAATAGATCACTAAACTGAAATTAATCGGTAAACTGTATCGCGTTTACCCAATACTATTTATTTTTCATGAAAAGTGGCAACTATCGTAATGTCAGTTTACTTTTCTCCCTTTTTTTTCCTTATATTTTGGCTCCACACATAGTGTATTTAGCCAGTGTCAAGTTTTGTAATTTTTCATCGTATTATGGAAATTTTCACTTAAAGTCAAGTCATAGTCACAGTCAGAGTAGTCATAGCCTAGTCTAAGTCATAATTCAGTCTAAGGCATGCCCTAGTAAAGTGGTGGCAACTTTACTAGAGGCTTCTATGGAATTTTGGAAGCAACACGAAAAACCACGTTTCACTACATTATATCACTTGCCCATACTCATGCTCGTAATTCAGCACTTAATGCGTAAAACACCACCAATTTTAAACATTAACACTGGAAAAAGCATAAGTTTTGTAAAATAATACAATGCACCGACGTGAACTTTTCCGCGTTCCCGCCAAAACTCCTTTTCTCCCTTTGTCTGGTTGAAAGATGGAGGATACAGTGCGACAAGGCTCTATTGGTGCGTGGCAAAAATTGGAACTACCACTGTCATCTTGTCAAAGTGTCATTGTTGACAAATCGCTCTAAGCTGCCCGTCCTGTCATTTTTGCTTAAAATCTATTTAATTTCATGGCGAAATTATTACAAAGTGGTGTTAGAGACGTAGTGCTGAAAGCTCAAGAGTTTTTTAAGAAAGGAAAAAGAACATAGCGCCCCGTTAATTCTCTTCGAAAGGATAAATAAGCGAGTTGCCGCTGCTACCGGTAAGTGATACCATCCACGTAAATCTCGACTCCCTTAACCTTACTGACACTATTAGAAGCAGAGAGCCTTGTAGCACTATATCTGTGATGATTACATAATTACACTCTATTATTTTGTTAGACGGAGGAAACTGACAGATCGAAATGTCACTTGTGAAAATAATGTTGCTAAATTCTAAATCACAGTGATGTTCTAATTCAGCTAATGTTCAAATGAGCGGAACTATAATTTGCCACTACAAAAATGCCACTTTTTTAGTTTTAAATATTATCGCCGACACCTTTTTGGTTTGGTGCTAGATAGTGAAGACGATTCTTCCGATATTGAATAAAATATTAAGTTACAAAAATGATAACTTGTTTTATTTTGTTAATTTTGCAATTTTTAATTAAGTATATTCCATTTATTCACAGGCCGCTAATAAATGTAAACCAAAATCAATCAGGAATCACGGTTTTTACGAAATGTTCAGTATATAAAAGAATGGAATAGATCACTAAACTGAAATAAATCCGTGAACTGTATCTTTTTTACCCACCACTATTTATTTTACAAGAAAAAGTGGCAGCACTCGTAATGTCAGTTTACTTCGTCTTTTTTTTCTTACGCTTTGGCTCTACACATTGTGTAGTCTTAGCCACATAGTATAAAGTCTGGTCTTAGTCACAGTCTGGGTAGTCATAGTCCAGTCTATGTCATGCCCGAGTAAATTGGTGACAACTTTACTAGAAACTTCAATGGAATCTTGGAAGCAACACGAAAAAGCACGTTTCACCACATTATATAACTTGCCCACACTCATGCTCATAATTCAGCACTTAATGCTTAAAACGCCACCAATTTTAAACATTAACACTGAAAAAATCCCATGTTTTAATTATGATGTTTTGTTCATCATTGTCATCATCATTGCCTTAACTTTAATACAGTATTTAGTCTAATAATAGCCAACCAATCGAAACACTATCAATAAGCCTATTGATAGTATCGATACTAATGATAGCTCAGTCATATGGTCAGTTGTCAAAAATAACAACAAATTGAGTGATTGGTTGAATGAAATAAGCCAAGTTGCCATACAAAATTATTATTTCCTTGATCAGTTGGTCGAGTTTGATCAAGGATTAATTAACATGTGTTAATTTTTGCTTAATCGCTGTTTCAGCAACCCAATTAGATTTAGCAGTTCTGTCAATTTAACAAGGCTGGGGGGTTTAGCAAAAATACCTTTCCATTACCGTTAACACCAAACGATAGCTCCAAATGTATGGGAATGACATTTTGAGTTATGGCGTTAAAGCTAATGAAAATTGAAAAGGGATCTTCGCCAGACCCCCTGTTAGTGATTTGATCACGATTTCTGAAACCGGTCGTTTATAGTCCAGTCGTTAGAGTAATCGTTAATTTCACGGCCGTCGAGAATGTCGAGGACTATGACTACCTCACTTAGGCTGGACTATGACCATAGAGAAAAATAATACATATAGCATAGAGTGCCGTCTTATTGTTTTTTTTTGCCAACATGCTACAACATTATTTTTTATCTGTGAGTGACGAGAGCTCTATCTATAATAGAGATTGTGTTCCTAAGAACTATATATATATATACATATCTACATACTTATAGTCCAGATACTATAGAAAGATGTAGATAGGTACTTATATTACTTACCTCATTCAGTTCATATGTGAATATCATACAATTTACTGTAACTATAATTCAAATTGAATAACATTCACCATTGCATATAATTATGAACAGTAGGTGTAAAAAAGAATTTGAAATAAAATATAATATGTAATTGATAACTTTTTGTGTTTATTATGCTTGTGCTTATTATAAAAGCTCTGAGCTGACATTTTAGTTGCATCGTCCCGATCATAAACCAATTTAGATTGGACACCTGCGATGAAGAGCCGGGGTCTGTGCCACATGTTGGGTGAGGATTCCGTCCACAGTAGGCAGGGTCAATTTCATACGCAGTCACAGGCCCTGAAAAATTTAAATTTAAGAAAATGCTTATTGTTAAACCGACTGTGACTGCTACTTCATTGGGGAGTTCTATAGTTGTCTATCTAATTATCAAAGATACTGTTGTGGTCATTTTTCAACCAACACCCCCAGGCAACCCCAAAAGCTTGACATTTAGCATAAACAAATATTAACACATAATCAAAGATAAAAAATAATGTTTATTTTTACCAGGTATATGTATTAATGCCTATGTTAAATCAGTGCAGGTATGGACACACTGGTCTGGATTGGCACAACTAGATGTTTCTGAAAACAAAATAAAAGAGATTTATAATTTTACTACTTATTGCTATTATTAGTATTAGTATTGTTTTGGAACATGAGATCTCTACCTAAACTATAATTGTGCAAAATTTCACACATGTGCAGGTTTATAACTTAGAAGCAATGAGGTTGTGTAAGATTCAGACGGACATGAAAAAATTATAAGGTCATCTGCTACTACAGAACCCTAAAAAGAAACCATTATAGTATCAGTGTTGTCTGTGTGCCTGCCTGCTTATTAAGAACATTTTCGTGAGGAATGGTGTACAGTAGAAATTCATATCATTTACTAGTTGACCCTTCGCACGGGTTAATTAGTTTTTAGTTCTACCCTGTTTATGGGTAAGAGGAAATTGAAAGGGAAAAAGGATGAATGAATAGACGGTAATAGAAGGGAGGCAGGCGAAGTACAAATATTATATTATAACAAAATGAAAATGGTGTTTAATTTGTTTACCTAGTACTTGTATTGCTGACAATGTTAAATCAGTGCAGGCATGGACACTCTGGTCTGGATTGGCACTAACAGAAGTAGATCAGTTAAGAGAGAGAGAGAGAGTAGATCAGAGTGGTTGGTTTCTGAAAACAATTGCCATTATAAGAACAAAAACTAAATGTAGAAACCTGGCGGAAAACTTATATAATTATTTTACACATTGCCGGTCCCAGCAGGTACATAATCCCTGGAAATTGTACCTAAGTGAAGAACAAAAATATTCTTAATATATTTCATACATTGCTTGGAGGCCCCCCCATGTTTTCTGTACATTGTCTAGGTACTGCATAGAATACCTGAATTATACGGATTGCCGGTTACATATTTTCGAGTTATTGATGGAGGCGGTTGCTTTAGGCATTGGCAACCAGTTGAATGGTTCGTAAATTGTAAAGTTTATCTGTTATCTATGAGGTAGACTTACCCGTCGTTATACAGCCAAATACACGACATTTGATGTTGGTGTTTGACGGCATGGTATTTTATATACAGTAACTAATAGCGTCCAATCGCACACATAACAATTATAGCATCTAATTTCGCAATCTTCACAATTTCTTCAACGGGCAGAGCTGTGATGTATCTTCAGCGATAAATACTTAAGACTACTGTGAACAACAATACGGAGGAACTAACGCTCAACTTGACTCGGCGTATTCTCGACAAAACGCACAAATCGTACACAATTTGCACGTAACCAGATTTAAACACGAAACCAGTACATAATACTTTACGATTTGTGCACGAAACTGCAGGCACGAAAATCGAAATCAAAAAACAATAACTAAAGTCTGAAAACTTGAAAAGCCGTTTGGCAAATTCAAGGATGTCACTGTCAATGTCAGTCGTCTAACGTAGACGTTTCTCTTTTTTTTTTGAGCGTTTTTAAGTGGACATCTAACAGATGACGCTACAAAATTCTGATATGTACCGTTTGTTCTAAGTTTCTCACCCCTGACTATGACTAAGACTTTTTTTTTTTTTTTTTCTTATAGTTTGGCTCCACACATAGTGTATTTAGCCAGTGTCAAGTATTGTAGTTTTTCGTCGTATTATGAAACATTTCATGTAAAGTCAAGTCTTAGTCACAGTCAGTCAGGGTAGTCATAGTCCAGTCTAAGTCAGGTAGTCATAATCCAGTCTAAGTCATGCCCTAGTAAAGTAGTGTCAACTTTACTAGAGGCTTCTATGGAATTTTGGAAGCAACACGAAAAACCACGTTTCACTACATTATATCACTTGCCCACACTTATACTCATAATTCAGCACTTAATGCGTAAAATGCCACTAATTTTAAACATTAACACTAGAAAAAGCATAAGTTTTGTGAAATAATACAATGCAACGACGTGAACTTTTTCACGTTCCCGCCAAAACTCATGAAGAACACTCGACTAAGACTTGACTTACGTGAAATATTCTATAACATGATGAAAATTATAATACTTGACACTGGCCAAATACACTAAGAGTCCAGCCAAAAAAAAAACACCAAGTATGTGATCATCGTCAATGATGATTTGTCGATTGTTATTGTCAAAGTCAAACATAACTAAGATGTTAACGTTAACTTGATATTGATAGCTATGGTGACAGCTTTCTTATTCCTAGAGATTTGCGATACCATCAAAGCAATATCGATACCTATCCATATGAGTAGTACTCAAATCATATTCGATACTACTCATATTTTTTGAATACCCTAAAAGTATCGATACCTACTTATAACGATACATTTATTTTATTATTCATTTAAACCGAAAAGTGAACAAATTTTACATTAAAGCAGTATAATTTTGTTGTTTCTTTGACTGAACTCTACATTCTAAGTGTTTTAGCACTAGGATGCGTTTAGTATTGTGTTGACATTATATTAGATACAAGTACTTTCTTTCCAATACAACTACTTTATTTCCCATACCGAGTAGGTGTCAAGAGAATTATTCGATATGAATTTATTTAATCAAGTAAAGTATATTCGAAATCGCGAGACCATGGGGCTCCGAAGCTTGGAAGTTCGTGCTAGATCTGGGTCGCTGCCTGAGGGGAAAAGCGTGGGACCCCAAGTCGGGCTGGTTCGTGGTCCAGCAAATATCTTTGGCCATTCAGCGAGGGAACGCAGCGAGTGTGCTGGGGACGTTCAGTCAGGGAATGGTGCGAGGGGGCCCTTTTTGAATAGTGCTGTTGTGTGTTTGTTTTTGTTGTTTTTGTGTGTTTAAGTTTTATATTGACCTCGGAATGTTACTTCCTGGTTCCTGAGTGACAAAATAATTGTATGTTAAATATAATTATTCAGTATAATATTTATTTTAAATGTATTCAGCGCTTAGAATTAAATTTGCATTCGATTAAATCCTACTAAAATTAAAAACGAAGTTGTTTTAGGCCTAAGTACACATTAAAAAAATCACCTTTTTAGGCTACCTGACATGAAAAAACACGATATTATGCTAAAGAAAAATATATTACGGTGAATTAAGGCTGCTTCGCATTGAATTTTTGGTGACTGTCCAGTTTTGACTTGGCAGCACTGATTCAATTGTAGTACTAACTTTCTTTCCAATACCAAGTAGGTATCGAAAGAATGATTCGAGACTAAAAGTAATCGGTATCCATAGAAAAGTATCGAGTACATACTCGTATTTACTAGTATCGGAACATCCCTACCTATTCCTTTCCCCAACTTTCCCGGCTTTTCCCCCATTTATTTTAAAAAACAATAACAAAAACAATCCCAAACAATCCTACAGTTCCAGTTCCAGCCGTTCACCAAAATATTTCTATTTATTGTGCGATTTGTGCGTTTCTCCCATTCCATTCCGGTAATAGTTTTTTAGTAGGTTATTGTAATATCGTTTATTTTTCTTATCAAATTAATTCATTAGCTATAGCTACAAAGGCTCTATCAAGGACATAGCTTTTATCTAGACGCTAGATTATAAAACAATGGACAATGCTGGTAAGTTTTATATGTTATATTAATGTACGTATTATAGTTACATACTTTTAGTTAATGTAGCTGCATTGCATCCCATGGTTTCACTCGCATGAACAATAATCACACTATCTATCACATAAGTAGTCCTACCGGAACTACATGCGAAAGAGTAAAAATCTGTGTTATATATTGCAGTATCTAACCTTCGGTAGGTAAGTATCTGTTTTGATTTTTATTTCTTTTATAAATCACCTTACAGGCTTACTTAAATTATTAAAATTAGTTCAGTCATTTCAGCGCTGTGTTTCATATGTAGAGCTACTATATTGGTCCGGCTCCCGCTTCCCGACCCTCATCCCATTTACCACCTATTTACATACATGAAACAATATTAGGTCTTTACCTATGAAATTGCTGTTTATTAGAAATTAGTTAGGACTGTAATTTTTTTTCTGTATCTTTTTTATTTGTAATTCAAAGTATTCACCCATGCAATCAATGCATATTTGCACCTTAGTTATTGGTGCCCTTCTTGATAATATCAGCTGAATGGGAGGCAACAAACTCATCAAAGCATTTTGTACTGCCTCTCAGGTATTGAATTTAATTCCCGCCAAGAAGTTATCCAAATTCTGGAAAAAGTAGAAGTCTGTAGGCGCAAGGTTTGGTGAGTATGGCAGATGACAGAGCTTTCAACCACAGTTCTTGTAACTTGGAGACCATCTACTGTACAGTATGAGGTTGTGTGTTATCGTGCAGGAGCAGCGGAGGCAAGCGATTGACTAAATCTGGACTAATGTATTTGTTTGTAGTGTTTGCTCTGTAAATGTCATTGGTGTTGCGTGCCGCTTGTGTCGCGTTGCTGCCATGACAGTACTGATACCTATTCCATAATTACTCGAAGTTTTATCGTATCTATCCATGCTGACGAAAAACACGTATTATATTGTAAACTCTTTGATGAAAAAAAAATCTAATGCAATGAAAGCATAACACTCATAGAGAAAATAACCGCTTATAACGCTAAACAATAGACTAATTTTGAAAAAAAAAACAACACATTTCAAATAAAATTAATTTGAAATTAGAATTCTTAGCTATAATACAAAAAATATTTTGATTTTTGATTTGTAATGGCCAGTACTGCAAAACGGCAAGTTCATAGGTAAAGACCTATTACAATATTTGTGGTTTCTTTGCTTACCTAAATATATAATACTATAATACTATACTTACCTAAATATTAGTAGGATTTTAGAATTGTGACCCATATCACCTTATATACAGATATTTGATAAGATGAGATTTTTGATAGGTTGGTATCTATAAACTTACCTTTTATATTGAGTAAACACTTGAGGTAACGGGGTATAAATTGAAATGCACACACACCACAGCCACCATTAAGTTTGAATCCTACTCTAATTGTGTATTATTTTTGTTACCACTCAGTGCTGAAATGCCTGAAACATGTGCAATTGTGCACATGAAGCCGTTGGTTGTATGTCGTCGTCATCATCATCATCATCATCATCATCATCATCATCATCATCATCATCACCATCATCAACATCAACAGCCTGAAAACGTCCACTGCTGAACATAGGCCTCCCCCAGAGAGCGCCACTTTGAGCGACTGCTCGCCTCCTGTATCCATCGACTCCCCGCGGTTTTCACAAGATCGCCGGTCACCTAGTGGGGAGCGGCGGTCTTCGCTGCGTCTTCCGGTTTGTTGTCGTTACTTGAGAACCTTTCTTCCCCATCGGTTGTCAGTCTACGAGCGATGTCGCCTGCCCATTGCCATTTCAACTTGTATCGGTCACTTTAGTCCTCCTGCGGAGCTCCTCGTTTCGGATCTTATCTCACAGGGAAACACCGAGCATAGCTCTCAACAACTGTAAGTCAACAGTCTTTAAAACAAGTAAAAATCCTTAAATATTCTGTCACCAATACCATAGTACCTACTATAATATCTATTTGCCAATAGCTGTCAACTTGCCAAATGGGGTGCATCAGTCAAAACAAACTTCCATAGCAGCACCTCTTTAAAGGCACTAAAAATATACATAGCTCTTTGCAAACCAATTCAGGCGTTGGAGACATAAAAAGCCAATCTCGAAATGGAAGCAATGCAATATGCAAGTAAGCTATTAACTCTGTCCAAGTAATGGCGCAGTCCATGAAGTAATAAACCAGTGGAGAGTGCTAGTGAGCGTGCTTCTCGTAGAGGACGTAGGGGAAATTCGGCGCTGTGATTAGTGGGTGTACTGATGTAATTAAAGACAGTAGAAAATTACAAACTGAGTTATAATTGGAACAAGGTTGAATGCATGATAAGTATGCCTTAAATAGCAACGTTTTGGTTGTAAACTATGCATGAAAGTTCTACGTTCTGCTGTCAATTAAGTTCTGTACAATAGGTACAATAAGCAGCCTTATTGCAGCAAGCTAGCTATTGCTTCCAGGCTACTTTTGGATGGACAGGAATAAAACAATATAATTGAGATTGGCGTTGTTACAATGATTTAGATACAACAATGAGAGAGAATAGGTATAGTGCACCGTAGGCCGCGTCAACACCTACCATCAGGTGAGATAGTGGTCAAATGCCTATAAATTATATAAAAAAGTGCGCAAGTTTTACTATTAATGTCACTTTAAGAGTTCATAGGGAGTAAGACTCTGCTATGAGTAAGCGGTATTCACAGTCAATAGGTTTGTTAGGCTGAAGCAGAAAGCTGTAGCATCCTTTACCGCTCCCACTAGTAAAAACAACCCCTTTATACGCGCTGCAAAAATTAAACGGGTCTCCAGCTCTCTGTCGGAAATTTTAATTGAGGGTAGATTTATTTTTTCATCGCTTTTCTATACATATAATAGTAGGGATTTATGGTTGTCCACTATTTTTTCTAAATATACAGGGCCAATTTTAATTTACCAAAAACCTTTAGGGCATAAATCACATCACAACTTTCAAACATTTAAGATTATTTTTATTTTTTTGTTACTTTTATGTTGGCGTTAATACATACCAAAAAAAATATCATAATACGGGTTAATGCTGAATTAATAAATAGAATAAGCTCTGTGGCCTGTATTATTGACTAACATACAAAAAAAGGGAAATTACTTGGAGTTTTTTTAAGCGAAGTTGTAATCCATTACATTGACAAAAATTATCATCGTTTGAAAAAAACAGTAGAACAAAAGTTGATTGCTTAAATGACGTGAGTTACGCCCTAAAAGGTTTTTTATGTAAATGCATGACGTGACGAGCTAGTCGTTCGCCTGATGTAAAGCGTCACGGCTGCCCGTAACAGATTGCAGTATCACTCGGAACTCTAAATTAATATAGTTTTGCGTGACACTGCATTGCGCACGTGAGACTTCACACAGATTAAGATTACTAGACTGTGTGATCAGATTATAAAATCTCATTTGCCCAGTAATTTCACTAGCTACAATGCCCTTCAAACCGGAACACAGTAGTTGCACACTACTGCGTGGCGGCAGAATATCTGGCAAAGCGATGGTACCTACCTAGACGAACTTTGCAGAAAAGTCCTACCACCTAGTAACCTAGTACTTTCCGGTAAATTAGAAATAACCCTGTACCTATATTGTTAGTGCTAAGGTTACACCACATGGTCACGTCTTATGCTATAGCCTATAACCCAACATAGCCCATTCTCCGTGGTATCAGTAAAGAACCTCTCGAATCTGGCTCCTTGCAGAAGTACCCCGCTATATGTCCTCGTAAAATATCTCATTCCAAATGGGACCTCCTTTTACTGCATATACGTGCATCTTGAGGTAAAATCCTTATAAACTTGATGGCCGATCCTGGCGGTTGCCGCCGTGATACCTGCTTTCTTGATGTCGTTAGAAAAGTTATAAAAGTGAACACTACTTGGATGAGCGGGGAAATATTTTTAAGATATTTTTTATCAACGATATGCTAACGTTTGACCACGGTCTCACCTGATGGTAAGTGACGATGCGGTCGACGATGGAGCATGCTTGCCTAGAAGATACCGGTTCACTCTAGCCTTAAAAACTCCCAGATTATATTTGTCAGGAAACAATGACGCTGGATGATGTTGGAAGATGTTCCATTCCTTTCCTGTCTGAATTATAAACGAGGAATCAAAACGCTTTGAACGTATTCTAGGATTTCTACCACATACGGATGCCGTGTTTCCGTGCGTCTAGTAATTTTATGGAAAAAATGTAAATTGCATCCACTGAAGTAATGCCAAAGTTTATTATATATGTTTGTTCCCACTTCACGCCGCAATGGTTGAACGCCTGTACCCTATACGTTGCAGTAACACATAGACCTCTTACTTTTTACCCAAGGGTAAAACTATGATCTAGCCGTTGCGTGCAACAAGCAAGTACAAACAAACAAATCAGAGAACATCACATCAACAGCCTGAAGACGTCCACTGCTGAACATAGGCCTCCCCATAAAGCGCCACTATGGACGCTTATCATAGGGGCGTTTGCCATAATCACCACGCTTGGCAGGCGGCTTGGTGATCGCAGAAGATTTTAATGTACTAAACCAGGGCGAACAGCGCAGCGTAGGCCGCCCCCCACTAAGTGGACTGAAGATCTGGTTAAAACCGCAGGGAGACGATGGATGCAAGCAGCCGCTCAAAGTAGCGCTCTGTGGAGGAGGCCTATGTTTAGCAGTGGACGTCTTCAGACTGTTGATGATGATGAGGAGAATGCTGCTGGCCTTCAGACAACGTTTTATAAAGAAGTAAAAATTAGAAAAAAAATTGTCCTAAGGAACTCGTCAAATTCTACATCGGGGAATTTAGGACAATAAAACACAATTTTAAACATACCTACCTACCTATAAAATTCGAACAAGGCTTTTAAAATTGGAACAAAAAAGGGATCCCATTCAAATAGTGGCAATGTGGATGTTCCAATCAGGCTGATTGATCCATTGGTCCCGCGGTTTCAGATTGGCCTTTTGTCAATTTACGGCTATTGTTGCGAACACTGGTTGACTGAAGGAAAACCGGAATTGAAATGTTTTTAATTACCTCTCGATTTTACGGGTAAATTGTTTACGGGCAGTTTGTATTGATGTTTTAATTATTTCAGCAAATATATAAAAATTATTTCAATGTTTAATTTTAATTATTGTCATTGTCTTTCGTAATTGGAACACGATATTAAATATGTGGATTTATAATATCAGGCTAGTAGGCCCAATTTTGAAGGCTTTAGTTGAAAGTCCTTAAATTACTAATTATATATCCGTCCCTTACATTGCGGTCTATCTGACAAGAACAGCAACAGTTTTAGGAGTTTTATATGTGTCAACTAAAGCATTTAAAATTGGCCTCAGTGTCCTGATATTATAAATTAATAACTTAATATTAAGAATAGAATAGAATAGAATAGAATAGAATAGAATAGAATAGAATAAATATTTATTCATGACAAAAGGCACAAAACAATCGGCAATAGCATAATACTAGGAGTAATACAAAAACATTTTGTTTGCCTGTTGCCACGAATCGGTCCCAACTCAGCATATTGCTGGTCATACAACCAGCGCTGGTGGATATTCTTTTCGTAGATTAAAAATGAATGCAATCATTGAAAAAAATAGTAAAACGGGTAAATGAATCACGGAGTAATAAGCTTTTAAAGTTTCAGGAGGGGGCATCGCCTGTCCCTTCTCGCAAAACAGAGCTTCCCCACAGTTACTATGAAAACGCACATTAGTGACGTCACATGCCAAAGAGATTGTATGTAAAGCTACCACAGCTTAGTAATGAGGTACTATTAAGGAGGACGTACTGACGTCAATGTTTGAACTGTCTCTTTCTATTCCTGTATTTCAAAATGCTTGTAACTTTGCCATTTTTTGATATATTTAATTTTTGTTTTCATGACTTTTTCTTTTTTGAGGAATATTATTAATTTGTGCAGTAAAAAAATAGCACGACGCATGCGTATCATGCGGGCTATAGCATTAATTTCATCGTACATAACTATGTACATATTAATATAAGTGTGATAATGACAATATCAATGCTCGGAAATAAAATAAAATAAACTTGCTCGCTAATAAAATAAACTTGGACATATACTTTAAAAAAGCAAATTATTCCTATAAATATTGTTTGATAAACTAAGGGAGGGCTTCTGAGTCGTTAAGGTAACCAATGGTTAAAAATGCTAGCAAATTCTAACTATTGGTCAAAATTTGTTAGAACTTTTGACCATTGACTACGGGTCAAAAAACCCACCCTAAGCCATTAACCACAGATTAGATAACAGTTATTTCCTAACTTTAACTAATGCCAAACTCCGTGAAAATCGAAACTGCTACGCCACCGTCACGGAGTTTTCAGTTACTTAGCAGCGTAGCCCTCCTCTCGTAGCTAGTCCGTAGCAGTCGTAGCCAGTTTCGGTCCGTCAGTACACAATCGAGCAACGGGGGAGGTGCACGACCTCCTCGCAAAGTTTCCCGCTAAAATGTGCGCGAGAGGTACGCACCCGTTCTATATTTAAATTTTGTTTCCCATTATTACTTCTTTTGTTTTATTTTTTATTTACGTTTGTTTTTTGTTCCAGTTACAAAATTGGTGCTAATTCTCGCCTTCGTACATTGTGTACTGAGTTTTGGTGAGTCGTTTTTTTACTTTTAATTTATCAGGAACATATATAGAGAAAACTGTAAAATATAAATTCCTATTTAATAGGAATGATCAGAAAGATATAAACAGATTTGAGAGTTGTTTATTTTTGAATAGGTAGATACTTTCCACAGCAACATTCCCGGTTATCTAACTAATTACTAACACCTAAATTAACCTTTCTTTTTGGAATTTGTTTATATTTAGTGCCTAGTTTTTTGTTTGATAGGTACTGAACAAACCTAAAATATTTTTTTTATTTCAAACTTATCCTACGTAGTTGCAAAAATAACAAATAATGCGTAAATATTGTCTTCTAATTATCGGCTTGTTTTAAATCGATGAGGTTTTACTCTTTTCTAAATCCTATAATTCGCATGTCTATAATTACTATCCCTGTCCCTGTCTCTTTTCCATTTCATATCCGTTCGATTCAGTCAACAGCTAATCAATTATTAAGTCAATCGGAAATCTTTGAGCGAGTGAACCCCAAAGACGTTTAACACGTAACCCGTCGGCTTAACTGTAACGTTCATTCGTGCACGATTAAAGCCCATCGCACACTACGCGACTCAACACCAACTTGGCTCAAACCAAACAAGGTGTTTAATATAAAATATGAGCTTATGTAGAAACAATGAGGCGTTTGAAGAGATAACGGTTTCCTTTGTGAGTTTTAACGCCTATAGTAACTCGTATCTACCTAATTTAAAAAAAATAATAATTTGGTACTTAGGCCGATCTCTCTCTCTCTCTCTCACTACATGTACAACGACACTTGTCAGTACATATAAATAATAATTATGAACCTATTGTAGTAGGTTTGTTACACGATGATAAAAATAATTTTACATTCAATAATTTACGAAGTTTAAGACTTGAGACAATTGTCTCAAGTCTTAAACTTAACTCGATTTAAATCGAGTCCGTGGCGTTGAGTCGCTTTGGTCCACTTAGGACAGATTCCTTTTTCGTCAGAATAAATATTAGGCTGTTATTTTTCTGACGAACGAGAACTGGAATTTTTTCCTTGTTGGACAAAAAAACTTGCAGTTTTTTTTCGCATGTTCGCAGTGTGAGGGTCTTTAGCTTCCGTCCGATTAGCCGAGTGTTGCCGAATCCACGCTCAAACGATTCCCGCTTTCATTCCAAGTTGGTTCGACTCACGGGTGCTTTCACAATTTTTTCGGTTTGACTCCTTACGGTACGATAATTTGCTTTTGCTTGAGTTAGTTGCCTCTTGGTGTTTCAATAATTTTTGTTAGGTTGGTTCTCGTATTCGATGGTTAACATATTATCGTTTTGAAATAAGAACGTATTAAATATTAATAGAAAATCGTACTGTAGGTGTTTAAGCAGCTAACTATAATGATCCGTCGCTCAAAGCTATAACTATAAGAGCTATATCGGTCACTTTGGTTCTCCTGCGGATCTCCTCATTCCGGAGCTTATCTCGCAGGGAAACACCGAGCATAGCTCTCTCCATAGCTCGTTGCGCGATTTTGAGCTTACTAATGAGGTCAACAGTAAGAAACCACGTCTCAGTTCCATAAGTCATCACTGGCAGCACACATTGATTGAAAACGTGCGTGAATCTCTGCTCAACATGAAATTTCATACACAAAATTATAAAATAGTGAATGTAATCTCTAGTTGAGCATCAATGGACGATTGAGCATAGGTCATTAATACGGCCCATAAACCTTTTGTTACGTTTTCACTGATCAAACGCCTGCTCGAGTGAAGAGATGTCGATTTTTACAGCTCGTGCTACCCGTGATGATCCATATTTGGATAGCACTTACGGCTTATGCTATCCCGTTCTTCAAACCATGTTATATCCTATTCCTTCTCACCGAGCCGTGTCCCTCAAGGAGAGAAGACAAGATTATGCAAGCAGTAAGAACAAGTTACCGTATAATCTAGAACAGGTATTTCATACCTTCAGACGAAGTTAATAAACACGGATTTCCCAACAAAAAAGTGCTTAAGTTCTTTACACCGGAAAACTTAAAGAAGACAGGGACTTAAAACTTAACAAACTTAAAGCGCTTAACGTGAGCGCATCCTGCATAATTTACTAGGCAGGTACTTAGTCAAGTTTTAAGTTTTGTACAGTCTCTGTCAAAGCTTAAAAGAATTGGTTTTATTTGAATAAAGCGATTCAATGTGTATGAACAGTCATAATGTCATAATGCATAGTCGATGGATGCAGGAGGCGAGCAGCCGCTCAAGGTGGCGTGCTCTGGGGGAGGCCTATGTTCAGCAGTGGACGTCTTCAGGCTGTTAATGATGATGATGATGATGATGATGAACAGTCATAAACATTGAATCGCTTTATTTACAGGTGAATAAAGATTAGATTACAATAACTATAATTTTTGGGTCAGTCGTTTCTTCGTACATAATATTTCGTACTGGATGACTAATTGACAACTTCTAATACTCATTGCGTTGCCATGGTGCAGTTCATGTAGGTATTAGAGAACCTAAATTAAACTTAAATAAAACAAAAAACACAATTTAATTTCGTGTTTTTTATATAGTGCCCGTGTTTTACTGGCTTTTAAAACGGCTGATTTTCAGTTAAACTATGGATTACACAATAAAATAATAAAATTTCGATAACATTAGCGTGGAAAAAATAGACCGGTGCTTCGTAAAATACAAGTCCTACTTTAAGAAAAATTTAGGTGCTCTATTAGAATCGATTTTTGTCGGTTGTTGTATGTCCAGTGTTGTCAAAGTAAATCGGGGCAAGTTATGCACGCATGAAAATTAATAAAAATTGTAAATATAATTCCAAATCTTGGTGTAAATGGAAAATTAGATTCCCAGTGCTTTTGGTTAGATATTTTATGTAACATTATTTAATTAAAGACATTCCTGAACATTTCTTATTTCAATGATATATCCAAAGCCACAATGTGCTTGAAATGCATTTCACTTTGCTTGGAAATTGTGCTGGAGATGCTCGGGATTGTAGTGTAATGGAAACACGGACGCTGCAGAGTACCACTTGTCATTCGTTGAATGGAATTGCAAATACGCAAACCTCTTATTACGATGGTTGCCATTACTTTAAGAATATATTTTTCTTGGATGATTGATTTTTCTAAACGTTTCTTTTTTATGCGATTGAATGACGTGACGAGCTAGTCGTTCACCCGATGTTAAGCAACACGGCCGCCCATAACAGTTGCAGTATCACTCGGATCTTTAAAACAATAAAGTTTCGCGTGACACTGCACTGCGCACGTCATCCTGAGACATCACACAGTCTAGTAATCAGATTACTAGATTGAGTGATCAGGTCATAAAGTCTCATTTGCCCAGTAATTGCACTAGCTACAGTGCCCTTCAAACCGGAACACAGTAGTGCTTGCACACTACTGCTTGGCGGCAGAATAACTGGCAAAGCGGTGGTACCTACCTAGACGAACTTTGCAGAAAAGTCCTACCACCTAGTGAAACGTAAACGTATTTCATCGAAAATTTAAAGGGAATTTTGAAATTCTTTTTAACAGTAGTGACCAGAAGGCTGGCTCTTACTTTGCACCAAAAATCGGCATTGCCATACAGCGTGGCAATGCAGCCAGCGTTCTGGGAACATTCCACTGCACCTAGGGTCTTTTTGATAATTTGTGAATATGAACCTTTGATTAAGAAATAAACTTTGTAATTTGTAATAAACTTCGTTAGTATGATAGAATATTTAAAACTTATTAGTATTATAGATATTAAATTGAAAAAAGCATTTCGTCAATGCTCATGTTATTTATATTATTAACCCTTCTGACTGTCCTAAGAATAATAGCGAAACTGAGAGAAGATAAAGCGTTATTGTAAAAGAGAACCAAGAGAAAGTAGTCTAGATGCTACACTCTAGAAGCATAGTAACGCGTTTATTACTAAAAAAATTATCAACATAGGAAAACTTTTAACTACGTCCCAGTAAAGCTTTCCAACTGTCCTCAGTGGTATTAAAATGTAGTTAGTAAAGTTCCTGTTCCACTGCGAAGCCGCAAGACAGCCACTTCGCACAATCACCGGTAACTGCGGACATTGTTCGGACACTTCTTAAGGCTGCTGTATACGCAGATCCACTATCGCGCTCGTGCATTGCGACATTTTTGAAGATATTAAATAGCTGAATTTACTTACGCAAAATCTGGCTAAACTATATTTTCATGACTAACTTTACAACTGTTCAACAAAAATATCATATTAATCGAAACAAGATTTCATAAATACAACGGTATCACAGTTTTTTTCAGTCGTAACCGTTTTTATGTATGAAAACTTGTTTAGATTAATATGATATTTTTGTTGAACTTTTTTGATGTTATTCATGATAATATAGTTTAGCTAGATTTTGCGTAACTAAATTCAGTTATTTAATATCTTCAATGTTGTAATACGAGCGAGATAGTGGATTTGCGTTTACAGCAGCCTTAACATAAAAAGCACGTACCCACTAGAGAGAGAGAGAGAGAGAGAGAGAGAGAGAGAGAGAGAGAGAGAGAGAGAGAGAGAGAGAGAGAGAGAGAGAGAGAGAGAGAGAGACGCAGACAATTGTTTTTGTTTGGTTATCATTCTGACAGCGTCCTTCATAACATGAACCATAGTAGGTTCATGGAGTCCATCAAGCAAGATATAATGGACTCTGATTGGCTATAGTTTTTAAAGAGGTGCATGTTATGAACATTCTGAGCCCTCCATGTGCAGTGTAAATTGACCCGGGATGGTACGTAGGGAAATAAAATCAGTAATGTAATTAATCTAATAGAAGATGCGGTTGCTTTAGCTTAGATAGAACCTTTGAGTCCTTAAAACTAAATAACAATAACAGAGACTTGTCTTGATGTGGAAAGAAACATTTACTTAAATGATTAAAAAAAAAACGTCTAAACATCGTTCTTTGTTTTTCTGAAGTGCACATAAAAATATACTACTATAGTAGGTATAGTAGTAGACGGAATGGAAAACGCCTCTAGTGACGTGACGAGCTAGTCGTTCGCCTGATGTTAAGCGTCACGGCTGCCCATAACAGACTGCAGTATCACTCGGAACTCTAAATTAATTTAGTTTCTCGTGACAGTGCACAGCGCACGGCATCCTGAGACTTCACACAGTCTAGTAACCTTTACTAGACTGTAATCAGATCATAAAGTCTCTTTTACCCAGTAATTCCACTAGCTACAATGCTCTTCAAACCGGAACACAGTAGTGCTTGCACACTGCTGCTTGGTGGCAGAATAACTGGCAAAGCGGTGGTACCTCCCTAGACGAACTTTGCAGAAAAGTCGTTATTCGGACGCTACATTAACCGTACCGCCAACATTAAGCCAAAGTTTGTTCAAACGCAATCTCGGTACACGTTCGCCGACAATATTAGCTAAGTAGGTAACGTGATACAAACTTTTTATAAAGTAATGAACAATACCGGCGGCGGTTACTGAATACTCTAATAAAATTGTTTTTATTTGGCCTTCAAATTAAGCCTAAACCGCGGTATATCCGAAGCTTGCTGCACGTGTTTCTTTTTGGGTCGGTCTCATCTCCTAATTCCGGACCCGTATTATGTAAAAATTGCAATAGCAAAGCAACAGCAGTAGCAAAGCGACAGCAAACACTTAGCAACCGGTCGCAGTCACCCGCCTGTTGTTCGCCTGTCGCTGAATGCAGGCCTTTGATACTAGCGCCACTAGCAACAGAACAGCATTAGACGGAAACTAAATAAGGCACTTTTTAGTTCATCGATTGTCCGACAGTCGGTGATCTAGCTCTCGATCGCTTTCTGCTCTGCCAAAGTGACGTTTGACAGCGTTGACAGCAATGATTGCGAAATTTACCCCTGTTGCAAACTTTACGTAATAAGCTAGCCGAGGTCTTGGAACGACAAGATCGCAGAACGACGAGATCGTATAGAATTATTACGAGATAATAGAACGCAAGATCGCAAAATGTCTAGATCACAGACTCACAAAGTCAGAAAAGTCTGTATATATAGAAGGCGCCTCAATATATAACCATTTACCACAGGACATTCAAAATGCAGCTTCCGACAACATTATTAAGTCAAAATTAAAGAATTTTTTGGTCGACAAAGTGCACTATTCATTGAAAGAGTACTTAAATGACAAGTATAAAAACTTAAGTATTTAAGTACAATTTTTAAGTTAAGAGTTAAGAATTAATAAGGCCTACTAAGGTACCTGCTTTTTTGATATTACGCGTATGACTTGTAAATGTTATTTTTTGACCAATAAAGTATCTGTATCTGATCTTAGAAATGTAATGTATAGTTAAATAATCAATTAATGTGACTGTCCCTTTTAATGAATATGTAATTTAATATGAGTCTATGTTACTTGGAATAAACAATTATTATTATTATTATTAGAATTATTACGAGATCGTAGAACGACGAGATCTTAAAATGACAGGAGGGCAGAACGACGGGTGCTTAAAATATCTAAGATCACAGAACGACGAGATTGCGGAGGACGAGATCTTGGTTTCAGCGCTATCTGGTACCTACCTCATATTTATGGTATACCAATAAAAATAAACATGTGATTTAAATTTTACACCGGATTTGTGTCACTCTACAAAATTTTAATCAACATTTGGCTGAGTAACGGAAATAAAGTCGGTTAATTCAGATAACGTTTCGTTCGCAAATTAACCGGCTCGCACCGCACAATGCTTATTTAGTTGTTTGATATAGCTGAAACCATCGTAATTACCAGTAAACCTGTCTATACAAGCAAATCGAATGTAGAGATACCATGATATTTTTTATCCACAGGTTCCTAAGTAGATGGTCAAACATGCTCCGCCATGGACTACATCAACAATAGGATAGTGTCCTGCTATTAAAAATTAACAACTTAATATTATGTTCATAAAGTAGGTTTAAAATGAATGCAGTAATTGGAAAAAAAAGTAAAATCGGTAAATAAATAACGGAGTAATAAGCTTTTAAAGTTTCTGGTGGGGGCATCGCCTGTCCCTTTCTCGCAAAACAGAGCTTCCCCACAGTTACTATGAAAATGCACTTTAGGGACGTAACATGCCAAAGAGATTGTATGTAAAGCTACCACAGCTTAGTAATGAGGTACTATGAAGGAGCAAGAACTGACGTCACTGCACGTTTGAACTGTCTCTTTCTATTCCTGTATTTTAAAATGCTTGTAGTTTTGTCATTTTTTGAGATATTTAATTTTTGGTTCCACGGCTGTTTATTTTTTGAGGAATATTATTAATTTGTGCAATAAAAAAATAGCCCGACACAGGTCTAACCAGTTGAAATGTTGCCAAACGGATACGCATTTCAGCATAAAAAAGATCGTGTGGTGTTGGTGATATTTCTTTTCACACCAGACTTATCCAGCATTTGACCACGCTCTCACCTGATAGAAAGTGACGACGCGGTCGAAGGTGTAGCATGCTAGCTAAGTAAGCACCTATTCACTCTTCTCTTGAACACGCCCGGGTCATATAGATATTCACGTGATACCTTAATATGTAGATTTCTTTTTGAAACTCACACGCTGCCGTTTCTCTGAACTAGTATAGTTTTATAACACCATTTTATAAACCCACTAACTGCGCCCCGCGGTTTCACCCGTGGATAAAAAGTAGCCTATGTGTTAATCCAGTACATAAGCTATCTATATTCCAAGTTTCATCCAAATCTGTCCAGCCGTTTGAGCGTGAAGGAGTAACAAACATACACACATACACACATACAAACTTTTAGCTTTATGATATTAGTGTGATGATAGTGTGATAGTGTGATTACAGGTGCAGCAAAGTAAGAAAATGCACCCTTATGAATTTTAGAAATGATAGAGAAATGGTCATTACAAAAATCCTGACTGCTTTGCCATATAATAATTTCAAAAGCTCGCCACATAAACAAATACTTGCAAATGGTAACCCTACTCCGTGATATCATAAATGCATTCAATTACCGACATATCTGACTCAAAAGTCCGTGGTCATAAAATTATTTCATTTATTTGACCCGTCACTGCGACACGCGTTGCCCATTTCCCGGACAGTGCATGTAGGTTTAGTAATTTTCTGTTTATTAATTCAAATCGGGAGAGGTTCAACTGCGCAGAATAATAAAATAATAATAAATATTTTTTAGTCTGTTTACAATATTTGTTGGAACAAAAACATATGTTAATTCTCTATGATTTTTAATTTATTTTTTAACTCTGAGTCCTGATATTAGATTCTCTTTCTGTTACACAAATGAAATTACCTTTGTGCTCTATATTAGCAGTTCTTATGAGAACTACACAGGACTGTATTGCGTTTGTTGCTATACTCTATTTTTGTTCAAGAACAACAATGAGAAAATGTTGTGTCCGAATTCTCAAAAGAATTCCCTTGAGTTCTATAACAAGGATGCATATTTCTCACAGCGCACCTTTCCAGTTATTACTATTTTTAAACATATTCTGGGCTGCATCGAAATCCAATATCACTACTCAATTGTTTTCCAATGCACAAGAGTTGGCTGAAGACAGCTCTGAAACTAGCCAACATTGTCAAAAGCAAATCCCCGCTAGCAAACGAGGAACATCGTTGCACTCGAATCCGAGATCAAATCTGTATTCGGTCGAAACTAGAGATTTAAATCTGATAAAAGTCTGTATAGGATGCTTAAGTTGAAGACTCCCATACTAGGTAAGCGTAGGATTGAGATTCGAGACGAAGGGCGATCCTAGCTTTGAAGACTAACCCCCGGTTTCAGGTACGTTTGTTAAAGTTAAACTCGTATCAACTAAAAAATACTGAACACTCATTGGTCGCTTCTTGATCATCGGCTATCGTCAACCAATGCCTATAGTATTTGGTACGTTAAGTTAACATGAGTTTGACTAACGTACGAGAAACCGGGGGTGAATGAGGCAACTCACAAAAAAAATCGTGATAGATAAAATCTACATTATCTTGCAGATAACTTATTTAGTAAGTTTTCAATCAGTGTGTGTTGCCAGTGATGACTTATGGAACTGAGACATGGTCTCTTACTGTTGGCCTCATTAGTAAGCTCAAAGTCGCGCAGCGAGCTATGGAGCGAGCTATGCTCGGTGTTTCCCTGCGAGATAAGCTCCGGAACGAGGAGATCCGCAGGAGAACTAAAGTGACCGATATAGCTCTTAGAGTTAGTAAGTTGAAGTGGCAATGGGCAGGCCACATCGCTCGTAGAACTGACAACCGATGGGGAAGAAAGGTTCTCGAGTGGCGACCACGAACCGGAAGACGCAGCGTAGGCCGGCCCCCCACTCGGTGGACCGACGACCTGGTGAAAGCCGCGGGGAGCCGATGGATGCAGGAGGCGAGCAGCCGCTCAAGGTGGCGTGCTCTGGGGGAGGCCTATGTTCAGCAGTGGACGTCTTCAGGCTGTTAATGAACTTATTTAGCGGCTATTGTTGTGTTTGTAACAAGTTTTATGATTGTTGCGGAGGAAGATACATCATTAAAGGAACTGAAGTGTGTATTGTGTTGTCATTTACCACAGTTCCGACACTTGAGGCTTCCAGATTTACCACGCCAGATATATCGCTGGTTCGCAGCAGAGACATCCTCTAGTGACGGCAATCTGTCAGTGACGACAAACAACGTGGTTTCGACACACGACGCGCCTAACCCTACGGATATATCGGGCCACAGATTGACTGCATCAATTAGTGCGCTTGATTCTCTTAATTCTCTCGTCGCTGGAATATGATATCTTATATTTCCTGAAGCTTATGGGCTTAAGGAATTACCCTGAAGAAATTCCTCTTGGCTTTACGAATAAAACACATGATGTGTTTCTAAAATATCAGGGGATCATAAATATGAGAAGGTTAAGGTTATGGGCAATGCCACGTTGATATGTTATATAATAGTTTTTCGAGTTGTAATAATTCGGTATATCTCAATTTATTTCGCAGGTAGTATGTAACTGTTCTTATGTAGTTTTGTGACGTCACAAAACTTGCAAATGTTGTTTATTCTCATCTTGAGTGAACCTTTATCATCTGTCAGTTGTGTGTCTTGTTCAGACATCAATTTAAGCGTGGGGTTGATTGAGGTTACCTAACTTAGATAGATGAAAGAAAAGTAATACTTAGCTGTTTTAGGGGCAGTTATAACGTTGTTTCTAATAAGCAGGCTCGGTGCTTTTTTGTGCTTATTTGCGGAGTGATTATAAAAGTAAAACTAGGCGATTTTAATATTGTGTCATAATACTGAATGAATTGGGTCCAAAGTTGTAAACATCTTCGTTCTTTGAATTAAGATCATTGTTCAATAAACAAGCTATTGTCTTTCATGGCACCTCTAAATCCCTGCGTATGTGTACCCCCACCCTTTATTAGGGGGCATAAATAAACTAAAGGTGAATTGAAACGTGAGAGCTGTTTCACAAATACACTTTAATCCCTCAGGACGGCTGTGCTGCTGGCTGTACGAATAGACTACGAATTATTGATAGAGTTCACTTTAACATGTAGGCATTTAGATTATATAAAACATGAAGAGTAAGTATAGTTCGTCTTTCAACTCATTAAGCACCATGGTTCGAATCATGCTCAGCGCCGCATAAATGATGCTCGGTGCGATATTTGCACTTGCTCGTACAGTGAAGTGATTTCTATTTTATACTAAAACATCGTGTCTACTATTGAGCTACCTAGGTGGTAGGACTCATCTGAAGAGTTCATCTATGTAGGTACCACCGCTTTGCCAGATATTCTGCCCGCAAGCAGTAGTTTTCGAGCACTACAGTGGAGTATGCATGTCGTGGCCGCGCATACTCCATGAAGATGGGCATCTTTATTGCCTGAACACCGGTCGAGTTATTCGACTAAAATTACGTGAGTGCTAGCCGTTTACTAGTTGTAGTTATGAATACTACTCACGTTAGTTTCTATAATATTATAGCATTGTGTAGCTAGTGAAATTACTGGGCAAATGAGGCTTTGTGACCTGACTGACGGGGGTCAGTCAGGTCACAAAGCCTCATTTGCCCATTAGCATGCGCACCGCGGGAATACTTGTCATCGTTGTTAGAGTGAGATGTGAGATACACTGAGGTGCCATAGTCTTATCACGGTCTCTCACGAGAAAAAGTGTCGAGAAAATTTTGTCGCGGTGCGCATGCTGGGCAGGCTGATCTCGCATCTAGTGATGTGATTTCTTATCATATTACTAAGACTGTGCTGAGGCTCAGGCACGATAATGTCCTGCAGGCACTGCATGGCACCAGCCATGCAGTGCCTGCAGGACATTATCGTTTTATTTAGAGTTCTGAATAGCACTGCTATTGGTATGGGTGGCCGTGACGCTTAACACCAGGTGAATAACTGGCTCGTCACATCATTCGTTTACGTAAAAAGGTTGTTAAATTAGCCTATAGAATGGGTCCAAGGGATGTACTTTTCGTTCACTGCTTTACCACTGGCTTGAGTTTAATTCATATTCCTAGTCATTGTATCAACCCACTTAGATAAAACTAAAACAAGACTATTTCCACTAAGGTAAACGCATTTTTAACGAACCAAGGGCCGGTGACCCAGGCCACAGATTGTGCCAGATTGAAGGCATAAATAAATGGGACGGCAAATTGAAACCAGGCGTTAACTGGCCCAGGAATACGCGATGCTCGATACTCAATCCCTGAGGATGCGACCGGCAATGTGACGCCGAATTATTGATGCCTCACTCAGTTCTCTCGCAACCCAGAAATGTACCGGAATATGGGATTTTTCGTGCCATCTAGTGTAACAGGAACTCCCTTTTATTTTCTATTTTGTTATACATAAGTTCATACGCAAATGACAATTATTATTGTTACTATCGAATTCAAATTCTATTTGAGGTCTTTGGAACCAAATAGATATTGGATAATACTTATACTAGGTATTTTTTTATTATTCAGTTAAAAGCCTGGAATGATAAATTCATTATATTTAAAAAGTATTGCACACGCTTAGAGGTATAGAATTTGGAACCATTATGTAAACGTAACCAAGGTGCCCAGTCACCTTTTATATCCTTTTCGTAATTATAAAAATTATAATTTATTATTGTAATCGTATGTCTACTTACTTATGTCTTTATATTTAATACTCAATATAAAAAATCGACTAAACAGCGATTCCTAAATTGTTTTTTTGTTTTTTCCAAATAAGACTTTTACATCCTTATAAAGCCGTCTTATAAGCTGTAAATATTTGTCACCGTTCTCACTCTGCAAAGTTAATCCGAACTAGGTAATACTATAAATGCGAAAGTATAAACCTTACTCTCTCTCTCTCTCTCTCTCGCTCTCTATCTGTTTGTCTCGTTTTCACGGCTAAACCTAATCTTAATAAAAAAATTTGAACTCTGGAAAGACATAACATATAGGGCACTTTATAGTGATAAAATTGTAGTCCATGCGTGAAAAGCTGCGGGCAGAAGACGCAGAAGTTAGTATAATATAGTAACTTCTGCTGACTCAGAAGACTTCAGAAGACGCAGAAGTTAGTATAATATAGTAACTTCTGCTGACTCAGAAGACTTCAGAAGACGCAGAAGTTAGTATAATATACTATCTTCTGCGTCTTCTTCTTCTTACTTTTTATACTTGCCAATATGTATTAGCAAGTATAAAAGTAAGGGCCGTTTGAATTAATTATGTAATCTTGCTAATACATTTTAGTTTTCCGTTTTAATTTGGCTTGTCTTGTACCTATGTCCTATTCTTACTAGTCAAACGAATTAGTCTACTGGCTACTTCATTATATTATACTTAACTATGCCTAGTTGCTCCGCCTGTATCGAGGTCACATCTCACATCTCTACAATACACTTCCCACGAACGCACAATGCGCATACGGTCTAGTGAACTGTGTACTCCATTGACTATAATCTTTAGTGAACTCTCACATTTATATTACGATTTAGATATTTGCATTTGCTTGGTTGTGTTTTTTTTTTCAACTTCCAGACCGCGGAATATCGAATAACCTCAGAATGAAAGTGAAGTGTCATTATGTCTAAGACTGACTAAATGAGAAACATTTTCCGATATTGAAAAGTTTTTTTTCGTTCCGCAGCGTTCTGCAATCTTTTACGGCGAAGTAATATTGTACAGCTCACTAATGAAATTAAGATGTCTGAGTCCTCATTCAGATGCAGTGAGTCACTTATGCTTTTCTATATTCTAGTGGTTATGTAAATTATATAAAAAGATGAAGATGATAGTTTGATTATGTGCTTCTCGTTCTCTACTTATTCGGTTCTCAATTTGTCTGGAATATATTCCTTATCCAAGCGTAGTGATATAATAACCCCCTATGATAAGCGCCCAAAGTGGCGTTTTATGGGGGAGGCCTGTGTTCAGCAGTGGACGTCTTCCGGCTAATGATGTGATGTGTGCTGTGATATTCCTTATCTTATATTACGTTATACGATTCGTCTTGCCTTGTCTCACCTTTACAAAGTACGCGCCTAAAGATTTTTCAAAGCTGTAGGTACACCTAACCTAGGTAGAAAGGCGTAGGTAACCATTTCCCCAGAACAAGAATAGGTATTGCTAAAAATCTTCGGCAGACTTTTAAATCCCTTCTACTTACCGTATCTTGGTTCGCGTCATCCTATCGAATATTTCCCTTCCCGGGGCATGACTTTCTAACTGCCATTAACGCGTTCTCAGCCCGTATGTCTTGGGAACACCTTATAAAATGCAGTAAGGACGTTTCAAACTGTACGCGTTCACTCATAAAAGACCAATTTCTTTTTTATAGGTATTAACGTAAGACCCATGAATGCAAATGAAATTTAATAATTTTTTATCGTTATTGAGGTGGAAGTAGTGGGTATAATTTTCCCTCTAGTGGAAAAGACTTAATGAAGTTACTAGCGTAGATAAAACATAAATACTTAAGAATTTATGAGCTTCATGCATGCGAATCTTGCCTTTCGACATTTAATTATATGATATACTTTTTAGCCGGGAGAATAAAAGTTACAAATCGTCTATTATGCCGCAATGCCGCAGGTCGCCTGACTTAGTTTTAATTTGTAACTGCTAAATTCGTCCACTTCGCATTAAAAACGGTATATTACTTTTGCCCATACTGTCTGTCCTTCCAGCCATATATCTCGGAGTCTCGGAGCAACCCCCAGCGACTCGAGGGCGCCGTAAAGTGCCGAATGCGATTTTAATGTGTCGCAGGTGATCTCCGAATTTGCATTATATGAGACACTAGTGGGATTTAATGGACTGGGCGTAGGTGCTAGAAAGTCTAGAAATTATGCTGCTTGTTTTGAACTAGCGCGTTTTTTTTATATTTAGCTTTTTATAACTTGGTGGTCAAAAAAGTGAAGTTTGAGGTCTGTCTGAGTGTGGCATTGTAGCTCCAAAAATTTAAAATAAATAAGATTTTGATAAGGTAGTTATTGTCTATAGAGTAAAGGTACGTGGGCATAGTGTTAAACACTTCTATTTGACCTTAAAAGTACGAAATATTCGGTGTGTTTCTGGTAAGAAAATCTTAATTTTTCACTCAGATTTTACTTCGAGATAAATCTTTTTAATGAGCTGCCTTGGATGAGGGACATTAAAAGTTTTCAAGTAAAAGTATTAAATTATCCAGCGTGGAAAAGACAGTTGTGTTTTCATTATTTTAAAACTTGTTTAAAGAGATATTCATAAAATTGTTATTAATAATACTTTTTATAATATACAATAGGGTTATCGTTAGAGATAATTATTCTGTGACTCTACATCTCCTACATCTCATTTTATATGAGCTTAGTGGTCCTGCACCCTGATTCAAACACCCTTGGAAAGTCTCGGATTGCAAATCTTACATACCGTCTCCTTAAGTTATTAGTGCAGGTTCGAGTGGGATTCGTTCGTCGATTTGAAAGTTGTAAGGGCTATCGCTGAGGAACACTCTTTCTAATTTCGAACAAATTAGTAAAACGCACACAAAACAAGGTGGACTGACGACCTGGTGAAAACCGCGGGGAGCCGATGGATACAGGAGGCAAGCAGCCGCTCTAAGTGGCGCTCTCTGGGGGAGGCCTATATTCAGCAGTGGACGTCTTCAGGCTGATGATGATGATGACACAAAACAAACAGACAACGTTTTTTTTTTTTTTTTTTTTATGTCATTGAATGACGTGACGAGCTAGTCGTTCACCTGATGTTAAGTGACACGGCCGCCCATAACAGTTGCAGTGTCACCCGGAACTTTACAACAATAAAGTTTCGCGTGACACTGCACTGCGCACGTCATCCTGAGACATCACCCAGTTTAGTAATCAGATTACTAGACTGAGTGATCAGATCATAAAGTCTCATTTGCCCAGTAATTTCACTAGCTACAATGCCCTTCAAACCGGAACACAGTAGTGCTTGCACACTACTGCTTGGTGGCAGAATAACTGGCAAAGCGGTGGTACCTACCTAGACGAACTTTGCAGAAAAGTCCTACCACCTAGTAGTCCTACCACGTCCGACGGCGCACCTTTATTTAAACATTTGTTGGGAAGTTAGTTTTTATTCTGTAGTCGGCCTGATCACACGCTGGTTTGTTTCTCTGCTCGTCACGATCGAGATAGATTATTGATACCCACAAGCTGCGTTACTCCGCTAAGCCAAAGTTTCAGATTGCCGTGACTCCACTCGGCTTCCACTGAATTATTCATGCTATCCTGCACGGTTTGAGTAGAAATTTGACACCGCAAATCTTTTTATTTTACGGTGAGTTTAAGATATTGATGATGTAGACATTCGGTTAAGGTTTGAGCGATTAATTCAGGATTCTAAAGGAAGAGCAATGTGTAAGGTGTAGTACCAATTTTAAACAAGACAACGGCGACGCTTTTCCCATACCTACCCTTTAAGACTCAAGGCATCAGTAGCGTCCTGGTGCTGCAGGTGTCCATAGGCGACGGTAACTGCTTATCAACAGGTGTACAGTCAGCTTGTTTGTCTATCCATGTTATAAAAAAGGGGAATGAAAATCTGCAGCACCAGTTTTGTATTGAAGCGAATTCTAACGTCAGTGGTCTAGAAATGGCTTAATTTAAATCTAATTCCAAAGCTTCTAAAATAAGTTGAATCTCTGCGTGTCATTTTTCTTTTCTCACGTGAGACTAACTTAAGCGATGTGGCCCATCTTTTCATTTCACTTTACATCACCACTCTGCTCTTGATAAAATTATAGTCTGCCGTCAAAAAGCAACATGTTACGACTATTTTTAATGCACTAACACATCACATTACACATTATTACACATAATTCACATTTTTTGCATTATTTTTATTTTTTTATTTTCACATTATTTTTTTTTCATTATTTTTTGCATTTAACTTGTCGTACTCAGTAAAAGCTGCAGCGCGTGCCTAAAGCATCATCAGGTTTGGTTTCATATCATGAACCCTGCAAATGCAACCCAACACCTTAACTTTGATTGATATGATCTCTAAGTACTAAACACATCTCAATGACCTGCAAGTTTAGACCTTACTACCTTATAATAACATCCGCCCAACCGGAACTACCTTTAGTCTTTTAACCGAACACGATATGAAACTTTATTTATAGCTGGAAATCCCTACGTAAATGCGATTTAGGAAAGCATTAAGCAAAGCAGATGACAGTTAAAATTAAACCTTATTTGGTTAGCATAAAGTATAGAACGCTTATTTACAGACTAGCTAGTCATTGTATATTAGATACAGGGTGATATCAGTCATAATTTGACGGTAATGTGGTAGACATGATTTGCAGTCAGGATATGACAATGATGTGTGATAGTGATACGATATTGATGAATGGTTCGACACGCGCCGTAACTTAGCTGGCTTGATTGCGTTCTATATATTGTTGATATAGCTAATCAGACGCAGCTTATTTAATATTATGTAGGTTGGTGATATTATTGTATGATTACATTTTTTTATTTCTGCACGGGAACCAGGTTCTAGTGCTCGCATGGGTAGATGCTATAATACGCTGAAGTTTAAATCTGTAAAAACGGACCAGTATCAATTTCCTAGTCCATAGAAGACCTAAGTTCTATTTTGATACTGGTCGGTTTTACCAGTGGTGATGGAAATCCACTCCTTCCTCCAATATTATCCATTAGTAGGTTCAAGAACTATGTTGGCCATTCAGAAACTCCAGCAGATGATGATGAAAGACAGTCCTACATAATACTTGTATTAATACGCTGTGTATTGTTTCAGACTCTAGGAACGTAGTGTTTATGATAATAAGTCAATCGGAACCGTACCATGCAAGCGTGGCGAATAGACTGAAGAAGAACATCGAAGCCCAAGTGTTCCTGCTAGAAAATGTAAGATTTTTGAAATCAAGGCCAACAAAACTCATCTATATCCTTCTAAACATGGCCAGCAAGTTTGAAGACCTTACTTTTTTGTAGTAAAATACCACTATCCATAGTTAAATGACGATCCACCGATAGTAGGTAGCTGCCACTAATGGAAATTTATTATAACGGAAGTGTTATCAAATGTACTTTTAAGCAAATACATTATACCTCTTTTTTAGGACATGACATTGAACCACTCTAAACGCTTCCAAATATCTGATGAGTTCTAATTCTCTCGTTACCAGAGACACCCAAACGTCCACCTGACCCATGAAGACTTCCCCTCACCTGGTGCGTGGACCATAATCCCCTTGCTGGGACCATTGACAGCTAAGTACGGCACGAGTGAAGTGCGATGGGTACTATTCCTGGAAGCCCATACCGCTGTCAGGTGTGAGCAGTTGTTCAAGGCTTTAGCGGCAGCTGATAAGCAAGCGGTAAGAAGAGTTTATCTTATTTTATGTCTCTTTTGTTGCTTGCTAATATTTTGGGACGAAGGTTTCCGTGTCCGGGCGCAGTAAATTAGTGTTTGGGTCAATCCCCGGGGTCCATTATACCCATTCTAAGTCTGAACTGTTAGTGCTCATGGCACTTCTCAGCGTCTTAATGCCACCTGCGCGCAGCCTTATGGCGTTTCAATTAATTTATTATATGTCATCATCATCATCATCAACAGCCTGATGACGTCTTCTGCTGAACATAGGCCCCCGCCAGAGAGCACCACTTTGAGCGGCTGCTCGCCTCGTGCATCCATCGGTTCCCGGATCGGTTATTATATATCATCATCATCAACAGCCTGAAGACGTCCACTGCAGAACATGGGCCTACCCCAGAGAGCACCACTTTGAGTGGCTGCTCGCCTCTTGCACCCATCGGCTCCGGGATCGGTTATTATATGTCATCATCATCATCATCATCATCATCAGAAGCCTACAGACGTCTACTGCTCATCATAGGCCTCCCCCACAGAGCGCTACTTTGAGCGGCTGCGGCTGCTCGCGTCCTGCGTCCATCATTATTATATGTAATACTTCCATTTTCTAAGAAACCAAGGCACTCTGCATTAGTGGATCTTGCTGTCCAGCCATCGATATCAACCATGGATACTTATAGTATACAAGATTAGTTTAAACAGGCCTCCATGTGTTTTGCGCGTAGGTTTTAGGTACAGCTAATGCTTTTGATAACACAAAATACCCCAGGTATTGTGTTATCAAAAGCAAACAAAGACAGGTAGAGGTACGGGGAATGTACAACGTTTTTCAGTTACATTACTATTGATATTGATGTCGAACGATAATATAAAGGCAATCGTAATATGGTGATAATTTTGACTACATTTAGCCAAATTTCATCACCTTGCAAAAAACTAATCCCTGGTTTCTGGTGCGTTTGTTAAAGTTAAACTCATGACAACTTTAAAATACTGTAGATACGCTCTGGTTGACGATAGCCGATGACCAGCAATTCCAATGAGCAAGTAACCAATGAGCGTTCAGTATTTCAAAGTCAACTTGAGTTTAACTTTAACAAACGTACCAGAAACCGGAGGTAAGATTTTTCAAGTCTTTATCTTCAAAGCAAGCATGAACCATCCCTAAGACTGCTTCACAACCTGAGACAGTGGTTCCAGTAACCGATTATGAAAAGTCAACATTTGACATTTGCGCCATCTAGAAAACCATAGCGGGGTCTTACTAATCTCAACATCCCTCAGAATACAATGTGGATAGGCTACCCACTAAGCGATGAGGAGCCCACTATCATCCACCACTTCAGCATATACGAGGAGTTGGAGGAAGAAGGCGGCTTCGTGTACCCCAGCTTTGCAAGTGGGTTCGTCATGAGGATGGAGCTTATAAAGAAGTGAGTAAGGTTCAATTTTGTTGTGATTCTCTGGGAGTCAACGGTATAGAAGAGGTTAAAGTTAGGAAGCAGATGTATGCCAGATTCCACCAGTTTTCGGCAACGATAGGTTTTCAAATGAACCCCCCCCCCCCTTCTAATAAACGTTGAGTAGCGGCTGAATAGTTATTTAGTGTTTTGTCTTTCTCTGTTGAGTTTAAAATGGGCAAAGATAAAAGAAGAGAAAACACTGAGTAGCTATTCCACTGTTATGCAATGAGTATTGGTAAAGGGGTAGATGTTGAACGAAAAATCATCACATCGCGTGCAGGGTGAGAAACTGCGCTTGAGACGTCTCGTAATTCGTTAATGAATACTTGCCGATTGGTTGTTATTCGTCCATAGTCCAATCCTAAACAGAACTGCTCATCAAGAGTTTGCTGTAATCACACAGCACAAAATAACGCTTCCAAGCGTTTTTTTTTTCGTGTTCTGTGGCTGTAATTATTAAGCATACTGTTTTCGTCGGGGATATACGGGTAACCATGATTGTTATTGCTATAGATTTTATAAAAGAAATTGAAAAAAAAGGAATCGGTTTTTATAGAAAGGTTCTCGAGTGGCGACCACGAACCGGAAGACGCAGTGTAGGCCGGCCCCCCACTCGGTGGACCGACGACCTGGTGAAAGCCGGGGAGCCGATGGATGCAGGAGGCGAGCAGCCGCTCAAGGTGGCGCGCTCTGGGGGAGGCCTATGTTCAGCAGTGGACGACATCAGGCTGTTGATGATAGATTTTATATTGAAAAAAAAAGTAATTGCATTACCTACCTGAGAATAAACAAACATGGTAACACTGGAAGTACCACTGGTGCGTTTCAGTGGCACGTCTAGTGTTACAAGGTCCAAGGTCATTTCTTCCCATCAGAAACGCACACACTTTTTTGCTAACTACAGCATGAAAAATACCGTATTTGCCCTAAATAAATAGAGAGTTTTAAAGTTTTCATAAGGTGATTCAAGTTAAAAGCTTGTCACGAGCCTGCTAACTCCGTGACTTCGTGAGCTAACAAAAAAGCAGCTCAACTCATAAGAATGATTGATTGCATCTCATTATACACCTCGGTGACAGCACTAACTAAATTGAACCTTTTAGCGAATAAACATTTACGGGGGCTTATAATAGATCGTATGGTATTAAGCGTTTGTAAATTTCCATATTTTTTGATTACGGTACTTTACAAAATGTGTAATAATTTACTTAAGTACTGTTTAATTCATCTACTTTTATTCTGGACATAATAGTAGAGTTTACTTTTAGTGACAGTACCTACAACTACATGCAAAGGAATAGGCTAGTGTCCTGCTATTTTTTTATTGCATAAATTAA
Source organism: Ennomos quercinarius (assembly GCA_910589525.2). Lineage (NCBI taxonomy): Eukaryota > Metazoa > Arthropoda > Insecta > Lepidoptera > Geometridae > Ennomos > Ennomos quercinarius. The sequence goes on along the minus strand of OU342492.1, from coordinate 17,898,971 downwards.
AAATAATCCTCAAAAAATAACCAGTTGTGAAAAAAAAAATTAAATATCTCCTAAAATGACAAAGTAACAAGCATTCTAAAATACAGGAATAGAAAGAGACAGTTCAAACGTGCGGTGACGTCAGTTCTTGCTCCTTCATAGTACCTCATTACTAAGCTGTGGTAGCTTTACATACAGTCTCTTTGGCATGTGACTTCATAACGTGCGTGTTCATAGTAACTGTGGGGAAGCTCTGTTTTGCGAGTAAGGGATAGGCGATGCCCCCTCCAGAAACTTTGAAAGCTTATTACTCCGTGATTTATTTACCGATTTTACTAATTTTTTCAATTATTGCATTGATTTTTAACCAACTTTATGAAAATAATATTAACCTTACTAGCCTATTGTAAGTATTTATTGAAGTTAACGTGCGTCACGTTTGCAATAGATTTTTAAAAAGGCATTCAAGCCACTCGAAATAGGTATGCCGATCTGGAAAATCGGATTGGGAATGCGGGCCTAGTAAATAAATCGAAAGTCTAGGGGCATATATTCACTAGGTAAACGTGTCTTGATCATTTTTTTCGGAAACACAGACGATTCGCAGCCCATCAAACTCCTCAAGTAAGATTTACAAAATATTAGGTATTAGAATCACGATCACGCTCTGCAGTGGCATTTTAGGTAGATTCGTACTAGAATGAAAACCACCCCTCCTTCAATATAGTGCTTTGGATGAAGCATACATAGATAAAACAGTGCTTGGGTGTAATGTGTTTGGTTGTAATGATCTTTAGGTGAAACGTACACTGAACAAATGAACAAACTCAAATTAAAGGACATTGACAGTCTTAGTATGGGCTTTGGTCCAAATACTGCCCAGAGAAAAGGGTATCATTTTTAGACTCCTGACATAAATAAATACTTGTACACAAAATATTTCCAAAATCTGACCATAGAGTAAAAAAAAAATGAGGTTTATACAGGGTTGATTTGAAACGGGCCAGCAAGGGCAGGTACCTTAACCGCTATAGCTACTGGAAAACGCTCGTAGAAGACTAACTATGAAGTTTTGAGATACTCTGAACTGCATTAACTGATTTTGGAAAAAATGTACATTCAGCGAAAAATATGCAAAAATACATAACAATTTTTTTTTTACGCCAATTGATCCTATTTCATGTAGGGATCAAAATATTGTATAGGACCATTTAAGGTATAAATACTAGAAATGACAGAAATCGCGAAAAACTTATCCCATACATTTTTTACGGAAAACGATTAATTCACTCCAAATATGATGATGACATAAATATTTATTATCCCAATACTTAAGTATCGGGTAAGGTCCCATAGTACCAAATTCAATATTAAAAATTAATTAAAAAAAACCCATGGTCAGATTTCGAAAATATTTGACGTGTAGCTATAAATGGATGTAAGGAACGTAATGTAGGCACTCTCATCATCATCATCATCATCATCATTAACAGCCTGAAGACGTCCACTGCTGAACATAGGCCTCCCCCAGAGCACGCCACCTTGAGCGGCTGCTCGCCTCCTGCATCCATCGGCTCCCCGCGGCTTTCACCAGGTCGTCGGTCCACCGAGTGGGGGGCCGGCCCACGCTGCGTCTTCCGGTTCGTGGTCGCCACTCGAGAACCTTTCTTCCCCATCGGTTGTCAGTTCTACGAGCGATGTGGCCTGCCCATTGCCACTTCAACTTACTAACTCTAAGAGCTATATCGGTCACTTTAGTTCTCCTGCGGATCTCCTCGTTCCGGAGCTTATCTCGCAGGGAAACACCGAGCATAGCTCGCTCCATAGCTCGCTGCGCGACTTTGAGCTTACTAATGAGGCCAACAGTAAGAGACCATGTCTCAGTTCCATAAGTCATCACTGGCAACACACACTGATTGAAAACTTTCGTTTTCAGGCTCTGCGGTATTTTGGACGAAAAGATAGGACGAAGCTTCCCGAACGCTGCCCAGCCGAGTTGGATTCTTCGCGCCACCTCTTTGTCGAAGTTGGACCTACCTAATTGGACAATCTGTCCTAGGTAGACATACTTGTCGACAACTTCGAGAGTATCGTTCCCAACAATTACCGGTATAGGTGGAACATGAGCATTAGACATGATCTTTGTCTTGTCCATATTCATCTTAAGACCAACCTGCTGGGAGACTCTACTGAGGTCGTTGAGCATGGTGCTAAGGTCCTCGAGCGATTCCGCCATTATGACTATATCATCGGCAAAACGAAGGTTAGTGATGTACTCGCCATTTATGTTGATGCCAGATCTTTTCCACTCCAAGAGCTTGAAAACATCCTCCAATGCGTTTGTGAACAGTTTCGGAGAAATAACGTCTCCCTGTCTCACGCCTCTTTGCAATGGAATTTGTTCCGTACTCTGGTCCTGTAGTCGGACTGACATAGTGGCCTTACTGTACAAACACTTCAAAACTTCGATATACCTATAGTCAATTTGGCATCGCTGCAAGGACTGCAGCACCGCCCAAGTCTCGATTGAATCGAAGGCTTTCTCATAGTCCACAAACGCTAGGCATAACGGCCGATTATACTCTTCGGTCTTCTGTATAATCTGGCGCAGCGTATGGATGTGGTCTATGGTGCTAAAGCCTTTTCGGAAACCGGCTTGTTCGGGAGGCTGGAATTCATCAAACCTGCGTGCGAGACGATTCGTAATGACTCTCGAAAACAGCTTATACACATGACTCAAGAGCGAGATGGGCCTATAGTTCTTCAATAAGGTGTTATCGCCTTTTTTGAAGAAGAGCACCACCACGCTCTTGTGCCATGCCTCTGGCGTTGTACCTTCAAGGATGACAGAATTAAATAACTTCTGGAGGACTAAAAGTACCGGTCTACCACCCGCTCTCAGAAGTTCAGTCGTAATTCCATCTTCACCTGGTGCCTTGTTGTTTTTAAGCTGTTTGAGGGCCATTCTAATCTCGTACAGGCTGACGTCCGGGATATCTTCGGTATAGTGTCGGACTAACTTGGCTCTGATGTCCTGAGCTGTGTTAGTAGCGGGCTTACGTGTCGAGGTGTATAACTGTCCATAGAAGTTCTCGATCTCTCTCAGAATCTCAGGCTTGGATGAAATGATGCTACCATTTTCGGTCTTCAGTTTTGTCATTTGGTGTTGCCCAATAGACGAATCCTTTGCGAACACTTTAGAGCCTTGGTTCCGCTCAATTGCGGCCTCAATACGTGAAGTACTAAGAGCACGCAAGTCGTGTCGCAAGGAACTCCAGATTCGTCTATTGAGTTCACCGTAGGCTGACATATCAACTGAAGACTGCAGCTTCATTTCGCTCCGGTCGGCCATTAGCTCAAGAGTTTTTTCTGAGAGCTTTTGAGTCTTCTTTCGGCGTTGGGTCTTAAAGAATTTCGATCCAACAGCTTGGACAGTTTCCACCAACCCGTCGTTTAGCTCGTCCACTGTGTTACAGTCGGCTAGGCACTGGAAGCGATTTTGGAGTTCCAGCTGAAAGCCTTCGGGGTTTTGGATTTGGACAGGATTTGGACGGAGCGTAGACTTCACCAGACGTGACCTTTCGAGCTTAACATTGATATTCAATGTGCCTCTAACAATACGGTGATCGCTACCGGTTTTCACCTTGCTGATCACAGAGACATCATCGAATATGTGCTTCTTGGTCGTCATGATGAAGTCTATCTCATTTTTAGTGGAACCGTCGGGACTTATCCACGTCCACTTCCTGGATGGCCGCTTCTCGTAGAAGGAGTTCATCATAAAGAGTTCCTCCTTCTCCATGAAGTCAGCCAGCCTCTGTCCTCGAGGGTTCCGCTGCCCGTATCCAAATGGCCCCACTCTCAGCTCATCGCTATTCCTTGTGCCCAACTTCGCATTGAAGTCTCCCATCACAACGGTGAAGTATGTTTCGGAAGTATGCATGGCTTCGGATATGTCCTCATACATAGCTTCTACTTCATCGTCTGAGTGTGCCGACGTCGGCGCGTATACCTGTATAACCTTCAACGAATACCGTTTGGTTATTCGGAGTACCAGGTACGCTACCCTGGCCGACACACTGTCGACTTTGACCACGTTGTTGACGAGAGACTTGCGGACGAGAAACCCGACACCTCCTTGGGAGAGTTGGTCTCCCTCCCGGTAGAAGAATAAGTTACCGGAATTTAGGATTATCGTGTCCTGTCCCTGTCTTCGGACTTCAGACAATCCCATTACATCCCAGCGTAACTTACCCATCTCCGCCTCTAGCTCGACCATCCTTTCGTCAGCCTTCAGTGTGCGCACGTTATGTGTTGCCAGGGCCAGGGGTCGTCGTTGGGGTTGGTAGCCGGGCGTCTGCCGGGGATTCTTCGCACCCCTTGCCCTGCCGTTACCGTGGCCGCTACCGTAGCCACGGGATAGCAGAGCTGCCGGGGACTGGGGGCCGTTTTTATTTGTGCTTGTCATTAGGGGGGGGGGGGGGGGGTTTGCCATAATCACCACGCTTGGCAGGCGGCTTGGTGATCGCAGTAGGTGAAGATTGATTGCCACCAAGACCGAGGGGAACGCTGCGACATATTCCCTTAGCCGCCTTCTACGGCACCCACGGGAAGAGATGGGGTGGTCCTATTCGTAACCGGGACCACACGGCACTCTCATCACTGGGCAGTATTTGGACCGGATCCTGTCAATGTCCTTTGTATGAAATTAATCTTATGTCTACTGAATGTTAGATGAGTCGACATAGGTGAAATGTAACAAGTTGAAACGTGTTTTGGTCTGACGTAATGAACCCGGCTTAATGCACCTATTCATACTGTTGTTTTTCCCTTACCCAGGCTGCTAGTCCAAATCGAAAGCGGTGAACGTAGACTAGAAGCGGACTTCTCAATAGACCCCTCGTTTGAGCTGGCCCAACTAGTATACGGTAACGCGAAAGACCCAGGACCCCTGATCACGGCGGATCTCAGCTTCTGCTTAGTGTCGGGGGAACACTGTGCTACTTACCCCAGGGAGTTTGATACATGTGTGAGTATTACATAGTAGATGTGGGTGAGTACATTAATAGTGAGTAAGTGGGTGAGTAGTTAGTATTAATGGATGAGTAGTTAGTAAGAGCAGGTGAGTTACGACAATGCAAGAGTCTGAGCATAGCTGATCTTGATAGCTTCTGCATAATCATAAGAAGACAATAATGTCGGGAGAACGTTTGTGACTTAAAGTCAATATTTATTTGGCTAGAGAGATTACATGCATTCCTTAATATAACGATAACTGCAAGTATAAAAAAAAAATTATTGTTACTTACTTGTTTTCGAATGAATGTAATTGTGTGACGTGTGAGTATTAGATAGTAGTGGGTGAGTAGTTAGTAACAGTAGGTGAGTAGGTTAGTAACAATAGATGGGTAGGTTGGCCAGTATGTAAGTAGTTTGTTAAGATTGGGTGAGCAGTAAGTACCATAAGGTGAGTTGTTAATAACAGTGGGTATGTTATAGACGTAGGTGAGTTTATTTATAGCAAAGTAAGAGTCTTTAGGCTCTGAGCAACAGCGGTTCACAATAGCTTCTGCTTAGCATCGGAGTGAGTATTTCAATATTACCAGTGGGTACTCACCCACTGTTACTATATTGAAACTCACTCAGTTAACGTGGGTGAGATAAAAACGTAGGTGGATGAGTTTATGAGTAACGCAAGAAACCTGGGACCCTGATCAAAATGAATCTTAACTTCTTAGGCGTATTTTCTGATGTGCAGCAGTATCTATCAGGTATCCTCAAAGTCCCGTTCTCGGCAGGGCAGTGCAATACCTGAAGAGACGATATTCTTCGCCGTGAAGACCTGGAGTGGGTTCCACTCCACCAGAGCCAAGGTCGTGAAGAAGACCTGGGGGCGGCATGTCAGCAATCTGCTGTTCTACAGCGATAAAAATGGTGAGAAACTGGAATCCTTACAGCTTGAATTTTCAAACAAATTCTTGTATTGTAATAATGTAATAGACTTGACTTGTTGAGCGTTCTCTTGGACTAATTAATACATGCTAATTGCCAAGTGACACCCAAACGATAGGAAATCCTCTGTGGTCATGTAAGAAAACTTACAGTCATATTTAACAGCGTTGTATAGACGAGCTATGGAGAGAGCTATTATCGGTATTTCTCTGAATTCTAATGAAATCATCGTCTCCCTAGATCCGTCTCTCCCAGCGGTAGACACAGGCGTCCCCAACACCAAGACCGGGCACTGCACCAAGACTGTGTCGATACTGAAGGACGCTGTCAGGAGAGTGAAGACCATGCCTCGAGTCCAGTGGATATTCTTGGCGGATGACGACACTATACTTGGGTAAGTTAACTGATCCAAAATACACTCAAACGGCAGAACCAGAAAAAGACGTCAAAAAATGCTACGTAAGGGAAAGAAAGGTTCTCGAGTGGCGACCACGAACCGGAAGACGCAGCGTAGGCCCTTCACTAGGTGGACCGATGATCTGGTGAAAACCGCAAGGAGCCGATGGATGCAGGAGGCGAGCAGCCGCTCAAAGTGGCGCTCGCGGAGGGAAGCCTATGTTCAGCAGTGGACGATTTCAGGCTATTGATGATGATGATTACCATTCAAGTGGCGACCGCCGCAGTCTTCGTTGTCGTTCAGCAGTGCTTTGGTAAATAACAAACAATTTGTTGTCATCAGAGTCCAGAGACTTTGCGAGGTGCTGAGCTGTTACCGGGGTGGCGATGACGTCACCATCTTGGGCGAGAGATATGGATACGGATATGGGAAGAAGGAGACTGCGGCTAAAGGTTAGTGTACGAACCAGTACAGCATGTACAACGTATTTAGGGTCATTTTAAATTCACATAAAACCTTCTAGATCATAACATAACTCATAACATTAAAGCAAACAACTTTTGTTGTGAGCTTTTTTCTGATCTATTTTAAGGTTAAAATTTTGAATAAAAACAGTAATTTTGTCTTTTTGCGCCGTAGTTAATAATACAGGGTACAGGGGGTCTAGCAAAGATACTTTTCCATTGGCGTTAACTCCAAACGATAACTCAAAATGTATGGGAATGACCATTAGCTATGACATTATCCGCGGTAGAATGTTTGAATCATTCATATGAGTTACCTATGGCCTAAAAGACCAAATAATTAGCGGCACCCATACAACTACTTAGATTTTCAATTGAAAAATATAAATTCGCCTATAGGCTACGACTACATCACTGGTGGCGGTGGCACGGCACTAAGCGTAGCGGCGGCCGCGCTGTTGTCTCGGTGCGCGTGCGCAGATATCTCGGCTCCGGACGATATGACGCTCGGCGCGTGCGCTTGGCACAGGCTTAACGCTAGTGTCACTCATCTGCCGCTGTTCCATCAGGTAATGTGTTTAGTATCATTATTTCATTGAGTTTAAGAACTCTTTCACTTCTTCTTTTTCTTCTTTTGTGTATTTTGTCGGGGAAATTATCTTTTCGTATTTTGTACGTATTTAAATATATGAAATGAAATCTAACTTCTTTGGTTGTACTGTTGACTGGTTTGGATATCAATAGAAGAAAATTGAAAGCAACACAACCTGTTATAAAGTATAAAAATATTTTCCGCCTTATTTCCATTTATCCATGAATGTAATTAATTAAAAATCGGTATTATTGTTTATTTTTCAAATAATAAAAGATTATTGTAAAAATATGTGTTAAAGCCGCGTTGGCACAGTCCGAGTGCGCTCGGATGTATCGTAGGACTACCTATCGCACTCTGATACCTACTCGGACGCAACTCGTATTGTAGCAACCTTATTAGTTATTCCAAGCGCACTTGGACGACTGTGTCCGATCTGAGTAGACTTGGACCGCGTTCTACTTATCCGAGCTAGCTCGTAACTGAAACAAAATGTCGGATAATACAATTCCGATACTGCTTAGTACAAAATCCAACATTTTTCGATGTTGACTGTAAGCAACAATGAAAAGTATGAAAAAAATCAGAGTGAACTTCATAAGAGTGTACTAGGAAAGTGGTTGGCATTAACGAGCGGACTCGGCATGTGCTAACGCGGCTTTTAGGTACGAACCATCCGTAGTGTAAATGAGTACAGCATAACGTTGGTTCAAGCGTTTCCAGTCCGGAAACTTAACGCCGAAAAATATTGTATTGAGCTCTCGACCGAAATACGAAGAACCTTTTTCCCCGAACTAATATTTTTCAGCAAAACATGATGTATATTCTATGTTTATCATCCACCCAGGCCCGTCCACAAGACTACCCCCGGGGGTTACTGTCCGTCTCTCGCCCGGTATCGTTCCACCGGCACTCCGCGCGCGACCCTGCCCGCGTCTACTCCACCTGGTTCCAGCACCAGGACCGAGCGGCTCACAGGGAGAGGGACGAGCTGTAGGGAGCGTACCACCGGATCGACGGTGCTATTGTCGACCTGTTGACGCTGTGGACTAGCTGGACGTAGGTCGAGCTGTTGACGTTGTGGACTAGCTGGACGTAGGTTGAGCTGTTGACGTTGTGGACTAGCTGGACGTAGGTTGAGTTGTTGACACTGTGGACTAGCTGGACGTAGGTTGAGCTGTTGACACTGTGGACTAGCTGGACGTAGGTTGAGCTGTTGACACTGTGGACTAGCTGGACGTAGGTTGAGCTGTTGACACTGTGGACCAGCTAGACGTAGCTATTGTCGAGCTATTGACACTGTGGACTAGATGGACGTGGCTATTATTGAACTGTTGACACTGTAGACTACCTGGACGTAGCTATTGTCGAGCTATTGACACTGTGGACTAGATGGACGTAGCTATTATTGAACTGTTGACACTGTGGACTAGCTGGACGTAGCTATTGTCGAGCTGTATACGCTGTTAACTAGCTGGACGTAGCTATTTTTATTGTAAAATCGCTCTTCATTTTGAATGAAAATTGTATGACGATAGTAAAATTTAGTGTTTTGGTTCCACTCCAAATTAAAATTTTGTTTCAAACTTACTTATTAAACTTAACTTAATTATTACACTACACTGCTCTTAACACCATATTTGTACTAACAACAATAACGATTAATTATTGCTCTCTATAAAATATAGCTCTGTTTGTCTTCTTTCTTTATATTTTGAAGACATGTTTGTAATGCTTATGTTATATTTTCACGTGAAATATCCAAGTGGCATTTGTGGTCTATATACTGTGCATTAGTATCCATGGAATTATATGTACATAATATTGTTAGGTAATTTTTTATGCTTTTTTATAGATATTAAAGTATCTGTTGTATTCCAATGTTACCATAATAATAAGGAAAGCTTGTTGTGATTGTTTTAAACAACGTTAATTTTATCTCAGCTATAAAACATTTGTGATTATGTTAATTAATTATGTGTTAATTAGATCTTTAAATTATACATACATTATGAATGTTTGCATTTTAGTAATTGCATTTATAGAATAACACGGTTTATTTATAATCTGTACTAATTGTAAAGAATATTTGGATAGATATTTATAAATAGTAACGATAACGATTATTGCCGAAACTACCAAAGAGACAGGGGTTGATTTTTCGCTGCAATATCGGGTGCGAAATGACGTCACTAAAGTCAAGTTCGACGTAATGGTGAGAACACACATTAATCTGTTTTCATTACATTTCATCTGAATCTCTTTACCAATGCGCGCGTTATACAAAACCATAGTTACTGTTAATTCGAATGTTTGTCAGGATTTCCATCAAAAATGTCATGTCACGTTATGTGGTGTGTTATGTCACGTTGAATATAAAATTTGTGCATATATTTGTAGAAAACATGATAGAAGTAAGTGGATATAGTTCAAGGCAGGCGCCGCCGTCGCGTACCGTGTCGACTCAACACCGAGTCATTGATAACATAATTATATATAGGTATATACAGGATGTCCATGTATTGAAGCATAGATAGATAGAAGTCATTGATTGTATTTTATTTTGTGTACCTATAAAAATAAATAAATAAAACGACGTCTTTTTTATCTGGTCCATGGATCTACTGAGATTGAACCCTTTTTTTCTTTCTTTCTGCCTGGTTTTTGTTTTTCCTTGTTCTGGTAGGTGTCAGCGCTAATATGTTCTGTGCTGGGTCATAAATAGTTACCTACCTACAATAATATGAGCCAGTAATGTATTTCACTTTGATGACTCATTTTAAGTCGAGTCGGAGTTGAGTCGATATGGTGTGTGACGACCCTAAAGCTGCTATTACGTGACAAGCCACGCTTATGTAGTCGTAAACTAACATATCAATTAAAATGTATTAACTGAATAAAGTTTATTATTTTTATATTTCCATCGTTTAATTTACAACCACCCTTAAGTAATGCCAGTATTATATCTATTCTATGGTAATGCAATTATTTGACGCGTTTATGCTGCCCCTTCCCTGGATATTCCTTTAGCCGGCTCTTACGGCATCCGCGGGAAGAGATCATGAGGTCCATTAAAATCTAAATCCGCTTTGTAAAAGAGCAAAACGATCCATGAGGATTTTTTTGCTTTTTTACAAAGTGGATTGTTTAGAACCGGGCACCAGGTTCTTGCACCGGGAACACACTAATTAATTATTCTGCGGCATTATTATTAAGTAATCCTATGCATATAGTAAGTCTACTATATGCACAGGATTAATAATTGTACTGAGACATGGTCTCTTACTATTGGCCTCATTAGTAAGCTCAAAGTCGCGCAGCGAGCTATGGAGAGAGCTATGCTCGGTGTTTCCCTGCGAGATAAGCTCCGGAACGAGGAGATCCGCAGGAGAACTAAAGTGACCGCTATAGCTCTTAGATTTAGCAAGTTGAAATGGAAATTGGCAGGCCACATCGCTCGTAGAACTGACAACCCATGGGGAAGAAAGGTTCTCGAGTGGCGACCACGAACCGGAAGACGCAGCGTAGGCCAGCCCCCACTCGGTGGACTGACGATCTGGTGAAAGAGCCGATGGATGCAGCAGGCGAGCAGCCGCTCAAGGTGGCGCGCTCTGGGGGAGGCCTACGTTCAGCAGTGGATGTCTTCAGGCTGTTGATAATGATGATGATATAGTAAGTCCATTAAGCTAACGGGGATAGTTAAAATACTTATATTAGGTTAACAACTTCACAAGATACCGTGGTTATTGCATAACCATCGATCTAAATTCGTACCTATTTATCATCGATGTGAGTCGGCAAAGGCGAGTCATTAATTAGGGGTCCGTTGTCTTGGCTAATGGAACTATTGAGTAAGGAACCCTGAGTCACGAGTATAATAATAGGCAATTGATCCGAAGCTTTACAAAGCTACATAGCGCACACAACAACCTGGAGACGTCCACTGGTGAACATAGACCTCCCCCATAAAACACGATTTTGGACGCTTATCATAATTATAGGGGGTTGCCATAATCCAGCTAGCTGACACCGCGGTCCCAGCTTTAGACGGGTTCACTACGCTATACCAAGATACGATCAACTCATATAACGTATCTACAAACTTGAAAAAGAAAACAAGAGAAGATACCTACTGACTGCATGGTGATCGAAACGAGGCGGGGTTAGAACGTTATCCAATTGGAACCATATTATACTCAGTTAAAATTAAACTGACTAAGGGTGGATTTGACCAAACTTAGAGTTATGCGCGAGTAACTATTCCAGAATAAATCTATTCCACGATCTTAAACTAGAATAACTCATTAGTCGTTTTACCATGCAATACAAAGTATAGAATACTTTTACGCGAATAGCGGAGTGAACGATGAACGAAACTATTACCCAGGTAACAATTATTGTTCTACAACGCCAAGGTATTCAAGTTTATGTCATAGCAACTCAATTTTGTCGTATTATAGTGCAGGAAAGTAAATGTTGGAATTATATGGCGCGCTGCCGCCATTAAAATATTCTCGGAATAGTTTATTATTCCACCAAAAACGGTAGTATAAATTGTTATTCTCGAATAGGCTTGAGTGTAGATGGTAAAATGTGAAATTGGTTTACTCTCAGATAACTGGCGATTTATTCTAAGTATAACCCTTACTCTCGTTTGGTCGAATCCACCCTAAGGCCCGATTTCACCAAACAAGAATAAATTTTATACCAGGTATAACTTTCCGAGAACAACCGAGTTACGCGAATATAGCCCTTATACCACCAATTTTGTGAAGGAGTAAGACTTATTCGTTGGATACAATCAAAATGGTGTCTTTTTTGTGTAATTTCATTTGTCAATTAGCTGTATCCAAGAGTAACGAATAGCCGTATACTTGGAATAAACGTTGGTGAAATCGGGTCTCAGTATAGTACTTTTTTCATTCTAATAAGTACTTACCTTTTTCATTTTTTTTTGCAATAGTATAAACATTCTGTGGTTTTTTATTCATTGATAGGCTTGCGTTGCTTTTGACCACTATCTCATTTGATGGTAAGTGACGATGCGGTCTAGGATGTAATGTTACACGCTTGCCTAGAAGATACCTGGGGGTCTAGCAAAGATGCCAGTCTTTACTAGAATCCCTGTTCACTCTCGATTTACTTACGTGCTTTGCTCGTAGTTCGGTTTCTATAGCAAAAAATACCTAGGTATCTACTACTTATTTTTATTCTGCATGTGGAGCGTACATTATATTATTAGGTACTTGTATACTTACGTAACTGAGGCGGGGGAAAAATCCTAAACCAAATGCTAAAGGAAATGAAGCTCTCTCTCTCTCTCTCTCTCTTATATGAAGTAATACCTTTTTCATAAATAGCACACAATACATCAATTTCTTATGAAGTCCTCGCCGATCATAATCAGATTTTCTCACAAAAGTTTTCCATCAAACAGTGTTCCTCTAGAAAGTTTCCGCAAGTGCTCTGAAGGATCAAAGGAAGTCAGAGGCTGGTCATTTGTCATTCAACATGCGATACTTCGCTAAGTACCCCCTCGACTCGAACTCGAAACTTACATTTTTCATTACGAAAACTTTGGGGTGTCAGCCCTAAACCTTACTTTTTTGACATCGCAAATTGTACTTTAAATCTAGCGATATAACGTTGAAGTTTCCGTAACGCGTGTTAGGTGTGAAGCATTTTTCTTAGACCAATATGCATTAATCAGAAATATTGGTTTCGCGAAAGCTTTTAGCAGTTCTAAGCCTCTTTACTCTTTCTTTTATTGAAAAGGGAATTAATTTCTTTTTTAGTTATAAATTGTATAAGGATTCTATACTGGATACCTAGTAGGTACTTATAGGTAGTTTCATAGTAACAATGGTACATATTAGGTACCTACTCCTGATCAAATTCATTCATCTTACACTCTTACAGGTAGGGATTGCAATCCGGAAAACCGGATCCGGTAATCCGGCGGATCCGGCATCATTGTACGTCTACCGGATCCGGTACCAATGCACCGGATCCGGTCACTGGATCCGGAATACCAATTTTTGGTAAAATAATCGCACTGCTGCATGAGTATAGGTTACATTAAATGCATACCGGTGCGTAATATGATTAAATTTGATCATAGCTTGGGTTGACGAAGTTATAAAAGCATTTTTGTGATGATTGTGCCATTCATTAGACAGATTCATCATGATGTCTGTCATAAGAATGACACTTGTTAACATGCTCAGTCGCATACTCAAATGCCTAATTATTGTGAATTTCAGTAGATTAAGTAAAGTTGATTATTTTCAGAAGAAAGAAAGAAAATACATTTACTCAAGACATCACACATTACATTTTTTCAAACATGAAAGTTTGATACTTATTTAAAAAAAAAAAGACAAATAGATGGCGTTGCGTGGCGCTATGATATAGGTCCTAACTCAGCATAAAATTAAAAACGTAATCATGACCGTTAAACTAATTGAAAACTGCTAGATTTAATAATGTGTACTAAAATTGATCTAACTGTGAAAACTGGAAGCCTGAACCACCCATTACGTGATAATTTGACTATTGTTATACTGTGGTAGATTTTTAATGGTTTGTATAATTATAACATCGGAAATAAAGTTGATACATATAGTAGTTGCACATATATACATTTGTTTGCTATGTATATCTCGCATATTATGTACACTCACTTGATTATCTCATAAACTGTCCTTTTTGGAACAAAAAGGGAAAATTAACCTGATTTCATCAATCCGGCCGGACCCGGCCGGATCCGGCCGGATCACCAAAATTACGACCGGATCCGGCTGGATTGAAAATGACACCGTATTGCAATCCCTACTTACAGGTACACCAATAATACGCAACAATCTATTTGATCACCTCTATTAGGTAGGTACGTACATCCTAGGTGGCTAGGTAATCTATTCTATTCCGTAATTCCCTACTTTTACATTCAAAAGTGCAAGTAAAAGGGCCCAATATTGTCTATTTGACCGAGTGACGCGAAGGGTAGGGGGAGTCCGGGAGAGTATGCCCGCCCCCCACTAAAATGCTCATAAAATGTTCTCTAACTACATCTTGCGCTTTTCTACGAATTGTATCATAAACTGCATCATTTACTTTCTCTTAAGAATGTTTGTTATAACTTTTATGATTTCTCAGTTATTAACGAATTCTCCCATAATGAGATTTGGCTAATTTCTCCCGCCTGGGTAGACTTGACCCCCCAAGTGATCCATTACCCGGATTTAAAGATAGGTGAAATAATCATTAAAAATATGTATTTTTATAAAACTGTTACATTAAAGACAAGACCCTTATTACATAATAAATTGGGAATATGATGTAATTTGAGTATATCTGATGTACATAAGAAATCAACTATTCACACACATTTTGCGACAATAATAAAAAACGATCTTTATCGGCGATATAAATCTAAATTACTTCTCGTTTCTTGTTGTATCTTTTTTATAATGGAAGGGCATTTTAGGTGTTAATTAGAAATAAATAAAAAAACATTACACATAAAAGGAAATTGCGGTGTAGAATACCCAGGGTAAAATCTCCCCCCGAGGAGTGACTAATGTCTCCCCACACCTCTATGGTTGTAAAACAATTCATATAAATAACTATGACACATAGGTATCTATCTGCCGTGGGTGTTACTAGGATAAACATACTTCTGATTTACATAGGTGACTTGTTTGAATCTATAAAAACAACTCTCACCAAATATCTAAAATCGATAAAAAAAACTCTTGTAGGACGTGAAAATAAGTTATCACTTCTCTCTTTTAAACCAAACTGCCGAACCCAATAGCGTCTTGTGAGCCAGACGGGAGAGGTGTGTGGTATCTAAAAGTATGGCGACGTTGTAATACCAAGTTCCAAAAAGATTTTATGAGCAGAGGCTATCGTCTCCCCTTGGTAAAGTCTCCCGGACTCCCCCTACTTTGTTTCAGCTGGGATACCTAATAATGAGGTCCGGCTGGTTCTGGTCGCATGTTTCAACTGATTCTCGTGAAGTTTTGTGAGCAGGTTTGATTAGTTATAGCACGAAATTTTGATGTCGATTCAGTTTCTAGAAACTTTTTGAAATGAGTGGGTGAAAACGTAAAAAATAGTTTTTCAGTTGTAAGCTATGCATTGGCAGACTCGCGAGGTCTACAGCTCACAGAGTCACTACATATACTTGTTTTAGTGGCTTTCATCACCTTTCATGTCAGACTTAACTTTCTTAAATTTATGGAAACCATACCCAGCATTGGCCGTGTGGTGCCGGTGCGACGTGAGAATAGGTCCACCCCATCTCTTCCCGTGGGTGCCGTAAGAGCCGGCTAAGGGAATAAGGGAATATCCAGGATTCCCTGGATATTCCGAGGAGAATGCTGCTACCCATTCGGGTAGCAGCATTCTCCATCACAACAGTACATCAAAATCTGCGATCAAACCCCCCCCCCCCCCCCCTATAATAAGTGTCTATACGTTTTTTGGGGAGGCCTATGTTCAGCAGTGGACGTCTTCAGGCTGTTGGTGATGATACTCAGCATAGACTAAATACCTAGTAAGTAGGTACCTACCTACCTAAAGGTAAATGAATCAGCCAATCTACCTATACCTATCTGCATATTCTTCAAGAGAAGAGCCATGTGCATGTGGGTTTAACATAAAATATCAAAATCACATTATATTTTCGATTCAAATCAGACATCGTCCCGCAAGAGCACGTATTCGAACTTGAATCGCATTCGTACGAAATGAGAGCGATTTCATACGTTCCATATCGGTTTTGTAGACTCTTCGTTTGAGGACTCTGCAACAGGGATGTAGTAAGGGCTTGACATTACAGGGCAAAGAATACCGGAAATGCGGTAGTGGTTTAAAATCTACTACAAGTAATTAGGTAGGTACATAACCGAACCAGGGTGTGTCGTGGGTTTGAGAGTCACATGGGCTCCCGCAGAGACATAATTTGCTCTCGTGTGTTATGATGTTGGTACCTACTTAATACTAAGTATTCAGAAAAATTGTAACTGAAGGAAAAGAAAATTATTGGTAGTATTAAGGCAAGCACATCTTTTAATACTTAAATTAAATTAAATAAAAAATTATCTCACGAGATTTCACGTAAGCTTTCCATCAAAACTTTATAAGAAGTGTAATTTTTCCATGAGAGAACACTTTCAACATTTTTTACTTATCATTCCATCACTTGAGTCACGAGCAGATGCTGTGGTTTCCATTAGCTCCTAGTAATTTCACTCTTATAATCCTAGACTAGAAAATTATACACCAGTTTATTGATTAAACGGTTTTTATACATACTTAGAATACTAATATTTAATCAGAAATTATAACGTAAATAATATTGGCTTTATAATGCATATATAGGTAGGTACTTAAATTATGTATGCATTGGTAATCAAAGAGTTGTTCTTTTGTTCTGGGAAACCATAGCCATATCTTGAAGTACATATAGGTACCTATAGTAAATTGTAATAAATATATTAGTAAATTATTCACGCCCAAATTCAACTGCTTTTAAAATACAGCATTTTAATTCTAACTATGAAGCTATCGTCACAGATTAGGTAATGTATACCTATAGGTAATTGGTACAGTAACTATACTAGTACTGTCGTAATTAGATAACAATTTTGAATAAACCAACCACCACAGTGCCGATTCGTGTTAGACTTTGTTTAGTGGCAAAAAACTTAGTAATAATTTAAACAAGGAACCTACCGACGTAGTTTTATCTTTCGGCCTAACTACGTCCCTGCTTTTGACTAAAACGGGCGCGTCTTGAGCGAAATGCAAATAAGCGGAGGCGAGCAAATCGTAAATCAAGCCACTCGGGCTGCTCAGCTTGGGTGCGCGGTTGCATTGTGACAGAGGGGAGAAATAGTAGCTTACCTACTTCTGGATGATCACGAGGATCACCTCATGAACTTTTTGTTGCGTTTTCATTGATAAGAAATATGTCACAGAAATCTTATATATTTATACTCTTTGGTGCTATTGAGCATCCGTACTTATATTTAGGAATCTGTGGATTTGGGAACCCGTTCACTTAAGGATCTGTAAAATTAAGAATACCTACGTAGAAAGAATAATCTGTAAAACTGGCAAACTGTAGAATTGGGATCTGTTGAAATGGGAATCTGTAATGGAAATCTGTAGAATTGGGAACAATTCGTGCTCGCCATACATGCACAACATGGCGGTTGTCCCGCAAGGCGGTCTTTGTATTAGATACCTACCTTTGTGATGCATCCTTACTATTCCCATAACTAAGGGTCAGACGCTTTCTCGTGACAAGCTAGATGATGTCGATTTCTACAGCCCACGCTACCTGTTCTGGGGACGATCGCATTATATCTCTAATATTTACAAACAAATCACGAGTTAGTCTACGGAGGAACAGTAAATTTTTGAATAAAACGTTTTTTTAGTGTTTTGCCGTGTCGTATTACGTCAAACAACGGAAACCAGTTCCTCAGGTGATGATGGAAGTACGAAATACTTATCTAAAACAAATTCCCTTTGCGAACCACACATTCGATTTCATCCTTAGATGTCTCAGCCTCACGCTTTGAGCGACGATTACGCGGGGAATAAAAAAATAAACCCTCCTCCCCTTTGAGGGTTAACTAGCCCTTTTGCGACACGGACGTGTAGAGTAGGTAAATTATGTTTTCATTTTCATGCTTTTGTCGAGGTTTTTCTAACTGAAACTCTGTAAAAAGCTGTGTGTCTTAAAACCGTTAGCAATATAATTAGATGGTAGTAGGTACCTACTTATAACATGTAGGTACCTTGAAGTATTTTGTGGTAGGTAGTATAGATGTACTAAATAATAACTAACATTAAACATCCTTTAAGTCATGCATGTCAAACTGAAAGTCAATGATGGACCGCATATGGATAATGGACCGTAGAAACAGTGGGCCGCAAAACAAAAAAAAAAGTATTTACATTTCTTTTTCAATTTCTATGACATCTGCTGAGTGGGAACTTCATCGATGTCGATATATAAAAGACTCGAAAACAACAAGAAATTATCCTCTCATTCAACAGAATTTAAATCTCCTTGGAGCTTAAAATGTTGAAAACAGATTTCAAATTCGGCTTGAAGTCTTCTCATTTTGTCGGTATATAATATGTATACTTATTATTTGACATTCGGACACTTGGTTTTTCTGAAAGGAGGCTGTTCTTATCATTGGATCGGGCCGCAAGTTTGACATGCCTGCTTTGATATTAAACTCAAGACGTAAGATTTTGATTGGCCTCAAAATGTAGGATATAGTCCACATTCTCCAAAGGTATAGTTATGGTATAAGTAGGTACTTACCTAGGTTTATACTAACTACAAAAACAGATTAATTTGTAAAGGAAAAATTTGAATCACGAAGGGGATTTAAACCCGTTTCCACTCGTCCTTAAATAATTTTAAATTCTATTACAAATTAATCTGTAGATTACTTACTGCATAAAAAACATAAATACTAAAAATAAAAAAAAAAATAAAACACAATACTATATAACTTTGTATAAAAATTTAGCTTTAATTGTAACTTACTGGCTTATAATATTACTTTTGTGTATGTATAGCTCCTATACCTACTCTGTGACCACGATTCGATTAAAAGAAGTGAAAAATAAGAGAGAAAATGATATACTGAACAACCAACATGCTAAACAAAGCTACATTTTCAGATAGCAAGGCTAAACGGGATCAAATATAGCGTCCTAGCTAAATAGCCCAACCATAGCGCGCCATATAAAAGGCGGCCGGCGCTGTCCAATTTATTTTATTGCAGCTTATATCGCGTCCATCGTAAAGATGGCATCTTATTCGTGGTGCTTATGAACAGCGTTATCTTCTACGCTGTATCGTAAAAGGAATTGGAGTTAAAAGCTGGATTATTTGAGGGGGGACTTGCTTCCGGTTTCTTGCGGACGATGGCCGCTAGTAAGTAGGTAGCTAGGCTATCTGTAGCTTGACTTCATCATAACAAAGTGTACATATAATTAAAACCCTATATATGTAATGATGATGATGATGCTCTTAGAGTTAGTAGGTTGAAGTGGCAATGGGCAGGCCACATCGCTCGTAGAACTGACAACCGATGGGGAAGAAAGGTTCTCGAGTGGCGACCACGAACCGGAAGACGCAGCGTAGGCCGGCCCCCCACTCGGTGGACCGACGACCTGGTGAAAGCCGCGGGGAGCCGATGGATGCAGGAGGCGAGCAGCCGCTCAAGGTGGCGTGCTCTGGGGGAGGCCTATGTTCAGCAGTGGACGTCTTCAGGCTGTTGATGATGATGATGATGATATGTAATGATTTATGTAGAAGGTAGATATGAACGATGACGTTTGACAGAGGAGAGTGAAAGGAAAAGACATAGGTACCTACCCTTAGAGTATAGACTAAAGCTATACTCTAAGGTACCCACCTACTGTGCCGATATCACCTTGACTTGTAAAAGTGCTAAAAATAGCTTATTTGCAATAATTTTTTTGACTTTGACTTTGATTTCTAGCTAAACCCATAAGAGTGTTTATGAAAGTTTCTATTGTTCTTGTATTAATGTTACTAATGCGATATTGTGTGTTCAGGATTCAGGAATAAAGTACATTTCATTTCGTTGCATTTCGTTTCATTTCGTTTCATTTCATTTAATCTTTATTTATTTAATTTAATACAACAAACAATAATAATGTTATTATTCGGTACATTGTTCGACCCATCTATTTCCACTAAAGCATATTGAAAATACGATATTGTCCCTTCACACCCCCATTGTCAATATTTTGGCTTACGACAAAAATATTCCCACCCGCTCTGAATCCTCTGTAAATATGCCCGGGATAAGGGATAATGCTCTACAATCCACTATTGTACAAATAGAGGTTGTCTGGCTACGAGGAACGATTTAAATATCATATCAAAATAGTTAGGTACCTATCTAATAATATATTTGGCTATAGGTAAGATATCGTGTGAAGTCGTCATCATCATCATCATCATCAACAGCCTGAAGACGTCCACTGCTGAACATACCTAGGCCTCCCCCAGAGAGCGCCATTTTGGGTGGCTGCTCGTCTCCTGCATCCATCGGCTCCCCACGGTTTTCACCAGATCGTCGGTCCACTAAGTGGGGAGTCGGCCTACGCTGCGTCTTCCGGTTCGTGGTCGCCACTCGAGATCCAGAAGTAAGACGTACTGTAAGTACAATATGATGCGGTAGGACTGAGCCACAGATAATGAGCAAACGATAGGTTGTTAGATATCGTAAAGTTTAATTAATCTCTACCACAGACTACTTTTTAATCCCTTCTCTACTTCTACAAATGTTGTCTGTTTCTTTGTTTGTTTGTGGGCCTACAGATGGACCGATTTGCATGAAACGTTATACATTCCTACTACAGGTTGATACCTATAGGTACTATCGAAATCAAAAAATCAATTTAGAGTACTCTAAATTGATCTTGATATTGATTTTTGACTCTTTGTTTACTGTAATGAAAAGTACCTACTTTTCATTACAGTAAACAAAGAGTTCTCCCGGATAAACGGTTAAAGAACAATGCATGAAGCTGTAGACAATAATGTATGTAAAAATAAATCTGGACTAATTTTTATATCGTATTAGATTTATATCTATAAGGTTTACAGTAAATCTATAAGTTAGTTGTGATTAGGTTCACAATAAATAGACACGTATTTCCGTATTTAATAAGTGTGAAAGTAGGTACATGTTAGGCTTTCTCTATTCTTCTTCATGCATCAAATGGACAAATCCAACCAACGCCATAAGGATAACGTATGTGCATAAATGTATGTAAACTAATCCAACTAAAGCTTTTGCAGGAGCGGCTACAATGCAAAATAAAAAGAGTTGTGGGGTCCTAGTTAAACTAACCATTGCTTAGCACGAAGTGGTAGGTGGTAGCTGGCGGACGACCTGGAAAAAAGGAGCTCGTTTAACATCGGCAAATTGCTTCCGGCCAACGCCCTCCGTTGTTTCATTTCCTATTGGGAATCCTTACAATGTTATTAAAACGCTTTTAAATTATCACACGAATATCTACGTGTCAAACAACCTGAACTGAGTGCCAAAGCAATGTTTTATTATCAACTGAACTGACGTGTGACTTTTTTTTTATGTAAACGAATTTCATTCTTCGTTTGGCAGTTTAACAGAACAGACGTGTGTTTAAAATTACTAGCTTGTGCCAACCAAATTTAAACCTTAAAGTGTGAGTTTAGTGTCTTAAATTGTTTAGTGTGCTTTTGGTAGTCGCGCTCTTCTGATACTGTGTTTTCTGTGAGATTCGCAAGACGTGTTCGGCCCTTCGATTCCTTCACCCCCGTGGAAGCAGGACGCCTGCCATTTTTTAACTCGCTCTCGCGGCGCGTGGTGACTATGAATGCATTACGGTCACCAACTCGTATGCCGGGTGCTGGTGGATCGCAGCCTGATTTATCTAAAATGGCAGTGGACCACCAGATTGCGTTCCGTAAGCGAAAGCAATCTGCGCTTGATCATGAGTGCGAGTGTTCTGGCGATTTAAAGGAGGTGCGAACGGAGCTGTCTCGTATAAGTGCCTTATTGGAAAAGTACGTTGGTACGAATGAACACATCGTTAGTAGTATGCAAGAAAGCATTTCTGAAATTAAGTCGGAAATTTCCGGATTGAAATCGTCCAATGAAGCCACTAAATTACTGATCAGTGAAAACGCTAGTGCGGTAACTGCGCAGATTAATGACATAAAATTATCGACCACTAATACTATCTCACAAATGAAAGAGACTCAAAATGTATTTGTTTGCCGTTTAGAAAAGCTGGAAGATCGAAGCGTTCAAAGTGACAATACCCCCAGCCTAATTTATGCGCTTGAAAATAAGATAGCGGCGATGGAACAACAGGCCAGGGCTTGTAATGTTGAGATAGTCAATTTACCGGATAAACGCGGCGAGAACCTGGTTGCGATCATGATTAAGCTTAGCGCAATTATACAATGCACAATCACAGAACGCGATATCACGTCTATTCATCGCGTCCCACACGGCGATAGTAAGGACGTGCGGCCAAAAAATGTTATTGTTAAGTTTGCAACTAGGTACATGCGCGATAATTTTTTAGCCGCTTTTAGAGCGAGGAAGGATATTAGCTCATCTCTATTGTCGATCTCTGGGCCTCCGTATAGAATCTATGCTAACGAACATCTTACATTGAGCAACAAAAAATTGTTTCGTGAGTGCCGGGATAAAGCAAAAACTAATGGATACAAATATGTCTGGATCAAGCATGGGAATATCCTTCTGCGTAAATCAGACAATACACCCGTAGTGGCTGTGCGTTGCTCTCAGGACCTCTCTAAGATCAAGTGATATATACACATACTTAGATGGATCGTAAACAATAATACAAAAAAAAATCTCATGTCCCACATGCGTACACATAGTAACTATTGTGACGTAGTACTATTTTCTCCGTGCTATGACATAATAATTGTAGTATTCGTAATAATTGTTAAATATCAGTATTTAGGCGTTGTCGTGCTTTTTTTCTTTAAGACTTATTACGAACTAATAACTCATACTTATGAAGGGTTAGTACCTTTGTTTATCTACTACCTACAAAGTTTGTGTGCATCTAATACATTGCTATTTTTAAGTAAGTTCTGCGCCATTGCTACTTTTGTGTGTAACCTATGCACCCTAATATACACTGTATTGTATATTCGTATTGACTTGCTTAATCCACCTCGATACGATTTTCTCGATTATCTATTTATGCCTAGAATGTTGATTGCGTTTTCTTGCTGGATCGGACTGGTGACCATAATAATACTATTATTAAATACTTGTCAGCGTTATTCTCGTACTATAAATAACATATATATAACACACATTGATAGTTATGCAATTTACTGTAGAAAGTTATTTATACTTTTATGTAATGATTGTAATGGTAATGTAGTATTGTTGCATCTATTGCTAATGATATATTGTTATTATTGTTATTGTAAATACATGCGAGTTTATAAAATCACACTAGTATGTGGCGTAATCTTATATGTCGACCGTAATAATGGTAGTGAATGTTTCGTGAAATTGATTTGGACAATGGGTGTCATTTTACATACCGGGCATTTATTGCAACTTTACGTTCCCCCAACATGTAAACTTATCGATTATGTGTGTAAACTTTATTACTGTTTGACTTTTTCAGGTTCTGAGTGTTACTACGACCGCGAGAGTTCTATCTCCTATACATTTTTGCTAATATCATATATTGTGTTCTGTTACAATGGATAAAGACATGCTAACTTTTTATTATCAGAACTGTCGCGGTTTACGTTCGAAGCTACATACTCTTTACATGAATATTTTAGTACACTCTTATGACATTGTTGTGCTGACAGAAACTTGGTTGACGGGTGATATCTTCGATAATGAACTTATGGATGCGCGGTATGTATTATTTCGATGTGATCGCAACCGTGTAGCTACCGATCGCCGAGACGGTGGCGGCGTGGCGCTTGCTATTCTCCGCTCGTTGGCGGTGAGTGCGCGCGTGCGCATTGTCCCCGCCCCGTCTCCGTCGCCGCCGATGGCTCCACCGTGCCTACCTGCTATTATTGATTATTTATCCATTGAGCTTGAGCTTAGTGCCTCAACATTATATACTATTTGCGTAGTTTATATTCCACCAGGGCTTAAGTATGACGTTTATTTCTCCTACATAAATTACTTACAAAGTATCCTTGTAGGTAGTTCTGATGGTTATCATTTTATTGTTGGAGATTTCAATATACCCTCATTAGACTGGTATTCCAAAGGAACTTATATGGAGCCTTTGCAGACAACGTCAACATCTCGTTCAGCTAATTTACTGATTGATTTTCTGGAGACAACGAAAAGCTTTCAATATAATAATATTAGGAATAAATCTTCGAACATACTTGATTTATTTATCTCTAATAATACTCACTGTGAGCTGTATCACGCTGCACCAATGGTCCCAGTAGATGAGTCTCACCCAACTTTTTATGTCTCGGTACCCATTGTATGTACAAGTAAAATGCAACGTAACACTAGTATGCAATACTGTTTTAATAAAGCAGATTATACAATAATAAACGATGAAATTAGCAATATAGACTGGGAATTACAACTTAATAATAAAACAGCCGAGTCTGCCACCAACACTTTTTACGAAATAATTTATGGCATTATATCTAAAAATATCCCTAAAAAAATGGTATGTAATAATAATTTCCCTGTATGGTTCAATTCATCTTTAAGACACATATATAATAATAAAAAAAGGGCCTGGATTAAATGGAAAGTTTACAAAAATAAATCAGACTATGAAATATTTTCATTATATAGAAAAAGACTACGCGATGGAACGAATACATGTTATAATAATTATATTAAGAAGGTAGAAGATAGTATAAAAAGTAATGTAAAATTTTTTTGGACCTACATTTCTAATAAAAAGAAAAGTAGTAATATACCTATCAGTGTTAACTACCAACAAAAGTCTACTAGCGATCCAATAGAAATATGTAACATGTATTCTGATTACTTTCACTCGGTTTTCGAACCTTCGGCTATTCCGAATAATTACGATGTCGGAAACATGCATGACATAGGTGACTTAAACTCTAGTACGATTATGAATGATATTAGTTTTACGTGTGATAATGTTAAACGTGAGCTTCTCAAACTGGACCCAACAAAGGGTGCGGGAACTGATGGTATTCCTCCATCCTTTTTAAAGCGTACGGCGCTCTCCATTTGTTTACCAATACAATACGTTTTTAATTTATGCCTGCGCGAAGGTGTTTGCCCTCAAATATGGAAAAGTGCGAGAATTGTACCAGTACATAAAGGTGGTAAGAAGAGTGACGTAGAGAATTATCGTCCCATTTCCATTTTGCCCGCTCTGTCGAAGCTTCTTGAGAGGCTAATTCATAATGCTGTTTATCCTAGTTTACATCCCAATATTATACCCAACCAACATGGTTTCGTCAGACGGCGTTCAACAGTCACGAATTTAATTATATACACAGCAGATATCTTTGATAATATGGATAATAATAAACAAACTGATGCTGTGTATACTGACTTTCGTAAAGCCTTCGATAGAGTTGACCATAAAATCCTATTAGACAAAATTGCTTTTAATGGTATTCGTGGAAACTTATGGCGCTGGTTTAAATCTTATATCACTAACCGGTGCCAAAAGGTTGTGATTAATGGGTATGAATCGGATACAGTCCCTATTAGTTCCGGGGTCCCACAAGGCTCAATACTGGGACCATTGCTATATGTTTTATATGTTAATGATATAAGTAGATGTTTTAAATTCTGCAAATTTTTATTATACGCTGACGACCTGAAAATATACCATACCATTAATACATACCAGGACCATCTGGACTTTCAGTTGGATTTGGATCGGTTATCAGTATTTTGTAGTGAAAATAAGCTGACGCTTAGTCTCAATAAATGCAGTTCAATTGTTTTTACTCGTAAGAGAAGTGCAAGTAACTTCACATATTCCCTTTGTAATTCGAATCTGGATAAGGTTCAAATAATCAAAGATTTAGGTGTTACTCTGGATAGTAAATTAACCTTAGATATACATATACAGAATATTATATCACGAGGTTTCAAAATGTACAATTTTGTCATAAGATCTGCTAATAATTTCAAAAATGAACATACTTATAGTTTATTGTTTAAGTCACTTGTCCGATCACAGCTTGAGTATGCGTCTCCCGTATGGAACCCTTATTATAAGTGTTATATTAAAGACATTGAGAGAGTTCAAAAGAAGTTCTTACGCTGTATGAACTATAAATGTAATCACAGTTTTATGTCATACGAAGATCTACTTAAAAAATATAAACTTGTGGACTTAAATTCTAGAAGGTTGCAACTTGGCGCAATGTTGCTGTATGACATATGTCACAATCGTTACGACTGCCCCGAGCTGGTAAATAGGCTTGTTTACAAAGTTCCATTTAGAATCCACTCACGAACAGAGCAAAAATCCTTTTTTACCGCAACCCGACGTACCAACTCGGGTCAGCGTTCACCATTGTACCGCATGACTAAATCTTATAACGATCATTTTAATAGTATTGACATATTTCATGTACGCGTTGGCGAGTTTCGGAAGACTGTGTTGGAGGTCTTGAGTGGTGATGGTAGCAAGCAGTCTACCTGATAGTTTGTTTGCCTTATTCCTACCTACCTTACCTACTTCATCATGGCTATGTTTGCTTCATCACTGCTCTTGACCCACCGACTAGGACATCTGTTTTCTATTACTGTGTATGCCTACCTTACCTTGCGATTCTTGAAATAGGGGTAGGTTTTATGCCTGCTGAATGGATTTATATCTCTGTGATTTGGGATGATAGATACGTCAATTTTTATAGTATTTAATTAGATACTCACTTTAAGGCGATAGGCGTTAGGTATCAGTTACTAAATATCTTAAGTAATATCTCTCTGTTCTGTTTTCGTTATATAGCTTATATCAATCTGTGGTCAGCGTTGTTGGTACATTAACTACTTACATTCTAAGTCTATACTATTTTAAGATTATTTTTTGTTGTGTGCTGTTTGTTGATCCTAAAATAAAAAAAAAAAAAAAAAAAAAAAAAAACGAATGACGTGACGAGCTAGACGTTCGCCTGGTGTTAAGCGTCACGGCCGCCCATTAAAGCTTGCAGTGTCACTCGGAAATCTAAATTAAAGTTTCGTGTGACACTGCGTACTGCGTACTGTCATCCTGAGATATCACACAGTCTAAAAAAGATTTCTAGACTGTGAGATCAGTTCTTAAGTCTCATTTGCCCAGTAATTTCACCAGCTACAATGTCCTTCAAACCGGAACACAGTAGCGCTTGCACACTACTACTACTACTCCAGTTATTTAGATTTGCCAAGCAATCTACTGAACCAATTTTAATGAAATTTCTATGGGAACGAATCTCAAAGTTATATCATTACAAATAAAAAAAGTTTTAAATTGGACAATAGATGACAGGGCTCGATCATACAAGAGGCAACAAGCATAAAAAAATGCAACTGAATTGAAAACTTCCCATATGTTAAAGTAGTCGATTGAAAGAACAATAAAGAATTATATAACGTCGCGTCCTCTGAAGTCGAGCACTTTTACGTCGAGTTCCTTCCGCGACGAATACCCGCTACGTTGACTCCCTATCGAGTGTCCTCGACATGCATGTCGATGGTACCCGAGGACACTCGATAAGTATTTGAAGAAACTATTGCTGTCGCACTACGCCATGTCTCCCCCGTAGACTGTGATAGGGACGGGGCACCTACAAAAAAACTTGATGTTTCCTCCTCCAATACTATAGTTAACTTAACCGATTCACTTATTTTTTTCATTAATTTTTATAGAATGAGTATGACTAAGTTCTTCTTATATTTTTTTTTGTAATTTTAAAAACTTATCAATTTTGTCTGGTAGTTCTTTAATCACGGTGGTAATAATTAGGCATATTTTGGGATTTTTGGAGGGTCATATTTCCTATTGTAATTAGATCCTGAAAAACAAAAAACCAGTGACAGGGACATGTCTACAGTATAGACGTAGATTTGACGAATAAAAAAAATAGTCTAGAGGCATAATCCAGGAAGGAAATAAGGGAATACGTTTAGACATATTTGTATGGAGGTCGATTCCTTGACGTTGACGTAGCGGGTATTCGTCGTGGAAGGAACTCGTCGTGGAGTGAACTCGACCTCAGAAGACTTGACGTTCTGGGAAGTCGATGTCAACTAAACATACCAATGACGATTTTAGTTCTTTCTTGTATAGTGCAATCAGCATATAGCCTATGCATATTAAATGGACTTTCTATTGGTAGTAGGTAGTACCTAATTATTCTCAGAAACATCAAATTTACGTAAACGTTTAGGTAAAGTATTATAGTTGCAACAATAAAAAAAATTGTGCATAGTTTTATAGCTACAGAACCCTGTTGATTTTAAAAATCCTTTGATCATTTTAGCATGTTTTTGTTTCACTATTACTCACTGCGCCAGCTCTTTCATTTAAGTTTTTTACGTATGGTGGGAAAATTGCAGGCGTTTTGCACGTTTTATAGGCAGGTCAGTAAGTATACAGAAAAATGATCTATAACAATATGCTACTTTGGATTTCACCAGAACTGTAACTACCTTGGTAAGTATAATAATAATAATAATAATAATAAATTTATTTATTTCCAAATATACATAATACAAACATTCTTACCCTAAGTTGGTTACCTATAACTAAATATCAATAACTAAGAAAAAAATATATATATGTTTTTTAACAACCACACCTAGGAGTGTCGTTAGCGGCCGTACTAGGATACCCTGTGTTACAGCCGCTAAGATTCCTCCTCAGGACTACAATTATTTAGGTAGGTATGTCTAAGTAAATACTTAAGTGCAGTCAAATCAAACATCTCATATAAGACCTTTAAACGTAACAAATGTTTGGTAGGTAGTGAGAGTAAGCATCTACCTAATTATTGTATCTACGGAGACAAAAATAGTCTATGAAATTATAAAAGGAAAATAGTGTACCTGCGTAATAAGAATAAGATGAATTTGGGATATTTATATACCTGCTAATAAGAAATACAGTAGGTAGCTACCCATAGCGAAGATTATTACAGGCTATGTCAACAAGTCGTAGGACAATTGAGCGATCAACTGAGGCAGCCTGGTAGGGTACCCTCATTATTACCTACATCCTTACCTACAGCTATTTACTATTTAAGAGCGAGCATACCTACCATACATGATCTAAGAACTGAAAAACAAAAGCACCATAAAAACTCAGTTAACGCTCATGACCTAGGATACACATTTTAATCTGGTCTAGATAGATCCCTATAAATGTAAACATTCTGATATAAATAGTTACATGCATTACTTACAAACACCCAAAAACAAGCGGGCAACAGGCAGGTATACCTTCCACCAGCCACCCAAATATCACACTCAAAAACACTTAAGCCTACGATTTAATTATCACTGCGGCCAACATTTATAATTTTAATTTCAATAACGTTCAGATAGGTAGAAACTATAATTGTTTTTGCATTAGGATTCACATGATTATACTTCATTCTAAAAAAAAAAAGTATTAATGATAAGTATCATAGCTCATATTTTTTACTATTTAACTGGAATCGGATTACTAACCAACGACCAGAATGCATACTCGCGAACTACCCCCACAAACCAAACAATCGTATCGTGTCGATAAACGCTGTTATGCGTTTGGTGCAAGCTCATGAGCGACAGCGTTTGACGTTGTTAACATAATTTTGCTATTGTGAAACAGAGATGAGTTTCTATTTCATATTATAGTAATTAGATATCGGATTTTTAATACAATGTATCTTTAAACTATTGTTTTCTATTTAATTAGTGGACAGTAAAAAAAAGAAATACAACGTATTCATTAGTAATGAATGATGAGTATGGTTTTGGTGCATTCCAAATTACTGATGATAGTATTAACTACGTACCTACCTAATAGGCTAGTGTCCTGCTATTAAAAATTAACAAGTTAATATTATTTTCGTAAAGTAGGTTAAAAATGAATGCAATAATTGAAAAATTTAGTAAAATCAGTAAATAAATCACGGAGTAATAAGCTTTTAAAGTTTCTGGAGGGGGCATCGCCTGTCCCTTTCTCACAAAACAGAGCTTCCCCACAGTCACTATGAAAACGCACGTTAGTGCTTAGTAATGAGGTACTATGAAGGAGCAAGAACTGACGTCACTGCACGAGTGCACGTCAGAACTGTCTCTTTCTATTCCTGTATTTTAAAATGCTAGTAACTTTGTAATTTTTTGTGATATTTAATTTTTGTAATCACTACTGTTTATTTTGTGTGGAATATTTATTATGAATTAGTGCAATAAAAAAATAGCAGGACACCAGCCTATTCGTTTTGCATGGTGCAGTTTGAAAGCCGATAACCCTTGGACGTTATCTATGGAAAGCTTTAAGTAAGTGTTTTAGATAGATTTTTTTTATCATTGACTAAGCTAGCGTTTGACCACAATCTCACCTGATGGGAAGCGATGATGCGGTCGAAGGTGTAGCACGCTTGTCTAGTAACAAATACCTATTCACTCTTGACTTGAACAACCCCAGGTTTGTATTTTTCTAGAAACACTGACCATGGCATTCCACACTTCTGCAGTTCTTATTATAAAAGTGGAGTCGAAACGGTTAGTACGTGTTGGAGGTATTTCGACCATAAGAGGGTGACGCTTGGCCGAACGCCTGGTGGTTTTATAATGGAAAGGTGCTGGAGGAATTAGGGCATTTAGGGAATTAGGGTGCAGTTCTTGTGCACACTCTCCATAGTGCATAGAAAAAGGTTTACTGCACAAACAACATAATTATAGGCGAACTTAAAGCTAGAGAGCATTATCTTACAGTTAACCTGGGTCTTCATCATCAACAACATCAACAGCCTGAAGACGTCCACTGCTGAACATAGGCCTCCCCCAGAGCGCGCCACCTTGAGTGGCTGCTCGCCTTCTGCATCCATCGGCTCCCCGCGGCTTTCACCAGATCGTCGGTCCACCGAGTGGGGGGCCGGCCTATGCTGCGTCTTCCGGTTCGTGGTCGCCACTCAAGAATCTTTCTTCCCCATCGGTTGTCAGTTCTACGAGCGAGGTAGCCTGCCCATTGCCATTTCAACTTGCTAATTCTAAGAGCTATATCGGTCACTTTAGTTCTCCTGCGGATATCCTCGTTTCGGAGCTTATCTCGCAGGGAAACACCGAGCATAGCTCTCTCCATAACTCGTTGCACGACTTTGATCTTGCTAATGAGGTCAACAGTAAGAGACCATGTCTCAGTTCCATAAGTCACAACGACAACACGCACTGACTGAAAACCTTCGTTTTCAGACTCTGTGCTATTTTGGACGAAAAGATAGGACGAAGATAGATAACCTGGGTGTAACCTAGAAATTGCAGTATAAATAAAGCTTGTCTACTTATATTTTCGAAAATTGCACCTTCGATGCACTCCAATATATAATGGATTTGTTCAGCATGGCCCATCGGCCTTGCATTATCCATGAAGGTATGGTTATAGGTATAAGTAGGTACATTGTTGCATTCTAATCATCAAAGTTTCATAGTTACTAATTATCTTGCATGAACACCGTCGCGCTGTGAGCTCAGTGCGCAAAGTTCTAACGAAGTATGCATATGACAGATTGTCTGAAACTTCACTGCCGAATTACAGCGCATCCTGTGTCTAGTTTTGAACAAGTGACGTTGAGTCACGCGAGGTAGAGACATGGAATAACTTTGAGTCTTTGACAAGAACTTGTAAGAATTACCCAGTTAAGGCAGTGTTTAAAAAAATAATGTAACGAATTTACGTAAAGTGGTAAGCGTCCTAGGTATTTAGTTTGTAAAACTTTTATTTCAGGTTTTACTTACTTATGTAAAGTCGTATGTGGCATTATAAAAATCATAAAAATATAAATATTCTCGAAAATTCTTCACGTCTAATTATGAAAGCTTTTCTGATGACTTTTAGAGTACTATTTTTTCCCCCTAGCGTACCTATAGGTATTATGTGTTTCAGATATTAAATTTAATAAAATGTTAAGTTATTTACTGCCTTTATTCTTTAAGCAGCAGCATTCTACTCGCTCTGTATTTATAATCTCCTGCGATCACCAAGACGCCTGCCAAGCTTGGTGATTACGGCAAACCCTAATGGAGCTTTTATATTCATCAGTGAACGTTTTCCGGCTGTTGATGAGATGGGCGATGTGATTCTCACCTCAACGCCTCGCTGAATGCTGATAGCCAACTAGAATTCATTTTGATAAGGGAAGTAAGAGGATCAGAAATATGTCACGTGACTTGCGGCAATTTCTCACCACAATATGGCGGCGGTACCGCCCACTATGCATACAAACCTCAACTTGATTAGACTGAAACAACGAGAAATCTTATTATACTCTTTGGTGCTCGCCATATCATGGCGGTTGTGCCGCAAGGCGTGTTTTGTATAGATAACTTTGTGCCGGATCATTATTACTCCCTCATCAAAGGTTGAAATGTGTTAAGTAGTTACGTTTGTGTGTTTGATATTAAAATTCTTGATCAATCTGAAAAGGTTTCTACAGTGAGCAAAACTTTTGTAGAAACTAGGACTTTCCTTCTCCTGTTCCATGACTCCCATCCCATTTCCCTCTTCTTTACATTTCAGGAGAAAGAGAGCGATGCAATGACCATCAGGTAATTGCATCGCTCTCTTTCTCAGCAACATTTCAAAGATCCAAATACTACATTTTTAATAGTACTTACGGGATCTTTACCGTGACTAGAATCATTTCTGAGTTTTTTTTATAACTAAATAGGCCTGCATTTGACCGGAATCTCATCTGATGGGAAGTGACGATGCGATCTAAGATGGTACATAGTTCCCGATATTTTGGCACAGTTAAATGCACCATGTTCACGGGTAGACTGAAGATGCGGGTGGATGATAAAAATGTAGTGAACAACCATAAAAGTTTAAAACAGTGATCCAAATGCTTCATATTACCTCAACACGTAGCTACTAATTCCTGTCTCTCCTCACAAAGAGAGCGCATTTGTATTCCCACGGTCTCCCGGCACGGATCGTCCCAGTTTATTTAATAACCGTCTTAATAAGCGATCATAATTTGGTGTAAGCCGCCCAGTGGCCGCCGCTGGCGGAATATTGACACAATAAGTGGGAGCCACTGCTGGGTTCGAGGCTGGAATACCTGATGCGAGGTGGCGCGGCTCCATTGACTTACGGGAAAACATCGCTGTCAGTTTCTTAGAATTATTTAAAATTCTATTCTATTCTAACGTTTTGGGCAAACGTGCTCCAACATCGACCGCATCATCACTTTTCATCAGGCACGAAGTTGCCAAGCGTGAGCCCTCTCAAAAATAAAAAAGTTCTATTCTATTTAGGTACGTCAAGAACAGTTTTGAGTTTTAAAGAGTACTCAAAAAATCATTGGATTCGTTGGTAAATAAAACCTATGTATGTAATGTTTATTAAGTAGGTACCTATACCAGCTCGGAGCCTTGCTGCGTGTGTAGTACACACTACATACACATTATACACACTGTGTATATATAGTAAATACATCAAGTCCCGTGTCCAAAACATTTTTGAATAATCTAATGATCATGCTAGTATTGCTAACTCATAGTGTTAGCCAAAGTTTATCAGAGCGTCTGGCCGATCCAACGCATGTGTTTTTAGCACTATTTGGCACATCAGCGTTGCAAGCATTGAAATTCAACGGGACAATGCTGCCAGCACGTGTTGAGCATGCAATTATATTGTATTTCATATATCTAGGTCACCCAATAACAAAACTCTAAATATTTTAGTTATCTAACAATGGCACTCGGTTTCTAATGAGCACTTCTTCTTCTTCTCGTGTAGGCAAGTGGTCAGCCCTGGTGTCAGAATTTTCAGGCCGCCCAAAGGCTTCTGACTTGGCTTAACGACTCATACCCGACTGTTGTCGTATGACAACAGCCGGGACCGACGGTTTAGATGAGCACTGTAATCTTTAGATACATTGGTACTATAAAGTAGGTAAGAGCAGGAAACGCTAAAAATTCTTCCTCTAAAATACATCAGCAGGTAACAATGGAAACAGACTCTCTCGTGAACACAACACAAGGGGAA
Source organism: Ennomos quercinarius (assembly GCA_910589525.2). Lineage (NCBI taxonomy): Eukaryota > Metazoa > Arthropoda > Insecta > Lepidoptera > Geometridae > Ennomos > Ennomos quercinarius. The sequence goes on along the minus strand of OU342492.1, from coordinate 17,864,788 downwards.
TCCCAAACGAGCTCTTAATAACACCTCTATGATATCGCCATCCACCCGGATCCAGCTCATTTCAGATTTACTACCCAAAAAACTATTTCGGACCTTACTACAGCAGTTATAAGGACGATTTTATATAAAAATGCGCAGTAGTGGAGTGGTAATAGTCACTGGAATTGAATTTTGGAAACGTGTGGTGATATCATAACGATGTGCGAACGATTTTGTTGCGTGGAATGAGGTTTTTGGTATTATCGTGATGCAATTTTTTTATTACCTAGTAGTCAAAATAACGGAGTTTATGAATATTTAACACTCGACCGTAGGTATAGGTTCCTTAGCCGTGCTGGCCACATCAACTTGCCAACATAACACAAGTCAAACCACGCGGTCTTTATTATCTTTTGACTGACCAGGGGGTCTGGCAAGCCAAGGTGCCAGCGTGATGCGTTAACGCCTCACGCTGGCGTCTGTTGTAGACCCCCTGTTAGCTCAGTAACTCTGCCTTCTTCTTTTTTCTTTTTTTGTGGTTGTAGGTTCTCAAGACAAATATTTGTGTGATGAACATAGGTGTTTGTTCAGTTTCTGGGTGTTACATTGTATTCTATGTATGTATTTACAAACAAAAAGTATTTAAGGATTGTATTAGTCATCTGCTAGGCGATCATGTAACTTGTTGGCAACCGATAGAAACACAAAAATGTATGGATTTGACAGTTGCAGTACGCAGCTTATGTACAGAGTTACTATGGAAATTTTCAAATTTGGATTGAAATTTCTTTTGTTGCATTGCTATCAAAGTTACATGATCACCCCGCATGATCATGTAACTTGTTGGCAACCGATAGAAACACAAAAATGTATGGATTTGACAGTTTCAGTACGCAGCTTATGTACAGAGTTACTATGGAAATTTTCAAATTTGGATTGAAATTTCTTTTGTTGCATTGCTATCAAAGTTACATGATCACCCCGCTGGTTCCCATGGTATCTGGTTCATAGCTGTGCTTAGTTTGGGGATAGATGGCGCTGTGTAAAATGTCCACACATATTTATTTATGTTTTGCGTACAACACATTCATTATTTTTATAGATGTAACACACGCCACTTGTTCAAGTATCGACTGCAGAGAGAGCAGAACTACGCTATGAGTAGTATATCTACACGCTAAGTGGTGGCCTACACAGTGGTCTACTCAATACGTGGTCTACGCGCTGGGTATGTCATGCACTTTTTGCACTAGTAAGTCTGCGCGCTACGTTGTTTTACGGGCCTATTCGATATATTGTAGCCTACGTGCTACGAAGTCTACGCGTTCCGTGGTCACGAGCTAAGTATACGTCTATGTGCAACGTAGCCTATACGGGCTATGTGAGTACGCCCTACGTAGTCTACGCACTAGTAGGTTTACGCGATACGTGGTCTACGCGATAAGTGGTCTACGTGCTTCATGAGTATAGTATGAGTATAGTTCATAGTAGTTTACAAGCTAATAGGTCTACACGCTACGCGATCCACGTAAACGCAATTTTTTTTTCAAAAACAATTTTTTAGCAGCTCTGTATCAAAAAGTAGATATTTACACTTACCTACTTTTTGGTATAGCTATAAAAGCCGGTAGAACATCAACTGCAATATCTGGCCCTCCAAGAAACTGAACTCTGTGGAATAGTTATTGGTAAACTGAACCAAGTGCAACATTTAATCAAGGGACTCCGCCGGGTGTTAGTTACGTGAAGTTTGGAGTTAGTTTTAAATAGTTGCAATACCAGCCTCCAGCGCAGTTGGTTCCACGGGGGCTGCGGTCTACATACAGGGTCTACACATCGCTCACGGAAGTAACTCTGTTCACTTGAAGTATATACCATACTTATACGATAGGTAATATTTGTAGGATTTGTGTACCTACTTAGACTCAAAGTATGTCGCTACTTTGTAGGAATTGCTCATCAGTTTCAAATAGGTAACGGGGCCTATATCAGCTTGTTCCACATCGGTATCCTGACTAGGTATATCCTTACTGGTAGGGAAAATAGGAGTTTTTTCCTTCTTCACTACTGGTAGAGGGGACCTGTTTCACATAATATCCCTACTATCAATATGGACCCAATATGTTCCCATTGCTGGGACACGGGCCTCTCTCACAGGGAGAGTGTAGGTCATCTGCCACGCTGGACAATCACCACGTTCACGACTTTTGTGACTTTTGTGTTTTCTTGTACACGCCAGGTTCCTGGCGATGTTTTCCTTTATTCACATTTTCCATACATAGTACCTATCTATTTAAAAAATGTTATGTAAGTATTGCACGATGGATTATATTTATTTATTCCTCATAGTCTACATCAAGATAATCCATTTTTACAGATTTGTTTACATTCATAATAATGATTCCATTAGTTTAATCATTTTATATGTAGGATATTACCTACGACGGAGTTGTTACGTTATTGCAACTGCAATCATAAATCACTAATCACTGTATTTCAATCAAGTTCATCATAGATTATCAAATAGAAACTGATCCGGAGCTTCGATTACACCCGTAAAGAAGAAGCTCCAAGAAACTTCACGGTGATAATTATTATTAATTTTATCATTAACGATTTCACTCAAATAGTAACAATGACTATCACGATTTCTACGACTTGTGTTCACGTCCAGAGTTGAACGACGAATGCCCCGAGTGCTTTTTTTTTTTTTTTTTTTTTTTTTTTTGAACGGGCTAATGCTGTTGGTCTCTACCGACCTTTACAGCGTCACCGGGCAGGAGGGCAGGCGCTTAAGGCGCCCAACCGTTAAAAGTGGGAGACAACTAGCACAAGGGCACCCCTGGGGTGCGAGCCTCGGCTTGGGCCGTTGCCGGGATAAGAGGATCGAGAAGGCTACGTCCACTGGAAGAGTGGACCCTATGGAAAGTCGCGACCGTTCTAGCTAACCTACGGGGGGTACGTCGACCTCGCCGGCGGGGTCGGTGTCTGATTGTGTTACGCTGGTAACCTATACCGGTGCCGAAAGCGGTACCTGAGCCAGGAGGGCTAGACTGATCCGGTGATCCTAGCGCAGCCGACACAACGGCTGCTATAGGATCATCCGGATCGCTCAAGACGTGTCTTGGGCGGCGACGACGGGGTGGAATGCCCCGAGTGCCGGTCGACCACTCCTTTTATACTTGTTCAGTGGCGGGGCGTTGCAGGTAGAATGTGACGCAATACCCGATTGCGACCAGTTTTGATGTTGCTTTTGCTGCTCATACCACGGTGTTGCCATTCCGCTTACACCCCGACATATACATATCAGTAAACTAACGTTACTAATCTTTATTATATGCGGCTTTTTCAAAACATAGCAAATGAACGTGTTAATTGTTTATTAAATAAAATAATTGTGTAATAGCGTTGTTATAATAAACATAATAATGCATTTGTCCAAAGTTCAGTCATGATTTGTTTACAAGACTCACCGGACTAGCGTATCTTGGCTCGGTATTAAAGAGGTCAGGTCGGCAGATAGAGAGAGAGTCTATTTACTCAAAGTCTAGTTATATTCCATAATTTACACTACACAGACATATTTTCGACATCAAGTAAAGTTTTAATAATAAAAATGAAGTTTCAGAAACGTGCAGTGACTTTAATTACGTTAATTCTAGTGGCAGAAAATCAGTGCGGTGTCATTGACAATATTTATGGAAGAGTTAAGAACACGACAAGTGCGATAACACAAGACGTTAAAAACGTGTGGTCTTACAGCAAAAGCATCGTAGGACTGGAAAGTAAAAGCCCAAATGATCCTACTGATAAACCTGAAGAAGTGAATAAAGGTGTAATATGCTCTATGGTGCAATCAGCGCGAGACACGGCACATTCAATACGCAGTTATTTCTGGAACACCGATGAACACTCAAATAGTCATGGCCTTATCGGTAACATTTATAATCATGCTAAAAATAAACTTTTTAACATCAAAGGATCAGTTTTAGGGCATAACAACGTTGATACAACAAATGAAGAAACTACACAACCGTTGAGCGAAAAAACTAAACTCATTAGAGATACATTAAACAAACTATTCTTCAGAAATGGAACGAGACAAGTCCACGGGCGTGCTTTTAAAGAAGCTATTGAAAATTTAAGGAATAAAATACATGAGATAAAGAAAAACATCACTGCTAGCACGACAGTGAGTCCAGTTCATCATGGAGAAGGATTGATTGATGTCAGAACAGTAGTCAGGAACGTGACAGAAAGTGTAGACGAAAACACGGCTAGCATAAACAGTGATATTTACGACAAGGTAGGCTTCGAATTAAATGAAGTCAGTGACAAAACGGTAGAATCTTACAAAAATATCAAGGAAAATATTGGTGAAGGAATAGATTCTTTAAATGCTGGTTTCGATAATGCAGCTAGTCAATTTGGCAAGGTTAAAGATAAGGCAGCTGATGCTACAGCCAGAGAGAATGAGTTATTGAAGAAGGGTGTAGATAATTTCAATGATAACGCGCAACGTATTGGTAGCAAAGTAAAAAATAGCGTTGATGACGTAAGACTCTCCTATTTATTTTAAATTGTAACCTCTCATTCATAAAATATGCTCAGCCCTAGACTCACCTATGCTCTAAAATGATCTGCCAACTTCTAGCTGATGAGAAATATAATGCGTGGAAACGAGACAAAGAAATTTAAATAACAGATGAGCCACCGCTTATGAAGCAGGACTAATGTATGCCAAGAATTTAAATTATTATCTGAACATATTGTTGTACCCACAGACCTAGAATATTTTTGTGTTGTATCTTTGTGTATCATATAGGTAAACAAAGCCAACGAAGGCTGACCCTAGATTACTGGTTTAAGATTTATTAATAATCGTATCTGTGACGCCAATGCAATTTTCACTATGAACTTAGTACGTTAGAGTTAAATACGTTGTTTTTCTAATAGAATAAGAATAATACCTTTTTCATTTTGTAAATTACGATATTCGTAACATTTTAAAATGTTTTTGTTCGCCTTTTTGGGCAGGCTTAAGTCATGAGGCCAAACTACCTAGTCACTCGTAGACAATTTTCTTCTGTGAGACATATTATTATAATATATGAATAAATATGTGTGGACAAATGTGAAATCACACAGCGCCATCTAGCCCTAAACTAAGCATAGCTTGTGCTAAGGGAATCAGATAACTCATAGAATACTTAGATACTTTTTTGTTTGTAAATACATACATAGAATACAATATAACACCCAGATACAGAACAAACACCTATGTTCATCACACAAATGTTTGTCCTTGGTAGGAACCGAACCCACAACCTACAGTTCAGAAGGCAGGACTACCAACTGAGTTATAAGGCCTGTCAACGACGTGAGCTATAAGCTAGAATGAATTTTTTAGAATCATAATTAGATAGGCTTACGTTTGATCACGGTCTCACCGGATGGTAAGTGACGACGCGGTCGACGATGGAGCATGCTTGCCTAGAAGGATACCGGTTCACTATAGCCTTAAAACTCCCAAATTATATCAATTGTTATGATTTCAATTTATTTTTCTTCTTTTATCATCGATAGGTAACATTACCTATTCACGTTTATAATATTACTTACGGGATCTTTACCGTGATTTGAATCATTTCTGAGTTCCCGATATTTAAATGATTCAAATCACGGTAAAGATCCCGTAAGTAATATTATAAACGTAGTGAACAACCGTGAAAGTTTAATACAGTGTATTACCTATTCAGCCTACTTATCAATAACTTATTCAATATTATTGTGACAAAATGCTGGCTTCTACTTCGGCCAAAGGTTGAGCTCTGCCATAAAACCTGGTAATGCTGCCAGCATATTGGGCACGTTGCCTACTGGTAGTGGTTTGTTGGATTAGGTTTTGTTTTTATATTATGTAGTAGAATATTATAGATTTACTCCTATTACATAGACAAAATATTGTTACCAAAATAAAGTTCATCGTTCTATAATATTGTTTTCTTTAAAAGGAAAATAAATCAGATTAGTATCAAACTCGTCAAATTGCCCAACAAACAATTTTTTCCATAAAATTCGAACTTCATAATGGGTAGGATACCTACCCTACTACGTAATACCTACCTCATTGGCATTCGCAACAATGTCATCAAATTCACCCCCTTTCATACCATGCGGTGTTCCAGTATCGATATGATTTATAGTATCTTCGTGTCAGCTTTAGCGCCTGCTGTGACAACTTTATGCTTGCGCTATTGTTCCGCCTACATCGCTCTATGGTACCGCCATCGAACTCTCGTGATAAGACAACGAAATATGTGGAAATAGGTAATCGCTAATAATGGTAAAGTTACACTATGAAGCTGCTAACATTAGAAACGTTATAGTTTTTGTATTACCTAAATATATAAATTAGTCATCATCATCATTAACAGCCTGAAGACGTCCACTGCTGAACATAGGCCTCCCCCAGAGCACGCCACCTTGAGCAGCTGCTCGCCTCCTGCATCCATCGGCTCCCCGCGGCTTTCACCAGGTCGTCGGTTCACTGAGTGGGGGGCCGGCCTACGCTGCGTCTTCCGGTTCGTGGTCGCCACTCGAGAACCTTTCTTCCCCATCGGTTGTGAGTTCTACGAGCGATGTGGCCTGCCCATTGCCACTTCAACTTACTAACTCTAAGAGCTATATCGGTCACTTTAGTTCTCCTGCGGATCTCCTCGTTCCGGAGCTTATCTAGCAGGGAAACACCGAGCATAGCTCGCTCCATAGCTCGCTGTGCGACTTTGAGCTTACTAATGAAGCCAACAGTAAGAGACCATGTCTCAGTTCCATAAGTCATCACTGGCAACACACACTGATTGAAAACTTTCGTTTTCAGGCTCTGCGGTATTTTGGACGAAAAGATAGGACGAAGCTTCCCGAACGCTGCCCAGCCGAGTTGGATTCTTCGCGCCACCTCTTTGTCGAAGTTAGACCTACCTAATTGGACAATCTGTCCTAGGTAGACATACTTGTCGACAACTTCGAGAGTATCGTTCCCAACAATTACCGGTATATGTGGAACATGAGCATTAGACATGATCTTTGTCTTGTCCATATTCATCTTAAGACCAACCTGCTGGGAGACTCTACTGAGGTCGTTGAGCATGGTGCTAAGGTCCTCGAGCGATTCCGCCATTATGACTATATCATCGGCAAAACGAAGGTTAGTGATGTACTCGCCATTTATGTTGATGCCAGATCTTTTCCACTCCAAGAGCTTGAAAACATCCTCCAATGCGTTTGTGAACAGTTTCGGAGAAATAACGTCTCCCTGTCTCACGCCTCTTTGCAATGGAATTTGTTCCGTACTCTGGTCCTGTAGTCGGACTGACATAGTGGCCTTACTGTACAAACACTTCAAAACTTCGATATACCTATAGTCAATTTGGCATCGCTGCAAGGACTGCAGCACCGCCCAAGTCTCGATTGAATCGAAGGCTTTCTCATAGTCCACAAACGCTAGGCATAACGGCCGATTATACTCTTCGGTCTTCTGTAGTAGCATAGTGTGTAATCTAGCGCAGCGTATGGATGTGGTCTATGGTGCTAAAGCCTTTTCGGAAACCGGCTTGTTCGGGAGGCTGGAATTCATCAAACCTGCGTGCGAGACGATTCGTAATGACTCTCGAAAACAGCTTATACACATGACTCAAGAGCGAGATGGGCCTATAGTTCTTCAATAAGGTGTTATCGCCTTTTTTGAAGAAGAGCACCACCACGCTCTTGTGCCATGCCTCTGGCGTTGTACCTTCAAGGATGACAGAATTAAATAACTTCTGGAGGACTAAAAGTACCGGTCTACCACCCGCTCTCAGAAGTTCGGTCGTAATTCCATCTTCACCTGGTGCCTTGTTGTTTTTAAGCTGTTTGAGGGCCATTCTAATCTCGTACAGGCTGACGTCCGGGATATCTTCGGTATAGTGTCGGACTAACTTGGCTCTGATGTCCTGAGCTGTGTTAGTAGCGGGCTTACGTGTCGAGGTGTATAACTGTCCATAGAAGTTCTCGATCTCTCTCAGAATCTCAGGCTTGGATGAAATGACGCTACCATTTTCGGTCTTCAGTTTTGTCATTTGATGTTGCCCAATAGACGAATCCTTTGCGAACACTTTAGAGCCTTGGTTCCGCTCAATTGCGGCCTCAATACGTGAAGTACAAAGAGCACGCAAGTCGTGTCGCAAGGAACTCCAGATTCGTCTATTGAGTTCACCGTAGGCTGACATATCAACTGAAGACTGCAGCTTCATTTCGCTCCGGTCGGCCATTAGCTCAAGAGTTTTTTCTGCGAGCTTTTGAGACTTCTTTTGGCGTTGGGTCTTAAAGAATTTCGATCCAACAGCTTGGACAGTTTCCACCAGCCCGTCGTTTAGCTCGTCCACTGTGTTACAGTCGGCTAGGCACTGGAAGCGATTTTGGAGTTCCAGCTGAAAGCCTTCGGGGTTTTGGATTTGGACAGGATTTGGACGGAGCGTAGACTTCACCAGACGTGACTTTTCGAGCTTAACATTGATATTCAATGTGCCTCTAACAATACGGTGATCGCTACCGGTTTTCACCTTGCTGATCACAGAGACATCATCGAATATGTGCTTCTTGGTCGTCATGATGAAGTCTATCTCATTTTTAGTGGAACCGTCGGGACTTATCCACGTCCACTTCCTGGATGGCCGCTTCTCGTAGAAGGAGTTCATCATAAAAAGTTCCTCCTTCTCCATGAAGTCAGCCAGCCTCTGTCCTCGAGGGTTCCGCTGCCCGTATCCAAATGGCCCCACTCTCAGCTCATCGCTATTCCTTGTGCCCAACTTCGCATTGAAGTCTCCCATCACAACGGTGAAGTATGTTTCGGAAGTATGCATGGCTTCGGATATGTCCTCATACATAGCTTCTACTTCATCGTCTGAGTGTGCCGACGTCGGCGCGTATACCTGTATAACCTTCGACGAATACCGTTTGGTTATTCGGAGTACCAGGTACGCTACCCTGGCCGACACACTGTCGACTTTGACCACGTTGTTGACGAGAGACTTGCGGACGAGAAACCCGACACCCCCTTGGGAGAGTTGGTCTCCCTCCCGGTAGAAGAATAAGTTACCGGAATTTAGGATTATCGTGTCCTGTCCCTGTCTTCGGACTTCTGACAATCCCATTACATCCCAGCGTAACTTACCCATCTCCGCCTCTAGCTCGACCATCCTTTCGTCAGCCTTCAGTGTGCGCACGTTATGTGTTGCCAGGGCCAGGGGTCGTCGTTGGGGTTGGTAGCCGGGCGTCTGCCGGGGATTCTTCGCACCCCTTGCCCTGCCGTATATAAATTAGTATAAAGATTTAATTTAATTTCGCTTCATCAGCCGGAAGACGTCTACTGTTGAATTTAGACCTCTCCCATTATTATAGTGATCGCAGTGATCGCTGAAGTTGTAAGTAGTAGAAGAGGGGGGGGGGGGGGGGGGTGGTGTGTGTTGTGGTTGTTGTAGTTGTTGTTGTAAGTTGTAGTAGTAGTAGTTGTTGTTGTTGTTTTAGTTGTGTGCTGTGAGGTTGTTGTTGTTGTGTTATTGTAGTGGTTGTTGTGTTGTTGTTGTATTATGTTGTTGTATATACCGAAAAGAATACTGCTACCCATTTCCTGGATATTTCCTTGGCCGGATCTTACAGCATCTACGGAAAGAGATGAAGTGGTCCTATTCCCACACTAGAACGATGGCACCACTAATTGCAAATGCTCATTTAATTTATGGATTTCTTAATGATTACTTATTAATTTTTCTTAATTTCCTATAATTTTTGGTGAGCAACTTCACATATTATTAGGTACCAAGATTCTAACACAAGGGCACTAATAGGCCTAGGTTAGGTATCTTGAAGCTTCCTGCATGATTCTTATTCTGATAATATTAGGTATAATATAGAGCACGAAGAACTAGTTTATTTATTCGACAGGTGTAGTTTTCTATACTTCTTTCAACTTTCAGATTGGAAATAAAAGAGCTATACATTAAACATTTCATTCCAAAATGTACGGTCCTCAAGGGAAACCCGATAAAGTGTGTTGGGGTTGGACCCGTGGTGTTCGTACATGAAACCATCCAGTTCGTATCTACCCGCATAATTATAATCAAAATTACGTATACGGTATAATGTGTAGGTTTAATTCATTCTGCACTTCTCTTTATTTTATTACCAGTACTTTTTGCAAGTCTATAAGTTGTTAAGTCGATGGGTACCACGAAGTGATGTCGCCAAGGTAATGGAGGCTCTAAGTTTGAGAACTTTATGATCACGTGTCGCGAGATTGACTGGTGGTGCTTGATTTATTTTGATTGATCCACTTTGGTAGAGTAGATCGGCTGGAGGACACAGACGGTGTGGATCAAATTATCTGCGGTAGAATTCTACCGCAGATAATTTGATCCACACCTGCAGCCTACAGTAGTTTCTCTCTCTCTCTGGTCGGTCCCTCATTACTAAGGATCGTGGTCACAGGATCTATCCGATTTAACCAAATGCTTCCATCGACTTCGGTCCATAGTAGCCCGCCCTCACAGCCTGGGAAAATTGGCTAAAAGAGGTGACTTCTTTTACTTGGTTAGACCAACGTGTTGGCGAGCGGCCGCGTAATCTTTTTCCTTCAACGTTGCCAACTATGACCAGCTTTTCCAAACTGTCATCTCCTCTTCGCATTATATGTCCGAAATAGGTCAGTACGCGTTGCAGGCATAACTGGACAACCGAGTTTTTATGCGGAGCTGGGAGAGAATAGACACATTTGTGCGTTTGGCGGTCCACGGTATTCTCAGCATTCGCCTCCAGCACCACATGTCGAATGCATCTATCCTCTGTCTTTCACGTGCTCTGATTGTCCATGACTCTACGCCATACAAGAAAATCGGGACAGTAGTTTAGGTACCTACTATTATAAATACTTAATTATAACTTACTTAAGCTTTGAGCAATATGGTGCTCACGTAATTAGCTGTATTCTTTGTAAACTTTTATTATTTGGTGTGTACAGTACAATAAAGAAATTATCTGTGTATATAGTTACCTTACTAGGTAATAACTAACTTCTAATTTCAAGCTAAATTTATTTTTCCATTTCAAAAGTAGAGAGGTAGGTAGTTCATATTACTATTTTTCCGTTTCAAAAGTAGGGGGGCGGTAGTTTATATTACTAGACTATGCTGCTGATATCTCAGGATGACATAAACAGTCATCATTGATTATAAAGCCCGTACACAGTTTAGTGCCATGCAAGTCTTTATAATTTATAGAGTGCTGAATGCCACTGCAACTATGCAGCTGTGACCATTGAATTATAGGTATTCTGTGGCTGTGACGCTTAGCACCAGGCATACAACTAGCTCAATTTGTCATCCACTTACGTATAAAAGGGCAAAATAAGAGTAGGAGTTTTAAAGCCCGAAAAAAAAACACGCTTCGTGCGAAGCGTCATATTTTTTAAAGCTCTGTGACTTTGTTGTACCTATAACAACAAACAACGCAATACAGTTAATAAATCACCCAGTCCACAATCTTTCTCCACAAAATTCGCGAGAAACCACCGCAGGGAACAACCCTTACACCCCTTAGAGGTTAATTACCCCTGCGGCAACTCGGTTGGCAGCACAATGATGCAGCTCTGCCTTTATGTTGTGGACTAATTGTGAGCCCTTCTCATTGAGGTAAATTGAGTGGTGGAGATTTTGTGAGGGCGTACGTAATGTAAAACAAAGCTGTTTTTGTTTTGCAACTTGTTTTACTTGCTAAACATTATTTGTATGAATAATTTTTTTTGAAATTCTACGTCAAGGTATATATAGTGGGCTGGAGAATTTGGACTGTTTTATAAATAAATCTTATAATAGGCCAACGCGGCTAATATAAACAATCAAAATGTTTTTTGTAGTAGGTAATGTCGCTAGTAGCATTTCACTATATTAGTTCTTTGGTATTTGTTGTACTAAATGATTAAAAATTACGCCCATTAATCACATATATAGATCCTGGACCCTAACTAGGATTCCCTGTATCTAGGGACCCAGGAACTACGAGGATCATGGTCCTACAACACCCAGACTCAGAACAAGTACTCGCGATTGTTTTTCTGTGCACAAATACTTGTCCTGTCGCGGGAATCGAACCTACCACCAGCCCACCTGCCTGCCTGCTGGACCTGCCTCCAGCCGACCTGCTCAACCACCACACCACAGAAGCTGTCAAGTAAAAACCTACCTAGGTAGTTTAATGTTAAAGAATAAAGCAATCTTCCCGTGTCATGTAATGCTGCCTCCATAGGCAATGGAAAAAATCCCGTATTTTCCAACTCTTTTATAATAAAGCAGCTAGGGCTAGGTGCTTATAATAAAGCTACTAGCTAGGTCGCAGGACCATTTGCCTTTTTTCCTCATTGCGAATGTCAACTGTCATTCCAAAGAAATAATGTAGCCAATATGCCTTCATTGAGTATTCCCTTAGCGTGCCCCATTCATCTACGCCGCCTATTAATGCTTTGTTCTCACTATAGTAGGTAATATGGACTGTAGCGTACTCTCACTAACACCCCCGCAACCCTGGACCCCATAGTTACTGCCTTTAAATTGGACGGAAGATAAACTGGCGATCGCTCGCGAACAGATTAAATTAAACCTCTTAGATGTAGCGTTAGCAAGCAAAGTTATCCAAAATAATATAATATATACAATATTCAGTTTATTGGAACTCCGTGGAGTTCAAAATGTATGTATGTATGTATGTGTTGGCATGGCAGTCTACTAGAGTTATCATGTTGCAGCCACATCAACACACAACAGCCATCAACGCAACGCAGCCTGGTTGCTTTATAAATAAGTAAATAAATGTTTGTGGCCATCAACTAAGCAAAGCATGCTATAGAAACCAGATACTTTTTCTTTAAATATATATATATATATATATATATATATATATATATATATATATATACATAGAATACATTATAACACCCAGATACAGAACAAACACTTATGTTCAGCACACGAATGTTTGTCCTGCGTGGGAATCGAACCCACAACCTACAGTTCAGAAGGCAGGGTCATTACCAACTGAGCTATCAGGCTACTCGAGGTGTTTATGCTGACGGTACTAAAGTTGCTGATTCGTAAATCTTAGTCCGTGTCTTCCAAAATGTGTTTTGTTGTGTGCGATCGCGCGGAACACCACCGAAAGGAAATGAAATAGACCCTGCTTGTTAACTCTGTTTATTTACTTCATTTATCAATTGGATTTATGGCCAAGGATCTACGATGAAATATAGGGTAGATCAACGATCGCCGCCTCGAAAACGGCACCGTCAAAGCAAGGCATGTGCCTTGTTCTATCTCGCAGTCGCGTGTGACCGCGCCTAATAACAATGTAACTCATATAAAATATTATTGTTTTATAACGCTTTTACAGGGTGCTATGGTTCATTATTAAAATGAAACAACCGCTTGTGGACTATTTTATATTAGCTGGAGAGATATATATCTGTATGAGTAAGCATTGTCTGTATGGTACATTTTTGAGGTTCGATTTTCATAGAGACTGTGTATCATAGTATATTAAAATTTGATTTTAGGTACCTAAGCCAAGGATAGTTAGTTACTTACCTATCTATAGGAATAAATTTAATATTTCGAATTTAGTTGGTGTTGAGACAGCTGACTAAGTATATACGTACCTATCTATAGGTAGCCACCTACACCTAGGTACCTACTGAAATTTTGAAAAGTTAAACCTACAACTTTATTAAATTAAAATATAACTTCACTTAGGTAAGTTCGTCTTAAATCACCCACATGATCACCTAGCTTGAATAAACTGTGATGCGTGACCAAAATGCTGGCACTTTTATGGCACAAGGAATCAACGCTGCTTATAAACGAGGCGATGCTGCTAGCAGATGGGGCATGCTCAGTACCTAAAGTGTCACGCAAAACTCAGAGCACTGAAATTGCCATGAAGAAAAGATGAAAGTTGAAATGGTTAAGAAAAAATGAAAGCAAAAAATAAATTAAAAACAATTTTTATTACAAGTTCTTTTTTGGTAAATGCAAAAAATTATTACCGAGAGAAAAAACAACCAAAATGTAACTATTATATTAAATTTTATGGCATCTAAAAAGATTCAGTTAAAATTAACTATAAAATAGAAGCGATAAACTTAGTAATATTATATAAATAAATAGTTAAAAATAATTACAAAATTTAACAAACATTACTTAGGTTTATTCGTTATTTGTTCGACATCTTTTCACAGAAAATTTAAATAACTGGTGAAATCTACGTAGGTACATAGGTATTGTTGTTTGACTTAAAAATATTAAGTACAAAATGAGATTTCACAAACACCTACCTACTCTGTTTCGAAAAAACAACTGTGAAAAAATGTCTAAGTTATAATAGTTTAAACATTGACGGCCTTATTCAGAAAAAGTTAAAATGCCTTTAAGAGCCTATACAACGGCAAAATGCTTAAAATGGTTGAGCATGAGGCCGTGTCCTATCAACAATATTTCAAGAATGACTTTGAAATGAATATATGGCAAAGTTCAGGACTAATGCTTATGTATAGTGAAAACAGAAACTAACAAACTTTTCTCGATAGAAAAAATTATAAACTTACCTCCAAACTGTACAAATAAACCGCGTTTATTTAATGAATAGGTACTTTAAAATAAGGTCATGAAACTTTGTGTAGTAGTTGAACTAAATATAATGGAGGGCTGGGTATTTTAAAAATTCACTAATTTTTAAAATACCCATTATATTCAGTGTAATAATAAATTATCTAAATTATTGCGTGTTGGAACCATTCTAACTTAGACCGCCCTGCCGCTCGGCCCCCCGACTCATCCCCGCTTTGGCCTAGCACTATATAACTATTCTGTGGCTGTGGCTTGGCCTAGCATAATCCCTTAAAGCCAATTTAAAACCGTCATTAAAAGCGTTTTATCAGTAGTTGCACTGACAGAAACTGACGCGTCCAAAAACGAAGCAAAACGCATTTTTAATGAGGCTTTCAACTTTAACTTTCTATGAATAAGCCCGTGAAAGTTATATCTTAAAATATTTACAGTTTTACCTATCTGGCAGTTCTAAAAGGCACGTTATTGCTTGTATTTAGGAATTTTATAAAATAGCACATTAATTTAAGCTGATTCATTAGATTACATTACATTAAGGCCCCTCAGATATGCATTTTATTACAAAAAATATGCACCTCTTATGCACACTGCACACAGTGCACACTGTATTCATTAAAATTAATACCAGAGTGAAATAAAAAAAATTGTCACAACTATTTCCTTGAAAAAGTACACCACTTTTGATTGTGTTTTAGTCTATGCTTAGTCTAACTTATTTATTGCTAAATGCTAACTATACGTAAAGTCAAAGATATATAACTTTTCACGCTAACATAACCAACCCCCATAATAAAATGATTGCTAAGCTGAACTATTTGTAGAAAAATATTTTTGTTTCGATTTTTACATTGCCTACACCGCATTTTTTTTAAATAACACATATTGGTGCGTATGAATAGAGGGTGTTTATAGTAATGTACAAACAAACAAAAACAATAAACCATTTGTATTTGTTTGTTTGTTTGAATGTAATGCCGATTGATTGTTTAACTTACCAATTCCACTTTTCGAGTTTATTTAATTAAGAAAATCATACCATGTACTTATGTATGTATACCTTACCACTACAATAAAAGCACCTGAACAGGTCAAAGCTGTCTCAACTTATTAGTGCACATTATCGCCTTCATACATATTAACCATGTTATTAAACGTAATTATTAATTATTATATTATACATAATAAACATAATTATTTTTATTATATTTAATTATTTAGCTTAGATCACATTTCTCAACACTTTCATACTCTAAGGCCCGTCAGAACGATGCTCTGTCATTGATCTGTGCTCAACTCAAGATTTCACTCACAAAACGATAAATTTGTGAATTAAATCTTGAGTTAAACATCGATTGTCGACTGAGCATCGATCTGTAATACGAGTCTAAGACACACTTTAAAGTATCACACTTCGAGATTTAACCTTCCGTTCTGATACCTGTGTTTAGAACAAATCATTTTAACCCATATCCATTTATTATATCTGTTTTAAACATCATAACCTTATACGCATCAAGCTGAGTTGTGTTATTTTTTTAATTATTGTTTCTAAAACCATTTATTCTGAACACAGGTAAAATATTTTTACACTTTTTTATTTTAATATGGCGCACACCAACATAAAAATAACATAACGTGACTAGTCGTTATTTACGATGTTACACTAATATTTTACAATTTCAGAATGTTTTTACACCTTACAATATTTTTAAACTAAAAACATTGAAAGATAGATAAATTAATGATAATTCATTTCGATATCATGAGGTACTACTACTATCGAAAGATGACGATGTGAAATGGCAAACCATAATTTGTTATCTAACTAAAAGCCCCTAACCTAGCACTAAATTGCACTGGATTCCTCCAAGAAAAAGCGAACGCAATTCAGTACTAAGACATAACAAGTTGCCTATCCTATAAAACCGAAGACTGCGCCAGCATTGACGGCAAACTACCTATTTGTTTAGGATTTTAGAATCACTTGTGTAAAATTATGTTATACAGATCCTAAAAACTTCAATTGAATTTGTACCCACGTCCTTTAAATTCTCCCTGACAAATGCTGCAGTTACCTAAGGCTTAGAAGCCTGCTTTAAGACACTTCTTACTGGTTAAGCAGCAATCTTTCTAATCAGTTTTACATGTAGTATGTGTTTTGTTGTACCGTTGCTGCCATAAATCACAGACAGTGCCAGTAACATCAAAAGCTTTCTTGTAAAACTTATAAACAACAATGTGATGCTGACGTCAGTACCTATCCATACTAGTGGAGTCTCTGCTAGTGACGTCACTGGCGGCGTCTGTCGACGAGTTGCTGGAGCTGCCCCCGGGGTCACTGGTGCCCCCAGGGTCGCTAGTGGCCCCGGGGTCACTGGTGCCCCCGGTGTCACTAGTGACCCCAATTTCAGTTGAATATCAGAGATGTTCGTCGCGGCCGTTCAAGGGCTGGCGCTCGGCGTGGTCCGAGGGACGGTTGCGTTTGAAGAATCCGCACTGGGAATGAGGAAAAATGCGTTATTTATCTGGTAAATTTATATTGTTAGAATCATTTTAGAACAGTGTTCTATCAACAGTGATCAAAGTAATAAAAACTGGTAAATAGAAGTAGGGTAATTCGTGGCAGTTAGCAGAATTAGGCGCCGATGATGATGATGATAATGATCATTATGGAGAATCTCCAATCGCCTCTTACGAATCCACTATAGTTGATGATGATGACGATCAGACACTTGTGATACTTAATTTCTATGTACCTAGCTACAGAAAAAATGCCACTACCACTTCACAGAAAGGTACATAGACCATATTGCATACTTATCATAAATTGCCAAATCATTTTAATTGAAATTGCATTTGTTGTATTTGTAATTTTGTTTTTTACATAACCTCGTCTGTCTCTGCCTGCTTATTGCCTTATCATGAATGACTAAACGGATTGCATTTGATGAAATTTGCTACGAAGATACTTTTAACACTTGAAAAAGTCATAAGACTCTTTAATGATAAACCAAACGCATGGTCTATGCGTTGGAAGCCACAGACAACAAATAACCTCATAAATTAACTTACTTTATATAAAGCGAAGATGAGCAACAGCAGCAGTAAGGCACCAATGACAGCTGCCAACACAACAACCCACAGCGGGATGGTGCCATTCTCGAGGGCCTCCAGTTGAGGGGTCACCACGGTCTGCGCCTCCGCCGTGTTCCACGAGGGGTCACTGGGCCGACCCACCAGGGGCAGGCGGGACACGCGGGCCGTGCCCAGCGTCGATAGGATTACTGGACGGTCTTTTGAGATCTGAAAGATATAGAACAGTTGTTAGTTAATTCAAAGTCAAATATTGGAAGTGATTGCGCGCTATTGCACTAACATTGCTGACCTTGATACGCGAATACCGAGCTCGAATCTCAATACCTAATAAGAAATGTGCATGCGCCATTATTTTAACGATCAAAGGAAATCCAAGAGTGATAGAGACAGAGAGAGAGAAAAGCTGGCAGTTCTAATAGTCAGAAAATTCATGAAGCATAGGTATGGCACTTGGACGAATAAGGTAGGTATGGCACTTATTAACTCATAGTAACCACTTGGGTGGCAGTAAGTAGTAAAAACAATCCATTAGTCTTGCCTCTGCCTCTTGCCAATAGCAGCTAACCCATCAAATTTCTGCCTGGTCTTCCCTTCCCTATAACCCAACCACCTCAACGTTAATAGAACGGGCACACAATAGAGATCAGCTTCGATAGCATCATCATGTCCCATATGGTGAGAGCGTGATCAATAAGTCAGATTAAAAAAAGATCTTCATTAAATGCTGATGCTGACCTCACTAAGCACGGACGCGTTCATCCGCGACCGCAGCGCGAACCAAACTTCCTGTCCCTTCAGCAAGCGGCCTGTCGTGCAGCGGAACACCTCACACTTGTATTTCTCCTGGCATTTCTCCAAGATCTCCTTCAGTTTTTGGTCCACCTTGAATTAAAGAACTGGATGTCAACGGAAGTAAAACTTTTAAAATGTCAGATATGATGATGTTTAATATAAGATTTTAAACTGTCATGGTCACTAACACTACTACAATATTGTTTATTAACGGGATATTTACCATTACCGTTAATAAACAATATTGTAATGATGATGTTTGCTCACATGTCATCTTATTCCATGCGACGAATTGACGATATATCATGAACCTGGCGATGTACACTATCAAGTGCTTGGTGATAGATTCAAAAAGTAAAAACAGTCCTTAAAAAAATCAACTAAATTATTACCGGATCTTCGCGTCTCCGTCTTGTGTTTTCTCGTCGTTCCGCTGCTGTGCTGTAGCCGCCACCAGACTGAGTGTACGATGTTTGACCACCTGAAAATATAGACATGAGTTTTATAACAGGCATACTAGAAATACATTGTTTAATGTGACCTAAAAGAAGTAAAGTAACCTTACCTGTTTGAGAAGAATATGAGTATCCTCCATTGGTTCCAGAACGGCTACTCCAAGACCCACCACTGGATTGATAGCCACCACCACTAGTTTGTAAGCTTCCACCGCCAGCCTGGTAGCCGCTGCCTCCACCCTGGTAGCTTGCACCACCCGCCTGGTGGCCGGCTTCCCCAGCCTGATAGGTCCCAGACCCAGATTGGTAACTTCCTGAGCTAGACTGCTGACCTCCTGAACCGGCTTGGCTGGAGCTGGATCCTCCGCTTCCAGTAACATCAGCAATACCATATCTGAACTCATTGTTAGGATTGTGAGCTGCGACCGCGCCGAAGCCATCCAATTTATCTTCTTCTGGATCACCGACGAATGTGACTTTGTCAGCGCTACGGAATGTCGAAGATCCCGCTTTCATGACGTCTGAGTTGACGGTTTCGGTAGTGGCCCAGTTTCCATGGACGAAGCCCTGGCCCTGTGAGCCCTGGGCAGCACCAGATTGTCTATTACCCTGGGCGTATCCTCCACCTTCGTATCCGGCTGGATATACTTGGCCGGAACCACCTCCGTAAGCTTGTCCTGAACTACCAGCGTAAGTTTGTCCTGAACTACCAGCGTAAGCTTGTCCTGAACCACTAGCGTAAACTTGTCCTGTACCACGGTTGTAGTTCCCTTGAGCATATCTGGAAGATATTCAATAAGTAATTTAGCTATCGCTATGTCTAAGCACAATACAATGCAAAAATGCTTTATTAAAAACCATAGCAGAACAATGTAGGTGTACATGATAAAAAAACAAATAATTGTAGAACAACGGGCGGCCTCATCGCATGAAGCGATTTTTTCCAGGCTACCTTTGAACGGACAGGAATAAAACAATCTAGAAATGTGGTTGGTGCTAAAACCACACCTAACAACAACAATACCCACAACTAACTATACAATATAACAATGAGAATATATAGCACATACAAAAATTAATATAAAAAAATGATGTAGACACAGATTACGGTTTGGCTTTGTTTATAGCACAGGTGAGAGCTATAGTAAATAAAATACTTAAATAAATCTTACTTATTAAAAGAACTGCCTGCTTCCCCTTCATGACCCAATGATCCATATTCAGTGCTTGACTCAGATTGCGAAATAATGTTATGATTCGCATCGTAGAAAACGCTCCTGTTTTGGACCCTCACGATCTGACCTCCTGGCACGACCGTCTGACCTGCTTGACCATAACCACTTTGAGCGTAACCACCCTGGCTGTAACCTCCTTGACTCTGGGATTGGGTACTAGAACTGCCAGATTGACTAACTGCTCCTCCATTTCCTTGGTTAGAAGCCGCGAAAGCCTCCAGATTCTTTCGAATTTGTTCCTGTTCTTCAGCTGTGAGACCTTCACCGGAACTGGTCCAAGTTCTATTATAAGTATGAGTACCGTAAGCTTGACCACTTCCTGCATGGCCTTGTCCGCTAACATGCTGAGTGGACCCTTGAGTACCAATAAATTGACCATTCGAGCCCTGGCTTCCGCTGAACTGTGCACTGGAGCCTTGGCTTCCGGTAAATTGAGCTCCTGACCCTTGGCCTTGGATGGAACCGAACTGGCCTGAGCCTTGCCCACTAGAAAACTGGCTTCCCCTACTTTGAGTAACAGTTAGACCTTTATTGCTGGTAAATTGCGCTTCCCAAGCACCTGTAAGAAGATACCGGATTAATACCATTGCTTATTAGAGTTGCACTGATATCCAAAAGAAATTATAATTGCTTACTTTGTCCATTGTAACTTTCTCCTCCTGAGTTTTGAGATTTCGAATAAAGATCACTGCTCATCATTGCTGAAAATAAATAAACAATATTATTGCATATTGCGATCAAACAGCTATATCTATGTTATTTAAACTTGAAGTAGGAACTCTACATTTAAACAGAGTTCTGACTGATTTGGTAGTTTGATTGATCATCAAGCCCAAAAATCTCAAGCATCAAGATCTGATAATTTTACTTCCAACACCAAATGTAGGTATATAGCTCAAGTTTATCTCCTAAACTTTAAAGTCAGGTTATATCGTAATAGTAAACCAGGAAAACTCTTTCAACAAGTTTGAACGACGAGGATGTG
This sequence comes from Ennomos quercinarius, assembly GCA_910589525.2. NCBI lineage: Eukaryota > Metazoa > Arthropoda > Insecta > Lepidoptera > Geometridae > Ennomos > Ennomos quercinarius. The sequence goes on along the minus strand of OU342492.1, from coordinate 17,843,541 downwards.
ATCACGAGTAGTTTTACTAATCCAGTAGGTATGTGGTACAAATTTTCCCCAAAATTTCAACGTACCTACTGAAATATTCAAAAAGCTAAACATTTTAGTACTGACCTTCCTTCTCCTTAGTCAGCATATATGCGTATGGGTTCTGCACTTCCATGTTCATCGGGTTGACATGTCGCGCCGCGTCACACTGCACCGCGCCCAGCCACTGTGGCTGCACCACCATGTACATCAGATTTTCACCTGGGAGAATGGTAGAAACTTGACTCTATAATCTATAGGTTTTTTGTGATTTGAAATCTACATAATTCTAGGAACCGGTCGCTCAATGAATTTATGTGAAATATTATAATCACAATCGGGAAAACCGCAGAACTAAAGTGACCGATATAGCTCTTAGAATTAGCAAGTTGAAATGGCAATGGGCAGGCCACATCGCTCGTAGAACAGACAACGATGGGGAAGAAAAGTGCTCGAGTGGCGACCACTAACCGGAAGACGCAGTGTAGGCCCCCCACTAGGTGAACTGTGTTCAACAGTGAACGTCTTCAGGCTGATAATGATAATGATGATTCAAAAACATCCCTTACCATCAAGTGTTTGATAGGGCCACATGAAGTAGATCTCAGCTTCGTCAACCGTAAAAGGTCCTTCGTTCTTGATGTTGTACTTGTGTACCACTTGAGGTCCCAACTTTGTATCGTCATGGGTGTCTTTTGTGTCGTACAAAGACGCATTGTAATGGAGCTCCGGAGGGTCTGAAGTACTGAAATTGACCAAAACAATATATGTCTCATTTTTTAGGGTGAAATATCACAGAACTCCACCAAAATTGTTAAATAAGCACTAGGCAAGTAGGCAGGCACCTACTCTAATGATCAATATATTTTATTAATATTATTTTGTTTTTTCTTTTTGTTTGACCACATTTGACTCGATGAGGTCGACCATGTACCACGCTCGCCTAAAACAAATCTGCTCACTCTCCTCTTGAAACTTCCAGACTATAGCTATTCGGAAACTCAGACGCTGGTACAAAGTCGCAGTCTTTAACAGTTCGCATTTTAGAGGTCGAATCAAAACGTCTTGGTACGGATAGGACGGATGGCAACCATGTATGGAAATGTATGTTACCCAATGATAGAGAGCTGTGCTTTAATGACGACTGTAATGTTCATATGCATGGTGTTGTCGTAGTTGGTGCCCTGCTCCGGGTTGGTGGAGTTGGCCTCCATGTCGAAGGTTAGCGCCGTCACTCGCGAGTCCACTTCTAGGATCACACGGAACTTCACCTGGAATTGACGAGTCTATAGTCAGTTCATTTGTCTTCGTCACAATTATTTTTGTTTTTGTAATAAGTAGCTGCGTTTTAGTAATGTTATCAGTGAGCCGATGGATGCAGGAGGCGAGCAGCCGCTCAAGGTGGCGTGCTCTGGGGGAGGCCTATGTTCAGCAGTGGACGTCTTCAGGCTGTTAATGATGATCAGTGATGACACGAGACGCAGAAAAAACTTTGCTGCCGAGTGCAACACACAACTTTTCACCTCACTACAGCGAGGAAAATGTAAGAAAAACAGCTAAAAGGCTAAGAAAAGATTCGTTTTTAGCTTATTAATTTAGCTATGGGTGGCGGTAACGCTTAACATCAGGTAAACGACTAGCTCGTCCCGTGATTCGTGGAAAATTAAAGAAAAAGTAGTTTTCATCCATTTTCCATGCAGTCGCCGTGCTGGATAGCGTATTGGTTATATACTCTTTGGTGATGGACAGCGCGATTATTCTAAAAATGAGGTTGGTGAACGAGAAAAAGATGGTATCTTTTAGGAGGTAGTCTGTGGTATTAATGAGTTTTCAGTGGACTGGCAATATCAAGAAGGTAAAATTCGGGCAGATCTGTGATTAAATCCTCAATTCTTGACGAGAAAATTATTGAATAGAAACGTTCGAATTTTAAAAACACTTTCCACGCTAGCGATTAAAATGCGTTTTTGCGCCCAGATTTTGAATGACAAACAGAATCTTTACGAGCTAGTGAGGTGAAAAGAATATTACATTAATTTTAGCATAATAGGTATCTATCATTATTTGCCACTAAAGAAATCGACACGGCGAACGAAAGACACTTCGTCGAATTTGAGCTTTGATTCGAAATGTATATCAGCAACACTATCAATAGACATAATATTTAGGTAGCTACTCAACTTATTTGAAATATGAATAATAGATATGTAGTAGGAATTCTTAATTATTTCCAGAATTACTTAAAAATAAGGGAAAATTAAGCTCGTATACGTACTAGGTATTTTGATTAGGTGTAAGGATATAGGAACAGACTCACCTTTTGTCCACTAGCCAATGGGTTTCCCAAATCACATTTCAGGCTACTATTCCCACTTGTGTCTCTATTAGTGATGGAACAATAGATGGGGTGATCCAGTTCCTTATCCAACCTCTCCATCTTGGTGTATGCCACTCCGGCAGGAATCTGCAGGTAGTAGGCAGCTTCGAAGGCATCTTCCCCAGAGTTTTCAACTTTCACTTCAATGACAACATTCTCTCCTGAGCCCAGGACATAGTTGATGTTGGGACTGTGGAAAAACATTTTTGTTAAAAGTCGAAGTCCGAACATTGGTATCTTCCTATCGATTTTGTGTCGCATAGCTAAACGACCAAAGAATCATGATAAGATTATGGTTGAATAAATGTAGAACATACGTTGTGGCAGCCATCCTGAGATCAGGTATGCAGATGTTATCAGGTCCACAGTTCTTCTGAATGTTGAGCGAGTCAGTATGCGAGATGCTGGTAGTCTGGTCTAGGACTGGAGGGACGACGTCTCCGGAGGGCTGAGTGATGAGATTGTAAGTCATCTTAACCTCGATCGGGGTGAGTTTGTCGCGGATCTCTTCCTGAAATACGGCAGAGAATTATTAGTTAGTTTGTCATCAATATTTGTTTTACTGTTGGAGTAAGTACTTAAATAGTTACACTAAGTAAATCAAAAGAGAAATCTAAACAATAATATTATGGAAATAATGTCATCAGAGACTCGTATTCTAGACACTTACGTCTAAGTAAACAGTGACATCCTTGCACTCCTCCTGTCTCCTGGTCAGCATGATGTGTGTGGTGTAGGTGGTCGAACGGCTTTCAGCTAGAAACAGCCGCTTAGTGGTTTTCTGGCGCGAATCGAGATCCAGGATCACTTCGAAATCTGGATCAAGTAAACCCTGGTTTTAGAGGTCTGGGAGAAAGAAATAGAGGCAACACGCGACGTCTAGATTGACGATTAGTTGGTGCATTTCCAATAGAAGTACAGGTTTAGTATATACGCACATTACTGATAATTAAGATGGCATATGAATTCGATATACGTATGGGATCCAACAATTTGACAAGACAGTGATGCATCTGATAATAATATCAAACGTGATTATGGTCTCTGTGAGGAATATGAAAGAGAAACGAGTGGGAAACTTTAGTTGAAAAATGTTTTTGACTTTTTGATGTTCGTCAAAATAACTTATCAATTTTAGGGTTTTTATACCTCTATCACTTATCATGTAAGCTACTGTGGTTGTTGACTTTGGTATGACTAAATCACGCTGTAGCTTAGCTAAGTATAGGTATAGCAATGATGAAGATTTCAAGGTTTTCATGATTTTTCTTGATGTTGTACTGAATTATTATCCACTATAATACCCAACTACAAACAACGATGATAGTTCGTAATTTCTTTACCGATGAATGATAACGTGATATGTAAAACAACAAGGTGCTTCTAATCACATACACAGAGAACACAGGTGTTTCACTAACATCGAAAGACAAGAGTGGTATTAATTACAAGACATCATCGGATGAGGGTGATGTCACGTCGATTCGTGAACAATTTTGGTGATGTTATACCAATTGGCTACTTCATCCACTCACCGAAGTAGCAGATATATCCCTCCGCTTGGAAACAAACAATACATAATGTGACTAATATTGAAGAAGAAAAAAGAAGTATGTAACATATTATGTTTATGATATTCTAACAAACATAAGTAAAAATTACATATTATACAGTCAAGGCAAAGAAACGAAAATTATTCTTCAAACGCACACGAGAATAAACTATTGATAATTTCGGACACAGGATAAAGTAATAGGATTAACACAGGATGTTAAAGCTGCTAATGGATTTAGGTGAACAAATCAATTTAGAAATATTAATTATTATTTGTGAGTATCCTGGTAGGAGCAAGATCAAGAAACCTTAAAAAACATCTACGTTGAAAAGTGACTTAGAATATATTTTTTGATATTGGATGTAAAAACTTAAATTACATGTATGTACTAAACTAACGTGACTTTGTACTTTATGACGCATCTATTAAGGGTGAAAATCCAAACAATGAACACGCAATTTTAAATTTAGTCCCAAAATATTGCTCAAGGCAGCAATTCACCCACTTTCAGAATATGCTATTAGTGTTTCACCTTAATGTATGACTAGAAGGAAATGTAAATCATGAAGGCTGTCTGAAGTTCAGGTTCTGTATTACTCACTTATTTGCTGATCTACGTTGATTCCGTCATAAGCAAGGCAGAATTTGAGATGTGCGCAGGCGACTTGTGTACCGTTAGGGAGAGTGCAGCTACGATCATCTAGAGAGACCAGTTTACTCTCGCCCATGAACTTCACGTCAGCTGTTACTTTGACTACGGGGCGGGATCTGGAGAGAATGAATGGATTGTGATTAATATACCCAAATAAATATTTAGAGCTATTCCCCTTAATAAATTGCGGCTGAAAAATTACGTATTAAAAATTACAAACTCAAAATGAAAAACCCAAAGCACCTATACTATAATCATCTTGTATCGATGTAATCATCCATCGTAGTAGTAGTGTGGAATCCACATATAATTTTAATGAAAATAGTACCTACTATTCTTTTTCAAGTAGCTACTTATATGCATTATAAGTAGGTACTCACTTTAAAAACACAACACTGTTAGACTTATAAGAGCCAACAAGGAGATCCGTGTAGTGGTTATCATCCAGATCCACGCCTCCTGAGAGCGAGAAGCCGAAAGTCTGCAGATTGGGTGCGATCTCCTCAGCGGTGATGGCCTGTGAGTACTTCTCCAGGATACCCTTCTCACTACCGTGATAGATATAAACCACGCCACGACCGTTCTCACCACCGTACGGCGCGCCTACTGCAATATCTGGAAAAGGAAAGTTATGAATGGTAAAACAAGTACATTTCAGACTCTACCATATAACACGGATCAAGCGCACGAATCACGGTCAAGGATAAAAGCCATATTCACCTCCAAACCCATCATAGTTGATGTCACCAAGTGATGTCACCGACAATCCAAATCTGCCGCGGGATGTTTCTCCAGTGCGTGAATGCGTTTTCCGATAATCCTGAAAAATATACAATTATTAATATTAGGTGATAAAGTTCCTAAAAAATTAGTTACCAGACTAACACAGGTTTTATAGATGTCATCACGCCTGCTTAGTTGGTACAAAAATATATAGCATAGCTTAGTTGGAAAAGCGTCTCATCCAGTGAAATAGAAGGCGCAGATCCAAATCCTGCTACTGGTTGCTGAACATTTTTAGATTCCACTTTGCAATCCATACCATGATTGTCAATATTACAAAGAATCCTGATATTTTAAAGTAATGTATGAAATTAAACACGCATAAAATTAATATAGGAATGAATTTCAGATTCCTCTATGTCTGTGACGTGTTATAGACAAATCAAGAACTTAGGTACCGAATGTATTTTACTGATATGCAATAGTTTGCGAACAGTTTGGAGTAAAAACATATGATGTTTTACTCGCAGCTCTTGTAACAGAGATATTGGCACTCACTCTATTTTTCCCTTGGTAGATGACATAGATCCTGCCATGCTCGTATCCATTGCTTTTTGTACGGGTAAACATCGGAGAGCCAACGATGACGTCTTCAGCACCATCGCCGTCGATGTCACCAGACGCGAGACTATAGCCAAAGTAGGCACCGATCTGGGACCCACTGATGTTCTTGACGATCTGCAGCTCCCAGGTATACAGTACCACCTAGAAAAAATGACATGGTAAGAACTACTAAGTTATGTTCAAAGCGATGTAAGCAATATAGGTCAAGATGGACACTACAGTTACATAGAGGTGGGGGTCTATTATTGTGTAATATGTATAATTGGTAGGTATGCCGTTCATGTTACAATAAACATAATTTGAATTTGAATAGAAAATAATAATTCGCATGATTATGAATATTTCATAAAAAGAATCGATTACATTTTTTAACGTTTTTTTATTCTTGTGCTGTAACTACTTGATTTCTATAAATTCTATATTCCTTTTTCTATATAGTACAAGGATAAAAATATGACCACTGATTAGCAATTCTACATATAAATGTCGCGCGTGTTACATGAAACTAAATGTAACCAAAATAAAGTTAAATATCATACCAATCCTTTTAAATCAGATCCTCTTGGTACACCCACTGCAATACTCTGAATGCCTTCACCAGCAAAGTCACCCACAGTGACAGAGTAGCCCATGTAGGAGTCATCGTATTTAGCATTAGCTTCAGGAGTAGAGATCAGAGCAGGCCTTCCACCCAACGTTTGAGAAAGTAGCTGACCTAGAAATTATTAGAAAGATTGTTAAGATTATTTTTATTATTGTTGACGGAACTATTTCATTTGGACTATTTGAAGAAGGTGTTAAATCACACTAACTATAAACATGTTTTACAATATTTAGACAGATCACAATAAGGGTGGTAAAACAGTAAGTCCAAATGAAATTGTTCATAGAGTTTATTTATGAATTCTTTGAAGAACTAGTCTCCGTGATCGATGAAAAGCATCTGAAATGTAGTGGCAATATGCTGATGTAGTTCTAAAGCATCAGATTAATTCATTTTAAAACCGATCGGTTTTATGATTTGTGATGGAGTGGTTGCACTGATGTGATAAGATGTACGGCTTCTTATTCATAAAAGCCTTTTAATGTTTTATGATAGAAGTTACATGTTGTGAATATTGCTAACATATCAATCACCAGATATATCATTTGTATGTCACCAAATCCATGTTATTGTGACAAGCTGAAATGATATTTTCATCTTTTGAATTAGTCTTTGAAGCATGGGCACTGCAATGACGTATTACAATATTTTTAAGCATTATAATATTTTAAACCAATCCAAGTTTTTATTACGGTCGGGAGCTAGAGGATAATATGATATTTTACATTGATTATGTACCAAGAAGATGGATCCAATAGTACAAGATCAGTCAGTCTGTACATAATTTATTACAGTGTGTTCCATTCCTTTTAATGCTAGTTACAATATCATCTACATACACGTTAGCACAAGAAATGAAAATGGATTATGAACTATGGACAAATAGTAATCGTAATAATTCGTGCACGTCTAATCCAAATACATCTACTACTAGGACGTTCTGTGGGTATCAATAAATGATCTAAAAGGTGTATGGCACAAGAAAACTTGTAGAAATATAAAGGTATCTGGTAAAATGCCTGGCTGAGGTCTATGCCACCGTTCTGTACACCGTGGTTTGTAGGAAAAGCTAATGGATTCTGTGACTCTCCTATGTCACTGATTGTCTTATAAACCATTATTTTATGGTTATATTGAATCTATGACATGGGTAGAACAGAAGCAGAATTGTTTTAAATGTATTTCCTATGATCAAGTATAATCCAGATTATTATACGACATAATTATATATCTCTGCTGTTTTCAGTTTTACTATTGCAGTAACACAATTTAAATTTAGTAAACGTTAAAGAGCGTTAAATATACATTAAAATTATTGTAATCAACAAATATTAGCGGCCGATTATTAAAAAGCAATATTAATGGTTAGATAATCTCGGCATGATCGGAAAGCTTGATCGATTTTATTGTCAGATTTATTTCAATCAAATTATACTCGATCATAATTAGAAACAGCATTTAAAACCACTGCATTTAATGGTTTATTCGAGGATTAGGCGCTCATAAGCCTCTCGCTATGTTATTGCGGTTAAGAGTTAGGATGTTGTCAATTGACGATACGTTTTTTGGTTTACCTTCATCCGGTATTTTCGGCATAAAGTAGAAAAACTTTTCATTTGCATCTATCGATAACGTTCGCCCTGTGGATTTGGATGAAATAATTTGTCAGTATCATACTTACTCTTTAAATTGTAGCGGTAGTTTTTAGGTACGCAATACTAGTAAAATCAGGAACTAAGCTATGTTGTCTTTTGCAAAGTTACTAAAGCCACGTTTTAAGTAACTCTCAAAGAAATCGTAATCGGAAATCCTATGATGATTGATGTTTGTTAGCAGTTTACCACTTGGGGACGACTCATTCCCATGAATTTCCATATCCGACCCACATAAAAGGTACATTCACCATCCACCACATGGGGGACGATACAAGTGAATCATGATAGTATACATGGATTTTGAGTTAATTAAAAATACACAGTAATTACCTTGCCAGTAGAAGCTGCCAGGAGCCCCCATAAAAAGTCTTTGTCCATCCTGGAAACAATAAAAAAGAATGAATCATTAATATAATACTAACAGCTCCTATAAAATCAATCAAATATTATTAGGTCAGGGCAGGTTGTTCAGGTCTCATCCCGGGCGGACGAATGACGGGGCGTTTAGTGGGTTTGAGTCCCCACATACCCACTGCCATCACCCCCGTGGTGGCAGAAAAGTGCGATGGTATTTCCTCCCCCCCCCCCCCTCAAAAAAGGGTGTTTAATAATTGTTAATGGCCAATTAGGTCAACTTTATTTGACATATAGAGGCGACTAGTAAGTAGGTACTACTGAATAATAAATTACTAATGGAAATATGAACAAATTTAGGTTGGTAGGCGTATGATATATAAGCAGGTAGTGTGACAGTATATCTGCATAATATTATCGAGTATAACACCTATGTCTAAAAATGTGCAGGTGAATTTGTTTAAAACAATAAAAACTCACAAGTTCATACTGGAATAAACTTTAGTCATCACTTTGATTTGCCTACTTTTATAATGAAATTTTATACCAACTGTTAAAAAAATTAAAATATTAATTAGTTTATTTACACACGTGATGTGATTTAGAAGCTCTAAAATCAAACACCATGTCAGGCGCTTGTTTATCTGTATCCTTTTACGAGTGTTATCCCACATTTTATGGGGTAAGCACTTATGGTAACGCAGAGCGTTCCAATAATTGTGGAAGGGGATAGATAAAATATCGGCTAAGTGCGTGGAGTGCTCGTTACCATCCTTTTATGGGCTGTTGATGGTCTTTGGTATGGGAAAGCACTTCCTGATTAAGTTATCATAGTTATTGAAAAATGCCATAAACCTGTAAAACCAGCTAAATTTTATTACTCCGAATTATTAGCGTGAATTTCCATCTGAAGGTGTGGTTTATGGATATCATTCTACGACGATAACAAATAGAAAACACTGCAAGTAAGTTCAAATTTGTAAAAACATAACAAAAACGACACAGAGCAGACATTGCAGCCAGTCGTGTGAACTCTACAGATAAGATGGCTCCAGTAGCTATCTCAAGAACTCACAAAACATGTGTTTCAGTCAGCGTTTTAGTTTATATTCCTGCAAATTGATGACAGCGCTGATTGCGGTTTTGATGCGATGCAGATGTGAGACGCTGCGAGTAAGTGTTTAGCGAGAAAATGTATTGAAGTGTTTCTAGCTGTCCTGTAACGCGGAGAGAATTTACTTGAAAGTAGGTAAATAGATATTGGAGTTTACTTTAGGTAGGTACCTACCTCACCTAACCTAGCTGTACTTACATACCTAAAAGTATATATGCCTATGAACCCATGAGTAGATAGATGTACCTAGCATTTGAAACAAAGTTGGGAGAATCTCAATCTCTCTATTCGATTTACCATAAAATAGCGTCATAAATAAAAACCACGATGCCATAAAACTTGTAAAAGTACGAGTTGACCCTATAAGGATGCGACCCTAAAATCCGCATAATCGCCGACTTAGCATTGAATCAAAGGCGGGCAATGAATAAATATGCGCAGGCGCAGGCTCGCCGCAGCTATGCGCCTTTTAAAGTGCGACAAGCACTGCGCATGCGCGCCCCTGCGGCGCCGCGTCACGTGGGGAGAGTGTCATGCGGAGACTGGAGACTTCTCATGATTCTTTGATGACATGTGAGATCGGTGTTTTGTGATGTTCCCGGAGTTAGACAGTGCTTTAGAACGGAAACGAAATTGACGCAAGCTTTTGGTTAACAAATTGAAAAAAATTGAAGAAATCTAAATATTTCTACAAATCTCAACGCAACTAAACGCAAGCTGGCGGCCCACCGGAGATGGTAAGTGGTCACCACCACGTATGGTCACCTGCAACACCGAAAGCATTGCAGGTGCATCGCTTAGCTTTATGGAGAAGGATATTTTACCTAGTAGGTACTTTTTTGAAGCTCGGAGCTGTTTTCAATGGTTTTAATAGTTCAAATAGATTTCCCACTAGAGAGACTTTACATGCACTAAGAGCACTCCAGGGAGCACTATTTCATATAAGCATAGCGACAGGTTCCGCCTAAAGACCTAAAAGCTGGTCACACAGACCCCACGCAGACGGTCATTGTGACCAGTCATATTATGCACGCAGGTGGAGGGTTAACGCTGCAGTTAACGAATAATTGAATATTCAATTATACGCGCATAAATCCATGGGAGCGTTTAAAATCCCATAAGATTTGCATACTACTGCGACGGGACTCGGCCGGTGGAGTGACTTGGCAACTATTAAAGTAAGGCGTGAAACAAAGAAATGCTGGCATAAATATTTGTATGCATGAACAGGAATCGGCGATAAGTAATAATCGGCTAGTTTTGGCTTCGTAGAATGTCGTTTCTATCACACGGAGCACTAAAGCACAAAATAGTAACTAAAGCGACGAAAAACTTGGTAATGCTCTGAGTGACGCGACGATACCCTACGAAACTGGTTCTATCTCTCTTTTGCTCGTGTACCACAAAGTATACCTATGTTTGCTACCATCTCAGAGCTGCATAGCAGTTCTCGTCACAAGCTCGGAACAAGCTTCTGTGGTGTGGTGGTTGTGCAGGTTGGCTCATAACCCGGAGGCGGCGGGTTCGATTCCCACGACAGGACAAGTATTTGTTGAAAAAAAAAAACACAAATACTTGTTCTGTGCCTGCGTGTTGTGCTGGGACCATAGTCCTCGTAGTTCCTAGCTCCCTATAGATACAGAGAATCCTAGTTAGGATCCAGGATCTATGTATGTGATCAACTGTGATCGTGATGCGTTATTTATTATTAGCTCATCACAATCTTGACCTATCAATATTTTCGCTTGAGTATAAACGAAAAGCGCAGCGTAGGCTGGCCTTCCACTAGTTCCACTAGGTGGACTGACGACCTGGTCAGAACTGCGGGGAGCCGATGGACGCAGGAGGCAAGCAGCCGCTCAAAGAGGTGCTCTATGGGGGAGGCTTATGTTCAGCAGTGCATCCTCTGCGATCGATACCCTGCTTCGGAAGACATTGTTGGTTCCGGGTGTTGTTGTGAGTCAAACCTTGGGGCAGCCTAAACATTTACTCTAACCATTTGCTTTGAGAAGGATAGGAAGGATAAAAACAAACATCTCACAACAAGTTGTTTCTCAATACAAATACAGAATCATCGATAATTCTTCGACAAATCTCTGATTCCCCAGAAGCCTGCAGGTACCCACCTGTATACCTAGGTATCTGTTTCACGCGCGTAGCCATTGTCTGCAAACCGCCGGCAGTTTACGGACGCGTTCCGAAACCATGTTTGTTGCAGGACTTGCAGGAATGTTTGACATCGCAATCTTGGTACATTTACGTACGAAAATGGAGAAGAAAAATTGCAACAGTTCGTGGCATATTTTAGTTTTGAATGTTTTGTGTCAGCATAACGAAGATCCAGGATCCGATACCTAACAGATCTCTAAAACGCTACTTACATATTTTCACACTATAGTGATTTGAAGCACCGCAACGCATAGAAATAAAATTGAAAAGAAAAATCGAATATTGACTATATTGGTTTCGTATGGAGATAGTAAAAAGCATGCGAAATGACATACAAAACACCTTTTTATGTTAACGAATGACGTGACGAGCTAGTTGTTCGCCTAATGTTAAGCGTCATGGCTGCCTTTAACAGATTGCAGTATCACTCGGAACTCTAAATTATTAAAACTTCTCGTGAGACTGCACTGCGCACGCATCACACAGTCTAGTAATAAGATTACTAGACTGTGAGATCAGATCATAAAGGCTCATTTGCGCATACTACCGTACTCTTTACCGCGATAAGAAATCCGCGTGTGCTAAGCGCGAGTTAATTACATAATACGTAGGAATCTACCTAATAGATAGCATTACCTTTGTAACAAAGCAAAATTAATTACCCTTCTAAGCTAACAAATTGTTATTGTATTTCACGACAACACCCAGCAGTTTGTGGAAAGTAAAGTGATTTAGAGAGAGAGAGAGAGAAAGGCTTATTACGTCGTAGGGTTGCCAGTTAAATAGCCCTGCTCTTATCTTATTATAAAAATCAAATTTAATTTATTTTTCCTGTATTTGTGTTTTACGGCCTGGTCTAAGTAAGCTTTTGCAGTCCTAGGTCTACTCCTTCTTTCTATCCTCCCCAATATTTTATCTATCCATTTATTTACCATCCCGACTGGCTCACAAGTATTTACCATCATTGTCTAAACTCTATCCTTTCTGCCTGAAGATAGCCTAATTTTTATTTTTATACTGGTAACCCTATATCCTCACTATACTGGGTTGAATCGAATCGAAATTAGAATTCATCGTGTTCGAATCGAATGCATTGAATGGTTACAACTTGCACCAATGGATTCAGCATGTTGCAGCAATGAATTTGTAATATATTGCGTGCCTTCGCACCTAGCTGCTGAGACGGGGAATTTATTATTATGAACAGTAGTCTCAATCGACAATTTATTAAAAATTATTGGACCTACTCTTGCGTATGGAGGCCTTTACAATGGTGCTTACATACATAACTATTGCAATATGGTAGAGTCATATAAATTAGATGTAATCGATTTATGTTCACTGAGAATTAAATAAGGACTACGGATTTTATAATAACAATCGATAGAAAATTGCAAAATAATTTAAAAAATAACAATCTGTTACTATTGTTACAGCTAGAGTAAGTAAATTAAAACCTCACGTGTAAATGTAAGGTAAATAAAAGGCATTGCTTAGGTACTTAGCCTTTTCCTGAAATTGTCATTATGAGAAATGATCAGTTTTATAAGTAGGTAGGTATTTAATCTTCAAGAATTATTATAGAAGTGGTCATTTAAATTGTGGACCAAACCTGCCGAAACGACTATGTTATCTTTGCATTTCTATTTTCATCCACAAACAAAGCTATACCTAGAGATGCACACTACACACAGTAACCAAAGAGGTTCGCTACTTAGTAATGCCGTCACGTGCAAGCACATTTCACGTTACTTCTCCACGATTCACGAAAAGGATGTATCAAGTTCTCCGTTCGGGGAAAGATAAGATCACTGCAACACTGTGCCGTAACAAAAATTAAAAAGTCTTTGGTACCTACTCTTACCACTTTATTATTTTAATAATTACTAAATTTAATTTGCGACATTCAATAGTATAACGGAAGCACCATCCAAGTGGATAAACTCACCTTTCCCGTAACTTATATTGTACTATCCAAAGTCATAGATAAGATCTGCCGTAAACACAATGCCGCCTTTCCATTTCAATCTGCATTTACAAAAATGGCAACACCACTCCAAAGCTGATTAAAACCTCAATTGTGTCCCAAATAAAGACACAAATAAAACAGCAATAAAATGCGGTTACTATTTTCGAAATAGGAATACATCCGTGCCATTTTGTTGTATTTTTTGCGCGCGAACAATAAAAGTTTTTAATAATTCATAAAGCTGCGCGCGCATGCGGCTCACGCGCGCGTTCTGATCCCGAAGATATGGCGGTGGGCGTGGGGCAAAAGTTGTTCTATTCCCACGATTGTAAAATCACGAGCCTTTACGTGTATCTAGGATAGTCAGTTTTTTGTAGCAAAAACATCGTAGAACACTGCAATATAATAAATTAATTGGATTTATTGGAAAGCGTTGTTTTTTATTTGAGTATAGGTGCAGTAAAGATTTAAGTTTGTGATAGTGAATTGTGAGCGATTGTGTGTGTAGATAATATTACAGTTATTCAACACTGCATAATATTCCTCTGTAGTAAATTATTTTAATGCCAGAACGCACCTTTCTCAGGTGTCGCCAAAATTGTTTAAACAAACAGTTATAATTTCCCGCGCAATGATTCGTATCGAATCGTAATTGGCGGGACAAATTTAAGATGGCTGCCATTTCAATTGGCGAATTTACGAATATTAATGACGCCGGTATATAATTTAAACTTTCGGTGAAGATCACCCGTTTTTGTTTAAGTGAAAATAAATTGCGTATGATAAATGGCTTTTTATAATAATGCACCTGTAAAGCTGCCGGTTTAAAAGGATAGGTACAATCAATTACATAATTTAATGTCAGAGTTTAACCTAATAACTTTTAAAAGTAGTAGACAGGGTAGACATCTGGGTATCATTATTATTAAGTTACTTATTCAGGGTTATTCCTGTCTGCCCCTCATCCTGTCCCCCACGAGGGGACAAACAGGAATATTTCCTGACTGTCCCCGAAAATCGAAATTAGAAAATAAATAAGCCTTTAGTGTCAGTAGTACGATGATATATTCCCTACAGCCCCAATAACGTCCCCATTTTAATATATGATGACACACGTGTTGTAACTATGATAATTGATACAATCAGTAAATTCGACATTTTGGCATGTGAACCAATTGGGCCCTAAATCTCATCAATGTACTAGTGACACTAATTCGGAATCACTAGTACTATGATACAGAATCAAATTATCGGTGCTCTTTTGGGAATACCACAATGCTCAAACTACTTGAGTATTCTGTTGTACGGGTCATTACACCTTAATGTCCAGTACAAAACTTCAATTTTTAATTGTTATAGAATTATTGTATACTCTAGAGACAATACCTTAGACATGGTGGCTGAAAATCCCGCTTGACACACGCCAGTTCTGCGCTGGCCGTAACTTGCTGAAAAAGAAATCAAATTCATGTTATTATTTAAAATTATATTATATAAGTTATACCTACACTCTGTAGATAATAAAAAAAATGTACACAAGTTTCCCAAAGGTTAATAAAACTATAATTATACAGGGTTATTTTTAAGACATAATATATCTCTATCTACGTGTAGTAATATCTACTTTCTACGTGACATAATAACATATAGGTAGGTACAACAGTAATCTAGGTGCTGGAGACGATACAGATCCTTCTAAACTCACCATCGTCCTCTGTGCGAAATACTGGACAGATCATAATTGCATAAATACATATTTTTGTAATGATACATAATTTTAAAATATACATATTAGGAAACACGAGCGAAGCGCCTCCGTTTCAGCTCAGGTAAAAATAATTTCGTCTCGAAAAAGCGATTCTCGTGAAATAGTGTGTGCAGCTGAGCCATCACTAGTTTTATAAAAAACGCCATTATTGAAGTTATCATTTTATTATATAATATTTTACCAGCGAGCTGCATGTTTTAATTGAAAATAAACTAATTACGTAGATGCAGTTTATATTTTATGTAGTTGGTAGGTATACACCCTTGCGCCGTCACACCTTCCTGGGACACAAAATAAGGCTGGTGCGGCGGCGGATTCTGCTGAGCAACTAAAAAGGCGCAAATACAGTAAACTTGATAGCGGTTTTATATTTGTGCCTTTTGGGGTTGAGACGCTTGGGCCTTGGGGACCGAGTGCTCACCAAATTTTCAAAGACCTTTCCAAACATCTGGTCGAGGCAACACGTGACCAAAATGCTGGCCTCTACTTCGGCCAAAGGTTGAGCATTGCCATTCAACGTGGCAATGCTGCCAGCATATTGGGCACGTTGCCTACTGGTAGTGGTTTGTTAGATTAGGTTTTTGTTTTTATATTATTTAGCTTATTAGGGTAGTTTTGTATTATATTGTTAATTTTATAGTACTAGTGTGATAATGGAATAATTAAATACATATAACCCTTTATTTGAAATAAAATACTTGTTGGTAGGTACCTATTTTATTTTTATGATGCAACAATTACCCATTTATTTCTTTAATACCTAGTTCTAATATTTATTCTGTGCTAAAAGTGGGGTAGAAGGAAAATTGTATTGTATTCCCCTCCGTCTTCACCGGGGCAGACAGGAAAATAAATACTTTTTGCCTGAGTTAGAGAAGTGGGGACAAACGGGAACATGTGTAAATGATGAATATGTAGGTCTACCTACATTCAATTATTATATCATTCTAATAAAAATAAATCAACAAAAATATTACGTATCATTAAAATCACATTTCCACACATCTTGGCTCTATATGGTGTAACGTTATACTTTAAAAATACCATTTTACACGAAATATATCGTAAATCATGTTTTAGTGCGCCGGCGGGCGTCACGCCAATTTTCCCGCCAACCGCGCCATTACCGGCGGAAGTGAGCGCCAGTTTTCGCGCGCTTTTACGGACGCCATTGTTGTCCGCCATGATGCTTTTGCTACGAGCTAGTTACGAAATGATTTGCAAGATTTTACGCATTTAAATTATTTAATACATCTTTCACAAAAAGTGTAGGGCACAACCCACCCTAACCTTACGCTGGCATCCGAGGACATGTGTCATCCACCACCCAGCACTTGGCCAGCGGTGGATGATGCAATATGTCTTCGGATTTTGTGGGTTTGGCGTCGGTTTTCTTTTTCAGTGTTTTTATTCACCGCTGTAAACGCGAGAGCAAAATGAAGTCTTGGTGGGGGCTAAGGCGGGCTTCGAACCAGGGAGCGCCGGCGCTGCGCCGGTCTAAAACTCACATGGGCTAGCCTATTCCAGTGAGCTACCACTTGATTTCTAAATAAAATTCTTAAAAAAGTTATTCTCAAAAGTATTTTTATAACTGGTAAACTTACATGTTCTGCAAGGCGAGAATTCCGATACATCCTGCAAGGTGGATGACTTGGCGACGAAGCAGGTGCCCACCGGGTCTCGAAGGTTCAGCTTGGCGGATACGAAGGACACGTAGCGAGGAGCACATGCCTTTAGACAAACGACAAATATTAAGGTCAATAGGATGAAATTCAAAGAGAGTTGTGCCTTTATTCATTAAATTAATATTTATAAAAGATCCTGTACATTAAAAGAACAAATCTATAATAAGATGCATAATATAAAAACAAAACGCAATGCAACAAACGACTGCCAGTAGACAACGTGCCCAATATGCTCGCAGCATTGCCACGTTGAATGTTCAACATGGCAATGCTGCCAGCATATTGCACATAAATGATTTTCCATGAACACAGTAAATAACTTAAAAAATGTAGTGTGCACTAGGTACTTATTAAGGCTCCTAAATCCGTGGATCTTCTAACTTTTTTTAAGACATAAAATAACTGAAGTTACATACGAAAATCTGGCTAAACTATGTTCTCATGAATAACATTACATTTCAACAAAAATATCATATCGTATCCAAACAAGATTTCATAAATACAACAGTATCAAAGCTTTTTTTTCTTTCTATTCTGTTTTTATGTATGAAAACTTGTTTGTATTAATGTGATATTTTTGTTGAACATTTGTAATGTTATTCATGAGAACATAGTTTAACCAGATTTTTAGTGAGTAAATTCAGTTACTTATTTAATATCATATAGAAGCCATAGGATAACAACAAAAACTGGTTTATGCTAGTCTGAACTGAAGTTGAAAATTTACTCAATTAATTTAAAACTAAATAGCTACCACTTTAACATAGACCTACGCGCTACATATTGACCTTCTATTCAATTCACAGAAGCACGGATGTACGTACAGTTTAGAACCAGAATAACGGGAAATGAACCAAATATAAATATTGTTGATGAACTTGAAACATGCAGTAAATATAAACTGAAATGATGTTCTAACAAATCTAACATAACACGTGCCAAAGCCACCTCACAGTGAGTCAGGGTTGCCGCAGCAGCAACGAAAGGGCTTATTTTTTATAAATAGTGGGCCTAATCCTTTATTTTTTGTAGGTTTGTGGATACGTAATTTATGACAATACATTACCTATTTAATTAGCTATTTAGCAGTGCATAATAACTTTCATTGTATGAGGCGAGTTTTACATCTATGGCAATCGTTACGAGTAGTCAGACGCCTGATCTAACCATCCCTGTTACAAGTTCCTTATGGGTTTGCGTGGTCAGATGGCAGTCACTCGTGTAATTCTGGTAGCTCGCCGCTGCAGGTTAGATTGCGGGCCGACCCCAATAACAAATGGGAAAAGGCAAAGAGGATGATGATGACGATGAGGTGAGTTTTATTTAAATAATAAAGGAAAAAATATAATTTTACTGTAATAAAATAAGTATAGGTACCATCTACCAACATGAGTCAAAGGCTAGACTTACTAATTTTTTTTTGTTTACTTTATGTAGGTACCTAGCTAAATATTTTATTGAACACAATTTTTTTTACAGAGTTCTCTAAAGCCTTAATTAATATTTTCAATTAACGGGGCTTCGGGGAAACCAACTTTTCCGGGATAAATAAGTAGGTAGGAACCCAAAGTGGATTTCAATAGCCTCGTTAAGAGTATCCTACAATTAGCAGTTTTGGCGTGAAATACATACAAAGAAACAAACTACCAGACTATTTTCTTTTGTCATACTGGTAGGAACAGATTTTTTTTCGTAGATTACCTGTTTATTATTGTAGCACCCCTAGAGTTCCCCAACAAATTCGAAATGAAAAGAAAACAATCCCAGATGCGCGGCCGCTCAGAGGTTAACGAAGGATGAACCGGGGAGATAATTACAGCGGTTCTAAAATAATAGGGCCAGACTCGATTCTTGTTGTATTCAACTTCTCTACTGTCTTTGTCGTTCACATTCCAAAACTAATTTGAATGAAAAGGACAAAATAAGTCGAATGAATGTAATCTCAAGAACTTAGACGTCCACTGAACAATCAGTGGTTTTCACTTTTAATGAATGAACATCTGGCGAAAAATGTGACAAGTAATCTAATCTATAAAGGTATTTTAGTTCTTAAAATTTTAGCAACCAGCGGGATTTGAACCCGCGCCTTCAAGTCATCGGATTAGACGCTCTGCCAATTGAGCTATGGTCACATGACCGCTGACTGCGAAAATCTTTAGAACTATGTGTTCACCCGACTAAGCAGTCATGGCGACTTCTATAGAATCTACCTAGTATCTGTCTAGTAATCTCATGTCATGCCGATCCTCTAGAGGTGAACAGAAGCCTATTTTTTCCGTTAAAATATCTCAAAATGCCTTATCCCGAAACGTCTGTTTTCGTAATGGCTGAAACTCTATTCTATTTAGCCCGTCACGTCATTTATTTACAATAAAAGAAAACATAATTAATGTTGTTTAATTAATGTTGTTGTTGTTGTTGCTGTATTTTTAGTTCAAAAGTATTTCAAGCTTAGGTAAAGACACCCCGCGGTCTTTATTATAATCTTCAACACCCCATTTCAAATTGGGGGTTGATTGAACCCATTAGTGGAATTTAAAATTCTATTTTAGCATACCCCTACGCTATAAAAAGAAAACACCTGACGCCCTCCAAATTTTGTGTCTCTACGCCGAACGATTTGGGCTATACGTTGTTTGTCAGTCAGTCGAAAGCTTTTTTTTATTGCGGGTACATAATCTAGATTTTTACAATTAATCGAGCAATAGGTAAGTAATAACTAGAGCGATAGCTATATACGTTACTCACTAATATCGGACGTAATACGGACGCTCGTACACCTTATGATTATTAATTACTAATTAAATAAATTACAAATACAAACAATAAAATTTTAAAACAAAAACATCAAAAAAATTAGCTCGTATATTTTTTTTATTACGTCACATAATAAATTCAATAAAATTCTATTAAAAACTACATTACACAATCATGCATTTATCATCCTCTTTGCCTTTTCCCATTTATTATTGGGGTCGGCTCCCAATCTATCCTGTAGCGGCTGACCTCGCAACCCATAAGGGACCAGTAACAGGGATGGTTAGATCAGGCGTCAGATTCTATCAGGCATCTGACTACCCGTAACGATTACCATAGATGTTCATATGACAACCGTGACCGACGGCTTAACGTCTCAGATCTTATAAAAAAAGGTACTTTTTTTGATAGGATCTGTGCTTAACGTGCTCTCCGAGCACGGAGCGATGGCATCAAAAACTGCACATATTTTACTAGATTCATTGGTGCAGGGCCGAGGACCGAACCCGGTGCCGTAAAGTTGTAAAGCACACATGCTACCGCTAGGCCACCATTGCTCTCCACGATAATGCATTATCTAAGCACAGGCTCAATATGTAACAACGGAGCTATGCCATTTTCAATCGTATTCCATGGTGATAAAGGTCAACAAAAGAACGTTTATGATGAGAGAAGATAACCCTTCATTCTGGTTCGATCACCAAACCCAAAATATTCACTGATGACTCACTGCTCAATGACTAATATAAGTTAGAAAGCATCTAAAAGCCATTAAGTTATCGTTCCACATGATTGTATAGCTTCACCCACACCTGCGCGTCCGCGAATCGACAGCGTCACGGGCACGGGCAGCGATAGGTACCGAACGGCTGACGCTGATGCTTCGCTGATGCAGCTTGACGCGCAGGTGGGGCTGAAGCTACCTCAACTTACATACATCATAAGTTGATAAAGTCACGGTCTCTAAATGGATTGAGGTTGCAGCCGAAGAATTTAATACCTACTTATTATTACTATTATATTGGCCTATATTGTCCCACTGCTGGGCAAAGGCCACTTCCCTCTTTCCAATTTTTACGATCTAATGCTTGTGTGGGCCAATCCTTCACATAAGCGTCCAACTCGTCCGTCCCTCCACCGCCGCCGCCTAGGCCGGCCTCGCGGTTATTTAACTCCTAAGGGAACCCAGTCGGTGGTAGCTTTCGCCCATAATTCTTTGGGCATTCGACAAACGTGTCCTGCCCAGTCCCACTTGAGCTTGGCGGCTGTTTGGGTGACGTCTGCGATTTGGGTCTTTGAGCGCAGTATTGTGTTTCTGATACGGTCAGTTAATTTGACTCCCAGAATACTGCGCTCCATCGCTCGTTGGCAAACCTCAAGCGTAGACCTTTGCTGTTCCGTCAAAGACCAAGTTTGAGATCCGTATGTGAGGATAGGGAGAATCCACACGTCCATAAGTTTACGTTTCAAGCACATTGTTGGTAGTTTGTCTTTGATAAAGTCTTTCATGGCCCAATAGCTCCTCCAGGCGTATTCGGTGCGTCTAGCAACTTCTTTGTCTTGCCTCGCCTGAAAGGAAGCTACTTGGCCAAGATATACGTACTCATGGACATATTCAATCTCCACCTACTTATAGTCGTAAAATATATAAGCCATCTATTAATTATAATATTTTCTACGATAGCTACCTACAAAGTTAAACAGAACATTGAAGATGCTTCAGATTTCTAAATTTAAAAAACGTTCATCTAGAATCAAATCAATGACTGTGCCAATGACCATAGCTTAGCAGACTTTCATAAATTACAGAGTTTATTGCTAGAGCAGCGAAGGTGAGTGAATCACCGCATTTGTCATACTTTATGAATCACACAACGAGTTTACTTATGAAGAGTGGACAAAGACGTTTTAAGAATTGATTTTTATTTTTCTTAGTCATTTGGACCTTTATCGGTACTTGCTTAATTTGGTTGGTCCAGTCATGGGCATTCAGACGAGAGTATGATGGTCCATTAAAGTGTCACGTGATAAATAATTCTAAAACGAGCTACTCAGTGTTATCTAAGAAGTATTTAAACTACAATAAGTCAGTTAGATCCATTTTCAACCGACTTCAAAGAGGAGATTCTCATCCTCAATTCGGTTTTTTAATATATGTTAGAGTACGCGTAAAATAAATCTGCGCACGGTCGAAATCGGAACTAAATAATGACTACTGCCGAATTATAGTATACGATCGACAACTAATATTATTAAAAAAAAATGATTTTTGTTCCTTAACTAAAAAAATAAAAGAAACGGAAATCTGCTTCACTTAACCATCGAACTCTTTACTTCATTGTTGATGTTACGCGCAGACATATCTTTCGCGGACTCTTACCTCATATCTACGTCATTTTCATCACAGATTAGGGAAAAAATTAAAAAAAAAAATTATTGAAAGGTATATCCTTCCATATTGGTCCCATACAATTCAGTACCTAGTTTGGTTATTAAGGTGGAACGTTTCACTAACGTGGCAAATTCAAATTTTCTTGCGTTCTTTTGCCAATAATAGCTTAATTACTTAACGTGATTACATGAAATCTAATTTTGCGCAAATAAATAGAATGTATCAATAAATTGCAATTAAAAATATCACCTACATTTCATTGGTTTAGCGACAAATGGCAATAGACTGAAAAACTAAGACGAAATTTGTTTATTGCCATTTGTCGCTAAACCAATGAAATGTAGGTGATATTTTTAATTGCAATTTATTGATACATTCTATTTATTTGCGCAAAATTAGTTTTAATGTAATCACGTTTAGCAATTAAGCTATTATTGGCAAAAGAACGCAAGAAAATTTGAATTTGCCGTGCTAGTGAAACGTTCCACCTCAAATCCTAAACTGGAAAAAATATATAGATGATAATATTATCCAAGTATTTCACAAAAAGACATGTGAGACGTTTTAATTTTTCATAGACATATTAGTGGGGAAGGAATAGGGACGTTATGAGCGGCCGTGACGCTTTACTACTACGTTTACATAAAAAATAACACAATCTTGTACCTACACCTACCTTGATGTACGCTGAAAGTATGAAACAAAACTAAAAACCAAAAAGATTCGTTCGTAAACTGTTGATGAAAATTCAAATTACAACGCACCCTAAACTCATACGATCAGAAACATTCGCTCGCTACTCTAGTAGCTCTGTTTATTCTTTCTCTACAATTGACCAATATTTCCTCAACTTTGTTTTCCCACTCAATTCCAACACAATCGTCCCACTTTCAGCGTACCATCAAAGGCACATTAAAACCAATAACCATTCCCTCAAGCCCCATAACTCAAAACCGATAATCAAAGACGCATTACGCATTGCACCAAGCAATTGACAGAGCGCACACTGGCCCAGTTTCCAGAATAGATAGACTGTGGTAATACCAGCTGGTGGGCACAAATAGAGCACATCGGCCTCAAAAAAAAAGAATTTTACGAAAATTTAAAGCTAACAACTACTCTGAACTGAGGATAAGATTTAAAACTCAAAGAGGTGGACATTTCACATAGCGCCATCTAGCCCCAAACTAAACAAATCTTGTACAAAACTGATCATAGAACGATTAGCTCGTCCCGTCTTTCATTAACATGAAGATTAGTAAGTAAAACGAACATTGATGTAGGTAGATCTCACATTGTCATGAGTGGGAATCAAACCCACAACCTACAACAGTAGAAGGCAAAGCTACTACAAATTGCGCTGTGATTTAGAAAAAAAAGAAAATCTAGAGGAACTCGTCTATTTATGGTTTCCTTTGTTTAATGCATCGTTTGCAATCTGTTAACCACTGGTTCCAGTTCTGGCTGGATAAGGAAACTGGACAGCATCAAGCTATCTCGAAGTACCTATATCTATATATATATTATGTACTTATTAGTAGCTAATCTATTGTCTCGAGTCTGATTTTCAAACAATACCCTACAAACAAAGAATAATACCGAATGATATTTATGTCTGTCATTTTAAAAACCCTCAATACTTTTAAATATCATAAAATCAGAGCACATAACAATCCAGAAATAATATTTTAAGAGCTAAGGCATAAAGTAAATCAAACTCAATGTAAAACATGTCAAACTGTGTTTAGATAGTGGTCCAGCATTGTTGTTTGATTTACGGCACGTGACAGACAGGCAGACGGCATTGTGTCCAATGTAGACATTATGGCGCGTTTGTTTTGGGTCAGTAGTTGGATCGTTAGATTTGATAACCAAACCGTCTCACCTCGGGTAGGTGGTAAACTAAGAAAACACTTGATTACAAAATTAGGCTGATGTTATTTGCTGCTAAAATGATTTTGGATGGTTTATATATTGTTATAACTTATCATAATAAAATTAAAACTTACATAGTTGAGAGTTGTTTAGTCACAGTTCTCTCCAAGTCTATTACGAAGTGAGGAACTGTTCACAAGCAAGTTCACATGTTCAAATATTATTGCAAGAGCCAGCAATGTCGTGCAATTCATGGTAAGACGTTGTACCTACTTCGATGTCTTAAGTCTCGCTGGGACAAGACACTAAATCGAAATAAACCAGCCTCTCTAAAACCATGTCAACTGTGCTGAGCATCGTTGAAAACAAGGCGTTAAATGGATGTAAATATTTCCTCGTGCGTTTGCGGTGTTTACTTCGTTTTTGTGCACGTGAAATATTTATGGATAGTCTAGCTCTGTTTTAGGATAAGTTTTTTGATCCATAGTTAAGGTAACCAATAGTTAAAATAACAAATTCTAACAAATGGTTAAAATTTGTTAGAGATTTTAAGTATTGGTTACCTTAACTATGGCCAAAAACACTTAGGCCCGATTTCACTAAAGTTTATTCCAAGTATACGGCTATTCGTTACTCTTGGATACAGCTAATTGACAAATGAAATTGCACAAAAAAGACGCCATTTTGATTGTATCCAAGGAATAAGTCTTATTCCTTCACAAAATTGGTGGTATAAGGGCTATATTCGCGTAACTCGGTTGTTCTCGGAAAGTTATACCTGGAATAAAATTTATTCTAGTTTGGTGAAATCGGGCCTTAGTGTTACAATGAGCGGTTTTATCGCTGACGCAATCTCATCTAGACTAACTTTAAATGTAGTGTCACATCAGACTCAAATTAAACCCTTGCACCGTCACATCTTTCCGGAACACAAAATAGGGCTGGTGCGGCGGTGGATTCTGCTGAGCAACTAAAAAGGCGCAAATACAGTAACCTTGATAGCGGTTTTATATTTGCGCCTTTTGGGGTTGAGACGCTTGGGCCTTGGGGACCGAGTGCTCACCAAATTTTCAAAGACCTTTCCAAACGTCTGGTCGAGGCAACACGTGACCAAAATGCTGGCCTCTACTCCGGCCAAAGGTTGAGCATTGCCATTCAACGTGGCAATGCTGCCAGCGTATTGGGCACGTTGCCTACTGGTAGTGGTTTGTTGTATTAGGTTTTTGTTTTTATTTTATTTAGCTTATTACCTACGTACTTTATTGTTTTTAAGCAAAGAAATTTATTAGTAAATATGAAATGAATTGATCGATTAAAAAGATTATCAAAAAAAATTAGTAAGGAATTATAATTATCGAAACTAATCGAGCTAAAATCAGCTTAATGCCGATAACATTGATGTTTATTTATATATAACAGAAGTAACATGCACATGCACGCCTGATGTTTTATTCATATTTATTTAATGCTTTCTGTAAAAACATTGCTCCGTCGCGAATAAATTATTAAAATAACCAAATAAACTACAATCATCAATATAAATTGAATGTCTTTACAATGTTTAATGATTTTTAATGGACCAATTTGCATTTTACAGCGAAGTTTTACGTTTCTTAAATGACAAAAATGCAATTTCGAAACGCTCACCCAATTCCTATGAAGCTTTCACATAACAATAATTCAATTTATTGGTGAATTCAATGGCGAAAGTTGCAACATTGGCGGCGCACGCGCAGATAAGGCCCCGTTTACACGGGATTATAAAGTGGAATGCGGTGTTCACACGGTCCCCTACTCTGGTGCTGGATTTATGTTCTGTTTACACGGTTCCGATAGGCTATCGATGGTGAAGTAGCCGATAAACTGATATTGACTGGCTTTATTGTGTTTTAATGGAGTAAAATTGTAGGTTAACCTTTATAAAAACAAGTTTATATCGGTAATTTTATATACATTTGTTGTGCTTTAAAATGTTTACCCAGAAACTATGTTACTCTATAACAACAATATTTGTCAACTATTGGAACGAATGACGAAAAGGTTTAATAAAATGTCCAATAAAATTTATCTGTTGATTAAATACACAAAGGGTGGGTTTCTTGATCCGTAGTAAAGGTAACCAATGGTTACAAACCATTGGTTAGAATTTGTCAGCATTTTTAACCATTGGTTACCTTAACTACAGATAAAAAAGACACTCTAAGCAGGCGATATTGTTATAAGCCACAAATCTATTTCCAATAGTCGACCAATATTTTTATTAGAAAGAAGGATAATATAGGATATATAATTATAATAATACCGTCCTCACAGAAGTCACCGGTGAGCAAACACAATCCTGTCTATCTTCTGATTGCATTGAACACCATAAAAAGTGTACCTACCCACTGTAGTTAATCTAAGCCACTGGACTCATTCCTTCCAACGGCATCCACATACAATTCCAGTCCTAGTAATAGACCACTCTTCTAAAAAACTAGTCGATTCGTGAAACTCTCTATTTAGGTATAAAAGGAGAAAAACTTGTAATAACAGTTGCGTACGGTCCTAGTCTTTATACGGCGGGCCGGATTTAGGTCCCGTGACCCCAATAGTTGACACAGCCTCACCGTTCACCATTGGAGTATCTTTTGGGTTTTTTATACTAGGTAATTTAGGTTCGACGACCCCAATAGTTGATACAGTCCTCTGTTCACGATTGGAGTGTTCTTTTACCAGAGTGTGTTTTTACAATAGGTAACGTGATGTGAGATTCTAAAGGGCCTATATTACATTACACTAAATTGGGGCCCCTAGTTCGAGTCCTAAATCGGTCCCTAATTAGGCAATTTCAATTTCAATTGCTTATTTGCATTCCACAATGTTGTTTACAGATGTTATAGTTTCTTAATTTAAATTAGTTCATGTAACTACCCTGTCGGGCACGCAAAATTAGAAGAGAGCAAGTAACGCGCCATACTTCTTAAATTTACAATATTAATACCTACTATGTATTATAATTTATAATGAAGGATGTTTGTTTGTAGGTAAGAAAGATAAATAGATGTTAATAAAAAAACATTTTATGGTACGCACCAAATAATAAATTTGAAAAAATTCAATCATTCACAAAAAGTGTAACAATGTTGTAACAGGCAATCTTCGGATAAAGAGGATTTATTAAGGTGGTAAAGGACAGGCAGACACATAACGAACTAGTAGGTAGGTGGTACACACGTATTTTGTAGGATCATGTACGTAATCTCTGGAATTATTTGATTTTGAAGGCAGGTAGGTGGACTGTACCTGAGTGATTAGAGTAAGCTACATTTGGCGGGTTCGATTCCCGCAACAGGATAAGTATTTGTGCATAGGAAAAAAAGCGCAAATACTTGTTCTGTGTGTGGGTGTTGTGGGAGCATGGTCCTCGTAGTTCTTGGGTCCCTAGATACAGGGAATTTAAGTCAGGGTTTAGGATCTATGTATGTGATCGTTGGGCTATATATTTATATATATTTATGCGGTTGAAAACGCATTGCCCGGCTATAGGTATGTATAGTTAGATATACAAAAAATCTACCAAAACGGTTTAACACGAATCACACCAGATTACAGTAAGTGAGATACCCTTTTATGGCATCACTTTATGAACGATTGCGTGACATTTCCATAACTCATTGTAGGACGGCACATGGCACGCTTGTTCCATCTGGTGGACGCGCACGTAACTGTAATTTGCGGGTACTTCCGGGGTATTGTGGAGATTTTAACACGTTTATAGCACCTCGCTTTAAAGGTCAATATTTAAATTCCGATTTAAATAAACAGTTTTCCAGCAACGAAGTCATTTCCATTGTCTCTTTTAATGTTTTTAAATGTACAAGCTAGAGAGGACTTTAAGGTGAGGAACCTTTTCATTCCTCAAATGTACTACAAAATAGTATTTTGATATTTTCAAATTACATCCTGTGTGATATGTTTATAACACGCCAGGCTTATCCACCGTCTTCTCTAAGTGAACCGCTATATAGCCTCTATCAGGTGTGTTCCCCAGAACTCCTGAATAGGTGTACTGGTCAGTGTTTTTACAGTAACTGTGCGTCTGTGTTTGGACATGCCGTTATTGCTTGATCAACGGTGTACTGCAAGTAAAAGTTGATAGTTGTCGCGATTTTATGAGATCAGTTGCCTATCAGTAGTGTATGGGCACAGAATGCTAACGCGGCAGAAATAGTTCCACGCGGCGACCGCGCCGCTCTGGCCTCTTCAGCCGTCTCTCTACCACTAGGTACCGCGCCATGTCAAGTTTTTATTATTTAGTAGTATCAGTATGTATTTTACCATTTCAGTTATATTTTTATTTGTTTCCTGAAAATTGTAGTTTTCCTTGGAGTCCCCTGCACCATAGATAGGAACACGTATGATAATGAAGACCAACAGAACACGTTACTTAAGGGTACTTTTACAAAATTATGCGTAGTTGCAAGGTTTTTGTCGTCAATATTTGATGCATAGATTTAATATCTATACTTAGACATTATATGAAAAATACCCTTCATTTCATCTTCTTCGATAATGACAAAGTGAGTTTTAGGTAATTTACCTATTTATTTAGTAATCATCATTCTCCTGATGTTCGTTGTGCCAAAAACACACAGAGACCCAATTTGAGAGCTCTAATTTGCAAATTCTGTGTAACGTAAGTCTCCAAACAAAATTATACTCCACTAAATACATCCCGTACTTCCATAATGACAAAAAAGATTTTTTATTTTTACCTTTTAAGTAATTAAAAACACTAAACTAAATTACATTTTTATTTAAAAAGGCTTTAACAAAAGGTCAAATATCTTCGGAGTTTTATATTACATCGACAAAATATTGTTATCAAAATAAAGTTCATAATTTTTCTAAACTACTATAAATTATTCCATAATTTTAAATTAATGCTTTTATTTATAAATCAATAAATGAAAATGTATTTGGTCAAACCGACGGACGCTGCGAGCTCGGAACCGCGCGCGCGGTACTGAGCTCGCCAAACTGTAAAATCAGCCTTAACACGTTCCTACTTGTTAAGGATTATTTTACATTTTGGTGAGCAGTAAAATCCTTAGAATAACTAGTAAAAACTTCATTTTTTTTTGTTGCTATCTTAAATAATATTAATTGTAAGAAATAATATATTTAATAATAATATAAGTATACGTTACGTATACGTTGACTGGCCTGTTAGCTCAGTTGGTAGTAGCTCTGCCTTCTGAACTATAGGTTGTGGGTTCGATTCCTACTCAGGACAAACATTTGTGTGATGAACATCGATGTTTGTTCTGTGTCTGGGTGTTATATTGTATTCTATGTACGTATTTACAAATAAAAAAGTATCTAAGTATTGTATCAGTTATCTGGTTCCCATAGTACAAGCTATGCTTAGTTTGGGGCTAGATGGCGCTGTGTGAAATGTCCACACGTATATTATTATATTATATTATTACGTATATTATATTACGTAATTGCCCTAACTAAATTTTATTAATTAAGTACAAAATTAATCATCACTCCTTATTGTACTTGTGTCCTAACTTGAAAATGGATTATAAACATATGACATAAGTCGCTTCAAAAACGATTGAATGAACGTTTCAAAAAGCATCATGCCAGGAATATTTTCGTGATACCACTCCTCCTTCTGCAGCTTCTCCCACCAATTGTGTATCTTCACATACTTCCTATCTACAGCCACAATACTATTCAGAGAAGAGAGGGTTGCTACACACGACACATCAGCTAACGTAAGGTAATCTGCTGCAACATACGTTGTTTTTTCTAAGTACTTGTCCAGAAAACCGTAAGCTTCTTCAATTTCACTTTTCTGTTGGGCGCTCAAGCGTGTTCCTCCTACTAAGCTGTATACTACAGGTTTGAATCTTGGAAAGAGGATCGATGATTCAAAGTAGAGCCGCTGATCGACTGTCGCTCTTAATCTGTTATCTTTTGGATACAGATTTGAGTGTTTTTCTTCACCGTACTCGGAAACTAAATAGGTCATAATGGCATGGCTGTCTGCGAGTATAAATCCGTCGTCTTCGAGTAACGGGACCGTGTGTAAAGGGTTTTTCTTCAAATATTCTGGTGCGTGCTGCTGTCTTGAGGGTATGTCCACTTCTCTAGTTTCCACCTCTAAGTCGAGGAGCCTGACTGTCATCATGACGGCGCGAGCTGGTGGACTTACAGCTGTCTTGTGGATTATAATAGGCATTTTGGTAAAACTGTACCACTGAGTTATTTTTAACGTTATCGAGTGTATGCGACGCGAATTCCGGATTATCACTGAGTTTATCAGATAAATAGTATTATTGTGTAGGTACCATAGTATCCATTTGCGCATGCGCTTTGGAAATAATCTCGAAGTAAATGAAGTTTATTATTGGCGATAAATGCGGTACATATTCAGGTTTTCTTGTTGGTTTCAATTAATGTTAGCTTTAAGAACAATCGTATTGCAGCATAAAACAGCTTAATATGGTTGTAGATATTTCAAAGTATGTACTAGAAAGGTAGCTGTAGCTGGATTTGAATTCCTCGTAATATTTATAACAATCTAATTTTATCCAGAAATTCAGGCGACGTGCATAAACCGAAATTCCTAAAACATGCGTTAACAAAGCACCAACACAACGTATGTTTCGCCACACCACGCCCCCTGTCGGGAAACATTAACCATTACATATAAAGCTAATCATAAACCTCGACACACAAGTCTAAACTTTCATGGTGGGTTATAAAGTTGAAAATTATAGCGTATTATAGTGGTTGTAAAACATACGGTGTAGCGTCGAACCCTGACCGCGGACCGGCGCGTGCGCACAATACAAGCTTTTGTAAGCTTACACTATACAGTTATTAAATAATATCTAATTTGTTATTAGGCTGTACGGGATATTGATTTCATTGTTTGTTGCCAGTGTGATGAGCTTGGAATGTAGGAAATTGAAATGTTTGCTGTGTTATAGGCGTGTTTTTTTGAAAATTTATTTCTTTGTGACAGGTGATATAAAAACAGATGGAAAGATATACATATTATGATGTACATTATAAATAATACGCGTTTTTATGACAATATACCAATAGTTGTACCTACTCATACTTGCTCTAAGGAGCAATTTATATAAACAGATTCAGTTTTTTTTTCAAAATGAAGACAAAAAAGACTCCTTTCGGCAAAAATGCATTTGATTTTATTGTAGTCTTGATTCTGTTATAGGTAAATTGACGAAGGTAACGTGCAACTATTGAGTGCTTTTTGTTTGTCCATTGATTCAAGACAGTTTATGCACTTTCTATCTAATGTGTCACTATCTAAATCTAAATCATCAATTATTGAGCAAAATGTTGTTATAATAATATGATATATTTACAACCAATGACTTATAATATGTCCGGAAGTGTACATGAGCGAACTTACCCATACTTCGACGGCTTTAGCTCAAGTTGTTTGTCTATACCTGTCTATAACCACTATTTTATAGTGCATCTGTCAACACGCCATCTATGATTATTGAACCAATATGGCGGATAAGCGTGCACTAAAACCACAATAAGAATAAATCTCACACAAAAGGTCATAACATAAAGGAGCCATAGCTATTTGTTATATTGCTACCACTACCAGCGTCATTGATATACAGAGTGCGTCGAACTATATTGTCTCGGTGAAAATAGCAAATTAAACTGAAAAATCTTTTCATCCAAGTTTAGCCACTAATAGCCAACGATTCTAATTTTTCACAAGCAGTTGTACAAAATCTCATGAGCAGTTACATCAAGTTATCTAGCACTGCAGGGGACAGGAGGGCAGTTGCTGGTGGTCAAATCAATACAGTAGTTTTTACATGAAAGAGTAATAAACACCCATACATGAATATATCCTCACAAACTTACACGTTTATAATAATAGTAGAAAGTAGGATATATCACTAAAAAGCGATCTCTTCCAGACAATCATTGAATGGAGAAAAACAAAATGATACAATAATAGATAAAGGAGTATCAAAATATAGGAAATAGTTAAAATATATAAATAAATACTTTATTTATATATTTACTCTCTTTTTCAGCCACCAATTTTATTTTACCTTAATAATGCTCTCCTAAACCTTACAACTCGATGCACCCTGTATTTTAGCAAGCGAGCTATTGAAGGTTGTATGGAACTACAGGACAAATTGCCAGTCGTCAGAGACAATGACTATTTGTGGATGGAATGAGGTTTATATGTTTCTTTATAACTTAAGAGAAAGGGCAAACTTCCCATTAAGCTTTTATTTATCGTTTGTCATAAAGTTATATTTTACACCGCGGTTTCACATCTTATCTGCTTTCCCGCAAAAACTGTTAATTTTCCGCGAATAAAATATTTGTCGATATCAGTAGTAAATGCGGTCTTTGTGAAAAACTTAATCCATCAAGGTTCATCCGATTTGGCGTGAATGCTCACGCAAACAAACTAAAAAAAAACAATCACAATCATAACATTTCACTTTTAAACTGTCATGGTCACTAACATTTCAAAAATATTGTAGGTGCATAGTACTAAATATCCCGCTAGACAATATTTTAATAACATAACACTTTTAAAAGTAAACTAGGATTTACCTTTGTTTTGCGATGCAGGTAAAGAGTATATAATCATCATCCTCTTTGCCTTTTCCCATTTGTTATTGGGGTCGGCTACCAATCTATGCGTACTTATTCCTATCCTCTTTTCCTGTAGGTATAACCTATATAAACAGCGTACTCAAAGCCACGTACACAATTGTATTCTTTTTCATTGCTGATGTTTTGATTTTTTCCCGCAAAATGTTTAAAACTAAAAAGACCGAGCTCGTGATTCATTCAAACCCAATAAAACTGTTAAACATTACCGATTATCATCCCATAGATTTTCCCGCTGTTCCCAACAACACTAGGTATATACTCACTACCCGTATACAGCTGGGATTTGGACAAACGTAATGTTTCTTTTGTAAATAGTTAAATCAATAGATTTAAAAGATCTTTGAGATATCTTCATACAATAAATATGGACAGACCAAGACCAACAACTCTTTAAATAATTCAATCAAAACTTACTTTCGTTGACATTCGCACACGTGGCGCCGGCGCCGGCGCCGCCGTTGAGATAATAGTTAATATCAATACTGTGAACATGTTCGAAGAAGCCTATTCCACCATTTAGCCGGAGGAGGACAATGGTATAATACTTATTTATTACGAACATCGAAGGGCCTGGAAATGGCGAGACGTTCACAGTCAACTTATACGGTGCTAGTCATAAGATTCATAGACTTTATGGAGATTTCATTGTATCATAATAACACAGAGCATTAAAAGAAATGACGCTTCGGGCCGAAGCGTATTTATTTTCATGCTCTGTGCTAAGATTTAGCCAAGTTACATGAGTGATATGGTAGATATTAGAAAGGTAACGACAGATTGCGTTTGGTAAGCTTAGTTGTAGGATTGGTCCTCAAGAGGCTCAAAACAAGGCTGCCAGAACAAGCTATTAAATGCCGTGTCAGTAAAGTTTTAGTTGGGTGGTAGCTTAGTGAGCATGTATAAATATCTAGTCTACCTCTCTATATATAGATCACACGGTAATTGTTTTGCAATAATCTCGATAATGTGTCGGTGCAATGATGATGATGATGATGATGATGGTGGTGGTGGTAGTGGTGGTGGTGGTAGTGGTTTTGTAGACATGCCGGTATGTAGTTATAATAAGATCAGTGGCCAATAATCTCATTCAATTTAATTTTTTTTATTTTTCAAAGTAGGTATGAGAAAACTTACAGGTAGATAAATATAAATAACTGGAGGATAAGAACATAAACTATTGAACTATTTTCTATGAAGCTTTCTTTGGTTTAGTAGAATATCCTTTTCGTCAATATACTAATGGAGTCTCAATAATGTGTCAAATGTATGTGATTTCATAATTAGCAGGATTGAGTCTCTGATAAACTAGTCTTCCAGTCACTTGCACCACAAGCTCACAAGTCCACAGGAAATGTGCATCTCATCCGCTATTTATAATCTCGATATGCGAGAAACTTCACAGGAAACCGAACGTCTTAAGAAGCTCATAGTGAAATCTGTTTGCAAATCTATAAACATTTTAGTGGCGTCGATGATATTGTAAAATATAAAACTGTCAGGGAAGCCTCTTGAAGTTTATGGCAAATGAAGTTAATATGGCCGTTCGGTATGGCCGTAAACGTTTATATCATTCAGTTTGGATTGGTTAACTTCGGATGAAACTGAAAGGGAATTTAGAAACTGATTATTATTATTGGCGATTCAGGCCAATCTCACGACTTGATTTTTGAGTATGAATCATGCTGTGTTCGTGTAGAGTTATTAGGTAGGTATTATTAAAAGTGTGAGTTTAATATAAGTTTATTCTAAAATCTAATAGTTTTTCCGCAAAATTAGTCACGGTTATCATAGATTTAATTGTTGAGTAGATATAGGTCAATTAATTATTATGTTATGCTAGGTATTAGAGTTACGATGACTACATTACATGGACAAAAAGTTATTACCTACACAATAACTGACGACCAAGGTTTAAAATTAGGTACATACAGCTTCATCTCCAAAGGAGAACTTAATTTCCGACACCTATAGTCACGTCATGCTGCATTAGTTGTATCGATGATAGAACAAGTATTGGGGCCCGATTCTCGGTAAAAAGACGCGTGCGAGATGACGTCAGCGTGTTTCGAATAACACACTAAATTGTAGTTTACACTAGACATCTAACCTTGACCCAGAGACCATTGGCCACTGACCACTTTAAGAACAGTGTAGAACTGGGTTTAACCACCATATCATGTATTAAACGTTTTGGAATATGTATATTAGTCCGAGCATTGTTAACTAAACAGTTAACAGGTATTATGCCTAAAAGAGGTTTTTTGTGGCTATGAGGCCAAGAAAAATAAAGGTAAGATTTCTAAAGACCAAAATACCTAATTAAAAGATGAAAGCAATGAACCAAAAAAAAGGTTCAAAGACGCAGCGCTGTCCATAACGCGTTCGACCACCACCCTTGACACAAGCGACGCAAATCAGTGGGAGGTCACGACCCTCCCCAGACATGTCGAGTATTACGACTCATTAGAGATGAAGTCGTGCCCTTAGAATTTTTCCGAGAATCGACCCCCTGTATAACTGGCCAGTCACCGCGTCTACCGATGTGTTGATAGTTCGATAGCAGATCTATATCTGGTGAAAGAGTGCCGACTTCAGGCGGGGCGCAACTGATCGCTCTGATGGAGCCAGATATGGCAGAGATTATTAAGATATAAAATGACTCCATTCCATTAGTTAATCCTTTTTATTTTTAGATGATGGTAGGGCGTGTAAAGGGCTGACATGTGCAGTCAGATACAACTATACCTAGTACCTAAACCTAACTAAATCCTGTAATGTTTTTATTAACTTTATTAAACTACTAGCTAGTTACATAGCTGACAGTACATTTAAACGAGTAAGTAAAAAAGTGTGACCGATCGGGACTCGTTGTATGGGTTTGCAAAACTGTGACCGAACGGAACTAACTTATCTAGATACTGCTAACTTTATATTTTGCTAGTATTTGAGACTAGCGGCTCGCCCCGGCTTCGCACGTGTAGTGGTGCAGCCTATGTTACTCAGGGTGAATGTAGCTTTCCAATGGTGAAAGAATTTTTGAAATCGGCACAGCAGTTTTTGAGTTTATTCATTACAAACAAACACACAAAAATACAAATCTTTCCTCTTTATAATAGTGGTGTAGATAAAGAGTACTTATTGGAGATTAAGGTTTCTTTATCTAACAATAATAATTGTAACTTCCATCTATAAAGAGTATTTTATTCTGAGGTAAATCTCAATCCTCAAATATTATTATTTTAATAAATCACAGATAGATAGAAAATGCTTTATTGCACAAGCAACAAATGTGGGTACATAGGCGAACTTAATGCTAAAGAGCATTGTCTTCCAGTTATCCTGGGTGTAACATGGAAATTTTTATCGTTATTATTACCTAGTCTATTGAATAGAAATGTACAATATAGTAGGCAGATTGCTTTCTTGTAAGAATATTCATAACAACAACACAATACGGTCGCTAAATCAACCGTGAAATTATATTTAATTATAAAATAATAAATGGGTTCTAAATGAACCCAAACTTTTAATACTTAGTTTTAGAGATCCGTATCTTTTTTTTAAGAATAAAAGTTGTCAAGTCATTTTTATATCTCAGCATTAATTCAACTCCAAAGTGTTTTTGATTGAAATCTAAATGCAATGATTAATTTGGGGTTAGAATGTCTCAGTAGTGGTACGCGCGGTAGGTCACTCATAGGTCGTGGGTTCTAAACTTGAGCGAGCTTTCAGTAAGGGAAAACATCCCTTAATAATTTTAAGGCAATTTTCGCCTTGGAAAGTTACCATGAAGTTGCGAGTCCCAATCCACTGGTGGATTGACCAAACAATAAGGATGACTAGTAAAATAATAAATCTATAATTTTGTTACATCAATATTCTTAACTTTTTTTCATGTTGCATTTTTTTTTAAAACCTCTATACATTTTGGCGGGAAAGCGGAAAAGTTACGTCATTGTGTTGTATTTTTTTCAAAACTTGTGCTTTTTGCAGTTTTAATGTTTAAAATTGGCGGCGTTTTATGCATTAAGTGCTGAATTACGAGCATAAGTGTGAGCGTGTGAGTGGGCAAGTGATATAATGTGGTGAAACGTGGTTTTTGCGTGTTGCTTCCAAAACTCTATAGAAGCTTCTAGAAAGGTTGCCACTACTTTACTAGGGCATGACTTAGACTGGACTGTGACCACCTGACATAGACTGGACTATGACTGACCCAGACAGTGACTGACACTTGACTTTACGTGAAATATTCTAAACACGATGAAAAATTACGATACTTGACACTGGCTAAATACACAATGTGTGGAGCCAAAACATAAAAAAAACCTCTTTATAACGTGACTTCATTGATTGTGTAGTATGGAGTTGTCATGTCTTTTATACAGAACACCTAACCCATTACTAATTATCACCCTTTCCAAAAAATTAAGAAAAGGTCTTAAGGCTCGTGCGTGACTGATTCCAGATAACTCCGGTTTGAGAACATAATGGGAAGTTAAGTGCCGTGATATTAATGGTGGAGTAGGCCCCGCACGTCTCTCGCGGCCAGGGACTGTGATTAACTGAGAGGTTTAATTGTTTTCAACATTCATCTTCATTTTGAAAGAACTTGGACGACTCTTTTCGTAATACTGGTAAAGAGCTTTTTGATGAGAGAAAGGTACCCAGTTACAGAAGTACCTTACATGTACGAATTGAATATAACATGAGGAGTCTCTTAAGGGTTCCCAACACTATATTACCTACTTCATCAAAAAAACATTTTAAAATTAAAATTGAATGTGTTTACTTTTACCAAAACGCTTTCATTCATCTGAGAGAAAATGGTAATAAATAACACAAGAACATAATGTAGGTATCCGACCATCATATTTTGACATACACCATGCATATCATTTCAATTTCATGTCAAATTTTATTTAAATCTTCTATAAGTAAAAACAATTTGAAAAATTCCAATATTGTTTAGCGTAGGTTAAACGTTTAACGTTTTATTTACTTTCATAACTTTGAATTTTTTAAGAACCGTAAACGTTACGCATTTCACAATCCTTTACCGAAACATGTCGAAAATTTGCGGCAAAATACACAAGAATGCCGCACAAATGGAGACAATAAAAGTTGCCGGTCGTATATGGCAACTCTGGGCCATATAAGGCCCTACATGACCGGTGTAGCTGTCACCCGACGGCCATGTTCGGCCGCAGCGGAACAAAAACGGAGGCTGCGGGGCGCTGACAAATCGCCGGACAATTTGTTACTTTACTTCAAAAAGCTTTCACAGGATGTTGTAAAATTAAATATCATTATTAAATTATTATGATTAATTAGTTTTCTTGACTTAAATAGTTCAGCAAATAAAGCAGAGATGACATAATTTGACCATACATAATAATAATGGCAAATTTTTCAATGTAAAATATGTCGTAAGTATTTTTACGTAGGTATAAACGTTTATCTGCGAGAAGTAAAGAGGTAAGTAAAGCTTTCAAAAGGTTTTGGCGGGAACGTGAAAAAGTTCACGTCGTTGCATTGTATTATTTCACAAAACTTATGCTTTTTCTAGTGTTAATGTTTAAAATTAGTGGCATTTTACGCATTGAGTGCTGAATTACGAGTATAAGTGTGGGCAAGTGATATAATTTAGTGAAACGTGGTTTTTCGTGTTGCTTCCAAAATTCCATAGAAGCCTCTAGTAAAGTTGCCACTACTTTACTAGGGCATGACTTAGACTGGATTATGACTACCTGACTTAGACTGGACTATGACTACCCTGACTGACTGTGACTAAGACTTGACTTTATATGAAATATTTCATAATACGATGAAAAACTACAATACTTGACACTGGCTAAATACACTATGTGTGGAGCCCAACTATAAGAAAAAAAAAAAGCTTTCAAAAGAATTTAAAGCCTTGACTGCCCGGCTTCATAGGTACTCCTTCGGCACGACCTTACTCAGCACAAAAAAATACAACCCGACACAGATTCAGAAATAGTTTTGCTTGGGCTCGTTCTTCACTAGCAACTGTTCTATTTAAATTAGTGCTAATTAAATAAGCATACAATAGAAATTGGCGGTGATGAAGAATACCTCAAAAACAATTGATAATTTTCCAAGCTTCATAGAATAATAACTAGTTGACCCGCCCCGACTTCGCACGGGTTAATTAGTTTTACGTTCTAACTCTCTTCCTTTCGACAAAATGAATATAAATAAAACGGTAAGTAAATAAAAAAAATTACAAAACTAAAAAAATCTTGCATAACAATTACATCCTTGTTTCTATGTGCAACCCGCACTTGGCCGTTTTAGAAAATAAAAAGTATCCTTAATGTTGTTCTGAAAAATTAGCTATAACCATACCAAATTTCAGTTCCAGCGTGACGCGTGTTCATAGAGACAGACTGACGGACAGACAGGCAAAATTGTTTCTATTTCTATATCGATTAAGAAGTGTAATGCAATCAAATTTTTCAAAAAATATTCAATGTACGTATATAGCGCAGTTACAGTTTTATTATATGTATCTATAGATTTAATTTTTATTAAGTGTATTTTATAATCTTTAAAAAAAAAAATTTAAACCATAACCGGAGGTACATTGTTTCCGTCAAAGCCTCTTTTTATGCGTGCTAATAAAAATAATTATTCCCCATAAGCCCTTCGAATGCACAAAGCAGAATTATATATTCCTATAGAAGCTAAGATATCTGCACATCAATCGCTAGCTCTGATACCATATAAAGCGAGACGCAGCGTGTCATAGATCAAGCAAAGTATAGACACGACAAACTGGCCAGAGTCACGGACGTTAGTGATAGCTATTCCTTCTTCGATAGATAAGCTTCATTTGTTGCAGAGTTTTTGTCGCGCAATCCATTTGTGGCTAAGTTATAGAAACTGTAATGAGAAGTATTCACGTGTGACGCGTGTACCTCTAAACAAACATGGGCGCCTTCTGCTTTATAATACTTTCAAAAAATCCTCTAGCTAAAAGAAAGGGACTATTTTGACTGGCCTGATAGCTCAGGTGGTAGTAGCTCTGCCTTATAAACTGTATTAGGCTGTGGGTTCGATTCCCGCCCGGGACAAACATTTGTGTGATGAACACAGGTGTTTGTTCTGTGTCTGGGTGTTATATTGTATTCTATGTATGTATTTACAAACAAAAAAGTATCTAAGTATTCAATCAGTTATCTAGTTCCCACAGTACAAGCTATGCTTAGTATGGGGCTAGATGGCGCTGTGTGAAATGTCGACACATATTTAAAAAAAAAAATAGAATGAAAAGCGAAAATTCGTACACCTTTTCTGCCAAAAGAGCCTTAGATTATTAATTGATTCCATTTTTAGGTATAAGTATTATTAGCTACTAATATAAAAAAGTTTAACGTTGGCTGTTTGTTTTTACGGTTACACCAATCCGGCTGAATCGATTTAGCTGAAGATTTGTGCATAGATTGCCGACAGTACCTACCGATATCAATAAGGCACTTTTTATCCCGGACAATTAGCGGGAAAATAGGTAAATTGCGGGTAAAAGCGCGAGGCGTTATAGTATCATCAGAGGTTGCATTACGTATATAGTAGGTATTTATTATCATGCAACCTCTACTGGTATTTATGTACTCTATGCGCGTTAAGGAGATGCGTACGCGCATGCAGCGACGCACGTCAAGTGTCGAGATACGCCGTCCGGGGTATCTCTCGATTTATCCGGAGATAGCCATTTGCAATTATAATAAACTAGGTACTTACTTAACTTAGATGACGTTA
The DNA here is from genome assembly GCA_910589525.2 of Ennomos quercinarius. Classification (NCBI taxonomy): domain Eukaryota; kingdom Metazoa; phylum Arthropoda; class Insecta; order Lepidoptera; family Geometridae; genus Ennomos; species Ennomos quercinarius. The sequence continues at coordinate 17,802,771 of OU342492.1, read as the reverse complement.
GAATATAGGAAGTGCGTTTAATTTTTACCTAACTGTGTACATATTTAACTTAAATATTTTTATTATATTTATCAGTTTATATGGAATTTTCACTTTATAGCATGTAACTAAGTAAGTGCGCTTTTAAACAAATAAATCGTTTGCCGGTGTAGGTACCTATTGTATAACAGTCTTGCCCAGTGACGCTGCAAGGTCAGAATAATTTTAAATCGCGCTGCAAAACAAAGAAAATAATAGCGTAATAAGGTAAAACAAAAAAGCTATCCAGAGAGTTCAATTTGATAGTTTATCTAGGTAGGTACCACCGCTTTGCCAGTTATTCTGCCGCCAAGCAGTAGTGTGCAAGCACTACTGTGTTCCGGTTTGAAGGGCATTGTAGCTAGTGAAATTACTGGGCAAATGTGACTTTATGATCTGATCACTCAGTCTAGTAATCTGATTATTAGACTGGGTGATGTCTCAGGATGACGTGCGCAGTGCAGTGTTGCGCGAAACTATTGTTTTAAAGTTCCGGGTGACACTGCATCTGTTATGGGCGGCCGTGTCACTTAACATCAGGTGAACGACTAGCTCGTCACGTCATTCAATCACATTAAAAAAAAAAGCAATAATAATAATATATAAGTAATTTAAAAATAAATCCGAGACAAACAACATTGTTTTTCGTTTACAGTATAGTTGTGGTTTCACACACATTTACACCGCAATTCCTTTTCATTGGAACAATGAACTAAATGTATAGAAAATTTAAAACCTACCAACCAATATTCATTACAGAGAAGGCTACTCAATACATTACAATTGCTGTTGTTTGTCGCAATTAACTGTAGCAAAAACTTCACTCGCCTAGTTTGGATTGAGTGGCGCCTAGTTCTTAGGTATGTAATAATAGATTATAATGTTCTATATATAGCTACGAACTTCCCAATAGGTTGATATCAATGTGATATTATTTTTACTGGGTAGGTCGTTAGTTATCTATAGTGAAATTTGCCTCAGCTCTTTTTGTTATACTAAAACATATTAAATATTACTATTTGGGTATATTTATTCTATGTAAGTGAAGTAGATATAATAAATAGACTTTTCAGAAGGACGTGCCCGCAGCTAAATGTCACGTAGAACTTTCTAGGATATTTTATCTTCAATTTACCAATTCACAAAAAAATCTATGAACAGATTTCCTACGCAGGCTCATGAACTTTTGAAAGTTAAATCTAAATAATAGTAAAGCTATATTTTGGATAGTAAGTATCTATGCTAAAAATAGAACACAGAATTCCTAAAGCTGCAAAAAATTACTTTGAATACATGGCCAGTGGCCACACACAGCCCACAAACACGACTCACGACACGACACAAAAATTGACGTATATTTATATAATTGCAATTTAAAACCGCTCAATAAAATCGCAATGAATGGCAATGAATGCAGTCGTGGATACAGCCTACAGTTGAGTAACTATAATAAATTCCGAACACGCCTGTCTCCGAGTGCAAATGGAACAAAATACCTAAACAAATTGCTACGACAACAGCCTCGCCTGAGAGAGTCCGCTTTTTGCACTAATTCGGCATTCCGAAATAAAAATTCCACCTCCCATAAGTAGAAATGGCAAAAAGTTTCGCGTTTCTGAACGAAGCCGCGTCTTCGGCGAAGACGCGCGCTGACTGATTTCAAATATGGAATGCTGGAAAAAATTAAATCGTTTTGAAATCGAAACGCGAGTGAATTTGTATCGGCGAGTAATCGCCGAGAGATGTAATAAAATCGATAAATATCACTATGAAATTAACGCTTGAGCTATTTTATAACAAACCTAACTGTTCAAAACAGGTAATTAAATACGATATTTTGCTTAGGTATCATCATAATCAGCTGGCAGACGTCCACTGCTGAACACAGGCATGCACCAAAATGCTATTTTTTGGGGTAATCTGTGGGTGTCTTTGAAGGCTTAGCATAGGGAAGGATTTGATATAAACACCACGTTTGGTAGGCAGTTTGGTGATTGCAGCAGATTTTAATGACCCGAGGAAAACGCTGCGACTATAAACTCTAATATCAGTTCAAGCCAATCCATGTATACAGTCACAGTCATGACATAGATGGTAGGTAGTCAAATCACTACCTACCCAAACAACCTGGCCTAAATTGGTTCAACCCCATTCCCCTAGATAGCCGTCTGTCCGCCATAAATGGCACAAAGCCATAAAGGCCCCCTGACCTAATAGCCCCAACCCCAAGACCCGGTGCCTGGGGATGCCAGACCTGTCGCTCGTAAATTGATGTTTGGGAAACTAATTGAGAGAGCACAATGAAAGGTTTAATGGGAAAGTAAAGAGATTGCTGGACTTGGATTGGACATTAAAAAATGTTGCGCGCTGTTTTGTGAAGAGGTAGTAGATAACCAAAGATTATAAAGCCCGTTGATAGCTCGTGAACATAATTTCTCTTACAAACACGACTCACCTGCGCGGGCAAGGGACGAGGTAACAAAACGAGACAAAGTCATACGAAATTACAAAGAACAGAGCTGGATGGAACAAAAAACATCAACGGGTTCCCGTGATTTATTAGAAATTCATAGTCTTTATTAGAAATTAGTGGTTGAAATACACCACTAATTTTCGTATGAGGGGAAGTTGTATCGTAGAATAGTCATTACGTAGTGACTGTTTAGTTCGTTCGAGGCGGGTACCTATACCTAATTAACCTACATACTTTTTACATATGAGAAGGTCATTTCGTTGGTTCCAAACCCGAAAACCTTTTCCAACAAACGGTCATCGACCTTATCATCACATCATCAAAAGCTAACTCCATAAAAACAAAGCTGCAATCAATGCAATCGCCAGCAGTACCTCAGTAGCCCGTATCCCGTGACATTATAATGACATTATCGTGGCCTAGAAGTAGAAGGGCGCAGCAGGAAGGGTGGGCCAAGACACCGCTTTTATAGGTCACGGGCGGCATCACTATTGTGCCAGGCTGTCTCGTGAGTCACGGGGACAAAGAGAGGGAAACTGTGGAACTTAAGGCAGGTATATGCTGTTTCGATTTTATCCAAGTTTATAATGATTTTACCTTGGAAAATGGAAGACATGTTAGCGGTTTATTACTGGATAGACCTTATGATTATATGCGTTCATATTATTACAAATAAATAAATAATAAATAAATGATGATGAGAGATCGCTTTTAGTGATAAGGCCGCCCATTGTAATACCTACTACAGATATTATGTAACATTAATTAAGTACTTTGTGGTATACAATAAAGAATTTTTGTATTGTATTGTATTGTATTGATGATACAATACAAAATAAAAAAAAAATAAAAAAAATAAAAAAAAGCACTGAATGATTCTATATTTATTCCACCTATGTACACTATGGAAGCAATAAAATATCTGAATCTGAATCTGATGCCTTGGTTCTGGACAGACAACCTAGAGCCCAAACTACAATGGACTTGATATTGGAAGGGTGTCTTAATTTTATGGCATAGGGGTGTAACTATGACAGAGCTTTTGAAAATTCAACGCCTAAGAGGGTTAAATAAAATTTAAAATCGTATGAGAAAACGCAGGAGAAAACTTGGGCTGTCTCTATAACTATTACGGCATTACTTTTAAAATAAGTCAGCATCATCCTCTTTGCCTTTTCCCATTTGTTATTGGAGTCGGATCCTAATCTAACCTGTAGCGGCAAGCTACCAGAAATATACGAGCGACTGCCATCTGACCTCGCAGCCCATGAGGGACCAGTAACAGGGATGGTTAGATCAGGTGTCAGATTCAGGTGTCGGGTACCCGTAACGATTGCCATAGATGTTCATATGACAACCGGGACCGACGGCTTAACGTGCTCTCCGAGGCTCGGAGCGATGGCATCGAAAACTGTACATAGCTTACCAGATAAGTCATTGGTACAGGGCCAAGGATCGAACCCAGTGCCGTAAGATTGCGAAGCGCACATGCTTCCGCTCGGCCACCATCGCTCTTCACTACTTTTAAATTGGGTAACGGTAGGTATAGGTTCATTTTTTAACTAATACATAATGAGCACTCACCACGATGGGTCCATTCCTCCCCGTGCTGGCGAGGGTGGCTCCAAACCACTGGTTAGATTTCTGGTCCAGCTGGTTGCCGTGCGTGTCTATGTTGTTACCTGAAACAAAAAAAGAGCTGTTATGAGTTTACGTTGAAATAATTTGTGTGATTCTCTACTCAAACTTGGTAGTTCTAATAGCCTTAGGAACTTTAATATATAAATCAAGATAGTTTTCAACATGGTTTGAGTAAAGAGAACTCCTATTCGAGAAAATACATAGTACCATTTGTATTGCGATTCACGAAGACTATTATAGACTTGAATATTAACATATTGTCACAATCACATAAGTAGAGTCACAATCACAGAAGTAGAGTCACAGTCACATAAGTAGAGTCAAAATCACAGAAGTAGAGTCACAGTCACATAAGTAGAGTCACAATCACAGAAGTAGAGTCACAGTCACATAAGTAGAGTCACACTCACAAAAGTAGAGTCACAATCACAAAAGTAGAGTCACAATCAAAAACATAGTGGTTGGAGTAGAGTATAGAGCACTCAAGTCCTCACTTATAGTCAACAGTACAGCTAAATTCTCTAAAGCTCTACTTGTTTTTTATTTATTTATTTTTTACTCATCTAGAGAAGATTAAAAATTTTAAAATTTCTCCCATAATTTTGTCAATGTCATCATTATGATATTTTAATGCCTCAAAATACCCCATGGCTGTGTTGCGAATTGCAAAGTACATTCAAAAGTTTAACTCAATTTAATAACCATCAGTATCATAATACGTCTTATAAATTACAATTATTACGGCCGAATAAGGCCATATATTGCCATTTTCAGCACTGCTACAAGAAAGATGGACGGTAATAACTTAATACGGGACTGGCAACATTCGTCTCTCGCGGTCATATTATATTCAATTTTTGCAGTAACGATAACGGTAGAAATGATTAATACTGTGGATCGTGGTACGTTTTGTTTCCATTTCCTTTAGGGTTGTAATTGTAGCATAAGTAGTTACAGTCAAAGTTTTTTTTTATTGACGAAGTAGCCATTCAGATTTTTTAAATGTTAATCATATTGACTCTACTTTTGACTTCTTTTTTAGACGGCCGATCTCTAGATTAAGGGTCCGGTCGTGGTAGTGAAAACAGTGGAATAAAAAAAATTGTGCCTCCTTACAACAGCTTAGGGATCGAACTGAGAACCTCTTTCTTTATAAATTGGTTATAATTTTCACTATAGGATCAAGCACAGACTTAACGACAGTGACTTTAAAGCACAGATCGATATAAACGGCCCCAGAATGTTTCAAGAAAGCAATAATGTCGAGAATTACTTATTAGATTTTCTGGCTGGCCTGTTAGCTCAGTTGATAGTAGCTGCCTTCTGAACTAGGATGTGGGTTCGATTCCTACGCAGGACAAACATTTGTGTGATGAACATCGTGTTTGTTCTGTGTCTGGGTGTTATATTATTCTATGTATGTATTTACAAACAAAAAATATCTAAGTATTTTACCAGTTATCTGGTTCCCATAGTACAAGCTATGCTTAGTTTGGGGCTAGATGGCGCTGTGTGAAATGTCCACACATATTTATTTATCATTATTATTTATTTCTCTATTTTCTCTTGATATATGCTTTTATAGAGACTTGTTATGTTTTATGTGAGAATTGAGGATATAAATGTGATGTAAAAGGTTGATATTAAAAATGTTAAAGAAGGCACCAACACAAGGTACCTTCCTTAGATTATTTCAAACGAAAATGATGGTTTGCACGTTTAACTTATAACTGTTAATGTTAAGTGCACAAAACAATTCATTTAAAATTAATGAATAAAATGTTATCGTATCATGAAAACCAACGTCAGACAATCTTCCCCATGAATGATAAAATCATGTTATAAATAAAGGGCGTGTCACTGTGACCGCGCTCCGCATACGATCTCTGCTTACAGTTAATTTTGACAGCTGCAATTAATAAAATGGCGAAAGTAGTCAATGGTTATTAGTTTTGATGGTTTCCGATTTGAGATAAGTAATGCTAGTTTGTATTGTAGGTCGATTGACATCGATAAACGTGAAATAATATGTGCCTACCTCTTTAATAAGATACTTTCCTACTCGTAGAATTAGGATTGTAGCAAAAATATTCTGTGACGTAGATACTTTCCGACAGATCTCACAAAGCCAATGTTTTTTTGTTCATGACATGACCAAGTGTGCCTAACACGTGCCTAACTATCCCTACTGCCTAACGTGTTGCTACGGTATGAATCTTCAATAAATGCACGACTTACATACATGACAATTTTAATTTGCACTTGGATCAAATATTTTTGGATTGCTTTTATAGTTTTAGTTGATTACCATACACTTTCAATTTTATTGATCTATAAAATTGACGAGATCACTTCCGTCAATGTTTTCTCCATAGTGTAAACCGAAAAACATTGACCAATACTAACCCTATACGATCAATAAAACTGATCAATCGCAAAGATTGATCAGTTAAATTTAACGTGTATGGGGGGGCCTAACGCTTTACAATTGCAGTTATTTAGCACGTATATTCCTGCAAACAATGGCTCATGTTTTTTTTGTGTGTTACCTACGATGGGTAAATTTTATTTCCCAACCAGAGTGTCTATTACCACGGGATGTTTAATATTTTTGGCTGCTGCTATAAAAATTCACGTACCCTATAGGCTAACCAGGTTGACCACATGTTAATAACAATATGGCTTGTCATGTCCAAGATACGCCCGCACGTCAAAATGAATTTGACGCCTAGACATAATGACTTCTGTTATTAATGAGTTAATGACCCACCTACCCGAGTGCCAGCCGCACCCCCGCGCCCATGACAGCGATAAGCCTTTCAGTGATTTTGTAGTACATTTGATACACAACGATTATTTATTTTATATTTTATAAATCACATCTGCAGTAGATAACTCATAAACCGTTTTGTTTGCAATTCTAGGTGCTAATGGAACTTGGTAAGGACGTAGGAAAATGGGAATATCCACCACAACAGAATCACTATCGTCCATGATAAAGAAAAACCAAAGAAACATAGGTTCCATAAATACCCTGATCCCCAACGCCCCCGTCCTGGAGGATCCCGAATAGAATACTTACATTTCTTATTTCTATGATTTTCAACTTGTACTATAGACAAGAAAAGTGCTTAAATGTACAATGTAAAAGTACCTATGTGTTTGAAATACATTAGACGAAAGTACCTAGTTGATTTGAGTTTTTTACAATGCAGAATAATAGTTGTAATACCTCTATTACTCTATCTCTATAATTGGTCTCTATTATTTGAATAAAATCTATCAACATTTGCTTCTTTGCCTTGTTATGCACTACGGTCGCTACTGTATGACAGAACAAGTTTTTTCCTACCTTCACATTAGCTGCCTACTGTAATGGACACAACACTCACTAATTTGTTTTGACATTTGTTTTGGACTTAGTGGGTTTATCAGATGACTTATTGTAGTTGTTTTCTGTAGTAAAATTTTTTTTACTCCGCTTCTATCCTTATGACTAAAGTAATTCATGACTAAGAGTTAAATTTTGTATCATTAATTATTAGGCTGTGTGATAACTAGAAGTGTAGATTTTATTGAATAGATGATTCGTGGCCTTATTTTCAGAAAGTATCGATAATAATTATTATATTTAGCTTTTGACAGCCTTTGTGGTGTGGTGGTTGAGCAAGTCGGCTCATAACCCGCAGGCGGGCGGGTTCGTTTCCCGCGACAGGACAAGTATTTTGTGCAAAGGGAAAAAAGCGCAAATTCTTGTTCTGCGTCTGTGTATTGTGGGACCATGGTCCTCGTAGTTCCTGGGTCCCTAGATACAGGGAATCCTAGTTAGGGTCCAGGATCTATGTATGTGATCGTTTGCCGTTATTTATTTATTATTTATTGTATGAGTATAAAATAAAATAAAAATAAATGTATAGACCAAATAACTAAGAGACTAACACAATAGATAAAATTGTACAGGATTGGAAGTATTAGAACCATAATTATTGTCCAACGTTTTGTAAGACTATAGGTAATATAAAACACGAATAGAGTTAATGCCCATTCTAACGAATCCAGTTATCAATAACTCCACACAGCTCGATTACAGAACAAACATTTACCAAATCATACAATACACCGAACCGGGGAGTGTTTGTTGTCACTTGACATCATCCCGACTGGTTCCGTGTAAACATCATTTTATTGTTGATGGTGACCATGATTCTGTGATATAGAGGGTTACTGGTGTACCTAACTACTGTAGGACCACGGGTGAGTGGACAAAGGTTGCCAGTGTTCCGTCATTGGACCGGTCAGACACGAGGCCTTAGGGAAGGGTATTTCATAAAAGTCAAATCATAATATAACCTACAACTGTCAGTTAAAATGACTGATTATCATTCGTCCCGTACTTACCTATAGTATTTTTGTTATATGAAACGCAAGTTTGGCGTGTTTGACTGACTTTTGTAGGTTTATTATGATGAGTTTTTATGAAACAGATGCCAGGCACCTATTTCATAAAGCGTTAAATCATAATAAACTTACCATTATCAGTCAATATGACTGACAATCATCAGTCACTTGTAGTTTTTTGTTATATAAAACGCAGGTTTGGAGTATTCGACTGACATTTGTAGGTTTATTATGATTTGTCGCTTCATGAAATAGGGGCCAGGTTGTAATTTTTTTTGACAATCAAATCAGTGCCTTTATACTCTCTACACAACCTTACAATTATACAAAACTACCAACTATAAGCCACTAGCTATTTTACACAAAACACTGAGAGTGTGCCTACATCTGTATTCTTGTGCTTGGATTATGATTTATATTTAAAATTCATTTTCATCAAAAAAAATACAATTAGGTGCATTATAAATTAAACACCTTCTATTTTAATTATCATTATTTCCAATATTAATTAAAGCAATAATGTTCAGCTGCCGTCTACCACACAACTGTCCAATTAATATCTATTAATGAATGCAATAAATTAATATAACTTACAATTTCCTCCAGAGCATGTCAGATGCACCTACGTATAGTTAGAGGGTCACGCCCTCCGAACAATAACTTAATGAAACGTAAAACTGGTATAATTTTAAACGCAAAAATCATACTATTTCATCACATGTAGTGTTTATTATAATATTAATATCATTCTTATACAATACTGTTTCTTACATAATATATAAGGATTTGATGATCGTGTAACGTGTTGCTTATTTACGATTTATTGTGATATATCTTTTCGTAATACCGGAAGTGCGCCCCGTAGTGACAAACGATGGAGGGTGTAACGACTGCAAAGGGCTGTTTTTTTTACATATACACATAGTTATAAATGTTGATTATGTCCTAAATGAGGTATTTGCGTGTGGTTAGCATATTATTATCCAGTCAAATACGTATAAAATAGATAGTATTAAAACAGTTTAGTTATAATGTATTAGAACAGTAGGTCACCATTCAAACTTTGATTATAATTATGTGTCATGCATGAGTAGGTATGCATGATCCATTCTCGTATAAGTAACAGTCAAAGCTATTACAACATTATTTACTATCCAACTAAATATAAACAAGTAAGTAAGTAGTCATTCTGAACATTCCATTATTAGTAAATAAATAAAATGTGTAATTACTATTTATATTGTCGTCAGATTCCTGCTAGACCATAATTTGTGTACACTATGTATCTGCCGAAATACTCATTTAATCAAAAGGAATCTCTCACAAATAAAACAAAAATAAAGTGTTATTTTAGATGTTCTTACATAAACATAATACAATGAATTAAATTATCCAAGTTCATCGGAGTGAAACATTGTAGAGTCCGTGTTTGGAACTATTATACGCTCGCGTGGATATACAGATATTATTGTTTATGGCTTTGTTTATAACGTTAGGGGAACGCTATAATGCGGGGCCACATTGTTGCAGGGATTTTTTTTAATTTACGGCTACACTGTCACTTGTTTTGGGAAGCACGCCACGGTAAACACAGGGATGCATAAATCTAAATTTTAAATGCGATGGATTATTGGAGCTAGCTAAGTTATTACATTAAATAAATGTCTCATAAATTGAAGCTCTTTTGGATCATCAAAATGGCAAAATAAGAATAAAGTAAAGCAAAAAATAACAATAGGTAATAACAATTTTAATAACTTTTACAGAAAAGATAAGCATGCGTGTGTCAATCAACAAGCAAAGGCAAATCATTAATATTCAGCCAGCACTCGAACCCTCAGACTTTACGGTCAACTAACCATAAAATCTGTCGAAAGACAACGACATTATTAAGACGTCAATCTCAGACATGACAAAAAACCACCGGTAACAATGATGGTTGCTCTTAACGATCAATTTTATGAAATCTGATAACTCCTCAACCATGGGCCAATCAAATTAGACTCCATATTGGTCGAGGCTTTATTATGCCATAACAGTTAAGGAAATGATGCTGGCTTAATGTCTTAATGCAAACACTAATTGCGGACCACACGTCAATCTTTGGGGAGAGTGCACATTGGTGCGTCCACTCGGAATAAACTGTTTTTACTTATTTCCAAAAATATATTTTTAGGAATTAACTTTGACTTGAGTAATTAGCTTAAGATAATACTATATCAAATGATATTTGAAATCCATAAAGTATACGTATTAAGAAGTGAAATTTTATAAAATAGAATACTAATGCACTTTCGTCTTTCTCTAATGACTTAAGAGGATCTCTCTCGTTTGAGAGACTTGAGTTACTTCTTATATTAGCGTAATGTCAAAAAGATTGCTCCCACATCATATCCCTCATGCACGATATTGATATGAGTAGACAATATAATATGTCATCTATGTATCTCTGAATGGTGACGGGTTTTTTACATTTTGTCTCCGTTTCAGTGTGAACACACCATAATGTGAGTATTTACCATACTTTTACCCAATATTGATAAGCTATTAATAATCACATTCGTCATTTTTTTCTCGCTGTGAGGGCTGTAATTTCGGCTGTGTTTTTGATTGTACCATTACATATACCAACGTATAAGGCTTGCCATTAAAAGATCGGCAGAGATAAAAATCGAGAGGTAGCATTTATAGGAGCTCTTACGCCGAGAAAACAAACAGGGGCGGGACTAACGGAAGTATGATCCATGTTTGTTTACCAAGTACCGTTTTCAGATGACTGTAAAGAAGCCATGATCAACGTTTGTTGTGAAATTTCACTACTGCGTGAATGGAACTGGCTGACATGACAGTAAGCAATTTGTAATGTAATATGCTTATAATAACAGGTACATAACTTAGATTAAGTATTCTTAATTTGACTCGTAAAAGTGCACAAATTAGCCTATAAATAACTGTACCTATATAAAGAGATACTTACCTACTCAATAATTTAAGAGTGACCAATCGAAGTTAAATTGAATTTTAAACAGTCGATAAACAATTCAATTACGGACCTGCAGAACGATCCACTAGAGGAAACGGCAGAACGTGGTCGAGTCAATCAAGCAATGCCTGTAACATCGACCACTCCAGCAATTGGCGACAAGTGGTCCGGGAGCGCGGTCAATTTGACCACTCGACCACAGTAGCTGGACAGTAGTCACAGTTGAGTCACTAACAGAATGCTCCTCAACCACAAGTTTTGATTAGGGACAAAATAGATGGGGGAGTCCTATGTTCCGTTGAAATCTTCAGGCTGATGATGATGATGAGAAAATGTATGACTTTGCTTTCAAATAAGACACGGGTTTGCAGCCCTGTCGGATATAAATATTCTAGTATGGAAATATTAAGGAAATATAGCAATGGATTTGTGAATGAAAACATATACGCCCGAAACGGTGAGGATTAAACCCATCAAGAACATACTCTTTTTTATAAATACGATAGCTACCACCAAAATTTATATGGTTAATTATTATCAAGTCTAAATAAACTAGGGGATCCATAGAAGTTTTGAGTATATCTGCCAGTAATGTCATGAACAGGAAAAATCAAACCAAAGTTTCTTGTCAGTTACTAAATTTTTGACTTATGCACTGATAGATGAGTAGTTTACATAGTGTTTATTGATTTTAATGTCTCCGTTTACTTGCAAAAGTAGGTATATTCTTAAAATAAATACAAACTAATCTTTTTAAATGACTGTAGGTACTCTTTACAGGTCCAAAAAATAAAATGGAATCAGAATACAATCTGTCAGTTAGGTAGGTAAGTACAGCTTTTTTCAACTGTGACTGGGCCCTCTGAATTCGGAACAGATTGATGACTCTTCATTATGGACTTAATAGACTTTTATTAATGACTGTCATGAAACCTTGTATTGATTAATTTGTGTTAATGAGACACGCATCTCATGGTGGACTCAATTGAAATATAACCTAATAAATATAAACTTATTCCTATCAATAGTAAGAAATAAGCATAATGTAGTAAACATTTATATTTCTGACCAAGACTAATGACTTAGAAAACAGCTACATTTTTGTCTGAAACTGCTAGCTTTTGATAATCCGTTGGTAGCATTTGCTAGGTATTTGTGTGTCTCGTCATTCAAAGATGAAATAATTACAGCTAAAAATTTTCGCATGGCCCGTTAATATAAACAAAACAAAACATCAAGTTCTTAAAATTTAAATCATCCAGCTAGAAGTCGTTGGTTTTTTTTGTATTTCCGTAACATTCACTTTCTACTGAAGTTCATCGCTCTTCGATATTTATTTAGTAACAATGCCAATATGCAAATGTAATACGAACACAGCATACCGTGATTCATTACACCGCAAAAAAATCTGCGCAAACATTTGATCAGCGAAATGTGCATTTGTTAGCGGTCATGCTTATGTCCCGGTCGTTGACCTTGGCGCTTGCGCATCAAAATAAACGGCTTTCCTGAAAGTGGCGACCCGATACTCTAATGTTCCAGACATTAGAGGAGTGGTGACTGATGAAGCGTAAAGAAATTATAAATTGGTTACGTTTTAATAAGGTGAACTTAAAGAATATAAATTTTAAAAGAGTGAACTATTCTTAGTTTATAAAAGTAAAGCGGTACACAAAAAGGTGCATGATCCTTAAGTGAATTTAGGTAAGTATCAACCATCTATGGATTGATAGATATATTCAGCGGGGCTATGGCTACCACGCTTTTAACTTCTGCACTGGTTTTTTACTTACTAGATATACTTATATTACCTACCCTTTTTATTTAAATTAAGTATTTCAAAATCATTGTTTACTATCCACCTTTCCTCCGATACTATGGCCACCCTACATCAATGCATTTCAGCGCGATGCGATTGTTTTACGCATTGTATTCTCGATATTTGATACGTTGAATTCATCATCATCATCATCATCATCATCATCATCAACAGCCTGAAGACGTACACTGCTGAACATAGATCTCCCCCAGAGACCGCCACCTTGAGCGGCTGCTCGCCTCCTGCATCCGTCGGCTCCCCGCGGTTTTCACCAGATCGTTCGTCCACCTAGTGGGGGGCCGGCCTACGCTGCGTCTTCCGGTTCGTGGTCGCCACTCGAGAACCTTTCTTCCCCATCGGTTGTCAGTTCTGCGAGTGATGTGGCCTGCCCATTGCCATTTCAACTTGCTAATTCTAAGAGCTATATCGGTCACTTTAATCCTCCTGCGCATCTATTGCAATCCATTGCGGATACATTCAATTAGTAACATTAAAAATCAATACTTACGTACATGGTTTTTTTAATTCTTTATAGGCAAAGCATTTGACCACTGTCTCACCCGATGGAAAGTGATGACGCAGTTTACGATGGTACATGCTTGCCTAGAAGATACCTGTTCACTCTCGACTTGAAGACTCCCAGATCATAGCTGGTTAACGCAAAACAATTTAAATTTCGAGTTCAGAGTGATACTGCAATCTGTTATGGGCAGCCGTGACGCTTAACACATCAGGCAAACGACTAGCGTCATTAATTTACACTTTTTTTGAATGCTTACATATCAATAACAGTCAATAGGAAATAAAATTCACACACTTGTGGCTGCACTCCGGCCCAAATGTGGCTGAAACACGATCTGCTCAGTGCTTAACGAGCAGGCAAACGGGGCATGTGGTCTACCGAAACTGCATACCAATGCATCTACTTCATCATGTATCGATTGATGTGTATAACCTCCCACAGCAAAGCGATTGGTTAATGAATCTACTATATTTTTATCTTTTTTTAAATCTATCTACACATAATAAAACCACTAAAGACGTCCACTGCAGAACATCCCATTAAACGTCACAGTAGTCAAATGCTAAGCCTAAAAATTATAAAAAAAACCTACTAACCTACTGAGGAAAATCATAATGCTGCTCCCATCTGTCCCTTGATATTCCCTTAGCCAGCTCTTACGGCCCCACGAGAAGAGATGGGATAGTATTATTCGCAAACCGGTCTTATTTTTACACTGCCAACATATCTAAATTTTCACTCCAAAGCGGCTGAATCGATTTCGGTGAAATTTTGCACATAATAGATTGCTTACACTTTGAGGTCAATATCGAATACCTACTATTTATTCCGGAACATTCTAAGTTCTAGTGAGAAAACGAGTAAATGTCGGCAAAACAGAGTGCAGTGCTACTAATGTAAAAATAGTTGTGAAAGTTTGTATGTTTCTTAATTTTTGACTTATTCATGTCACCATAATATACAACTGCATTAACTGCATCATCATCATCATCATCATCATCATCATCATCATCATAATCAACAGCCTGAAGACGTCCACTGCTAAGCACAGGTCTCTCCCAGAGAGCACCACTTTGAGCGGCTGCTCGACTCCTGCATCCATCGGCTCCCCGCGGTTTCCACCAGGTCCAGTGCATGAGTAACTGCATACTCCAACGCATTTTCATGATCAATGGAGAACGTGGTTTATAGGGCTCTCTCCCTCCACTTGGATCCACAGCTCGGAGCCACAAAATCCACATGTGGATTCGTGGATACTTTTATCTACTCTAAAATCCACACTGAGTGGGATTCAAGAATAAAACATTATTTGTATATGCCACTTCGATCCACAAACGAGTGGATCCAAAAATACTAATATTTTTCTATGCCACTTGAATCCATTTTTTGGCTAACATTTGACCACGGTCTCACCTGATGGTAAGTGACGACGCGGTCGACGATGGAGCATGCAATGTGTTCCATTCCATTATCCACAATCTGAGTTCTAGAGCGGAGCTGTGGATCCAGGTGGAAAGAGCTCCACTTTGATCTCAGTCATCTGCCTCCTCAAAATTAGCAACGCAGTCTCAAAGACAAGCACGTCCCGGTTAAAAATCATATTACCATTACATAGGAAAACAAAACCTTAGTTTACTTAGTTTTAATTTCCGCGCATTATTTGAGAAAAGTACTATACAAGCCTTGGCCACAACAAGGCATTGATGGACTTACGTATGTGTGTGCCCATATTTACACGTTCGTCCATCAATGCCTCTGTTGCTGGCCGCTGCAGTAATGTATTATTAACTTCTTCGACCTTCGCGAGTTTTACGTATTCATTTAGTACAGAATATAAACTAGAGCCGGCTCGAGCTGAATTTAAATAAATAGAAACAAGTTTTGCCAAATATATTCGCAGGAACCGGTTTGGAGTATTTTGTCGTCGTTATTTCCTAAAACTGGCGTTTATATTAGGGTTATGCGTATTTTGAACTATTGTAATCTTCTACTCAAGTGTTTATTTCTGGTTCCTCTGTTCTGGTTGTTTTAGAGGCATCAAGTTGTATAAAATCAATCAAAATAGATAGATAGATACCTATACCTTTTTTAAAGGGGGTTGGGCAGGGAGGGATGACGTACTTGGACGTTATTATAATAAAAGTATACCTTTTCCAGCTATTTTGATATAAAAAAAAAGAATTCAAAATCTATTTAAAAATGACGGTGACATGAGGAAAGAAACCTAAAAAAAGAAAAAATCATACAATCGAATTGAAAACCTCCCTCTTTTTAGAAGTCAGTTAAATTATTGTACGTAACATAGCATCGCTATTATACTTTTAAGTACATAGTAAGTATAGTCTTTATTATTGTAGTAGTTAGTTTAAAGAATAAATGCACAATGCCCATAAAAAAAAATACAAAAAGGTGAACTGTGCCTTTATTATTTATTATTATTGACTAATACCTAGTCAGTTTAAAGAATAAAGACAAATTGCCCATTTAAAAAAATTACTACAAGGTGAACTTAATGCTAAGTATATTGCCCGCCACTAAAATAGCCTGACAAAAAAAAGCAAGCGAATATTAAATTTGAAATGCGATCCGTCGGAAGTGGTATCAAATCGCTGGCTACAGCGGAAAGCTGTACTTGAATTTAGTATATCGATGTCTTGGATTCTTTGCCAATGGACATTTAGACAAAGAGAAGAGAAAGATACCGTTTGTTGAATAAAGTCTCAATCCTTCTTATATCGAGATATAACATAATTATTGTAAATATATCCGCGGGAGCTGATGCATGCAGGAGGCGAGCAGCCACTCAAAGTGGGCTCTGTGGGGGAGGCCTATGTTCAGCAGTGGACGTCTTCAGGCTGTTGATGATGATGATGATGATGATGAAACATTCAGCAAATTTTCTTCAACTTTTACATAAAAAAACCTTTTTTTTTTACTTTTTTTTTTCTTTTTAAAAGCAAGAAAATAACCACTACTCTTGCGAAACCATCCATGTAATTGATAGCCATCTTCAAACACATAAAACTCGTATTCCAAACAGACCATGCAGACTCGTCATTCCGGTAGAAAACTGGAAACTTTTATACAGTCAGCCGTAAAATAGGTTATACGCAATCCAACGTACAAATTAAGCCGTGTGGTCCCGGCGGTGTGCGAATAGGACCACCCCATCTCTTCCCGCGGGTGCCGTAAGAGCCGGCTAAGAGAATATCTAGGAATGGGCAGCAGCGTGCAAAGTTGCGTTTTAAGGTGGTGGCCTATGTTCAGCAGTGGGCGTCTTCCGGATGATGAAGTGATTTGTGTGTGATTCCACACGTCTGCGTCTTTATAACATTCTATGTATATACCTCTGTACCGATGGGGAAGAAAGGTTCTCGAGTGGTAACCACGAAGCAGAGTACGCAGCGTAAGCCGGCCCCCCACTAGGTGCACCGATGATCTGGTGAAAACCGCGAGGAGCCGGTGGATGCAGGAGGCGAGAGGCAAGCAGCCACTCAAAGTGACGCTCTCGGGAGGCCTATGTTAAGCTGTGGATGTCTTCAGGCTGTTGATGATGATGACCACTGTACACTCTCTAGCCATTAGTGGACTAATTGGTCATGACACTTTGGATAGCTGACGAGAGTGACAAAGCAATGAGTTTATAAACTTTCGTTCTCTTTCGCGGGCTAAGCAAGTACGGCACCATCTAAAGAGTTCTGAAAGTCCACTCGATCTGTATTCATTTCTAAGTAATTTAAATGTTCCGTTTAGTTCGTCGCCGACTGTACCGGAAGTGGCTTGTTCACAAAATGCTGGCTAATTTGCCGATGGACAAACAGATGGACCGACCATGGCCGTAGTGTAAACATCTGATTGTCGCCGCGTGGGCGTCTCTGGCTGTTTGGCGAATGTGGTCGGGGAACTTTTATGGCTAAACGGCTGATGATAATTGAATGAATGAAGGTCTTGTTAAATGTTTGAGGACTAAGATCATAAATTATAACAAAGACCAAAGACTTTCCATTTCAAGGAGGCATTGAACTTTATTATATGTTTGTGGTTGTGCAAATCGATGTCTTAGAGAGCACTTTGAACTTACTTTATATCCTTATGCTGATTACATGTTTATTTTGTGCTAAAACTGGACAATAATAATAAGAAGCTTTTTTAAGAAAATAATGTCTGGTTAGTTTTGCCCCCTGCTACTACCCTACGAGCCCTATATCTCGTTTATAGGATCACACACACACATCAACAAGCCGAAAGACGTTCACTGCTGAAACAGGCCTCCCCCATAAAACGTTACTTTGGACCAGGCCAGGCGGCTTGGTGATCACAGATGATTTTAATGTAGGTACCGAGGAGAATGCTGCTGCCCATTTCCTGGATATTCCCTTGATATTCCCTTAGCCAGCTCTTACGGCACCTACGGGAAGAGATGGGGATCTTTTCTAGGATCGCTAAGTTTTGATACATAAGTAAATAGACCTACCTAACCACACACACTAATATTATAAAGGTGAAAGTTCCTGCGTAAATTGTCTTTGAACCATCTTCACGCAACAGCTGTACGGGTTTGGATAAAATCTGGAATGGAGGTAGCTTATACACTGGAGTAACACATAGGATACTTTTTATTTGCGGGGCACAGCTAAGTTAATAATATTTCAAAGGTTCTGCAGAAAAATCTGCAAATCTGGTGAGCTAACAAAACCTTGAGATTCCATAGAATTCAGATCCAAAACAATTATGCAGTCTGTATTGACATTGAAAAGGGCAATTATATTGACCAATTATTTTTACAACACACCAAGAACCGGCCAAATTCTCAATACCTACTGCAGGCGTGTTGTCAAATCAGTTTTGGAGAATCGAACCCACGCTCGGCCGTGGCACAGCACCCACTTTAGAATGTCTCAGGCATAATAACTACTTACCAGAGAAGTTATAAAGGTTATTCATATCTTGACGTTAAAAACATAAAAAAGAAATAATTCAAAAAGTTTTGACTCACTCCTAAATCACATATTTTTGTACTATATCCTTGCTGTTATTCGTACATTTTGTAACACAAATAATGACTGAAACTGAAGATTTAATGTGTCAGACATTTAAGAATCAAGACACAATACCCAAGGGGTAATAACATGAAAAGATAGTTCTAAAATGAGCCGCCAAAATTTGGTGAGATGTCTTTCTTGTTAAACTGCCACGAAATCAATCATGGCAAACTAGACATATAAAATTATATTACTTCTGCCTAATTAACCGGAATTGGACAGACTTAATCAGCACCAGCAGATAGGGATCAAAGACCTTACAAGTCAGTGAAAACACCGACGAATTCCTCGCATAAATTTCAAATAGTAAATCCTAAAAAACTAGCTTCCATGCGCGTGGGCAAACATACTCTAGCCTCTATTTGGCGTGCGACAGATGGCGGATAATGCACGGATTCATCTCGAGACATGTCTCGGGATCGTGCGCACGACGTACGAGAACACCAGGGACACTTCACATGTTTTGTTTGGTCACGTGAAGGCAGATTTATCTTCTTTACCATTGTGTCCCTACAATGTATGCTTCTGGATTGTTGATTTACTGCAGAGATTTGATTTGTTTAATGGTTTGCAAGTGTTGCTTCTTGATATGGTAATTTAAGTGATTTGTTCTTTTTATTACCTACTAGTAGCGTCTCGTGGTTTCACCTGCGGATTACATCTATCCTATGTGTTAATCGAGCGTATAAACTACCTCCATTTCAAATTTCATCCAAATTCGTTTGGCCGTTGCAGCGTTAAGAGGGTACAAACATACATCACACAAAACTTTCGCATTTTTAATATTAGTGTGATTAGTGTGAAGTGTGATTACTTAGTTATGAGATGAGCTATATATATCACTCCCTGGAAGATGGAATCTTGTCTTTCCCCGTTTTATGTCACCTTCTTCATACTTGCTTAGTCACTTGTCAAGTGGAGTAAAACAAGGGAAAGACAATTTTGTCTACGGTACATGTTAACCGAGCTGCTGCCCCTGACCACAGTCTAGAAATATGATGACTAAATTGTGCCCTAACCATACGATAAACGGCGATGCCACACAGCAGTTGTGAGAGGTTGTGCGTGGCATAGAACACTCGTCTAGATAAACACATCAGTGGTCATGAATGATGAGTCTAGCAATATGTTGACAGTATAACTCCGTTAATACTTATTGTAATAATCGTATTCATAGCACAAATTAACAATGAACATAAAACAATGCTCTGATAAGATCCATTCACATCAAATAACACAAACAAACAATTATGTTAACCAAGTATTAGACATTGATACTTATGTACTTATTAACAAAGAGAACAGTGATAAACATAAAAAAGTTAATGATAATGAGCTGATAAGACAAAGAGAGAGAATATTTACAGAAGTGGCCGCTCTGACTTGTGAAACATTGCACCGAAGAGCTTTGATAAGAATAAGAAGTTACATAATAGAATTGTCGAATATTTATCGGTATTGATTAATGAGTGACCCAATCTAATCGAAAGTATGAACGAGTTAGGTGATGATGGAAAGTATAAAAATATTCAAAAGAACAAGTTTCAGAAATGTCTAGAGTGTTTGTTGATTGAACCAATTTCGTTTAGAGGTGTTAATGACAATAAAACGTTAGTAGAGTCTATGGACAATCTCATTTTAGTAGGTAACCTACATGTCTAATCTTCTATTATCTCTTATAACCATATACCTATATAATATCTACAATTTACTCTCAGTACATACCTCCCTTCCTTACATACGAACCTGTGACCTGCACTAATAATCCGCCTGCTTGTCGGCGTTCCCGTCCGAGTAGGTACAGCAATTAGAAATAATTGGCCGATTCGACGAGCACTGCCGTTATTTCGGATGAAACCCTTTTAACTTACATGGTACCTATATGGTGTAATGGGACTATTATTAGGCCAAGAACATAGTGTTTTGCAAAGTTAAGTTTATAGTTGACGTTTTCATATTGTTCTTTATGTGCACATGACTTTGCTCTATATAGAAAGTTATTGTTTGCAAAGATTGCAGATTATTTTGTCTTAGTAATTGTATTTCCTTCATTGTCATCAATAATGGCGGCAATCACTCATCAGATACACATTTATTTCCTTCCAAAATTACGCTATTATAAACATTTTCTTGACAAGGTTTTCTTCGAAGTGATTGAATATTATTTTCCTTGAGATCTTCTACGACTACGTTTCCCTGCAAGTGTCCATCCACGATTGGAGAATTGCTCCACTGCCATCCTCACGTTTTCCAACTGTTAAACTGTTACCACATTGGCAAAAATTCCATGTTTCACATAATATCTCTCAAATTAAGAAAATCAAATCGGAATTGCCTTTCCTTTGGTATATATATATATGTAGGTACTCCACTTGACAAGTTAGCAAGGTATGAAGCAAGTGACATAAAACGGTGCATGGAGTAAGTCATTTTTCTATTATTGCTATAGGGGTAATATTACATCATCAAACCAATAAAACACTTATCAGAAAATCAGGTATTGCCAAATGCCTGCCGTCACCACCGAGCGTCGCGCGTACGCGTGCTGCGGGTGCGCAGGCGCAGGTAATGTGCACCCACGTACGCCCACGCGCAGCCCACAGACCTATATCTACAGTAGAGGATACAACAGTGACTAAAGTGTTGCCAAACTGGCTAAAAACGGAAATACAATCACTCAAAAGCACAAGAATACAGCCAAATTAATTCAAGAACTCTTCATATTGGGTGATAGGTACGATATCCTTGCTGCGTTTTTAGATTCTTCCAACCGATATCGTATTTAGCAGATTTTCGTTTCTCTCAGACAAAGAGTAAAGGTACACCCACATGCTTGCAATATTCAATGAAAAAATTGTGTCTTAAAGACCACAGCGCCGCCGCGCCAGCGGCGGCGTGGCGCGGGCGTCCCGACAAGATGTCGCTATGTTAGATCCCGATATAGGTACTTATCGAGGAACAAAAAACTGATTTCGAAGTGCTCTATGTAAGTTTTGACAACGGATAATTTAAAAAGCTTTATCTTATAAACTGGTTGATTCTCAATTCTGATATAAGGTAAACAAGCGTCTAATGAAAAGCTAGATCATATAGGGAAACCACAAATCTTATTGAAACTATAATATTGACCAAAAACCAATAGTAAGTTACGTTTATCAATGGAAACTAAGTAACTGACTTCTATTAGATTGTAGCAGTGTCGTAATCGCTTACCAGGCAATTAACAGATCGAATTACAGAGCAGTAGTGTGATCGGATTAACAGGGAAAGTTTGAAGATGAGGTCACCTGTGAAATCATGCAAACTCGTACTCATATCCTAGCTTTAGGTATATGCTAATTACTTAATCATTTTACCATCATTGAAAAGTTGAACATTCTAAAAGATTTGGCAAACCAGTTACATACAAGTATTTGTATAAATAGATACAATTCATTATAATAAGGAAAGGCGTATGAGAAATGGAGGTATATAAATATTATTTTTAAATTTATATTAGGTGCTGTCCTTCCTAACTGTGTTTTATAGTAAAACTTGTTTATATAGGGAAACCAATAATAAAAATAACTTTTAAAAAACTTCTACGGTTTAATTGGAATACTTATACCATACATAAGTATGGTATAAGTATTCCATAAGTTGTAGTAGGTATAAACCTACTACAACTTATGATAACTGTGGAATTCGTTCAAGATCGCAACATACGCCATCGAGGTGCTCAAGGTTTTTGATTTTTTGGGTCGAGAAAAATCTGAATCATATCTTTTGATACCTACTTACTCACATTAAATAAAATATGAAATTTAATATACGTACCAAACCTACATAATTATTATTAACCTGCAGCAGCTTCTCGTTATAATTACCACGGTAAGCTGTAGCTGCCTACAACAATAATACTTATTGATACCTACCTACATTTGGAAACTAATATGATTTTGATAAACACTGCGGGAGTCGAAAGATTAATGACATTATAAACATCGCAAAAAACATCTGGAATTTAAACATTTGATCTCCAGTGTCTGATATGGATGTAAGTATAAATATCAAACAATCTAATAAACCCAATGCGTCAATAATTATTAAAGTTACGAACATAACCTATGTATTTAGTACTCGATATAGCTTCGAAAATCAGCTGATCACGAATTTGATGAAAATTATCTGTCATTGAGTCACAAGATCCTTTTCACTGTATAAATTCTGTCGTTGCAGATTTTATTCGTTGAACAATAGGTGCTATTTCCATTGTTCATCAAGAGCTTTTCTTACGTAGAATTCTCTATTAAAATTCCCTGCATATTTGCTAACATTAACGTCAAGAGCAACATAGATCAGCATTCGCATACACATGTGCCAATTTGTAGCTACCAGGTACATCCGGCGATTGTGCCAATTTGGGTTGAGAACCGACTCACGCGCACCCATTGCAGTTACGAACGTCTGGGGGCATCCTGTGACCCTTCCAATGTACTCGTGCAGTTTTTGCGGCCGGTATTTCACACGTAGCTTGATGAATTCATTTTAATGTCGTCACGACCACCGACGACGCGACTAGTTAATAGTCTCGTGACGACAGGAGCTGATTCATTTCGTCATCATTCTGTTGCTTGTTTTGCGTATAGGTATTGTACTCGTCAAGTCGTCATGTTTTTGGTTTTATTCATTACTGTTAATTTTTTCCAAATCATATATTTTCGGTTTCCGTTGCTCGAGTAAGTATTTTAGGTAATTTGGGACCAAAACCGTCAGGAGTGCCACATTTTTGTATGCCAGTGGTAGCGGTGATACTGGAACATTACAGGGTATTGAGCAATCTCCAGATATCTTGAATACTTCTCGTTTATAGTTCTGGTGATGGAATGTTAAGAGACCCGTGAATGTGGATCCCGTGATTCACGGCTCGACATTGTTGTGTGTGAGATATTCCGACACTTTTGCTTTATTTTCGGGTCTGATTTGAACGAGGCTTTGAGCTGGAACGCGCATATATTACAGCTTAAGCACCGGAGGTGGGTACCCGTTGGAAGGGGATAAATTTAATCGATTTTGTAATCTCTTCTTTCTGCAGATTTGACTCCGAAAAATTTAATACAGTTTACAGCATGTGCTCTTCCTCGAGTTAATTTATAGTGACAGAATAAGTCAGGTTGGGTCTGCGCACGCGCAGCTGATTTATGCTCATGTGCTGCTGTTGTATTGTAACTGTGCGACTGGTCTCAGTGTCTCACGGGACTGAGTGGCTTGTGTCCCGAGGATTAATGACTCTTGAATAGAAGTGCACAGGGCTTGAGCCTGGATTTACGTTGCTTTATGTGAGGCAAATGATCTTTGTTGAATCTTTTACAAAAAGCATAAACTGTCGACTGGTTATTGCAATTGCAAAACAGTGTAAATGTAATTCATATCTCTTTATCTTTATTGGGTAGGAGAAACAACGTGGATTCAGTTTTTTCTGTACATGTAGACTGGTGTGCGACTGCCATCTTCCTTACGAGAACAACCGGAGCGATAAACAGCTATGATTATAGTCAAACTTTTCTAGGAGCGTTAGGTACGTCTAATTATACTTATTAGTTATTAGAACGTAATCAATAATAGCTATTACTTATTAGTATAGTATTTTCTTCAATGTGTATATAAGACTGTGAATGGTTCCTTTAGTCTTTTGTGTCATTTCTTAGTTGTCTGCAGGAAGTCTGAGAAACTAACGCATGGATACTTATTTCAATACAGTAGGTACTATTTTGGTATTTATTGTGCTCTGTCTCGTTGAAGACAGTACTGTTTTATTGCATCAGAAAACAATTTATAACAATCGTAAAAGATATCTATCATTGTTCATTTCCAGCTACTTCAACGCGTTTATTGCAATTTTCAAGTTGCATGCCCCCGTAAAGCTCATGCGTGGCTCTACATCGAGGAAATGAATTAACATACGTTACGAATGGCACTGTCTCTGTTCTCTGGCTTTATTGGCCACTAGATGTCACCGGTGGCTTTGCTTGCAGGGAAACTCTGTGCCATTTGCAACCTTGCGGTAGCAAGCTAGCAAGGGACACTCCTTGGATATGGATTATAAAATGATATATATTTTGTTTTTATTTTGGGATAAATACAAATGCTAATGCACCAAGTATCCATTGCAAAGCTTCATTCATAAAATATTAAGTATCTAAAATCTCTCTACAATGTATAGATACTGTAGTAGAATTAATATTAAGAAGGTAGGAATCCAATATGAAGACAAATTGTAGGTATATTTATATAATGTTTTATGTAAGCTACCCTTGAGAAATTAAATCAGTGTTCATCTAACTTGCTTGTTTTACTGCTTATACCTACCTCATTACTATTCTGTATTATTTTACTACAGACAAGTGAAGAGGAATCACGCTCGTAGTCTAGGTCTAGACCTGAATCGCCCTGCAGGTTAATATAATACACAGTACATAATACAAACAGACAATATTTTGTAGGTAAATATGTATTGTACATTGATACATGAATAGATTCGCCAGTGGCATCTTTTATCAGTCCGCGTAACAGAGAGTTATAAATATCTTGATTTGATTTACTGCTCGTTTAGCATTCTCCGGCCGTAGATGGAATGTCTCGCTCGTTGCTCATACGCAGTTTTATTTATTGCCATAATGTCTGACGTATTGATATTATTGTCCTAATAAATTCTGATTGTAGAGTATAATATATCTGTAAATAAGTTGGAATGGTACTTATATATGTATATCATTATGTATAACTACCCAAAGAAAATTGGTAGAGTATTCATATTTTATGTCTTCTTCTTCTTCTTCTCGTGTAGGCAAGTGGTCAGCTCTGGTGTCAAAATTTTTAGGCCGCCAAAAGGCTTCTGACTTGGCTTAACGACTATTGTCTTACGACAACAGCCGCGACCGACGGCTTAACGTGCCCTCCGAAGCACGGTAGCGCTCAGTTGTAAATACCACTTTTTGCTGTGGCGGTCACCCATCAGAGTAGAGACCCCAGCAAACGTTGCTTAACTTTACCGATCGGTTAGAAACGGCTAGTCGTGCTTCGCTACGAGCGCTAACATAATTAAGTCTAAAGTCATTACTCCAAGCTTTACAATTATTGTTTCTCCTAAAAATCCTGGGGAATAGGATTATAGGACAATACTGTGTATTAGACAAGACCTCTAATTTTACTACTCACCATGCTTTTTATCAAAGAGCATCTCTTGGCAGTGCCTGAGAGGGATCAGCCCCCGGGCCTCCGCCCCGTAGTCCCGGAACCCTGGCAGGCAGTTGTACACAGCGCCGGGACGCGACACGTTGTAGAAACGAGTCGGCGGCTCGTCTTCCGGTGCTCCCACTAAAATCCTGGGGAAGAAGAAATTGATGTTCAGATGATGAAGTTCTGAGTACCAAAAAAACAATTTTTGTTGATGAATATTATTAAAACCACCAAAGGGAGGTAGATATAAGGTTCCTGTAAGAGTAGCCCACGTTTTTTTGGGTTTGCTCTTTTCTGTCGAAAGATGAAGATCGCTGTATTTGAATAACTATGAGAGGCGTAGGTACTGTATGCTGACGTTTGTCACGTTTGTGGTGATATGTATGACCTATTTTAGACTTTAGACTCAATGGTAGTCATTGTCTAAGTCTAAGTGAATGGATTTTTTGCGGCAAACATGGGAAGCACGGTGCGCGGGTGGTTAGAGAAGTACCTAACTAGATAGTACTGTATTATCTTTCGTAAGTTTAGATAGTTAATTTTTGAATTGTTTAAAAATCTATTGTATTTATCCTAATTCTTTATAATCTCTACAGCAATTTTGAAAGAAACCCAAAGTGTAATTATGTCTTCAAGATGCGTCATGCTCATGACTAACTGTGGCTAACCTAAACCATACAAATGGTACGCTACTTTCTCCTTCTTAATTTCGTCACGTTTCAATGTGACCGACTCTTGCATTTGTATACTTAATACAAATGATCACAAAAACTTGTTAAGTCTCTTTAAAATACAAACTCTCTCGGATAACTTCGATTTGGAACCTAAGACTCTTAAACTAAATTCCCACGCACGTAACCCTTCACAAAGTGATGAACCTAAAACCTCATTGTTGTGGATAATCCATGGCACACGAATCTCCAGCGGTGGAGGAAGCGGGTCAAACAATCAGACAGCCCCGCTGGCGCGGTGCCAGCGCCACAAATAGAGCGGGTTCATTCTCGGTCGGGAACCGTTCGCCAATCGTATTTCTATAGCCATGACTCAGCGGTTACAGGGCTTGCTTTGAATCATGGAAAGAGAAAACTGTGACAAGTGGCCTCGATTACTTTAGAGCAAGAGTCCACAGGACCTTCGGAAATTCACACAGTTTTGTCTCTGGTTTCTTATATACATTTACAAGTTTAGTGCTTTTACAAACCATTTTAAAAATATGTGGTTTACGTTGCTATTTTGGCACTTGTAATTTAAATTTGGATCGTGTGTCTTATGTTTTGTCAGCAATAGGTATAGTACAGTTGTCTTATTATCAAGAATTCAGTCTGAAACGGGAATTAACGAACAAATACAACATAACAAAGAGTACCGGTAGGCTTACCAAGAATGTTGTTGAAAAGAAAACCATAGCTAAGTGTGAATAGACCCAGACAGTTAAGTTCAAAGTTCCTTGTTCACGCGTACCTATGTGTAGATACCCATCTATAGGTGAGTCGCTGGAAATAGCCCCCTTTCCGGCGACAAAAATACACGTCACCGCGACGACGCACGCACATCCGATCCTTGCATTATATTATACACACTTATTTATAAGCTTTCCATTTCGAGGGGATTTTTTTATTTTACGCTTGAGCTTAGTGGCTAAAACTTCACGTAATCATTAGTAGATTATATCTGACAAGTGTCAATATAACGTTGGTGATATGCATGCGACATCTGATAAATTATTCGTGTTCGTTATTAATCATGCTGGTAGCTATAATTGAGCTCAAAGATGATCTTTTTGCTTTTATTTGACCATTGTTTAAATTGTCGATGATAGTAACAAGTCTAGAATAAATACTACAGCACACACCAATAACTTTAAGGATGGTGTTGGCGACAAATATAAAAGTCGAGGAGGTCGTAATGAAAGAAATGTTTTGTAGATCTTACCCAGTTCTATCTACAGAGTCATTATCACAGAGATCGATGGTCATATATACTCTTTATGGGGTTTATATTAACGATTGTATCGTTTGGGATATACAGACGAGGTTCGGGTTCCTGCAGGTGCGTGAGTCACATCTGTTCACATGTGGCGCTGTGCCAGCACCTGTTTGGTTTATCTTTTTATATTGTCCCTGGTCATTGCGATCGTTGACTTGGCTAATGTCTTGTTATGAAGGGAACTAACAGTGTTATGTAATCCGCTAATTTCTATCTCTATTAAGTAACTTAGTATCCTTTTATACGGTAAGGAATTCTTCAATGTAACTTTAATATTTGAAGCAAACAAGATGAGTGATGGATGAGTGACTACTTCAAACTCATATTAGGTGTTTTTTATATCATCATCATTATCTTCATCAACAACAACAGCCTGAAGAGGTCCACTGCTGAAGACAGGGTTCCCCCACAGAGCGCCACTTTCAACTATTTGTTCTATTATTAATATACAAATTATGAACTTGGAGGTGAAAACAAAGAGAGCTCAAGAGTGATCTCTCACAGATATGAGATAACCTATGAATAGGCAGAGATAACGCAATTTGAATAGTAGGTACTAGGTAGGCATTTTGTCTTCTCAATCAGAGGAGGCCGGAATGCTGTACAAACTTGTACAAATAGCCATTAAACGTACCTAGGTAAATAGTGAAGTGAAGTGCCTATGAGATTTAGTACAGCATTCTGGCCTCCTCTGAGAAGATAAAATGCCTAATAATGGCTAATGGGTGGCATGATCATGTCTGATCGAACGCTCTATAATAAACAAAGGTTTAAAAAAAGATAGAATGATTTTATTGATTTTATAGATTCCAGACATAAGGTGGTGGTGTCAAATCAAATCAAATCAAAAAATTTTATTGCAAATATTTTTGGCACTTTTTGTCTATTTTTAGCACTTTTACAAGTCAAAACTAGATAATGTATTTAAAAATAATAAAAATTAAATTATTGTACATTCTAAGCAAGCATAATTAAACAAACTTACACAGTGCTTAATGTTAAAAATGTCAAAATATTATAATTATAACAAGCCCATTACAATACGAGTTTGAAAAAAAAAGTTCTCTTCCCCACATCAGGTGCAAGCAATCCGGCACAATGTAGAATAGAAAACTCCGAACCGTAGCTTCGATTACATCTGTAAAGAAGAAGCTACAAAAAACTTTATAGTGTCATTTTTTGATCCATTTTTTTTTAAATTGTTTACAACATTTAGAATTTGTTACAACATAATTAAACATACTACAAAGTAGGTAACTAGGTACATACATTACACATCAGTGTAAGAGGAATATTAGAAAGATCGTAATACAAAAATACAAGTAGAAAATAAAAATCATAGGTAGGTATAGCCAATGACATGCAATAGACACGGTACCTAAGATTTCATAACATTGGGCTTGGGGCAGTCAGGCCAAGCTTTTTTGTCTGACAAATAATCATTTATAGTGTAATACGTTTTTTTCATCAAACGATTTAAATTTACGCATTGACAAATGTTCAACGGGATACCGTCTGTACTAATAATTTCATTATTCATAATTTCATTTCACATACCTCATTTTTAATAATGATGAAATTTATAATGGTGGTTATTTATAAATAACTTTGTTCATAATAGTTACTTTTTATATTGATCTTTTCTTATACAATTTATTCAAATAATGTTTAAATTTATTAAAAATTATGTTATAATGTTAATGTTAAGAATTTTTTTATCATACTTTTTTTTATTATAAATTTCATTACTTATAATTTCATAATAATCAGCATTCATAATTGTATTGTTCATAATGACTTTTTCATATTTTTTAGTTAACATAATAATAATTTTGAGGTAGTTAAATCATTATATACATATGCATGTATACCCTAAAGATACTAAGATACTAGTCTAAGGCAAAGTCATAAATAGGTGCGACGACGAGCGAAGCGAGGAGGAGCGTTAGGTTAACTGTGACCACACGACGCACGAGCCGAGCGAGCGAAGCGAAGCGTAGCGAGCGTGCCGCGGCAGCGGCCGGCGAAGTGCCAGAAGTCACTTATCCTTATATTAAAAAATTACAGAAACCATCTATATTAAGTTTCAGGTTACCGTTATTTGATTTAAATATTTTACACGTGTTTTTATTAGACATTTCAAGTTATTTATTAAAATAATGCACAAAGTTCACCAACAACACCAAAATCAACATAACATGAGAAAATATAAGTTATTTTACAATTACCCACAGTCCACACGTTAATTTTGTTTGTTTTGACTGGATGAAGTGCCTGCATAGATTGAAGAGCAAATTGGCTTGCCGTACTACGTTTTTATAACTGATTAGGATATATATAACAATCAACAGTTCCAGTCACATTAATTTACAGTATTATTGATATTTTGTTTTATGCTTAAAGTTAGTTATGGTAAAAGAACATTATAAATTTGTACTGTTATGTTATATACGCCTTATGAGTTTCATTCTTATAAATTTGGATTATTATTAATTTTGATTTATAATAAAGAAAATTAGATGTAGTGAAAGTATAATAAATCACATTATGTGAAATGATGATTATAAGTAACATTTTTATTTGTAACAAAATTATGACAAACGATTTTATGAGTTTCGACAGTGAACCATGTTCAACACCATCAGGCAACTTTTTAAAAAAGCGTATACAGTTTCCCACGAATGAACCATTAACTTTCTGCAGTCTGAATCTTGGCACTTTCAGTTTGTTTTTGTTCCTAGTATTGAAATTATGATAGTCACAATATCTGGGAAAAGAAGTAATATTTTTGCGAGTGTACATCAAATTTTCGTAAATGTATTGACGAGCCTAGGTGCTTAAGCTTATCCACATGTAGCTTTTAGACGAAACATTTGTCTGAAGAGGTGTGTGCGACTTGCGAGCCATTTTCGACGGCATCTCGTCGATGCATGTCGAATCGCATCATATGGGGAGTGGCTGGCCTCGCCTTACTAAATTAGTACAAGCAGTGTATCTAATACTAGGTGACGATAGACAGAATATACAACAACTTGATTAGGATAAGTTTTTAATGAAATAGTTCATGTGTTGTATGGTTAGAGAGTTGTTACGTTTTAGCAGTAAAGTGGATCTAAAGACGCCGACGTTTATAATACCGTGATAAAGTATTTTTGACTATTTTTAGTTCTTCTATCTTCCTGTTACAATTACAACATAACTATTTGTGAATAAAAATTTAGTACATCTATGTTTTCAACCCTTTTCTATATACTTATTTTAATTTTCAATTCAATATAAGTACCTACGTCGGATTTATGAATGTTGGCTGGAAAAGAATTTATGTATTATCCAAAATTCCAAACCTATTGTTCATGGAAGTTTTAATGCTAACGACAAGGATGACACACTTTGTAATAACCTGGGTTCGTACTGCGATTGTTCACGGTACACCGCACCCCTCTTTTGTGGAAGGGGAAACGGCGTCACCGTTTTATGGTTTTACACTTATAATGCTAGGGGAAAACATTGTATCTATGGGTACAACGTTGTAAAGAAAGTAGAAGTGTCAAGATAATTTCGTGGAACACTTTAGGCCATTCGGCACTTGTTCGGCACCGACGAATTTGTAGCAACTGGCTCGAACATCGGAATTAGCATGACCAATATACTTGCTAACTTGCTAATGGAGCTAAATTGAGATATGACTGCAGTACCTTCTTGTCACTACCCAAATGTGTGGTATTATAAGTTGGCCAAATTATTATTAATATTAATAAAGATGAAGTCATGTTACGGATCATACTATGACTCTATTGAAAAACGCTGGGAGGTTGAATTGTGTCCAAAAATGTTATGTTTCTAAAGATTAGGAAGAGGTTCTTCGTTGGAACTTATTAGATAAGAGTCTAAATGATAAAAGACATAGTATAAATGAAAAATATGACATCCCAAACTCAGTATTGTACCACCTGGTGACGTTGTAAAGGTCGGTAGAGACCAATAGCAATAACCCGTTCAAAAAAAGAAGCTCAGTATTATTCCCGTCAAATATCCTATAACCAATAAATTCATATCCTTAGTCTTTATGTAGATACCAAAATGTCGAAGATATATTAGTTATTACCTACCAACATTTCTTGTTGTAGTTTGCTAAATGCCAAAGGAAGTAGGTTATGTAAGCCAGCCATAGCGTTATCAGAGGTATAATTTGTAATGTTTGCGTCGAGATATGCATACGCAGTGCTTGCTGTGAGATTGCATCACGAATGAGAACAATGCGTGATAATAACTGAGTAAAAATTAGTAAAATATTTGTACAGAGCGATAAAGGAAAGGCAAGAGAATCAGCATTGCTGGTTACAAATCGTTTTATGCTACTGCCACAGGTTTTTTTTACAGAACTTGGACTTTTTGATCTAGGGTCTAATTTTGTGCTGGACAAGTATTGATTTGCTTTGAAATATTATTTTCATAAAGCTTTTGAAATTGTTGACCAATCCATAAAGCCACATATTTAAAGACCATTGACAAAATCTAATGAAGACACATGCTATTTTAAAATGTATAGATACTTGTGTATATCACACTTCACACTAATATTATAAAGGCGAAAGTTTGTGCGTATGTGTGTATGTTTGTTACTCTTTCACGCTGTAACACCTGGACGGGTTTGGATGAAATTTGGTATGGAGGTAGCTTAGACCCTGGATTAAAACATAGGCTACTTTTTATCCCGAAAACGGGAACGGTTCCTGTAGGAACGCGGGTGGAACCGCGGGGCGCTGCTAGTAGTTTTATATACTGTCTATAATGAGTGCGGTGCATTGTCCAGCTATAATTGTAGTAATATCGCCGATGCCCATCTATATTGTACGAGACAATAGACGACTGATTGCATTCGAAGCTTCATTACGTCAAATGTATCAGACGTCTGGTCGTTGAGTCAACTGTGCCGGTGATTTGCGCCATATATTCTGTGGTTCTGTGGTAGGATATCTCGACTTAATAGACGCTACTGGTTTGTGTTGTGACTGCATAGTTATGTCCCTAGCACTCAAATCATTTGGTAGGAGTTTTGGCGGGAACGCGGAAAAGTTCACGTCGGTGCATTGTATTATTTTACAAAACTTATGCTTTTTCCAGTGTTAATGTTTAAAATTGGTGGTGTTTTACGCATTAAGTGCTGAATTACGAGCATGAGTGTGGGCAAGTTATATAATGTAGTGCAACGTGGTTTTTCGTGTTGCTTCCAAAATTCCATAGAAGCCTCTAGTAAAGTTGCCACCACTTTACTAGGGCATGCCTTAGACTAGATTATGACTTAGACTAGACTATGACTACTCTGACTGTGACTATGACTTGACTTTAAGTGAAAATTTCCATAATACGATGAAAAATTACAAAACTTGACACTGGCTAAATACACTATGTGTGGAGCCAAAATATAAGAAAAAAAAAGTAATTTGGTACATTATTTCTTGATTGCCAGATGCTAAAACTACTTACTTAATAAAACCTGATTGACTATTTGTGATGTTCAAGAGTTATAGCAGACACTGATATAGTATTTCAATCTACATTTGGTGATGTCAATGCGGATTTTGAATTGCAAAAGGGAGTGGACACCCCCAAAGCAGGAACCGTACCTACCCATGTTGGGCTTGGATAATAATTCTTCGATTAGACTCTTAACATATGCAGCAGTATGTAGCCATAGGCATTATGCAGTTATTGCTAAATTTTGTCTACAGTACGAAGCACGGACGTAGGGCCATAGAATAAACAATAGTACAGGTATAGCAGTCCACGGCTCGTTCAACGTCATATTCTATTTATCAATTAGCACTATGATCAATTCGTCTCGCTAATTGTCTGCACTCAGCTGATGACGTGCGTTTAACTAAAGTCAACAGATGTGCTGAGTGCTGACACATGCACTGACGCCGACTTAATCGTAAGCGTGACTAAGAATTGTTGGATTTCGTATCTACAGTTTCGTTGTTTTCCTTGTTATTATTATGTTGTATGTTTTACGACTTGGATGGTTCGTAGCGGGGATGTTGTTTCAGTCTTGCAACGGTGAAGAAATCCTAAGGAATCCCGCGGCTCGCATATCAGGAACCTCAAAATTGAAAGACATATCTATCATATGCACCAAGTCATATTGGCCCAGTGTTGTTTTTTTTTTAATGTAAACGAATGACGTGACGATGTACAGCAGTTATCAATGTATGTGCCAACACGGCTATGAACTCCTACCCATTTTTTGGACCATTGTATTTAATTAAGTAGCCTTTTTATCGCCATAACATTGTGTCCTAGTCCTAACCCTAACTCCATCACAGATTAACTCTTATTTGACACGTAATGACAGACGCTGGGATATACTTACCCTTAGAGTATAGACTAAAAGCTTTTAGTCCATACTCTAAGAACTGACCGCTCCAAGGTCCAAGTACAGACGACATCGCAACAGAGTCCATACTGTTACTCTGTGGTATTAAAATATGATTGTAGCGCCATCTGTTCAGCTAGTTAGTAAAAAGAAAAATAATAAAAACCACAGAACTATCTTACGTTCAAGAGCACCAGTTCGCCAGTGCAAAGGTGAAGACATCCCGATACTGCGGTTCTTTATCTCCACATTACGCATTCAGGACGAGATAGCGTCCAGGTCTTATATGTATAATCTGTGGTACAAGCATGCTGTTGTTACCGTTGGCGCATGCGCGATTTGCATCGCAATCGCACCGCTCGAGGATGCTTGCTGTGGAGAAAGTTTGGGAACCAGTGGGAGCAAAGCTAAAAAGCTTAAGATTAAGTACCTTTATTTTTTGTAGGATGTATTTGTTGCCAAGTGAACTCTCCTACAATCTAGAGCAGTCATTTATAATCATTCTATAAGTAGTTGTTGAAAAATGAAATGTTGGCATTGTCATATTCGTTTTTTGATTCAAGTTTACGACTTTTTTATGACTAATCTAGACTACTAGCTTCCAACGAATCCTAACAATCGGATCCCATTTATCAAAAATATGTACCAAGTAACTCGAAAAATTGAAGATTTTTTTCTTTTATGAATTTAGCACAGTCCGGCTGTATTAGTTGTTGTTTTACTCACATGTTTTGTAAGTTAATCACTTGAGAAACTGAAAAAAACATTTTTTAAAGCTGATATGCCAAAGGTTTTCCCAACGAAGGAGAGATAAGATAATATTATTGTAAAGCATGCTCAAACCCCTCTCACAGGTTCAAAGGAATAAATTCTTGTTTTACCTCTGCGATATGCAAAACATACCTTTGTGGAGGCGTGCCATTGTAATGCACAACAGTGCACAGGTGCCCGATATAGCAGACTCGCGCTGCAGCGCTCTTATGCAATGTAGGTACTTAACAATATACAAGTATTAGCAAATGTCATACACAGGGTGGTTGCAACCGATGGGGCAGACGAGACTCCCTGCAACTCGGTGTAGCGACGATATGCGTAAGGTAATGACTGGAAGAGAAAAGCTGAAGATCGTGCTCGGTGGCATCAGGCTTTGGGAGAGGCCTATGTCCAGCAGAGGACTAGAGTGGGCTGATGATGATGATGGTGATGATGATTATGGTGATACACAAGGTGGATGTTTAAAGAGTGTAAATTGGTAATAATCAACTAGGTATACTATTATGATCAACGGAAGTCATAATAGGAGACCTCATATAATTACGTAACGATTTAACCCCTTCATTGCATGTATATATGCCCGATTTTTATTAAATTTGGGGTCAGAGATTTCGCAGATTTCGTTTTAAGCGTAGTCACTGTGGCAACACAGTGAAAATTTTTAATTCTGTTAGCACGATATTGGGTGTCTACAAAATACCATTGCCATTTTGATACAAACTTAAATAGGCCCGAAAAAAATGAACATCTGAAATTTATGGTGAGTCCACAAACCAGTCTCAAAAGTTTGTTGATTTCTTCACTACCTATGCATTTATTCACCACGTTGAAGAGCAAGTGAAAATTGCGCAAATTGAATATCATCACAAGGCCAAGCGGAATTTGAACCATGGTGCATACTTAGTTGTCGTTACCGCTAAACCACACATTGGACCATAATAAAACAAAGGTATTAGCTATTTTACCTTTTTTGTTGCTATTGTATTGATTTTGACGTAAAATCAACGTAAAACTACTTATAATTCGTTAGATCTTTAAAAGTTTGAGAACCGCCCTTTTGAGGCTTTTCGATTGGCATTGATCTACATCAAATATGTAACCATTAACTATAAATGTGAACAATTTTATTGCATTTCAACCTATTTAAGCAGAGTTATTCAAATTGAATTCAAATCTAATGAACTAGGTCCACTTGCGCATACGCACGAGATAACGAGTTACGTATTAGGTTAACACGAGCTTTGAATTGTTTGAATTATTCATTGAATGTATCGGTTTACATAATAATAATATACCTCACTATTTAATTAAGAGCATTAATAACGTTATTTAATCCATTTTCATTTTTAGGTATTTTTAGGGGGGTGCACAAATCATTATAGTAAGGGATTCTAAGAAGGGAATTTAGGGATATGATGGTAAAACACATAAGTATACGATACAAGACCAATTTGTTCTCTTTTCTTTAAATGAGAAAAGTGCCAAGAGGGGGGGCGTGCCCCCGCACCCCCGGCCTGTATCCGCGCCTGTATGTTCCAGATTGAAGAGCATTGTATCGGGTAATGAAAATCCTGGACATAACAAGCCTGACTAAAGGAGCGATTCTGGTAATTCCAACTCGATATAATCATATTCTAATCGCGTTTCACGAGATAGTGTCGAGAAAATTTTGTCGCGGTGCGCATGCTAGGCCATGTCGGTATATTTTTCTTTTATAATATGTACGTGGGGCCACTGAAACTGCGGCCGAGAGGTCAGTTGGCTGTTCTCTGCTGATCTACGTTTATTATATTATTATTCTGTAGGGCTGGAACACCCAAAACTTAACGTATGTCAGTTTGTCATTTATGATAACACCATTATAAATCGATACTTTAATTAAAATATTATTACGAGAATTGGGATTCACACATCTCAGTACCTATAGGTACAGCTGGTAAAGTTCGATTACTTTTAGGCCACAGTGAAAGACTGCCATAGATGAGTCATGCATGAGCGATTAATAATTATTATTATTACTACTTGTACTGTTATTTACCTACTCAGTGTTATCACCAAAATTACACAGATGGACAATCATTCCAGGTTGCTAGTCGAGAATAACAGAAAGCAGAAAAATCACAATTAGTGTTACAAAAACGAAAACTATATAAAGAGTCGAGTCAAAATGACGTCATGTTTTGTACAATAATACTACTGCAAGTCTAGAAAAGGTTCAATGCACTTTAAACCTTAGTTATTAAACTGCGGTTTAGTATAATCTCGTCTGTCTGGTTTCTGTCTGGTTGCGATTCAGTTTGTTTGACCCTTCTCTTGTGTGGCTTCATCTGTCTTCGGAGCACTTGACTGAAGGGATAAAGGGATTTTTAGGGGGTGTTATTAAAGGGTATTAAATTGAATTAGAGTTATAATGTTGATGTCGGTTTCAAAATGATAACAAATGGCTCTATTTGGTATTGGAACCGTCAGGTTTTTGGTAGAAACGCTTTGTATAGAAAATATACATACCCATTCCCATTTGCAGAAAATACTAATGTTAATATTGGTACCTAATAAAATTAAAACCACTATCCTCATATTTTTCTACCTAATAGGTACAAATATTATTATTATTTACTAATATAATTACCTATTGTAGTAGGCATTACAAATTATGTTTTTTCCTTAAGTTTGCGGTTTCTATGACTAGGTTGTTACACATTTTTATATTCTTATTAAAATTATATAATGTGTACCTACTTTTAATGTATGAAAATAAGGAAACCCCTGGATGGGCGATAAAACAAAATCCATTCAAAAATTAATACAACTATAATGACACGCTTACACAGGCCCGTATCCAACATATAAAGTTGTCGTTTGGTGCTGGACATTAGCCTCTCCGACTGACCAGACCTTTGGCTTCACTCATCCTTTGCTCTACATATCCTTCTGCTCTACTCATCCTTCTGCTCTAATTATCCTTCTGCTCTACTTAGCCTTCTGCTCTAGTCATCCTTCTACTCTACTTATCTTTCTGCTCTAGTTATCATTTTGCTCTACGTATCATGCTGCTCTACTCATCCTTTTGCTCTACTCATCCTTCTGCTTAACTCATGTTTCTGCTCTAATCATCCTTCGACTTCACTCATCCTTTGCTCTACTCATCCTTCTGGTCTACTCATCCTTCTACTCCACTTATCCATTCTGACCTACTTATCTTATTATCCTTCTGCTCTAGTCTAATGACTAGAGCAGAAGGATAATAATCATCCAACCATCCTTCCTCATCCTTCGACTTCACTCATCCTTTGCTACTTATCCTTCCGCTCTACTCATCTTTCTGCTCTAGTCATCCTTCTGCTCTACGTATCCTTCTGCTATACTCATCTTTTGGCTCCTCTCATAGTATTTTAATAGTTATACTCCTTATACAATTAATTTCGTTGATAGCTCCGGTTAGTACCTACTTACAACATTAAAATTTAGATTTAGATGGATAACTACTGGAATCCTTAGGTTGCCATCTCTGCCATCGCCACCAACGCCTGCGCAAATCGGTCGTGTCTCAAAGGTTCTATAAAACACCTACGTCCATACTTTCTCCGCTATTTGCATTTGTAACCGAAACACTCTTACGCAACAACGGTGACATGTGATACCGTTGCCGCATGCGCCGCCATTGTTTTGACATTTGGTTGTTTCCAATCCCGAATTCAAAATGCGTGTATGTTTATTAGCGCGGGAAAGAAACTATTTTATTATTATGGACTGTAGCAATGTGATGATGGAGGCTTGTAATGCCAGCCTACGTTTGTTTACGACGTGATGGAGCAATTCGTAGGGCGTTATGTGGGCACTGCATATGTCGTAAATTGGTACAGGCAGGTTATGTGGGCGATATATGGCAGAGCAAATGTGTGAAGTGATTCATTTAGAATTGACGGTAAGTGGAATGAGCCTTGTATATACCACAGAATAACTAATATATCCACTACAGAATCAATTAAAAACGATGAAATTCCAACACAAAACTTCTTTTGGAGACGAAAATATCAGAGTACCCACATTTAAAATTACAGGAAGAAAAATGAGAGCTATTTTTTTTTCACTAGCGTAGATGGTGTCCAGTTGAAATCTATCGGCAGCACCATCGATGCACCGACAAGCGGCAGTTTAGTGCTTGATATTGTGCGACTTAGATATACTTAGTAGGCACTGTAGGCAGTTTAGTACTGACCTAGAATATCCCACATGTTAGCACTAGCCCGCACCCTCGCAGATATCAGTTGATTGCCGCAATGAGAAGATTGCAGTCGCCCTGAGAATGCCCGCCGGCACGCGAACCGAGAATAACCTAGGCACTCTAAATGAAATACTAAGATTTGGAGTTTGGATTATTGTAGTGTAAAGTGGCCAGTTGCCTAAAATGGATAAATAGTGTTTTGTTCAGGTTTAAAATGCATTTAATCTAATTACGTACCTACTCACTACGACTCAGTTAAACCAGCTTAATAAAATAAGACTAGAAAGGGGGGATCGTTATAGCTCTTGACGGTCGGGGCGTTTAATTCAGATGATGATAGGAGCACATTCACACATAGTAACAGTAGTTACATTCTTTCTACAGCGCCTTCGCACATAAGACAAAGTGTGAGTTATTACCAGCAAAGATTCTAAATACCTATCGCCGGACAAAACCACTAAGGCCTTAATTAAACGCTTATCTGAGACAAAATCAACGCTTCCCGGTGATTATCCTACTAAATAATTAGTAGATAGTGTACCATAAGCCAGGTTTACCGATGTGGTCCATGTCAAAAGATATCAGAGGATTATTTTTATTGGGATAGGTAAGCAAAAAAGCATTGCAGACATGCTGTCCAGTGTTAATCTAACGAATTACTTCATTCTCGTAACTGCTATTGTTAGCCCTGCAAGGTCAGAATATTTAAGTCATCCGAAATTTTTGCATAAGTAGGTACTTACGTTGTTAATTACGACTATAGGGACCAACGATTTAGATTTTTAAGCTCTTGCAATAAGTATTTTTAGAAGACAAATCCATGAACTATGAACGTACGTGCTAATAAATATATCGTAATTACTAAGTAATTCTTGTCCTCAATTTCTCATTATCTCTACATGATTTACAACTACCGGTGCAATAAACAGATCATAAACCCTATCGCAGGCTTGTCACTTGCGCCAGAAGTACGTTTACGATGGTTAATCATGGAAATTTATGGCGTCCACAGACTAGCTGTTGTTTATTGTTGGCCAGAACAGCGGCAGTAGACCACCCGTGGGTATAGAGGATGGACCTTCACAATCTGATTGGTTTAGTGATTGTATTTACAGGTGATCACATTAATAGATTGGTTTAGTGATTGTATTTACAGGTGATCACTTTAGCGTAAACTACCTAAGTACTTATGTGGTTCTCTTGAAGATATAGATTGTACTAGGTTTCAAAGCAGTGGTCGTGGTTTTGGGGATTACCTATATAAGGTTTACGGACCATTGTATTATTTGTATTATATGCTATTATTAATCGACGCTCAGTCGTGAGTTGATGGTCAAGTCAAGACGAGGATTTCATTCGACAAATGATAACTTTACGAAATCCCGAAGACAACTAACATGAGCGTCAGCGTCGTTAAACGGGCCTTAGAATGCCGTTACATTATTGTTTCGCGGAACTAGCCTAAATATTTGTAACTACCTACTAGAAAAATATAGTAGGTAAATAAATAATAAATAAATAAATAAATAATATTTATTAAAAATTACATTTAGCTGAAATACAATATGAATCTTAGGAACAATACATAAGTCTTAACAAAGTAAGGTGCCTGTACTAGAATATACCTACTTAGCTAAAGTATGCATGGTGGCGTTGCAGCAGGATGACAAAATCACGGGGGCTCAACTCAAGTTTGTATTAATGCGAAGTCTAATGCAATAACTTAATAAGTTATTGACTAATCCCCATGCCATGTGCGTGTTTCCAATCCCAACCTTATCTATGGTAGAGTTAGTAACGGAATCGATCCGTTCGGCTCATTACACGGGGATTAGAGATGTGATTCACACGTCTTACACCTGTCCACCGTGACGGGGAATAATGTTATTAGCATAAGCATAAGTTATGGTGGTAGAAATATTTAGCGCACTCTACCTACTCAATGTAAAGTTATGATGAGCCTATAAATAAGAGAGATATTATATTATTATTACTTATATTTAATGTGGAAAGTATTTAAAATATGTAATAATACTATCTAAGTATATCATAGATACCTAAATAACTAGGGTATTAGTTACTATATTACTGATCGAAGTTTAGACGTTTAGTTCACGGTCACGGGCCTAAATATACTTATCATCATCATCAACAGCCTGAAGACGTCCACTTCTGAACATAGGCCTCCCCCATAGAGCGCCACCTTAAGCGGCTGCTTGCCTCCTGCATCCATCGGCTCCCCACGGTTCTGACCAGGTCGTCGGTCTACCTACTTAGTAGGGGGGCCGGCCTACGATGCGTCTTCCGATTCGTGGTGGCCACTCGAGAACCTTTCTTCCCTGTCGGTTGTCAAATATACCTATAAGTACCTAGTCCAAAACATCGGTACGACAATGCGAAATAAAACACAAACAATAATGAAAGTAATGTATAAATAAGAGGTAGGCAGAGCGTACGGCACAAGGAGTTGACCAGATGACATGTAGAGCTTTTTGATATAGACTTTTATGATTCTCAAACAGCGAGCTTTGTTTCCAAAAATCGTGAACGAAGCTTTTCTTGCAATTGTTCGCATAGAAGCGCGGCGACTCACTTTTCTACCCAAAATATATCGTCACCTCCGTTCCCGCTTCCATAAAGTATAATAAGCCTCGAAATAGACGCGGCGCGGCGGCGGCGGTGGTGTGCTTCATACTAAGCCGATATACATGGTGTTCATAAAAGCATTTTATATCAGCTATGTAGTTTTAATAAGAC
This sequence comes from Ennomos quercinarius, assembly GCA_910589525.2. Lineage (NCBI taxonomy): Eukaryota > Metazoa > Arthropoda > Insecta > Lepidoptera > Geometridae > Ennomos > Ennomos quercinarius. The sequence continues at coordinate 17,760,538 of OU342492.1, read as the reverse complement.
TCCCATTTTTTGAATATAAGATTATGTATAATACTTGCTACTGAAACAACGCTATATAATTCTAACTACGTCTTGTTCTCTCCGATGCTGAAAGAAATATCCTATTTACCCGTACCTGTATCTACGAGTATCAGAGTAACTTACTTCAGTACCAGTCAGTAATTTATGTAGATTGACTTTTAGAAGTCACCACCACAATGTCTTTAGACCTTTTTTTTTAAAGTCTCTCTCATTACATGGTGCTATAACAAACCTTTTGATTTGTGAGCACTCTGTATAAGTGTACATACAGGAAGGGACTCGGTGCTAGTGACGGTTACCAGACGCGTTTCTGGAGGTTAATTAAATCTCTCCACACCTGTCCCTCAGCACCTAGGGCTGTCAGCGGATGTCCTGAATCCTCGAGGATGGACAGCTTCCCGATCTAACCATTTTGTAAATCTTTCTCAATCTCCTTCTCGGCGTGTCCACTTACAAGCCCGTGTGCTGGTGGAAATATTAAATTTTTCTATTTTCTTTATGGCCAAAGATCCGAATCGAATAAGTACCTCCATCTACGTACTAAGTTTTAATTTAAAGTTTAAGGTCCCCAGGGTTCCCTTATTGTCTTCTTTCCTCTTTGAGTAACTGAATTAATATACCTAGTACTAAAATACTACACGTGCCAGCCCTACCTGCCCCCCTGTCCCTAAGGTGCGCGTGCCGGTTGCACCTGCGCACGTGCCGGCTACCTTCCTCATCGGCGACCCTTTATTATGATATCGTGGATGAGGACCGGCCCGCGTTGATAGCACGATTATGCATTTAGATTAGGGTAAATGGGTTTTTTATAGAGTTTGAGGATTGTGGACGTACCTGCATTAATTGAGGTTTTAAATATTTAAGTAAGTAGATAGAAAATGTTGGTGCATATCAATTGAGGTTTGTATTTTTCGTTTTTTCAATTGTTGTTATATTGTAAAAGTTCGTTCGTTCACCTGGAAAAGCGCTAAAATAAGCCTCCAAATAACCTATTTGAAATAGGTAACATAAATTATGAATTTTTAAATTTATTCTTGTGTGATAGCTTAGATCAGGAATAAACTTTTTGAGACAAATAATAAATAGACGGGTACTACCGAACATAATTACCTAATTAAGTAACTATATCTGATTGAAGAGGAATAAACCTTAGAAAACTCAACTTCTGAAATTCTATTTTTAACGATATACATAATTATATGTACCTATGCCTTTTATATGGATAACGAAACAAGATCGGGCTACGCTACCTTAAAAGTCTGATGTAGGTACGTATAAAATTGATACTGTCGTCCACGTGGGCAAAGTTGTGGGCAAACGCTAGTTCCAACTAATTTAACATGGCAAGCGTGTGTAGAGGACGTTAATCCTCAACTCAAAATGGAAGTTATTTAACAAATCATCTCATGGCTGGGCTATATATAGCCTCGGAAACTGTGGAGGAAGTAGCTGACTATTCCCGGACCGGAGAATAATATTTTCATATCGTGCAGCTCATAATGTGAATGGTCTGATGATTCCTGCATCGTGTCAAGGGAATAGGTAGTTTCAGATAATACCGAAAGGTTCATAAAGGATAGTTTCTGGTGCTCACTTGATGATGATTCTACCTAGGTACCTATAGCTACCTATCACTAGTGTTTAAAGTAGGTTACCTACGTCCTAACGATAGAGTAGGTAGGTAGGTAGGTAACTAGGTACTACGAAGTAAACCTAGAAGTTCCGTTTGTGTGCCGTCCGATCATAAAAATGTTCAATGAAAGGTCTTTTGGCTTTCGCAAACGCTTTTTATACGAATCCTACGTACCTTCGAAGTCAATAAAGTATGAATGAAACAAACAGGAATTCGTTCAAGGTCAAAAGCTTAATTTTTCATTACCTACATTATTTCTTGATTTACCAAAAGTCAGAACCCCGTCTCTACTAACGTTGTCTGTGGCTTTTACGGCAATGCCGCAAAAATTTCCTCACGCCACGCTGAATCGATTTGGATGGAATAGAATAGATTGCTTACTACACTCTCAAGATCAATATATTATAACAGTGAGTGAACAGGTAACTTCTAGGCAATAGTTCTAATTTTGGTTTCACTTGCTATTTTATTTACACCTGTACTTCTGTCGTAAGTATAGCGAATCCGTCCAATAAAAGAATCTGCCCAATCTACGAATCTGCCGAATTTCGAATCTGTCCAATCCAGAATCTATACAATACCGAACAACTGGCACACCGTAGGCCGCGTCATCACTTACCATCAGGTGAGACAGTGGTCAAATGCTATGCCTACAAATTATAAAAAAGGTAGGTCTGTACTTTTTACCCTGGAATGTCGAGAGTTTGTAGGGACAACGGGTATGCTGCAGCGGGTGAAATCTTGAGGCACCTTCAGATCAACGTAAAATATTCTCCAAAACAATTAAAAGAGGCATACTTTTATGCATCCCTGCAGCCATGCCAGTCCTATTATAATTAAAACAGTATCTCTACGTGTCCCGACCACATTTTCCCAAATTACAGCAACCAAAACTCAACTAAATAGAAAGTATTTTCACATACTCTGTATCAGAACAAAGACAAAGGGTTCATATACTTTCATAGACATGCCGGCGCTAAATATGAAACTGTTGAAGCACTTGGAACCAGTGAAAGGTGCAAATGTGGATGCTAACAAGCTGTTAGCTGTTAGTGGCTATCATTAGACGTGTTATGGTCATCCACTTACAGGCAAATATAGCATAACAGCTACCTACTTAGTTAAAGCGGTTTAGTAAAATTAAAGCGCCTTTGCGGCCTCGATTTTTTTAGTGAATCTTTTTTAAACTAAAACTGATTACCTACCGTATACTACACCTATACTTTATCATCTTCAGCCTGAAGACGTCCACTGTTGAACATAGGCCTCCCCCACAGAACGCCACTTTGAGCGGCTGCTTGCCTCCTGCACCAATAGGCTCTCCGAGACACCTATATTTAATTCTTATGGATTTTATTTACACAACAGTTTTGTTTGTTTTAATGTTTGTTTGTGTGGCTTTAACGTGAAAATGGCTAAATCAATTTGGGTAACATTTTGCACACGGAATTCTTACAGCACCGCGGAACTTGCATCAATAAGGTAAGGTTCTTTAGGTCGGAAAATTAAAAGTAAAATTACTGTATTTTGCATAGACTTATGGATGTAACAAACATATTCTAAGTCTCTCGTATTTTGTATAGTGGTACCCACAGAAGTAACCACGTAATATATATGTTATAATTAAAAAATTATAAAGAAATAGGTATATCTAGTGTAATTCCGCCAAAACCATCATTTTTATTATTGGTAATTTTGATTAATGGACAAGCTTTGGACATTTTTCTTTTTTGACATTACTCGTGTTAGGCAAAAAAATTACTTACCTTTCTACATCATTTTGTATATAAGCTAGCTGGACCTCCGCAAAGTCACGCCTGAGTCAATTGAATTTAATTTTAATATATTATTTGATTACCTTCATCGCTATCAAAATCGTTGCGTAACACCATCAATTACCATCATGTCATATATAAACAGAGCTAATCGGACAAATGAACGTTCACGGTCCCGACCGGACAGACAGACATCACTGTTGTAACGTAATGTGGAGAGTCAATAACGTAATGGTCTAAAATAACCGCAGATCGGTGCCGAGGTGAACGCTTATTGATACCACGCCTCCGCCTCCGCTCGTCTGTGCCGGCGGTTCAATGAAGAAACTAATGCTGTATGTAAAAACATTATTCAAGACATCACAGAACTTCTTAGCTACTTATTACTAAAATCATGATGATGTGATGTCTCGGGATGACGTGCGCAGAGCAGTGTCATGTGAAACTTTATTATGTTACAGTTCCGAGTGACAATGCAACTGTTATGGGCGGCCGTTTCCCTTAACATCAGGTGAACGACTAGATCGTCACGTCTTTCATTCTCATAAAAAAAAAACAGTGGACATCTAAACTACGTAGGTATGTATTATGTACGCATTTTCTTCTATTCATCACAGACTGTGAGAGAGGGGAGTGCTAGCATCTATTCTTTCAATTCAGGGATAGTCGGGAAATATTTATTCTTGTTTTCAAAGGAATTTGAATTTGGGGACAGACAGGAATTTTTATTCTTGTCTGTCCCCACGAAGGGACAGCACGATGGGATAGACCGGAACAACCCAGCATAGGGCTATATAGGTACCTATTGCACGCCAGGCTCTCAAGTGAAGTGAGCTACCGAAGAGCATAAGAAAAAACCCTTTCTCCTTTCATGGTTTTATCACCATGTTTTCCTTTTTTATGTTTTTTTTATGAGTATGAATGACGTGACGAGCTAGTCGTTCACCTGATGTTAAGAGACACGGCCGCCATAACAGTTGCAGTGTCACTCAGAACTTTAAAATAATAAAGTTTCGCGTGACACTGCACTGCGCAAGTAATCTTGAGACATCACAGTCCAGTAATCATATTACAAGACTGTGAAATCAGGCCATAAAGTCTCATTTGCCCAGTAATTTCACTAGCTACAATGCCCTTCAAACCGGAACACAGTAGTGCTTGCTCACTACCGCTTGGCGGTAGAATAACTGGCAAAGCGGTGGTGCCTACCAAGACGAACTTTGCAGAAAAGTCCTACCACCTAGTAAAACCTTCACTGAACAACTCAGCAGATCTACCTACAAGAATCTACGTGCAGGTATAAAGGCAAAGGCACCTTTCCAAACTAGTGGGTAGATAATTATTATCCTGCTAATGATGTGGTAGTTGTCTCATCATCATCATCATCATCAACTTGTGGCATTTCAAAACAGTAATCAAAATTTCAACCGACTTCAAAAAGGAGGAGGTTCCCAATTTGGTTGTTTTTTATGCTATATGGGTACTTATAGGTAGGTATCAAAAAACATACAATATACGGCTCTCCAGTTACGGGAAAAGCAAAGATTATAAAGCCCGTTGATAGCTCGTGAACATAATTTCTCGTACAAACACGACTCACCTGAGCGGGTAGGGGGCGAGGTAACAAAACGAGACAAAGCTATACGAAATTACAAAGAACAGAGCAGGATGGAACAAAAGACATCAACGGGTCCCCGTGATTTATTAGAAATTCATAGTATTTATTAGAAATTAGTGGTTAAAATACACCACTAATTTTCGTATGAGGGGAAGTTGTATCATTGGTCAACTGGATTTAAGTCAATGGGGAAGAGTCTAGAAATCTTTTTTAGACTGTGTGATGACTCAGGGTGACGTGCGCAGTGCGCAGTGTCACACAAAACTTTAATAATATAAAGTTCCGAGTGACACTGCAATCTGTTATGGGCGGCCGTGACGCTTAACACCAGGCGAACGACAAGCTCGTCACGTCATTCGATTACATAAAAAAAAGTCACCGTAGACTATAATTATGTCAACACTAAGGGTGGATTTTTTGATCCATAGATAAAATAACAAATAAAAAAATTGTTACCTTAACTATGCATCAAAAAGACGTGCGACTAATGCGTTATGCATGGCTTAAAAAACTTACTTGTTGATTATATGTCGCGTGCTGCTATGAAAAGATCTGTAGGTACTAAATAGGTGGTACCCAAAGAGTATGTCACGCTACGCTAGGTACCTATAGTGTAGGTACCACCTATCTAGTCGCTATAACAAATCCAGCGGCCAAACCCAAATATTTGTTATCAGCGCTACGCCAACACTTTAAAATCTAAGCACGCAGTGAATGGAGTCCATTGAAGCGGGTCCCCAAACGATTAATCCAAAACAATAGATAACGGGTCTTTCACCCCCTAGTATCGCCTGCTCCGTGATGCACTATCAGCGGCCATGGTGCAGATAGGATGCTGTCATAGGGATACAGATACCAGCTTTTATTTTTAAGGATGACGTGCGCAGTGTAGTGTCGCGCGAAACTTTATTGTTGTAAAGTTCCGGGTGACACTGCAACTGTTATGGGCGGCCGTGTCACTTAACATCAGGTGAACGACTAGCTCGTCACGTCATTCAATCACATAAAAAAAAAAAAAAAAAAAAAAGCCATTGTCTCTTGCTGTATGACACATTACCGGTACCTAGTTATGTTTTAAACTTAAATCAAGCGAAGTATTTTACGTAGCCTGGACTTTGATAGCAATGTTCCCAAGTTTTCTTTGTAAAAAATCTACAAAATCTAATATAACTTCACTTACTTAATCAATTTTTAGTGCTCGCCTATCCCTGTTTAATATAACATAGGTAAGGTAAACGTGGTCTGTTTGTATGGATTAAACTGATTTGTTTGACATTTGGCACCCAGATCGACCGAGATCAATAGTAGATTGTGTCACACGGGATCAAAACAATAAATAAATAAATAATAATAAATAAATATGTGTGGACGATTCACACAGTGCCATCTAGCCCCAAACTAACAGCAAAGCCTGGAACTGGGAACTGGGAACTGGGAACCAAATAGCTGATACGATACAACACTTACATACTTTTTTAATACAATGTATTTCGGCAAAACAATGGCTCTATTACATCGCAGAGCATTTGGCCATAACCTTTGTATAGGTAGTTATTCCATCTAAGGCTATAAACCTCTTTCGGGCCTTCGGTGTCATATTACTGCGCGTGCGCACTCTCCTGTTACTGACGGACGGACAGACCACCGGCACGGTAGCGTGTGAATAACAGTGCTTGGACACGTGTTTGTTTGTCTGTAATTGGATCAATGACATTTAAAATGGTAAACGTTTCATTGATTGTAGTAGATAATGACTATTAACCTGTGGGTTACAGAAGCTAAAACTTGATCTCTTGAACAAAGCAAAACAGCCACGTTAAAATTGTAAAGTAATTAAGGACCCGTGAAATCATAGGGATGTTTGCACCTAAAGATGTAAAGTACAGCCTGGAAATCAACTTTTACTCTTATTTTATTTAGCGGACCCTTAATAGGCTGTATTCACAATAAAAATAAATTGTTTTCCATAAACACAGTTTACTAATCTCATTTTACTTAAAAGTGAATAATATTATTACAAGTAACTACAAACAAAGAACTTGATTCACCGAAGAAACATTGTGTCATCATAAGTATCTTCATAGAACTTGGGTTCCCAAGAAAAGTACTTACACAAGAGTACCTAGCAATATATTGACAAACTACTCAAGTATTGTATATGTCTGAACCAATTTCCATAGTACAAGCTATAATGCTTAGTTTGGGGCTAGATGGCGCTGTGTGAAATGTCCACACATATTTATTTATTTATTTATTATTAATTTTAATAAGACTAAACATCATGAAGATCGCAGACAAAAACAAAGTACCTACCTAAGTATCGGAAAGACAGCTAAGGCGGTGTTTACACGACGGTCACGGTTGGCGAGGCCACCATATGGCGTTACATCATGCGCGTGGGCACTACGTACTCTACTGCTACTACTGCCACATCAGCGGAGTGTCGCGGAGCTGGCCAACCGTGAAGAAGTTCATAATTGAGAAAGTACGTGCTGAATTGCTGTCAATTTTGTCTTGTCTTATGAATAAGTGTTTTAAAAACCGTAACATTAAAGTCAATAATAGATTTGAGTTTCAAAACTAATCGTGTGTATGGTATGATTTATTCGGTGACACGACGCTACGTTTTAATTTCCGCCGAAATTACTCCGACGACGTATTTCGGACATACTCGATGCCCTTCGTCTGGGTGCGTTGGCAACCCTATAATTTATATTAGCATCATGGCAAAGCAAGCTATTTTAAAATACTATTTTCTAGGGCTAGCAGTGCTATGGTATAGTAGTATTTTATTTTATTTTTTTTATATGTGTGTACATTTCACACAGCGCCATCTAGCCCCAAACTAAGCATTATAGCTTGTACTATGAAAACCAGATAACTGATACAATACTTATATACTTTTTTGTTTGTAAATATAATAGAATACAATATGACACCCAGACACAGAACAAACACCTATGTTCATCACACAAATCTTTGTCCCGGGTGGGAATCGAACCCACAGCCTACAGTTCAGAAGGCAGAGCTACTACCAACTGAGCTATCAGGCCAGTCAATATTATTATTCATTACGTGGCAGTAAGTAAGTACTACCTAACCTTACTGCTATACTGCTTGCTGCTTGCGTGCTTACTGCTTAGGTAGGTACCTAAGCAGTAAGCACGTTACTATCAGAGTGCAGAAAGTATCATTGTTATTAGAAAATTGGTATTAGGTACTATCTTATTGCTCTAGATCTATAGCAACAATTTAAAATAGTTAAAGTTAAACTTGATATACTCGTAATAATTAACACAGTGTGGTTTTAATAAACCAAACCCTATGAGTAGCATCTGATAAGTGATGATGACAAAACCAGATTACGTAAGTATTTCAAAAAATTGACGCATCTTCTTTGCGTAATTATGTTATGATACATCATCACATCATCGGTAGGCATGTCACTGCTGAGTCTAGATACCTTAAGTGACCAATAAGACCCTCATAATGTCATAAGTCATAATGGTATACCGAGAATAATACAGCATTCATTAGGTGCAAAGGTGAGTCAGCTGTCTTCAGTCCGTCGCAGTCACGTTCCACTAGGGACGTGATGAAAAGGACAGTGCCTTTCAATCACAATCAAAAACATAATAGGTATATGATATAGAATAGGATTTTTCTTGAAGGTTTGACCATGCCTAAAAAATCCAGGATCTCAGTCAGGCCTTTCATTGAGTCGTAATCTGAACGTAGAGCATCGCTAAGTCTATTTTTTCAACATCCCAACATCCATATAAGTGCAGTGTCGTGTGACAGCCGCTGGCCGTAGTAGGCAGTGAATGGGGTGACGTCACAAGATGCTGAATGACTGCCCACGCGCAGCCTACAAGCGGCCAAGCCATATGGCATCGGACCTTCGGGCTTGCGGGCTTTTTAACTGAACGGCTGGGTAATTAATCTATTTATGTGGTCAAGATAGTGACACGTAAATAGCTTAGGGCACAGCTCAATATATACGAGAGCCTAAGGACAAAACATACTCACATTCATAACATTAGAGAACACCTGTGATTAGATTGCATCTCGAATAACGTTTATCAATCATGATGCAGAAACTTTTATACTTGTTGGGAAACAATGATATTACAGAGCTTCGTGTAATTTTGTTTGGCCTATTTTTTTCTCATCACTGCTTATCATAATTGTTATGTTTACTGCCCTCGTAGTCCTCGTATACATACCTAACTTAATTTAGAAGGTCCTTCACCTATTCCTGTTGTTTTCGAAACTATCAAAGGAAAACTTGTAAATTCTAACGTGTATGCAGGAGCATGTACTAAACGTTATATAACGTAAAATCGACCCCCTCAAATGACTATCGTGTCGCGATTCGTCATAGAATTTTCCAAGTGGATTGCGTGACCAGGTGAGTGGCTAGAGTCACCACAAAACGTATCACCAGTGATTCATTCATAAAAGTCTCAATTGTTATTATGAATGAACAAATTGAAGCGTTGCTTACACATAACGCTTGACACAATAACGAACCAATAGTATTTACAATACCTACCTATTAAGTAACATGGTTAGATACAGATTTCCCATGTACTTATAGGTAAGTATCGTAAAGTAGAAGTGGTTGAATTATGAATCCAACTTGGATTCTAGTGAAATACGTACTAATGAGCCAAACAGCATACAGTCAGAGACCGCCGTCTCCGTGCCATGACATAAGTCATCACTGGCAGCACATTAAGTACACACCAAGTACACATTGGTTGAAAACATTGCTTTCGGTCAGCATAAGCGGTTATTTTCTCTATAGTTTCGGGCCATGCGATACCTATTCTGAACGAAAACATAGGCCAAGAAATAAAAATACTTACATGTTTTGATCTGAAATGAAAACTCATGTTTACATGGATGAAAAAAGGTTGGAAGCTTGCCTAGAGAATTAGCACCCACTTGTTTCACGAACACGCACTGATTGCATTTAAATATTAAACATTCAGATAACTATTTTATCAATAAACATTGAACTTTTAATTGAATTGTACCGCCGCGCGCCGCCGGGTCTTGAACCCAGCTAATCTATTAGCCTAGCCTAGATATGATTAGTGTCTACATACCTACGTACAATAACAGAGATATTTACAGCAGTGCAGTAATATAATAATGATTCAAACAAAACCTTTTCTTTCATGTACAGTTACTTACGTATATTTATTTATTTATGCACAAAACAAATTATAATCGAAAAAATATTAAGGTACAAAACAAGTATAGAAACTTATGATGTGCACAGTCAAATCTAGAGTCCGCAACCCGCGCACAGTTGCGCTTGTTGTGCTTTCCAAGCTTCCGCAGGAGTTCATGCTTAGCGCGGACTTTATTTGCAGTGTTTTTTTGGTAATCTGTGGTTTTAATAAATTATGTTTTAACATCACATAGAGTGCAGTAAGTGCTTAGGTATATAGGTAGTTGTTGATGCTTTGTGTAATAGGCTGGTCACCAATAGTTCGTAGTTCCAACAATAATATCGTAAATTCATGACTCTAGCTAGGTAACAGATTCTTATAGATTAAGTCAACTTTCCCGTTACAAACACATTTCTCGTAGATGTTTACTTTCATTAAATATTAATTAACACAGTTCGATTCCGAGACGTAACTATCGCATTTAAATATCAATTAAGTGACAATTTCCCGTGACTTCCGGCGCAGGCCGAGTTTCCGGGCCGCGATGCGCGCGCGCATACAAAGCTCGCGGCACTTGCGGCGCCACATCTGGCTCCGACGGCCGACGACGGCGAGTGGTCACTGGATCTGGTCACCACTGCACTGCGTCCGGTCGGTGTCACTTTCAAACTGTTTTTGAATGGTTATTTATTGCCGTTGGATCTGGGGCTCGGATATGGTAAATATTGTTTCCGAGGGCGAAGCGAATGCGACTCATTTGTCATTTATGTTCGTTTCAATGGAGAGTGTTCATGTTGCGTTTTGATTTAGTGATTGAATTTATAATTGTTGGGCAATTTCACTCTAACATAACACCCCATAAACTATGATGTTTCCTGTGGACGGATTACAGACTAACATTTACAGCAATGGAAATAGGCAATCAAATATTAAAATTCTCATCAATAAAGATACTAAATTATTAATAACGGTAACGGTAAGGTAGACCTATCAATCTATCATGTTTTAAACAAAGCAAAAAAACTTGACATTTTCGAAGCCTGCTGTAAATAGGCAGGTACCTACTTCTATGTGAAAATGTTCTCGCTTTGTGATCATGGTTTTGAACATGGATATTTTATGATGGATATGAAATTAGACCAGACCACTAGACTAGGTGGACCGACGATCCGGTGGAAAGCGCGGGGAGCCGATGGATACATGAAGCGAGCAGCCGCTCAAAGTGACGCTTTGTGGGGGAGGCCAATGTTCAACAGTGGACGTCTTCAGACAGTTGATGATGATGAAATAACAATTTTGGCAGTGTAATAGGAGTAAAGATACATCAAACATGAAAAATGAAACTGCTCAACTGAATCGAATAGGCTGTTAGAATTGCATGGTAATTAATATCCATGTAGTAATTTGAGCACCACGCACCAATAGGAAAGCATATTATATGATTTCGTGTTGCATGTGACACGACAGAGAGCAAGGAGAGAGCTCTACCTTTCTACCATGTCACATTATAATGGCTATAGCCATTGCCTGCAAGTTTTTAGGGTTCCGTACGCAAAGGGTAAAACGGACCCTAATACTAAGGCTCCGCTGTCTGTCTGTCTGTCCGTCTGTCACCAGGCTGTATCTCATACTTACACAGTTGAAATTTTCACAAATGGGTATTTCTGTTGCCGCTATAACAACATATAAAAATCAGAATAAAATAAATATTTAAGAAGGCTCCCATACAACATAGTTTTGATAGATAATGGTAAACCCTGCGTGCGCAAGTCCGACTCGCACTTGGCAGGTTATTTAAAATATTCTTTTGTCCAGCATTTCCCACAAATGTCCAACTAGATAAAGTTTGTTTATAGTTTATACCAAGTTTATACAACAAGTAGTCTCACCTGCTGCGCCTGCGTCACCTTGACTCGCTGTATCATTGGACAACCACCGAGATGACATAATGCTTCCGCGTGAGAAAACAATCTTTGTGTATGTCGGTACTTCATATCTAATTTTAAACTGCCAAGAATATCATCGTAAGCAGTTCTAAGAATCTAGATACAAGGTAATGCGAAGTTAGCATTTCATTTGTACGCGCAATTGGTAGATATTAACTAATTATACAACGAATAAAATAAATATGGAAATTACCTGCTTTTTTTTTGTTGAGTGTTGAGTACCTACCTACTTACCTATTTTATGGACCTAAACCTAAAGATAGGTGACTCTTTGACCTAAAGCACAGCATCCATATCACTTTTATTAGAGTACCAAAAATAAAAGTACCAAAAAAGTACCAAAAATTCAACGTGGCAATGCGGCCAGCATGTTGGGTACGCTACCTACCGGTAGTGGGCTGGAGCACTTGGACTGTCTATAGGCCATCGCGGCTATTATACAGTCCATAAGTGTTCTTTGTAATAGGTAGTGTAGCTAGTTTAGTTTAGTTTAGCTTAGTTTAGCTTAGTTTAGTTTAGTTTAGTTTTTATTATTGTAGTAGTTAGCTTGAGTAATAAAGGCAATTTGCCCGTTAAAAAAAAAATATCCTAGGTCTGTGCTTTAATTAGTTGCCAAGATGGCCGGAAGCAAGTTACTTACCTATTTAATTTATTAGTTTTTCTCTACTTAGCCCTTACATGAAATAAAATCTGCATATGAAGGTAAGTATCTAACTGTTTCATATTTGGTTGGTAGGTACCAATACCTAAAAATACCATATAATTTAAACATAAATATATGTTCTTATTTAATAGAATCACACTACAACTAAGTATGTCACAAAATTACTTTGATATTTTATCCAAATTCTATCTCAGACATCAGTTTAAATCTTTTAGATCCTATAGATATAGAATAGACCATGAATTTAAATATACTTAGGTAGGCATATCTTTCCAGTTCCAGACCCCGACATTAACCGTGCTACAATAACATCGTGTAGGTAAATACATTTTACAAGGCATCAGCATCACCTTATTAGGAAGTGAAAAACGAAAAAACTGCAATACCTACTCTTTGATAAAATCAGCTATAAAATTATCAAGTGAAAGTAAAAATCGAATCCAGAGCATTATTGCAAAATCTTAATAATTCATTGATAAAACGTAATGGAGAGAGGTGGTCGTACAACTGCCATTTGGGATTCAAATCTTTCGATTAATTTGTTAATCGAGGTACCGATCGATCTTTAATTAAAAAGACATTACCTTTTCGTTGTTGATTAATCGATAAAAATTTACAGATAACATCGGAATTTCGTGCGGAGAAGGAATGGTGTATTGTATAGAAAGCAGTAGCACTTTTCTTTTCTTAATTTTAATTAGATTGTATCGTTTTGAATAATTAATTTGAGATTATAATCAGGTTTGGATGAAATCTTCTTCCAAAGAAAATTTCGTATAATTCAATCAAATATTCATTGATATCGATTGAATGAGTTAATCAAGTAGCAACCTATATCTATGTATACAATAACATGGAATTAATAAAATGCTCTACTTATAAATTTATAGACTGTTTAATTAGATACGTAGATTAAGTGAAAATATGAAGTATCTTTGATGTTAGATACCTAAGAGTCGCAAAGCGAGCCAAACTAATTTTTGCCATTCAACTAGGGATCTATAAATTAATATATGCAAATATTCAACAAAAATAACAAGTCCTTTCGTTGATCACCTTGCACATAACAGCTGGACCTGTCAAGTATATTTTGTACAGGACATACTGTTACATACTCTGTGACAATACTGAGTATTACATAGTACATACTGTATCGTGATCTGTGGCGCCGCGCAAGCGCATTTCAGGTCAAGGAGAACAATACTGGGACGTTATTTATTTAGACACCTTCGTGGAATACACAGACATCAATATATGGAAATATGGAACATAATAAAAACAACACTGACCCAGATGATATAAGAATTACGTGGACTCTCTGGAGACGGTATTTGATGAAATAATAAAATTATTAGAAATAACAGCATGTTATTAAAAGGTATTACTTACTATTTTAGGTATAGGTACCTACTTACTTTAGAAGGAAAAATATGTACTTAAGTAAGTATAAACATTGTATGAAGTATGTTAGAACCCTCCAAATACTACTAATTTGCAAATGCAAAAAATTGTATTTCCCTATGCGCGAACGCAGAATGGTTTTTGATAAAATTTAGGTTCTGTAATATCATGTTATGCTTATATTTCGAAAAATTATAGGTAAGTTATTACGTGTATTGCAATATTTTAGCTAATACTGAGATTGATAGCACTAAATCAAAATTCCTGACAACTTACATTAGGTCTGTATAAATTATTACCCGAAAATTTTTTTTGTTAATTATCGTTATTTTATTTTATTTTCAATTTAAATACCTAATAATCAAATACTGCTCTTGCTATTTTTGGCAATGCGTAAGTAAAGTTATATATACCTAGGTAGGTGCCTATCTAACCTAGGTGTCTACCTAATTCAAGACATAAACTCGATTAGGTACCTACTTACATCAAAATTTTGTTTGGTCTACCAACATTAATGTAAAAGGTCCTAATGATTATTTAAATTAGCCAAACAAGCTAATAACAAGTGAAGGTCAATACAATAACCAAGTTCATAGTACCTAATACCGCAATTAATAGCCAACTCGCGAACAAGCACCACAATTAACTTCAAACTGCCAATTTGAACCAGACGGTCGTTTACATTACAATATACCTAATTTAAACGTATACTTACATCAAAGATGAATGTATAATGTTTATAGAATAATAGGCTTACCCAATTGGAAATTTAACATTTAGGGATTATTTTGTAGGTACCTACTTCTTAGGTAGTAATTAAAATAACCGATACAGTATCTACCTACTTCAGTTTTACTTTTTTTAATAGGTATAAACCGCTATCGTAATAGGTTGGTTCCTTTAGCACGAAAATTGTCAAAATAATTAAATAATTGTAGTTGGTTAATATCATTGCATTATTTAATTATAAAAAATGGATGTCTACCTATGAGTAAGTACCTTACCAAATACCCACAGAGTGTAGATATAATTAGCTCAATGAGATATAGGCTAAGTATCTGAGTATTGTCAAAGTGCACGACTCTGGTACCGTCTCAAGATCTTGGACGTCTCACTCAAGTATATGCAAGTAGTTAGTGCAACAAAGTGAACATAAAAATTGCCAATCGTCACCGCATCCAGCCCAACAATGGCATACGTTAACCGAACTGTCTGAGGTCGCCCGGCGCCATGCTGCCAATAAGCAGGTCACGGATATATGCGCCGACGCAGCCCGAACATCTCCGAAATATCTGGGTTACGAAAATACTCTGCTTTATGTCAAGAAAGTGCTGAAGAGGGTAATGGACCTAATACAGTACCTGGTAAGCCTGGCTTGGAATAATATACTGGTGTATTGAGAAATTGCTATGTAAACGGTAAGGTAGTGGACCAAATACACTGCCTTGTAGCACGCCTAAAGCTTCAAGTAGCGTTTTGCGCAAAAACTATGTTTTATGGATTTTTAGTGCTCATATGTTCTAGCATACTTAGATAAGGCCTAAAACCATCCAAATAATAACACCACATTATAGGTAGCAAAGAGGTCTATGTACTACATAGAAGTCTTTGTTTTGCATCGTATTCATTATTTCAGAGAAAACTACCTATAAGGTAAACACAATCAAAAGGGACACAAGTGACAGTAATAGTGTATTGTAAATGGCACAAAAGGGCGCATCGACTAATTTATATTCGTTAGGGTTAGCTAACACTCCCGCAGGTGGCGGGAATTCCAGCACGGCGCGGTGAGAATCAATAAACAGAGATCTTGGCAAGCTTGTGGCAATGACAATGCGAGCTACAATTTATTGAAGCTATAGAAAAAGTTGACTTATTTTATACTACATTTTTTTTGTTTTAAAAGGTAGGTACCTAATAACTATGAGCGTAACATACATAATAGAAAGAGGTAAGTCATAGTATTTCCCAATACCTATACCTACCGAACGACCGGCGATCTGGTTAAGCCGCGGGGAGCCGACGGATTCAGGAGGCAAGCAGCCGCTCAAAGTGGCACTCTGTGGAGGAGGCATATGTTCAGCAGTAGACGTCTTCAGGCTGTTGATGATAGTGAAGATTTCTCAATACTGTAATTAATTTTTCTCAATCTATTTTAAACAACTAAAACGCTTCATATGGTATCTAATATTATTTTTTAATACCAATCACTTAATAATAATAGTACCTACTTATTCCAGTTTAACCAAAAAAAAGCATTAAGTGATCCGCACCAAAATATGACAATAAAATGTCGTGGCCTTTTTTTATAATGCTTCGTAACGTAACGTTAAATCAACCGCAAAGATCGGATCGCGAGGGTATCCCTTCGAGGGTCCATTAATAAAGGTACCTTGGTCTACAGCTACGTCACATCACATCGGGAGTTATTGGGGTTGGCTGGGAGCTCAATTATCCAATTGTCGGGAAACGGTTCTTGTTACGTCAAGTCAGCACTACGTAATTGCATAAAGTATTGTAAATTGGTATAAATGATGTTATTACAAGTTGCAAAAATTGGGAATCTCGAATCTCGCAGATGCGATCTGCCTAAGTACTACACTTGCATGTTAAATATCCAAAACCAATCGTAAACGGCATAGAGTTCTGTAGTTTTAGGTACTAGATGCTAGTACCTACCTATTTCTAGTCTAATAAAATTTCAGCTTACCGATACAGTTTTTTTTACATTCCATTAATTACACAAATTAGCACTATAATTATATAGTCTAGTGATTATGATTGTTTGAGAATATAAAGTACTTAGGTATTATACTTAATGCTTTGGTGGTCAAATACTTAATGAAAACCATCTTGAATTTTAATTTATAACCTCAGTTTCACAGAACATTAAAATAAAGAAATGGAATGTTCAAGTGTTAAAATTTAATTACGTATTACAAAGACGAACAAAGTCTAAAATAGCTTTTTAGTTAATTACCAAACATTTTCTGTTCTGTTAAAGGACTTAATTACTACGGTGGTATTTTAATTATCCCCTTTCGACCAACTCGATAATGATTCAAATTAAGTTCTTAATAATTCTGAAAACGTGAAATGGGACAAGTATTAATCAATTATTGTAATTAATTATATGTTCTGCAAAATAATTTAGCATAATTTTACAACAGACCCTTAACAGCAGTAGGTATCTGACTCCACGCTTCAGTTATAGATATTAACCCATATAGTTAGTTAGTCTATAAAGCTGGCTATTTAAATCAATAATAATATAATGAAAGTTAAAAACATACACGATACATACAAAGAAGGTCTAAAAGTTTTCGAGAGTTCGCAGTTAGGTTCCTCTACAATAGGTTAGGATACATAAGTATAAAAATTAGATAAAATAGGCCAGTTTAAAAAATCTTAGTATCTCAAATGCAGTCGAGTAGTTTTGTTCTTACATACCACCGTCTTGGTTGGAAGGTATAATTGTCATATAGCAGACCATAATCAGAAAACAAATATCTATAGTTGAACGGTTCTTATAAAGTTTAATACAAAGCCTATGTTGCAATAAATCCTATTATAGTATGGTCTATTTAATATCCGTCATTTTTGTCATTGATTTTTTTAGGTAATGTCCCCAAAGTGCATTCCTAAATTTTTTATAAGCATCACGCACATATCTTGTTACATTTCTCATAGGATCTGTGGCATCACGGCTTTACTTCTTGCACTTCTTTTATTTGAATACTTTCGTAGTTTCGAAGTAACGTTACCAAACTAAAATGTTTATCTAAAGAGCACTATTTTGAGTAACCCCAGCAGATAGCGAAGGTCCTAGGGGTTATCCATTGCATTGCAGCCGAGGTACATACTTCGTCGACGTATCTACATTGATAGTAGAAAAATTCAAAAGAAAAAACTGTCAAGTATCTCGTATTCTTCTTGTGAGCTGCATATTTAGGTACTTAATAGTGATGTTATTGAGAAGCACCGATCGCACAAGGTCATACTTAATTATTTTAAAAAACGTAGCAGTGAACGTATTTTAGAAGAATCAGAAAATCTTTATCTCTAGCCGATATGAATGTCCGAATAAATAAAATGATCCACAAATAATCACGTAGAACAAATTACGCCTGTAACTCTTTTAAACCCAGTGCACTTACATCACATAATGACAAATTTTCTGATAGTGATACTTTTAATTCACCCTTTTTTAGGTTCAAATCCCAAGTGTCGCTTTCATAATTTCATAATCTCAGTAAGTAAATTTATAGGTAGTTTATTTAGTATATTTCTCTCTATATTTATTGTTTTGTAAGTATCAGATATAGTAATATTTATATCAACTTTATTTGTGTATGTATTTCCATATAAAAATTTATTGTATATGTATATAGTAGGTAAACTGTTTGTGCCTTAATAAAATTAAATTAAATTAAATAATAATGACTTATGGCTAAATGGAGTCTGTAAGTACCTATATGCTTATATTTTATGTAACTTGTAATAAATATAGGTAGGTAATGTTTGGTTTAAAATCATAAGTTACCGTAACAATCTGCGGAATAGAACACGGATTTCAAAACACCTGCCTGATTGAAAACTTTCTTTTAAGTAACTCGTACAGACGTGGAAACATAAATCACGAAATCACTTCTCCTAAAACCATCGATCAACATCATCTCTTCTCTTATAGCTAACGAAAACATTTCAACAAACGTCAATCAATAAATCAATAAAATGCTGCGACCGCAGATGCCGCACGCCGCCAGCGCCGCGCCGCCATCCACCGCCGTCGCTGGTCATTACTTATCTCTACCATTTACCATTAACGGATAAAGAGCCACTTGTTAGAGCTACTCTAATGACATCTTGAACTTAAAAAAAGGCTTTACATCTTTACAATTTACATGTAAGCGAGTGTAACCATAAGACCCATAAATCAGCCGTGAAGCGCATCGCAGTCGCGCCCCACAGCCTAAAATAGCCATAATAACGAAAAAAGTTAAATAAAAAGTTAAAAAGGGCTTCGGTCTGCGCCCGCGCATGTGTTGCACATGTGTCGCCGCTATTTCCGGTTCGTCAAATTAAAATTTGCGTTGTATTGTCTATGGGGGCGGGGGTGCCAGAAATAATAAACTCCAAGTTCAAAGTCAACAATACGGTCTGTGGGCGTTAGGAGACAAATAATATTTGGGATCATGCCCGTGAAGTGAAGTCCGTATTTTAAAAACTATGTGGATTGATGGATTCTCTGCACGTTTCGATGATGTGACAGTCTACATCAGCAGTTTACTATAATTTGGAAATTACTATAAAGCGTGTTCAGTAGCAAATAAATTCATTGTTAGTGGTAACTTTTATAGATAAAAAATTGCAAAGCAATAGCTTCAATGAAAATCATAAAAGTAATATTTCGTTCATTTCTGCCGCTACGTGACTGGTGCAAATCTGCACAAAAATTAGGCAGCTCTTAGGTTAACACTTATCTCTGAGTATATGAGGGTAACTCATAAACGAATAAGAGCGAAATTAGGAGCTGTCAAACTTTAGTGTAAATGGGCGTGAATCGAGGAAGGGCGTTTGCACACACTTCTCGCTAAAAAATTCATAAGTAAAGCTAGAGATTTAATACTACAACACTTTTAGCCTTCATAATGTATTTCTCGCGATCAGTCATAAAGATACTGAGTTTCGCAACACTCGCAACAGTCACTGCTCATATCTACTCACAAGGTGGACCACAGAGAAGCTTATTTATCACAATTAAGGAGTCATCACCCACTCAAGGCCTGTTCACTAGACAATCAGCTTATTTAGTGGCCGCCACAGAATAACTACAATAACTACTTAGTTGTCCAGAGCAGTTAAATGGCTCTAATGAGCTAGAATTATTGTTGGTACAAATATTTTTGTGCTGGAGAGGGCTTACGATTTATCTCTATGTCACACCTTCAAATTTTCGTGAACTTTTTTGAAAATTATCTTCATGGAAATTATCTTTTAAGTTATAAGTAGCAATTTTCTAATGCCTTTTTATAATATTTCTTTCCACTAAAGCAGGAAAGTGTATTGCGCGTTTTATTTTTTTATTTGTTCTATACATACGCACGGCGATTGAAACAGAAGTTCAGTCATAATTTGAGTAAAAATTGTCGAAATATGGTCTTAGCATTGAGTCAGCATTATGTGTATAAGCTACAGTTGGAGCAAGAGTAACCTGTAACCCACACAGACCACGGCGAATCAGTTTATTGGCAGCTAAAATCGGCCGTTCGCAGATGATGATGTCATGCTGAACGATCTTGAGCCGACATACAACCTTCCGCAGAACTATGTGGAGCCGGAATGTATGTCATAAACTCAGAGTAAAGGTGAGGTAATGGTATTATTTTTAATAGAAATGACTTAAGAAATCTCTATCTGTGATCTCTAGAAAAGAAAATGGAATCACAGTAAGTAACTTAAATTGGCAAGAACATTTCAGCAAATCTTGTTAAAATTTGAATGTATCTACACTTTACAATGACTGTCTAATCTGGTAGATTTCCTAAAAACTAGCTCAAGAAATACAGTCATATTGCTATTTAAATTGAACATTAGAGGCGTGAAACGTTGCCGGGCGCCGCGGCGCGGCTAATAAATATTTTAATGTTTGTGCATAACATTCTGAAGGTTGATTCCGTCATACATAAAACTACGAAAACGTTTGTAAAATTATGAAAACATATTTAGTCAGACATAGTAATGGAATAACCATCTTAAAAGTCCTAGATTTTTTTTATGACAGCTTAGAAAATAATAGAAAGTAAAAAAATACTTACATTTTCCTATTTCCATCGACATGCGCCTGCACAGTAAATCCAAACATCGAATTATCATTCCCCTTGTACACAACCCTCGAGGGTATGTCCACATTGAACCCTAGAGCAGCCGCGCACACGCACAAAAACACACAGACAGACAGCGCCATCGTCAAAAAAAGCACTAAAATTCACAGGCAATAAAACAAAAACCACTAATATTTTATTACATAATTCGTCCTCATGGTTCGTTCGGAAAGTTATTACGATCGTGTTCGTGTTTAGTGGAGGAACCGGCACGTGCGTCGCGTCCGACGTCCGATGCTACACTGATGGATCAGCGAATCATTTCTTGCAAGGCCGTAGCAGAGCAGCCGCAGTGAGGTAACCCTTGGAAATATCAAAGGAAAATGTGTCCGGTGTTTTCGCGCGTTTTTCTCCGTAGCCCGAGAGCCGATGAGTCGTCTAGATGTTGTGGAACTGTTTATGAGTGGGGTGTTTTGCAACGGGACCGCGATTTATTTTCGTGTGTGCGTACGTAATATGCTATTGAGTTGGTAATTCGACTGCTCGGCGACACGGGTATTTACGTACTCACTTCAGATAAACAAACGTAGAAACCAAATAAACTTGACCAAATATAGAGGAATATTATGGAAGGTCTTATCGCTTAGGAACCTACTCACTTTCAAACATCTACGCACGAAATTCAGATAAAAACAAGGACAAAGGATATCCTATGGTGGCGCCAAGAACCAAACAACAAGTACATTAGATAACTTTTTAATTTACAGATCATTTCAATACTGGTTTACACAAATAGTTCATAATAATTGCACTTGCAAAAATAGCAGGAATCATCAAATTAAGCTTAGCTTACCTACTTACAAGTAATATCCGAATACTCTCACAGCGCTCGGTTTGTGCAAAATTTGGAAAATTAATTTACTTCAGAATCGCTTTTCAAAGGCGCAAGTCATATTTTACAGTGATTTAAAATAAAATCGACTAATTATATACAATGTCTTTCAATAGTCTTTCAATTTTACAACAACCTTTATCCTTACTCGATAATTAACCCTCTGCTGGGCACCTACCTTATATTGCAACTATTGCAAGCCCTTAGCAAGCAATTAGCTTATTGCAATATTATGATATTTTATATTAATAACATAATAACATACACAATTATACAAGCTATACATATTGCACATGATATATAAATCTATTTAAGACAGAAAATAGCTAGAAAAACTTATTAATCAGAAAAAGAAGCAATGCTACTTTCACAATGCAAATTGTGTCGCGCCAAATCAACAGATCAATAAATACTTACTTCGTAACTTTAAAGTTCAAACTTAAATGTAAATCTAGCCTCAATGTCTTCGATAATACCTTAGTTAAGTAAGACTCATTGCCCGTTACCATAACACAAAAAAATTGACAGTAACTTGCGCTAAAAAAAATATTTTTAATAGGACTGACATTACCACTGTTACCTTATACTACGCTTTCAAAAGGATTGTGCGAGAGAAAGAGCAACGATGATTTTCAGCTTACTTCATACATGTAATATATTTACCTAAAACTATGTTAGGCGTTTTCCTATAAGTTTTACCATCATCACGTTCACGACTATGACTGACGGATAACCGACCATCTAACCCTTAATGCATTGACTGATGCAGAGTGACGAAAGTCTGGCAACCATCAGTCACTACCACGACTTTCGTATAGCTTTGCTTGACTGATGGATACTCAGTCAGAACAACACTCTAGTCATCCGGCAGCCATCGTAATTTATGTGGAATTGACTGATGGTGAAAGTTGAAATGGCAATGGGCAGGCCACATCGCTTGTAGAACTGATAACCGATGGGGAAGAAAGGTTCTCGAGTGGCGACCACGAACTGGAAGACGCAGCGTAGGCCAGCCCCCCATTAGGTGGACCGACGATCTGGTGAAAGCCGCGGGGAGCCGAAGCATGCAGGAGGCGAGCAGCCGCTTAAAAAGGCGCTCTATGGGGGAGGCCTACGTTCAGCAGTGGACGACAGGCTGTTGATGATGATGATGATGATGATGACAAAGCGCGACTAGCGACTAGAAATCGACATATCTCTCCCTTTCGAGTAACCGCTTGACCAATAAAAATGCAGCAAAATGTTTGTGACGTGATATGCGTTATCGTTAATTAGTGGACGCCCACTGGGCCCTCATTCTCTATGACCATCTAGACACGTAACGCGACGCGTTACGTTATCTTCGTGGAATAGTTTTGGGTTTTAAAATGCTATTCTGTATGCCGTGGTCAAAAACAAACGCAACTAGGCTCGTAATGCGCTCGTCAAAAAATAGAAAACACTGGCCACAAACAACCTAACGCGTGGCATACAGAAGAATAAAAAACAAAAAATTCCATGTCGTGAAGCGTTAAAGCCCGCGTTTATGTTTACACCGCGTTATTGACAAGGAATCTCATGTGGCATAGCGAATAAGGCCCCTGGACTGGAGGCAAGATTTAACATAAATGGGCAATGAGACTCGTACAAATACCTAACAGTCTACTTTTGGTTCGTTTGTTCAGTAAATGCTATATAAACTCTAACGCTATGACTTTGAGAATTTGAAGACGCTGGGGGTCCCCTTCTTCTGCGGTTTGTTCTCAGCTGGCACCTATGACAAGATGAATTATAACTAACTTCATTACGGCTAAAGCTTACTATTCTAATTAGTGAGGTAGGTCTCATCGGTGATTTACCCGTTTATTGTCGGAAACTCTTGATTTTCCGGGATAAATAGTATCCTATTGCTTTCCCTATTGATTGTTTGCAACTTTAATTTAGAGTTCCGAGTGACACTGCAATCTGTCATGGGCGGCCGTGAAGCTTAACACCAGGCGAACGACTAGCTCGTCCTTACCTTTCTAGGACGTAGTTTAACAATAAAAATGCATTGCACCACACTTAGGCAGTTCCTAATGCCAAGACTATCTCGATAGAGTAAGCGCTACGTGTGCAAAATTTTATCCAAATCGGCGCAAATGTTATCTGTGACCACACAAAAAGATAACATGACTATTTTAGTTGAAGTTCCATTTTAAAATTGACTCGCTGTCGAATATTACCCTAATCACTTCAGTTTTGTAGTTGACCAGTGGAAACTTATAATAATGGATGTACGAAAGCTGTGCGCTCGACACGGCATCTCTAATTAAGGCTGCTATATACGCGGATCCACTATCTCGCACGCGCATTGCTAAGATTTTGCGTAAGTAAATTCAGTTATTTTATATCATCTAAAATGTCGCAATGCGCGAGCGAGATAGTGGATCTGCGTACATAGCAGCCTTAACAAGTTAAAAATAGCATTTTTGTAAACAACTCAGTATTACTTATCGCGTTCTTCTTATCGGTTAGATGCTATTACTTTTAATTTAAAATGCAGAAAATACACAATAATTACGTCAACATCCATGCAAACCCTATCCATTTTTTTTAGTAAAAAGGTAACAAGTTGAGCAAAGTCAAATTATTGATTGCAAATAGGCTATTTTTATATAGAACATTTACAATTTTTTTTATTTTTTGGACCTTAAATTACATGAACATTGATGTAGCAGAGGAAGGGTAAATATGCATTTGAGATCTTAGAGAAGTTATCAGTAGGGATATTATTAAGTAGGTACATTACCACATACCACAAACCGCGGGGAGCCGATGGATGCAGGACATAAGCAGCCGCTCAAAGTGGCGCTCCGTGGGGGAGCCCTATGTTCAGCAGTGGACGTCTTCGGGCTGTTGATGATGATGATTGTGTATAGTACGTTAACTACGATACTCACAGTCCTCTCCCCAAGCAGCAGCCTGGCTTTATCCTCCTCCAGCGGCTCGGGCGCGGCGGCCGCGCGCCGGTGCAGCTGCAGCTTCTGGCGGATCGCTTGCGACACTATCACTCTGGGGGGGTACCGTGGTGGCACAAACAAGGGAAAACAATCATTAGTTTTTCACTTTTAATGTATCAAGGCGCTTGTACAAAATTATTCGTAGTTGCAAGGTTTTCGTCGTCAATATTTGATGCATAGCTTTAATGTCTATACTTAGCCATTACATGCAAAATATCCTACATTTCATCTTCTTCGATAATGACAGAGCGAATTTTAGGTAATTTACCTATTTATTTAGTAATCATCATCCTCCTGGTGTTCGTTTTGGCAAAAACACAGAGACCCGATTTGAGAGCTCTAATTTGCAAATTCTGTGTAACGTAGGTCTCCAAACTAAATTATACTCCACTAAATACATCCCGTACTTCCATAATGTCAGAACAGATTTTTGATTTTTACCTCTCAAGTAATTAAAAAAAATATTAAATTAAATTTTTTTTTTATAAAAAAGGCTTCAACAGGAGGACAAATATCTCCGGAGTTTTATATCACATCGACAAAATATTTTTACCAAAGTTCATCATTTTCCTAAACCACTACAAATTATTTCATAATTTTAAATTAATGCTCTTATTTATTTATCAATAAATGAAACCAGATGTATTTGGTCAAACCGACGGACGCTGCTAACTCAGTGCTGCGCGAGCGGTACTGAGCTCGCCAAAATGTAAAAGCAGCCTTAATGATGCTTTGTCTTCCAGTTCTAAGCTATGTTTAATGTTTCTCGTCTGTAGCACATCAAACAAAAAGTGTGTTGATAACAACGTGGTACAAATATAGAGAATAATAGGAGGTACCTATAGAAAATTAAGGAATGTCCTACGTCATTTTCGAAAGTGAGCGTAGCAGTTAAAGTACTGGGCAAATGAGACTTTATGATCTGATCACTCAGTCTAGTAATCTGATTACTAGACTGGGTGATGTCTCAGGACGACGTGCGTAGTGCAGTGTCCCGCGAAACTTTATTGTTTTAAAGTTCCGGGTGACACTGCAACTGTTATGGGCGGCCGTGTCACTTAACATCAGGTGAACGACTTGCTCGTCACGTCATTCAATCACATAAAAAAAAAATTTGGAGCCCAGATGAAAAATAATATAAATCCTATAATTATGCACATTACTTTTTGAGTTTCTTTAAAAATATTCTGTACATAAATGACTCGCTTTCTCTCCCAATATCTCGGTTGTATCATAAGACTGTAATACTAGTAATTAAAAAAGTAACTGCCATCGAATACTATTTTTAAAACATTTCCTTATTTGACGTAAATCCTTGTATTTTGTCTCTTTTCCTTTTTCTATATTTTCGCTTTCCCTCGCTCTGTATTTTTTCTCTTTCTCTCTCTCTGTACTCTCTGTCTCTCTCTTTCTCTCCCACACTCACCTCCTAGTATCACTCTTGGTGGCCAGCAGCAGATCGAGCCAGGTCCACGTGACGTTATGGTACTCCAAGGTAGGCAGCACTAGAGGCAGGTCTCTGACATCCTCCAAGTTCTTCTCCTTGCTGCCCTTGTAGGAGACTCGGACTGGCACCTCGGGGATTTTGATATAGATGAACAGCTTGTTCTTCTCCGCTCGTTCCTACGAAAATAACATAAAATTGTGATTTATTAAGTTTTGTAGCCGCTACTATTAGTCTCAGATTTGTCGTCGATACCCGCAACAAGTTTAGTATTTTGATATAATCAATAGCAGTCCAAATCTTCTTCTTCTCGTCCAAATAAAACACAATTAAAATGTCATCAAATGTGAAAAAATAATTGGTTTGAAAATATCATGAATCATTTATCAGTTGATTTACAAAAGAACCACCTGACTGCAAAGCTATTACTGAAATCTTAACGGACTTAGATCAAGTCCTTCCCTTGGTGAAAAAATATCACACTGATCGGCTCATAAATCTCAAATACTAGAATACAAACTCCATAGCACTTAAAATCTTTAACAAGTGCCCAGAATCTTTCCAACTATTACAACTAAGATTTGAAGACCTCGAGTTTTACGAATTAAGAAAACTGTAATCGACGGTATTGCTTTATAGTTTTTACAAATACATTAATGTCATTCCATTCCAAATAAATAATAAACTAATCAGATAATTAAACCAAAAATTGAATAATAAAAATAGCTCCCATATCCTCACCTTCATCTTCTCAACATCATCTTTGTCCCTCTTATCTCTTTTCACATAGAAGTTGGAGTTGGAATCCTTCCCCTTTTTCTTCAGTTTCTTGGAGCCCGAGGAGACGAGAGTGGAGGAGGCGCCGCTGCGGAGGGTTCCCTCGCTATCCTCCTCGCCGTCTTCCATCGTGTCAGGGTCGCGCTCCGGGAAGCAGAACTTGAGCATTGTGTTGAAGAACTTCTTTGTTAGACCTGTGGGGTGTCACGGCACTTTGACTGGCCTGTTAGCTCAGTTGGTATTAGCTGTGCCCTCTGAACTATAGGTTGTGGGTTCGATTCTCACCCAGGACAAACATTTATGTGTTGACCATAGATGGTAGTTACTAGGTGGTAGGACTTTTCTGCAAAGTTCGTCTAGGTAGGTACCACCGCTTTGCCAGTTATTCTGCCGCCAAGCAGCAGTGTTGCCACCTTAGTGGTTTTACCACTAGAACTGGTGGTTTCGACCCTTCGTTTAGTGGCGAAAAATTGCGTTTAGTGGCTGGTGGTTTTTTCTAGTGGTGGTGGTGGTGTGGTGTTTTGTGTGTTTCATATAGTAGTTCTAATCAAATGAAGAAATCGGTACTAAGAATCGTATCAATCTGAAACCAACGATGACGAAATTACAGACAAAAATTATTCATTAGCCGTTGTTTTTTTTAAATTAGGTATTAACTTTCGCGATTCAGATTATTGAAATCGTGTGAAGTCAGACCCAAGGATTTCTCAACAAAAATGTACCTACTTACTACTACTACTATCTATACTTACAATAAATAAATAAATAATAAATACGTGTGGACAATTCACACAGCGCCATCTAGCCCCAAACTAAGCATAGCTTGTACTATGGGAACCAGATAACTGATACAATACTTAGATACTTTTTGTTTGTAAATACATACATAGAATACAATATAACACCCAGACACAGAACAAACATCGATGTTCATCACACAAATGTTTGACAAATGTTTCACACAATAAAACTGTAACAGATCCAATTCTGTACATTGAAGATATTTTGCAAATTTTTTGGAGGGTTCCCAAGTTCATATTACGAGGTAGGCTATAGAATACTTTTAATCTTGAAATCCATCACGGTTCTCTCGGGAGAGAAAATGAGGATGATAATTATTAATTATGTACTTAGTTGTAATTCTTTAACGCGTGGACCGATTTTTTTTTGTTAGATAGGGGTACGTTAAATATTGTTCCGTAAATATTTCGAGGTTGTCGATTGTGTGGTTCTAAAATTACAGACATGCAACCTTCAGTATTAGGTCTAAAGCCTCTCCTATCCACCTTCTGTACTATGGGAAAGAGAGAAGGGATGAAGGTGAAGGCGCCGTTTCATCCATTCATCCTTTTCCCTTATCTTTTTCCTTCTCTCTTTCTTTACACTGAGATAAGGCGTAAGACTAATTAACCCGTACGAAGCCGGGGCGGGTCAGCTAGTTGGTAATATGGCGGCGGAATTTCATGGCATTAGTTGTTGTCAAATAATGTAGTTTTAATTTAAACAGAGTAGCTCAAATTATCTAATCATAGAGCCGCATTTAGCGCAACATAGTGTGAAAATGGCATAATTAAAAAATGGAAAGATGGATTAGAAAATGGCAAAGTTGTTTTTGTGAATACGGTTGATAATCTAAGCTCAAAGGCTCTAATGTAGGTAAGCGTAAGATTCGATTTTGATAAAAATTGCGAAAAAGGAATAAGTTCTTTCAAACACTAATATTTCTGAGCAGTGACTGATACAGGGGATTTGTGGTCAAGCTCAACACACAAGCATTTGAGTTCTTCCTAAATTTATTTTGCCAAATTCTGTCTGGGTCTCGCGCTTTACAATTTAGTTGGTCCTTATGTGCCTTGTGTTACAGTAGTGTTCATTTCTACATATACTATTTTTATGGTGCTGATTACCTAGGTGAATTGTCGCGCTCGCTGCGCTCGCACTGTCGTTTCAGAAACTTGGACCAACCAGGATTTTTATTTTATTTGGATAACCAGGATTTGGTTTAGATTATCTATTTCTGAATCCGCGCCTGTCGCGAGGTCTACTGTTCGCAGAACTACTAGTTGCAGTTGGTTCAAGCATTTGTCCACTGTCTCGCCTGATGTTGTTAAGCAATGACATGTCCTACGATGGGGTACCTATACACGCCTGGAACTACAAGATACGTGGTCAGTGATCACTCGAAACTCACTTTGACTTGTTGATTCTAATAATTTTATGCTTATTTACTGATTACAATTGCTATTATACATTATTTTCTTTCGTAAAAACTGGTAAAAACTAATAAAAATTAGTTTAGTGGAAAATTTAGCGAAATCGAAAATAGGGCCGTTTTTGTTAGTGGTTTTCTGGTGGTTTTAGAAGTAGAATCTGGTGGAGAGCTAGTTAAACCGTTGGCAACACTGCCAAGCAGTAGTGTACAAGCACTACTGTGTTCCGGTTTGAAGGGCACTGTAGCTAGTGAAATTACTGGGTAAATGAGACTTTATGATCTGATTACACAGTCTAGTAATCTGATTACTAGACTGTGTGATGTCTCAGGGTGACGTGCGCAGTGCAGTGTCACACGAAACTTTATTGTTTTAAAGATCAGAGTGATACTGCAGCTGTTATGGGCGGCCGTGTTGCTTAACATCAGGTGAACGACTAGCTCGTCGCGTCTTTCAATCGCATTAAAAAAAAAAAAAAATGTTTGTTCTGTGTCTGGGTGTTTGTATTCTATGTATTTATTTACAAACAATACTATCTAAATACTTCTATCAGTTATCTGGTACCCATAGTACAATGTATGCTTAGTTTGAGGCTAGATGGCGCTGTGTAAAATGTCCACACATATTTATTTAAAAAAAAATGAAACAGGCGAAGTATCATGCCTAATTTGATAATTTCCTTAGTAACTATGCACGTAAACTATGTATTGAAGCTGTCGAATCCATACAAATGTATGTTTCTATCGGTTGCAATCAAGTTCTATGATCGCCTAGCCGGTAGGATGTGCGGATACTAATGTGAGCGGTAAATAAAATGGGTTTCTGTAGCTGAGGCACGACGACACTGCAATGATCTTCCTCCTGAGGTTTTTCCGCATAACTACAGTATGGGGAGCTTCAAGAAAAGTGTTAAAAGAGTCCTCTCTAAGGGTAGGCAACGCACCGGCAATGCCTTCGGTGTTGCAGATGTCCATATGCGGCGGTGACCACTTACCAGCAGGTGGGCCGCCTGCCTGTTTGCCACTCATCTCATAAAAAAAAATATATTTATTCATTTTTGTTGCTAAGACCATCGTATCGGCCGAAACATGTGACCGCAGAATAATAGTAGTAAGTACAAGTAACGTGACATCGTAGTATCGCGGCACGTGTTGTCACTTTTATTATGTGTATCTTTCGTTCACTTGTTTGCCGAACTGCCTATTTCTTGATTATCTGTGGTTTTTATCTACGATTCGTGAATAGCGAAGGACATAACGCTGCTAAACTGTAAACTTTTACCAATTGACTGATAAGCCTTCATCATCATCATCATCACCAGCCTATATTAGTACACTGATGAACATGGGTATGTTCCATTGACTGTAAATCCAGTTGACTAATGATACAACTTCCCCTCATACCAAAAGTGGTGTATTTCAACCACTAATTTCTAATAAATACTATGAATATATAATAAATCACGGGAACCCGTTTATGTCTTTTGTTCCATCCTGCTCTGTTCTTTGTAATTTCGTATAGCTTTGTCTCGTTTTGTTACCTCGTCCCCTGCCCGCGCAGTGAGTCGTGTTTGTACGAGAAATTATGTTCACGAGCTATCAACGGGCTTTATAATCTTTGGTCAGTTCTAATTCACGCCACTGGATCCGACCTTCGGCTCTTCTCACCCAACTGATTCCAGCCATTCTGTATTATAATCATAGCTCCTCCAAAATATCCACTCCTAAAAATTACTGCTACAACGCGAGATCTATTCTGGGCACTTTATGAAAGCAGTTTAAAATGCAATATTTTAATTAATATATTTTTCGCTATTTAGGGCATAATGCCAGAAAAGGGTCAAAGTGTAACACGCTTGCATATTCTAAACATATTCAACAAAATTTTAATTGCAAAAAGTTTCTCTCCGGCGGGGAATCGAACCCCGGTCTCCCGCGTGACAGGCGGGGATACTTACCACTATACTACCGAAGATGTATCAACAGCGCCGAAATTAGCAATCAGTCCAAGTGTACGATATCAGTATCATTGAAACTTTTTCAAATATACATTTTTTTATCATATCAAATTGTCGTTATCATAGCTTCAATACTTTTATTTAGGTACTTTTTTTAGCACAGCACATAGGCTCATTCAAAACAATTTTTTTTTTTCGGTTCTTTTTTTTACTTTGCATAATTAGTACTACTGAAAGGCGACAAAAGGAAATAATACTTGTTTTCTAATTTGGATATAGCTCGATTCATCGTCCTAATTTATGGTCGGGGACAGCCAAGAAATATATATTATTGTCCCCACGAAGAGCTTCCGAAGTAACATATTCAGTAATCTGTGGAAGGGCAGGAACAATCAGCTTCTAGACCAGCATGTTCCATCGTCGACCGCGTCGTCACTTACCATCAGGTGAGACCGTGGTCAAATGTTGGCCTATCGTTGATAAAAAAAAAACTCAAAGACTCTGTATCTGTTCCAAACGCCATGCTTTGTTTGAATTATGTATTCCAATTCCAGCAAAGAATGGAGACAGATACCTGCACAACCCATGCCGCAATGTTGACACAGCACGTTTACACAGATGCTACTGGATTCGTTCCTACTTCATTTATATTCGTGTTTGAACATGAATTTAATTACGCAATGTTTCTAGTCTGTATTATTGATACGTGAGTTGGATGGTAGAACTTGTTTTGAGTCAATTTTTGTTCATGTTAATGATATTTTCTACTAAAGGCGGTTCGGTTAAGTTAAACGAAAGCCATTTTAATATATAAAATATAATGACTGGCCTCATAGCTCAGTTGGTAGTAGCCCTGCCTTCTGAACTGTAGGTTGTGGGTTTGATTCCTACCCAGGACAAACATTTGTGTGATGAACATAGGTGTTTGTTCTGCGTCTGGGTGTTATATTTATATTGTATTCTATGTATGTATTTACAAACAAAAAGTATTTATGTATCCTATCAGTTATCTGGTTCCCATAGTACATGCTTTGCTTAGTTTGGAGCTAGATGGCGTTGTGTGAAATGTCCACAAATATTATTATATTTATTATTTATTTATAATTAGTTTCCTCCTTATTTTTTAGGTGTGATATATAAAATAAAATATTTTTGCTTCGCTCATCATACCTATATACGAGGTAAACGGCATGTGGAATGTAGGTTCGACTGAGCGAGCTTTGACTGGATAGTCGTTTTAGCGAAAGGTCTTATTGCGAAAAGCTTCGACCTCGAAGCTTCTCGCGAAGCTCTCGCTAGACAGACGGTTGGATTCAGAAGGCAGTAGGTGCCTACTTCTTGGCACGGCACCTATTGTCAGGTTCCTCACTCTGCAGCCGTAATCTTGGGCCCTGCCTTGCTATCGGCAGGACTCTAGGTTTCGGTCTTTTATAAAATATTTGTACTTAGTCATATTTCTAATTTAAAAACATTATTAAGTATTAGTATTCTATCAGTTATTTGATTAAACAAATGTACTTATGTAAAATTAATATTTAGAATGGAATAATAATGTTAGCTAGCCGAGATATATCCAAAATAGCCTTGACACATTTACTTTTAAGTAAAACTACTGTGACTCAATGAAGGTGACCCAAGTGTCTTAAGGGTCATTACTTAATGAGTAACATAAATCTGGGTAAAACGATGACGTCATGACATTAATAAGCACAAGGGCGATCAGATCAATTATGACGTTTTTCTAAGTATTTATCTCTAATTAATTCAATAATGACCCTTATTGTTATCTTCTGAGCGTGGTTACGTTAATCATAAATTCATGACTGCAGTATTTTGAGTGAGGAGTGTTTTTTTTATTGTTTGATAGGCTTGCGCTTGACCACTATCTCACCTGATGTTAAGTGACGATGCGGTCTAGGATGTAACGCGCTTGCCTAGAAGATACCTGTTCAATAAGTGGACAAAAGTTTTCTGACTACTTAGTAAATTAAACTGACTCTTTTCCAGTAAGGGTGGGTTTTTTTGCGTAGTAAAGGTAACCAATGGTTAAAAACTCTCACAAATTCTAGCCAATGGTCAAAGTTAGAATTTTTAACCATTGGTTTTCTGAACTACGGATCAAAAACCCACCCTAAGCATTTGGTTTACAAAATTTACTTTTTGCCTTCTGAACTACAGGTTGTGTGTTCGCTTCCCACCCGGGTCAAACATTTGTGTGATGAACATTCTGTGTCTGGGGGTTATATTTCATCCATGTATTTATTTACAAACGAAAAAGCATCTAAGTATTCTATCAGTTATCTGGTTCCCATAGCACAAGCTTTGGTCAGTTTGGGTCTAGATGGCGCTGTGTGAAATGTCCACAGATATTTATTTTTATTTTCATTGTGTTTTGCATTATCTAATGATTAACTTTTATCTGATTATTGACAAACCGCCCCTAAACAACAAATCTATTGCCTGTACTAAATATAATAAATAAAAGTGCATTGTAAAATTAACTAAAATCAATGTATTAGGTTACTGCTTTAACACGAATAAAAAAGTATAAAGTTAAGGCCTCATGCCGCGCCGCCATTGTGTATGCTTACGTCTTCATAGTTGAATGATGGTATGATCATCATAATGATGGTATAATCATCATAATGATGATGTACGTGTGCGTAAATAAGTACAAGGGCAAGCCACGTTTCCAGTAATATTCTTGTTTATGAATGAGATTGTATGTCTTCTAGTAATTCATTATTTTGTAACAGGAAAATTACGCAAAGTTGACAGGACTTTACCCTAGAAGGGAGTTGGCCCGAGTTGGCGTGATGATATTGATAATCATGGTAGTGTTTTTTTTTAATTGTTGATAGGCAAAGCATTTGACTACTATCTCACCTGATGGAAAGTGATGACGCAGTCTACGGTGGTGCGTGCTTGCCTAGAAGATACCTGTTCACTCTCGACTTTTAAAGACTTCTAGATCATAGTTAGCTGGAAACAAGGACACCGGCAAGGTGTTCCACTCACTGGCTGAGTAGTGATAGTGTGATCAGAGATTAGTGTGATACTAGTAATAGTAGTAGTAGTAGAAGATACCCAGTTCGTAAATCCTTGAGTTGATGAAGAGTTTTGTCGAATGATTCCTATAGCATTACACTTTTTTAAAACCTGGACGGTGGAAAGTTGTTGCACTGAAATTGCCACGGAAAAGTTTATGTAAATAATGACGTGACGAGCTAATCGTTCGCCTGATGTTAAGCGTCACGGCTGCCCATAACAGATTGAAGTATCACTCGAAACTTGCTTGACACTGCACTACGCACGTCATCCTGAGACTTAACACAGTCTAGTAATAAGATTACTAGACCTACCGCCTAGTTGCACTAGTTCGATCTACTGGACTAACAACCTAACTAATGTCGCTGGAGGACTTGTAGTGGGCAACTGCAAGTAGCGCCCCTCAGTCTTCCGTGTTAGACGAAGACAGAATAGAGCATTTTCAAAAAAATTCAAGGCAATGCTGTCAACATGTTGGGTACGCTACCTACCGGTAGTGGGCTGCAGCATTTGGACCAGAGAGTTTGGATTGGGTTTTGGTGATGGTCTATAGGCCATCGCGGCTTGTATACAGTCCAAATGTTCTTTGTAGTAGGTAGTGTAGTTATTTTATTAGATTTTAGTAATTTAGTAGTTAGTTTAAAGAATAAAGGCACATTGCCCGCTAAAAAAAATTACTAGGAAATGTATCTACGAGGAATAATTATTTTTGTCAAGACTAGACATAAAGGCAAGGCGATATGCGCTGGTGGGTGATTCACTTGTGAGTCTAGTGCTAATGACATCATATTACCAGTAGTAATTAGTTTAAGAACATGTAGTTTACCATTAATGCACGAAGCAGACGTGCTTTCAGGTTGTAAATAAACGATTTGACGTTATCTTAACTCGTGTGTGCAAGGATGAAGTACCTACTGCAAATGATTAATGCATTTGGCAAAGTATCTATCGACCGCAAGAACTAAAGACTTTCTTTGTGGTAGATACTGCCAAATCAACATTCATTTTTGTTTTAACATCTAACAAATATGTATTTGCACGTTATAGGACTTATAGGTTGGTGCACTGTTGAATAGTTCCACAATTTCCCATTTATTTCAGTGGAAGCTGCTAACTTCCTGACTATTTTAAAACTATTTTTTGTTTTTCGATAACGGTAAATGCATATTTAATATCATTGTAGAGTAAGAAGACAAAATATTAAAAACTAGCTGACCCGCCCCGGCTTCGCACGGGTTAATTAGTTTTACGCCTTATCTCAGTCTAACGAAAGACAGAAAGAAGAGGGAAAAAGATAAAGGAAAAGATGACGCGGTTTACAATGGTGCATGCTAGCCTAGAAGATACTTACCAAAGCTTTAGCAATTTCTCGGACAAAATGCGTATTTTTTACATATGTAAATAAATAAATAAAATATAAATATGTGTGGACATTTTACACAACGCAATCTAGCCCCAAACTGGAACCAGATAACTGATAGATACTTAGATACTTTTTTTTGTAAATACAAACATAGAATTGTGTGTGTTGCCAGTGATGACTTATGGAACTGAGACATGGTCTCTTACTGTTGGCCTCATTAGTAAGCTCAAAGTCGCGCAGCGAGCTATGGGCTATGCTCGGTGTTTCCCTGCGAGATAAGCTCCGGAACGAGGAGATCCGCAGGAGAACTAAAGTGACCGATAAAGCTCTTAGAGTTAGTAAGTTGAAGTGGCAATGGGCAGGCCACATCGCTCGTAGAACTGACAACCGGTGGGGAAGAAAGGTTCTCGAGTGGCGACCACGAACCGGAAGACGCAGCGTAGGCCGGCCCCCCACTCGGTGGACCGACGACCTGGTGAAAGCCGCGGGGAGCCGATGGATGCAAGAGGCGAGCAGCCGCTCAAGGTGGCGCGCTCTGGGGGAGGCCTATGTTCAGCAGTGGACGTCTTCAGGCTGTTAATGATGATGATGATGATACATAGAATACTATATAACACCAAGACACAGAACGAACACCTATGTTCATCACACAAATGTTTGTTCTGAGTGGGAATCAAACCCACAACCTGTAGTTCAGAAGGCAGAGCTACTACCAATTGAGCCAGTTAAATATCCAAGGGAGGTGAATGAGGAATACATCTATGGCACGTTGTCTTACCATCAGGCAAAGAGATCACCATTATCATCAACAACAATATGCCTACTGAATGTAGACGTCTCCCTCGGCTCAGGCTTCAACTCCTCTCATCCAGGCGTCTGTCAGACTTGCTGCAAGAGATGCTTACCTATCCGTATAGGAACGATGTTGACCTCGAAGTGTTCCTTGACAGCGATCCCCCCGACGGGCGGGCGGTCGCGGCAGAACACGCGGAGCGCCGCGCGCCGCGCCAGCGGGGCCCGTCCGGACGGGGCCTGCGGCACTAGCACCTGCAAGGGGGCTTATATTAAAGGGGGTACTGCCACACCTAGAACGCTACGGACCATCACACCAATACTATGTGGCGGAAGCCGTTTAAGAAAAAACGCCACCGATACATGGTTGACATCCAGCATGTGCGAACAAAGCGATTTGCTTCCACGTTCATCGTGCGAACAGCCAAAGAGTGGAACGCTTTGCCGGCGTCTGTGTTTCCCGAGAACTACAACCTTGGGACTTCAAACCGAAAGTGAACAGGTACCTTCTAAGCAAGCGTGTTACATCCTAGACCGCATCGTCACTTCCCATCAGGTGAGATAGTGGTCAAACGCAAGCCGATCTATAAATAAGAAAAAAGTTACACTACCACAGGTGCAGATAAGTATTAGAAGTAGCTAGCGTACCTACCAAGATTTAGGTAGCCTAACTTGGGCTCGCAGTAAAACTGCTCTTTGGATGATCATCAGTAAAAATAGTATTTAAGAATATGTTTTATCGAATGTTGCACAACTTAGCACATCTTTACAGTCGCACTAGTTTTGGCCACAGGTAATAAAATACCTAGTATTTTAGCCTACATCGAGGGCACGAGTCCACGCAATCATCTTAAATGACAATGTTTGTGTGTTTGATCCCTCTTCACTCAGCAAAGCGGATTTGAATAAGAACGGTAATAGCGTTCACGCTGGATATACATTTAATATGCAAGTGAAACCGCGGGGCGCAGCTAGTAATGTATATGACGCATTTCAATAAAGAAAGGAGCAAACATTTCTATTTCTTTTACTCCATCCTTAGACATAAAGCAATACAGCCCTAAAACTCGGACAAAGTACATATGCACAGTTTAAAAACAAAATAAGTGGACAAAAAAATACAATATCTCAACGTTTCATTACTAATAAAGTATTTTATCCGTAATATATCTAAACCAAGTTTCATAAAGTTAGCAAATAATGAGCTAAAAGTAAAAACACACGATTTGACCCGTTATCGCAGTTTTGATATCTTACAGAAATACCGACCACATCGACACACTTGTATTTCCCATATTAAACTTGTAAGTACTTACCTACACTTCATAGTATACAATAAAATTATATCAAAGCTTGCTGCGCTCCGTGGTTTCACCTGTGGGTAAAAAGGGTATATTCCCAGTTGCCCCCACATGATTGCCCCCGGGTGGCAATCGGGAATTAAATTCCCAGTTGCGACGGTGGCGACTGAGAAGCTATTGCCCTCTAGCTATCTTTACTCCAAATTTCATCCAAATCCGTTCAGCCGTTGCGACGTGAAGAGGGAACAAACACACTTACAAACTTTCACCTTCATAATATCAGTATGTAGTGTGATGTTTGGAACTTACCTCTGGGAATGGTTCGTTGGGTAGCAGGTTCGTTACCCGCACGTACCCCACTTCCAGCTGATGCTCCACCGAGTCGTCCGATCGAGACGTTTTCGTGTACCTAACAAAAATATCATCAAATAAATTTTAATGAGATTTGTTGCTTATGATTATTTATTCCATCTAGTCTGATTTAACTGTTTATACTGGATAGACGAACAGCTTGAATATGCAGGTTTTATTTCAGATAAGGCCTACCAAGAATCATCAACTTGAAGATGTCCACCGCTGAACATAGGCCTCCCCCAAAGAGCGCCACTTTGAGCGGCTGCTTTCCTTCTGCAACCATCGGCTCCCCGCGGTTCTGACCAGGTCGTCGTGACCTAGTGGGAGGCCGGCCTATGGTCTACAATATTAGTAATCGACTGACGTATTCGATCAGTATCATAAAGTGAATACAGCAGCGGTAGTTAATTTTCTACAATTCAACTTCCAAATCTGTCATAAGCGATTGTATAAAAATCAAATGCATTTATTTTGATTTATAAAAATAAACAAAATGTTTCCTGACTTGCTAACCTAAATATTTCGGGTAGGTACTTTCACGGGGAAGTCAAAGCATTGGCTGAAAATAGAAAAAGACAGCGATTACTCCACCGACAAGAGCAGGCCTCTTAAATAAGTAGAAGAAGGTACTTTCACTCCAGAAGGCATTGCTTTGGTCTGGCCTGCGTATTTTACTCTTTTTATGTAGGAATGAGCCTGCGTTTGATAACACCTCATCTGATGGTAAGCTACGATGCGGCTGAAGGTGTAGCACGCAGGTTTTACTGGAAACATTTCGGCCCCACTGTGTTCCAGTGTGAGCATCGCACTCGATGCGATGCACGGCGCGGCGTGGCACTCACAGGAAGTTGGTGAGCAGCAGGTCGGCGATGCCGAGCTGGCCGTCGGCGTCGGTGAGCCGCCAGCGCGCGCACTTGAAGCAGATCTCGTTGTGGCGGTGCGGCGGCGCGTGCGGCACGCGAGCCCCGCCCGGCGCGCGCCCCGCCCGCCACGCGCGCACCATGGCGTCCAGCTCCTCGCCCAGCGACCACACGCTCTCCTTGCACTCGTTCACCTTGCACCGACACGCGCACGTATATAACTATACATATCAAGGTTATGGGAATGGGCAGCAGCATTCTCTGAGGTACATTGATACCTGCGATCATCAAGCCATCTGCCAAGCGTGGTGATGTGACGTTTTATGGGGGAGGTCTATGTTCAGCAGTGGACGTATTCCGGCTGTTAATGTATGCCAAAAGCTTTTGGACGGCATAAAAACTCTGACACTTGCCTACATGAGAAGAACAAGATGAATTACTTTATACGTAGTGATTGGTTCGTAGACCGTATCCTTTTAATTTTATGTATCAGTAAAGTCATTCAAGTTTCTTTAATATAACACCCATTTATGCAATTAAAATAAAAAATCGAAAAATTGAATCCATGTGCAAAATTTTAGTGAATGGTTTTTTGGAGTGAAAGTCAGGCTAACAGACAGACAAATATTAAATTATGTAAGATTCAGACAAGTACAGTAAAAATTAAAAAGTACAGTCACCAAGTCCGATGATGGGCAATGAATTTCACAGAAGGTACATACCTGATCATCCAAACATTTCAGTTCTGCGATGGCGATGGGATCGTTGCCAGTTATGGACCGGTTCTTTAGGTAGTATTCCTTTTCCAGGCGTCGAAGCTTCGCGAGTGATTCTCGCACCTGCAAAATAACTATTTATTTATTTTTAACAGTAATTATTTTGAATTCAATCTTTCAGTGTGTATCAAAATTCGAAGCACACTACATTTTTACCGCTTATATATAACCTTATCTAGCTTGCTAATATACATATAAGTAATCTGTAACCTATCATGGCTGTTTTCGTCACTTGCTAACAAAATAGCTTCAGAAGCTATTCAATATTTTCGACGCTATTATCACATCTTCGGTAGTATAGTGGTAAGTATCCCCGCCTGTCACGCGGGAGACCGGGGTTCGATTCCCCGCCGGAGAGATTCTTTTTGTTGTTGTTTATTTATTTTTATACTTTGAAATCGTAAAAAACCTCGAGAAAGTATTAGGTTCATCTACTTATTAGAACGTTATCTATGCAAAACTGCACGACCTTGTACCGCTTTTTACGTTGTGTATTAAAAAGGGTCCTCAATACGATACAAATAGTATTAGATACAAGCCAAATAGTATGCAGTGAATTACCCAAGCACTATTTATTCATTTTTTTAGGGAAATTGTTAGTTTTAATACAGGAAACTAGACCCGGTTAAGTTTCGTCTACCTGCGTCTGCAGCTTGTGTATGAGATGCCTCGGGTCCTGGTCCTGGTGCAGCTGCAGCTGGAACCGCATCCTGGCTCTCCGCTCGAGGGTACGCCGCCGCTCCGGCTCCACGTGAAGAACTACGTTGTTGATCACGTCTAGCAACATCGCGTACTGGGTACAAGTAGTGATGTATTTATATTATACTGCTTGATATACAATTCCACAAACAAGAATTGTTTGCGCGTCCCATAGCTAATAATCAGTAATTTCGCGATGGCTTTCACATCTTCGGTAGTATAGTGGTAAGTATCCCCGCCTGTCACGCGGGAGACCGGGGTTCGATTCCCCGCCGGAGAGAAACCTTTTTGTAATAAACTCGCATAAAAGGTAAAAGTATATTTTCTGCACATTTCAAACTTTAATTGAAAACTGCAATTTTCGGTAAAGTATTTTTTGCTGTTGGCTTTAAAATAAATAAGCAAATAAATTAAAACAATCTACAGGTTTTTTTATAAGTGATTAAATAAGGGTGGGGTTTTTTGATCCATAGTTAAGGATGGTTAAAAATTCTAATTTTGATCAATGGTTAGAATTTGTAAGAATTTTTAACCACTAACTACTTTTATATAGTTAGGTAACTATAGTTACCTAACTGTATAAAAATAACTCACTTTAAGTCAAAATGCTGTCAAACACCAATGTGTGAGCTCGTCGATCCGTGGTCGTTTTTCTTCTTAAATTAAAAACCTGGTGTTTATGTGTATTATGTTGTACTGAGAGTAGAGTACCACGCACCTGCAGCGAGTTGGTGCACACATCCAGGTCGTGATGCATGAGCGTGAAGGAGTCGTACGGTCCCGTCCACTCCTCCCCTCCCGCGCCGCCCCCCACCTCCTCCTGCGACATGTAGTAGAACTCGCACGCGCACCGGGACACTATGCGTTGTAGCTGGAACCGTGCCGGTATACTGGGCCGTTACATTACACAACATAACATGACAAAACTGACTGAGACGTGGCCCCTATTTCATATAGCGAGAAATCAATAAACATACAAAATGTCAGTCAAATACGCTGAACCTGCGTGTCATATAACAAATATACCCTATACGGTATTCGTGACTGACAATCGTCAGACACGTATAGTAGTTATTATGATTTGTCGCTTTATGAAATAGGAGCGTGGTCTCTTACTGCCAGGCCTCATAGAGCGCAAAAAAAACGACACTTCGCCCCCAGATGAAGACGAAAATCTACACGAATTTCGTGCCGAGTGAAGCGCATACTCGAATATACGTGGATGCAGGAGGCGAGCAGTCGCTAAAAGTGGCGCTCTCAGGGGGAGGCATATGTTGAGCAGTGGACGTCTTCAGGCTGTTGATGATGATGATGAAGCGCATAATAATTTAAAGAAATAAAATTTTATTTATGTCATCTGCCATAGTTGA
The DNA here is from genome assembly GCA_910589525.2 of Ennomos quercinarius. Lineage (NCBI taxonomy): Eukaryota > Metazoa > Arthropoda > Insecta > Lepidoptera > Geometridae > Ennomos > Ennomos quercinarius. The sequence goes on along the minus strand of OU342492.1, from coordinate 17,718,649 downwards.
GCTAATTTCAACAGAGCGCTTCTATCTGGGTGCCAAGCGTCATTTTTTAGTGCTCTGTGGTTGACTTCAATGGTAAGTCGCCCAACGAGCTATGGAGAGAGCTATGCTCGGTGTTACCCTGCGAGATAAGCTTCGAAATGTGGAGATTTGCAGGAGAACTAGTGACCGATATAGCTTTTAGAATCAGCAAGTTGAAATGGCAGTGGGCAGGCCACATCGCTCGTAGAACTGACAACCGATGGGGAAGAAAGGTTCTCGAGTGGCGACCACGAACCGGAACTGCCGCTGCCGAGCAGCCGTGGCACGTCCGGCAGCGTGCTGACCTCTGCGGTTACATACGATACTGTTGTGCGAGTCACCTGCGCTAGTCCCGGGTCCTGGCTGGGCCCGACGGTCCGCCCTATAACCCCGCCGGCGGAGTGGCCGCTGCCGACCAGCCGCGGCACGTCCGGCAGCGTGCTGATCTCTGCGCCGCCGCAACGTTCCTCTATCTCCTCCACGTTTACCCATTGGATGTTCTCTGGAACAAAACAAATTTCTCATCCAGGCGGCACAAGGCGGCGAGCGGCGCACGCGCACAGTACCTCCCGACAGTTACCAGTAGCACATACCGTCCAGCTGGTCCCGGTCGTGTGCGCTGACGGTGGCGTAGTACTGCATGGCGGAGAGCGCGCCGCTCCAGGCGGCACAGGGCGGCGAGCGGCGCACGCGCACAGTACCTCCCGACAGTTACCAGTAGCACATACCGTCCAGCTGGTCCCGGTCGTGTGCGCTGACGGTGGCGTAGTACTGCATGGCGGAGAGCGCGCCGCTCCAGGCGGCACAGGGCGGCGAGCGGCGCACGCGCTGGCGCACGGACGCACGCGCCGCGCACAGGATCACGTACCCGCGCGTCTCGCATCCCTTCAGCACCACCTGGGAGTTCACCAGCTCGACTGGAACAGGATCATTACATAGGTTTCGTTTGTTTGACAACAGCTAAAACATCCGCGTTAAAACATTTATATTACGACTTTCCGCATACGCGACTCATGCAAGAACTATTTATTATTAACCAAGTGAACGAAGAGAGCAGTGTTCAACTAGGTTTTACTTTCATCTGTCCGTTTGGTACGTACTCGCGTACAGATCGCATTCTTCAACGAATCTTGACGAAACTCGGTACACAGACTACAGGTTCATAGATTTTTTTTGTCGTAAGTCATTTTTGTTTGATGGGGTATTTCCACCAAAAGTTTGCTGCCGCGCCATTTATCGACCGATTGTGATTATATTTGGAAATAATATTCGGTACCTATGTATTAAGCACAAAACCACCTTCCAGCCACCTTGTTCAAAATAAATTGTTAACACCCGGAACTTTAAAACAATAGTTTCGCGCGACACTGCACTGCGCACGTCATCCTGAGACATCACCCAGTCTAATAATCAGATTACTAGACTGAGTGATCAGATCATAAAGTCTCATTTGCCCAGTAATTTCACTAGCTACAATGCCCTTCAAACCGGAACACAGTAGTGCTTGCACACTACTGCTTGGCGGCAGAATAACTGGCAAAGCGGTGGTACCTACCTAGACGAACTTTGCAGAAAAGTCCTACCACCTAGTCGGAACACAGTAGTGCTTGCACACTACTGCTTACTGTACTCGCGAGGTCTACTGTTCTCAGAATTACTAGTCATGTCATGAAGTATGATTGTTTTAGTATGTGTCTTAGGGCAGGGCGAAACAGGGGTGCGAGAAGGAATATCTGGGAGTTGCAATTGCAAGACCGAAAAGGATGGGCGAGAGACACCTCTGCCCAGAAATAGACCAAACCTCTATTATAAAGAAAGTGGGTATACTAACTGAGCGTGGCGGTGTGCGCGTTATCGTCGTCCAGCACGTGCCGTGCGTGCGGCGCGTGCGGCGGCACGGCGTCCGCCTCCGCCCCGCTCAGCTCGTCGCTGAACACCACGGGCGCCTCGCCCCCCGCCTCCGCCACCAGCGCCGCCAGCATGCCGCCGCCTGCCGCCGCACCGGCCGACGCCTGCAACCATGTACCCACCATCTACACACTACGTGCCGCGAACGATGACACTTGGGAACGTCACCATCGTGTACGAACTAGTTATCCATATTCTGGGATTTTTATTCCCGCCTTAGGCCCGATTTCACCAAACTAGAATAAATTTTATTCCAGGTATAACTTTCCGAGAACAGCCGAGTTACGCGAATATATAGCACTTATATCACCAATTTTGTGAAAGCATAAGACTTATTCCTTGCATACAATCAAAATGGCGTCTTTTTTGTGTAATTTCATTTGTCAATTAGCTGTATCCAGGAGTAAGGAATAGCCGTATACTTGGAATAAACGTTGGTGAAATCGGGCCTTAGACCTCTAAAGATACCTATAAACCGTCTACTGCGTAACACAAGTCGAATTATGTGATGTGTCAAGTCTCATTTTTGGTCACACGTATTGTACCACTTGTAACACGTTTCTAATGTCGCGTATGTGTAAATAGGAGTAGGCCCAATTATAAAGGCTTTAGTTGACATTTCTTAGCATACTAAAAATGTATCCGTCTCTTACATTGCCGTCTATTTGACAAGAACAACAACAATTTTAGGAGTTTTAGATCTGTCAACCAAAGCCTTCAAAATTGGTCCCATTATTAGTCATGTGGTCCCGGCGTAAAAGTAAGATCACCCCATCTTATCAGCCAGCTAAGGGAATATCCAGGGAATGGGCAGCAGCATCTCCTCAGTTTGGCAGAGAGGACGGCCGGAGTGGACATGTAGAGGCAAACCAAGTGTCGAGCCTATGTTACATTTGTACTCGACAAATAGGCACTACCTACATCTACTTTATAGTATTCGCCTAGCTAGATATTCGGATGCCCAAGATTACGCTCATTTGAGGCAATAAAGTTCAAACTTGTAGCAGATAGCTACCCTTGTCTAAATTTGCATTTACAACTGAGAGCTATCATGCTTCGGGGGACACGTTAATCCGTTGATCACGGTGGTTTTTCTGGTTTTTCACGGGTGACTGTCAAAAGCCTTCGGGCGGCAAAGATCTAACGCCAGCCGAGCTAGCATGCACGCCGCGAAATAATTTTGTGTGAAATGTATCTCGAGCTGAAACTTCAAATTTCTTTGAGGTTTATTTATCCAGTTTCCAATTCTGCATCACTCCATCTTCGATGGAGTAAAATGCTCACCTGTGCCGAGGACGGCGGCGGCGACATGACGTCACTCTCGCGCTGGTGCTTCGGTGTAGTGGTCGGTTGCTCTTCTTCTTTTAACGCCTTGGTTGACAAGTTCTTTTTCAGTTGCTGGAACATTACGACCATCTTTACTAACGGTATATTGGAAAATTGTTGGTTATTTGTTTAGGGACCTAACGCTAGTATGTGGGGATGCTATTTAGTAAAATAACGTTAAATGTGTTGCAGATAAATAAGCGCAAGTAATTTTATTACAGAAAAATACCTATATTTATATGAATTATTTCTCAAAGTCTATCCAATAAAAGTAAAAAAAGGTATAACTAAAAAAATTACACCGATTAATTCGTAAAACTTTTCAACCAATCACGTAACGAGTATGCGTGTGCGCAAGGTAAGGTATTCTCGGTAAGATGGTAAGTCTCAAGGTAACTTGCTGACTAGCAATGCAGGCGCTACAGTTGCTAGAGTTCTTTTTGGTTATCTATCAGTAATTTTCGTATTAAGCTTCGTCCAGGCGCCTTTTAACCTCGCCGTTCGCCGCCCACGCAGCTGGCCTGGCACCCCTTGTCACCACCACCTTGCGTCTTCACAACTACAAATCTAGACACAAACTGGAATATCCACTCACCTGGGTCTTGATGTAAGTGTCAATGAGCGCGAAGGCCAGGTCCCTGTTGAGTTTGGTCCAGGCGCCCCGCAGGTCGTGCACGGCGAGGCGGTGCGTGGGCGTGGCGGGCGCGCTGGCGGCGCCCCCGGCGCCCCCGGCGCCCCCGGCGCCCCCGGCGCCCCCGGCGCCCCCGGCGAGCGCCGCCTCGCGCCCGTACGACACGCGCCGCACCGACAGCGCGTAGCACTTCTCCATCGCCGTGCCGGGGGGGGCGCCGGCGCCGGGGGTCGACGACAACTGGGGAATGGCAAATATTATAAGTAACTGACTGTAACCTTCTGATTATGTGACTGGCGACTTTTAGTTTTTTTTTTCTTTGAATTGTGAAAGAGGGGTTTTAAATGAGAATCAGGTTTGAAGCTGTAAAGAAACCACGCAGAGCTTATATTTGAAGCACCTCAAGTAGGCCGATTTTTATTTTTCCTGTTGGCTACACACAAATTGATACCCAAGTATGGTCAATGACACGAAAAATCATAATATGTCGTCATGCGTTATTATAATTCGGCTTTATTTTTACTGTGCGTAATAAATCTCATGGAACCATATTTTACCGCAAAGAAATGAATTTAGACCTTGCTCTACGTTTTTAAAACGGACACGTTACAAAAATTATAGTAGCGATATGGTCCAAGATACTTTAATAGTACAAAAAGCAAAACCAGGCTCCTATTTCATAAAGCGACCAATCATTATAAACCTAGAATTGTCAGTCAATATGACTGAGTATCATCATTCATCAGTAACGTATAGTATTTTTGTTATATGAAACGCAAGTTAATAGTTATTTATGATATTAGGGCGGTAAGTTGGTTTTAACAAACGAGTAGACAAACGTTTTGTAGAAACCAATTTCCGCGCGTGTATCATACAACGTTTTTCAACACATTCGCGAGAAAACAGTACAATAGGTAATGAGACAAACTTTTTTTTATTAGTGGGAAAGTCGCAACAAACAATCTTTGACGTTTCTAATCTAATATGAAAATGGGCTAAAATGGCGCGCATTTACAATGCAAATGGCGCCACGTGTGTGTGGTGAAAATTAGAACTACATCTTTAGTTTCATTTTCTCTTTAGTATTAAAGTGAGACGAACATATTGAGCAAAAACGCTTCCAAAGAGTTTCGATCATTCAGCTTATTTATTCTCGTTATGTAAAACTCTTTGGTAGAATTCTTATATATTTTTTATGGAAATTAAAAATAAACCGTAAAGGTTACGCACGGTGCTATACAACGGAGGATGCGGTAAAATAGGTACTTCGGTGAGAGTACCTATTTTACCGTACGCTCCGTTGTATGGTGAGTAATGTTTAACTTTCGAACAATGTATACAGGCTTTGTAAATGCGTATTTTGAGCAAATATGTTGAAAAAAAATGTTTGGCGTATTCGATTGACATTTGTAGATTTATCATGATTTGTTGCTTTATGAGATAGGGGTCAATGTTTTAGAACAAAAAGTTAAGGTACCACACTAGACAAACAATTTACCAAAGGAAAAAAGTACAGAAGATCATTGCTAAAGAAAAATCGCTTATTAAAAAAAACAGTGACGAGCTAGTCGTGCGCCTGATGTTAAGCATCACAGCTGCCCATAACAGATTGCAGTATCACTCGGAACGCCAAATTAATAAAGATACGCGTGACACTGCACTGCGCACGTCATCCTGACGCATCACACAGTCTAGTAATAAGATTACAAGACTGTGCGATCAGGTCATAGTCTCATTTGCCCACTAGTTTTTTCTTTTTCCATGTACAAACAGTGAGCTATCGCTGTCACAAAGCCAGAAAAAAACCGCTAAACGAAAAGTCCTTACATCATCGTCCTCCTTCTCCTTATACTCCCCGACAGCGGCCAGCGTCTTGAGCCATATCTCCGCGTCGTTGAGGTCGCAGTTCATGTAGAGCGTGGTCCAGTTGGCGCGCGGCCGCCGCAGCAGGCCGCCGGCCGCCGCCACCAGCGCCAGCCGGTGCTTGGAGCCCAGCGTCACGCGCACTCCCAGCATCTCGATGCCGCGCTGGAGGGACGAGGACGACCAGTAGAACACCTGCGTTTCAGAAGAGGCATATCATTAAATCTATCTTTTCGTCCAAAATACCGCAGAGCCTGAAAACGAAGGTTTTCAATCGGTGCGTTGCCAGTGATGACTTATGGAACTGAGACGTGGTCTCTTACTGTTGGCCTCATTAGTAAGCTCAAAGTCGCGCAACGAACTATGGAGAGAACTATGCTCGGTGTTGCCCTGCGAGATAAGCTCCGGAACGAGGAGATTCGCAGGAGAAACTAAGTGACCGATATAGTTCTTAGAATTAGCCATGGCAAAGGGCAGGCCACATCGCTCGTGGAACTGACAACCGATGGGGAAGAAAGGTTCTCGAGTGGCGACCACGAACCAGAAGACGCGGCGTAGGCCGGCCCCTTACTCGGTGGACCGATGATCTGGTAAAAGCCGCGGGGAGCCGATGGATGCAGGAGGCGAGCAGCCGCTCAAAGCGGTGCTTTGTGGGGAAGGCCTACGATCAGCAGTAGACGTCTTCAGGCTGCTGTTGATGATATGATGATGATGATATGATCAAATCCACGAGGAGCCAATGGATGCAAGAGGCAAGCAGCCGCTCTAAGAGGCCTACATTCAACAGTTGATGTTTTCAGGCTCTTGATGAGTAAAATTATATGTGAATTTTAGAAGAGAAATGTGATAAGCATCATCAGGCTTATGTTGACACGGGCCTTTACTCATAGGAAAGTTTTTAGGTCAAGACGCCGCCACCGGCCAAGTTGTTGAATGACATAAATATCCTCGAATTTCTTGAACATACCGGATTGGTTTACTCTCGATGTTCATTCTTCGCGGTTGTAAGAGCGAATGCAAATGAAGCACATATCTCAGTATGGGTGCAGCCCACCGACCTGCAGGTTGTGCAGCGTGACGGACACGTGAACGTTCCGATAGTGGCGCGAGAGTTGCGGCTTGCGCGGGCGCACGTTGCGGAAGATGCGCCCGCGCCGCGTCGGACGCGTGATGCCTGACAGGATCAGCTTCAAGCTCTCGAACCATCTGGACATAACAGCTGATTGAGCGTCAAATTATGACGTCTAACCCAATAACTAATACGCGACGGTTTTCTCACAATGATATACAAAATACAACAAAAATAAAAATTGTGTATACTAATATTACACTTCATAGCGGCCATATTATAAGATCAATATAACTCCCCTCACCAGGTGGACCAACGCGCGACGATATGGTCAAAACCGCGGGGAGCCGATGCATGTAGGAGGCAGCTGCTCAAATGGCCGTCTGTCGGGGAGGCCTATGTTCAGCAGTGGACGTCTTCAGGCTGTTGATGATGACATCATTCAAGGTCAAAACTCTCTTTCTCTCTATTTTCCTCTTTTTTCTATCTTTCTCACCTGAGCGTGCTTCCATACAATAACAGTATAGGTCCATGACTATCCTTGTCAACCGGCTTAGTTTCCATGCTGATATGGAGATCGAGCCCTTGCGATCGGAACGCACGGTACGAATCGTGTTCCTGGAACAAACCACCTGGATTTATAATAGACTGCGACTTGTATTTCGACTTGTGTTAATAGGTCCATTTTCACGGTCGGTCACTGCGTTTTTAATAGTACTTACGGGATCTTTCGTGATTGGAATATTTTCTGAGTTCCCGATATTTCAGCGCAGTTTTCCACTACAAAATACCAGCAGTAAAATGGTAATTCTAGTGTAGTGAAGCTCCATAAGTATATTTTTGGGTACCCGTTGTTGTTATAATAACCTGGTTGCTGGAGTACTCGGGCAGGCGGGTGGGCGCGCAGGGCGCGGCGGCGTGGTGGTCGCGGCAGTCGGCTCCGGTCTGCCAGCGCAGCTTGGCACCGAGGCGCAGGCCGGGCACGCGCAGCACGCGGCAGTCGTCGTACTTGCTGGCCGTGCGCACCAGCACCTCCAGCGAGCCCAGGAACCCTAGCTTGCCTACGGACACCGACCACGTTCTAACGTGAACATAAGGCTGTGTTCTCATCAGGCCAACAGTAAGCGCCTCACTGTTTGCCTTCAGTTCGCTACCCTATAATATATTTTTAACGAAGTGTCCATACAGCGTGTACTGTACGTAATTAGCAGCGTTTTCTTTCAGTCATTCAGTAACAATTTGCTCGATTTGCAGCAAAATTACGCGCGCTATTTGCTCCAGTTAGTGAGGAAGTACACTCGCTACCATGGCCGTAGGCAGGGGGGGGGTTTTTGGGGGTTCAAACCCCCCCCCCCCCCCCCCCCCCGAAATCTGCGTCGGTCTAAGGGCAGAGCAAGAATGTTAGAATTGCCAAACATATTTTCTGAAATACAATAAGGCAAATATAACAATTTTCGCGCTCGCTACGCTCGCGCTTTTTATGTTCCTGCAGTATTTTGTTTTAAGCAATTATAGCAAGCGCGTTTGTACTGACTGACATGTTTGAATTGCCATACGTGTTTTCTGAAATACAATACAGTGAATATAAAAAATCTTGACGTTTGATCGATACCAGTTATGTGGTAATAGGTAGTTACCAACATTTTGTTTAATCATCAATGACAGATTCTTACTGCCAAAATTACTAATCGATTTTCGACACCGTTTAAAAAAACATATTTATGAGTTTGATTCTTATACACATAGGTAGGTACTTAGATGTATAGAGAGCTGATAAAATTATTATAAAATCTATTTTACCACTCGAGTGCTGCGAAAGATTTCATACTAACTTTATCAGCTCTCTATTACGAGTAGGTGTAAGAAGCAACCAGCCCACTAGGTGGATCGACGACCTAGTCAGAACCGCGGGGAGCCGAATGCCGATGGATGCAGGAGGCGAGCAGCCGCTCAAAGTGGCGCTCTTTGGGGGAGGCTTATGTTGAGCAGTGGACGTCTTCAGGTTGATGATGATGATGATTACAAGCAAATTTTGTTTTGACTATGCGTGTAGGTATATAATTATGGTAATCAAGCTGAACCCCCCCCCCCGAAGCGAATTCCTGGCTACGGCCCTGCTCGCTACCAAGCGATGTATGACTCCCTCCGGTCCACTGACAGCAACTGAGTTTGCCTTCTTTGCCAAGAGTTCACCAGGTATTATATTATCTGTGACCAACGCTTCGCGCCTAAATTACTAACAGTTTGCCACTTACTCAACATTAAATTTGCACGATTCGTCATTCAGATACAGTCAGCGGACTGTCAGCCGCTGACTGTTTGCCTAATCAAGATACAGCCGAAAACCAATTCAAATAGCTAAACAAACTCGGTTAGTTTCATCAGACCCACCACACCCACAATCATATACTCAAACACTTCTGAATATAAAAACTCAAAAGTATTAATACTCTACTATACTCGATAATGAGCGCAGTAATACACATTTGAATAAAGTCATAAAAGAGAAACACGGAGATGGCGAAAGTTGAAGTCAATAACTATCGTCTGCTATGAAGAGCATCGAAGTGATTCTATCTTCCGCACACTACACCACGCTGAAAGCTAAGAACTATGTAAATAAGAATTCACGCATACCATTAGTCCAATCCAGCACCAGATCAGTCCAGGTGAGCTCCATCTCCTCAGTGGTGTTGTAAGGGTCCAAAGACACGTGGAGCAGGCAGGTGAACTTGGCGCAGTGCAGCGTCAGGCGGCCGTGGAACAGCAGCCGGACCTTATCCCACCAGGCCAGTGGGGCCGACGGGTCCAGGGAGGGCCGGGATACTTGGTCGAATGCTGGGGGACAAATGGTATTTGACTACAACTAAAATAGCCTGCATTTAAGTTTTGGTCCTTCGAGCTAATTTTGCCTGAAACACTGAATATCTTATAAAAAGCTTACACGAAAACATTTAGGTCAATCAAAGCTTTGGTGATTACGTATTCAAGCTTCTGACTATGCCTCGGCACGCCACAACACTAATACATTCTCACATTTCTACCAGAGTCCAGATAAGATTTGAGCGTAACCACACTAGAATAAGGTTTACAATCAATTGCAGCAGTACCCAAATGATCTATAAATACGTACACAGGTTACATTGCGCGATAACCGGCTCCCAGCACGGCCCGAACGCGTAGCTGTACTCTTGCATCTCGCAGCACAGGTCGTAGTACCACTTCAGAGGCATCATGCTCCGCTCCAACTCCACCTTGCCCCACGGATCGCCCTGCTCGATCACTACCGTGCGGACCGCTGGATGGAAAGCAACATAACATTGTAATCAAATGCATCTTTGGTTTTAAGAAGATAGGGGAAAATGTATGTGAACTCTGCAGAAAAAGCGAGCATCTTATTCCGGTCTATCGAACTATCGTGTCTACCATTCACGCCACCTAATATCCCAAGTAAATAAGGGTACATTTTTAATAGACTCACGGAATCTTTGCCGTGATCGGAATCATAATAAACCGTTTTGTCTGATCATAATATTTCGAACTTTTTATCGTCCGCCCGCATCTTCAGTGTATCATCAACCTGGTGCATGTAACTGTGCCGAAATATCGGCAACTCTGAAATGATCCCAATAGTAAAAATCCCGTAAGTATTTTTAAAATGTAATAAACTACCCTGTAATTTAAAAAAATCTGGTTGTCTCAACGATAGTGTCTTTCGAAGACTAGGCACTGCTTAAATGGTCTACGGCTTTGTATACATGTATGTATGGTACGCATGTATAGTCACCCCTGGGCGGCGGTGCATCCTCAGCGGCAGCAAGCGTGCCCCACATCCTTAGCGCCGTCATGCTGAGCAGCGGCTGCGGGAAGTCGCGCAGCATGAGCTGCCACGTGGCCACCGCCGCGCTCACCTGCCGCACCCACAGCGTCGTGAACTCCAGCCCTTCCTCCGGCCACGGGCTAGGAGCGAAAATATGGGACGATGTGATAACAGCTTGCAGCAGCGTGGGCGTTTTGAAGTGTTTGTCATTTCGCTATTGGTAATTCTGCGTTTTTGTGTTTATTTTTGATTGTTGTTCAAAATGCGTTCATACGGCTCGTTACATTAGATGTCGATATGGCAAGTAAAGGGTATAATAAAACTGATAGAAGAAACATAACGTGTATGTTTCTTCTATAAGTTTTATTATACCCTTACTCATAAAATTTTGATAAATCGATCGCCCTTGTTAGTGAACTTTAAAGGCTACGAATAAACTTCAGTTCAGAACAGATTTAAAATTATATCTAAAATACCATTCAGCGTTCCATATGCCCTGTCCAACTCAATTTGAACACATTATAAAAATACGCACTCGCATCGTGAGGAAACCGGCATGTAGAAACACAAAATTCCATTAACCCGCACTCGTTCAGCGTGGGGGGTTATGGCCTACACTCTCACCATGTGAACGTATTGAGACACACAGAGTTAAACGAATGTAGGTGAAAAGTATCGGCACCGCTGCGCCGTATGCCAGCAGATATTAAAAACGTGAGTTCATGTTTATCACCTGTCAGCATCGATCTCCCTGATCCTGTCGGCCGCCCGGGCCGCGCCGTGCAGGGTGGGGTCCGCGAGCGCCAGCAGCCGCACCCGCGCGAGGCAGCATGCGACGAGCCGCGTGCGCGGCGGCGGCGCCGCGCGACATCGCTGCACGTAGATCTGCGCGTCCTTCTGTCGCAGCGCGCCGTATAGCTCCTCCACCTTGCCCGCCGGCAGGAACAGGTGCGGCTTGCATAGCTCTTGCACCTGTTGCAATAAGGCATACTTTTCAGCTGCGAGAGGCCACGTAACCCGACATTGCTCGCCTGCAAGACGATTCGTGCATAGCCCTTACGCTTGATGCAATAAGGCATACTATTCAGCTACGGAAAGCCACATGACCCGCGCATTCTGTCTGCGCGTATTCTGTCACAGTACGCCTTACTACTCCTGCAAGAATACGCTTGCACACCTCTTGCAACTGTTGTAGTAACGGAATTTTTGCTGCTAATTTGTACCTTACGTAGCTACGATACAGTACTTTTAAGTATACGAAACCACAAATAAACGAAACTAAACCGTAATCGCATCTGATTTATTTTAATTTTAAGCCATATTATTGTGATGATACAATAACTTATTACAAACTTTGAGTATTCAACTTGGTACTTGAACCACGTGTCTTAAGGAATAACAAATTGATTGTTCACGGTTCATACCTTAGCGTCTAACATAGTTCTCCTCTTCTGACTTTCCTTGTATTCATCCTCCAACAATTCATAGTTATCTCGCAGTTTCACTTCGAACGGATCGTCACTCATTTCTACAACGAACTCTTCAATCTGTAAAACAAGACACAAAATTAAGAAAAAATCATGCGAAAATTATATCTACAGCAACAAAAGATCATGTTACCTTGATATGCAAATCGCTCGGTAAAGGACTTTCAGCGGTGAACGGTTTCTTCTTAATGCCGTGGACCATCTTGATCCATTTGAACAGGGATACGAAATCACCCTGGACTGCGTCCGCGAACTGATGCTTGTACGGAAATATTACGCGGACCGAGTCTACGTTTACTGCCCTGGAATCATTCGTATAGTACAGTCTCAAAATAAAAAACAATTGCAAGTCGAACCATCCGTATAGCCCTCCTGCCTTTTATCTGATCCATGCAAAGATTATAATATAAAGGCCATTGATAGCTCGTGAACATAATTTCTCGTACAAACACGACTCACCTGCGCGGGCAGGGGACGAGGTAACAAAAGGAGACAAAGCTATACGAAATTACAAAGGACAGAGCAGGATGGAACAAAAGACATCAGCAAATCACGGGCACCCGCCCGTGATTTGTATGAAAATAGTAGTTGAAATACACTACTAACTTTCGTACTAGGGGAAGTTGTATCATTTGTCAACTGGATTTATAGTCAATGGATCCATGTCTGTCTTTTGTCTTGGTCTTTTGCATCCGCTTTCTTCCTGCTTTCGAAAATTGCTATCATTGGTAATGAATCGGTATCGTATAACTAAGATATCATAACAAAAGATTGTGAATAATTTTAAGAAAGTTACCCCACAGCCTAACTTAACGACATTAATAACTCCACAGACTAGATAACCTGCCACTTACCAGACCTTGTTCCACGTCCGCTGGAACCCCTCATTGGCCTTCCTCTCGACCCTGATCTCGGGGTCGTCAGCGGCACGAGCCTGGCTGTACCCCTCCACGGAGACTATCTCGGCTCCATTCAGCACCATCGCCAACTTACTCCACACCAGCGACAGGCCCGCCTCATGATCGTATGATACAGTCATATCGTCTGAAACGCACGTCTATGACAGTTCTACGCCGTTTCAAAGATAAAAGCTGGACTTGCCCAACAGGGTTTCTATTGAAAAATAACCGGGGTTTAAAAATAGTCTCCAATTGTGAGTTATATGTGCGACAAGTAATTTTAGGTGGATGACCATAAAAGCTTGAAAAAACTAATGAGCAAACTGAACTTCAGTTCCAAATGTACGTACTAGTCAATCGTGTAGTTTACTCACCAGTCCCAAATATCATTGTGTTGTCCTCAGACAATATCAGCAACAAATTTGTATCATTTTTAAACGTGACTCTCCAATCTAGCGCCATCTCTTTCTTTTTCCTTACATGGATATCTCTGTCTCTTTCCCTTCTCTCGTTTAACTCCTGTCTGAATCCCTTCAAAGCTCTGACGAAAGTTAAGATTTTAAGGTGAAGGTTGGCGCTCCATTCAAAGTCGACGCATTCTAAGAACTGAAAGTCGAGGAGGGCGGAATACTTTTCTTTGGAAGGTACGTGTTCTATTCTTGCTAACTTTACGTGGAAGAAAGCTGTGGAAATTTCATCAGAGCGCTGGCAGTGCATATTTCCTGGAAGAAATCTATTCAATTAATCTTATGGCTTGTTGGGGTACCTGTAATATCAACTGAAAAACGGACAAGTCGAGTCGGCCACTCTCGTTAAGTAAGACTCCAGGACTGAAGGAACTCCATCTAGTTATTTTAGTGAGCACTAAAGACAAAACAAAATAAGGATTATTTTAAAGACTTTGCTACAAAGCAATCTCACCCTTAAAAGGCACCATGTCCACCACCTTCAATCCAGATATCACAGCTCCTGACTTATGCACAGTCTTCTCCAGCGTTACCGCGTCTACTCTCGTCATGAGGCACATCGATTCATTAACTATCAGGAACAGGTTTATGTGCGACAGAGCCACGTTTACTGTGATGTTAAAGGGAGAGTCCGAGACTTCTGTAGGGGAGGTTGAAGTGGCCGGGGGGGTTGAACGGCCCGCGGGGGTGCGATATTCTTGTATGCAGTCGTAGAGGGATATGATTGTCTCTGCCATGACACTGCTCCATTCGAGGCGTAGACAGTCCATCATTGCTTCCACCTGCGAGTAAGATAGAAACTTGCGTGAAGATATTAATTATGCTTTAATATTTACCGACGGACTGAAATGAAAGAAGGCAATTAACCCGACCCGTACGATACTTTTATTTCAGCCTTTGGTGCTGCTGATGCGCAGCACTTTAAACCAAGATGCTATCACGAGTTTCACTTTTATTCGTTTACTTCTTCTACAACATTCTTTGAAGCAGCATTTAGCAGCAGCAGTATTTTATCACGAATCGTTGGATTATCGGGACTTGTGACTACTCCAAACTTCAGTTCACAGTCCTCCAAGAGTGCTGGCTCTCATGTTTAGGTTTATTTACTTTACTTAGCCTTAAAGTCCCTCAGTCCAGAGCTGTCCCACTTGACGAGCACCACCAAAAAGGACTCTTACGCATGATGCATCAGACCAGTCCCTCCTGTACCCATACCTTAGAGTCCCTGGGCCCGTGACTGCCCCACTTGACGAGCGCGACGGCCAGCAGCGCGGAGCCCCAGGCGTGGTGGCGGCGCGGCGGGGCCTCCTGCAGGGCGGCGCCCGCGCCCGCGCCCGCCCAGCCGCCGTCCACCAGCAGCTCGGCGCTCCAGTGCCGCGCGCCCACCACCAGCCGCGCCATCTCGCTCCGGTACGCTTCCTCTGTGACACCACATGGGAACTGGAGCTAGACAGGTCGACGCTTTTTCTTTTTATTTTTTAAAGGCTTAATGGTACGAACGAAGATTCAAAGTAAGCCGTCTTTGAATGTACTATGAGCAGCAGCAGTATTGATTTCATGTTTTAGGCTCGGTTGCAAGAAGTGTCCGACAATCTATCGGGCCGGATTTCCACCTGCAATCAAATTTCCGCATCCGAGTGTAGCTTGAGAGAGTAAACTGTTGTAGTGTACACTTGCAAAGCTACAGTCTGATAAACGGTCGAACTCTCGTTGAGAAGTTTTCTTGAAAGTGGAAATCCAGCCTTATTATGCACGCATCAGAGCTCCGCGCACCCCTGCACACGCACGCGGCCACCCCTCACCTCTAGTGTCGAGCAGCTGGTCCAGCTTGACCTTGACGGCCGCGCAGCCGACGGCGAGCGCGCGGCCGGCCGCGAGCCGCGCGTGCACGCACACGGCACGCAGCTCCGCGCACCCCTGCACCACGCACGCGGCCAACGCGCGACCGAACCACGCGCCGCGGGCCGGACCGGCTATGTTCAAACAACAGTACTATTATTGTCTGGGGCCGAAAATTCAAACTCTCGCTAATCCACAGCTTAGTTATCCGACCCATAAAGGACGGCATCTTTACAATGATCTAGCCAGAACACAAGCTGTAATCCGTTGACACAAACGAAAGACTTGAGATCGTCGTCACAGAACTTATATCAAGCAAGTCTGATCACCACAACACATCTTTATATGTGTCACAGAGCTTTTCCAGGTGACACAGTATATTTTGAGGTTCTAGATTTAATAGAAAACCAGTCTATGTTAAAAGAAACTCTTGCATCAATATCAGATCCCAGGACCATACATTATTAAGGGTGGGTTTCGGTGAAAACCCCCAGCCTAAGTTATCATAAAATTTTGGCACTTACATTTAGCATCCAGCTCTTTCACCTGCATAGGCTTCGACTTCTTCACCTTATCCATTAAAGATATGTACCATTTTATTACTTTACTGTGAGTGTATGCTATGTTCAGGGTGCTTATGATTAGATACAGATTGAGTACACCCTTTTCTAGCTGTAACAATAAATAAATTATGATACTAATTTGAATTGTTATTAATCTTGCATGCATTTTATACTAGTTTTTTTACCTTGGCATCAAGTTTTAGCTTGTTCAAGAACAACAACTTCTCTTCGTTAGCAGTGAGCTGATACTGGTCCATCTGGAAGGCGATGTACACCTGAGGCAGACTTGCAACCTCGCCACCGCGCTCCTTCAGCTGGGCTGAGGCTGCACTGAATCTAGAGTTCACCTGGAAAGAGGAGCCAGGCGTACTTTATGATAACTAGCTACAACTGCTGGATCACAAAACCATGATTTTAGACTAGGTGATGACTAGAAAACTAAAATACACACAAAGACATATATTTTTGACTTTTAACCAACGTTTCACTGCAACTCACCTGATGTTAAGTGATGATGCAGTTAAATTAACAAGTTAAATTGGACTTACTTGTAAACTTTGTAGAGACATCTCTAAGCTAGTGTGTGTGCTCTTGTCCAAGCAGGCTGCCATTGTGGCATCTACTTTTAGACTAAATATCTGCAACAAGTTTATATATCAAGATGCAAGACCGGACATGAACAATCTAGATTTAAGAATGAAACAAAATTGGTTTTGTTAATCAAATTGCAACACAAGGGAAGGTCAAATCAATGTGTGCTTCTCCCGGGCTCATGGACTCTTTTGACACCCTTCTCCTTCGTTTATATTTGGAGCATCAGAGAACTTAGGCTATTAAAGATTTCTATAAAATTAACCTTTGGTATAACAGGTGACAATCTCTGCACAATAGAACTCATGTGATCTTCACCACTAAAGCATGGATGTGTGTGTGCAGGTTTCTTGTTTTTATGGCTTTGAACAAATTGGTACAGCTCATCTTGGAATGTTATTGATGTGTTGCATATTGATGCATGAATTTTCTGCAATCAAAAATTTACAATCTTTATCTATGTTTTAAATATTATAGAATACATCAAACTAAGAGATAAAATCTTAAGGTAACACTCTAACCCCTGGTTTCTCATATGTTTGTCAAAGTTAAACTCATCATGTCAACTTAAAAATATGGAACGCTCATTGGTTGCCTGTTGCTTATCTGTCTTCAACCAATGGTTGTCCAGTAGACATGAGTTTAACTTTAAGAAACATACAAGAAACCAGGGGTAACACTATGGACTTAACTAAACCTTCAAACAATACCTCAACATTCAAAGGACCTTCAGCCTTCACTGTTCCTTCAATGACAAAGCTACATGCTGCTTCACCCAGCCTCTCTCCCTTTCCTACTATTGCTGCGTGACCATCCACCACTTTCGTAGAGAATACCAGGGCTCTGGCTGGGCCTCCTGCAGCACCATCTGCATGGACTTCTGCTGCATTAGCATGGAGAGAGTAGGGGTGGTCTGCTGTACCATTATGTATGGTTACAGATGCATTGAAGATGTGGACTCCCATGAACTGTTGAGTCAATATATATTATTATATTAAAAATAAACACATCCACAGATGAAACTACTTGCTACGTAGCAATATACAAATCAAGGCAAGATTTCAAAGCTATGTTTACCTGAGCAAACATAATCAAACTGTGTGGCAACTTTTTGTCTCTAAAATCCAGTAGGTTTCTGTTTCCCATTGCAGCCAACTCCCTATCCAGTCTATTGCTGTCTGCGGATGATTCATCCAGCATTTCTTTACATTGTGAGTTCTGTTTTGACAACAGTGGCTTGAGAATGGTTTCCACCACAACACTCCTCTTTTCCTCTACATTGTTGGTTAATTCCACTCCACGGATGACCACCGACACAAGTTTATTGATTTCAGAATTGAAACAACTGCTTTGGAATGATAATTCATTGATGTGCTGTAAAAATCATATGGTCTTTAAACTATTACATAATGTTGCACATGTATAATTATTATTATTTTTATATAGTAAGTAAAACTAACATTTAATAGAATTCAGAAAAATCAGTGTTTAGCAAGTATATTGTTGCACTATAAGGTCTGAGCTAACTACAACAATCTTAGAGGGGGTGATTTGAAATCTATAATGATCCACGAAAAAAAAATGTAAAAAATATGTATATAGCTTTCCTGTACTAATAAAACTACATGTTGTGATAGCCAAGCACCTGTAACCTTACCAGCATCATTGTTTCTTGACAAATATAATCTGGAGTGTTTGAGGCTAGAGTGAACTGGTATCTTCTAGGCAACCATGCTCCATCATCAACCGAATCATTGCTTACCATCAGATGAGTCTGTGGTTGAATATTAGCCTATTGTTGATTAAAAAACAAGGTAGGTATTTACACCGGACCATCTAGTTGACCATTCCAAACCCCTCCCCCAACTGCAAGATTGCACAACTAGTTAGCTTAGGCATTATAAATATAAAAGTGATAATTATGTTGACTGAAGTGTGCCACCTCATCACACAAAAAAGACTGCTGTACAGCCTAGTTGCGGAAAACAGCCTGTGCAAAATATAGTATGATAACATGTTGTGTGTTTGTTAATTTAGATGTATTGATACATATGTGTCATACATGTAAACAATAACCCACAAGGAAACTTGGCTTAAATCAACTAAAATAATTAGATGCACATTTTAGAGAATAATGATAGAGGACGTTGTCAAGGCTTCATAGTATAAACAACCATTAAATATCGAGAACAATATTAGGAAGGAATTCGTCTGGATTATCCATCACAACAGCCGCCAAACTGTTTGATATAAAATTTTACAGACACATTACTAACACTATTCGGGAGGGAAACGGCAGTATTGCAGGTGAAACAGCGGGGCAAATAAATAAAGTAAAGTAAAGTAAATACTTACAATTGAGTACTTATCCTTCGATAAGCTTACATCCTTCAATATAAGCTTCGGCACGGCAATCCGGCCTATCTTCAGCTTTATATGGTATTTTCTCATGAACAACCATGCCAACAGTGTCGGCAGAAGCCTAAAAATAAGCGTAGCGAAAATAAACACTCAAATACAAACAATAATAAAAACAGCAGGTATCGTTAGTCTTATTTGCTTTCTTACCATGAGACACAAGAGTAAATGCCTATTATTATAAAACAGAATATCAACAAGACGTTCATTTTTAGGCGTTAAATCATATCGTCATTGATAAAGTAAATGCAAGAAGTATATTACAAGAAAAAATCTACGAGCGTAGCGATACAATACAAAATAATACAAATTATAACCTCAAAAGTCAAAACTCAAGTCAAACTGTCAAAAACATTAACAGTGTGACCATCTGTAAATTGCAGTTCAGCCTGCCCTAAATAAGCTAGAAAGAAATCTGCCTAAAGACGGTAAATAAAAAATATTATATTAATAAGTAGTTTATTATTTATTATAAAAAATTGACTAATTATATCTATGTATATAATAAAACTATAACTGGGCTAAATCTGTAGCTACATTGAATGTTTTCTGGATATTTTGATTGCCATAGACCTTATAAAAAAAAGCAGGACTGAGTCCCAATTGATCCCGAACCGAGGTACCCATAGGAAGTCGGAACGCTAATAAGTACGAGCGGACACACACACACTCACATCATAGGAAGTCTATCGCCTGCCATTACTGCTCCGAACCTCGCCCAAGACGCATAGAAAAAAATATTATAAAATGCCGTCTTGCGTTGTGAAAAGTTGTAGGAATCATAGTGGTTTGATAAAAAAAGTCAGGGGATCACTTTTCACAAGTAAGCTTGTTAATATTTCGCTAATTTCTTGCTTTTTCGATAAAACTATTGAGATGCAATCAATACACAAAACCAGCTAGTGTTACCAACAATCAAACTTGCAAATTACCCGGAAGTGTGGGAGAATGACCAAATTATGTTCGAATACAACTTATTCACCTATATTGATCATAATTAGAGATCTGACTATATGCAAATGCATATTTCCATTATGCATATGCATGTGCTGGTCTTTGCAGGTTAATAAATATTGTACCGGTAATGTACCTACTAATCGTGCATATTTGTGCAGGTTTTCTATAATGTAGAAAAAGTAAAGTAACGTAGAAAAATGCGATTTATGTGTTCATAAAACATTTTAAGCAACACCCTGGCTATAAATCTTTGTGCCAAATAAACAGTTTTATTAACTGACAGGCTGACCCGAGCCGGTTAGTTAGTTTTACGCCCTAACCCTATCCAAAGGAAGAAAGAACTGGGAGGGGAAAAGGATGAATGGAGGCAGGTGCGCCTCTCTTCACCGTGATACATTCATCCTTTTTCTCTATCTTTTTCGCTCTGCCTTCTCTCTTCGCTTTAGCGTACAGGGTATATTCCCAGTTGCCCCAACATGCTTCGCCCCCGGGTGGCAACTGGGAATAAAAATTCCCAGTTGCCACCCGATGGAGACTGGGAAGCTATTGCTCCCACTTCATTCGCCGTACATTGCTGCGTAGATCGCCAACCCCTTCATTACTGTCCAAATGTAATCTATACATGGTTCTTGGGGGGAGGGGGGCAAGTGCGGGGGGAGGCAGGACAAGTAGGGGGGGCGGACTAAGTGAGGGGGGAGGTGGTGGCAAGTGCAGGGGTGGGGGGGAAAGTGAGGGGGAGGTGGGGGCAAGTGTGGGGAAGGGGAGATTGCAGATTCCTTTATTGTGCGTGCGGCTAGGGAATGGAACTCACTCCCGGCGTCGGTATTTCCATCCACTTAGAAAGTGTCTTCAAATCAAAAGTAAATAGGTTAATTCTAGGTAGGCATGCTCCACCCGAAGGTGGTAAATGATGATGAGGTCGAAACCTCATCATCATTTACCATCAGGTGAGATGTAGTCAAACGCTAACCTATCGAAAGTAAAAAAAAAAAAAAGGCCATTCAATTTTGACTACTCTGTTACGCTCACGTAGCTTTTTGGTCATACGAAAAACACACCAACAACAGATTTTTTTTTTTGTCGGATTCGGGTAATTTTCTTCACATGGCAATCCTTTAATAAGTCACACATATTTATGCGGCCGCCATTGCTGTACGTCAGTTCGATGTCAATCAAGATTCAATCCTGCTATTTTTTTATAATTCTATGTTGATTGCATTACACTTCTTTTTTATCGGTATAGTAGCAGAAACGTTTTATTTTGTATTTTTTTCTGTCCCTTTAAACACGCATCACGCACACGCTAAAACTGCTGAACATATTTCGCTAGAATCTGGTATGGTTATAGCTAATTTTTTAGAATAACATTTAGAATACTTGGCTACCAAAATGACCAAATGCGGCTGCATAAAATAATAAGTAATTTTAATGCATGATTTTTTTTGTTTGTATATTATTTAAAATACAGTAACAGACAATTAACGATCATCATCATCATTAACAGCCTGAAGACGTCCACTGCGAACATAGGCCTCCCCCAGAGCACGCCACCTTGAGCGGCTGCTCGCCTCCTGCATCCATCGGCTCCCCGCGGCTTTCACCAGGTCGTCGGTCCACCGAGTGGGGGGCCGGCCTACGCTGCGTCTTCCGGTTCGTGGTCGCCACTCGAGAACCTTTCTTCCCCATCGGTTGTCAGTTCTACGAGCGATGTGGCCTGCCCATTGCCACTTCAACTTACTAACTCTAAGAGCTATATCGGTCACTTTAGTTCTCCTGCGGATCTCCTCGTTCCGGAGCTTATCTCGCAGGGAAACACCGAGCATAGCTCGCTCCATAGCTCGCTGCGCGACTTTGAGCTTACTAATGAGGCCAACAGTAAGAGACCATGTCTCAGTTCCATAAGTCATCACTGGCAACACACACTGATTGAAAACTTTCGTTTTCAGGCTCTGCGGTATTTTGGACGAAAAGATAGGACTTCCCGAACGCTGCCCAGCCGAGTTGGATTCTTCGCGCCACCTCTTTGTCGAAGTTGGACCTACCTAATTGGACAATGTGTCCTAGGTAGACATACTTGTCGACAACTTCGAGAGAAACAACAACGACAATTAACGATGGTAAAGAACAATTATTTAAATATCAAGATATTGAAATAATATTCTGCCATCCATTATCTCTTCAAATTAATCCTTGCGTCATTTTCATGTCAGATAATACGGTCGGCCGGCCTTCACAGTGCAGAGCTGTGTAGAGGCAATTACGTGACGTTATCCACAAGCTGCACGTTGCGATAAAAAATAGCCGGCAATGAAGATGAAGCCACTATACTCATCCTGTCGAAGGGAAAAGAGAAGGGAAAGGGCTATAGATATGGATGATGGATAATTTTCCCCTATCTTTTTCTCTTTGGCTTCCTTCTTCTCATGAACAGGATTAGGGCGTAAAACTAATGAACCCGTGCGGAGCCGGGGCGGGTCAGCTAGTAGGAATTTAAAATACATGTAGGCATAATTAAAAATAAACGAGGAAAATGTTCATTTATCAACGTTAAGTTAAATCCACAGTGACACGATCAGAGTCCTCGGACCGAGTGGACTCGTAGGAGTAAGCTTCGTACGAGTATACTAGGATATCAGCTGTTGACATTATCATAGTTCATTCGGATCATTTTCTTCATACTTTTCATTGTTGATCACAGTCACCACCGGATCTTTTTTTCGATTTCGTATTGAACTTTCACTACTCTTATACAAGCTAGCTCGGATAAGTAGAGCGTGGTCCGAGTCTACGCTCAGATACAATCGTCCAAGTGCGCTCGAATTATCGGTGTCAAGTAACTATCCGAGTCCACTCGGTCCGAGGAGACTCTGATTGTGTCACTGCGGCTTTAGTTGGAATGCTTTTCTTCATTAGGTATAAATGGATTTTACGTTGATATGCCTTGTAGTATTGTCTATAAATTATGCCGATATGGTATGAGAACAGGCTCATCTCATTTTTTTCCATGGGTGCAGTAAGAGCCGGCAAAGGGAATGGGCAGCAGCATTCTCCTTGATACATTATCATTATGTGTATGAAATATGGAGATAATTCATGTGGGAGGCCTATGTAAAGCTGTTAACCCGCAGATAAAAAGTATCCTATGTGTTAATCCAGCATATATAATATGTACCTAAATTCATAATTTCATTGAAAGCGGTTCAGTAGTTACGGAGATTAATGATAACAAACATTCACACACAAAACTTTTGCATTTTATTAAAAAATACTAGTTGCATGCCGCGGTTTCACCCACGGATAAAAATATTTTACATGTTAATCCAGCGTATAAGGTATCTATCTGCATTCCGAATTTCATCAAGACTTATTCAGTAGTTACGGATATAGAAGGTAACAAACATTCACAAACACCCACACCCACTAACTTTCGCATCTATAATATTACCATATGTGTAATAAATACTAATAGTGGGTCGACTCCTTTGTTATACCGCAAAATGGTTCACTGTCGAAACTCATAAAGTCGTTTGTCATAATTTTGTTACAAATAAAAATGTTGCTTATGATCATCATTTCACATAATGTGATTATTATAGTTTCACTACATCTAATTTTCTTTGTTATAAATCAAAATTAATAATAATCCAAATTTATAACAATGAAACTCATAAGGCGTATATGACATAATAACAGTACAAAATAATGTTCTTTTACCATAACAAACTTAAATCATAAAGCAAAATATCAATAATACTGTAAATTAATGTGACTGGAACTGTTGATTATTATATATATCCTAATCAGTTATAAAAACGTAGTACGGCAAGCCAATTTGCTCTTCAATCTATGCAGGCACTTCATCCAGTCAAAACAAACAAAATTAACGTATGGACTGTGGGTAAGTGATAGTTATTTATGATAGAAGGGCGGTAAGTTGGTTTTAACAAACGAGCAGACAAATGTAAGCCCGAGACGAAGTCGAGGGCTTACCATAGTCACGAGTTTGTAGAAACCAATTTCCGCACGTGTATCATACAACGTTTTTCAACACATTTGCGAGAAAACAGTACAATAGGTAATGAAACAAACTTTTGTTTATTGGTGGGATAGTCGCAACAAACAAACTTTGATGTTCCTAATCTAATATGAAAACGGGCTAAAATGGCGCGCATTTACAATGCAAATGGCGCCACGTGCGTGTGGTCAAAATTAGAACTACATCTTTAGTTTCATTTTCTCTTTAGTATTAAAGTGAGACAAACGTATTGAGCAAAAACGCTTCCAAGGAGTTTCGATCATTCAGCATATTTATTCTCGTAATGTGAAACTCCTTGGTGAAATTCTTATATGTTTTATTGAAATTAAAAAAAGACCGTAAAGGTTATGCACGGCGCTATACAACGAAGGGTGCGGTAAAATATGTACTTAGGTGAGAGTACCTATTTTACCGCACGCTCCGTTGTATGGTGCGTACTATTTAACTTTTGAACAATGTATACAGGCTTTGTAAACGCATTTTTTGAGCAAATACGATGAAAAATAACTTATATTTTCTCATGTTATGTTGATTTTGGTGTTGTTGGTGAACTTTGTGCATTATTTTAATAATTTTTTTTAAATTTATTTATTTATAATAAATAACTTGAAATGTCTAATAAAACACGTGTAAAATATTTAAATCAAATAGAGGTAATCTGAAACTTAATGTAGATGGTTTCTGTAATTTTTCTTCTGGCACTTCGCCGGCCGCTGCCGCGGCACGCTCGCTAAGCTTCGCTTCGATCGCTCGGCTCGTGCGTCCTGTGGTCACAGTTAACCTAACGCTCCTCCTCACTTCGCTCGTCGTCGCACCTATTTATGACTTTGCCTTAGACTAGTATCTTAGTATCTTTAGGGTATACATGCATATGTATGTAATGATTGAACTACCTCAAAATTATTATTATATTAACTAAAAAATATGAAAAAAATCATTATGATCAATACAATTATGAATGCTGATTATTATGAAATTATAATTAATGAAATTTATAATAAAAAAAATATGATAAAAAAATTCTTAACATTAACATTATAACATAAAATTTTATAAATTTAAACATTATTTGAATAAATTGTATAAGAAAAGATTAATAGAAAAAGTAACTATTATGAACAAAGTTATTTCTAAATAACCACCATTATAAATTTCATCATTATTAAAAATGAGGTATGTGAAATGAAATTATTAGTACAGACGGTATCCCCCGCAAAATACCAACAAGACCGCCTCGACGTCTAGTCCCTAAAAATAAGCAAGGGTAGTCAGAAAAACATTTTCTCAGATAATTTTGTGTTTCGTAATAATTTATTTTTTCATCACAATTGCTCGTAGTAAGTGGCTCTTATCACACCGCTTTTAGGTTCATAATCCAATATATTACGGACGCGTGCTTTTTACTTTACATTACCGCACTAGCGTTTTATGATGATATCTCGATTCATTTAAATTCTCAGTATATCTTACTGCAAGTTGTACGTACTCGTAGTATCATCATTATCAGCTAGAATACGCCCACTGCTGAACATAAGACTCCCACACAGAGCGCCACTTTGAGCGGCTACTCGCCTGCATCTATCGCCTCTCCGCGGTTTTCACCAGATTCTATGAGCAATGTGGCTTGCCCATTGCCATTTCAACTTGCTAATTCTAAGAGCTATATTGGTCTACTGGTTTGGTTGGGTTGGCTAATGGTAAGAGCTATATAGAGCTAACCTGAGAATCAGGTCAACAAAAAGTACCTACCACACTACGTAAATACATATTATAAGCAAGGATTTCTAGTTAACATATACCTCTTTGATTATAAGCACATTCGTGGTATATACCTACAGGTGCCATTTCAGCATAAGACCAACCCTAGATCTATGGAGAAACAGAAGTATTAGTATTCTGTGCACTAAAACACCACCTACTGAACAGTGAACAACTTGATTTTATTATTTTATTTTATAAAAGTTCTAATCAATGAATAAAGCTACCCTATTATATATATACCTATTTATTATTATTAACTAGCTGGCCCTAAGGCCATGATCTCTTGGCAGAGTATCCATCATATTTTTTCTTAGTCTTCAAACCAGAGACAATAGTGGAACTCTTGGGGTAGGCGGACACACCATCGAACATGGTGTCTTTATCTGCAAACGAAATATACAGATGGATCAATCATGTTTAAAACACATTATTCAACTTATGCAATAGAAAGAAAAATATAAATAATAGCAGTATCTACATTATAATAATATCAAAGAGTATATTTTATTAACACTATACATATATGTAATTAAAATCAGAAACTTATTAGTTAATACTTGTACTTTCAGAAATCAGTGATTTAAGGTCGCAAACGAGTTTTTCCAATTTCACAAAATTTTGGTAACTGAAAAAAATCGCTTAACTAATGTTACACTTAAAAGATAGCCCAAGACTTGTTTAAACACACCCTGAAAGGATATCGTCTACCAATCACCCTTTGTATATGACTTTACTTCCCAGAATTCAATCTTTATTAGCGACACTCTCAAATGGTGTGATACTACAGGTGCCCTTTTTTTTAATATTTATGGGTAACCCTCCGTGGTGTGGTGGTTGAGCAGGTCGGCTCATAACCCGGAGGCGGCGGTTTGATTCGCGCGACAGGACAAGTATTTGTGCACGGAAAAAAAGCACAAAATACTTGTTCTGTGTCTAAGTGTTGTGGGATCGTGATCCTCTTAGTTCCTGGGCCCTAGATACAGGGAATCCAAGTTAGGGTCCAGGATCTATGTATGTAATCGTCGGGCGTTATTTATCTTAAATTTTTTTTTTTTAAATGCATTAATTTACTTTTCATCTAAATCGGGCCCGTGACTCCTTTGCATACTTTTCGATATTCCTCAGTTTCTGATTTGGCCGACTAGATCCACTTGAAAAATTCCTGGATATACTGTATACATAGTGTTTATAAAAAACCTCCTTGAAAACAGGTGTATAATGAATGATCTTGGATAGTATCATGGTAAGGTAGGTACTGAAGTTGGGCTTGGGCACATTAGGTGAAACTTGCTCATAAATTATAAGGTCTATGGGTCTTTTAAAAGTAATGGCAAACCGCTTTTAAACTATGGTTATTATTCTAATTTAGTTTTTAAATTTAATTCGACGGTAAATGGGGTCTCATCAGGCAAAAATGAAAAATAGCCCAAACGTGAAAAAATCTAAGAGATCGTGTCGTGAGTGTTATTAGTGTCCAGTGTATTTATTTGGCCAAGACACAATAGATGTCGCTTGCAAATCTTGGGTTATGCAAAAATAAAATAATTCGTAAAACCCCGAGTTATTCTAATTTATGGGATGAGGTATCTGTATTAGTATATTATATATAATCTGTGAGGTAGTATGGTATAATATAAAGCACTCAGACATGAAGGTGAGGGTGCCATGGCTATATTTGGGTACATTTTCTTACCTGGATGGAATCTGACATAGTTAGATTGAATATGTAGATTTTTGGGTAGTTCCATTTTAGTCAAAGTTTCAAATGGCGTTTTGGTGTCTACTGGAGTCATATAGAATTCAGTGAGATCATCTGCAAAAAACAATTAGGTAGATCAACTTTACAAACTACATGCTTACAACCATGTTTATTTTTAATATAAATAATTATAAGTACAGCTGCACACATATTTAAAATGGTAAATATTCAACATAACACAAAAAAAAATTGCGAGTAGAAGATAGAAGATATTGCTTAATAACAATAAGAATAGACTACGCGTTGTGACTCTTAGTTGTAACAAGTTATAACTATATTATTTTGAAAACCGATTGTTCCTGTAATGAGAAATTCTCTAATATTTTTGACATTGAGCACTATGTTTTGACATTAAGCACTATGTTTTGACATTAAGCACTATGTTTTTGACATTAAGCACTATGTAATGTTGCCTATAATTATTATGCTTGCTTAGTATGTACAATCATTTATTTTAATATTTTTTTTTTTTTTTTTAGAATTAGTTCTTGACCTGGATACAAAGTCCTTCAGTCGCAATATTAAAAAGTCTACAAAGTCTGCATTATAATATATTATATTTTACTTAGTCATAGTCACAGTCATAGTCCAGTCCAAGTCAGGTAGTCATAGTCCAGTCAAAGTCATGCCCCAGTAAAGTGGTGGCAACTTTACTAGAGGCTTCCATGGAGTTTTGGAAGCAACACGAAAAACCACGTTTCACCACATTATATCACTTGCCAACACTCATGCTCGTAATTCAGCACTTAATGCGTAAAACACCACCAATTTTAAACATTAACACTGGAAAAAACACAAGTTTTGAAAAATAATACAATGCAACGACGTGAACTTTTTCGCGTTCCCGCCAAAAATCCTTTATTTTAATATTTTTAAATATGTTATCTGATTATTGACTTGTAAAAGTGCTATTAATAGCACTTAATATTAATTGTATTTGCAATACAATTATTAAGTTTTGAGTTTTTGAATAGTTTTAGTGTCTGTTTAGTGATATGGCATATTTTTCTTGATAAGTAATTTTTTTTATATCTTTGTAGTTGAAATATTCAAACATGTTTTTATTACCATTTACTTATTGTGTAAGAAGACATTATTACATACCAACAGTTCCAATAGAGTGTAGCAAAGAATTTGGAACACTATGCCCAGTTTCATCGCAACATGCTTTCAGGGTGGCAAACTTCACATCAAGGCTTTCAAACTGCGAGTTGGGCTTGAGACCATTGCTCAAACAGATTTTGAGGATGGTGTCTTCTATGTTGGCCGGGGGCTCCCATGGCTTTGTGGGCCGCAAGAAACTAGAAGTATCATTGAATGCATGCTTTGAATATTCCAGAAATATCTTATTACTTAAGTACTTCACAAAAACTTGTTAATTACTTTAATTTAAATGTATGTACAGCATAGATTATATACAGAATGTGAATTGTCAAGTGGATCAATGGTAGCCCAGTGGTACCTCAGTACCTATTGATTTAACCCCATCAAAATTTAACCCCAAGTAAACTGTTCATTTTTTAAGTTTGAGAGCTATGGGTATTTGTTATCAAACTGTTTGTAGAGTCTAGCTACCACAGAGTTGTGAGGTACTACAGCTTAGTAATAAGGTACTATGAAGTAATAATAATTATATAACATTGCATCACTGTGTGTTTGAGAACTGGCTATAATAGGTACTTGTGTCTTAAAATGGTCATAAAATTGTAATTTTTTGAGGTACTTCATTTTTGTTTTCACAGCCTGTTTTGATGAAAATGTTTATTTAGACAATAAAAATAAATCAGCTAAATACTACATTATGGACCCACATGCATTGAGTTCTCTAAAACAGCAGAGTTTGATGAAGCCTTTTATTGAGTCATATATTTCTGCAAATAGCAATTTAAATTTGTTACGAATACATATATCTATGAATGTAATCCTCCTAATTTTCAGCTATAAAACGTGTGTTTTTATCATAATTATAGTATAGCCAGTCTGGCGTTCTAAAGAAATAGCCAGATAAATATTTATTTGATATCCATATTTCACATAATCCACAAAATTAACACATTTTCATGCACATCCAGTTTGACATAAATAATTATGATCTGCAACTTTCGACTTTAAATAAAACTCTTTAAAGACCCCTAAAAAAAAAGACATGCTATTACAGGGCCGCTGAAATATCTATAATGTTTCTGATTTAGCCTATTGGAGCCACCATTCATAATCCATTTGTCAGCTTGGTATGAACGACTGTATGTTGGAATATAGGCCTTGAAATGTTTTATGAGCAGGCTTTTGCTGGTTTCCCCATCTTTTGCAGCATCATTATAATAAGGGCAGAAGACTTAACAAAGTTTATATTAACGCTCCTAAATACAGGACTTGGATGAAAAGGTTGATAATTTTAGTACTGAGTTAAGTCAATAGTATATATATATATAATAGTGTATATAGTAGTGTATTCATAACAAATGTATGTATTACCCTCTTGATGCCAAGGACTCTGCAGCTGCTTGTAGCTTTTTATCTACTTTGGGGTATTTCTTTTGAACATGTCTGATTGGAAGGACCTGTAAATACCACTGGATATAGTAAAAATCAGAAATAAAGAAACATGAAATGATATAATTATAACCTGAAAATTTCTTCGCGGAAGAGCTATCAATATATTCCTTAACATCATTTAGATTGGATTATGAAAACTAAATCAACACGTGTTTTCAGCTTTCTCCTGTAATAAATAATAAAAAGAATTTTATTTTATTCCTTCCTTAGGGTTACACAGAGTACTTCACAGATATCTACGTACTTTTTCGTTATTTATATTATTATGTCATTTATTGTCACTCAAATTTAAATGTCAACATCACTCACTCCATTCAATAGTTTTTTTTTATATTTTGGCTCCACACAGTTCTAAGGTTCTATGTCACATAAAGTCAAGTCCACAGATTAGAGAAAAAAACAATGTCAAGTCTTTGGGCGGGTTTTTTGATCCGTAGTTAACGAAACCAATGGTTAAAAACTATGAAATTCCAACCAATGTTCAATGTTTGTTAGAGTTTTTAACCATTGGTTACCTTAACTACTGATCAAAAAACCCACCATTAGTCACAGTCTGGGTAGTCATAGCCCAGTCTAATTCATGCCAATTGCCATAGTAAAGTGGTGGCAACTTTGCAGGAAGCTTCTATGCAATTTTGGAAGCAACACGAAAAACCACGTTTCACCACGTTATTGTACCATGATTGAGAAAAAATAAAAGGACAGTACTATGTTAAAATTTGTTGTTTAAATTTTAATTTTATTATTCTAATGAATTTATGTGTGTGTAATATGTATTTATTTAATGTAATGTAATTTTTTGAAATGTTGTAATTAATTAATTAATTTTTGATTATGTACCAAATATGAGTCTATTGTTACTCGAAATAAATGAATTTTAATTTTTTTTTATTTTTATGTGTCGCGGTTGCATACAATAGCAAGAAACCGTGGAGCACATGCTGTTGCACTACGAAGCCACGAAAGATGCAAGAATAAAAACGTGTCTACGAGCTGAGATTGATGGGATTTCAGAACCTGCCAACCTGAAAAATCTTTCATCATCATCCAGCATGCTTGGGCTCATCCATGTTGACGGCTTTATCATCATCACCACCATCATCGCCATCATTGAAACAGTTTGTTTTGTGAACGACCGTCTGTGCTCCAATATTTCAAGGAGATAGGTTGGCTAGTGTAACTGAGCTGGCAGGGGGAAATGCACAAACACCGCAAGCGGGACGTCAGTGCAGGCATTTATAGCCCCCATTCAGAATAAGAATAAGAAGCCTTCCCACGATGCCCCCCTTCCCCCAAGGAGACAACTTCAACGTTGGCATCGAAACCACCGCCCACATCACAGAAGCCCGCTCAACCACCGTCCAAGGACGCCAAAATGGTGACATCCAGTTAGCCTGGCCACCATGGAGAGGGAACGCTATCTCCCCATAGTGGTCGAAACACTTCCTGGCTGGCATTTTTATATAATGGAGCTCAATAAAGCCCTTGGGTGGAACCCCAATGCCAGAGCCTTTCTTAATGGCATAAGGTTTACGCCAATAGGCGGGGTAGAGTATTCGCTGCAGCAGCGGTACTTCTCGGAAGGTGACCTATAGTTTTCCTTTTCCCTCCCAGAAGAGAGAAGTATCAAAGGTGCCATCTGAGGGATCCCGGCGGATACACCACTGACGCACGACGGCCATACAAAATGACCTCCAGTAAAGAGACTATGTGTCGCAAATTAGGTATTTAGGGGGCGGGCTGCATAGACCTAATAAAAGAAGACCAGCTTCTTCGTGAAGATCAAGAAGACTGCCGATGCTACTCCAGGCATCTACAACATTATCAGAGATCCTGGATATACCTACCTGATCTGATTACTCCCAACTTCAAATCACCCAAGAAAAATAGTTAGTGCGCAAATGCGCATATCTACCATTTAGCGGTGACGTTCAGTCAGACGTTAGTCAAGCATACGATGGTGGAAATGATGTAACCAAATTATAAAACCCCCACTACAGTGCTCAAAAAGTCAACTTCATAAAGTTGACCGAAGTCAAAGTGTAAAACGGCCACTATATTGCTGGGAAAGTTAACTTCATAAAGTTGACCGAGGTCAAAGTATAACGCGTGTCATTGAAGACTCGATTCTGACAAAAACAATTAACCTTTGTTTTCACTTTAGCACTATTGTATTTAAGTGCAGAGGGAGTGAGACAGCAATAGCAATGTCTGCTGTTTTCAGTTTTCTTCTTTACTGATACGTTATACGTGACGTGACCACGCCCCTCGTGCAAGATTGCGAAATGCTCGTCACCCGGTGCCACCGTTGCAATGTATACTCTCGCGTATTAAAAATACGTGCGTATTTTTCTCGACGCGAATTGAAGTGAAGTGATCCGAGTATTGTAGTGAGGCACTCCGGACGCTCCGAGTACAACTTCAGGGCACTTCAAGTCCTTTGTTTTTTTTTTAACGGGCAAATTGCCTTTATTACTCAAGCTAACTACTACAATAATAAAAACTAAACTAAACTAAACTAAGCTAAACTAAGCTAAACTAAACTAAACTAGCTACACTACCTATTACAAAGAACACTTATGGACTGTATAATAGCCGCGATGGCCTATAGACAGTCCAAGTGCTCCAGCCCACTACCGGTAGGTAGCGTACCCAACATGCTGGCCGCATTGCCACGTTGAATTGCAATGCTGATGCGTTGGGCCAAATAAGTGCCAGCATTTTGGTCACGCGTCGCATCGACCAGGCGCTCTGATAGACTTTGGAAAACGCGATGAGCTCCCGGTCCCCACGGACCCAGGGTCTCAACACCAAACGGCTCAAATATGTAACCGCTACCGAGATTACTATATTTGCGGCGTTTTAGCTGCTCAGCAGAATTAGCCGCGGCGCCGGCCCTAACGTGTGTCTCGGGAAGGTGTGACGGCGCCATAGTATCGACGCAAGTAGCGTCCCACACTAAAGGCCGCCCCATCTTCCAGGGAACCAGAGTCATTCCGTCGGGTCTTTTACCATCGTCACGCATGAGACCATTCGGTTCGAGAATGGCTGCAGCATTGGCGGTGGTAAAAGCCCGGCGAATGATGTCATTAAGACTAGCGTGGCGCGAAATTCGACCAGCGCTTTTTGAACACGAGAGACCGTGATGACCGAGCTGGTCAACTGCGGTACCGCACTGGCAGCGATGGGCCACACAGCATCTTGCGCCCAAACGTAAGCTGATAGCTAAACGAAAAGTAGTCGGATCTAAAAGGTTACCAGTGGTGAAAGAAGGCATGGCCTGTAACCAAAGTCCTGACTCCCACACAGAGACTGCGAGAAGCCGAGCACGATCAGCGACGCTAGGACACGTATCTAAAAGATTTTTCCGTGCTAGTTCGCAGAGCGGTCGGTCCCACAGCCTCTGTGAGGAAAGTACCACCGGGAAATCAGAATTTGGACTAGCCAACCCCCAGGCATTCTTGGCCTCAGACAAATGGGCTACTTCGAAAGTACCTAAAGATGGAGCAAGAATTTTTTCTATTAATTTATGTGTACCATGTACAGAGGACAAAAATGCCGGTAATGCAACACTCGAAATTTTGCGTATCCCTAAACCTCCTAAGCGCACAGGTAGAGAGGCTTGCGACCACGTCCTGTCATCCATATCAACATTCAAGACCGAAACCAGAGTGTTTTTTACAATGCTGTCTAAGCCCATAAGGAGCTCACTGTGTTTCCACAGTTGACAACATCGTAAAATATAAGTAAATTTAGGGACAAATAGACAAAAACGAATAATTGTAAAAGCCATGTGGGCGTTAATTTTGAGTAACCTGTCTGATGCGTTATTGAACTTTTGAATTTTTTCTTCTACAAAAGGTGAGATAGACTCATCCAGAATCGGCGAACCCAAAAGGCGAAGAGAACGCTTGTCTACTAATTTGATATTCGGAGCAAGACTATTAAACTTTTCAAAAACCAAATCTTTATCAGGACAAGTATCGCAAACAAAAAGTTCGCATTTAGAAAAATTTAAATCCAAACCAATGTCGCGAAATTCGTTAATAATGATACCTAGATCATTAAAAACAGTGTTCACGTCGCCTCCTAGGGTTCCGTCATCCAAGTACCAAACATTAAGTTTGGACTGAAGACGTTGAATAATTGGATGGATGGCAAGGCTAAAAATGGCCGGACCTAGAGGGTCGCCCTGTTGGCATCCGACTGAGGATAGGATCGCGTTATTTTGGTAATTTAATTTTGTTGGATTGCCATAACATTGATAAAGGAATTTATATAGTTCGGGAATTTTATCCTTGACTTGTGTCAAAAGAGCGCCTCTGTCGACAGAATTAAAAGCGTTTTTAACATCCACCTTTAGCAACACTTCACCACAATTTAGTTTGAGAAAGGTTCTAAGTGAATGAACAGCGGCCTCACAGCCACCCCGCGAACCAAAGCCCAGCTGTATTGGCTGAAAAAGGTTGCTTAAAAAAGCAACCTTTTTCCTACAGCCGACCTTGGCAGCGAGGCGGCGGTATGTGGTGCCTACCGCAATAGGTCTGATACCACCGTCTTTTTTGATAAGGGCACACAAGTTTGCGCCATACAAAATTTCGATGACGTCACTGTTGACTTGCCCTGACAGCATCAGGTTTACTAAAGCCGTTAAGTCTCTCAAGAGGGCCTCGCCAATTTCGCCGGAAATGCCCGATAAAAGATCTTTTAGAATTTGAGGGGTAAGGCCATCAAGACCTCCGGCTGAACCACTCTGGAAAGAAGTAACGGCTGCAGCTACTTCCTGTGGGGTCACTTCAACAGTGACGTCATTTGGTAGGGGTGGTTCAGGAAGGTGGAGATTTGCTGCTGCAGGTGGATGTTTGTCCTGCAGTGATTGAATTGTCTCAGAACAATATGGGGCTATTGTGTCGCTAGAGAACAGGACGCGGGCGGCGCCCTTAATGTCGCCGTCACTAATTTTGCTCTCTACGATTTTAAAGGTGGCCGAATCGTTATTTTGTTTTGAATTTATAATATTGTTTCGCCTGTTAAGCGGAACAATAATTTCATGATCCAAACATTGCTCTTCCAGTACTTTGTACCTTACGCAGTTTTCCTTTACTCTTTTAGTAAGGGAAGATTTGTTTGTAGGGTCTAATTTTACGTAAAGTACATGGTACGGAAAAGTTAGGAGATGCTCCCAGGCATGTTTCGTGTTTTTAGATATAACGTTCCTAATGGATGATGATAATGATTAAGCAACCGAAATGCGAGCACCACGCGGGATGCGTTTTAGAACCGGAATAAATCTTTTGTACGAGCTCAAAACCCCCCAAAACGGTTTGGAAGGAGTAGCAGCGCTCGTAGGGCTGCTACTGGCTACTAACGAACCTGAAACGGGGGCTGATAGAGAAATTTGGATCACTCTGTGGCATTTCGATTGATGAATTTTAAGGCCCTTTTGGCCCTTGAATAAACGTACCTGGGGACAGTCGGGACACTGTATCCTGTTTTCCAGCGACACCACGTTGTTTTGGGTACTCATTTTTTCCAAAAGATGCTGTGTTTACAAAGTAAGTAAATAAATAAACTTAGGGTCTGTATAGATTTGACGTCCGTCAGGAGCGACGTCGAGGCCCGTCGTGCCGACGCCAGGCGGCGTTGACATGGAAACAAAAATAACAAATTAGCAGTAGACCGTGATAAAATAAGAATATGGAAAATAAGTAGAGACTGTCGCCAGCTCTACAAATAGTACCTCGAGAATCCCGTGTTGTAGACGGCTAGTTGGTGGACAGAAATTGTCCAAAAAGCAGCAAAAAAACCTGAAAAACCCTATCGAAAAATAGGCCGAAAAAAATACGACTTGACAGGGCTTTCAAAATTTTTTTTTTTTTTGTCCTTTGACTTGGGCAAATATCGGCAACTTTCGGAGGTCAGCCGAGGCGAAGCGAGGTTGTACAGAGTACCCCTTCATACTGCATGTGCATTCGCTTGACTTCATCCTACTTCATGAATAGTGTGGAGGGTGTCGGAACTTTCGGAAGTAGGCCGAAACGAGGTGAGGCAGCACGAAGCTTAACTTCATCCAACTTTCTCAGCAGTGTAGTGGCCGCTTAACGCGTGTCGCGTGTCAATGAAGTGAAGAATCGATTCTGACGAAAACAAGAAACTATTGTTTTCCCTCTTCCACTATTGTGTTTAAGTGCGTGAGACAGCAATAGAAATCTCTGCTCTTTTCAGTTCGCTTCTTTACTGAATCGCGTTATTATACGTGACAACACCCCTCGCGCAACTTTGCGAAATACTCGTCGCCCGGTGCCGGCGTTGCAGTCTTTTTTTTCTCTAATCTGTGGTGTGAATATAACTGGTTACTCTGTGGGTTATCCCTGCGAAAATATTCTGTCTGTAGGATGTACAATAGTTTTTGAACGAAACCAGTTTTACTTTACGCTATCTTCCGAGAGCGGCAGCACTGTCGGCTTGGGTTGTTGTTTCCTTTCCTATCCGCCATTTTCCAGTCGCCATTGAAAGGTGGAAACTTCACTAAATGTCGGTGATGATTTTAAGATTTTGAGTGGTTTCTTTAAAATTGGACCTGTTTTTAGTGTTGTGAAATGAAAATGAAGTGTCCCGGACTACCATGACGCATCAAAATCACCAAACAAACGGTGCAAGTCTCGAGGATTGCCACACAAACTTCTTCGCCTTGGTAAGTCACTTTTACATTGATGAAAGAACTCGTATGTACTTTTCTTTCGAAATCATTGCGATTTACGTGATGCCAACGCGCGCGCTATTGTTCCCAAGTAAGTAGCGGCTAGTTTAGGCATTTTTAAATAATGAGTCCACGGCGTTCTATTATGTGACGAATCCGATTATCGTTATTGGACGCTGATACACGAAATTCACCCTATTGCGATGCTGCTAGTACATCGATTCGAAGTTGTAATGTTTTCCTATGAGACAATTTACGTTTTGGCAGCTAACGACGCTCGGCCGTTAGTCATCCTGGCTTCGTTGTCGACGCAGAAAAGAGGCAAACTTAGTTGCTAACCCACAAAATGTCAACGCATTCTGTTAGCGAGGCCACAAGAAGCCACTGTGCTATAGAGGTCATTTTGAATTCACCTGGCCGTAACGTGGACCGTAATGCGTTCGCAAGACTAGTTTCGCCAGTTGAGGAAATAACTTTCTTATAAAATTTTTGAAACTGCCTGCTCCGTTCGATAATACGGGACGATAGTGAGCCGCGAAGAACGTGTTTTGTATGCGAGCATGACGAGAAACGGTCGGACCATTCATTATCGCCGTGTTGTAGTGCCGAGTAGCTTTGCGTAATGTTGATAGCTGGCGCGAATTTTATCAGATTGTGTCGGGCTAGTGTTAGCGGGTTTGAGTCGGGGTGGCGGGGCGGCGCGGCGGGTGGCGGGCGGTCGTCCTCGCGAGTCGCGAGAGCGCCGAGTGCCACTTCCACCTTCCACCTGACGCGTCGCCATATCTCCTCGGCGGCGGCGCGCGCTTGCCGGCCTGCACCCGCCTGCCGCCTGCCCGCGCCTCCCTCTGCGCTCCGCGCTCTGCCTATATCGCCACGATACAAATTGCCGATTTCTTGCCCTTCCTATTGTCTAATTGTTCATACGGTTGCGGACACCCAGCTTTTCGAGTGGAATTTTACTCTCTGTCATCGCCCTGCGGTGACGCATCCGCTACGTTGTGAAGTTCAATACACTCAATCGCACTTGAAATCGTGTTGATGATGCACAATTTGTTTTATCGATCAGTAGATACTATTTGTATGTTTTATTTAGACCTGGAGTAGAGGTACCTATGCTGGCATCTGCTCGACGACACAGATGTCGTGGGGTCGGCGAGCGCGCATTCGGTCGTCTGCGCGGGCGGCTCATTCAACCGTTTATGAATGGTCGTAATGGTTGTAACTTTCCTTCAAGTGGGCCTCCGCCCAAGCTTCATTTGCGTACACCGTGATTGCCTAGATCACGCTGTACCCTTGTTCTCTCGCGTAGTTAGGTTATATCCTCATTGCGTACCTAGGTGCTATAGAAGGCAATCAATATACCTTTTATATTATTTGTTGAACAGAAGATCAACAGCTTGTACAATTGTTATTATACCTAAAAATACGCCAATAAAAGAACTTCCTTATTACTTGTACATGTTATAAATTAGGTAGGTACCTTCCTATATGTTTGTCTCTCTAGCGAATGAGTGTGAAGTAGGAGTGAGTGTATTATTTAGTTTTATTGACATTGCCGATGAGATTGAGCTAAGTTGTTGTGCTTATTACATACATCCTTAGAAACAGACATATCAAAATGGAATTTAAAACACAAGGTCCTATAGATATCAAACCAACCTACCTACCTACATATCGGCAGCGGACCGCGTTACCTAATCACTACCACCTACCAATATCACTATTTATAATATTTATGTGTGCAAAATACAGATCTGTATGTCCGGGGTCCGGGTCATTCCTCGCCGCTGCTTGTTTGCGATTTAATATTCTCCAGGATATTCCAATGGCGCACGGCCGGCGAGTTGTTCATTCAATGTCGTTTACCGCTTAGTTATTCATGGCATCTGACGGCCGAGCTGACAGCAGGGCTCGCGGCCTCGCCGACCACCCCTTATCGCCCTCTATGCACACAGAACACGACTCCGAATTCCGCCCTGAATGTGCTTATTCCCTCCGTTAGAATCCTTGCTCTCCGAGGTCACAAAAGTCACATAATCGAGTTTGTATTAAACTAATTGTTTGCCATATAACTCAAGAACCTTGGTAATACATAACGATATCTAAAGCTCAAGCGCCGCGCCGGTAGCACCTCTTTTTGTAGACCTAGTACCTAGGTAGGTACTTATGCGTTACGACACCTCGCACAGGTGTTAGAAAGTTCATTTATTGCTATTAATTGATGCCCAACATGCAAATGCCAAAATTAGAATCTCGCAATCATGTAACAAGCAACTCGACATGACCATAAAACCACTGGCAACAACAGTCTACATTACAGGTAGTGCCACGATGTTAAATAAATAAACAATTATACCTATACACATGAGCAGTCAAAACTCGCTTTCGACCCAAGGTCGCCAAAAACTTCTACCTGGCTTAACGAAATTTGTGCCTTACTTGCCTGAAACCGTCTCAAAGGAAACTGAACTTTAATGACAATGATCTAGAACCGATCCTTGAACGATTTCACCTCGCCATGATAAGCAAGGTGACTGTGATGACCTCTCGCCTGTTAAATGCCTGATTTGTTTTACTGCCCGCAAATACGAATGATAACTTGATAACTGATACTTCGACAATACTAATTAATAACTGCAATGTATTAATAAGTCGTCTGAAATATCGACGAAATGATAAGCTAATTAAATAGGTGCAGATTTCAAGCCAATGCCCGCGCCGCTCGGCGAGCTCATCGCATCGCTCAATAGATTGCTGTTGAATAAAAGCATATCAAAATAATTCGGTAATATCTTCTGATATAATTATATGTTATTGTCAATGTCACTGAGCTAATTAGGAAGGAAGGGTGCGATAGCTGTTATAATTTTCCCCTGTCCAATTAGTCCTATGAAGAATTCGACGTAAGCATGGCCGTTTTACGTATTCACTTCGCAAACAAGCCGTACAAAACAACAGTGAAGCGGGTTCGTATGAAAAATTCCATTTGGTTACAGTTTGTTGTGGCGCGGGGGTCTTTATCAGCAGCTGATAAGGTATCGTAGTGTCGCACTATCAAGGCCCGAGCGAGAGCGGTGGCTATCACTTATCACTATCTCTCACTCAAATAGACTCAGTGTAATTAGCATTTCGGTTTGTACACGTTACGATCAACGAAGACAATACCTAAAAGCATTTATCTACATTTAATGCATCCCATGTTTCATGCATATTATCTACTCACTTTAATCTAAACAATCTGCCAAGATGACAGATCACGCACTTTCTCTGAATCGACATGGCATAAGGCACGTAAGAGACATCAAAGATATAAAATGTACTTTTATATTATTATTAATTACACTGTTAAGTTAGGTTAGAGCGATGGTGGCCGAGCGGTAGCAAGTGCGCTTCGCATTCTTACGGCACCAGGTTTGATCCTCTGCCCTGAACCAATGACTTAACTAGTAAGTTATGTGCAGTTTTCGATGGCATCGCTCCATGCCTCGGAGAGCACGTTACGTCGGTCCTGGTTGTAATAAGAACATCTATGGTAATCGTTACGCATAACAAATGGGAGAAAGGCAAAGACGATGATGATGACACTGTTAGATGCTTAAGTTAAAAATCATCGTTTCTAAGAAACCTTAATTAGACTTAATTAATGAAAGGCGTGATGTTATTTTGTGGCCGCGCAGGTGACGCTGTTTGACCAAGAAA
Source organism: Ennomos quercinarius (assembly GCA_910589525.2). Classification (NCBI taxonomy): domain Eukaryota; kingdom Metazoa; phylum Arthropoda; class Insecta; order Lepidoptera; family Geometridae; genus Ennomos; species Ennomos quercinarius. The sequence continues at coordinate 17,678,282 of OU342492.1, read as the reverse complement.
TATAATCACGTCACTGGACCGTGTAATGTAAATAAACAAGAGAGTCTGCGAGAAACAGGGCAATACGCGTGCACTAGCTGTTTCTCGCCGTTGCGTGATGGTTTCGGCGTTAAGTTAAGGTTGCTGTATACGCGGATCCACCATATCGCTCGCGCATTACGACCTTTTTGAAGATATTAAAAACTCAATTTACTTACGGAAAATCTGGTAAAACTATCTTCTCATGAATAACATTACAAATTGACTGGCCTGTTAGCTCAGTTGGTAGTAGCTCTGCCTTCTGAACTATAATAGGTTGTGGGTTCGATTCCTACCCAGGACAAACATTTGTGTGATGAACATCGATGTTTGTCCTGAGTCTGGGTGTTATATTGTATTCTATGTATGTATTTACAAACAAAAAAAAAGTATCTAAGTTAGTCAGTTATCTGGTTCCCATAGTACAAGCCATACTTAGTTTGGGGCTAGATGGTGCTGCGTGACATGTCCCACATATATTTATTTAATATCTTCAAAAATGTCGGATCCGCGTATATTAAACAAATAAACAGCCTTAAGTAGCAGGATCGTTGTTTGTGTTGCTGCTGTAATAAATAAGTGGTTACTGGTTACGTCACCACACTCACCACGTCCGATAAGCGCTTTGCGGGCTTTGCTTGCTATCAGCTATCTGCCTGCTTTTCTTGCCTCTGTTGCTACTTTTGTCACTAATAAAAATCTGATTACTGACTGGATGAGTTTATCAACATTTGTTGTTTTATGTTAAAGATGTAACGTAATGTATCCAAATTGGTCTCTGAAGTAGAACTGAAAGCATTAAATAGGATGGATACACACGTATCATCCTCAATGGCTGAAAACATCAATCATGAAGCTATTTAAAAGAGAGGTATAATGTAGAATTGTACGTAGAGGACGTTGAGCTATCTCTTTCTTGATTATTTTCTTCAGGGGAATAGGTAGTAAGGACTACTTATTCCCTCGCGTCTGCAGCGCGATAAGCTTGTCGCCAATCTTGTACATATACTCCAAAGATTATAAAGCCCGTTGATAGCTCGTGAAAATAACTTCTCGTACAAACACGACTCACCTGCGCGGGCAGGGGGCGAGGTAACAAAGCAAGACAAAGTCATACGAAATTACAAAGAACAGAGCAGGATGGAACAAAAGACGTCAATGGGCTCCCGTGATTGATTAGAAGTTCATAGTATTTATTAGAAATTAGTGGTTGAAATACACCACTAATTTTCGTATGAGGGGAAGTTGTATCATTGGTCAACTGGGTTTATAGTCAATGGTATACTTACAACATAATTTGTAGAGTTCCTTTACTTGGGAAATATTTTATGGCGTTGTGGCTTATAGATTTTACAGATCAACAAATAAATTTCGCGCCCATCCGAGACCGAGGACAGGAAAGCATGAAAGTCTAAATCGTACTGCTTCGGCCACATCACGCTGCAGTCCATGAAAATTACGTAAATGGGATTAAAAACTGGAGAGCACATAAAGGAAAATACAGAATTACATAGTAACTGTTTTTGACTTCAAGGAAATTTGCTCAGTTTATATGCAGCATATAAATGTGCTATGAACTTTATATGAGATTAATAATATAGAATTCGGCTATTCAATCCGAACTAAAAGCAAATAAAAAAATTGAGATCATAGCGACAAGCTCAAAGCAGTGCCAATGCCCAGTGCCACGCAGCTCTTGAAATTGTACGTGGTTGATAGACTAGCCTGATAGCACAGTTGGTAAACCCTGCCTTTTGGTCTGTAGGTTGTGGGTTCGATTCCCACTCAGGACAAACATTTGTGTGATGAACATCGATGTTTGTTCTATGTCTGGGTGTCATATTGTATTCGAAATATGTATTTACAGACAAAAAGTATAAAGTATTCCATCAGTTATCTGCTTTCCATAGTACGTGCTTTGCATAGTTTGGTTAGTATTTATTACACATATATATGGTTTGGGGCTAGATGGCGCTGTGTGAAAATGTTCACTAATATTAATTATTATGGGCTGGTGTGGTGCGTACCATCAGGTAAACGTCATTTTCGTATCCATTTTATCGTTATCGCGTAAAAATCAGCAATACCCCGTCAAATGGTGCCCGTCAAATTAGTAAAACGCAGTGACATTTACGTATACTTCGTTATCATCCGTATCAACAGTTATTTACTGCCTGAAATATCTGTTGAGTTTAGGTCGCGCTGTCCTTGGGAGCCCGATTGCTCGTTGATAGTCCTTCGCCTACATCGTCCTTATTCCGAGACGCAACTGCTTCTACTTAACCCACATCGCGAAGAAAAGTGTTCCACCACGCATTTTTAAACGTACGTAATCGGATTTAACACGTAACAAAATCTCGCAGCAGTCAGCACAATCCGTAGAGCTAAATACATCGAGTGTGAGCAATGCGCTACAAATGAGTCAAGCGAATCAAAAAAATAATTGTGCGAGCTACAATTTAACGAAGAAATAAATTAATTGGATTTCACCCACGTTCGTCGTACAGACAGTGGATGCGGACATTGATGCCTGGCCTAAAGCTTCTCATTTTTAGAGTCGCAAAGTCTACTAAAAATCAAAATTGGGTTAGGTATGACCAAGCATATACGTATCTACATAAGTACATACCGAATCAAACGTAAACCCCTGGCACAGAAACATCATGCGATTCCTTTTCCTCTTATTTCATTATGAGCATACATTCTGGGTCAAGGTTCTGTTTTGATGACACCGTCTGGAGGAAAATATTTAATAAACACTTATCTTTCGCATTCTTATCCGATCATAATAAATTGTACCTGTGAATTTGTACTGTACATTGTAAATAAGTAATATAATATACCTACAATATTTTTTATTCACCATATTTGGAGGCTATTTTAGAAACTGGAGTCTCTTTTCATTTCCGTTGTCATTGCTCCAGCTACTATATGTATGTTTTGTTTGAATTGCCTTGCCCTTTCGAATTTCTGAGCATTTTCCACGAGATCACAATTAAGGTCTTCCGCTACAGTGCTGGCCGCGGTCACGATATGTGGGTCAAGATAACAGAAAGAGTGTTCGCTGTCCGTCCCACATTCGATGCCGGCCGCCACTCGCCGCACCACTACCGCTCACGGAACTTTATGCCGTTTGACTTTACATTTTTGTAAAGGAGCAATTCGACAAGTTTTAATAAATCCTGCAACCGGTATTCGCCATCGTCATCACTCGTTTCTGTGTGTTGTACAGCTTCTGTCTGTCTGCAAGTGGTTCCACAGATTAACTCATTGGCTTAGATCTCCGAATGTATTCCACATTCCACATCAATAATACCGAAGTGGGGTCGTTATTGTGATTAAAATGTTTCGCTCAGTTTCATTATCGATCGGCGCGAACAAGTCTTCACTAGCCTTGTGCTCCACTTTCGATTTTATCGGCTAAAGGTTATTTCTACACCAATTTCAATAAGAGCTGTAGTAGTATGTGTTAGTATCCAATTTAATGAAACTATGTAGCTATGGGAAATACAGAAATGGAGCTGCGCATCTTGGCCTGTTATTGTACGTAAGGCTTGACGTTGTGGGATGAAACTGTTAAAAGCATTCTAGGCTAGGTGATCTCATTTTTTTATCATTCGTTGCTCGTCCAGTACGTTGTTGATGAGTTGCTTTCAGATTTAAGTTGTAGTCTGAGTTTGACGATAATAGTGCACGGGTCTAACTCCGAGATTCAGTTATAAGTAGATCATAAATGATTACAGGCCACACCGCTCGTTGGCCCTTTACGTGCAGGATTCGGCCCTCGTCTCACGGAAAACAAGTTTCACTTAACGACTGATTATCTACCTTGTTGTTCTGTGAACTTACGCTACATGATGGCTAGGTATTATTAATGAAAAAAAATTAGTTTAAATACTCTAGTGTTAATAATTGCTTTTTTCTTATAGCTGATCGATCGCCTTATTCCAATATTCATACGAAGCGATTTCACATAGTTGCCTATCAAATTGAGACTTTTCTAATGATGCAAGAGGCGTATTCGATCAGTCGATCAAATATAAATGAGTGTGTCGGCCAATTTGTCGTTGGTCGTTGCGCAACTGCACGTTATGCATTATAGACAGTTTGTAAACAAGGCTCTCTAGAGTCTCTTTCGGTATAGGTAGCAGTGTCGGAAACTCGGCCGAATGTAATGTCTGAGGGCCTCCAAATTGCGACTAAATTTAAAACGCTTTCACTCTGTGTTATCCCTCCCAGCGTGGCTCCCCCCATTCGCAGTTCGGCGAAGGTGCGAACTGCGCACTCATTTGCTACACATTAGGCCCAATTTTGATGGCTTTAGTTGACAGTCTTTAACTTACTAAAAATATACCCGTCTCTTACATTACCGTCTATTAGACAAGGACAGCAACAGTTTTAGGAGTTTTAGATCTGTCAACTAAAGCCTTTAAAATTGGCCCCATTGTCAGATTGTTTGGTCGTCACAATAATTTTACACTTCGCGTCGCTCAGAGCTAATCAGTTCTTGGTCTAGTCTCCAATGTTAATTTTATTCTATATTGTTGTCCTTAGAATTGGCCGATCGCAGGTTAACTTGAATTTTAATTTAGTATGACGCATGCAGTTGACTACATGTCCTTGAGGACATCATGGCTTAACTTTTAATTCGATTGCCCATCTCATTACAAAGCTTACATCATTTATTTAAATCGATTAGAATACCAATTTATCGCGTTTTTAAATGATTGTAATAATGTAGTTATGATTATCTTTCTCTTTTGATACGTCCGTGCAATGATTATCTTCTAATGTAGTTGAGACGATAATACCATCGATAGCAAGAAAGGCTTGTAACTCGTAACGTAACCAAATACAAGCGTCGTCAACTTTCGCAAAAGTATTTAGTCGCGGCCCACTTGCTAAATAGTGCACGAACTAATTTGTTTACGTGTCACCCACCCACCATAGCCAAGCGTGCAGCGGCGCGACGGTGCCGGCGGTGGTAGCGCCGCGATCAATTCGCCTGATGGTGCGCTACCGCCCCCGCAGACAGACAGCATCATTGGTGGAAGTGAAACACGGACACATCTTCTCTACGTTTCCCTATATTTGATATTTGCCTGCTATTGGCAGCACAATTTTTATCTCGTGATTTATTTCTTTTCTACTCATACAAAACCTATCTGCATAAGTTTTAATTTCACCACAAAGCCATCAAATAAGTACAAAGATGGTTTCGATGGTTGTTTATAGTGCTGTTCAAGCCTCTGCAGTTTTTAACTTGATCTTCTTCTTCTCGTGTGGGCAAATGGTCAGCTCTAGTGTCAGAATTTTGAGGCCGCCGAAAGGCTTCTGTTTTAGCGTAACGACTATTGTCTTACGACAACAGCCGGGCTCGGTTGTAAATACCACTTTTTGCTGTAGCGGTCACCCATCAAAGTAGTGACCGCAGCGAACGTTGCTATAAATATCGAAATAAAATAAACTATTACAATTCAGATATTGATTTAATACCGTCACCGACACACTGAATTCACTGATTAAGGTAGTTAATTCAGTGTGGCGTAAAATCGTGTTGGTGTTAAACGTTCAATTACATGTAAGGTCACCGTTAACAAAGGTAAATTCTCAAAACTCTGCAAATTTACGATTTAAATAAATGTATCAACAGCTAGTGCTATTGGAAAACTAGGGCAAACCCTCAAATTTCTAGTCTACGCTTAAGGTCGGCGGGAGTTCGTTGACCGCGGTCGGCGCGCGCCTTTACCGTTAGCGGTGGATCGTGCTCGCACCGGCTACCTGCCATCCTGAACCCTTGCTCTGGCTGGTGAGGAATCTAGCCCTGATTTTACCGACCGAAGCATCCATTCTTACCTGTTTGTAACCTTCACTTCACTTGAGGCTGAGCGAGGAATGATGAACGATTACGTCAAACCTTGTTTCTTTTTGTATAAAATGTTTACATTTTGTTTAGCCTTTTATAAGTTAACTTCCTTCCTATAAGATAGAGGAAGATTATTTTCATGAGTTTTAATATCTTGAGGACCTAAAACTTGTCTTTGACTGAGACCTTCTACCTTTGGTCCGTTGTTTGACATAGTTGCGGCGCCTCCCACCTTGGTGTGATCATTTTAACATTACACGCACGTCATGAGCACGAGTCAATGTCCCATCGTTCAGGACTCTCAAAACATTATTATAAACGTTGCTTGCATCAGTTTTACTGTATTCGAATTATCAATTTAGATTACATTATACTTTCCAAAATGTCGGGCACTTTGTTGCGACAGTGACAACGTCATCATCATCATCATTAACAGCCTGAAGACGTCCACTGCTGAACATAGGCCTCCCCCAGAGCACGCCACCTTGAGCGGCTGCTCGCCTCCTGCATCCATCGGCTCCCCGCGGCTTTCACCAGGTCGTCGGTCCACCGAGTGGGGGGCCGGCCTACGCTGCGTCTTCCGGTTCGTGGTCGCCACTCGAGAACCTTTCTTCCCCATCGGTTGTCAGTTCTACGAGCGATGTGGCCTACCCATTGCCACTTCAACTTACTAACTCTAAGAGCTATATCGGTCACTTTAGTTCTCCTGCGGATCTCCTCGTTCCGGAGCTTATCTCGCAGGGAAACACCGAGCATAGCTCGCTCCATAGCTCGCTGCGCGACTTTGAGCTTACTAATGAGGCCAACAGTAAGAGACCATGTCTCAGTTCCATAAGTCATCACTGGCAACACACACTGATTGAAAACTTTCGTTTTCAGGCTCTGCGGTATTTTGGACGAAAAGATAGGACGAAGCTTCCCGAACGCTGCCCAGCCGAGTTGGATTCTTCGCGCCACCTCTTTGTCGAAGTTGGACCTACCTAATTGCACAATCTGTCCTAGGTAGACATACTTGTCGACAACTTCGAGAGTATCGTTCCCAACAATTACCGGTATAGGTGGAACATGAGCATTAGACATGAACATGAGTGACAACGTGTGGTTTTAAAATTAACCTAGCTGGGTTAGCATGGACGGTGGATAAAATTGTCTTTCCCCGTTTTACGTCACTTTCTTCATACTTGCTTGGAGTAAAACAGGGGAAAGACAGTTTTGTCTACCGGCCGTGCTAACCCTACAGGTGTAAGTATTATTCAAGCTTAGATTTTTATGTAAAATTTGCTCGTTTTACCCCCGATTCTATGTTGGTTTGGTATCAGTAATGTGCAAAAAGTTATCCAAATAGGACCATTCCTTTTGGCGTAAGACTAGACAAGCAACAAACAACGTTCTTGTTTTTTTATACATAAATATAAGTACGGAAGGGGTAGACGGTTTTGAAGTTGTTTCCCTGACAGTATGGCTTTTCTAATAGACTTTATAGACTAGATCAGCCTGATTTGTCTTAGGTTTAATATATGCGCAAGCGTCGCACGTCATCGTCGTCGTCGTCGCGTCGTTGTGGCCTCTAAATCGATCCATGGCGCGTGCCTGCTGATGGTTTTGCCGCATAACAATTCCTTTATTAATTTTACTATGCATTGCGATATTTGCGATCCTTGTTAACATTTAGCCGGAATTACCTTTTGTTACACGGTGGTGATACTGACGTGTACCTAAATCATTAAAATTGATTTCTTTGAAAGATGCATGTGAGTTCTGATCTTGTTATTTTATACTAGGATCTGCATTATTTTGGAGTGCTCGAAGTTCTCAAAACACTGCATAAACTGAAACTTACTGCTAGTTAACTAGGACTAGGATGTTATTGTCATGCACACTTAATTTGTTATTCATTTGCCCTCGCCCTTGACGACAAACAAGCGATGGCGATACGGCTTACGATGATATGAATCCGTCTAGTTTACCTTTAATCTTTTGTCTCTTTCTTTTTTAAACTGTATTTACGTGGCAGGAAATACTATATCAACTTTACTTTGTCACCTGTTAAAAACATTTTCGCTTGTGAAGTCATTTGTTTTTGTCACGGTAACATTGGCGCAATCTGAAATTCTGGGGTCAAAGGTAATCGTTTTATCACTTCGGGTAAAAATGTTCCGTGCTGTTATTCTGTCTCGCTTCCTCTTACAGTTTAACTTCTAGCTTGATAGAGCAAGGAATACTAAATGGTTTGTGGTTTGCTACCGGCCCACACCAAGCGAGTTATGTGATACATCTGTATTTTGTATGTTTTAGTGCGTACACTGTATTCTGTTCTTGTACGGGTGTAAGGTTTTTGTTGTTTGCTTTAGTATTAATATTTCTGATAAGATTTAACGGTGAAACGTACCTTGACGTGTATGAAAATTATATTTCACCATCGTTGTTTTCTTTTGCCGTCGCCTTGTATTTTTTTTCGAAATGTACTTGACTGGCTTCGGTCACTTGCTGCTATGTGCTATCGCTTCGCATGTGTAATTTTGTTGTTTAGCATGTTTAATCGTCATTTTGTTGTATAAATAAAGTTGAATAAATAATCAAGGTCATAAATATGGTACCTGTTTTAGCTTGGATACCGTGGATTATTGCCAGTCCATTGAGGTAGGATATAGGTACCTCAGTGGGCCAAGTGTCTCCTTGTGAGAGAAGGCCCATGTCCTAGCACTGGAAACGTAAGTGCCCGTGATGTGAACAAAGGATAATCATTTTACTATAAGATTTTAAACTGTCATGGTCACTAACACTACTACAATATTGGTGGTTGGTGTTGGTTTACTGGTGCGACTCGTAATAAAAGTGTACGAAAGAGGGTAGACCGTTACGGTTGCCCATAACTTATTATCATCCACCCGCAAGTTCTTCAGTCCGTCCGTGATCATGGTGCTTGCAACAGCATCGAAATATCGGCAACTCAAAACAAATAATATACATGGTAAATATCCCGTTAATAAACAATATTGTAGTAATCATTTTACTCGCATTCACGGTTATTTCGACCTTAGAATAAGTACTTAATCTAAGATTTTGACGTTCTGCCATTTTAAGATTAAAAAAGACACATTTTTGTTCTCGTGTACCTTGATGATTGATTCGACAACGATTATTACTGTCTAGATTTTTCAAATAGTCGTAGTGATGTTGCTTACGTTGTTATTGCTAAGAACATCGTAATATATACTAACAACACGAGTAACAAAATGCAGTCATGCTCGATCCATACCCAGAAAGCGGAAGTCGGAATGCACCTACTTGTGTCCGTGTTGTGTCATTCTGTCGCTCTGGACTAGAATAAAGACTCTCATTCCATAAATATGGCTATCTTAGTATTCAATTAGCTAAACGCAGTAAGTGTCGGTCACAATGAAGTGTAAAATTACTACGAAATAAAAAAAAATTGTTGTACAACCTATTCAGGTGATAAGGTTTCCAATCGCTTAATTGTCAATGTCTAAACTTCGCTCCAGTAATAGGTAATCGTAACTTCTGTTGTTGTAGGTTTTACGTTTCGGTTTTGTACAATAGAGTTCTCAGTTGAGCGGAATTTCGCTGTTTACAAACAAGATATCTTTAGATAAATATTTTCTTAGCTTGTTTCGTTACGTGTGTCTATTTCACTATTGGAAATGGGAGTTTTAACGTAACCTATCGGAAAAATGATGACGTCGCTCGTTGAAAAATGCAGTAGTGAAGTGCAGGGTCGCGCGCCGGGGGCGGGCGCACGCGCAGCGAGTGCCGTCACATTATCCTCGATTGTTTACCCCGCGAGTAACGTAACCGCGCGACGTTGCCGCTCCGCCTCGCCTCCTCTCACTTTCGCGACTGCCGCCGCCACCGTTTCATTCGCACTGGTACACTGATCTCGCTCGCTCGACTAGCGGTGCTCGACTTTTTTGGACATGCAGTTTTATTCCGTTCTAGGTTCTAGGTAATAATCTCTTTACGGCATTCTAGTTTACCGATAATAATAATTCAGTGCTGCTATTTTTATAATAATAAACTAGTATTTTGCCCCGTGCGCGGGCCGCGAGCGGCCCGCGTGTGTGTTTTCGTGGCGTTCCATTTGTTCAAAACGCTATACTTGGAGCTAAACTTTAAATTTTGCAAGTACTTGTACAAAACTGCCGTATTTATCAAAGAAAATGATAATGCGCGTGACTTTGCATGGCGGCCATTTTGTTTGACTTGACAGCGTCATTTGCACCATGAGTAGGATGCAACCGGCACACATGCACCGTGCGCGGTGCAAGTGCTGATCGTGACCGTCCACTTATACCAAACTACAGTAAACTAACTCGCTTCGCTCGTCGTCGCATTGGGTATGTCGGAAAAAATTTGACGTTTGACACCTGTCAAAAATTGACATTTGACAACTGTCCTAAAAATTGACATTTGACATCTGTCAAAAAAATTGACATTTGATATTTGTCAATAAATTTGACATCTGTCAAAAAATTTGACAATTGACATCTGTCAAAAGTTTGACATTTGACATCAATCAAACTGACATCTGTCTACACTTGACAGCGGTATTAGAACAGTGCGCAGGTTGCAAGCGGCACACTTGCACCGTGCGCGGGCCGCACGCGGCCCGCACACGGTGCAAGTGTGCAAGGTGCAAGTGTTGGTCGTGACTGTCCAATTATACCAATGAGAGACAATAAACTAACTCACTCATCGCCGCATTTGGTAGGTTGGAAAAAAAAATTGACGTTTGACATCTGTCCAAAAAATTGACATTTGACATTGGCAATAAATTTGACATCTGTCATCAAATTTGACATTTGACATCTGTCAAAAGTTTGACATTTGACATCAATCAAACTGACATCTGTTTACACTTGACAGCGGTATTAGAACAGTGCGCAGGTTGCAAGCGGCACACTTTCACCGTGCGCGGGCCGCACGCGGCCCGCACACGGTGCAAGTGTGCAGGTGCAAGTGTTAGTTGTGACTGTCCAATTATACCAATGAGAGACAATAAACTAACTCACTCATCGCCGCATTTGGTAGGTTGGAAAAAAAATTGACATTTGACATCTGTCCAAAAAATTGACATTTGATATTTGTCAATAAATTTGACATCTGTCAAAAAATTTGACAATTGACATCTGTCAAAAGTTTGACATTTAAAATCAATCAAACTGACATCTGTCTACACTTGACAGCGGTATTAGAACAGTGCGCAGGTCGCAAGCGGCACACTTGCACCGTGCGCGGGCCGCACGCGGCCCGCACACGGTGCAAGTGTGCAGGTGCAAGTGTTGGTCGTGACCGTCCACTTATACCAAACTACAGTATACTTGGTGCTTGCTTCGCTCGTCGTTGCATTTGGTAGGTTGGAAAAAAATTGACATTTGACATCTATCAAAAAATTTGACATCTGTCAAAATTTTGACGTTTGACATCTGTCACACTGACATCTGTCAAAATTACAACTATCTCCTTCCGAAACTGTAGTACCATAGGCAATAAAATGGAAAACAGCAATTTTGATAATAGTATATACGGCGGCCATATTAAAAAATGACAGATGTCAAAATTTGACCAAACCATGTTGATCAGCATCCTTTGGGGCCCCCAGATATCGATTTACATCCCGATCGGAGCTTCTTTATTTTCGGACGCGGACCAATGGACCGCCATTTTGAAAAACATTCTTTTTCACTGTATGCCCCTCTCAAAACTGTACAATATTAGAACAAACCCTCCCTACAAAAGTCTCACAGTTTCGGTGTTATTTGCGAATTAAAAATCCTAAAAAAGTGAAATTGCATGTTCGCAATATTTCAAAATGGCGGAATCAAAAAAGTTTTTACACATTCCTACCAAGTGTACCGTGGGATTTTCAGATATCGATTTTCATTCGGATCGGACAACTTTTACTATGAGTCGGTACGTCTACAGCCGCCATCTTGAAAAAAATTGATTTCACTGATATTGCATTCTTACCCTTATAACATCTATACTTGATCCCCAGGAACGACTTTTCTAAATCACTCGCAACGGAGGCGCAAAAAAGCAAAGTTGATATTTCAATAAAAGCACCTTTGTATGGCAGCCCCATTGAAAGTTGACACATGTCAAAATTTGATTACAGAATGTTGATCATCATCCTTGGGGACCCCCAGATATCGATTTTCATCCGGATCGGTGAAACTTTTTTTTCCGCCGCGGCCAAAATTTCCGCCATTTTGAAAAAAGAAATTTTTCGCAATCTTCCCCTCTGACCTCCAACTAATATTAGTTCGAGCTCTTTATACTAAAGTGTCATAGTTTCGCCGTCATTTATGGTTAAAATTTGTATGGCGGATTTTTTTTTCCGCCATTTTGAATTTTTTTTGACATCTCCAAAATCGTCCCAGGGTTTGCTATGACATTCCTTAAAACGCACATGATCTATCTTTTATGGTTTGGCCAGGCCGTTGACCGTCCGAGTGACCGAAGTTCGGAAGACCAGGTCGCGAATTTTTTTGAAGACACCTCGATCATCTGGACACAAAACACAACAAAGACATTCAAAATTTTCCATAGGTGTCGAGAAACAATGCGTCAAAAATGAAAAAAAAAATTTGTATGGCAGCCATCTTTAAAAATGGCGGAATCCAAAATTTTTTTTGAAATATCGAATCTGCGGCCCCGAAAACCCCCCAATGCAAAAAATCACTCCGATCGGACCAACTTTCAAAATGGCCGCCATTTTGAATCCGCCATCTTGGATTTTCATGACAACCATCTGACAGCCCCCGTCATCCTCTATGACATTTGGTCGAGCACCACCCACATACCTCTTACCGTTGCCGAATTATGAGCGTTTCAATTTTGTATGGGGGCCACCGTTTTTTGTTCGGGGGCCCCCATTTTTTTCATTTCTCTGGAAACATCCCAGGGTCTACTCCAACATTAGTTAAAACTGGACCCCCATATCTCTTGTCGTTTTCGAGATCCGTTGACCTGTTCCATCTCAGAGACGATTTTCTGGTAATGTCAGATTTTTCCTGGGGTGACATGACCCATCACTATACAGCCTCATACTCAGTTTTGACTGACCACTTCTGAGAGCTGAGATCAATTATGTCAATCATCAGTCAGTCAGTCACTCATGGGTATCCAATTTTATAGTAATAGTAAAGTAACTAGTATTTTGCCCCGTGCGCGGGCCGCGAGCGGCCCGCGTGTGTGTTTTTGTGGCGTTCCATTTGTTCAAAACGCTATACTTGGAGCTAAACTTTAAATTTTGCAAGTACTTGTACAAAACTGCCGTATTTATCAAAGAAAATGATAATGCGCGTGACTTTGCATGGCGGCCATTTTGTTTGACTTGACAGCGTCATTTGCACCATGAGTAGGATGCAACCGGCACACATGCACCGTGCGCGGTGCAAGTGCTGATCGTGACCGTCCACTTATACCAAACTACAATAAACTAACTCGCTTCGCTCGTCGTCGCATTGGGTATGTCGGAAAAAATTTGACGTTTGACACCTGTCAAAAATTGACATTTGACAACTGTCCTAAAAATTGACATTTGACATCTGTCAAAAAAATTGACATTTGATATTTGTCAATAAATTTGACATCTGTCAAAAAATTTGACAATTGACATCTGTCAAAAGTTTGACATTTGACATCAATCAAACTGACATCTGTCTACACTTGACAGCGGTATTAGAACAGTGCGCAGGTTGCAAGCGGCACACTTGCACCGTGCGCGGGCCGCACGCGGCCCGCACACGGTGCATGTGTGCAGGTGCAAGTGTTAGTTGTGACTGTCCAATTATACCAATGAGAGACAATAAACTAACTCACTCATCGCCGCATTTGGTAGGTTGGAAAAAAAAATTGACGTTTGACATCTGTCCAAAAAATTGACATTTGACATTGGCAATAAATTTGACATCTGTCATCAAATTTGACATTTGACATCTGTCAAAAGTTTGACATTTGACATCAATCAAACTGACATCTGAACTGTTTACACTTGACAGCGGTATTAGAACAGTGCGCAGGTTGCAAGCGGCACACTTTCACCGTGCGCGGGCCGCACGCGGCCCGCTCACGGTGCAAGTGTGCAGGTGCAAGTGTTAGTTGTGACTGTCCAATTATACCAATGAGAGACAATAAACTAACTCACTCATCGCCGCATTTGGTAGGTTGGAAAAAAAATTGACATTTGACATCTGTCCAAAAAATTGACATTTGATATTTGTCAATAAATTTGACATCTGTCAAAAAATTTGACAATTGACATCTGTCAAAAGTTTGACATTTAAAATCAATCAAACTGACATCTGTCTACACTTGACAGCGGTATTAGAACAGTGCGCAGGTCGCAAGCGGCACACTTGCACCGTGCGCGGGCCGCACGCGGCCCGCACACGGTGCAAGTGTGCAGGTGCAAGTGTTGGTCGTGACCGTCCACTTATACCAAACTACAGTATACTTGGTGCTTGCTTCGCTCGTCGTTGCATTTGGTAGGTTGGAAAAAAATTGACATTTGACATCTATCAAAAAATTTGACATCTGTCAAAATTTTGACGTTTGACATCTGTCACACTGACATCTGTCAAAATTACAACTATCTCCTTCCGAAACTGTAGTACCATAGGCAATAAAACGGAAAACAGCAATTTTGATAATAGTATATACGGCGGCCATATTAAAAAATGACAGATGTCAAAATTTGACCAAACCATGTTGATCAGCATCCTTTGGGGCCCCCAGATATCGATTTACATCCCGATCGGAGCTTCTTTATTTTCGGACGCGGACCAATGGACCGCCATTTTGAAAAACATTCTTTTTCACTGTATGCCCCTCTCAAAACTGTACAATATTAGAACAAACCCTCCCTACAAAAGTCTCACAGTTTCGGTGTTATTTGCGAATTAAAAATCCTAAAAAAGTGAAATTGCATGTTCGCAATATTTCAAAATGGCGGAATCAAAAAAGTTTTTACACATTCCTACCAAGTGTACCGTGGGATTTTCAGATATCGATTTTCATTCGGATCGGACAACTTTTACTATGAGTCGGTACGTCTACAGCCGCCATCTTGAAAAAAATTGATTTCACTGATATTGCATTCTTACCCTTATAACATCTATACTTGATCCCCAGGAACGACTTTTCTAAATCACTCGCAACGGAGGCGCAAAAAAGCAAAGTTGATATTTCAATAAAAGCACCTTTGTATGGCAGCCCCATTGAAAGTTGACACATGTCAAAATTTGATTACAGAATGTTGATCATCATCCTTGGGGACCCCCAGATATCGATTTTCATCCGAATCGGTGAAACTTTTTTTTCCGCCGCGGCCAAAATTTCCGCCATTTTGAAAAAAGAAATTTTTCGCAATCTTCCCCTCTGACCTCCAACTAATATTAGTTCGAGCTCTTTATACTAAAGTGTCATAGTTTCGCCGTCATTTATGGTTAAAATTTGTATGGCGGATTTTTTTTTCCGCCATTTTGAATTTTTTTTGACATCTCCAAAATCGTCCCAGGGTTTGCTATGACATTCCTTAAAACGCACATGATCTATCTTTTATGGTTTGGCCAGGCCGTTGACCGTCCGAGTGACCGAAGTTCGGAAGACCAGGTCGCGAATTTTTTTGAAGACACCTCGATCATCTGGACACAAAACACAACAAAGACATTCAAAATTTTCCATAGGTGTCGAGAAACAATGCGTCAAAAATGAAAAAAAAAATTTGTATGGCAGCCATCTTTAAAAATGGCGGAATCCAAAATTTTTTTTGAAATATCGAATCTGCGGCCCCGAAAACCCCCCAATGCAAAAAATCACTCCGATCGGACCAACTTTCAAAATGGCCGCCATTTTGAATCCGCCATCTTGGATTTTCATGACAACCATCTGACAGCCCCCGTCATCCTCTATGACATTTGGTCGAGCACCACCCACATACCTCTTACCGTTGCCGAATTATGAGCGTTTCAATTTTGTATGGGGGCCACCGTTTTTTGTTCGGGGGCCCCCATTTTTTTCATTTCTCTGGAAACATCCCAGGGTCTACTCCAACATTAGTTAAAACTGGACCCCCATATCTCTTGTCGTTTTCGAGATCCGTTGACCTGTTCCATCTCAGAGACGATTTTCTGGTAATGTCAGATTTTTCCTGGGGTGACATGACCCATCACTATACAGCCTCATACTCAGTTTTGACTGACCACTTCTGAGAGCTGAGATCAATTATGTCAATCATCAGTCAGTCAGTCACTCATGGGTATCCAATTTTATAGTAATAGTAAAGTAAAGTAATAACATTTCATATTTTTTTAAAGTTACTACAAGAGCGCATTGAAAATCGTCGCCATAGATTCTTTATTATTATTCAAAAAATAGTTGAGGCCAAAATTTCGAGATGCCGATTATTTGGCTTTTTTATCATTTTATATCTGTCATTCATAAATCTATAATATTATATGTATATAATTTATATAACACATATGGACCCGTATGGCTTTGACTCATTCGTATTGTCCAAATATGACTCGACAGTCCCGGGCGGGGTTGCACCCGCGCATTACGGACTATTTGTGTTTACTTCACAGCTTGGTGGATGTTAAAGAAACTGCAGCGTAGGTACTTACGGGCAAAAGAATGTCATCATTATATAATATGCACATATGTATTAAGTATTCACCATATCTATCAAGCAAGACGTCTTTTGTATTCCTATTGTAATGTGAATCTTCATTTAGGTATTAATAATTATCATAAAATAATTGGAACTTCAATAGCCCCAGTGCCATCATTTAGGGCGGAACTTTAAAACATTTACCCGGAGCGCGGCTAACCCGGACTTAGCGGTCGGTTACAGGCGGTATTTTCCGGAAAACGCCCAGCTTTTTCTCGGTTCGACCCGGGTATTATCGCCGGTCGGTGCAGCCATCCATTCTCGTCGCTATCGCATTTTAAATTCAAATAACCGCAGATTCTCGCTGACAAACTTCGGCTTCCCGCCGCTCTTTGTAGATGAATAATTTTGCGTAATACTAAAACCCATCTCTTAGGTGTTCAACGCGGCATAATGCTGCAGCTTTTGAGTTTCCATCATGATACGTTGACCTCTGTGTGGGAGTAACGAGTACATTAGCAACCACCACAGTCGAACGTTTTATACATCTTATGATGAGTGAATATAAGTAGTGCCTGTAACACAATAGAAATCCTTAAATATCTATTGATTGTTTATTTCAACACTCGCCAAATAATAGCATTCCCCTGGTCCTAAGACGTAGTGTGACAACTTGAGCGACGCAACTCAATTCTGTGTCGCCTCTCCAGTGGCAGTGGTGACGTGGCAGTCACTTCGCGTTCATAAAAGCTTGCGTACGGGCTTTGTGAACCATTTTGCTCTACAGCTATTATTTGTTTGTTCCGTAATTGTAAACTAGCGATAACCATCTCCCCCCCAAACTTGCACTTTCGTTTACCCTCAATTAGATGTTATCGCTATTTTGGCGTATAACTTTAATTGTTTTAAGGCGATGACTATAATCGTCACGTCGTCGTACAATAGAAAGTGAAGCGGGCCTGCGCGGGCGCATCGGCTGCGTTAGAAAGCGACCTGCCCTCCACCACCCGCCGCCGCCGCTCCGCCCCGCCCGTCGCCTTCGAGCACTTGCGGCATTCCTTCACATGTACTCCGGTCGCTGACGTGAAATTGATGTGAGGAATGTACTCCAACCTTATTACATTTTGCCTTATATTTGGATTTGCTAACTCTGTCAGCTGCAATGCCAGGCTTCGTCTGCGCCCGTTTTACTACATTTCCTAGGTGCTGCGTGCGGCCGTTCTACAGCCATAGCGCATAACTGAGTAAGGTTCCTGGAGTAGAGCGGTGCGGTATCATATCATGCCGAGTGCCGACGCGACGACGCGAACGCCCCGTTCGGCCGCATCGATGGCGCGTTGCCCGACTGAAGTCTCGCGTCAATTATTGATGTAACGAAAACACCACTCCCGCACCGCTCCAATACTGTAGGACCCTTACCTACTTAGCGCCAACCTGTAAATTCTAGAATAATACAAATTTAGTTTAGCTGTTATGTAACATTTTGTCGTCCGATCAAATCAGAAATTACTTAATAGAAAAGAGTTGCGAGTTATCTATATCCGAATAAAATTATGCTATAACATAAACTACCTGAAGCTGTTCTTATTCTTGTGCAGCGAATTACGAGCAATAAACCAAGCGCGCAGCATTTAGTAGAGGCCAACTAATAAAGGCTAATAAAACCTGCGCTGCAACACTTACTGTTGACCGTAACAGTCCATAAACAGTGTTGTTTTAAAATGTTATGTCTAAGCGGCGGCGTTTAGCGGCAGTAACACCCCTCATTTGGAAGGTAGTAGAAGGCTCGCTGAACTCGTTCGGATCCGCCCCTCGCGCGACGATCACGCGTGGGGTCGCGTCGCGCGGCTGCCAGGTGTATCAGGCCCCTTCCGTCGCAGATGGCTTCGGCCAACGTCGCCGAGACGTTCGATAACCCTCGCTGTTGCTATTTGGGACTTAGCGTGGACTCGATGTTCAGCTGATAGCTACTAATTACGTTTCCATATACGTGTCCTCAAATGAAGTCCGACAGTACAGCATTAAACTGATTACGTAGACAATACGTATACGCTCCAATTCCCTTCCCTAGAATTCTATTTTTTTTGTCTGAGTTATACATCGAATAATACACTTTACTATTTTTAGACGCCCGAGTCTCTGATTAGGGTATACAAAGATAATTATAATAGTTAAGAAATTTCCCGCCAAGCCCGCTGGTTGCTTAACGTTTTAGAACTATTGTATTTTGTAGATAAACCTTGTCGTTTACACTTTAAAATTCATTCCACGATCGTCTACGACTCTAGGACATGTCGTAGAGAACCACACGAGCCGCTTCGGTTTGGAGCTGCATTAACGTGTTGCAGATCTTTCCACTAAACATAACATTTGCATGCGCAGTGCAGGACGATGGGTTTATGACCCTTAAATTATTTGCATATTCAAGGTCGGTACATCCACCTGCCGCTCGCTCTCACGCGTCTGCTCCACGATATTTACAGTGTTCAACATTTGCGCAGCCCCCAAACGAAAGGGATACCGAAATTGGATTGTTAAAATAATATTTGCCAAGAGTTTGCAAATATTATTACTCGCACTGTTCTGTTGGTTTATGTCAGAACCTGACCTTTGCGTGATTGTAACTTCTGCTAATAACAATAAGGGTACATTTACATCACATGTTGGAAAAACTAACTTTCAACTTAGAATAAGATTCTTTAACGTACTGTGCGATATGGAATTTAACCATTAAATTTCAGTCAGACGCTCAGATATTTAGACTCACAACATAAACACATGTTAGATGTTACGGGTGTTTATACCCCGACCGGTTTAATTTTGCGGCGAGGTGATTAGATTATGGCTATATTGATGGTGCATCCTGGCACATGTTACTCATGTTAGCCATAATTATATGGATAAAGTGTGCCAAAGTCCATCTTAATTTCTTTCTGCCAGTTAAGGGTCGTTTCAGCTCGTTTCGATCTGATTTCGACAGTTTATGAAGCATGCATCGCGCAGCTATTTCGATGCGGCACCCTGACTTACGACTGACTGACCCACAGCCCTACAGAGTCAATCGGACACGTTGACATCGCTGCCTGAATCTATCGCAGCTGTTAAAAAATAAAAGAATTGTGATGGTCAAACTGTTGTGTCTTTACTTATGGCCGTAGTCAGTAGTCTAGGTCTAGACGTACTAACAGCATGTATGTCTGGTCCCACGTTTTGAAAAGAGTTAGCGTTATTTACACACAACCCGGGTGCTTCGTATCTGATCCTCTAAGCTTACAGACCTCAAGTTACTTCCCTCCGCTCTGTCTCTTCCGGGTAGTTTGCGTTAGCGGCGCTGTCTGCTGCACCTATGCGCATTTGAACTCTTGCCAATTACACTTTTAGATCTATTTCGAGGTCTTGAACTTGATGCAGTTTTAGTCCTTAACGGTATATAAACAAAGACATGCCCGTGGTGTAGTATAAGTTAGTTACTGTTTATTTCGTTTCAAATAATATGGTGATTGAATGAACCTGTTAAATACATTTTATAATCTATTTTTGATTTCATTATTTAAAGCCGAAAAGTGAAAAAAAAATTAAAATCGCGAGGTTTTAGTTCGGGTGATTGTTAGCGTGCTTATAGACTTTTTCTTCACCTTTTGCTATATCAAGTATCCTCTGTTCCAGACGGAGCTGTATGGCATAAAGTGGCGCAAGCTCGTTTGGGGCGAGAGCGGCGGCGGCGAAGAGGAGGCTGGGGCGCCGCTGGCGGACCCGGTGATCAGCAGCTACGCGCGCTGCCTCGCCGGGGACATCCTGTGCGTGTGGCGGCGCGTGCCGGCGCCCCAGCCGCAGCAGCTCTCAGAGCTGTACGAGAGCAGCGCGCCCGCGCCCCCGCCGCTCTCGCTCCGCGCCGCCAAGGAGCTCTGGATATTCTGGTACGGCGAAGAGCCTGACTTGAACGGCCTTGTCGCACCAGAACTCATCGCCACCGCCACCCGTAAGTAGCAAACCCTTTGGCAAACTGTTCATTTATTATTCGAATTGAAATGTTTTTATTACTTTACATTATGGCTGCAGACCACATCTAATATTGACATTTTGCTTTTCTTCTTTTATTTAAGGATCTATATATCTATACGTGCTTAGTTAATGATTTAACATTCGCATGTCAAGTTAAACATTTCTATTAACAGGAAATGAGATACAACAACTTCAACTCTAGTTACCGATTATGAACTGCGTAGATAATGTTGTCCGACACGGGTCGCACACAATAGCTCAAGTTTACAGCTCGTTAAGCAGAGCCGAGTATCGCGACAATTAACGCGAGATTAACATCTCGCGGCGACGTCCCGCCGACAACCGGCTGAAAGACAATAGCAAAAATCCCGGCGCGGCGCGTCCCCGTCGACCCGCGCGAGCTCCAACTTAATCAATGAGACCCTCTAACTGAACCAGACTTCGCCACTTTTATACAGTTGCTGAAACGAGCTGAATCATTTCCAAGTTTTCATTGGGTATTGCTCAGTTGAGATCATAAAACTTTAAGGAAGATGTTATTGCAAGTAGGTGTAAAGGAAATGTTAGAGGCGAAGCAAAGAAGAAACAAATAGGTGCGTTACAGTTGTTAATAAGTTAAATCTAGTGTTGATTGCAGTGCTGTTGATGAAGAACACGACGACGTTATTTTTAAATCCCCAAAGAAAAGACATATCACTACTCCCAAAAAAAAAACTCAATATATTTTGGCCGATGTTCTATCAGCTTAGCCCTATCATAAAATTTCATCAAAGCATCCCGGATACATAAGAAAATGTACATTTATATTTGCCGCATCGCGACAATGCCCTCGACATGGTGCTACAGCCGACAGATCTGCGACTACATAGATACGGCGACGACCGACGTTACGCCCGCCCAATTTGCGCGGCGCAGGGCGGGCGGTGTCGTCGGCCTTTTTAGTGGGGCGGCTGCGGAGCTTGTTACTTTCTAGGATATTTGAGGATAAAATGTTCTCTAGAACATTCCCTTTTATGAGCGTTTGTGTAGCGGCGAAAACGGAAGATCGTATGCTTTACTCGTTTACACAAAGGACTTAAAGTGCCCTCTAGATAGTCACTGATTACCGGCGATAACGCTGAGGGTGCTCGTAATGTGATCGCCCACACAATGTACATGAAGGTGGGAGCTAAACCCGATATCTGGTGCCTTACGACCCGACATAACAGCGCTTTTGCCAGCGGAACCACAAGTGAAGGGCACTGTTTACGATCACTACGCGCGTCGCAACTTGATTGAAGCTAGATAACGCGATTATAATAACATGTTTTAACAATACATGTAGTATCGCTTGTAAATACAAGTAGCAGCTGCAAAGGAAATTAATTAAACAATAGATGATCCAAGAGTGATAAAACAATTTGCAAAACAGATTAATGGAAACATCCAACGAGTGTAAAAGCTCGTATAGGAACAGTATTAGTTGTCCCGAATAGTCCCGGTCCAAAGCTTTAAATCCGTCAAAAGCAACAAATTGAAGCAAACTTCGCTTCAACAGGTGGTTGTGATCTTTCTAGTCTAGTAAGACTTTTTCGAGTTTGTAGCGGACTACGAAACTACAGACGTATTATCTGCTCTAGATTAAATTTCAACTGGCTCACGTTAGACGCTCTCTTGACACCGGCTTTCCTAATTTTTGTATGTTAATGAGCCAGTAAAAACAACTTTACGTTCAAGTTTGTGTATGTGACTGCCTGGACTTCTTCATGCTTTGTTCTTTTAGCACCAAGATCGGTATCGCAGGAATATTCAAAGGTGGCCTACCTTTCGCTGAGTTTTATTATTTGGGAGCGCAAAAACGACGCATTCGACAGCGTGTACAAAATCATTGACGGGAATGACTAACCTGTTGACAAGTTCCTTGAACTGGCAAGTTTTCCTTAATTCATTTCAATCTATCGGCGCGTGCGCAATGCCAATGCTTATCCCGCGGTGCCCTCTGGCGTGCAAGTTCACGCGTCACCGGCCAGATACGAAAATAGACCGTGACATAAATCTACATAAACGGTTATTTAAGGCGACGCCCATTGTTCACTCTCTGTACTTTGAAGTCTCATTTGTTAGCAAAGGACCTGGCTAAGGCGGACGGCTGAGAAAGGTTTCTTTCTCCTGTTGCTAAAAGATACAATCACTTATTGGCGTGCATTGGCGCGCGTTCGTGGCCGTGATCATCTCAATTGTTTCGGCCTTGCGATTCCATTACGTGCCGGTACCGCTCGATAGGTTGATAGCACTCCGTCGGGATAGATTTGATAATCACCATTGTCTTTATTGAACAGTTGACCACTTACCTCTATAATTGCTATGGGAAATGTCGAGTTTTCCTGTTCTACTGCGACCTGGTCGGACGAATTCAATTTAATAATAACGAAATTAGGGTGTTAAGTTAATTGCACTCTGTCTTGATTTTAGTCATGAGTCATGACTGGATAGCCACAAGTCTAGTACCTAGTCGAGGATTATAGTGATCTTCGACCGCGTCGTCGCTTGATTTGCTTCTTTTGACCTACCTGGAATACTTACTACATATTTAGATTTCTCCTATGGTCCACCTAAAAATTTTGAAGGTCTGATCACTTACCATACTCTTCCACTATTTAAATCTGACCTGATCCGTAATTTATTACATACAATGCAACTGTATTATTACTTGTTGTTTCTGTTTTTATTCTTGGATCAGGAATACAAAATCCCTGATGTTTTTTCTTTATTTCCTGTTTGTATCTCCTTACAAAAACAGGAAAAAGAACAATCACACATCATACAATAAAACTCGTCCATCAATGATAACTAGTTCAACTGAATGTGTAACAGACGCGTCAGTAGACGCAGAAAAAGTTGTGTAATATCACACCTATGTGCTAACTGCACGTCAAATTGTTACCGAACTGCTCGGAGCTTTGTTGCTCAGACTAGGCGTTAAGTCTATCTGTGGTGTTCGGTGCTATCGCCGAGGAACTGAATGGTGGTGTTTATATACCTACGCAGACGCACGCCTTGACGGGTTTGGTCATTGGTGCTGGCGAAGTCGTGCTTACCTTTTATTCAACGGACTGCCTTTTTCAAATGATGGTTTGGAACTTAGGGGAAGTTGATCACTTGATCAGGAACATGTCTTTCTAGTTCTCTCATGCAGATCATTACAATGTTGTATTATCTTGTGACGGGCTAGAATTTACTGCCTTTGACACCCAAAAGCAATAAATGCACTAGGTATAAACCGTTTTACTACATAGTATTGCATATCTTACAACTGAACTGGCACAATGGTGGTAGCGAGCGTGGGAAGGCCGCATTATCTGCCTCCATTTGTATAGGGCTTAATAATACGGTACTTGGTTAACATGCCCCTAAAGATTGCCGTCTTGCGGCTTCTGCCCGCCGCGCCGCCGCGCCTCGCCTACCTATAGGTAGGCTGAGCACTCGATGTCACGCTCCGTTTGGTTCGACATTCCTTAACTTAACGTTTAAGCGCATAATTGAATCTCATTGAATAATCAAAGGTTTCATATTGGTAACAACTCAAATAAAAACAGTACTAAACTTTTTGCTACATAAGGCTGCGTTTCCACCAGAGATGTGCGAGGATGGGTAGCGAGGCGTGTGTTTGTTAAGAACCAATAGAATTACTTAATTTACCTAGCCTCGCTCAGCGCAGGTCTAGTGGAAACGGCTCAGTGGAGCGAGGTTTTTGCACATGCAAAAGAAGGGAAAATGTGTCCTACGGATGTATTGCGACGGATGTGTACTGGCAGAGGCGCACGCGCTCCACCACATCTCACCCCGCGCGAAACAGAAACGAGCCCGCTACACATCCTCGCACCGCTCATCCACGCACCGTTTCACAGCGTCGTCGCTACGAATCCTCCCACCGCTCTGCGGCCTCGCACATGGTTTGTCCGGTGGAAACACAGCGTTTCACAGCCTCGCTACGCATCATCGCACCGCCCAGCTGCCTCGCACATCTTTGGTGGAAACGCAGCCTTAAAGTTAATATTTGTCTACTCACGTTCATTACTGTCTGGTAATCATAATTTCATAATATCGTATCAATGAGCCAGCGTCGAGTGCAAATATTTGTTTTCCCAACGTACTCTCGCTCGGATAGCGAGTTATTTCGGAGAGCGGAAATACTCTCCGTGCTAAAAATAAATCTGTTATTGCTACTATAAATCTCTCCCGGTCACCCAGTTTCCGCTTATTTGGAAACGGGGACCGCAAGGACGTCTACTGACTACCTCTACCGTTAGATTTAATGCTTCATCCTTAGGATTTATCTTACGCCGTTTGGAGGGTCGACTGATGCTTGCAATATGCTGCGCTGCGTGTTGGTGTCACCGTGACAGTTAAATAGTATTTAATAACACATACACTTGCTGTGTGTTTTGTTATGTACTAATAATGAGTCGTTGTTTAATACCTATGGGTACACATTTATTGATATTTCCAATTCCAATAGCACGTCAACACTACTGACGCATAACATAACGACTGGGGAACAAATGCTTTTCATAGGTTGACATGGTTCTGTGCGTGACATTAGTAATCACACGCTTGCTCAGACGTGTAAAACCTATGTGCTCTTAACCTTCAGGCTCCGACGTGATTCAATAAACCACGGATTTCACATCGTTTTGTTTACAGTTGATTTATACGAGTTGACTGCGGATTTTATTACCAGTCTTAAACGGTTTTCAGAGGAATTTTAATTGTATTGTCTGGGACTCTGAAATCTACATGGAAATCTGTTATGTTGTCAGTATAGACTCTATACTGACAACATAACAGATTTCCATAGATGGTAGCAATGATCACATGATGGTGGCAAGATCTTTCCGAGCAACTTATTCTTAACTCGATTGTTTATTTGATGAGGTGAACCGGAGAATGTCGATGTATTTATTTACACATGCAACCGGTGCGGTGCCGACGCCGCCGGTGCATTCGGCCGAAGGTCGTACTCGCTGCTATAGCGGCGGCGGCGGACGGAAATAACCAAACATAAGGCAATTTCCCGTTTAGACGGCTGTCTACATGGTCGTTTGGGGTCGTGGAAAGTCGAGAGGCCCACACCGGCAATTCATTTAACACGACCTTGAATTAGACCTGGGAGTCTGAAGCTTGACGGAATACATGAACTTTGAAATGCTTGTATTTATACTCAACCCGATCACCTGACATCAACCAACACCAAACGCGTCAAACATTTCATCAAGCTATTTAACTTCAGAACCGCAATAAACCTTATCAAAACATTTTAATCCGGTGATGTTACACCAGGTCTATTAAATTAAATCGTTCTATGATCCCATTACACCGAGACCCTATACGAAACCGAGATTAACACATCTGCGTCGAGTAACGCAAGGGAGTCCTCCCAATAATGCCTTATGCTGGTTATCGTTTTGCAGTCTCCGGTATTACTACCTGCGCAACTAGTATTTTGAACCTTATGCATGACAGATAGACGGTATCCGCGAATGTTGGTATATGCGATGATGCTCAGAATACCACGATTGATCAGTCTTATGATACATCGTCTGTCGTGAACCGTGAATGAACTACCCAACTCATGAGCTCATCTATCGCATCAACGTACGCAACATTTTACTTATGGATGGCACAAGTTGTAGTAGCAGTGTGTTCTAGCCATGAGTGTGTTCGCACTGCAGTGCCATCACAGTACGTGAAGCTATCTGCCCGGAGATTAACGTCTGACCCCCGCTGCCTGCGCCCCGCGCACCCGCCGCCGCGCGCCGGCCGCGTCCGCACGCGACATGGGATAATCTGTTTAGACCAACCCCGCGTGCCTACCGGGAGTTGCGGATTCTAACCGTTCTTGGGGGGGACGTCTCGATCCCCGAATAATTTTGCGCCTGGTATCTTATTGGTAGGATAATTATCTTTGATAATGTTGTCTTTAGGGTGGAGTCAGATGGTCATTTTGATCTAATCCACAGCACAGGTCCTAAAAAAGATCCCTTCGCAAAGGTTTCGACCCTTTTCTTAATCTTTTAGCGATATAAATAGGTTTCATTGTTTACCATTAATATTACATACTGGAACTAGAACCCTACGGCTACTTGGTATATTGGTGGGGCAGGCACGTGGGGCAAGGGGGCGCTAGCGAGGTCGGGGGCGGTGCGAGGGGTGGGGGCTGCAAATGTCACGTTGCCGTTGCCCCGCAGCTCGGTACTGACTAAGTGAATATGACTAGATCTGCCGAATCTAGGGCCGCATGGGCGTTTCAGCCTTAGGTGGACCTTGCTAATGAAATCAATGAAGGTCGCGTTCAAGCACTAGATTTGCTAATATTACGGTCTTGCAAAGCCCTTGAGTGATGTATAGCATATTTAAGTATGTACAATGTAAATATGCCTAAAACCTTTGGAGAAATTCACTTTTTAGACTTCCGGACCTTGCGCGAAGACAGTGATTGGTGATCTTTACCAAGAGGATGTGTCTAATTTTGGCTCGTAATAATTTTGATTTAAGTGCGATACCGATAGGTAGGACATTACCGCACCGCTGGTTAGAACCTGCAATGCAATTAGCCGAGGCGGGCAGGTGATCACGGAGGTGTCAGAGTGCACCCGCGGCGTGAGTCCGTGTTATTAACATACCTTGACCGTCAAGCGTATGTCGCTCATCAATGTACGCCATTGTGTGTGATGAAGATAGACAACAGCTATGTGATTATGTGAGCTATGGAATTTGGTCAGGGAATATAAGAACTCCCGGACATGTAGCTAAATTTAAGGAAAGATTTGATTGTGTTGTAAATAAATGGTAGTCAAAGTAGAAGTTACAGAATAAAGGGCTTAAGGTAATAAGACAAGACATTAAGGTATTAAGTAACATTTTCACCATGGTTTATAAAATTATTATATCTGACACAAAAATATAAAAAATAACATTTACCGGTTATAACTTTATTGGTGTTAAAAAAATCGTGTTATAATCATAATAATTGCACTAAATGCCGATAGAAGGTGAAATATTCAAAATGTGAGCATGTCTCCAACACCAGACAGATACGTCAGAATGTGTGTGTGAAATATTGTCGGGGGTGAATCTGTGAGTGACGCCAAGCTCCCTCACCTCAAGTCAAGACACTTCAGTAAGGCGCGGCGTGAAGCGCAGCTGCATGCGGGCGAAGCTATAGGGCGCGCACTCGGTGCGAGCGGGCGAACGCGCGGGAGCGGGCGCGGATGCGACAAGCCGCTATCGATCCGCACCTTGTCCGCCTATTGGTGGTCCCTTTAGCCCCCGCGTGCCCCACCCGCTCTAATTTACGCAAGGACCACGTGTCGTCCGACCTTCACGCCCTAGAAACAAACACATGAATGTGTGCTTATGAAGAATATTTTTCCGATATAATCAACTACCTTTGGTTAACTGTTTCCGAGTACCGTTTTAGTGATTTAATCGGGTATTCATTTACTTACATTATATTCGTTGTACATAAATCCACTTCCAGGGTATTAAATGGCAAGAGTTACATACATCAGCGTTTCGATAATCGATATGCAATACTTTAACAGCATTGACTCTAAAAAAAGAAATAATTTTTGCATGAACTTACGTGATTCCCTAAGTAGATAGATATCTAATGCCCGTAAGTGCGAACTTAGGAGCTGTCAAACTTTAGTGCAGACGGGCATAAATGTCACATCCACAAGATATGCTGTCATACTTTTTACATGTTTTCTAATATTATTTTATCGAAGCATAAAAGCATTGCGTAGCCGAGCTGCCGCCATCAAAACGCGGGGAAAGTGAAGCGTTGCCGGTGAAAAATCAGATTGTATTTTATCGCGTAATAAACGTGTACGTACAAAAGCATGCACATAAACGTGGAGCATCATAACCGTGTGTACAAACACGGTCGATCGCGACACGCGATAAATTGGGTGTGAAGACGGCGATAAGTGGCACCTTCCCTGCAATGGCGCGCCGCCATTGGCAAAGTGATGCCAGGCAGATAGTGTTTGGAAATCGCCCACACCCACAAACATTACAATTTTTAAATAGGTTACTTTTCTTCTAGTATGCGCTAAAGGCAAATAAATATGACTACATTCCAGAAATATGTTGACAAGAAATACCTCTACTTGATGCAGCGATAGACAGTCAAGCAACAAAACTTGAAGAATAATAAATGTATACACATTAAATTACGAGTATGTCGGCCCTTTGGGAAGACTGTAAATTACAGGAATGAAAAGAACATTTGAGAGCCTGCTTCAAATTATCTATTTTTGAACGAAATACCGCATATAACAAGAGCACAGTCATACTCGAAGCTTGGAGCGGAGACCGAAGCTCCGCGGCAGCCAACCCACGCGCGCTCGCTGATCGATACCGCCCCCACGCGCCCGCTGCATGCCGATTTGTGTACAAGCGGCACAACACCACACCATTATTGAATATTGATATTCATCCCTACGTAACTGGCCCGGTAACTGATATGGACGTTTTTATACGTTCAGCATTCAATCAATATTAATTTGTGCCGTACTCTTAGATGTAATTAAAAGGGGTACGTAATGAGGTACATCCTTCATTCTTGCATGGTTGACCGCGCGAGTGAACTCTGTATCAGCTCGCGAGCTTTCATCTGACCAGCTCCGGGTGTAGTATGGTTAGTACTCGCGTACTGGTAGTATTTTTTAAAGACGAACCTAGGTATATAACAACTAAATACAGGTTGTAATAGAAATTTTCTGCGGTGTCATTTACCAGCTGATTTTGATATTTGCCAGAAACATTCGGTACTCAGTTCTAAACAAGTATTTAAAATGTGAGAAAAATTGGTCAAGAGGTCAGATAGAAGGTCTGAGTTTGGGAACACAAGTACTTGTTATCACTTCTTAGTCCAAAACTGACACTTCTTAGCGCTATTAGTAGTCGCTCAAGGCGCGTATTGCTATTCTTCCTTTCGCATGGCATATTGTGTGCGTTGCACCTTATCAGTAATTTTGGGAAGCTAGCTCATCAAAATAAAATGTCGTTCATTTTCTACAATTTTAAATATTCTGGCATTGGTTTTTTTACCTATTTTGTCGCAAGCTTTCTTTTAGTACAATTAGTACTAGATTTATACATTTATACTCTCAAATGTTTTTTCTGCTAGGATTTCGGATCGGGGATTTTGTACATATATACTAACCATTTAATTACACAGTCATGATTTCAAAAGGAAGAATGGATATATCTATTCTGTGGTTATGGTCTCAAGGTTTGAATCCAAATCTACCGATGCCGAGGCGTAAAAGAAATTTTCCCTTGTTTATAGAACTTTACATAATAGCAATACACAGTAGCATTGATTAGGAATGTAGGCCTGTATAGGAATTTGACCCAGATACGGTCAAATCCTAAGGTATTTATTATACAGACCTACATTTAATTGCAGGAATGAAAGCTTCCTGCAATTTGAAAACATGTGAGTGTACGAGTAAATAGTAGGCTTGAACAGTAAAGTTAAAATGTCAATAGGGCAACGAGATTCAGTTTATAAAATATGCCATTCATAAACACATTTAGTGGGGTGCGGAAACCGAGGCGACCGCAATAACATCCATAGCTTCACACGCAGCCTCGGGCGCGGCCCCAAACCATCGCAACCCTCGCTACCCTCCTAGATATAGGACATCATAATTGACACGTTTAGATGCCATTAGATCGTTATACATCTTGTATATTATAATATCAGTCGTCAACCGATCACACCATGGCTGGCTCTCACCGCCATCTGCCGGCGCGAGTAGCACCGTACCCACTTGGCGCCTCGCCAGCCTCTAGTAAACTTCCCAAGTTCATTGAGGAGGCCAATACAAACTCTACTTTTAGTAAGATTCTTCGAAACTTTCTTCGTCTTGTGTTTGCTCAGGAATTTTTGCAGATCCTTTATGTAGGACTCTATTTATTACATTACCTATGCTTATTCGTTACATCGTTTTATAAGTCACGAAAAATAAATTTCTATAGAGTATTTTGTGTCTAGATTACGTGAAGTTCTACAAACGATTGCGTAACCTTTGAGCTTGTTTCAGGAGTCAGAGTTTGTATCAGTGTAAAAGCTCCATCCATTCGCGGGGTCACAACAATGCCGGAATACGTCTAGACGATACGACGCTATTCGCACTCGCGAGAGCTAGCTAATTACTCGTTTAATACACCCGGTCGGTCCCTGCCAGCTTCGCGAATCGCGATTCGCGACTCGCGCGCTAGCACTGGGGATATGCACGCGCTTTATTTAATCCAGGGCTATTGCGCAGTCGCTAGTCGTCTACACTACATATTCCATATGAGATCCTGTTTTCCACCAATATTATTTTACCATTTTGTTTTTATTTGAACAACATTGTTTGATTTTTAATTTAAGACGCTCTTGCATTAAATGCTGTGCAGTAATTCTGAACGCAACAGGTTGTTTTGTATGCTAATTGTGGACGCAATTAAATTGTTTCTTTACGCCTTTGCCTCGGTGGATTCATTCTAGATCTTTTGTTCATATACAAAACAGTTCGCTTCAATTACAAATTGTATCATTACTCTTGCCTTAACTTTTAGACCATCGTTGCGTTCGATCCCGATGTTTTAGAGCGCGATGTTCTAATCTACCTCAATTTGTGTGTTTGTTTTTATTTCTTTTATCGGTAGCGTATATCGAAATATGTAGTTTTTACTTTCTTGTGTGTCGGCGAGTGTGGCGGCGCGGGCGGTGCGGCGGCCGCGAGCTGCTCAATAACCCGTTCCGGTGGGTCTGTCTGTCCGTGGTCAGTGCGGCGCGACACCTGATCCGCACTGCACATGTCCTGCCCTCTGTGCAGGGCATTATGTGGACAGATGTTCAAGGACTGCCGTGAAGCAGGTTTCAGAATCGCCTTACAATCTTGTCGAGTTTTTAGTTTTACAAATCCAACAACAGGCTTCTTGACCCTTGCCATAACATTCCTCTATCTCAAAGGTCATGTATTCCTTTTCATACACATATTTGAGTTGAATGTGGCTCCATGATAAAGAGTAAATAAAGTTCACTTGCTGTCTCGTCGCCCAAATTCCTGACAATGGTTCTCTTGATCCCAGTTTATGCGGTTAGTATGTCACTGAACTCTACACTTTTAAATTACCATTCAAATGCCGTGCGGGTTAAAATTGTACCTTATTTAGGTATTTGTAACTAAATAAGTTTATCTGATTATGTTTAAACCAGATCAAAATATTACATCTTCTTTTGCCATTCAGCTTTTTCATACCTAGATTCGGAATGTGTGACTGAGACTGATTAGTCTCATTCACACATCAGGACGAGCAGCTAGCTCTGGTAATCACCAGAGCTAGCTGCTCGTCCTGATGAAGCCCACCGTATCGAAAGACATAGATAAATAACTTCATCTCGGCCACCGTCCGCAGTCGTTGACCCGTCCAATTGAAATGCCGACCAATGCCCATATGCCCTCTACAAACAAGGGACTAAACGTTTTAACCCTTCTATCAAATCCGCCTAACAAGCAGTCTTAGCCGCAGCCACAGGTATTGCTATTACCTACCACAAATTTAATGAGCCACGGTGTAATTATTTGGATCTGAAGAAGGATATGCTTTTTGTGGAGTTTGCAATTTTCGCAAGTTTTTGAGTCGCTATTTGGAGAACGGATGATCTGTTTGTGATAGGTTTTAGATAAGCATATCTCCTTCCGCTGTGCTGCGTAATATTTGAGCGTCACACAATGTCGTCTTACCTCCTTAGAAAAAGAACATACATTGCAACGTTGCTATGACCGCTGCATGGTCATAATTTAGGAGAGTGTGGAAACGAGCCGTTTGGATTATTAATTAGTGGTTAGGGCTGCGCCTGCGTGGGTTGAATGCGCGCGCGCGGCGTTTATTGTGGGAATTGAGTCGAGTGCTGCGCAAGTGAAACGCACGCACACCGCTCACCTACCGCTCGCTTTCTACCTATTGAAACGTTACTGTTGGTAAATAAAACATGTGGTCTAAGATGTATTAAATTCTTAAGTTAATCAGCTTAAGTTATTATAGCTTACGCCACCTTGCTTACTACCTAGCCTACTTTGCTTCGCTAAAGTTTGCCAGATTAACATAACTTAAAGGACTGATTTTAAATCCTGAGAATATTTAAATCAACTGTGTCTCAAATATTGTATGATCCCCGTATGTAAGTCGTACGTAACAGTGCCATTAATGCGCACATGTTTTGCAATTCGCGTGGGTTAGTTTTAGTTATGAGGCCGTGGGAATGGTTCGCCTTCAATCTCACTTCTGCTGACTGACTCGTTCTGAGATACTGATCGTCTGTGACATCGGTAACGGCACCGCAGTCGCCACCGTATGGAATGTTGCGGTATTCTATTACTTTTGTAGAGTATTACATTATTGTTGTTTTGCTTCAAATAGGAAGAAATCAGTTATGTAGATCAGGTCAGAGCGGGTTGTTGTGTCGGTGATGTAACTATGCGAGAGTACGTAAGAGGCGGTCGCGCGGGGTTGTTGAACGTTTGCTGCGCCCGCGAGTTGTTCGGTGTTTTATTAATAAAATGTCCGTCACGTGTATCGACACGGCCGCGCCGGATCGGGCTATTTATCGATGCGCATGCGCACTGCCCGGTAGCTTGCATCGATCTATAATGCCTTCTATTGCCTCTCGAGTTCAAATACAACAATATGTACTAATTTGATTTCAGAATTTTCGCTGCTTCCATACTTGTCCAATTTAAGCACACGTGACATTCGTGGTAGGTGAATATAGGTAGAATGTCTAGCATGTGAGTATCGAATATTACTATTAGGTGGTGGAATTTTCCTGCAAAAGTTGGGTTTAGGTAGGCACTAGGCAGGCACCACCGCTTTGCCGTTATTTGCGGTGCAGTGCAAGCACTATTGTGTTCCAGTGAAGGGCACTGTAGCAAGTGACTTTATAATTTAGAGATCATCAGTCGAATCGAACAACTAGCTGGTTAAAGTCACGGCATCCTTTAAATTAACTGGTCCCACGTAATGTACGGCCTATTTGATTACGATTACGACCAACAAAAATAAATTTACGTTTATACGCTAGTATTTATATCCGCTTCGTGGCTTCACGTGCAAACGTTTGCTTTTCCGTAATCGAAATTGCCACAGGCTCCTGCGTGAGGTCCCTAGCCTTTGCCGATTTCTAGAAGTCCGGTCGTTCGTCGTCGTTGGTCGGTGGTGGAAGGCGCGGATGGGTTGTACCAAGGGGGTCCTCAGGTGGTGACGTCGCGCGAGGGCTGTGTGACGTCATACGCACGTGGGAGTGTGCGAGCGGGACACCTGCACAGCCACCCACCCGCCCGTTCCGTCCGACCGATCCAACCAACTATCTGACGACTCCACCCGTGCCCGTAGGTACCGCGCCGCTGAAGACGCGCGAATTGACAGATTTCCGCGCTCGATACCATCTTGAATTACATTATCAGCAGGCGCCGAACGGTTATCCAAGCCTGGATGCGCTTGGCGATTGAATGACACAAACTTTTGTTGATTTCTTCTACATTTTAACGCTATTCTATACCTACGTTTTGTGAAAAATCCTCGTCGCGCCGTGTCGGGCGCAGTTTTTATTCATAAACCCATTATGCAGTTCTTCAACACTCCACCACTTACATGAAGCGATACCTGTAGTTTCTGTTTGTTGTGTAGTTATTTTTGTTATATTTTCGTTAATGAGATTTCTTGGATCAGCCGGTAATTTAATCATCGGCTGATAGAAATCCAGTTTAAGTATTTGAATAAATTAAATTCTTATTACATTATTATCATCATCAGGCTGATGTTTTACAATAATGTATGAGATGTATTGGGTAGTGGGTTATTGCAGGAACAATGGTGCGGTTGACGCCAGTCACCTCAGGGACTAACCTCGGCGGTAAGCGGCGCGCGGAGCATCAACGTGCGTGCGGCCGTTTGTAAACAGTGCCTGTGCTTTACCGCGGCCGGCCCGCGGCGTTCGTTGCCTTGTCATTGCCGTTCCCCGGCTCTTTCTTAGTGATTTCTACATTTTCTACTATTTTTCCAAAGTATTTATTACTACAATTTATGAAGCCATTCTAATTCTGTTCGGTTTTCATATACACATGTACTTATGTCACCATTATACAACCACTTAATATACAGGGTGCTTGGTAGAGTGTTAGCCAAACGTGGTGGGCGTGTAAGGGGATCTATTTGGAAAATACATTTTCCTTGTGTGTATGGTTAACTGATTTGAAGATTTTGAAGTTCATCAAATCAGTTCACCATTTGCTAATGGGTCCTTAAATAGCTACCTTAATATTTAGATTCTTTAGCAATTTCCAATATCATAATAACCTAATAACCAAGTCGGAATGAAAATCTCGACTGCAAGAAAGAGACGGCGAGAGCGCTCCCTGCACCAGAAAACGCAGGAACTCACGTGTGGAGCGATAATGTTGTTGCGCTGTCACTGGCCGCGATAAATCTTCCCG
Organism: Ennomos quercinarius; assembly: GCA_910589525.2. NCBI lineage: Eukaryota > Metazoa > Arthropoda > Insecta > Lepidoptera > Geometridae > Ennomos > Ennomos quercinarius. The sequence goes on along the minus strand of OU342492.1, from coordinate 17,643,223 downwards.
CTCCACTGTCCGCCGCCGCTCAATCGTTAAACACCATGTTTATCGCTGATGCCAATGGGCCTGGATTCTCTTACATCTATTTTTGTTCCGAAGAGCCTGAAAGTGGAATGGAGACGTTCTCGGCGAAGGTGATTTTGTTACCGCCTTTTATTTGAAAGCGCGGCAGAATACCAGTTTGCTTGTTATCAGGGACATTAACCGCTGCGGCGGCGCGGTGGCGCGGCGGTGGCGCTGCTCATTTCGTACAATCAATCCGTCGGCAACAATGGTGATAATCGCATGGTGATACTGCGTTGATATTGGCGCGGAGGCGGGTCACAGCGCGGCGGCGCGCGTCGTCTGCCCGCTATCGATCTCGGCGCAAGGTGGTGCCAACCACCGCACTTACACCGCTAGGTACTAAATATACGACCTTGAACCTTAAACTATTTTCATAATTGCAAACGGGAAAATGCACTCTCGTTGGGGGTTTTAAATAACATCACTAGGTAAGACTTCCTCGAGGCTTTTGATTTGATGATCCACTTTTTCATAACACAACTTGTTTACATTTTCTCTACAAGTTCTGTTGGGTTGTAGAGGGCTTTGGTTGTTTAGGTGCAATGAAGTTGTGATAGGTAAAGGTATTGCAGAAACTAAAAAGAGCAAAGATTTAATTTGGGATAATGTTTCTTATGCGTTATGTATATCTATGAACGCACATTACTGGATTGATAACGATGCAACCTGATGCGCGTGATGGCTCTACGGAGGTAGGTACTTGGGGTATGGTCGTGACTCGATCCGGCAATCTAGCACTTATATCGATGTACAGTAACCGTACCGTTGCCGTTGTTGCTTGCGTTAACGGCCTTGGGAGATGGAGCCGATGGTGCCGAACGGAGGAATCCAGTTATAATAACTTATCTAGGGGTACCTTTCGATGGTGTAAGCCTCTAGAACTCTTAGTTTACTCATGGATTATTGATAAAATTAAACTCGGATCTTGTTCGTAGATGCTTGGCGATGACATGGAAGTTAGCATATCAGTTTTGTTTATATTGAACAGTGAACTCGATGAAATTACGAGAGGTTATGAACGGACAGCTTTGAGGACTGACATTTGACGGTAATCTGGAGGCCTCTCCCCTCGTTACGCCAATCCTAATGCCATCGAGCGAATCCAAGATGTCTGATTCATTTGTTACGGTCAAGTTACTCGCCGGGCGCGTCACTTGACGCCCTTGACTAGCTCACCGGAGAACTGGCCAACCAGTTTCGTTATTTTGTGTTAGTCTCTTTTTGTAAAGTTTCATAAGATTCGAGCTGGTATTGTGGTTACATTTTAAATTTTACATGTCCTTGTTCTGCTCGCTCACGCTGCGCTGCCATTATCTTTGTTTTATTAGCCGTTACATACCAAAACTCGTAACGTTTCTTTTCTAGTATGTATTATTTTGACACGATTTTTGCATCATTGGTTGCTATTAAAATATTTTGCTAATTACAAAGTATCACCAAGATGAAAATAACTGGATAGTTTGAAGTGGCATACATGGCACGCTAAGCTAACACCTGGATGGAACGCGAATGTCAAGGCTGCACCGTCTGGATTTGGAAACGCTCCAGGCTTATACGGGTTGCAGAACTTGCAGACTCAAAAGCCACGTGGATTGTTTTTGCTTGAACAAAAATATTGAGCTGTCGTGCTTTATAAAGGTCAATAAATAATTCTGCGATCCATCCATCCCATAGCTCTATTCTCCCAATTCCTAAGTTCGTTGCCATTTCTTTCTAGAGTTTATAGACATTTATAGACATTATTTATTTATTTATTTTATAGACAAATTTTTCTCAGTTTAAAATTGACGTTCCTATCATTTAATACGGTCCACAGAGAAAATTCAATGTCAATTAAATTGTTAGCGGACGCTAACCATAACCACTGCTCGCATGTGTGTCTTCCACGGCTCGCGCTACAAACACAAGCACGTGCGATGCGAGCGACCGTTTGACGTCACTCAGGTCGCCCCCGCCCCGCTTTCTTGCCAGACAAGGACAAGAACAGTTGCACGGAGTGGCAACGTCGCGCGCGCCGTTTTGTTTTCGCATCTAACGTCGGTGATAGGCCGAGTTTATCTTCAGATTGCGAATGCAACAGCTATTTCCAGAGTTACTTACCACTGCATCAAACGAGTTTATCGCGTCTCGGATCCGACGACATCCTACCGCTATTGTAGCTTCATTGTAATTATGGCCTTGAATAAGCACAATGTGTTTATAAAATTCCACTTGATACTATAATAAGTGTAAATATCGGAGAGCATGTAGAACGTAGATGGAAGAACTGCAGTCAATGTCGAGGCGAAGAAGCTTACAGCTAGGACAACGGCAATGTCAAGGATAATAATAAACTATATGATTCAATTCATTTCAACGCGTTACACGACATAGTACTGCTGTTCTTTTTTTATCAACGATAGGCTAATATTTGACCACGGTCTCGCCTGCTGTTAAATGACGACGCGGTCGACGATGACGATGGAGCATGCTTGCCTAGAAGATACCGGTTCACTCTAGCCTTCAAAACTGCCAGATTATATTTATTACATTATTTTTCAAAAGGATAATCAATAAAACAAGTCACCATTACACGTTTATGTAATTTGAAAATACTTAAACTGTACTTAAATTAATATTATATTTTCATTATTTACAGAAACAGGCGAGCAAGGATCGTGGGAAAGTGGGCTGTCGTACGAATGCCGTTCATTGCTCTTCAAGGCTCTGCACAACCTCATTGAAAGGTAATTATGACAAACAATATGAACCAACCGCACACAACCAACCAAAATAATGCTCCAGCTTCTTTTTTTTAATATTCCATTTCATGCAGCGTTCTCAATCTCAAATTATGTAGTAGGTACTTAAAAAAGTAGGTAAGTACTAGTAACCAGATTTGATATTTTATACATAAGATATCAAAAAATTTTTTACTACAGACATGTTTGACAGGACAATTTAGAGAAAACAAAAAACGGGTGCGAGCTTTTGGTCTAAATGGTAATTGGTTTTGACGGAAGCGTATCATCAAGTGGCCAAGATCATAGGTGTTTATTTATTTATTTTATAGGTTATTAGTTAGGCTTAATTGTTGTTTTATTAACTTTCTATTCATACACACATCCGAACAATATATTTTACAGTCTCGGTTTAGAACTTGCAACATAAATATAACTTGGCATTCTACAGGGACCATTACTAGAGCCTGCAGTTCTTCTTCTGTTCAATTCAATTAGGCTATTCTCAGGTTTTATCGCTGTACCTGTGCGTACGTATCTAAGTAAATGGTATGCAAAAAAAAATGACACATAATTAAACATTTTTAATACCGGTGTGGTCCGATCTCTAAAACTGCGCGCATTGACCGCGTCCAAGTTTGCCGATTATCTTTTATTTTATTAATGTTTCTCATTAGCCGGGTTGTTGTTGTACGTGATTGTGATTTCTAATGTGTCGTCGTTGACTCGCTACACCTGGTGGGGCTCCGGTGGGATTGCTGCAAGGTACGTGCTTGAGAGCCTGGTTCTCCGAAGGTCGATGCATCGCCGCGCCCGCTCCGGTCGTTCTAATGTCGCTTTTTGCAGCACAGTTCGCGCAAGTATCGTCCGTGTCCACTGTTCGAGGCGAGGCGAGCTTCTCGTAAATGCCATACTCCAGTCTCCAACTGAGATGAGTGTCGTGGTTTGATTTGTAGATTGATTTTTTGAAAGAATTTTTCCGAATTTTTTTGCATGATTCTGATAGCCTCCTGCACCCGTCCAGCTGTGTTCATAAATTTTAAATACCTACTTTGATACTCAGAACTGTATTTAAACTCTTACTCACATAGTTACATTTTACATTATTAACGATACTTCATTTTTAAATCGCTTGCTGCATTTAAAAGGGTTCATGTCTTGGTAGCGCTTTTTTCTGAAGTTTTGTTATTACACCAATTGTGCTGCAATAAATGGTGATAACCTGAGACTTGCATTGAAAAGCACACATCCTACCGGCACCCATGAGCTCGGAATCTCAGAATATGAGTGCAATCCAGACGAGTCGTTGACCCCGCGGCGGCACGTCAAAGTAACAATGCGTTCGTCGCTTGTTTGGGACGAGACGCGATCCCGCGACGATTTTACGATACGCGACTGAACGCACTCTTATAATGGGGGTGCAGCAAAAAGTACACAATGCCGCATCATTGAATTGTTGCGTGCCTGCTTTCATGCTCTCAGTACTGGCTGCCAATACCAAAACCGCGACTTCCGGAACATTTTTGTATGTCTGGACCTAATCATTTAACTTAATTTTGTGTTGGTTTTGTTAAATGTATGTGTACTTCGAAGCTCGCTGAACCCATAAATAGGTAGTTATATCAAACAAATACTGAGAATAAAAGATTTTTAGTTTTGTCGTGTAAATATTGTCGATGGTGTGTAGATAGGTTCACTGGGCTAGGACTAATAATAATACGAGACAATTCTTGATGGTCCTCTATTTATTTCCATTCAATAACTTGCTATTGGATTTATTAAAACTTATTTATGTATTGTATCAGTTATCTGGTTCTCATTGTACAAGCTTTGCTTAGTTTGGGGCTAGATGGCGTTGTGTGAAACGTCGACACATAAATTTATTATTATTATTATTTTCGTATTATGTTGTTAACATTTCTCTCCTTCTAGGGAGGTACAAAAGGCACGGGCCGAAGCCAAGTGTTACGAAAGAGACAAGAATTTCCTAACTATCCTACAGGTGTTTAATATCGTTGCTTTTTGTAATTGTTTATATGTATTTATGGGGATGTCAAGTGTCTCTAGGCTGGTGAGTAAAGTTTTAGGTATGACGCCTGTGGTGGATAAAACAATTGGTATGGTTCTGATAGTACTGATTTGCCATTGCGTTTTGATTTCAATTGATAAATCTGTGTACTTAGCTATTTTTTCAGTGTGCGTTGTTAGTAAATTGTGTGTGTTGCAGATGGCGATGTCAATGAGAAAAGCAGACTTATTTATTTTATTTAATACAGTTATGTCCGGTCTGTTGTAATGTACAGTTTTGTCGGTTATGATAGTACGGTCCCAGTAAAGTCTATATTCACAATTTTCTAAAACCGAATGTGGAGTATACTTGTAATATGGGACTTTTTCTTTTATTAACTTGTATTTGTATGCTAAGTATTGATGTATAATGGATGACACCTGGTCGTGACGGTGTTTGTAGTCTGTTTGAACAATGGCTTTGCATGCTCCAGTAATGTGTTGAATGGTCTCTGAATTGCTGCAACATCGTCTACAAGTATCATTTATGTTTGGGGTGCGAATTATGTGTTTTTGATAATTACGTGTGTCAATAACTTGGTCCTGGATAGCTAACATGAAAGCTTCGGTTTCGGGGAAGAGTTCGCCTTGTTGCAACCACGCGTTCGACGCTGCTTTGTCGACATGTGGTTGCTGCAGATCATGACGATGTCTCCCGTGCAACACCTTTTGCTCCCATACAGCTATTTTATCTTTTGTATCAGTAACTTTCTCATTGCGTTGTAAACTTTCGTCTGATAGGTTTAAGGGTGTAAGTCGTTTATCGTTCATGGTTATTGCTTGATGTAATGGTGATATTTCGGCCCGTTCATAAAAGAAGTTTCGGAGTGTTGATATCTGTTTATTATGAAGGTTGATAATGTCTATGATGCCTCTGCCTCCCTCCGATCTAGGTAGTGTAAGTCTCTGAATACATGATCGTGGGTGGTGTTTACGGTGAGTAGTCATTGTTGTATTGATTGTGCGCTGAAGTTTCAAGAGATCTGTCTGTGACCATTTAATGACTCCAAACGTATATGTAAGTACTGGTATAGCATATGTGTTTAATGCTTTTACTATGTTACGGCCGTTCAACTGTGATTTTAGTATGGTATTAAGTCTGTGTCTGAATGTTTTCGTTATATCAGTTTTTGTGTGGGTATGCGATATTTGGTGTGCTTGTTGGAAGCCTAAGTATTTATAAAAACTGTTACGGTCCATTGGCTTAATGGTTTCGCCTGTATTAAGATTATATGGCTGTAAAGTGACTGACTGATCCTGTATGGAGAATGTTTTACATTTATCGATCCCAAACTGCATCTTGATGTCATTAGAAAACTGTTGTGTGATGTCTGCAAGCTGGTGGAGTGATTGGGTGTCGTTACTATATAGTTTAATGTCATCCATATACATCAGATGTGTGAGAGTTTGTGTATTATCAATATTGTTAGTGATGTGTAGGCCTGCACCGCTGCTATTTAAAAGTCGAGAAAGGGGGTTTAAAGCTAAACAAAACCATAGAGGGCTTAAGGCATCTCCTTGGAAGATTCCGCGCTTTATAGTGATTTCATCTGTAACTATCGATCCGTTGCTGTTTCTTATTGTTAATTTAGTTCTCCAATGTTTCATAGTGTTTTCTAAAAATGCCGTTAACTTGGGATGAATTTTGTAATGTTGGAGAATATAGATAAGCCAGCTATGTGGTACAGAATCATACGCTTTTTGATAATCAATATACATTGTATGTAGGTCAGACTTCTGTGTGAGAGCATGTTTCATCGCTACTGAATCTATTATTAGTTGTTCTTTACATCCCTGGCTAAATTTCCGGCATCCTTTCTGTTCTTCGGCTAATATATTGTTTTGTGATAGATGTATATTGATAAGGCGCGATATACACGATGTCATTATTTTATAAATAGTTTGCAAACATGTTATTGGTCGGTATTTAGCTGGATTTGTGCGGTCATTGTCTTTGGGTAGCATGTGTGTTATGCCTTGTGTTAAGTAGTGTGGTGTTGTTTTTGGTTCCTGAATAAACTGATTTATATGAGTGTGAAGTATTGGGTAGGCAGTTGTAAATTTTTTGTACCAATAATTGTGAATGTGGTCTGTTCCTGGTGCTTTCCAGTTGTGTGTATTTTTGATCACATCTATGAACAAATCTACAGGGATGTATTCATACTTCATTTGGTTATATTGTACATGTTGGGTGTCCGTTTCAATCCACTCAGCGTTTTCATTATGCCTTACTTCACTTCCCCAGATCTGTTTCCAAAATGTGTGCATGCTTTCGGGTGTCGGTATTTGTTGGTCTGTGGTATTAGCAATACCTTGTGTTTGTAAGTTGATGTTTCTATAAAATTGCTTCTCGTTTTTACCAAATTGTGTATTTTGCTGTTTTCTAAGAGTACAGTTGGTGTATCTTCTGAGTCGGCTGGAAGTAGCATTTAACTTTTGTTTGAGGCTGTCTAGGAATTGGTATTATTGAAATGTTTGGATACATTTTATATAGACCAGTGACTAGTGATTACCTACATAGTCTAATAGACGGAAGTCGTTAATATTTGTTCTTCTAAGATTTTCGGGTTAATATTATTACGTGTTTAACAGTCGTTACTGTGTTTGTTTTCGGCATCTGGAATCTGCTTCGTTGTTATAGCTCCTTAATTGATGTCCTCTTCATACACCCCAATTTTAAAGTTTCTGGATTCTCATGTTGTTGCCTATATTAATTGTTTCAGATTATTATTGTTATATATCTATCACTATATCACATTGCATAAACAAACGCCGATTTTCAAATATATTTCATTTTATCTTATCTTTCATATTTCATTATGTTTATTTACGCAATAAATTCTAAATAAATTGCGATTTATTCGATTACGAATAGCAATTTAACATACAAAGAAACCCTTAACATCTGCCGTAATTGATAAAGCTTGCGTGCTCGGCATTTACTAACTCTCTCCATATCTGCATATATGTCAAATGATGAATGAATGAAGTTCTAGTAATGCGGGAAAATATTTGCATTACGTGTCTAAATCATGATTAGTGATGCACATTCCTAATTTTGTACCAACAGAGATTTAACTCTTAAAATTATAGGACCTATAATGTTAATGTAACATAGATTGAATGATTGTAATCAAATCGTTGCAAATATTTTCTTTTCGCAAGATTTTTTTGATAACAGAGTGCATGCGCATGCGCATACGCTCGAGTTCATTCGTTCAGAACGTTAAATACTTTGAGGTATATAATGCGTTTGCGGGCTACGGGCCAGTGAATCTAGTGATTCACGTAAGGAGATCGAGCATTGTTTACAAAAGTAGCTTTGCAGAGTACACAGCGTTGCGCCCGTCCCAACTCCCAAGATAGTCGCGCGCACCGCTAAATATAAACTTCACCGAAGATTGTCGATACATCGATCTTCTTGCTTGGCAATTCTTGCTTGGGTTGGATTGCTCGTTTGGTCATTATGGATAAAATGTATAGCTGCAACTACTACACCTCAGATATTGTTCTTAGCAAAACTATCGTTGGTTGGATTTGTCCTATTACCAATTTCACCGATCCTAACCAATTCAAAGTAAACACATAATGTGAGTTTATGAACGAGGAAGTTAATGTGCAGCGCGATGAAAGATTTACGACCGGTTCAACGTAATAAATCTCACATTGATATTTCAAATGTTCATAGCGTCCGTCATGGCTCCTGCAATAGTCTTACATTTGGTGCGGAGCTGCGTAGTATGCGCACCATTTACCTGTCTTGTAATATTGTGAACTTTGCATTCTTATTTATTTTTGATCAGACTGTTTCTCTGTTTTTAAGAGTACTATTCTTTCGCGCCTGAAATTTGGCGCTTGGTTAGAATTTAGAGCATTATTGATTTCTTTTATTTTGCTATGTTTATCCATGATAATTGATAACAAACAGCAAATGTCTACAGAGTTACTGACAGTAACGTTCAGAAAGCCCACTTTGTACATATACTGCTCTAATCTATGTAGTTTATAAATGTAGAATTCTGCATTACGCAATTGCTTGTGGTATAAACTAACGATGGAGTATTTATTCACGGCGGTTCTGCAAATGACAATAACTCGGTGAAATAACGCGTGTAGGCCACCATTCGGTTCATTGTTGTGTGTCGCCAGATTGTTATTGTATAGGTGGTACCTTCTATCGATTTTATGCGAAAGGTTGTATTTTCATTTGGTATTTTTCCTTTTTATGACGTTGTTAAGCCGCTTTTCACCATGACTTTTTTACCTAACTTTGACTTTTTTAAATGGCTTGCTTGAATCATTTCCCGCGACTCCATTTATTTGATTAACTTCCATCGACTCACCAGTCACGTACATATATTCCCATTTAACGTAAGCGATTTAAGGTGACGGGTAGGGCCAGATAAGCAGGTCCAAATTCGTTCAAAGAAACATCGACCTTGACGTCATAGTCTTAAATATCAATTCAGTCGGTACTTCATGTGCAATTGGAAGGTATGCCGTTCATGTTACAATAAACATAATTTGAATTTGAATTCAGCGCGACGCTTACGACAAAAACAAAGCACGAAATGACTGATTTTGACGGTTTTTAATTAATATCTGTGTTCGTATAGTACTTATCAAAATTATGAAGTCATCACAAAATCTGTAAGTTTGATGGGAATACTTACATTTTTTTTTTGTACAAATATGTTCGATGGAAACTCAGTAAACTTGGAACATTCAAATTTTTTGAGGGAGTTTAGCGATTTTTTTCTATAGAGCTATATTTATTAATCTTGTATTTGCGGACATCACAGACGACATAATGAAATGAATTATTACATGAAATATTAAATTCAAAGCTCCACATTCCTAATTACGCCAGGAAACGTGCCAAAAATCACCTTGTTTGCCCTACCCTTCGCCTTATAGAAATCCACCAGCGCTTGTGTTTTGTAATATTGCATTCCGTGATACAACCGTATACCTCTTACATTATAATATTCGGCATGGTAATACGATCGAGCGGTATCGAAGTATCGCAGCGTTTACGACATACCGGCATTGCCGACGCACGGCATTGCAGGCATGATCCATACGTGTCGTGCAGTCTTAGTGCTCACTTATCTACTACCTGGTACGTGACCCTGCAATCGATTCACATCTCTATTGCTTCACTGTATAAGCTTACTTCGCCTTGATGGTAGAAAACAATCTAGTTTTCCGTGCGTTGCGTTGCTCATAAAGTTCGCATCGGATATTACATCTACAAATAAGTAGCTTCATGTAGTTCATGTGGTAAGGCCGGCTGTGTGTGTGCCACTGCGCCATTACTTATCCTCCGGCTGGATGACACTAATACATTGCTACAAAAATGTACACCTGTAGAATTGATCAAGATATACTAGAAATAGACAAAGAAATACACTCAAACCCAAATTCTTTATTGCAAATAGGCTTTTTAGCATTTTTACAAGTCAAACTAGATAATGTACTTATAAATTATAAAAATTAACTTTTTGTACATATTAAGAAAGCATAATTAAACAAAATCACAGTGCTTAATGTCAAAAATGTCAAAATAAAATAATTATAACAAGCCTAATGCAAAACGAGTTTGAAGAAAAAAAAATCTTGTTCTCACTACAGGTGCAAGCAATCCGGCACAATGTAGAATAGAAAACTCCAAACCGTAGCTTCGATTACATCTGTAAAGAAGAAGCTACAAGAAACTTTACAGCGTCATTTTTTGTTCCATTTTTTAAATTTGTTTACAACATTTATAATTTGTTACAATTGAGACAACATAATGAAATATACTACAAAGTAGGTAGGTACCTATTTCACACCAGTGTAAGAGGAATATTAGAATGATCTTAACATAAAAAATACATGTACAAAATAAAAATTATAGGTATAGCCAAGCGATAGACACGGTACCTACACATGATATACCAAAGAAAACCTCGATAACAATCACATTACTCCGTTGAAATATGTTTGCATAAAGTTTTAATCTTAGTGTGTTTTCTTGGTATACCAATAAAAGCTCGACGCTTTTCGTAATCGCTGTTATACCACGACAGCGCCTGAGCTGTTACCGTGGCAAATCATGTTGCTTATTTTGTTGTACTTCTAGGGTTACAGGTTAGCTTAATAAAAGGATAGTAAAGACCTACGTCACCGCTTGTATCAAGTTAATGTTGTTTTATATTTAGCTACACAGGATGTTTTGTGTTGAAGATCAGCGTTTCCTTCAAAGATATGTTAATAAAGAATGCAAAGCCGATTTCAAATATTCGATACAATTTTTACTTCCCTCGGTTCACTAGGATCTAATTCCGAATGGCCATAGTAGGTATATTCATACGTAGGTGTAGTATGTGTGAAAAGTTTACATCAGGTCAATAACTAAATAAACGCCAACTTGTGCAAAAATGTACATTATGGCACAAGTCTGGAACAAAGCTTACAGTTTGCGAACCTACTCGCGTGTATATCTCTCAAGATCGTCTCGCCTACGGCACTGCCTTCTCTGATTCCGCTATGTCGACGACGTTCAGTTTCATCGCCAGTTATTATGGTACCTCTTGATTGTTTATGAATCTTATGAAGATTTTATGTTTACGTCTAATCTTGCATCTTTGGCAACACGGCGATAAGCACACTTGAGTTAGGGCTTCTTAAGTAGGTTCCTTTAGAAAGTTCCTTGTATGATTCTCTCTTATTCGGAAGGTGCTCAACACCCACGTCATTTGAAAATTTAATTGATTTAATGTCAAAAATTTGCAAGTTTGTTAGACAATAGTTCATGCTGCGTTATTTCTATTTCTTGAAGACTGAACCCGTTAACTACCCGTATTTATAAATTTGTTTCAATTACAGATGTCTGCTGTCCCGCGACTTTGTGAGGCTTGGCAAGTGGTTCGTCCAACCTTACGATGGCGACGAAGAGGACGTTGGAAAAAGGTGATTATTAATTAATAACATTGTATTTAACAAGCCATTATATAGTCCTACCTGTATTGTGTCCGACTTCATTTTTCTACTACACTCAAGGTGTTGGAAGTTAAATTTGAAGCAGTTCCTACAATGAACTGCCCTCAAACAAGTTTGTGGCAACGCAAACTTCACTTCCTAGAGCAAAACGAGGATCTCTGTGTCACACTCCTTAAGACCCAGGGTGTGACTTCGTTCCCCCTCGCACATACATTGCTAGCCAAGTTATTCATACCAGGTATGACCTGGCGCAGCTTCTGCTCTTTTATGAATGGACGGCTCGGTCGAAGAAAACTGCGCTCGTCTTCATACTTGGGCTCCTTCACATCACCAGCTTTATCATCACCATCATCAGAACAGTAATGTCGGCGGCTCAAAGCCTTGCTCTAGTATTTCAATGTTTTTATGATTAGGCTGGTAAGGGAAATGTACAAATTGTGGGATATCGGTTCAGGCTTTTATCGACTCCATTTGAACTAACGAAAAGGAATATGCCCAGTGTACCAGAAGTAATGTTATTTTTACCACACCTCTAAAAGAAGGCGGTGAAAGCATCCAATAGAGAGTAGACTGCGCCCAAATTATTTTTTATCCTGTGTCTAAAGAGTTTTAGCTAGAGTCGATGCAGACCACGAAATTAGAATAGCATCGTTCAACAATGAAAGCTTTGATCCATTGGTTCCAGCCCGTGGCACCTGTCGTTCTCGTTCGCGTTCTTCCTCCACGGCGAGAGCACGGTGTGCGCGTCCGTGGACGTGCGCCAGCACCCGCCCGTGCGCACGCTCACACCCAAGCGGCTCGCCAAGATCAACTCGCCAGAACAACAACCCACCGCTAAAGGTAAACTAACCACCTGAGATGCAGCTAGCCTGTTTGTCTCCACAACGTAATCGGTAAAATACCCCCCCAATCACATATACATAGATTCTGTACCCTAAAAGTCAATTCAGAACAGGTGGAACAATGCTCCAGCACTTTTTAAGTGGTAATTAATTATCAATTTTATTCCATTTAGACAAAAGCAAAGGCAAAGACCATTTTTCCGTATGATCTGAATTGACCCTAAGTGGTATTCGCTGTATCTAGGGACCCAGGAACTACCACTCTCAAAAAACATACACAGAACAAGCTTTTTTCTTGTGCAATATTTGTACTGTCGCAGGAATCGAACCCGCCATCTGGGTTATGAGCCGACCTATTCAACCACCACACCACAGAGGCTGTCAAATAAGAACGTAGCTGCGTCCTTTTCTGTGATCCACTTAAGGTGGGATTTTTGATCCGTCATACAACGTTCATACAAATTCTAACCAATGGTCAAAATTTGTATGAAGTTTTAACCATTGGTTACCTTAACTACGGATTAAAAAACTCGCCCTTAGTAATTTCTTACTGACCTTTTGGATGTACAGATTGCTTATGTGTTATGGGAGAGTTTTAGCTTTGAGCCATGCAAATCTCATAATTATTTTTTGCTCAAGATGCCAGTTGTGAAAATGCTTTGCTGAAGATAACAGCAGGGTTTGATAAGTAAGGCTTTCTCAGTAAAACTGAGTCACTTTGGTCTGAAATCTCTGCGGTGTGGTAGTTGAGCAGGGTGGCTCATAACCAGGATTCGATTCCCGCAACAGGACAAGTAAATTGTACCCAGAAAAAAAAACGCTAGTACTTGTTCCGTGTTTGGGTGTTGTGGGAGCATGGTCCTAGCAGTTTCAGCTTCCTAGATACAGAAAATCCTAGCTAGGGTCCAGGACTTATGATTGTGGTCAGTCGGCTACATTAATCACCCCCTTACTAATAAACGTTGAGTATCGGATGAATAATTATTTAGTGTTTTGTCTTTCTCTGTTGAGTTTGAAATGGGCAAAGATAAAAGAAGAGAAAACGCTAGAGTTAGCTATTCCACTGTTATGCAATGTTTATTCGTAAGGGGGTATGTAGCAGAAGAACAGTTATTTTGTATTTTGCTATCAAATTTGAAATAGGTAAAGCAAGATAAAACACTGAGCTATTCCACCGATAAGCAGTGATTATTAGTAAGGGGGCTAATGTATAGTGTCCTGCAGCGAGCAGTTGTCGTGTGTGAGCTCACTAGTGGTGGCGGTTGCAGTGATCCTGGCGCCGTTCGGGCTGGAGGGCGCGCTGAGCGGGCGCGAGTGGGCGGACAGCGACGCCGGCACCGCGCGCCTGCTCGACGCCTGGAGGCAGCTCTACCCGCTCGAGCAGGGCTGCGGGGCTGTCGAGGTCAGTTACACTGCCACATTAACTCAATGGTGGCTGGGAAGTCGCCCCGAAACGCTGCGCAGTTGCTAAAATTATATATGCGCGGACAGAGGTAAGCGGTGGTGAGCGCAGCAGCGCACTTCACGGCCGCCATTGAATTTGAATTACACTATACTAGCTTCAACTATTCATAGTGTTATATACAAATTGATACATCCTAGACCGCATCGTCACTCCCCATCAGGTGAGATAGTGGTCAAACGCGAGCCTATCAATCAATAAAAAAAAGGGAATACCAAGCGTGATTCCGCGCGCGTTTCACCGGAATCACGCTACTGGATATTCCTGTATCTATTTTTGTTTTTTTTTTTATATAAGCACAAATCAAATTACGGTCGTAAAAAATATGAAATCTAATCTAAGGCCCGTATTACAGACCGACGTTCAATCGTCAATCGGTCAAGATTTGATTCACAAAATTATTACTTAAGCTGCGTTTCCACCAAATATGTCCGAGGCAGTTGGGCGGTGTGAGGATGCGTAGCGAGGATGTGTAGCGGGCTCGATTCTGATGCGCGTGGGGTGTGGTGGGAGCGGAGCGCGTGCGCCTCTGCCCGTACACATCCCTCGCATTTTCCCTTGTTTTGCATGTATGTACAAAAACCTCGTTCCGCTGAGCCGTTTCCACTAGAGCTCCGCTGAGCGAGGCTAGTTAAGTGATTCTATTGGTTCTTGACAAACACATCCCTCGCTTCCCATCCTCGCATATCTCTGGTGGAAACGCAGCCTTAGGCCCGTATTACAGAACTACGCTCAATCGTGAATCTCTGCTCAAGTAGAGATTTCATTCACAAAATGGTCAAATAGTGAATGTAATCTCTACTTGAGCATCAATCGACGACTAACCATTGTTCTATAATACAAGCAGTAGATAACATCGCTGATATCTGGATTATAATTCAAAATTATGTATGTAGTGCAAACACTAAACAGCTAAATATGATTTCATAATATAAAGTTAAAACGGGTCTCTCTAACCTCGACATTTCGACCAAGTTACATTAGCCGAAACGTCGCGTCCCCCCGTCCTCCCTGCTGTTTTATGAGTTCAAGTCGCGAAAGTTTAAAAAGTGTTATGTATGATTTGTATTAAGATGTACTTCCGCGAGATCACAGTCACACCTGAGTCAATTGAATTTTTCATAGCGATACAATTGGGCATTTCGCATTTAGTTAGTTCAAATGTAATGTCTGCTATAATTAAGGGCTTATGGTAGGCCAGCGCGAATCCAAGCCAAAGCCACAGAATTAATATATAGTACTAGGACAAAGCGGGGATGAGTCGGGGGGGCCGAGCGGCAGGGGCGGTCTAAGTTAGTGTGGTTCCAACGTGCAATAATTTAGGTAATTTATTATTACTCTTAATATAATGGGTATTTTAAAAAACCACTATATGTATAGTAAGCCCTCCATTATATTTAGTTCAACTACTACTCAAAGATTCATGACCTTATTTGAAGTATTCATTGAATAATCGCGGTTTATTAGTACGGTTTGGAGGTAACTTTATCATTTTTTTCTATAGAGAAAAGTTTATTGATTCGTGTTTTCATTATAAGTACATAAGCCTCAGTATTTATTAGTTCTGAACTTTTCCATATTTTAATATCAAAGTCATTGTTGCAATATTGTTGACAGGACACGGCCTCATGCTAAGCCATTTTAAGCATTTAGGCGTGCAGTAGGCTCTTAAGAGGGAAACAAATCATCAACCCACAGTCAGAAATCCAGTCATGATCGTGTTTCGTCAACAACGTAAAAACCGTTTAGTTTTGTACCTTGTACATGCACAAATACATTGCACACGTTAGTACTTAGTGCCGCTGGAAACACATTAATCATGTTGCTTCACTCGTACGATCTCTGATTCAACTGGGTGACTATTCTTTGTTTTTATGACAAGGGACTTTCATACCTAAGCGTCAATGATTTGAGACAACATTAATTTTCCAGTTTTTTTTTTAATTTCTGTAGAAATATCACGAAATGACTGTTATTTATTCTTAATTTCGCTCGCTTTTAACCAAATCACCACCTAAAGCCGCGTCATCTCATCATTTACTATCATGTGAGACAGTGGTCAAACGTTATGCCTGAAAATTAAAAAAGCCTTCCCCATAGGTTGTTGGTTCTGCGAGCGATGTGGCTTGCTCATTGCCATTTCAACTTGCCAGTTCCTTAGAACTGCGATATAGCTCTTAGATATATCGGCATTGACTTTGGTCCTCCTGCGATTTTTTTCATTCCGGATTTAAACACCCAAGGAAACCCCGAGCATAGCTTCCACCATAGCATGATGCATGACTTTGAGCTTACCGAGGCGAACAGTAAGAGAACATGTCTCGGACCTATAAGTCATCACTGATAACACAAACTGGTTGAAAATCTATGTTTTCTGGCTATGTGGTATTTTGGATGAAAAGATAGCTTCCGAATGCTACCCAGCCTCTTTGTCGAAGTAGCCCAGTCTGTTCTAGATAGACATAATTATTCGTCGACAACTTTGAGAGTATTGTCTTGCTGGAACACGGGAATTACACAATTATCGTCTTATTCATGTTTATGTTAAGACTAAACTGTTGGGAGACTCTACTGAGGGTGTTGTGCATGGTGCTAAGGTCCTCTAGCGACTCCGCCATTATGACTATATCATCGGCGAAACGAAGATTAGTGATGTACTCGCCATTTATGTTGATCTTTTCAAGTCGAAGAGCTCGAAAGTGTACTCCCATGCATCAGTGAACAGTTTCGGGGAAATAATGTCTTCCTGTCTCACGCCTGCTGTGCTCGTAGTCGGACTAGCATAATTAATCAAATCAAATTCTTTATTCGCTCGAATATGGGTACAATAGTTGTTATGTTATAATTAGATCCACCATAAACGACCAACACGTGGTGTGCGAATAGGGGCTCGTTATATAGTAAACACTTGATATACCTGTAGTCAGTTTGGCATAACTGTGTACACTGCAGTACCGCCCCCGTCCATGTTTCGATTGAATCGAAGGCTTTCTCATAGTACATCAACGCTAGGCATAAGGGTCGATATATACCCTCGAGTTATACATACCCTCTTTATCCCATTTTCCTCCGCCTCTTTTTATCTTGTTTATGAGTAAAGCGTAGCATATGGATGTGGAAATAATGATATCGTGATATTGTTCCAGGTGGTGTGCGGCGGCGTGCGCATGCGCTACCCGCTGCCGTACGTGCTGCTGACGGAGATGGAGGCGGCGCCGCCCCCCGCCGCGCCCGCGCACGAGCTCGCGCACCGCACGCTGGCCGCGCTCACCACGCCCGCACCGCACCAGGTATGCGTGCATAGTGCGCTCCCGGCGGAGGTGGACTCGTGGGACCGGCCAGCACGTGCTGCGAGCCTGCCGCCGCTCGACCTGAGCATTGACGGTTTTGTAGAAGCTCAAAGACGCCCCACTTCGCTTGTCGCGATCACGGTTGTCTTGTGTCTGCACGGTCTCATGGCAACGTCACGTTAAACTGAGCGCTCGATGCTGGCTCAGCCTCATCGTGGCTCGCTCTTGCCGCACGTGGCAGCGTCATGCAACGCGGCAACTGCCGCGTGGCAAATGCCTGAGGCAGCTTCACGATGCTGCTTGCCCACTCAATACGCGGCCACAAAACTGACGCCATTTCTAAACCCGTAGAGTTTTGTGGCTGACGCTATTCCTACAACCCGTAAATGTGTGGAATCACCTGTCTTGACGTTGCGTATTGCGTACGCTGAACGCATTGAAGTCCTTGGATTTGGTTCCATCATTCCTACAGGGAAATCGTTATTGTTGGCAGGCCCACCGCAGGTCTGACCTGATAATAAAACAATATCAAATTCACTAGTTGTTATCAAATTAATTGTATTACGTGTTCCAGACCGCCGAAATTGCTTTCGCGGAGGCGGGCGACAAGGGCGAAGAATACGCGGACCCCACCAGAAAGACTTCCTGTACCTGCGCCAAGTGAGTCTCTCACTATACGCACATACACACGCTACATAATAACTATATTATATATCGAACAAGTGCGCTGTACGAGCTGTTAACAGAAGATTATTCTAATTGGTATCTTATATTCATCATATTTTTTTCATCTTGCACTAATAACAAAAACTAGATGCAATTTATTATTGTAATAATCACAAGCTATACTAAGCTACAATCGGTTTGTAATTGGCTTGAAAATTACATTATAATAGACCAGTTAAACCACTTGCCATAGCTTTAAAAACGCAGATATTATTTAACTGTCATTGAAAAGAAAGAGCTTCTACGGCGCACCAATCGATACTATATTTCAGTATGATTTATTGAATAAAATATACAGTAGTCAGTATATAGCAGTATGTAGATGTTCGAACGTTGTGTGTTTTGCCTTTATAGTACGTATGATATGTATGACAGATTTGTATCTATCTATATTTTGTTTTAAATAATTGCATTCGAATGGTACTGCATCGGTCGCGGGCCGAGGCACCGCCAGGGCATGCGGCGCAAGCCACTGGCGGCGGCCGGCTGAGGTGTAACCGGGCTGAGCCGCGTAGATCGTTAGGTAGATGTTACGTGAATGTTCTGTTTTACTTACCTTACTAGTCATAACTTAGTAGACGTAAGCCAGTAGAGGGATAAAGCTTCGCCGATCGACGCAACAGCGCGCCGGTCGGGGTGCATTCGCAGCTGACGTAGGAGTCTGGGACCAGACTATGCGCCTCGTTCTATGAACTACTAAAGCATCTCCGAGACTCCTGCGTCGCCTAACTTTGCGCGCAGATCCTCGTCACACTTTATCGAGTTTTTTCGGCTTACAATGAAGAAAACGAGAAAGTCTTAAAGCGAAACACCCTTGATAAAACCAACGAAATAAGACAGCAGGGGCATAGTGACCTCAACCTTTTTAAAGAATTAAAAAAAAGTCGCGAGGATCGGCCCCGATTCACAGAATAATTAATACTACTGGGCTGGCTGGTCTGCTCATATTTTTACAGTAGCCGCTACATGCTTTAAGTTAATTTCGCCTTACAGCAGCTTTGACACTATTCGTAAGGAAATATGGCGGCGTCGTTAAAAAGGCAACCTTGCCTGAAATTTTCATGTCGGTAAAAACGGCTAAAGTCATTACTTGACGGCCATGTTTGGTCACGTTCTAGGCTAGGAGTCAGTTGCTTACAGTAGCGCCACAGCAGCTGCAGTTTCATTAACTCCCAAAATATGATCGAGTTCGCTGAGTAGGCGCAGGCACCGTTCGCGAGTTGGACGCGGGTTCACGGCTCTGTCAGATCGAGTATAACGTTAGCATTCCGCTTCCCTGGTTTCTTATTTCGATGGAGTGGTGTAGTCGCGAGGCGTGGGTTGTGTGAGGCGGGCGCAGGCAGCGGTAGAGTAGAGTGGCTAGCGTTGTGTTGGCGCAGGTGGCGGCGGCGCCGCGCCCCCCGCGCCGCGCCCTTCCACCGCCGCGCGCTCCCCGCGCCGCGCGCCCCGCTCCACCCGCGCCAGTGAGTACCGCGAGCGACCGCACACATCACGTCACAACACTATTTTTCGAGTGGGGGTGGATGGCTAAAAGTTCGTAATATATCGTTGCTTCCCAGAATTCGATCCATAATAGCTACACTATCGAATGGTATGATCTAATAATTAGTGTGTGAAACGCTATTATTAGACCACATAAATATATATAAATATATATGAACTTTTTTGAATCCTATGCAGTCAGGAATATTAATTTTTCAAAAACCCAATGTTGTAAATGTAGTTTTCATCAAAATCGAGCCGTTCACTCCTTTGAGTACTTTTCACTATTCCTCATAGTTTTTAATTTAGCAATCCACGCCCATTTGAAAAGTTCACCCTATTTACTGAGGCTTTTCATTATATTGACGACATGACATATAGTGGGATACTACAGTTTGAAAAAAAAATATAGTGATGTGGAAAAATGAGGCACAAATAACAGTTTATTACAAATCAGTAAACTCGTTGAGATTGAGTGTTATGAAATTTTGAACATCATTGTTATATTCTAAAACCTTCAGAATCATAAACAACGGCCTTGTACTATCATTTTTGGGTTGATACACATTTCACATGTTAATCTAAACTGTAGCCAACTGTAGGTGTGGTAAAATTATTTCGAGTTTTGACACTTGTTAGCTATAAAGTCGTGAATCGAATTAAAAGTCGTGATCAGTATAATACGAGTTTATTCGAATGTCCATTACTGTATTCACTATCGAGTAAGTATCGTAAAATATTTGTACGATATCCAGCACAGCGCCCCTAGCGGCAACTAAACGAAACTTAAAATTTCATACAAATATATACGATACGCGATGGCAAGTACAATAATGTAGATTCGAATGAATTCGTATTCATACACATGTCTACACGTGAACTTGGACGAGTCGCAATATGTGGAGTACGTGAAGATAGATGGAAGAAGTCAGCACCAATGGATCAACTACTATTACACTGTTGTCGGTCATTATCCACCAAAAAGAGATGTGTAGAGAGAATGGCGTAGTTATTCTGCAGCCTGATTGACTATCGGAAAGGTTCAGATTCAAATTTTGTACTCTCCGTCTCATTTAGGATAAAAGAGATTAAATTTCGAATCTTTTAATGGATTATCAAATGGGCGGTAGTGCCACATTCGGGAATTCTTTTATCATTTATGAAACATCTCTCTTCTCTCCTATGGTGGGTAGTGGTCTTATTAATTAAATTACCAACACTGACACAATACACTGTTTTATCACAAACATAAGTCATATGGCACTCGGATTAACCCTACATCGAATTAAATAAAACGTTTTCAACCGCTTACGTACACAAAACACGCGGCGCAATCGCATAAGCACAGAATATAAAGCCTCCTATAATGCTTTAATTATGCATGATAAGACGTCTACATACATTATCATATATTTATTGCATTGTAGATGAAATGATGCATGCTGTGCACCGAATGTTTGAGTTGCATGCTTTGTTTTAAAACAAGTCTTATACTCATTATAAAATAAGGTGTTTGAAAACTGCAGTTGTGTTATTATTGTATTGCTTCATTCGATAAAAGTTGTTCATACTATGAAGTATCTATCTATGTGTTAACGTTTTAGGAGTGATATCATAGAATTTTACTGTAGTCTTAAGTAATCATTATTATCTTAATGTGCGTTAATCGTTCTTGCCCAAAAGTATTACTGCAATATGAAATGTATTGAAGTAACGTATTGTCGAATGAGGCAATTACACCATCATGGAGGTTACATTTGGGACATTATTGGCATTGTTATGTCACCGAATCATTATACCACTTCCTATATTATCAACGTGAAGATCTCTGTGCGACCTCCCAGGAGACCAAGGACGTCGCTTCGTTCCCCTTCACACATTTATACTTCTACGCCTTTCCTTTTTTCTTTCGCTGCTTATAATTCAAATGTGCTAATACCTAAAACGCATTCTCGTACTGGCTTTTATAAAAGGGTAGCTTGCGTTACGTATCACCTATATCTTACTGAGTTCAGTTCTGTGTTTCTAATAGGATCTTTTCATAGGCATAGTTGAAATTTCAGCCACGTAGTCGCCGCTGAGTAATAGTGTTGTAAACATTATCGATCCGCTCTGCTCGTGTATTTAAGAGATTGCAGTCTACTAAATCAAGTCGAGAAATACCTACTTAACTTTTATAATGCATTTTGAGTTGATCTGATTCCACATTATCAGCATCTCTGATTAGATCTGATACGAGGATGCGTTGATATCACAGCACTATGTTGTAAGAGGTGAATAGATTGCGATAGCTATGTGATAGTCATGATAACATCTACCTTTCATCTCGGGGCTTCTTGATTCGATTCAATCTATGGCCATAAAGTGATAATTCCATACCATGTGGTATCACACTCATGTTTGTTTACATCTGAATGACCGACTCGGAAGTAAGTGGAGGAAGGTCATGTGCTAATTGGATAACATTGTAATTTTCCACACGACGTAACTGGTCTCAAACTCTGGTTTTGGTTCAATTTGCTTCTCGATATTTAGCTGTTATTGTTACTTACGACAAAGATATGATAATTAAGAAAACTGTATTTAAAAAGAAAACAAACGCTTTCTAAAACCAGTTTTTGAACCAGAAAGGTCGAGGGCATGGCACAACTGTCAAGTTGCACTGGGCCAGATCGCTACTTTTACATTACTTTCCGTCAAAAGGCCGATTACAAGCATTGGAAATGCAACAGTTTGACACAAGAGAACTCTACATTGAAACCAGAGCATGCGTTGAATCTCCACTAACTTCCGAGCATCTGTGTACCCAGCGGTGTCCTCTAATAGCATCGTATGACGTTATCAGAGCGGGCGGAGGCGCGTGTTCGCCGGGGAGCTGCGGCGGCGGGTCGCCGGCGGCCGCCGTGTCCGCGCCCTCCTCCGCCGGCGCCGCGCCGCCCTCGCCGCCCGCCCACCTCGCGCCCGGGCCCATCCACCAGGTAACTAACGTAGTGACGTAGGTAACTGCGACAGCGGTGGCGGGCTCTTTGTACCCCACGTGTGATACCATCTATATTCAGCTCTGAATTGAGCGGATTGAGCAGGGATGTCAGCAGGAAAAGGTAGCACCAGTATGTAAACAAATGGCTGCCTAAGTGCCTATACCCTTGCTGCTGCCGTTCGTGTCTTCCGACGCTACCTTGGCATATAGTGCTATTTAGTGTGGAATAGTTTGGAAGTGCTTCGCGGGAAGTTCATCGATTTTACGACATGATTTTTTCTGAAGAAATGTGACCTTCTTTTGTCTTTGTCATTTTTCCTTTCTTTCCCATATCCTTTCTCCTTCCGTTCCACCCTTTTTCCCCATTCCTTCCTCTTGTCTTTATTCTGTTTCCTCTACACCCTCTATTCCCGTCTGTTCCCCTTCCTTTGTTGGGATATCCGCGCCGCTCTCCCAGCGTGCGTGTAACGATGTCCAAGCTACTACAGTATCGCACGTACTACAGTCAGGCGCGGCAGTACCGACGACGCTGCACACGCCGGCCCCGACGCCGGACCCGCACGCGCCGCCCACGCCCGCGCCGCCCTCGCAGCCTCCGCCCAAGCTCTATACACAGGTCAGTTAGTGTCCGACACAAGTGACCGTTAATGATCATACAATATTTATTTAATTGGGGTTCCGTTTAGATTTTCATCTAAACTTTAAAAATTAGTAAAACGTTTAATTTTGTATATTGCACTTCCTCTCTTTTCCGAATATCCGTTTTAAATCAAAGTGAAAAATAAAATGGCTTAAAATGAATCGATACAGTACAATATTTTAGCGCCCCTGTATTAGTGTTCTGTGAAGAGTTGAAGACACTCAAACCCCATCTCTTCCTGGGGGTGTTAGAGCCGGCCAAAGGGATATCCAGAGAGTGAGCAGCATAGCATTCTTCTCGGTACATTAAAATCTTCTGATCACCAACACTCCTGCCAAGCGTGGTGATTATACTTAGAAAACCTTTTCCTATGATAAGCGTCCAACGTGGTAATTTATGCGGGAGGTGTATGTTTAGCAGTGGACGTCGTCAACGAGCTCAAACATGCACATGCGCTCGACTTACTCGCACGACAATGGTGCGCTTTGAATGGTTGATGTATAAAGCACCGTTCCCCCAGGGCGACTCCCCAGTGGGGGGCGCGGCGCCGCAGGCGGCGGGCGCGGCCGCCCCGGAGCTGGCCAAGCGGCCCGTGCTGCCGCAGCCGGAGCCGCGCGTGGACCCGCTGGAGGACGAGCACTCGCTGCACATGCTGTACGACTACACCACCGTGCACGCCTGGTCAGTACACGTTACATGCACGCGGGGCCGGAAGGCGCAGCGTAGGCCGGCCCCCCACTCGATGGACCGACGACCTGGTGAAAGCCGGGGAGCCGATGGATGCAGGAGGCGAGCAGCCGCTCAAGGTGGTGCGCTCTGGGGGAGGCCTATGTTCATCAGTGGACGTCTTCAGGCTGATGATGATGATGGGGCCGTGCGTGCCGGTGCTGAGGTCGGTGCCCTGAGGGGACGTTGACCCCTGCAATCGGGTGGTTTATTAAATACTATATTTGTTTCAAATTTTCCATGTTTTGGGTTGATCTTCATAAAAAATAATTATTTTTCTTATAAAATTTCGATCGTTCAATAGTTAGATAATGATGTAATACAAAGGTTATAAGGATTGCGTTTTATTAATGTTTTTTTTTTAAATCTTAGGTCGGGTTTTTTCAAAGCATTTTCTAGTTATTCACTGACATTATCGGATGAAAACAATAAAATAACATCTTGTCAGTTATTATCGTTTCTTAATGACTAAGATCTGAGATTTTTTAATTCAAAGATGAGCCACGACATTGCTTACCATCAGCCTGAGAATAAGCGATGTCTTGGTAATAATGGTATGGACAAACTTATTTTTTTTAAATAATTAATTTCATGAGACAATGAGCGATATTATTGTAAAAGAAATAGCTGAAGCGAGTGGGACATTAACTTGTCGCTTGAGTACTACGTGATAGGTGTCACATAATCTCGCCAAAGCATCAATCCGTAAGCGCAGCAACAACACTCAAGACTTGTGCTTGTTGTGTTCATGTTGCGGTCACATTTTACTCATCATGTTAATTTCATTACAATCAAGATCTGACCATAATACTAGGTATCAATTTGATCTACGATAGAACACACGTACCTTCATCGTCGGCCTGAAGACGTCCACTGTTGAACATAGGCTTCCTCCAAAGAGCGCCACTTGCCTCCTGCATCGTTCGTGGTCGCCACTCGAAAACCTTCCTTCCCCGTCGGTTGTCAGTTCTACGAGCGATGTGGCCTGCCTACTGCCACTTCAACTTGCTAATTCTCAAAGCTATATCGGTGACTTTAGTTCATTTACCTTAAAGATATCTAATCCATTCGTAGCTTAAAGACATTCAGATTTTATTTGGGGATTCCGTCATCATCTCTCGGCGACCGATCCAGTCGTTTCTTTCTAATATGTTGTGAAACTTTTCCGCAGGTAATGTCATAGCAAATGTTATTCCCATACATTTAGAGTTATCGTTTGGCGTTACCGCTAATGGAAAGGTATCATCGCTAGACCCCCTTCGTGTTGTGGGTGTTGTCATCGACACTACTACATAGATGGTACAGCACGCAGTTGGGTTTATTCGTGTGACTAATGCACATAAGTCGTCCAGGCTGGAGCACCCGGTGAAGCGGTTCAAGTGCAGCACGAACAGCTTCCGCGAGGAGCTGGCGCTGGGCGCGGGCTCGGACGCCGAGCTGTACGTCGGCCACGAGCACACGCGCATGCCCGCCGCACGCATGCGCGCGCCGCTACACATCAAGCAGGAGAAACTGGACCACGTGAGTCACACCACACGGCACGATCGTAGTCTGATGATCCCAACAGCTTGACCTATTGTGGGGGCCACTAGTACTACTGAAAAATTTAATATGTACCTTTTTGAAATAAATAAATCTTTAAAATACGAAACTAATTCACAAAATAAAGATGCTCTCCAACTCGGTTCCATTCGCCCAAAGTCCTGATAGCAACGGATATTTCTTCCGTTTTTTATTGCTGGCTACTCGGGTCAGGTAGTGGTTGCTCTTCAATTTTTGTTACACAGCTTTTTGTATTGATGCTGTTGGATTAGCTTTTTGTATTGACTGTTATTATGTATGTGCCAATTTTACTCGACGTAAAATCGCCTAAAAATAAAAACTAAGCTTTTGCATCATCATAAAATGAAACTCAAAACTGAATACACGGTACAAAAAGGAGTGCTTGAATATATTATAACACGAACTCTCCCGTACAGGACGATACGAAAGAGTACAAGAACCTGTTCACATCGGACGGTCTCTGTCCCAACCTGAAGGATCTCGACCAAATATTCGATAACTCGGACGACGCGGCCAGCGGGGATGAGACGGTAAGACTTGTGAGTGTACACCCTTCTTTATTATACCGCTACAGTACTACCGCTTGCTGCATGCACTTGTTCCATGTTTCATGTTCTTTGACATTCGTTTATCATAACTTTTTAAACTATCTGTGGTCTGTGGGATAAGTTTGTTTAATTTGATTACTGATTTTAAATTTGTCGGAACAACTTTCTCTTTAAAATAACCGTCTTTTAACATTTTTAATCGTTGTATTGTTTAAGTGTTAGTTGTGATTTTACTGTTCGTTTCTTATGGTAAAAATGTAGAAATTTAGTTTGGCAAGTTATTTCGACGCTCTTAATAACAGTGACAAAATGACTATTCTCATAGCGGGGGATCAAAAGCAGAGTGTGCCACACGGTACCAAAATTATTTAACCTCGAGCTACGTACTTTGATCCTACGTTTCACTATGGATTCAAACAACCGCTCTCGCCCTAAATACATTATCATTGTTTCTTGTGACACAACACAATCTACTATTGTTAGATAGAAGCCGGCGTTTATTTTCCCTATTGTATAGGTATCGATCGTGTTTGATCCGCCTCCTTGCCCCTAGCTGCAGGCGGTGACGCCGCCCGACTCGAAGTGCGGCGAGGAGACGCGGTGCGGCGCGGCGCGCTGCGTGCGCGCGGAGGAGCTCAGCAAGATGTTCCCCACGCCGCCCTCCATGGAGGCGCACGCGCAGCCCTCGCCGCAGCCCGCGCCCGACGACTCCGCGCACCACGGCAGCCCGCACCGCGACCCGCCCATAGAGGTATGCTGGGGCTCCCGGGACCGCTGGCGGCACGAGGCGTATAGCACGCGTACCTCTCCAGTCGTTTGTCACAATGTCGTTGAACAACGAAAACGTTATTCTGGCTTATTCCTACATTCGAAGTCGCCGAAGACTACGATTATATTGAGCGCAGAATAACTATACATTGTTCGTAGCGGCGGTATTCAGTTATTTTTTCTAGCATATTCAGTTAAATTATTGTTATACAAACGCGGATATATAAAGCTTGCATCCACTCGGTGTCCGCCCCGGCGCGCGGCGTACGACGCACGGACGCGCGGTACGGCAGGCGACTCATGTCGCCTGCCGTACCGCATGAGTGATGAGTTTCATAGTGTTGTATATACGCTGCAAGCAGGCGTACACCGAGCGTATAATGAAACCATGTCTCGGTGGCCAGTGGGCCTTACTCACCCTTGACACCTCCCCCCGCAGGACTGGTCGTACGTGTTCAAGCCGCCGACGGTGTGCAAGTACGTGGGGTCCTCGAAGTACGCCCCGCTGTGCTCGCTGCCGAGCCAGGTGCTGCCGGCGCTGGCGGTGCCGCCGCACGCCGTGTACCGGCCGCGCGCGCGGGAGCCGCCCGCCCCCCGCCTGCACCACCGCCCGCCGCCGCCCGCCGCACCAGGTCCGCCCAGACACGGTACAGTGTACCCGGCACCGCCCGCTCCGACGCTATTCATTAGTATAGCATTCCCTTCAGTGAGCGGCGGTGTTGTTGTATGTAGCTCACTACACCTTCATTTATGCCGAATGACATGAATAATTCCTGCCCCAAAAAGTCCCAGATACCAAAAAAAGTAATTTCAAAAAATTAGACATGTTGGTTGTAAACATGGATTTGGACACGAGATTTTTTGTCACGCTAACTTAAGCATGTTCCGGCTTTACGGACAGATGGATGTGGCTTCAAAATCTTTCCTTTACTAATGAATCTCATAGAACATACTTATAGCTATATATTGAAATGCCTTCCGCTTAGCGGATAACAGTAACACCAAGCGTGTATGTGTGTGCAGGCATAAAGCGGTCGTTGTCCCCGGTGGCCATGGGCCGGCGGTCGCCGCGCGGGGCCGTGCGGCGGCGCGGCGCGGGCGAGCCGCCGCGGGCCGCTGCCTGCCCGCTGCTGCTGAACGTGTTGTTGGCAGACACCGTGCTCAACGTTTTTCGCGACCACAACTTTGACAGCTGCACGCTCTGCGTCTGCAACGCTGGACCTAAGGTAACAACAATAACAACTATAGGTCTACCAGAATCTGATGCCAGGAAGGAAATACCTAATGGTCACTTTTCAAATAAAAACATATGACTGAGTTGTTTTGGTATATTCAGTTTTTCGTTTCACAGACCAAGTATAGAATACTGCATATTATTCATTTAAATTGTGATCGAGGAAGCTTATATCATCTTGGAATTTTTAAGTCTTCCACTAAACAATCAACTAGTAGTCTAGTAGTGTGTTGGCGGCATTGCCGACCACTGGGAATTAACTGCAGTTGCTGTTTCTGTTTATAAATTATGAAGATACAAAAGTAGCAAAAAATGCAACTTCTTTTTTGATTTCTGTTAAAAAGGCTGTTGTTTTCGATTCAGACTCATTGTTATAAGAATTGCAATTGAATGACCTTTTATTATTTATTTGCTTAAAAACCAATTTTTATGTTTTTGTTTTCTAATTTTGAGATGTAAAAGTGTTCAAAATAGCCAATTTGAAATACTTCATTGATTTGACTAGTGAGATTTTTGTAATAACATATGTATGTTGGTAACAGTTTTGTGTTGTGACAACAAAGGAAGACTCCAGCAGCGTGTTGTATGTTTGGTTGCAGGTGGTGGGCAACATCCACGGCGCGGACGCGGGCACGTACGTGTGCGGCGGCGGCGCGGACGAGCCGGCGCACTGCACGTGCGGGTTCAGTGCCGTTGTCAACCGTCGCCGCGCGCATCGTGCCGGACTCTTCTACGAGGTATGATTGTTATACACGCTCGTAGTAACGGTCACAAACTTGTGGACTATTCTAGGTGACACCCGGTTGAAGGACCAAAATTGAAGTTTGAACGTTTTTAAACTTTTCAATACCGTAATGTTTTCATAGCTGTAACTTTCTCAATGTGCTTATAAAAACGTTAAATTTTAAATAGAAATAAAGATAAAATTACTAAAACACAGCAGCAGTAGTAGTAAAACAATAAAGAGTAAAGGACCTAGAATAGACCCTTGAGGTACTCCAAATAGAATCGGTGAAGGAGTCGATACAAATTCGTTAAGAACCACAGTTTGGCATCGGTCGCTTATGTACGAGGTAAAACATCTGTACAAATTGCCTTGGATTCCCGCTGTATGTAGTTTAGTAGGACGAATGATACGATCGATATGATCGAAGGCTTCATTGATGTTGGTATAGACAATGAAGAGTTAAGTTACAGACTTCAGTTACCTTCAATATCGTTATATCACTCGGTAGTTTCATCTCCTTTCTGTCTTTCCTACGTGATTTACAGTTGGTGACGATGTCGAAATGTTGGCTGTGGCATCGACTGAAATAGTGATAGTGGATGTAGTCTGGATCAATACAATACAATTGTTTGTGGTAGAGAGCAACGTTGATACCGCGACCGTTCCCCCCAGGACGAGATGGAGATCACGGGTCTGGCGGAGGAGCCGGGCGGGGGCGGGGGCGGGGGCGGCGCGCTGGGGGCGGTGGCGCGCGCCGTGCTGCACGCATGCGCGGCGCCCCCGCCCGCGCGCGCCGAGGCACTAGCGCGGGCCGCCGCCGCCGCCGCCACCACCCGCCACGACGACCTGGCGCTCAACCTGCTCGAGTGAGTACCCACACTAGGGGATGTAGGGGAGGTGCGCACATTGTTGTTGGATGACGTGCTTCACCTTCCACTGCATCGTCGCTTAACATCAAGTGAGTTGCAGTCAAAACGTTGACTAAGTACATTAAAAAAACGATAACTCCAGCAAATTTTAACGATAAATGCAGATTATTTTAACGATAAATGTAGTTTTATGCGTGTCGTGTGTTATGTTACAGATACACGGATGGTGGCGCGGCGGCGGCAAAAGCGTTACATGCGGCGTCAGGCGGCGCGGGCGGCGGGGCGGGGAGCGGCGCGGGCAGTGGGGTGCATCGGTGGCCCTTCATCGGGGCGCGGGCGCCCAGGTCCTCCAGGGATGTCGTCAGGTTGGTACACGCTGATACTGTTATATTATAGTGGTTGCAATGATACACAGTCATTCTCATGTTAAACGTGCCAGTAGCTTATACATGTACAACCATATGGTGTCAATTATGGTTGTTTGAAAAATGCTACAGTGAGGTTATCCTTATTAATATTAAGACGGTAAAGTTTCGTTGACATCACTTTTTAAATTTAACTAGTTAATTTGTGGAAAAACTCCTGATGATGAAAAAAAGCGCATGGAGGGCGGGTGTTGCGGGTCGAACTGCGAGGGCGGATTGTCCTCGCTCTGTACTCGCCTGTACTGCGTGCTTGACCTGTAGCGCAGGTGCCCTGTGATACCATAGATTATGAGATCTGAGGGAGCAAACACAATAACCGATATCCATTACGATTGGTTTTTAAACTTGGAACAAGAGAATGTAGTATGCAACGCATGTTTCCACAGATTGATGCGCCGCCTGCGGCCGCTGCTGCAGGACGCGATCCAGAAGCGGTGCTGCGGCGCGCGCATGTGGGACGGCGTGACGGGCCCGCTCACGTGGCGGCAGTTCCACCGGCTGGCGGGGCGCGGGAACGAGGACCTGTGCGAGCCGCAGCCCGTGCCGCCGCTGCTGGTGGGCCACGACCGCGACTGGGTGTCGCTCGCGCCGCACGCGCTCCGCCACTGGGACCGGCTGGCGCTGGAGCCGTACGCCTACCCGCGCGACCTCGCGTACGTGGTGCTGGCGCCCGACGCGCCCGCGCTGCTCGACCCGCTGCGCGCCTACTTCCGCGCGCTGTCCGCCGCGTACGAGGGCGCGCGCCTCGGCCGGCACCGCCCGCTGCGGCGGCTCGCGAGGGACGGACTGCACCGCGCGACGCCCGCACAACAACAGGTACACTCTCATGTTATACCACGCAATGTATTTCAATCATGTCATTGCTTCGACTGAGGTACATTGTTTGTAAGTACACAACATCTTTACGTAAACCAAAAAAACTACACTACAAGTGGATGTACCTCCCTTACTGCCACCATGTGAACTAGTCAAGTTTATATATTTTGATTTGATTATTTATTATAATAATTTTAGCTTAGGAGTGTTTAGTATTTTGTTATCATATTTTATTTTATTGAACAACCATAAATGTTTTCTTACTAAAAATTTAGTAAGAAAGTATTGGTTGTACAAGTAATATAAAGTTAAATTTTACTCTTACAACACATGAATGCGACCATGACTGTTATATTATTGTTATTAGACAGTCAAGCCAACGCGATCTAACAAAAACTACATGTAATTAAGGTCTAACTTTCTTTAAACTAAAATATAGCATTTAAAGTTATATTCATATTAAATGTGAACTGTCAATTGGAAATTATATTTTGAAGTTCATTCATTGTGACTTGTGACTCATTTGCGGGGTCGACCACTAAACTATCATTGTACAAATATATATTATTTTATATTATAATATATGTACAATCAGTTACGTAAATACAGCAGCTTCGCCTTTACCCAACAGGGCGCGGCGGACGAGTGGCTGGGCGCGGGAGCGGGCGCGCACGAGCGAGCGTACGCGGGCGCGCTCCGCTCCGCCCTGCTGCCCGCGCTGGCCGCCCTCTCGCTGGACGCGGCGCTCACGGAGCCCGACGGGCCCGAGCCGGAGGAGGAGCCGCCCGCGCCGGACGAGCCGCACGAGGGCGGCCCGCCCGCGCTCGTCATCTACCTCGTGGAGCCGCCCGGCGCCGCCGCGCACACGCTGCACCACCTGCTGCGGCTCGCCGACAGGACCATACACCATCTGCACCATCACAACCCACTCGTCAAGGTACGCACAGCCCGCATGTTGCGGTATCTACTTCTGAATCTGAATAATTAGCCTTAATTGGCCGTGTGGTTTCGGCTTAAGAATAGGACCAGCCCATCTCGTCCTGCGGGTGTCGTAAGAGCCGGTTAAGGAAATATGCAGGGAAAGGGCAGCAGCATTCTTCTTGTTTCATTAAAATCTGCTTTTTTTCATCTTGGATTTAGCACCATCGAGAGATATCTGCCAAGCCAAGGGATGTTTGATGGGGGAGGCATATTCCACCCCATTTTCACCATTGAGCAAATTTTAGTTTTTCATATAATGTAACCTAATAAACCACCCTGTTTATCTCCCCCCTCCAGATAATATCCCTGGAGTCGGTGGGCGAGTGGTGGGGCGCGGGCGTGGGGGCGGAGGGCGGGGCGGGCGAGGCGGCGCGAGCGCTCGCCTTCAGCGTGTACAGCTCCGCGCGCCGCCTGCTGCGCCACCCCGCCGACGGCAAGTCGCTCACCGGCTTCGGGACCGCCGCCGCCGCCAACCTCTTCCTGCACAACAAGGACGTGAGTACTGTGCCACTGTGCCCGAGACCAGACACGATCGCTAAATAATATCCACATCCTATGATGAGAAACAGCGCATGGAGGGCGGGCGTCACTAATCGAATTGCGTCGACGGATTGTCCTCGTTCTGTACTCGTGTACTGTGTGTTTGATACGTGATGCAAGTGCCCTGTGATATACTGATTATGAGATCTGAGGATGCAATAACCGTTTCATTCTACCTACTCGAAAAGAAAACACAAAATCCTGTATGGGTTTCTTTTTATCATACACCTTCAAACGTGGTTAAAATTATATTATCGTGCTGACAAAGCAAAGAAAACTAAAAAGAGAGCACAAAATAGTGTATGGTTTTCTTCATATTATGTTACTGAGCATTATTAGCAGAGTAACAATGATAATATTACTGTGCTGACAGGACAACAATTAGAGTCCGTCATTCCTAGATTTAAAGCCCCTTGCTGTATGTACAACATTTTGCCTGTAATGTAGTAATGTACCTTTGTTCAACAAGTGTATGTATAACGTTCCCAGGAGAAGAACCGCGCGCCGTACCGGCTGTTCTCGCCGGCGTGGGTGCTGGCGGCGCCGCGCGCGCTGGCCTCGGTGGCCGAGACGTGGGGCGCCGGCGGCGGGGACGGTGCCGTGCTGTTCCTCGCCTACTGCCTCTCGCACGACCAGCGCTGGCTGCTCGCCGCCGCCACGGACGCGAGGGGCGAGCTGCTCGACACCGCCGCCATCAACATACACGTGCCGCACAGGTACGGATCCGTGCTGTCCCTCGCCTACTGCCTCTCGCACGACCAGCGCCACCGATACCAGCTGAGGATACTATACAAATTGTATGCCGTTACTGCTACATGGTTAATTGACCGAGCGAACACGAAGCGCGAGCGAAGCGTCTCGGTTTCAGCTTGTGCAAAAATGAGTTTGTATTTCTGGCTGATCTCTACAGGTTGCAATTCTCAAAGGATACTCGTGAAATTTTGTAAGCAGGTGCGATAATCATATGGAATGTTTTTGTCATTTTCATTTTTGAAAGTTTTTCAAAATGGCAGACTTATGGGGTTGAAAACGTAAAAATAGTTTTCAGTTTTAAGCTCACAGATCCGCTAACTAGTATTTATTTAACTTGTTGTTTAGTTTTGTGGTGTCAATGTTCCCAGATCCAGGCGGAGACGGAACGGTCCAGCGCGGCGGTTAGGGTTGACCAAGCTGATGGATTTTACGCTCGGCGTCATGAGCCAGGCGGCTCAGCCCTGGCGGCTGGTTGTGGGCCGGGTGGGCAGGATAGGCCACGGGGAACTTAAAGGTATGCGACTTCCCACGGGTGACAGGAGGGCCGTATACTTGTTTGCTACTCATGAAAATACTAAACCTAGTAGTTTCCGCCCATTAACTGAGTTAAAAACTTATTTTATAGCGGATGTCGTAGAAGGTGGCTAAGGGAGGTGATATCTAGCCCATACAACTTTAAGCCTAAGTGTAGGTTGTTTAACCTACAATGAATCCTAAGATGTCAGGCAAACGGTCCACTGGAAATAACTGTTTTCCCCCCAAATAAACGAGTCGGCACTCTCAAGTTACACTGCATTTTAGGTTTAGTTGTGAGATAAAGACTAGATCGGTACTCGAACTGGTACATAATTAACTGTGCGAGTGGTGTTGTAAGGTTGGAGCTGGTTGCTGTCCCGCAAGAACCTGTCCGCGGCGTCGGGCACGCTGCGCGAGCTGTGCGGCGTGTGCGCCGTGCTGCCGCCGGCCGCCGTGCCCTGCATCCTGTCCGCGTGCCTCGTGTCCACGGAGCCCGAGCCGGCGCTCCGGCTCATGGCGGACCGGTTCACGCCGGACGAGCGGTTCTCGCAGCACTCGGCGCACTCGACGCTGCACACGCCGCGCGACGTGACCGCCACCCACATCCTCGTGTTCCCCACGTCCGCCACCACGCAGTCCAACCAGATCCCGTACGAGCCGCCACTGGCGAACGGCGAGGACAACGACATGATGTTCCTCAACGTGGACATGGGCGACGAGGACATGGGCGAGGAGAACATGATGAACGACATATTCTCCACGGACATGTTCAACAGCATGTTCGCGCAGACGTCGCCGCGCCGCGCGGATGGCGAGGGCGCGCCGGCGCACGCGCGCGCCGCGCCCTGCGACGAGGAGGCGGTGGCCGACGCCGTGGGCACGGTGCTGCAGCAGCCGCTGGCGCTCGGCTACCTGCTGTCCACGGCGCCGCTGCCCGCCATGCCGCCCTGGTGGTGGGCGGGCTGCGCGCACCTGCGCTCGGCCTGCCCCGCCTTCCTGCGCAGCGCGCTCCACCTGCACGCCGGCTCGCTGCAGGCCGCCGACGACTTCGGTCTGCTCATGCAGCGCCGCGACCACAACGCGCACCCGCTCGACTCGCAGCTCACCACCGATGTGCTCAGGTAACGTACATATCTACATACCACCCTAAAAAACCATGGAACGTGCATTGCATAACAATGGATTTATGAATGAATGCTGCAGAACGTGCATATTACGTTTAATAAATATTACCATAACATTACATTTTACTTTCTCATGTATTTGCATGATGTATATTCTTTTTTTGCAATTATTTTACATTACTTCCATAATTATGATTATCATTGAAATAACATTATGAATTGTATTGGTTCCAGATACGTGTTGGAAGGGTACAACGCGCTGTCGTGGCTGGCGCTGGACAACAGCACGGCGGACCGCGTGTCGTGCCTGCCGCTACACGTGCAGGTCCTCATGCAGCTGTACCACACGGCCGCGGCGCTCGGGTGAGGCGCCCCCGGCTCGGTGCTCGGTTACCACCGCGGTAGTAGTCAACCCTCCCCGGGCTGCACCACGCTCTCGGCGAGCTCATCGCACTGTTCGCGGGTTCTGTGTGACAGAGTGAAGTGATACGATACCAAAATACCATCTAATTAATACCTGAAGCCTTCAACCGTGTCAGCAAGTTTCAACAAACCGAAAATAGTCACCGATCTTTATATGATAGGATATCCTCGACGCTGACAAACCGGGGGATCTTAGTGTGAGTTATAGTTACAATTTTTACATAGATGTATTTTTTTATAAAAAATAAACTAGTAAAGACATAATCTCGAATGAAGGCAGTCTGTTCGATTTACACAAATATGCAACTGTTGAAATATTGATCTCTTATACTGATTCCGGTTTTGGACATGTTTGTGCTTTTTGCAATGGAAAACAACAAATGAAAGGCAGCAAATGGTATGCAACGAAACACACAAACGAAAACTATTTATTCAATTTAGATAAATCAACTTTCATGTGTTCCAATTGTTTGTTTGGTTTGTTGCATAACAGTGACTATAAGCAATGTCTATGCTATGACTTATATTCTAACAATTGTGATTTGGAGCTTCAAAGGAAGCTTGTTGTTTTAGGTGTGTTGTTCCTTCAATCTTCGATGATTAGATAAATTTTCAAAAGATTGCTCGAGATGGCTCTGTTTTAGATAATATATTATGAGACAAATTCTAAAAAATCAACAGTGTTGAAGCAACATAAACGTATATTCTAGCTAAGCCATAATGGTTCTCATTGTAAGATATCATAAAACCAAAAGGTCCAATTGGCATGCTTGATTAGTAAAATGTGTTTTAGAGTCTTAAATCATCACATTGCAATGATATTCTTGCTGTAGTTTAAATCTATTCTGTATTTAGCATTCTGTAATATTAATTTACTCTTCCAAAAACTTTTTTAAGTAGAAAATACAGCCTAAATCAAAGTTACACAAGGTTTTTGGACTTATTTGTAGAGATTCTAAAAATGCTCAGGATAAAGTTGTTATAGCATGAGACTTTAGTTATGTTCAATGTTTTCTTCCAATACACTCTTGTCTCCACACAATCATGCATACTTCCTTGATCTCTTGCTCTAACTTTCGTGAACCTCATTTTGATTAGTGTAGGATTCATTTTGTTATTATTGAAATATCCAAAGGAGCTATATAACTCCTTGGCATTAAAATGTGATCTTTTCTATCTTTAACTTTCTCAATGAGTGGCAAACTATGTTAACTTCTATCAAACTTCGCATAGTAATTTTATTACATAGTTTTAGTTTTATCTGTCAGTAAATGCTTAGAGTTTGCTCAAAACATAAATCAATTAAGTTCAAATTAATAAAACTTCATCATTTTCTTTGTACTTTCCAAATGGCATTGTACTGAAATGTAACTTGGACATTGAAAGTATTTTGAAAAGTCTTGCATGTTAAGACATCTGCTAGTAATTATGTCACAAGCAATGTGCTGTTGTAAAGTTACGTTGTTACTATTATGCATTATGTAATATATTTTCGTTATTATATTTAAACCGGTATGAATTACCAAAGGAGTTAGATATTTGTAGTGTTTTAGATATTTTTTACCAACAATTTTTTTTTATCATTTTAGGGTACCTAATCATCCACATTGACTCATTTTTTCTTTTCATAAATTTTAATAAGGAACAGGGAAAGATATTACTCATTAATTTATATATTATTTTTGTACAAACTTTTTATGATCATACGAAATTACTTTCAATATTTTCACAACGATTTGTGCATGTGAATCATGTAGTCTCAGCCGTCTCTAGAAGGTATTTTATTTAGATGAAATTAACTATTGATGCAAATATTGAGTGGCTCATTCACATGGAGTTTTATATGAGGGAACAAGGCTCAAAGTTGCTTCCAATAGGACACTCCACATTGCATGGATAACAAGTATGATTTCTGTTACCTGCTGTGGTGACTGCAAATAAACAAGCAAATAATTCTTATGATGTTAACTAACCTCCAATCAGGAATAATTAGGAACACCAATAGTTTACTGAATAGTTGATTAGTATTAAAGAGAGCTCTTTAGATCATGTTTGATGTAGCATTTGTATAATTAGACACTTGTCGTTTTGTAAAAATATTACAGATAAATAAACTGAAC
Organism: Ennomos quercinarius; assembly: GCA_910589525.2. Taxonomy (NCBI): domain Eukaryota; kingdom Metazoa; phylum Arthropoda; class Insecta; order Lepidoptera; family Geometridae; genus Ennomos; species Ennomos quercinarius. Next base: position 17,605,837 of record OU342492.1, on the reverse strand, counting down.
TGCAGAGGCAACTGTGCTGATGTTGATTCGTCGAATCTCCGACAGTAGTTATATTAAATTTTCTATTTTAATATATTACTTAAAGTGTAAGGTAGAGAGGTGGTGTGAACATGTAATATACAATCGCGTGCTGTGGATCGTGTTCGTTCATTGGATTACATTCTATTTCTGTGGAAGGATTTCATAAAATCTAAATTGAGAGATATTTTGAATTGAACAAAAAAACCAGACCAGAAATCAAAATGTAAATTTATTTTTTGTTGCCTAGTACCTAATTTATGTATTATGAGTGGGCATCAAGTGATGGTAGGCAATTGTACAGGTTTTACGTGTGCATCAGCACTAAATAAATTATTTAATTGTAGAAGTGTGGTGCATCCACATCTTAACTGAATTATGCCTAGTTGAAATTGAAATGTTTTAAATGTGTTACAGCATTTGAGAATATATAATGATGTTGTATATAGTTTAATATTTTGTTTTGTAAAAAAAGCATTATGTAAATATAGTGTGTAGTTTGAATGACAGTTAATTATTTGCCTATTTTGCCGATGTAAACAGAGCACGTTTTAAAGAAACCACTTGTAATTTTGTACAGTTGTTAAGCGAGATTCTTTGTAGATTTAAATTATGTTTAAGGTTTTGTTTTTGACATTTTTTGTTATTGTGAATTTGTCAATTTTTTAGGGAATTGGGATTGTACTGTAAATAAACCTCACCATTTTGTTTTATATTAATGTAAGCAGCAATTCTGATGATTGATGTGGAAATAAAATTTTCTAAATGGAGCAATCATTAGAGATTCGTAAAACAAAATTAGTTTAATAATTGATATTAATATAACTTTATAAATAACTGTGAAAATAGGTAATAATAATTATGAATAAAATATTACATATTTAAAAAAACCTGTTTTATTTCTTGATTTGTGCCAATGGTTTTATTTAGTTGGCAAAGTGTTTTTATTCTTTATTCTCTAACAGTCAGGTGTGATATTCTCTAACAGTGAGTTGTGTAGTGTATCATACCTCAATGTACATAGCATGCTGAACTTCATATTGATGTTAATGTGTCTAATGTACAACGTGTCGTGTATACCATACGCAGTATAGGCTCTGGCCGAGTAAAATAAATCCAATGTACGCAAAATGAACATTACGCAAAATGTACAATACGCAGAATGTGCAAATCGCAAAAATGAGCACAACACGCAAATTATACAATTTCACGGTGATGCTGTGTCTCAGGAAACTAGTTTTGCTTTGAATAAATAGGAATAATCTTCTCTTTTTTTTTTTTTAATATGGTATACTTAAATTAGTTCACATGACGTGATTACATGAGAACTAATTTTGCGCAAAATAGAATGTATCAATAAATTACAATTAAAAGTCAATCACATATCATTGGTTTAGCGGCAAATGGCAATAGACTCAAAAACTAAGACGAAATTTGTTTATTGCCATTTGTCGCTAAACCAATGATATCTAGGAGATACTTTTAATCGTAATTTGTTGATACATTTTATTTCTTTACGTTAAATCAGTTTTAATGTAATCACGTTTAGTAATTAAGCTATCAACTTCAATGCGAAGTTGGGCACAAGGAATAGCGATGAGCTGAGTGGGGCCATTTGGATACGGGCAGCGGAACCCTCGAGGACAGAGGCTGGCTGACTTCATGGAGAAAGAGGAACTCTATGATGAACTTCTTCTACGAGAAGCGGCCATCCAGGAAGTGGACGTGGATAAGTCCCGACGGTTCCACTAAAAATGAGATAGACTTCATCATGACGACCAAGAAGCACATATTCGATGATGTTTCTGTGATCAGCAAGGTGAAAACCGGTAGCGATCACCGTATTGTTAGAGGCACATTGAATATCAATGTTAAGCTCGAAAGGTCACGTCTGGTGAAGTCTACGCTCCGTCCAAATCCTGTCCAAATCCAAAACCCCGAAGGCTTTCAGCTGGAACTCCAAAATCGCTTCCAGTGCCTAGCCGACTGTAATACAGTGGACGAGCTAAACGACGGGTTGGTGGAAACTGTCCAAGCTGTTGGATCGAAATTCTTTAAGACCCAACGCCGAAAGAAGACTCAAAAGCTCTCAGAAAAAACTCTTGAGCTAATGGCCGACCGGAGCGAAATGAAGCTGCAGTCTTCAGTTGATGACATATCAACTGAAGACTGCAGTGAACGCCTACGGTGAACTCAATAGACGAATCTGGAGTTCCTTGCGACACGACTTGCGTGCACTTAGTACTTCACGTATTGAGGCCGCAATTGAGCGGAACCAAGGCTCTAAAGTGTTCGCAAAGGATTCGTCTATTGGGCAACACCAAATGACGAAACTGAAGACCGAAAATGGTAGCGTCATTTCATCCAAGCCTGAGGTTCTGAGAGAGATCGAGAACTTCTATGGACAGTTATACACCTCGACAGTAAGCCCGCTACTAACACAGCTCAGGACATCAGAGCCAAGTTAGTCCGACACTATACCGAAGATATCCCGGACGTCAGCCTGTACGAGATTAGAATGGCCCTCAAACAGCTTAAAAACAACAAGGCACCAGGTGAAGATGGAATTACGACCGAACTTCTGAGAGCGGGTGGTAGACCGGTACTTTTAGTCCTCCAGAAGTTATTTAATTCTGTCATCCTTGAAGGTACAATGCCAGAGGCATGGCACAAGAGCTTGGTGGTGCTCTTCTTCAAAAAAGGCGATAACACCTTATTGAAGAACTATAGGCCCATCTCGCTCTTGAGTCATGTTGTATAAGCTGTTTTCGAGAGTCATTACGAATCGTCTCGCACGCAGGTTTGATGAATTCCAGCCTCCCGAACAAGCCGGTTTCCGAAAAGGCTTTAGCACCATAGACCACATCCATACGCTGCGCCAGATTATACAGAAGACCGAAGAGTATAATCGGCCGTTATGCCTAGCGTTTGTGGACTATGAGAAAGCCTTCGATTCAATCGAGACTTGGGCGGTGCCGCAGTCCTTGCAGCGATGCCAAATTGACTATAGGTATATCGAAGTTTTGAAGTGTTTGCACAGTAAGGCCACTATGTCAGTCCGACTACAGGACCAGAGTACGGAACAAATTCCATTGCAAAGAGGCGTGAGACAGGGAGACGTTATTTCTCCGAAACTGTTCACAAACGCATTGGAGGATGTTTTCACGCTCTTGGAGTGGAAAAGATCTGGCATCAACATAATTAAATGGCGAGTACATCACTAACCTTCGTTTTGCCGATGATATAGTCATAATGGCGGAATCGCTCGAGGATCTTAGCACCATGCTCAACGCCCTCAGTAGAGTCTCCCAGCAGGTTGGTCTTAAGATGAATATGGACAAGACAAAGATCATGTCTAATGCTCATGTTCCACCTATACCGGTAATTGTTGAGAACAATACTCTCGAAGTTGTCGACAAGTATGTCTACCTAGGACAAGTTGTCCAATTAGGTAGGTCCAACTTCGACAAAGAGGTGGCGCGAAGAATCCAACCCGGCTGGGCAGCGTTCGGGAAGCTTCGTCCTATCTTTTCGTCCAAAATACCGCAGAGCCTGAAAACGAAAGTTTTCAATCAGTGTGTGTTGCCAGTGATGACTTATGGAACTGAGACATGGTCTCTTACTGTTGGCCTCATTAGTAAGCTCAAAGCCGCGCAGCGAGCTATGGAGCGAGCTATGCTCGGTGTTTCCCTGCGAGATAAGCTCCGGAACGAGGAGATCCGCAGGAGAAAGTGACCGATATAGCTCTTAGAGTTAGTAAGTTGAAGTGGCAATGGGCAGGCCACATCGCTCGTAGAACTGACAACCGATGGGGAAGAAAGGTTCTCGAGTGGCGACCACGAACCGGAAGACGCAGCGTAGGCCGGCCCCCCACTCGGTGGACCGACGACCTGGTGAAAGCCGCGGGGAGCCGATGGATGCAGGAGGCGAGCAGCCGCTCAAGGTGGCGTGCTCTGGGGGAGGCCTATGTTCAGCAGTGGACGTCTTCAGGCTGTTAATGATGATGATGATGATGAATTAAGCTATTATTGGCGAAAGAGCGCAAGAAAATTTGAATTTGCCGCCCTAGTTAAACGTTCCACCTTCATTTCCACCAACACGCGGCAAATTCAAATTTTCATGCGTTCTTTTGCCAATATAACACTGATACGTACCACAGATTAGAGAAAAAAAACCAATTGACTAAATTTTTTTTTTTTTTTTTTCTTATAGTTTGGCTCCACACATAGTGTATTTAGCCAGTGTCAAGTATTGTAGTTTTTCGTCGTATTATGAAATATTTCATGTAAAGTCAAGTCTTAGTCACAGTCAGTCAGGGTAGTCATAGTCCAGTCTAAGTCAGGTAGTCATAATCCAGTCTAAGTCATGCCCTAGTAAAGTAGTGGCAACTTTACTAGAGGCTTCTATGGAATTTTGGAAGCAACACGAAAAACCACGTTTCACTACATTATATCACTTGCCCACACTTATACTCATAATTCAGCACTTAATGCGTAAAATGCCACTAATTTTAAACATTAACACTAGAAAAAGCATAAGTTTTGTGAAATAATACAATGCAACGACGAGTGTTTTTCACGTTCCCGCCAAAAACCGACTAAATCTTGTTCCTGAATCTTAGATATTTTATGTAAACAAAGGGGATAACAGTGCAAAAAATATCTTTTATAAAGGTGGGTTACTATATTTGACCAAAAAAATATTAAATATTATTTGTCTAGTCATAATCTGTATAATTATAAAATAAAAATCGTTTTGTACTATCTATTTTAACGTTATATCTGATATATAAAATTTTATGATAAAGAAATCGATTTTTGGTAGAAAATATTTTAATAGACTGGTAAGACTGTAGAGGATCTAAAAATTATTTCGTTTTCGTTCTGGGATTTATATGATGGTATCATACCATTATATGCCATATTTTCTTCAAAGACACATGGTGCTACTTTCGTGCACTTTTTGAGATATGATGAAAAGTATGTAAAATGTAAAAAAACAGGTCAAACTAAATATCTATTGATCAAATATGAATAAATCTCTTGATTTAAAATTACAGAATGATTGTCAGAATAATTTATAAGGTTTCTGGTTGGTTAAAAAACATAAGTAATGTATGTTAATGTTTTATTTACGTCTTCCTAAAATTTTACCTTTAGAACTTTGGAATTGCAAAATCCTACTTCATATCCTACTAATATTGTGTATGCAAAGTTATGCTTGTTGATCAGTAAGATTGATACTCTTTAAATCCATTTAATAAAAATATTTTTCAGAAGTAAAAAATGTTTTGAGCAACTGGCATGTCACTTTGACAGTGACTTTTCGTGACATTACTTTGTTTACATAAAATATCTAAGATTCAGGATTGGAATATATAGTAGTACACCCCGACCACAGACGAGGTAGTAGATACTCCGACACTGGCAGAAAAACGCCAAACTGCATTTAAAAGAAAAGAAGAATGATTGACAGTGACAGTACTGTGGTACTCTGTGACTTTTTCAACGTTGCCAGAACGCTACTATGGTAACGTTTGTCGTTACTTTTCCGTTACCAGACTAAAACCGTTACATTCTGAGGCAAGGGTTAATTTATTTCTAATGCAATAAAAACATGAACATGGTCGAAAGAAACATGTATTACGTAAACAATATTGATTAGCCGGTTAACTCAGTTGGTAGTAACTCTTCCTTCCAAGCTTTGTCGAGCTTGGAAGGAAGAGTTACTACCAACTGAGTTAACCGGCTAATCAATATTGTTTACGGCTTTTTTGTTATTGGCTTGTAAACAATATTGATTAGCCGGTTAACTCAGTTGGTAGTAACTCTTCCTTCCAAGCTCGACAAGCTTTAAGCATCTTTTCAAGCTTGTGGGTTCGATTTTAATTCAGGACAAACATTTGTGTGATGAACATCGATGTACGTATACTTAGAATACAATATAACACCCAGACCCAGGCCAGAACAAACGAAAAAGTACCTAAGTAGGTATTCCATCCACCATGCCATCCATGCACTTATGTTGTTTCCATCTGGTTCCTATGATATAACCTATGCTTAGTTTGGGGCTAGATGGATGATGGGTGGTTCCGAGTGACACTGCAACTGTTATGGGCGGCCGTATTGCTTAACATCAGGTGAACGACTAGCTGGTCACGTCATTCAGTCCCATAAAAAAAAAGATGGTGCTGTGTGAAATGTCCACACATGTTTATTTATAATATTATAAAAAAAGTCTTTTTCCATGTTGCGAACAAGTGCATTATTATTTTTTTCAGTATCGCAGATAAACAGAATTATGGTTGCAACCTTCGAACTAGCTAGGAGTGCAAAGATTGCCGTTATGGGCCTGTGGTATTGTCACTATGGAATTTGAAAACATGAAACCATATAATATTAACTCAATGTTTCGGTGGATACTCTAGGTGCCAGAAGTACCAGGGGGTCTAGCAAAGATCCCAGCGTGAGGCGCTAACGCCTCACGCTAACACCAAAATGTAATGGGAATGACAGTTCTTGTGCGGGTTTTGGAGTTAGCGTGAGGCGATAAGGCTCACGCTGACATTTTTGCTAGACCCCCAGGGGCACCAAAATATTAAATAAAAAAAATACCAAGTGAAAAATAAAAATATTAAGGCCTCTTTTGTTTAAATGCGCTGGGCTGTATGGCGTGGCATTGTTAGGGAGTTCTATGTAAGTAGGGTTGGTAAGGTGATTTACGCCCACCGGGAAATCAATTGCTCAAAATACCATACTTAATGGCAAAATGTAATGTTTTCGCACTCGCTTCACTCGCGTTTTTTATATTTGTCTTTTCTTTCACTTTATAACAATCACGCTTTTAATGCTATAATAAAAATTATTCAAAGTTTTAAATTTCGAAAACTAAAATGGCGCAACATATGTTTCATCGATCCTACCCACTGATGTCACCAACCATAAGACCCGTTGATCCACGTCTAATCAATAATTATTACACTCTATTAAAATAGCCCCTTTTAATATCAAAACGTTACACTTAGCATTTAGACTGCTATTCGTTATTTTTGATACACGAGCTCTGGTAACAGTGGTAGTAACACTGGATTGACATATTTTCCAAATCTTATTTGTTTGGTTGTGAATTGTGTACGTAGTATGTAGTATCTACTACTTGGTCTGTGGAATTGTGATTTTCTACTCTGAACTACTCTGTTTCCTTCAATTCTACAGTTCAATTCTATTGTTCTTGGTATGGTATATTTAAATAATATCGTTTGATATAATCATTAATTATAGGGAAATCACATTATAGGTACGTATTCAGTTCAGCACGTTCTCATGGTCAAGAAGTAATAATAACTAGTAGTCTAGAGTGATTCTAGAATCTTAGCTATCCTATTTCTCCAACTCCACTTTCTATCTACCTACACAAATACAAATAGAAACAGTGAAAGCAACTCGTAAATATCATCAGTGAACATCACAAATGACAATGAAGATAAATGAAAAGAATTTGTGCGCGTTCGCATCTTCCGCGACGCCTGTGGACCGCGAGGGCTGGCTGGATATGCGTGCGGAAGTCGGCAAGAGTTACCAACGGCGGTGGTTCACGCTCAAAGGGAATCTATTGTTCTACTTCGACAAGAAAGGCGATAGAGAACCGGTTGGTGTAATTATATTAGAAGGCTGTACTATTGGTGAGTGAGGATATTACACTTTAAATAATATAGCGCGGCTGTTGACTTGGTTCAATGATTCATGATACAGATGGCTGTTGTTTTGTTACGTTTGACTTTGGATAAAAGTTAATGAGAAACAGAGAAGCTTCTTTATAATTATTATGACAGAGTTGCCCTATAGTAAGAATGTATGTATGAAAAATTGTTGATTCTTTGTCCCTGTTTGCTGGATGAGGATGGATTTGGCAAAGATAAGAAAAAAGACAGAGAGCCAGCTTACATACCTCTCTGTATAGCTAGAATGGTTGCAACTATCCATAGAGAAAATAATAATTATACTGGGACATGGGAATAGGGCACTGACTTCTATTATTTATTTATTTATTTATTTATTTATTATTCAGTTTATAATAGTTAGTTAGTTAGTTTATTATACTAGTATGCTGGACTTTATATTGACCAATATTGACTGAAGACTGAAGGCATTTGATTTTCCCCATTTTGCCGCTGATTGTTAATTCTTAGCTGGGGTGTGGTTGGGTGGGATGCTTTAAGCATTTCAAGTCTATATATTATAACAATGAGCATATTATGTACAGTATTTTTTTTTTATGTAAACGAATGACGTGACGAGCTAGTCGTTCGCCGGGTATTAAGCGCCATGGCCGCCCATTACAGATTGCAGCGTCACTCGGAAATCTTAATTTAAGGTTCGCGTGACACTGCGCTCGTCATCCTGAGACATCACACAGTCTGAAATAGATGTCTAGACTGTGAGATCAGTTCTTAAATCTCATTTGCCCAGTAATTTCATTAGCTACAATGCCCTTCAAACCGGAACACAGTAGTGCTTGCACACTACTGCTTGGCGGCAGAATAACTGGCAAAGCGGTGGTACCTACCTAGACAAAATTTGCAGAAAAGTCCTACCACCTAATGCACAGAGTTCACCTTATTACTTATATAATATACTCATTTTTGTTACTGCACTGTCTAGTTATAAAAAATATAAAATTTCTAGCAGCTTCAAAGAAAAATCCCATTATGTTATACAAAAAACAAAAAACTTTTTCAAACCTCAGAACTAACAGAAGAGGAAGCATACAGCTTCAAGATAGTGTTCCAATGCGAGGGTGGGCGCACATACTACCTGTGCACCAACTCCCAGGCCTCCATGGAGGCGTGGATGAAGGCGCTGGCCTGCGCCAGCTATGACTACATGAAGCTGATGGTGGCCGAGCTTCAGAGGCAACTAGATGAGGCTCAAGGTAAGGATAAGGTGATATAGACAAGTTATTGATTTACATGGGGTTTACATAATAAAAAATATGTAAACTTACAGTTAACTCTCTTTAAGAAACTGTGATAGTGCAATACATTAAAAATATTACTATTACACATAATTACAACTAAAATTATGGTTCTACTAGAAACTTATGATACCTCTTACAATGCTCTTACACCATTATTTAATGTAACTTTCATTATTTTAGATAAGCAGATTAACTTGTTACAAACCATCTATTTGTTTGTTCTGTGGTGATCACAGGTTCACTATAAAATGACTAAAACGATATGGATTAAATGTCGAATTACACAATTATGTACATTTATTACCAAGATTGATGTTCAAATTTTTGAATCCCATAAAACCAATGATTTCCCGGCAAACTGTATAGGTAGTCTGGTCTGATAGGTGGTCTGGTCTGGTAATGTATAGTAGTGTGTGGTAGGGTGTGGTAGTCGTAGATCGCATCGTCACTTCCCATCAGGTGAGATTGCGGTCAAATGCGGGCCTATTTAGTTGTAAACTGAAATAAACGCAAACTAAAATGATCCCGGTGATTAAGTGCTTATTTTTTACTTTATTATTTATTAAAGACATGTTTGTTTAAGTAAGTGCTGAAGTTATGATTTGTAAATAACTACAGAAGAGGCCGCGGCAGAAGCGGCGGCATTAGTGACCATCACACCACCCGAGGAGGAGCCCAAGGTGCCTCCACGAGGACAGCGGCACAACCCCTTCAACCGGCTGGCCGAGGGGGAGGGCAAGATTGTGCCTGGGAGTAGACATCGTGAGTATCAATTTATCAGCATACATTTGCAATCAGGCCTAATGATAATATACTTCAATTAATTACATTTTTTTTAATGTTAGGAATAATAATAATTAATAATAATAATAATTATTTATTGCCAAATATGCCGCGGAATGCCGCAACAATCTAGTTGTTCACCTTGATCTTACTATATTTACTGTGCCATTATGTTTATAGTATATTATCATTGGCAACGCATGGGTCAACTGCAGCTTTTATACAAGTACCATATTTGTCCTTGCTTGGTCCTTATCCAGCTGTAGGGTTAGCATAGACAGTAGACAAAACTGTCTTTCCCCTGTTTTACTCCAAGCAAGTATGAAGAAAGTGACGTAAAACGGGGAAAGACAACTTTATCTACCGTCCATGCTAACCCAGGTGGGTTAGCATAGACAGTAGACAAAATTGTCTTTTCCCTGTTTTACTCCACTTGACAAGTAAGCAAGTAAAACGGGGAAAGACAATTTTGTCTACCATACCTGCTAACGCAGCTAGCAACTGGCCAACGCTGCCTTTTCTATTTTTCAATAAGATCACAGTGTAGTTTTAATTTTTTTTTCAATAAATGGAGTTTATGTTTTGCCATAGTTACAGCCAGGAAATCAGGAATAGTAGAATTCGGTCTATCTATATAAATTTATAATTTAATACAACTTAATCGAAATTAAAAAAAAATATATATTTATAAGAAATATTTACCAATATGTAAACCAAAAATAAATGACTGCATGTATCATACTTGAAACCTCCCAATGTTACAGACAAAGAGAATGTCCGGCCCGAGCTGCCCCGCAAGAAGGTACCATTCCGAGACATCCACACAACGTTCGGGCGGCCCATCCTCGCGGACCGAGTGCAGTGGAAGGCCAAGTTCGCGCGGCAGAAGCAAGACGCCTCGCTCATACAGTTGTAATAACCGTGGACCTACCAACTAAACCTTTACATGTCCTGCACGGACACATGAATGAATAACTAATAAAGGTAAATAGCTCAATATCTTCAGTAAGAGTAGATGATCAGATGTAGATGAAGGAAATTCATGCATGTTATATGTATGGTTTAGACGCAAAATGATGTTTCAAAAACATCAAAATGATATATGAACAAAATGACCAGGGAAAACTAAATTAGAAACTAAGAGATATATCGAAAATCTGGATGGAAATTGGGAATCACTTTCAATATTCAATTTCAACGTGGAGTCGAGTTTCATTTGGAGTAATGCTTGACCGATTTCAGTAGTTGACATATCACGAATACAGACTTGCCTCATGTCACAATCTCCTTTAAAGGTGCAAGAGGCCTGCTCATGTCTCTTTCTGTACAATAAAGTGAGAGAAAGTTTACGAAATCTTACGCCTTACGACAGGTCACATTTGCTACATACTCGCCCTTGCCTGTAGCTTGTGGCCCAGCGAACAGAGCAACTTCGAAAAAAAATCTTTTACGACTTGTAAAGTCCAGTGAAGTGAATTTGCGTCAGATACACCCTCGCGGGTCGCTTGCCATCAATAGCTACTTTTGTCTGGCGTGTCGTAATAATACGTCTGTGGCCTCTGATTTGTGAAACCGTGTGTTTTAGAATCTACACTACATGCTTGAAATTTCGCATCTTTCACCATTGTTTGTAGGTGGGGTAGATACGCCTTTTCTATAAGATTGGGACATATCACAACCACACCACAATTATCGGATAAAATAGGGTAACTTGTGAAGTTGGTTATGTTTGTGAATTTTGACTGATAGTGATTACGACAAGTTATTGCATGGACCTCCACTGGCACAAATTTTGCATACACTACACAATGTAATTACAATAAATACAATGCAGTTCGTAGGGAATGGTCCCATTACATATTTTACTCATCATATTTAATTATTTCTTAGATGAGGCATACTAGTTCTCACATTATGTTACCTATTATAAAAACTAGGCTAAAACTCAAATATTCAGTATTCAAATTGGTAAATAGGAATCCTTATTTTAGGGTTCAGTTCAAGGCCTTATTTATAGAAATGGCAATAATTGGTCTAAAGTACCTAGGTATATCTTTACAAAGCCAGATAAGTAACGGTACAAGTTGCATTATTCCTGAAGATAGTTTGTAAGAGTGTACCAAACAGTATTACGGTACAGGTATCTATTTTTCGAGTGTAGTGAATTTTTAATTTATTTTATTCCCACAAGGGTTAGTACAGTTTTAGTACTTTAACATTAGGATTTGGTACTGTTGCATTTTAGCATTATTTTGTTAGGGGTCACAGTTCACTGTAGAAGAACAATTTGTAGGAATTGATTGCTCTTTGCCATTTACATAATTATATGGATATCATTTCTATTATAGATGTTCTAACGTAAATAATTGTGTGGGGTTTCCTTTCACTTTGAAGTAAACCGACGACGGTTGTCGGGCGGATGGTTTTCGTTCATAAATCCATTATTAGCTGTGCGCCGACACATGAATACCAAAGGAGTTCTAAGGAAAAATGCTCTACATGTAACCCCGATAAATGAATTCCATTCATATAGATAGACAATGAAACATTACTGCCGCGGTCTGTATTGAGTGCGTTGCTGGCCGCGATGAATGATGGTACACCTAAAAAGTGCTCGAGCATTTTGCTGCTCTGTCTGAATTGACCCTAACTGGTAAACGAATTCGCTCGGTGTCCAGATTTTAAAGAACTAAATTGAATTAAGATTAAAATGTTATTATTGTTATCTCGATACCAAGATGTGACCTTGTATTATCAAAATTGTTACGTTTTATTATTTGTATATTTGTAATTTTACTATTAGTTCGTTTATATCTAAGAAGCAAGCGTTTTCATTGCTTCTATATTATTGTTGCTTGCCAAAATGTGTATTAGAATAATTCTGTCGCCATTGCCTTAATACTCTTTAGAATTATTAGTTTTTACTATTATTTAATAAGTATTGTTAATTGTAATTGCACTTAAATAAATTGGTTCCTTTTTAAAACGATTTTACTTTATAATAGAAACCTATTTAAAACAAAGGAAAGCAAAGAAAAATAAAACAAATTGCATTAAGTACATGAATTTTATTTTAAAAATCTTTGTTATAATAAATTCAACACTATACAAAGGCAACTTGCATAACCAGCCTCATAAAATACGTCGAAATCTAATACATAATGGAATCATCATCTCATTTCATGCATACTAAACTCGATCCTGTGTGTTACAAATGAACCAGAAATACAAACATAATTTAGCAGGCTGACTGTACAACTTGTCAAATATGCACACAGAAAAAAAAAGTAACATAAGTTATTATTTATATATTTATTTATTTATTTATATATATATGCACATAACTCTGCTACAACTAGTTATATAATATGTCCATATAATAGGAGACGCGTAATTACAATGCAAAAAGTTTTGGTATTTCATTTCATTTTCTACGCAACTAGATAACATTGAGCAAAAAAATCATCCTCTAATAATTTACACGTGCAATTTGTTTCGTTTGGACGTCAGTGCGCTGTACACAACAGGGTGAGTATCCGGAGATTGGAAGACAGCAAATGCCCAAAGGAATATGGTAACGTAAGGTGATTCAGAGGTTAAACTATAACATTACACAGGTTAAACGTTTCAAACTTATATTAATTACGCTAATTAACTACAAACTTTTGCCTCATAAAGTTGGACAGGATTACTTGCGCGTGCGCAGCGGCGGTTCTCGAAACTGATAGTTTTATATGGTTTCCAATATAAAAATGAGTTTCCTTAACGCACGCACAAGTAATCGAGTCGGTAAATGTGTTATACATTTATGTTTCTAAAATAAAACATGCTAGATGGTATAATAAATTCATTATCTGCGTGAAGCTTTCTCGAGGTGAATTTTATTCTTTTATAATTTCTAAAACATGTTTCGCACTCATCCCGTACATGTATGAGTATTATAAACTTTATATTCTACATTTTGAAAGAGTTAAGTTTTAAACTTTTATGAAGTAGGAAGGCGTAAGAGCGAATAATATGTCTCAGGAAGAACCACAAACAGTTTTCGTAATAAACAAATTAAAACGTGCAATAAACATTAAAAATCTAAGAATAACATAAATCCCTAGTTACGTTCCAATGCTTAAAAGTATAAAATATGAAAAATATTTGGTAACAATTAGAATAAAACAAAAAGATTTCTACACTATATACAGGGTGTTAACGTTAAGTCGCATCACTAACCGGACATCTAAGGCTAAACTTAGGCAATTATAGTCATTCACAAACAGCGCATATTAAATAAACAAGAATTAAATAGTCACTTAGGTATCTAAAGATAACATACATTCATGGGCATACATACATTTGTGTGGTGGGGTGGGTGGTAGTTACTCTGGCCACTTGTTATACATTACAATGAAGGTTATATTTGGTCTTTGAGAGTGCAATGTTAACGGTACATGCTTATTAATCATTTAAATCTACCACTAAAAAAAGAAAAACAAAAATTGCTTTGCAAACTCTGGCGTCACAATAACGGATTTAAGTAAATCCTTCTCCACTCCTATTACACCTAGACTATAGGTAGAATTGCGTAAAAACACTACTTTCGTATACCTAGAATGTTACTCAGTAAAAAACTTTCAAAATTAGTTATCAAATCAGTCCATTATAATATTTTATTTCTAAAATATTTTTAATAATGTGGGTACCTATAAAATATGACAGATACAAAAGCAGTGGCCAGGTGGTAGCGTGGTGGGTGTGCTTAAAGTTAACGCGTTGGTTTGGACCTGGACTTGTTTCAAGTGAAGGTTCAAGGGATGGAGAAAACGCTCTCGTTTGTTCACATTTCGAATCGCTTTTTCCGCTCAGCGACCTTTCCGACGAGCGGACGCGCGGTCGCTCGCTCGCTTGCCGAGCACCGTCGCGGACTGTTTAGTTCTGTTGACAATAACACACATCGTTACAATAAAACATAAATAACAATAACAAAAATTGACCCAAACCAAAACAATAAAACTCATTGTGTTTTTTTAAATTAAAATAAACATGTATGGAATTAATGAAGATAGCAATAAAATGGATGGTGTGGTCCCAAAATATTGGTGAACCTATAACGTGGATGATCATAATATTGTTTTCCATCACTTGGATTCCACGAGGTATATTTCAAAGCGCGTGTTGTATGTACTAGTATACCTGGACGGGCGACAGTTGCAGGTTTCTTGTGTTCTCTGTCTTCGCGAACTGTATCTTGGCCGGGCGGGCCGGCCGCGCCGCTTCCAGCAGCGGGCTCGACCGTGACGACTTCGTCTGTGCGCATTATATTTACATCAAGAAATAACAAGATTAAGAAACAGAGCAGTAAGTATAGGTATAGATTGTGAGTGCTCTAGTCTTGGTGGTGGTAAAAAAACACTGCGGAAAAGAAAAAAGCGTGCGCTCACACTTGCCCTTGCAAACCTGCAGTGCTATTTGTTATTTCGGTCGGAGCTTGGATTTATAAAACAACACACGGGGAAATAATATTTAGTTATCAATATTGGTTCACTGTCGTAAACTCATAAAATCGTTTAACATATTTTTTTTTTGTTTTGTTTATGAAATTATGAATAGTGAAATTATTAGTTCTGACGGTATACCATCAATGTTAGCATAGGCATTTTATACTTGTCAAAAAGTACACCTACCAACATTTTTTAGCCAAAGTACTAATTATTATGTACAGTAAAATCACACAGCATAATTATAACGCTTAATCCAAGCCCTGTACGTGTATATACACGTGTATAATATACAATCTATGCCCTGTAGAGTGCACGTAACGTACCTGAGGTATGTAGCGAGCGTTGCCACGCGGCCGCCAGGTGGCGCAGGTGTGCCCACAGCGGCGGCTCCGCCTGCCCATGCTGTTAGTGCACCCGTATTACCATCACGCCAGTACGGACTACTCGACACAACTATACAGCTTACACACTTTATTATGCAAAAGTATAAAAAGGGCTAAATGGATGCAAGTGTGTTTTAACCACAGATAACCCTCAACTTTTAACTAAATAAAAAAAATTGCGCGATTATGGCAGTTTTGTAAAACATCCTCTTGGAAAGAACTAAGTTTTTATAATAAATTATTTAATTTTTTTACAAAAACTGTAAGTGTACAAAGCTGAATAGTCGCGATCGACAAGTAAAATTAAACTAAATTGAAATGATATAAAATAAAGTATTTACATACATTAAGAAAATAAATCTAAACATCGAATATTGTATAATAGATATAACTTTCAGTCCATTTAACAATACATAATGGTGATGATCTGATGGTTGAAGTGGTGTTAAATGTTTTGTAAGTGCAGTGTCCATGCCAAGCGTGAAAGTAGCTTGAAATGGTAAATGGTTGAGGCAAATAAAGAACAAATATTACGGTGCAATACCTAATCCTAATAAATTTTATGAAATTGGAATATTATATCATTTATAAAATGAATAGTACGTACCGAGCGGTACATGTGTGCGATTTTAACTGCTCATACATGGAATCTTGATATTTCTAATCACTTATTGCTTCAAATAGGCACGAGTACAATAAAAAACAGCACGTATTTGTTCTTTACAACTTCAAGCGCTAGCGTAGCGTGTACAATGTACATACAAACGTGTGCGTTGGCGTATGTGTGGGCACGGATATCAAAAGTAGCAAATAATGTAAGGGTAGCTTACCGGCGCAGTGTCCTCTATGAGTTGTGAGAGGGTGGACGCTTCTGAATTCTTCATGTCGTTCGCTTCTGATATCAGGTGGGCGCGGAGCTGCTTATTTCTGTAAATTAAATGATTTGCAGTTAAAGATTTTTGGTACATAGTTCGTCAAAATAGAAACATGGTCACCGTGTCCCAAACTGGAAACATATTTATTTAAATTTTGGTATGTCCATTGTCCACCCTGCCAGAACTTGTCGACCATAAGAGACGAGCTGCACGATCCCAAGTTACCTGGAGTCGAGCTGCATGATGTGGTTGTGCGCCTGCGCAAGCTGCGCGGTGGCGGTGGCGAGCCGCTCCTCCAGCGCGGCGGACTCCACGCACTTGACCGAGTACTTCTCCGAGAGTGACAATATTTCCTGCTTTATCTCCTCCATCTCCTGCCTGCAACACGCCCGACCCATCAACATATGCCGTCTGTGCAGCATCCATGGGCGTAGCTAGGCGGTTTGGATCCTAATCTTTATGGGGCAGTTGCTGTCTGCCCAGTGCTAAACTTTACGGCGTCAATGCATGAGTTTTTGTTGATAAAACCTCAACACTGAATGTTTAGAAGTTGTATTATAGAGAGAGAAATACCTTGAACGTTGATAGTTATTTTACTCAGTCATGGGCTATTGAATCAGACTTGTCGGATTTTAGTATCTCAGACGAATTTGGCCACAATTCAGTTATATTAAATTTGCTGAAAGGAAATCTTAAAATCCGGCCAGTCTGTATGGCACAAATCTTTTCGATCCCATACTGGGCAAGCAATGAATTCGAAAAAAATATTTGATTGTTTTTAAATCATGCGCTAATTACCCTGAGAACATATGAGCATTTAGTTCAAAAGTAACAAAAACCCAGGTAGTTATAAGTCCTGGCTACGCCCATGATGTAGTTAGGTCTAAGGTCAAGGACGGTGAGTTACCAAGGAGATCCTTCCATGTCCTGAAGACAGGAATGGCCGCTGCAATTAAATTTTACCAAGCTGTAGTCATTTCGGTAAATCAACCGTTTAAAAAGACCTTACGCTAAAACAGAGGTGACTAAATGTTTGTAACTACATGTTCTAGTCTTGCTTTTTGTTTATGATCAAAAAATATTTTTAACCGAAAACAAGTTTAGCTCAAGTCTTGCAAACATTATTTTTGAAAGCAATTTAAAAGTGTATTTTTTTTTAAATGTGTAATAGGAACATCATCTTGCCCTTATCAGAATACCAATGAGTCTTTTCTCGAAAAGGTTATAGGTATAAGCAAGAATACCAAAAACGTCCCTGAATTGGAACGTTTTCAGGTTTTTCATTTCTTTAGGTCCTTTTGGACTCAGTCTAAAGTTTGCTGTTGATCTCTACCGACCAGCATCCCGGATAAGCCAAGTAAGCAATACTAACTGGTGCCTAGAGGACAGCTGGCTAATATCTGCAGTCTTGGCGCCGCGGCTGAGGAACTCCGCCTTGAACTTGTCCACTTCTCGGCGCACCTCGTTCTCGTGAGCCTTGCGCATCGCATCTAGCGCTGCCAGCGTCGCGCGCGTCTCTTCGGCTAGGGCCTGCTCTTTGTCTAGTCTGGAAGGAGGGGTTGATTCGTGGGTTAGGGTTAAACAGAAAATACAACAGTAGAGGGGGCAGTAGGCACTTACAATAAACTAGCATTATTCTTTTCTTTGTTTATTTTAAAGTTAACATAAAATTATGAGTAATGATTTAGTATAATATGACATAATTATAAAAGTCAAAGGATGGGTGAAGCCTTGGCTCCTGAAATATAGTGTTCTCACCAGTTCGGGAGTCTATGGACTCATTAAGATGTATAAACCCTTTATTGTCAATAAATGACTATTTGTTTGTTTGAGAGTAGGATAGTAGAAAGTAGTTTTGGCGCTGGGTATATTTATTTATTTTTATATTTATTTGGTTTTATTATAAGTACTTATTTAACTTAATTTAATTTTAAGTTTCTTAGGTGTGGGTAGGTAAAAAAAATAAATATTTAAGCTTTTATTTTGTTATTTTTAGACGTATTTTTTGATCTCAAAACTAATTAGATTCTTTACTTTCTTTTACATTTCTGAAACACAGCCTGAGAGGTTAAGAGGAATCGTAGATACGCAAAAGGTTAATGTTAATATCGCGAGTACCTGAGCTGGTCTCGTTCAGCGCGATGCTTGTCCTCCATCTCCCGCACGATCCGCCGATGCGAGGACTCCATGGCGAGCAGCCCCTTCTCACAGAGCGCACGCAGCTGTTCGATCTCCTGTTGGTACCGCGCGCGCAGACCGTCGCCGTGCGAGTCGGCAGCCACCGCCGACTGGTACGCGCCGCGCAGCGCCTCCAGCTGCGCCGCGTACTCCGAGTCCAGCGCCGCCAGCCGCCGCTGCAAGGTGCGCGCGCGCTCCCGCAGCCCCGCGCGCTCCCGCTCGTGCGCCGCCGCCAGCTGCGCGCGCGCGCGCCGCGCCGCCGCCAGCGCGCCCGCCTGCGTCGCTAGTGCGCACTCGCTGCGTAACCGCTCCTCCTTTAGCCTGCAATGGGACAGAACGGTTAATGCTGTGGTCTGTCTTGATCGATTACATTTGCGTCAGTAAAATAAGTTATGCAGATGACATGGTGCTATTGAGCGCGTCGATCTGTAAGATATGATGTGTAGTAGGTATGATGTAGATAACCATGGTCTTAGTGATGGTGCCGAGCACGCAAGAAACGTACATGACTTCGCTATATTTTTCAATTTTTTTTTTTTTTTTTTTTTTTTTTTTATTGAAAGTTTACAAAACTGGGAATAAGCTACATATGGTACTTAAAAAAAAAAACTAGCCTTAACTACTAAAATCATGCGGTGAACATATTCCCTTCTAGATGTAAACCTAACTTGCGTTTATAGCTAACAAAATGACGCTATCTCTAGCTACTAGAGTGCTAAACACGACTAATAAAATTAATTTCTAACATACAAACAATATATATATATATAACTTAAGTAATGACAAGTATAAAGTATAAATTGTGACAAATGCAATTAAATTAATAACCGAGATGGAGAACTTGTGGTAATACCAATTATTACAAGTTACATGATAGTATCTCAGTAATACGTCGTCTAACTGATGTTAGCGAACTATCATCAAAAATATCAAAATCATACTTTACTCTATCATAAGAGTCACACATTCGGTAAAGTGAAGAGTGCTTTAACATATTAGTTTTGCAAATGGGAAGAGCAAATACGTGCCTATTAGACAAGAGGCGATTACCTGGACGAGGTACTCGGAATGATATTTTATGCAACATATCAGGACAATCAACTAAACCAATAGTTATTTTATATAACATGACAATGTCAAAAGCAGTCCGACGAATTTCCAAAGGCATAATTTTATAGTGTCTCAATCGAGACTTATAAGACCGCAATGATTTGCACATATTATCCATATAAGTTATATGGTACAAAAATTTCTTCTGGACCCTCTCCAATCTATCTGAATGTACCCGGTAAACGGGATTCCAAACAACACTACCATACTCCAAAATACTGCGAACTAAGCTAAAAAAGAGCTGAATGGATAAGTTTGAGTTACGGAATACTTTAGACTGTCTGGTAACAAATCCCCCAATTCTCAAAGATTTCTTAACAATACAATCCACATGATCACGGAAATGTAGCTTCAATGTGCTTTCAATGTATGTCTTATTGTGCTTTTGTAATATATAATATGATTCGCTCCTGTGACCGAGAACTCACCTGTCCAGCGCGTCCTGCAGCTGCTTGCAGTGCTGGCACGGGACCAGCTCTTGCAGAGCCTCGACGCGCCGGCGCAGCGCCTCCGCGCGCTCCAGCAGCCCCCCGGGGCGGCCCTGGGGGAGCGCACCCTCGTCCTCCCCCCCGGCCAGCGCGCGCCGCACCGCCGCCACCGCCGCCTCCGCTCGCTCGAGGCTCTCGCCGATCTTCATCGAGTCTTCACTGTCGCCGGAACAGTCACTGGAGAAGAGCGCTCGGCACTCGGTCGAGAACCGCTGGAACAGGAACACGAACTCCGCCTCGTGCGCCGGGTCCGCCGCCAGCGACAGCACGGCGTCCTCGCGGCGCGGCGGCGCGGCAGCGGGCGGCGCCGCGGCGCGGTACGTGCCCGCCAGCACCGCCACGCGCGCCGCCACCAGCGCGCGCCCCGCCAGCGCCTCGCCCAGCGCCGCCAGCAGCGCGCGCGAGTCGGCGCGGGCCGGCTGCACGGGCCGGCGCGGCGCGGCGCGGCACAGCGCGGCCACGTCCCGCACCGCCGCCTCCACCTCGCAGCGCAGGTGGTCGTGCGCCGCCTGCCACCACAGCTCCAGGTCCGCGCGGTCCTGCGCCGCCAGCGCGAGCCGGCCGCGCCGCGCCTCGTCCAGGCGCGCCTCGCACGCGTGCGCCGCGCGGGCCAGCGCGCGCGCCACCTCCGCCTGCACCAGCTCCGCGCCCAGCGCGTCCCGCGCCGCCGCCCACGCCGAGCGCACGCGCGCCGCCTCGCCCCCGCCCGCCCCCGCGCCCGCCTCCTCGGGCGCCTCGCTCGCCAGCGCGCCCGCGATGTCCGCCACCATCTCGCTCTTGTACGCGTCCACGGCGGCGTCCAGCTCGCGCTGCGCCGCTTGCAGCGCCTGCAGCTCCGCGCCGTGGATGATGAGGCCGGCGCTCCGCGGGTCGCGCGGCTCGCTGCGGCCGCTCTCCACGCGCCGGGTGAGGATCTTGGCGAGGTAGTCGAGCGAGGAGCGCGCGGGGCCGCCGCCGCGCTGGCCCGCTCCGCCGAGCCGTCGCCGCAGGTGCTCGATCAGCTGGCCGGTCTCCGCGATCTCCGACTTGATGAGGCGCGCGAAGAACCGGCTCCCGTTGGAGGCCTCGAGCGCCTCCTGGATGCGACCGACGAGCACGGCCTCGTACGCGAGCTTCTCCGCGAGCAGCTCGAGGCTGTTCCGCTGGGTGAGCTCGCCGGACTCGTACAGCGCCGCCTTTCTCCGCGCGATGTCCATCAGCTTGCTTCGCAACTGCTCCTCCAGCTGCACCACCACTTGGCTGACGCTATCGCTGATCTCGCTATCGTCGGCGGGCTCGCCCGCGTCGTCCGCGACGCACTTATCCACGCACTCCTGCAGCCTCTGGCTGACCTCCGTCAGACACTTCTCCATCGACTTGATGCTGTACTTCTTCTCGAGGCTGGGCGAGGGCGACCGTCTCGTCTTGGCGGCCCTCATGGCGCTCATCTGACAGAGGCACTCGTTGACCTTGTTCCGCGAGAGGATGACGACGGACTCGAGACTCTGCAGGCGGTCCAGCAGGTGGCGCTGCGAGCTGGTGCCGACGGTGTCGGGGCTGTCGGCGGCGCGCGGCGCGGGACTCAGGGACTCGCACGAGTTGGTGAGGTCCCGCCGGGTGTCGAGGGCCGAGGCTACTTTGGTTTCTAGGGAGCTTATTCGAACTAGCATCTTCATCGGCTCGGAGCTGGTGGCGCTGTCGAGGGACTTTCTCCGCAGGCGCGCGGCCAGCCTCTTCGCTCGCTTCTCGTCGGTCGTGCTGTCGGGTTTCGTTTTATCTTTGGCAGGCGATGCACTCTTCGAGGGTGAGTTTATCACGGGAACGGGCTCCCCCGTTTCCAGCATTGTGATCTTGTTTTCCAGTTCCGTTAATTTTTCTTCCACTTCTTTTCCCAGCGTCATGGACTCTCTCCCTTTCAGAGATAGACTTCGCCTCTTCTCCCGCGATTCTGATTTCTGTATTTTATGCTTTAGCGTCCGAACTTGCTTGTCGGAAGCTGTTAGTTTTTGCGTTAAATCTAATATCCGTGCCGCCATAAGATCTATCTCGGACCTGCTACATTGCTCCCTCAGTTTCATTTCGTTTCTGAGCTTCGTGTTGGTTAACTCGAGCTCATCGTACATGCTGTGCGACTCGCGGAGCTCCTTTTTCATGGCTTTGATCTCCTGTATCGCTTTTAGGAACCTTCCTCTGAGATCATCATACTCTTCTATAAGTCTATTCTTCTCCATGGACTCTAGGTTTAAATCCGTATTGAGGTTGGTGAGGTCGCTCAGGGACCCGATACTTTTTCTTTTCTCCCTGGTCGGCGACTCGGCCATTACTCGACCTTCTAGATCTCTGATTCTTGCATATAACCCATCGTTCTCCTTGACACTCTTCAGTAGCCTATCGTTAAGTTCGTTCAGTTCCCTCTGTAACTGCGCTACGGTCTCTTGGGCCGACGTTAGTTGTCTCGTTAGCAGCTCGCAATGTTCGGTGGATTCTTTCAAGACGTTCTGCGTTTCTGTCAGCTTGCTCTCCCACAAACTCTTGTCCTGGCTGTAAAGCTGCTTTATGGCGTCCATGTTCTCAGCCTCCTTCGTCCTGACCGCCAGTTCTTCCTCTTTTTTTTGCAATTGAATCACGAGATCTTCCATCTTCTTCTCTTTTAGTGTCGCTTCAGCTTTTACTTTTTGTAGCCTCACTATTTCGCTTTCGGCGGATGTAACGTCGTTTAGTGCCATTTTGAGTTGCTTGCGAAGATCTTCTATCTGTATGGTTTGCTTGTCTATGGTTGAAATATAGCTTCGTTTTCGAGGTTCAGTCGGTTTTTCGTTTTCGTCAACTTCGTTGGCGGGATGGTCTAGTTCCCTATCTTTGGTGGCGTCGACTTCGTCCGCTTCGCACGACGGAGGATCGGACGAGAGTGGTGGTGACTTGTAGCAGCCTCTGGCTCGAACTTTTTCTTTAACTTTCGAGATGGGGGTGCGAGTGAGAATAGGGGAGGCAGGTGGTTGTTGTCCCATTTCGCCCCAATCAGCACTGTCTCTTCGGCCGCCTTCGGATGCTGTTCGGTACTCCTCGTCAGAAGAAAACGGCGCCGATCGTCCAATAATAGGCGTGACAGGCGTCACCGGCGATGTCGACGATTCTGATGCTTGATCGTTGACCGTGTCTTCCCGTAGTATTAGGGATAGTGGCCCCGTATCAGGCAAGCCTGCTGTTCTCTTCATCGCTGATACCCAATTTGCCCTGATCCCTGCCGTCACCGCAGATAGGACAATATGTTTCCCGTCCCAAGTCTGCGGAAAATAACGTTGTATTTGAATATGTAGAAAAACGTTTTCCTCTTAACTTATACAAAATTATGGATGTTGATAATGCTTACTTCAGTCTCAAATGCGTATCCATTGGTGGAGCCGGAGGAAGCTAGATCAACGACCCTGGATATTCCACTGAGGTCGATCACTCCGTCCAACAGACCCCTATGCTCTGCGTGCGGGTCTCGGAAGTAAAGCAAGGCTGCTCCGCGAAGAACGAACCAGTGTCGAGACCAGACGTTCCCAGGTCCTCGTCTCTGCAGCCAGCCAGCTCGCGCGTGAAGCAGTCTTTCAGCTGGCAACTCGACTCTGCCAGCTTCAGCGCTTTCAGTATTTGCGTCGACCGCGTCAGTAGCCTCGCTACCTTCGCTTGAGACGCTGGCACTGCCTTCTTCTATCGGCGCGCCTCCGTCTGGTGAGCCACGTGCCTGGACAAATAATGAAAGTACCAACTTTATACATTTTTTTAAAATATACCGGTCTCCACTCTGTGTGAGAAATTATGCAAATTGGGATTTATAACAATCAGGCAATCTGGTACTACTCCAGTCTCTACTCTGAGAAAGTCTGACCGTTGATCTCGTACAATTTGAACAGTTTTGGTTTCACTTTCGAAAGCGCTTCTTTACGTTAAGAATTCATTTCGTTTAATACAATTAACGCTGAACTTGAATTCACCATGACTAAATCGTAAAATGGGTAAATGTAAATGCCTGACCTGACCGTACGACCGTGAAATAATTAGCTGCATTTCTCTCAAAATCTTCTATTCCGTTTATTTGAAAATTTGCTGAGTATACTTACTACGAACTACTGTACAGAAGGAGAGGAAGAAGGCTAGAGGTCAAAGAAGAGAGAAGTAATATAATGCAGAATGCCGGTTATAGTGTGCTACTAACCGGCAGCCGATCAGGCGGTGGTAGCCTCGTAGGTCTCTCTAAAGTAGGGGGCAGGGCGCGCCGTGAACGCGGCCTGGTAAGGGACGCCGCGATGTCTCGCAACTGCTCGTCGTATTGCTGGTGCTGATGCTGCAGCAGCGGAGATCGGACACCTACGCCACCTGAAAAAGAAATGGTTTTAACAGTAGGTAGACGCTGCTAATGCTACTACAAAAAAGGAGTAAGTAAGTAAGCAAGATATAGGTAAACGAAGTATTTTAACATCGCTAAAATGGGTTCAATGTGCAGAGTCTGTGGTGTGGTAGTTGAGCAGACTCATAACCCGGAGGAGACTGGGTTGGTTCCCGCAACAGGACAGGTATTGCGTACAGAATAAAAGCAGACATATTCGTAGTTACTGGGTCCCTATATACAGGGAATCTTAGGGTCTAGGACCTAGAATCTATGTATGTGATCGCTGGGAGTTTAATATGAATCCATTGGCGTTCTGTAATAGTACCTACGCGGATTATGACCATCCCATTCAGTGGAACTTAATAGACGATAACGGTTGTGCAATGGTACCTTGCAAAGAAACCAGCAACTGCGATATTGTAAAGTCGTCTACCAAGTGCCAGCAGGCCGATGACAACGTAGGTTTGTTTTTATTGTGCTTACTGTCATCATTCCCAGAGGGAGTGGTAGGCTCCGCCCAAGTATCCCTTCGCCTGGACCTGGCCTTCTCGTCCCCGTTGATTTTATCTCTCGTCGGTGGTGACGCTGATGACACTGGCTGGTCTGTGTATACTGTAAAAACGAGAAAAAAAGAGTTCCAAATCAAGTAGATACAAATAGATATAGAAGCCCTTTCTATTTGATGGAAATATAGTGCTGAAATAGCTGAGCTGAGGTGGAAACGGTGTTAGTGGAAGATTGTTTAGAGTCAGCTTATCTTTTACGCGTAGTTTATCGTTAGTATTGGGTTCAAGCTAGGTTCAAACTTCTTATTATTCTTATATGGTCGGTCAGCTAAACCTCCGAGATTTTTAATTTTAGTTTGTGACCGGAATTTTTATTTGGTTTCAAGGCTTTAAGTTTGCCTCGTTAAAACGTCTCATGAAATTGAAACCTAAATCGTGTACGTTTTATCTGCTATCAATGGAAGTTTATGACCCCAAATTCAGACTTCGAAATGCGCTCATTTACTTATAACGTAGTTTCGTACCCTGATAATTGACTTAACGGCCGGATCGCATGCACCAAGGTCGCCGACAGAGCAAAGGGAACCTTTAAACTAAGGGCTTTTTATTTTAACCTTATCTTACAAACCAAACAAATCTCGCCGCCGCCGCTCGGTCGGTATAAGATTTGCTTTAATTTAGGGTAATGGAAAAGAAATTCTGAAATATAAATATGTGTGCTACAAATTAGTAATTTGGGAAGTTGAGACCTCGAAACAAAATAATATCAAAACATTATAGATCATCGATATAGGACACTCTTACCAGGCATCTATTTTGTTAGGTATGCAGAATAAGATTAAAACTTGAACATAAGTACCTATCTAATTGCCTAGGCAACTACTCAGATTTCTAGCTTACGATCGCGGCCGGAAGGATTTCAGTGGCATCGAATAATAATATACTTAGTAGGTAATGTAAACTACTATCCAGTTATTCTAGTAAATAAACAAAATGGCGTCAACAGGTCGGCGGGCTTTGTCGGCGCAGGCGCAGGATACGTATCAATTTATCCCTTTTATAGAGGCATATTATTATTTGTGTGAGCCATGAATCATCATTACGAGATGAAATGAACGCATTTATAGTTATCAATTGTGGACAACGATGCGATACATCTGTAAGTTAATATTGTGTTAATGAGCCAAGTGAAGGGGGGTAATTAGTTAGGTTTATTTGCACAGATATCCTAGTCCTACTAATATTATAAATGCGAAAGTTTGTGTGTGTGAATGTTTGTTACCTTAAATATCTCTGTAACTACTGTAAGATTGCCACTACAAGTACACTTATATTTTGCATCTGTGGAATACTATATACTCTTAGGTCGATTTGATATAAAAAGATATTACATACTCTGTGATTATTAGAATAGCTTCTAACTTTGGAAAATATACATCAAGTTAACTTTGGAAAACCTTCGTTTTATTTGTGATAATAAGGAGATGAAAGGTGTAGCCTTTCATTTCAGAAGAGGGATCAAGACAACACACCCACTATTCATGGAAAATAACACTCGAAATGGAGGAGTTCAACAATGAAAATCTTTGCCCCCGAAAGAGCCGCTCTCGCTTTACCCCGGAGATTGTGGAGTTGAAACGAAAGCGTCGTCGTGATCATAAATCCAGCCGGAACAAATCAAAAGAGGCGAAACGTCGCAGAAGATTTACAGAATCGCGTAGCGAATCAACTGAGGGAAGTGAACGTCAAAGTCGAGCAAAATCACCAACTCGAGGCAGACATCGTAGAAGTCGGAAGTATAGCCGTAAGCGTCAGTATGAGCATCGACCGAGCCGCAGTATGGAGAGGAAGCGAAACGACCAGCGTCAGTCAAGGCACAGTCACAGGTCGCCTGATCGCGGCACCTCACTGAGCAGCGGCGCAAGTGGTGCACCTCCGCCAACTTCGAGTGGACACGTAAATACCCCTTTATTTGCTAATAGTGAAACTCAGCTGTTCCTGAACGAAATAGTTAAATTATTATCAAGTGCCAAACCAGAAAGGAACAAGTTTCCAATGTTAGGCAATGTTATTCCTGAATTTGACCCTATGGTTAAAGGTCAAACTATTCACATGTGGCTTAACAAGGTTGATGAATGTGCGAAACTATATAATTGGGGTAATGACCAGGTGATACATTATGCATTACCCAGACTCGCAGGCGTTGCCCGCACATGGTATCAAGCTTTACCTACAATGTCCTTTTCTTGGCCCGAATGGAAAAATAAACTTATTGACTCCTTCCCTAGTAGTGATGACTATGCTGAATTATTAACCCAGATGCTGACGAAACGAGCAAAATATAATGATTCATTAGAATTATATTACTATGAGAAGTTAAACTTGTTAAATCGCTGCGAGATTTTTGGTAAGCGAGCTGTTGATTGTTTGTTGTATGGGATCGAGGATCGATCATTGAGATTAGGTGCTAAGGCGGCTAAATGCCAAGAACCAGAAGAAGTCTTGAATTATTTTCAATCAATAAAACAACAAAGCCAAGAGAATGATAGGTATAAGGTTAGTCATGAAAAAAAACATTTTCTTCAAATATTCCTAGTTCAAATATGAAAAGGTTTAATGTCAATGATGCCAAAGCTTCCAAATCACAGACTAGTGCATCTGTCACTTGTTTTAACTGTAATGAAACAGGCCATTATAGTTTTAAGTGTGCAAAAAAATTAATAAAATGTAGTGTTTGCAACAGAATTGGCCACTTATCAGCTAATTGTCAACGGTTGGTGAATGAATTAAATAATAAGTCTGCTAGTAGTATGGAAAAATCAGTTTTACAAGTTGACCTAGACAACTCTAGCAATAACAAATATATTGTGTCTTTAATGAAATGAAATGAAATGAAATGAAATGAAATGAAATGAAATGAAATTTATTTCACATAAATGGAGATAGATGTAGGTGTTAGGATTTAGTAAGTAGTTCTTCCATTTAGCCATTACTTGTGGCATGTGAAAATTATTATTAGGTTTAGGTCAATACGATAATACAATTTTCAAATAAACTTAAATAATTCTATTGGTGTTATACACTTGCAAATTTAAATTATATTATAGTATTATTATGTCATTAAAATAAGAATAATCATTAATTAGTTATTTAACAGTAAATAATTCTATTGGTATACATTTGCAATAAATTTCAATTATATTATATGATTGTTATGTCATTAAATTAAGAATAATAATAAATAATTAATTAGTATATGTATATCAATGAATTACTTATTTAACATTAGATAGTCATTCATACAGTAAAAAGACTTTTCTAATAGCCAGAGTTTAAGTTTTTTCCGGAACATTCCGTAGGGCAAGTCTTTTATAGACGGTGGTAATTTGTTGTACACAGTGATACACATGGCGTAACAGTTTTTTTGGAACAATGTGGTCTTAGGCACACGGGTGAGTACAAGCCTTTCCCCATTCCTTGTGTTTCTTAAAAAGAAGTCTTTTGCTTTGGTAAACAGTGCAGGATGACATCGCACAAACACTCCTATTTCAAAAATGTACATACTGGTCAGAGTCAAAATTCCCAGTTCCTTAAATAACGGTTTGCAAGATATATAGGGCGGAAAACCTACAATAGCTCGTATACACCTCTTCTGCGACAAGAATGCTCTTTTTATGTCGGTAGAGTTTCCCCAAAGTAGCAAACCATACCGTAGCACCGAGCTTACATAGCCGTGGTATGCTAAAAGAACAGTCTGCCGTGTTGAAGTTTTCCTTAATCTATTTAATACGTATACAAATCTGTTTACTCTTGTACATACATTGTCAATTTGAGACTTCCAATCACAATATTTATCTACAGTTAATCCCAAAAACGTAGCTTTATTAACCTCTTTCAATGCAATCTTTTAAAAGTGAACGGCACCATAACCAACGGATACATAGACTTAGGTAGCCAATGCACGTTGATACAACGTAGTGAAGCAATGAAATTAGGTATTTCATGGTCTGTAGATGATTTACCTGTTATGAGAGGATTAGGGAATAATATGGTAGTTCCGATAGGTATTGCACATATAGAACTAGAGATTAATAATATTGCAGAAAAAATTGATGTTTATATAGTTGATGACGCCGTGGTTAAATACCCAGTGCTGGTAGGTCATAGCTTCACTGAAAGGCCTGGAATAATAATAACTAAAACCACAGATTCCTTGAACTTCACTAGAGAAAATGCAATTAAATTAGAACTCATTCTGAAGGAAGATGTAAAAATTGAATCAAAACAAATGTTGATAATTCCAGTCTACTCTAATAAAAACTACTCTGGAGCTGTGTATGTCAGAGGTTCATTAAGAGGCTCACCTACTAAACAATTCTATTTATTACCCGGTGAATATACGTTGAAAAATGGCAATGGGGCGCTGTTAGTGCAGAATTTTAGCGAGGAATCAATAACTTTGAATAAGGAAACATTAATTACCCGGGTCCTTAGTACTGAAAAAAGTTTAGACGTCAACATTTTAGATTTTAATGACTCCGACACTAACGCTGATCTGAATTGTGGTGATCATTTAACAAACGAGGAAGTACTTCGACTAAAGGCCCTTTTAAAAAGATACGAATGCTGTTTCTCATCTGGATTAAGTGATCTAGGATACACTAATGTAGTACAAATGGACATCGAATTGAATGACAGCCAGCCAGTTGTTTATCGCCCTTATAGGCTTTCGTACCCAGAGCGCGAGTTGGTACGAACAATGGTGCAAGAGATGATGGATGCTAATATTGTGTGCGAATCAACCTCACCCTATGCGAGCCCCATCCTTCTCGTGAAGAAAAAAACGGGAGAAAAGAGACTCTGCATTGATTATAGGGCATTAAATAATAAAACACGAAAGGAACATTATCCCATCCCGCTGATTGATGACCAGTTAGATAGGCTGTCTGGTAATTCTCTGTTCATTAGTCTTGATCTCGCGTCTGGCTACTACCAGATCCCGATGTCAGAAAAATCGCAAGAGCTTACTGCATTTGTCACACCCGACGGACAGTACCAGTTTAAAAGAATGCCTTTCGGCTTAGCGAACGCCCCATCCGTTTTTCAAAGGGCTATGAATAGGGTCTTCCGTAAACTAAGATATGTGGTAATTTACATGGATGATATACTAATTCCAGCGAGTTCATTTGATGAGGGAATAACACGCTTAGAAGAAGTTTTCCAACTTCTGTCTGAAGCAGGGCTAACGTTAAGGTTAAAGAAATGTCACTTCTTCCAAAAAGAGATAGAGTTTCTGGGTTTCAACGTGTCTGCAGATGGTCTACGTCCGGGCTCACGCAAAACGATGGCTATCTCCAATTTTCCTATACCCCGAAACATACATGATGTGCGCCGTTTTATTGGACTCGCCAGCTTCTTTAGGCGCTTTGTGAAAAATTTTGCAACGATTGCGTCTCCACTGACGAATCTTTTAAAATCTAAATTTGAATGGAAATGGACCGAAGAATGTATGGCGGCCTTTAACGTCCTAAAAGATAAACTTATCGAACGGCCAATACTAGCCTTATTTGACGCCCAATTAGAAACTGAATTACACACAGACGCGTCAAAGATCGGTATCGCGGGTATTCTTATGCAACGAGGCAATGACGGTCAACTAAGACCGGTGGCATATTACAGTCGGAAAACGACAGTCGATGAGCAAAAGCTTCATTCATTCGACCTCGAAACATTAGCTGTGATTGCTTCACTAAGTCGTTTTCGTGTCTATTTGCTCGGGATGCAATTTAAAATAGTAACCGACTGCAACGCATTAAGAACAACGTTGATAAAGCGTGATCTGATTCCCAGAATAGCGCGTTGGTGGGTGCAGTTGCAGGAGTACGATTGTAGTATCGAATATAGGCCAGGATCGCAAATGGCTCATGTTGATGCTCTCAGTCGTGCTCCAGTCTCTGAACTCACCGACGATATTGCCACGCACGTGATCGACGTTCTGCAATCAGAAGTAACTGACTGGATCGCGACTGTTCAAAGTAATGACGAAGAGATAAGACGAATACGGGAGATATTACTTGACGACGAAACAAAGTTTGTGGCCGATGTACGAAAAAATTATGAAATTAAGGGTCAATACGTGTATCGTATTGTAAACGACGGAATACGTTGGGTGGTACCGAGGAGTGTAAGGTGGCAAGTTTTACGTATGAATCACGATGACGTGGGACATTTTGGGTTCGAGAAAACTTTGTCTAGGTTGAGGGGGTCATTCTGGTTTCCAAAAATGCGTCGCTTCACCAAGAAATATGTCTCATCCTGTTTACAATGTGCACACCATAAGGCACCTTCGGGTCGTAAAGAAGGCTTGCTACATCCTATACCGAAAATTGAAATACCATTCCACACACTACATGCGGATCATCTCGGCCCGTTCGTTCGTTCTAAGAGAGGCAACTTTTACATACTTGTAATCGTAGACGCGTTTACAAAATTTGTAAACATACGCGCTGTAAGGGATACGAAAACATCAACCGCGATCAAAATATTCAAGGAACATTTTAGTTACTTCGGTGCCCCATCACGGCTAATTACGGACCGAGGTACATGCTTCACAAGTGCAAAATTCAAGGAGTTTACAGATAAGCTAAACATAAAACATATACTAAATGCAGTTGCCACTCCTAGAGCCAACGGACAGGTTGAACGATTCAACCGCACCATATCTGACGCTTTAAGTACTAAATGTCATGGTAAAAGCGAAAATTTGTGGGAGGACTATTTGGGCGACATTCAATTAGGTATTAATACCACCGTAAACAAAACTACAGGGAAAAGTCCTTCTGAATTGTTGTTCGGATGCAAATTGGTCTCAACGTCAGAAAACATGTTAGGTGACGTCATTACCGAAACAACCCAGTTAGCTAGTGGCAGTGGGTTGATGCAGCTTAGATCTGATGCCAAAGACAAGATAGATAAGGACCAAGAGAATGCGAAGATGAGATTTGACAAGGATAGGAAGCAACCAAAATCGTACAATGAAGGAGACCTTATAAGAATTGAGAGAACCGTGATTGACAAGGAACACTTAGGCAAATCAAAAAAGCTTATACCAAAATTTCACGGCCCGTACCGAATCATGAAGGTTTTACCAAATGATCGATTTCTAGTAGGGGACACTCCACTAACCAGAAAAGGGAATAAAAGATATGAGAATGTAGTAGCTATTGACAAGGTTCATCCGTGGCTCAACTTTAATGATTATTCAAGTGATGATGACGAAAATAACAATGAACTTTTAGAAAGCAATAGTGAATAAAATACACTGTGTACAACGCTGTGTATTCTATTTAGTGTATGTTGCATAAATAATCGTAGATCGTTGCAAAAACGTAACTATGACAACGGTACCAATTATGAATATTAAGATCATGATCCATGACCAAGATCTTATTAAATAACTACATTGTGATGTGGTGAGAAATACTCACCGATTAAATTTGATTGTGAACTGAGTTCATTGATAGTGATTGACCCACTATAAGCGATCAGTGCAATTAGTAAATGAAACTATAACACAATTTGCATAGATGGTCGTAGATTATGATGGAATATCACGTAGATACGAGTGCAGGCTACGAGCAATCAGTGCAGTTAGCGAATGGTATCGAATAGTTGATATCGCACAGATGATTGTAGATCGCAGCTGACTGCAAGATTATGTAATACTATAAGTAATTACATGCAAGTGTGGGCTACAAATTAGAGCAAGTGGTGCAGAAATATAATGACACCAGGTCATTGATATTGCACAGACAACTGCCAGTAGCAGACCGCAAGATTAAGTGCTACCTGATCAGTGCAGTAAGTGAATGGTATCAAGTCATTGATATCGCACAGATGATTATAGAGTAGATTGTGTATAAGAAACTGACAAATGATTGTTTCAAGATTCAAATTATCTATTTGCATTGTTTGATTATATAGAAGAAAATTCAAGTTTTCAGTAGTTTCAAGTATCCATTGATATTTTGTTATTCACCATACAAATTATGTGCAGTACCTACCTAAGTGAATGGTATCAAATCATCGATACCGCACAAATGATTGCAGATTGTAATACTAAAATTGATTGTTTTGATTATAATAAAAGCAGATTTTTGTTCAGTAGAGTTTTAAGTACTCATTGGTAATACGCTGATAAATTAATGATTGTTTGATTATAAAAAAGCAAAATAATTGTTTTTAACAGAGTTTAGAATTTATTGGTATTCATTCTTATTCAGTCGAATCATACAATATTGTATTATAAATGCACAGTATCAAATCATCGATTTATCACACAAATTATTGCAGACTGTACTACAAATGATTGTTTGATTATATTAAAAGCAGATTTTTGTTCAGTAGAATTTAAGTAGGTACTTATTGGTATTCTCACTCACTCGGACCACACTCACAATATGCATAGGCTTATTTAATTATCCTTTTCTCCGATGTTTTAGTTACAACTAAACTACTTGCGAGGACGCACTCATTAGAGGATGGCCGAACTGTAAGATTGCCACTACAAGTACACTTATATTTTGCATCTGTGGAATACTATATACTCTTAGGTCGATTTGATATAAAAAGATATTACATACTCTGTGATTATTAGAATAGCTTCTAACTTTGGAAAATATACATCAAGTTAACTTTGGAAAACCTTCGTTTTATTTGTGATAATAAGGAGATGAAAGGTGTAGCCTTTCACTACTGAACCGATATTGATGAAATTTGGAATTTTGGATTAGCTTATACACTGGATTAACATATAGGCTACTTCTTTTTTCAAAAATCAACCCTTGAAGGGGTTACATAAGGTGGTGCAGTTTAGATGGAAAGTTTTACTCCTTGGTTCGATTGACTTAAAACTTGGTATAAATAAACTTAAAAGTAAAATTAATTAAATATGTATTTTTTATTTTTTCTTAACTACCCCTAGGGGACGTACAATAGAGTTCCAAAGTTTGCTACCGCTAGGGAGTGTGCTATTTGTGTGTGTGAATGTTTACTTTTTTTGTTTTTATGTTTTGTCTCCACATATAGTGTATATATAGCCAGTGTCAAGTATTGTAATTTTAATTATGTTATAGAATATTACACGTAAAGTCAAGTCTTAGTCACAGTCTGGGTCAAATATTCTAGTCATAGTCCAGTTAAAGTTAGGCCCTAGTAAAGTGGTGGTAACTTTACCAGCAGCTTATATGGAATTTTGGAAGCAACACGAAAAACCACGTTTCACCACATTGTATCAATTGCCCACACTCATGCTCGTAATTTAGCACTTAATGCGTAAAACACCACCAATTTTAAACATTATCACTGGAAAAAGCACATGTTTTGAAAAATAATACGATGCAACGACGTTAACCTTTTCTCGTTCCCGCCAAAACTCCATTGTGAATGTTTGTTACCTTATATCTCTGTAATTACTAAACCGATAATTTGGAATGTAAATATGGTGGTGGTGTAATGGTTTTTTTCGAGGTTGCTCTGGTCGCTGGGCTGCAAGGGGCCCGTATCTGTGTAGTGAAGGTAACCTGTTATAGAAGATGGCGTTTTTTTTTCGAGGTTGCGCTGTTCGCTGGGCCGCAAGCGGCCCGCAACCGTGTAGCGAAGGTGACATGTGATAGACGTTGGCGTTTTATTCGAGGTTGCTCTGTTCGCTGGGTGCATGGTGTTGACATTGCAGTGAATGTAAACTTAGGCAAAACCATCTGAATCTCCACCTTTGATACCTTGATATTGTTATCCACACACAAAAAACAAATTTCCACGCGGGCGAAGCCGCGGGGCGCAGCTAGTAATATTATAAAGTACCTATTCAGTGCAATATTTATTAGGTTAGTTATAAGATTTCGCTCTCAGTATCTAGGGCTCATTTAACAGGAAACAGCTGATTAAACGCTCGTATAATGAATTAATAACTATCTATCGACATATCTACCTGCTAATTTTGCGTTTCACAAGGTCTTGGAAGTTTAACCGTAGTACTTTATGTCTATTCTGTAAGTAGGTAGGTAAGAAGATGATTTGACTTTCTAAACACCGAATCAGTTAAGTTAAATCAATCACTTTTGGCAATTATTTTTCAATCAACACGTGTGGAACGAATCCATATTGAATTCTGTGTCGAACCGAACGAATTGGTATTTCAAGAGGCAAATAATCAGGTTTGTATGATATACCACGAAGAGTACGGTGTTGAGGTGTCACGTTCATCATACTTGTAAGATTTAGTGTTGAAAAAACGCGAAGTTTAATAAATATGAATGAAGCGGTCGCCGCGGCGGCGCAGTGCGTGTAAATCATCGACACCCACTGCGCGGGCGCATTGTGCCGGCGAACGATGCCCATGATTCAAGCTGAAAATTACCCACGCTTGAAACTAGCTAGTAGATACCTAGTTTCTTTTCCCATAGTGCATTTAAGTACCTATATCTTTACTATGGCCACATCACATCCCCAACAAGCAAAGTAGAAATATCTATACTTACCTGCCTTCTTTGGGAAACCCCTATTG
The DNA here is from genome assembly GCA_910589525.2 of Ennomos quercinarius. Lineage (NCBI taxonomy): Eukaryota > Metazoa > Arthropoda > Insecta > Lepidoptera > Geometridae > Ennomos > Ennomos quercinarius. The sequence continues at coordinate 17,570,110 of OU342492.1, read as the reverse complement.
TTTATTGTTAGTGTTTAGTAACCACTTACAATACCTGCTAGAAGGTTCATCATCCTCAAATTTCCTCTTGCTAATGCATGTTGATGACGAATCTAATTGATTCATTTTATCCACTCATAGTTGGATACATGGTGAGTCTACTCCTGATCACGTGAGCAGCTCGAACTAGCATATTTAACGAGCAGGCTATGCAGTTGGCCACTCTGAGTTATTGGAACTGACGTAAATAATCCTGCAGCCTGTGTAACTATTGCCATAGGGAGAGGAAAATGAAGAATTAGTTGTTTGTGCCAAGCATTATTGAAATTGAAATCTCTTTAAGCATAACTTTTATAATAAGTAGATCCGAAATAGAATCTTTTAGATATTTTCAAATTGTTTATTCGATGAGGTTTCCGTTGCCTATAGGCTCGAACCATTCCAGAAAAAAAAACTGGGTCCCAACAAGTGATTATAACGTTTATAGCGTATTGATGGCGGCCCAATAACTTGGGTCTGGTTACAACTTTTTCAGCTCTATCTTACATCCAATCAATAATAACAACATTGAATTTCTTAGATTTGTAGGTAGGTTTGTACTCCTCTAGATACCGCTGGCTCAACCTTTGACCGCAAACATACTTAGCTGATCGATATGTTATTTATTTCTGTATCGTTTCAGAGCATCATGGACTGTGCCATTCCTCGAATGCCGAGTTCCGTCTAAAGTAGTCATAAAAAAGCTCCGATAGCTTCGTGACATGTTTTTCGGCGAAAGCCTCATCGCAGTGGCTCCAGGCGGTTGCACTATAACTCATGTCATGACTAATGGGAAGGTCGATGCCCCAAGCCCGTAATGGTTTTTTGGTGGCCATTTTTGATGGTTTTTTGCCGCCCCGAAGTGTGGACTAGCCGCATTTTTAGTTAAGACATATTGTATGTTCGACCGCGTATGGCAAACATCATTTATTTGGCTACGAATGTGTCAGAGATGAAGTGTAAACTTGTTTGAAAGTTTCCATAGGCTCAGCCAGAAACTGAATAGCCCATCAACGGAGTTTTATTCACAGCTCACAGCTACCAAGTATCAAGGTGAAAAGGCTGTGTCCGTAAGTAACGCCTTTATCCACATTCATTATTCGGTTATATTTGCATATGGCAACAACATTATTTTATTTTATTAAACACAATCACATAATATGCAGTATGCTCCCACATCGGTACCGACGCCCGCCTTGCTGCGTAACATTATGATGGTAATTTATGAATGTAACATTCAAATTATCAGGATTTACGTTTGCGTGAATTATGGCTAAGTTTCTATAATAAACATTCGCAATTTGCACGTTGAGCTTGTGTTTATCAACGCTGAATAAAATACGCGTTTGATTTAGGTAACTACTCCTTATATACTTCTGTTAGTTGGAAATGCGATCCATGCATCGTAACGAATCTCTAATTGCATCTGTGTTTGAAAATATTTGCAATTTCGCAGTTAAAAGTTAGTTTATACCCCAATCAACTTTCATCAGCAATTAGCGACGGCCTTCATAAGATAGTGTTAACTACAAGTGTATCTAGCAAGATCTCAGCTAGAAAATATCTTGAGCAAGTTTCATTTGATATCAGCATCAGCAATTAAAGGTTAAGCTGTTAGATCAGCAATTAGGATCGGCCAGGTGCACGCATGGGCTGCGTAGGCGCAGGCGGTACCAAATACCAATAGATCCAGTATATCCGTACTGCAACGGCCGGACGGCACGCGGCCTTGCAACGCAATAAGGGGTCGAGGTGGGCTGAATTATTACAATTGCCAGCGCGATGATCGCATCTCCATTATTGTTTTGAATTGTTGGAGTTGGAATGAAGCAGATGTTGAAACGTTTAATGACAGCTGTGGAAAGCCAGTTATTTGTGAAGCATTACATTCTATGTTTTGTTTTGCGAGTTGATTGAGGATGCAGATAATTGAAATAGGATATCAAATCCACGATGACGTAACGACGATGTGGTCGTGACCTAAAAACAACTGAAAAATAGGTAGGTACCTAAAACAATAGCTGCAGAATAACAATTTTCTTTCAGCCTTTCTCATCGATGGTTTGTCTAAATTAAACATGCGCATTAAACCAAATAGATCGTTCCCAGCCGATTTCTCTAGCATTAGATACCTACCTGCCGCCGCTTCCTCCTGGTTATCGCAGCTTGCGTGTCGAGGAGAACAGGTGACTCCTAACCCTGGATAACACCTCGCCATTATTTATAGCCATAACGGTTTTAAATTTAATTGACGCTAGGAATCCAGCTTCGAAAGTCGCGCGAAACTGGTGTTGTTAGACGAGAATCACTGACAAGTTTTAAGGCATGGGAGCCGAGAGGGAATTTCATGATGTTGCTGGCTCAATTGGATTGGATGCGATTTGACAAGAAACTAGGTAGGAACAAAGAAAAAAATTGCACGAGTAGCAAGCACATTTTTGTTACTGGAGTTAAGAAAAAATTGGAAATTTTCAAAGGCCATAAGTAATGCCAAATAAAGCAAGCATGTAATTTTTTTATAACACGGACAGATAAGCAAGCTGACGGCCCGCCTGATGGTAAGCAGTTACCGGCACTTATAGACACCTGTAGCACCAGGGAGTCTAGCAAAGATGCCTTTCCATTAGCGTTAACGCGTCACGCTAACTCCAAAATGTATGGGAAAGACATTAGCTGCGGAAAACTTTTCCGCAGGCAATGTCATTCCCATACACTTTGAGTTAGCGTTTGGCGTTAACGCTAATGGAAAGGCATCTTTGCTACCCCCAGGGGCGTTGCCGATGCGTTGCCTAGCACGCACGTTGCACACCATGATATGCCGTGCGTCAGGAAACCGATACGTTAAATGAAAATCGAGGGCTGGTGTCATCCACCAACTAGCACATGCCCAGTGTGGCTGATTATGTGAGAGAAAGCCCGTGTCCCAGCAATAGAAACATGGCTGATTGCGAACGACACCAGTTATCAAAATTAAACTTCTTTAGGTCACCCTGCCCGCTACCGCCAAACTCCTAGACCCCCATCCAAAGTTTACCTACGTCTCCGCGCTAACGGGCTTTAATTAGGTCTAACGCGTTGTCGCGTCGCGAGGCCGAGGCAGATTTACGGCCCGGCAGCGGTGGTCCTTGACGGCAACGCCTGATAGGGACCTTATGTGGCAACTGTAGGCTTTCCGCTTGGGATGCATTGTTGTGTAGTGGCTACCGGCTCCTGGCATCGGAATGAAGGAGGAGTGTAGGTACTAACTAGTTAAAGTACCTACTAAGCACGGAAAAGTAAACTTAAGTGGCCAATGGCCATAAGAGATTTGGTTTCGATTAAGTATATAAAATTGCCGCATAGCCTTGTTGTAGATATTAGGGTGGGTTTTTTGATCCGCCGTATTTAAGGTAACCAATGGTTATAAATGCTAACAGATTCTAACCAATGATCAAAATATGTTAGAGTTTTTAACCATTGATTAACTTAACTACGGATCAAAAACCCTTACTAACATCTTTTGAATAAATTGACAGGTTCGGACTTTTTTTCTACATCAGACTTATCTAGCATTTGACCACGCTCTCATCTGATGGAAAGTGACGTTGAATGTTGGTGGTGGATTCCTACTTAATACGTGCGGTGGCTAAGAAGACGCTTCGAATGGTCGTAAAACAGCCCGCTTCAGATTTCAACGAGTAGCAAATGCAACTTAAACCAACTACAGACTTTGAGCTGACGAGCTTGCAACCTCTAAACCTAAACCATTTGTAATGCAAATAATACCCACGGCCATTTAGAGTGGGATGCCGAGTAAATTGATGGCTTCTACGCCATGTCTGTCTGTCTGTTGCGAGATTCGCCATATCTGATGCATGCGCGGTTGAAATACGGGCCAACGCGGGGCGCGGAATCGAGAGTCAATGAAAGTTGACGTATATTTCAGAGATTGATGTTGTGGGAATACGACGGGGAAAGTCAGGGGTGCGGTTTGCGGATCGTCTAACATTGAGATACTATCGGTTTGTTGCGGTCGCCGTATTGGTTCTTCGGACTTACCATAATAATTATTCTTGTTAATATAGGTGCATTTCTACGTTTACTCGATCATAAATAAATTTACTTGGGCTTTTAGAGTTTACCTGCCGGAGGAACCTGGGCTGGGCTATTTATCATTATTGTCAATACGTAATTGACATTTGTCAAAAGCTTGCTGGCATTGTTACGGGAGCGAATGTCTATTCGCGTTCCCCATGAATAGTTTAGCATCAATTCAAATTCAAATTTCAATATTGTAATGATTGCGTTACATAGGTACACCCAGAGCATAAATCGTTCGTCAGCTGCGCCGCCTCCGCGCGTTTTTACCGCCGCGCCGCCCTGCCCGCGCGCCGATTATGCACGCGCGCCGTAGCTACGAACGTCAATCTATAATTTGTGTTGATTCATTTGCCTTTGTGAATGGAGCATTATAATATGACATAATGCCTTTTTCGTAAGTTTATAGTTTTTGCTACGCTTCGTTGGTGACTAAAAGTAGGGCAAGTGTGGCCTAGCGGTAACGGTAGCTCATGCGACTTTCATTCATGGTTCGTCACGAAATCCGTTAGAATGTGCTTTTACGACGATCAAGGAAAACATCCTTCAGAAACCGGCGTGTCTGCAAGAATCACAAAATAATTTGAGGAAGTTTTTTTTTGAAGGGGCTAATGCTGTTGGTCTTTACCGACTTTACAGCGTCACCGGGCGGGAGGGCAGGCGCTTAAGGCACCCAGCTGTCAAATGTGGGAGGCAACTAGCTCAAGGGCACCCCTGGGGTGCGAGCCTCGGCTTGGGCCGTTGCCGGGATGAGAGGATCGAGAAGACTACGTCCACTGCAAGAGTGGACCCTTGGAAAGTCGCGACCGTTCTAGCTCACCTACGGGGGGTAAGTCGACCTCGCCGGTGGAGTCGGTGTCTGCTTGTGTTACGCCGGTATCCTATACCTACCGGTGTCGAAAGCGGCAATTTGAGGACGTACTTACGCGATCTAATATCTACATCTCTGTCCCAGTTAGAGAAAGCCTTTTTATAACAGCCAAGGAAAATATCGTCAGGAATCCCGGCATGTCCGCAAGAATCACAAAATGACTTGAGGATGTAGGTACCTACCTACGCCATTGCACCTACCAATCTGCACCTCTGTACCTATAAAAGAAGGCCCATGTCCTATCAGTGAACGCATATAGGGTGATGACATTACCTTTGGTATCGAGAGGCGTGGGTGCCGCCAGGCTAGGGATCTCGGCCTGTGGAGGCTGGACCCGAGGCCCTGGCCAGGTGATGGTGCCGTCAGAGAACCGCTGCCGAGCTGGTCCGCAGTCTGCCACTTCGCGGAGTGTGGACGCGTCTGCTGAATACTCTGGAATGGTAAGGATCCTTGCTTAGTAATAGAGTCGAACGCTTTCTCGAAAAATACTATCTTGGAGTCTTCAAATCGAAAGTGAACAGATAAATAAATAAATAATAATAGTGCCCAACGATCACATACATAGATCCTGGACCCTAACTAGGATTCCCTGTATCTAGGGATCTAAGAACTACGTGGACCATGGTCCCACAATAACACTCAGACACAGCAAGTATTTGCGCTTTTTTCTTGTGCACAAACACTTGCCCTGTCGTGGGAATCGAACCTGCCACCTCCGGATTATGAGCCGACCTGCTCAACCACCACACCACAGAAGCTGTCAAATATATCTTCTAGATAAGCGCGTTACACCCTAGACCGCATCGTCCCTTACACACAAGCTTATCAAACAATAAAAAGATTACACCAACAACTGATGGAATCCGTTTACACTTCTGTAAATGGGGCTTTTATATTCGTTATAGTATGCCTACTGCTTGAGTAGTATTGAAGTGTTAGGTATATTTTTGATAATGCCCAATGATTATCTATGTGAGGTAATTTTGCAATTTCACTTAATTTTGGTCATCTAGTAAATCACGGGACAGAAAACAATTAGAAATGGGAAATAACTTTGTTTGTATCGGAACCGCTGTTAACAAACTCACGCAATTAAATAAAGAGTTAGTCGTATTGTGCTGCTTAGGGTAGGTTTTTAAATCCGTGGTTAAGGTAACAACGGTCAAAAAGCCTAACAAATCCTAACCTAAAAGTTCAGTGAATTTGTTAAAACTTTTGACCGTTAGTTACTTTAACTACGAATCAAAAAACCCTCCCTAAGTCAATTGGACTTCTGGATAAAAATTGTTTTTATTAAAACTTACTTCTTGTAGTAGTTGACTGCAATAAACTAGCGGTCTGGCCCCCAGGAAACGTAGCATTCCTTTTATGACGACCCTGTGAACAAGACAAACATACTTTCAGCATAATATCCTGAGAAAAAACAAGGCGTTCAAAATACCACAGAGTCTGAAAACGAAGGTTTTCAATCAATGTGTGTTACCAGTGATGGCTTATGAAACTGAGACATGGTCTCTTACTGTTGGCCTCATTAGTAAGCGCAAAGTCGCGCAACGAGCTAAGGAGAGAGCTATGCTCTGCGTTTCCCTACGAGACAAGCTCCGGAATGAGGAGATCCGCAGGAGAATTAAGTGACCGATATCATCATCATCAACAGCCTGAAGACGTCCACTGCTGAACATAGGCCTCCCCCAGAGCACGCCACCTTGAGCGGCTGCTCGCCTCCTGCATCCATCGGCTCCCCGCGGCTTTCACCAGGTCGTCGGTCCACCGAGTGGGGGGCCGGCCTACGCTGCGTCTTCCGGTTCGTGGTCGCCACTCGAGAACCTTTCTTCCCCATCGGTTGTCAGTTCTACGAGCGATGTGGCCTGCCCATTGCCACTTCAACTTACTAACTCTAAGAGCTATATCGGTCACGATATAGTGACCGATATAGCTCTTAGCATTAACAAGTTGAAATGGCAATAGGCAATGGGCACATCGCTCGTAGAACTGACAACCGATGGGGAAGAAAGGTTCTCGAGTGGCGACCACGAACCGAAAGATGCAGCGCGGGCCGGCCCCCCACTCGGTGGACCGACGATCTGTTGAAAGCCGCGGGAAGCTGATGGATGCGCTCTCCGGGGGAGGCTTATGTTCAGCAGTGGAAGTCTTCAGGCTGTTGATGATGATGATGAAACAAGGCGTTATGTGCTCATCCTCCGAGTGTTAAAGAGGCTGTCCGAGTACGTAGTAGGTACTATAATTACATCTATTCTGTGCAGAGACAAACTAATGAAATCTCAGCAATAAACTACTAATGCTATCATTTTCCACTCAAATAAAACCTAGCTCAATTTCCTCCATTACGATTCTCACTATCAACAAAGCAATTAAGTCCCACCCAGGTTTTGAAACCACATTTCCGCCTTGCTACGTCGATACAGAGTTCAATGTCGTACTTCCAATACGTTACCACAGGTGATGTGAAATTGCGATTAGAGCACGACGGGTATCTTTTAATTGTTCGAAAGCACATACCACGAGGTTGTTAATGGGGAACGATATCATCCGATAGGGCTAACCGTTTTGTGGAAGTATGGCTTTGGGAAGACAAGATTCTTGCTGTGAGGAAGCTGGGATGGGTGAGGTTTAATTGTGATAATAGATCCAGAGATACATTTCGATGAGCATTTAAGACAAGACTTGGAGGTTGGAGTATTGACAAGATTGTATAGCCTGGTTATTATAAAAAAGATAACGACCAAACCGAGCATGTATTTATAAAGTTACATTACGTTTAAACAAAACTAGGTATTGAAGCAACGCAAGTAATTGCTAGCATTATACACCGATTGAGTCATTGTTATAAAATCTATTACAAAACGCTTCTCAAGCGCGAGTCTGATAACGTAATGTGCGATAACGGTTGTAAACAATTGTTATCTACACTTTAAAGAAGTACTTCCGTTTTCTCGTATAATCAGTCGTAATAGTATACATAATAGCTAACGAATAAAGAGTTATTATCAATTATCATAAAGTATGAGCATGACCCACGCCGCGCGGGTGCCGCGAGATACAATAAGCAACGGACCGGCGACGAAGACGATACGCGCGACGCTGAATGAAGGAAAATGATCTTGACATGATAGGTACTATACTGACATCGGGAATGTTATACCTAAGACAGTATTAGATTAGTGATCGTCTTACGTTATTGCCTGATCCGACGAAGAACTGCTCTAACCCACTTTTCCTACTATGGAATCCAAAGACGCCAAATCCGAGGCGAATCATTCTGAAAATGTTTCACGTCAGATACGTACGTTCCAGTCAACATTAATTCAGTCATCGATATAGGTCGTTCGTGGCAAAAGTTGAGTATAAACTAACTCTGGCAGAAATATGAAAATAAAAAGAAATTAATAAGTAAGTCAGTCCATCGACCCGCACGCTTTTGGTGGTGTAATCGCACATCTCGATGGTAATGGCGGCATCGGCGCCGGCGCACTTATTTATTATTGTTTTTATGTTTCGAACAATTAATTTTATGTCTTACAGTCGAATATTGATGTTTAGATTGAAAAGGATTACAATTTTTGTACAGGTAATTATTTGTAGCTGTGGGGGGCCGTTGGAATGACGAAGATGACGTTGAAGACGTTTACATTCATGGCAACAGCACCAGGCAGTAAAGCGCAAGACCTGCTTATTAAAGCTTTTTTTAACACTCTGCCACAGAATTAATAAGTACCAACGTAACTCAGGTACATAATTCACGAATCATTCCCAGGCGTCCAGGCTCTGCTCTTGATTCAGCTAATGGCTCCGCGCATGTAAAGGCATGATCTGGTATTGCAGGTTAATTCGCCGTAGCCCTGGGTAGGTGATGACTCGATGAAAGGACGGCGCTGCGTCATTACTGATCATCACGTTCTCGACGATGGAAATAACGGGATATGACATGACTTATGATATTGATATTAATTTAAGGCAAGATTTGGCGTTAGTTGAGAATGAGGATATGAATTACAAAGAGAGTAGGATCCCCACAGAAACAGAAATAATATGAGCTTTACCATAGATCACTAAGACGCTTGCCAAGCGTGGCGATTGTAGAAACAGGCATATGTTCATCAGTAGATGTATTCCATCAGAAGTTGTGTGTGTACTGATCAGGTAGGTTTAATTAAATCTTGCCATTTAAGATATCTGTTACCTATTAGTTCACTGTCCGCAATGACATGGGCCTTGAACTTCATTTGCCTGCATGGAATGGAGGCCTTCGTTGCAATGAATGTTTACTTACCTATATTCGTTTTATGATTTTACAGCTGCGACATTCTTCATCGTTCAGCGCCTAAACATCCGCCAAGAACCAGTATTATTTAATCTGTGCAAGAACTATCAAAGACTGTCCTTTATGAAGGTAGTAGATAGGAACTTCTGTTTATATTATGATTTCTGCCTTTTTTTACAACTGCATTTGTCAGCAATCTCACCTGATGGGAAGTGACGATGCAATCTACGATGATACGTGCTTGCCTAGAAGATACCTATTCACTCGCGACTTGAAGAGAAACAAAGACACGGGTAAAGTATTCCATTCCTAGGCTGCTCGGGTTATAAATGTCAAGTCAGACCGCTTTGTGGGAATTGAAGAAATATCAACCATAAATGAATGGCGTGTAGCTGTAAGTACACAAGCACAATTTCGGCATGTCCACAATAGTCTGCCGCACAAGATTCTCAATATCGTTGTTACATATTTGTAACAAGTCGATCTTCATGATACGGGCCCGATGGCTCTGACCGCCGATGCCGGTGCAAGGCCAATGAACTTTTTAAGATTTTTTTGACTTTATATTTTGTAATTGTAATAGGTACTAGGTATTTTGATGAGAGTTCATAATTTTTTATAGGGAACTATTATGTTTAATTATTTGGATGGATGCAGGTGTAAGTACTTGGATGATAGATATTTATAAATATAATACATTTTTGTATTGTCCTGTCATATTATGAGGTAGTATAAACATTTATGTTATGTCACAGAATAAATAAAATAATAGTTTGTCTACAAAAGACACTGATAGTATTTAAGCCATATATCAAATTTACTCCCTTTACAAATATAAAAGAAAGTAGATAAGTAAAATTTGATAGCTGGTTACCTCTAGACGCCGCCTACACTGTTTGATTTATCAAAGACATTAGTGATAGTTTACATAACACTCAACAATTTAATATCTTTGCAAGAAGCTGTGTTATAGGTAGTTATCTGGTGATGAACTTGCAGTGTGTTCATTGATATGGACGGAAATCTGCAGGAGAGATTGTGGGAAGATTAGGTAGGTAGTTAGGTACTAATTGGATTGTAATGCAAGCGTAGAAGAATCGGAGCTCTTTCCTGTTGTTCACATATCTAGTCAGTGTTATTGCTATCAAAATCGTTAAAACTACTTATTTATCTTTTCTTCAAAAGGCCATAATTCACACTCCAATAGAACATTAACGATAAACCTGAAAATTAAGATTGTAACGTTGTTGGCGTTATTAGGAGCATACTAGTCTAAAAACAATATTTTACGACTCCAACTGTTCACCGGCCCATTAAAATAGTTTATTAACAGAACTAAATGGACCAAGTAACGACATAAAGATCGTAAATATCGTAATAAATTATTCAAAACATATTTTAGAGTCGTTCGAATTAATTTCTAGGATAACTGAAACGAATTCACAACGAATAAACTGTTTTAAATTGATATGTTTCTTAATTGTGATCAGAAGGATCGAATATTTAAAATTTCACTAAACCTGTTTCCTTACTACCTTTAAAAATGTTTTATGACTTCATTTAGGTAGAAGAAACGATTTTCTAATTCAGTTTACGATAAATATAAAGAGCGAATTAAAGCATTTATAGAATACCTACTGCTACATTTTATTTTTGATACCTTCCTACCTGCCTTTCGCTTGTGCATTAACGTTATAAAACCACCAGAATAACAAATAAGTAGGTACTAGCGTAATAAAACTAGCTCTTACACTACTTTGTTTTTCAAATAATAATGAAGAATCAAAATAGAATTCATTGTCCTCATCATCATGAGCGTTCACTGTACACTGCCTTTTTAAGTGCTTTCTAAGTATGTACCGCAGCAGTACAAAGTCCTTTCTACAGTCACCTTCAGCTTAGGTAGCATCTAGTTTATGTTTTCGCTTTTCGCAAATCACCACCCACTTCACTTTACTTGCCTTTTTGCCATCTATGGTGTAGGTGACGACGACTCGGTGTTTCCGATGAAAAGTAAATAAAGTGCGATATAAAAGGAAAGCTTGTACTGCGGCGAAAATCAAATAATAGTAAAAAATTAAAAATTTACATAGAAATTAAAGCGACATATTTTTCCTTGTCAACCTAAAGTCTGTCTTTTCTAGACAACTAAATAAAACTTAAATAAAGGAGGTTAAGCTCGGACCTCCATGTCGCTCACACTCCCCACCCTAGTGCTGACCTGGCAGCACTCATCCTCCATAGGTATCCTGGCGACACGTGCCACTGATCGCTTCAGAGTGCCAGTAGAGGTTCGCACAGTGACAACACCATCGTGGCCATACACCCCAAGGGGAATCGGGATCAGCGACAAAAACTAAATCACCTACTGCTAACTGCCGTGGTTGTTCAATGTTACACTTTTTTTCGAGGAACCATATCAGTCAAAATCTCACAAACCCGTTTTCTCTAGACCATATCTGTTAGCGCCTGAGATATGCGCGATTGTTTTCTTAAATGGAGATCAGGATCGTCAAAGATTTTAAGAATAGGTAAATTGGAATGTATAAATATAAATCATCAAAAATGTCTGAGCGACCACCTTATTGCGTGTAGAATGCTCACTCTGCTCATATCTTTTTCTTTTTTCTTAGCTTCCAGTTTCTCCAGTAATCTTTGTTGCGAATTTTGATCATCATGCCAAACATCGACACAAAAAAATCCGGGCCTTTTGACAAATCCTTTGTCTTTGTAAATGCAGTCGGTGCATAGTCTATATTCAGGCACATCTTCTTTGCAACTTCTCTCAGTTTAGTGAGCGCGGCTGGCTTAGAGTCAGGCATCGTACTGCTACGTTCATGCCCAGGAAGTGTGACGTGCAATCTAGCATCAATTACAGGCATAGCACTTAGCTGAGTATGTTCCTCATCGTGCAGCTGTTGTAGCGCGAGTCTGTCTTCTTCTCGAGCTACTTGATCATCATCCCTGATCAAAAGAGTAGAGTCACGCTGCGATGACACCACCGGCACTCTTCCGTAGATGCACCAGCTCTGAGGTGTGAGAGTTGCCCAGGGTTCCTTGTTCGTAGAAGTGGTTGTCGAATCTTTGACAGCACTGGCCAGAAGTAGAACTGTCCCATCATCATTACCAACATTATTTGATGTCGGTGTACACAGCGCGCCCGAATTGCCACCATAATCGGGGGCGGGCTGTGCATCCAGCTCTTGTTGGCTGTGCTCAATCCACTTCTCAATTTTACTGACCTTGTTCTTTTCGGAACGTGCGCTGTATTTACTGTTGATATCAGCTAGTTCAGCAGCGAGCCTCATATCGATGAGCTCCATTTGGATTTTCGCCTTTGCTTCCGCTGCCTCCAGTTCCAGCTTCGCCCTACGTGCCCATACAGATGAAGAATTCATTTTCGCTAGTTCAGCAGCGAGCCTCATATCGATGAGCTCCATTTGGATTTTCGCCTTTGCTTCCGCTCCCTCCAGTTCCAGCTTCGCCCTACGTGCCCATACAGATGAAGAATTCATTTTCTTTTTTGCAGGTTGATGCTCAGTTGGTGACATAGGTACCGCGTTCAAACATACAGTGCGATTAAATACTAACTTCGCATCATCGTTCTGCCCATCAGGTTCTGCGTTCGGCCGAGGATGTAGGATTTGAGGCTCCATCGGTGCTTCCTTTTCAGTTCGTTCGCATTCTTTTCTAAGGAAACTTCTTGTGTTCACCATAGTGCGCAGCGGAGTTCGTAACATGAAGATCCGGCTCGAAGGAAATGTAGGTGACGACGACTCGGTGTTTCCGATGAAAAGTAAATAAAGTGCGATATAAAAGGAAAGCTTGTACTGCGGCGAAAATCAAATAATAGTAAAAAATTAAAAATTTACATAGAAATTAAAGCGACATATTTTTCCTTGTCAACCTAAAGTCTGTCTTTTCTAGACAACTAAATAAAACTTAAATAAAGGAGGTTAAGCTCGGACCTCCATGTCGCTCACATATGGTATCAAGCACCAGTGTTATTGCTAAACCCAAATTTTAGAACAACCTATTTCAGTAGATTTTAGAAGACTAAAAATGGTTTTTACCCCCTGTAAGCAAGCAGGCTAATACCATTAAGGCCTCCTAGGCTCCTACTGAGGAGACCTACTTCGCTTGTTGTTTCCTTATTGATTCAGATTTGGCCAGTCAGGCCCTTTTAACAATTCATAATTATATTAATGTAGTAACACCACCACACGAGCGCATAGTTAGAACATAATAACACCACCCATCTTTCATACAAATATGATAGGTAACAAACATCACGTACAAAATAATCGTTTTTGCGTGTACGCCAGCCACTTTGATGAATCGCCGTCAAGCGCTGTTATTCCTTGACGAACTGACAGACTGACGGCCCGAGGTGATCCACAAGAAAAAAACATACCAGTTCTACATGCTCACTTCTTGGGAGTCATTTGTGATTAGTTGATTACGGGTCCAGTGTTTGGAGAGACCAATTCGTTATGCTGTGAATGTTATTAGATCTTCTGTCACTGATACTCTAACAGAAATTAATACTGTAGCTTCTTACACTAGGTTAGGATCTACTTCAAGATGACAAATTCCTCTTTCCAAATTAAAAATATGTAAAGAAACAATACGCTCTGTCTGTTCTAACTCTTTTTGGGCACCTTATAACAAACCTCATCATTAACAGCCTGAAGACGTCCACTGCTGAACATAGGCCTCCCCCAGAGCACGCCACCTTGAGCGGCTGCTCGCCTCCTGCATCCATCGGCTCCCCGCGGCTTTCACCAGGTCGTGGTCCACCGAGTGGGGGGCCGGCCTACGCTGCGTCTTCCGGTTCGTGGTCGCCACTCGAGAACCTTTCTTCCCCACCGGTTGTCAGTTCTACGAGCGATGTGGCCTGCCCATTGCCACTTCAACTTACTAACTCTAAGAGCTATATCGGTCACTTTAGTTCTCCTGCGGATCTCCTCGTTCCGGAGCTTATCTCGCAGGGAAACACCGAGCATAGCTCGCTCCATAGCTCGCTGCGCGACTTTGAGCTTACTAATGAGGCCAACAGTAAGAGACCATGTCTCAGTTCCATAAGTCATCACTGGCAACACACACTGATTGAAAACTTTCGTTTTCAGGCTCTGCGGTATTTTGGACGAAAAGATAGGTCGAAGCTTCCCGAACGCTGCCCAGCCGAGTTGGATTCTTCGCGCCACCTCTTTGTCGAAGTTGGACCTACCTAATTGGACAATCTGTCCTAGGTAGACATACTTGTCGACAACTTCGAGAGTATCGTTCCCAACAATTACCGGTATAGGTGGAACATGAGCATTAGACATGATCTTTGTCTTGTCCATATTCATCTTAAGACCAACCTGCTGGGAGACTCTACTGAGGTCGTTGAGCATGGTGCTAAGGTCCTCGAGCGATTCCGCCATTATGACTATATCATCGGCAAAACGAAGGTTAGTGATGTACTCGCCATTTATGTTGATGCCAGATCTTTTCCACTCCAAGAGCTTGAAAACATCCTCCAATGCGTTTGTGAACAGTTTCGGAGAAATAACGTCTCCCTGTCTCACGCCTCTTTGCAATGGAATTTGTTCCGTACTCTGGTCCTGTAGTCGGACTGACATAGTGGCCTTACTGTACAAACACTTCAAAACTTCGATATACCTATAGTCAATTTGGCATCGCTGCAAGGACTGCAGCACCGCCCAAGTCTCGATTGAATCGAAGGCTTTCTCATAGTCCACAAACGCTAGGCATAACGGCCGATTATACTCTTCGGTCTTCTGTATAATCTGGCGCAGCGTATGGATGTGGTCTATGGTGCTAAAGCCTTTTCGGAAACCGGCTTGTTCGGGAGGCTGGAATTCATCAAACCTACGTGCGAGACGATTCGTAATGACTCTCGAAAACAGCTTATACACATGACTCAAGAGCGAGATGGGCCTATAGTTCTTCAATAAGGTGTTATCGCCTTTTTTGAAGAAGAGCACCACCACGCTCTTGTGCCATGCCTCTGGCGTTGTACCTTCAAGGATGACAGAATTAAATAACTTCTGGAGGACTAAAAGTACCGGTCTACCACCCGCTCTCAGAAGTTCGGTCGTAATTCCATCTTCACCTGGTGCCTTGTTGTTTTTAAGCTGTTTGAGGGCCATTCTAATCTCGTACAGGCTGACGTCCGGGATATCTTCGGTATAGTGTCGGACTAACTTGGCTCTGATGTCCTGAGCTGTGTTAGTAGCGGGCTTACGTGTCGAGGTGTATAACTGTCCATAGAAGTTCTCGATCTCTCTCAGAATCTCAGGCTTGGATGAAATGACGCTACCATTTTCGGTCTTCAGTTTTGTCATTTGGTGTTGCCCAATAGACGAATCCTTTGCGAACACTTTAGAGCCTTGGTTCCACTCAATTGCGGCCTCAATACGTGAAGTACTAAGAGCACGCAAGTCGTGTCGCAAGGAACTCCAGATTCGTCTATTGAGTTCACCGTAGGCTGACATATCAACTGAAGACTGCAGCTTCATTTCGCTCCGGTCGGCCATTAGCTCAAGAGTTTTTTCTGAGAGCTTTTGAGTCTTCTTTCGGCGTTGGGTCTTAAAGAATTTCGATCCAACAGCTTGGACAGTTTCCACCAACCCGTCGTTCGATAACAAACCTATAATCCATAAAATAAATGTTCAACGTCATCATCATCATCATCAGTCTGAAGACGTCTACTGCTGAACATATACATGCCCCATAGAGCACCACTTTGAGCGGCTGCTTGTCACTTCTTGCCTTTCATGGGAGAGGGGTGGAGCTATAATCACCGTGCCACTAACCACCACAGGTACAAAATTCATAAACTTCAACAACGTACAAATGCCATGAAAATAAAATTTTGCAGATTCGTGTTTCGAACTAGAGTCCTTCGATCGGTCGGTTTTCGATACGATAGGTTTTCGAACTGACGACCCATCAACAAAAATATTCGCGACAGCGTGCGTCGCACCAGCGTTCTTCGCAACTACATAGGACTCCCGTCCAAAACACGTAGAATGAGGTGGGTTTGGTAATACATAATAATGAAATGATCAACGGACGTGGATGTTTCGACTATGAGACGATGTTTGTGCAAACTACACGGTTTCCTAAACAAAATTCAAAATCCTAAAATGCATAAATAAGTACAAAAATCAGCTTTCATTTAATCAGGCAATTTAATATTAACCTTTGACATGCGCCGATACTTTCTTAATTCTCGTGATCCATTTCGTTAATTGGAACAAGTGTTGCCAGTGAAGGAACTCTCCGAATTGATCGGTGATTACTGCCAATTGGATAATGAAGCTGATCGAGCTTTAGGGAGCGACGAACTCGGTGAGATCATAATGTTACTTGAAGACTACTGAAGCTTTGTGAAGCCGAAAGCTGGTAGGTATTAATATAGGTTAGTGGGATAGGTCTTCATGAGTAATGTCTAGTCTAGTTAGATCGACCAGATAGATCTATTTTTTGACTTTGAGTCATTGTGCCTAACCTTGTTAGATTGGCTAACTAGATTGGGTTGGTGCTATTTTTTATCGTTGTGCGGTCGGTCAAGATGTATAATTATTTCATTTTGTACCTCCATCTTGTAATTATTACACCGAATTCTAATGCATTTTTTGTGTATTGCAGCTTACAGATCCTGGTGGCCTACGACAATGATATAATGCATGTATTTTTTATCATGTCCAATTTAAAAACAGGTAAAAAGTGACGATTGACGAAGAGCGGTGCCGAGCGGTCGCACCGTAGGCATCGCACACAGTAATTTACTTAAAAAATATAATTAACGTTCAGGTTAAATCTCGACGGTCTCGTAGACACGTTAACTAGGTTTTAATAGGGCTGGTGGAATGCAGGTAATAAGACGAAAATGAAGAGGGTGCCGACACTGCCGACTTGCTAAGGTAAAGGACTGAGGAAGGTCATACCCACAAGATTTACTATATGAAGTCCACACTTCAAAATTTAAATACACGATGATATTGATATTGGTTAGATATTGTATATAGCTTTTCGATAATATGGCGTTGTGGAAATGAACTTCGTTAAAATAGGTTTCAAAATTGAGTACGAAAATCATTGAACTTTAAGTTTTCAAAAACCTTTTCTTAGTAGTTCTAGTTTCCTACGCCATAAAAGGAAGAGTGAAGACACCCTCCAAATATGTAAGTCTCTAGGTCCAGCGCTTTGGGCTCTACGTAGTCTGTCAGTCAGTGAGATAAGTAAGACGTTTAAATAACATCACACATCACCAGCCGGAAGATGTCCACTGCTGAACATAGGCATCCCTCATAAAACGCCACTTTGGACGCTTGTCATAGGGGATTTGCCATAATCGCCATGCTTGGCAGGCGGCTTGGTGATCGCAGAAAAGATTTTAACTGCCGAGGAAAATTCTACTGCCCATTCCATGGATATTCCTTTAGCTGGCTCTTACGGCAACTACCGGGAGAGATGTGATGGTCTTATTCGCAAACCTGGACCACACGGCCTTTGTTGCCAAATTGGCCAAATGTTTCAACGAAATTAACCACTGCTAATTAGGATCAACCTTGGGTAAATATAAATACTGATTTAACGCTGGCGCTAGTCAAAGAAGGCGAAATGTTTTATACTCTATTTCTTAAATTCCCTTTAATGTTCCGAGGACAGACTACCAGACTCGATGATAAGTGAACCGGTTCCGCGAGGGTTGTTCATTTTTAGGGCAATCATCACGTTAAGCGTACGCACACGGAGCCGACTAAACTTTCGCTCTTTTCCTTCGTTTTGTGTTCCCTCGCATTCTCGCTCGCCATCATAATCGTTACAATGACCAAGTTTGTCGGCCAGATTTAATACTAGCTTCGATCAGGTATACAACGTTACTAGCGTGTAATTTGATATGAATGCGCTGGTGCAATCACAGTGTTACTATATTATATGTATGAAGTTCAACTTGTATGTCTAGGAAGGAGATTAACACACTCCACTGAAGTTCGGTTGATGGTTGAGCTATTTGCGCACGCGCCGCATTCGCTGCAGGAACTGGGCAGTTGCACATCTTATTACTGCCGGCATCGGCAGTCAGCTCAAAGCAAACACTATAGTCGAGAGTCTAAGGCTAAACACCGACGTCTGAGGCTTGCCCGGTAATGAGGATGTGGGCAAATTGCTACCGCTCCAGCGCAGCACAGCCGGAGATTAGGTCGAGTTCTTGAGGTGTGAATGATAGGACGGATAAATGTTTCCTATCCTAGCATCCTACCGAAGTGTCTGATTAGGATTTAACCAGTGTTTACTGATAAACGTGCAGCCGAGGAAGTTACGATTAATGATTAAATGGAGGAAATCAAAGTAGGAGTCACTGGAGGCACGATTATTGACCCAAGACTGTCTGGAAAAAGTACCTACTCTCTTTGAATGCCGCTAATTATTTAAATGAATGACGTGACGAGCTAATCGTTTGCCTGATGTTAAGCGTCACGACTGCCCATAACGGATTACAGTATCACTTGGAACTCTACATTAATATAGTTTTGCATGACACTGCACTGCGCACGTCATCCTGAGACTACACACGGTATAGTAATAAGATTACTAGACTGAGTGATCAGATCATAAAGTCACATTTGCCCAGTAATTTCACTAGCTACAATGGCCTTCAAACTGGAACACAGTAGTGCTTGCACACTACCTACTGCTTTGCGGTAGAATAACTGGCAAAGCGGTGGTGCCTACCTAGACGAACTTTGCAGAAAAGACTTACCACCTAGTAAAGTCCTACCACGATAAGTGCACATAAACTGTCACTTTCTACGACTGATCATTTTGTTGCTCACCTTACTCCTTGGATAAACACTCAGCACATCAGCCCACCACCTGGCTTCTTCCCTGCAAGTCCCCTTCACGAAAGTCACTCGTTCGGGGGCGGTGATGGCCAGGCTGTGCTGGTGGCCAGTGACGCTGTCTGCCTCGCTAACCTCCAGCACGGTTGTCATATCCACGCTGGCTTGGGGGACTGTGTCTGGCTGTGGAAGAGAGACACCATGGTTAGTAATAGTAGATAGCTTGTAGTATTTTGAGTTTGAAATAACCTAGTATTATTTGAATAACTACATCGAAAGCTTAGACTGGCTTAAAACTCTAATAGCGGGTCGTGTACACAAGAGGACCACAGAGACGACTATTTCATTTTCCGAATTTTGATGATGGTAATTCAAAAAAACAGTATAGGTAGGTACAACTTTACTATGTACCTATCATGATTTTGATAGATTTCATGATGATGATGATGACGAAGGTTAACATTTTTAAGACACCGTATGTGTTCAATTATTCCCTTAGCCATATTCATATTTAAATTATTATGAAAAATATTTTTCAAAAGTACAATATAATAGTAGAATTTACATGCCAGTCCCATAAATCCATAGCCTCGCCCAATGAAAAGTAAAAAAAATATCTCCAAGTTACAGGCCGTAGATTATAACAAATGGCGGTATTAACTAGTACCAGCTCCCGGCGTGACTTGATATATGCTCATGAGTTCTGGAAACTTCTCAACGTCGCACTGTTTATAGGCCGAGGTATCTTTTAGTCTTACCGCGAGACTCTGGCATCGTAGCTCATTCTGACCGCAGTAATTACTTAACAGTTCATTAAGAATGGCAATTAAACAGCGTACCGCCGGGGGGCTGGTAAAGTAGCCAGGAAACATATTTATAGTGAAGTTAAAAGCTCCAGAGTCCGGGACATAACTCTTTTGGTTTATTTACGGGATAGCTTAGAATAAGTACCTAGTTCTATCATCATCATCATCAACAGCCTGAAGACGTCCACTGCTGAACATAGACCTCCCCCAGAGAGCACCACTTTGAGCGGCTGCTTGCCGCCTGCATCCATCGGCTCCTCGCAGTTATTCTAAGAGCGATATCGATCACTTTAGTTCTCCTGCGGATCTCCTCGTTTCGGATCTAAACCGTTAACTAATTCTATGCGGGATAGTAATTATAAGTAGGTACATAAAAATATGGTGATTGAAAGTATCGCAAAACTACTAAAGCCCCATAATCGAGTTATATTTACCTACAACCCCTGTAATGCAAATTGCCAAGAATTCGCAAGGAGCGGTATATAACTGACCACTTCCAGGGCCAACAAGTGGCAACGTCACGAAGACCTGTCTTCAATTAGCCGTTGCTGCAGACACTCCAATTACTTATTCAAATTGAGTAGAGGCCTTGAGAGTTGAGACCTAAACTTGAACCTAGGTTTAATTCTGAGGCTCTGTATAATTTAGTAACTGCGCATGACCTGATGTTTATCCTAGCGGTATATTAATAGTCGACAGTTACTCTCCGGTGCGAATGAAATGATAATTATTTCAATTCTGGTTTTTAAAAGGACGAGCAGAAGTAATTGATTGAACACTGTAGGGGTAGAAACGGGGAATATTAAAGTTAGCTGATGAATAATGAATATTAACTATTATTACCTGCAATATAATATTTCGGAATAAATATGGCTTTCATTGGGAAATAATATAGGCGTGCACACATCACTTCAACAACCGGAACACGTCCACTACTAAACACAGGCCTCCCCCATAAAACGCCACTTTGGACGCTTATAAAGGTTATTGGCAGGCGGCTTGATGATCGCAGATTTTAATGTAGATGTAGGTACAGGAGGTGAATGCTGCTGCCCATTTTCTGTATATTCCCTTAGCCGACTCTTACGGTACCCTCGGGAAGAGGTGGTCTTACTCTCACACCGCCGGGACCACACGGCCATAGGCGTGCGTTTACTAGATATTTATTCCGGCCTTTTTTACTTTAGATTCACCGTGTGTTAAAAAAAATCCTGAAATTTAAGTAAACTATGACATTATTGATAATGACACACATTTTTACCATAACGTACATTGTACATACTCTGTTTTGACATCTGATTTTGGTAAGTAATTTATTTTTCTCCTGTAACTTGCACCGTTTCAATGGCAGCAAATGTCGAAACAATCAACAGCGGTTGACGACCATCACCAGACCGCGCCATTCTCGCAAATGGGTCGTTTCGCTCGCGTTTATGCAACGGGATACCGACGCCAAAAGCCGGTGTAATACCACCTTTATGGATGTTGGCATCCGGCAATAGGATCAGGTACCTATTGATCTACTATTGTTGCCAGTTCTGATGCATTTCGCATTGGTTTCATTTAAACACAATATGGAAGAACCTAATACTGAACCCTGAGGAACGCCTATTAGTTCACGACTGGAAATAATTAAAAAAAGCTTGAAACTAGTATTTCAAGTAGGTTAATTTAGTTAAAGAGTTAACTAATCATACTAAAGGTAGACAGGTACAATATTAGTCAAAGGCAGTTATGAAATATCATGTCCATATTGTCCAATGCTATCTTTAAGCCCATGCGGATTATTTATTTGACTGCTCATTGTTCTCCTTATCAATGAGACAAATATAGAGCATATCCTATCTATAAATAATGTGTTTCGGAGTTGATTAATGTCCTGGCCAATGACAAGAACAGCACGAACGGTTTGATTTATAATATAACTTTCGCCGTATCCCCAAATGGTCTAATTTGACGTGCGGCCGGTGCGCACGCGCAATCACGTCGCGATACACGGGAGATTACGCAACTGTTCCTGGGGTAATGACAACACCATAACTTTCGTTCAATCGAGATCTAAAATAGCTGAGCTTTGAATGGGAGACATTCCTAACAGTTGAATCTCTATTTTAGGCTCCTAGGGCTGCATCGTCGTCAAAAGTTTAACACTGTGTATTAAGTTACAGAATAATATTTCCGAGCTCAGACGTGCTCGGTAAAATAAAACCATCCTCGATATGTAGGTAATCGTGTTTTGTATGTCATACGTGTAATAAAATGTTTGGTCCTTCGCTGGATTCTACGTTTTATAAATTATAATAACTATTTGACGGAGCGAACGGATTGTGGCAACTTGAGCGAATCGGAATTTTTTGTATGTTCATTTGAAACGATTGATCGGTATTTGGCAGAGGGGTAGCTCGTTTTAATAGCATTATTGAGTTCGTATGTGAGCAAAATCGGTTGACTCGAGGGGTTGTAAGTTGTAGCCACAACCCCTCGAGCTCACAAGGAATATTGAATTCTCAAAATTAGACTTTATGTCTAGTGTGGGGTGACTGTTATCAAATGATGAAGTTTTATTTGTTCTTATTTTGGGATTCCTATTCATTTATTTTCATTTCAAGGCAATTTTTAAAAAAATGCTTTATCGTGTGTTAGATTTCTGGGTACTACGTGTGCCACAATTTTCCATCTTATCTGAGAGTGCAATCTAAATGGATTTCGTATTAACGGTATTAACAATGGATAGAGTCGTAATGAGGCCAATTCATACGCAGAGTTCCGTGTTCCCTGGCCAGACGGGAGCTTTCTATACCCAACAAGTTTGATTCAAACGCAGTCCCTTTGAATGAATCAACAAATCAGATTCTCTCGTTGTGCAGATGTGAGGCCCTTGTACCGGTCTAGCTCAGCTCATTGTTTATGAAACGTCCCACTGTCAACAGCTAAATTAAATATGCTAAAGCTATTTATAACTAACTGCTTGTTTTGTGTAACCGTTATCGTTATTGAGTGTCGTTTTACTTTGTTAATATTCAAACTGTTATTGCTATCGTATTGTACAGCGATTCTATCTTGTTTGTGGCTATTTGTATTCAGTATTTAGTTTAGTAGACTTGCGCAGGGGTGAGGTGAGGAGTGTAGACTGTTGTGACTGCATTTATTTATGGTCGTTTTAAATTATGCAAATAATATTTTACAGCCTCATTCTTTGGCATTGACCAATAAGGTAAAAGCAATGTGGGACCAAGTATATGTAAGACAGCTGTTGTAAAGTAATATTATGATAGTTTTCTTCGCAACTATAACTTAGTAGACGGTGTTATTGGTTACTAGATTTTCAACTGCAAATAACTTTAAGTAAAACAAGGACTCGTAAAATAATGTAACTAATGAATAAGATTCGGCTTTCCAAGACGAACCCGGAAGTGGTTGCAGTCGTGACGTCATAAATCTCATGACAGAGTACAAAACAATTAGCCTTGCACCTTAACGGGTCCTGGCCAGTTTACGTAGAACTGCGAGGGTCTCCATCTGCAGCCTTTTTGGATTTGGAGGAAGCGTGAGAGAAGTGGGAGGTCAGGGAATGTGGCCGCCGCCGCCGTAATTGGTACATTAGAAATTTGTCACGGTAAGCTGGCGAGCCGTTTGCGACGGCGTGATTAGGCGGGAGTATCGGGGCCAGCACGTCTTATTTGATATTTATTGGATTCTAATGCGGTACTTTTAACGCTAGTTCAAGTGCCAGCACAACCCGTTCAGTCAGTTAAGTACTAAAACAAGAAGTTCTATAGATAGACATGTTTTCTCAGTATCTTTAGAAACTGCTGGAGGCCATAAAATCTGGCGATCTCAGAGCGCCAAACTGGTTACCTTCAAGGAGCACCAGCAGCCGGTATCCAACCATAATAAGGAGTTTATTGGCTGGCATCTTCCTGTTCAGATAAAATTATCATAGATTGGTGATATCTGCATTTCCATACCATACACCACGATCACCGTTTCAAATCCTGATTAGTGCATAAATTAGAGCTGCTGCGTGTGTGCAGTCCCGTTAGGGCACAGTCAAGCGTGTCACGCCTACGCTGCGCCTGCGCCACCGCCCCGCTCGCGATTACCACGGGAAGTAATTGTGGACTCCACGCAAACCAGGTGCTTTGCTGGGAAGGCTTGAACGGAAAGGGAGGAAGGAAGAACAGACTGCTGCGTGGAGAAAGACTGCTGGATGTAACTATAGAAAATGAAAATATATTTGGCTGGCCTGTTAGCTCAGTTGGTAGTAGCTCTGTAGTCTGCCTTCTGAAATATAGGCTGTGGGTTCGATTCCCACTCAGGACAAGTATATATGTGATGAACATAGGTGTTTGCTCTGTGTCTGGGTGTTATATTGTATTCTATGTATGTACTTACAAACAAAAAGTATCTAAGTATTATATCAGTTATCTGGTACCCATAGTACAAAGCTATGCTTAGTTTGGGGCTATATGGCGCTGTGTGAAATGTCCACACATATTTAAAAAAAATATTTTTGTTTTAAAAAAATTACTTGAATTATTGTTCTACTGAAGATTACGGGATTTTTTTGAAGTTTTAAACTTTGCACAATACGTTGGCCTAAATGCACCATTAAAATGATTTTACGGAATTACTACTAATAAATATTTGTATAAAAGTGGCTAATCTGTCACTTTGACATGTTAATCGACTTATTTCCTACCTTTCCGTATTAAAGCAACAGAACTGGTTTTCGACTCTGACCAGTCCACCCTGTAATTGGGTGTGTTACCCCACTGACGGGGTAATCCATTAGGCTGGCAGCCCCATGTCCGCACAGACAGCACTGGTTTGAGCGATTTGCCCACGCGCAGGAATGCACCTAGATTAAGGCTGCTACATTCAAATACTTATGACATACCGATTTATATTTTTTTAAGATTTTTACCTAACGGCAAGAATTGTTTTCTGTCCTATTTATTGGGCATAAACGAAATGATGTTTCTAGAATTGCTATACCTACACCGCTTGAGCAACAAATCATCGAGTTTCAAAAGAAAACATGCAAACAAGCGCCATAGAGTGGGCCCGCGTCTTCTTGGTGTACTTGGCTTTATATTGCTTTCATACCACCTACTGTTCTGGCTACTAATATAGACATATTGCGTAATTGCCCAGCGATATTTTATATATTATAGCCGTTCTTATGCTATAATCTAAACACTTTACGGCAGGTTTAGAAATTGGGCCCTCGTAAAATGATATTCATTTTCCGATTCAGAGCATAACATTATTATTATCTGGTTCCAATCCGACGCAAGTTCTGAAAATTATTGACGCCGTGTTCATTTTTGAAACGGACCTTTGGAGAAAGTCGAAATATAAATATATATTTTACTAGGCGGTAGGACTTTTCTGCAAAGTTCGTCTAGGTAGGTACCACCGCTTTGCCAGTTATTCTGCCGCCAAGCAGTAGTGAGCAAGCACTACTGTGTTCCGGTCTGAAGGGCATTGTAGCTAGTGAAATCGCTGGGCAAATGAGACTTTATGATCTGATCACTCAGTCTAGTAATCTGATTACTAGACTGTCTGATGTCTCAGGATGACGTGCGCAGTGTAGTGTCAAGCGAAACTTTGTTGTTTTAAAGTTCCGAGTGACACTGCAACTGTTATGGGCGGCCGTGTTGCTTAACATTAGGTGAACGACTAGCTCGTCACGTCAATCAATCGCATAAAAAAAAAATTGGTACTTAGGTACCTGACCGCTACTACCTAACCTACCATCGGGATTTAAACATACTAACGAAAGTGATAATCAAAAATAAGTAAGAATATTATAAGTAGGTAGGTAATAGTTAAACAAGTACTTAAGGTAGAATGTCTCACTAGCGCGGCAAATTCAAATTTTCATGCGTTCTTTTGCCAATAATAGCTTAATTACTCAACGCGATTACACGAAAACTAGTTTTGCGCAAATAAATAGAATGTATTAATAAATTACAATTAAAAGTATCACCTACATATCATCGGTTTAGCGACAAATGGCAATAGACTAAAAAACTAAGATGAAATTTGTTTATTGCCATTGTTGATACATTCTATTTCTTTACGTTAAATCAGTTTTAATGTAATCACGTTTAGTAATTAAGCTATTATTACAAAAGAACGCAAGAAAATTTGAATTTGCAGCGCTAATGAAACGTGGAACGTTTCATTAGTACTGCACTATTTATATGCCCTCAGCTTTAAAAAAAAAACAATTAAAAGGACAGACTATAGTCAATTGTTGTTTCTTTATCTGTGGGATAGACCAAAGGATAGAACTTACATCACTTTTTAAAGCATTCTCTGGCATTCTGTAATTTAGGGTTTCATTATAATTCAAAACCGAACATGTAAGTTTGTAACTCATGTAACCTATAGAATCGGTAATTTATTTTGTTTTACAACATATACGACAAATAGCAATAATTATTATAGGTAAACAAATCTAACTTATATGCAATTTTTATTATCAGAAGAAACATAATATCTTTATTTCATACCTAATACTTTCACATAAATATGTATGTTTGTAGTTCGTAGGGTGGTCAAGTTTAGACATGATGTGGCCAACATTAGAAATTGGCGCGAAATGGACACAGGCCAGCCGCGCCGGTGGCAAAACGAAAATTATCGATAGGTAAAACTGTCTAACTGTTCCGCATCCACCTGTGACGGAATGAGCCTCTATTACTGCGTGGTGCAAGTCATTAGCGGAAATGAGAGCGGGTAAGTTAAAAACGCTATAAGTACAAAGTATATGGTCAAACGCAAGCAATTCTAGTATTTAAAAAAAAGTATAATTAATATGTTCGAGTTCTACAGTTCAAGCCGGTGCAGCCGCCATCAAGGCCGAAAATCTCAAACGGCACAAATATGCACTCCTTGATAGAGCCTACATATTTGTGCCGTTTGGGGTGGAAACAATGAGTCCGTGGGGGCCGGCTGCTATGGACACTTATAGGGACTTAGCCAAACGTTTGGCATCAGGTGACCAGAATGCTGGCTTTTATTTTTGGCAAAAAATAAGCATCGCCATTCAACGTGGTAATGCTGCCAGCATTCTGGGCACTTTTCCCTCCACCAACGGGCTATTTTAAATTTTTCTATTTTAGTTTTAAATCGTTATTTTAAGTTTTTAGTTATAGTTTAGTTTTTAGGCCTAGTTTAGTTATATTATGTTTTTTAAGTTTTTTTGAAAAAGGTCTACCATTTATGTTCGAAAGGTTTTTAATATTACATTATTTGTTTAGGAATATTTGCAGAGAGAGGCAATTTTGTACGATGCCAGCGAATTTTAAACTTCCCACCTTCTTCCTATTATGTGGGTAAATCTAAATGAAAAAATCAAATTTTCAAGAGGAAAGTGAACAGCTAGGCATTCATGCACCTACTTGCCTGCCTACCTACATACCGATTGCAACCGATAAAAGAATATTCGAATGAGTTTGACAGTTTTTTGCATTTTATGTGCATAATAGTTACTTTGGAAACTTATAACCTAATTAATGAAATTTCACCTGTTGCGTGGCCATGAAAGTCACGATCTGCTACATTTTCGATCGCATTTGTCACCTAGCATCCGGCGAACTAGTGTGGTCAAACGCAAACCTATCTAATATATTTAAAAAAGAACCCACAACTTTCTTATAACTCACGCCAGCCCCGCACAGACGTGAATTTCCTACCTGCGGCTTTGTTTGCATTACTACTATATTGCTATACTATTACTACGATACCGATGCTTTTTGTATCGAATAGCGGTGCAGCCCGCGGCGACTCGACTCTACTTCAGACTGGGGTAACATTTCACTTCACTTTACTGCACTAGTCTCTGCCATTTCCCTAATTTGGTCTCTATTTGCAAGATTCAGGTGCAGATAACCACAGGGAATGTTACAAACCGGTAAAATAGTTTCCGAACTGTCATGGTCAGTTACGACAGGAAACTCTAAATGGCGCCCACCACCTTGTAGAAATAATCTAAACTTCTTTTCATATTTACATGTTAAGAACTGAAATTTAATAATGGTGAAAAGAACCCGTAACGAATTGCCCAAGCTTGTAATTTTTTTTTAACGGGCAAATTGCCTTTATTACTCAAGCTAACTACTACAATAATTAAAACTAAACTAAACTAAACTAAACTAGCTACACTACCTACTACAAAGAACATTTATGGACTGTATAATAGCCGCGATGGCCTATAAACAGTCCAAGTGCTCCAGCCCACTACCGGTAGGTAGCGTACCCAACATGCTGGCCGCATTGCCACGTTGAATAGCAATGCTGATGCGTTGGGCCAAATAAGTGCCAGCATTTTGGTCACAGCTCGTAATTATATCATTAATAATGAAATGTTCAAGCTAAATGAAACAGTTACCACGCCAGCGCCACGCAACATCAAAATAAAAACAAAAGCACAATAAATCATTACAACTTGCGGTTGAAATTTACAAACAATCGAACAGAATTACCGATATGCGTTCATCATTCACTTAGATATCGATCTCGTAATCGATTCGAGTAAACGAGTTGATTAAATAAATCCGATTTTTAATCGATTCTTATTAAATATGATCGTTAATTACGGTCCGGTGGACGGTTTTGGTTAATTTATTGACATTTTTAGTCGATGTTTTTGTGAATCGAATATTTATTTAAAAGTGAAAGTGTCTGAGATAATGATTGCCAATAAAAATTATGTTCCCATTTTGTTTTATAATGGCAGTAATAATTGTAGGTTTTAGATTTTACAACACCGCGGCTGTGATCTATCTATGATTCATTGTGGAAACATTTGGATTATGTTTATGATAAGCAATTGAATAATTCAATAAGCAGTGAAAATAAAACATGAATAAAAGTGTCTCATTTATACGTAAGCTGATTGCTTATTGTATTTTAATGGGACAATATTACAATGCGATCCAGGTCCAGGTAAGGGCCGCTCCACACTTCCCACTAAAGTGACACAATGAAATTGTGTCGTACATTCCATTCTTTTATAATTGTCTTTTGTTTTTATCAAACTTTAATGACTGAACGTGTTATGTTATGAATATGAGGTATGAGTTTTATTTTTTCCTGTGAATAGAATATTCATATATTTTGCAGTGTTTTATGTAAGTTTATAAATATTTATTTGCGTGGTGTCAGTATCAGGGTGCATTCTTATGAACTAGTAATAAAAACTACCATCGTTTTTAATTTTCGCGACAGTTTTTTTATTCATTTACTTACTTTCTAAATATATTTTACATCTCTCATTTCATTTTTACTTTTTTAGTGATGTCTTTATGTTGGTGTCATCATTGGTGTATTCTTAGAGGAATTACGCTGGTATATCATAATATAGTTATAACTTTTTTTTTATAACAATAACACAATATTTTCAGTGTAACCAGCCAAATAACGTAGTATCCGGTCGGCATAGCCACAATAGACATTGTCTGTGACAGCGCGACGCGGCCATAGGCCACTTCCGGTTCCTGCTGCGCCCGCGCATCCGAGAGATCTAATCTCGATTCGATTGTAGCGGGCGTCGGTCGACAGATTAGACGATTGTCAGGTAGTGGGTAACGTAATCACTAACTCGGATTCGGTAGAGTTAGATGTAAACAAATAGGCTCGTCGGATATAGATTTCGACAGATAGCACATCTGTGAAAAACTTTTATCAACTGTTTTTTCTTTAATCTATTAAGGTAATAAGTCAAAAGCTGAAGATTGTCTGTGGCAGAATGGAAAAAGCTTACAGGAATTAAAACAGCAGAATGTAATCTGGGGTTTTAGTAACCACAAAATAGTAAATAGTAATGTATGAACAACTAGATTAACCTTAAAAGTAGCAAGTACCAACTGGCAAATACCTAAGCAATATTCTATTCCAAACAGTATTGGACATGAATTAGCTACAGCCGGTGTCACGGTTCGCTCCAATCAGCTGATCCCATAAGCGGCTTACGATGTAACTGTGCCAGTCGTTCAGCCGACTCACTTAGCTTGTCGACATTAGGGGCTTGGAGAATAAAAGATAGGCTTTGCGAATGACTTGAGTGATTATTTAGTTTTAGGAAATGATGGCGAATTCCAACAATGTTGTGGCGATAGAACTCTAAGGTTTTGGCCTATTTAGTTAAGGTCATAAGCTATGTCTGTAGATGTCTTTTTAAATAAAACTGTAACTGGGCTAAATATGTACATTGAACACTTTTTGAAATTTTGATTGCAGTTCACTTATATCGATAAAGAAGTGAAAACTATTTTTTTTTTAATTTTTTGTAGTATGTCTGTCTGTACCTTTAACGCATCACGCTGGAACTACTGAACGGATTTCGCTGAAATTTGGTAAGGTTATAGCTAATTTTTCTGAATAACATTTAGGGTACTTTATATTTTCTATATCGGCCAAGTGCGGGTTGCACAAAATAACATGGATGTAATTTGTATGCAAGGTTTTTTTGTTAGTATGATTATTTTTTTATTTATACTCATCCTGTAGAAGGGAAGATGGAAGGGATAGAAAAATAGAAGGAAGGTAGGCTTCGCCTGCCCCCCTTCTATTGCCGTCCCATCCATTCATCCTTTTCCCCTATCTTTTCCCTTCGCTTCCCTCTAATTAACCCGTGAGAAGCCGGGGCGGGTCAACTAGTAATAAAATATTTAATTTAATGTGAAATGGTGAATTCAAAACAAGTTACAATATCGGTCAACAATCTGCACCTGAGAAAATATTCTCTTAAATAATTTAAGGTTTTAATTAAACGCGCGCTTAAGAAGTTCACAAAGGACATAAATTCACGGAAATTTTATTAAAAATTAAAGCGTTAACCTCGCATAAAGATAACGCTGTAGCGGCAAATAATCAAAATAACTCGAAAATAATGATGACAGGCCCAATACACCGTAAATATAAACTGGACACGAGTACCCTGGAGCGTGAAGCGAGGTTCAGTTTTGCTTGACGCAGCAGTTGGCGGCATACTTTCGTTTTTATTTAGTCCAAGTTCCGGACTCTTGATCTTTCCGCGAACCGATACAAGCCTTCAAGCCCTCACTCCCAATAGTGATATCGAAAGGATTCAGACGTCAGATCCGCTCAGACATTTAGACCAAAAAATGTAGCACGTGCAGTGGAGCAAGCGACAAGCGTCGCGTGTGGCATGTTACCGACCGGCTAGTCAGGGCAATGTTACCAGTTTATAAATATTTTTTTCGCTAAGGGCCAATCTTACAATTTCAGGATCATCATCATCAAGAGCCTGAAGACGTCCATTGCTGAAAATAGGCCTCTCCCAGAGAGTGCCACCTTGAGCAGCTGCTCGGCTCCTGCAGCCGTCGGCTCCCCGCGGCTTTCACCAGATCGTCGGTCCACTGAGTGGCGGGTCAGCCTACGCTGCGCCTTCCGGTTCGTAGTCGCCACTCGAGAACCTTTCTTCCCTATCGGTTGTCATTTCTACCACAGAATAGATATATAGTTTGGTTCTACGAGCGATGTGGCCTGCCCATTGATTGCAAAGTCAATTCAATCAATTCAGTGAATTTCACGGTAAGTTATTCTTACTTAATTAAAAACTCATTATTTAAGGTTCAGTGATACCTGACCCTCTATCTCGGTTGCGCATTTCAAAATTTTTGAAGATATTTTATGATTGAATTTATGTACGAAAAATCTTCGTAACATGATGCTTTATGATAATGTATGAAAAATGTGACTAACCTTGGGGTCGATAAGTCACATTTTTCATACGTATCATGTTACCGTGCATTATCACAAATATGATACATTCAGCCATTTATCTTTGAAAATGTCGGTAAAAATGTATAAAACTATAGATGACATTTTTGATTATTGAAATATCGATCCTCAGTCATTAGTGTTATAGGCTGAAGAAGAGTGTAAACTGTACCGTATTAATTTAAAATATATATTAGGTAATTATACCTACACTGTGACCAAAAAATATAAGTCGTAATACTTTTCACTCTTTATCATCAGTTATGATAACATAACCATGGGTACTATTTTGAACTAAGCGCGCCGTGCAAGCTAGTACTATATAAATCATAATTATTGTAGTACGACACAGGTACGAAGCAGGAAACAAAAACCCTAAATCGCTAGCAGTTCCTATTTACACCATACACCAACGTGCGGCAAAGACATTCCATGATCGAGAGGTGTCTATGTCGCACGCGCCTGTGATTTACATCCTCGCCTCGCCTCGTGTGCAGGGAGTTGAGACACTGACCGCCGATTGTGATTAGAGGACTGATTGCGTGGTGACAACTTGACAAGATTATTGTAGGGAAATGCAGTCGAACAGTAAATTTCCCTAGTTCTGCCTGCTTTAGTAGGTATATAGATATTTAAATGTATACTAAGATTTATGGTGATGTATAGGTACCTTAGAGTAAACATAAGCCAGCTTATTATGTATAGGGATGTTCCGATACCACCAAAGTATCGATACCTACTCATTGAGTAGTACGCAAATCATAATTCGATACTACTCATATGAATACCCAAAAAGTATCGATACCTACTCATATCGATACATTTTTTTATTATGTATAGAAACCGAAAAAGTAAATTAATTTTTACCTTATTGCAGAGAAGTTCTGTTGTTTCTTTGACTGAACTACATTTCCAAATGTTTGGCGCCAAGAATCAGACATTCGAACGCTAAGGATGCATTTAGGATATTTTATTTGACAATTATTTATTTATTTATTATTTATTTATTTATTAACAATATTTAAAACAAGTATTTTCTTTCCGATACAAGTTTTTCTTTCCGATGCGAGTACTAGTAGTAGATTCGTTTTTATTTTATTTAATTATATTAATTACGTGTAACAACTAACTACCTTAACTGTACTGAGTGTGTGTGATTGTGTGTATTAACTGTATTCAACGCTTTGAATTAAATTTACATACGATTAAATCCTGCTTAAATTAAAAATAGGGTTGTATTAGCCCTAAGTATACATTAAAAAATCACTTTTTTAGGCTACTTGACTTAAAAATATGCCATACTATGCTCCTTTAAAGAAAAAATATATTACGGCGAAATAAAGCTGCTTGGCATTGAATTTTTGGCGACTCTATCCTGTTTTGACTTAGCAGCATTGATTCTATTCGATACTAGTACTTTCTTTCCGATACCAAGTAGGTATCGTATCATTGTGACACTTAGTTTTAAGTTTTTGTGATTGTCAATATTGTTCCTGTAATGTGGTGTTTCAATAAAGAGTTTTATCTATCTATATCTATCTATCGAAAGAATGATTCGATACTAAAAAGTACTTGAAATCGAAAGAAAAGTATCGAGTACTTACTCGTATTTACTAGTATCGGAACCTCCCTTATTATGTATACTCTAAGGTATAATGTATAATGTCGGAGGATTACTTAAATTTTGAATAAAATTAAGTAGGTACCGGTAGTAAGTACTTATTTAGTTTCTACTTTTCTACTTTTGTAACCTTCAACAATTTTTATTTATTATTGATTTAAAAAATCTGAAGGATGCTTAGGATGACCAACGAGCAATCTTCGAGTTGGATGGAAGGGTAAAATTGACAATCCCAAAAATCAGTTAATCACAGTCCTATCTGATCCTACATCAAGTTTATTGACATAAGTGCTGACTGAAGTTGCTATGAAAGGCTATTATAGGCAAATATAGTAAAATGAATTCAAATATTCAGGATGCATTCCTTGTGTCGCTTGTGTGTGGTTAGAATTCCGTCCAATTCTGCAATCGAAATCAAATGCATGTATTACTATTTTATGGTTTTCTAAGAATAGTTAAAGTACCAGGAGCCCAGAAATACGGTGATAAGAGTGATGGGCAATTTAAACAAAATGCAAATTAAGAATCAGGTACTGTGCTTTTCCAAGGAATTATTATTGGGTGCGTAATAGTTCCAGGTTCCAGACTTATGTTACGGTATCCTTAAGTATCAAGCCGTTGAGATAAGTGTTAGTGGTACTCTAAATTTTAACTAATGTCGTTCGAGCAAAATTAAGACCATAAGAAATAGATACGGCCGCACTTGAGATGAAATTTACTTACACTAAAGCACATTATCAAGTAGGTTACTGAATTGATGGTACTTAAAAGTTACAATATAGCATGTAACTGCATTATAGTGGAAATAGTAATAAGCTGTGCATCTTAGATAAATAAATATTGCTCGTTATCAACTGTAAAATTCATCGTTAAATAAATACAGGCAAGATCAAACCAAGTTAAAACAGACAAACAAGAGATTACTAAGCTAAAAAGCAGGTCCTAAAACTCTGTGCCTGAAGTGTCTGAAGCTTTAAGTTCTATTTAAGCTTTTTAAAAAAAAGGGCGGCAAGTCATCTGGCGTAAATAAAGAAGTTCCGAATAATGGAGACCCCGGCTTCACAACTTCTGAAATATTGTATAAATAGCGATTTTTTTAAATTAGGTAGGTAAATGAACTATTAAGCCCATTGTTAGTTTGTCACACAAGGAAACTGAATAAAAACCAGTTCAGAACGCTACCGATCGCAGTTGCATTTGCACATACAGTCATTTCAATGGCAACTCTCATGTGATGATGTGACTAAACATTTCGGAGGCTACCTAGGAGGTAGGTACCTTTAACTACCTAGTTTGGCAACGCAATCGGTGTTGAAGAGTCGTCGCTTCCCTACTTGGCCAAGTGTGAGCCATAGCCCTAGTTTCTTGGAGGTGCTCGATAGGCTTCATCGCCATGAAAATGGGCCGACTCATCCATAACGTACCGTCATAACGCATCCAATTTTTGACAATTCAACAATGCTGTCAATGATCGCATAGGACATTTTTAAAACCTATGACAGGAGCAAATATAGTTGCAACTGGCGTCACCGAGAACACTGGCAATGCCAGTGAGCGCCACAACTAATGGTAAATGATATATGTCAGTTAAACAAATTCAGATATAGTGAAACCGACCCAAGCTTAAATTACACTCACATTTTCGTAAAACACCAAGTTAATGCGTCAGATAGGCGTTATCGGCCCGTGTGTGGCCTACTAACAGCCCCGGGCTTGATCGTGTAAATGCCACCTTAGACAGCAGATTACTCTGTGTTTACAAATTGAACACATACCTTCGAAGGTAAAGGTCGAGCGTAATCAGTGGTCATAAATAGGGAAATGGGAAAAAAATGTCCTATGGAATGTTGAGGATATTCTAGGCGATGGAAGGCGATCAAAATGGTTATAAATGAAATACTCGTATATAGCTTGCATTGTTATAGTAATTTGACTGGTATTTGAATGTCAAAATGTCTCTCACTCAATATAATCGATATGAATTCAGCTTGTACTGTAGCCCAGAATAATCTTATCGATTATTCAAGGAATGTCGTACGCACGGACGGCAGTACAGTAAGTGTTGATAAATTGTTATAATTATAATGCACACGTCAACGTTCCACTGGTACAGCAATAAATAGTCATTATGTCATGCCATTTGTAATTTTTTACACCAAATTCCGGAGCCTCATCACTCATCAAATCTTGTATTGTTGTAGATGTTTAGTCAGCCTAAACCACAGATTAGAGAAAAAAACAGTTACTCTGTGGCCTAAACATTGTTAAGTTATTCTATTTGTAACCTTTTTGGTGGATCTACTATAATTTATTATGTTGAAGCAATGATGCTATTGATGGTACCTACGCCTATTACAATTCATGCCGTTTATTACAACAGTGCCACCTTATCATGCTAAAAGGCCGCGGTGCCAAGTACCAAGTACCTTTCCTAGATTTATTCATAGGTACCCACAGCCACGGGACCACTACATCATTATTATCACTGAAGACTAGTAGAACACAGTGGCTTTATAATATTATACAGTTGATTTTACTAATGCGTAGTTATAGTTGACAGTGACAGTGGTATGTCGGACAATTTCCCCTTTCCACATGCGTATGCAGATCTCACCTGCAGTTCACAGCCAGGCCTGTGCATGTCCTCGGATATCGGCCTAATGGTAGGCACAGCGGCGTATGGCAGGAGCGGTGAGCATGAAAATACTGTACCATTCGTGTGCGGATGTGTCGCTGCGGCACTACTGGTTTCTATGTTTCGCTATGAAATACCCACAAGCAACGTTTGATTACGGAAGGTATTTCATAGAAGTGTCAGTGGTATTTATTAAAAATTATTAAGTAAACACGCAAGTATACAGTTGGGGTAATTCTTCTATGACTTGGACCACACGCTTCCGCCGCAGGCCGTCAGGCCCGCCCTCAGCCGTTTCCCGACGAGCGCATGCCAACCAAATCACTATTTATTAGTCGAAGCAGTTTCGCCGCTAAACACACGCTGCGAGCGAAGGCGAAGACTTGGATTGACGCCATTCGCTCGTACTATAGCATTCTTTATATGGTAACTACCTGATTTTTTTTTTTTTGGAAAATTGGAAACCAATGATGTGACGACGACGACCTAGTTTATCGGTTACAGTGGCATAGCCAGTTGTGTCTGGGTGTTGTGGCGACCATGGTCATTGTAGTTCCTGGGTCACTAGATACAGGGAACCCTAGTTAGGGTCTAGGATCTAATGAATGTGATCATTGTGAGTTGATATTAAATAATAAGGATTCAGAGTCAGGTACAGTCCAACAGGGCATGCATGATAGTAACGCATCAGTGACACCTCCAGTGTACCTATAACTAATATAGATGTCCAATTCTCCATAGGCTATGGTAATCAATTCGCATCAGGTGGGCCGTCTTGCTTGCGCCCATAAAAAAGAGTCAGGTAAAAGTAGGAGATAAATCAATGTCAGTAAGTAGGTCCTTACCGATACTTATTTAGACAAAACTACAAAACAACCTCCGTAAGTCCATACACACACACCTAAGACCCAAACCAATGATAAACATGCAAGGGCGATTTCCAGTGTAGTTCCGGCTCACCGGATGGTAAACGAAGGACTCAAAACCCACTACATTAGCCCTCCGATATCCCATGCCGGAACACGTTATCCCACACGCCATAATTTTACAACACTAATCAACCATTGAGGTGGTCTTTAATCAACTTGAAGCTAAGGCAAACTAACCATTGACTAAAGACTTGAAGTAAACAGACAATTATCTATTGCGAATTATGGGAGTACAACTTCAGGTCTCCAGTTCTAGTAGAATGAACTTGTATGACATCCCTTTAATCTAATATTACAGTAGGGCTTCCAACTGCAAAACTTGATTTACGAGACGCGAGTTTTTTAACCTTTCTACAACACAAACAAATACTAACAACAACCCAGACAAATCTAGTAGTTTTTGAGAGGTCACTCAAAGTTCACGACTGCCTCCTGAGTTGATGTTTATAAATTCTACCAGTCTATGGCCATTGAGAGGCATTATCGTAGATCGTGGTCTTTATACCAGTCAACGTGTAAAACAGTAAAACTTTATAGAGCCATTATCAAAGCTCACGGGGGAATACTTAGAATATGTTAAAATCCGATCTTGTAAAACATTGCGACCGACTTGCTTTATTTCTTCCTCAATCAACAGCTTCATGGTTCTGTCCATTCTGTATTAGCATTTGAATATACAGATTTAAATAAAGCATGGTTTCCGTTTGCAGCAGCGCATGAATTTGAATTCAAGAGATTAACATAAATTCTGTTGCAAAGAAGGCGCTATTTTTGGGCGCATCTTTGTTGGTAGTTTTGTTTATGGAGCTACGCTTTTAGACTGCGAGCGGGGATATCTCGAATTCCTGGATATCAATGTCAAATGTGGCTGGATTCCTTTGAACTAACTTCACATTCACGAGTTTAGATACTATATCTAAATGCCTCTAAAGAATATTACCTCCGTGTAGAGGCACAGAATAGATATATAGTACTACGTAGCAGAGGCTTCACCCGCTTTTTTTAATACAATTTTTAAAACCTCATTCTACCCCAAGGGCTTGATTATCGAAAACCTCTTACCCTTACGTCTTTTAAGGATGACTACCTGCAAATTCCCTCCCTGTTCCAAGTCCATACGTGTAGCGGTTTGAACTGTAGCTGTACGTTGTTTGTCAGCCATTCAGCCATTCTCTCACATCGAGGAACATGTTCTCTCAGGACAAATCCTCTTAGCCGGGGTCCGATCGTTAAAAATCAGGCACATCATGATGAGGCTAGTAATGACAATTTAAGAAATGGTGTCATTTCATGAAATTACAAAAATATTATTTTTGCAATAAAAATAACCACGAAGACAAAGGCCGTAGACTTCCTAACTAATCACGGCCCTAGACTAGTCACAAAATGTAATTTAATGAAACGACATATTTCTTGAAATGACTCGTTCTCATCATGAAAATAGGTAGGTACTTATCGTCATTTTATGCTCGGTTTCACCCATCGATAAATAAAAGATATTCCAAAAAGGTCAGCAGGTTTATAATTATCTGATAATCCAAATGTATAAATCTACGCATCACCTCCATTGAGCTCGCTCCACTGTGTCACACCTACACTTGGCCCTGTTTTACATATCATCGGTTCCGCGTTTCATTAGCTCTCAGCTCTCACATTAATTTATGATTGGTGTTTGCATATGCATACACTGGTCCCAGATGGGCCTTGAAGCTTGGATGATCTAGGAAGCGGTTATAACCAAGCAGGTGTCCTACTTAGGAAACTACCTGGTTGCCTGGTCATCAAAGATTAAAAATATGCGAGTGCTTCATTGAAGCTTTTAAAATACTGCCTAGCGTTTTACATATAAATGATTAAAATGAAATGAGAAACTACCGTTTCAAAATTGATTAACATTAATAAATTTTTTCTAACCAATTCTTTATGATCTTTCACATTGTTTACTCTCCTCAACGGGATCCCCATAAATCCTTACACGGAACAAAACAAACGGTAAAATCAATTTAATTAAATAAACAGCAATAAACATCGCGTGGCCATTAATTTTCCGACTTTCCCTTCAAAACGACGTTTACGACTTCCCTTCTATTTTAGTTGCGCATTGCATTGCAAATCCCTGGTCTATTCACATGGTAACGAGGTGCAAGCACACGTTACGCGTCAACTTGACGTACTGCTGCAGAATAACTAATAGTACTAGGTACTGCTGACTCGACTGGGATCAGTCGAGTGGCCACTGGTCCCATAGCATCGAGGCCACAACGCTATCGGACACCAGTATCCCGATTCCCAACCCACCGAAATCGTATCAATTCTAAATCTACACACTCCGTCTCCTTCACCCTGAATGTAGATAAAGGAATCGAATCGAAACGTTTACGATGGGTTGGGAATCGGAGAATAGTTACAAGTTCACAGTGAAATCTTGAGTCTTCTTCTTCTTGTGTAGGCAAGTGGTCAGCCCTCATGTCAGAATTTTTAGGCCACCCAAAGGCTTCTGACTTGGCTTAACGACTATTGTCTTAAGACAACAGCCGGGACTGACGGCTTAACGTGCCCTCCTTGCTGTAGCGGTCACCCATCAGAGTAGTGACCGCAGTGAACGTTGCTTAACTTTACCGATCTGTTAGAAACGGCTAGTCGTGCTTCGCTATGAGTGCTAAATCTTGAGTAGCGGAGTAACAACCTCAACATTAGAAGCTTCACCTACATTATACTGGTCCTTCGCAATCGTAAATGATTATTATCTTTTAGCTTTAGCATAAAAAAATATTCTGAAAGTGCCTCTTTTATACTCAGAACAGCATCTACCTCAGAATGACCTCAGATGAACCTTACTAGGCTTTAAGAAGTTCCTCTGAAAGCTTCCTTAATTTGAACTTGATCTGTTTCTATACAACTAAAGTAAATATACCTGTAACTAGTAGATGGTTATATCTATGCTCGCAATCAATTCCGTGTCGACGTAGAATGTTAGACATTTAGGTTATCCACTGATTTTGTTGTTCCAGATACTTAGTGATTGGTTTATCGTTATAGTAACTTGTCTTCGCCTGGAAAGTAGCCCTTGATTGGCATACAAGGTGTCGCACTACTCAAACTGTCGCTAAGAGTTATTTTCAATGCTAATGCGTCTCACACTGACTAAAAAGGGTCATTGGATAGATTGGACAACTTTCGTTTGAAACATATTAATTGGTTGATTCGGTCACTTTAAAAACCTTTTCGTGTAGGTACTCAAAAAAGAATGCGGAATGAGGAGATCCGCAGGAGAACTAAAGTAACCGATATAGCTCTTAGAATTAGGAAGTTGAAATGGCAATGGGCAGGCCACATCTCTCGTAGAATAGAACTGACAACTGATGGGGAGAAAGGTTCTCGAGTGGCGACCATGAACCGGAAGACGCAGCGTAGGCCAGCCCCCCACTCGACGACCGACGATCTGGTGAAATCCGCGGGGAGCCGATGGATGTAGGAGGCGAGCAGCCGCTCAAAGTGGCGCTCTCTGGGGGAAGCCTATGTTCAGCAGTGGACGTCTTCTGGCTGATGATGATGATGATGAATCAAAAAAGGCGGACTAAATGTCGTAAAGTTCGAGTTGTTCGGTCTAGCCTTTCCGCCTTCTTGTTCCCGGTCCATCAAGTTTATGTCCTGCTCGCACGGCTGTCCTATAAGGTGCGTATTAAAATACACGTACGCACGTTTATTTAAACTGCAACGATGCCAATGAACATGAATATTTATCAATATAGCAGAAAAAATGTAAAAGATTCGATAAGATATTGATACGCGAGAAGTGGCGATGAAACCGAGTCTTGTACTGATGCGCGCGCGCCGGTCTTGCCAGTTTGGCGGTGTTTGTTTTTTTAAACGATAATAACATTATACAGCGAATGTGTCATTAACAAAAACGGTATAAATATCCGGTGGGCGTGTTCCAATAAATTTAAAATGAACATTACTTTTTCCACCAATTAAAATGCCATACTTACGACTAATTTGCAGAAAAATGGCTGACTTATAAGGACAATCATGAAGAAAGTTAAGAAAATTGACACTAACGAACCGCGCCAACAGGAAGCGACAACAGTAGGTAATAAATAAAACATCATTTTTGTAACATAACTCGCGGCCGCGGTCGAATGGTCATTTAAAGCAGGTTGCACTTGCAGGGCTATTTCCGCTAACGAGTCAATTACTGGTCGCGTTACCCTGCGTGGTCCATTGCGGCTTATGCGGCCCTGTATGGCATCGGACAGGTTTGAATTTGTACCGCGGTAATAGATTAGTCCCGACTAGTCCCGAGTCAGCAAACACGGACAAGAAGTGAGATATCTGCACCGTTAAAGTGTTCGAGGAAGCAACTGTTGCGTTTTTCCTGAATGACGGTTTCTAGTCGGAAGAGACCTATAATTTGCGATGATTGGATAGTAGCCTTGTGTTGCCACAATAAAAAACCCAATATTTTCTAGAAAGAAAACTGAATTAAGTTTACTTATAATTTTGTTCTTTGAATCGATAATAAATCACAATTTCTTTCATTTTTACATGTTTCTTTACCTCTACAATAAACAGGTGAATAAATTAATAAAATTTAAAAACTTACGTGTTCGTCCAGTGAGTATGTCAATTCGCCGTCATCGTATAAAACGAACCACCTCCGCTGCCATCTCTGAAACAAAGATAAGAATGTGTTTAAGAATGAGATGGGTAGGTACCTACTTAGTTACAATACAACGTTCGTATGCGCTTGTAATGATAGCGACTGTCACATGAGCAACTACTGGCAATGAAATTCTTTTCTAACACTGCGATGGATAGATTATGTACAGTCCCCTATAAACTTCAACACAACAACTTGATAAAAATCTAGCTTTAAGAATGGTAATGCAAAATTTTGATCAAAATATTCAATTTAAATCGAACAATCGAAAGCAAACACGATTGTCTTGTTAGCGTCTAAACCACCCTGCAGATAGTAAATGTCAGTGTATCGAGCAACATCAATATAATTAGGGCTCGCCGCTCTATGTATTTCGCCACTTAAACATGAACAGAATGCGAGATACCGCCACCTATCAGTGCGCAGGAGACAATAAAATTGTTGGTAGCATGGCAACATTTTGCTAGAGGACCTTTACTAGGTCATTTACCCTACTATTCAATAATAGTATTAAAAAATCTTGGTTGAAAACCAACAGTATTATCAAATCTGTTTGAATTCCTATTTTCTCTTTATCTGGGAGTGTTGGCCGAAGTCAGTCTATTCTCTCACACTTTACACGCATGCAGCCCAAATACCAAATATTTCACAAGAGCCCAATGCAATAGACTCGTGAGAAACAAACAAACATCTAATTGTCGCATTAGTCGGCAATTACAGGCAACACTGATGAACGGGGCTGATTGGGGCTGCGCTGAACGTTTTGCAATAGGTCAGGGAGAACTCAATCAGAAACACGACAGCTCATCATCATTTATTATTAGTGGGTAAAGTCTTGCCCACCTGCACATTGATAGTAACTTTAGAGAGTTTCCTCGGCGAGAAAATAGTATCGAAATGGTTCGTGTATATTTCGCAGCGCGCTCCTAGGCCAGGTAGAAAGAACTTGGCCGGGCAAACTCTGTACCGCTTAGGTAGATGGTAATTAAGACATTACATTGTACCATGATTGATACAGGCTCACATTCAAAGGCTGTCTATGAGCATATGAAGGTTGAAGAGCCAGTAGCAAGCACACTTAAACCGTCTAAAGTGCAGACTGGCCTAGTCCTCATTTTTAGACTGAACGCTCATCTCCTGCCAAATAAAGACTGGAGATAGCCAAACAAATAAAACGCTTATGATTCAGTCCCAATAAGTGAACCTACACTGGTATTTAGGTTATGCCGAAGCTTCTACACGTGGAGTAGGTCAATGATATTTACGACATTATGTGCTAAAACCCCGTATAATCAGGCCCACGGCTGCATAATAACACAATTTCATTGTTTCATCTGTTGTGAACGCAAATGTATGCAAATCCCGAAGCATAGTTATCGCCCACTTCGAGTCTAGCGTGGGCCGTAGCTACCTGTGAATTAATCGACGATTTATTACCCGTGTGATTGAAATAATCAGTTTATATTATGAAAATCAGCTAAATGATATGGTACTTTATTCATAGCATTCATAGCCTCATTCATAGCAACCTATAAAATTGATAGCTAAATAGTAAACGCAAATCTAGCGCGCCCAATACCCAGTAATGGAGACGCACCTGAATCAA
The DNA here is from genome assembly GCA_910589525.2 of Ennomos quercinarius. Lineage (NCBI taxonomy): Eukaryota > Metazoa > Arthropoda > Insecta > Lepidoptera > Geometridae > Ennomos > Ennomos quercinarius. Next base: position 17,526,982 of record OU342492.1, on the reverse strand, counting down.
GCCAACTGATCCTTAAAAGGCTGTCTAAATTGACCCCTTTATACAGTGGCTCATGAATCAGCCAGCTCATTAAATACCTATAATATATAAATAGACGAAATGTTAGTAGAAAGTGGAGAGTGACTATTGGTCGGGATAAAACATTGAGCTAAGACTAAGACGATATCATAATTAAGTTAAGGCATACAATTAAAAATTAACAAGATAAAACACTCCAATTACAAACAAGATAAAACGTCTACAATTATTATTTCGAAAATAAACGATTGCAAATGGCATGTAAGTACTAAACACAAAAACACTGATAGTAAATAAGAATATATCAATACAAATGTCGGCTTAATTTTACTTCTGTAAGTAATAATAATAATTTAATATGATTTATTTGCTCATAAAGTTTTATTGGCCATTCCTAGCATAGTAAAGTTAAAGTTAGCTGTGTTCCTAGCTCGGTGGTCGATCACAGGACAATCGTCAGCGATCGGCCATGTTACCCTGAGGGGAAAGTCGGCCGTACTAATAGGTCGCGGCCGAGCCCTGATACAACCACCAGATAAGATTGCCATTATCTACTGGATACCGGTGCCGGCGGCATGCGTATTATTGCGTATAATAAACAAGCGGGCGGCGCAGCTGGCAACACCGGCGAGTATCAGCAAGTGCCGAGTATTGCCGCGTTGACCCTATGACATCGATAGAACTGTTATGCCCGGGCTGATTTAAATAGACAGTTGGAACGTTTTGTATGTTGTGATCAAGCGAACGGAGGCGAGGTACACTTAATCTTGCCAGACAGACGACAGATTTTTCTAGACTCAGTTATTATCTAACGTTTGTTCGCATGAAATCTATCATTATCTAAATCTATTCTAAACTTAACTTAAACATAGCCGGTAAAATTAAGTAGGTACCTTACTTTTCCTTATAACGGGAAATTAAAATTATTTTTAATCTGTGACATGCGTGAAAAATCTTGTGATTGGTGTGAATGTAGGTGTATATCAAAGAGGTATATGTACTACGTACTAGAGAAGCTATTCGAAGCACAAATAGTTGTCATTTTTTGTATAATTAAACTAAAATCCGCCACAGCGCTTTACGAGATTAAATCGTCTAACCAACGATCCCAACACGCAGCGCTAGTGCAATGGCACATTCGGATCATAATTTTTACTGCTATTCACTGCTGCACGTGCAGTCGCTTTGAGTGCTGAGCATCGTATGAGCGTCGAGAAGATGCTCATAGGCATATTTGCAGTGGTTGACAGTACAAGTTAGAGATGTCCTGTCTGGTTTTACACATTTATGCTAATTGGCAACACTTTTTTGCAAGAACCATTTAAAATTATTATTGTTTCTAAATATGTTTAATTTTACTCAACCAGTCCAGTTTAGTCTGTGTTACGTAAATCATGCATGAAAATATGATGAATATTTTCTCTGGGGCAAAAACCGGCCATGTCCAAGAAAAACAATATAAGATTTTAAACTATCATGGTCACTAACACTACTAAAATACTGTTACACTGTTTATTAACGGGATATTTACCATGTAAATTATTTGTTTTGAGCTGTCGATATTTCGATGCTGTTGCAAGCACCATGATCACGGACGGACTGAAGAACTTGCGGGTAGATAAACGGGATGAATATCCCGTTGATAAACAATATTCTAGTAAAAAAACATGTGTGTGTGGGTTAGCGGTTCAGGCCGTTCAGGATTTCAGTTTGACTCTTACCTCGATTCTCGATTATTTGCGTTAAAAAGAATACTACAAGCAGACATTACAACCACAGCAATTGGAGCTATAACGACTTACGCAATCCATATACCTATGCTAGTGAATGATTTAGCGAGGGAATGCGCACTTCGCATATTTGCCGCTTGAATGGACATCGGACATCATTCGACTTCCGCCGGAGGCTTTGTTATTTTAGATGGCATCCCAATTACTGACAATGATTCGAATTATTTGTGCATGTCGTTAATCTAATTGGACATGCCCATAATGTTTTATTCTTTTAACAAACGATCTATTGTCGGTGGGTACATGCCAGCTACAAAAGATTACAATAACACTACGTATATTAACGGAGAGCAGCGTCATTAGATGAAAATGAATGTAATAGCCGGAGAAAAACACGCAAGTAAACTGTACGAATGAATAGGAAACAAATCAGGAACATGTAGGTAATCTGCCTATTTATAAATAATAATTATTATGTCATCATCAACAGCCTGAAGACGGCCACTGATGAACATAGGCCTCCCAAACAGAGCGCCACTATTAGCGGCTGCTTACCTCCTGCATCCATCGGCCCCCCCGGTTTTCACCAGGTCGTCAGTCCACCTAGTGTGGGGCCGGCCTACGTTGCGTCTTCTTGAACCGGAATCCAGTTCGTAACTCACATCACGTAATGTGTAAGTAGGTGTCTAAAAAAAAGTATTCTGTGATATTATTAAAATAATAGTTGTGTACACCTGGGTGGCTTCAAGTGGCGATGAATGGGTATGAAATCTAAGGAAGCGTGTTCCATCGTAGACCGTATCGTCACTACCATCAGGTGAGATAGTGGTTAAACTCAAACCTGTTCAATATATAATAATATCCTTTTTCCCCTATCTTTTTCCCTTTCGCTTCCCCCTTCCCATGAACAGAGTTTAGAACATGGTTAGAACGTAAAACTAATTATCCCGTGCGAAGCCGGGGCGGCTCAACTAGTATACAATAATATAATTTTGAGTTTACTAACTACCTGAGCCACTCTAGTGAAATTACTGGGCAAAGGAGGCTAAGATCTGATCGCGCAGTCTGGAAATCTTATTGCTAGATTTCTTGTACTGTGTGATGTCTCCGGATGATGCGCGCAGTGCAGTGTCACGCGAAACTTTAATTTAGAGTTCCGAGTGACACTGCATCTGTTATGGGTGGCCGTCACGTCATCCGTCCGTCATTTTATAACTTAACAAAACCGTACAGCTACTCATTTATTTTGGCAATTGGCAACATCTACTAAAATGAATTAAGTAATCAATAACTAATTCAATTCACTATTAGAAAATGCAAATTAAAAGTGAAAGCGTATCTTGTGGGTACGTTCTTGTGTGCATTAAAACAATTATCTAGCTGTTGGGAACAAAGAGGTCGACAGTCCGCGTATTGGTTATCGTGGGACCGTTGGCAAAACAAAACAAAAGAGATATAAATTTCACGGACCAATTGAAAAAAATCTCTAGTTTTAATTAACTACGATTGTTTCTCCATCGCGTGTATTTTATTAGTGAAAGTGGAAATAGCGTAAGAAATCACTCTTATTACGTACAGACTTATGACATGGATAGAAAAAGGCATCTAGATTGGTTTATTCTCTCATTTGATTCGCTGTGAGCATTCGATTAGTGTAAATCAGTAGTATAAACATGGATAGTAGAAACTGTAGATGATAAATGAAAGATAAGATCACTATGGAAGTGTCAGTTTACTCTGAAACGGATGTAAATTACATTTAATTACTCATACCAATGATTGCACATTCCCAAATACTTACAAAGAGCATGTAGGGCCATGCTTATTGCTTTGAGTCTTTGCTTTGGCTCGTTGCTCTATAGCTGTTGTTATAATAAATGATTTTTCCTAAGATCAATGAATAATCTATTAAATTGTACTAAGATGTCTTATAGGCTTGTCTTAGCTATTTTCAGTTCTTTGATTTTTCTTTATCCGTCCAAAAGCATATCAATATCATATCAATCATATCACTTGATTGAGAGAGTTCATATTAAGGTTTATCAGAGGATATATTTAGGTAGGTAATGCAAGTTATTTAACCTTGGAAAGACTAAGTGGCATGTGCGAAAATAAAACCATACCTTCCTATCGAATAAAATACTATTATTTCCTCGGGGTCGGACAAACAGACGGACAACGAAATAAAGGGGGTTTTTGGTACTACACTAACAGTACCTACCTACGCAAAAATGTTTTTAACACAGTCGAGAAACGCACAAGTCATAAACGAGGGTCAAAAAAGACCCCAATGGCACAGAATGACTAATAGTACTACAAGCGTACCAATGCTAAACGATTCCTTTAGCTTACAATCTTGAGTGATTGAAGCAAGATCCTGTCAACCTGTCAGCTGTCAGAATATAATTACAAGCTGACAAGTTTTTTTGTTTCTGATTTGTTTGCTAACCGTTCTCCACGTGGGGTACATCTGACCGCGCATTTTGGAACAGATGCACGTAATCGCTGTCTAAACAATAACACAAGTGCGCTTGCGTCACCCGCTCGTAAGACATTCGTAACTGTGATGTTTGCGGGAAACGTAATAGCAGAGGTGGATGGACTCGGTTCAAATACGAAGATTGAAAAAATTAGAGAAAATATAAAATGAGTAATTATGTAATACCTATATAGTAATTACCTATGTAGTGTTAGCGATTAAATAAAATCACCTGCTGCTTATTATTAATTTATTGACACGTCTCTTCTATTCGTCCGGTCACAATAGACTGCCTGTATCACAGGATACTAGTACTACGCGTAGGGATATGCTAGAGTCTCAAAACCGCCCATCAGCAGTAAAGTGGGAACAGCAATCAGTCTCTGGTGCTTGCTAGTGAACTTACAATGTATATTGAAGAATGAAGAATAAACAGAAGTTAACGAGGTGTTCCTGGTTTTAAATAAAATATTACTTTATCTACAGTAAGCGAGATGGCGCGAGAACGATGCATCCCTTCACGTTATACCCCAAAAGACTTGGATATCTCCACAGATTAGAGAAAAAACAACCGACTACAGACCGTTCACCGTAAGTTGTCCCCTGCTAGGCGATCATGTAACTTGTTGTCAATCGATAGAAACACAAAAATGTATGGATTTGACAGTTGCAGTACGCAGCTTATGTACAGAGTTACTATGGAAATTTTCAAATTTGGATTGAAATTTCTTTTGTTGCATTGCTATCAAAGTTACATGATCACCCCGCTGATGTACTTATATTATTTAAAAATATGCAAGTAAAACATATTAATCAGAGGTGGTGTACAGGCGCGAGCTAGGAGTGTGGTATAACTCGCGTCTGTACTGTGATAGCAAGGGATGAAACCTAAGTTAGCTAATCCTAACACCCTAACCACCTAACACCCTAACGCCCTAGCACGTGTGTGTTCCCTAGCCCTAACAAATATAAATAGATAATGTGGTAAATATATAGATATGCGAGGGATGCCGGTTACCAGGAGACCTAAGGCAACCGACGGAAGTGGGGTAGGAAACGGGTATGCGTACGTCGTGCAATGTACACAGGGATGGTTATCTCACTGCCGGTCAAGCAGGCTCACAAGACCGATCAGAAACTGACGGCTAAAGGTGTCTTGGCCGCAGTGAGAGGATGCTGAAAGGCAAGATACAGCTGCTCATCCAGCGGGTGCTGGGGACTTCTAAGGCTGCTCGTCCAGCGGTTTGCTGGGAACTTCTAGGCTGCTCATCCAGCGGGTGCTGGGAACTTCTTGGTCTGCTCGTCCAGCGGTTTGCTGGGAACTTCGTGGTCTGCTCGTCCAGCGGTTTGCTGGGAACTTCTTGGTCTGGCCGTCCAGCGGTTTGCTGGGAACGTCTTGTTGGGAGATGAGTAAAACTCGGCGGCTGGTAGTCAATTACATTTATTTACAAAGAATATACATCTTAAATACTAATTTGTCCTATAGTATACATTTATAAAAGCTAGGTGTGTGCTGTGCGTGTAAAGGGCCGACACAGCACTGATCTTTAAACTTAGGTGATCTAGGTCGCGGTGTTTGCAGCGGCGGCGAAGCTGATAGTGCAGTTTTGATGAAATCAATAAATTTATGTTCATAGATTGAACAGGTGGGTACATCCAAGTTTAGATAATGCTTACATATTACTTTACATGATGCTTACATTTACGATAATACTTGCATATTTTTAAATAATATAAATACGTCAGGGGACAACTTACGGTTAACGGTCTGTAGATCTGTAGGAAGATCATGTAACTTTGATTGAAATGCGGCAGAAGAAATTTCATTCCTATTTCGAAAACTTCCACAGTAACTATGCACATAATCTGCGTATTGAAACTGTCAAATGTTGCAATCAAGTTACATGTCCGCCTAGCTGATGTCACCCCTGAAGCCAAATAGAGCTCACTGCAGTTGTAAATAGGTACTAAGTAACCACTTTTTATAGCGGTCACCAATCCAAGCAGTGGCCGCAGCGCACGTTGCTTTTAGGTATACCAATATCGTTTTTCTAGCTTCGCTACTAGCTTTTTGTTATTACATCTAATAAACAGAGCCATGGATAAGTAAACACTTAATCTTTCTGTGTCAGTATTCATCTGAAGCATGGACTATAAATCCATCATCATGATTATTACATCAGATCATAAATCTTTGATGTGAAGTAATCATCATGATTCTTTTTCATCCACAGTCGTATCGGATGGAACCACCTTGCTTGAACATCACGATCTCTAAGGGTAGGTTTTTTTCCCTAGTTATGGTAACCAATGGTTAAAACTGTAACAAATTCTAACCAATGTTCAAAATTTGTCAGGGTTTTTAACCATTGGTTACCTTAACTACGGTTCAAAAAATCCATCCTTAGGCTTGCGTTGAGATAGGTAGGTACTTTGAGTTCAGAAAAATAATGAAACCTAACAAAAAAAAAACGTTTTTATTCCCAATTTAATGCAATCAATAAAATTGTTTAATTAATATTTGTTCTACTCAAATGTTTCAAACCCATGGGTGGGCTTAGAGTAAGTAGGTCGCGTTATTTCTGAACAGCAAACTGAGTTAGCACTTAAATTTAAATAGATAATTTGGAATGGCTACACTTAACATCGTAAATAACAAACTAAAACATGAACAAGACTTTACCCTGAGGATTTTAATAAATCAAAGAGATTTATCAATGCGTTAATCATACAACGTCAAAACTAAAACAAAACAAATAGCTAAGTGCGAATTGGATACGCACACCCAGGGTTCCGTAACTTCCGTACTGGCATAAGGCATATTGTATTGAGTCCTTTTCGCAGCAAAGAGTACAACAAGGAATCTTAAAAACTCATGGATCGGCTGAAGCGTGAGGTGAACCATGAGAAATGACGACAACCACCATAATTCAATATTCAGCTGAAGCTCACCTGAGCAATCACTTCACTCAGCTCCGTTCACTGTAGGGTTGTATACTTAGCGTTGTCAATAATCGATTTTCGTGCTCGATTATTCGTTACATAATCGGCGAGCGATAACTCGGGTCGATTCCTCTGGACGGGCGTGTAACTTGCGGGATCGATGTATCACGATCGGACGATTTGTCATAGCGGTTGTGGTGCGTTGCGTACACGCATCATCGCCCGTTGTTACCGCGATTAGACATGGGATGATTTTATATCGACTATGTGTGGTATCGATATAAATTCTTACAAAATGTACGTTGAGCCTTGATTTAATATGAAACTATGGATGTGTAGCATCAATATCTGGAAAGCCCATTAAAATAGTAATTTTCGCTGTGTAAACTTTGTGTAAAAGGTAAAACCTATAAGTACTTTTTAGTAGAAGTGATATTACTTCTATGGAGGTCGAAAGTACATGGGTAACTTGAAATGATTCGGGTAAGGTAAACACAGATCTGTAGGGTTGTCACTTGTTGTTGTGATTCTATTTATTCGAATTCAAAACTCGGCAGGACAGCTATCGTGAGCCCACTGTCCATAATAAAGTTACCTTTATAACCAAGTTTTTTATTTATCAGTTAATAGTAAGAAATTCAAAATGCTAGACTATTTTCATATTTTCCATTGAATTTTTTTTCACTTGAATTACTATCTAGTTTACTGGTTTAGAAGTTTTTTTACAGAACCGTTCATCAAAAACACTGCAGTTAGTATACACAGAACAACTAAAAATGTAATCAAACTATACAATCTAGAGAATTAACAGATCAGCTAAAAACTAACAAAAATCGAGCAGTTTGCTTGTTCTAGCCCTACACCGCAAATACAGCAGAACACCATCGATCAAAATTAATTATTGTTTCGATTGTAAGGTGTTATCGATATGAAGATACCAATGTAACCACGCGCTAACGAATTGTTCTCGATTAAACGCATCGATCATTGTGAGCATCGTTTTTTATATCGATATGAAGGAAGCTCTAACTAATACATCATCAGGGGTTTTAAAAGATAAAATAAGATATGTAAGTAATTCGTTTTTGTATAACTGAAAAAAATTGAATCATATATACGAGGGGCGTTCAATGTATTCTCGGTATAGGCATGAAAGAATAAGCAGAAAATTCTGAATAAAATTTATTTTTCAATGTAGTCCCCTAGGATCTGAACACACTTATTTGTTCTGGAAAATAACTTATCAACTCCCTCCAAAAAATATTTTTCTTCCTGGTCTGAGAAATGATCGTTAATTGCTACCCTTTAACTCCTCATCGTCGGAAAAATGCTTGCCTGGAATTTCTTTTTTGAGATTTGGGAACAGAAAGTAATCACTAGGGGCTAGGTCCAGGCTGTAGGGTGGATGATTGATTTCTTCAAATCCGCAATCCCACACAGCAGCATTGGCAATGCGCACCTTGTGAACAGGCGCGTTGTCGTGCAGAAGCAATACACCTGCGGTCAATTTTCCCCGTCTTTTTTCTTTTATTGCCTCCTTTAAATTGCGCAGGGTGTTAGCGTAAGTTGCGTCAGTAATACTCTCACCTTTTTTTGTGTACTGAATTAATAAGATCCTTGGAATCCCAAAACACTGTGGCCATGAGCTTCCGGCGGATGGACTGACTTTGAACTTCTTCGGTGGGGCTGTTCCTTTTTTATGCCACTGCATAGACTCCTGCTTGCTCTCAGGATCATAGTGATGAAACCACGTTTCATTACCAGTAATAATCCGATCATAAATACTTTGCGGGTTTTCACCACAGAGCTCCAAAAACTCCTTGCAACAATCAACTCGCATTAGTTTCTGAAGCGCTGCGAGCATTCGCGGCACCCATCTTGCACTGACCTTTGACAAATTCAGATGGTCATGAAGGATAGTGTGAATGGTACCCACGGATAGCTTGGTTCTTTCTGCTAATATTTTCACTCTCACACGGGCATGTTCGAGTACAAGTTTCTCAACAATTTTTACGTTTTCTTCAGTAGTGGCACTAACCGGCCCCCCGGCACGAGGGTCGTCTTCAATACTCTCTCTACCCCGTTTAAATTCACTTGACCACTTCTGGATTATAGATAATGAAGGGGCAGAATCTTGGTAAACAGCCACCATTTCTTCGTGAATTACTTTTTGAGTCTTTCCTTGTTTTGTGAGAAATTTTATCACAGCGCGATGCTCGATTTTTTTCAACATTGTCGTATCAGTCATCGTAGTTGCCTTTCCGAAATGATATTCTGAATACTAATGGAGACAATCAAATAAAATTTTGTATTTATACCTTCAATGAGGCCCCCTCTGACCCTCTGCCTGCTCGGCCCCTCTGGTACCCTCTCCCTTCATAAACTAATGAGATAATTTAATCACCCTCATCATTAGTATATTACCCCGATAAAACATTGAACTCCCTACGTATAGGACCTTCATCAAAATATCATTAAAGAGATATGTACTTATCATAAGTTTTCTGCATTTTGACAACTTGTTTTATGAACTTACGTAATTCCGATTATTTTATCGAAGATACGTAATTATTAAGCATCCATTTTTATGAGTATTAAAGCTTGATTGAGAGTGAGTAAATAAACTCTGCTAATATGGCATTGTTCTAATGATTTTAATATACAACCTGACCTCCACAGTCCACAGCCTGACCCGCGCAAATAAACATTTACTAAAAACATCAATTTGTTACGGGCCATCTCGAGATGTTCTGAACAATTTGCAACAATGTTTCGAAACACCTTGACCTGTTATACCGCAACGTCTAGTCATCAAGTAATGCTTATTTAATTTCGTTATGAATTACAAACTGAGAACATGTTGGATTTTTTTTTAATTTTTAGGGTTCAGTAGGTACTCGTTTTAAAAAACGAAGACTTACTAGTTCGGGGTATGATCTGAGTTTGACTTGGCGCATCATTTCAGGTTGGGTCACATTTACAATAATTTAATGGAAGATTTTTTTTATAATAAATATTTCATCATCATCATCATAATCAGCCTGAAGACGTCCACTGCTGGCCTCTTGCAACCATCGGCTCTCCACTGTTCTGACCAGGTAGTCGGTCCACCTACTGGAGGGCCGGCCTACGCTACGTCTTCCGGTTCGTGGTCGCCACTTATAAAGGTTCTTTCTTCCCCATCGGTTGTCAGTTCTACGAGCGATGTGGCCTGCCCACTGCCACTTCAACTTGCTAATCCATCCATGTACATTTAATGTGTAACCAAATTAAATTAGAAATTGAAATTGAAGAATGGGCAGCAGCATTCTTGTCTATCTGCATTATTGTACAACCTACTGCGATCACCAAGACGCCTGCCTAGCGTGGTGACAGGTGATAAAGCATTATTATACTTACTTACTAAAGCCAGTAGAGACTGTGTGTTAAAAGTGCTTAAAATAGCCTATTTGCAATAAAACATTTTGATTTGAAATTTTGATTTGATTTGATTTGACTGACAGTAAAAATGCTTAGTAACGTTGTATCTAAAAACTGCAGACTAGAACATTTTTCCTTCCCAATATTTAAATTATTGTAAATCTCCACGGTATTTCAATATTTTTCATTGCCTTTGTACTTATACCCTTATTAGGAACCAGTAAAAAAATTAAGGTAAGATTTCACGTTTTGTTAACTTTTGTAATTTTACAGCTGGGCAACGACATCCCTTCCACCGTGGGAATTCTGTGCTTCCACCACAGCTTTGTTATTTAACGATACAAATTTATAAATACCAAGTGATCTCGCATCGATCTATTCAAGAGCAATGTTTGTAAGAACAAGAACCGTTCCAAATAAGGCCGCCGTTACACGATTCCATCATTTTGTTGTCAGTGTGACGCAACAATACGCAAATGTCAAAATGACGTTTCGTCGACGCACGTGTGTGACAGCTATGATAGATAGTGGCAACGGGTTTAATGCTGATTTGTGCAGTTAAACGTTTTGTAGAGTTGAATCATTTTAATAAGCTAATAATAGGTAATAGCTTAACTTTTAAAGGTATTTTTAATCACAAGGTTAGAAGTTTGGGAATAACTCACACGTTCAATCCACTCTGAAAAGAAGTCTTTTCATTTAGCTTGGTGAATAAAATTGATGATAAAAAAAAACTGTCTGGCCTACCTGCATCATAGGTGTACGCAGGATAATGAGATCATTTTTCACACAAACAACGGTTAAAATATAAACCACAGAATATATAATCTGAGGACTCTCCAACTTGCTCCGTCAAAGTGCGTGCCAACTTGTCGACAGCACAATATGCGCTTGCGCAACCACGTGCCAACACCAAGACAAGCCCGACCCTCAGGTGATTGATTAAAAAGTTTGTTCCTATTGTTTTGAAGCACAAAGCGAGCCTGTAATTATGCGAAATAACCCACACTGAGCCTAATAAGGAGTGTCAAAACTGACTGAGATAAAGGGCATCAAAAGGTTACTGTAGAGTTACAGTCAGACATAATAGATGACGACCTTGGGTTTGAGGATTTCAAACTGGGGCTCGCAAAATTGTTTATTCAATTTGCTTCACTTCTTCTTCTCGTGTAGGCAAGTGGTTAGTCCTGGTGTCCGCCCAAAGGCTTCTGACTTGGCTTAACATCTCTATTAAGTCTTACGACAACAGCCGGGACCGACGGCTTAACGAGCCCTCCGAAGCACGGTACCGCTCAGTTGTAAATACCACTTTTTGCTGAAGCGGTCACCCATCAGAGTAGTGACCGCAGCGTCCGATCGGTTAGAAACGGCTAGTCGTGCTTCGCTATGAGCGCTACATGCCTTCGCTGTCTCACAACTAGGCAAACTCCTTTTTCGCAATATTTCTGAAGGTATTTCACGCAATGAGAGAGCCATGTTCGGTGTTTTCCTACGAAATCCGCAGAAAACCTAAGGGGACCGATATGTCTCTTAGAGTTAGCAAGTTGAAATGCTAAGGCAGCGCTCGCTGAATCAACGACCGATGCGGAAGAAAGGTTCCCAAGTGGCGACCACCATCTGGAAAGCGCAACCTAGGTCGGCCCCCACTCAGTGGACCAGCAATCTGGTTATAACCGCGGGGAGTCGATGGATACAAGAGGCAAGCAGCCGCTCAAAGTGCCGCTCTATGGGGGAGGTACAGCAGTAGACGTCTTCAGGTTGTTGATATTGGTTGCTATTTTGGGTTGGTTGCGTGGTAGCTCAAATTCTATGCATCCGATATATTATTAATAACTACATTTAAGAGTTTTGGCGGGAACGCGGAAAAGTTCACGTCGGTGCATTGTATTATTTTACAAAACTTATGCTTTTTCCAGTGTTAATGTTTAAAATTGGTGGTGTTTTACGCATTAAGTGCTGAATTACGAGCACGAGTGTGGGCAAGTGATATAATGTAGTGAAACGTGGTTTTTCGTGTTGCTTCCAAAATTCCATAGAAGCCTCTAGTAAAGTTGCCACCACTTTACTAGGGCATGCCTTAGACTGGATTATGACTTTGACTAGACTATGACTACACTGACTGTGACTATGACTTGACTTTAAGTGAAAACCATAATACGATGAAAAATTACAAAACTTGACACTGGCTAAATACACTATGTGTGGAGCCAAAAAAAAAGAAATAAAAAAAAAAAAAACTACATTTAAATCAAACTCTCCTTCGCCATTATTAATATTTAAAATGAAAATGCTTTTTACGTAAATATGTACACATTGATAAAAACGACTCTAATGATTTAAAGTCGTTTTTACAAGTACATAGAAATGAAACAAAATAAGATCGAAAGAGGCGACTGAAAATTAAAGAAGACAATAGAAAAGTATTATAATATTCCTGCAAGAGAGTTTTTTACAAAACGGTTACCTACCTGCCTGTTGTGATGTCCACGAGCTCACCATTATTAGCTTGTGCCATGTGAGCTTATTATCCTGTGCTCCAAAATGATCGGTTTTTGTTCGCATGACCAAACGGCGCAACTAATTTTGAATACCTGTATGGACTAACGCAGACTTATTGTAGTCTGCAGGTAATTAGGAGAGATCGACCTGGCTAGGGTTGTCACCAACCTACTAAGTATTTTGATATAATCCAAAAACAAAGGAGGTAGGTTACCTTTGAATGCGGTGCGGACTAATTTCAGCGGAAGAGTCGAGTCATAACAAACTTACAAACATTTTAAAATACAGGAATAGAAAGAGACAGTTCAAACGTATAATGACGTCAGTACGTTCTCCTTAATAGTACCTTATTACTAAGCTGTGATAGCTTTACATACAATCTCTTTGGCACGTGACTTCACAACGTGCGTTTTCATAGTAACTGTGGGGAAGCCCCCTCCTATAGACTAGTATTGTTTGCCCCCTCCGGAAATTTTGAAAGCTTATTACTCCGTGATTTATATACCGATTTTACTAACTTTTTCAATTATTGCATTCATTTTTAACCTACTTTACGAAAATTATATTAAGTTGTTAATTTTTAATAGCAAGACACTAGCATATTACGGTCGCAGAGAACCCAAACTAATAAAGTAGCTTAGTACGTAGTAAAGATAGGCAGCTTTATAGTCTAAAGTGAAATGTTTGATTTGTTGATTACCGTGGGTAAGTACTTCATCATACTCATCAATGGTCTATTGCTAAATATTGAATAATCCCAATAATAATTGAAAGCAATGAAGGACAGTGTCCTTTATACACTTTAAAAGAGTGAACGATTGAATAATTTCACAATCGGGTTTAGTTAGAATAAATGCAGATACAAAAATCTCTCTCTTCAAAAATGACTCTTAACAAGCCTCTCAACCCTAGACGTGATGAAAGATGGCACACAATGACACCATAGCAGTGAACCCGGGGCCCCGGCTAGAAGAACAATGAACTTGGCAAAAAGTTGATGAATAATGATGATGGACAGGCAACTGCCATCGTACGTTGATATGCTGATTGTTTTATGAAGCTTGTCATTGCCTTAACGGTGCTACCATACCAACGCCATGTATTCAATTTCATAATGACGAAATTGATAACGGAGGTTGGATACATTTATATTATGTTTATAATGCTTCTCACTAGTTCTGATTTACCCTGTCAGGACTGCCAGAGTGCAATCTCAAAGCATTATCGTTATACAAGTACTAGAACAAGAAGAGCAGATTTTTTGATTGCAATATAATATAGCGAAGCTAGACAAGCTTCATTTAACTTTGTGAATGGATTAGCAAACAGAAACGAGGAAGAGTTGGCTAGTCAAAACCTTCAAGACTGACAGAGACCACAATAGGTTCACAATGCCTATTAGATTATATATCTACTAAATCAAGCATACATCATCAAGAGATACGGGGAATGCGGCTGCACTACATTTCAAATCAGGTCCCGAAGACAAACATTATAAGCAAAGTCGTGTCTATCATGTAAAGAGTAGACCAACGGTTCTAAATCAAAATTACAATGGTAATTATTGTAAGGCGAGGAAAGGAAGTAGCATGCTCTGGTTGCTTTCGTCAATGGTGGACTAATCGACCATAAACATAAACTAATCGACTGGTTATAATCTCGATTGATATAATTAATCTAATTGTTTGCTTCACTAATTCCAATACCTTCAAATACGGAAGTCGGCTGTAGGTATGTTACAAGTAGAAACCAATGCTTGGGTAAAGATTCCAAAACTAATCCCTGAGTATGACTTTCTATAATTTTTTTAAGTTTGATGACAGATTGGATGTAAGTACTACTTATTCCTATATTCTTCCATTTTAGTATTATTTATTTCACAACAATTACAATTTAAATTAGTATAGAGACCTAAACTAACAAAATCCGTATAAAATTGCAATAAAAATAATGAAAGGTAAACTTAATCTAAGAATCCGGTACCAGTAGGCAACGTGCCCAAAACGCTGGCACGTTGCCAGCAAAGGTACAACATGCATTATAATCTACTGCGATCACCAAACGCCTGCTAAGCTTGGTGATTATAGCAACCCTCCTTCTAATGGGGGAGGCCTATGTTCAACAGTTGACGCAAAAAGGCTGATGACGTGATGAACATGCAAAGTGATGCAAAGTAGAAAAAGGTACTCGTAACTAATAGGTACGTAGGTAAGAGGTAAGGAGAGCTAGAAAGGGATTTTTTTCCGGAGAACCTGGCAGATTGATTTTTACACAGTATACTTATAAGCGAAATTAAAAGAGTAAAATAAAGGAAATCAAAATAAACACCTCCTAATTTTAACTCTTTCGAAAATCCTGCAGACATGCGGCGACCATAATCGCGGAACTGTTTCCTAAAACAAATTATAGAGCACTCTAAAGTGTTGAAACAACGACATTCCGCGTGTTGCGTTGTTTGTGTTTGACAAAGAATTTGGACAAAAACCTGACCGTTTAAGCGGACGGGTTTGGACTCTGATCGTCACTTAGCGGAACGAGTGATGTTGTTAGTTCGTAACATAATGAGGGGCACGTGCGATGGTGGATAAAAGGCGTGGATGGCCAATCGGCTTATGTAGACTTGTAGATGAAAATGGCTATGTGTTTAGCCGATGTTGGGCCTATCAAGCGGTCATGTTGCCAACTATGTGAACATGGCTTCTTTTATCAAATTGGGAGAAAATTAGAGTTTAAATGCATTGAGTAAGTATACAATTTTACACTACTGTGGCTCTCTGCTGGATTAGCACGGACGGTAGACAAAATGGTCTTTGTCCTGTTTTACTCCACTTGACAAGTAAGCAAGTATGAATAAAGTTATATAGAATGGGGAAAGACAATTTTGTCTACCGTTCCTGCTAACCCAGCTGGAAGTCCGGATCCGGACAGGAACGTAATATGGATTCAGGTGTTTATACAATGGTTACTATACATTAGTACCTATCAGACCAAATCAGACTGACACTGTTAGTAGATAAGTAAGTACCTATTCTGTGCTGACATC
Organism: Ennomos quercinarius; assembly: GCA_910589525.2. NCBI lineage: Eukaryota > Metazoa > Arthropoda > Insecta > Lepidoptera > Geometridae > Ennomos > Ennomos quercinarius. Next base: position 17,510,850 of record OU342492.1, on the reverse strand, counting down.
AAGACAAAGGACAAAAAGATGGATATGATAATGCCCAACCTTTTTCACCTATTTATTTTTGACATCATGTTATAAACAAAAACTACAAGTCATTTGCGGGTTATCTTTATATTGTTTTTGTACGTGTATGCGAATTCTGTGCGTGTATGCTCATTATCGGTTTTTACGTGCGTATGATTGTACACGTGTGCGTATATAGTACTAATTTATTCAACACCTGCTGAGCCGAATTGACAGATGCTCATACGCTCAAATATTTTCGTGAACTTTAAACGTCCTCTGTGTTATTTTTATGTATCTAATTTTATCAAGGGGTTTCCAAGAACACAGTCATTTATTAACAACGCAGCGTCAAGGAAAAAGGACCAAGATTACGGCCAAATTTAATAAACTAAATTGATCTTTTCAGCCACCGCACACTCTACACAGATTTTGTATCGGAGTGGATACAGTTGCGGCCGCAATCAGCGACATGCTCGAGTTGATTACTTATACTACTTACTTACGTACTACCTATATTATGTTTATAAATATAGCTTATGATTTTCAATAGCTTTACTAAAATCACACCAAATACAGTTTCAAGCAAACAAACTTCAGAGAAATCCCATGTAGTGGGAGAACTCTGGCACGAAGTTATAATACGATAATGACCTATAAGCCAAAGAATTGACATTGCAAATTGCAATATGTAGTGCATTATATGTATAAGGTAAAAATATCATTTTGAGATACAATACTTTATGAACATAAAACCTCAATCTTAGAATAAAGAAGGACAAGCAGCTTCAAGGCATCCACAAAATCCCGAGTCAATCAATGCAAAAGTTCTGAGTGTGCAGGAGCAGTAAAAAAGGTATAAGACATTGAGATTGCCTTGCAATGGATCGGGCCTAAGTGCGAAGGAAAGCATCATTTCGGTAGCCCGAAAATGAAGAAAATAAAATGTAACTACAGTCTACAGTGTTATTAAGGGCGTACCGAATTCTCTTACCCGTCAAAAAACGAGCGTGAAAAAAGTGCAATTTTTATGAGGAAAACACGCGATGCGCTTCAGCTACGCTTGAAAAGAATCGCAAGATGCTGCAACTTTGTACAGTCTGATGATATAATTTCCAAATATTTCGGTCTCATTAAGACCAAAGTGGTTAGGTTCTTCATAGGTCAACGTGTTTCATCTTCGACTGCATCGTCGCTTAACATCAGGTGAATTACGTTCAAAAATTGGCCTATCCCTACACAAAAAAAAACAGAAAAAACTTAATATAAACTGCCTTACATTTACTGTTAGGTAGGTATCGTGATTGTTATACCTAAATGGCAATATTATTGTCGAGGAGCCCAAAGCTTATCATATGATAGAAAGGGGGTCGTTAATCAAACTGCATTCTGCGGTCGCAAAATTAATATGTAACTCCTGAATAGTCTGAATACTAAAATAAAAATAATATTTCGCAATATAATCTCATAATTATAGACCTGCCATTGATTTAAAGTGTAAAACTGTTACACTTTCAGTTATAAACGAGCATAACCGTTATCAATTTAAGTGCGAATTTGTATTAAAATAGTCTTTAATACCAGCATTCAAAAGAACGGGACCAAAACAAATGAAAAACATCTTCATTCATAACATATTGCGGCTATTTATTACAACACACAGACAGTCAGGCCTACTCGTTAATTATAATATCCGTTTGCCAATCTTTTCATGTCATACCATATGTATTGGTGAGTGATGGGGAACTCTGAGTCTGTTCTAATTGTGCATTGACCTTAAGCCATGCGTTTTTGTTTAAGTCGAGGTGGTCCTGATAAATGACACCAGAATTCGAGCAATCGAGTTTTTGCAGACACATTTCTCGCGACTCGTGCCATCCTGAAGTCTTTATTTAGTCTTACTCAGAGAAGGATGCGTCTGCATCGAATTGGCCATCTTTGGATGGGGATTGGGGAATTCCATTACCAGATAGACAGTATGTTTGGTATGTAACGGGGTGAAATTGTGCTCTTTTGATTCGATGGTGGTTAGGTGATTCTGAATTAAGTACCTGACTTGATAATTTTGGAACAGGAAAACCTAGCCATTAAACTCTATGTAACGAGAGAAAGCTAATTTCTACTATACGCATTAATTGCTCTCGTGATCATTTTCATATAATTACTGTATATGTACAGCCGTACGGACTTGACCCCGACCGCTTTTGATGGTCTAATGAAGGGTTCTTATTAAATCAACGTCAGAAGTCCATTAAAGAGTGGCCCCCGATGGCTGGCCCATCAATCAACTGCGAGATACGGCCGTGGACCAAAAAGAGGGAACTGAACTACGTTCCTGGACGTTGTTTACTTTTTGGATCCTAATTTAAATATGCCCGTACAACTTTATATTTGCCGTTGTCGAAAAAGTTCTCGATGCAAAGTCAGCCGAATCTGTATATTGATAGAGATTAAACGTCGTTTTCCAAATGTTTTCTGTATCCCAAGAAGGTTATAAACACGCAGGATTCAGGACTGGATCGGACGGCGGAGGGAGGCTTGACAGATGCATTAATTCACTGTCTCTGAGGCATGGTAATTGTGGCTAAGGACAAGCAAGAGCTTCGTAATTGATTTGGTTTCGATCTAGCTGGAGCGATTGCTGTTTTGGCATGTTAACAAAATATGATAGGTCTTTGATCGTTCCTTCGCCTTTCCTTAATTGCAGTCTTGAAATTATTTCATACATTTCAATTAACACGTGTTTATTTATATGGGTTGAATGTATAATATGTATTAGAAACGTATTTGGACAAATATTTACCTACATTTCGAACAAAAACCTGTCAATAAAGTTGGTTTTAGTTTCACATTCTCCAAATTCTGATCCTATCACAAACTCAAACATTCAAAACCGGTAGAAAAGTGTCTCTGATACGGTAATCTCAACCCTTACCAATTTCTTTTAAGCCTTACCTTTTATCTTGAGCTCATTAAGGGTAAAATAGAACAAAATAGTCAACAAATTATAATAGAGCCAGTTCTTTAGGAATGACGTTCTTTTGATTAGAATTAATGTCCTTGACAATTTTGTTAAGGTGATGAACATTTTTTAGATTTTTCGTTTTTGTGCGATGTCTTCGAATAGGAATAAGTAGCTACATGACGTTATTTCGTGTATATATTCGTTTCATCATACATCTTGATTCTTCAATAACTTACCCACCAAATACTTTGTGAGGCATGGCGGGAACAGGATGCTATCATAGATTTACCTGAAAATAAACAAAGAAATAAGTAAGTAAATGTCCTAGAACTAAACTGAATGTAGGTACTAGCAATTCCAGGACCGATCAAAGATTTTTATTTTAGCTGGCTTAGAGGAAAAATTTGAATCACGTGCAGAATTTTACACCAAAAACGTCCGTCCCTTTAGCCGGGACGTGCTTTTCTTAAGCTACTGTAACAAGCGATATTATGTTCTTTATCCTTCACCTTTTAGAACCAACTTACGGGATTGGGTCTGTTGATTACACTAAGCACGCGATATACTGCTATAAAATCATAAATCTTTTGAGCATAATGAGTTCTCAACTTCTCAGTACGGGGACCATAACCTCAGGGGCACTGAACAAAGTAGACAATTATAATTCTACTACGCCCTGAGCTTCAATTAACTTTATAAATTCCAGGACTGGTGCTCTCAAAAAAGCAATTTCAAGTACGAAAATGATATCTTTACATAATTGAGAGAACCCTTTCTCTAAAAACATGTCCTTCCTAATGGACTCCCGTCACGCTGTTTAAAAAGTTCCCATTTTTACAGGGCGAAGAGGAATTCCCATTAGATGCTATCAAGGAGTCGTGAGGGCAGGACTCAGCGTGGGTCACAAAAAACGTAATTGATGCTCAGTCAGACTGCTGACAAAAAATGTGTACTAAACATAATAATTGTACTCAGTCTCAGTCCAGCAATAATAAAGATCCTTCAGGACAATAATAGAGAATTTAACAATAAGTTAGGTCCTTAATGGTACAATGAATGAAGAGAAAGGGATTAAGAACAACAAAAAGGTTCTTGAAGGTAAAGCTAAGTGAAAAGACTTGTTTTATGATAAGATGATATTATGTCTTATGTTTTTGTATGATAAGAGTGCATTTTTGTAGAGGAGGTTAGAAGAATAAGAATAAGAATAATTTATTTCTCGAGAAAAACAAGTATTTATCATTATTAAAGTAAGTAATAATAACTAGGATTCCCTGTATCTAGGGACCCAGGAACTACGAGACACCTACAACACCCAGACACAGAACAAATATTTGCGCTTTTTTTATTACAATAGCATTACATTTTTTGTAATAATGATAATGGTTATTGTTGAACTATTAAAATGGAACAAGCTGGACAAAGTATGAGTACCTAAGTAAAAAAGTAGAGGTATCTGCGAGCTATTAGTTAAAGAAGAAGATGATCGTCTCTTTCACGCAAAGCACTAGAGCGGCAAAACGTCACATAATGGTGCATCTCCCTCTTCAGCTCGATCACTCGATGTGCATTGTTTATACCTATGGATATTTAATCATTATTCAACAAAGCGAGAATTAGGACCTAACATTACGAAGATCCTTGATGGTAATACCCACATTCAAACAGGAACAAGCACAACAAAGAGATTCTTGGAGGTAAAATTCTGTCAAAATTCTACTTTCATAACGTACAGATCATCATCCTCTTTGCCTTTTCCCATTTGTTATTGGGGTCGGCTCCCAATCTAACCTGTAGCGGCGAGCTACCAGAATTACAGGAGCGACTGCCATCTGACCTCGCAACCCATGAGGGACCAGTAACAGGGATGGTTAGATCAGGCGTCAGATTCTATCATGCAACTGACTATACCCGTAACGATTGCCATAGATGTTCTTATGACAACCGGGACCGACGGCTTAACGTGCTCTCCGAGGCACGGAGCGATGGCATCGAAAACTACACATAACTTACTAGTTAAGTCATTGGTGCAGGGCCGAGGATCGAACCCGGTGCCGTAAGATTGCGAAGCGCACATGCTACCGCTCGGCCACCATCGCTTGGTACAGATATGGATTCAACTTGTCGACTAGATTTTTTGTCAAGTTGTGAAACAAATGAAAAGAATAAACATTTTTCCTGGCACATATTAACTACGATAATTATACCACCAACTTATTGTCACAGTTTATACTACAACGTCTACTGTTAAACAGATTAACTACCTACTTGTCAGAAGCAACTACAAATTAAGCTGTAAAGATAAGGCATGTTGGGCATTCACGCACAATTTCACAAGTGCACGACAAATGGCGCCGAAGCGTGCGCGTGCGCACCTCAGCGGCATGCAGTTGTCGAGCTTAGACTTCGAAACTATTTTATTACGATCGTGGAGATTTGAAACGACCTTTTTCACAATATTCGGGAGCTACGGAGCTAGCTACTTTAGAAAAACGTACAACATTGGGTAAGTATAACAAGGAGGCAAGTTTCATTTCAAATGGGATGGCGGGATCCCACTCACGTCAATTGTTTTTTTTCTCTAATCTGTGATCCCACTTGATTGAGACTGTCAAGTGTCAACCAACTGTCAATCCGTATTCACAGACAACAGAAAACACTATGCAGTCTCACAGAACGCGCATACGCCCGGGAATGAAGATTTTTGAACAATGTGTCAATGGGTCTTGAGAATTTGTGAGCTAACTTAGTTCAACGGATGAGCTATAGAAAAATATAAGTTTTTTAAGGAGTAAAAATTAAGTCAGCTACTAGCTCAATCGAGCAGTTTTAAAATTAGTCTATGGCGGGTGGCCTATGATTTCATTGAAAGCTTTGACGTGCCACAGATTATACCACCACCAACCATTAAGTACAATGACGGCAAATGTCTGGTGTGTACCTACCTACACTTATATTATACAACAAACAAACATAAGTTCGATACGGATCTCGCTGCGTGACCGCTGCGCACGCGCCGCATTCACGCATCCTTGCTAACCTTCTGTTAAATCATTTGTCATTGCATGATTGATCTGCCGACTCTGTGATGGATTCGTTCCGCTATGATGTTATCCAATAGATAGTTATTGCCCGTATGATTTGAGAATTAAGCTGGTTGAGATATTGTAATTATATATGTAGAAGATGCTTGCGAAACGATATTGGCTGTGGGAGTGGATGTATGGTCGCCTGCAGCCTGCAGCCCGCAGGCTGTATTCTTTTGCTGCGACGCCGACGTCTTGTAAAGTTTTGTGAAAAATAAAAAGCAAAAACACACGTCACGAAACATGATGAGAGTGCATGGATCTTTTGTCTCGCTCGCGCATTCAGTTTTGAAGATATTAAACGAATGAATTTACTTGTAAAAATATAAATCCTCTAAGGATGGTACTAATGTACTTACAAAAAATCTGGCTGACAGCCCTCAAGAATCAGCTAAAACAATAAACAATGAAAAAACAAATATATATCTAAATAAGAAGCCGCTCTTTGAAAAAGTATGTCCTGTATATAGGGCGAATTATGAAGACCCAAATTCTCTCGATAGTGAACGAGAACAAGCACCCTCTTTTCCTCATCTTCATCACACATCAAACAACCCCGTGAGATTTCCGTAGGCGTAAACATTAGAATGAATCGAACATGAGATCAAATGGCCAATTCTGGTAATTTTAATTCGGCATAGTCTCGAAATAATCACATTCTAATTAGCAACCAACATTAAGCCCTATTCAAACCGGCACGTTATTCGTACCGTTGTGGGTAGCAGTAAATACCGCGCGGGAGAGCGAAACTTCATACAAAATACCCGAGCGGAATCCCGCGCGGTATACCGCTACCCACAGCGGTACGAATAATGCGCCGGTTTGAGGCAGGTGATGACTTGCCACCCACTGAATGGGCCGCCTATAGTGGCTACCGCATATTGGTGCCGAGGAAGCAACATTGATGGGGGTCGCTTAGGGTGTCGAGAGCTGTGCTGCACTTTCACTGAACGCTACTCGCGGCGTTACACCCTTTTACACTTTCCCCTGGAGCTTATATTTTTAGCTCTTGCGACTTCCACCCCCGGACAGCCAGATAAGGCAAGCCAGGGGGTCAGGTTATTTTTTTTGACAGACCCATGACACTTATTAAACCTTGACGTTCGTAATTTAAAACTTGTATTGGAACATTAATTACGAGAATAAACTGAGATTCAAGCAGGCTATCCATGTTAAAAACCACAGGCCGTGAGATACGATGGCCGTTAAAATAAAAAGTAAAGAGTAAAAGTTTACCTCTATAAACCTATACAAAACTTCCTGCGACGACCGCAAGAGGGCTGATGTTGAAAATAAAAGAAATACTTATGGGATAAGAAATCGAACTAACAACACATGATCCGTTCTGCTGTCGATGATGCGACCACACTACCACAGAATAAGTAAAGCCGCGTCTCTTGCAAATGTTTTCCCCAATCATTACACAAAAACATCTACAGACACAAAGACGCCTCTTTGTGTCTGTAGATGTTTTTGGGCTATACATACACATTTGTCTAGTTTTTGGCTTTGGAAATGCATAGAATTATACTCTTTGGATGTGTTTGTCATTGTGTAATGTTTCGAAAAACACGAGGAGACACGGCTTTATAGTGCAAGACAATACGTAAAACTTACACAGCGAGAATAAATTAATTAATATTCGATAATTAGCGAAATACTATAGTTTAGCAAAAATCAAAAACGCAAAACCCTTTTTTGCAGAAACGCAAAAACAACTCAACAAGAGCAACTCAAGTATAAAAGGCCTATCCTATTACATTACACTAAATTCAGGCCCCTAGTTAGGGTCCTAAATCGATCCCTAATTAGGCCACTAACTAGGAAGCAAATAATGCACCATACTTCTCCCTGAGCTGTATCTGCCTGAATGCGATTACATTACACTAAATTTAGTGCCTGAATCATTTAAGAGCCCGAATTTAGTGCCGCAACTACATTACACTAAATTCAGTCACCTAGTTAGGATTCGGGAAAGGAAGCTAATTAGAAGCTTTGTGATCACGCTGTTCTAAATTCAGTCACTGAATAGTTAATAGCAAAATAAATTACGGCTACCTAAAGTCTGTACTAATTAGATATGCGCATTTTTAGTTTCTCTGCGGAATCCGCCAAATCCATACCTACTTAATTAATGCAACAGCATTAATTAATCAAACCAAGATGGCTTCAGTAGGTATGTACCTACTCTATGTACTGCCCAAACAATAAAAACTTTCTTTGCTGTAGCTCTGAGTGGCCGTTGGATCAATAAAAATAAAAAGGAAAAAAGAACATATGGGCGCGAGTAAGATAGTTATATTAAAACCACCGGACTTTAGAAATTATTTACGAATGAATTCGATATCGGTAATAGGAATAAATAAACCACTTCCATACGCAGTACAATAATACTCTATGGCGGTAAAAGATGACTAAATGATATTACACGTTCCTGAATCGGTTCCTAATTAGGCAACTAACTGGGTAGCATAGCAACCATGAATCAATGCGAACAACGAACGGAGCGAGTCGCTCCGAGCGACAAACAAAAGCCTCATCTCTATTGGCTAGCTTCACTTGTACTAACTTCACGTTAGTTTGCGCGCCCGCTCCGTTCGATAAGCACGTGTCGCCGGCCGGCATTCCTCGCGCAAAATGTCTAGTGGCAACGAATTAATGAACTTCTGGAAGGAATTCATTCAGATTTACAAAGAAAACCCTTGTCTCTGGGATATGAATTGTATCGACTACAATATAACATCAAAAAGAAATCTAGCTTACGGAATATTGATTGAAAAGTTTTGGGATATTAACGACACCGCTGATTTGGAGACTGTTAAAAAGAAAATTGCGTCGTTCCGCTCGTCGATGAGAAGAGAAATTATAAAAATAAAGAAAAATGAGATCTTGGGCCGACCGTACGTGTCGAAATGGCCATATTTTCCATATTTAAGTTTTTTGACCCCCCAAGTCCTTAAATCTGGCAATGAGGTAAGTACCTACATCTACCTGCTCTACACAAACTGTAATGTTATCTATGGGACCTAGCTATAATGTCATATATGTGTATCTATTATATATTTGACTACGTAAGTGAATAGTCAAAGACCTATTATAGTATAGATAGATATACCTAACATGTACCTACCTATTACAAATTACATAAAGATAATTAGGTACTTACCCACATAAAATGTAAGTAATTATTACTTAGATAGGTAGTTATCTAGCTGTGGACTGTAGGTAATTAATCGATGTTCAGGAAATCTTGTGTGTCCAGCTTCGTATGAGCAAAAGTATACTCGATGTGGTTGTGGTTCACAGTGCTAGTTAGAGATGTCCTGCATAGAGGTCTTTGCATAAAACATCTGGACTGTATACTGTCCGCACTGAACTTTACACTACACAGTCCAATTCCATGTCAAGGTGTCGATAGGTGTAAGTACACACGTGGTGCCCCGCCAGCCAGGGATCAAACAAGTTTACGTATCATTTTATTATGATCTAAGATAGAAATAAACAGAATAAACTGCCTACTTAGTGATAATAACGGCATCGCTTATAAACGTTATTTAAATAAATGCTTAAAATATCTGGCGTATAAAATCGGAAAATACAACAACACAAATCAAGTTATAATGTGTCTGTTAAACTGTTATCAAAAAGACGATTAATTGTAAGCGATTCGTGTTATAAAAATAGATTCCGCGTGTAGGTCGCCGTCCGTTATTGATGTGGACGGATCACGGGGGGGTTTTAGTGGGTTCGAGTCCCATATACCCCCTGCCATCACCCCCGTGGTGGCAGGCAAGTGCGAGGGCATTTCCCCCACTCAAAAAAAAAAAAGGTATACACAGTCAGTCCGCGGAATTTCCAAGCGGGGTATAAACTTGTAAAGCCGTGTAGGGGTGCATAGATAAGCACCCCTAGACGGGGGCGGTAGCAACAATTTGCCTTCTCATTTTTTACTCTACTTGTAGCAGGTAAAACAGAGAGGAGTAAATAAAATAACTCCTGCTAAGTAGTGAAGTGATATGCCTCAATCTAATCCGGTGAGTTGGACTAGAAGGCGCGGGTTCAAATCCTGCTGGTAGCTAAATTGTCAGTACATAGTAGACGTTAGCATTAGCAGAGATGTAACGATTACAATAGTTTATTAGTTGAAGGGGCAATATTCTATATTACAGGATAATTATCATATATTTATATATTTAGGTTTACGTACATTTTAAAGTCTAAACAAAACTTATTAAATCAAACATAACTACTACATAACCTACTAGATTAGTGTATTTTATTTAACCAGTGTCTAGGTACCTACTATGTTTGTACTTATGCAATTCAAGACATTTTTAGACTTCCGTAATCCGTAGTTATATTATACCGCGGTGCATTCGCATCAAAATTCTATAGAATTTAGCCACTATTATAGTTAGGTCGTTCTAGACTAGCTTAAAAAGTAAATCGTACATATATTTCACCACATTTGTAATAGGTACCTACTAGTAAGAGTTATTAAAATAGTAGGTAGAATAAAATCTTAGGACCTTACAGTTTTTTAAAGACTTAAATCTGATGGTTTCATTTCAGGATGATGATGTTATTGACGCTGAAGATACAACAGATATTGCAGACGATGGAGAAAAAACAGTAGAATCTCTATGTGCCACTACTGTACCAGATGAAGGTACAGTAAACAAAACCGCATCGAGGCCTATAGATACACACGAAGAAGAAATAGACTCGTCGACACATACAGACAGAGAGGAAATAGATTATAGCTATCAGCCAGCAAAGAAGAGGATGAAAACGGCGCCCACTAAAGAAATTAATTCAGCGAGAGATACAGAAGATTTGGAAGACGATTGTTCGACGTTTGCAGCACATTTAAAGACGAGGATGCGTTCGTTTAATCCTCAACAGAAGTGCATAGCTTTGAAGCTGATCTCGGATGTTTTGTTCATGGCTGAGACCAACCAGCTTACGTTGACATCAAGATTTGAAAACTCGTAGAAACAATTCAGTTCTTATATAAACTTTAACTTTTTGGAATGTTTCCTAAATGATTCTGAGTCAGTATTTTAAGTTTCATTGTTTCTAAAACTATTATTTTGGCATACATAAGCTACCTATTTGTTTTATTTTACTTATTTTCCCTTTTTTTAGAACTTCGCGAGATCTCTGTGAATGCGTGGACTATCAAAAAGGTACATGTAACTTTCGTAAGGAGTCCAATCAAACACCTTAGCACAGAAATATGAAATAATAGAACTAACACCAAAGAATAATCCAAAAAACTGATGCCCCGAATTGAGATCCTTTTTTGAAGTCTGTTAAGAATAATAATAAATAAATAATAATAATAATAATTGACAATGTCGGCTCCACACTACACACTCTACATGCAAATTATCAAGGGTACATCGTTTGGGCAGCTGCGGCGGACAGCCGTGCCCATCTTAAGCCTGGTAATTTCCAACCTCATAGGGATAGGAGCACCACGATCAGGGATAACTAGGATAACATAAAGATTTATAATAAGCTATAATTACATATATTTACATTTTTAAATAATTTGCGCCTTATTCTTCATAAAAAGACGGCACCTGCCTTTGACTAAGTATATCCTATTGGCCATATTACATAAAATAGAACATTCGATGTTTTACTGTTGTTTATACTAATTCCAAATCTATTGGCGTGCATTACAAAAGTATAAAAACAAGCAGTTAAACTCATTTGACTTTGACCAAGACTTTTATGATTAGCTTTTCTTGAATCAGATACTTACCGTTTTTGGTTTTTCCAACGCTATCTACTGTATTGCCAGTCCAAGAAAAATCAAACGTCTGGGAACCCTTTGGTAAACATAGGTACGAAGAGAAGCGACAAAAGTCGGCGATTAAGTAACGATAAAGGAGCGATGGTAACAGTCGGTTAATTGTAAATTATTACATCGCATCGCGAATGAAAGAGCACAAAAGGAAGAGTGCTTTTGGGAGGTTTCGTAATCGACCGTTTAATTAGTTCCGAGAAAACTGAGAAAAGAAATGCAATGCGGTTGGAGGAATATAAATATAACCAGTGTTCGAGAACTACGATTTAGAGTAGGTACCTACAGATTCTACGCAAGATGTACTTAGTTAGCTACAGAGACGCTAGCCTATCAAAAAAGATGATGAAAGAGCTTACTCAAAAATTATGTATTACCAATATGAAAATCATCCCTCGGTATATTCTATTATATAGTCCACGTGTATTATAGAGCATCTCAGCATTCCCAGCGGTCCGACAACACGGAAGATATCAGCTTAATAACAAAGTGGCTCGTGACGAATCGAACAAGATTTTATGAAACCATTAGAGGTAAAGGATGGACGGGAGCGGGCATTTTGTCCCTTACAAAGTGGAGATAGATGAACACAATTAACCAAGGAATGCTGTACGCATAAACATGATTAGGCGCCCCAGATTGCTCCCTTCAATTACACGCCCTTTGATTAAACTTTACGGTGTGAAATTCGAAAATAGTTACAGATCCTATCTTATAGACGGTTTATGAATATTAAATAAATATGGATGGAACAGCAGTTTCTGTCGGGATTGAGTGACGGTCCTGCTCTGCATAAATGGGGTGAGTCCGGGTAAGCTAAGTGGCAAGTACCTACTTATATCATAAATAAAATCTAAGTAAGAGTAAAATAGTGACCATTTACTTTTAAGCTGATTTTTTAGGATGCCGTAGTACCTACTACAAGGATTATAAAGGTATAAATCAGTGATTGTAAATGGTACATGTAAAGATGGATGATTTTTTTAACAAACTTTATTAATATCACATTTTTTTTAATGTGATTGAATGACGTGACGAGCTAGTCGTTCACCTGATGTTAAGTGACACGGCCGCCCATACCAGTTGCAGTGTCACCCGGAACTTTAAAACAATACAGTTTCGCGTGACACTGCACTGCGCACGTCATCCTGAGACATCACCCAGTCTAGTAATCAGATTACTAGACTGAGTGATCAGATCATAAAGTCTCATTTGCCCAGTAATTTCACTAGCTACAATGCCCTTCAAACCGAAACACAGCAGTGCTTGCACACTACTGCTTGGCGGCAGAATAACTGGCAAAGCGGTGGTACCTACCTAGACGAACTTTGCAGAAAAGTCCTACCACCTAGTAAAACATGTGGGCTCATGGGGTCTATGTGGGAAAATTGTGATTATAACGTTTTGAGATAGCTGAGAAAACGTTTAATAGTTATTTGTGCAACAAGAGAGCCAAGTTGATTTTAGCTTCGAGTGACAGTCGAGTGATGATATTGAATCATGAGCAAGCGAAGGATTCTAGTCTCTCGAGTGGCACATACAACTTTTCAAGCAACGAGAACAACTAATTACAGGTACCTTAAACATAAACAAAATGTATATTTTGTTTATCTTGGTAAGCTTGTACCCTGTCACTTGGATCACTGTTGTTTTCACTTATAAACGGTCATGAGCACATTGTTTCGCAGCAAAATGTGCCTGTTCGAGCTGCTGAGGTGAAAATATACTTACATTACAGACGTCCTACTTCAAAGGTCCTATTTTCTCTAACTATAACCTGGGAGTTCTCAAGTCAAGAGTGAACAGGTATCTTCTAGGCAAGCATGCACCACCGTAGGCCACGTCATCACTTAATACTATCAGGTGAGGCAGTGGTCAAATGCTATGCCTATAAATTATAAAAAAAGGTAAATTTTTACAACATAATAGGTCTGTAAGTTTTACGTTTGTAAATAAAAGTAATACCTGTGCGTCTGCGGGCCCAAATAGGTACTATAAGCATGGCCCGATATGCTTTTGCTTGACAGTTCAATGTTAACAATTAGTACTTAGTAAAAAATCTTCTGACTATTGAAATATCGACCTTTAGAATAGAATATCGTTGGATACGCCAAATCTCTTCGAGCATTTTAAACCTACCTACATAAATAAATATGCAAACAGCAAATTCCATTTCTATGGATTTATATTTTGTAATTGTGTACCTAACAGTAATTAACTATGACGTCATAATTTGCTGCATAAGTTCATCTGCCCAGACGCCGACCATGCTATTTTAGGCCAGACAGTGATACCATAGAATAAATAGTAGTAGTAAGTAGTGATACTGTGCTTCTGAGAAATGCTATAAACGTTCGCGTGCACTAAATTAGAACCTATTGTACGCATTATCTTATTGTCTAGACCGCGAAGCATGCTATTAAGGCCAATTTATAGGAATACATAGGGAATATACCTACGTCAGTTCGGTTCGGTGTCCAGTGTGACTGATCTGATTGCTTCTCGCTTTCATTAAACAGTATATATTGCTGTCAGTTTTTCCACAGCCACAGCTACAAGCTATACGTCTGACGCGTCTATCAGTCACCAGTTGATTGTATTGTATAATTTGTATAGGGTTGACCACATCCCGGCGGCGGACGGATCACGGGGGAGTTTTAGTGGGTTCGAGTCCCACATACCCCCTGCCATCACGCCCGTGGTGGCAGGGAAGTCCAAGGGCATTTCTCCCCCCCAAAAAAAGAATCTCTGGCCTTATTACATCTACGTAAGACGAGTTTGAGCATTTTGAAGAGTGTTACGGCAATTTTGTGAGCGACTAATAAAGCCGATACGGGGGCGCTGATACCTCCCTTGCTTTTATAAACCTGTTAGGTTGTAGGCTTAGTTTAGATTTCACTTTATACTATTTAAAATTTATAGCGTTTTTGGTACACAACAACGGCTAAACTCACGTCAATTTACAGTCAAAATTACTCTATCAAACTAAAATTTATTCTACAGCCTTGTGCGAGTAATGTCTGTCAGTCTTCTAGAGACGTTCAGTAATCTTTAAAATACAGATATTTGTCGAGCTGCAGGCAGACGCATGATTACATACTTTCTTCAGTCAGCAAATTCTTAACTGTGCCTTTAGATTGTACCTGCTAGCAAAACTCTGACACTGAAACTACTCATTGGCATACAAAATTACAAACACGTATATTGTTTAGGTTCCTTTTAGATACATAGATCTAGGTACCTCTTTGATACCAGATAGTTACCGTGAACCGTAAAAGACACCCAATATTGTTATTTGTTGTGACTCACCAGCTCCAATCACCGTATCGAAAGATCGCAGGTTCTATGCCAGCACATGGTATCGACTATCGATATTGTTTCGCAATAGATGTAATCGAGTCGTGAGCGACCTTCGCCGGCCGCGTGGGAATCTGCTGTTTGCTGAACGATAGTGACAACCCGATGAGCCACGTCAAGAGGCGACACATTAAATAAAATAAAAAATAAATAAATAAATATGTGTGGCCATTTCACACAACGCCATCTAGCCCCAAACTAAGCATAGCTTGTACTATGGGAACCAGATAACTGATAGAATACTTAGATACTTTTTTTGTTTGTAAATACATACATAGAATACAATAGAGACAGAAAAAACATCGATGATCATAACACAAATGTATGTCCTGGATAGGAATCGAACTCACAACCTATAGTTCAGAAGGCATAGCTACTACCAACTGAGATAACAGGCCACTCAAAAGTTGTTTATAAATACTTTTTATAAAGCCTAAAGGCACAGAATTATTAATAGTGCAAGTACTTATGGCGTATTCGATTACAGAGCTTTCAACAGGACATGAATTGATTTTTCCTCTGTTCACCAAAACGGATATTCGAGCCAAAGGGCCTCATAATCGAAAGGTCCCGATACGCGTCGATGCACGTCGTAAAAATAAAGCATCGACCGCGTATGGCAGTCATCATTTACAAGTTTACGTGATGACATTTCGACGTTACATCAGAATAGGGCGAGGTACGAACCACCAGTCGTAGTCATCGCGTCGCAGGTACAGTGACTACGATGTTGTAAGTTCAGTCCTTTAATTCTAATTTAACATTGGGGTAAGGCCTGAACTGACGGCCTGCTTAGGGTGGTTTGTGCATTTCCCCCGCTAGCAGCTACCCAAGCCAGCCCAGCTCCTCGAAGGGTTAGGAACTGGCATACCTCAGCTAGCTCACCTGGTTCCAACACGCGTCGCGTCGTTGTCGCAGTTGTTCGCGATGATGAGTTGGTGCTAAGTCTGCGTAATTTGCTAACGCAATGGTTTTAGGTCAGTCTTTTTTAAACTAGAGTTATTAATTGTATCGAGCCAATGCAAGTAGGTACCTAATTTGAAAATGTTCCGGCAATATGAAGAATAAACGAATAATTTGAATCCACTATGTTCATTAGAAACCCTAGCTATGGTACGCGCGATGATGAATCCAACCAAGTGAACTAAACTTATTTTAGAACAAAATTCTATTCTGCTTAAACCGTGAAACATTGAATCTCATTGTACCAACTTGTATTGTTTGTTGTATGCCATATCCATTGTCAGGCGCGGCCTGCAACAGCTGACATTTGCGCAGACGCGGCGCGGGCGCAGGTGTTGCACAATCGCGCACATCCGAAACTCGCGCGCTGTCGGATAATGACTCGTAATTAAATATAATGGCAGCCCTGTGCCGGTATTGTTTTGGCTTAATTACTCGCTAACATGTATTATTGTTGAGGAACGCGAGGGAATAAATGCCGCAGTTGTTATGTAAGCGAAGCTTTTATGAGATAAGAAGTTAAGAAGTAGTTATGCGGTAGACTGTTTATAAGACTGTTTGTTTTGTACTTAAAACTATCGATTTCGTTCACGCATATGACCCGTAAGTTATTTGTCCATGTGTAGTTGTTAGTCATCAGCTCTGGTGGAATACAGGCCTTGTCTCACATAGACATGAGGTAATGGAGAGTGTAGGCTATGGACTATGGTCCATCCCGCTCGCCAATCAACATAGGCCTCCTTTAATAAAGCGACACTTTGGGCGGCTGCTTGTATCGATAGGTTCGTTGTCTACACTACTATCCAAACACGGCTGCATTTGACCACAATTTTATAATCGAGTTACCCATGAGGAAATTGTAGATTAGTACTCAGTACTATACTAATCCGATGGATGCAGGAGGCGAGCAGCCGCTCAAGGTGGCGCGCTCTGGGGGAGGCCTATGTACAGCAGTGGACGTCTCCAGGCTGCTGATGATGATCATGATGATGACTATACTAATACTTACTCAGTCTTAGAACTTAGCAAACCTAGCCTAGGCACATAATAATTATTATAGGACCAATTACTCTAACATTAAACCTATTATATAGCAAAAAGTAGAAGTCTTTGCTAAGTAGGCAGAAATCTAGGAAGTTCATATGCCTAATAAAAGTTCCACACGCTTCCATAAGCCGTTATCCATGAAATAGAATTATCCGGAGATTGCCAGAACGGTACGCGGGATCCCGGGAACGGTTCCCGGGGGGATTGATCCGGGATTAGGTTCCGCGTCGGCGCCTTTGTGGAGCCGTGCGGGTATCCTAATCGTTGCGATACGCAATCAACGTAATGGGACCCGATCGAGTGGAATCGATTTGAGGAACCGAGTCTTGTGTTTTGTAGGGGTTTTATACTTAGGAAGCTTTAACTGGCTTTGTGATTCTTTATGATAGACTAACCGCATCCTGTAGTTTCACCACAGAGCAACTAAAAGTACTCGCGTAGTGTTTTGTTTTATCTGTGCGGTCAATGGAACCGGAGCCACGAGTAGGGAAAGCTTAGGTATAGTATAGGTACAGTAGACGTACCTGTGGGTCTAGCTTACGGTATCTTGCGAAAAAGTCTCCTCTGCAGCCTGATTCAAAATCTAATGAAGAGGATCCAGTTAATTAGTGAACGGTGTACAGAAACGACACTACATCCTTCAAGAAGACAAAGTTGTAGTAATTTAGTCCAAACTGAACTTGACTTAGGGGTGATTTTTCAATGGCTGGATAAAGGTTATTCAACTAATAGACTATAAACTAGCTAAAAATAACATTTAAATTTCAGTATTCCGCTTATAAAATTCGCTTTTCATTTTTACAGTGTTTTGTTTTATCTAATGAATAACTTTTATCTGATTATTGAAAAATCACGCCTTATGGAAATAATGATTTCTCCCTGTCAAAATTTTCCGACATTAGCAACGCTCCCTGATACCACACAAATTGATAGGTATCACCGTACCTATAGACTTAGGATGTAATGAAAAAATTCTAGGTCTGACACCGCCCGCACCGTACACTCAACATGAGTGTATGGTGCGGTGTCAGACCTAGAATTTTTTCCTCAAGTCACGTCGCGCCGCTGATTTTTATATTGACTCGTGATGCTATTTCACTCCATTGAATAAATATTTTCACGAACACTGCATAATAAGTATGAATAATTTAAATTTTATAAGCTTTCAATTGTCTTTGTTGTCAAACAAGGCCATGAAGGGGAACGCAAGGCATTTCTGTCTTCACCCACATTACACATTACATAATAATACGGCTGCGTTTTTATACCATTCTCATAAAAGATTTTTCTAAAATTGACCCTTTTAGTCTTCGTTACAATGGTTGGTTTTCGTTTAATAGTGTCACGTCAAATTATAATTCTATAAGTATAGATACCTAATTAAATAATCATTACTTATGTCATTTTATTGATAAATAAGTACCTACAATGACCTAACCACTTTTGTTTCCATTTTAGTTAGTGTGGTCATTTGCTATACGTACTCATTTAAATTAGACAAGGAACCAGCAAATAAGTCTTTTGCATATAATATCTTTCTTATTATTTCATATATTTTTTTATTATAAGCTCGTTAAAGCAATAACTTGACCTCTCGACCCACCGACACTGTGAAAAATACACACAAAGAAAGGTTCCAGTTAGTATATCAATAGATCGATCAGGTGGTCATGAATTGAGTTATTTTTCTTCCATTGCCATCAATCTTACGGCAATTTGCAATTACGATTTACGATACGATATATGGATGGAGGCCTCATGCGATAGGCCTCTCAGCAGGGCTGGCATAAGCTAATAAAAACCAGTTAAGTGCGAGTCAGACTCGCGCACGAAGGGTTCCGTACCATTATCTATAATAACAAGCAAAAAAAACACGTTTGTTGTATGGGAGCCCCCTTAAATATTTATTTTATTCTGTTTTTTAGTATTTGTTGTTATAGCGGCAACAGAAATACAACATCTGTGAAAGTTTCAACTGTCTAACTATCACGGTTCATGAGATACAAGCCTGGTGACAGATGGACACACAGACAGACAGACAGCGGAGCCTTAGTGCGGAACCCTTTGTGCGCGAGTCCGACACGCACTTGGCCGGTTATTACATGTTATGCCACTGGCAGCCCTGCTGTAACATAATATTATTGATTGATTACAGTTCACGCAACAAGTGCGATGAATTGAAGATGAAATATATTCCTCCGCAATCAAGGTCTGTAGTCCGTATGTCCATAGACGTGAAGGTGCATTTTCAATAATAGCAATAAATATTTTTCATCACAGTTGCTCGTAAAGTGGCTCTTATCCCACCGCTTTTAGGATCATAATGTAAGAAATTTCCGACGCGTGCTTTTTACTTTACACCACACACGTTATAATAATATGATAACCCGATTCAGTTAAGTTTGTATCTCACTGCAAGTTATACGTACATTACAGTTTCGTCGCTTCGCTTCGTTTTGTTTTGTTCCAGTTCCAGTTACGGTTCCGGTTCCGGTTTCAGTTCCTGTTTCGGTTTCGGCTCCGGCTCCGGTTTTAGTTTCGGTGTCGATTTTGGTTTAGGTTTCGGTTCGGGTTTCGGTTCCGGTCCCAGTTCCGGTTCCAGTTCCAGTCCCAGTTTTCGTTTCGTTTGGATTCATTTCGTTTTGGTCGAATTTTGTTCGCGCCATCAACACGGTTTTTTTCTAACGGCGCGTGAAAAAGCCTGCACGACATTTTTCACAAAGTTAATTTACAATACAACTCTGATTTTTCTTCGCAACTGTGATGAAAAACGTCGTATGACATGCGTGTGCATTGATCATTGCACACTTATATCATAGTAGATACAAATAATACCAATCGTAGCATATAAAATAAATAAATTCAAATTCTTTTTTTTTGTTTTGTTAATCTATACTGTTCTACTGCTAGGCTGCGCAAAGATCTCCAGTCTCCCATATAATATACCTACGAGAGCGAGTAAAAAACTTCATTGGAAATTATGTAAAACTAAGTATGCTGTGGTAAAACAAACAACGACCAAGAGCCACAAAAAAATAGGGCATTGTATTGTACTTAATTAACCAATATGGTTCTTTCAGTTCATTAAGTAAAATAGCAACACGTAGCCATTCTTAGTGGCGGAGCTCAACTAGATGATTTACAAACAGGTGTCCCACATTCACCTTGAAAACATACTGGCGGGTATTGCAGCGGTCATTGCGGCTTCTACCACAGAATATTTAATTATAGTACAAGCTTCTACCTTGAATGCTGATTAAGGAACAATAAGCAAACTATAATAATTTTATTGAAAAGCTATTACAGTAATTAACTAATGTACATATTAAAAAAGTCATCGCATTGAATCCCAAGGTTGTTAAATATACAACTAAGAGACGCGTGTAGAAGAGCCAGAAATAAGATTATTTATAACCGGCCAAGTGCCGAGGACTCGTACACGAAGGGTTCCGTAACATTATATATAAAAACGAGCAAAAAAATCAATACTAAAAAACAGAATATTCTGTTTTTAGTATTGATTTTAGTATTTGTTGTTACAACGGCAACAGAAATACATCATCTGTGAAAATTTCAACTGTCACGGTTCATGAGATACAGCCTGGTGACAGACGGACGGACAGCGGAGCCTTAGTAATAGGGTACGTTTTACCCTTTGGGTACGGAACCCTAAAAAGATCATTGATTGTTTGGAAAGATTTTACTACAGTCATATGATAGTTTTTCTGTCTTTAATAAAGTAGAATGCATAATAGTCGTATTTAGAATCCCAAATATTTGTTCATTTCTAGATCTTTTTGTAGGTTACACTGGCAAGCCCCCCGCAGAGATCACGCACGCACTATCACCCCGTAAATTTCAGTGCAGATGGTCAACCGTCTCTGTAACCAGGTCGCAGCGTAACTCATTACACTGACAGTCGGATGGGCCGCTTACGGTGGAGCGTGGCGTTTAGGGAAGGAAGCCAATGGATATTTCATCTGTGACGTCATTGATATACCTTAACTCAGTTCCGCGTGTGATGAGATCAGTATTCTAGTGAAGTCTCTGAATAATTATTTCGTTGCCAGAGTTATGATAATGATGTCGGCTCGGTCGTGCTTCTTCAGTTTCCCTAATTTTCGTAGAAATGCATTTATTGGAAAATAAATAATTAGTTTGTTGTATGAACTGAGTCAATCTTTTAGACTTAATTAAAACACTTTTTTATTTACATTTTAGGTTAGGTTTAGGGTACATTTTTCATTCGCTGTAATAGCTTCTCATGCCTACTCAAATACTGAACCCAAGTGTCAAGAAATCCCCGACAGACGAGCTCCTAAAGTCCCCCATACACGTTCAATTTTATTGATCAGTCTTTGTGATTGAACAATTTTATTGATCATGTGAATCGACCTGGTGAAGGCCGCGGGGAGCCGATGGATGCAGGAGGCGAGCAGCCGCTCAAGGTGGCCTGCTCTGGGGGAGGCCTATGTTCAGCAGTGGACGTCTTCAGGCTGTCAATGATGATGATGATTGATCGTGTAGGGTTAGATTGGTAAATTTTTTTCGGTTTACAGTATGGAGTAAACATTGACGGAAGTGGTCTCGTCAATTTTATTGATCAATAAAATTTAACGTGTATGGGGGCCTTACTCGTAACATCCATCTTTACAAAAACAGTGACGATTTTAATTTTTTATATTTGGGCCTCCAAACGTCAATAGCGACCGAATCTTCCCAATGAATTATACAACCCAAAAAAAAATGCTCAGCCTGAAGCATTTTGGTAAATTGTACATGCGGGCCACCGCACAACCCTTATTGGGTCGCCTTGAAATCTCATCCGATAAGAAAAATCGAATACACTTGAGGGCCGTAATGTATAAAATTTTAATACGTACTTTTCTTTAGATTTATTAATTCGAAAATCGTGCATCGGAGATCGGAGTGGGAAGGTGATTTTAAAAGTTAAATATACTCTCGATTTCTGAATGTTTCAAAATAATAGGACATTTAAATTGGTGTGAGTTACAAGCGTTTGCGGTGGATTGTGTTTCTCTGCGCTCGGTAATTTTGAGTGCAATTTGTGCACGCTGATGAAACGTTTGTGTGCAAGAAGATGAGGAGCTTCGTTAACAAGTAGAAGGCGTGTGTATAGGCAAGTAAAGCTGGTTCTTTAAAGGAAACGCCGCTGAGGATGATTAGTGTACTTACCAACAATTTAAATTATGCTCCTATTTGTAAAGATAAGCTGAAATACTTACGCACCGCTCTACCACTTTACGTTTTTGTAAAGAGACATTATTACCTCGACGCGTCGCCTTTTTTTAAAAAAAACATACCTGACGAGTAAGCAACCTCACCTACACCGCCTTATAAAAATACAAATAATAAAAAAAGGATGTGCGTTCCAAAACTCTAGTTATTTACAATTTAGGCTCTACCAACTTGTAAATACATGCCTACTATTATATTTTTATCTACGACTCAATCAAAATATTTATATATTTATATATATATATTTTTTTTTTTTTTTTTTTTTTTTTTTTTTTATATATAGTTTTGTTAAGTTGGTAACATTTGTATAATTAACTAGCGGCTCGCCCCGGCTTCGCACGTGTAGTGGTGTAGCCTATGTTTCTCAGGGTGAATGTAGCTTTCCAATGGTGAAAGAATTTTTTAAATCGGCACAGTAGTTTTTGAGTTTATTCATTACAAACATACACACAAAAATACAAATCTTTCCTCTTTATAATAGTGGTGTAGATGGTGTAGACGGTGTAGATAGATGTAGATATAATCAGACGATTTGTTTGTTTCAACAGCTCTGTTGAAATATTACCTATTTATAGCGTAGGCAGAAGGAAATCTACCGCCGTTGCATCACCTCCATAAAGTGCCATAAACCAGAGAAAATATAACGTTAAAAGTAAAAGTGTAAACATGTCGGTTGGCCGTCTGTCTGTGGAAATCTACGGTCGCCGAATTCGGAATGAGGTAGGCAGGTGGGATAGTGCCAGGGTTGCCACGTTTTTTGCATGAAAAATTTGATGCAGAGTATCTGCATCGAATCACTTTCTATTTACAAGAATTAAACGTATGGGATATAAACGATTGAAAGAACAACACAAATACTTTTTGTCACGCTAAACTGTTTACTTCACCCTAGTTTCGCACCTAGTAAACATATAATAAGGTCGTTTTCTGTTTGCTTAGTAGTTTTATGACGAAACGGCTGTACCGATTTGGATAGAGTTTTACACGCTGATTGCTTCCACTGCCAAGGCCATACCCTAAGATTATTTTTTTATGCTATAAGGTAAGGTATGAAACAAACATACGACTCTCCTAAGAGGTGACCGTATCTTATGGACATCTGTAACACTAAACGTGCCACTATCGCGTTGCTATGCGTACCCTCTTCTCTTTTAGTTTCGCAGAAACCCTTACAATATCAACTATGAAACGCCAAATAATATATTAAATAGTCAGGTACACTGACCTCTATTATAGTACGCTGGACTTTTTTTTTTCTTATATTTTGGCTCCACACATAGTGTATTTAGCCAGTGTCAAGTATTGTATCTGTGTGTGTGTGTTGTGTTGTATTGTTGTTGTTGTATTATTCATCGAGTTATGGAATATTTCACGTGTAAAGTCAAGTCTTCAAGTCTTAGTCACAGTCCAGTCTAAGTCAGGTAATCATAGTCCAATCTAAGTCATACCCTAGTAAAGTGGTGGCGACTTTACTAGAAGCTTCTATGGAATTTTGGAAGCAACACGAAAAACCACGTTTCACTACATTATATCACTTGCCCACACTCATGCTCGTAATTCAGCACTTAATGCGTAAAACACCACCAATTTTAACCATTAACACTGGAAAAAGCACAAGTTTAGAAAAATGATACAATGAAACGACATGAACTTTTTCAAGTTCCCGCCAAAAACCCGCTGGACTTCATATTGACTGAAAGCATTTGATTTCCGCCATTTTGGCGCTGATTGCTAAGAATGACATCGTGAGTGTCCTCGGAACTAAACTAACCAATCAACGCGATGGATTTTCAAATTATAATTCTCAGGACTGTCGGAGTGGCGCTTCAAAGCGGCACAAGAAATTCTCAATATTTGTACGATATCTTTTATCCAGCGTACAATAGAGATCCGTGCGTATAATATAATAGAGATCCGTGGTTAGATAGCACAGAATGTAACAACCCTAACTAGTTGCACCCACGCACCGCCGCCGGCGCGGGCGCCGCCACCAACACTTTCTACCGCAAAACAAGACGGTTGACGATCCGATGTCCGATCGGTAGGTCAATGTTACGCTTGCAATGAATCATGAGACGATTAACTGAGGTGTCGTAAAAATAATAGCCTTGGTTAGTTGCTTCAATCGAGCTCAGTAATTCTATAAAACTGGTCTAGGTGCAGTTTGCCAATAACCTACATGTCCACCGAAATTGGACCTGTATCAGGACCAGACAGATGTTTTTGAAAATATACTATTTATAAAGTCTGAATTTAGATCTTGCTTATTTGTTTTCATAACTTTTATTTAAGTCTCTAAGGAAGAATTCTATATACAAAGCCTTCCTTTCCTCCTTGTCATGCGTGTCAGCAAGTGGACAACCCTAGGTTTTTTTTTAAGGAAACGAGTGACGTGACGAGCTAGTCGTTCGCCTGGTGTTAACCGTCACGGCCGCCCATTACAAATTGCAGTGTCACTTGGAAATCTAAATTAAAGTTTCGCGTGACACTGCGCAATGCGCACGTCATCCTGAGACATCACACAGTGTGAGAGTCTCATTTGCCCAGTAATTTCACTAGCTACAGTGCCCTTCAAACCGAAACAGAGTAGTGCTTGCACACTATTGCTTGGCGGCAGAATGACTGGCAAAGCGGTGGTACCTACCTAGACGAACTTTGCAGAAAAGTCCTACCACCTAGTAAAGTCAGATGCTAAGCTTCAAAGATGAATTTAAAAAAAAAATTACCCACTGCACAACAAAACCACACCACATGAAGAAGAAGAAATCAAAACGTTACGATTTCAAATTAACTTACTGACTCGATTACGAAACAATTATTTATTTGTGAACAGATCGGATAGCCATTAAAATTGGGATCAATTATGTTTTTAATTCAACTAAGGCGGTTGGACGTAAACTATAAAGTGATTTACATAGAACTTAACTGATTGTTATCTGTGACATGAATATTCATGACAGGAAATTAAAGGTTGCATAACTATTTAACGATTTAGAAATTAGTTGGGTAGGTAGATCATCATCATCATCAGCCTGAAGACATACACTGTTTTCATAGGCCTCCCCCAAAGAGTGCCACTTTGAGCGGCTGCTTGACCTCCTGCATCCATAGGCCAGCATCCAGTGACTAGTAGTACCCAGTAGTAGACCAGGGTAGGTAGGTACTTACCTATATTCAGTTGAAATCGACAAAATAGACGACGATAATTAAGTTACTAAAATATGTTGATAATTGATAATTATGTTGATAATAATTAAGATCTAAGATGGATAGCAATATCGCTTTTACATTAAAATTAATCAATTAAGAATAATTTTCTCAATTTTTAATGTGGTTAGGTAGTAGTGTAGTATAATAGATTTGGTTGAACTTTTGAGCTGGCTATTAATATAGAATTTATTGGTTTTTAACCATTGGTTACCTTAACTACGAATGAAAAACCCACCATACGTAAAGTTTCTAGCAGGACATGCTTGCTAGTAGAAAACGTCGTCGGAAAGCGAATTGGAGAGACAAGAGAAGGAAGCCTGACCCCACCACCAGAAGGTGAGAAAGAGAAAGAACGTACTCTAGTAATATAATTGCAATCGTATTCTGTTAGCACCACAGACCTAGAATGTTTTCGTTACTATCATTACATTTTCTAATGACATTTGCAACTTGCAACCTGCGTTTCTAATGGTTAGATCTTAGGATAAGTCCAGCGATATGTCTGGCGATAGCCTCTACTTTCATACCAGCGGCACTGGTGACGCGTCCATCTTGGTCACTTTCCTCAGGTAATAGCTGTGAAAGTTACCTGAAACAAGAGAATTGTTTATTAGTTTTATTTAATTAGGTATATTATAATGAATATAAAAAAAATAACCTTAAAAAAGTATACATTTTTAGTAATCAATCGAGGAGCGATCAGGACAGTACAGCACAAAGACACAGCTCACAACACAAGAGAAAACTTACAAGTGAGAACAAGTGAGGAGAGTGACAATAGCTTTGCCCAAATTATTACTTTCTTTTGGGAAGAATTTGAATAAGTGACAGTTATTCCTCTATGTGACAGCATCTGTGGTAGTGGTTGTGCAGGTCGGCTCATAATCCGGAGGCGGCGGGTTCGATTCACGCGCCAGGAAAAGTATTTGTGCACAGGAAAAAAAACAGCGCAAATACTTGTTCTGTGTCTAGTTCCTCGTAGTTCCTTGGACCCAAATATGGATGGATACAGGGAATCCTAGTTAGTATCCAGGATCTGTGTGAGTGATCATTGTATTATTATATTGGGTATGTTCCCGTCTGCCCCCACGATCGTCCCCCACGCAGTGGCAGACAGTCTCACTTATGGCTATCCGCCCCCGCGGGGGTGGTTGACCATAGTGATCCGGAACATATTACCGTCTGCCCCCATCGTCAACTTAAACAGGAAATCTAGGGAAAAGTGATAAATAGGTGCGACGACGAGCGAAGCGAGCGTGCCGCGGCAGCGGCCGGCGAGTGCCATAAGTCACTTGCGCTTATATAAAAAATTAGCGGCAGGTTATGATTAATTGGTGGCAGATGGTAATATAATATTACCGTCTGCCCCCATTTTTCATATATAGGGGTCAATAGCCATATGTGTGACCGTCTGCCACTGTGTGGGGGCAGACGGGAATATATCCTTATATTTGTTTATTTATTTATACTTTAGCACAAAACAATGTACAAGGAGGACTTAATTCTATGAAGCATTATCTACCAGTCAAATAATTGAGCAACGATTGCACATAATTAGACCATAAACCGACGGCAAACGCGATGTGACCACAAGTCTTCGACAGCGACCTTATATCATTTCACTCTATATACATGTAAGAATGCGGCGCGACAGCATTTCATATTGTTGGCGTATCTAGCCGGAGATTATTGGAAACCAATAAATAATAATAAAACGGACAGCGCTGGTTGCGTGACGCACGCTACCGTGCGCCGGCGCAGCCCTCAGGCTTGGCGTGGGTTCATAACCTATACGAATACGATAACTATTGGGGCTGGGATTAAAACATCTCCAGTCCAAAGCAAGGATGCACATCAAATCACCAGCGGGTAGAAGTCCACTGCTGAACTCAGGCTTCGCCCATAAAACGTTTCAACGCTTTTCATAGGAGTGGTTTGCCATAATCACCACGCTTGGCAGGCGGCTTGGTGATCGCAGAAGTTTTTGGAGGAGATTGCTGGTTCCCACTCTTATATTCCCGTAGCCAGCTCTAAATTTTGCATGTTTATTTTCCTGGTTACTTAAATGAGGTTTTAAGCTTTAATAACCAGCCAAGAGCGAAACGGACTCGCGCACCAAGGGTTCCGTACCATTATCTATCCCTGCCATCTAGTGTTGAGTAGCAGTACTATTTAAAGCAGCGTCATCTAAACTCATCTGGTAAACGAGCAAAAAAATCACGTTTGTTGTATGGGGAGCCCCCTTAAATATTTATTTTATTTTGTTTTTTAGTGTTTGTTGTTATAAAGCGGCAACAGAAATACATCATCGGTGAAAATTTCAACTAACTATCACGGTTCATGAGATACAGCTTGGTGACAGACGGACAGGCAGACAGACAACGGAGCCTTAGTAATAGGTTCCGTTTTACCCTTTGGGTACGGAACCCTAAAACGATTGAAATGTATGTGCACAGTATGCACTTGCAAGACTGTGACTGATGCTTCAATTAGAAATGAAGATGACCAAGTAATTTCGCTTAATGTAAAACAATGCAAGCATTTTATAGCGAGTCACGTACCGTATCCGACACGCTCTGAAACGTCGTGACAGACAGGAGACAGTGGGCCCGCGCAAGGACGTCCACTATTAACATGTAAATCACAAAGACCAGCTATCACCAAGGCACGCCGCGAGCGCTTTCAAGCGTAGATATTTACATGTGCGGCATTGTTATGCAAGCCGTGACGTGCGTCAGTGGACACGAATTACGCGCCTCTATAGGGCCGGCTAGGTCTAGGTACTTGTACCTGCATGATGTAAATCAACCGTTTGGATCATTGTAGAACCGGCCGCAAGGTCTTAAAGTACATAGTAGGTAACTATGTTCACAACTTTACAGGCTACAATGTTATCTATATGGACCAGACACAGACTTCACAGACAAAGTTGTAAACACCACGAAATTCTTAGATTTTATAAACACATGATGGGATAACTAATAAATGAAATTAAAATATGTACTTACTCTTTACCTTACATTACGTTAAAAATATTGACCATTTCAATTCAATACCGCTGGCCTGTTAGCTCAGATGGTAGTAGTAGCTCTGCTTTCTGGTTGTGGGTTCGATTCCCATCCAGGACAAACATTTGTGTGATGAACATAAGTGTTTGTTAAGTGTCTGGGTGTTATATTGTATTCTATGTATCTATTTACAAACAAAAAAGTATCTATATATTTCTATCAGTTATCTGGTTCCCAATTTCCCATAGTACGAGCTCAGCGTAAGCGGTTATTTTCTCTATGGTACAAGCTATGCTAGTTTGGGGCTAGATGGCGCTGTGTGAAATGTCCACACTATTATGATTTTAAAAACTATGAACTAAAATAGTTAATAGAGGACTACTTTCATCGTATCTACTATGCCGTAATACATTAAATTCATAATCTCAATAAAAAAAACCTGTACTCAGTTAATACACTGTGCTTTATTAGACCATTGAAAAACACACTCTTAAAAAGAAATACTTAACTAACAGTAATATACTATACCTAATAATAAAATAACGACTAAGAATAAAGCTAATCTTAAACATATGTAGACAATCCTCACAAATTGCTTATGAGTATAAATTGATTGGAACCCATTTGCACTATTTCTTCTTTCCTTTGCCTTCCCGTTGCGATGGAGTTGGTTTAACAGGCTCTGGAGGAGGCGCAGGGGGTGCCATCGGCAGCTTCATATCAGGCCATTTACGTCTTATATAATCCACCAACAGCTTCATGTCTATCATCCTTCCTTTATCACAGCGATCGCCAGGGAACAGTTGAGATATCAAAGTAACCAGATCCTCGTCTAAATGCAAGCCACGGGACCAGCAGATTGATTTAAAGATCTTCGGGTCTATTTGCTCGTGCTCCTCACACAGCTCGAGAACGATCAGTGCTATGTGCTGTGAATGTTTCTTACGTTTACCAATATACTGAGCTCTATCCATCACTATCTCTCTCATACTCTTTCCTACCGGCACAAATTTGGTAATGACTTCACCATGTACGACGACAGTGTTTTTACGATTGCTTAAAAGTCGTATGGCTTGTAAAGTTTTAACGAAATCTTCAGATACGCATATGTTTTCCAATATCAACTGTTTCAATTTCACTCTTTTTTCTTTGAAACGATTTAGGAGACACATAGTATCGGCAGGTGTCAATGGATTTCGTGATAGATCTAGAAGCTCCAGTTTTGGGGCTTTGCGCAGGCTGAATGCAATAGCGGAGATTGCTGCGCCTTGCAATTTGTTGTTTCCTAACCTGATACGTCGCAGGTTTGGATGCATAATTAATGTTCTCAATCCATTGCCGACGCGTTCACCGGCAAGTGCATTCCACGACAGATCTATCTCCTGGAACTTGTGATTCAAACTCAACGCCTCACAAAGATGAAATATGGCAGCCGGAGACATGATCACATTATAAGACAAATCCAAGTGAGTAATCTTATTGTAAGTTTCAAAAGCTACAGTCAAGACATTAATAAATTTAGCAGTGAGGCTATTGCGGCTTAGATTGACTTCAGTTAAATCAGCACCTTTGAATATGGCCATGGCTAAATGGTCACCACCTTCATCGCCGAGTTCATTTCGGAACAAGTTGAGAACCCTTAGTGCACGATTTAGGTGCAGGTTATTTAATAAAAGTCTGGCCCCATTTGGCCCAATTCTGCAACCATTCAAGTTCAATTCCCTTAGCGTGCAGTTGCTGAGGAGCATATCTCCTAAATGGTAACATCCATCCGCATTGATCCAGTTGTCGGTCAAATTCAGGGCTTTAACGTATGTATTCAGTTTCAACGCCATAGCCATAGCTCGAAATCCTTCAAAGCTGATACCATAGTATTTCAAATCAATAGTGTTTTCTAAGAGTTCTCTATAGAACTTTCTTATTGGGCATATATCCATTTCTTTGCAAAGATCGAGGTAGAGCTCCTGGCCATCATCGGCATATATGAGTTTTGGAGTTGGGTTTAACAAAGCTTGCTTGATGCCTGGGTCATTGATACTAGGGTAGTTATAGTACGGATGTGCTACTATTATAGAGCTTGTAGAAAAAGCGACGAGTTTTCCGCATATTTCTCCGCTACCAGGGTCGTAAAGACCTTCAAGAGCCTTGATATGCTTGGGGTTTTCTGGAACCATTTCTAAATCGAGAGAGGACCATTCGTCACGGGGAGGCTCTTCTGATGACAACTCTTGCTTAAAAAGAATTTCAACAACCTGCTCTTCCTCGACCACGGAGACTTCGCTTGACGACATCATTTTGATAAAAATACGTGAGTAATTATAGAAACGTTAATAACAAATTGCAAAAAGAAACGCGCAGTGCTGATAGATTGATTAGATTGACATCATTGACGTTGTGACCATGACGTTTTGTCAAAATGAAAAGAGAACATTTTTTTACGTACCCCACAGAGTAACGTACGTAACACGTAAATATAGTCCATTGTTTTCTTCTCTAATCTGTGACGTACCCAGAGATACACACTACACCATACACTTATACCAGAAGCAGTAGTATGCAAGCACTACTGTGTTCCAGTTTGCCAGGCATTGTAGCTAGTGAAATTACTGGGCAAATGAGACTTTATTACTAGACTGTGTGAAGTCTCAGCATGACGTGCGCAGTGCAGTGTCACCCAAAACTATATTAATTTAGAGTTCCGAGTGATACTGTAATCTGTTATGGGCAGCCGTGACGCTTAACATCAGGCGAACGACTAGCTCGTCACGTCATTCAATTACATAAAAAAACCCTACTGTTTTAGATTTTCTCATAGACCGGGAGGCGGCTGTAAAATCCTCTTATTTAGTAATGGAATGAAAAATTTGGATTGGTACCAATCTAAATAATAAAGATTAAAATAACTAATCTAAAGCGAGTCAGCTAGTCTATAAAAGATTGGTTGGAGTTCCATTCTGGTTCCATTTTGTAATTTTCGGGAATTTAAAAAGTATACTTCTAGTGATTTCTCTTTTCTTTCTTTTTAAGCTGTAAAAGTCTTTTTTCACTTTAGATTAGTTTTAGTTTCGTTCTGTTTCACGATGAGGTAGATTTTTGCCGCAGCCGCCGTCTCCCAGGCTATGATTTGTAAATGAAACTTCATCTTGATCTACATAATGCAGAGGTTTTATGATTATTATAATAAGAATCGCTATCTCTTACGATCCTCCAAGAAGTTTAGTCAATAACAACCCCATCCTATAGGTACTAATCTTAGAGTTACACATAAGCAAGGTACTGATATAAAGTTTAACGGTGTCTGTTTGTTTCTGTGTATGGCCGCTAAGCCAAAACGATACAGCTATATCGATTTAGCTCTGCAACCTGCAATCTGCATACAGATTCTCAGACTAGTATATAGTAATCTGTGATAGAGATTTTTGACATGTTCAATATCAACATATAAAGATACTTTTTGTCCCGGAAAATTAAGATTACCAACGGGAAAGCGGATACCTAGGTAGCGCATGAACACGTAGGGCGCTCTCTAGTTTATGTAAGTAACTAGGTGGACCGACGATCTGGTGAATACCGCGGGGAGCCGATGGATGCAGGAGGCGAGCAGCCACTCAAAGTGGCACTCTCTGGGAGACGCCTATGTTCAGTCGTGGACGTCTTCAGGCTTTTGATGATGACTATGAAGCAATGTATCGAATCTAGAAGTAAGTGTGTTTGTTACCATGTGATCCCAGCATACCAAGGAATGGGCAGCAGCATTATTCTCGGTTGGCATTACGTATATTATCTACTGCAATCACCGAGACGCTTTAAAGCGTGGTGATTATCTTCTTCTTCTTCTCGTGTAGGCAAGTGGTCACCCCTGGTGTCAGGATGTTTAGGCCACCCAAAAGCTCTGACTTGACTTAACGACTATTGTCTTACGACAACAGCCGGGA
The DNA here is from genome assembly GCA_910589525.2 of Ennomos quercinarius. NCBI lineage: Eukaryota > Metazoa > Arthropoda > Insecta > Lepidoptera > Geometridae > Ennomos > Ennomos quercinarius. The sequence continues at coordinate 17,478,205 of OU342492.1, read as the reverse complement.
CCGACGGCTTAACGTGCCCTCCGAAGCACTGTAGCGCTCAGTTGTAAATACCACTTTTGCTGTAGGGGTCACCCATCAAAGTAGTGACCGCTAACTTTACCGATCGGTTAGAAACGGCTAGTCGTGCTTCGCTATGAGCGCTACATGTGTGGTGACTGGTGATTATGGCAACCCTGATGAAGGAGGCCTATATTCAGCAGTGGACGCAAAAAGGCTGATGTGATGTGATATCAAGTAATATCTCAAATAAAAAGGTACAATTATTATACAGTCGTAAAAAATGGTACATTCAAATAGCGTAGACTACATAAACCTATAATGAAAGTATGAATTATGGCAGTTTAATTACTTTGGTACAACTCGCGCTGATCGGCTGCGCGGGCGCAGCGCACGCAATGCGTTTACGGTCCTTTACCACAGATTAAATGATGTGCTGCATACCTACTTCACCTCCGTTTAATGCTTATCGATAATATTATGGAACTAATCGACTTCCGCCACTGAACTTCTAAATGGCCTATTTAAGTTTACACACGCAGTTTATTCCTTTGATTATATGACAGGTAGATCTAAGGTTTATTTAAACCTTTCACCGGAATATTCTATTCGGAGTATTCTTGAGAAAGTTAATAATAATAAATCGTAATTTATGTATTCTAAGATTTATACAGATTAAAGCATTGTATGTATTTTTATTGTTAGACAGGGTAGTCAGTCGTTGCCTATGCAAACCGCGAAACAAAGACTATTCTAGTCTACTTTTCCACCAGATAGATAGATAGATAGATAGATAAACTCTTTATTGACACCAACGATAACAAAAATAAAAAAAAACAGGATAACTTACAAGTAGGGTACAATGGGCGGTCTTATCGCTAAAAAGCGATCTCTTCCAGACAACCTTTGGATGGACAGAGATACATGAATGAGCATGGACGGTGGTGTTATAAAATAATAGACTACATAAACAATACTTACTATTACATAATACAAATACTTACATATATACTACATAAATAATACATAATTATATCACTAATAAGGAAACAGTAAAGGATTACTTCGGAGTCAAGCTAGAGAGATAGAAGTGCTTAATTTGAGTCTTAAAGGCAGTGAGTGATTGAGCTTTTCGAATGTTGAGAGGAAGTTCATTCCACAAGCGTACAGCCTGAGCAGTGAAAGAGTGGTCGTAGAATGTCGTACAACGAACAGGTGGCTTGAGAAGAAGGTTTTCTGATGACCTGAGATACATAGTACTAGAGTGGGAATTATAAAGAAACTCGAATCGTTCCTTCAAATAATGGGGAGTAGAAGGATTAAACAATATATTATAGAGAAGAGATAAGATATGAGTATTCCGGCGAAAACGTATAGGGAGCCACTTGAGTTTGTAACGAAATTGAGAGACATGATCATATTTTCGAAGACCGAAAATAAATCTTATGCAAAAATTTTGAAGCCGCTCAAGTTTATTTAGCTGGTCCTCGGTAAGATCAAGATAGCAGGCGTCAGCATAGTCAAGAATAGGAAGAAGGAGAGATTGTGCAAGCGAAACTTTAGTAGCAGTAGGCAGGAAATTACGCAGCCTGTTAAGAGAGCGTCCTGACGCAAAAATCTTACGGCTAACGGATTGCAGTTGAGGACCCCAAGACAAACAGCTATCGATAATCACCCCGAGATTCTTCACTTCAGCACTATATGTAACTGTTGCCCCGCCAAACTCAATCTTCGGCAGTGTCTCGTAATCAAGCCGTGAGATCAACCTTGAGCTACCTACAATAATTGCCTGAGTTTTAGCTGGATTGACTGCGAGTCCATACGATTTGCTCCAGTATTCAATGCGTCTTAAATCGTCATTAATACTGTCTACACCCACACTTAAGTGGTCTAGTGTAGCTTGAGTATAAATTTGGAGATCATCTGCATAGAGGTGGTAGGAAGAAGCTAAGAAGTGAGATATTGAGTTAATGAAAATAGCAAAGAGAAGAGGAGAAAGAACGCCGCCTTGTGGTACACCGGCACTCGTATCACACCATGAGGAAAACGAATCCTCGAGGCGGACACGCTGCCGACGTCCAAACAGATAACTGTGAAACCACTCAGTTGCCGTTGGAGATATGTTAATAGAGCGGAGTAGGGTCAAGAGGATATCAAAATCGACTGTGTTGAAAGCATTACTGAAATCAAGTAAGGTCAGGATTGTAAGCTGACGGTTTTCCATACCTAGCCTGATATCATCAGTAATTTTAACAAGTGCTGAGACGGTGCTATGGCCAGGTCGAAAACCGGACTGAAGAGGATTGAGGAGTTGATTTTTATTGAGGAAGCAACTAAGTTGAGTGTGCACAAGTCGTTCGAGGACTTTAGAAAGGAAAGGGAGAATTGAAATAGGACGGTATTCGGAAAAAGACTTGGGATTAGACTTCTTGGGTAACGGGATTATATGGGCTTCTTTCCAACAGGATGGTACAGCACCCTTCGAGACAGAACCATTCAGTATATGGCACAATATTGGCAAGATTTCATCCAATATAGGAATGATCATGTTTCGACTGATGCTGTCTCCACCCATCGCATTAGAGGAGATGGACAGGATGCTTCTTTTAACATCACAAGCGGCAAAGTCACTGATAAAAAACGGAGAGTAATCAGGAGTTGGGAGAGAAGAAAGATAGTTAATGGTGGCAATTTTATCATTCAAAGCAATGCTAGATGACGAAGAAAAGTGCTGATTGAGGGAGTTGATGTCTAAACCATTCGAAATAGATTCTTGACGTGCTTTCCCAACTCCTAGTGATCGTAAGAATTTCCAAACTTTAGCAGGATCTTCATTTTCTACTGAATTATGAATGTGGCGACGCTGTGCATCCCTACACACTCTATTACAGTGATTCCGTGAGCGCAAATACTTCTCCTTATTTTGATCATTAGAACGACATTTAAGTTTAGCCTTAGCAGCAGCCTTCTTATGCATAAGTTTTTTAATATCATCTGTAAGCCAAGGAGCTGGAAGGTGTTTCATTTTAATAGGCCGCAGTGGAGCATGAACATCGTACAGTTGTATAAGCTTGGAGTTGAAAATATTGATTTTATCGTCCATGGTGTCAGCATCGATCACTTGAGTCCAGTCAATACAGCTGGCATCTTTACGGAGTTTTTCCGAGTCTATCGCACCAAAGCTACGCTGCAGAAGAATTTTGGGTTTGGATTTAGGAGGACGAAGTTTATAGGACACGAAAATCAAGTCATGGTAAGAGAAATCATCCGCGGAACATTGGCCATGCTTAGCAACACGCTGTAAAGAAGTTACAAGTATAAGATCTAGAAGAGATGGAGAACAGTTCGGAAAGTTATGGGTGGCACTAAGCGGTAGAATATGCATGTTGCTAGCATTTACAATAGATTTCAATGTAGAAGATCGTGAATCCTTCTTCAGGAGACATGTGTTAAAGTCACCCATGATAATGTTATGTGGATATGAGGGAATGAGATTTTCTAAGATCTTTTCGAAGGATGAGAAGTAGTTAATTCGCAGAGAAGGGCTATAATAGACTCCGAGTAGAAGTTTGGTATGAGAAATATCAACTGCTATAAAAAGATGTTCGCCGGCATTGGCAGGTGGAGGCTGCGGAGACATGTCTACCACCGAATAGGAAAAATAAGAGCGAAGATATATAGCCACACCTCCACCACCACTGCCAGTTCTATCATTACGGATTAGAACGAAACCGGGGAGAGAGTAAGATGTAGATGGGAGACAAGGTTTTAACCAAGATTCGGAGACTAGTATAGCATGGACGTTTTTATGGTCAAATGACGCCAGCATTTCAGGGTAATGAGCCGGAATACTTTGGGCATTTATGTGGATAACATTAAAATTCTTAGGTACATCAGAGAAATGACTCGACAAAGTGTCACTCAGAGTAGGAATGCTCAAAAAACTTTCATCACTACTAGGCGCACTGTCAGATGAACAAGAGAGAAACTGCTCACTGCTATCAAAATCTTCAGTATTCGACATGATATAAGTAGGTATGTATGAAATATATATATTAATAAAATATCAATTAATTATGTAGGTACTTATAAATAAATAAATAAATAAAAACTATAAATATTTATAAATAACTATTAACCATAATGTCATACTCCATCTGCCAGTTGGTGATAAGAGATAGCACTATTTTCACATTTTAACAGGGGTATCTGTTAAAATATAAAAATAGAAAATAGTAGAACGATTAACAACTAAACGCTATACTTACAATATAAGGTAGGTAGGTAAACATTTTGGTACTAACTTACTAATTTAGGTATGTAATCAAAGTCTAATCCAGCCCATGAAATAGGTGCTGCTCGATGAAGAATACTTAATAAATCATAATAGGTACTACTATAGATATTTAGTTGATATTTACTAAACTGTGCTTGCACTAAACAAACTCTTATCATAAAATTACTGTTGCCACAAAGTAAAGACGGTATCTACCTGATATTGGCAAAGACATTGGATTAAACGTCTAATTTAAAACACTATGGGTAGTAAACATGTAGTAACTTAAAAACTAACATTTCACACTGGCTAATTCAAAATAATGCTACGTACATAGCTAAAGAAAAATAAATTACTTAAAATGAAAAATGGCTAAATACGTAACAGGATCAGAAACAAAGAGAGCAAAAAAAAAAAAAAAGATATTGTACTGTCAGTGAAAGTTCAATGTCAAACTGTCAAAAACAAAATGTGCCAATGCTATTGTATTGCCAAATGCCAATACAAAATTACAAAAATCTACAAACTGGAAAATAAACTGAATAAGTTGAAGTTGATACATTTAAAAAATTATGATAAATAAACGTAACGCAACGATCGAGCAGCTCTGTGACTGCAAAACAAAATAATATTGGGCTGAATACAACTCTATGGAATAAAAGTTTATGAAATACCTTCATGAATAATATTAAAACCAGTGGGTAAAGGTGAAAACTGAAGAGAAAATTATCAATATTATCTACCTACCAAGTACCTAGACACAGAAACCTATTTTTTAGACGCTGGTGCTGTAGGCCGCTTAGATCTTGTGGCGGCTGGGACATCTTCCTTGGGTACCGTAACCGGACGCGACTTTATGAGGCTGGCCGGCGCGATTTTCTGCACTTCGCTAAGACTGCTGATGCGATGTCGCGTACCATCAGGCCCAAGGACGTGAATGTTCCCATCCCTGGTCCAACATTTGGTCACACCAAAGAGCCTCCTCGCTTCCATGAATGCTTGGTGCCTAGCCCTGGTTAAAAATTCCGAGAGAGTGATATTAGTGCCCTTCAAAGAAGTCTTAGCAAACCAAATCTTATTACGGACACTAATATCTCTGAGCTTCACCAAGATAGGTCTAGGCTTATCACTGGAGGCCCGGCCCATTCGTTGACAGCGACTAATGGAACACAGCACAAAGTCAGGCATATTCAAATGGCTAGTCACAACCTGCATCACTAATGCCGCGGTATCCTCTTGCTTCTTTTCTGGCACACCATAAAGAAGCAGAATCTTCCGGCGACTATGCATCTCCAAGTTGTCTACATTTTGTGCAAGCACTCCAATCTGCTGCTGGAACCCACGTAGAACTTGTGCAGTGAAAGTTTTAAAAGCTGCAAAATCAGCGGCAAGGCTGCTTGTGGTGTTGCTTGTGGGAGATTTTAGAAGCTCACCTTCAAATTGATCCATCCTCTTGTTTAGGACCCCCATCATCTCCAGAAATGATTGTTGTGTTGTATCCATGGTGAAGGTAGGAAGGAAGTGCTTATGTGCTAGTAAAAATAAGTGGTGATACTTTCCAGTGCTTTCACAAAGGAGATACTGAAGTGGCAGGTGAAGTATGTTTCCTAATCCACCATATAAACCATGAATCAGGGGTTGGGGAACACTTTAGACTATTTTAATTATTAAAATAAAATTAGAGCAACTTCAAAAGATGTTATCACACCTACCCGCCCAAGGCGAAAAAAAAAGCCAGCTAGGCTATCACGTAGCTTGGTTGCAAAATTGCAACAGATTGAAACAAACATTTGTATGGATTTCGTAGTTTCAATACGCAGTTTATGGGCATAGTTATTATTAAAAATGTTAGGGGATGGTCATGTTTCTTTGGTAATGCCACAGGAGAGCAATTTTTAAATTTTTTGAAGTTGCTACTGCACATAATTATACTGCGTATTGAAACTGTCAAATCCATACAAACCGTTTCTATTGGTTGCAATCAAGTTACATTCAATATAATAATGCCTTCAAAGTGCTGAATCCTGACCTACCTGATAGTTTAGTTCTTTTTTTATATTATTATTACTCACCTTTTTTATGAGAATGAATGACGTGACGTGCTAGTCATTCACCTGATGTTAAGCGACACGGCCGCCCATAACAGTTGCAGTGTCACTCGGAACTTTAAAATAATAAAGTTTCGCGTGACACTGCACTGCGCACGTCATCCTGAGACTTCACACAGTCTAGTAATCAGATTACTAGACTGAAATCAGGTCATAAAGTCTCATTTGCCCAGTAATTTCACTAGCTACAATGCCTATCGAAGTAATCTACTGTAGACGATCCCATGTGTATGTTAACCTTTAGTTAGAAAACGTCCTCTCTCTACTGAACATTAGCCTCCCCGATAGAACACACCACTTTGAACGGCACTTTCCCAAGTGTATGTTATTACAAAATATCAAGAGAATAAAATGGCTGAGGCACTTGAGGTCTGCGCTTTCGTCCAGGGCTCAAGTGAAAGTCTACCTTCAGGGCATGGGGGCAAGGCCGGGTCATCTGCCAGAGAAGTCACCTCATGTACGCGTTACATAGCCTAAGCTGTTATGCGTGAAAATTTCCTTCCTTGCTATGGCTCGCTTTAAGTGTGCCGCGAACATGTTTCCAATCCTAATAATAAGTCAGAACTTAAACATCCAGATGGAGTCCCTAACATAAACTAACATCTTCTTCCATTTCGTAAGATCACTTAGCAACCAGTTAGACACTACCCTTTGGTATCAAAAACTCCATGATCTCATGAAATGAGCGAAGAAGAGATCACACGTAAGTTGGCATGGAAATGACTGCTACTTTAAAATCATTGTCATTTCATCATATGATTTGTTTTAGTCACTGTGATTTCACCTGCGATTTTTCACAGCCTGTGATTTTTCATATGCCTGATGAATTTATGATCAATGGCGATTGACTGTGCTTTATGAAATGGAACAGAGATGTGATTTAGGAGCATTCTGCTACAAATGATTACAAGTAATCTAATGCTACTCTCTTAAGCTAAACAAGATCAAAGTTCACCGCTACACCACAATGTTAATAAAATTATACTCTTAAGGTCTCAGTTTGTTTACTGAATCATAAATAAAATTATATGTTTTGATATTCACCGCTTATGCTACTCTCGTATTATGCTCTCGTAAATCCGAAGCCACGATTCAATTAAGTGTGATTATCACACTGTGATTAGTAGCAGTGATTTATGAAAAATAAAATCATATGATTTTTCACCTGCTCCTTACGATTTGTAAGTAACCCATTTGATAAGTAACCCATTTTTTATGTACATCTTAAAAATGAAAGTTATGTTGCAGAAACGATATTTATGTATGTATGTAAGTAACTGTAACTTTTTTTTTACTCGTAGTAGGACTGTTTTATTTACAAATTAAATATAACATTCATCATCATCATCATTAACAGCCTGAAGACGTCCACTGCTGAACATAGGCCTCCCCCAGAGCACGCCACCTTGAGCGGCTGCTCGCCTCCTGCATCCATCGGCTCCCCGCGGCTTTCACCAGGTCGTCGGTCCACCGAGTGGGGGGCCGGCCTACGCTGCGTCTTCCGGTTCGTGGTCGCCACTCGAGAACCTTTCTTCCCCATCGGTTGTCAGTTCTACGAGCGATGTGGCCTGCCCATTGCCACTTCAACTTACTAACTCTAAGAGCTATATCGGTCACTTTAGTTCTCCTGCGGATCTCCTCGTTCCGGAGCTTATCTCGCAGGGAAACACCGAGCATAGCTCGCTCCATAGCTCGCTGCGCGACTTTGAGCTTACTAATGAGGCCAACAGTAAGAGACCATGTCTCAGTTCCATAAGTCATCACTGGCAACACACACTGATCAGGCTCTGCGGTGTTTTGGACGAAAAGATAGGACGAAGCTTCCCGAACGCTGCCCAGCCGAGTTGGATTCTTCGCGCCACCTCTTTTACATTTGGTTGGTTACATTACATCATTGTAATTAAATACATAGAATATACATAAGTAAGTACTGACACTGGAAGACGACTGGCCCCACCCAACCAGAGAGATCAAAATAAGAAAAACCGTTTATTTGCAACAATAACTAAAAGAGATACTAAGGGTGGGTTTTTTCACCAATAGTTAAGGTAATAAAAACTCTAACAAATTCTAACCAATAGTCAAAATTTGTTAGAGTTTTTAATGGTTACTTTAACTAATGGTGAAAAAACCCACCCTAAGAATGCTAAATAATGCTATGCTATGTTAATGCTGAGCTGTGACCTTTTTATAGCCATAAGTACTTATTATATTTTTATAACCTACAACTGTTAAACGTGTATCTTATGTTGGCTATAAATAAACGTTTTCTATTCTATTCTATTCTTAAGACATTGGGAATTTGAATACCCCAAAACACCACGAGGTTCACATTCACACCATCTAATTGCCGTCGTTTGAGTACGAAGTACTATATATCTATTCTGTGGTTTGAGTAAAGTTAACCGCTGCCACGCAATGAATCATTACTACAAGTACAGTTAGCGTATGCCTTGTAATATAAATAATTTGAAATACCTGTAATAGCCGTGGCGAATGGTTCGCGTGACCAATTTGTGTGTGAGGCGAATTCTGATGAATTGCGTGGGGTAAATGAAGACGACATGCGAGGATGGGCTTGGGCAGGTTCAGAAACTGGGAATACGCTGTCGGGAGTAAATCTTTCAACTGTAAAACCCTTTCTTTTAGTAGTACATATACCTCCTCTAAACAATGTGATTAACCGGTGTTGAATAAATGATTTCTATTCTATTCTATTCTTATTCTATTCTATTCTTATTCTATTCTGTTCTCTTTTTTCTTTTATCACACTCTTTTTACTAAGTGGTAGGACTTTTCTGCAAAGTTCGTCTAGGTAGGTACCACCGCCTTGCCAGTTGTTCTACCGCAAAGCAGTAGTGTGCAAGCACTACTGTGTTCCGGTTTGAAGGGCATTGTAGCTAGTGAAATTACTGGGCAAATGAGATTTTATGATTTGATCACTCAGTCTAGTAATCTTTTTACTAGACTGTATAGTCTCAGGATGACGTGCGCGTGCAGTGTCACGCAAAACTACGTATATTAATTTAGAATTCCGAGTGATACTGCAATCTGTTATGGGCAGCCGTGACGCTTAACATCAGGCGAACGACTAGCTCGTCACGTCATTCATTTACATTTAAAAAAAAACACTTGTTATAATTCTAACTACATATTTTACAAAATGATGGAGAGTACGAATTCCACACTAACTTGAAGAATCATTGGTACAGAGGTACAGACCGAGCGGGCTTGAACCCGGGTACTGGGTGCGTCGGTTCTAAAGCCAAACTTGCTAGCTGGAGCCACCCTCGAACTTTCTTCCAGTTTTACATCGTCCGCTAAAATCGGACTAAATTTTAAACGGCAACTCCGACGGCTCCTGATCAAGAAACAATAGTATCCAATTCCGATCAATTAGCAGCGCAGGCGCACCTAGTCGCGATCAATTATAGTTAATCTTATAATCTAGACCCAGTACAGTACAGATCTAGAAACCAGAATGGTCAGACTGGTTGGGAAAGAATCTAATAACAGTGTTGTTTTAACTGTAACGGGCAAATTGCCTTTATTACTCAAGCTAACTACTACAATAATAAAAACTAAACTAAACTAAACTAAACTAAGCATAACTAAGCTAAACTAAACTAAACTAGCTACACTACCTACTACAAAGAACACTTATGGACTGTATAATAGCCGCGATGGCCTATAGACAGTCCAAGTGCTCCAGCCCACTACCGGTAGGTAGCGTACCCAACATGCTGGCCGCATTGCCACGTTGAATTGCAATGCTGATGCGTTGGGCCAAATAAGTGCCAGCATTGTTGTTGTTGACTGTAATGTTCAGCTGGTATCTTATCTGGTGTTATTTGGTCACAAACACAAATACAGGGTTCGATAGAACGGCAGCTGATTTATTATATTACCTACATTACAAGCACAACAGAAACAGAACGAATTTTCATCTTAATGCTTTCCTAGACTAGAAAATGAGCCTATTGCTCTATCCCTTACAGGAATTCTCTAGCCAGTCTAAACTCCTTTTACTCCTACCTCCGTTGTAGTAGTTTTCCTAAAACTTTTTGTAGAGACCGAAGAAGCGTATACCTCCCCTTTGTCTATACAAAAAGTGCCAACGTTTTTCCGCCTCTAAATGTTAACCGATTTTGATGTTTTTTTTATAAATGTTGCCTACCCAGTAATTAAATATGTTCGTACGTCTTTCTTTTTTTAGTTTTTACAATATCTTCGTATTTATAGCCACCTAAAATTTAGAATTTTTGGCGTTAAAATTATAAAAACAAAAGTAGCTGTAACAAAAGCACGAAACAATTACTTTAAAAAAAATCGACACTTACCTACAAGCATATATTATCTATCCAAACGATTGACACCAAAATCAAAAGATTTTGTTAAGTTTCAGAGGGTGAAATGAAAACCATTGGCGCCCGAAACCCTAAAATGTAGGTAAATTCACTCATGGGCTCCATTTGTCTCTATCATACGTGTGGAGAGCACAGCGACGGCAATAACATTTTCAAATACCAGGACGGCCCCCTTACAAAGTTAGTGGTTGTTATTGAATTCGTTATCAGCAACATGCAATTTAAACTTTAAAGCAAACAGTCTCAAGTTGACACCGATTCAGCCACTTATCTACTACTTTGGTTTAGAGAAAATGGAAAGGCGCGCCCATTGTTTTCTTTAGAAAATGTATCTGGGCGAAGTCACCGCATTTACTTGATAAAAGCTGCGTTGAAAGTTGAGAGCTTTAGAGATTTATTATACTCAAGTTGTTTCAAATGGGTGAAGCATAGCAAGATAATTACCTAATTAGACTGAAACACTTCTAAAGATACCAGAACCACCAGAAAACCATTAAAATGGATCGTATAAAACTAGTTATGAAAGCTATGATGTTTTATTTATTATCTAAAGAACCCCTACTTCCCTATTTCATTTAATTATATATATACAAAAGGAAGAGTTGTCGTTAAGTGGCTTTCGCGATAAAATACACAAACCAAATTTTGATGAATTTTCGCACACATATTTATCTAAATATTTCTATCCTCTTTTCATCTGATTTTCGCGGAAAAACGTGTTTTAGGGGTAAAACCGAACCACTAGTACTCGTGGCACAATAGTCATAGTAACATAAAAACAAAATGGGCTTGCTAAGAACCCATAAATAGAAGACTCCGTACCAGCAAATAGGTAGCATGTCCAGGTGCCCTCCAGCCCATACTTTTAGAAATAAAGCTTCTTCTTTTATTTATTTAGTTAGATACTGTAGTATAAATCGTAATTGCGATGACAGGTCTCGTTAACTGTCTTGAACTGATACCACAATGCTCGCATGATGTCGCACAGTCTTACGTTCGAATGTTTACTATTATTTTATTTATTTTTATCATGGTGGTAGACTTGATAGTTATTTACGGCTATTTTTTTTCTACTCGGTTATTTTATGGATTATAAAGCTTTTTCTTTACATCGTTATCAATCGGATTTTTATCGGTTATTATTCAGAAACTGCTCAACAAACTACAATAATAGAAAGTCGGCTAAATTCAAATAAAAACATACAGTACTGAATTACCGGAACACATCTCATTTCTTTAAGCCCATAGATAACCTATCTGTGTTTAAGCCAATCCTCGGCAATCTGTAAACAATAAAAGATTGCATGAGAATTCACAATAAGTAGCAACCCAGAGCAACCCATAAAAGGCATTGCCGAACGGTTGTTCGTCACAAAATCGGAGCACGCGCAGTCGTGCACCCACGTAAAAACGGTACGCTGAAGTGTACGCATCGACTTGGAATCTTCCTGGAACTGGAACCTACCTGGAACTGGCCAGGAACTGACCTGGTACCTGTGAATTTACTCACCAGGCGTACAGGAAGACGTGGGCTTTGACAAAACACGGGACGATGATAATTACTCACTCCTCTTGCTATGCGGCGCGTGCGATGTGACGTGAACGAACGTCGACGTCAGTAGGGATGGCGAATGTTATCCGTAAAGGTTTGTACTGTATACGGATTTACGGATGAGGATAAAAAAGGTAGTACAGGATACTATAGGCTATATATAGGTATTGAATGGTGTATATTTGGTTTTTATTTTGTAGTCATTTTAATTTTTTATTGTCGTCGTAACTTGCCGATAAAGTACATCATTTAAAGAGCTTTATATTAGTTTAATTTGTATAAATCTACAATTAGTAGGATTTTGCATCTGCTTAAGGGCACCGCGGCATGCCCGCTTGCACTTAATTGTTGAGAAAAATCCGTAAACGATACAGCAAGTCGCGCCCCTACTCTCGAAACAAAAACAAAGAACCGTATATGGTGGGAATGGTGGGATATGCCCACAAAAGCGCCGCAAGTATTTATGAATAAAAATACCGAACCAAAAACAAGATGGCGCCAATTAAGGCACAGATATCTCTAAACTCAAGGTTCGACGGCCTGTCTCTGCAAGTCTGCATGAACTGACACATTTGTATTCTGTGAGTGACAGCTAATGGCGAATTTCGAATATTAAAGATTGTAATAGAGCCTACGTAATGATACAATTTTATAATAACAAATGTACGGTTACAAACTATTAAGATGCAAAATGATTGCATTAACCGTTTCCAAAATATGTCATCATCATCATAATCATCATCATCATTATCATATGTGTTAGTATGAGATATATTAACATTGTCACCTAGGTTTATTATCTAAGTTAACTTTGTATTGAGTACCGTTTTTTACTTTAGTTATAGTGTTTCTATTAGTGGCAACTTTATTGGTGTATGTATTTCCAGATAAAAATGTATTGTATATGTATATTGTAAACTGTTTCTGCCTTAATAAAATAAAATAAATCATCATCATCATCAGCCTGAAGACGTCCACTGCTGAACATAGGCCTCCCCCAAAAAGCGCCACTTTGAGCGGCTGCTTGACTCCTGCACCCATCGGCTCCCCGCGGTTCTAACCAGGTCATCGGGCAAAATATGTAATACTAGCTGCACCCCGCGGCTTTACCCGTGGATAAAAAGTAGCCTATGTGTTAATCCAGTAACAAGCTATCTATGTTCCAAATTTCATTCAAATCTGTTCAGCCGTTTGAGCATAAAGGAGTAACAAACATACACACATACACACAAACACACATACAAACTTTCGCTTTTATAATATTAGTGTGATGTATTGTTACGTGTTTTACTATGTGTTATTTATTACCTTTTATTCTAAGGTATATAACACCTAGTAAAACACGTAACAATTTCTCCCACGGCCACGTATCACTTAAAAAAACCGCAAGCGCCTCGAGTAATAATATCGAAGGAACCCATCCATGCGTGAACTGCCATCGCACGCGCGACATTCAATTGTCTAATTATGAGAAAGAAAGTAATGCATCATCCTATAACGATGAAAAATGAACTGTATTCACTGAAAATAGAGTTGACTTCGATACGGGCGATGTTTGCCCCGAGGAGCAACGTGACGCCAGTAATGTGGCATACGATAATACTATCAACAATAGGTATTTAGCGAAAGTGGATGAAAGATGAAAGCGGAAATTTCATGCTACTCGAATACGGATTGTTTAATGCCTACTAGATAGTTACGTCCGATGATTTTGATGATAGCAACTAGAAATTCGGGATGTTTATCGTGGTTAATGCACTCTTCAATAATGAAAACGAAATTAAATATCTGGCTAATATTAGAGTTTTGCATGTAATGACTGATATAAATGAACATTACGTGTAATGAATTGCATTCACCAAGCCAATTTTACTGTACACTTTTGAAATTATTACATTTAAAACGATTTTGCACTTTGAGTGTTTAACTTTCATATTACAGATATTAGATTTGCTTGTTTAAATATAGTAAGCAGTAGAGCTCCATAGAAACACACATGACTAGCAATTCTCGCGAAATCAAATAACTTTCATAGAGAAAATCAATTTCCTGCAGAAATCACCTCGCAAATCACTTTCTATTCTGTGTTGTGGATTGATGGAGTGATTACTACAATGTTACTTGTATGCATGTAATTTATGAGAAAATATGGAACCATACACGCGAGGCTTTCATCGTAAGTGTTTCCTTGGAAGATAGTATATCTACTAAAGTAGCACCGAAGAAGTTTCTCAAGGTTTCACAAGCTTGTAGTAGCTTGTAGATGTCACAGTCCTATAACATGGTCATATAATTTTGAATATTTTTCAAAACACACCAGGTTGATCAAGAAACCTAAAGTAAAAAATGAGGCATCGGCTAGTAACCACTGATATTTTATGTCTCCTGATGATGATGATGATGATGATGATGATGATAATGATGATGTAAGAAGCATAACTCAAAACGTAAAGACTAAACTTTGGCATATTAATAGCTTAGGACGTAATAAATAATATTAACTATATCACTTAAATTACAAAACTAAGCATCCAAAACAAAAAAGTAGTAATTACAATGGCTTAAAACAAATGATTGTATTCACACGAAACTTATTAACACCTGTAAAATAAATCACAATCGAATGAATGAAATTGCAGCTTTGTTTCTATCGACCTTCATTATTGTTTGCACAGTGAATGCGCGGGAATTTAGAACGTTGCACAATGTTACAGTTTTAAAAACAATCGATATTAATGATTATCAAAGAGTAATTATTATAAAAGAAATCTGAATATTGCAATTTAAATCATCAGATACCAAGGTAGGTGATATTCATTGCTTATGGTATAGAATATTGTGAATTTGTAACATGCTTAATTGAAAATGACAACGAATGTAGGACAACGTCACTAATCAAATTTGCAACAACACTTGCATAAGTTTAAATATAAAAACGTGGAAAAGTAAAATACAACGTACTACGAATATTAAACACATTCATAAAACAGATGTGCTACGTAATATTTACGATTGTGTTATAATATAACATCCATCAGCAGTATTCAATGCATTCATTAGGAAAGGAGTGGATGTGGTAAATCTCTAGACACCGTAAACCTGTCACAAACAGACTGACACCTGTTAACTAGAGCAAGGTGAAATATTAATTATATCACTACATCGATTACAGCTCGCAGTTTTATCACTATAACACTTTGTCTCGTATCACAACGGTGTAAAGAGCATTATTCAATATTTTTGTTGAAGGTTTAGAAGCTGCTAGCGTGGGACCTTATTTTGAGGTTACGATCGAGTTCCCGTAATTAATTATCAATTCAATCGAGTGCTCCTATCGATTCTAAAGCATACGTGTAAAAACTATGAACGACGGAATTTTGTGAAGTAACTTCGCAAGTCTGTTGTGTAAAGTAAACATTGCAGGACCCCAATATCAGCAAAGTACATAACGCTAAACTGCTGGTTGCGAACATAATTTATTTTACATTGCATTTTTAAATGCCAGATCTTTGTCGATAATGGCACAAAATTTATTCAATCGATAAACAAATGAATTCCAATCGGTAAAACCAGCAAGGATGTTGATTTCATTCAATGTTGTGTGCGCCTTTGATTACCGACTGGAGTACCACAGGGGTCTATTATAAAAATATGAAAAAGCTTTTGATTAATCGGAGATTTGAGATACGAAATCGGATCTCGGCTGTGAACATCGACAATCAAGTTATCGAACGAAGGATCTACCATAATAATACCCTTGGGTTCGCCAAAATAAATTTTGAGCATTGAAAGGCTTTTGTTATGGCGACATTTATAAATAAGTAGTGGTAGGCTACTGAATACAGTACAAGAAAACGAGCATAACAAAAATTTTATCCTCTTTTTTCTGTACCTGTATAACTATATAACGAAAAAAATACTAAATAATTAATATTAAATTAGGATGTAAATTGGAGTAAATCTATATAGATATAATAAAACTGTAGAGATAAAAAAGTCTGTAATTGCAAGATATCAACAAAAAAATTACACAGGTTGGCTTAAAATTAGCCGCTGATCACGTTAAGCCACTTTTTAAACACTTTGTCTGTTTGTTTGTTTGTTTGTTTGTTTGTTATGACTGAACTCCTAAAATACTGAATGGATTTTCATGCGGTTTTTACTAATATGCTTAGAAATAACCGGCGCTTAACATAGGATATATTAAAATTGAAATATCGTTAAAAAAATTGATGACAATTATTAAGATTTAATTACGGAACGAATCGGAGTTTTAAACAACATGGCCGCTTCATGGTTTTTTTTTTTGGTTACTTATAGTAAGCATAGAGAAAATAACCGCTTACGCTGAAGAGATGGGACTCCCATAGAGAAAAAAGTTAGTTGTATGAACTAACTCTTCTCTGTCTATCAATATTTTTAAATGCGTTATTGAATGAATGGGAAGGTTTTAGGTACGTTACTAAGTTAGGTTTTTAGGTAAAGGTTTTAGGTTAGTTTTTTTTTAAGTTGGCTACTGTTTCCGCCATAACGGTAAGTTGTAAGCTGTGGTTGTAAGTTACCACATATTGTCACAGATTAGAAAAAAAACAATCGACTACACTCTGTGCCACATGTTTATCTGGAGGCAAAGATTAAAGAAAAAGACTCTGTGAATGGATATGATCAAAGAGTAATATTAGTACCGCTACTCTAAGAGAATCAAAACATTTTATAGGTTTCCTATTTATATTTTTACAGGTTTGTTTAGCATTTTAGAAGTTAAATAGATACATATACCAACAAATATTAATAGTGTGAGTAAAGTAGATGTTTTTTTTTATTTTGGCATTAGACGACATTTGTACTTAGCCAATGATACGAAATATTTTATGAAAAATGTTTTAAAAGGGTACTTACTTAGAGTATAGACTAAAAGCATAGAGATATCCATCAAAACGATATTATATTTGTACTCCTCACACGTATCGCTACGTCAGTGGCGAAGGAAAGAAACAAACATAAAGTAATTAGCTACGCTTGCGAAAAGTCAAACAGAAAAAACAGTTGACTCGAGTCGAAAAAATGGTACGGTGAAATTTCGCAAGTGTAGCTAATTACTATATGTTTGTTTCTTTCCTTAGCCACTGACGTAGCGATACGTGTGAGCAGTACAAATATACTATCGTTTTGATGATCCCTCTTTGCTTTTAGTCTATACTCTAAGGTTTTTCTATACAAATCTGACAGACTCATTCACATCAAAGTGTCCACTTCTTATAAAAAGTGTTCAAAAAAGTGGTACGCTTGACAGATAATGAAGTTCTCTCTATGCTTTTAGTCTATACTCTAAGGGTACTTAGATATAGGTAAGTATAATTATACTTTATGGTAAGATCCTCGAATTAGCAACATGGCCGTGTATCGTTCGATTTTGATTTCTTCTTCTTCTTTCACGTAAGTAAATGAGTTTTAATAGTTAAAATATTTTAGGTCTGTGGGCTTTTCAATGAACAAACTAAGCAGTTATATTCTATTTGGGACAAACCACAGGTTAGAGTAAAAATTATTGGTTACTCGGTTGCTCCGAGAAGGTTAGTTATATCTTTGGGTGTATTTATGCAATCAGAATTTAAACTTCTTTTTTCTTTTTTGGTGGTAATTGCTTGGCTCTACGGACAAGTTGTAAAGTTTATTAGAATTTGGCAAGAAGAAGAAAGGTCTTTGAAAGTGGACGTCTTCAGGACGTTGTTGTTGATGATGATGATTATGATGATGATGATGATGATAATAGCCGTATTTGAATTAATTGATCATAGATATCAATTTCAGCTTAATTCTTTCCGTTATTCCTAAAATAATTAATAGTCTCGACAGATATTTAGAAAGACAAACAGACGGACAACAAAGTGATCTTACCTAAAGTTCATATTCAAATTCAAATTCAATTTATTTCACAGTTTGTAACATAACAGTACAAAGGCGTTACAAATAAAATATTTTTAAAAAAAGTCATTTAATGTATACAATATAAAAACAAATAATAAAAAAACAGTTTTATCAATGTCATATTATTAATATTATTAGGTAAGTACAGTTACCTATAAGGGTTCCTTTATTTTAAAACTGTTACGGAACCTTAAAAATGGAACATTCTTTGCAAAAGTGAATCTGAGAGCTTTGTACACATGTTATTTTCTCACTCCCACCACTATGTTGAAAGTGCAGTGGGAATGAGACAACGTGGTAAATACCGGGCATAATATAAATGTCAACTCTTTTTACAGTGGCGTACGTAAATACTTGTGATTTCTAATGAGGAGTTTTATTTTTAAAAAAAACAAGTTCCGCTTCTTTTCTAGATGGCGCAGTGAGTACATAGTTTAAACCTTTCAAACCACAGAGTAGTTTAAACATAAGAAAATGATAATGGCTATCTACGAAGAAATGTCAAATTCAGTTGAGTGGACCACGAGTACATTGCCTGTAGTATCTCCTAAGTAGTCTGTGGTGCATTCTTATTAAGTAAATTGAAGACCAGTAGATCTGTGAGATAGAAAAACGTTAATATTATGATCTAAAATAAAGCCGAGCTATCCCGCAACGAAACTAAAAAAAACGAAAGAATTTATAGTTGTCAGTCAGTATCGTGACACATTTTCTCTAACCTGTGGTCTGTGCTTGAAACAGTGACTGTGACAGCTTTTGGTAAAACCACAACTGGCGCCATCTATTGGGTCATACATAAAATGCAATTTCTTTTTTTTAATAAAAAGCCTCATTAGTATTAACAAAACTAATTACGTACGCATCGTATAGGTTAATGCAATACTCCTGCTGTAAAGTAAGTATTATTAGATAATCTTATTATTGACACTGGCTAAATACTCAATTCGTATGGAGTCAAACTTATGAAAGTAAAAAAAAATATGTGGTGAATGCAACAAAGATACTCTTTGAGAACGCGCGCGGATGTGAAAAACTGACCAATGTGTGTTTGTTTTGTATTTTTCTAAACTGCCTAAATAATAGGTAAGTACTTAAGTAGGTATACCTACTACCTAAACAAAATTTACTGGAACCTCTTATCAAGACTTGAACGGTTTTTATGGTGAAAACACTAGAACAATCTGTTGAAGTGAAAATGACAAGGAAAAGATCGAACGTATCACTGGTATGTAGGTATACCATAGAACTTTTATTCGTTAGATGCCTAGATCTGCCGTATATTTAAAAAAACTAACGGCTAAGTATAGGGTAGGTCTAAGTAGGTACATACATATGATTTGCAGTTTCTAACTGACTATTTTATCAATGTCTAGGTGATCTGATGACACGTGAAAAGCCATACCTACCTACAACCTAAACAACATTTTTACACGTATGCTACCTAATCTGCTAATACGTGCTGAGCTTCGAAAATTTTTTTGTGGATTTTGTGATTTGGTATACTTAGAGGAAATGCATGAACTAAGCTATTATTAGACTACCTAAACGTAGAAATAACATAATACATGCGTGCGAAGCCGCGGGCAAAAGCTAGTTATAAATAAAACTACGTCACAAACGACGAATAAAACAAGCAAAAAATGATCATTCGTATTCTTAGGATGTAAATTGGAGTAAATTATAAATAAAACTACGTCACAAACGAGGAATAAAACAAACAAAAAAATTATCATTCGTATTCCATTCTAACTCATAAAACTATAAACTGCCCGATGACAGAGTCCACTAGCCGTTTTCTTATCAATTTAAACAATTATAGTCCTTAGCTTCAAGTCATGGATGGTATTTAATTAAAAAACATCGTTTAATGGTAGCATAAAAGTTCATAGAATCCGATTTGTACTGTATGATCCACTATGAATCATTAGCTGGTTTTAGTGCTCACGTACCGCCATCTAGTGGAGGTTAAACGGCACATGAAATTACGTTTGCGATAAAGCAAATTAATTGACTATTATCGAGTGTAAAGTACTCAAAATACTCGTTTAGGTCAGTTACGCCGTTTAATGGTAAGGCTTAAGAGTAATTTATTTTTGAATCGTTCAATGATTACCATAAAGTATGTATAATTACGTACCTAATTATGAAATTATTTAATAAATAATACTTTTGGTTTAAATAATTAACTAGTAATAATAAACTTTTTGTGCAAACACTAAAAACGTAAGTAATTATAACTTATCAAAAGCCCCCAATCATTTTACGGATTCAAGTCACGGATTTTTATTCCCAACACTATTTAGATACCTTTTCGTATACGAAGTGAGTTAGAACAATTTTTTATTTTGCTTTTCGATTTAAACTTAAATGTTTATATTTTTACATCTAGCTTTAGGAAAAGCTCCTTGAACCGTGGTTACCCCAGCAGGCTTGCGCGGGCGCATCACAAATCACTAAACATTATGAATAATTGACAACTATAAATTATCTGAAGCTGTATTTTGATTACCGTGATACACAGTCGACCATGACACACTGCTCCACTGATGGGAAAGAATCTATGAACTTCGGCGCGTTGTATTTTATTTAATCAAAATGGTAGCTGCTGAACAAAATAATTGAGCGTCTATAGATCTGATTGTTTTATTATTCTTCCTTGGTGTTAAATTGTAAAAAAATGTTTTTTTTTGTTAACCTATACCTATTATTTATTTAGTGTTCTATGCTAGCCACAACGTTACACTTTACTGTCCCACTGCTGAGCAAAGGGCTCCCCCATATCCTTCCAGATATCTCGATTCCCGCAACCTCAGACTACTGCTCTTGAAAGGCGTCGAGGTCATCACGCCATCTCTTTCGGGGCTTCGCCTCGGCGGCGTCGCACGTCTTCAGGTGCCCACTCCGTGATGATCTTTGCCCAGCGATCTGGGTGCATCCGGCTTATGTACATAATATTAATCCAATGTCAACGGGAAGGTTTCGATGACTTATGGATAAGCAATAGGTTCAGTAACTCAGCATTGCGCAGTGCAGTGTCACGCGAAACTTTATATCTTAGAGTTCCGAGTGACACTGCAAATGGGCCGTGTCG
Source organism: Ennomos quercinarius (assembly GCA_910589525.2). Taxonomy (NCBI): domain Eukaryota; kingdom Metazoa; phylum Arthropoda; class Insecta; order Lepidoptera; family Geometridae; genus Ennomos; species Ennomos quercinarius. The sequence goes on along the minus strand of OU342492.1, from coordinate 17,456,886 downwards.
CTTTACACCAGGCGAACAACTAGCTCGTCACTTACTCTCGTATTTATTATTTTATCTATGGCACTGTATAGATAAAAAATGAGAAGCCATTACGATATCAATCAACGCTTTATTTGCACAGCATCTCTTATTGTTTAAATACCAAGGTTTTACCAACAACAAAACATCAATAGAGAATATTTAATAGTAGCGCCCGAACAACAGTTATTTGGAGTAGATATCGTATTCCGTCGGACACGTCTGTGAAGTTATGAGAGGACTTGGTTAGTTTATAGCGCTCTGCCTGGGTAGAGGGCATGGTGGTACAATGAGCGATTCTTGTCAATACGCTATGTAATACAACCTTTATGCTCATTTTCATCAAAGATCCTTAAACTACACTCCAACTAGGAATCCCTTTGGCTAAGGGCCCCCTAAATTTTACCCTTACCTAAATTCGTTTTCACAGCGCTGAGTGACACTTAAATCGTGACAGTTTATCCTTTTCTACAGTTTCCGAAAACCGTACGTTGCCGATTTTCGTTATTTTATTTATATATTTTAGAGAATAATCGTCAAAAATACGAGCAACAAGCTTTATTGATATCAGCATTAGAGTTTTTAATATATTATGCAACAGAAAAAATAAAAACAAATACATTTTCTGGCGTTATGCGGGTAAAAACAGTTGCCAAACACAATTGAAAAAAGTTCTAGCATTAAAAGTGTCAATATTCTGTTAAGAAACGTCATCATAATGTACGTTAGAAGATTTTTATTATTCAAGGAAGTCCGCTGTTTTTGTCAACCTATTCCTGGCTTTATCTCAACCAAGAGAATAAAATAATTAAATAATCATATTAGAAATTTGAATGGATCCAATTGATTAGGTCATGCAGTATGATCACATCATAAATCGCTACCCAAACCATATCAAACCGCTCCTTATCTCCTCTGATATTATCGCTACCGCTGCCGCTTATGATACTACCACCAGTTACAACCCGGGCGTGGTATCACGAGAGCCACGTCTGCATTGTCAGCAGATAATTAAAATTAATAAATTTACTATCGAGTCCCATCGCCTTCGGTCTTTAGGTCGGGAGACAGTGATGCCGTTGCTCATGTTATCTTTCTAAAGAGCATTGGTCAATTTTGATGGTGTCCTGGGCCAATTTTACTTCGTGGTGTCAACATTGAAACGTTGTAAAAATCGCTTAGTAAGGTTAGTGCAAATAAGGGCGCAATAAATATTAAAAGTAATTGGCCAAGCCTTTACTAAGATGACCCACCCATGTGCAATTGTGTACTGTTATTGTAATGCAGAAGTACCTACTATAGTGAAGTGATATCTTTTAATGCTATGTAGATCTCATTAAGAAAAACTCTTATAATTTAAAAAAATGTTATACTTAAATATGTGTGGACATTTCACACAGCGCCATCTAGCCCCAAACTAAGCATAGCTTGTACTATGGCAAACTGATACAATACTTAGGTACTTTTTTGATTGTGAATACATACATAGTATACATTATAACACCCGGCTACAGAAAAAACACCTATGTTCATCACACAAATGTTTGTCCTAAGTGGGAATCGAACCCACAACCTACAGGTCAGAAGGCAGGGTTACTACCAGCTGAGCTATCAGACTCAGTTGGTAGTAAGTTTTCTGCTTCAACTCGCGAAATTGGCTTTCATCTGTCCGGATGTGTGTGGTACTCGCATGCAGGTCGATAGGTATGATCAAAAACGACCTAGTGCCACCTGTATTTAAGATTCAAGGACTGTTAAGCGGTTCGTTAATAAGACCAACCGTTGTCTCCCCATAAATTGGTCTTACCACTCATAAACTCCGCGCAGTTACTGGCATGCCTGATGATTACCTGCAAACAAACGGTGTTTGGTTAGAATTGTAATTATGAAATATGCGATGCTGGCTGGCTATTTGCGGGAACAGATTTAACAATAACGGTTTTCCAAGGGTCGTTTATGTAACTTTACTTTGATTGCTCTGGGGCGTGGCGTAGCATAATTAATGAATGATTTATTCTCCAACTTGGGATTGTCCTCAAAAACTATTTATTTCCCTGAACCATGGCTTCAACCCCACCACGCAGGCTTACTACGGTTTGGGATTCATTTTGAAATATAACAACCGTATTTATGGTAGTTAGCATAGCCTACAGCTCCTTAACTTTGCCTTGCCTCAAAACTTCCGACTTAAGAGAAATTTAGAATTTCTACCTAACAAATGGTAATACGGCTAGAAATATACAAAACATAAACATTACACCAAACTTGCCATTCCTAATAGTGCCTAAGCCCTAATCCTTCACACGGCGTTGGCGGGACAAAATACCGATTTCCGATAAGTGCTAATACAGTACACTCTCCATCCCTTTCACACGCCCAGCGATAGTACATGCCAAAAAGAGCCAGCGACTTGCTTATGAGGAATAGATATGGTAGATGAAGAGCTAACGCCCATTTCGAAGACCTTAAGTACATACATAGTACAGAATAACAGACTCTACAAAGCTTTTCCTTATGCTTAAAACTACTTCGCTCAATACTGTAATGGTTTCGATAACTATATTTTAATACCATAATAATAATTATAGGAAAAATTCAGCATTTAGATCTTTTTCATATGAAAAGACGTTCGCTTTATCATAGAACTAATTTAATAAATGACGCTGATGTCTGTTTCAGTTGGGTCTAATTCAATTACATTAGTAACACAGAGAATAGACAGAGATAAACTTTTTGATGTTACTGCATCAAGAGAGAACGTCGGCTCCCAGTCTACGCTGCATTCTCTAGGGACAGTGAAATGAAGTGAAAGTTCTGCAACTACTGGGCGTGCTGGGCAAACACGAATAATTTAGTCATCGACGTGATCAAATATCAATCGGCATAACGGTCTGTTCCGACACTTTCGGACGAAAGCGACGATTTGACGCTCGTCATGTTGATGAGCTCAGAAATCGGTTGGTATGAAATGTTGAATCCGCATTGTGTGGAATGGCCTTAATTTATTTCTGCAGAGGTTTGTGTTCCCGTCATCAAATATAGTCATTCCTAGAAAGCCTAGGTTCGTCATGGGCATGGGCGTAAGATTTGTACATCCAAGGACAGTGTGCAAACCTCCAATCTGATTTGCTATATCCATTATCTATTAAACGAGTAAATTGCGGGTAAATCTGCATTGTGGCTTGCCTCTTTTTTAATATCCTAATTGAAAAATTTTGTATTGTAACAAAAACTCACAAGAGCGGAATGAGATTGGGTCTGGATTGAAACACCGGCGAGATAGGAACGCGAATTGAGCAGGATGAAATCAGAGTAGGAAGCAAGGCAAAATCAGCATAAGAGCAAAAACCTATTAGGATAGGAGCAGGACAAGAGCAATAATTGCCGTAAAATTCAAACTCCCAAATGAAGTCGCGGACAGCAGCTGTGAACTATACGACTGATCTATTTGTGGTAGGCGCAAGTAATCTGATAGCTTTCCCAGCAGACACCAATTCGTCACACTCGACTGGTTTTTTGAAGGTTCTAAATTACTATTGAGCTAATAAAATTAATCATGTTACAGCCGCATATTTCAATGTCGATTCGCGCTTTCGATATCGGGTATCGCGTACGACATTGAATCGACACTTTCCCGACCCCACCCGCCATTGTGCTTACCTATTCGACTGACTGATCGCTTGTCAGCACTCGACAAATCAAGATCGATTCCGATACTATTCTTAATTTGAATCTGTTTCCTTTCTCCATCACTCCCAAACAGATATATATTGCGCCTTCTCGCTCTCATAATGCGCGTGAGCAACAGAGCACGTATAGATCGCTGCGCCATTTGTCATGGTAATTCTTTTTACGAACAGCGATAAAGAAAATTCGTTATGACACCTAATAAATTAGGCAAATTGATTTGGATTGATATTTAAATATCTAATTCGAATGGAGTTAAACCGGGCTTTAAACTTGTAAGAAGGCTCATCTGGTTTATAAATTGCACAAGATGATTTACTTTGCAATTACTAAAATGTTGGTTGACTCGTTGATAAATATTTTCGAGTGGACTGGGAAGTGACGGCTCTACTATGGTATCAGTAAACACCGGTCATAACATAACTTAGCACGTGTAATTTTATACGTAAAACCATCCAACAAGTAATAATAACTCTTGCGCATCTTAAAATTATGCAAGCTCATGTTACGGTGAATGGTGATGTATGTGATGTGAATTAAATGTATATTATTGCGTATGTCGTGCCTGATATTGTAGTTGAAATCATATAAAAATCTGATTTAAATTACAATCGAAATTTTTATCACGTTCGTGAAATCTCTATAAGTATATTTTGTGTTTTGTCGAGTTTATATGATATGACGCCCTCTTATGTTTTTCAGTGCTTTTCAATGGCAAAATTTAAGTAATACAAACACTTCTAATTTCTTTCGGTAAGTGTCTGAAACTTTTGCAATTTGGTACTTATTCAACAATCTATTTTAGCGCAGCTTAATGTTCGTATCATTTCAATTGCAAGATATCAGAGTATCACCAATACCAGGTAAGATTTAGTAAAACAAAATATTTCTCTAAAGGGCGATTCCTAGACTAGTGAAATTCCATGGCGCAACACGAGGAAAACGTTTAGGTGCGCCTGCGCATCCCAGCGAAATGTCAGGTCGCGCGCCTTCCGCCCTGCACTGTGTGAACGTGGTATTATATTACAGACCCTCTCATGTTTGTAGATTAGTATAGTACGTTGATTCTAAGTGAAGCAACAATGGTTCTTGAGTTGCAACAAAAAATATATACTTCTCGAGAAATGTGGTAGATGCTAACACCAAAAGGGCAGTTGTCGTAAAATAGTAATGTTGCAAAACCTACAAACCGTTTACCATTAAACTCTAACAATAGCTGAATAATCCTATTGTTTGACAACATTCTATTCTAACCCAAATAGCAACAAAACGACATAAAAACATTCCCTTTCCATTTTAACATCAGATACATAACAACATTAACAATTACACAATGAACGTGTTAATTTGCGCTCCCCATGATTATGTTGTGTAAATCAATGTTTTATCTGCGCTATCGCTATCTCGACTTTTGGCTCTTGGGCTAAACAATGTCTGTGTGAATGCATACTTTTTATACTTACTAACTTAAAATGTTTTAAAACATACTACTTGTTATGAAGGTTACATTTTATATCGGCTTACATTTGTACTTATTTGTCTGTATGTACACTCGAAAGCATAGAAATCGCACACCCCCAACATTTTCACTTTGACCCTAAATATTTTTTAAACTAAATGTTGGTTGCAAATATAACTTCAACTAAACTAAAGTACACACTGTTAGCTATCTAAAAACACATAATGCCTAGCCATGACCTTCAAAATCATTACAGTAGTAATAAAACAATAGAACGACCCAAAATGACTCATTTCAAGTAGCGCGGTTTGCGTGACTATGAGCAGGTATAAAAGATTAAGGAATGATTGAAATGACATCACTTGCATACCAACTCACAGCCTGAAAAGTTATCGAATAATTCAGAATAAGAAAATGGATACCACACCTGAAGTAGCCGCTCAAGTGGTTTCACTAATTGAAGCTGGGCAGAACCAAAGCCAAGTGGCACGACAGTTAAATTTAAGCCGATATTCTGCTCGACGTGTACACCAGCGATATCTGCAGACTGGTGGCTATAGCCGGCGACGAGGAACAGGCCGAAAACGTGCTACAACACAGCGCGATGACCGTTTTCTTGTGACAATATCGCTACGAAATCGCCATTTGAATGCAGTTCAACTTGGACAGCAGTTACAGGAAGTTAGAGAAAAGGAAGTCAGTCGGTGGACGGTTAGAAGAAGATTAGCCGAAGGAGGCCTAACAGCGCACAGACCAGCAACGGGCCCGAAATTGACCCCAGCCCACCAACAAGCACGCCTTCAGTTTGCTCGAGATCATGTGAATTGGACTATCGATCAATGGAAGGCAGTACTGTTCTCTGACGAGTGCAGGATGTGTCTTCATGGTAACGACTGACGAGGTAGAGTCTACCGAAGACCCGGTGAGCGGTTTGCTCAGTGTTGCTCCTCTGAGCGTGTCTCATACGGCGGCGGTTCGTGCATGTTTTGGGGAGGCATGTCACTGATGGCAAAGACCGAACTTGTATTCATCACAGGGCCAAATACCGACCGTCAATCAAGTGGATTGACTTCCCGACGTTACATCGAAGAGATCCTGGAAGAACACGTAGTGCCTTTTTCAGGATATGTCGGCGAAAACTTTATTTACATGCAAGACAACGCAAGACCACACACCGCTGCTATAGTAGGCCAGTACTTGGAGGAGGTTGATGTACCGGTTATGGCGTGGTCTGCACGAAGCCCAGATCTCAATCCCATTGAGCACTTATGGGACAAGCTGAAAAGACAAGTACGAGCCAGAAACACGGCACCCACGAGTATCAGAGAGCTTCAAACCGCAATTAAGGAAGAATAGGATAGCATACCCCAGGATTTTGTAAAAAAGTTAATTTCTTCCATGAAACATCGAATGGAAGCTGTTATTCAGGCTAGGGGAGGCAATACTTCGTTTTAATAAATGGTCTTTTTATCAATTTTATTGTTTTATTACCCTTTATTGTTTATTTTTCAAGAATCCACAATACTTTCGTGCATAGCTGTTCAAGTAATAATTACCGAAACTATCAGTTGACAAAATATGTATTATTAGGGTAATAATTGAGCCTAAGTCTAGTAATTACCTAGTTAGGGCGGGGGTGCCGCGCGAGTAGCCGGCGTGGCGCCTCGGGCATACTTTCACTGATGGTAAGAGGTCAATGCCCCTGCAGCGCCAAAAATACCGCCATTTCGTCGCGAGCGCGCGCGTGGCCGCAGCCACAGTTTATCCCGCAGTCGTAATCAGTAGACAGACAGAAGTACCAACCGTTACGTCACGTACGCGTCGCGGTTTCCGCAATTTTGCCGCGGTTTTCGTTGCAACTATTACGAAATTGCGTTTTTTTTGCACTCGCTGCGCTTGGGAATGATGTGACCGCGCAACCCAGTGCCACACATCTTTGTTTATATCGGTGGGAAAGTACTTTCGGCCACACGAGTTTTGTTAAACCTAAATCCACTCGCAATTCGTAATTTTTTTCGTTAGTAGCGTTTACTTTGAATTTATTTTTGTATTCGCACTACGAAAATATCTCGATGTTGTTCAACAGTTAACTGAATAGTCCAGTAAGTAGATACCTACCTAACTGTTTGCTAACGTGACTCCCGATTATCTGCCTTGATAGGATCTCGTTTCTCGATTTCATTTGTAATCGATCACTGCGCCCGCGCAGCCGAGCCGCCAAACATTGCGCTCTCTCTATTGTCTATACTTATCTTTGGTCATTTGATATTAGATCATTTTTATTTTATTGTTTTTGTAGCGACACTTTTACTTTTTATTTTGTTACGGCATCATTAATTTTCTCGCACTTTTACTTTATGTTCCGCGAAATGGTTTATCTAGATGGCGCTTTCAACGATCTGATAGGTACAGGTCATTGACTATAAATCCAGTTGATCAATGATCCCCTCATAGGAAAATTAGTGGTATATATTCCAACCACTACTTTCTAATAAATCACGGAAACCCGTTGATGTCTTCTGTTCCACCCTGTTCTGTTGTTTGTAATTTCGTATGATTTTGTCTCGTTTTGTTACCTCGCCCCCTGCCCGCGCAGGCGAGTCGTGTTTGTACGAGAAGTTATGTTCACGAGCTATCAACGGGCTTTATAATTCAAATTTTTCCTTTACGGATTAATTATATTTATTTATGTAAGTTAAATATTTATTTAGAACACTGATGTTTCTTTTTTAGCCAGCGGCTTTTGGCTTTTGTTTATTTCAAGTCTGTATGTCAATCTGTGAATAGTGTTGTGGGCTGCATTACTACTAAGTTTGTGTGTTATCTTTTTTGTTATAATTTGTGATGTAGCTGTTTACTATTCCTAATAAATAAAATAAAATAAAATAAAATAAAATAAAATAAAGGTCTTTGCCTAATAAACCTATATTGTCTAACCTGTACGGTTAGACAATATAGGTGAAATTAACTGGCATCAATACCAAATTAAAACTTGTTTTAGCCGCTCGTTTTCAAATATGTTCTCATAAACGTTATAAGTAAAACTCTACTACCCTACTATCAAACCGAGATGTTGAATTCGACTAAAGCTTCAACAATTTTTTGCTATAGCAGTCTTCCAAGTCACGCACAACTCGCAATGAAAAGGTCACATTAGCTAAGTACATCTACATGAGTTATCTAATAATAAATCGCAGACAGACAGACAACTCAGTCGTCGCATGCGCATTTGCCGTTCCCATACAGGCTATGTAATGGTGGTTGCAAACGTTCATTCTAGAAATACTTCATTTTTTCAAATGTTTTTAATGAGGTTTCTATCTACTCTATTCTATTATGATTAAGCATACAGTAGGTATATAATAAATAAAACCTATAAGAGTGTTTCCATGCAGTCGGTCGTGCTGGATAGCGTAGTACCTAGTGCTTACACATACTCATTGGTGCTGGAGCTGGACAGTGCGATGATTATTCTTGGTAGGTTCTAGTAAGAAGAAGAAGAAGAAGAAGTATTAATAATGCATTTTCAGTGGACTGGCTGTACTTACAGAAAATTATTGAATAGAAAGGTTCGAATTTAAAAAAGCTCTTTCTACGCTAGCGGATAAAATGCACTTTTGCACGCAGATTTCGAATGACGAAACTATCAGAGCTTGTGAGGTGAAAAATAAATGTTAGGTAAATTATTTATGTGCATGTACTTACATGTTAATTTTAGCCTTATGCCACGTGACATAACATGAGACTGAATTCTCTATAAGCAACCCTGTGCGATGATAATCTAAAAGAAAAGCTGATAAACTCTGCCATTTTTGTGAATACACATTACTGGCCAGACGCGGTACACAATTAATGTTTAGGTACCTAAATTATCTTATGTCACGTGAAATAATAAATAAATTCTCTATACGCTGTTCGATAAAATATAAAATAAAAAAGGCTCGTAAACTCTACCATTATTTTCTTTCGCACACGCCTGTACCTAATGCATACGTAACGCAGCACCACGTCCCTGACTCACATAGCAGCCACGACGATCCTCAACTAAAATTACCATTTAATTGCCCGGTAAGTCACTACCAGATCTCTGATACGACTTCTTGCAGAGTCGATGACCTCAATACCTACTGCTAATGTAGAAAAAACGCATTTTGCTAACCTCTAGTGGAGGATGTTGCAGTTCCATACCTACATCCGAAATTCATGCAGGATTTGTATGTTAATGTACGGCTCTTTTATAAGCCTCTAATAAAAAAAATTACTGCCTGTGTATTACTGGCACACGCGCTATTAGCACAGGTTAAACAATAAATACTAATTACACCAGTTTAAGTAAGGGTGGGTTAAAAACTCTAACAAATGTTGACCAGCATTGGTTAGAATTTGTTAGCATTTTTAATCATTGGTTACCTTAACCACGGATCATGCACTTTCATGTAAGATGTGGAGTGAAATGATCTTTCTCCCCCTGGTCTTCCCGCACCGCTACCAGATAATAAAATGATAAGCCGCTGCAACGCGTAAGATTTTTAAATGGGCATAAATGTCGGATGCTATGTGTATACATAGAAGTCTTTGATGCGATGACCATTCGTCTCATTAGCTATTTCGTCGCTATCATCTTACTGAGATAGCAACGCATTTGGCAATACCTCTCTACCTACCCCTCTACGTCTATTCTAGTCTAGTCACAGTTGACAGTCACACTAATATTATTCAAATTCAATTTATTTCATAGTTTGTAACATAACAGTTTTATCCAAAGCGTTACAAAAACATAATCATTATTATAAATAATATAAATATAACATACTTATAAATTATATAACAAATAATAAAAAGTTTTATCAATGTCATATTAATATTAAAAGTAAAGTGAGTACACAACTAGATATAAATTGTACATTATATGTACCTATATACATGCATAAAATGATAATCGTAATCAATAAATTGTACTATTTGTACCTACTATGAGGGGGCCCGGATCGTCTACTTGTGTTCCGCACATAATTAAAACTGAGTTATAAATAAGATTTAAGTAATACCTACTAATCAAATCATAAATTATTCTAAACAGGCATAAAAAACATGTTTTGTGTGATGTAACGTGTTGTGATAATGGCCAGTAACAAATTCATAATTCAACTTTCTCTGCACATAAGAATTCCATTCTATTTATAAATTTTCAAATACGCCTTCGACTTGACCTTCCCGTCTAAGACCCGGATAAGTTAAGCATTTTTTTAATTCCATCCCGAGCCTATTACAATGTGTTAATTTACGAACGCATTGGTGGGATTGTTATGTTAATGTTGGCAGACATGAACGATGACGCATATCAGCCAATGAATGGATTAGAATTAAATTCGTGATTGTTTGACATCGGGTCGACCTTGCTTTGAACCTTTGGTGAGGTAATCCGAATAATCCGACGTAACCCAAACTCTGGTCAAGATTTTAAGCAGGTGTACACGTTCAGGATTTATTAGAAATCAACCAGTTCAACCACATTAGAGACCTAAAACCCTGGACCATAGTGATAACGTGGGATATCCTTGACATTTTATGAACTATATAGATTCTTGACATTTGATTTTTCTGTAAGGATATTTAGTTTGGAGTGACATTTTACATTGACTAAAGGCCACCAAAAACACATTGCCACATGTGTCAAATAAATAGAATTATCAAAGAAATGGTTTTATGAATTACTATAGCTTCCGAGAGCTTTTGCCTGTTGACAAATCAAATGCTCTTTTCAGACAGTATACAATACACTACACATATTCTGGATCTATTATAGTATTGATCTACTAGCCTTGAGCTTTAACTTTTCCAGCACGACCAGTCCACTCTGCAGTCTGCACTTGATACGAAAGTACATTGGAGATAAGCGTTAAAAAGAGAACCGAATATAGTGTAGTAGAAACATATTATAAGTCATTTAAACAAAAAGATATCATTTTATGCTTACAGCGCTTTAAGGATTGCACTATTATGTCACAGAGTAAGTAATAGTGCAAAATGTCTTATAGCAAAAGTCGCATTTAATTTTATTGAATGTGTTAACGTATAAAAAATTAATGATGTCTTTGCCGAGTAATTCTTCTATACCTGCACTATTAAAAGCCCCTGGTTTCTCGCATGTTTGTTAAAGTCAAATGTCAACTTAAAAATATTGAAGATAGTCCGTGATCACCAGGCAACCAATGAGCGTTCCGTATTTTTAAGTTAACATTAGTTTAACATTAGCAAACGTACGAGAAACCGGAGGTAAGTCTTTTGTGGCAGCACCTCGTCGCGATGTAACCGCAGAACCAACATCGTGCGCACGCGCAGCGACGTTCTTTATTAAGATGCTGTGCGCATCACAACCATTGCAGGTTCAACAAACGCATCGCACATCGCATTGTCATTCGAAGATGGTGCATAAGTAAGCGGCCGGACGTGTGGCAACTATCCGTAAGTAGAAAACTCTGGGAAATTCGCGGCAATCTTTTTGATCGAGACACAGGTAAGATTTGTTAGGTTGTTATGGTGTTGTGGTGGTTTGAAGAAAGCAATAATAAATCATCATTTTTTTTGTCACTTATTCAGGCAACAGCGGCCCATATTAACCAATGAGCAATGAGAGTCCATTCGCAGTCTAGGCAGTCTATTGAAATATATTCGGGCGAGAATTATCTATACTATAGATAGTTGTAATAACTATGCTAAATATAAAAAAAAGCTACTCACTATGTTAAATTACATTGCGTGCCAAACCACGTGCTAAACAGACAGACCATTGACTCTTTGAGACAGACGGATATTGAAGTTTCACGATAGGGTATTTTTTACTATGTTGGCAACACTGTTACGATTTTTCAAGTGAGTGCCCTGATAGTTGACATTTTCGAACGTACGTTTTTATAGATGTGCAAAAAAAGCTAAAAAAATACCCACGTTTATTAGACATTTAAAATGTAATATTTCTGCATGACCTGCTGCAGTAATTCGTTCACAGTTTCACGAGTTTCAACACGCGAACAAATTACAATCTACACGATCTCTAAAATAAGTAAAATGAACTACAATGGTTGTCAGCTTTGAAATAAAACTTATAACAGCAAACGTTTAGCATTTAGCGTTCGCGTGAGGCGTCATTTCGACACAAATATATAATTAAACCCATCTGCCCGTCTGTCTTCGTGTAGATAATTCAGATTTCCATGAACTTTGCGGTAAAACAGTACTCGGTAGAGTTAAGTACGTAATTACGGGCAAAGCGAAATAAAAGATGCTACACTCGTGGTTTTTAAGCTTTTTGATGCGTTTAATGCTGACCAGTATTTTTTTAAAACGGTTTCCCCGCTATTTTAAACAAGTAAAACTGAAGAGTACGTTGACTTCGTAGGGCTAGGTCTGTAGTCTTTACTGCCGTGGGTACTCTAAGTTCTATGAGTACCTACCTAATAATGTTTTTTTTAAATTATGGTCTAAAATTGAAGTTTAAAGCGTTTTTCTGTATATGACTAAAATCGTGATGGTAAATAGTTATTCCAATCAGTTAATCTTTAATAAATAAGTCAGTAGTTAGGTTGGTACCTAACTACTGACTTATTTATTGGTAAAATGGTTTTTAGCAAAGACACAAAGACAACACTGCTACTTAGTAAGAACCGTCTGCAGATAATAAAGCTAAGAAGTAGAAATGTTAGAGATGTAAACTAGTTGTTACCTAGGTTACGGATAAATACACGTGTGTGTCAAAACCAACATGGTAGCAGAGCGTCTGATTTTCAATTTTTGGACGTGACCTGCGGTTTTACTTCCGAAAATGGCGTGTGGCGGTGCGAATATGTTGGAAAAACTACAAGGGTTCTCCAACTGGACTTCTTGGAAATTCAACATGAAAATGTTTTTAATTGATCACGATCTTTGGGACTATGTTGAAGACCTGAAGTGTGCCCAGAAGAAACAGCAGAAGGCGTTAGCAAAGATTTGTTTAAACGTGAGTACTTCTGTGCAGCACCATGTGCGTAATGCTACGACGGCACGCGAAGCCTGGGATAGCTTGGAGAAGGCGTTTGAAGACCGAGGATTGTGTCGGCGCCTTGGGCTACTGAGAAAGCTCTTTAATATGAAGTTGGAGCAGTTCCCGTCGTTAGAGGCTTATTTGGGAAGTATAATGGATATCGCGGATAAGCTGAGCGGTATGTCAGCGGCGATAGAGGATGAATTCCTAGCAGTGATTATGCTAAGTGGGCTTCCTACAAATTATGACCCACTGGTTATGGCGCTGGAATACAGCAAAGTGACCTTGTCCAGTGATCTTGTAAAAATGAAACTGCTACAAGAAGACACGAGACGGGACAATGGCACTGAACGCCAAGACGAGATAGTCTTAGCTGTTAAGCCTGAGAAGAGGGCTGATATTACGTGCTTTCGGTGTAAAAAGGTTGGGCACATGAGCAAGAGCTGTCCCCAGAAACCGAAGAAAGCGGAACGTAGTCGAAGTAAAGTAGAAGCCAACGTGATAGCACTGACTTCAAATGTGAAGAGAGACGCTTGGTATGTCGACTCCGGAGCGTCGTGTCATATGTGCAACAGGGCTGATCTGCTGACGAACTTCGTACCTGACTCAACTTGGGAGGTGACCGTCAACGGTGAAAAACTTTTTAGTGCTGGTCGAGGTGATGCGAAACTCTTTTTGGAGAAGGGAGGTGTAATGACTCTAAGTGACGTTGTCTATTTTCCGGATCTGTCAACTAATTTGATATCTGTTAGGTTTTTGACACGTTTTGATTTTAGAGTTGTTTTTTCGGAAGATTTTTGTAAAATATATTCAAACAAAAATGTGCTTGATGCGACCGCGAATCTTTGTGATGGTATGTACAAATTAAATACCGTCAATGAGCGCGTAAAGAAGGTATCATTTGGGGCGATTACTAATAAGTCCGGTGTACAATCTTTAGCACAGGGTCGGGGCATTAAGGGGTCCGAGGAAAATTCACCAGTATCCAATGTGAAGGAGGAAAGTCAAGGACTTTGGCATCGACGACTAGGTCATTTAAATGCACGGAGCATGAACCTATTGAAATCAGGTATGGCTTCAGGTATTAATTTTGATAAAGCTGATTTTACACCGTGCATTTCCTGCATTGAAGGAAAATTGACTAGGATTCCTTTTCCGAAAAAGTCTGTGAGTAGAGCTACGCAGGTATTAGGCTTGGTACACACAGATGTATGTGGGCCCGTGTCACACGAGTCTCTCGGAGGTGCGAGATATCTTCTGACGTTTGTTGACGACTACACTAGGAAAATTTTCGGGTTTGTGTTGAAGTCAAAAACGGAAGTGTTTGATCGGTTCAAACGTTTTAAGGCCCTCGTCGAGAACGAAACAGGCAATAAAATTAAAGCTTGTAGGAGTGACAATGGTGGTGAATACATGAATAATGTGTTTCAGAATTATCTGAAGGAGCATGGGATACGTCATCAAACTACCGTACCCTACTGTCCGCAACAAAATGGAGTTGCAGAACGTGCAAACCGTACGATCATCGAAGCAGCGAGGTGCATGTTGCAGGAGGCTGGCTTGAGTAAGGAATACTGGGCTGAAGCTGTTAGTACTGCAATTTACATCAAAAATAGATCACCCACAAAGGCGGTGATGGGAGCTACACCTGAGGAGAAATGGTCGGGAAACAAGGTAAACTTGGATCATTTACGGGTCTTTAGTTGCTTAGCATATGCTGTTGTTGAAAAACGAAAGAAGTTAGATGCGAAAAGTAAAGCGTTTATTTTTGTAGGCTACTGTGAGGATACAAAAGGATATCGTTTGATAGATCCTTTATTTCCGAACAAGGTTGTTAAAGCTAGAAATGTTATATTTTTAGAAGATAAATTTTACACCCGGCCTGCGTCTAGTGACAACAACATTTCACGATTTGTGATGAGCGAACCAAGTTGTTCATTGAATGAGTCTGTTCAGAGTGTTCAGCAGGAACGAGCTGTTGATAGAAGCTTTACTGAATCTGAAGATGAGGATTCCGACTTGAATCTTTCTTCTGATCCGACGTATGTTCCAGATGCAGGTGACATTGATTCTGAAGATTCGAGAACAATGAGTGAATTTGAAGATGCTTGCAACATGGTTGCGATTTCGAATGAAATTGATGGCAACGAACCAAAGACGGTACAGGAAGCTTTAAGCGGACCGGAGTCTGCTGAATGGAAGTCTGCTATGAACGATGAGTATCAATCTTTTCTTGATAATGAATGTTGGACACTTGTTGACAAGCCGAAGGATAAAAAGCCTGTCAAGTGCAAATGGATATTTAAGAAGAAAAGAGGTTTGAACGGTGAACTTTTGCAATATAAAGCAAGATTAGTTGCAAAAGGTTTTACGCAAAAGTATGGTATCGAACACCAGGAAACTTTCTCGCCGGTTGTGAGATATTCAACTATACGGATGCTGCTGGCTTTGGCTGCTGAGTATGATATGGAAATTGATCATATGGATGTTAAAACAGCTTTCTTGAATGGAGACCTGAAAGAGGAAGTGTACATGGAAGTTCCTGAAGGATTTGAAGTTAATCAAGGCAAGAACAAAGTTTATCGTTTACACAAAGCTGTTTATGGACTTAAACAAGCGCCTAAATCGTGGAATGAGAAAATAAACTCTGTTTTGACTGAGAAGCTTAAATTCAAGAGGTTGACTACTGAACCATGTGTCTACATACGGTCAAGAGGGGGAAAGATGGTGATTATTGCCCTTTATGTAGATGACATATTGCTTTTCACAAATACAAATAATTCTGAAAAGAATATGGTTAAGGAAGAACTCATGAAGGAGTTCGTGATGAAGGACCTTGGTCCAGTTAAGCACATCTTAGGTATGCGAGTCGAGAGACAAGATAACAAGATTGTTTTGGATCAATCGAGTTACTTGAAAAGGGTACTTGAGCGATTTAACATGGCGGAATGTAAACCGGCTACTACACCCATGGAGGTTGGACTAAAGCTAACTAAGAGTGAACAGAAGAAAGGAAAATTAGAGTACAGAAGTCTAATTGGCTGCTTAATGTACTTAGCAGTGTGTACTCGTCCTGATATTGCTCATGCTGTGAGTGTATTGAGTCAATTTAATGACTGCTATTCGGATGAACACTGGAAGGCTGCGAAACGAGTGTTGAGATATTTGAAAGGCACTATGGAGTACCGAATATCTTATGAGAAAACAGGAATAGACGTCACTGGGTATGCTGATGCTGATTTTGCTGGCTGTGTTATTGACAGACGGTCGTATTCTGGATATGTTTTCAAGATAGGTAAGAACTTGGTTTCGTGGGAAAGTCGTAAGCAACGCACCGTTGCGTTATCCAGTACTGAAGCCGAATATGTTGCTATCTGTGACGCCGCGAAGGAAGCTTTGTTTATAAAGGGTTTCTTGAATGAGTGCTTAGGGCAATCGTTTGTGATTACGTTATACAACGATAATCAATCCGCAAAGAAAATCACTGAGAATATGATGTATTCTGGGCGCACCAAGCACATTGATGTTCGACATCATTTTATAAGAGAAATTGTAAACAATGGTATACTTAGGATTAGGTATCTTCCTACGGCTGAGATGTTAGCAGACATACTTACGAAGCCTTTGTGTAAGGTTAAGTTTAACCAATTTGTGTTAGGCTTGATATGTAAGTAGTAACTCCTAGTTTAAGGGGGTGTGTTAGAGATGTAAACTAGTTGTTACCTAGGTTACGGATAAATACACGTGTGTGTCAAAACCAACAAGAAACACCACCAGTTCGATGGTCTGATGAATTGGTTATCGGTAGGCCCCTATAGGGTAGCGAAATCTGTTGATATGTGTCAAACTCAGAAAAACTTTTACTAAAGTACTTTAGTATCGTACTCTAGAGTCTCTAAATTAACAGCGATATACAAGGGTTGTCATAAAGATAAATTTCCCACAGCACACCAGGCTTTCCTTGATAGTGCTATCAAGGAAAGCCTGGTGTGCTGTGGCCATCTATTTTCGTAACTTTTTGGCATGTTTTGGCACACTCTTACTGACTCCCAGCAGTAACGTAGCTTACTTAATAGTTACACCGGTAATGAGGGGGTCATTTTAGCCTTCCAGTAATTGTCCACATAATGTTGCATAGCTGTACAGTAATTGGACAGTGTACGGAACGTAAATTAGGAAAATGACGCTCGAGAAGCCAGTAACGAGAGCGTTTAAGGCGATTTTATTATGAACAGAAGGCGCAGTTCTTCAAGATGGGAATGGCGCGTTACATTTTAAAGAAGTGGATGACACGGGTACCTAACTACCTACTCTGGTTAATCAGGTACCTAAATACTAAATAGGCTCACCGAAAGAAGATTGATCTCTGTCTGAAATTCATTCAACACTTCGGAAACCTAGGTAGACCGTACCATTACTTATTCTGTTATTGTGCAACAAAGGTGGTGTAACCACATAAAGGAATGCATGCTTATTTGAGTTATTACTTTATTTGCCTATTGTTTTTCAGAATATGTCCACTCAGTACTTATATCGACGATGGTACAACACAGATGTACAAACAGCGAATTTTATGTGGGATCAGATGTCGTCACCGGATACCTCCATACCAAATCTCACCTCGATCAGACCGCTGAAATGAAAGCCATCCTAAAATCGCTTCCTAGATTTGTACTGATCATTGTACTATTTCCCTTTTCCCATTTATTATTGGGGTCGGCTCCCAATCTTACTTGTAGAGGCAACACGAGCCATCTGACCTCGCAAACCATAAGGAACCAGTAACAGAGATGGTTAGATCAGGCGTCAGATTCTATCAGGTTTCTGACTACCTGTGCTTATGACAACTGGGACCGACAACCGAGGCACGGAGCGATAGCATCGAAAACTGCACATAAGTTAGATACTTGATAAGTCATTGGTGCAGGGCCGAGGATCGAGCCCAGTGCCGTAAGATTGTGAAGCGCATATGCTACCGCTCGGCCACTATCGCTCCCTCAAGATTAGAAGCGTATACACAAACCAATAAATAAAGTCATCGTGAAGTATAATAAAAGCTTGTGAAAAGGCCCTAAGTTTGACATTACCTGATGGAGTTGGGGACTGATGATGTTGTCTTAGGTGGGACACGTATCCATGGAATCACCATCCACTCTAAGTTAAAGCGACCCAAATTATTAAACAGAGATTGCACCAATCGCGATTGCTGATGAAAATACCTTCGCAGTTGCATAACGGCTCTTCATAGGCATCTTCGGGACAGTACACCTGAGACACGATGATAGCCATTTTATTTATACATCTACGTGCCTTAGACGCCGTATAAACGAACTATGAATGAAATTGATGGATCTATTAGAGGACATCCTCCGCTGTCCGGGCTCTGCATACAAATAGCGATAGAAAGCGGCGAGGAAAGGTTCTCAGGCTTGTGGTGGGTCCTCGGCACTCGGCTACCTCGCTAGGTGTATGCTTTAGAAGTGGTAATTTAATGTCAGCTTTACGACAAGGAAGGGTATACAGTGCAGTAGCTAAACTTATTTTTCCACACCTGTACCTACCATCAAGGGAAAAGTCAAGGGGGAGGGGCGGCCAAAGGTGTAGGGTATGGGGTAGCAACGCAAAAGTGACACCGTCGCCTCCATTCTATAGTATAGGTAAGTCTTGTTTGGATCCTAAATACACAAGAAAACAACCGCTACCTACTGCAGTTCATTTAAAATTGGATTTTTAACAATACTCAACTCTTGGTGTAGCCACAGAATAAACAATAGTACAAGAACTTTGGGTAGGTATTATATCTACCTACCTCCCTACTCTCTATCGGTGCTAACACATATAAAAAAAAAAAAAAAAAATGCCATCCCTCCAACCCTGTTTTTTTAGTAAAGGTATCTAGTACGATCTAATCTTAAGTTAAAGCAAGTAGGTACCTACATATCGTACCTATCTTAAGAATTAATTTCACGTCGTCATATAGCATCTATAGGGGCTCGGACTCCGCTAGCCGCATTTTCTTCTTTCCTTTTCCCGCCATTCGCGGGCGTCGACCCCATCGTGGCGCACGCGGACATGTGAAAATGTTGTAAAAATGCACGCGCGCTGCCACTTTCGATCTCTGCTGGCTTCCGCTAATAAGAAACTACTTTCGATGCTGTATTTATGTTGGCAGATTTTTCATTTACGCAGCTCATGATAAAGTTGAGCATTTGTAAATTATGAACTACCACTATAAAAGTGTGTAGGTTGCTAGTTAGGTTCGTCATGTTACTACAATCACTAAATTACAATGTGGCTGTGGACACTCACAGAGCACGAAAAAAGCGTCATATTATTTAATGCTCTGTAGTGGTACTGCTACGCTACTACCAAAGAATATACGTTCAACTTCCTTAGCTACTACACAGCACAGTACGCACCACAATGCCGAATACGATGCCGATGCCACCGGCAACCGCGAAGTAAAACGTGTTATGTGTAAATATTTGAATTTAATATAAATTAATGTAAATTTTATTACGCTTACTTTAATATTACGTACAAATTTTAAAAGGTGTAAGTACCTACCTTAATAAATGTCAGACACTTATTGCCATTACAAAAAATGGAAAGTGCCATTGCAACACTAATAAAACAAAAATATTCTCAAGTTTTATGTAGGCTAAGAATATCTAAGTGGAAGTAATGTATAATTATAATAAAGGAAACAATTATAAAATTAGGCCAAGTTTAATGTTCTTCACTAAATTAGTAGGTAGGTTGTAATGACAATTCGGCCTTGCAGTTCTGGGTGATTAGCATGTATTTGGTGCAATGCTGCTCGTATTTAGTTTTAATTAAAATAATGTTTGAGTTACAACTTTTACACGTAGCTTCAATTGAAAAAGACAACTTTGTAATGCAAAAAATATGTACATACTTACACGTAAGCTTTTTATTTTGCACTAAAAATTTTAATAAGCGCTAAGTAAATAGGTTTACTCTATTATTATTGACTATATTAGATATTAGTATATAATTAAGTTATTATATATTAAGTACCTAACACAGATTATACAGGGTAGAGTAGGTAAGTATTGTCATTGACTCATATCAGTCTCCCATCTAGCTAGCAACTGTCGTCGCTATTTAGCAATCATTTCATAGAAGTGAAATTGTAACAGAGCAGTCACATAATTCATTTAAAGCGAGATATGATCAATACGAGAAGATAAGAACCGGTATCAACTAATTAAGCAAATGGCAGTAGTCTTGTCTACGTGTTTCTATGATCGATGATGTGCAAAAGTATTTAGAATCGAAAGTTGCCATTGTATTGTAGACTAAAAATAGAAGTGTAGGTAAATATAGCAGAGAGCAAACACAATGAATGAAATAAAATTTTCAGCGTATACATGACTAAGTAGGTACTTCTATTCTGCAGCAGAGATTCAAAGAAATCGACTACACTACACTACAGAAAGCTATACCAGATTGCGCAAATTGTATAAACCAAATAAATAGTCCTTGTATTAAGTAATACGTTTAAATAATAATATCTTTAGAGAGGGTTTCTTTAGCGACTTCAATCGTCATAAAAACAGTGTGTTAAACTTTCACGGTTGTTGATTACATTTTTAATAGTACTTACGGGATCGTCTTAATTTCATATGAGCCCGCCCTAACAATTATTTTCTGCGATCTTTAGTACTTACCTACAATGACTTAATTATTAGACTTATCAGCTATTTCCTGTGATATTATAATTACAATAAAAATTGAAATAAAAGCGTTTGAATTTGCAACAATTTTTTACTCTGGGTCTGATCTGTATTAAAAACCTATCCAAAGTGTCCAATTTTTTCAATGTTATAAGGAAAAGAAAGAGTACACAGTTCATAATCATAATCACATTTTTGATCGCATCGGTTTCGGTGAACTATAAAAACGTCGAGCGATGGGTGCCGCAACTTTCATCAAAAAACTTCCAAATAATTGATTTCACTTCGATGAGAACTATCTCAGCTAGTCATCGCGTTCCCAGACGCCATTAGCCGAATTTGTAAAAAAGCGCTTTATTACCATCGATTTTTTGACCAATTACTGACTATTCTATGATTCACACTGTGATCGAGATTATGATAGATTAGATGGGCGTAGATACGACAACGATGAGCACGAAACAGAAATCTGCTGAGGATACTGTGCTATATGTGCGATTTTTGCTTTATCATAGACACAAACTCTTGAACTTAGTTTTCAGTTTTTTATGATCCTAAATAATAGTCAATCTATGTAAAAAAAAATAATCAAATAATAGTTTATGTTACTTATCTTAGCTTGAAAACAAACCTATGTGGAATTTTCGATGCGATATTGAAGTTAATTTTTTTGTAATTTTACGTTAAATAAAAATGTTAAAATTAGAATGAATTAAAATATTATTCACTTCAATAAAAAAATTATAGTTTTTTTTAATAATGTTTTATTGAAGTTTTGTACTTATATGCTTCTGCAGAGGTGTGCCGTTACATTTTTAAAAAAGCTTTTTATTCTTTGACAGCAAATTGCCTCCCACAGGCCGAATCTATCTCGGCTCAACTTTTTTTGTCAAATCATTGTTTTTAGTAAGTGTATCTTAAAAGTAAAAGTGTAAAGTCTTACGTTACAGCTTACGGTAAAAGCTGCGTGACTGTCATTTCATTTCTTTCGATTGGTATATAACGTAATTGGTTGCATGTGGGATAGTACTTAGAATTTGTAATGTTAGAAGATACGAGTAATATTATAACTATATGATGTGTAATAGCGTAATAACGGCAATTATTATGTGGCGTGTAGACGCAGCTTTGGAAGGGGGGGAACTTGCAGGACTAGGAGCCGCTAATGCTTTCTGGACAAAGTGAATTTATTGTATTGAATTTTCTTAACCGGTTAATATATGACGGCGTTCTGAGGTAGGTACAAACATTGAAAAAAAATACAATTGAATTCAGAACTTCCTCAATTTTTCAAGCCGGGTGTATAGGCAATAGGCAATAATTTTGTAAACAATAGCGGGCATTTTTTTCAAATAATTTTAGCTAAAGAACGAAAAACCATAAGTAGTCACACAATTTGCCGTGTGAATAAATACTACAAACTCACTGCAGCTGGTGCGAAACCAGCACGTTGCCAAGCCTCTTATCTGGTCGAGTTATAAATAATCCACTCTAATGAGCTCATAAAGAAAACCAATTAATCATGAAGAAAAACTGTTTTTCTCCGATGTACATAAATGGAGGGAAATTTTGAGTGATCACATCAACTAGTCACTGGTCCGATAAAAAGTAGCTGTAATTCCTTTGGCGACGAATACTTCCGTCATTAGAAGATTTCTAACAAGATTTTCGCTTTTTAAATCTATGTATAGCCGTAGAACTATATATACTGTATTCTGGGGCTAGTTACAGCTTTGGTACATTACATTACAACTGCGTTTTCAAATGTTGAACTGTTGCTTATTTTACCTGAAACAAAAAATATAATAACTATACAAAGTGGCTAAAATACGAACGGTATCAATAATAACTAATGGTGCTGTTAGAAAATTATGCGTAGTTGCAGGGTTTTCGCCGTCAAAATTACCTAAACCTAGCCATTACATGAAAAATACCCTTCAAATCATCTTCTTCGATAATGACAAATCGAATTTTAGGTAATTTACTTGTTTATTTAGTAATCATCATTCTCCTGGTGTTCGTTTTGGCACCCCGATTTGAGAGCTCTAATTTGCAAATTCTGTAGGGTTAGCACGACCGGTAGACAAAACTGTCCTTCCCCTGTTTTACTCCAAGCAAGTATGAAGAAAGTGACGTAAAACGGGGAAAGACAAAAAAAAGACAATTTTGTCTTTTATAATATCAATAAATGAAACTAGATAAATTTGGTCAAACCGACCGGGAAATAAAGATAAATAAGTATACTTAGGTACGCTATTATATTGTACGTTTGTAAAAGAAACTAGACAATGCAGTCAAAACCACGAAAGCAAGACAATTTAAAAAATAAACAAGGTTTATTACAAAATAAGTGGTGTGTTGACAAATAGGCAACTTTCGCTGCGCGGGCGCAGGTGGCGGAAGCAAACATCGCCGCGGGCTGCGTGAAATGAAATTATATGGTGGTATTGAGAACTTGGAGTTATGGGAGATGTAATTGATGAAATAATGACGCTTGTAATATGATAAGGAGTATCTAGCTACGTCTGAAAGTAGACAATGTGCATTGAGTGACGCTATCCAGTACAGTAAACTAATAAATAAATATTTGCGGACATTTCACACAACGCCATCTAGCCCCAAACTAAGCAAAGCTTGTACTGTGGGAACCATAAGATAAGTGATAGAATACATAAATACTTTTTGTTTATAATACATACATAGAATACAATATAACACCCAGACACAGAACAAACACCTATGTACTATATGTTCAATCAAACGTCCTTTGAAAACCAAGTTCTGAGCTTCGAGAAACTTTAAACTTCACCTTTCGCACCTGTGCGCAAATTGCGCGATAATCACAACACAACTGCATGCGATCTCATACCATCCGCTGAACTTTTCATTTCAACCGCCTCTAAAAATACTAAAATAAACACATTATGCACATGTCATTATTGTTATCTATCAAATAAGTTAATAATAAAACTGATCGGTAAACGACACAGATAGCATTATCTACCAGATACCGCGAATTTGTAGATAAAATATTTTATATATGCACTTTGTTGGACGTATTAAAACAATATGTAAATATGGTTTGTAAATATGCAGTTTTTATGAAAGTGCAATGTCTAGCAGTGACAAGTTGTGAAATAAAAGTCATAAAATACATATGTTATGCTTAGGTTATTAAACTGTTTATCGGAGTCATAGGGAGAAGACGTTGCTTTGTCATATTCTATTGAACAAATGAACTTCAAAAACTTATTTTTTTTAAGGCCGAAGGTATACAGTTATATAGAACAACAGCTGTCAGGCGTGAAAGAGACTAAAGAAACATTTTTTTTATACAACATGTTAGCGTCGATCACAATATGAATGAATGAAAGGTTCAGTATGTTGCCTGAAAAAGATCATATCTTGGGAGTCCTCAAGTCAAGAGTGAACAGGTATCTTCTAGGCAAGCATGCACCACCGTAGGCCGCGTCATCACTTACCATCAGGTGAGACAGTGGTCAAATGCTATACCTATAAATTATAAAAAAATATATAATTCATAGCCAAAAAATAGTTTTATAAAACTGCATTTTGCGTTTGTCATAGCGGCGCAGCTTTATTTTGTCATCGTAGTGCAACAAGCAGCCAACATCATTAAACAAACAATCAGGCACATCCACTCCCTTACACAATAAAAACCAAATGAATCGTGTAATCACGTATAACACACAATGAAAGCGTCATAAACAGTAAACAAAACCGAGGACATTTCTTCACACTTAATTTCAGTTTTAATTTTTTAAGTAAAAGCAGGATACACTTATCATGATAGCTTTTGTACTGAGCCAAAAATAAAAAAGTTTATGTAAAAAGATAGTAATGTAAATGATGCATACATTACTTTTTTTACATGCAGTGAAAGTGATAAAGCGACGCTGATGTGCCGCTGTCGAATTTAGTGGTATCAAGCAATCTAAACTATAACATAAAGTCTTATTTGGGCATCAACTCGGGATAACTAAAGCACCAACTGTTACTGTCGAGGTTAAGAAACTTTTGACAGATAATTATGTTTCTATTGGTTACCTTCTCGATATTATGGAAAGTTATTACTCTTACTAACTTATCTTCATCATCGTCGGCATATCCTTGTCTACTACTCATCATTATCAACATCCTGAGGGCGTCCACTGTTGAACATAGGCATCTCCCACTGAGCACCACTTTAAGCACACGTTTGCCTCCTGCATCCACCGGCCACTCTACTGGACGTAGGCATTTCTAATAGCACGCTACTGAACACGGTATTTTGCTCTCTGCATCTACTTTCTGCACTCTATATTGTATAAACTAGACGCAGAGAGCTTTGATGTAGAATCTACATCAAAGACCTCATGCGTATACATTATAGCTCTTTGAGTTCTTGTTACCAAAACGTTTAAAGAAACCATGAATTGAACACACCTGTAGTGTCCCGAAGATGTTCTTTTTATGTCTATGAAAGAGAACGAACTCTAGAATGTTACTGATAATGTTAAAACTCTAGACGAAAGTATGCAGGCCAGCCTTCGTAGGGCCAGAGTGGTCACCTGTATAATTAAATCCAAAAATAGACAGACCATTCCAAACCAAAACAACACCTTACATTACAACCGCCCAACTATAGACTCCGATGACAGACGGGCGGTTACGCAACACCTATCAACAACCAAACAGGCTTCGTATTACTTAACGGAGAAATTTCGAGAATTAGCGGCCAGTTTCTTTTAATCAATGGCGGCAGTGATATTACATATTTTAACGTGATCATATTATTCGATTCTTTTTTTAATTAGGTGTCACAGCAATGTGTTGAGCTGTTCTCACGTGGTGTGCTTGTGCACCAAGAGCTTCGTTAGGTTTTTTTTATAGGAATGAATGATGTGGCGAGTTAGTCGTTCATCTGATGTTAAGCGACACGGCCGCCCATTTCAGTTGCAGTGTTACTCGGAACATTAAAATAATAAAGTTTCGCGTGACATTGCACTGCGCACGTCATCCTGAGACTACTAGTAATTAGATTACTAGACTGTAAAATCAGGTCACAAAGTTTCATTTGCCCAGTAATTTCACTAGCTACAATGCCCTTCAAACCGGAACACAGTAGTGCTTGTACACTACTGCTTGGCGGCAGAATAACTAGCAAAGCAGTGGTACCTAGACGAACTTTGCAGAAAGTCCATGTTAGGTAGTATTCGGTTCGGTGCTGAATTTTTGGTGCCAAATTTTCTTATTCTCAACGTTATTATCATACGTAATAGGACAAAAATGAAACAAGGAAATGGAGTAAAGTCCTAAAGGCAGATAACGAAAAAAAGAAGAAAGAAAGCGACGTGTGTTAAGCGGAAAACAAATATGAAAATAGCCTTAGTAACGACGTGACACGACGTGGTTAATTAAGGGCGCGTGTCACGTCATGGCGACTACCGACTGCTGTTGCTTTGCTAATGTGATTCTAGAATTCTTAAAATGGATGGATTGGATGCCTCAAATGAGTTTGAGACAGACAGGAACTTTCATCATACCGCCCACATATCAAACAGCTCAGAGGGCCACTAACATCTCACGTATACTAAAATCTATCAGCTCCTTCATTTATCCAACCATATTGGAAACAAACAATTGAATAACAAAACTATGGTGGTATATTAATCATAAAATCGATATACCACATTACCATCGAGATATGATCACTAGACCACATAATATTTAAAATTGAATCAGTGCTGCAATTTGCCAGTAATGGCATCTTGTGATTATAGACAATTATGTCTGATGTTGTCAATGGTTATGTCGCTGGTTTCCTGTGAAAATGATGGCTTTCACAGTTCCCCGATTTCTCTGGTTTCCTTCGGTGGGTTGGAAAGCGTTGAAACTTGGAACCATATCCGTTCAAGTTCATTCAACGATATGTTGACATATTCACCTATAATGTGACCATCGTAAAGGGTTGTAAAACTGCAATCTATCGTTATAAAACTATCATTAACCTGGTGCATGTACTGCTTTCATTGTTGGAACTGTTTCCTAAACTCTGGTGCCACGTGATCCAGTACTAACGGATCATATCACTCATACCCATAAGTGCCATTGGAGTTATAATCATGTTAATGTGAATAGACGCGGTACTCTTCACTACATCAGTCTTGCGACAATTTGTGTTGCCACGAGTTTTGGCATAAATTAGAATATCAATCTTTTTATTTTCTTCCTTATTCATAACATCAATATAGAAGATAAGCTAATATCTGCCTTTTCCATATCACAGCTTATACTTAGAACATTCCCTGTAACTGTATCCTAAATCAGTGTTTCTCCACCACCCAAGAGTCCAATAGCACAGCCAATAGTATAATTTACTGCGACCCCATTCTTAGTCTATTCATAATAATGTCCTGGGCGAATATCAGGGCGGTCATTGTTGGTACCAAGAATAGCAGTGGCATTTGCATGCCACACTTCGGGACAGTTTTATCGTTGCTTTATTGCTTATGTATGTTATGAGAATAGACAGTGATATATTTATAGTTCTTTATGTAGCTTTGCTTTAGGTATTAATTTTAGCTGCACCTGAAATCGACACGCACTATTTCATTTTTAACATAATAAGGTTAGCTGGAAAAGGTTCTCATGAATGATCAGGGTGAGCATTCAGCGTATCCATTTATTTATTGTATCTCAGGCTTCCCTTTTCTATTTTTTTCTTGCATATATTTGCGTTTTCTATACCGTAATTGCGTTCTCCGAACAAACATACCTTTTGTTATTAAAATCTCATTTACCGCAGGAGAGAATTTACATAACAAAAAAATCACTCGCGCAGAATAGGGAAACTGAGTCAAAACATTTATTTTCCAGTTAATCTTTATTCTCTACAAACAAAATGTTGTACCATTTAAAATCCATAAGGCACCAAGGCCTACTTTGTGCCAGCCAGCCCTTTACAAGGTAATAATCACTAACCAAATATTGACCCTGCGGTACCCCGGAACTGTACAGCTCAATAACACGTGAAGAGAACTAATCACTTGGCACTTAGCACCTCGTTACAAGGCCAGAAGGGTAACAGACTAACAGTTGTTTGTAACTGTAAGGTTTAAGTTTACAGTTGTTAAATTGGACGCCGTTTGGTGAAGTTAAACATTTTTTAATTTTTTAAAAGTTAATATAGCAATTTCGATAACGATATCAATATTACTGGTGTAGGATCACGTCTATTTGATAGGATTCTAATCTAAGTGTCTTAGAACTCAGAAAAGACCAACACCGAAGGAAATCAGCCCACTTTATCAAGCATTATGACTGCTCTAATATTAAGCAATAAGACATGTAAAATAAAGTAAATAGCATAGTAAATAAATTATGGTAGGTAATGTACCTAGGAGCATAAAAATCTGATTCGCTACAAGGCCGACGATGGAAGAACGATGAAAATATTTTACACATAGTAAAGTTACGCGACTACGCATTCTTTCATCGTCGTCAGTAGGTAATGTGAAGCGCTGACATTAACACACTTCACTTCTAAGAACTTCTAACTATTATTATTGAACATAATCATTTGTTTCAGCATGTATACGAAGCATTCAGTTAGAAGTGAAGCGCTAACAACTGGTTAGTGGTTATGATACCAGCTCGGCTGGAACCCGGAATATACTGGACACGCACACGTCACACACGGTCCTGGAGGAAGGTAAACAACTCTCAAAATAGCTCTAAATAAACATGAATAAATAAGCAAAATTAATAAAGAACTTCAAAATCGTGATGAAACTAAAAACCTGTATGAGGAAAAGACAATAAACAATAGTAGACCTTTTCAGGCTGTGTGTTGTAATTTCCATAAATGTGCTTTATTTTATTAACTAACTGGAACAACTAAAAATTAAAGATAGTGAATGACAAAGTGTATAGTAGTAGATAGTGTGTACACTATCTATTTTGAACTTACGTTCCAATACACGAGCCAGTGAATGAATTTTCGTTTCACCATCTTGTAATATCTAGAAATCATTTATTCTGCCACCCATGTTTGTTGAATCACACATCCGTAATCAAAGTGTAAGCCAGCATTCCTCTGTCGGCCCTCACGGCATTTCGATCAAGACTTAAAAATTACAGGCAATTAGAGAGAGCATTGACCCCACGCTTAGTTGTGAAGTAAAGCTCATGAAGAGCAGGTAAACGAAGCCCGAACACAATGGAGATAAAAAGATGTAAGGTTGTGTTTGGGATTAGAGATGGAATGTAAATTGGCCTTATTTATCTGGTAATTCAGAGCTAAGGAAGTCATTGTTCGATATATACCGATATGTGTATGTTTTTGTGTACACATATAGTAGATAAATATATGAGTACGTTGCAAAACAGAGTTATCTCACGTCGTGGATTGATAATGGTTGATCTTGATTTGGTTCTTCATAGTCTGAGATTGTCATTTCACCTGTTAAAACCATGATGCGGTCAGCGACGGACATTTTTCTTGAAGATAAACTCAGGTATCTACATCTACGTTAACATAAAATTATCGCAAACACGGATTATGGTAAGAAAATCAGAAATGGTAAGATTATGTTCATGTTCATATCTTAGAGGTTTAAGATTTTATGGAAAAGGGAATAATGACTAGAGAATCTAGAAAAAATCATATTGGCATCACATGAGCATGAGGCACAGATAACGGACTCTGCTTTAAGCCTAACCTATGCTAATGGTCTTTCAAGAACACCCATAAAGGCAGAGCTGGTCAACGTTTACGGGCACGGTGTAGATGGGCCTGAGATCGGACGTAGTCAGGAGGCAGGAGGATAGACTAAATATGCTTAAAACAGATTACTCTCTTTGGTGAAGGACCAGAAAGGGGTCAGGTCTTGGGACAGTTTGTTAAACCATTTAAAACATAATATGCCAATAGTACACGTTCCAATGATATAAACTCCAAATAGACTATCAAGGTTAAATTTTGTTGCTGTTACGACGCTTGACGTAGGGTATGTATTTATTTATTTATTTCACCCCCAGAACCTAAGTTTTGTCCCCCTCATAAAACCCTCGATACGTCCACAGAGCTAGATGGCTATCATCACCGTTACAGAAATTCCTGTAGCTGGACTATTGACACCAATTAGCCCCGGGGAGTGTCCAGTACTATTAAACAGAGCTAATTTAGTGTCATGTGTACTGCTATTCGCAGAAAGTAACATGTTACTGCGAGTATTTTTGGAATTACTACATGCCTCTTTTCTATCTACTACAGTTTTTATTAAATCTATTATTTATGTATTTCAGCACGTAAAGCTATCTAAAACCTTTCTAAAATATTCAAATGATGTTTCGTTTAGTTTTTTTTTGCATTTAAAAGGTAAATATTTCAAGAAGAATCACTGCTTACTCTAGGACTGCGCTAAGGCCTGGCCATAATTGGAAAACGTACAATATACATACTTTCGATCACTAAAAGCATAACATACTGCAGAACTACGAAGTCATTGGTGAAATTGGGGCATATCTAAGGAACATAATTATAATTACCTAAGTCTGGAACCATTTATCTTATAATTAGGTCAATTATAGTCGGTGTAGTGTGGTGTTGGTTGTTGCATTTCCACAGAATTACATCCTTGTTTGAGTTTTACACTATCTATTACTTTGATATGTAAGCGATTAACTTTCGAAACTTTCCAGAAGATTATAATTAAGACATTACTAATTGTATAGATAAGTGCCTTGCTAACAACATCAATCATTGTTTTATCAGGACCACCAGATAGCAGGTATCCAGGATAACAAAGAACAATGAAAACTAAGTTTTTATGAACTTTAATTAAGATTAAAAACACTGTAAAACAAAAATGTAGAAAATTAAAACATTTATAAGGAGTTGGTTTTATTAAAGTGCAGTTGCAACAAGGCGTTAAGCCGTTATTAAGTTTCAAACACATTTTAATGACATTATAGATGGTAAGGTATCAAATTAATAGATAAAATCCACATAAACAAAAAAGGCACAACAGGTACAATAAAGAACATTCACGTAATACTCAGCCAACAGATCAAGCGCCATTGTGTTTAAAGTAGCAACACTACTCCATTACTTCGTGGTAATTGAGGGTGCTCACCATTTCCTAGTGTAGCCATAATAGGCGCGTCGTACGAACCAGTCGGGTTACATTGCGGAGAAAAAAGTTATTAGCATCAACAACAGAGGGCACTGAGCTTGGACATGATCGACAAGAGGATAATTTGATAAAAATAAACTCGAATACTGATGGCCTGCTCCAAAGTAATGAGGATTTCATTTCATGAATTACACATATATAAAAAACAAATATGCATGGGCGTACCCAGCTTTTAGTCCAGAGGCCGGGGGGGCCCCAAACCCAAAAGTTCTTATGGCGGGTCCCACGATTTTTTGATTACCACTGAAGAGACCAAAGCGAGCGCGAAATTATTCTTTACTAAAATAAAGAGCTTACGTAAACATGAAAAACGCGAGCGAAGCCAGCGCGAGAAATTTTCTGTATTTGCCACATTTTATATATCAGAAAATACGTGCAACGTACTTTCAAGCGCGCTGGTCATGTATTAAAACAGTATAAATATTTACAACGCGAGCGAAGCGAGCGCGAAAAATTATCTGTCAAAATACGTGCAACGTAACTTACGCGAAACTTTAATTTAGAGTTCCGAGCGATACTGCAATCTGTTATGGGTGGCCGTGTTACTTAACACCAGGCGAACGATTAGCTCGTCATGTCATTCGATAACATAAAAAAAAACGTACGTTCAAGCGTGCTGGTCATGTATTAAAACAAAGTATAAATAGTAATAGCGCGAGCAAAGCGAGCGCGAAAAAGTTTATGTATTTGCCACATTTAATATTTAAGAAAACACAACTATTAATGGCGCGAGCGAAGCGAACGCGAAAAAATTCTTTATTTTGCCATCTTGTATTTCAGAAAATACGTAATTATGGCCACATGAGCAAATGATTCCACAGTGAGCAATTAAAGCGCAAAACTTGATTGGTTTTTTTTCTCCCATATCTAGATATTCTGGAGCAGCCCCGAAGGAACAAAAAGTGGCTAAAGTTGTAATGTAGCCGTGTGTATGCTCTAACTCTGCCTTGTCTAACTATCATAAATCAAATACCAGTAAAGCACGAACGGAGCTAAAGTTAAATACAATTCAGCAATTTTATAACCTATCAATCAATTTAAAAAAGAAGCACCGTTTAATTTTATTTGCTTAAATTAATTCAAATCATTTTTTAGTAATTTTAGTCCTACCCTAACCTCCTCAACTCTACCTACTCTAAAAATCCTACTCTCATCATCAAAATCGTAACCCATAAAAAAAACTACATAAACAACGAAGTGTGCCCTCGCCCAGCAGCGCATCTCAACAGCGCGATCAAAATTTAATTTTTCATCTTGATTACATATTGTTTTTTGCTATTTTTATAACTTTTTCGACACCGATAGATAGGCATTTGGAATAGGAGGGGGGGGGGGGGCAGCTGCCCCCCCACCTGCCCCCCCTGGGTACGCCCATGCAAATATGTATCCAGTTAGGGGAAGGAATGATGCAAGATGATATCAAATTTGATGCAGTTGATCGCAACATGCCCGTAAATGACATTTATCGTTTTTTGTCACTAGTAGGTATAAGTAATAAGTCAGTATAGTATCATAGTATCATTTATGAATCCTAATTATTTCTTTATTTGTTTAAATTAAAAGTTAATTCACAAGTTTTATATCTCGTAGAAAATGAGGTTGTGAATTCGTCTATCGTTTTACATAAACACACAGGTTTATCCTAGTACAGGCACCGGGCTTTGTTAGACTTGTGTATAGTTCCTAAGATTCACATTGTATTGTATTTTAGCATAATGTAATTTTTTGAATAAATATTATTTATTATTTATTTATTATTTATAAAAACATTACTTAAAATTCAACATTTCAATAATAAATGTCTCAAATTATATCCATTTATCTACAAAAGCATACCATCTTTTATTTAGAATTGATCTAAAACTTAGAGGTTAACAGCGAAAGTAATATTTTATATCCGGAATCACAGAGTATCATTGAGCTAATACCGAGCATTTATCTTTAAACCGATAACAATCTCGTTCATTTTACAGTAGCATGATTACATTAAACGAAACGTAGCAGACATTATGTACATACATATTTTACCTTATCGCTATCACGATTTCTTACTTATTGAAATGATATCGGGCATAGACATATCCTTATTTTATATTGCTCAATAACGATATGTGTCTGTCACTGTCATTTTGTACCACCGAAATGTCAGCACTAATTGTTAGGAAAAACATGGCCCCAGGAATGACCCTTGCGTTAAACCTGTTTGCTTATGATTAGTAACAAGTATTTTTTCAAATAGATATACAGTAATAATACACGACTCGAATGTTGTGAGAATGATACTCTAAAAATGTATTTTAACACCAAATGCAGAGTTTCCCAAAGATAAATTCATATGATTGATGAAGTCGAAAGCTCATTACAAGTCCGTGATGATCGTTTCTTAGTGGTAATAAAATTCGTTTTACGGCGGTGATATTTTTTATTTCGGCGTAGCCGTATAATGTATTCATTCGTGACGTATAGCAGTTTGAAGTCGAGAGAAATGCAGTGTAGTTAGCGTTGCAATCAGCAAGCTAAAATAGCTGGAATATTTAAGCGAAACTGCGGGTAAAAGCGGTCTGTATTACAGAAATTATGTTTGTGTCTGTCAGTCAGCGGTATCTGTGGTCTCGGCTTCCGCATTGCGCGTGCGCCCGGCGGGCCGCGGCCTGCACGCATAAAAAGAAACACTATTTTGTTTGCAGATATTATACTTGTAGATAATAATGTAATAATAATATGCCGGGTACAACCTATTACTTTGAGTTTACTGTTTAGATCACGAACGCAATACATATTATCTTACCTTACAAAATAAGGAAATAGGTTTAAAATAGATCCTATGAAATTGGTGTAATTTATTCCTGTCGAAACTAATTATTGAAGTATAAATATAATCCAACTAATAACTGTTTTACAATTTCCGGATTGCCTTTAAAACATAAAGATTATGTGATAAACTGACCGGAGGCCGTGAAAAACTAGAAAATCTGGTTTCTGATTGAAACAAATTCTGGCAGATTATAATCAAATCTGGTTAAAAAGAAAACTGTGTTGAAAACACCATTACGGCAAGTTTATAATATTTTAAAAAACTTTGTGTACATGTATACGGATACATAATGTTATATAGAAGACAAGCGGACACCAGATATTGTCGTCACAAAAGCTGCGGTCGCGCAGCGTGAAGCGTAATTAGACTAGAACGATATTTATACACTTGTGTTTTGTACTAGCTGTTGCATGCGGTCTTGCCAGTCTGCATCATAGAATTATTGCTATACAATACCTAAGTGTCTCACAGAAAAATCTTTTTTACTACGGCCACTTAGCACCCTTATACCCCCTTGAGCTCACAATTTCAACTCTCCATAATTATTAAAGTTCCTATGGTGAGCGTAATACCTGGTATTTTTAACTAGATAACAACTTTTTAAAGTTATAAAACCAACAAATATCTGTAGCAACACTATTGTTAACAAACAAATAAATAAATCAACAAACAGTATTTTTTTAAACGACTCTATATAAAAATACGCCTTGTAAATTATTTGTATAATCCACTCAAAATGAGAACGCTCTCAAAAACATTTCCTCCTCTACAATAATTGCATAATATTATGTAGATACCTAGAATATATTGAGATAAGATAGCACTGGTAACATTTCCATACCATACCCGCATAGCATACGCATAATTTTCACAGTGTTGCTATGCAAATTATCAACGTCCCACTTTCTACGTTTTGTTCAAATTCAAGTGAAGACATTAGAAATTATAGGCCCGCATAATGATTTATTGTTACGACTCCTTATTAGGAAAACATTAATATTAATCAGTGCGGGCTTGCGTGTTTAGCGTTCTTACTTCCTCTGTTATAATATGAGAGATAGGAGAAATAATTACAACTTGTATATCAGCGAGTATGAAAAAGTGACGCTTCTTTCACAATTTCTCATTAGTTTCTCATGCTTGGCCTACGCAGTTTCTCGGTTTGTAATAAGAGTTTATGTATTACCGTATTTAAAAAAATAACCCAATTTTAGGTCCTTATTATAATATCTATATTAATTATTTTTATGTGGAGTTTTCCTATAATATCCAGGCCGGACGTTCTAACCGGTATAGTTCACCCATTGATATTGAGTTCACCAACAGATCTCAGTAACTGAAGGAGTTCCCTGCTTATTGTTGATTTCGAGTCTTTAGTTAAGTAAATCGTTTTCTATTTCTATTTCTGATTGAGGCTTATTAGATCCCTAATTAATTTAAAGAGGTTTTATATCACCATTATTTATTCCTAGTTTATTAACATTTAAATATTCATGAAAACGGCACTGATTTAACAACATTTTAAGAAAAGTATCTGGAAACTAATTGGAAAAAATCAACACCAAAACAAACACAACCAAATCAGTTTTACTTTCACAACCATTATTTATATTTTATCGTCAAACGGGAACTCTACCGCCACGACTAAAACGTCAGATAATTATGACTAAGATAAGTAACCTTGATATAATCATTATCAGAACACAGAGAAAGCGTCTAAAATATAACAATTTTATGCCATCCAGAACCCTCAACATTAGTATGGATAAAAACCGGCAATTTACAAATGAGTTAATAAATTATGTCAAGTTACATCAAAGTAATATGTCTTATATTGACAATAAAATGAATTAAGCATACCTACACTGCATATATTAAGTTAATTATATCTGAAACTGAATACATTAGTAACTTTGTGTTGCCACTTTGAATTTTGCTATCGCAGATCTATCGACATGTGAAGCGCAGGCGCGGGCACTTCGCGACGATTTGCAATGACTGCAGATGTGGACATTATTTATGCATTAAAGGATATTAAAACCACATCATGTCTGCTGTTGCCGAGGCTACTGCTGCAGTTTTATATCGTTGAGATGCATCGCACTAATACGGGAAAGAGTTATAGCCCGTGTTACTACTCATACAACTGGCGAAAATATACCATGCCAAAGTTTAGAATTTGTATGACCTATTTGTTTCTGTTTTTTTTACATATATGTTGACAGTTCACGTTCACATAGCGCCATCTGGCCCCAAACTAAGCAAAGCTTGTACTATGGGAACCAGATAACTGATAGAATACTTAGATACGATAGAACGATAGATAGAACCCACAACCTACAACTCAGAAAGGCAGAGCTACCAACTGAGCTAATAGGCCAGTCAATACCAACCCTGCTAAATTAGCAGTGCTAGTACAAATAATAAATTCAATATTACTAATGTGTACCAAAATGTGTAGAAAAACCCTATACCAAATTATAACAGCAATAAAAACAGTTTACCCAACCACACCTGTTATTATCCGGCAATATTACTAAACACCAGTGGAACGGAATGCCCAGTGGATATAGTACTAGGCTAGATAGGAACCAGTCTAGTTTCCCACAAGCAATACCTCCTCGATACAAATTACACAAGTCAGGTTGCTTCATAGCGCCCTGCTAAATAACCTTGTCAGGATTGTTTAGCACGTGAAGCTAGGATTTTGTTGATATTATCCCTATACTGATAAATAAAAAGGCAACTTTGTCTATTTGTTTGTTTGTGTACAGCAAGACGGTTGACAATTCAGTGCGTTCCAAGTACCAAGTACGGGCGAAATCGCGGTTTGCCTGTAGTCAGCATACTATACTATATTATTGTAGGTATATCTTTAGGCTTGCGTCCGTTTGTCTGGCTGTTTGTCTGGCTGTTTGTCTGGCTGTTTGTCTGCCTGTTTGTTTGTCTGTTTGGTTATTTGTCTTTCTCTTTGTCTGTTTGTCTGCATGTTTGTTTGTCTGTGTGGTTGTTCGTCTGTCTGTTTGTTTGTCTGTCTGGTTGTTTGTCTGTTTCGTTTGTTTGTCTGTCTGTTTGTCTGGCTGTTTGTCTGTCTATTTGTCTATCTGTTTGTCTTTTTGATTGTCTGTCTGTCTATGTGTTTGTTTGCCTGTCTGTCTTTTTGTTTGTATCTTTGCCTGTCTGCTTGTCTGTATGTTTGTCTGTTTCTGTCTGTCTGTTTGTCTGTATGTTACCTTTTTTCGAGGAAGCATTTAACTTGAAAGTGACGCAAGTATTAATTTTCTACCAATTAGTACAAGGCGAACAACTATATTCCTTCACTGCCATCGATCCATAGACATCTAATCTGTCACTGCAAGCCCAGGCTAACAAATTTAACAATCCAGTGCGGTGAGCACACTCGTTCTTATCCAACTCGGGTAGTTCAGAAATGGGCGGATTTTAATATTAACCTTAGATCGTGACTGTAGTGTTGAGTTCGAAGTATCTAATACCTTGATATCGATTACTTGATATTGAAGGGAGTGCGATATTAGATCTGGAAGTACTATTA
Source organism: Ennomos quercinarius (assembly GCA_910589525.2). NCBI lineage: Eukaryota > Metazoa > Arthropoda > Insecta > Lepidoptera > Geometridae > Ennomos > Ennomos quercinarius. The sequence goes on along the minus strand of OU342492.1, from coordinate 17,419,435 downwards.
TATTTAGAGCTAGCCAGGTTATATATAGGCTTCAAGAAACACAGAAGATGGCAACGAGTTCCATTCCTTAGCAGATCGATAAATTGTTGTTAAATGATGAATAAAACGCCCCTAAGGACGCTTATCATAGAAGGAGGGGTTGCCATAATCACCACGCTTGGTAGATGGCTCGGTTATCCCAAAAGATTTTTTTTTATACTTAAATGGGCCCGCATTTGACCGCAGTCTCACCTGATGGAAAGTGACGACGCGGTCTACGATGGTACAAGCTTGCCTAGAAGATAAGTATACACTCGCGACTTGAAGAGCTCCAGATTGTACTTATACCTAGAAGAATGCTGCTTAAATCATAATGTGAAATGTCACACAGATTAAAAATTGAAATGTCATACAGTGCACAGAATAGAGCAAAAATAATCAACTATAACTCTGTATATTCTCCAATAGAACAAAATTAACACCACCGTCAGGTCAAAAGCGTCATAAAAATACAGGTTAACGCTATAATTGAACAATAACAGTAACGCGCCAGTTATAACGATTACACAACAGCTAAAACGATTTATTGACTACAAAAAAATAAAGGTGAATGGGCGTAAATGACCCGAAACGCACGATGCAGTGGCATAATTTTTACGTAAGCATCTTATAATTTCTTAACTAAAGGGAAATAAATCGTAGGTTGAATGTTAGGTGGGAAGTTATTATTAATACTGTACGTTTTGTGAAACGTCTTCTAGAACTTGTGAGTTATAAAATTCAATTGGTTTAGGCGTAACTGCGGAAGTTCATCATACACTAGATATTTCTGTACCATTTTGTTTTTATGAGTTATACGCTTAACTTATAAGTAGGTGATAAACGATCATAGATTTAAATCTCAGGATATGCCTTAACTTACATTTTTTGGTTCAACATTATGGAAAAAAATTAACGCCATCAAGGTGACGCCGCCATGACGTCCTGTCATTGTATAAGTTTACAACAATTTTCCAAGTAGAAAATAGATTATATTGTGATAAAACGAAGCATAGTATTCAAAACATTGACTTAATTATGGTAAAATATGCTGAATTTTTGATTACACTTATCGGAGTAGTTCGTACAACCTTTCACAGCACAACTAGGCATGTTTTTTTTTGTAGCACTCCACCGATCTCGTCTAACTTACGTCACAGACTGAGCGCTAATCCAGGCCAATCTGTGAATTTGGCTCCCACTTTGTAGCGACGTTGTAACTTGTCATTTAGGCCTGTCCTTACGAAGTATCAGTATGTATGTATATTATAATCACTAATAACTAGATTGACCATAACTTTCATTATTTCAATGAGAAACGCTAAGATTGCCCTTCGCCTGCCTCCCTTCTATTGCCGTCCCATCCATTCATCCTTTTCCCCTATCTTTTCCCGTTCACTTCCCTCTTCCCATGAACAGGGTTAGAACGTAAAACTAATTAACCCGTGCGAAGCCGGGGCGGATCAACAGTGTATAATTGAAATATAGTAACCGAATAAAGTTTATAACATCTGAATTCTAAACGATATACAATTTTTTTTATTAAAGTACCTACATCAAAAGTTTTCTACTTCATACGTTTAATACTAAAAGTAAACATATTTTCTGTGAATTAAACCACTTAGCAGGGCTTTCTGCTCGACATATTTGCAAGTAAAAAGAAACGAAATCGTATAACAGAAGGATCAGTGTGCTGGTTGCATATCTATTGAAGGCAAATAAACTGTTAAAAATATGCACTTCAACATATTTAACGACCTCAGAACGGATTAAGCGATATCTACTGCAATATGTTGTCAATGCTTTACTTTTTTTGTTATTATTTTTGTATATTAATATTCTGTAGTTTATCAGATATAATCTGAAATGTTTACGATTTCAATACTTTACTGTTTGTTTTGTGTGAATCGTTTCAAAATAACAACAGCTACAACATTAAATTGGTTGTGTTATTAATAGAGTAGTTTAAAAGCAGTTTTCCTAATTGACAACTTTTTCTGATGATGATTGTCTTGTTTATAGGCCACATTATTTAATTACTTCTATTATATACTTGAACAGTAGTCGTGACTACATTATGTAAGACATAAAACATAATAACTTTAAGTTGATCGCTACAGGCAACAATTTGTGCACAACAAAAACACCACGTGGCTAACAAAAAAGCAATTTATTATAATGACACAAACCTTTTTGAACCGAAATGCTGCGTACTTAAATACGATTTAAATGATCTAAATTATGATTAAAAAAAACAACAGATGTAACAAAGGAAGTTACTATTAAAAACTACTTTAGTTTGATGACTGTAGATTGATGTTAGTAATGGAAAAATTTGTAGCTGAGGTCATTTCTGACCGTATTACTGCAGACATAATAAAATAATTAAACAGATGCAATTGCCTTAGCATTTATTTTATTGTTGACGTCTTCGATACTAACACCATTGCTGGTACTTGAACATGATTGAAAAGATAACAACGTGGCGAATTATTTTAACCTGACGATAATAATATCGTAGATATTCTACAATGGTTGTGATTTATAAAATAAGGAAAAAAGTTTTTAAAATCATGTTAAGTCGTCATCATCATCATCATCAACTGCCTGAAGACATCTACTGCTGCCTCCCCGAGAGAGCGCCATTTTGAGCGACTGCTCGCCTCCTGCATCCATCGGCTCTCCGCGGTTTTCACCAGATCGTCAGTTCACATAGTGGAAGGTCGGCCTACGCTGCGTCTTCCGGTTCGTGATTGCCACTCGAGAACTTTTCTTCCCCATCGGTTGTCAGTTCTACGAGCGATGTGGCGTGCCCTTTGCCATTTCAATTTGCTAATTCTAAGAGCTATATCGGTCACTTTAGTTCTCCTGCGGATGCGGATCTTATCTCGCTGGGAACCACCGAGCATAGCGCGACTTTGGTCTTACTAATGAGGCCAACAATAAGAGACCATGTCTCAGTTCCATAAGTCATCACTGGCACTGATTGAAAACCTTCATTTTCAGGCTCAGCAACGATATTTTGGACGTTACATTTAAAAAAAAATAGTGCAATGATAAACAGATATTTGCTTTATTCAGATTACTTTTTCAAGTAGATTTGAACTAAAACCAAACACTTGACGTTAATAGTCAAACAAAAAAGATAACGACCATTTCACAAGTTGCATCTCACCGGAAGAGTGATGAGCCAAGTTTCCACTGGAAAACAAAGTAAAAATAGGAATGCCTTTCTCAACGCAGTCGTGCGTGCGATCCGCACTAGTTAGCAGCTGGTTGCGGTGGGCCGTGGGCTGCAGCAGAGTGCAGATTGACGATGGAGTAGAAAGCTGGCTGACAATGTGAACATAGAGTATAAGCACTTTGTAACGTTGCCTATAATTAAAAAAATATATATATATATTGGACATTTCACACAACGCCATCTAGCCCCAAACTAAGCCAAGCTTGAATTATGCTTAGTATGTACTTACAATAATTTAATTTTAATATTTTTAAATACCTAATCTAATTTTGACTTGTAAAACTGCTAAAAATAGAGTACCTGCAGTAAAATTTTTGAATTTTAGATTTTTTTTGAAGAAAATAATAAAATTGATCGCACTCTACATGACTGGGTAACTCTTTGTAAATCACCGTAACTCTATAAAAGATAATTATGTAGGACTGTGGCGTCTTTCCGTTGTTATATTATATTTACGTTTCGCCACCCACTCGCCTGGTTGTATTGACGAAGATGCAGCACGCAATTCGAAAGAGTATGGTCTAGCTAGGTTTACCTATCATCCTAGCCTTGAAGGTGCCTAGGTTATTACTCGTAATATTTTCCAGAAAACAATCAAAATGGTAAGGAGGAGTTCCATTCTTTATCAGTGCGCACTATTAAAGTATACAGAAATCGCTTTGTAAGAATAAAATAAATAAAATAAATAAATAAATATGTGTGGACATTTCACACAGCGCCGTCTAGCCCCAAACTAAGCATAGCTTGTACTATGGGAACCAGATAACTGATAGAATACTTAGATACTTTTTGTTTGTAAATACATACATAGAATACAATATAACACCCAGACACAGAACAAACATCGATGTTCATCACACAAACGTTTGTCCTGAGTGGGAAGCGAACCCACAGCCTATAGTTCAGAAGGCAGAGCTACTACCAAGTACCAACTGAGCTAACAGGCCAGTCAGAATACGCGTATTGTTTACAGTGTACATAATTATACGGACTATATCGTCTGGATTTTTTACTATTATTATACGTAGTTTCATAAGGTGGTAAGGGTTCGATTTAAATATGCTGCTAACAATACTTGTAAGTTACAAGCTATAACTCCTATAATTGGTCGAATAAAATATGCCAAGATTTTGTAAACTATTTGAACACGTATAATGTCTCAATAACATTAATAAAAGTATCAAAACCAATACAAAACTTTATGGACCCTTACGGAGATACTGAGAAGATAAAATATCAAATTGGCAGTGTCAGATATTACATTCAAGGTCCCATACGCGCAACAATGTGGACGGGTCACATTGAACACTTTGGGAAAAAAAACTTCGCACATTAGACCCTAATCGTTATTCGAGGAACGGACCTCTCAGATTTATTGGCGGGATAAAGAATATTGTTATTCGGTTAGGGCATGCTAATAAATCTGGGCATGTACCAATGACATATATATAGACCTAGGATAACGAAAATATTCAAGGTCTGTGGGCACTTACGTAATTTTGTATGTAAGTGTCTTTGTGTTTTGTTTCTCTCTATTGAGTTTGAAATTGGCAATGAAACAACTAAAGAAAACTCTGCGTAAGTATTCTACTGTTAAGTCAAGACATCTTAAAAACGCATGAATTTTCTCAGATCAATAAGTTTTTGTGATTTGGTTCCAAATAGCCAATTGTTTTCCTCTAAGATGTGGTTCCAAATGAAACTCACAAAAACGAGAAGGTACCGATAAAAATCGACGTTATCAATAAACGATCACTTAAATCTCAAAACCTCGAAATTCCTTGGGATGTTTCGGCTTTATGACTCTTATTACGTGAATATAAAGTTTTATTTCCAAAAAAACTTTATGTGTCAATCTGTCAGGGAATCTTCAATCTGGAAATTTTATTCTTGCAGTTGTGATTCCATGGCAAATTGGTGCTACGGTGCCTTAGGAATAAGGTGCAAGATATTTTGACAGAAGTATCTTGTACGTCAGGATAACATGGTCGCATGTACCGAAGCGCATGTCAAGGAAATAATTAATATTAATCAACCGACAGATTGCCGTTATTAAAACCGAATAAATTAGGTTATCTTATATTTACATGTATGTTATAAATCAAAATGTATGTGTAATGCGTCTGATCGTGCTTCATTGAATATAAAATGTTATATTATAAGTATATGATTTTAATTCCTTACTGGGGTAAATGCACAGATGTGGGTAAATGGCACACATTTTGATAACACTCTCTCACTACGTTCTAACAGCGCTGCGGGCTCAGGCCTCAGCTTATGCATGTTTGCACAGAAGTCACAGCTATAACAAAACAATGGCCAAAATAAAAAGTATTACATAATATATAACAAAAAAAAAATGGGCGACAACGTGGCTCTGGCTACTCAATCTTTAAAAAACAATCTCCAAAGTTGCCAAAACTGACTTATGCGCGCTTGCAATAAGGTCTTCGATATCATAAGTTCGATATCTCAAACGTCTACTTTATTGAAAGGCTATTCAAATAAAATGCCTGTAATCACTTTTCTCGATTTTAGCTTCGCTTCGAAAAGATTAATATCTATAAAGTAAAAACAGTAAGGCTCTTCAAATTTCGGAATCAAGGACAAATATAGAATCGAAAGGGAAAATAAGATAACAAGAATCAGATTCATGAATTCCTGGTTACAGTCTAATCTGAGAAGCACAGAGTTAAATCTGCGTCAGATTACTACACAGATAAAAAGAGGGAAAAATTACGACGGATCTAATCGAATTGAACCGCATTTGCCTCTCGTCTCATCCTTACTGCTACACAGCTTTCAATAAGAGTCAAAGAAAATATTAATATAAAAATATAAAAAATGCATTCAAACGTGAATCTCCGAGATTACGATAAGACCCGCAGCGGGAGGTTTGTTTCGGCGCCAAAAAGTGTCAAAAAAAGCCCCAGCCGAGGCAGCCGGTCTCATATGAGGCGCGAATATCTGGAAGTATTTTTATTTTACTTGCCTTTTTATACGTATGAAGATAAATTCGAGCTATCAATTCACATGTCAAATGAATAAATGAAAAGTTTTGATGAAAATATCCAAAGCTTTCATTAGATCAGCACGAAGTTAGATGACATGGCAAGAGACATAACGGCGTCACAAATGTAAAAAATGCACTTTTTAATACAGGTTATAATTATGACTGAAGGTTATAAAGATACAACAAAACAATACAAACAAAGCCCAAACAATCGATCCATCCCATAACAGTATTTTATGAGAATGTCACTCCGATGCGTACAATTACATGCGCACGCGCACGGGAACAATTGAACTGTCGCAGGATTTGCATTGAAGGGATAGGTGCGGTTGGAGCGTAAATAGGTCATCTGATGATAGTGGTAAGACCGCCATGGTATAAAAAGTATAACAGGATAAAAGGTATTCTCTGTATTGAGTACTGTAATGAACCTTGAATAGTAGTTACGCCAATTCCCGCGATATAAATCAGCCAATGTCGCTGTGCGACGCGACTAATATCAGATTCAGAAATTAATCTAACAGTTTTTTTACATCTTACATATGCTAACATTGAAGCACTGTCTTAGCACCGGACGGTAAGTGACGACGCGGTCGACGATGGAGCATGCTTGCCTAGAAGATGCCAGTTCACTCTAGCTAGCCTTAAATACTATATATGAATTATATCAGATTATATTTAATTTTGTCAGGAAACAATGTCGCTGTCCGAATTATGAACGTGTGATCTAAACGCTTTGTGCCGATTCGAGCAATTTCTAGTTTGCTAGCTAATACCAAGTACTTAGGATTAAGTTCATCTTAAAAACAGTTTCAACGTAATAATGCTATCTAGCGTGCATTTTTTTTGTAGCGTGCATTTATGCTGTTAATGGCGACTTTTAGATTGTACCTATATAGCGAGAACAAGGATTCTTACCTTTGTTCTGTAGAGCGGATTGGAGAAGTCCCAGCCCGGAGCCACGAACAGATACCCACATTTTGATATCTTTCTGCTCGCCTGTGGACAAAAGGAAATAAATGTAAGTACCTAATAGTTGTTATCATTTTTATGGTATTACCAAAGCAGTGCAAATCGCTAAGTACCTATGATCAATGGGTATGTACGATGCAAGCATCGCACACCAAACGCGCGGTCAGCATTTTCCCCATTCATGCCACATTTCATAACGCGCATCACCAGTTCACGATCGGACACGAACCATTTCGCATGTTCTCGCTACCATTACCATTAAACATTTTAAACCTACTTTTTGGGAATAAATAAACAGTTTTTCTCATTAATTCGGTTTTATCATATCATTTATCGTTTTATGTACGGACTACACCGTACAGAGTAATAAGAAAAAATGTAGTAACGTTTCTCATCCATTTTAAATTAAACATATCTTACTTACAATCTATATATTATTCTGTGTAACAATGTAACATTGACACAAAACGAAACATACGCAAAAGCTTCTCAAATGAATGCAAGCTATCTTTATTATGTCGCCTTGATCAGTCGACGGAAATGGACAATATTTTCAAGATAAAAAGCTTTTTATACTGTGTGAGTATCATTTATTAATCGATTTGCAAAAGTAGCGTTTAAAATGCGGAGTTAATTTATGTATGGAGTATGTAATGCGAGCACGTTTATTACAGCAGTCGAACATAGAACGTATGATGTATTATATACGGCCGATTTTGCGCGTAGCAGAAATATGGCGATTACGTTGCGTTGCGCGTCGACTTTTCCATTTTGCGGTACAAATAATTAATCCTACTAATATTATAAATTAGTAGGATGTGAAAGTTTGTGTGTGTGAATGTTTGTTACCTTATATCTCGGTAACTACTGAACCAATTTCGATGAAATTTAGAATTCAGGTAGTTTATACGCACGATTACCACATAGAATAGTTAAAAAAGCATATAATATAATTATAAAATAAATACTTGTTGTTGTAAAGAAATAAGCTTACAATTGGATGCATTGAAACATAACTTATCACTATGAATAATTTCAATGGGGTGTCTTATTATTATGTAACGTTTATTGCATTTCATTTTTTTTTAGAATCATCACGATTTTTTTTCTATCGAGAAAACTTTTCGTAAACGTGTTTTAATATTTACAGTTGGAAAGAAAATATGACCAGAATGAACATTAATTTTTTTCAGTCCTGTAAATGATACATTATGAAAAAATTACATTTATGTTTGGATTTGGGAGCCTTCAGCCACAAGTCTTAACCCATAACATTGTTATGAAAATTACCACAACACCAGTTTGTAATCTAAACTAAAGACCTCACAACCTCATTCCCCAATCCTCATATAGTTCAACATCAACATAAACAACAAAACGGCTGCTGCACCGCGTTTATGTAAACATACGCAGTTGACCTACTAACGAACGGGTGTAGTGTTCCGAAAACTGCGCAGTAGAGGATAATAAAAACTGTTCCGCAGATTCCGCAGTATTGATAACTTGTAACTTGCCTGTTTTTTGATAAGTTGATAAAAAAAATAGCACCAGCTAATGAATAACGAAATTAATGAATAAACAAACTGTTAACGCAATTCGTGCGACAATGTTCGGTTCAAAGGAAAATTTAACGAAATATAAGCTATGAATTTATTTGTATTTCCGTAAAATTGACTCATACATAGAAATTCGAAAAGTGCTGGTCGACTTTCGCGCCACGTGACATCATTCGCCGGGCTATTGCCACCGGTCAATGTTGCAGCCATTCTCGAACTGAAAGGTCTCATGCGTAACGATGGTAAAAGACCTGGCGGAGTAACTCTGGTTCCCTGGAAAACGGGGCGGCGTTTAGTGTGGGACGGTACTTGCGTCGATACTATGGCGCCGTCACATCTTCGTGAGACACACGTAGGGCCGGCGGCGGCACCGCGGCTAATTTGGCTGAGCAGCTAAAACGGCGCAAATATAATAATCTCGCTAGGGGTTACATATTTGAGCCGTTTGGCGTTGAGACCCTGGGTCCGTGGGGACCGGGAGCTCATCGCGGGGAGCTCATCGCGTTTTCCAAAGTTTATCAGAGTGCATAGTAGATGCGACGCGTGACCAAAATGCTCACTTATTTGGCTCAACGAATCAGCATTGCGATTCAATGAGGCAATAAAATAAAAGCTGAACCTTTTTTTTTTTTTAGTGTTTTTAAAGTTAGTTTTCGTGTAATCGCGTTGAGTAATTAAGTTATTATTGGCAAAAGATCGCAAGAAAATTTGAATTTGCCGCGCGAGTGTAACGATCCACCTTAACTATACAGATCGGTTAAGAATGAGTGGTCAAGCTTCGCTGCGAGCGCTACACTTGACTTCATTTAAAACCAAGCAATTATCAGTAAACTTCCTGATTAATATTTATTTATTTATTTATTTCATTCTGGAAGACCAACGGCTGATATAATAATATAAATATTAACTTATAAAACAATAAGCCAATTATAGGACCTCACGGATAGACATTATTAAAAATAGTATACAACTAAAAATGTAGTGCACACCTAAAAGAACTACCTACACACTGCATGGAATTACATACTAAATTATACATACTAAACATAATATACACACTATACATAATATACACACTATACATACTATACATACCATACATAAGTACTATTCATAATAATTAATTAAAGACAAGACAAATACTACTTACTCACTCGTTGAGAATTCAGTCGGGTAATGAACGAAAGCAGTGCTGGCGTAATCATACCAACATTGTATCAACTATCAACATTATTATTGAAAGTTCAAACACCCACTGAAATCCTGAATCATCAGGAAGTCTTCACCGAATGACCATGGAGCTTTCTTGTACAGCCAGCGAAAAAAATTCAAATTAAAAAAAAAAACTAGCCATCTCTGAGAATTATAGCAAAGCAGCATTATTTATTTCCCGACCGAGTGTGCCTACGGGCGCGTTTGGCTCATTGGTAGCTCGTGCAACTTTCAGATCGACACACCCTGGCTCGAATCCCGCAATTACTTTTTAAATTCTGCGGAATTTAATAAATAAATATGTGTGGACATTTCACACAGCGCCATCTAGCCCCAAACTAAGCATAGCTTGTACTATGGGAACCAGATAACTGTTACAATACTTAGATACCTACTTTTTGTTTGTAAATACATACATAGAATACAATATAACACCCAGACACAGAACAAACACCTGTGTTCATCACACAAATGTTTGTCCTGAGTGGGAATCGAACCCACAGCTTATAGTTCAGAAGGCAGAGCTACTACCAACTGAGCTAACAGGCCAGCCAGAATTTGCACTCGCTTTTATAACGGTGTAGGAAAGCATAGGAAACCGGCGTATAAGGATCACAAAATTAGAGGCAGAGAGAATACAGTGTGTGATTTAGCATCATTACTGGCAAAGAACCCGAAAGCCTTAGGAGTTTAGAATTTTGAAAGAAAAGAAAGAAAAGAAAGAAAGAAAATCTGTTTATTTGTAAACAACAATTACAAAAAAAAGATACGTAATATTTTAACAGGAATAAACAAAAGATAAATGTTGTCATAAATAGGCCCCTACTCAGCATTATGCTGGTTCAACGCTGGTATTCCGTTGGGACCTCTTGGTGAAACCACGGAGCGGACATACACCACCACAACAAATTTTGGAAAAGCCCAGCAAGTTTTTAATCTGACTGTACATTTTAAGTAGATACGTATTACAGTTAATGAAGCCAAATGTGAATAGAGCACATGCTGTAGTTACCCCTATTGCCCTAATTATAATATTCTTTTATAGGTAAGCTGTAGCAGTACGCTCTGTTGTATTTGTGTTATGGTGGCAATAGATTGATTTTTTATTATTTATTTAACAAATAACCACAGACTAAAGAAAAACAATTTACTCAGTGCTAATAACTACACGGGTTTTTGGCGGGAACGCGGAAAAGTTCACGTCGGTGCATTGTATTATTTTACAAAACTTATACTTTTTCCAGTGTTAATGTTTACAATTGGTGGTGTTTTACGCATTAAGTGCTGAATTACGAGCACGAGTGTGGGCAAGTGATATAATGTAGTGAAACGTGGTTTTTCGTGTTGCTTCCAAAATTCCATAGAAGCCTCTAGTAAAATTGCCACCACTTTACTAGGGCATGACTTAGACTGGATTATGACTATCTGACTTAGACTAGACTATGACTACCCTGACTGTGACTAAGACTTGACTTTACGTGAAGTATTCCATAATACGATGAAAAATTACAAAAATTGACACTGGCTAAATACACTATGTGTGGAGCCAAAATATAAGAAAAAAAACTACACAACAGAAGAATACGTTTTTTTTATTGGCTCGTGCCATCTAATTCGGTTTGTAAATTGCAATTTGCAAATCACCTGTCTAAACACTATGTAACTTTGTGCTAATGACGACTAACTATAAAACTGTGTCCATCGATTAAATATGGTGATTCAGTGATTTATGGAAGCATAAATAAATAAAATTTTAATTTAATCTGTTATAAGTTATTAAAAATCATTCGAACATAGATTGTAGCTGATTATGAAATTTTTATGTTGGAGTATAAAGCAGTCAGACACTATTCTTCTGGCTTAAGATTAATGATCTATAAAAAATCAATAGTTAGATCCTATAGATAGCTAAAAACTGCGATTGAAGAAGCAAGGGAATGAAGCCACAATAAAAACTTAAGTAAATCAGAAGTAAACGTAAGTAAACCAGGAGTAACGTAAAAAAACCAGAACTAAATTTACGTCAGAAAGAAGAAAACGTAAATAAACCAGAAGTAAATTTTCGTCAGAAAACCAGAAGTAAACGTAAATCGAAACCGATTTAGGGTAAAAATCCGTGGTATGGAGTGCTGAATCTGCAGACTTCGCTTACAGCAATGTCGAATTGAATTGAATTGAATCTTAGTTAGTGGCTTCTGCGGAAATTACAGCAATGTCGGCTAAACATAACTTTTTTCCTATGAATAATTGACATTGATATATCTCTCTGCTCTGAAAAAGCTTACAAGACTGACCTGTCACAAAGTCGCACTATACCGAGCTTTGAAATCTGTGATACCGAGTGATTGTACCTTCTAAGTTCAAACTAGAACACAAGAGACTAATTTTATCAATTTTATGGTGAAAATGAACAAGTACAAGGATGACGCATCCATTGGTTCAGTTCTACGCTCGTACGACTTGTTACGTCACAGTGACGTAAGAATAAGAAGTCCTCGCCCTCTGTTAAAAATGCCCGATAATCAACAAACTATTGACTCCTGTTATTTATGTACTGTGCTATTAATATTTTGTAGATTATTGTTAACGAGATGTAAGATATAGTTGATTTTGCAGAATGTTTTATGGCTGATATATTATTTCTCGTTTTCTTTATGAGATTAGTGGCAATCAAGCAAGCGGCCCAGCTGATGGTAAGTGGTCACCGCCACCTATGGGCATCTGCAGCACCGGAGGCATTGTCGGTGCGTTGCCTACCCTTAGAGAGGACTCTTTTAACACTTTTCTTGAAGCTCCCCATACTGTAGTTATGCGGAAAAACCTCAGAAGAAAGATCATTCCACATCTTGCAGGTTTGTGGAAGAAACGAACGCAAGAATCGCGTCGTATGAGATTTCCACGTGTCTACAATATGTGGATGAGCTTTTTTACGTTGCCGAGTTCGATAATAAAATCGAGAAGATGGGATGAGGTTAAAGAGTTCTTCCGAGCATTCCCCATGATAATAACGGTAGAAGAAACTCAGAGAACCAATATCGCGTCATAGACTTAAAGGCTTGTTGTTTTTTTAAATCAATAATTAGGCTAGTGTTTGGCCACAATCGCACTGGTGAATACGTGAATAAGGTTTTACTTGACAAACTCGACGTCTACAATCATATCGCCGGTTGTATGGCCCCACTCGAGAATACTATCTGTTATTCTCATAGCAAGTTAAATTGTATGATAATTTGTGGTAGCTATACCAGTTCTTAATTTTTACACAAATTCAAGCCTATTTTTATTACATTTCCAACCATAACACCATTTGTAGGCGCAACGTATTATTTGAACTGCCATCAACCTTTATTATTGTTATTTATAACTGGAATAAATATTTTCTTTCTTGTAAACAAGTTAATTTAATATGTAATGAAACTGCGTTTATCATCATGGCCTACTTTGAATAAAATAAAACAGTATGTTTACCGTCTCTTGTTTTTCCTTCTTTTGACTTCAGAATCTATATCTAGCTACAAATAATGAGGTGGTATATTGGTGGTATAGTTTTTATTTATCTGTACTTAATTCTAAATTTAAAATTTTGTTGTCATCTGTAGAATTTAGAAAACAAACCATTTGGTTCTTTTTCTCGAATAAGTAAGTGGTTATAGTATTATACCTACTGTCTTTTATTATCTCTTTAGTATGTCTGGTTTCCTGGTACACTCTTCTTTAGAATATAAAATAACATTCGGTATCATTTATTTATGGCTTATCTTACTAACCGTGCTTAAAATACTCGCGTGGATCTTGGAGATACTAATGTAAGAAACCTTTATTTTTTTGAGAACTATGGGGCATATATCTCTAGTCTGTACACAGCCCTATAGGACCAATGACTATGTAACAAATCTCTTTTATGTGTCCAGTAATGAAGTACCAGACCATAATACTATCCGCTAAATCATAAAAGTTTCTGAATAGAGTAAGCATTTGGACAGGGTCAAGGCTGCAATGACTTTAGACCATAAAGAGGTTATAATGCACTAAAAGCTACTGCTCCAAAGTCACTGGTCAGCAGTCACCATACAATGCTCTAACGGGAGATGAGCGCTGAGATTCACCACGCTGAGGCTCATCACGTTGATGTGGTAACGGTGACACAATACCCGAGACCGTTCGATCAACCGACTGACACATTTGCAGACAGAGCTTGTATGGCAAACTTGCTGTGGCAAACGACTGCCACAATGCCATTGTTGGATACGGCATACGGCAAAAGTTACGAAATCTGATATTATTGCTAATTGACGACAGAAATGGTCACTAGCACTGCCGTAGAATTATGCCATGTTTGATGTAAGTTTCCTATATTTTGGTCGAGTTGTCTAAGCCAACCAACACGTCGGTATTATTCAATTTTGGTAAGTGGATATCCAAGTAGGTCTGTATTAGCAGAACAAAACTCTTCATTTCCTTTCCAACAAAACTCTTCATTTCAACCTCTCCTCTTTCCATGCTTTACACTATGCAAAAGCACCATGTTACAGGAAGAGATCTTGATGACCCTTCACTTATTACAGGAGCCAAGGATGAACCCATTTCAAAGACAAAGTTCTACATTGTTATGTTTGTAAGTAGTAACGTTTTCTACTCGTATCTAGTAGCTACTGGTACAGAAACACACTTGTCTTGTAGTTTCTGTATCCAGTAACCGGTATGCCATTGTTCCGTGGAGTGAAAATATGTTAATTTAGACGACATTACCACTACCTTTGACCTACTGAGGTGAAGGCACAGCTGTTAAACAGTGTTACTTTCAAAGCTGAGGGCTTGTTTTTTCACTAACGGTACTTAGAAATACACCACGTAGGTAAGTACCTAGAAGTAGAAATAACGAAAGACGAAAACCTAGAATGAAGGTTCAATAACCGTGAGATGAAAATAGACAATCAATCGGAAAGTTCAAAAGACTGAAGGGTATGTGTGAATTCAACTATAATCATTTTAAGTTTGGAAATCATAAAATCGTATAAATCAAAGACATTGAAACTGTTAGGAAATTCGTTGGTTTGTCAATATTATTGACCCATGTAAGTCAAAATTAGGTTATTGTAGATATTGAGCATAGTTTTAGGCAACATTACAGAGTGCTTAATAAGTGCTTAGTATGTCTACTGTATACTAACTATAATGTTTAATTGCTACTTTATGGTAGTCGTTTCTAAACATTTAAATACATACCTACATTTTATAGAAACAGAAAATTCATAAACATAAACTCAATACAAACGAAAGTAAAGATCCAAAATCTCCAAAACGAATCAACAGTGGGCTTAGGAATCTTAGAATCCGAAAATAAATGTCTTCGGAAGCCGCTACCGTGACTTAGACCCTTAATCTGTTTTTTATGTGTAGCTTTTTGGATGTTTTGTGGAGCGAGGAATGTTTAGGAATGGTTGACACTAGAGTTTACTTCAGGAACATTTCGGGACACGAAATATAGGGTTTCTAAAATGTGTGGAACGTTTTAATGAGACCAAAAAAATACGTACAACTTACTTACAAGTAGTAAAAACCATAGGGTGTAGGGTCGCCCGCCACGCTAATTATAAGTATCCGAACTGTTGATAAGTACAGCTTTCTGTTAGAGTTACCATCGTCAATCAGGAAGAACTCTCAGTTCCCACTCTTCTCTTCTTAGAGAAAGTCTTAACCAAGTAACACCTTCGATTCACCTCTGTTCTACCTATACTTCACCATTACTACGTTTCTTTCGACTATTATTTCCCTCAATATAAGATAAACCAAGCACTCAGCAATTTTCAAAATTACTAAAAGATCCCCAGTCACAATATGAACTTAAATGGAAAAGTAACTTTCTTCGTCAGGTGCAATCCATTCTACCTTATGCCCTCACCTTTACCCGTGGCTTATGGCAGTAACCAGCATAAATATGTCGCGTGACAGTCATAAAACCACTTGGAGCATGGGATCACTAAGCATTATAGTCGATTATCCCTTAAAAGGGCTTTGAGGTAAGATCTGAGAGCGATTTAAGTGGAGAAGGAGTCATATTTTGGGCTGAACCAGTTTTAGAGAAGAGGGGTGGATTAGATGACAATCGCTAATCAGCAGTTAAACTTGCAATCTACATTGAAACGGAATAAGGGCAGGGAGGGGTTCCCAAAACAGCAACAACGAAAACAGTCATCTAAAGTATTTCCACTGAAACCACAAAACATAAAAATCAAAATATAACATTGAAATTAATAGGTAAGGTAAGTGCAAACAATAACGAAGGTAGTTTCTGGTTCTTTGTGCTAGATTATAACATTTATAAGGAATCTCAAAATCATGAAGAAGTTTTTTACAATCCCCCGAGAAATTCAACTCATTTCAATATTATAGATGCTTACTTCAGGAAAAAGTGGTAAGACAAAAGGCCGGTAATATTCCATTCGCCATCGTTTGTGCCCGAGACACCAGAATTTAGAAAAGTGCTCCATGTATAATATTATACTTTATGCGGCGACTAACATGACGTAAACCAGCATTATGGTGACATATCACTACATTCATCTCTTATTCTGTATTTATCGCCCTCTTAATTAGTTACAGTGTTTAATTGTGATTTAGCTTCAGATTTCAGTGATTTACGCGCGATTAGTTGACCGGGGCGGTGCCTTTGGGTTCGGAAACGGTTGAAACGCTTGAAAACTTTATCGATGTTCGTGTTGAAAATGGTGTATGTTTTTAATGAGCCTATTTGGAGACATGAGTGACTAATTCGATGAGAAAATTAGAAATAGCGGCTGCTTTAGCGACCGGTGTTGTGTTACAATAATATATCCCGTCATTAAACCTCCTTAGTTGAGCAGTCTCGAACTTAGCATTTGTAAAAGACCGGCGCAGATTTCATCAGAACGAGTCAATCCAAACATGGCGTCGCTCATTATCAGATCGCATGCACCGCAGTGCTCAGCCACGATTGCTTTCTGAAAGTGTAAATAATTCGGATTACGATAATCGATAGTTTCACAAGTCGCCCGGCAGATGGAGGTCGAGGAAGGGGGGTCGTGAGAACTGGGGACTTGCACTTTCGTCGGCGCGCGCGCAACCTGGTGATGCCCGGGCGCCGCCGAGTCTGCACGAGCGGTAGGGCACAGATTAATCAATCGTTTGTACTTCCTACCGAGCACTTAGATGCTGCGGCGAAAGCTGCGGAAGCGATCAGTACTTGGACAAGCACTTGTGAAATCGTCAGTGTTCAATTCGATTCGAACTTCGAACCTCAAATGTAAGGCAAGAAAATACGCAGGCGTTGGCAGGAAAATATTTCCTTAGACAACAACTTAAAAGAACATGGTGTTATGATGTAATTAAGGAAGTCGTTGGAGTACTGAAGAGGAGCTATTAAGTACTTACAAGTTGTACCTTTATTATAACCTTTGTTCAGAACGTTCAAGCCACTATCCAGCAATTCATCTTCCCAGTCTAGAAAGTGTTATAAGTAGTAATTCCACTAAAAATGGGTCTATGCGCTGTACCTCTACCTTCCATTTTTAGTCGTTTTCCGTTTTGAATATATACACAATTAAATAATTTGGGAGTAGTCGTTAACAGAAAACGCAAATAAGTAAGCGACAATAGTAAATTAGTAATAGTTAACAGAATGACAGTAGAATCAACAAAAGCACTTTCTATTGACACCAAAAATTGGTGATTGACAACAAAAACCGCGACAATAGATCGGAAATGGCGATGTAATCACAACTTTCGACAAACACTTTTACAAACAAATAAAACTGTGTAGTTGCTAGGAGAAAATAAAAAAATAAACAGCTATTGTAAAACCGAGAACCTTCATCTTGACTTCGAAATAAACCATGATAGAAATAGAAAAACCCCATGGAGTGAGCTAGAAACCTCATCTGCTTCAGAATGAGGCTCAGAAATCAGAATATTATATCGATTTTCTCTGAAACCTTTCTTAAAATTCTGCAACCCATCGTTTCATCGGACATATAGATGAAATAAATCCCAGTTAATTTCAGATGCAGTAACTTCAGACGATTTGTTAATACAGCTTTCATTATAACATTAAACTATCTATATATTTCATAATCGGAACCTGAATCATTACAAAATATTCATAACGAATTATAACCAAGAATAAACCTGAAGAACTAGGCTAATGAAGAATTACCACACCAATGCTTTTCACGCTCTAAAAGTCTAGAATCCGTTCTTTCTTATTCACCCACACAGCTCACACTACCCAAAATGAGTTTAAAATCACTTAGGTACTACGAGAATATTGATCAATAGTTTTCTAATTTTCGCATCATTAACTACAGTGCACGTGATGAATATTAAGCTACGATCAATGAGCATGTTAATTCAGCAGGTTTGGAAAGCCAGCTGCCGGCATAACATAACACTTTGTATGTCTCAATACGATTTAAAGTAGAGGAATGACTGGTTTTACAACGTATGTTGAATTGCATATTTTATGTTGGTTAACATTAACATCAATATACAGATATGTTGCAAAGCGATTTGGTCAGATCCGAACCTAGAATAGGAGTCATCGTTCATCGGACGTTTCCACGAAAATCGAGATATCTCTACAAGTGTTGAATTGTTGTGTTGAACTTCAAATAAAGTAATCTAAATAAAGGAACCTTATATGCTTCAACATGTCAAGAAGATGAACTGCTTCTTCGTTGTTCGCGTTCTGTCTTGAAAGTTGTACCTAAGTATAGTACGTGATTAGGAATTGCCGAAATGAGAGGAAGGGGCTCTATGCACTTTACAGAGGAACCCCGAGAGGGCGGACTGAACTTGTCATGGAACCGCTACCGACACAATTATCGGATCTAGACCACTCTCACTGAAGCAAAAAGTACACCGAGACGTAAAGAAAGCACCGTCAAGCAGGTGCGGCCCCATTTCACTTTCCAATGACTTATCTTCGGAGCCTACTTCAAGCCAAATCGAACTCTCTCCCTTCGATAATATAGCTTATTTGACATTGGGTATCGTCTACTGAGTCAGTGGGCATTTCATTATCAAGATTTACGAGGAAACCCTTTAAAAGCAGTTAATTGTGAGTTCATTTCACTTTCTAACTATTTCTGTAGAGGTTTAATTTTGGATGACAACATTGTAAGAGATTAAGAAGTATCTGGATTATCTATCCAGATTAAGTATCAACGATGATTTGATAGAGCTATAAATAACATAAATGTTTGGTAATAAAAAATAGACTAGTTGAAGATTGTTCCTAAATTGCAGACGATTTCGCGGTCAAAACTATCGTTTACATCTCAATTGAGGCTCATGAGCGGCCATTGTGGCGTAGACGCGCGAGAGCAGCGCTCGAGCAAGAAGCGACCGCCTTAATGACGAACCATTTAGCGCAATATCGCGCCGATCCGATTGAGCCGTCGACCACATTCTGACAGATCTCTCTTTTTTTGTACGACTCTATTTAGACCGGCTGACTAGCGGACAGATTGTGAAGCGATATGTAAATGTTTTAATACTGGAGAATGAATTTTTGTTGCAGAAAGATGCGACTAAAAAAATATCGCAGACTTTCATGCACACTTCAAGCTGACAGCATATTTTGTATCTACTGGCGAAGAGACGGCGATGCCTGTCATGTCAAATCACGAGGACTCGGACGTTGATAGCATAAAAATGGACATCAAATGTTGAAAATGTTGATAGCTCTTCAACGAAAAATAATGAAGACAATCTGATGATGCAAGACTTGATTTACTACCATCGGAAATTAAATAACACACGCGAATTACATACAGTTTTTAATTAAAGATTTATGTAACAAGGAAGTGGGAGCCTGGCTGACCGACCGTGTCAATATGAACAGTTAGTTACGCAAAAAAAGACAAGAAGATAAAGGACCTATTAAATGACTACGTGCCATTTTATGACTCTTTTGAGACTTCCTCTTTAGGCAGGATGATGAGCTGAATTAAAATGATTTACTACATAAAAACGAAGTACAAAACATTCTTCCCCAACAAGTTAAAATGTGCCAAGAAATTGGGTTTTATTAACAGTTCAGTTCATACTCATATGCAATAAAATAGCCACATAATAAATACAGGTAGGTACTTAATTACTTATAGTATTTGAGTACAGCATCTACAACTATTATTGCCTAACAATCACTCTTCAAACTATTAATCAATGTTTTTACTTTTTATTGTAGTCATGCTGCAGTGGAAAGACCAAAACAAACATTTACTTTATGAATGAAATAGGAGAGGAGGAAAACGAGAATGAAGGTCAGCAGTCAGCACTCAGGACTAGTCGGTATAATCGGAAACTAGACGTAGGCATTGAAAGTTCATACATCATTGCATGCGTAGGTTCAAAAACGGAATATCATTCATTTCACCCAAAAATGGTATGCCAAGCAATATTATTATGTATGGAAATTGGAATATTATTTATAATCAATAAGACTATTTTCATGAATGTAATGGCTAATGTTGTTTAATACATTTTTGTTTCTGGCTGTACCAATACCGATGTTAGCAAGGAAGTTTTTTACTAGGTGGTAGGACTTTTCTGCAAAGTTCGTCTAGGTAGGTACCACCGCTTTGCCAGTTATTCTGCCGCCAAGCAGTAGTGTGCAAGCACTACTGTGTTCCGGTTTGAAGGGCATTGTAGCTAGTGAAATTACTGGGCAAATGAGACTTTATGATCTGATCACTCAGTCTTGTAATCTGATTACTGGACTGGGTGATGTCTCAGGATGATGTGCGCAGTGCAGTGTCACGCGAAACTTTATTGTTTTAAAGTTCCGGGTGACACTGCAACTGTTATGGGCGGCCGTGTCACTTAACATCAGGTGAATGACTAGCTCGTCACGTCATTTAATTACATAAAAAAAAAAAAAAAAAAAAAAAAGTTACGTGTGTACCAAAATACAGTTTAGCCTGAATGAGTACAACAACACCTTATAATAACATCACTACAAATAGGTTAATGCGATGCATTTTCCTGATCTATTCTTGAATCTAGAGTTAAGTTGTACTTTAGGAAGATGCTTCATCTAGGCAAGTGACTGTAAAGCCTGAATGTTTTATAATTTATGGCAGTATCGCCTGGAAGGTGAAGGGTAATCACTTGTCACGGTAGCTGTCACGTCCCGGCTTTAGGGACGGATTAATGCGGGTTCAAATCCCGTTCTACAAATATTTCCTTTTTACATTAAAATTAATCAAAAGGAAGTCTAATTTGGCAAGACTACTTTAAAACAGGTTTCGGCAACTAGCTTGATTTGTATTTCATTCAAGGCAGACTAGGCATAAATTGTCACCCACCTGTACATTATTTTGAAATGTATGCATAAAGACATAACTGTTTGCTATCATAATATTATCTGAATTTACTTCGCGCGAATGATTTATCAATTTTATTGATTGTCTAACTTATTCATTTCATGGTTCTGGTATTTCACCTTGGCACTAGCTGTGGACATTTTGACAGCCACCGTGACGCATGCTGATCACTGCTGATACCAAGAAGGCAGGCCGGTTTCGTGTAGCCAGTAGCCACTGACCTTTATCTACACAATAAATCGATCTGCCGAGAAAAAACAAACTAACTAACAATCACATCATTCAAAATAACAATTACCACAGGTTTTCACTTAGAGATACGTTTTCCCGATTCGAAAACCTCTCGATTTCCACAGACAATTGCTGAGAACTGCTTCACTTTCTAGCTGGATAGAAAACTATTATCCAATTAACCTTGTCACTTGAAAACACACCTTGCGCTGTTTAAATAAGGATGGTGGTAGGTGTCTCGGGAAAATGGCCA
Organism: Ennomos quercinarius; assembly: GCA_910589525.2. Taxonomy (NCBI): domain Eukaryota; kingdom Metazoa; phylum Arthropoda; class Insecta; order Lepidoptera; family Geometridae; genus Ennomos; species Ennomos quercinarius. The sequence goes on along the minus strand of OU342492.1, from coordinate 17,397,573 downwards.
GGTCTTGCTTCGCCAATGGGTTTCTTTTGTCGCCTTGTCCGGTCATTAGCTCAGGACGTAATTGCGCATTGTCTTCAACGAGGTTAATGCCATACTAGGAGGCAACACAGACTAGATCGAAGGTAAATCGATACAAGTTCGTTTCTTGTTCTTGATCAACAACTTTGTGTCGATTTTGTTCCATTTTGTTCATTGATTCAATGGGCTTACCTGTTTTGGAGGTTGGTGTAAATTGTGCCTTTTTTATGGTTTTGCTGAGTGGTTCTTCTTGATTAGAGTTGTCGTTTTTTGATGCTCTCCTGAATGGATGGACTCCATTCTTGTGTAACTTGGTTTGTTATGAATGGATGCATAACTGAGCTGGTTCTCCGCATTTACGTCATCAGGTGTTTAGACTTGAATGGACTTTTTGGAATAAGACCATGCAGAGCTTAGATCAGTTTCACTAAGTGAATCAAGTTCGTTCATCATTTTGTTTGATATATTTTTAACTAGAGACCAAAATTTTACGGAATCAATCGTAGCTCTAGCTACATAACATTGGCATCGCAAATGCTCAAAATAATAGTAGCGAGAAGAACCGTGATCAAGGGCCTTACCATAATTTAGCGCCATTCAATTGAATCACATTAAGAGGCGCCTGAACGGAATACATCATCATCAGCCTGAAGACGTCTACTGCTGAACCTGGGCCTCCCCCATAGAGCACCACTTTCAGCAGCTGCTTGCCACCTGCATCCATTGGCTCCCCACGATTTTGACCAGGGGGCGTACCGTGAGCTCTTAGCGCGATTCAAAACAGAGCCTATACTGGCTCGCTTGTCAAAATCCCCATACAAAAAAAACAAAACGATCCAATATAGGCTCAGTTTTGAATCGCGCTAAGAGCTCACGGTACGCCCCCAGGTTGTCAATCCACCTAGTAGGGGCCGACCTAGGTACGCTGCGTCTTCCGGTTTGTGGTCGCCACTCAAGAACCTTTCTTTCCCTCAAGTTGCCCACTGCCACTTCAACTTGCTGATTCTAAGAGCTATACCGGTGACTTAGGTTCTCTTGCAGATCTCCTCAGTAGTCTCTGGACGTCCTCAGTAGTCTCTGGACGACCTCACTAGTCTCCCAATAGGCTGGTCTTTAGGTGAACTGAATACACGTGGGAATAAATAAACCGTAATAATGTCATAAACTTAATTTCAAAATACACACAACCTGCTAAAACAGCTGTGAGTCACCCAATACAAAGTATGTCATTGCAACGTGGTTCAATAAGATAATAGGATGCAGTTGGGGCCGGCCTTGGCTCCGTGTTGGTTGGGCGAGGACGGACTCATTTAAACCAATCTAAAAATACTCATTGTTCCACTGTTAATCTGAAGGTTTAAGGTTAATAGCTGATTAGGAGATGACTGATACATTTTGTGATCAAACTATAAATTCTAAAGCAAAATCTTCAGGTATTTTCTGTCAACTCATCATCATTAGCCTGAAGACTGCTGAGCATAGGACTCCCCCATAAAGCGCCATTTGAGCGACTGCTTGCCTCTTACACCTCAGATCAGCGTATTTCAATAAAAATACTCTTTGGTGTAGAGGGTGGTCCATGGGAAAAACTATTTGAATGTCCATAGCTCTACTTCTCTACGTCTGCAATAAAGATGACACGTTGAGGAAAACAACGAAGAAAAAGGGGAAACTATTGTCGTTTTGTAGTGATTGAAAACCAATATGTTTTATAACCAACCTTGATCAGCTGCCTTTCTTATATTCTCAGAAACAACTCAACACGAATCATGATTATGCAGGAGGTTCTAACGTACGAAATGTAATCCCCATTTGTTTCCCTACTACTCCTGCTGCCCGCAAATACGATCCAATTTATCATTGCACCAGAATGGCGAAAGTGTCGTCGGCGTCTTTGATCCCACACTAATACAAATTAATCATTACAACGAACGGCTTAGTGAAATTCTAATTTATTGCTGGCAATACTAACTAAACTTGCCGGCTTGCGGCAGTGCATTGTAACTAGATTTTGTTGATCGTTTGATTCGTTTGGGATTTAGGATTACCTACAGCGATCATCAAGGCAAAAAGGGCTGGCTGTGGTGTGTCTTAATAAGCATAATATTTAAATGTGTTACATAATGGCCCTGTTTGAGTATAACAATATTGTGCACATTTTTTTATTTCGATAGAAAGAAAAGAAAGAAATAAGAAAGAAAATACGTTTATTCGATAGAACAGCGTTAGGTTTAGATTTACTACTCATTTTTCGTTTCGGATGTAAATGTACATTTTTTCTCATGCAAAAGCAGATTCTACCACGAAACTGCAACTCTGAACTAAAATTAGGCCTTGCGTCTATGAACTATATGACAGAGGACTATATTACAGTCAATGCCTATGATTTTTAGGGTTCCGTACCCGTATTACTAAGGCTCCGCTGTCTGTCACCAGGCTGTATCTCATGAACCGTGATAAATAAACAGTTGAAATTTTCATAGATGACGTATTTCTGTTGCCGCTATAACAACAAATTCTAAAAAACAGAATAAAATAAATACTTAAAGGGGCTAAATACCTCCTATACAACAAACGTGTTTTTTTTGCTCGTCTCTTTATAGATAATGGTACGGAACCCTTCGTGCGCGAGTCCGACTGGCACTTGGCCGGTTATTTTTTTACTTATATCAACTTCAGAATGACAAAGTTATAAGCCGGAGGGGAAATTTCATCGGCATCACTGGCCACTGTGCCACAGATCAATAAGAGTTAACTGTTAATATCGTGTTAACATAGTCAACTTTACATTTACGGCGATTATAGTACGGCAAGATAAAATCGAGACATGATTACCCCCATTCAATAACTTTCATCGTCGCGCGTGACAAACCAGTGGCCTTTGCAAAATAGCTAGTTATTATTAATAATAGTGTTATTAATAGTAAAAGTTTATAATTATTATAGAACTTTATGATTGATCGATCGCCGGTTGATGATTAACTATGTTTTAATGAGATCGAAAGTTTTATAAGTGTTATAACTCCTGATGATTTCTTTGCGGAATTAAGCGCTGCAAACTATTTGCGACTTTTCATTTTAATACTTGTCTATAATCTATAACAATATTATAAAGAGGAAAGATTTGATTGTTTGCATTGAATAGGCCCCAAAACTACAGAACCGATTTGAAAAATTCAATCACTGTTGTGAAGTTACACTATCCCCGGGTGACATGGGCTATATAATATTTTCAAAAAAATTAGGGTTCCTTACTTAAATTCCAATCATGTAACCCAAGGTGTATAAAAATTACGTAAAATATTCTTTACATCGCGTGCGCTGCGAAAACTATTATACCCGTACGAAGCCGGGGCAGGCCGCTAGTATTTAATAAAAGAGTATTATTATAACGCTACGGTAATATTTAATCTGTGGTAAGTCACTACTGTTGCCAGTCATGTCTAAAATAAAATTGGTATGCTGGCATCACCTGCAAAATGCTCGAACATTTGTCACTACTGTCATGCTGTGCTACCTACATGCTGGGTATGCTGTCAGCTTGTAGTAGGCTGGAGCTTGGTTGGGAAAAAGGAATAACATGCAATTTATACCAACTTTTTTAATGATAACTATCTACTTAAATGTCAAGGTCTATCAGCCATCTGCGAGCTCTTCACTCATCGTTTCCAAAAAGGCACGTGCTCAAAATAATGAGGGAGTTATTTCGTAAGATCAAGAATGGCAAACTCATTCCACAATTCGTCCTTTAAATTCCAAAAGACGCAAAAAGCTGAAATTGGCGAACAAGTCTAAATTAAGAAATTGCAGGTGACATCCCTGGCCAAAGAATGCACGACCGATCCGCTGAACCGCAGAAGTGACAAACGATTCATCCTGCCCAGTGATTACCTACACTGCTGCGTTTATCTTCATTTTTAAGGGTCAAGAATGAAAAATATGTCCTGATATTGAACATGTCGTCTGCCCGATAATCTTTATTGGAAAACCTGTTGTGTGAACGTGCTTGTTCGTTTTTTGTTGAGATTCAATTTAAAAATATTCTTTTGGTATATTTTTGGTACAAAACAAATGAAAATCGGTATTTACATTGCTGACATTTTAAAATGTTTTTATAGGTACTATATTATACATAAATTATCTATTATAATACTAGATGTTATTACTTATCTATAATTCTATAACATAGAATAATACCTAGGTTCTGCCGCCTGACTGACTGAGCGACAAACAGGTAATTAATGATCAATGTAACAATCAACGCAGAGTTTAAGCCATCGGACCTATATGAGAAATAAAAAAAAATCACGCAAGTAAATCGTTTTGGCTTACCAGCTCGTATAGATATATGACAAAGTACCAATTGGTTGATTTATGAGATTCGAACTTGTTACAAAGTCTCTCAACTCTGGCCGGTAGCAATTTTATAAGATAAACGCGATTAAATCCGGCATGGGTATAAAAAAAAATATAATATTTGAGCCGGTCCAAGGGTCTACAAAAAGCGTAAATGTTCGTTATGAGCTCCATTATTTCTCTAAATAGACCTGGCGCGCGGGCGAGTATTTTAATAGGCAAGCATCTGTGCGCTATGCAATGCAAGCTTTTTCTATCAAAACCTGCGGCACAACAAATTATGGCCAACCAGTCGTGAGTCGAGTGCCGTTGTAAACCACTTTTTTATAAATAAAACATTGCATAACGCAGCTGTCATTACTCATAATAAGCCCACATACGTGATACACTTTTTCGGTAATTTATATTTATACGCACTTCGTAAAAAGGGTTGCCAGTCACAAAATTTTAATACCTACCTAACGAAAATATACCGGTGACTATTGTTTTTCATGGAATCGTTTTGAGGTCGTGTTGCAAACGCTGGTGGTGATTCAGTTTCGGGATGAAGTTATTTTAAAACATGCACATGTGTATGAAGAACATTTCTCAAATATCTAATACGGTGTAAAACTAATAAAGAATATATTGGACCATGTAACGAAAGCAGACAATACGTACTATTTAATTAAAAACATTTATAGTAATTTTTTTTGTCAGGGTGGTTCGTTATGCATAGATTTTTCGATTCTAGAACATGGCAGCCCTACATTAGAATAGCAATAATAGCGAAACAGTAGGTTTATGAATCCGTTATCACGCCGTATTTTATATAACCGTGAATTTATGGTTCTATTTCTATTAGAAATTTTAAGGTTTCAAGCGTGGAACGACCATCGCGCCATCGCCAGTATAATATTGCGTAATGCGATCGCCGCTTTCTACAGCAGTTGAATACAGGTGCCACAGTTAGCAAATAGAAAATAGTGTAAATTACGCAAAGTGACATAAAAAAAACTTAGTTAAACTTTATTGGATAATAATGTGTGTTTTTTTTCATAACATTAGTTTGAATTAACCACATATATATGAAGTACTAATGAACCCACAGGGTGTCACTTCTAGGCTAAATAAATAATCTAAAAGCTTTGTAGATTGCTTTACTACAGAAAAAAACGGAATAATTTCGAATCCTATTATACACCATACACAGATACTTGTGTCATATTTGTGAGTCATTGATATTATATTATTAAGTACCTAATAGCAGTTTTAATATTATGACACTTTTTTTATGCGCAGGCGCCATTGTGTGACAGGTTTTCAAGTGAGAATCAGTTTGAACTTCGAACACTTTAAATGGAATGGTCGTATATCACAATACAGCCAGTACATATTTACATTAAATGATTTACAGTTTACACGCATAAGAAAACACTTACGTCAAACTCAAACGTGTATTTTTTCGCAAAGCAACCTACTGTTTTTATTGCCTTATCTCAATGTTCATCATTGTAAATTTTATTTATGGTGAACAGTAAAACTCACAGTCCGCTCGTAAATCATGTTAACTGGGGAAGAGGCTTATTACTTATTTTTAATCCTTTAAACGGTTAATATTAATAGCGGTTGACTTGCTTGACACTTGAAATGCGTTAAGCCACATTCCTAAACGTATAACTTATGTTTGTAGACATTGGCCTAAATAAGTCATGGTTTAAAAAAATGTTCATCACCGCTACCGCACTGGTAGTCAACTCACTACCCACCAATTTCAATGCGCTGTACATTCATAATTTTCTTTGGGTCACGCAAAACACCAATATAAACAGAGCTCTCATTGTCACTTCTAAGTTGTCACTACTCGTACGCAAAATGCGGTAAGTCGGACATAGTTTAGGGGTCTATAGAAATTGGATGCGTAAGAGCACGTCCCTTTCAAGATGGCGCCGAATACGTGACGTTTCAAAAGGCGGGAAACAATGGCCGGCCCGTTATGAATATTGAAAGCTCGGGATAGGCAAACATGCTTCAACTAATTTCGCCCCATGTTGGAAATAGACAAAACTACTAGTATAATAGTATTATATTATCTGTGGACAAAACTGAATCACGCATTCTTGGCCAACTAAACCTTGTCCATTTTATGAATCGTTTTTTTTTAAAAGCTCACGTCCATGAAGTTTCGTATTGTTTACGTTAAAATTTCATACAAATAATATTGTACTTCATGGAATTCATCAAAACTAAATCAAAATGTATTTATCGTATCGATTATTACGTTTATGTACCTAATTCGATTAATGATAATAGCACAATCGGAATGGTATCACATTCGAGTCTTTAGAACATCCCTAACTTGTCAGTCATCGAGCTGTCAAAAAACCATTAATAAATGGACAAGGTATACCTACTAATAACGTTAAGCTACAACGCGGGCGGGACGACCACTTAACTGTATTTTGTATAACTTATTTAACTATAGCAACTTTGGCGCCATGATTCTCCGTGTTCGAAATTCGAAATGACTTTTTAAGGGGTCCACCAAAAAAGTAATAACTTAAGCAGTAATGGTGCTGTAATGCAAAAAGTTAATCAGATCCAACGAGTTAAGTACGATTCTGGTTATTTAAGAATCATGGAAATACCATATTGGCAATTACGTTTAGGTACCCTTCCCGAGATTGAGTTATGGAACCAAACTGTATTTTTGAAGTTCTGAAATAAAAGAAGTTGTGAACAAGGCAGTGGTCTTTATCTTTGTAATTTCGCTACCTCCATATTCGCCATGTTGGCCTTATGAGACGGACAAAATGACATGACAAAACATTGCTTTTTCTTCTATAACTATTGCAAAGTACGCCAAAGTAGCAGCAACATCAATAGGAGAGTGTAATGTTAAAAGCATTTATCATAAATAGATTATAATTTAATTAAATTAATACCATAGACTAGGATGTAACAAAAATATTATAGGTCTGTGCTTAATAAAATAACAAAAGAAATAAATAATTATGTGTGGGCATTTCACACAGCGCCATCTAGCCCCAAACTAAGCATAGCTTGTACTATGGGAACCAGATAACTGATATAATACTTTGATATTTTTTGTTTGTAAATACATACATAGAATACAATATGACATCCGGACACAGAACATCGATGTTCATCACACAAATGTCCCGAGTGGGAATCGAACCCACAACCTACAGATCAGAAGGCCGGGTTACTACGAACGGAGCTATCAGGCCAGTCAATAACGATAAAAACAATAAAATAAATAAGAACAAAATGTGCAGAACTAGCCTATTTATTCACTTATTTTTGAACTACACTTACCCTTAGTCGCAAAAAGTCTGATTCACGATATTTATATGGAAAAACTGCTAATAATATTAACACGACCTTTGGAATTCAGAGTCAATGGATTTGTGTATTCAAATAGCATTCGAAGCCATCAACAAAATAACTGTTCTTAGAATAAAGATTAGCATTTACAAGTAATGTCATTACTGATTTCGCTGACACTATAAATGCCTACAGGAAAACGCTGAATTTATTAATAAATAGAACTGAATAAAATTGTACACGAATACCACAATTTTAATGAACCAGCGTTAGTTAACGATTAACTAATACTTGTAAATTTTTACATTTATTGATAGCCATTAAAATATAAGGCCGGATTTCCACCTGCAAGAAAACTTCTGCAAGAAGTGTCCGACCGTCTATCAGACTGTAGCTTGAACGTGTAAACTATTGTAATTGTAATTTACACTAGTTTAGGTACATTTATAAGCTACAGTCTAATAGACGGTCGGACGCTTCTTGCAGAAGTTTTCTTGCAAGTGGAAACCCGGCCTAAGACTGCGTTCAGAGAAACTTGACTGGCCATATAGCTCAGTTGGTAGTAGTTCTGCCTTCTGAACTGTAGGTTGTGGGTTCGATCCCCATGCCAGACAAATATTTGTGTGATGAACATCGATGTTTGTTCTGTGTCTGGGTGTTATATTGTATTCTATGTATGTATTTACAAACAAAAAAGTATTTTAAGTATTGTAACAGATATCTGGTTCCCATAGTACAAGCTATGCTTTGTTTGGGGCTAGATGGCGCTGTGTGAAATGTCCACGCATTTATTTTGTTTATTTATTTATAAGCTAAACTAATTACCTAATCAAAATCATTAATTAGGTAAACCGTGATGCACTTTATATGGTATCATTACAGTGCGCTGCAATCGTAACTTTGTCCTGTTACTTTTTAATTATCAACTGAATGAGAATAAATACTGTGTAAGTAAATAAATTAGTGTAATTATTTATTTTAAAATCAATTGGATTTATTTGGAATATCAGAATAAAAAGCTGATAAGCGGTTTAATCAGTGATCCTACAAACTCATTAAGTATGTAGTACCTATGTACGTTACGGCCAACCTACTGTTTTTTTTTCCTTATAGTTTGGCTCCACACATAGTGTATTTAGCCAGTGTCAAGTATTGTAATTTTTCATCGTATTATGAAATATTTCATGTAAAGTCAAGTCTTAGTCACAGTCAGTCAGGGTAATCATAGTTCAGTCTAAGTCAGGCAGTCATAATCCAGTCAAGTCATGCCCTAGTAGTGGTGGCAACTTTACTAGAGGCTTCTATGGAATTTTGGAAGCAACACGAAAAACCACGTTTCACTACATTATATCACTTGCCCACACTCATGCTCGTAATTCAGCACTTAATGCGTAAAACGCCACCAATTTTAAACATTAACACTGGAAAAAGCATAATTTTTGTAAAATAATACACTGCAACAACGTGAACTTTTTCGCGTTGCCGCCAAAACTCCTGCAACCTACTGTTATTTATTTTATAATTATGTACCTATGTAACTATATAATTGTAAAATAGTATGTATGCAATGACACTCACTTTATGTACTTACGTATTTCTTTTGGAATGTGTGTTTATACAGACAAAATCATAAAATAGAAAATTCTAAACCATAAATCCACTTGTCCAGTTAGGCGTTTTACTAGCCACTTATTCTGCCGCCAAGCAGTAGTGTGCAAGCACTACTGTGTTCCGGTTTGAAAGGCATTGTAGCTAGTGAAATTACTGGGCAAATGAGACGTCATGAACTGATCTCACAGGCTAGAAAACTTTTTAGGCGTTGTGATGTCTCAAGACGACGTGCGCACGCGCAGAACTATCGAAACTATATTAAAGTTTCGCGTTGTTAGTAACAACGCGAAACTTTAATATAGTTTATATATATTTATATACTCTATATTAAAGTTTCGGGTAACAACTTGTTACCCGAAACTTTAATATAGAGTTCCGAGTGACACTGCAATCTGTTATGGGCGGCCGTGACGCTTAACACTAGGCGAACGACTAGTACGTCACGTGATTAATATACATAAAAAAAATAGACAGAAGTCAAATATTGTTCAACCATCAACCAATAGCTGAAGTGTAATAGCTCACCTTAGTGAACAGTTACATGGCTCCTGGACTAAGCGTGATGGGTGACACGTTTATTGCATATTATTACCTAGTTACTTACCTACCTCCATATTTTACTTTTACGAGACCTCTATGAGATAAAAACCTCATTTACATACGCCAAAACATCACGAGCACCATTTTATATATGTTACAATAACCCCAGCAAATTCAAAAAGCAAAACAATAACGTAATTATATAACAGCTCGCCAGCTGACTAAGACAACCTATTTCCCAGCTATTGTGTCAAAGAAAGCAATAAATAATGAAATACGTAAGGCGCAAACGTACTTAGCAAATTACAAAGAATGCGGAACCATAAACGGTTACAAAATACAGAAGTTGGTGACAGTATCTGCTAGTGTTAGCTAATAATCTAAGATTACGCACTTCTAAGAACATAGCTCTATAGTAAAGTTCTAGAAGAAAATCTTCTAAGTCCTCAAACCAAAGATTATAAAGCCCGTTGATAGCTCGTGAACATAATTTCTCCTTCAAACACGACTCACCGGCGCGGGCAGGGGGCGAGGTAACAAAACGAGACAAAGTCATACGAAATTACAAAGAACAGAGCAGGATGGAACAAAAGACATCAACGGGTTCCCGTGATTTATTAGAAATTCATAGTATTTATTAGAAATCAGTGGTTGAAATACACCACTAATTTTCGTATGAAGGGAAGTTGTATCATTGGTCATCTGGAGTTATAGTCAATGCCTCAAACTCTTTGATATCCAGAATTAAACAACTCTTTATTCCAAAACGAGTATACCTAGTTAGTGCATTAGGAACTTACCTTTTCTGTGCCTATATTGCTATTTTACATACATTTACTGTTTCAAATACAGAATACAAAAAAAAAATAACGAATAGTAAAACGTTTATATAACTTTTTAGAAGTATAAAGCTGCAAAGGGTTCATTCAGGCTGCAGACGGGCATGTGACATGACGTACTTTTAGGGTTTTTTGTAGTACTACGGAATCCTAAAAGAATTTACGCTATTTCAATCGCTTTGACCATTGAGGAGTACGCCGCTTTCCTGACAAAAATCGATATACCGAGATTAGGCAACTTTTTAGCTTCAGACCTAATGTCGATTCTGGACATCACACATTTTCATCTACGAACACAGATTACCCGCGTAACGCGCCTATTCATTCACAGAGATTGCACTACTCGGAGGTAAGTGTTCCGCGAATATTAAAAATATATATTGCGCCAGTGTTGCCATGTTGTCATTACCTTACGTCTAGCATTTCCGAGATTACGCACTGAGAAAAAAATGAGCATCGTAAGTTCGTAACTTGTTTTAATTACAGATTGCGTAAACCCAGAACGAAAATGAAAGTGAAATACATGGTAAGCTAGTTTAACTGGTGAGGTGCATTTGCTAATCAATGTTATGGTTGTATGAACTTGCAGTTTTTAACTCAAGCTCAAGCCAGCGCAATTTTGGAGACAAGTCTACACCACTATTATAAAGAGGAAAGATTTGTATTTTTGTATGTTTGTAATGAATAAACTCAAAAACTACTGTGCCGATTTAAAAAATTCTTTCACCATTGTAAAGCTACATTCACCCTGAGTAACATAGGCTACACCACTACACGTGCGAAGTCGGGGCGAGCCGATAGTATATCATATAACTGTAGAGACAAAACAACTAATTCGTATTGTCCACAGACTTACCCCCGGTTTCTCGTATATTTGTTAAAGTTAAACTCATGTCAACTTAAAAATACGCATTGGTTGCCTGTTGATCATCGGCTGTCTTCAACCAATGAGCGTTCAGTATTTTTAAGTTGACATTAGTTTAATTTTAAAAAACGTAATAGTAACCGGGGCTTAGCGTTGTAAATAAGGCGAATACTGTGGTATTGTTACAGAATACATACATACTACGTAGTATTGTCATCTAAATAATATAATTGTTACTAAAATTATTACACAAATACACATACATGCTAAAGCCATTAAACAAACAGATTGCAATTGTAACTAAATTTCCAGTATAATGACTTATAAATTATGAAACAATTTTCGTAACCCAATGCAACGTCATTACGAATCCCATCCCATGCTATATATTTTTCACATTTTATTTGTTCGGCATTATGGTCACGTACGCGTCCGCCGTACGACCAAAATGGTGCATTAACGTGAGGCAATGGGAAAGAATGAGAAATTAAAGGAATTACCAGGTACTCACGGCAATCTTGACCGAAGTTAGCCTGGGACTGTGTTCCGATTGGTGGGAGTCTTTAACTGTGAATTGCCCGAATAATATATTTTACATTATAAACACTTGCATGGTCGTTTCTCATGAAAACTAAAAAAAACCCAGTTCATAAACTCGACTCGAAACACAAGTGGCTTTAGGGTCAATACACTGGCATAAGGAGGTCTCATAAAATGGTTGATAAATAAACGCCAAAGACAATGTCCGTATCAGGAGAGTTCACACGGTTTACTAAATTTATGATCCTTTAAGGCAAATAAGGTGGTTCGCGTCGCGTGGCTTTCGTACGAAGTGGAACGGCGAATTTTAAAATTATGTGGGTCTGGCGACAATTCACTGCTTACTGGTGACCTGAGTTCGGCTCTTAGACAGTCGATGACGTACCTGGAATAATACAATAACTGGGTTAACACGGATATACAGCTTTAAGCAATCATGGATGGAGATGAGGTTAGAAGTGTGACGTTTGACAAGACGATAATAGCCGAGAAAGAAGATGTCAGTACAAACCGCGTTGGTTGGTTGACAACTGGCTCTCACGATGAGGCTATGTTCCGGCAACACATGGGTATGCGATGGGCTACCCAGGCGAGCACTAGAAAATGTCTTTCCACCATGCTACGGCATCATCACGACATTGACGATCGTGTTTCAGTCAAAAAAACTTTATTTTCAGACAAATAAATGTATTGGTTAGTAGTAGGCTTATCTCTAATGTTAGTAGGTATTTATAATTAGGTAATTGACAATACGGATAATTACATAGGCACACACCAACAAACATACACTCTTTGCATACACCTGCTTGCCTCTATCCAAAAGCGTTATACACAAAGTGTTCCATGATCGGCGAGTTGTACCGTTCAGCTACCGTTTTTAAAATGTTGGTACTGCCCCGCATTCAGTCCTAGTGTCCAACCAATCCTAAAACTTGCATAACTATATCACCATCTCAAGTCCAACTTGCTTCACGTGTTCGCCAATTCAACGAGTCAGAGGTCAAAAACCAATTTCTGACAGCGCACACTGTCATACAGATTTATTTTATTTGGCCTTAAATTGAATGTGCTTGTCGTGAGCATGAGAATGCTGACGTAATTCTGTTGTTTAGACTAAAGTGACGTTTATTTTGATAATATTACGAGTGGTTGTAAATTCTGGGGTGATTTAAACCATAAAATGGCAAAAGAGCCTTAATTTGTTTATAGCAGTATGCAAAGCTCTAAGAATTTTCCTAAAAAATGAATTTGCACGAGGCATATTTATGGCGCATAAAATTACCAGATGCTATGATATATAAAAAGGTTTAAAAAATAGGGTTGCCTTGCCATAAATGAAGAATAGAATAAGAAACAACTAACTGCTGAAGTATTCTCACATCCATTCTATCGTACATAATCCAAAAGCGCTCGGTGAATGAACGTAACCTAACATTTGTGGTAAAGACCAGCTAACACAAAATGATACGGCTTTCTGACACACAGGTGTTAAAAGACATTATATCAGTTTTCAATGAAACCACAAAACAAAAGGTATCTACAATCACCAGACCTGGTAATAAGTAAGAATAACCAGAAATTATCGCAAGCTTATACCCTGATCTTGTATTAGCATATCTGCAGGTAATCTGAGACCTGACGACGCTGCTAAGTGTCGATTTGTCAGCTAAGGAGGTAGATTTACACGTTGCGCAACTGCACTTAGTCATATTGGAGATAAATGATGAAAACATTGAGATTTGTTTTGATTTGATACACGAACAAAATGCCGATTTTGCTGAAAAGAAGATAAGTGGCAATGAACTGTGTCATAACTTGCGCCTTCATTTTATTAAAGACGTGTTTTAACAATGTGTGATCTGTAACGAATTGACAAATAATGCATAGAGTCTTTCTGAACCTGTTTAGAATATCAAAACAGAGTATCAAATCTTTAGCATGTATATAAATGCCGTGTCTATTTGTCTAGTAGTCAAGTAGGTATGGAGTTTATGACAATATTAAAGTGCAAGGAATTAAAAAAGGCACCTAGTTAACAGGACTCCAAACCATCATGAAAACGCAATTGGGTGAGCCTTGGTCTCGAAACTGGCTATTGACTCCATCGGAGCGCAACAAGAAACTAGTTTTTCAACAAGTTAAAATATCATTGAGCGTTCAAGTTACATAACTCGGCTCGGTTACAATGAATGACCGTCGAAATATCACTTGTCGGCTGTAGACGCTTTAGTGGTCCTCGAACTATTACGTCATCGTTAAAGAGCATGACTTGAGCCTTAAATTGGGCTTCAGCAAGTGTAAATTCGATGTTACGATAACTATTTTGCATGTTAACACTTAACAGTTTCAGAAGGAAAGTTCGATAAACATCCTCGCATTCTGATGATTGTACAGCTTTTGCCGCCCAGTCAGCTTTTACGGACATAATTAGACCAATCTTGTAACTTCTCCTTTACCTTCAATGAGTTTCAACCAAACCAACGATGGATATAAGTCATGTTTGGAGTACGATACGATACCCGATGGCTCGATCTGGTCCTTCAAAATAAATCATCAAGTAAGGCATAGCGATTAGCGCCACACTGACGAACTGGAAAATTTTATGGATAGCGAAACAAAAGATAACATCTAAAATATAAATTATTCAAGCAATGAACTAGAACAGCTGTGTAATCTCCAGCTAGCTCTAATGGCGATACAAATAAAAGAAACAAACAATTCAATCAGGAACAAGTCCATAATCCACCTGACCGGTTGATCCAGCCTCCAAACGTCAACCCATGATGATATATTAATCCTAACTTGACAACCGCTCAGTCAGGATTTTATGCAAATGCCCTGTCTTGAATGACAAGTGGTCACAATACAGTTTCGTAAGGACTACTTCAATGATAATGAAGAGATAACTAACGAGAGTTAGCCAATGAGATTGCAAGCAATGAGATTTAAATGACAATTGCAACGACGTGATTCAAATGTTGTTCATCATTTCAGTGTAGCCGCCATTCTAAATAAATGAATATGCAATGACTATTGTTATATCAAGTATTTTAGAAACAAATATTGAGTTTATAATTCACTGCCGCCATAAAAATGTCATCAACATGGTCACATTAGATGGCATACAAATAGCATGCCAAAGTTCAGAAATAGCATAAAATACGAAGTTCTTTATGCTAAATGTCACAGATTCTTGTATTGATTAGTATAATTTATCCATGGCTGCGATGATACGAATTTTTCTTGTCTGAAAAATGACAATGGACATCAAACACTATCCGACTATAATCATAACGCCAACTGTAAATGTAAACTCAAGCCTGCTAAATTCACACCTTGTTGCCAGCCAGTGTACACAGCAAAAAATATACCAGCCAAACCACAATTTCACAACACCAGTGCTGTATGATTTAATTCCCTGGCAAATGTCATTCGCGGCTGACCCACTGAGTTTTTTCGCCACTTCGCTGCGCTGTGATCATGTAATCAGATTGCTATATTTTAAACTGCCTTCATGAGAACTGTTATTTCATTTGTTTATGGCCAAGAATATATGTGACTTTCGTTATCTTTGATGCCTGTGGTCGTTGTGAATCACATTTTCAGCAAACATGAAGTTTTAAATTTAAAATGATACCTATGGGTATCTATATCAAAGTTTTCACCTTTCATATCTCAACATTTAAACGCATAATACTGCCTTTAATTCTTGTTAGACGTTTTTTATAAATACTTAGGAATACAATACAAATATTTATATTATTTTGAAAAATTTGCTGGCTTATTATTGGACGCTCTGCTCTCTTTCATTAGGTATATATTCGACCGATTATTACTGTTATTAGTCAAAGTAAGCAAACCTGTACAAGCGGTTCTTCCTTGACAAGATATGCCCTGAGAACATTTCTGTACGATCGTTTACCACTTTTATCCTATTTTTCAAATCATGGCAGTTCGGTTTGCTGCGTAACTCGGCTGGTATGGAACATACAAGCTAACCATAAAAATGTTCATGTCGTTTTACAACTTCATTATAGCTAGCCGTCCAACTTAGTCTAAAATTAGTCGAACCTTCATCCACTTACCCATATAAATCGAATTACCTTTTTCGATCTAGCGAAAGTGAACCGATACCTATTCGGTCGACTCTAGAATATGTAAATAAGGTCGGGCATGCGCAAGCGTTTGAACCACTAATGGAGTGCCTCATTTATGAGAAATAATCACTATGGCGCCAACGCTTTTTTATATAGAAATATTGACAACATTGTCACTTTTATTACTTTTATCACGAGTTTTTATAAGGGTTCCGTAACGTAAGATAAGAATAAGAACCAACGGTTGCATCAACATACAATAGCCCCGTGAAATCATGATGAAATTCGGCGTATCGTTAAAGTAATGGCGAAAAAAACCTTTATGATGTGGCTTAAATGGCCAAGTTCATGTCCCATAATGATAATTTAAGTACACATTACGTATAAAACTGCAGTTTAAATCAAGGTCCTGGAGTTTCCTGCTTTATTTATTTTCAAAAAGAGAGATTGATTAATCTGGGTTTTGTTCGTTAAGTTTTATTAGTATTGTCATTTTTTATGTCTCCTTATCTGCTGTAAAATGTATATAAAATGAGATAAATCGGTTCCTAATCGGGTCTTTCTACAACTCGATCTTTGATATCACATGTACACTACCTAGCATGTTCTGTTTTAAGCAGATCACAAATAGATTATTACCTACCTAAGTACCAACCTAATCAACAGGTGAGACTATTTGGAACTCTTCACTAAATACGCTAAGTAAACGATACTGTTATCACAAATCTTCACTGTTACATAAAATTGAGTAGGTAAGCTTACTTATTCTAAGTTTGTACCTAGCTTTCATTTGTGGCTTCGCTCTATGCATTGTCAAATTGCCATGCATGGCAGTCAGTAACAAGGAAGAAAATTCTATCAGATCCACCTCATTTATAAACTTTAACATCAATTTATTTAATTACACTATCAATTTTGCCGGGGAAAATTAATAACTTCCTAAATCGAATCATTTGCAGTCTTGACGTAAAATTAATACAAACTATAAATCGCGACGGCAACCCTATTTGTGCCGTTAGGTGGGCAGTAAAATATCGACGCAATTGGCGCGCGAAAATCGTAAAGTGTTCGCCGTACCTGTCCGGCTTGCTGGACGCTTGCCGGACGACGGCGACGTGGACGGTCGGCAGGACGGGTAGGCGTGCTCGTAAACAAATGTTACAAAAGCTGTCAGGAACAAGGCCTGCCCCAATTGCAATTGCAATGCAGTGAAGCAGTGATTTAACAAGCAATACAAGTAGACAGTAGATGCACTGAACACGGGATCTCAGATAGTGAATCTACATTTCAATGCAGTTCAAAGATTAGTACTAGATCTGCTACATAGTTGCAATAGTTAGATAGAATCGGTTTGTACTTTGTAATGATCATAGATAGATATCTACATAGGTTAGTATAGAGAACCCATGACATGAAAGCCTATTCCACTGTCAGATTCAAGAAACATATCAACGATTTTTTTTATATGGGCAAATGTTAGGAGCCTGTATATCGTGTAGGTAGGAAATAGTTGTCTATAATTAGTATATATGATACGATATCTATTCAGGGAGTTTTCTTCCCGCCTCAGATCTTATAATGCCTAAAGATACTTACCTATAAATAGTCTACTGCCTACGTGCGCAACACAAGTCAAATTACATGATGTGTCAAGCTGTCAAGTCACTTCTTTCGTGGCGCGCACTATACCAACGGTGTAAATATGAATTGCCACAATAATGTGAACCTAAAATGCGTATGTCACTGTCATATTTACCTATGTTCTTAGTTCTTACCATATTCATTTGTTTTTTTCTCTAATCTGTGGTTCTTACAAATATTCTTGGAATGAAAGTGCGTAGCCGGATAACAGCCTACGTAATATGTGTATGTCCCACACAACCACATCAGGAAGTCGTCCAAGAAGACCGCTAGCGGTCTGTCGCAACCGGTACCATAGCTTCCTGAACTGTTACGACGTATTGGGAGGATGTGTTGATTTTTTGACAAAATACAGGTATGAGGGAGAATTAATCTCATTTGAAACTTTTTGACAGGATCATTCGAATTTCGTGGTAATATTGTTACAGCCTTACTTTGTCGATCGGGCACTCAAGTCGAGATTTCAGTAATAAAATAATGAATTCATTAATAGTGAATGAAGGGGAAGAGGAGGGGGGCGGGGGGAGTTCCGATTTGAAGGGCACTGGAGCTAGTGAAGTTACTGGGCAAATGAGGCTTATGACCGGATCTCAGTCTAGTGCACAGTGCAGTGTCACGCGAAAACTAATTAATTTAAAGTTGCTGCGAGTGACAGTGCAACTGTTATGGGCGGCCGTGTCATTTAACATCAGGTGAACGACTAGCTCATCACGTCATTTTATATCATGTACTAAAATGCTCCGAAACGTCACTAGGTCTAGGTACTATAGCCAAAACAAACAAAAGACTTGTAGTATACGACATAAGAATCGATTCCGTAACCAGCAACCACATTCCAACAGTTTTAGAGCACTGGCGCCACTGTCAAACAATTCAATCAAGCACAAATATTTACTCACAGTATTGCATTTCATCGATTCCAAGGTAAAAATTATCGATACAATGGGAAAATTAACGATACGAGGTGAAAATCACGGAAATTCTATGGTGTCTGCGCCTGCGCAACGTTCGTCGCTAAATGCATTAGCGGAACGGTGACAATGACAAGTGAGGTTAGAAGCGCAGGTGCTGGTTAGATGATTAGTGTATAGTCCAGACAACTTTAGTAGGTACTTCCTGCATAGTAGGTACTTATTTAAACTGTGTCATTGTTATCTTCATCGGCCTGAAGACGTCCACTGCTGAACAGTGGCCTCCCCACACCACTTGGGCGGCTGCTTGAATCTTGTATCCATCGGCTGGAAAGAGTATACTTTTCTATTTTGTGGTAGGTATAGCCTAGTATTATATAATGTGGTAGGGATCTAGTACTGCCGACGACGGGTCTCGAAATCTCAAATACCCACCAAAAGGAGCAATGGCCGCGGGTAGGAGAGTATATTGATGCATTTTTGAGTCCAGTCAGTCCAATTGTTTTTAATTTGACTCATACCTGAGTTGTCGTTCCAGCTAACTGATATCATATCTCAGGTACAGGTTTAATTTTTTAACTTGGTAGGTACTTCAAAGACTTGCCGCTGATAAAACTTATCAGAGAACTGCTATTATAAAATAACTATTGTGTTCTGAACAAGAAATGTAAATACGAGACAGTGATTCATACTTGACATTGACAAGGCTAATGGTAAGATATAAATCTTTTGAATGAGTGACACATAGGCAGTAGGCACCTTTCTTGAAGATTCTTATATCTAATTGAAGCTTTGCTAGACTTTCCTAATAAATTTAAATAACTACAAGTCGGGTTTCCCGAAAATAGATATTGCAGGAAAGAAAAGCCGCGACTGATTCCTGCACTAAAGTAGTTTCACAGTTAATTTACGAAAAAGCCACAGACTTAACAATAATTAATTCAGTAAAATAGACATCTGAACAAGAACCGTGTCAGCTGTGCCTTTTCTCGGTTGAAATAGTTGTATAGGCGCATAAAAAAACGAATGCATAAACACTAATGTTAAAGACAAACTCAAAAAAGAAGACAGCCATGTAATATAAATCGGATCTGTCCACACACGTTTAACAAACATTCACATTCACGTTGTTCACAGTATAACGGTTCCCAACTTCCTATTCGAGTACTTTATGAATTCAACAATGTTGCAGGCTGCATGCTGCATGCAGCCTATTGAAGAACGGTAAAGGATAAAAGGACCACTCGTGGATAAGGAAGGTCGCACACGTGTTCACACCTCTAGTTCACTTAGCGTTATCATTAGGCCAAAGTTTAAATGCCACGTTAACGCCTTCAAATGTAAACAAACTGATAATAAGGAAACATTATAAACACGAAGGAACTATATAAATTTCTACTTAGTTATAGTTAAAGATAAGCTCGGCGCGGTAAAGACAGGTAACTCTGTCATGTGGACACCTAAAGACGCCCATTCACGTGCAGATATGTTGCATTGCCTGATGCCTCCCGGCAAGTCGGACGATACTACCTGAGTGCGTACACTAGCCGGTGCTTCGACACGTATTCGCCGTCAGTACAATGGAACTCCTGTTGGATTGCGTAGCTTATTTGCATGCTACAAAGTTGCGTGTGGCCAGCAGTGGTCATACGAGTATGTGTGTCTTTAAGCAAAAAGGTGACTTTTTATTTACATTGTATGGTTCAAATACCATTACTTACAAATAATTATTCATGTTATTAACTGACTAGTCAAGCAAATCGAAACAGAAAATGAAATAGGATAATTAGCGTGTGGCTACTAATAGCTCTACTAATGGTACCTATACAATAGATTGGGTTTTAAATCGACAAACGACAACCGGCACCACGATTCTCGTTAGTCCTGTCGACCGGTGTCGGACAGCAAATTGGGCCGTGAATGGTAAACACTATTTTACTTGACCTGCAAGTATGACCTGTCAGCCTGTCACGTACGTTTTATCTCAGTCTTACAGGGTTGTCACAGCACTGCTATCACATCAAACCTGCGCACGCGCACGACTAATTGAGATCACGACGATTGACAACCCTGGGCAGGGATAACGGTGGCTTGTTGAGGTCCAAGATAAGGGAATAAAGAACGTGCGTTGTCGTTTTATAGAGAGAATGGCTGTAATATTTTATAGGCTTGTTAATGGATTAACTGCATTCTTGGGATGCAAGTCAGAAGACATTTGAAAACTTGAGCTTGGCGGCGAAAGTTATAAATGTCGAAAAATATGTAGGTACCTACCTACACAAATAGAATCTTACTAGGTGTTGTAGAATTTCACACTGTTTATGGTCATAACGGCGCATAAACATAGCAACATATAACATCCTCCGCAAGTTGAGGGCGTGCACAAGAAGTGGTTCTCAAGCTCTTTGCTCAAGAGGCGCGTGGGCAAGCAACGAGGTGGTCTCGGCTCCTCTCTGCCCGAACAGAGCCACGGTTTTCGAGTAGCAAGCATTCGATGTAGTAGCAAACAAAGATAAGGCTCTCCACATTTAGCAAATTATTTATTATTATCATAAGCTTATAACAAATACGAACTGCCTACGCTCCACAGAACACTAAGCTACGCCCGACAGTCGTTGGTCTTCTCACAGGGTATAAAATGTGATGTGATTTAGCATACTGCAGCTAATCAAGGCCAAGGTAGAGCACATGCAGTATCTTTTTAGCAATGACATCTGACCACCAACTCGCCTGAAGATATGTCTCCATAGATATCAAAAGCAAAAGGGTTTCTTCAGTAAGTCTGGTACTAATGAAGTACGAAAGTCATCAATTTATGGATCTTAGTCCTATAAAATGTAATAATTTAGTACTTACTTAATTTTCTCTGAAATTCTCCGGTCTTTATCTTCGAGCAACCAGTTACCACCACATAAGCTCGGCTTTATCATTAAGATAAACGTGTACCCATCTCACAGATGAGCTGACTTAAGAGCCAGTATGCTGCGCTTAATTAGAATTAACACTCGCAGTATTAACACGAAGTGCTTCCATCAAGGCATGTAATTGACCAGTTGGATTTTAATGACTTCATTTCAGGGGAATATACCAGATTAATAAAGTTTTATGGAATGGCGGTTATTTACGTTTGTTAGGTGACAACAGGGTTTAACTTTGTTGGAAATCGTGTTGTATATATACCATAATGATACCAGTTGAGTAACTTTTTGTATTTGTGATGAATTCATTACAGTAACTTTCATACTAGCCAGAGTTGGTAACACCAATACAACACTAAATTGCATTTTCCACCGTATATTATATCTCCACAGAGCAGGTAAAGAATTACGCTCACGCCTTACGCTTTTTTACCTTTTCTTAACTTTTAAAATGGCTTACCCCCTTACCCGTCTATGCCCTTACCAATAAACATTGTGTAGCTAATGAATAGTTGTTTTATATTTTGTTTCTTTCTATCAAGTTTGAAATAGGCAAAAATAAAACAAGAGAAAACACTGAGTTGTTATTCCACTGTTTGCAGCCTTTATTAATTAGTTTGAAAATAAGGGGATTTGAAAACTACCGATGGTTAAATAGCACCTAAATTATTGTAAGTTCAATGCCTGTTTTGAACATCGAGACCTCCAACACCGATCCCCATTGATGTAAGATCCCACAATACACAGTATCATAGACACACATCCAGGGCGAGGGCCACAGGCCGTCATTAGCTTGCATCTATCCCTGTCTCGATGGTAATTACTGCACACACGCGTAGACAAATCACACGAGAACGTGGTACAAGACAGGAGAGAACCAGTTAAATATAATGCAGATGACTTGATTTGACAAATACAGGAAGGAAGAATTCTAGAAGCAAGCCTTTATACTGGCTCTGATGCACTGCACTTTGCACTTGTTCATGGAAACAAAATTTCACACAGTGCGATCAAGCGGCTGCATGATGACGAAGAGTGAAAATGCTACAAAATAGAAGAATAACAGAACCAAATGGGAGGTAGGTAACTATGGTACCATCCTGTCCTGTACCCAGTAGCACAAAATATAGTACCTACTAGTCTACAGCAGTCTATCGACAAAGGCAACGTTGAAGGGCTCGGTAGTCTTTACGAAGTCAATGAGAAGAGAAAAGTTACAACTAATATCTACTAGCAGTACGTGTAGTAGTACTAGTCGGGTAGGTTTTTTAATCCGTAGTTAATGTAACGCCGAGAGCCGGTGCCGATGGATGCAGGAGGCAAGCAGCCGCTCAAAGTAGCGCTCTTTGGGGGAGGCGTATGTTCAGCAGCGGAGTCTTCAGGCTGATGATGATAAAGGTGGTCGATCGGTAGTTTAGGTGTACCAATGGTTAAAACTTCAAACTTTTGACCATTGGTTACAATTTGTAAGCATTTTTAACTATTGGTTACCTTAACTACGGATCCAAAAACCTCAACCTAAGGCCGCTTGTCCACCGCACCGTCACCGAGCCGTCATCCGAGAACGAGATGTGTCGTCATTGAAGTACATTGCTAGTAATGTACGTATCGCCGAAGTAGCCAGACATACATTACTAGCAATGTACTTCAGTGACGACATATCGTTATCGGATGACGGCTCGGTGACGGTGCGGTGGACAAGCGGCCTAAGTCTAGAGTATAATTGCAAATTCTACTTCACTCTCGAAGTGATAATTGAATAAACACCTAACTGGACGAATAAGGGAAACCACCATCTTCGTCGCCGAAGATTGACAGGACAACAAGGAGGAAACCGTGCTGAATTGAAAACGTCTTCTACTTGCACTACACGCCAAACGTAAGTGTGCATTTTTTGCCCGGCTATAAAACTGGGAAATCCGGTATAGATACAGGTTTCCTATTATTACGTGCAGTCTATCTGTGCTGCGTTGTTGATGCAATACTTGTTTGGAAAGATGTTCTTTTTGCTATGAGTGGCAACTGACTGAGCTGCCTAGTGCCTACCACAGTCACTTACACTAAGGTAAATTTTCAAAACGGGTAATTTCAAAGAAACTGCCCTCTCTGCTCATTGAATACGATAATTAACGTCAATTTTCATGATGAATTAAATTCTTATGCAATCAGCTGGGTTAGCATGGACGGTAGACAAAATTGTCTTTCCCCGTTTTACGTCACTTTCTTCATACTTGCTTGGAGTAAAACAGGGGACAGACAGTTTTGT
This sequence comes from Ennomos quercinarius, assembly GCA_910589525.2. Taxonomy (NCBI): domain Eukaryota; kingdom Metazoa; phylum Arthropoda; class Insecta; order Lepidoptera; family Geometridae; genus Ennomos; species Ennomos quercinarius. The sequence goes on along the minus strand of OU342492.1, from coordinate 17,373,644 downwards.
CTACCGGCCGTGCTAACCCTACAGCAGTAATGTTATAAAGGTTCTCGTGAAATTACCAGAAAAAAATAATGAATGTAACCGAGCCTCAGATAAATAAATATTTGGAACCGCAGGGCTCAGTACAGTCACAGATTAAATAATAGTCACTGTGATTATTTGTTTAACCCTAACTACTACGTGAGAATGGGGAACGCAGTAACAATATTTTGTTTATGTAATAATAATTATTGTAAGGCCATAGATTTAGATTTCTTTTAAAAACGAGTGTAGAGTATTGAAGAAGTATATTTTTAGTTTTCTGTTTTGTGTGTTTTAGGCCCGATTTCACCAAACTAGAATAAATTTTATTCCAGGTATATCTTTCCGAGAACAACCGAGTTACGCGAATAGCCCTTATATCACCAATTTTGTGAAGGAATAAGACTTATTCCTTGGATACAATCAAAATGGCGTCTTTTTTGTGTAATTTCATTTGTCAATTAGCTGTATCCAGGAGTAAGGAATAGCCGTATACTTGGAATAAACGTTGGTGAAATCGCAGTGGGTTTATTAGTCTAAAATTATAATAAAATAAACAGGCTTCAATCTATTTTTTGGCAATCGTGTCGTAAAATTATATAAATAAAGCTTGCAAATCCGAATGTTACAAACTTTTCGGATTTGTAAAAACGACAAGAAAAGAAATTGTAAAATAGGAAAGTTACCTTACCTACCCAAACTAATTAATCAAAACTATTCTATTATAGATAATAGCTTAATCGCAAATGTCATTACAGAAAATTGTAATTGTTAGGAACAGGCGGTAATTATCGACGATAAGTAATAAAATAATAATATTTAATCGCTTTAATAACACCGCACAAGGAACATTTCAAATGAATAAGTTATTAATTATTCATAAGAATGTTATGTCGCTCGTAAATTTAAATACGTACAGAAACTCATCCCTTTCAAAGTTCCTGATAGATTAAAGAACATAACCAGCCAAGTGCGAGTCAGACTCGCGCACTGAGGGTTCCATCGTGAATTTTATCGGAAGTCAAAGTCTTACGTTGGTATACCTACAACACTGCCCTCATAGTGAAGAACACAGTAACTAACGTTTTTGGCAAAATTGAGTTAGATACGCATACGGAACGGAATCGTCAAAAAAATCTATATTCCGTTCTTTCTCAAACTCTCACGTATCCAAATTCCACCTGGAACCTAAACACTCAGGAAGTAAGAATGCAGCAACTCGACTACTCTCGACTACTCGCTACTTTTTGTTTTCGCGTTTTTCTCGAAAACATGTTTTACCTACTTACTGCATTTTTCATAAGGACAGCAGAACCTATGCACTACGATCATTCATACCAAGTTTGAGGCTTGTATGTGTCACCGCTTTTGAGATATTAAATTGTATAAGGCCTCCCCTGTTTGTAATTTTATAGGTCCGACAGACAGACAGACATCGCTGCTTTTAGTAATAGGGACCCGTTTTTACCTTTGTACGGAATCCTAAAAATGTTACTGTTTTTACATTGTGCACGCATACTGCCTATTATAACTAGCAGCGCTCCGCGGTTGTACCCGCGGATAAAAAGTAGCCTATGTGTTATTCAAAATTTCATCCAAATCTGTCCAGTCGTTTAAATGTGAAGGAGTAACAAACATACACACATACAAACTTTCGTCTTTATATTAGTGTGAAGTGTGATAGTGTAATTCTCGCGCTACAGAACACACACATCATAATATTAAAACTAATTTATCCCACAGGTTCTATTGTTCAAAATATATCGTTTCCGCGATGCAGACCAAGCGTTGTGATTGGCTCCTCGCCGTTTTCCCCTACATGTTCCACACTTTTATATATAAACTAAAAACGCTCTGGGTATTTAAATGATATGTATTACGACTGGCCCGTTAGCGCAGTTGGTAGATAGTAGCTCTGCCTTCTGAATAGGTTGTGGGTTCGATTCCCATCCAGGACAAACATTTGTGTGATGAACATCGATGTTTGTTCTGTGTCTGGGTGTTACATTGTATTCTATGTATGTATTTACAAACAAAAAGTATCGAAGTAGTCTATAATGGTTTCCATAGTACAAGCTATGCTTAGTTTGGGGCTAGATGGTGCTGTGTGACATGTCCACACATATTCATATTCAAATAAATAAATAAATATTTATTTATTTATTATATTTATTTTGTTTCAAACCAATGAACTCTATTATAAGTATAGATATCCTTCTTCATCATCATAATTAGGTTTTAATCTATTTTCTCCGATTAAAGATGTTATGTTTCTTCGTTAATTTGATTTATCATTTTTCTCCGTCTCCTCTCCACGCTCTGATATCTTCGTTCATTCGTGTTGCATGCACATTGCACGCTTTCTGCAGAAGCATGCAATGTAATGCAAATATTGTGCCGTTTTTTAATAAATCACAATTTTTACACATAAATATTACTTATATTATATGAATGAATGATTGTTTATCCATTAGAATATTGTAAATACAGATGTTATACATAAATTAATAGTTCAATACTCTACCGTTTCCGGTGTTTAAATATTTTATGCTAGTCAACTCGATCGCGGCTTTGTTTAGAATAGATTTCATATATACACATAAGTACCTACATTATAGCTACCTACTATCTTGGGTATTATAATTTACTTTTTTTATAATAGAGTAAAAAGTACGAGTAGCTATACTACGTTATTGGTTATAAAAAATAGCGCAAATAATTGAAGAGGCTTATCCAAAAATGGATATAAAAGAATTAATGAAGAAGGAAATGGGACCGACGACCTGGTGAAGGCCGCGGGGAGCCGATGGATGCAGGAGGCGAGCAGCCGCTCGGGGTGGCGTGCTCTGGGGGAGGCCTATGTTCAGCAGTGGACGTCTTCAGGCTGTCAATGATGAAGTTGTATTTTCGATTAGTCCTCAATATTAAACCCCACCAGAGCTATTTATCACTCCTTCTCTATAATAATTATTAATTAAGCATTAAAGTAAAGGATTCAGACGGACAGATCGACATGACGTTGACGAACTTATAAGGGTTCCCTGTAGTAGGTACTACGGAACCCTAAAAAACACGAGCAACTAAACATTGCCTACTTTAATATCTGAAGCTGAAAATAAATCTAATCGCCACCATCGACTGCCTGATATATTGCACTAACTAAATTACTAATGCATTAAAACACAAAATTAATCAGCGATCCTTTCCGTTGACGTGACTAACTTATGCCGCGACGCCCACAGGTGGCGCTGATTATGATTTGTGCGCAAGCGCAGGACACAAGGCAAGCAAGGACCGACAACGATGGTATTTTATCGGTATAAAATTACGGTACCGATAATAATTTTGGATTTCTGTAGATAAACAATCCGTTTAAGGTCTTCTCCGTTAATTCGATTTGTAGATATATTAATTAACGATTTAATCACATTAAAAACTACCTAACACAACCGAAATGAAATAAACTGCAGATAATTATTATTTTATATGAGCATAAAGGCTAAGAAAAATGACATCATGATTATTATTTCATCATGGTAACCATGATCCATATTTTTTTGATACTAATATTATAAAATTAAAAAAAAAATGGCAAGCCACTTCACTCGTAGAATCTGGTGAAAGCTGCGGGGAGCCGATAGATGCAGGAGAGTAGTCGCTCAAAGTGCCGCGCTATGTTCAGCAGTGGGCATCTTCAGGCTGATGATGATGATACTACGTATAACTTGCAGTAAGATACTGAGGACTTAAATGAATCAAGATATCAGCAGGAAACACTAGTGCGGTAATGTAAAGTAAAAAAGCACGCGTCTGTAATATTACGAACCTAAAAGCGGTGATAAGCGCCACTGTACGAGCAACTGTGAAAAAACATAAATTATTACGAAAAAACAAAAATTAAAGCAAAAATTACTATCTAAGAAAATGTTTTTCTGACAACCCTTGCTTATTTTTAGGGACGTCGAGACGGTCTTGTAGGTATTTTGCGGTATAACAAAGGAGTTGACCTACTGTTTGGGCCGCTTAATTAGTTCAAAAAGTGATGGATTCCAACCTTGTAGTAATTGGGCTTAACTCATTCAAATGACGCGCCAAAAAAGCTACGAAGCGCGCGCGCGCAAATCAGCGTCGTGCGAACCCTGTAAGAACGACGATGACAGCGCCTGCTCGCCGGCCGAAAAACAACAACTCTCAATGCTTTTTGGATCAGTAGGGTTAGCACAGCCGGTAGACAAAACTGTGTCTCCCCTGTTTTACTCCAAGCAAGTATGAAGAAAGTGACGTAAAACGGGGAAAGACAATTTTGTCTACCGTCCATGCTAACCCAGCTGGTGTTTTGAGTATCGGGAAAACCTATAAACTAGTATGAATTTAGTGCTTTGTGCCAATTGAAGCTGTTCTAAACTGGACCGCACGTTTTGTGGTAGAGTAGCGAAAAGCACCTACAGGAATAAGGAGCGGCAAAGGGCGCACCACGGGCGTGGATAACGTGGACGTGCCACTTTGGGATCCCCTCCGTTGTAAAGACACGCTGCACACCAAGGAAGGTCAGTGATTAGGCTTCTTTTTCTGCATGGTGGAATCTACTACGTTTGTACTTAAGGGGGGCCCATATCTCCAGGTTTTTCTCCAAGGCAGCTTGCCATCTTAGTTACCGGCCAATGGCCGTCACACCTACTATTAGTATTTATTACACATATGGTTTGGGGCTAGATGGCGCTGTGTATGTACATATATTTATTTATAGGTGAAGCTCAGCTTAATTTGATATTTGGATCACTTCAGTGTCTATCGATGTACATGCAGTTGGGTTGGTTTTAATTAATTAATGCATATTTTTTCGGTTATTCAGTCCCTGATGAAGGTCGATTTAGTCTAGATAATACACAGGGGAGCTAGAGTCAATTTAATTGCTACCAGCCACTGAGGTACACGGATGATTTATCTGTGTTAACGTTGCCGATGTTGCCATCGCCACTTCCGCGACTGCACGATGGTATTTTATTAGGTAGTTTCAAATTTCAAACGCAATTGGCAATATGTTTAGTATTTAATCTATAATGGGCATAATGGCCGACGTCCTGGTGAAAACCGCGGGGAACCAATGGATGCAGGAGGCAAGCAGCCGCTCAAAATGGCGCTCTGTGGGGGAGGCCTATGTTCAGCAGTGGACGTCTTCAGGCTGTTGATGATGATGATGGGCATAATGGTTCACTTAGGAACAATAAATAAAAAAGAAAACTGACTAGAATTTCTACTAATTGTAACTATTTTCTTCTATTAAAATAGTTAGTAGTAATAGGTAGTAGTGGTGGACTTTTCATAAATAATGTAGTTATTATTTATATTTTAATACCTAAAAATATGCATAAAAGCCATAATATCAGCTTCCATTTCAACACAACTTACATTTTATAAATGAATATTTTATAAATAATGCTCTGTTATCCTCAGACAGCAATAAATTCTTAAAAATCCATCAGTATCCAATCCAATCTCACAGTATTATTATGTAACATCATAACACTATCATTATATTGGTTGCGCGGGCGCAGCGGCAGTGGATGCTGCAGCCTGCAATTAGAGGCGATACCGGACAATCGGGACCTGGTTTATCAGGAATCTACCAAGGAACTTGAAGACTTATAATGCTTCTAGTTCTTGTTTGGAGTAAAGATGGTTCTCTATAAAAAAAAAAAGTATTTAACGAGTTATAAAAATTAACTTTGATTTTTCCATTCTTTTTCTATCGTAACGTACTGTTATAGGTACCTCCTGTATGGGTTATTGCCCAAGGGGCGCCAATGCTGACTATGTCAGCACTTTCATAGATAAGTAGGATTATTTCATTTGAACACTAGCCAGTCTCTCTCCACTTTCTGACGCGTAAAGGCTGCCTAAGGACCGACCCTTATAAATTTGTAGATTTCGTAAAATATCAATAAATAGATTTCTTAGCATTCAGAAGTATTTTTTTAAACTAAAACTTACCTAAGTTAATGCGGATTTTGAGTGCAAAATTATTATGATTGTTATTATTTTAATATTTGATATTTGTTATTTCTTTACTTTGATATCATAGTATTATAGCTAAGTATAAATATTATACTGTGGGTAGTTTAGCGATAATGATTACTTAATTTTAATCAATGCTTCAAATACATGCCTCGTTTTCATGAAATTTCATGTTATGCCAGCGAGATGTTGATAGGAATTTTCAGTATTTATGTAATTCAATTTAACTAACGTTTATAAGCAAGGCCCTTAGCTTTCAGTGGTTATTAAAGACTTACATATTTTTAAGTTTGTCAGGTTACTAATGGGTTAATAGGTTCTAATAGCTCGTCTGAGAACTGGAACAGATTATAACTTTCAAAAGCTATAAATTTTCTCTACAAGCCTACGTCCAATTAAAGCCCACACGCATTAAGCTTAAAAATGTATAAAAGCTGTCGTTTCGATACGCTAAAATAATAAAATATAATGAAACTACGACGTTAATGGGCCTGCCAGAATTGCTGTCCGCTAATTTATAGCCAAAACAAGTGAAATTATAAACAAAATATGATGATGATGAAGTTGTGTAGCTTTTTAGGAAACTAGGAAGTTTAAAATGGCAGAAAACACGTTATTCTGCCATTATAGCCCATCTGCGCCTCGTTCACAACTTTCCCCAGAAACAATAATAAAAAGTCCGGTTAATTAAACTCAAATAAAAGCGGTAATAGAATCATGGTTAACTTTACGTTAAACGGTCCGTGAACGATTACAAAACTTGAAAGCACAGTAATTTTTGATAATTACACCGTTGTGTATAATTAGTTGCGAGCAGTTGTCGTTTCCGCAACAGAATTAAACATTTATGCAGTAACCACACGTTTATGTTACCTCACTGCAACTGGCCGGTCACCGCAACAAGTTGCTATTAGGGCTGCCTCCTTACAAAATCCAACGCAAGACGAACATCCCATCACACTTAGGCCCGATTTCACCAAACTAGAATAAATTTTATTCCAGGTATAACTTTCCGAGAACAACCGAGTTACGCGAATATAGTCTAGCCTTTATATCACCAATTTTGTGAAGGAATAAGATTTATTCCTTGGATACAATCAAAATGGCGTCTTTTTTATGTAATTTCGTTTGTCAATTAGCTGTATCCAATAGTAACGAATAGCCGTATACTTGGAATAAACGTTGGTGAAATCGGGCCTTAATATTATAAAGGCAAAAGTTTATTCCCTCTTCACGTCACAACGGCTGGACGGATTTGGATGAAATTTGATACAGAAATAGCTTATACACTGGATTAACACATATGATGTGCTATTAATATACTGCTATCACTAAAGCCTAAAATAAAGCCTACTTGTAGAATATATGCATGCTGTTAAGTAAAGAAAATGTGCTGAACCGTATACCTATTGAACTCAGTAAATAAACGATTTGTTTGATCGATTCATACTTTTTATCCGCGGGTGGAACCGTAGATAGTAAATAAAGCTAAATTTTAAAGCTCCAGAACATAAATGTGCGCAATATATTTTCTTTTTGTTTGCCTTTGGCTAAGAAAGTACGCGTGAATAATTTATTAATTAGATTGGCTTTTATACAGATTAAGTGCGTAAGTAATTAAGTAAAAAACTAGATATTTATTCCTAATGTTTCTTAAAAACGTTCTCTCGTTTTTCGCAGAGTGACAGCGTGACAGCCCTAGTTGCGAATTATAAATCATGATATACACGGGCGAAATTAATAATTTAATGGCACTAGTCACTGCAAAACTCTCGATTTCGAGGTGATTTCGCCACATTATATCCGGTGCAAATACCTGTATCTTAGTAAAGTTGCGTCAATTTCCGTTGCCAATATTATTATTTATTATCAAAGCTATTATTTATTTATTCATGATTTATTGTAGACTTGTAAAGGCTTGTTGAATTTAAATGAGGGATTTTAAAACTCTGTCAGTACGTATAACGTATTCATATGATTTCTATCTGATTAAAACACCCTCCATTTTTATTTATAAGTAGGTTATATATAGGTGATCTAAACTCTGTGTTTTATTTATAACCTCTTTTTACCCACTTTATTTTGTTTAATATCTAGGGTTTTCGTTTTTAGTTAGGTGCAGATAGCTATGAATTTAGTTTTCAAGTTATTTAAATTATAATTGTATGTAATAATCGTAAAAGTTAAAATAAATATATAACCCATATTTTTTCTTATAGTTTATATAACTTGATAATAATATACTTAAGCTCATTTTATTACATTTAGGTTAATTAACATATTTATATAAAAAGTTTATATTCAAAAATGATGAAAAAGACCCTTGGTGGAGGGGAATTACTACTAATAAATTAATATCATATTTAGCATAATAGCTAATAATTCATATCATATCAGGATCACATTGCTAAACACTTTACGAAAGTTTGATAAATCAAGTTAAATAAACAAATTCATTATTGATCCATACTAAATTATAAATTCGAACGTATAACTATTATTATAAGTCTGTTTCTCTGACTGTTTTCATAATTAAATAGCTTGACAGATTTTTGTGTAATTTGATAAAGACATAGGAGATTGAGTCGTTGCATTGTATTATTTTTCAAAAGATGTGCTTTTTCGAGTTTTAATGTTTAAAATTGGTGGTATTTTACGCATTGAGTAGTGAATTACGAGCATGAGCGTGGGCAAGTGATATAATGTGGTGAAACGTGGTTTTTCGTGTTGCTTCCAATATTCCATAGAAGCTTCTAGTAAGGTTGCCACCACTTTATTAAGGCATGACTTAGACTGGACTGCCACTACCTGACTTACGACTGGATTATGACTGACCCTTGACTTTACGTGAAATATTCTGAACACCTAATGAAAAATTCCAGTACCTGATACTGGCGAAATACACTATGTGTAGAGTCACCACATAAGAAAAAAATAAAGACCATATGCTCTTTATCACAATAAACTGTATACTAACAATAACATTAACATAAAGGCACATTGCCCATACAGAAAACATAGTTCATGTGAGCGGAGCGAATCTGCGGACTGGGAAGCTGCTAGATAAATTACTGATTTCAATATTTTTTGTACCATACGTATAGTAAAATATTATCTGTGACTATGCCTAGAGTACCTTACCTAGGTATATTTTGTGCACTCTCAAAACTAAATGAAGTAACAAGAATCGTCATTATAAAATAAGTTTTTATTTAATAAAATAATCACCATCATCATCATCATCATCAGCAGCAGCAGGCAAATAATAATAGCTGCACTAAAACATTACGGAATGCGCATACGATCACGGGCGAATCGATTTCCTGGCCGTCAATCAGTTGATTTATTCGATTCACACGCGACATCGATTCGATACGAATGTGGAACGAAATGGCACTTACGGTCCGATATGAGTTCAGTGTGTCATATTGGTATGTGATTATAATGCTAATAATAAATTATTAATTATAAATTATTATTAGCCACTATAGGCCCATGTAGTAGGTGGCAAGTCATCACCTGCCTCAAACGTTTTGATATGAGACAAAATTGGCAGGTGCCGTTATCTCATTCCATAAACCAATGTCAAAAACCATCAAAAGTTTAGCACAATAGCCTAGATGTTTTTACCTTCATATTACACAAAATAGTTAGTAATATGCCGCCAACATGTAAGAAAGAAATATGTAAAACACACATTGTCTCTGGATCTCGCTGAAATGCAATGCCCTCGACGCCTTGTCCAGGGATGGCGTGACCGTGTTTACTCTTGTATTCAAAAGGCCTCTTGGTGTTAGCTTCGGCCTCACCAATGCCTCCCAAATGTCCGGGCTAGACCCGAGAATTTAAATTATTAATAATAATAAATATTTGTGGACATTTCACACAGTGCTATCTAGCCCTAAAAATATAAGCAAAGCGTTGAATAATACCCAGATAACTGATAGAATACTTAGTATAGAATAGTTAGTAAATATATACATAGAATACAATATATCACCCAGACACAGAACAAACATCGATGTTCATCACACAAATGTTTGTCCTGGGGTGGGTGAGACTACAGTTCACCAAGGCAGAGTTACTACACTTAGGTACTAGTTACTACCAACTGAGCTATCATCTAAAAAATATAATGCTTGTAATAAATAAATATCTTTTATTGTAAATAACTAGAAGAGATACTTGATACTTTTAAAGTTGCCAATTGTTTCCTGAATTTCAGCTCTAAAATTAATACTTACGTATTAATTTACTAAAATGAATGAACATATGAAACAGCAAAATGAAAGTAACTTGTTATCTTATCATTTTCTTATCTATGTATGATTCCACCGAAAATACCTATGATGTCAACAATGTTAATCTAATCGATTTTAATTTATGATCACTTTCAAATATATTAAAACCATCGAAATTTAAAAAAATGTAGGAAGATCTCCATTATGCGTTTGACTGTATTTTACTTGTCAAAGTAGTCTTTACAGATCAGTACTACCCTTATGGTGAAGAACGCAGTAACTAAGGTTTTTGCCAATATTGAGTTCGGAATCGCCAAAAAAAATCTATATTCTGTTCTTTCACACGTATCAAAATTCCACTTTGAACCCAAAAACTCAGGAAATAAGAATGCAGCAACTCGACTACTCTCGACTACTCACAACTTTTGTTTGCGCGTTTTTCTCGAAGACATGTTTTACCTACTTACTGCATTTTTCAAATATAAGGACGGCAGAGTAGGTACCTAAGCTATTGGCAATAGTAAAGCAACCCGATACGTATGTGGGCAAAGAAAAGAAAAACAATCAGTAAACGGCTAGCACTCACGTAATACTAGTTTACTAGTTATAGATATGAATACTACTCACGTTAGTTTCTATAATATTACAGATTTAAAGATACCGAATGCTTATAAGCTTCTATATTACCCACTGCATTGTCATTTTCTCCACATTATAAACTAAATACCAAAGCAATTGCTTTATTATTATGCCCTCCATCAAGTTCATTAAATAAATGAGCAGCTAAGGCTCTGCGCTTACTAGACGATCTATCCGTAAATGTTATCGCATAACCCTTTCAAAATCATTACAGTACCGGCTACCGACATTATCCTTAGAGACGCCAATTTAGATACATTCCGATGCTTGTCGCATCTAGATGTTGAAGATGTAAAGAATACAGTAGAAGTGACATAGCCGATAAATCGTTCTTGGTTACCAAGATTTAGGTTGGTTACTCTATGGTTTAGAGGTGTAAAAGTAACGAAAAAAAGCATACTCGTATGTATTCGTTACTATAACAATTAGTACTCGTTACTATCGTATCGTTACGTTACTCGTTACATCTGATACCTCATAAAATGCCATGTTAACTTAGAGCAACGAATCGAGTAGTATTGCGTACGTGAAACAGTGAAGGTACCCATACTACGAAAAATGCGAGTAACGAAATGCATTCGTGAGTAACGATTTGTTACTCGGTACTAGATGGCGCATCCGTTACTCAGTACCGAATACATACGGTTTGCTACAGCTCTACTATGGTTCGTAAAAGATATTACATAGGTCGCGAACAGCCGAATCCTCATATAAAGTGACTATACGACCAAAGGCTATGCCCTGGCTGACAAGCACGGCTGACGAATGGAACACAACACTAAACTGCGTATGAAACTGATACATCCACATGATGTGATCTACTCCTGCCTATCCTTCAAGATTCGAGTTAGACTGGTTATATTTAACAGATCTGATAGGTTAACCGACCTATTTTCAGACCGGTAAGTGCTTCGATGTGTGTCCGCTATGTAGCATTTACAGCTAAGCGATTCCGTCCCATGTAGCGTCTAGTAAGACTGCACAATCATCAATCTTGCAGAAAAGCTTTACTCCAAGTAGTTACATTTATCGTTGCCACTGACCACAGAGAAATAATATATGGTGCATTGTTTTCTAGTACTTACATCACTTCCAGATTCCCAACATCCCAAGTTATGGCACATAATGGAGGCGCCCACCGCAGAGGTTCGCCACTGCATTAGTTTTAGTGGTTTCGTATGTTACGGTACATGCTACGGTCGCAGTGCCTTTACCCTTTATATGACTAGCTGTCAAGTGTTGCACAGTACGCTACTAGTATTTTTGTGTATGTGACTGCAAATCAATGTGCTAACGTAAACTCAGGCTAGATCCTGAACTTGTCGCTATCATCAATACACTATAGTAAGATTAGGTAAATATGTAAACAAAGACTCTGTGTATGTAAATCGTAATAAATGAAATTATGCCACTGACTGTAACTGCGGCAGCCTGGTGAAAAACAAACGTACCTGAAACAACAACAATAATAAAAATTAGTATGACATAATAATGCTGCCAGCATGTTGGATGCGCTATACCTTCCGGTAGTGGGCTGGAGCATTTGGACTGTCTATAGGCCATCGCGGCTAGTGTACAGTCCAAATGTTCTTTGTAGTAGGTAGTGTAGCTAGTTTATTATTTTTAATAATGTAGTAGTTAGTTTAAAGAATAAAGGCGCATTGCCCTCCATTAGGTAATTAAAAAAAAACATAATAATTTTATCTATTTGCAGAATACCTATCTATTTTCACCTTTACCGTTTATGAAGGTACTCCATAGATACGTATATTATATACTGGCTATAGTATGGTAAAACTGGGTAAAACACGGGAGCAACAAAATAGGTACTTCTTTTTCTTAGACAGATAAGGAGAGACAACGTGTTTCGCCACCTCTACTGCTTAAACTAACCACAAAACAACCGCAATGTGTGACAAAAACAGAAGCCAAGCGTTTGACATTTATTTAAATAGACATGGATTTAAATAGACCTACACTGACTTGTTTTAAAGAGAATAGATACATTTTTACCGATTGTATTACTTACAACCTAACTTGTTTTGAAATGGTACCGGTTTTATCTCAGTTTCTACCTATGTTCCGTCCGCATACGACAGTTTTTTTAATCTAATTTAAAGGGTTTTTAGGTACCCACTTTTGACGAGAGTTTATGACCGTTTATTTAATATGTGGTAATATATAAAACTACAATAACGTAAAATTATCAATCAGTAACCTGCGATCCATTATAGGGTAGATCTGCGATCGCCGCCTCGAAAACGGCACCGTCAGAATAAGGCATATTGCCTTGTTTTTGCTCTCAGTTGCGTGTAACCGCGCCTAATCAAAGTGATGTAACTCAAATAATTATTATTGTTTTGCAACGCTACCTATTACATGGTGCTATGGTTCATTATTAAAATGTAACAACTGCCTGTGAACTATTTTATATCAGCTGGAGAGGTATATATATCTGTATAAGTAAGTAACAGTATCAAAGTATATTTGGTTTAAATCAGTAACTAACAATCGAGATTTTAGAAGATAGATCTAGTTAAGTAAGTGTCCACATACCTACATTATAAAGCAGAAAACCAATCACGAAATCTAGATCATATCACTCACTCCATCCTTATAATCCTCCATACAAACATGGCTTCTCTTCAACATTCAACAGACTTCTACCATTAGACCCAAAGATTATATAGCCCGCTGATAACTCGTGAACATAATTTCTCGTACAAACACGACTCACCTGCGCGGGCAGGGGGCGAGGTAACAAAACCAGACAAAGTCATACGAAATTACAAAGAACAGAGCAGGATCAAACAAAAGACATCAACGGGTTCCCATGATTTATTAGAAATTCATAGTATTTATTAGCAAGTAGTGGTTGAAATACACCACTAATTTTCGTATGAGAGGAAGTTGTATCATTGGTCAACTGGATTTATAGTCAATGATTAGACTGCTACGCCACACCACTCCATCGCCACTTCTATCGGAGAACAGAACTAATACATTCACAAATCAACGGGGCCAGAACTGAAGCTACTATCTACTCGAAAAAGAGTTGTTTCAAAAGATGTTTAGTCAATCAGCTCAGCACAGTGCATTATGTATGAGATTAGAGATAGACTCAATTTCCAACGTGCATCAGCCACTCAAAGTGGCGCTCTATGGGCCATGTTAAGCAGTAAAACATCTTCCGACTGACGATGATGGTCATGAAAGTCAATTTAAATTTAATTATGCCGTCTTGCCTAACAGCAAGTTGAAATGGGAGAGCAGCTCTGGTGGAAAGAGCCCCCTCTTTCCACCAGAGATGCTCTCCCATTTCAACTGCAGTATTTAAATGTGGCTTCATTGCGCAACCAGTAAAGTTGCGTAAAATTCATCAGTTAGCACGGCCGGTAGACAAAACTGTCTTTCCCCTGTTTTACTCCAAGCAAGTATGAATAAAGTGACGTAAAACGGGGAAAGACAATTTTGTCTAACGTCTATGCTAACCCAGCTGGAATCGATGGTTAGACCGGCACTCACTGCTATACGGGACCCACGACATTATTGTAATAGGTCAGGTTACTAAATTCAAATAATATTAAATACTTTTGTGATGAAATTGCCGCAGAAGCCAGTAGCTAAATTATTGTAATGAAAAATGTGATTAGGCGGGTTATTTGGTTACTTTTGGCGAAGGGTGTACAATTGTACATAGTCTATATAGTCTATAGACCGTTCACCGTAAGTTTTATATTATTTAAAAATATGCAAGTAAAACATATTAATCTGTGGCGGGTACATACAAGTTTAGATAATGCTTACATATTACTTTATATATTTACGATAATACTTGCATATTTTTAAATAACATAAATACATCAGGGGACAACTTTCGCTGAACGGTCTGTAGTAGAGTGGACTCGTATACTGTATACTGATACGTATACTGCAGCAAGCAGCAATAATAGTACGAATTTGACTTGATGAATATTCAACTCAACTCAACATTCAAATAAAGAATGATGTAAGTAAGCATTGTTTTTATATAAATTCAGTGTTGCTATTTTTTAGCTTTAAGAATTGGCAAAAATGACATCTCTTCATGTTGGTTATTTAAATACGGCCGTTTTGAGATTTTACCTCGAAAACAGTTTGTCCTTATTTTTATTTCTGAAATATTAACAAATAAGAGCTCGTCATACCGCGGCTACAAAAAAAAACAAGAAACTAAGTTCCGTTAAGTTTGTTCTAACCGAGAACCTGTCCGCTTTCGGTTCATTCACAAAAAGCCGCGGCTAAAATATCGGCGCACGCGCAGCTCGCTATGGTGACCACGCTATCGTCACGTACTTAATATAAATATTTTTGTTCATCTCTTTCTGGCGGACCCATTTTTTATTTTCAATCAGTTCCGGCACTCCGTTTCAATGGAGCCTATGATTTAGTTCAGTAGTACGCGACGTGCGGTATTTTTAATGAAAGTGCTTTTTGTTTTGTTTTCTGAACAATGAAACAACCGTTAATAACTTTTGGAAGTGTTCGAAATTCAATATTCTTGCAAATATACTGGAAGCGAAAAATTATCCAAAGTCTCATGATGTTTTTAACATCGTATTGCCATCCTATAATAAATAATATTCACAGATTAAACTGTAACTAAATGTTGACCCAGACAAAAAAGTATTTTGCATTCAGACACACGCTAAGTTAAGATATCAAACTATTCATCTACGAGTAAAAAAAAATCTAATTGCTAAGTAGCCATTTCTTGTGCTACTTAGCTCATGCTCAAGTGTTCATGTGAAAACAACCGGTAAAATCTAGAGCTGTTGGTATGATACATGTCCGAAATAGTAACAAAATTTTAGTTATTAAGCACTTATTATTCCGGGTGTGTAAAATACTAAAAATGCAATGAGTAGGTATTTCAAATTACAAGTGCGGTAATCTTCACTGTACTGTATGACTTGGAATTTTTACTAATGGCAACATCTGTGGGCAACATCCATTATTATGGTGACAGTTTCAATGACAGTAGGAGTTCTAAGGCCGACAGGTGCGATCAAGCATAAGGCTAAAGCGTAAAAAATACTTGCTTTTTGTTCAATGTGAAATTAATTCAATTAGAGCTATTAAAAACTCTTTTGCGCAATATTTTATTAAGGTGGAACGTTTCAATAGCGCGGCAAATTCAAATTTTCTTGCGTTCTTTTGCCAATAATAGCTACCAATGATAAGTAGGTGATACTTTTAATTGTAATTTATTGATACATTATATTTATTTGCGCAAAATTAGTTTTCAAGTAATCACGTTGAGTAATTAAGCTATTATTGGCAAAAGAACGCAAGAAAATTTAAATTTGCCGCGCTAGTGAAACGTTCCACCTTAAACGCAAGGTTCTTTGGGTATAATATGCTTGGTTAAACGAGGTTACCATAGCTAAAAATAAAAGCATAACTACTTTTTTCGTATGTTTTAATACTTACAACTTACAACTATTAAACCTACAGATATCGTTATGTATTCTGTGGTACTACTACACATCTACCGCTAAAACATAATTGACCCGATTAACAGGCGCAAATCCGTCTAGATGGCTTTATTGCATACATAAATTGGAATCTTCATCAGCTGATACTCTCTGCATGAACACGAACACCCACCAATTTCGTTTAATAAATCATTCCAATTTACTGATCGTAAAAACCTTGTTTACATTTCATCACGCTGACTGACACACTTATACCTATCTGGTGCGAAGCAAAGTTTTACAACGAAATTGCTCTTTTGTTCAACGAGCATTTAACTTTAACAAAAATAATAGTTTCAAGAAAGCGATGCGGGAGCGATGGTGGCCGACCGGTAGCATGTGCGCTTCGCAATCTTACGGCACCGGGTTCGATCCTCGGCCGTGCACCAATGACTTATCTATTAAGTTATGTGCAGTTTTCGATGCCATTGCTCCGTGCCTCGGAGAGCACGTTAAGCCGTCGGTGCCGGTTGTCATAAGAACATCAATGGCAACCAAAGATTATAAAGCCTGTTGATAGCTCGTGAACATAATTTCTTGTACAAACACGACTCACCTGCGCGGGCAGGGGGCGAGGTAACAAAACGAGACAAAAGTCATACGAAATTACAAAGTATAGAGCAGGATAGAAACATGACATTAACGGGATCCCGTGAGGTATTAGAAATTCATAGTATTTATTAGAAATTAGTAGTGGAATTCAATTACTAATTTTCGTATGAGGGGAAGTTGTATCATTGGTCAACTGGATTCATAGTCAATGATGGCAATCGTTACGGGTAGTCAGAAGCCTGATAGAATCTGACGCCTGGTCTAACCATCCCTGTTACTGGTTCCTTATGGCTTGCGAGGTCAGATGGCAGTCGCTCGTGTAATTCTGGTAGCTCGCCGCTATAGGTTAGATTGGGAGCCGACCCCAACAACAAATGGGAAAAGGCAAAGAAGATGATGAATAGTTTCAAGAAACTTGGATATAGGTCAGTATGCTTTGAAGTCCTTGGCTATCTAGGTAACAAAACCGCAACTTTGCTTGACAATCAGATTAATGTATTATGTATATAAATATATATAGCGCAGACTTTGTAGCTTATTTAATATTGCGACTGAAGGAGTTTGTATCTAGATCAAGAAAAAAAAATACTATACTGGGTCTTTCAAAAGATTCCCATAGCAGCTACGGCGTAGCTCCAAACTGTAAAAAACCAGGCAACAAATATGGGGTTACAATCGATAGATAAGGTACTACTGACTGACTGACTACTGAGGTACCACCTGACTTCCGTTGATTCATATAATATCAAATTATACACGCAATAAAATCATTTAATAATACCTACCCAGATGTTAAAATTATCTTGATGGATCTTTATGTTAATGTCTATTGCAAATAGATTTTGTATGTAATATGTTATTGGCATATATTTTTAGGAATGGGGGGGGTCAGCGAATCAAGTTTTTTTTTACTGGCAACCGTTTAAATAATCTGTGCACGTGTTAATTGCATTTAATATTTTACGAGCAAACGTTCGCGCTCTTTGATCTATCAGGTGTTCTAGATGAGATCTAGAATCTAAATAGCGCTATTAAAATTACGTTTTTTTTCTTAGCTATCTTGTGTCATTGACGTTCCGACATATTAATGAGCGGAAATCTTATAAATTACCTTAAAGCTCATTTATCTTAATTGAATCAATACTTAGGTTTTATTTTTAATTGCTTATTATAACACTTGCAAAGAATGCAGACAAGGCCGGTGTGGGATATTTTATTGCGTTATTTAGCTATAATAGTGTATGTGTCAGATTTGGTTCCCCACGTGAATGGCGACGCCCACCTGCGCACGCGCACTCTGCCACTTCCGTTATCAACCCGCCATGCATGGACAAATCTAATGAATAGACTAATCAACTCTTTGCAATCATTGTTTTGTTAATTGTTATTATTTGATTTATTGATATAAAAGTTAAAAATCTAAACAAAAAATATTTAGCTAGGTGTACTTCCTTACCTATTTTTAGTCTGGATAGATAAAATGGGTTGTTCCTGTTTGTCCCCTCGAGGGGACAGACAAGAATAAAAATTCCTGTCGGACAAACAAGAAAAAAATAATTCCTGTCTGTCCCCCAATATAAAAACAGGTTTTTTTTTACTTTTTATAAAGCTGTTTAAATACCTATTTGAATAGGATATCAAAATCACTTTTATCATAGAAAGGTTTTATGATGTGAAAATTCGAATGAATAGCACAACATTACCCTTACCATGTAATTATGACCTTTAAAATTACACGAAACTACTCAGATTATCTTTTTTTTAAACACAGAGTGAGGACAGCCAGCTCCCCTTACATGTATCGAGTCGAGGGTAACTCGATCTTTTATAGGTATCGATATCGACACGCGGAAATTACGATTTTTGTCGACAAGGAGATCATGTCCATTGACTTACAACAATTAATAAATTAAACTCACCGCAAGAAATTATTTTCTCCCAATTCAGTAGGTACGGGGTCATGGAGCTTTCGCAGGTATTTACGAGTATTTTAATCGATGGTTCGAGACGAAACAAACCAACTGGATAAGTATACACACGGTTTTCGAAAGTGACAACACGAATAAGGCGATTTATAAAACTCGGAAGTGGGTTGTTTTATGTTATTTTTTCTGAAGCAGTAAAAACATAAAAAAAACTGATTATTAAATGTTACTAATATGATTAGCCTATTAATTGTTCATAAGCTTTCACAGGGGAAAAAAACGTCAAAATAATGTTGTTTTATCGACAGTCATTATTATATGAATAGTGTCGTAATTCTCAAAAACGTTATCGATAAAAATCGCAGATAACGTACATCGAAGATTAACACAACGGTGTCGGCGGCGCCATGTTATTTTAATCGCCTTCGCTATCAAAAACCTGTCGTGGTTATAAAAAACAAATTGGCCTACATATTGCGGACACAAATAAAAGGAATTTTACACAGTTCGATATAGCTAAAACTGGTAAAACCGTTAAAAGCTATTGTGTGCGGGAAAACGGTCTTTAAATTGGCACTTCATAATAGATATCTCTATAAGTTTTTTGTGTATGTTTCACTGTAGGTAAGTACTTACCTACCAATATAATTATATTTGACTAAATAAATATAAGTTTATTAAAAAATCATAATTAAGTGTGCTCATTTCAGTCAAACATGATAAAGTTATCACATTAGATTTATTTCGTAATTAAATGTACCTACATAAGCAATGTGTACGTGCGTGGTACGTACGTATACTGTGCTAATTGCGCTTTATGTTTTAGTGTTACATCAAGGACTCAAATTGTGTCTTTTGGCTCAAGTTCTAACGAATTCTATACCTACGAGAAACTCATTGAATTTTTTTTCTCACTCGTTTGTAGGGATGGGCTCTTTTCGAATTGCTATCGATATTTTAAAACTGTTCTTCTACCTCTGTCATAACATCAATCCTTTCAGCCACCAAACCAAATACAAAACGAGTTTATTGCAAGCTATAAACATTCCAACCGTTATACCGCTACCTATAAGTTCTAGGAAATTTAATATTGCATTGCGTCAAGAGAATATCGATAGGTTGTAGCAACACTGGTCACGTATCACCTGCCTCAATACAGGGTGACAGGTCGCGAGCACTACGACAACGCGTGTTTCGTCCTTTGGAATAAAGACGTTCTGCAGCGCTAGTGCAAATATGTGAGTTTTTGCCAACAGGGATTTTTAATAATTTCTAAATTTACAATCTTTTGCATCCTTCTAAAAGCTATTTATCGGTTTTCATAATTTGGCAAAGCTCATCTTGTGCATTCTGCTATCTACAACCATGTACTACATAGGCCTGTCCTAGTTTGCGTTGCGACAATAGTGCTGCTCACCACAAACTCTCGACAAATTATGGTATCGTGGCTATCAACATCGTTTATCGATAGAGTATAGATATTTCAACACAATGATTACAATCTGACATTAAATTTTATGTTGTAAATCGTCCAAAACTGTCGCACTGATGAGAATCGTTACTTCGTATCATGTTTGTACAATACTTATAAAACATTACAGCTTTATAACTAAGTAAGTAGGTACCTACCTATATAGCACCTAAGTAATAGATTATTTTTCAAAAGTACGTAATACACGGATGCTGGCGTGTGCATTTGTATTTCGGTAATTGTTTATTAAAATATCTCAATATTCTAAGGTTGTGCCAATATATTAATTTATTGAGGCTCCACTCCACCTTACAAATGCCTTCATAACCTTTAATTTCGGCCTAATCAAATTCACGTTGCATTTAGCACCTTATCGCATCACAGATAAGAGTTACCGATTGGTAGATAGATGTGGATGTAAGTTACAGGGTTTGGTAATGTAATGTCGAAATAGATCGCAATGCCGTGGATCAGGTTTAGAATCTGTTTGACTGAGTACAAACACCCAAGGTCCTTGATACTTATCGTTTACAGTTTTTAATTTGCCATTATTCGATTACGCCGTAAATCGATATTTATCAGATACTCTACCTAATTCATCAATCACTGAGTTTACTTTCAAAACTCTTATCTTTATATAGATCGTAAATATACTACCTATAAGGCTGCACGTGTAGTAAAGTGATTCAAAGGACACGTATCCGGCGCTCATGAAAATATCAAGCAGGCCTAATTGTAAGCGATTTTATAATTATGCGTCCATTATCCTTGATAAAGTACTCACTCTTGATAATCAAGCAATTACTTTTCATGAGACTGACTGAATTGACTGATCAGCAGGAACAAAATTATAACAGCAACCAGTGATATTTTATAATCAGATAACTGTTATTGTGGATCTTGAACATCCTTATGCATGTTCCACTTTTCTTGCTTGGAAATCACTAGAAAAGTAGCCAATATATTACGTCTGTCAGGTACAGTTTCATGCCAAAAAAGGTAAAATAACATGAAGTACTTCAAACTGAATAGATCTGGACACGGCGTCATTGGAATAAGAAGTAATGTAAGTATTATCCGCCAAAGATGGAAGAAAGACGCAATTTGTATTGTATCCCTTTTTCGTAGTAATCACTTAGTGGAAGGAACCTACGAATGCAACCGTGGGCATTTGTAAGGTTGCATGAGTCATGAAAAAACGTTGAAAAGGTCAATACGGTAACTAACGTCCACTAAAGCTTCACAATAAGGTGAGAGATAACGTAAGTTAAAGGACCAAAAATTCTCTTTCAGGTTGGCTAAAAAAAGGAGTTATTCTATTACACGTTCAGGTGTCCACCAATATACTAATACACCAATTAACCACATAAGAGAGCAGGAAATTTGTTGGCGGTTTTTGTTCAAACGCGGGTTTACTTTTCCTTGATATTACTTACTTTAAAATAGGAGTAGAAAAGAGCATAAAATAAGAAGCTACCGCGGTTTTAGCGAAAAGCTATCCGTTCATGTGTTCAGAGTTGCAGAGCTCTCGAAACAGTGTTTATTTTTCGCAGTAAAAGCCTGACTTATAAGTAGTTTTTCTGAACAGGTCTTCACCGCCTGCCGTAAAGTAAGTTTCTTAAATAAGCATTTGCATGCAGGAGGCAAACTTGAAGTTTTGTTTCCAAGTTTACTTTGGCACTTGCACTCCTGTTTGAGCGCGTGTGTTGGTTGTGATGTGACTTGTGTTGTGTCCCTGTTTGGTGTCTGGTGTAAAATATCTTGCAGGTATCTGATTTTGGCACTGACAGAGGTCTCTTAGAGAGTATAGTCTAGTACTCTAGCTAGTCTACTCGACACCTACATATGATGTAGGTGTCGAGTAGAATATATCGTAATTTGTGTTAGCTATTTTTAGAGTGTTTTTTTTTATTGTTTATAGTCAAAGCATTTGATCACTGTCTCACCTGGTGGAAAGCGATGTCTACGATGGTACATGCTTGTGTTCACTCTCGACTTGAAGACACCCAGATAAAGTGTAAGTGTAAGGTTTAGAATTGAACGCACCCGCGCTTTTGAATGACAAACCAACAATCACCAGTTTTTTGGTAGGTAGCTAATAAAATAAGTACCTAATAACGCTTATATTTTTTGACATTTGCAACGTTATTACTTACTATTTAATTTTCACATATTAACGTATGGAATGCACATTCTGACACTGTACATTTTAATATTATTCTGATTGCTGACAGGTATACAAAGGTAATTTTTAACTATGGTACAACAATCTATCATTTTGACATATTTTATGAACCAATTAGACCCTAAATGTTAGTAAAAATGTAGCGATAGATTCTATTATTACCTACATGCACAGATTTGTTATTTAGGTGAGAAACGTAATCTGTAGGTATATAAAAATAAATAATCTTATTATATAGAATCACTTTTATTGTTATTTTTATTTATTTTTATTATTATAAATGTTATGATATGATAGATGTTACTACTTGTACTATGATTGAATGTCCGAGTTAAGTATATTTTGTTGTATTTGTTGGCATTGGGTACTCGGGTAGATGCAGCAGGCAACATTTCAATCACGGCTGGTTTGTAAACTACTAGCGCTACATACTCTTTGTTGTTTTTATGATTCTTGTGGTTTATTGCTTTGAGCGAGTGTATATTATATTCATTTTAAGCTAATAAAAGTCATTGAATAATTAGGTGATGAAATGTATTGTAACAATGGTCTATGCAAAATGCGTTGTCTGTGCTGCTGTGTAGGTATAATTTTTGTTTATCTATTTTTTGTAGTCTTTGTCTTTAAATATGTATTTATTTTACTGTAGGGCTTACTATAGGATTCTCACTTCTTAATGCATGATGTGGCCATTCTGTAATTAGGCCTACATGTAATTCAAAACCTGTCATGTATATCATGTAAGCTAAAATTTTTATTATATTTGTAAATCATGTAGTACTGTTGAAGGTCCATAAATAAATAAATAAATAAATAAATAAACGTAGACTAAAAATTCAAAATTCGCTTTAACCTCTTAACTTACTCCTCTGTCCCAACTTCCAATGTATGGTGTTTGCAGTTTGCACAGCGAACCCTGTACTCCGAGCGTGTTGAAAACTCGCAAGTTTACTTAGAAATCTATTGGGTTTAGTATTTAGTACCACATTGTCGGCGTGTAGGTAAAAGTTGTTTGCACTTTATGGCGTTTTGTATGGCTTGTGTGTTGCATGTCTCTATGCGAAAATGTCGGCAATGGGAATTTAGAAAGCTCTTCGTATTTCCTACGTGAAATAAATAAAGTATCTAAACTTACAGGGGATGAGAGTTTGGAATTGGTGATTTAATATAACAAGCATAGCATACATTAATAAATGCGCCAGTATTCACGCCTTAAAACGCATAAATTATTGTTAAATAAGGATAAGGACAGCCTCTGTGGTGTGGTGGTTGAACAGGTCGGCTCATAACCCGGAGGCGGCGGGTTCGATTCCCGCGACAGGACAAGTATTTGTGCACGTAAAAAAAAAGCGGAAATGCTTGTTCTGTGTCTGGGTGTTATGGGACCATGGTCCTCGTAGTTTCTGGGTCCCTAGATACAGGGAATCCTAGTTAGGGTCCAGGATCTATGTATATAATCGTTGGGCGTTATTTATATTTTTTTTATTTATTATTGTGTAACAAACCACCTGAATCGCTCTTATAGCATTGGCCAACTATCTTCACCGAGAGGTTATCAGGTGCCATCTAATAAGTGGAGGTCAGTTAGTAGGTAAGTGATTTCGAGACGGTGCACCTCTTACTAGAAAAAACACAGGATTATCTTGTAAAAGTTTATTACGCAACTTTGTAAGTATTAGAAGTGGCGATATACGCACTACAGCGCAAGTCAGGACCCTAATTCCGTATGAAAACACTGATTCTACACGATACGAAACCATATCGTTATCGTGTCTTGTTCAAATTGTGTCACAGCATTAGAAATACCTTCACTTTACATTTAATTAAATTACATTATTATTGTAGTAGTTAGCTTGAGTAATAAAGGCAATTTGCCCGTATATAATAAAAAAATACATTAATTAAAGTTATTTTTTATTTGAATAAATATTGACATAAGTGGTGCTAACTTTTGACGTGTTGATCTTTCGGATCGCGTCTCAGTGGAACATTATGATTTTTAGCAGTTCAAATGGCGCCAATTCCAAATTCATTTCGCGCGGTTTCGTTTTCATTTCATAGAGAATAGATTTTGCAGATTTCTTATGTAAGAAAAGGAATTTGCGTGGATTCGAAGTAAGGAATCGGCAAAGTGGTCATGCAGAATTAGGGCCCTACCAGTAGCCAGCTCGTAGAACTGACAACCGATGGGAAACAAAGGTTCTCGAGCGGCGACCACGAACCGGAAGACGCGCCCACTAGGTGGACCGACGCTCTGGTCAAAACCACGGGAGCCAATGGATGGATGCAGGAATCAAGCAGGCAGACGCCCAAAGTGGCGCTTTGTGGGGGAGGGCTATGTTCAGCAGTGGACGTCTTCAGGCTGTTGATGAATCGTTGGTGTATTCACCATCTGACAGTCTATTATACAACCATTATAAACGAACAGCCCTTAGGCAGGACGAAGGATTGGACCAAACTCTTCGACGAAAATTATCATGCTGGCCATTACTTTTACTCAGTGATTTTTAAGGTTTTGTTTTTTAGCTAGCAACGAACCTAATTATAATGAAAAATAAATTATGAATGAACATAGCGTACCTACCTATCTATAATAGGCTATTTGACTACTTTTTAGTTTTTGTTTTATTTTATTAATCGGGATGTCTAATACACCCTACAATCAATATTTCCTGGATTTCTTTCGTATTTTCGGTAAAAATCGATATTAAAGTTTGAATTTTAAAATTCATTCGGCAAACACTATTTTTATCATGGCGGCGGTCACGTGACCTACATGACGTCACAAATTAGTAAAAAATCTTCCTCTCTGTTAGCCATCAACCTAACTGAACATTCTTCCACTTAATATTTTATCATTTGTGCATTATCTCCTGCGCGAGTGTTCGAAGCAGTAGAGTAATATTGTTATGTGAATCAAAGAGTGATAAAAAGCTTAGAATATTCAAAAATAATGTCGTATAAATGGTGTATAGTGCGACAGTGCTCCAGTACTTCAATCAAAACACCAGAGAAACTTTTTATTCAGGTTCTCATCAATCCTGCTACACGGAAAAAGTGGCTACGATTAGTTCGCCGAGACCCTAAAAGCATAGCAGCCACTTCTACTGTTTTTATGTGTGAAGATCCCTTTGATGTTAGTACCTGCTTACAGCGTAAATCTTCTGTTACCCTTCGATCAGGCGTATACTCATTAAATTGAGCTTTACGCGCTCTGTTAAACACCGATTTATACCTACTCGTAACTACTACAACACTACAACCTCATGAATCTTTGTGTAGGTACCTATTATAACGAAATTTTAATAAACTTTAACCCTAACCCTATAGCAAAAACATAAGTAAGCACCTACCGAGATAAGTAGATCAAATGCATTCTAGTCCAGTATAAAAGGGTAAACTTTATAATCCACACATGGACTTTTTAAACATCCATGATTCCATTTAAATAAAACTTTCTAACTCTACTGTCAAATTACCTACAGATGGAGAAGAATGTGGATGTGGCAAATTACATGAAGTTCAAAATGGGCTTTAGCAAGAAAATAGTTTTGGTAGATGGAGTTATGCCTCTAATCTAAAGTGTTATTGCCAGCCAGATCGCAGAACACAGCTATCAGATGCTTGTACTTCTTGAGCAGCATTTCTTAAGAGACAAAAATTAGATATCATCAAAGAATGTGAAGAAGCCCATGAAAAAGAAAATGAAGAAAATATTACTGAAACCAGTGTACACAATAATGATACTGAAATACAGAAAGCTATTGAGTTGGAGCCTGTAGTATTGCAAAAACACAAGATAAACAGACAACTACAAACTTTATAGAAACAGCTGAAAAATTGTACATTGTCTATGCAACTTATATAAAGTATTTTAAGTACAATACAATACAATACAATACAATACAAAAATACTTTATTGAACACCAAAGTACAACAATACACATGATACAAAAACAAAGGATGGTGGAACAACGGGCGGCCTTATCGCATAAAGCGATTTCTTCCAGGCTACCTTTGGATGGACAGGAATAAACAATCTAAGTAATTGCGGTTGGTGCTATTACAACTATCTATACAAAAAAGAGATTAGCTATAACGTATTTAACATTATGCTTATATTAAAAACAACTATATCTAAACTAATACCATACACATACATTATTATACTATACATGTAAACATACCTAATAATATATACCTATATATAAATATATATATTATATATAAATAAATACCGTAAATACCTAAATGAATAGTGACAAAGTAATAGTAACAAGATAAGTGACCAACAATAAGTGACACATTAATAATGACAAGATAAGTGTAAAAAGAAAGAGAAAAAGAAAATTAGTATTGTTCAGATAGGTAATGTTTCTTCACCATATCTTTAAAAGTGGTGATAGACTTGGCGTGGCGAATATTCACGGTACTTACCTAAAAGTGCTAAAATCTAAAGCAACCTATTTGTATGTATACTAAAATTCTTTGATTTGTACCCAGCCTACTATTGGATACAATAAAACATTGCTGCCATTTGTTAATGTACCTACTTAGGTGTGTATGTTTATATGTTATGTTATTATGTAGGTACCTATTCCTAACATAGGTAGGTCTTTGACGAGTAAATCCTATACTCGCAGTACCTAGGTACCTGGGTACTTAACCTAAAACGCGAGTTCCAAACAATGATATTATCTTGAATGTTTTTCGAATAAATAGTTATAGATAATACTTACGATGCTGTTTTTACGTCTTTTAGTTCCGCAGCATAAAAATCAACATTATCTTTTAAGAACAAGACTATCATTAGATCATCTACTTTGGTTAGAAAACTACTGTTGGCTTGCACGAAGTGCCGCTCAATTTTTGTAGTAGAATGTAAACAAACAGCTCGCAAATCACTTGATAACTTTAAAGACACCTATTCAAAGAACGTAATAATAAAGTGAAATCCGTTTCTAGTGGTTTTTATGTAACGTAGGGCACCATTTAACACGGATCAAGTAGACAATACTATACGATTTTCAAGTAGCGGAAACGTTTACAGTTTGCTGACGTCATCACAGTTGCCACCAATCACAAAACGTTTCACATCATTCATTTATCCTTCAAAAAATTATAAATTTTATTTGCATAAATTAAAGTAAATAAACATATTTTAGTGTTAAAATGATTGTTTTCAGCTTAATTAGGCCTCAATTAGTCAGGATGATAACAATTTTTTGCATATTTTTATATGAGTCAAATAGCCTATTATGGTGTGGAAGAAAGCTGTAAGTGATGTGAGACGCACATCCGGTAGTTGTTTTATTCTGACCAATACAAGTTCCAAATGAGTTCCAAGAACAGCAAAATGAATTATCATCTACCCACTTTCAATTTCAAGCAAGTTGCACCTAATTCTCCTTTTTATTGCATTTATTCATCGCCATTCACGTTCCCTCGATATTTGCGCAGTCCTTCAGCGCAATAACATAGCGAGGTGTTAAACGGATCCTCAAGTCTAACTGCAATGAATATACAAACACTTTACCACCTTGTCGCGATAAGAAATATTTTTTGGGTACTTGGACCGAGAGTTTTACGTGTGATTGTTTATAGCGACAGGGTTCTAACGAACATACCTAAAAAGACAGGTCCTCGTTACGATGCATCGTGGATGTTTGCTCAAAGGCGGCGATGCGTATGCGCATATAGTTTGGAATAATATTAATATAGTTTCAATGTGCTTACAAGCTGTAGGCATCTGTAGATTTACGTCAAAACTAGATAGACACTCAAAATGAGTCCAAGTAGGCAACGTAATGATTTCCATAAATAACTACGCAAATAAAATAAATACTCAAAGCAAGCATTTTACACTAGTCGGAAAGCCATGTATTTTATATACAATTGACAAAGATTAATGTCTTTGTCAATTGTATAACTTAAATAAAACTTAATAAATAGTTTTTCAGTTTTAAACTGTGCAAACTTGCAAACACAGACTCGCGAGTTCTAGTCAGCTCACAGAGCCAGTAAATAAGTGTGCAATAAAAAAGTTCTAACACTATACTGTAACGTTTCTGGTTACCATTACAGTACCATAAACGCTACTGGTCTTGAGAACCGCTACCGGTAGTCAAGTAAGTTACACCAGCCAACCAGGGGAGCAAGTGTATAATAAACATAATTTAAAATGGGGAACCGCTCGTTTTATCGCGTATCGACTGCGAAGTATTAATTTGTACTAATTAGCGTACCGCAACAATGCTTTCAAGTTTACTGTTACTTGTGTAAATACAGGATGTGGATAGCTGGATAGCCTTCGATGAAAACAAGGGTTGTTTTAACATTTACTACATTCACATTTATCAATCTGTTAACTCCACAGAGCATTAAAAAATATGACGCTTCGCGAAGCGCATTTTTTTCCGTGCTCTGTGGTTAACTCCAACCTAGTTATTTACAGAAACGCCTATCATGGAATGAATTTAAAGTGTAATTTAAAAGCAAGTGCGTCTCTCAACTCATCATTCAGTAGTATCGGAATTACTACTATGGAACAGTTTACCTGTCTATTACAGACTCTATAGATACCACCACGTACAAAAGCATAGGTAGTTATATATTTGCGCAATCACTGTACATGTAACCGTAGCTCAGTTGGGAGAGCGTCTATTGCGGTGAGTTGAGCAGCGCGGGTTCAAATCCCGCTGGTTGCTAAAACTTCAGAAACTATCAAATACCTAGCTCGTAGAAGTTGGCACATTTGCAACAGCAATGCAAATGCTGTAAGATGAAGCCTTACTGTGAATAACCGTGGCTTGAAGTCATTTGTTGCCTCCAAGTAACAGTACCCTTAACCTTCTATAAAGAACACCCTGTCGTCAACAGCATGCAGCACATTCATCCAACCGCAACATTACCTCGTTACCTGGTAATTGGTGACCACCCATTGTCTCAGCACAGTTACAGGAATGCAACCGACCTTGTTGAGAAGCTGGGATTTTGTTAATAGAGGTCCGTGAATTACCGAAAATTGGCAGGCAATAAGCTTTTTAATGTGATCTGCTGAAAAGTGGTTTTCAATTAATATAATCGAGCTCAAAAGTAGTTCTATATGTTCAACGGATGTATTTTTTAAACCTTATGGTAACTATTGGTAACCGATTTCTAAACCGTTTTACGTGATTATTTTGTTTGGTAGAATTTTCTTTGCTCGTTGGTGGTAAAAGCAAAGGTAAAAGATGCGGAACTCTTCAATACCTCATCAACAGCCTGAAGAAGACGTCCACTGCTGAACATAGGCTTCCACCACAAAGCGCCATTTTGAGCGGCTGCTCACCTCCTGCATCCATCGGCTCCCCGCGGCATTCACCAGATCGTCGGTCCATCGAGTGGAGGCCGGCCGACCCTGCGTCTTCCGGTTCGTGGTCGCCACTCGAGAACCTTTCTTCCCCATCGGTTGTCATTGTCAGTTCTACGAGCGAGGTGGCCCGCCCATTGCCATTTCAACTTGCTCATTCTAAGAGCTAATATCAAATACTTTAGTTCTCCTGCGGATCTCCTCATTACGGATCTTACCTCGCAGGTAAACACCGAGCATAACTCTCTCCATATCTCGTTCTCTTCAATACCTAATTGAATCAAAAACTTTGGAGTGGTTTTAACTTCCTTTTTTTAAAAGGATATGTAGGTATTATAATTTAAAAGTTACAACTGACCCTAGTTGTATATTAAAGCGAGGCTTTGATGAAATAACAATTTCAAAGAACTTGACAAAATAAAGAACAGCAACCGCAACGCAAGCAGAGCTTAGAAGATAAAGAAGGTCAAATGTCAATAGTAATTCGTTACATACGATAATGCTCTAAACTTTCTAAAGGCTACATTCCATAAGGCATTATCCAAGACTCGAGACTTGCGTGAGCATCCAGCCAATAAACCTAAGAACAAATAGGTGACACCCAATAAGCTCTTAATTTACTCTTTAATAAAACTAATCTCCCCGCAGCATCGTTAACCGGGGTTAATAACGTGTTAAATTATAAGCCTCGTTTAATTATCAATCGTTTTTCGCACAGTCCATAAAGGTTTGCTTACATTGGCAAAGTGGACGAGTATTGAACGTTGCGCGTTGACTGGACCAGTTCATATGATATAGCAGTTTTGTTACTGTTCCAATGGAACTCAATTTACTGGCTTTTCTACATCAAATTATTATAATTACTTACCACAGTTTTTAATAAATGGTGTATCTAGTTACATAGATGGATTTAGGATACAAATGTGCTGAGATCATTCACACATCCTTTTTTTTTTCTTTTTTGGGGGAGGAAAATGCCCACGCATTCCCCTGCCAACACGGGGGTGGCGGCAGGGGATATGTGGGACTCGAACCCACTAAAAACCTCCCCATGAGCAGTCTACCGCCATGGTGGGGCGAGGTGGGGTCGCGTTCGCAGTCGAGCCATCCCGCCCCGGCGGTAGGCCCTTTCGGGCCTTTTTGCGCCTTGGGATGAGTGACCTTGCTCACCAAGGCCACCCACCAGACTTGTGGGACCGTTCTATACGGCGGAGAGTCCCCCGACTCTCCACCACCCCACTACGGTCATTCACACATCCTTCCTCAACTGTTATTAAATAACACATGACCTACTTATTTAACTTATTTCGTATTTATATCATAGTGCCTACACTACCTCTAATCACACAGTCTAGCAATATTATTACTATACTGTGTGAAGTCTCAGGATGACGTGGGCAGTGCAGTGACACGCGGAATTATATTAATTTAGATTAGAGTTCCGAGTGATACTGCAATCTGTTATGGGCAGCCGTGACGCTTAACATAGGGCGAACAACTAGCTCGTCACGTCATTCATTTACATAAAATAAAAACTAACGAAATACTATTTGGACTGCATATGACCGTGCTGACCGACAGTCCAAACGCTCCAGCCCACTCCCAGTAGTCCCAGTACTTACCCAACAACAACATAGCCAAGTTAATTTTATTATTTTGCTAACATTTGCAGTTTCAATGCACCGGACCTGTTGCATGCGCGTGAGCAGCCAACGGGCCTTCGAGCTCTATTTGTCGATAGCCAGTCATTTCACACGTTATTGCCAATGCCCGATTCGGACTGTTAGCTTTATGGGTTGGTTAGCTGATGTGTTTGAGTTTTACAGTTGATTTGCAACCGGACTCGTTTGGTACCCGATGAAAAGGCGACTTTAGAAAGAAAATCTGTGGACTGTAGGCTGCTAAAACCAACTGATGAAGGATGTATGAGACTGTCAAGTGTCAACACCACAAATAATGGCGTGATCGACATCTGACTGCAGCAATAATGCAAGTTATTGCATCTAACCTAGCTTGGAAGTTTTTAAAGCCCTGTAATTTCTATAACTCTACAACTATTCTTTTAATTAAATTTTTTTGCATTGGAATGTCTCGGAACTCCCTCCTGCGGTATAGGAAGAAATGCCATTGCCTCCCTATAGAGAGGCAAACGGTAATTAATAGAAGGTCGCTTGCCGTTATGCGCCTGCGCTGCGCATCTCGACATATATAGCCATATACAACATATTATACAGACCGTATGTGCTTGTGGCGTCCGGCAGTCCTCATATAGAGCGCACCGCTTTGCGCACGCCCTGTGTTGCCATGTCCAATAAATAAACTGTAGGTTTCGCTTTTTGCTCTACGATTGATGGTTGAAAAAGACTGTTTGTTTAGTATTGACTTCTGTTAGAAGACATGGGAGCCCTTAGCGGTTTATGCAATGCAGGTATAGCGGCAAAGGACACGTACTTGGTGTTCTTGTAAAGAATTATTATTTGGAAATGCATTACATAATAGATACCAGAACTTGTCGTCTATAGAAACATACGTTGACACTAGACTGGACCTATCTACACCATCACTTGACTACCATTACGTCAGCTAATTAGTGATGTTACGTGTATCGTGTCCATTCATATCTATTAATTAGCATCGTTTAAGCTAGACAGCGGATGTTGTTTAGCATAATAGACACTGACCAGTTTTATGCACGCAAATTTTATAAAGTCTTTCTTAATTAGATCTGTGAAAGTGCTGATAAAAAAAACACTGCCAGCTATGTATGTATGAGAATAAGTATATTGGAAGCCATGCATACTTAATTAGCAAGTTAAAATAGCAAAGGGCAGGCCACATCTCTCGCAGAACCGGCAACCCAATGAGTAGAAAGATTCTGAAGTGGCGACCACGAACCGAACGATGCTGCGTAGGCCAGCCCCCCACTAGGTGGACCGAAGGCTTGCGGCTGCGGCCTAAGTGGCGGAGGCCTATGTCCAGCCATGGAACATAGGCCTCCGTCTTCAGGCTGATGATGATGATGATGATCACAGATAGGTATATCAATCGATGATGTTAGGTACTTTGTTACTGCTTGGATAAGCTTCGTATGATCTCAGCATTTTATTTGCCGTTGCTAACATATATTAGTACAAATGCCTTCTCATTTTGTGCTACCTAGTTAGTATTGCACCGCTATTGCCTATCAGACACGTAATCAGACCTAATGCTGGGGTCCGGTACCGTAGGCTATTTGAGGAATTTTAACTGACGGGTCGAATGCAACTCTATGGGTGACCTGTTGAGGACTTGCGCAAGTGATAGTGGTTAATTTGTTATCGTTTTAGCGTGTCTCAACTTGCAATTGATTTTTTACACGCAAGATAATTTACGTAAATGCAGGTTTTTTTCTGGGTAGGTATGTTAAGCGGTTAGTGCCACTTTTAGCAGATCAATTTCCCGTAGGTAGAAAACCAATCTTGGGGCGAACACTTGGCAAACGGTAGGTAAACCTTTTTTCTTCTTCTTCTTCGTAAAACCTTGAGCAACAGTGATAGGCTGATCAGCAGAAATGGTAAGTAGTATTTCTTATATTATAAGTTTTCTGTACTACGTAGCGCTTTATAGACGCGTTCTAAACAGTCTTTTTCCTATCCATGTCCTAATAATGTTCCAAAAAGTTATTAGATTCGGTCGCGTCTCGCGTCCGACCATTTGACCGGACACGGCCCGGCTGGGGTATGACTGGGCCGCGTAACACAGTAACCTTATTCGCTCTTCATGATTATTCATCAGTAGTTTTACTAATATCGACTTATTTATTATGTTATCAACCGTTGGCTCAATTAAATTAAGTAGGTGTTTTTTTTTTAACGGGCAAATTGCCTTTATTACTCAAGCTAACTACTACAATAATAAAAACTAAACTAAACTAAACTAAACTAAGCATAACTAAGCTAAACTAAACTAAACTAGCTACACTACCTACTACAAAGAACACTTATGGACTGTATAATAGCCGCGATGGCCTATAGACAGTCCAAGTGCTCCAGCCCACTACCGGTAGGTAGCGTACCCAACATGCTGGCCGCATTGCCACGTTGAATTGCAATGCTGATGTTAGTAGGTGTTAATTGGTGTCAGCAGGACACCTTAGAAAAACTAGACTCTACCGATTTTAACTCGTGTCGCTTTTCGTACAGCAGGTTGAACGAACGTCAATGATTATATTCATGGATTCACATTTTACTGGTTTCAAAACTAAATTGTCTTCTAACAGAGATGTGGGAATCATAATCAGACGTAATCAATTCCAATTCCAGTCAACATGGATTACCACGGAAGGCAAAACCAGATATGCACACTGGACTATTTTACTTATGCGGCGCACGTCGTAACTTGTAAAGTTAAAACGTGATGTCGATACGACGATTTCCTTCTCTACTAAGGAGTTCGCAGTGACTAATACACCAAAAAACCATTGAAAATACAAAAAAAACGGATCCTGGATAATGTTGCGAATTTTGGATTCATTAAGCCAATAGATTTCAGTAAATTCCCACAGACAAAATGAAACAGTGCAGACGCAAAGATTAATACCGGTGCTGCTACAAAATGCAGACAACGGCATCCTTCCAAAATAAACAGAAACTGAATTACTTCATAAATAAATCTAGCCAAGCTTTAAATATAACACAGACAGAAGAAAAACAACTCCCAACCAACGACAGCCAGACACCAGTAGTCTGGGAAGCTTTAAGTTCCAAGTATTGATTTTGTCTGGAAACGCTAGGGTTGTCTCCACTTGAACAGTTCTCTAGTTACAAAAACCCAACTGCACGTCAGACACTGAAATGATGGATACTTATACAAAATAAGGTGATTTTCATCTGTTAAATCTCGTACTTTCCGGAGCTCTACTTGGTACGATAAAAATCAAGTTTTTTTTCTTTGCGCAAACATTACAAGCATTATTATCAAAAAACAATAAAAAATGTAGCCTATGACAAATGACATTCCCTACATAAATAAGAATTTAACGGCATCTTGTATTTCAAAATTGATTAAAGGCTTTTACGTTAGGTAGAGGATGTCTCATACTTAGTACCTACACTCAAAAAATATTACCGTCTTTTTTGGGAAGTCAGGTAAAAATATTGGCTAAGACAAATGAACACACACTAAGACACTAAGGGTGGGTTTTTTGATGAGTAGTTAAGGTAACCGATGGTTAAAATCTCTAACAAATTTTGACCATTGATTAGAATTTGTTAGTTTTTAACCATTGGTTACCTTAACTACGGATTAAAAAACCCACCTTTAGCAGTCGCGCGCGGTGACACCTACAGAACGTGTACAAGACAGGTAATCTATTCATTATTAGTTATTCCGATGCGACTGAATGCCATAGTCCTAAAGATTTTCGCAGTCAGCGGTCATGTGACCATAGCTTAGTTGGCAGAGCATCTAATCCGGTGAGTTGGACGGCGCGGGTTCGTATCAACCTGGTTGCTGAAATTTTAAAAAGTATAAAATCTTTATATGTACCCTTGGACGAATCAACCACATCATAAGTATCACCTCACTTGTATCAAAAGGTTTCTATCGCACGCTATTTCTCGAAACGATTGCACATGCGCAAATCCTGTCATAAAATCACAAATACGAAGAATCGTTTAATGTTATCGGAGGACGTTAAATTAAATGTCAATCCTGCTATGGCTATTTTATCGGTTCATCCACACCTCTTGGTTCCTCATTCTCATTGTTGCGTTTATCATTATAGTCAAAGCCGCTCACTATCTTTTCATCATCATAAACTATAATCATTGTACTAGTCCACTGCTGGACGTAAGCCTTTCCCACTGAGATCATTATCATGATCATTAGGCTATAGTTACAGCTGTGTTAGATAGAGGTATACCTACTTCGAGAAGTTAATAATTATGTACAAAACTAAACATAGTTAATAGTTTTCAGGGTTCCGTATCCAAAGGGTAAAACGGACCCTATTACTAAGGCTCCGCTGTCTGTCTGTCCGTCTGTATCTCATGAACCGTGATAGTTAGACAGTTGAAATGTTCACAGATGATGTATTTCTGTTGCCACTATAACAACAAAGACTAAAAAACTAAATAAAATAAATATTTAAGGGGGCTCCCATACAATAAACATTATTTTTTGCTCGTTTTTATAGATAATGGTACAGAACCCTTCGTGCACGAGCCTGACGCGCACTTGGCCGGTTTTATTAATTATTTAAATACTAGTTGAGCCCCCGGATGAAAAATATCCTGTGTTAGGATGTATTTTAACCGGGGGGGGGGGTGAAACCAGTGTAAATGCTATCATTCCAAATGTCATTAAAATCGACTCAGTAATTACGGATATTGATGGTAACAAACATTCACACACACAAACTTTGGCATTTATAATATTTAGTAGGAAGATTAAAAATTATCTTGTTTTCAGTAAGTAATTGGGGTCAATTTTAAACGCTAATTTTGACAGATGTAAAACTCCTAAAACGGTTGCTGTTCTTATCTAATAGACGGCAATGTAAGAGACGGGTACATTTTTAGTAAGTTAAGTACTGTAAACTAAAGCCTTCAAAATTGGACCTAGTAAATACTTATGAATAAATAAATATGTGTGGACATTTCACACAGCGCCATCTAGCCCCAAACTAAGCATAGCTTGTACTATGGGAACCAGATAACTGTTACAATACTTAGATACTTTTTTGTTTGTAAATACATACATATAATACAATATAATAATTTATTTGTCTGTAAATTATTTTTCGTTAGTCAATATTATTTGGTTTTTGCCTTCTTTTCCGACCATTCAATCTAACAGCAATTGCTCTGTCACTTTTCACCATCGACCCTACGTAATTTTACTTCCACTTCTACAACATCGAAAGATAAAAAAGTTGCCAAATCTATCCATTGCGACAGGTACCTACAGCAAAAGCGGATCAGCAGCCTAAAGATAATATAATTCTTATGACATCAGAATCACGATTCTCATTCAAAGACAGACAGACATTCTTCAAAATCTAGATCTAACTGAAAGCTGTCATTGCCCTATGAGTTATTTTTTATTCGCGTCACAAGAAAGCTAGCAAGCGCTTATACTACACAAGCACAGTTTGACAAAAGCCTGATGTGGCACGTGCGCAGGAGTGCTATTTATTTCGGTAAGCAGGTCGCCAGGGTCGATGACCGGCGCGTCGCGACGTCTGAATAAGATGCGCCCGCGCAGGTGCAGCCGCAGCCACTGCGAACAAACTGCTAGCTAATCTGGGGCTTCTGTGCAAGATGATTGATTGATGACTCTGGAGAGGGTTACAAAGTTGCCGCTATTATGGAAATTACATATGTAGTGCGTGCATGCATATGCATGTAATGATTACTTGCTAGTTGTAGTTGATAAGATGATAAGACACGACGAAATTTGCGGGTCGTCAGATCCAGTTACCAGTATCAAACCGAAATATTTTTTTTCTTTAACCTACAGTGCGAATCTGCGTATCACTCAGTTCAGTGGGTACATTATATGCTGCAAACCTTTTATTTTCATTAATAATTCATTAACGCACCGACTACAAACTTGGACGGTAATAATAGGCACATATTAATATTAATAGAAAACTTGAATGATCACTTCTAATTAGTAAGATTTCGTGCAATATAAAATGTAATTTACAGACGAACATGGTTTAAATAATTTTCCTCTCGTAAATATTAAATGTATGCCACCATTAATTTGATCGTGAGATATGGTCTTAGTCCGCTGCCCCGATTCTTCGGAACATTATTGATTTTAAATGAAAACAAGTTTGAAATTTCAGTTCATTAGTAGCATCTATAAATCACCAGTTTTATTAACCTAAAAAGAAATAGGAGCAATTCTAAAACGCTATATTTTTCTCGTAATTTTCTCTGAGACCGTAGCAGACCTGTGGTCTCACGAAC
Source organism: Ennomos quercinarius (assembly GCA_910589525.2). Classification (NCBI taxonomy): domain Eukaryota; kingdom Metazoa; phylum Arthropoda; class Insecta; order Lepidoptera; family Geometridae; genus Ennomos; species Ennomos quercinarius. Next base: position 17,335,773 of record OU342492.1, on the reverse strand, counting down.
TGTAGTAAATTACCAAGTTTTAATTAAAAAGTAGATATCATAGCGGTTCAAATTAACGAAACTGAATACCCTGTTCTAAATTATATTTTGAGTTTCCCGATTGACAAACCACTACGCATGTAGGCCTATTGAAAATCGAGATTTGAATCAATGTCTATGAAATCAATAGCATCTTAAATAAGTGGCATTAAACAATAAAAATAAATTGTTATTGTAGCATCTTGATTGAAAGTGAAGGTAGGCGCACCTGTGACGGCTAAGCATGACCGGTCGGACGCTCTGCTCTTTTTCGGCAGGTCACTGTGACTGTGACGCCGCGAATACCGTTACCAATTTTGAACTTGAAACGAGTTTTGATTTTAAGATTTTAGGCCAGAGTTCTGCAAGATTCCAAACAAAGTGTCAACGCCATGTTGGTTCATGCATGACTCATCTCGTCGTATTCAGCCCTCGAGATCGGTAGACAGGACAATGAGTGGAAAAAAACGACTTTGGGTACAAACAAATGCGATGAGAAAAAACGCCCCACTGAAACGTTCACCGTTGCAGTCATGATTGAGTAATAATGCATGAATTATTTACGATGTGGTAATTTCCTGGCCAGCCTTTTTAGGCGGTTGGCAGCGCATCGGGTAGTTTTAACTCATACTTGGAGCACTTTTAAAGGTGTACTTTATGTGCTCAGTTCGCATAATATGTTTGCGCTTACAAGATTTACGTGCCTTTTGTGGGAACAATATTTGTGCGCATAAACATTGGTTTGTTAATATTTGAGCAGGTCCAAACGTTTTGAACACACCGAATGACCCAAATTAACCATACCATTACCATTTTACATTCGTTTCCTCACATACTTAGGCCTTCACATATTCTATTAATTGTGAACAAAACTGATAACTTGCCTTTTCCCTTTTTTTCTCAACTGTCTATTAGTAGATTTAATTACTAAGCTCCGCCAATCATACCTTATATGGGGCTGCAGTTTGCCGTTTAGGTTCTAACGATGGCCATTCAAACTTGGTCACATGGGCATAGAGTTGATAGCTGCATTTACTTTCAAGGAGATCTAGCTTGATGTGTAACCAAGGTTTTAGCGAACTTTAATTAGTCTATAATTTAACAAAATTTCAAACAGAGGAAGTCTGTTTAATTCAGCGCGTTTTTATCCCGTAATCGAAGGGGTGTTACAAAATTCACACTTTAGATCTGCCTGTGGCTTCACAGCTCTCGCTCAAACGGATGGACCCATCTCAATGCAGTTTTTTTAATGCTGGTTAGTGTTGTTCTTATAGCTCATCAGTGTCATCACCCTCAGTTGTTAATACAATTGTTATACTTGACTTATTAATTACTTGATTATTATAATAACCATCATCGACATTGTGTCGTGGTTTTTAATGTAGAACCACTAAACCGACCGAACCAACCGAAATATACACGTAATAAACATTGTGTAGAGGGAGAACAGTTAGGTTTGTGTTTTGCTTCTCTCTCCATCCAGTTTGAGTAAGCGAATACAAAATAAGAGACAACACTGAGTAGCTATTCCACTGATATGCAGTGTTTATTAGTAAGGGGTAGAAGCGGATCGCTGAACAAGACTAGTTAGGTAGGTAATTATTGACTGATTTAAATCTTTTTAATTCGGTAGGGAAAGTTCTTGCTTGAGAATCTTAGGTCCATTTAGGTCGAAAATGTCAAATATGGCGGTTTTAAAACTAGTCCGTACTTGAAAAGTACGTACAATATCGCCTATTCACAATAGAACTCAAATATAAAAATTTGTACTTTTAAAACAAGTTTAAAAAGCCAACGGAGCTCTCGCAAATTAATTATAGCGGATGACATTATAAAAACATGTGAAAGGAAATATAAAAAGACATACTTAATAACTGATTAGATAAACTTATTAATATACATGGTAATTAATGTAGTTAGGCACATAAAGTATGGAAATAAAGCTTGACTAAACATCCTAAAGCTAATAGCGTAAGAAATTATGATACCTGGTTAGATGGCCGTAACATGCGTAAGCGCAAGGTAACTACAGATTAATGGAGAAAGATAACGTGTCATGGAGGCGATGAGTTGACGGAAAAATAAACGTCACTGCGACAACCCTGACTTATTTTACTCTCGGTATGTTAGTAAACGTCATTGTTTTACGCGCAATGTGTTCTAAGTTTTGCGTTAGTGTTCATCCTCATCATCAACTTTTTTGCGTGTACTGCTGAGCATAGGTATCCCCATTTTCGGGAGGGGGAAAGGGAGGGGAGACAGGAAGGTTTGCCAATGCAGACCGAGGAGAACTTAAGCACTTAGTACTTTATTTATTTTAGTTACCTACTCTTTTGTTATTAAACTACCTCTAATATTTAACATACAGACATCAACAGCTTACGGTTCCAAATTCCAATAGCAATCAAACGTCGGCATCGGGCTGTTGACCACGGTATCTGAATAGGCACTGATTGCCCAACCTTCAGAAGCTCTCGTTCGACACGTCCAACCAGCAAATAGAGAATGACAAAAGTTAACAGTAATCGGCACCACTGCACCGTTAGGTGTAGGTTTATCAGCCGGGTGACGTAAGTACGCCCCCGCACCCGTGCAGATTAGCCAGCTTGTCGGAACGGTGAACAGCACGTGCTGCTCAAGATTCAGAGCAAAGCAAATGGTAAGGAATTGGTCATCAATACTCGCTGGTGGAGTGGTGATAGCGACTTCGTTACAGCTTTGCTAGTTCGGAAGACGGAGTACAGTTGGCTCAATCCTAAACACTTGGTTTTGTCATTATTTTGTACTCACTTCTCCACTAAAATATACCGCTGTTGTTGTTTTTTACATTAGACATCTGGCATTAGACCAGTTATAAGATACTATGTTAATTGTAGTATAGAAATAGACGGGTACCACGCATGACTCAGGCTCTGCGAACTTATTTTTGTTAAGCTGTATTTAATTTACCTAAGTCTAGAGAATTTATTTTGGAATTAAGGACGCTCCGGCTGATAATGTACAAGCGCTAAATGTACCTATACCTACCTATGCTAAATCTACAATGCGATGCAAAACGCAAAAGTGACCAACTAGCAAAATGTGCAAACGCAAAATGGACAATGCGTAGAAGATAAGTAAGGTTAAGGCATAATGCATTTCCGTCAAACACACACGAAGAGTTGAGGCCACCTCATATGTATCCATGCCAATAATAAAATGAACAAGTTGGTCATAGTATAACATTATCCCATCAAATGTTTTAAAATCCAGATGACTGTTGGTTCTTCATTCCCAGCCAAGCTTTTGCTTTTCAGCCGAATTGCTTCAGGTGGCTTTAAATTCTGACGCCCGTTTGCCCACACCAGAAGCTAACCTATCCTTGAGCTAGAAGCTAACCATCCATACCATACATGCACAAGGCATTATAATCATTGCGGTCGAAACTTACCCAGCTAAACCTCCACCCCTTGCCATGTGTTATATACCTATGTCACAGGAAGATTTGATAATTCAAATTTTCGCAAATACACGGATAATTAGATAATGTAGATAATGGTGAAAACATTTCTCAAGCTTACTGGAATAATACATAAGAAACATTCAGTGACAGAAAATGTACCACCACCAGTAGGTTCGTTAGGTCTTTGTGATAGAAACAAAAATAAAATTAGTTTGTGTGAATACATTCATCCAGTAAGATTGAGAAATATTTTTACTATTGTCTAATTATCTGTGTTTTCGTAAAATCCCTAAGACTTTCGCGATAATTCGAATTACCAAATCATCGTACGACATATTATTACAATATAATAAATCATGCGTTATGAACGGTAAGACATAATTTTTGCTAAAACTGTTAAGGCGGCATTGCCATTTCTGGTTATTTGTATTGTAAACCATAATACACACATCAAAAAGGTCTAAGCAACATGCATGATATTACAAATTTACCATTTATATTAATTAATTTCTAAGTATTTACTCACTCAAAGTGCGTAGGTAAGTAAACTTTTTTGTTATTTATTACATACTGGCTGGTTATTAAAAAAAAATCGATTATGTTTTGTTTTTTAATAAAATAACTGCGAATTTGTTTGTATTTAAGTGCGTTTTAATTGACATGTTTATTCTTGATTTTATAATTTTACCAACCATTTAAATAAAGTTAGCGATCAAATTGAATCGTTAGATATTCTTCACGTCATGGAGCGACGTCATTTGACGGCAGATGAAATGCAAAGAGCTGTAGGGATGTTGCAAGCGGGAAGTAATCAATCTCGGGTATCTCGACATTTTGGCATTCATAGAAGTATTATTTGTCGTCTTTGGCAGCGCTACAATAATACAGGGGAACCCGCTGAACAGCACCCAGGCCGTAGAAGGAGTACAACCACTCGGCAAGACCGGTACATACAACTGACTGCAAGACGCCAGCCGATGTTAACCGCTCGAGAGCTAAGTTTGAGGCTACAAAATTCAAGTGGTGTTGATGTAAGTCCCCAAACTGTGCGAAATCGACTGCATGAGTACGGCCTACGAGCTCGACGCCCAATCAGGTGCCCACCGATACGTCACGGGAATCGCGCTCGTCGAAATGAATGGTGTAGAGAACGCATAACATGGACCCAGGAACAATGGGATAAAATTATGTTTTCCGATGAGTCGCGATTCGGGTTTAGGCCTGATACAAGAAGGGTGCGAGTGTACCGTCGGCCTGGAAATACTGAAAGACTCAGGTGCGTTCAGGAAGTTCATCCATACAGCGGCTCAACAGTTATGGTATGGGCGGGTATTATGAAGAACAGGCGAACTGAGCTCGTTTTTGTAAATGGAAACATGAACGCTGAAAATTACGTTGAGGATATTCTCAGACCTTATGTCCATCCATTTGCACAAACCGTTGGCTCCGATTTTACGTTAATGCATGACAATGCCCGTTCACATACAGCACCAGTGAATACTTGGCAACGGAGAACATCCGGGTATTGCCCCGGCCTGCACAATCGCCAGACCTCAACCCCATCGAGCACGCATGGGACATGCTCCAGAGACGTGTTTTGAAGGACTTGGACGGAGTGACAACAACCCAACAGCTGAAGGATTTGCTACAATTCCATTGGGAGCGAATACCGCAAGATGACATAAACAGTCTCATTAATTCAATGAATAATCGTTGCCGACAAGTTCTGAATAGCAGAGGAGGCCATATTTTGTATTAAATTGTCCTATTCTTTCACAATAAATTCATTTTCTTTAGAAATTCCATTTTGTAATAATTTTAAAAATAAAATACAACGTTATATAATGTGAAGAACCATACTAAAATTTAAATTAGTACATGTTGCTTAGACTTTTTTGATGTGTGTATATAATTAGTAATAAGCTGGCAAAGCTGTTATTTAGATAATGTTAAACAAAATAAAATGGTTAAGGTGGAACGTTTCACTCAGCGCGGCAAATTCAAATTTTCTTGCGTTTTTTGCCAATAATAGGATAATGGCAACAAATGGCAATAGACTGAAAAGACAACACGAAATTGGTTTATTACCATTTGTTGCTAAACCAATGATATTTAGATGATACTTTTAATCGCAATTTGTTGAAAAGTACATTCTATTTATTTACGTTAAATCAGTTTTCATGTAATCACGTTTAGTAATTAAGCTATTGATTGGCAAAAAACGCAAGAAAATTTGAATTTGCCGCGCTGAGTATAACGTTCCACCTTATGTACTGAATCTTACAAAATTAAAACGAGAATTGCATTTAAATTAAGTTTAGGGCATTTGTAGTTAAAAAAACTATAGGTATAAAATATGCTTTAAGCGTTGTTTGTACTTATGGATTTCTGGACTCACGAATCGTCTATTCTGAACGAACTTGACAAAGAGTAGCTAAAGCATACAAAATATAAAAGACAAGCCAAATCAAACAATTTATTTCAATAAGACTCTTCTGCTTTTGGTCTTCATTCAGTTGTGCTTGAATTGAACATGCAACGCCCAAGCTTCACGCACCTGAGCAGAGCAAATAAAACTTTTTAAACATGTCTATCTACCGCTATCTACAAAAAGCAAATCGTATGTACATTCCAAAAGCCCAAAGCAGTTTAAATAGCCACATAATACATGTACTTTGTAGAAAAGTATAAAGATAAAGTGTTACTGTTTGTTCCACTACTAAATCAGCGGTAACGGTAATCATACCAACGGCAAGGCTAATCAGATTTACCAAGTTCATAATAAACTCTGAACCAGCAGTTTCGAGGCAGCTTACCTGAAAATAAATAAAAAAAGCATATTAATTAAATGAAACGAGTACAAACTTGAGGATAAAAACGCTTTTTAATAGCCGCACTAAAAAGACCATAATGTTTCCACCATTTATTTCGCGGACATAATTTTTGTAATGCTTAGCCGTTTAATGTCTTAAAGGGCCCTATGAAACCGTTAACTTGGATCTTAAACATAACTCAAGTGCTCAGCTCAACTTAGGACCGTTAACACAAGCATCCAATTGAAGAATTGGCATTGGCTAAAAGTATATGGTCAATGGCCATACGGTGTTGTAGGTACGTAGTTTATTAGCTCCTATCCTTACATTAAATAGTTAGGTATTAGTTGCATAAGCCCTCGAGAGGCATTACTATTGCCTTAATTTTCTCAATAATGCAAACAAAATACTAAGAAATGCAAGAATCCAAATTGAACAAAATTAAGAGAGCGCGCGGCGCAGGCGCAACCCTGAGGCTATGAATTTAATTTCGAAATTGGGCACCTCATTTGAATTTTGGTCGTGCCAAGGAACTTCGCAATGGTAATAAGCACAGCCGTTATTTTACATCTTTTCAAATTCAGTCAATGAATAAAAGAGATACAAATTAACAAAAACACTAAAGGAAATAACACATAATTAACAGGATAATAATAATAATTTACTCTTTTTCGATGAATACATAATTTTTAATGATTTATCATTTTATTATTTTAATATATTTTGTATTCGAATAAAGTGACGACTTGAGAAGCTAGTCTTTTTGCTGTACATGGTAAAATACGCTAAGAGTATTTTGCCTGATAATGCCTAACTGAAACAGTGCTACATCCTGCACTGCACTGCAGTGTCATCGAAAGTCATTTTGGGACATCAGCCTTGATTGAAATCGATAAAACACATTTAATACCTAATTGTTTAGTAGTAACAATGTAAATTAGAAAAAAAGTGGGTTTCATCTATTCAATGGCAATCAAAGTTACACAATAAACCCATCACTAACTCAGTAGTGCTTGCACACTACTGCTTGGCGGCAGAATATCTAGTAAAGTGTAGTGTAGATAACTAGACAAATTTTTGCAGGAAAATCCATTTTAATGTAGAATGAGCTTGAATGATGTGTTCGAGGCATTTTAGCATACTTCAAAAGCAAATTGCCAACGAATTGGCTAACAAAAATGTGAACAATGTGAACTTCTCTCGGGAACTTGAGTCTGTTAGTGTTTCGCATATAATGGTTGGATGCTCCGGGATCGGATTTCGTTACTTCAGTCAGCCATTGTTCAGGTACTGTTCCACAGTGTATCTGTCAACACGTTTGTTTTCATCCATTGTTTTGGAATTCAAGCAAAATGTTTATGCGATGCTCAAAATACTGCCTATTGTCGTCGCGCTGAATTGAAACCTCATACTTTTATTGATTGTTTGTACAATTACAAATTCCGAATGAGTCAAATGAGGCTTACGGCAGAATATGTAGGTACGGGTATGTCACAACCACAATAGCGCGTGTCCCACGGCTCAACAATCGAACTGAACGTGTACCAATGTAACCTCAGGCTCGTATGCGAAGAATTAGCATACTGGCAAAGCGCCTTGCCCACGCGTCCCTCTCGCTAGTCGCTACCAATCCATCATAATCGCTGCTGTGTGCGTAGAGCATCAACAAACAATTTTACAATTTACCATTATTTGTCTCAATTTTCAACTCTCACTAACTCACAGTTAGAACCATTTTCTCGACACAGAGCTCGTTTCTAGCTAATGCTGGGGTCGCAACAGGAAAGCTAAATGGCGGACCGTGTATCGATCATCTTTTGTAGCGAAAACAAAAGTCATATTTCAAAGGAAAACAGAAAACGAAAACAATGGCAGTCTGTGATGTTTATGTTATTTCGAGCCCGCGCAATTTCTATTACCTTGTTCGAAAGATTTCACGCAAGACGCCCCCGCACCGGTCTAGCGGAATGGTGAACCAGCAAGATAATTTTGTACCAAGTATTGAATAGCTGTATAGCTGTTTAATAAGTTGAAATTAAATATTTTACAGAACGTGCTAAACTAAGGTGTCTTGACATTTGCAACTGGAAAGTTAACAGATAGGTACGGCTACGGTACCTATATAGTAACTACCTATTTTCTGGGAAAACGTGTTTCTATTGCTTACATCCTCATTCCTCACCTCACTTTCTATCGACGGCGAATAGGCATAACTTCGGTCAAAGATTTACTTCGGTTCTCTGTTTTAATCAATAATATTATTTTGTGGATATAAACTAAAAATACAAGTGCGATGGGTACATCAAAACCACATATTATAACTAATATATTATTATCATCATTCCCATTTTATCACGTTTAAAACAATTAACTATGGTGTGGATTTGTGGAATATGAAAAATAATAAAATACTCTACTAGTAATCCTAATTTCTATTGTTCCGAAACTAATAAATACCCAACTAATTTAAATGTATCATAATATAAGACCATAATAGTTACTTAAAACTAAACTAAGTACTTAACTAAGTATTTATTTCAGAGTTTGCTAATTGTAATTAAGTAGAATAGTTTTTATAAATAAACATAATTATCAGTTAATCAGAATAACAATTCAAAGAAGCCGTACCTATCTAGGTACCTACAAGTTTCATAAAATACACAATGTACTTATCATTTTTGCGTAATTAACATTTGTGTACGCACACTGAGTACACAAAACGTTTAGAACGTTATAATCTATACATATAATAAAACTGTAGCTGGGCTAAATCTGTACATTGAATATTTTGATTTCTTAGAGTATTTCACTAGGTGGTAGGACTTTGCTAGTTATTCTGCCGCCAAGCAGTAGTGTGCAAGCACTACTGTGTTCCGGTTTGAAGGGCATTGTAGCTAGTGACATTACTGGGCAAATGAGACTATATGATCTGATCACTCAGTCTAGTAATCTAATTACTAGATGATGTCTCAGGATGACGTACGCAGTGCAGTGTCACGCGAAACTTTATTGTTTTAAAGTTCCGGGTGACACTGCAACTGTTATGGGCGGCCGTGTCGCTTAACATCGGGTGAACGACTAGCTCGTCACGTCATTCAATCACATGAAAAAACATATTATAAGCACTTATGTATACTCTATGTTTAGATTGCGTTACACTTCTTTATCGATATAGAAGGTCTGTCTTTCTGTCTGCTTGTCCCTTTGAACACGCATCACGCTGAAACCACTGAACGAATTTCGCTGAAATTTGATATGGTTAATTAGCGAATTTTTCAGAATGGCACAGAAACTTTGTTTTCAAAAGCAGCTAAGAAAAAGATAAGCGAAAAAATGGATGGACCGACGAAGAAAGGTCTCCATCTATTCATCCTTTTCCCCTTCGCTTCCCTCTTCATATGAACAGGGTTAGGACGTAAAACTAATAAACCTGTGCAAAGCCGGGGCGGGTCAGCTAGTAGCATAATAAAACTGTATTAAATAATAAAGACAATAATTTAATCGCTAGTCAGTACACCGGTCGGCTTGTTTTATGGTAAATCACGTTCATTATGTCAACGTAACGTACCTATCATTGTGATAAAATATGTGTGATTCCACAATACAAGACGCGTGGTTACAATTCTTAATAATATTTCTATAATCAAATGAGTATTTTAATGTCTATGTCAATATATTGGAGGAATGCCAGATAGATCTGTGATAAATGATGCTGGTTGTAGTGATGGATTAACATTACTTTGCATTGCAATAATTTGTGTATAATGTTTCTCAGTAGCTTAACTTTGATAGTACACCCACACGTAATATGATTATTAAACAATATTTTTATAAGTATATAATTATATACCTTCTGTACAATTATATACTAAAAATGCTTAGCTAATTACCGAATCATTACTATTCCAGTGGTAAGGAATTCCCGGAAACATTCATTACTGCAGGTATTTATTTTGATGAATTTCCGGATCTCATACCATATCCATTTATTTGTTTCATGATTTATCAGATACCTACTTACTTCTCTCATTTAAAGGTTTTTTATCATATCATGATTTGAACCGTGCCTAAATGTTGGGATCAACAGCTATTGAGGTACGAAGTACGTAGTATTCAAGCACATATTTACCGGAACCCAAGTCATAATTGGTTAAAATTCAGCACAACAGCATTTAATATTCTGTCACCATTCATTGCCGTTCGCCGTACATATAATTTGTCATTCATTGATTGTTTGCTTAGAACGGCGTCGTACGTGCGACCTCGGCACCCACGCGCAATCTATTGCCATATTATACCCCAACTGTGCTTACAATGACATGGGCAATAGAAATTATTGTTTCGGCAATCTGTGTCGTAATTTTGTGAAACAAGGAGTCGTAGACCCGCTATGAACCGACCCAAGGTTGCCGCTGAAAAACAAACCCTGAAACGGTTGGCTGAAAACGTTGGTAAAACGAAAGTAACAATCAGCTATGAGCTAATCCCCCACCGTTACTGTGTATTAATTAGTACTACTCGCACATCCCTACTCCAAGACAAGATTGATTGATCGTATAAAAATTTGAATCACAAACGGGGCACACAAATATTCCTGTGCCCCGTTTGTGATTCAAACTTTTTCCTTTACAAATTAATCTGAAGATTGATCGTTTTCTTTTCCTCAAATTCCACTAACACCAACACCTTAAATGATTTTAAGCCCATATTAATGTTATACCTAAACATACACCTAGATAGAATTCTATTCCTATCTCTTCTGGATGATTATGAGGTTTGATCATCCGTTGTTGCCCACCACTGACAGAATTTTTCACTTTTCACCTATTTCGATGACATAATATTTCATTGTTAGAATTTACAATAACTTAATAAACTGCTGTCTGGATCTTCGTTACTTCCATCTGAATCCCCTAACCCAGTCTCAGGGGAGTGTACAGCACTAACCATATCACACGATACTTTTAATATGAATAAGGCACCGAATAAATATGACAACTAAAACATGATGGAAATGCTTCTATTTGCACTTAGTACGCGGCCGATAATTGGTATTAGTACTAATTGATATTATCAAGGATGTTTGGTAGTTGGCACCTCAGCTGTTTATTTGTATCTCGAATATCTTTATAATCAATTAACATAGTCCTGCGGAAAGGTTACTAAATTAAGGTTATCTTTGTTGATACAAATATCCTTATTTAACTTCGACCAAAGCAGGCCATCTGTACATAATTGATAATGAATTATTTAATAGCTTATCCCATAATTAATTATCTGTAGCACCACACCACCAACCAATTGGATTAATATGTTATTTATCTACTTAATAAATATGGATGGAATATCTCGTAATACCTACTTATTCCTATTAAGGTGTGGATGTGGAGGCTAGTTTAAGAGCACAAGCTATAATATACTGGGTGTTGATTTGCATCCCCGGAATATTTACAGAGGTTGATCTACTGCACTTATAGTAATGTTGAGGTCTTTAAAAATCCTTGGGTGTCTGTGTTTTATTGTGTTACGATATCTCCTTTAAATATCACAACAATAAGAAGTAAGTTTTAAGCCAAGCCTGTCATAATTATGAAAATTGGTTTTAATTTTGTGCTAAGATAGATGCTATCAACGTAATATTGACTAGTTCATTACGAACACGATTTGTGTGGTCTACTAAACGCGCAATTAGTAAAATGAAATAATTATAGCTAAGTAGTAAGTACCAACATAGTTTCACAGGAAAGGAGATCAAACTTGACAGCCATCAATCATTTGAACCTAGGGATATTAAAACTAGACAAGTGCGAGTGTATATTTCCCTGCTAGTTGGTTCCGCAACAACTAAGTACTCGTAATTTGGTATCAGTTATGCAATTTTAATGTATCAGATTCATATTTTTTATTGTTTCCATAGTGTATATTGTATACGGATGGTATATCTACCTAATTAAGGAACTTTACGATAAGATGGGTACCATAGTTTTGTTCACTTATTCAATGTTCTGTAATAATCCTAGGTCATTTTTTTTAATAAACAGCCAGCAACAGCAATTGCGATTAAATAATAAGATATTACACGATATCTCCACGGTGTTTTACTATTTTTTCGAATTCAAAAGGTGTTTCTGTTTTATTTTAGTTCTAGACAGTCTGCACGGACGGAACTCTAACAAACACTGCAATAATTAAAAAGCCTAGCCTACAGCCAATACGGTAATTGTTAATTGGATTCAAAACACCAGTTGGTACATTATTCGTAATTTGTATTCGTCATTCTGCGAAGTCGAATCTGTGCCACTTATTGTTTCTAGAACTTTGAGTAAATGACTACTTTACTACGTCTTAAACTTCGAACCGAATACGTTACCCGGATGAGTAATAATAGGCATATCGTCGAGGAAGTACCAATGCTTATTCCTATCTTAGTTTTCTTTTTTTTTAGATTAAAGATATCGGTGGATACACAGATTAGAGAAAAAAACCATGGTGGACACTTCGTGGTCGTTACAACAATACTTCTAAACGAATTCAGGATATTTTTTGTGTGTACCTAATACAAAAGGTCATTCTGGTCAACAGTTTCATGAGAACAGAGTAGATTGGGTGGTTGGGGTGGCGATTGGGTACTAACTACCGTAGTAATACACGGTTTGTAGGCTTTAGACCCCCCCCTCCGTGGGCTGACGATCTCGTGAAAGCCGCGGGGAGCAGCGGGGATGGATGCAGGAGGCGAGCAGCCGCTCAAAGTGGCGCTCTCTGGGGGAGACATATGTCCAGCAGTAGACATCGTGAGGCTGTTGATGATGATGAGGCTTTAGGCAGGTTTTTTTTGCATTATTTATTCATTGGGTACTACTGGACAAAGTCGTCCGAAGAGTGTAACACCAGCAACGCTGAGGCAGCCCTTAGTTTCATCAAAATTTGACTAAAGCATTCGCGCCTCTTATCTTATTTGTCTCTTATTTTTTTGTGGTGTAATTTTTGAATTAGCGAATCTAAACCTTCGATTTGGGCATTCAAACAACGATTAACGATTTCGAGTTGCGAACTCAAGTTGCGTTGGTTACGCCACCTGGTTATGTTCGCGCAACTTAATCAAAGAACAAATTATCCGGTTAACCGATTCCGTATAGGAGTTTAATGTTTTGCAGTGGAACGACACGGATGATCACAGACAAACAGGCAATTATAGAATTACCATACGCGCGCGATCAGCCGACTAGTATTTTATTGGCCGCGTACTTAACGGTACCCATTGGATTCGCTTCGATACGTCCCACCGCACGCATGAAACCGGCCTGCACTTCAGATAGAACACGGCCGATAAACATAAAAACAACACTATCTAGGAATACCCATTTAGCGACGAGACTTGACGTTATCGACACGAACTCTTAAAAAATAGCAATTAAACGCACGCGGCGGGACGCACTCATTTGTGTATGCAAATGCCGCCATATCGCTTTTTATTTTACGGTTGCCCTCGGAAAATGAAACAAATTGTATTCTTAATGTTTTAATTAGAGATTCGCTTTAACTTAGCGCCGCTATCTCTTAGCTAGATTGTGAATATGTTAATGTGTAAGACACCGTGAGTATCGTGACTCGCCGAACATTCGCGAGATAGTGAACTACCCGCTCTAAAATAATGAAAAGTTGTTAAATTAGCCCATGCGTGTTTTCTGTGGGACACATGCCGTGTCTCACAAGGGGAGATCTATCACACTGGCCAACTGCGAGTTGGCGGATGACAAGATGTCCTCGAATTTAGGTGATTCGTTTCACCACGACCTTTTCCTTCGCCGAGAAGAGGAAGACATAAAGCTGGGACCATTTGCCGCCAGTGTTGCCCGCATTTGGAAGAAACCGTCGTAAAATCGCCGCCCGCACACAATATTTTCTATTTAGTGTCTATTGAGTAACAACGTGTCCGAGGCTTATAACATCTACTCACTGCTTAGTATTTCATTTAAAATGTAACATAAAAAATTATGTTTACCATGTCAGCTACATACGCGTATCCAGAATTAATCTGACAGGTGTGCTCGTGAGAACAGGTTTCTCTATGAATTTGATATGTGACATCTCTGGTCGTAGACAGAGTGGCTCGTAAAGTTTAATTCGACGCATAAATAACCTTTTATAGAAGTTTACTAGCGTGTAACGCAATACAGCCGTGCCTCAAAGAATAGGAATACAGGCTGGATAAAGGACTGTCATTAGGGGGTATCACTTTGTGAAGACCGTGGGTTGGCCGATGGCGCAGTGGTTCCGAATGCCGATGCCGGTGCAATCAACTGTGCAGGAGCACGTTTTTCATGTGGGTTTGTGCTAGAAAAATGGCTATATGAACGAATTTTGGACGTATGGGTTACGTCAGAATTTTCTGCAGGAACAAACTGAAATTACTATTTTCAAGAATGATTTTTTCTTATTATTTTCATATCGTGTCTCCAACTATGATTGTAGTATCAGAAAACATGTAAATATATCTAAATCCAACCAGAGATGACCATGAGTCGTAACTCGTACTCCAAACATGAGATTACCGAAACAAATGTTAGCTTCAAATGTTTAACAAGCAAACACCGGATTAAAATTTCCTACGTTAAAGATAATAGTGATAACGATAAGAATACGAGTGTAGTATGGTGTTGAATGACGTAATAATACGGTATATTTATCGCTTAGTTTCTAGTTAATGAATGTCGATTTTTTATTAAATAGCTAAACGAAACAGTAATAAGTATATTGAAACAAATCTAATCAATTTGCAATCTAATCAATACGCCACTATACTATACTCAAATAATATGATAGGTAAACTAAAAAATCACTTCTTGTCAATATTTATTCGACAATATAGGAACTGCTATAATTAAAAAAATATGAGTCATCCAAAAGTTGGTTACATATTTTTGTCAACCTACTTAGATAAACCTCTCAAGTGTTGCGGCTACATTCCAACGCGATTAAATTACGAAGCACCGCTGCTTTACCATTGACGAAAGCGAGCCGAGAGACTTTAATTAAACGGTTTATAATGAAGACGTTCACATCGAGTTACGTGGTACCGTCATTTCGCATTTGTCAAGTAGCTGCTAATGTTCAATGCGATTGTTCTCTTTATCCGGTGTCACGTTGACTTCTCGACCCACATAATATTGTTATTTACAACTGGCAACCCATTGTATAGTTAACGGGTCCTCACCTCAGATACATTTGAGTTTAGAAGGCCCATATCGAACTTTTAGCGATTCAATGGGAGTAGTGACTATGCAAGTATGCTAGAGTCACGACATTTCTTGATACTTCATTAGAGCTGTAGTTCTTTCTCATTAATGGTTCAGTTTTATTATTGGGCGCTGATTGGCGCCAGGTTTCGTTTTCAAATCGTTTTCGGCCTCACACATTAGGTGTGCTCGTACACAAAAATGCCAGTCGGAGGCGGGGCGCGCGGCCAATGCACCTGGCGATCGCGCCGGCGCATTCCTCACGCACTCCTTTTTATGCTACACTACAAGTTTAGCCCAGCCACGCTAAACTGAGACACCTCCCCCTTCTTCTAGCTAGATCAACAGACAAGAAAAGATCGAATTCACTCTCCAAGGCGGTTCAAATTAAACCGGCCACTGATGCAGGAACGGAACGCAACATCTCCTATTTTCTTTTTTTATTTAACTATTCCATCTCCGCGTCTTTGTTGGTCGGCAGGTCGGATCAAAAACCTTTTTTTGGGTGTTCTAATGCTACAGAAAAGGCGTCGGAGGTGTTTTCAAACGTCTGAACCAATATTTACATTGTGGTGTATGTTTGTAGGATAGATTTATGATGTGGTTAGGAGCACTCGACATTTGACGGAAAAAATTAACAGGTTTAAAAATCAAGTTGGTTATTGTAAAAAGAAGGAGTCAATATCAATAGATCTGTATCTGTGGACTTGTGGAGGTAATATTTTTACTTTTACAACGCTGTGGTAACAAGATATGCAGCCCAGTTATTGAAAAAATGTTAAAATAATCAGTTAAATTGCGTTGTGAACGTGACATGTATAATGTATATAGACAAAAGTGTGTCAGAGGACTAAAAGCGAGCGTTTGCGTTGTGTTCTTAGTTCTTACGCATGAACCACAAAAGCGTGAGCCGGCGCCACCAGTCCAACGAAAACAAACCTGTTCGTGCAAAACGTTAATTTTTAAACAAATACATACGTAGCTATGTGTAATGTGAATAGACGCGTCAATAAAACGAGTTTGCATGCGTGGAACGAAAAAGCGGAACGGTCAAAGAACACCTAATAATGCTAGTCTAAGCATCTGCCTGGGGGTCAAGCACAGATTTTCTTTTTTTTTATAATTTATAGGCATAGCATTTGACCACTGTCTCACCTGATGGTAAGTGATGACGCGGCCTACGGTGTTGCATGCTTGCCTTTCTATTAGCGTTAACGCCAAACTATAACTCAAAATGTATGGTAGTGACATTAGCTATGACATGCATTGTCATATATTTTGAGTTATCGTTTGGCGCTAATGAAAAGGTATCTTTGCTAGACCCCCGGGTTAGCACGGACGGTAGACAAAATTGTCTTTCCCCTGTTTTACTCCATTTGACAAGTAAGCAAATATGAAGAAAGTGACATAAAACGGGGAAAGACAATTTTGTCTGCCGTCTGTGCTAACCGAATTGTAGGTGTTTCAGTCTGAAGCGGAAATTATTGTCCAGTTCAAGATAATGGCACTCGCGGGAAAAGCAGATTATTCCTCACATTTTCTTGCATATAAATATTTTTTAAATAATGCAGTTCAGTACGTTGTATATTAGCCAAAGACCTAGAATATTTTCATTTTGATATTTGCATGTCAGTAAGGATAATTTTTATTCAATAGTTTTGTTACGTGTGTCGTTTTTTTTGTTTGTCACCACTCATTTACTCACCATACATAGTTCCTTGTTCTAGCCAAAAAAGCAAAAATACTGTGAAAATATATATGATTGATAAGTGATAAGCTATAGTAGTAGTAGTGTAGTAGTGTGTAGTGTAGTAGTTTTTTTTTTTTTTTTTTTTTATGTGATTGAATGACGTGACGAGCTAGTCGTTCACCTGATGTTAAGTGACACGGCCGCCCATAACAGTTGCAGTGTCACCCGGAACTTTAAAACAATAGTTTCGCGCGACACTGCACTGCGCACGTCATCCTGAGACATCACCCAGTCTAATTATCAGATTACTAGACTGAGTGATCAGATCAAAAAGTCTCATTTGCCCAGTAATTTCACTAGCTACAATGCCCTTCAAACCGGAACACAGTAGTGCTTGCACACTACTGCTTGGCGGCAGAATAACTGGCAAAGCGGTGGTACCTACCTAGACGTAGTGTAGTGCTATTGTTGTGATAAGTGTTTGTAATCTGCTTTGTGATTAATAAAATAAAATAAATAAAATATGAAAAACCTTGAATTTCCAGTTTCGAGTGCACCAAAAGGTTTAGTTATTAGTTAATTTTAGACTTCAACCTTTGGAATAAACATCAGTACCTACAGCAAAATAAAAGGTTAGGTACGCTGAACTCACAGTAATTCTGGTTATTGTTACGGTCTACTCATTAGGCATTAATTAACTGAGCAGGTATATTTAATGTCTGCAGCACCCAGGAGGTAAATAACATGAAGTTAGTGTTGTTATTGTGGTTATAATTAAACACAACCCAGCCAGCAGAGGAATGTTTGTGGTCAGCGGTAAGTCGATAAGTAAGTAGGTGTTGAGGTACCTATGCAGAAAGCTAATTTATAGATAGTTTTTCAAAGTAATTAGGTATAATACGTTCAGTCTACTGGAGTGTGATCAATTGATCGTGTCTTTATATTTATATATTATATATTATATTTACATTTATATATTAGCACTGCATCACGAGTAATTATACTCATTTTTTTTTGAAGACAGTAGATAATCTAACATCATCATTAAGACGCTTGAAGACGTCCACTGTTGAACATAGGCTTCCCCTACAGAGCGCCACTTTGAGCGACTGCTTGCCTCCAGCGTCCATCAGGTCCCCAGCGGTTTTCACCAGGTCGTCGGTCCACCAAGTGGGGGGCTGGCTTACGCTGTCTTCCAGTTCGAGGTCGCCACTCGAGAACCTTTCTTCCCCATCGGTTGTCAGATAATCTAACATGATGCACCTAAACTAAATGAAACTGTTAAATATGTATAAATATTGGTTACAATCGTAAATATAATCCTCAAGCTGTTCTGAATATTAAATCCGCCTAGTATTTATTAGCTCGGTTGATAGAACTAATGAAATTTTTCTCTGAACTTTTTTCTATAATGAAATGTTTAAAAAAATGAAATTGACTATTGACTATTTTATTCGCACACTATTGCCTTATACAATACTAGTCGATGCCATTGCCACTCATTTAGTTCTTGGACGGTACTCTCTGTCAAACATCGAGTAGTCAAACGTATTCAAATTGTCAAGTCACCAACAGCCATTTTGCTTTAATAGCCGCTAACTTTCACCAATAGTTACACAAGCACAAATAAAACAAAATTAGCATCTATTTAGCTTGTAAAGTCACTATTGTACTACTTATGTAGTTTATGTAGCCATCGTTAACTTCCTATTGGCGTCACTGCGCTTGCGCATCCAAATCTGAAGCGGCGGCTTCGTTAGTCGAGCATTTGTCATGATAATTGTCCGAGCAGAGCCGTTTACGGCTTTGACGGTTTATCATTATGACTTGCTCATCTAGACTTTGGAATCTTTGACCTTGGGCAACCGAAGCGATACAGTTTCTGCCGTGACTATAGAGGCTTAACGATCTAGCCTTGACTTTGACATTGTCATTATAAGTTTACCATTCCAAGATGTTGTTATTTGTGTGCAGTGTTAAAACATGTGTTTTTTATAATAAAATTAACGGGAAAAAACCTTCTTTCGAAATAAACAACATTTTATCGAAGTCATTAACTTATTTTTCCTGTTCGTTTGTACCTAACTAATTTGTTTTTATTTTTAAAATAATTGAGCGTAACACTGTATCAGGACACGGTGCGGTGCCGTATAATATTGTATATTTAACACAAAATATCCATTACCTAGATGTTTCTGAAAATGTGTTCAGTGCACCTGCTTGACCTATAGATAAAATATAGATGGGTACCTCTATCTATATTATGTAGTATAATCATAGATTTAAATCTCACATGCACAAAATTCGCCCTATTTGATACTAAGTCTATGGTCACATGCCTGAACTAATTTCAATGATTTTTCAAATAGGAAATTATATAGGTAAGTACTAAGTACCTACTTAGTTACAAATTGAAATAAAGTACCTATAGTATTCAAAACATTGACATAATTATGGTAAAATATGCTGCATTTTTTGTTATACTTACGGGCATATGATAGACCTAGGATGTGACGAAAATATCCTAGGTCTGTGCTTGTACGGGAGTAGTTCGTACAACCTTTCACAGGCCAATCCGTTTTAAGTTTTACCCTGTCATCACATCAGGCCTGTCCTTACGAAGTACCTGTAGGTATGCCATTGCCAGTGAGTACAATAGGCCCAATTTTGAAGGCTTTAGTTGACAGTCTTTAACTTACTAAAAATGTACCCGTCTCTTACATTACCGTCTATTAGACAAGGACAGCAACAGTTTTAGGAGTTTTAGATCTGTCAACTAAAGCCTTTAAAATTAGCCCCAATATACCACTAAACGATTCTGGGAACGACTCAAAATGTATGAGAATAACATTACCTGCGGAAATCGATTTTAAGCAGGTAATGTCATTCCCATACATTGGAGTACATCATTTGGCGTCAACGCTAATGGAAAGGGATCTTTGCTAGACCCCCAGTTTTTTTACTCAGTCAGTTAGACGTTTAATATGCCTAAACAAGTTAGGTACGATGCGGTAGGAATAACTTTTAATAAGTTTGTTTACAACATAATGTATGAAAATTACGATGAAGTAGATAGTGCGCGGGGCTCAAACGGGTGGGTGAAGCGAGCGTACTTGTAGGTAGTGTTGCCACAGGTGATTCTCTGTGCATGTGTATTTGTACAAACCGAAAAATTATGGAGTGCGTCTGCGGACTTGTTATCTGATTAGGTGCCAACCTGGTTAAGCCTGACAGTTGTTGTCTCATTTGTACGTTTGTGCTTGTAGTAAAGCTACTAGCTGATGCCCACGGCTTTGCACGCGAGGACTAAAATTATGTGGTTATGCTTTATCATCGTTGGCGGTTCATTCTAGAAACTGCAGGCCACCACCCCACCTTTTTACGCCGCAGTTCACACCTTCCTTGATCTGATGTCTTCCAACTTGGTCTTCTTCGGGTCTTTGCATTTCCTTGTCTTATAAAGTTGATATCTATAGGCACCTGTTCTGCGAGTCGCATTTTGTGCTAGTTTCCCTCGAGAACGCGCATGTTCGGAATCATTACCTACGTCATCGTACGGGTACTTGGGTAGGTGTATAACGTTAACGGAGAGTCTCAGCCAGAATAGCTTTGGCAGACTAATTTATAAAGTAAGCCAACGTAAATAATAGGCCACACAAAACATCTGCAAAATGTATTAAATGACGTAGGTGGGTGGTAGAGGTCTAGGATGTTTGAAGCCGTCTATTTAGTACCACGACTAAACCCTTTTCCTGAATCTTAGATATTTTATGTAAACAAAGTTTGTCACGAAAAGTCACTGTCAAAGTGACATGCCAGTTGCCCAAAACATTTTTTATATGTGAAACGTATTTTTATTAAATGGAGTTTAAGAGTATCAATCTTACTGATTAACAAGCAAAACTTTGCATACAAAATATTAGTAGGATATGGAGTAGGATTTAACAATTCGAAAGTTCTAAAGGTAAAATTTTAGGAAGACGTAAATAAAACATTAACATACATTACTTAAGTTTTTTAACTGACCAGAAACTTTATAAATTATGCTGACAATTCTGACAAACATTCTATAATTTTAAATCGGGAGATTTATTCATATTTGATCAATAAATATTCAGTTTGACCTGTTTTTTTATATTTTAAATACTTTTCATCATATGTCAAAAAGTGCACGAAAGTAGCACCATGTGTCTTTGAAGAAAGTATCGCATATAATGGTATGGATACCATCATATAAATCCCGGAACGAAACGAAAAAAATGTTTAGATCCTCTACAGTCTTACCAGTATAATGAAATATTTTCTACCAAAAATCGATTTCTTTATCATAAAATTTTATACAATATCCGATATAACGTTAAAATAGATAGTACAAAACGATTTTTATTTTATAATTAAGCAGATTATGACTAAAAAATTATATTTAATATTTTTTTGGTCAAATAGGTATAGTAACCTACCGTTATAAAAGATATTTTTTGCACTGTTATCCCCTTTGTTTACATAAAATATCTAAGATTCAGAAACATGGTAGGTATAGATTTTTCTGTCACTAAAAATCAAGTGCTATATTTTGATATTTGATGCGACAACTCCAGAATAATAACCTACCTACCTATTTTTGTATCAGATGGCGAAATAGATCTGCTTTTTTCACAGAAAGTTTGTAGGTACTGAGCGTGTGCCGCGGCATGGCCAGGGTTTAGAGTTTAGTTTTAGTATCACGTAACGTAGGTACCTACTAGCTAGTGTTGATAGGTAGAACTACATAACCATATAGGTACCTACTACATAACTGCCGGCTCCCGTTTTTATAGAATATAGATACCATTATTTATTATGCGGGTATAGTTAAACCTACTAGGCTATGTCCGCCCGACCGTACCTACTAGGTACTAACAATTCTCAATTCTATTAAATTAACTCTGTGAAATCCGTTAGATTAACACCTTCAAAAGCACGAATGGACGGCTCACGGGCTCAGCCCACGCACACATACACACTAACTAACACACCTACAGCTACACCACGCAAATATTTCGACTGTTCGTGATTAGAAAACGACATTCTGTTTTCGAAATTTGAAATGTATAATTTAAACTTACCCGATTAGATTCCAAGGCTTCGGCACTATGCTCTTCCTTCTGCCTGAAGCAATTAGTGCACTTGCTCTTATTGAATATGTTCGGTGCGAATTTCCTGCAATCCGATCGCCCAGACATGATTGTCAGAGGTCAGGGTCAATTACAACGTTCACTATGTCACCTTGCACAGCATGGTGGTACAAAACACCCACACTAGCGACTATTCGCTGTTTTAAAAAACGTAGTTTATCACGCGCGCACCCACCGATGAAGTGAGCTATCGGCGAAATCACTGCAAGTGAGTGCTAACGTCATACAAAAACACATGCACTATTTCACATTCTCCTTCGGCAACCGAATGCCGAAGTAGTCGTTTAATCGCGTAAACAATAACTATTCGTATTCACGTCAAATATAAACAAATTCGTATCACAACAACATCGATATTACAACGGACTCGCGGAGCTCTAAAGCACGCAACGACACACCGACCGCCCGTCCATTTTACATCTGATAGAAAAGCAAAGCAAAGCAAAGCAACGTTTCAACGACGGACGAACAGTTTGTTGTTTTACAACTTCTCTTTCTTGTTTATGCGTCACCACCATCATGTGAATACATCATCTCTTTCTTTCTCAGCACCATCTCTTTTAACTGTCCTTGTCGCACATCGATAAATGCTCTTGTCACAGTGTGGTTGTGACTAGTGCTGCCATCTGTTGACACTAGAAAAAAGGCAAGTGAAAGGCCAGTAGCCAAGACACCAAGACTATTATTGAAGTGTTGATGTTGGCAAGAAGTCGTTGGGGCTGATGGATAGTCGGTTCACTTTAACTCCAAAACTCTAGATGGCGCTATTAGGCACATACCATTTTCCTGTGGAAAAGGAAAAAATCAGAAAAATTGTATTTTTTCTAATCTATGGAAAACTTGATTAACCATGAAAATTGACATTTAGTATTAGTACAAACCTTAGAGTCACAGAATTCCTAAGAGTTTTAGTACAAGGTACAAACAAGCGTTGTATACTCTTTGGTACAAACCTTGTACGAACTGTAGCTTAAGGGGCGTTCGGATTGGGATCAGTATCGTTTTTGGCATTTGCAAAATTAGCGTTGTTGTATACCGTTCGGTTTGAGAATTTCGCCAATAATGCCACTTTTACTCACTACCCAAAACGAACGCAAAATAACCAAATGCGGTTTGTTATCTCAAATGTCAAAAACAAATTGGCGGAATTTTACATTACACACGTAAACTTACGTCTTCCTTCTCACTTTTCCGTGCTATATTATTACGATAACTACAATTTATACAATAAAAAGCAATACCTAATTTTTACATAACCGCGCCAAAAATTATACATCAATCTCTAATGTCAGAAAACGATCACTTTTAACCCACCTCCGCAGATGGGTCCAAAATTAGCAGTTCACGATGGCATTTTTAACTGTTTTTGAGCTATCCGAACGGTGAACGAAAACAGTTAAAAATGCAACTTTTGCTCACACATTCCCAAAACGAACAGTGTTACCATTTTTGTCGTTTTTAACTGTTAATTTTGCCACCAGTAGGCTATCCGAACGCAGGTATAGTATGACACCTTTATTGACATAATGACACTTGACAGTGACACATTGGCAATCTGACATTTGATTGAGCATTGAGCACTACTGTAGAATAGCGCTGCATATTCATAGCGTGTATAGTATCGATATAACAGGTTGAACGACATTGGTCAAGTCTTAATATCGATTTCATCAAAGTATAACGCGGTCAAAATATCTGGTCATAAATGTGCACCTTGCTGGAAATTGGCGCTGCCAATGTGGCGTCATCGAACATGGTGATTAGATATTGTGATTATCACATTTTTAATAGTACCCTTTTTTGCTGTTTATTCTGTAATTTCGATACAGCTTAATAAAGAACTAAATATACAATAAATAATATAATAAAACTGTAACTGGGCTAAATCTGTAAATTTATTTATTTATTTATTTATTTTATTTGGCACACAAAACAGAATATAACCAAATGAAAGAACAAGCAGAAAGAAAAAAAAATACATACATTTTGAGCTAGATTATATCCCAAAACATGTGTACACATCATGATTGACATAACTGTTATTAGAAAATTGAAAAAAAATTGAAATTGAATATTAATTGTTGAAAATTTTTATTGCATACACTTCTTTATCGATACAGTGGAACCAATTTATTTTTTGTCAGCTGTCTGTCTGTCTGTCTCTTTGAACACGTAACACGCTGGAACTACAGAACGGATTTCATTGTGGTATTGTTATAGATAATTATGCAGAATAACTTTTTGTTTTCTAGAAGGGCCAAGTGCGGGTTGCACGAAGAAATATTTATGTAATTTTTATGCAAGATTTTTTTAATTAGTATTATTTTTTATTTATACTCATCCTGTCGAAGGAAAGATGGAAGGGAAAAGGAAAAAGAAAGGGGAAAAGGATGAATGGATAGAACGGCAATAGAAGGGAGACAGGCAAAGCCTGCCTTCTTTTGGGGGCCCATCTATTCATCCCTTTCTTCTATCCTTGTCCCTTTCGCTTCCTTCTTACTCATAAACAGAGTTAAGGCGTAAAACTAATTGACCCGTGCAAAGCCGGGGTGGGCCAGCTAATATACAATAAAAACTAACAACAAAACTACCATAAAATACTCATATGATAATGTATGTACAACTTCAAACTCAGTGTTATCAAAAAGACCTTTCGTGGAAGTGTAGTCAGCGTTCTGGGCACATTCAAAGTGCCCAGAATGCTGGCAGTATAAATACGTTGAATAACGATAGTAGTGCTAATTTTTTGTGCATTTTACACTTCTTGGCATGCATGCACCATCGTAGACTGCATCATTACTTTTCGCCAGGTGAGACAGTGGTCAAATGCATTACTTACAGAGATTTAAAAAACATGCTACGCTTGGCAAATTATTTTGCAACTGTAAACCACCATCACTTAACGAAAGCAACCATAAAAAAAAAAACTATCAGAAATCGGGTATACATGCGTTCCAGTTTTCAAATACACAGACGTTTTAAAACCCAGACGATATTATGTAACCCTAATTTTTTTTGTTCACCCTATCAGCCAAGCTAAAGTCGTAAGAGCATACCGCGTAGTCTCTCGTACAATATTTTTTCTTAATATGACCCTAGTGGGGCTCAACCTAACTCTTCGAAATCGAGAACATGCCGATAACGCATGTATCGACATTTTCATATATTTTGAAGAACATCACTAGTTTATTGAATGACGTCAAATCATCAAATGACGTGTTAGAAAAGGAGCCAATCACGAGCTCGAGGTGATATTATCAGGCGTTAATATTATTCACCGAACGAACTTTTCGTAATTTATCAATAGTAGTAGTTAGTAGTTAGTATCTTTTTTGTCCCACTCAAAACGTGTTGTGCTCTATCGTTTTCTTCAGTACCACCACTACCACAGTATTCCTTTGCTGCGCCGCCGCCTCCGTTTAGTTTTCAAGGTGAGACTGTGATCAAAAACTCGCAAGTTTCTTGAATTAATTTTAATTTAGACTACTCGGTCGGGAGTAGCGGAAGGAATTTGAGTGGTTTTTAAAGCAAGGTTTATTCATCCGGTGTCGTAAATTCGCCGCTTGAGACAGTCTATGGTGTTGGTGTGATTACAATTTGGGTTTGTTCCTTGTTCTAGTATGGAGGATTTAAGTTTCGTGCCTGACCTCCCGAGTGGGCCCCTGGATGTTTATAGAAACAGCGCCTCTTTCGACTGGAAACGCCTTAAATTGGCCCTGGAAGGCGATTTGAACCTACTGAAGCTCAAGGTACCTTCATATCTATTTTTAATATTATCTACACTAAGTTTCCAGGCTGTGTGGTCCTGGTGTGTGAATAGGACCACCCTATCTCTTCCCGTGGGTGCCATAAGAGCCACTTGGGAATATCCAGAGAATGGGCAGCAGCATTTTCTTTGGTTCATTTATTTATTTATTGAAGAGAAGATCAACAGCTAATACTTTTGATAATTATATTATGTTAGTTAAATTACAAAAAAGGCCAATAACAGAACTTCCTTATTACTTATACATGTTATAAATTATGTTCATCTCTCTAGCGAATGAGTGAGTGTGAAGTGTAGGGGTGAGAGTGTATGTATGTGTTGTGTGTGAGTGGGGATGACAACTTAGTAAAATTATATAGGAAGATATGCTCTTAGCGTAATGTATATATAAATATACACCAAAAGTGTATTTGTGAAGTTAGTATTGTCTTTACGTGTGATTGCGCTTATTGAATAAAGTTACAGTTGCATCTTTAAGGGTCTTCAAAATCTGGTACTTGAATGAGGTTTTAGAGGTGGTATAAGGGTCTAAATGTGAGAATTTGTTATTATAAGTTTTAGATAATCAATTAATGACGATATTATTACCATAATTAGTTTTGCTTGAGGTTTAATTTCGCGGTGTAAGAGCCAGATGAATGTAACTAACAAAAACTCAAAAATCGTTTTTTTTCATAAATGGGTCTTAAATGTGGTCCTGTACGATGTGCCAAAACGACGTAACTGTACAGTCAATATTTCACTGATTCAATTATAACGTAATGGTAAAAAATGTTTCTTTGTCGAACTAGAAGCACGTAACTTGAATACTGCTAAAAAAGTTTTAAATTAGTCTTTTTGCATTACCTATTATCAAATAGGTAATGCAAAAAGAACATATCTAAGCAAAAGTCTTTATTTGAATCCTATACTATTGCTGGGTTGAAGATTTTAAGAGAGCCGTAAGCTTATTTATACGTTATTCTGGCTGGATTTATATTTGGCTTTATGATCTAATTTTATGCGAATTAACTGCACAAACAACGAATTAACTGCCCAAACAACGTAATATGTAAACCAGTTAAGAATAGGTAAGAGCCAAAATAGCATATGTCAACCAATTTGTTAAAAAATATGGTGTAATGGTGTGAGTGAATTTCTGTATACTTTTTTCATTAGTCAAATATATATTATCTGTTATATAACACTTCAAAGTTCAAATAAGTGAAATCTGCACGGTTTTTAAGCTCTCCTGTAAAGTTGCAAAAATGTAGTTACGTTTATCTGGATCTTACACCGCGATTTAGTGACTTGGTTTGCCTTGTTCAATACTTAGGAGTATTATAATTATGTTAATCTATTAACAGGGTTCGGACAGTCAACATTACTGTTAAGGATATCATGCAGAAAATCTAGAAGTGTCCGTCTATCTTCTAAACTCATAAGATGATGTAGTTGCAAGTTATTGTTGTATTCTTTTTAGTTCTAGTTTTGTAATTGAGGAATTTCATGAACTTACACTGAATATTCTCTATTTTTTTCTTTATGAGTGACTAGCTGCGCCCCGCGGTTTTACCCACGGATAAAAAGTAGCCTACATGTTAATCCAGTACGCTATATATATAAGCTATCTATATTCCAAGTTTAATCCAAATCCGTCCAGCCATTTGAGCGTGAAGGAGTAACAAACATACACACATACAAACATTCAGCTTTATAATATTAGTGTGATATACTGGGGATTCCATATAGGGCTTGCATACTCCAAAATGCTTCTATGTATGTCATGTTTATAAGTTTGATACATACTGGGTCATTAAAAACTTTACAGGTATGTTTAACGAATTCAAGGTTTCTACAAGGTGAGTTTGAATTGGTATGTTATCCCGAAAGGACCATAATATCCCACAAGTTGTGAGAGCCTTACTTGAAACTGCGTGTTTCAGAACCTCCATACTAAAAACTAAATCCACTCACAATATTGCACGTGCGATCGCTACGAGAGTTAACCAGATACTATAAATTCATTTCTAATCACAGGTCGTTAAACTCATTTAAGTGCATTCGGTCAAGGACGAAGTTCAACCACCCAGCTGCGCTAGGGCTATCTTCGAACGTAAACTACATGGCATTTTGTCAATGAAAAACTATTAATTTAGAAAAGTCGTAGAAGAAACATTGTCTACCTTGGGGCGTAGATTTACCCCTTTCGGGATAATATACCAATTCAAACTCAGATAGTATAAGCTTTGCCAATCATGGTGTCTAAATGAAAGTCATAGTTAATTTATTGTCCAAAATTACGCCAAGATCACGAATCCTTTCTACACGTTCAATAATCGTATTATTAATAGAATATGCGTAGGTGATAGGTACTTCTACTTTTACTTCTGGTAAAGGTAATAACTTGACATTTTTTCGCATTGACTGCAATTCTATTGTTAACGTAAAACTGTGTAAGCTTATTTAGACAGTTCTGAAGTTTCTCACAATGGTCAATAGACTTAACTTTGAGAAAGACTTTCTTGTCGTCAGCATAAAGTAGATGTTTGACATTACTTCCAAAACAGTTAGAAATGTCATACAAGAAAGCGTTGTAGAATAAGGGGCACAAATGGGAACCCTGTGGGACTCCGGACGTAATATTTACGTAGTCAGACCTGTATCCATCGAGTATTACTGCCTGAGATTGATTAATTAAGTATGATTTAATCCATCGTAACAAGTCCGCATGTATACCTAGTCTTTCTAATTTAAGTAACAGGATGAAGTGGTCCACACGATCAAACGCTTTTTCAAAATCCATGTAGACCACATCTACCTGACCACCACCTTCCATATTATCCAGTACATAGTGAACTCTGCCAGATTAGTGACAGTGGACCGTTTTCTAAGAAACCCGTGTTGAGTATATCATTGACACTACTTGCAATCATGGGATATAGCTGATGATATATAATCTTCTCAAATAATTTACTAAATGTGTTTAGTATAGAGATAGGATGGTAATTTTCGATTACTGCCTTTAAAACTTTTTTATGAACTGGATTAATGTTAGCCTGTTTCCAAATATTGGAAAATTCTCCTTCAATTAATGAGCGTTTAAATAATATGGTGATAGGATAATGATATTTGTTTGGCTGTATTTTTTATACAAACTGGGTGAATGTTATCTGTCCCAGCAGATTTCCTTGCGTCAACGGTTTTTAATAGTTTTAACACATAGTCCTCATTTATATCAATCTGATGAATATTGCTATTGCTAACTGTATTGTGATCATGAAGATTATGAGAATCATATCTATCTTTTGGTTTAGTAAAAACACTTTTGAAGAACTCATTAAATCCATTGCAGATGTTGGGACCATCTTGGTAGGTACAATTATTATAAGACATAGATCTTGGGTAACTCCACGTAATGATTTAACGAAGGTCCATAGGTATTTAGGGTTTGTCTTAATGTTATTCTGAGTAGACTCAACGAAATTCTTAAAGCATTCTTGTTCCAAGCACCGAACATTTTTTCTTAAATTTAAGAACACCAGATAGTCCCGTTTATTGTTGTACAATTTCCATATTTTGTGTGCTTTCCACTTACAACATATAAGTTTGATCAAAGTCCTACTATACCATGTAGGGTAAACATACGAGGTAGAGGGACATTTTATCCGAGAAACATACAATTTAACAGAATCATAAAGTCTGTCGTCGTTCGCAGGCCGTGAGGCCACGTATATTCTGATAATAAATTCTAATATTATTTATGGTAGCCATTATGAAAGAATAAAAAAATTCCGTATAAATAAAAACATACAAAACAAAAACTACTACTATACTGTGAAGAAGACAGACCAAATGTAAGGAAAATATCAAATAACTACCTTTATAGTGCAAGCTGATGTAATGTAATATAATAATAGGCAATAATAAAAAACATATTTTTCTTATAATTGTTAGCATGATGTCAGTAGGTATAGGCGTCCGTCGCCGTCGGCTGTTATTGTGAGAGCAGGGGGCGTACCGTGAGCTCTTAGCGCGATTCAAAACAGAGCCTATATTGGATCACTTGTCAAAATCCCCATACAAAAAAAAACAAAGCAATCCAATATAGGCTCTGTTTTGAATCGCGCTAAGAGCTCACGGTACACCCCCAGGCTTGAGTAGAATTTATGTAAAAGTTCAGTATCTAGGAAGGAACATTTTGTGGCCTCGCACTCTTTCACTCTAAAACTTGACTTGACTTAACTTCTTGATTATGGCCTGTGCGACGGAATGATGTCGCAATTTCGCCAGTGTCACGTACTATACTAGATTGACAAGTGATGGATTATGATCTGTCTGAGCAACTTGTATGTACGGTGTAAAAAAATGTTAGAATCAAACTCCGGCCTCCATGTTCAAGGGATTTTTATCTACAATAAAACAAACAAACAATCACAAAAGCACATTGTAAGCACAGCGTCACCACAGCGTAATCTACAATTTTTTTTTATTCAATGTTAAATATATACAACCTACTTAATCATGTTTTTAGAGAGAGTTATTAGTTAAACTGTAGAACCTTACTGATAACTTAATTTTATGACTTGAAATAAATTTACAAAGGAAGTATACAAAAGGGGTATGGGCAAGTGAAAGGAGAGATTTCAAGGAAGTGGGGCGGGGGATCTTAGAGGGGAGGATATCGTACAGAGACAACCGCAGCTTTTGACATTCGAAAAAGAGATGGTCCATGTTTCCCTCGTCCAAACCGCATTCACACAGGGAGTGATCCCTAACCCGAATTTTTGCCAGATGAACAAGGAGTACATGCGTGTCCGAGTCGAAGTCGACATACTACTGAAGTAGGGATTTTATCAGCTTTTCTAAATTTAAAAAACCAGAAAGCTGGGTTAGCATGGACGGTAGACAAACATATCTTTCCCCGTTTTAAGTCACTTTCTTCATACTTGCTTGGAGTAAAACAGGGGAAAGACAGTTTTGTCTACCGGCCGTGCTAACCCTACAGGGTTTAGTTGGTATTTCCGTCTGTATTTCGCTATAAAATCGACCCTTAACAGTTTTAGAAATTTGCCATTCCTTGTTCCACGCATCTTTCATTTAAGGCATAACAGATGCACATAAGTCGAGGAGATAAATTTTAAAATGGTCTGAAGTACCTGCGCGAATAGCCTGTCTAGCACAAGCGTCCACCGATTCATATTTCATCGCAGGATATCTCCCCAGAAAATTAAAAAAAGTGTGGGTCGTTTGTTTGCCGCTGTCCTTGACCAAGGAAGCGCACAGTTTCCATGTATTGAATCACTGGTAAACCGGTCATATCAACGGGCGGTGCCTTTATTTCATAATATTTAATTTGACGACCTAAATTTTTTTGCTACTAAAAATACTGGTTCACTGACTTGTATTTCAACATTTTGTATGAAACATTTTATAGTGTCTATTTCGTTTGCGTATGATGGATGATCAATTCGGAGGTAAGGAATACCTTTTAGGGCAGATCAAAATACGTTATGTTACTGGTTAATTAAACAGTGCAAAATTGCTGTAACCCAATTATTGTTAAACTATTTGTGTTTAGTTACTAGCTGACCCGCCCCGGCGACGCACGGCTTAATTAGTTTAACGCCCTAACCCTGTTCTTTAGTTGTATAGCTTTTTTAAACTGAAAGCCACCATCCTTGTTCTTTAGTTCATCATCTCTCAATACTTCTGGGTTGTCTGGAAGAGATAAGTCCGCCCATAGTGACAGGAAAAATTAGTAGGTAATCATAACCTTACAACAAAGTTTTGATTGCCTACTAATTTTTCCTGTAATGAAGCGAAAAAGAAATAAATAGGGGGAAAGACTACAATAGAAGGAAGGCTTCGCCTGCTTCCCTTTTACGCGTCCCATCCATTCATCCTTTTCCCCTATTTTTCCGTTTCGCTTCCTTCCCTTCGACATGATAAGTATTGCATTGTGAGTTCATCTTCGTTGCCGGCTATGTTTTATCGCATTTGAATCGCGCTAAAGAGATGATTGTAAGTTCCCTGCCCTTAGTACATCACTCATTCGTTAGTGCATGATTTTTTTATTGTTGATAGTCAAAGCATTTGACCACTGTCTCACCTGATGGAAAGCGATGACGCAGTCTACGATGGTGCATGCTTGCCTAGAAGATACCTGTTCACTCTCGACTTGAAGACACCCAGGTTATAGTTAGCTGGAAACAAGGACGCCGGCAAGGTGTTCCACTCATGTATGTGAAGCTGAAGACCACTTCACTGCTATATATATACGAACACGTGTTCATTTCCGTCTCTTTCCCCAGTACAAAGTATGGCACACGCTAGAAAAGGACCCCCTATTCGCGCAGAGCCACGTGACCCCACCGGTGGAAGAGCAAAAACGTGTCACCCAACTTCAGTTGAAGAAGATAAACGAATACCGCTTTCTAACGCACGAGATGGTAAAAGCTAGCTATAGTAAAAGGGTGAGTCTAGAACTTATGTTATTAGAACTAAATACCTAAATCTTAATATATCCTGCTAAGGGAAAGCAGCATTCCCATTGATTTTAGTGTATACTGTATAGTACAACAACGAACATAAAAAACCAGCCAAGTGCAAGTTATAAAGGTTTTCAACCACTATTCAATTTAGGGAGCTATTTTATATGGTCCTACCACAAACGTACTGAACCCTCGGTGCTTAAGTTCGACTCGCACTTGGCTGGTAGTGGCTTGAGGGAGGTAGCTAGTCAGGGCCCTAACTCTGTATGAAAACACAGATTCCACACGATACGAAACCACGGCGTTATCGTATGTCTTGTTCAAATCGTGTCACAGCATTAGAAATACTTTCACTGTACATTAAAGCTATTTTTATTTTGAATAAATATTGACATAGTTAAAGTGGTGGTAACTTTTGACGTGTTGCTATTTCGGAACGCGTCTCAGTGGAACATTATGATTATTGACAGTTCTAAAATTCATTTTGCGTGGTTTCGTTTACATTTCATAAAGAAAAAGTTTGCAAAGATTTGCAGATTTCTTAATATATGTAATCCATAATAATCCAATTAATGTTTAATGTTTTTTTTATTTTATTTATTTTTTATTTTGCGCGAATTCCTTGTCTTACGACAAGGAATTCGCGTTTCGAAGTAAAGAATCGTAAAGTGGTCATAGAGTAAGCCGAGTTAGAAGCCTTTGGGCGGCCTAAAAATTCTAACATCAGGGCTGACCACTTGCCTACACAAGAAGAAGAAGAGGGCCCTGGTGAGTACTAGAAAATGCCCAACCACCATGCTATGGATTCATCACAAGGCTTTCCTTCACCACTCAAGCTCACTGTAGGATTTGAGCTCGCGACCTACAAATCGCAATTTGCCACCTTATCACCATATAAACTGAGTTTAGTTCAGAAGTTAGCTAGAGTTGTAAGCACAAATTTCCACAATGAAATGAAATGATATGATTTATTAATACAATAATAATTATAGTAGAAAAACTTAAATAATTGGTATAAATCCTTGAAGGGTTGTTGGCACCCAAACTAGGATAAAACTGTGCCATGGCATACCAACGCCCTCCTCCCAAGACAGGTAATAATTCGTTTAAAGTACAGGCTGATGAACTGTGTATCGGTATAAGTAAAAAAATAAATCATAAATGTAGGTAGGAAACAACAAAAAAAAATTAAATCATCACACAAAAAGGTAAAATTACGATTCGGTATGGAATATAATAATAATTAACTATATAATTAACTAATTATGTAGGCTCAATTTGCGTAAGGTGTAGGTAGGTATTTAAGTTTGTATTTTAGCGAGAGGTGGTGGTTATTGTTGGGGAAAAAATATTGTTTGTGCACGAGACGGTAGGGAACTTAACAACTGTGTAGGTAGGTTGGAACTGTGCATGAAGTAATTGTGAGCATGAGTAGGTAGGTACCTGCAGATATTGTCTAGGTACTCATACAATAAGAGTAATAATATTATAAGTAATCAAAACTTATAGTAAGTTATATGTATTGTTCAATAGTATATTATAACAACGTCGATTAATTTGCTTGATACCTACTAAAAGGTTTTCAGTTTGGGGATAGTCTAATCCAAGTAAGAATGTCTCGATTATCTTCTTACAGCAGAACCTAGGCTTCGAATAAATGTCACACTTTTTATTGAGTTTGTCATACAGGTAAGGGCCGAGAAATGTAATTTGACGACCAGCATAGGCGGTAGGTAGAACATTTCTTGCGTTTTGTAACACAAGTAGATGTTCGTTTATCGGTAAAAGGGTCGTATATAGTAATAGCGTGCTGGAATAGAACGATACGACTAATAAAGAGTAGGCGAACTGTAAGAATCCATAGATTATTATTACAATACATAGATTACATAGACATTTCGTGATTTTTTGTAGCGTTTTCAGTAAAATAAAGCAACGCGTTTTTAACGCCATTGCATTGGGGGTTATCTGTGCTTAGGAAGGACATCATTGCCAGTCTTGCGAGACCATTCGTTGTGCATCGCAGGTTTCCATTTTTCACGTCTATTGGTATTGTTGTTAAAAAATATCAAAACAAGGTTTTATTACTTTTTAATTTACCTACTTAATTTTTTAATGTTAAATTAGTATTTATTCCGTTTTAGTTTTTATTTATAAATATAGGACGCGTAGTTATTCAATCTGAGTTTTTGCTAGTTTGCAATGCAAGTGCGCAGATCACGCGGTGCGTGGCTACGGCTTATCTAGTTTAGCCTTTATTGTCCCAATACTTCCCAAGGCTCTTTGATTTTTTAGGTTTAGGCTTAACGAATTTATTTACTCATAAAGAACATAATTCACTTATAATGCTTGTATGTGTAAGTTATGATATTTTTTCTCATCTCATAAACAGTAACTCGGTATAATTTTATTATAGTGTATTCTCTGTAGTATAAATATACCTGCAAATATTAGAGAGTTGTACTTGAACTAATGAACAATACTTTCAAAATACAAAGGGCAATGACATCTGAAATACAGTTTCATTACTGTAAACCAGCCAAATTTAAGATGCAATATTTACTAACATTGCATTGACAGTTGAATCAGCTGATTTTTGGGGTTGTCGTCGCAAAATGGTTGAGCGATATCAGAATTACGACGATTTTACCTATAAGATCTATCAGGTTTGTCATAATGTTCAGTACATAGTTACGGTATGAAAAATTTAATTGAATTTAGAAATCTTCAATACGTGATTCGGCACCCATCGCTGCCCGTGTTCGTAGACGGCCGCGCCGCAATCCCAGCGGGCAGCGATGATTGCCGAATAGTTTCCCGTCGCTGACGCTGCCGCTTCGCAGACGCACTGGCGTGGCTGAAGCTTTATTGTTTTTGTTCGCAGACTAGAACGATAATGACAATAAACGAAGCGATCCAGTCACTGAACCCGAGTGTTTCAGTCAAAATGGCGATTGGCATATACCTGTACTCCAATGCACTACTATCGCTTGGAACTGAACGGCATTTGAAATTTTACGAAGCCACAGTTGTTAATAGAGAAGTGAGTATCGAAGCAATTAACCTATCTCTTGGAAATACTGTGTTTTTTTTAATAAGCAACTAAATAGGCCCGTATTTGACCGCAATCTCACCTGATGGACGGTGACGACGCGGTGTACGATGAGACATGCTTGCCTAGAAGATACCTTTTCACTCGCGACTTGAAGAGCTCCAGATTGTACTTATCGGGAAATAAAGACGCTGGTAAAGTGTTCCATTCTTAGAGTATAGACTAAAGCATAGAGAGATCATCAAAACGAAGAGATCACAAATACATTATCTAGTTTTGACTTGTAAAAGTGCTAAAAATAGCCTATTTGCAATAAAGAGTTTGAGTTTGATATTATATTTGTACTGCTCACACGTATCACTACGTTAGTGGCGAAGGAAAGAAACAAACATATAATTATTAATTAGTAATTAGCTACGCTTGCGATAAGCACCGTACCATTTTTTTCGACTCGAGTCAACTGTTTTTTCTATACAAATCTGTCAGACTCATTCACATCAAAGTGTCCACATCATATAAAATGTGTCCAAAAAAGTGGTACGCTTGACACTTAATCAAGTTCTCTCTATGCTTTAGTCTATATTCTAAGGTTGTCGCTGTAGACTGGTAGTTCCATGTCATTCCCTTAAAAAAGTGATATTTATACGTCATCAGTTTAATATTTATTATTTTACTTATTTATTTTGTTATTCTTAAACTTGCCTGTTTCCTAACGATAATTTCCTTCACCGTTGTAAGAGCGGTAGGACTTTTCTGCAAATTTCGTCAAGGTAGGTACCACCACTTTGCCAATTATTCTGCCGCCAAGCAGTAGTGTGCAAGCACTACTGTGTTCCGGTTTGAAGGGAATTGTAGCTGGTGATATTACTGGGCAAATGAGACTTTATGATCTGATCACCCAGTCTAGTAATCAGATTACTAGACTAGGTGATGTCTCAGGATGACGTGCGCAGTGCAGTGTCGCGCGAAACTTTATTATTTTAAGGTTCCGAGTGACACTGCAACTGTTATAGGCGGCCGTATCGCTTAACATCAGGTGAACGACTAGCTCGTCACGTCATTGAATCACATAAAAAAAAAAAAAAAATCCCTTAAGCAAGTGATAATTATATGTCATCAGTCTAACATTTATTATTTTATTTATTTATTTTGTGATTCTTCAACATGCCGGTTTCCTAACGACATTTTCCTTTACCGTTGTAACAGCGAGTGTAAATCCCCCTAATAATTTTAAAAATTGTTGCTGCTGGACCGAACGGAAGCGAACCTGTGTGCGTAATATATGGACATTTCACACAGCGCCATCTAAGCATAGCTTGTACTGTGATGGGCATCACGATAACTGATAGAATACTTAGATACTTTTTGTTAGTAAATACATACATAGAATACAATATAGACACAGAACAAACATCTATGTTCATCACACAAATCTTTGTCTCTGGTGGGAATCGAACCTACAGCTTACAGTTCAGAAGGCAGAGCTACTACCAACTGAGCGATCAGGCCAGTCCTTGTTTGCAGCTTGTTTGTGGAATTGTTTTAGCTAACCACATAATTAATTAGGTATTTTTTGCTAGGTAAATGAACAGTGGGCGGGATAATAATACGAATTCGTTTCCTAAGGCTAGTTGATACTTTTTTTTCCGTAGTTTTCTGTTCTTATACGAATATGAATTACATAGACCATATGTTTAAAATATCGTACAATCTCACGATTAGCATAACAGGTATGCTTTTGTATTCCAATAACATTATTTATTCATGTTGAAGTATTCGAAAATTGCTCATGGTTTTGAATACATTAGTTTCATAGTATAGATTGTATATTTCCAATCATTTTTTCTTTACATTCTGTCGAAAACATAAAAAATATATTTAATTCTATAATTTTATTTTGTACACGCAATTTAACAACAAAAAAGGATCATTGTTTTTTTTAATGTAAATAAATGAATGAATTAAATCTTAATTTGTTTGAATATAGGTTACATCTGAAATTACTGGGCAAATGAGACTTTATGATCTGATCACTCAGTCTAGTAATCTGATTACTAGACTGGGTGATGTCTCAGGATGACGTGCGCAGTGCAGTGTCACGCGAAACTTTATTGTTTTAAAGTTCCGGGTGACACTGCAACTGTTATGGGCGGCCGTGTCACTTAACATCAGGTGAATGACTTGCTCGTCACGTTATTCAATCACATAAAAAGAAAAACTAGATATTTCTTCGAGCGACTGCTTGTCTCTTGTATCCAACGTCTTCCCGCTGTTATGACCTGTCGTCATGGACGTATCATTCTCCCTGTCGTCGGTCCACCTAGTGGCCCGCCTCATACTTTGATCTCTACCTAATGTTCATATTATTGATGACAGTATGATCATACATGATCCTATACTAGCCCCAAATTCAAGATGCAATATTTACTAACATTTCACCGACAGTTTAATCAGCTGATTTTTAGGGTTATCGCCACGAAATGATGAGCGATATTAGCATTACCATGATTTTACATATAAATTCTATCAGATTTGTCACAATTCTCAATAGTTACGTCAATGCTATGAAAAATCTAACTAATTGAATTAAGAAATCTTCAATAGATGATCAAAAACAAAATCACCAGAGATTGATCAGTGCCAACCATAATGAGTCTCAGTTTTGACGTCCTGGGTAGGAAACAATCGGTTACTTTTTGAGTATGATCCGTCGCCCCTAGCAACCAAGAGGTTCTCTATGAAGCTGGTATGAAAACTTTTTCATGGGTGAGTACGCCACAGCCAAAACTGTTTGTAATCCCTGCTATCAGCCGAGTCTACTGTGAGTGCAATGTTAGTAAATATTGCATCTTGAATTTGGGTGATATATAATATATTATCCATATATTTTGCGTGATCAACAAGATTCATAAATAATACCTCTGATCCCCAGGTGCTAGCAAGTTTCGCGTTAACAGAGCTCGCGCACGGTTCCGACGCACGTCTGATGCGCACGACCGCTACATACGACCCGCATCGGAAGGAGTTCGTCATTCACACGCCTGACTTCGAGGCCGCTAAATGCTGGGTTGGTAATCTAGGTAAAACTGTGTGGATTTTTATTTGTGTTGTCTTCGTCGGCTCCAGATAACTTTCTGCGAGGTCTCCTGGTCGCCGTAAATCCTGTTTATTTCTATGCTGACCAATGGGGAATAGGGAACAGTCAACGCACCATGTGTGCCGTAGGCATTCTATGCATTGCAGCGTTGGGATATCTGTAATTTTCGATTTTGCTAATACGTTTGGCTTGGCGCAGTCGGTAGGATCACCTAAATTAGTCAAACTCAAAAGAAAGCTGACGATAGGGCTTGGGCTGCTGGCCCAAATGGAGAAAATAATCTTTGCGTACAATATAAATATACTTTCTGTCTGAAAAGAGGTAATCATATAGAAAAAAATACGTTTTTTTACTTTTCGAAATGAAAGGCGAATTGCGCAAGTTTTATCTGTGAGTAACTTAGTTGGACATACCGGTCAGCGCTTTTGCCTCATATCGGAGGCTCTGATATTGTTTTTATCTTTTATGCCCACGTTATTTATATGTAATGATCTGTTGTGAGACTATTTGGAATTTTCTTCTATTCTATTAGAATTGAACACGTAGATATTATATTAAAAAATCGTTTAATAACTTTTATTATTAGTTTTTTTTAAATAATTAAAGCCCTATTCAAACTGTTGCGGTATTCGGATCTCGGTGGGTAGTGGTATCCCGCGCCGGATTCCGCCCGGGTACTTTGTATGAAGTTTCGCTCAAGTTTCGCGCTAGCCGCGGAACTAAAGCAGTACAAAATACCGGTACTTACCGCTACCCACCGCGGTACGAATACCGCGACGGTTTGAATAGGGCTTTAAACATTGCAAAAATTAAACAGTAAGAGGTGAGATGTAGTGTAGTCTAAGACAAACCCACTGAAAGTAAAAAAGGGGTAGTAAAGTAAGACTACTTGTGTACATTGCACACACATCTAAATTACGTACTTCCATAAGATTACAGATGCCGAGGTAAACATAACAGAAAGTGATGCAAACTTGTCTATAAAAGCTATCACGTTTTTTTGGTACTCTATAGCCGACTTATCAGTATTGATTAGAAACGGCCTTGCTTTGTAATATAATGTTACGTGATGCCGCGAAAATTGATATCACATTTATATTTGGGTGAATAATAAAACTTTACAGCGAAAAAAACGTTGTCGGGATCTTTGAATTCGATTTGCGCTACCAGGGGGTCTGCGTTAGCGCCTCACGCTAACTCCAAAATGTAGCGTTTGGCGTTAACGCTAATGGAAAGGCATGTTTGCTAGACCCCCAGTCAGCAAGTACAACCAAAAAAGCAATAACCAACAAAATACAAAACGTGCCCAGTTTCTGAAAATATGTATCATTTTAGTTCCTGCATTTAGCTGTTTGATAGATTAGGATAACTCAGCACCGTCATCATCATCACCAACATCATTTGTCGTAGTTTGTTTGTGCTCAAGTAGTTTGAGAGTAGTACCATGGAGCAAGAAGAAGAGGAATGCCAATACACCAAGAAAACAGCGTAGATCAGAAATATGCCAAAAACCGTTATAAACCTAGATGGCGCTGCAAAATGAGCGGGCTATAAGTTGACGGTAGATCAGAAATATGCCAAAAAAAAACATTTTTAACCTAGCCCGCCGTAGCTAGCCGTATAGCCCGCTCATTTTGCAGTGCCATCTAGGTTTAAAACGGTTTTTGGCATATTT
Organism: Ennomos quercinarius; assembly: GCA_910589525.2. Taxonomy (NCBI): domain Eukaryota; kingdom Metazoa; phylum Arthropoda; class Insecta; order Lepidoptera; family Geometridae; genus Ennomos; species Ennomos quercinarius. Next base: position 17,295,337 of record OU342492.1, on the reverse strand, counting down.
CTGATCTACGCTGTTTTCTTGGTGTATTGGCATTCCTTTCCTTCTTGTTCCATAGTAGTACTTAAAACTAATGAACAACATTTTTTTTTAAACCGTTCGAGATTATGCTCTAAAGAGCTCATATAATAAATATTGCGGTTTTATATACAGTGTTTCTCAAGATTTAAATAAAAAACAAAATAATGTATTGTGTTATGATAATCTTCGTGAGAAGCCTAATTATTACAATGAAAAAATACTTTGAAACAGAGGTCTTGAATTTTTATTCTGTCCGGCTTCTAGCTAAAATCTTTATTCAGACTAACAATAGCCAACATTTTTGTGATTATGTATTTCAATTTTAAATATTGCGTAAACAACTAAATTAAAATGTGTGCCTGTTATTCTTTAACTAACTTTCATGAAAGCCAATGAAATGGTCATAATTTTGAAATGTTGTCCTTAATCAATGCGATTTTTTTACATGCAAAAAAATTTCAGTGCTACTCTGAGAAGAATTTTTGAAAGTTATCCAACGTTTTAGTGTAATAGAGGTCAATTTTTGAGGTGCCAAAATGGCAGATTATCAGACATTTTTGGCACCTTGAACATCAAATTCAAAATGGTCATCTCTCCAATTCAAAATGGTAACCTGGTCGCGAGGTTATTAAAACTTAAATAATATTTTTTTTTATGGGTACTTCCCAAAATATATAGCTAAATCTACCTCTTTTTCTAGGTAGAACCTGCACACACACGCTTCTATTCGCCCAGCTAATCACCCCAGATGGTTGCAACCATGGTCTCCACGGGTTCGTAGTACCCATCAGAGATCCGGCCACCTTGGAGACTTACCCTGGGCTTATTGTCGGTGATATGGGAGAGAAGATCGGGGTTAACGGCATTGATAATGGGTAAGATGGTTCTAGCAATTCTGTGCATTTGCTGTAAGCGCCGGCTACCTTCAGGCATAGCCTGCTTGACCCTCATCATCATCATCATCATCATCATCAGCCTGAATAGGCCCTTCACCAGAGAGCCCGATCTTCGGCTCTTCTCATCCAGGCGCTTCCATCCACTACGTATATCGTCGGCCCATTTAGTTTGAGAGCGTCCTATACTAATACGTTTACAAAGTCGTGATCTTCGTTATCAGTCTGAATAGGCCTTTTACCTCAGAGTCCGATCTCCGGATCTTCTCCTCCAGATCCCAGTCGCTTCCAACCACATTGTGTTTTTTTAATGTACGAATGACGTGATGAGCTAGTCGTTCGCCTGGTGTTAAGCGTCACGGCCACCCCATGACAGATGACAGTGTCACTTGGAACTCTAAATAAATCAAAATCAAAGTTTCGCGTGACACTGCGCACTGCGCACGTCATCCTTAGACATAATACATTTTATGATCTCGTCTCACAGTCTAGTAATAAGATTATCGTAAAGTCTCATCCGCCCTAATGGCCGGTTTGAAGGGCATTGTAGCTAGTGACATTAATATGTCACTAGCTACAATGCCCTTCAAACCGGAACACAGGTGCTTGCACACTACTGCTTGGCGGCAGAATAACTGGCAAAGCGGTGGTACCCACCTAAACGAACTTTGCGGAAAATTCCTAGTTCGAGGGCGTCCTACAGTAATACGTTTACCAATTCGCGGTCTCCACTCAAGAACACGTCTACCCCAGCGGTCGTCAGGTCAGCGGCTAAATACTAATGCTTATTTTCTATATCATACGTTAAACTGACATCCGACACGGCTCAAATGATTTGTTGATTTGGGTGAACCAAAATAAGATTTTTATCGAGAATCTATCAGCTCTAGTCCGGACGTCGGTAATGCGAGTGACGTGGCCTGTCCACTATTAGTTATCATATAACATGGTTTGCAAGGCCAGCTTTCTGAATGACTATAGAAATTGTAGCTTAAAACGTAATAAGATAAGACTAAACTGTTATTATTTTCTAGTACTAAATCTTATCGGAAATACAAGCACCGTCATAAATGCAACTGATAAAGTACTAAATATTAAATTGATTGCTTATCGGCGAAGGTGAGTCGCCCGCTATCGCATAAATTCGCGTAAATATCCAATGTTCTAGTAAATCATAATTTAGGTAATCGCTTATCATTATAATCGTTATCGTCAAGGTACCTATCTGTCTTATTTGTTTAATCACATTTTATGATTATTGGTAATATTGTTAATCGTTTGGTACTATACATATTATGATAATTATTGCATTATTTTTTTAAGAGTAAGCAATTTTGATTTCAAATTGGTTTGTACTTCTATCACCGCTCATAGAACTGACAACCGATGGGGAAGAAAGGTTCTCGAGTAGCGACCACGAACCGGAAGACGCAGCGTAGGCCGGGCCCCCCACCTGGTGGATGGATGATCTGGTGAAAGCCGCGGGGAGCCGATGGATGCAAAAGGCGAGCAGCTGCTCAAAGTGGCGCTCTCTGGGAGAGGCCTATGTTCAGCAGTGGACGTCTTCAGGCTGTTGGTGATGATGACGATGATGGGACTTGACGTATTCTTTCGACGTAATTTTGCAAAATATCACAGCTGTCTATGTGAAGATTATGGTATGGGCTTAGACTAGAATTACAGACAGATAATTTTTAATCCGAAAGTGCCAAAACTGTAGTGGTTCAGTAAGGAATGTGCCCAATTCAAGAATGTGTCCAATCTGCGAATGTAAAGAATTAACAAAAGTAGCGATTACGGAAAGTGCCGACTCGTTTCTAGCCTCGGCAAATTGCCCACGAAAGGGATCCGTGGAGCGCAATCAGTTTTCAATAATTCACATGTTGTTTAACAAACGACATGTACAAGTAAAGTTCTACAGCACTATAAAAACTTTACAAAATGAATCACTTATTCTTAGTACAGTTATTATCACCTGTAATGTTCTGTCTGACTCATGTCTATCAGCTAATTGTGTAAGTAAAGTACGCTTGTTACGTAGGTCTTCGCAAACAAATGTACTGATAATTTATTTGCGATGACTTTCCTGTTGTATAGTTTTTTATTTTATGTCTTTGGAATTCTTAGTCAAATCCTTCAACGAACGCAGTATGTTGAGATGGTTTTGAGGCAAACCAAGTAACGGATCTTGCTCTTGTGGACCTATCGGTGGCCTGCGATACTGTGAACATGAACATAAGACGACTTCCCATCAAAGTGGAAAGCATCACCAACGATATATTATCATATATAATTTCTTGCAATCGTCACTTCCAAGTACATTTGTAGTTACTCAAAGTAAGCAGGTGGGGTTGTTAGAAAAACGGTCTTCCTCAGGGAAGCGTTCTGGCCCCAGCGTTATTCAACTTATATACATACCAATGACAAACCCAGCACCTCTTAAACACAGAACTTCAACACAGACTTCTTATACAGAATTGTTTATGAAATTATTTTTCGCCCTGTATCGGAGTCACAAAGAATGTTAACAGAGCATTTTGGTTTCCAGTTTCATAATGTTCAACCAATACCGGATACCTCGCGTGAACTTGTTGAACAGAACAGCTGACGTCACAGAAGATGGCACATACGAGAGCTCCTTCTCAGACCCTTCTCGGATGCTGGGAGCCGCGCTGGAAAACCTATCAGCAGGTATAGTAAGGGACAGACATGTTGAGCCCTGCAGGGCTAGCATGAACTAAAGAATCGACATGTCTCTTCTTGAGAGCGTTTGACCAATTAACGATCGCGCGGATCACGTCATAAACCTATTGTTGCACTTTCATTGGTCAAACACTTGCTATATAGAGAGAAGAGATTGTGTCGATTTTTATAGCTCATTGCTAGCTAAGCTGGTTGAAAAAAAACATGTCGAACTACCTCACACACACAGCTAATATGAAGCTAATATTTTGTGATGTCACATGTCAAAGAGATTAAAGTGTGAAGCTACCATAGAGAAGCTTATTAACGAGGTTTTATTAAGTAACAATTTGTTGACGTCACTGCGTGTTTGGGCTTGTGTTTAATTTTTGTTTTCACAACTGCCTACATTTTGAGAAACACAATTTTTATACAATAAAAAAATAAATACCGTATTGTTTATTTTATTGTTTTCAGGCCGTATCGGTATAATGCAAGAGAGTTGTCACTCGATCGCGAGCGCGGTCACGATCGCAATCCGTTACGCCGCGACTAGAAAGCAATTCGGAGAGCGTGACAACGAGATACCTCTCATTGAGTACCCTTTACATGTGAGTATTGACTGCCTCATACCTTTTCATCACCTATTAGCGCGATTCAATTGAGTAGGGCCAGATAAGCAGGTCAAATCCGCTCAAAGAAACATTGACCTTAACGCCGTAGACTTAAATATCAATTCGGTTTGAACTTTAGCGCGGCGCTTACGACGAAGACATCGATGACTGACGCAATAACTGATTTTGAGGGTTTTAATTGATATCTATGTTTTGTATTGTACTTTTCAAAACTACGGAGACATCAAAACATGTGAATGTTTGTTGGGAATACAGTAATTTTATTTTTGTAGAAATACCATCATCATCATTAACAGCCTGAAGACGTCCACTGCTGAACATAGGCCTCCCCTAGAGCACGCCACCTTGAGCGGCTGCTCGCCTCCTGCATCCATTGTAGAAATACATTCGATAGAAACTGAGTGAAATTGGTACATTCAAATTTTTTGAGGGAGGTTTGCGATTTTTTTCTAAAGAACTAAATTTATTTATTTTGTATTTGCGGACGTCACGTTATACTTAAAGATATGAATTACATGATATATTAAATTCAAAGCTTCACATGCTCTAATTTCGCCAGGAAGCGTGCCAAAAAATATCTTGTTTGCCCTACCTTTCGCCTTAAGTGAATACAATACAATTTGTACTGTCGCAATTCATTTTGAGTCTTTATAATAAGGCCTAAGTACGTAGTACTAGAAATCCCAAAATTGTTCTACGAAGTATTTACAATTTTTACATTTTGAATGCTACTAATATGACATAAAACATTACAAAATTTAGCTAACCTAAAATCTTGCTGAGACCTGTTTTAATTTCCCTTTTCAGCAATGGCGATTATTCGGATACGTGGCAGCGGCAGTCGTATTTCGAATGTACATAGAAAACTTCACCCAGTCATATTTGAATATTGTAGAGAAGTCCAACGCCGGCCTAAATGTTGACAACTTGGTGAGTACTCCATACAAAACCTCTGTTGGAATATAAAATACTGAAGCTACCCTAATTAATATACAAGTACGTATCTTAAAATAAATGCGTAGGGCTGAAACATAATAACCAACCTCTTGCATAATCGTTTGAACCGAGAAAATCATTAACAGATAAAAATTAAATTGTTTGCATTTGGATATTGTCCGTGAAATTATGATTAACATGTACTTACAAGTTTTATTGCTCGATCATGTAACTATGAGCAATGCAGCGATTTAAAATTGTCTATAGTTACTATGCACATACACTGCGTATTGATACTAGGTAACGGTCGACCGAGATCTCTGTCTCGGTCTCGGTTTTGGCATTCCCGACCATAAATTCAATCGAGAACTCGGTTTCGGTTCTCGGCTAAAAGTCACCGAGTTTCTCGGCCATAGCCGAGACTGTTGTAGTTCACGCATGGGATTCCTTCAAATTGTTTACCGCGCTCGACGCGCGTGCATGTCACAGCGTGCGTAATGTGAGTGAGCTGTCGATTGGGATTGGTGAAACTTCTAGCGCGGCACGGAGCGAAGCGTTACCGCCAACTGGCGGAAACGCTAGAACGCGTGGTAGAATTATTACAACAAACTGGTGGCGTACCGTGAGCTCTTAGCGCGCGATTCAAAACAGAGCCTATACTGGCTCGCTTGTCAAAATCCCCATACAAAAAAAAACAAAGCGATCCAATATAGGCTCAGCTTTGAATCGCGCTAAGAGCTCATGGTACGCCCCCTGCACTCAGTTTGTTGTAATAATTCTAGCTATCTGATGATTACACGTGTTACGCCATCGTTCCCATAGCAAATCGCTGGCTAAGGAAACGGCATCCGTTTACAAGCCAACTTGCGTCGCGAGCTAGTTGCGACACGAGGAGCCAAGTCAGCGGAAAGGACCGTCTTCATGTAACCTAGATGCACTTTTTAAGGCCATTTAGTTTTGTATAATTGTATGTCATTGCATATCTCACATCGAATGCATTCGTACCTATTTTGTAACTTAGAATAGATTCTAAAGATTAAATTTAATTAAATAGTTTTGGTTTTTTTAAGTCCTCCGGCTGTGGCCTACGTAATTCACGTAACCACAAAACCACTTGACCGATGTTTTTCTATTAAGAACGAAATATGGGTAGGTAAACAAACAATAATTATCATTGTTGCAAAAGCAGTGAAGTGACGCACTAGAAGTGAATAATAAATAATGAATAGAAAACAATAGGAAAACATCGGTCAAGTGGTTTTTTTTTATGTTACTGAATGACGTGACGAGCTAGTCGTTCGCCTGATGTTAAGCGTCACGGCTGCCCATAACAGATTGCAGTAACACTCGGAACTCTAAATTAATTTAGTTCCGCGTGACACTGCACTGCGCACGTCATCCTGAGACTTCACACAGTATAGCAATAAGATTACTAGACTGTGTGATCAGATCATAAAGTCTCATTTGCCCAGTAATTTCACTAGCTACAATGCCCTTCAAGCCGGAACACAGTAGTGCTTGCATACTACTGCTTGGCTTTATGGTTACTTGTAATCATCAGATAGCTAGAATTATTACACTGGTTTAGTGCAAAGCAAAATAGCAAAATTGTGAAGAGCAAAGTTCTTTGGTAGAGCTGGTCAATTATACGACGAGAGGCGACAACACTCCTTGAAGGGCGAAAACGCAGGAAAATGGCTTTTTTGTGCTATAACATCATGTTGTTTCATTTGATTTTTAAAAAAGTATTATATTCACGTTTTATTTATTCTCGGTCTCGGCCGAGAACGAAAAACCTGTCTCGGTCGACCCTTGATACTCGGAGCCGTTGCCGTAATAGACACGGTTTAACTACAAGTTAATATGAACGCTATTCCAATGTAAATTCGTCTGATATTTGTAGCGACATGAATTTTGCCTCGAAGGGCCTTTAAAAAGTGGCAATGAACTGAACGAGCCGTTCACACCTAAAGTGCTTCCAACGCCATCTAGTTTCACTGCCTTGCAACTTCAGTCTCTTGTTCCAGAGTGAAGCAGTATCAGAAATCCACGCGTTAATATCGTGCAGTAAGCCTATGATTACGTGGACGGTGTTACACGCCGCACAGCAGAGCCGTGAGGCGTGTGGAGGACATGGATTCCTGAAGGTAAAGGGGGTTTTAGGTTTCAGATGATCTCACACGATACTCTTGGATCGCTTTTCACAGTCTTGGATGACCTTACATGGCTTTTGATGGTCTTTACATAGCCTTTGATAATTTTACACACCGGGCCCAATGGCGTACCTTGTGAAAGGCCTATATCCAGCAGTGGACTAACACAAGTTGGTGATAATGACCTTTGGGTAGATACTTAGATAGTAACCGTTGTGTAGCAACGGGTCGCCTTTTATAGAGATAGAGTTACAGTCTTGGATGGCCTTGCACAGCCTTTGGACTTTTCTATGTTGCGTCACCCAAATTCGCAGCATTTAGGTGCGGGTAGAAATGCAAAATGAGCAAATAAACATGACTTGAGACATTTTACATGAAAACACAATGTATTATATAAATAAATAAATATTTGTGGACATTTCACACAACGCCATCTAGTCTCAAACTAAGCAAAGCTTGTACTATGGGAATGGAAACCAGATAACTGATAGAATACTTAGATACTTTTTGTTTTGTAAATACAAACATATTTCCATATATTGTTTAAACAACTTAAACCTAACTTTTCAGCACAACAGTTCTCTGATTGTTACAATATTGTCCACAGTGCGCAAATCTAGGTGACATAAGAAGCAATCATGAGCCAACAGTCACCTACGAGGGCGACAACAATGTCCTGTCGCAACAGGCCGGTAACTGGCTTCTACGGCAATATGAAACTGCACTGTCCGGCAATCCTGTCGATTCTCCTCTAGGAACCGTCACTTTTCTGAAGGACTACAGTGATATCATGGGACAGAAATTTAGATGTACCAAGACGGAGCAGTTGAAGAGTAGACAATGTGAGTTTAAATTTAAACCTTATTTATGAGGCAATAGGGTAGATACCATGTCTGACTTTTGGTGCAATATGAAACTGCACTTTTCGGCAAAGCGGTCGAATCTCGGTTCTCTCTCGGTTTGAGAACCATGACGTTTCTAAAAGCAGCAGCAGTTAATTAAAGAGTATTTAATGTGAGTTTGACCCTTATTTGGTAGGTAGTAGAGATTATAGTACAATTGCGGCAAAAATTGCTCTGTGCATGATTCCTGGTAGTTCCTGGTAGTGGGAACCTTACTAACGAATTCTTTCTTTCTTTCCAGTCATAACATCCACATATAAATGGTTAATATGCTACCTCCTAAAGGAGACGCACAAAAAATACGAATTGGAATTAGCTAAAGGTCTGACAAAGTTCGAGGCGAGGGCCAAATCTCAGGTGTACAAATGGAAGGAACTTACCAAGGCCTACGCTGAGTACTTAGCTATTATATACTTCTTGGAGTCCATGGATAAGAAAGAAAAGTCGCTGCAACCAGGTAAGATAATATCTCAGTGCTAAGGTGCACTGAGTGCACTGAGGCTTAGCCACTGTGTTAGTGGGTTCAAGCTTCAATAATAAAGGCGCCATACAAAAAGTTCTCAGCGCTACGTTGGTTTCTTATTGTTGTTTCACTCCCGCTACACTTTTGACAGGGTAGTGGGACTAAGATAACTATATTTTTATCTTTCTTACCCTTCCATTGATTCGAGTAGTACATAATTGATTGTTTACCTAGGAGGCCCAATTGAATTGCTTTTTCTCGCAATTAAAGAAAGCTTTGAGACCGTAAAACTTATTTCCATTTCGGGTGTGCTTGAGTCTCTCTCTAGACTTGGATTCTTTTTTACTATTTGGAATCAGCGATAATTTACCCTCACTTTGTTTATGCATTCGTTTTATGTTTTACAAATACAAAGACAGTATTTTCTAAAGATCTGCTCTGGTCTTAAATACACTGCTTTGTCTTTAGCCTAGATAATCAATCTACAAACAAAATATACTCTTACTCAAATCTACTATAGTATTCTAAGTATGTATTTACAAACAAGAGAAGTATATAAGTATTGTATCAGTTATCTGGTTCCCTTAGTACAAGCTTTGCTAAGTTTGGGGCTAGATGGCGCTGTGTAAAATCTTCACACATATTTATTTTTATTAAAAACACATCCAAGTGTTGCATATTGCAAGCACAGTTGAGGTTACTCCATGTAATATTTTGTAATTTATCTAATTCCAGTGTTATGCAAGTTATTCTACCTGTATGGTCTATGGTCGTTAGACCAGCATTTAGTAGAGCTGTACCAAGGCGGTTTCGGTTCAGGCGAGGACCTGGCGCGGTTGCTCAGGGAATCTGTGGTGGAATGTTGCGCGGACTTGAAGGGAGATATCGTTAGCGTAGCGGATGCGCTTGCGCCGACGGATTTCGTACTCAATTCTGTGCTGGGGAAGAGTGATGGACAGGTGAGCAATTTTCTTTAGAAGAAGCGTTTGGTACCGTTTTAAGTGAAGCCTGTCTCCAGCAATGATAATGATGTTAAAATATGTAACATACATACATAGCTCTCTCATTTTCTCTCGACTATGCGTATATAGTTAAATTAGAAGTCAATATTTATGACGAAGCCTCTTTACAGCGAATATTTTATTATATTTTATTAAATTTACAAGCCCTTCTACAGCTTTTAAATAAAGTTACAAACAACTAATGCTCGTAAACTAATAATGTACAATTTAAACAGCGATGACAATGCATCTCTGTCGATGATTAAAACTTTAAATAAGACAACCTAATGACGAGTCCATAAATGTACTTTCGTATAATTTGATTACATGTACCATTTATGCCAATAAATTATTTCATTTCATTTCATTTCATTTCATTTCATTATCTTTATTTAAGTTCTATTACATTGCCACACAAAAATTTCCACGTTACATCCAGGTTAACTGGAAGACAATGATCTCTAGCATAAATTTTACCTCTGTACCTACATTTATTGTTTTTGTAATAAAATATTTTCTATCTATCTGCCTGTAGCAAACCAATTTTCTTTCCACAGCTTTACCAAAACCTGCAAAAGGCATTTTTCAGCCACCCAGGAACGTTCGAAAGGGCAAGTTGGTGGCGCGAAGTGGTGAATATACCACAATCTAAGCTGTAAGCGAATCTGAAGACATAGTCAACTAACAAGAGAAGGGTATCGTATAAAAGAATTTAATTAACTTGTAACGCCAGGCCAAACAGTATAATAGCAATGAGGTGTAGCAAATTTTTTGAGCTACATGTTGAATGCATGGGTAGTAATAGGATTTAGGCCTAATGCCAATTAATAGATCGGAATGTTTAGCAAGCGTCAGAAGTGGCTAATATTACTGATAGGTTGATTATTATTATAGTTTAAACTTTTAAAATAGTAGTTAAAAGTGTGAGATTCAATGAAAACGTTATCCTGGTCACGGCACCAAAATATGTTTTAATACAAACTGAGATACCATCTAATAATGCATTTAACTGCGTTTATATAATAACTATCGTACAAAATGTGTACCTATGTTTATTTAGTTGTTATATTGTTACATACCTCAATTTATTAATTTCCAAGCAGGTTTAGGGTGTTTTAAGTAATTATATTTCTACTTATGTTTTTATCACTGCCCAAGTTGTAAGGAATATCGGATTAAGTAAATATTAATAGGGTAATCAACCGTGCTTTGGATTATTTTTTTATGCGGAGTTTTGGTTTGTTTTTGAATGGCTTATTTTACAATTTTATTTTTATTTTTAGCAAGCCGTTATTTTTGATACTGGAATGATTATTTGTCTTTTAATAATACTATTTGTTTTTAATACTATTCTTTACATTTTATTTTGTAATACGCGAAATATAATATTTTTATGAATATTGCACAATAACTACAATATGTACCTGCATATTTTTTTATATTCATTATAATTGTTATGTTCATTTTTTTATGTAATATTCTTTAATCAATAATTTATTTAATATGTTTCCTAATGCAATACAATTCCATTACACTTATTAGTATTTGATGTTTATTAACAAGTTCGTAGATTTTAGATCCTTTATTTGAAATATCATCTTGTAATTTATATCAATGTGGTATAATTATTAAAATAAAAGAGTTATCTTATATTTCAAATAACCAGAAATGAATATATTTAACCTATCTATCATAAACATAATTATAATGTAAATGTAATTTTATGAAATATATATCGTAATTATTCAATCAAATTGAAGCTGAACGTATTAATTATAATAATGAGATTTTGTTTCGTACATGAGATTCACATAATTATAAATATCGTATATTTTAATCATTCTGTTATATCCTTGATGTAAACTCTTAAGGTGGAACGTTACACTAGCGCGGAAAATTCAAGTTTTCTTGCGTTCTTTTGCCAATAATAGCTTAATTACTCAACGTGATTACATGAAAACTAATTTTGCGCAAATAAATATAATGTATCAATAAATTACAATTAAAAGTATCACCTACTTATCATTGGTTTAGCGACAAATGGCAATACACTGAAAAACTAAGAAGAAAATTGTTTATTGCCCTTTGTCGCTAAACCAATGATATCTAGGAGGTAATTTTCATCGCAATTTGTTCATATTCTATTTATTTCCGCAAAATTAGTTTTCATGTAATCACGTTGAGTAATTAAGCTATTATTGGCAAAAGAACGCAAGAAAATTTAAATTTCCCGCGCTAGTGTAACATTCCCCCTTAAATCTAAGCAATGAGATGAACAGACCAACTACTACTCAAAGTGTGGAGTGGACACTATCAGGGGGCACTGATCTCTATTATAAAAGTACGCTGCATAGACGTTATCGTATAAAATTGAGGATTTCTTGTGCCGATTTGAAGCGCCACTCCGAGCGTCCTGAGAACTATAATTTGAAAATCCATCGCGTTGATTGGTTGGTTTAATTAGTTCCGAGGACGCTCACGATGTCACTCTTAGCAATCAACGCCAAAATGGCGGAAATCAAATGCTTTCAGTCAATATTGGTCAATATGAAGTCCAGCGTACTAGTATAATAGAGGTCAGTGAGGACCATTGAGATTTCGTCGTAAAAATTGACAAATTATAAATCGTCGTCGCCGCATGGCATAACCGCGGACTTCTGATTGAAAACTATGCACTCGATACATGTTGAATAATTAATATACTGGGTGCAATTGAATTCATTAGTATGCAACTAGATACCTATCACTGATACTGGTCAAATGTGGACCAAAATTTACGAAGTCAAACGCTTCGATTTGGTATTGATATTGACTCTAAACAATGGGATGACTTACTTAATCAACTGCTACAGCACGAAATTAAATTAATGTAATTAAGTACTGTTTTTAACTATTACATACAAGTTACCAAAAAGTTTTAAAAGTATCAAAATCATTCGTGCCAACTACGTTAGCCGTGAGCAAACTTCACAATTTTCAAAAAATATATGTTCTCATACATTCTTCTTTAAAAACCATCAATAAATGATTTAAATTTATATTGTATTCAGTTTATGCTAATGAATTAAATTGCCCCCTGTATTTATTAAAATTAAACGTTTCCTGAGTGTTCACGCCAAAAAATCGTAATTATTCCCAGCCCCATGGGCGGCCCCAATGGGTGCTATTCATTTTTTGGACATGCTCTACTTGGATCAATTTTCCAAACAGATTGCTAATACATACTATTGAGATCAATATAGAATACTTTTTGTCCGGGAAAATTAAAAGTTCCCGCGGAAAAACATAAAATTAATAAATATAAATGCACGGGGTTCTCCAGTGTAATATAATTTTATATGTATGGCAATTTTGGGTATAACTTTGACATGGCCTATAAGAATTAAAAACCTGTAGTTTACCTATACCTAAATAATAAAGTCGATTCTGTATCGCATGTCCTAAAGCGACACTAAGTTAAAATATCTCCGTGTCTTTTTTCTAATTTATTAGAAGAGTACCGCCATACTTTCCAGTTTAGGTTTAGAAATTGTGCCACAGAATCGGTAGCAATATTGATGTTTCTTTCTTGACTATTGTAATTAATATCATGTCTATTTTGAATATACATTTAATATCAATTGATGGTGTAACTTTAAATATGAATGTATTACTTAGATCTATCGTCGTATGAATATATTGTACATCTATATAGTTCTTGTACCTTTAACAAGTCTACACGGTTTTTAGGAGTCTATTGTTGAAATGAACATGCGTTGTGACTTGACTGTAGCGATCATAATACTTGTAACTATCTATACATATAATAATACTGTAACTGGGCTAAATCTGTACATTGAATATTTTTTGAAAATTTTGATTTGAGTGATGACACTTCTTTATTGATACAGAAGTGGAAACTTTTGTCTGTCTGTCTGTCCCTTTGAACACGCATCACGCTGAACTACTGAACGGACTTCGCTGAAATTTCATATGGTTATAGCTAATTCGTATGGAAAGCAATACTGTCGCTTTTTTCGAGGCTAACATAATACCGGCGGAGCAATGCACGAGTTTCTTAGTGGATTTGAAACACACTACAGCTCACACGTGTATTGTTAAGGGCTTGTGCAAGGCCAGCGCGAATTCAAGCCAAAACCACAGAATAGATGTATAGTACTAGGCCAAAGCGGGGATGAGCCAGGGGCCGAGCGGCAGGGGCGGTCTAAGTTAAACTGGTTCCAACGCGCAATAGTTTAGGTAATTTATTATTACACTGAATATAAAGGGTATTTTAGAAATCCGCTATACATAAGGCTCCATTATATTTAGTTAAACTGCTACACAAAGTTTCATGATCTTATTTAAAGTATTCATTGAATAATCGCTGTTTATTTGTACGGTTTGGAGGTAACTTTGTAATACTTTTCTATCGAGAAAATTTTATTAATTCGTGTTTTCACTATACATTTGCAGTAGCATTAGTCCTGAACTTTACCATATATTAATTTCAAAGTCATTGTTGCAATATTGTTGACAGGACACTGCCTCAAGCTAAGCCGTTTTAAGCAATTTGGCGTTGTATTGGCTCTTAATGTCAAAGGTACAAGAACTGTAGGTATGAGTATTTGTTCCACTCCTAGAAGTGCCTTCCTCCTATCTGTATATTGAATGTTGTTACACAGCTTGTGTAACTCATATTGTTATAGTATTTGTAAGTCATTGTTTATGTTGGAAGCGTGGGCTTCCGAGCGTTTGAGAAAATAAATGGATTATGCATTTATTTTTCTGTTTTATTTGCCGATAAACCGATTATTCTTTGTATTTGTCGGCTACCACATTTTTTAAGACTTAGTTTTAGTAAGGGGCAATTAATGCTGATAGAGCTCTGGCAAGCACTATCTGCATAGTACAAGATTTATTTTTAAGCATTATTGGTTGCCCTTGCCCTCGACACTAGGTGGTCGGACTTTTCTGCAAAGTTCGTCTAGGTAGGTACCACCGCTTTGCCAGTTGTTCTACCGCAAAGCAGTGGTGTGCAAGCACTACTGTGTTCCGGTTTGAAGGGCATTGTAGCTAGTGAATTGGCAAATGAGACTTTATGATCTGATTACACAGTCAGGATGACGTGCGCAGTGCAGTGTCACGCAAAAATATATTAATTTAGAGTTCTGAGTGATACTGCAATCTATTATGGCCAACCGTGACGTTTAACATCAGGCGAATGACTAGCTCGTCACGTCATTCATTTACATAAATCTCGATTTGTTTGTCACTTATTTCAAAGCTCATCTGCCAACAAGACAAATTATTTTAAGTCTATTAATATATTATCATGTATCTAAATTCATGATGAGCATCTTAATAATCTAAGATATAGTGAAGCGGCTTTTCTTTCTCTTCTCTACGTACGCCAAAAAAAATTGTCGTTTGTGATTTATCTTGTGTATTAGCAAAATAGTTTATAATATGTAGTACATATATTAAAAATTATCCCAAATAACTAGTAAGATTTTTCACGACAGGTACAATGTAAAAACGCAATTTATTTTTAACATTCATTTATTGACCAAACACTCGTAACAATTCTATAGAATACAAATGTGAAGGTATTATTTAGTGTACACAAATACGTGAATAATTTACGAAATGTGCAAGTGTAAAAGTGCAGTCACATAGCTCAACCCACCAGAGACGAAGTTACAAATTACTAAGCTCTTATAGACATAATATACTCATTATGGCAATTACTACCTTCTGTCATAAAGGGATCTAAAGAATATTTATTAAATAGATTTTGACATATGAAAATCGCTTCATCGGCGAACCGTCATCAAACCGGGTTGTTCCTGTTATCCCCCACATTTTCGGCCTCTTGGGGGATAACAGGAATAAAAATTCCTGTTATCCCCCATGGGGCCGAAAATGTGGGGGATAACAGGAACAACCCACCAAACCCGTAGTAATCTTGTGTGGACCACTGACCTCTATTATACTAGTACGCTGGACTTCATATTGTATTGACCAATATTGACTGAAGGCCACAGAATTTGGCATTTGATTTTCGCCATTTTGGCGCTGATTGCTAAGAGTGATATCGTGAGCGTCCTCGGAACTAATTAAACCAACCAATCAACGCGATGGATTTTCAAATTATAGTTCTCAGGACGCTCGAAACATTGAGAAATTCTCAATGTTTGTACGATATTGTCTATCTAGCGTACTTCTATAGTATATCTAGATCAATGTTGTGGACGGAGTGACCACAAAAATTTCAAAGTTTTTTTTGTAGTTTTAATAAACGCAATAATCATAAGTCACTGGGCTTGATATTTCACTGCTGCTGTACTCTTTATATCTTGGTGGGTTTTGAGCTTTACATCGAGATATTACGAAAAATTCGATAAAAAGTGTCCTCATTACATGAACAAGTGTTATGATGTCCTATCCAGATAATATAATACTGGTCTATGGTCCAATCGCAGGTACTTAACAATATTTTTATTAAGGTTTAAGAACAAAACATTTTTATTTGAGATGCATTTTTTCAAGTATACTTCATACAATAATAGTTACTACCTTCTTCCATGGGAATAGACTATGAGGACTTTCTGTGTTCACCTTGGCCACGTATTATATTATGAGTACATAATAATATTTAAAGTACAGACATTTACTAATATTATTCAATTCACTTAACTGTAGAGTGTTTTCAAATTGGGCCCTAATTAAGAAATAGCAATTCCTTATGAGCACTTTACGATTCCTTACGTCGAATCCACGCGAATTCCTTGTCTTACATATGAAATCTGCAAGAATCTATTCTCTATAAAATCAAAACGAAACCGCGCGAAATGAATGCGAAATTGGTGCGATTTGAACTGTCAAAAATCATAATGTTCCACTGAGACGCGATCCGAAACATCAACACGTTGAAAATTATCACCACTTAATATTTATTCAAAATAAAAATAACTTAATGTAAAGTGAAGGTATTTTTAATGCTGTGACACGATTTGAACAAGACACGATAACGACGTGGTTTCGTATCGTGAGGAATCTATGTTTTCATACGGAATTAGGGCTCTGGTATAATTCTGGTTCAAATAAATGCATTCTAAAATGTTACACAAAATATACAACTGTCTTATTCTTATGAGTATGTTATAGAACCCTCATGTCGTTAATCTAAATCATTATAAATATTACTAATTAAATCATAAATCTAATTCTACAACCTTCATCATAAGTACCAACCGTCTGCAGTCTTCCGTAGTCGAGTTAATCCTGAATATGAAAACGAATGAAAAAAATAACGGTACCATTTGATTTTTCTTTTGGATTTTTTTAACATAGTGACGAGATAGCACTCGTATATTATAAAAATAATATAATAATAACGCCCAACGATCACATACATAGATCCTGGTCCCTAACTAGGGTTCCCTGTATCTAGGGACCCAGGAACTACGAGGACCATGGTCCCACAACACCCAGACACAGAACAATTATTCGCGCTTTTTTTTCTGTGCACAAATACTTGTTCTGTTGCGGGAATCGAACCCGCCACCTCCGGGTTATGAGCCGACCTGCTCAACCACCACACCACAGAGGCTGTCAAATATTGCATGTTCTTGAACTAAAAATCGAACTAGAGTTTACATCTTCGTTATCTATCTTTAATGGTATATTACAATGTTTTTATCTTCATAAACCTGTGAGACTTTAATTTTATATGTGAGTCGCAAATACATCACTCGATATCAATTCGAGATTTGATTACTGCCCAATAATATGGTAACCACATATTTGTATTTTGTATATATTATAAATATTATATGATAAATAAGTAATTTTCATTCAATCACTAACCTGTTGAGCATACATATTACATACTATCAAATTATTCGCTGCTTTATCCATTCATTTAATCTTAGGTTGTGGTCACCCTACTGTTATATAATACTTAACGGCACAGATTATGTAATAGTAGCAGTAAGTCAAACATCCATCCCATCGGCATTGGAAATACGGGGCAATGTTGCCAGCATGTTGTCCACGCTGCCAACTTGGGCTGAATTTTCAAGTTCTACTGATTGGAACTGTGTAATCAACTGCCAATGATTTTTCCGAGTTTGTGTATACCCAATATCTAGTGGTAATTAGCGGTAATATGCTAAATGCCTGCTATTCAAAATTAACAAGTAAATATTATTTTCATAAAGAAGTTTAAAAACTGACGTCACTGCACGTTTGAGCTGTCTCTTTCTATTCCAGTTTTTTTTTTTATATTTGACTGGGCTAGCGTTTGACCACAATCTCACCTGATGGGAAGTGATGATGCGGTCGAAGGTGTAGCACGCTTGTCTAGTAATAAATACCTATTCACTCTTGACTTGAACAATCTCGGGTTGTATTTTTCAGGAAACACCGACCAGGGCAGGGCATTCCACACTTTTGCAGTTCTTATTAGAAAAGTGTTGTCGAAACGGTTAGTACGTACGTAATTTTAAAATGCTTGTACAATAACTTTGTCAATTTTTGAGATATATTATTAATTTATGCATAAAAGCAGGCACCTAGCCTATTATGATGATTTATGTTGGATTTGTTAGTTAGTTTGATGTCATGTTTTGTTAGTAAAATATTACTTACCGTATGTGTTAGGTGATTTTTTAGTTATTCCGTGATTAGAATTAAAATAATTGCCAAAAAAGACCGTCTTATTAGAATATGACTATCATACAAAACAAGATTAGTTTCGACTCGCGTCCTAATATTAATTCAAATAATAAAGAAAATAAAATATCAAATTAAGATTTAAATTGAAATATTGACCATTATTTAACAAACAATAAGGTGTGCTTAACATAACTGCCAAACAAAATCACCAAAATGGCTTGATATTTTTTTTTCTTTTACAGATTTAATCTGTTTTAGAGTAAAATATATCCCATAACTTCTGTCAGTGTGATATTTAATCAAAAGACCGTTTATGCTCACGTGGCGTAACTTCTTCACTTTTTCTTTTGAATCTAGGGAAAAAGTTGGAAAATCACAGAGTTTTTAGTTTCTACCATAAAAATTAACATTCAAAACACTGATTCAAATTAGTTGCATTATTTGTTGCATATTTATTTACGTAGTTTTTTAAAGGACGCCTAAAATACCCCAAACCATTTAACAATTTAGAAAAGAACCATACAAGAACAACATTAAAATAAACGGGTTAACTTTTCAAACAAATCAACACTCTGACCTTGCCTTAAGAAATTATAGTTTTTTTAGTTGCAAATTCAAAACGAATTTAACTATTATCGCTATCTGAAACGGTGGAGCTCGTCATTCTGATCACAGGATTTTGCGTTGAGTCACTCGAGTCACATTCAACCATTAGAATCTCATCCGGACTTTCGTTGCGATCCGAATTACTTTCAGTATACGTACCGGTGGGAGACTTGTCTTCGATCACTGCTTTTAAATACGATTCTCTATCCATTATAGTAGTGTCTCTTGCTAAAGCTAGTACGTCTAAAGACATCATGCTTTTTGACTTCTCCGATTTGCTTATCGGTGGGTTAGTATGTTCGTATATGACTTCCCGACTGATCGATTTTGTTCTGATCAAGTTAGAACCCGTAGACCAGGTATCGCTCGGTGGTGATCTGTGCGGCTGGTTGGTGCTGGTGTTAGGAGCGCTCGCTGTGAATTTGGACCGCTTCTGCTGGTTGCTTTCCTTCATCATCAGCAGCTGGTCCAGCTTGTTGATCGTTTCGTTCAGTTCTACGGCCCAAGCCTCATCAGTCTCGACGTCTTTGTCTATAGGTTTGAGAGCTAGCTCCCTAACTCGCATTCTCAGTTCTTGAAGACTGGAGTCTTCGTCTACTGCTTTAGTCTCGTCATGTATTGGGTCAT
Source organism: Ennomos quercinarius (assembly GCA_910589525.2). Taxonomy (NCBI): domain Eukaryota; kingdom Metazoa; phylum Arthropoda; class Insecta; order Lepidoptera; family Geometridae; genus Ennomos; species Ennomos quercinarius. Next base: position 17,275,760 of record OU342492.1, on the reverse strand, counting down.
GTTCTGCGCCTACTCCCGGTTCCCTCGGCCCGACTGGTATACTCTCCTTCCCTGGTGGATATTCGCCCCGGCTTCTGTGTATTTCTTCCGATATTTCCTCCAAAGCTTTCAAAGACTTGGAGTATCTGTATTTAGCGTCGGCTATGAGACGCTGTAGCTTTTCGATCTTCTCGTTTTGAGCTTGGAGCTCGTTGTCGCATAATTTTTTCTCGTCGAAGTAGAGCCGGGACTTGAGGATGTTGCGTTTTAGGCTGTCCTCCAGTTGCGCCACCTGGTGGTGTTTAATTGAACTAACCTTTAATAATACTATAACAAATTGGTACGTAGTATCACCCTGAATATATGGGTAAAGATGATGTACGTTAGAAATCTCACCTTCCGATCTGCAGAGATGCAAGCTGCTGCTTTCTTTTGGTGCTCGCGTCCACTTTCCGCCTTCCGCTTTTCAGCGTCCATGACCTGAAACAGTTAATATCTATTTTGTATTTTTCCGGTATGGTACGGTAAGCACAACTTATATTATAAAAGCACAAAAATAAAATTAGTTTATTATTTATTGCTGTTTTACGTGAATTCTTTAAAGAAAATCAGCAATGTTGAGTGATTGTGCCAAATAAGTCCAGCATTTTGGCATTCGTTGCATCGACTAGACTTAATCTCTAGTGGCAGTTGTCGGAAAATTGCATAACAATTGGATTTATGAATGAAAACAGTGCGCCCGACACAGCGTGGATTAATTGATGTTATAAAGTGAGAAAGATAAGTGAGAAACTATGTTTTTTCCTCAACGGCTTGGATGCAGCGGCAATAGAATTCATGCTGGATTATCAATTTATCACATAGGATACTTTTACCCTAGAAAATAGCGTCTACCGAGGATACAGTATCGAATAATAGTCCCTGTAACGAACTAAAAAAAAACTAAAGGGTAACTGAGCTGGCTGGGTGGAAATGCACAAAACACCCCAAGCGGGTCTTCAGAATGAGAAGAATAGTCCCTGTATTGTTTACCTTCCGCAGGAGAACTAAAGTGACCGATATAGCTCTTAGAATATGCAAGGTGAAATGGCAATGGGCAGGCCATATCGCTCGTAGAACATAACCAATGGGGAAGAAAGGTTCTCGAGTGACAACCACGAACCGGAAGACGCAGCGTAGGCCGGCCCCCCACTCAGTTGACCGACGATCTGGTGAAAGCCCCGGGAAGCCGATGGATGCAGGAGGCGAGCAGGGCGCTCTGTGGGGGAGGCCTATGTTCAGCAGCGGCCGTCTTCAGGCGGTTGATGACGATGATGATTGTTTACCTTAATGATGGCATGGTTGAGGACTTCCTGCCAGTTGCTGTCAAACTGCCACTCGTCCTGCTTGCTCACGAACCGCTGCTCCGCTAGGGTCACCGTCTCCTTAGCCGCCGCGTGTAACTCTGGAAACACCGCGAAAAGTAATTAGTACTTAATTTTATTTGTGGACACGGTTATTAAAACTATTTTATTTACCTAAGTATCGTAGTCCTAAAACAGTGAACATCTCATTAACAGCCTGAAGACGTCCACTGCTGAACATAGGCCTCCCCCAGAGCACGCCACCTTGAGCGGCTGCTCGCCTCCTGCATCCATCGGCTCCCCGCGGCCTTCACCAGGTCGTCGGTCCACCGAGTGGGGGGCCGGCCTACGCTGCGTCTTCCGGTTCGTGGTCGCCACTCGAGAACCTTTCTTCCCCATCGGTTGTCAGTTCTACGAGCGATGTGGCCTGCCCATTGCCACTTCAACTTACTAACTCTAAGAGCTATATCGGTCACTTTAGTTCTCCTGCGGATCTCCTCGTTCCGGAGCTTATCTCGCAGGGAAACACCGAGCATAGCTCGCACGACACGAGACGAACATTATTATTTTTTTTTTATCACGGAAAACACATAGTTGTTAATGGTCGGTCATTAAAATTATACTGTTATTTATCCAAATTATGATAGTGGGGGAGGTCTATGTTCAGCAGTGGACGTCTTCAGGCTGTTGATGATGATGATGATGATGATACAAGGTGAGCGACTCTTTAATTTTGTCTTTGAAAGTTGACCAAAGCCGTTTGAAAAATTTTGAAATTATTAGCGCTATGAACTTCTCAAATCAAGATAAATATTCCAGGTAGTTGAATTAATTTATTATTTATTTGTTTATGCAACAGCATGAATATTAAAATATACAATAACAAATTTACAAACATAAAAGAAGGCCAAACAGGATTACACAAATTAACTACTTTTATATAATAAAATGTGTGTTTACTAGCTTGTAGTATACAAAAGTAGTATGAAGGGTGTGTTTGTGTGTGTGTGTTTGTGTGTGTGTGTGTGTGTAGAGTGTACCTATATGTGAATATTATATTGTTTTTTATATAATTTAAAGAAGCTAACATTTTGTTACTCTGGTGTGCAAAACTAAAATTAATTTGAGGGTCCTAAAAATTTACAAAACTAATCGACACTTTTTCTCGTGAGAGGCCGTGACAAGGCTATGGTAACGCCTAAGTGTATTTCACTCTAACAGCGCCGATAAGCTTTCTCGCGGTACGCATGCTAGGCGGGCTCATAGCTACAAGCGATCCCTTCCAGGCAACCTATTACAGAGTAGGCATGGTATTACGCTATTATTATGTCAAACAAAGCTATATAACATGTACCTACCATAAATAAACGAATGAGTACGCTCACATGTTGATAAGTAATTTCCTGCAGTCTCCCCTCATGCTCGTGATATAACATAAAACTTGTGATCTATACATACTAGATAACCACAGATAATATAACACTAACATTACAAGTCGTAAGTTTGACTGGAACCATAGCTCAGTTGGTAATTAACCTTGCCTTTATAACTATAGGTTATGGTTCGATTCCCACCCATGTGATGAATATCTATGTTTGTTCTGTGTCTGGGTGTTATATTGTATTCTATGTATGTATTTACAAACAAAAAGTAAAAAGGCGTTCTATCAGTTCACTGGTTCTCATAGTACAAACTATGCTTATGACATGTCCACAAATATTTATTTAATATTGATAAGTAAATAGTACTAGTCGTAAGAATACCCATAATAGGTACTTACCTTCCAACACCTAGGTATTATTTCGGTAAAGTCATGGGGTATTATACAGGATGCAATTGAATTCATTAGCAATTAGCATAACATGACTTGAATTGACTTGATTTACTGATGATTATTAAATAGTAAAGAGTACAAATGAAAAACATTTTGTAATTGAAAATTATGAAGCTTGCCGCGGCGCGGCGCCTAATGTAGTTGCAACGAATAATTTCGATTCTTTGAAAGTTTTTATTATCTTGTATGGAATGATAAAAACAGTAATTATTTAATTACTTTATTGTAATTTTGTACTGTAGCAGTTAAGTAAGCTATTCAATTTTTTGGAGTTATTATGAATACCAAATCGACGCGTTAGATTTCATAAATGTTGCTCCACACGTGACCGGTATCGGGAGTAGGTACCTAGTTTCAAAGGCTGCTAATGCTCCCAGTATAATACTTATAGAGGTTAATTTTTTATCTCTAGAATTTACTAGATACATGTAGTATAGAACCTACCTAGTAAATTCTGCTACACAACAGAAATCAACATATTGCTAAAAAAATGTACCTACAATAATAATAATACATATGTGTGGACATTTCACACAGCGCCATCTAGCCCCAAACTAAGCAAAGCTTGTACCATAATTATGTGTAATAATTACACATATACTTGTACTATGGGAACCAGATAACTGATAGAAGTACTTACATACTTTTTTGTTTGTAAATACATACATAAAAAATACAAAATAACACCCAGACACAGAACAAACGTCGATGTTCATCACACAAATGTTAGTCCTGGATGGGAATCGAACCCACAACCTATACAGAAGGCAGAGCTACTACCAACTGAGCTAACAGGCCAGTCACAATATCTGCTGGGTCCCTTGTTATTTAGTAAACAGCTGCCTACTGCCTATTACTTAGTTGTCTAACTATGACGGTGTATGCAAATAAACATAGACAAGATACAAGCTACTTTAGATACCGAGTCTACATTATAATTATGATATGACCTATATCGAAAACATCGGTCTTCCAATAAAGAGGTGCACGCAGCGCGGCGCGGCGCGGCATAGATACGCAAATTAGACTGAATTGAGCCAGTACCTACGTATCATGTTACAAATGTTACAATGTTCGTCTGTCTCTACGAACATGTGTTAATGTGCTAGAATTATCGTGTTACGTTTCGTTTTGTTTTGATTGAAGTATACATCTGTATTCTATATTCTAATCAAAAGTGTAATTATTGTTTTAGATAGGTTGTATGAACGTGTGTGTGGCGAGCGCCGTCTCAGAGATCTTGAGCACCTAGGTATACCCGGGGAGTTGTATAGTTTTCAAATTGATTCATATATATTATGTTATTTTTGTTAAATATTTAATTTAATCCATGAGATCATTGTTTAGCCAGATTTTTCGTAAGTAAAATACCAGTTATTTAATATCTTCAAAAATTTAGCAATGCGCAAGCGAGATAGTGGATCTGGGTCCATAGCAGCCTTAACTTATCTCTCTAACACTCTAAAAAACCCAGTTTACCCAGGCCTAGACAAGGAGTCAGTAAATCCGCAAAAGTTGCCTGGAAAAGATCGCTTATAGCGATAAGGTCGCCCATTATTCCATTTTTTGTATATAGGTACCTAAAAGTTCTTTTTTGTACTGGGTGGCGCAAAAGTAAAGACCCTATTTGGTTCAGCTATAACATTTTTTCTAAATTAGAAAACTAGATTTAGGTTTTTTTAAATGTATATTTGTGCCATTAAATTTCGTACCATTAGGATTTAAAGATGATGTCTTTTAAATGGTGACCTCCAGAGTTGATACACATTTGAGCCCTATTTATGACATTTTGCAAGATGATTTTCCTTCAAAATTGGTTATGAGTGACGAAGCGCATTTCCATCTCTCAGGGCATGTCAATAAGCAGAATACTCGGTTCTGGGGCACTGATAATCCGCGCATTATTCAAGAAACACCTCTACACCCACTAAAAGTTACTGTATGGTGTGGCATCTGTGTTGACAGAGTGATCGGACCCTATTTTTTCGAAGACGCTGGAGGCAATGCGATAACTGTCACTGGAGAACGCTACAGAACCATGTTACGTGAGTTTTTGATACCCAGTTTGGACGAATTGGGGCTGGAGCACATCTGGTTTCAACAAGACGGCGCTACGGCACACACAGCGCGCGACACTATGGACTTAGTGAGGGACGCTTTTCCAAGCCGAGTTATCTCTCGTTTTGGCGATTTGCCTTGGCCTGCAAGATCACCCGATCTGACCAGTCCAGACTTCTTTCTTTGGGGTTTTTTGAAATCTCGGGTGTATGTGAACAAGCCACAGACTCTCGCAGCTCTAAAAGAAAACATTCGTCAAGAAATAACGAACATATCGCAGGAAGTGTTACGGCAAGTTATGCAAAATGTCATAAATAGGGCTCAAATGTGTATCAACTCTGGAGGTCACCATTTAAAAGACATCATCTTTAAATCCTAATGGTACGAAATTTAATGGCACAAATATACATTTAAAAAAACCTAAATCTAGTTTTCTAATTTAGAAAAAATGTTATAGCTGAACCAAATAGGGTCTTTACTTTTGCGCCACCCAGTACATTTTTATTATATTTTGGTGTTTACAATAAGAGTACTATTTATCTATCTAAGGGTATGTTTTTTGATGAGTAGTTAAGGTAGTTAATGGTTAACAACTAACAAATTTTGACCATTGGTTCTCTACTGCAGATCAAAAAACCCAGCTTTATAGTATCTTTAAAATCAGGTGACCCAAATTACCATCCTAGTTAAAAATCACAAGTCATTCCGAAACCGTCCCCTCCCGATCGGCAATCGATTAGTAAATATGAGCAAATCATCGTTAGACAGTGAGCTTATCAGCCTGCCCGGTGCCGAGTTCCGGCCTCCGCCCCTCAGCCGCCGAGGCCGCGCGGTCAAGGGCAAGGATTACTAGATTATTTATGAACTATGTTCCGGAGTGAAGGGCGTGGTAAGGTGGAGACAAACGGGCGCCAGATATATTTTGGCGATTTTAAAATGGGCTTCTTTTCGTATGCATTCCTTCCGATCATATAATAGCTAACTCTGCAGGCAAATTACTATTTAGCATTGGTGTGGGAATAAATGGAAGCAGCGTTTTTGTAACAAAAATATTTTTTTCAACACATTTGCTCAAAAAATGCATTTACAGAGCCTGTATACATTGTTCGAAAGTTAAACATTACGCACCATACAACGAAGCGTGCGGTAAAATAGGTACTCTCACCTAAGTACCTATTTTACCGCATCGTTCCTTGTATAGCGCCATGCGTAAACTTTACGGTCTTTTTTAAATTTCAATAAAACATATATAAGAATTTCACCAAGGAGTTTCACATTACGAGAATAAATAAGCTGAATGATCGAAACTTCTTGGAAGCGTTTTTGCTCAAGCTTAAGCCTTTAACATAGGCCAAACGCGTCTTTTTAACTAATCATACTGAAGAACCTATGAATTCTACAGACATGAAAAAAATATCACCAATAAGATCATTCTGCACCTGTACTTATCAATTGAACAAAATATTCGATTACTAGGTACATTATGAATAAAAAAAATACTTTAAGAACACCTTTCCAGTCACACAGTGTACAATGCCGCGTAAAGGAAGATTGCGTCATTAAATATTTTTACACCCTCGGATAGGAAATTTAAAAATATACAAGCTCATTTGATCATTTTATTTTTAGAGCCAAAATTAAGTCTGTTTAGTAATATTTTGCGTTATTTTGCGGCGAGCCAAGGGCGAGGCCCTTGGCGGCGCGTGAGTTAGTCTGCCCCGGCATGTGCCAACGGGTGGACGCGCTGCTGTTTTATATAAAATATTTTAAATGTTTTTCTTATTTGTAAGAAAATTATCAATTAAACAGCCAATAAATAGGTATCGACTATACGAAAAAGTCAGTTTTAGAGCCATTTGATTAGTTCTTAGTGACTTTAATGTCAGTAAAAGTATTTGGAACAATAATAGATCGTTAGCACAGAAGGTCAGTATAGGTATTTTAAACTCTTTTGGCAGGGTAGGGTTCCAGTCGAACTAAATTAGCGTTAGGCCTCCCATACACGTTAGATTTTATTGATCAATCTTTGGGATTGATCAATTTTATTGATCGTTTAGGGTTAGTATTGGTCAATGTTTTTCGGTTTACAGTATGGAGATAACATTGACTTAAGTGGTCTCGTCAATTTTATTGATCAATAAAATTGAACGTGTTACCATCACCAGTTATCAGCTTCTTCAAAAATGGTTCGGTTTCATTACGTCGTAATAAATAATCACAGATGAGTACACGGTTCATTAGGTTTCTTTCAGTGAGCTCGTGAGAGACCCAAATATCGAGCTTTTTTGTGTACCCAGTTTTTTTCAAATGCTACGCAATGCTGTTCTTCAGCTACGTCGTAACTACTGATATGCCGCTCTTGCTCCACTTTTTTTTAAAAATGGCATCCATTTTATCCGTAATAGGGCGACCAGAGCGAGGTGCATCTTTGACATCAAAATGTCCGGATTGAAAACGCTTAAACCAAATTTGTGCTACTCTCACAGACACTGCACTAGGTCCATAAACATCGCAATTTTTTTTCGCTGCTTGTGTTTCATTTTTACCTTTTTTGTCATAGAATTAAAAAAAAACAGGAGTGAGTTTTGATTGACATCGAACTGACGTACAGCAATGGCGGACACCACAGAATTCCCACTAGTATAATTTTACAGCGCGTGCCCGCCTAGTTGTTTCTTGCTCCCACACAAGGTGCTGCCTGAATAAGAACGTCTCCCAAAATTTTGGGTAAATAATGGGTGATTACGTTAGCTCTATCTATAGAGTAATTTACTTTGATACCTAAAAATTATGTTTTACCAGTGTTCATTGTTTCAAATTTATTGTAAAAACTAAAATGCAAGGTCAGGTGGGGTAAGTGAAACGAAGGAGTACCTAAGTGAAACCCTATCGTAATCAATAAATCACGCAGTTTAGCTCTATGCTATGTGGCGAAATGGTTTCAATGCTCTAACACACGCGTCACACAATCTTTCTGCTAGGTCATATAATAAAAAGAAATCTCTAAGTTTACAAAACACAACTCGGTTGATGCCATGAAGCAATTTAATAGTGTTTATGTACATTTTTACACAAAAAAATGCATGAAAGGGCGCGTAATGTGCGGTTAGTATTTGCAGTCACAGACGACACAGGTAATAAAATCAATCAAATACCTACTACATTACAAATGTCATTGTAAATGTCCGATGGGCGAAAATCGCGTATTTCACATCAACAGCTGGAAGACGTCTAGTGCTGAACACAGGCGTGCCCATAAAACGCCATTTTAGACGCTGATTATAGAGAGGTTAGAGGTTTGCCATAATCACCTCGCTTGGCAAATGGCTTGTCATCGCAGAAGATTATAATGTTCCAAAGAGAGTGCTACTGCCCATTCTCTGGATAGCCCCTTAGTCTGCTCTTAACGGCACCCACAGAAAGAGATGGAGATTCTGCGCTTATAAAGTGCTATAAAGATACTATGCAGCTATTATTATATAAGTAGGATAATTATTGCGGATAACAGATAATAAAAACAAAACTGTCAATATAGTCACCTACAAAATAATCAAACCCCAATGTCAACCTACCGTCAGAATATTGAATCGGAACGTTTCTGTCAAAATCGTGAACCATTTTTAAAGTGATGTTTCGTTCATGCAAATTGAATTTTCAGAAATTATTTTCTTGAAAAGTATTTATTGCCGTCATTTGCCATTTCAGATTAAGGCTTTCTATGTGTAAAAAATTAGCGTCCTAGCAGAATTCACAAAGTGGACAGATGTGCAAGTATGTTTCACTTACCCCCTCTGACCCTAAATATAAAATGATATATTTTACTTTATTTATTTATTTAAGCACAAAACAAATTACAATCGAAAAAATAAGTGAAATCAAGCAAATAATTAGCTACTATACCTACAATAAGATTTATTCCGACTTATAAACTATTTGCAAATCAACATGGTACCTAGCTGGTTTTATGGGAAATTAAAAAGCATAAACTGGCAGTACCTTGACAATGAAATTTTTTGGTTATGTTTGGTTATTTTATTCATGAATTAATCATTTAGCTGTTTTTCTGTTAAGCTGAGGACCTGTTATTACATGAAATGTAACGCTGTATTTATATTTTTCACAATAAACTCTTCTAAAAGGGAAAATAGACAAAATAATGTCTACTTACTTGTGAAATACTATTCCTTCATGTTTACGCCTCAGTACGACTTCTGCTGCATAAAATGCGGCATTCACCTACTGCACACACATTATTTCTCAAATATTTATTGCGTTAATCACTATTTCAATTGGATTATTTCACAAGAAACCACAATATTAAAAAAAATTGTTAACCTGTTTGGCTTAGATCAAACGAAGCCAAATAAAAAACCCGGTAACGGTGACAAGGACCAAAGATATCGCGTTCATCTTTTTTTTGCTTAGTACCGAACGTATAGCACTATCTTTGTTGTCCATGAATGACGTCATATACTTCTGGGCCCTGGCGGACACCTAAACATGTGTGATGGATTAAAAAATTGCCATGTGAAGAAAATTACCCGAAACCGGCCAAAAAAAAAGATCTGACGTTGGTGTGACTTTTTGTATGACCAAAAAGCTACGCGATCTTGTAACAGAGTAGTCAAAATTTAATAACTTATGTCATTTGAATTTGTAAAAAACTATTACGACATAAATATATATATACTTTTACACGCTATTAATGCTATATTTGCTCCGTTTCAGTATGAAAATGGAACCCGTATAGGATTATTTTGTTGTGTATCTGTCTGTCCATATTAGATTCAACTTATAGGATACCTACCTACTTTACGATGACCTAGAGCTGGTGTGCATTATTTATCGTACAGGCTTAGAGTCAGATGTTGCCAAAAGATTACTAAATTTTTAATCCTAGCGGTAATTTCATGGTGTACGATAGTACGGCGAGCTTCGGCAGTGCAGTCCTTGCAGTTATACCTGCGCGATGTAATCCATACACTACAATAAAACATCGTCAGCAACGAAGTTGACGCCACTCTATATTATCCTTTATGCTATAAGGGAGAGGAAGGGAGAGCGAAAAAGATAGGGGAAAAGGATGAATGTATGATGGTAAACAGAGGCGCACCTGCGTCCATTGAGGCTTTTCCTCTCCCATTTCTTTCTTCCTTTGGATAGGGCTAGGGCGTAAAACTAACTAACCGGGTCGGGTCTGTTAGTCAGTCAATAAAACTGTTTATTTCGCACAAAGAATTATAGCCAGGCTTTTGCTGAAAATGTTTTATGAACACATCACTCGTATTTTTCTACTTTAATTTTGAAATGAAACTTGCATCTTCCATTATGTATATTTGTTATTTATTATACAAACTTCCAATACTAGTAAGTGTCATATGTCTTGACGCCACTGCTGCTCAACGGGAATTAACTGCTTTTTCGACATTTTCGTAATGGCTGGACTCCCCAGCAAACTCAATTTTCTTCGAGCGGAACCATCCATGATTGGCTGATGGTACCAACACTACCAACCTATCAAGTATCAACCAATCATGGCCCTTCTGACAGTTTGCCAACCAAAAAAGTCAAAAACACGTCTTAATTTGTAAAAGTAAGTATCTATTAATACATTTCATGACACTTTACTTTTTCTACGTTATAGAAAACCTGCCCAAATATGCACGTTTAGTAGGTCCATTACAGGTAAAATATTTATTAACCTGAAAAAGACCAACACATGCATAATATGCATAATGGAAATATGCATTTGCATATAGTCAGTTCTCTAATTATGATCAATATAGGTGAATAACTTGTATTCGAACACAATTTCGTCATTCTCCCATACTTCCGGGTAATTTGCAAGTTTGATTGTTGGCAACACTAAGCTGGTTTTGTGTATTGATTGCATCTCAATAATTTTATCGAAAAAGCAAAAAATTAGTGGAATAATAACAAGCTTACTTGTGAAAAGTGATCCCTTGAGTTTTTTTTATCAAACTACTATGATTCCGACAACTTTTCGCAACGCAAGACAGTATTTTATAATTTTTTTTCTAAGCGTCTTGGGCGACGTCCGTAGCAGTAATGGCAGGCGATAGACTTCCTATGATGTGAGTGTGTGCGTGTCCGCTTGTACTTATTAGCGTTCCGACTTCCTAAGGGTACCTCGGTTCGGGATCAATTGGGACTCCATCCTTCTTTTTTTATTAGGTCCATGTTTTTTGTAGTAAAATTTTAAAATGTATGGAGTTTCTTCATTAGATTCACTCATCTTCACAGTACGAAAAACAAATAAAAATCACACATTTTCCTAATTTGAATATGGAAATATCTTCTTTAAAATTTAAACTTTTAATGATAAAACCAGCCAGATACAAATAGTACAGCCAAAGAAATTTTATTACAAGTTCATACTTACTATAATGCGAAAAGACTTTTTCCCCAACCTAATAATATGAGTTAAAGTCACAAAAGTTTAAAAAGTGTTACGATTGATTGTATTTTGTAAAATATATTTTAAATCTTGCTTAATTTTATTTAATGCAAGCCTCCAAAATAATATTTTTTTATGTATACTTAGATACTTTTTTTGATTGTAAATACATACACAGAATACAATACAACACCCAGCACCAGAACAAACATCTATGTTCATCACACAAATGTTTGTCCCAGGTGGGAATTGAACCCACAACCTATAGTTCAGAAGGCAGAGCCATTACCAACTGAGCTATCAAGGCCATCAAAATGGAGCCCTCAAAAAAAATTTCTATACATTATCTTCAATGTACAGATTTGGACCTGTTACAGTTTTATTATAAGTAATATAGATAGATATATTATATAAGTAATAAACCGGGCACCATAATATTATTATAATAGGTAGATATATTTTTCACGGAGTTTCATCTGGAATTGTTTATCTTTGACAAACTCTAGCTCATTGTCAAACCTGCGAGTGTGGCGCCCCAGGTGGCTCTTATTAATAACTTTGTGTCCAACGCTCAAGGTCATTGGCGTATGTTAAGCTCTTAAGAGAAAATGATAGTAAAGATGTAGTTCTAATTTTCACCACACGCACGTGGCGCCATTTGCATTGTAAATGCGCGCCATTTTAGCCCATTTTCATATAAGATTAGGGACATCAAAGATTGTTTGTTACGACTTTCCCACTAATAAACAAAAGTTTGTTTCATTACCTATTGTACTGTTTTCTCTCAAATTAAAAAATATCGCCTATATCTCCATAACAGTTTCATTAAGATTGGGCATACGACGAGAAACAAAAAGGCTGATAAAGTCACTTTTGAAACCCATCCCTATTAATCACTAAGTACTTATATGTACCTACATATTATATGTGGGACCACACACTCGTAGTTCCTGGGTCCATCCACCCATCCTCAAAAGAACAGGAACATTGTTCAGCAGTGGACGCAAAAAGGCTCCATCAGCCAGATGATGACGAATAGCTTCTAGACAATTTAAAAACAATGAAAGGTATATTGGAACTTACCACTAGCTCTCTGAAACTGAACAGCAGCCTTCTGACAGTCGGCCCTTGCAGCCGCCGCGATACCAACAGCTTCGTAGTATGGTCTGGACTTGTCCACGCACGTTCCTAGCCGCTTGGTCAGCGCTTGCAGACGTCTCGACGTGTCGTTTAGTTGCAGGTGGAACCTTTTCATTGACTCCTGGGAGAGAAGAGCAGTTTGCTTAGAAATAAATGTGTTTGAAATATATATTTATGTATTTTAAGGGTGTTCAAACGTTTTATGTGATAGAGAAACGAGAGAACGGGACGTTCATATCTGGGACAATGCCAAGTCGATTCCGAGAGAACTTAGCATTCAACATTCTTCCACATACATAGATGAATTTTTTCTGTCTTTTCATTTCCTCTTTATGAGAAGAGTCACTTCTATCTTATTACTACTATGCATAATAGTTTTAGTGTAAACATTTCCCTTCAACCCGGAATTAATAATGCGTGGACTTCACTATAATTGGAAACCCAACAAATTGTATTTGCAAGCATAGAGAATACAACCCTATTCTGTAGGTATAGTGGCAGAATAATATCTTATCTGTCAAGGCTACTCGCGAAGACGGACTCATGCAAAAGATAAAGATAAAGAGAAACTAGATATCTAACCCGTTCAAAGTTCATTATATAGGATATAGATCATTATAAACTACAGTAGAATATTACCAGTTCTATCAGACTCCAGTTTCAGATGTTCGACAACTCTGTGAACTGCATTTACTTCTTCATCAACCGAAAAACATGGGTTATTTATGGGGAATAATTATGCTTAATAAACATCTAATTAAGTAAATACCCCTAAACATGTGAACGAGTACTCAAATATCAACGGCCACATCTGTACATGACCTCGTTTTGCAGGCACTACGTAAATACATACTTGAATAAAACACCTTCATAAGATGATATAGTCATTCCATTCAGTTAATCTCGAACCTGTATCAATTTAACAGTATTATTAATAACACTAATTGATAACTAATAGAAGCGAAAATCTATTATAACTAATGATAAGTTTATTAATAAGGCCGTAGGGGTCATAAAAACTTTAACTAACGCATTTACAACATAAAACTATGTTATGTTAACTCTAGCTAGTAGAGTATCTACGAGATCGATTTCTACATGCTATAGTTATTGCGTGCTGAATATTTATACAGAGTGAAATTCTGAAAATGATACTTAAAAATATCACCTACAATAAGTTCTTTTTTCTAAATTATCATATATGTAAATTTACCTTGGTTACAGTTATAAGTAGGTACCTATAGACTATAGATAGAGGCTAGTTGATTGAGTTTGCATTATGTGATTTGGTTAATAACATTCACACACCAAGTTACGTTTGTACTAAACTTTGTTTCCAAGCCGCATAGACTTTTTTTTATTTATTTATTTATTCAGGTAATCCAACAGCGTAAATAGTAAAATATACAATAACAAATTTACAAACATAAAAGAAGGCCAAACAGGATTACACAAATTAACTACTACTATATAGTAAAATGTGTGTTTACTAGCTTGTAGTATACAAAAATAGTATGAAGGGTGTGTATGTGTGTGTATGTGTGTAGAGTGTACCTATATGTGAATATTATATTGTTTTTTATATAATTTAAAGGCATAGCATTTGACCACTGTCTCGCCCGACGGCGACTTCCATATAAAGAGGCGTATACGGATACAGAATGCGAAAACGATCGATCGATAAAGCTGCGGAATGCATTTCCTGTATTAACCTATTTGTTTATCGTACAGCTGTGGATAACTAACGAACAATAAATAAGATAGCGTTTATCAAAGGACAAAAAGGACCAGTGTAATCGGTGCTTCTAAGATAACATTTCAGGGAGTTTCAAAACTTTCAGTTTGAAAAGCTAGTCGAGGTCGAGGCTCTACCGAGAGACGAGCCGAAGTCCGAACGAGAGAAACCTGCAGTTTTGTGGGCATTATCTAATTTGATACGTTGTGACGTCATCACGTTCTACGTATTTCCAGGGATCCGCCCCTGTTTTACCACATTACAAGATGGAAGGTAGCGTTATTTAAAAACGAATGGTGTTAGTCTGCGTAGACCGGCCCCCGACTAGGTGAGCCAACGATCTGGTGATAGCCGCGGGGAGCCGATTTATGCAGGAGCCGAGCAGCCGCTCTAAGTGGCACTCACTGGGGGAGGCCTATGTTCAGCAGTGGACGTCTTTAGGCTGTTGATGATGATGATGATGATGTTAGTCTCCAAAGTCATAACTTGTAGCTAATCGTGAAGTGATCAAAATGTTATTTACACAGAAAAGGAGCGGAGCGGAGTTTTTTTTTATTGTTTTTGTTGTTGTGTTGTTTTATGTTTTAATGTTGTTTTTTGTTTATTGTTTTGTGTTGTTTTTGTTTAATGTTTTTTTGTTATGTTGTTTTGTTTTTGTTGTTTTGTTTGTTATTGTTTTGTTATATTGTTCTTTTGTTTTGTTGTTGTTGTTTTGTTATGAATTTGGCTGTACATTGTACCAGGCCCAATTTTGAGGGCTTTAGTTGACAGTACTTAACTTAGTAAAATATATCCGTCTCTTACATTGCCGTCTATTTGACAAGAACAGCAACAGTTTTAGGAGTTTTAGATCTGGCAACTAAAGCCTATTAACTGGCTTAGTGACCACCAAACAATAGAAAATCTACTGTTATGCCACAGATCTTATGGTGACCGACGGCAGTCAAACGCATATGAAGTCTTTTTTTATGTAAATGAATGACGTGACGAGCTAGTCGTTCGCCTGATGTTAAGCGACACGGCTGCCCATAACAGATTTCAGTATCACTCAGTATCTAAATTAATATAGTAATCGCTAACACAGGCGCACAGTTCATCAGATGCATACTTACATTTAGATATGAGACAAGGTCCGAGGCCGCAGTAGATTGGGTCAATTGAAAGCCCCGCTCTATTAATGCATCTACATATAATAGCGTGTGTATAATATTATGTTAGCATGTGTTATATTTTAGATAGATGCGATAGAAAATAAATATATGTAACAATGATGTAGCCGTACTAATTAAGCTATTATTTATTTGAGAAGATCCAAAAGATCTGTTTTTTAGTTATTTTTCTCAAACACGCTTGGAAATTTGAGCATTATTTTGACAACCTTCTTCGAGATAAATCGAAATTGCTGTACTGGCGAGCAGCGGCCGGCAAAAGTTGTATGAAAATGAAAATCCATATCTGTCGTGGCTTAGCAGCCAAATAAATTACACAGTAAACTCATATCTGTCATGTAATTTAAAAATGAAAAAAATCTTTTTGAACTGGCTTGCAAATAGAATAGATGAGAATTGATGAGAATAGACGAGAATAAATGATAGTTACAATTTCCGCGCATTATTTAAGAAAAATAGTTACTATACAAGCCTAGTCTAGCTTAAGATAAATCCACTTTTACACAAGCTACGTTACGGTCGGTCTCCGATGGTAACAGATCATTTGCTTTACTAATTATTCCGAATTCCGACTCTAGAATATGGTATGCTTACTAACATTAAGTAGATGTTTTGCCACGACAAGGTACGTGCCAGGCTTTATCTATTACTTTATGCGCAGTTCGTTTAGTATGAGTAAAAGCAAACTTTTAGAACCTTGAGAATACACAATATTATTCACGTTTAAAGTTGTATTAAGGTATACATCGTTATTTTTTTATAGTCACAGCATTATGAGGCTTTAATAGGAAAAATACATGCTTAAATACTTGTTTTGTATCAGTTTAGTTGTAGGCAGAATTATTATTAACTAGCTGCGCCTCGCGGTTTCACCCGCGGATGAAACGAAGCCTATGTGTTAACCCATCGTATACCTATTACTATTTCTATTTAAAATTTAATTTGAATCTGTTCAGCCGGTTGCACAGTCAAACATACGCGACAACTTTCTATCTATGTTTCTTGGATAATATTTTTTTGACCGTTAGTACATGATACAGTCTCTAATTTATTTAAATTCATTGACTATTTACGAAGTTGAGTTTATAAAGCTTTCCTACGGGAACGGGTCCATTTTCCGGGATAAAAAGTATGCTATTTGCTAATCCAATATAAATGCTATCTCTATTCTAAATTTCATCCAAATCTGATCAGACATTTGAGCGTGAAGGAGTAACAAACATACACACACACAAACTTTCGCCTTTATAATATTAGTGTGATTTTTAATTTTTAACCAAGTCGGAAAAATATTGTGATGTTCCAACCGGTTGTAACTAGGTAAACTTGATTGTTTTGGATGTAGATGCTATCAATTTTTTGTAAAGTAAGTAGTTAAGTACGTACCAACATAATCGATGATTGATTAAGCAATAAAAATTAATATATTTTAGTGCTGGGGTAGACACGGAATAACACCAATGAATTGTTATTTTTATTTAAAACATGATTATTCATCATCGTGTAATTTGCTAAATAGGGAAACCTCCGCTCCATCACGAACTTGAAACACGATAGCAAAAAGCGCTTTTCATTTCATTTCCTGTTATATTTCAGGGCTTATGTTGGATAGGGGAAGCCTATGTTCAGCGGCCACATCGCTCGTAGAACTGACAACGATGGGGATGAAAGGTTCTCGAGTGGCGACCACGAACAGGAAGACGCAGCGTGGGCCGGCCCCCCGGTAGACCGACGATCTGGTGAAAGCCGCAGAGCCGATGGATGCAGAAGGCGAGCAGTCGCTCAAAGCGGCGCTCTCTAGGGGAGGCCTATGTTCAGCAGTGGACATCTTCAGGCTGTTGATGATGATGATGATGATGATTTAATTTCTGTGACATCAAAGCACAGAATATAGCAAAATTCAGGCTGATACAGACGCGTATTAAAGTCTTGTACACCAATGTAAGGTTGCTTTACAGTATTCCATTATCATAAATAACTGAAAAAGGCAATTTATTAAGCCAAGTCAGGCTACTCCCTGGAGCTAGTCGGAGGCCGATTAATTTTCCCCGGCCTACTTTACCACACCTACAAATTTTTAGGTAATTTATTAAATATTATGGCAAATTTCAACAAAATATGTATTTAGCAGAAGCCGTGATGATTGCATGCTCAGTGTTTGTTACTCGATCACCTAGACAGACAGTAATAGAAGCATTTCATCCCAGAACTTCATAATTTTTGAAAGAACACCCATAAGTTTCGATCGGAACTAGAGCGGTGCGTAAGTCCGACCGAACGTAATTGTTACCTGCCTGAACAAGCAAATGAGACACTAGGCTGAGCCTGCCCGGTGGCGCTGTAAAGGTCGGTAGAGACCAACAGCATTACCCCGTTCAAAAAAAATCACACTAGGCTGAGGAAAGTTATATAATATACTATCTAATAGGTACTAGTAAGTTTACACCTCTTGAGGAAGATGAACAAATTGGCAGTTTAGTTCTCTGCTTGTCGATTTACTTTAATTAGATACTATTCTTTAATAAGTGACCTAAAATTACTTGAGAAAAGTGCTGATTCAGTTAATTCATTATCAAAAGTAGGTTGTTCTAACGTTAGCTCAACTATTACAGGTAGTCGGTTTAGTTATTTATCATAGTGGGTCTAAAAATGTACGTCTGTGTATACTGCAGACTCGCAAGAAACTCAGCAGAATATTCCAGTTAACTGTCTTAGGAAGCCACTCAACTTACCTATATTTTATGCAAGAGTGTGGAGGTAGCGTTCCATTTTCAGTGGCAACGGTGAGTTACCCTATATTAGATACTCTGCTATTTACTTCTATATTTTCCCCGTTATACAGGCAGCCAAAAGTGCTCCATCGATCGTGTTGGGCCCAGTGCAAATTAGCGGATGACACGGCACCTGACGGCATTGCCACTTTATGAAAATGATGATTTATAACAGTTTATCCAAATCCTAAAGATAAAAATGAATTAGGGAATGCCAAGACGTGTTTTTCATCACAGTTGCTCGTAAAGTGGCTCTTCTGCCACCGCTTTTAGAACCTAAATCCAACAAATTTCAGACGTGTGTGCTTTTCACTGTAAATTACCACGCACGTTATAATGTCATGATAACCCGATTCAGTTTGTATCTCACTGCAAGTTATACGTACATTTTTGTCGTTTCGTTTCGTTTTAGTTCCAGTTCTAGTTTTCGTTTCGTTTTGGTCGATGTCGATTTTGTTTGCGCCATCAACACGGTTTTTCTCTGACGGCGCGTGAAAATAAAAAGCCTGCACGATATTTTTCTCAATGTTAATTAACAATACAACTCTGTTTTTTCCTCGCAACTGTGAAGAAAAACATCGTATGATATGCTTGTGCAATTATCAACTTTGCACACTTGTATCATAATGCACTATTAGAATATAGTTAGCCATGCAAACAGTTTTAGTAAAGAGTAAATTGACAAATTATAAAAATAATGTTTGCTTTGGAGCACTAATGAAAATTAAAGTAAATAATGCATGATGTAATGAGCAAAATAAATTAAATAAAAATAATATGTAAAAAAAAAACAAAAAGATACTTTTTCCGTATACTTTTAGTAAAATTGTAACTCACTCTACTGTGGCGACCTACATAGCTGGGAGCCTTATACTTATGTATACCGTGACCATGGGCACAATGGTACCTAAACCCGCTTTAAATATTAAAAGTGAGGAGTGGGGTGTGCCTACTTCGGGTATAACCATTACCTAAAGAGGGTGACACAAAATTTTGATCCCATATTCAAAAAGTAGGTAGGCCATGTTATTAAATTAAAATCTTAGAGCTTTCTGGCTAATATATATTTAACGAAGGTGTGTAATAAATTAGTCATCGGGGTAAATTCAGACAAGAAACCATCAAAACGGTAAGTCATAAACAATTACAAGACTACGGCTGATCTGAACAATAAACAATGAGGTAGCGTGGTAAACACTGACAAAGCCCTTTATATGCCACCTGTGGTCATTACACAACTCTCAACTTACGTGTCACACGGCATTCGTCCCAAGGACGCAAGACCAAGGAATAACCAAACAACAAGTAATTTTGATAGAAATAAGCAGTGAGTAAGTACCACGGAACGTATTTCTCGTTGAAACAGTTCAAGGGGTCTAGCAAAGATGCCTTCCCACGCTAACTCCAAAATGTATAGGAATGACATTATCTATGACATCAGCTGCGGAAAAGTTTTCCGCAGCACTGTCATTCCCATACATTTTGAGTTAGCATTTGGTGTTAACGCTAATGGAAAGGCATCTTTGCTAGACCCCCAGGTAGGAAAGAAAAATGCACTGCTATGAGTGCTATGATTAGTCGGCGCACTGCTGCGATTGGTCAATTTGATATTTACAAAAGTCAAACTTGAATTATTGAGCTATGATTGGAAATAACATGTTATGGTGACAGATGGGTGGCTGCAGCAGTCATGTGGGTTAAGGGGTTAATATTCTTTAAGCAAGACATAACGATCGTTTACTAAGCCTGGTAAGTCAACGGGCTCTAAATAGCAGGTGCCGGCGTCTTGTTAAACTAGATCGGGCTAGGGCTGATGGTACGATGTCATGTTAAATGCACAAATAACATTGTACTATGATATATATATATATACTAGTGTAGTAAACGTTAACAATCCTGACGATAAGATCAGAAAACAAATCTATTTGGTGCACTCTAGAATAGACAAAGTTAGAGAGTATGCTAAGCCTGCTAAATGGAACCTGGAATCTCTAGAAAAGCAATGACATCGGCTGAATTTAAACAAAAACAGTTGTAGGTCCGTCGGACAAATGAATGCAGTCTGACAAGAGTTTAACATTGCGCAATAGCAGCTGATGATCAGAATGTCTATGTAGAGTTAAAAGTAGAGTAAAAAATGGGTAAAAGGGTAAAAGATTCTTCACAGGTAGCATGTAGGATATTATCTGCCATAGATGTCACGTCATATTGCAACAATATTACGTCATAGTGATGTACTCCCAACGCCCATTTATTTAATAATTCAACGCTAATATCGCTGTAGATATTAGACTATAGTATTAGATAGACTAGGCCGTGCTCAGGTGGCTAGTTGGCTACCCTTTCTAGAACCAATAAAGCAGTATTTCGGAGACATTTATTGAAATTACCTACTCTTGAAAATAAAAAGCAAATTAGTTTTCGTCACTTTAAAATATTTCCAAAAGCTACGCTTGGAAAAGTACTATAATTCAGTTACTGTTTACTCTAGCTCTCTCTTCAATAAAAAAATAACAAGTTGACGTCTAAAACCCACAGAACAAGATTACGCTGGTGTCCGAGAGGGGTATTTTTCCCCTTTTCTTTTCTAATCGCTATGATAGCTCAGTATGATAGCTCAGTACAATAGCTCAGTATAATAGCTCAGTATGATAGCTCAGTATGATAGCTCAGTAGGATAGTTCAGTATGATAGCTCAGTAGGATAGTTCAGTATGATAGCTCAGTATGATAGCTCAGTAGGATAGCTCAGTATGATAGCTCAGTATTATAGCTCAGTATGATAGCTCAGTATGATAGCTCAGTATGATAGCTCAGTAGGATAGCTCAGTATGATAGCTCAGTAGGATAGTTCAGTATTATCGTGGTTTGAAATCCAACAGTGAACTAGTGCTTTCGGTAAAAAGCCACATCGTCGTAACAGAAACCACATACGAAAGAAGTTAACATAAATAGTATTGGTTTTTAAGAAAGTATGGCTAATAAAATACTTCCCCAAAATAGCTTTTGAAGAAACAGATAAAAAATAGGAAACTCCGTTGCAAAGTTACGTAGTCGTCTTGCTAGAAAACAAATCCCTAGACACAATTTTTTGTATGGTAAATCCATAAGACACCTCGTTAAGAATTTTTAACAAGGCATCGTTTCCTGGTTGAACCCTTTTACCACAATACACAAAGGCCTTCAGCGCTCCTCAAAAGGCTTACATTACAACGTCGTCCCATGGATGAAAGGGGAAGCACGACAGGCCCTATCAACCCTAGATACTCGTACATAACAGGATTTATTTTATCTTGTTACGCAAGCCTCACGGCGGTCGTGGCCAGCCACCGTGTCTTTAGATTGTTTACTTGTCTTTGCTACGTGTCTATAGTCTTTCGCTACATGGACATTATGGACACGCATGGTTATCATTACAATTACATGTAGATTTAAAAGTAGAGAAGGAAATCAAATCACTACGTTGACTAGGTGGTAGGGCTTTACTGTAAAGTTCGTCTAGGTAGGTACCACAGCTTTGCCAGTTATTCTGCCGCCAAGCAGTAGTGTGCAGGCACTACTGTGTTCCGGTTTAAAGCGCATTGTAACTAGTGAAATTACTGGGCAAATAAGTCTTTATGATCTGATCACACAGTCTAGTAATCTTATTACTATACTGTGTGAAGTCTCAGAATGACGTGCGCAGTGCAGTGTCACGCAGAACAATATTAGTTTATAGTTCCGAGTGATACTGCAATCTGTTATGGGCAGCCGTAACGCTTAACATCAGGCGAACGACTAGCACGTCACGTCATCTTACTTACCTACTCATAAACTGATTTGTTTGTCGTTATATGTCTAGTTGTCTATTCATAATCAGAGACTAAACTACTTCTAAACACAACGTAATCACAAATAATAGCCAATATTTCGAGCGCAAATTCGCTGAAAATTTGTGCAACGGTACATTTAACTTACATAGGTAAACAGTTATTTGTACAAACAATCCTGTGTCCTTTGTGAAAATGGACAGAGAAAAGGAATGTTCCATGAAGGGCTAACTTCCCACGACTACGTTATACTTTACCAAACATACCATATAAGGTGAAACTCTTTTTTCACACCGATATAAAAGGGTGTGAGAACTGTAAACTAGCGTTACCTCCCACGTGACAACATATTTGTAAAAAATGGGACCGCTTCTGTGGCTCTCGTATTGGCTTAATAAGCCATGGTGACACAATAATATTGACGCTACTTAAATCATCTGTTGTAAATAGGCCAATGATGATTATGATGATGATGATGGTGATGATGATGATGAGAACTGTAATACGAACTGTGTACTTTTAATTAACGATAACCCCAACGAGCTAGATTTTTTGTACTTTTTTACTTCAACTTCGGCGCTTTGAAAATCGAATCAACAGCCAGTCATGCAAACTCCAAAAGTTGGTAAAATGAAACGATACTGCCATTGTATCGCTATTCAGCGGCCGGTTTAGAAATTTCAGAGATAAAATGGTAAACATGAACACAATTTGGGCATAATCAAACAGAATGAAAAGGGTATTTCGTAATTCTATTTAGAATTTACCTTGAAGGTTTTCGTTTCGCTTCTAACGTGTTTATAATACGGCAAAAAATATCACAGAATAATAATATAATAATAATGCCCAACGATCACATAGGTACATAGATCCTGGACCCTAGCTAGGATTCCCCGTATCTAGGGACCCAGGAACTACGAGGCCCTTGGTCTCCCATAACACCCAGACACAGAATAAGTATTTGTGCTTTTCTTTTTTAGGTGCACAAATACTTGTTACAAAGAAAGAAATCTAATGCATATTTTATATTTATTTCCATCCATTGATGTTGTAAAGAAAATTCTGATGTCGTGTATAAAGGCAGAGATTCACATAAATAATTTATATACGCTCAAATTATTTATCAACCTAAAGTATGTGATCTATTGCAAATAATATTGATGTACCTATATTTGTTTCAATTTCTGAATGTTCTTTTATTATAATTTTATAGCTCAGCACTTGCGCTCTCACAGGGCTCACAGAACGGCATATTCGCTTTTAAAAGCTCTGATTACATACGTTAGACAGAAAGCTGATGCCACTGGAGAGATATCGTAAAAGCTTACAATGACGGTGGTAATTTGCTTGCTTGCGACGAAGAAAATGCGAAGAAGTGGATTACTTGCGGTCTTACATTTTTTTCTGTAAAATTGAGGGGATACACCCCGATTTCTTTTTTCCGCAATAAGTATCATCTGCACTGGTTAGGTCTCTCCCAAGGTATACGACTTTACAGGCCATCCTTTGCCAAATCTTGATGATCTCTAACACAATGCCTTTCTACCTTTTCCCTGAACCATCATAAATGGATTCATATATATTTACCAACCCGAAACTTGTGTTCATTCAGACAAGTGAGTGTGTTTGCTAATGTTATCAGATAGAATGTAGTGCTAACGTGAATGTGAAAAGCATTGCGTGCGAGGCATTTTACGGCATCATTATCTTATTGATATCAATTTATAATCGAGCTCAATGACGTATCATGAAGAGATACCAATGTAATCGACTGTTTATCATGATGATATGATAGCGTATGCACAAGTCAATGCGTTTCTTGTTGAAGTTGTTTAGATTGTAAATGCAAACAAAAAAATACGTGTTATCAATGTTAATGTAGTTGCAACGTAATTGCTATCATTCGATCATAAAAGTTGAAATAATAATAGCGTAGTAATTAACCACACACGACCTATGTGAAAATATTGAAATAAGAATAAATATTTTAGGAAAATCTGCATATTAATAAACGCGGTGGGTTTACTTCCCAAAATATTAATGAGATAAAATCTAAATGGCTTTAATATTATATTCATAACCGAATAACAAAAGGATGGAACTGTATAACTATACCTATATCTTAGTCATTTGATCTGTCAAGAGCCAATTTTATTAACTCCGAGCGTTCCGGCGTAGTAAAAGCGAATACGTACTTTGGAACTCAATTTATGAGACCTTTCTCCCAGGGGAGACCCTACGTAAATGAAATTTCAGATTTCATAAGAACCGATTTAGGGAAAACCTTATTTTAGGAATAACCTTTTCTTATTTCATGTAATCATATGAAAATACGAAGGCATCTTACGAAAAGAATTTTGAATACGAGTATAAAACTGTGAATTATTAATAAAGAAAAGAAAAAGGAGCGAAGAAAGTATTAGACTGTGCTGTGTGAAAGATGATAAGTACAAGTGGGAGTAATTTCTAAGTTGACAGCTGACACAGGTGGCTTGGAAAGAAGAATTACAGCGCAACAGAGAAAGAGTATGCTGATGCCGGTGGTTGTAATAAAGCAATTACAATGATTTACTCTCAGGCTCAAGACAAGGAGCACAGCACAAATAGTGTTGCTTAGTAGTTTCCATAACGATCAGTACTGTCGTTAGCTTTTAATTTTGATCGCATTACATTTCTTTATAAGTAAGTAGAAACAATTTTTGTTTGTCTGTCCCTGTAAACACGCATTACGCTGGAACTACTGAACGGATTTCGCTGAAATTTTTTACTATAACATTTAAGATATTTTATGTTTTCAAAAAACGGCCAAGTGCGGGTTGCACGAAGTAATTTTAGT
This sequence comes from Ennomos quercinarius, assembly GCA_910589525.2. NCBI lineage: Eukaryota > Metazoa > Arthropoda > Insecta > Lepidoptera > Geometridae > Ennomos > Ennomos quercinarius. The sequence goes on along the minus strand of OU342492.1, from coordinate 17,250,669 downwards.
GCAAAATTTGTTTATTATTTTCTATTGCCGCCCCATCCATTCATCCTTTTCCCCTTTCCCTTCTCTCTTCCCATGAACAGGGCTAGGACGTAAAACTAACTAACCCAAGCCAAGCCGAGTCGAGTCAGCTAGTAGAGTTATAAAAAAATAATCAAGACTCACATCAAGCTCCAGCTCCAGCTTATTGATCTCATCAGTGGCAGCGTTTAGCTTCTCCAGCTCCACCTGGAAAGTTTTGAAGTACTTGAGACAGTCGCACGGCACCCACACTCGGTAGTGTACGTGAGGTAACAGCAAGCAACATGTAGCGACTGGAAACATCCGCGAACGTAACAATTAAACCAGTAAAAGTAGCGGCCGTAGCCACCAAAATGTGCGCCAAACTGAATATCGTTATCTTAAAACCGCGAGATAAAAACTATCGAATCTTTATCTATCTGTGTCATTCTTAGTACCTTTATGGATTGTTTCCTGTCCCTACAGAAAGCAACGAGCAAACTTTACTTACTTATCTCATCTCGTGTCGGTTATTGCAGACAAAATAACATACAAACAAATGCTAAAATTACATTTTTATTTCAATTTAACATTAGATACAATTTAGAATACATGCGTTTTTTTCTACAGATACAAAAATATTTTATTATATACTTATGTAGTTTTTCTTTTGCACATTTTGATTATCTAAACAGTTTAATACAGAGTCGAATATTATATGAAATTATCAGCCGATTAATTACTTTAGACCTAATTTATTAGTGTGATAATTAAAGGTATCTTAAATAAGGAGATTATAGATTAAATGGAATGGTTCAGTTTATTAAATGGTTTAACCTTTAACAATTATTATGAACACGGAGATTTTGGTAAAGGTTAGGGCTTGGTTGCTTCTAATACCTACAGGTAGATAAAGGTTGTTAGGCCGGTGTAGCGAAGCTGTTATTACAGCTGAGACAAGCTATGCTGTGGTTCTAAGATTTAGATCGCGATATGTGAAGGATTAATATCACACTGGATGCCAATCTAAAACTCTGAAATCGTTGAGTCACAGAATACTATTCTACGACCTTTCTTTATCCAAGTGTTGGTTAAACAAAAATTAATTATGTTTTGTCTCAGGTTAATCTAGCCTCACATACTCGTCTGAACTTACAACTTTGTATAACTTAAGCAAATGAGATTACAGTAAATGAGTAAAATATAATTGTAAGGTTAGATAAATAGAGGACAATAATAACAAACAAGGGCACTAGACATGTCTGACAAACAACAACAAAATCATTGAAAATAATGTCTAAATTGAAATTTGCATCTAGTGGTAATTGGGTTAACCATGTTTTTTGTCAAAGAACATGCTAACCACCACTGGGTGATAGAGCTCTAGAAATATAACATATCAATTGTGTGGGCGCCATAGAAGCACCCTGCGTAAGCCTGCTAGGCGATCATGTTACTCGATTGCAACCGATAGAGACATTAATTTATATGGAATTGACAGTTTCAAAACGCAGATTAAGTGCAGTCATTGTGGAAATATTCAAAATAGGAATGACGTTTCTCCTGTTGCACTGCAATCAATGTTACATGTTCACCCCACTGGTAACGTCTGGATGCAAACAGGTAAAGCAGGGCTGAGTAACCTACTATCTTATCTTAAGTAATGTGTTTGTCCAGCAAAACATGACCTTTAATTAAGGGGGCTTTTACATTTTACCGAGCTCGCAGCGTCCGTCGGTTTGACCAAATATATCTAGCTTCATTTGTTGATATATAAATAAGAGCATTATTTAAAATAATGAAATAATTTAAAGTAGTTTAGAAAAATGATGAATTTTATTTATTATTATTTATTATTATTGAAGTGCTTGAAAGGTAAAAATCAAACATCTGTTCTGACATTATGGAAGTACGGGATGTATTTAGTGGAGTATAATTTAGTTTGGAGACCTACGTTACACAGAATTTGCAAATTAGTGCTCTCAAATCGGGTCTCTGTGTATTTTTGCCAAAACGAACAGCAGGAGACTGATGATTACTAAAAATAGGTAAATCATCTAAAATTCGCTCTATCGTTATCGAAGAAGATGAAATGAAGGGTATTTTTCATATAATGGCTAAATATAGACATGAAAGCTATGCATCAAATATTGACGACGAAAACCTTGCAACTACGCATAATTTTGTAAAAGCACCCCTATGTTATGTTTTCATTATTGGTTTGGATATAACACTTGACTGTACGCAATATTGATGTATAATATGACAGACTGAGAATCTGGCATCATCTTGAAAGTGATTATTTAGAAATCAATGAAAATAAAACATTTTATTAATCCAATCTAAAAATGAATAACATAAGCATTAATTTAAATATTCCAATTAAGTAAATTTATACAACAAATATAATGTTAATGAGTTAACATAAAATCGAAAAATTAATAATGTTAAAGAGATTCAAAGAATCTTATACAATTTAAACTTTACACATATTAATGTTTCTCTTTAAGACAATAAGAATAATTGCTTACATCCAGATGTAAGCACTTTATAGCAACAAGAGAATTTTAGAACATAATGAAATTATATTAATATCATAATATTAAACATAAAAATATGAAATCATCTGATTCCATTTTAGAAACTATGTTAAGGAAACCTAATTTGTAAAGAAACTTATGCTGTCTGGATTCTTTTGTTGCTATTGTTATAATTTCTTAACACTATTTAGAATAGTGACGATCATTCTTTGTGGCCTTGAAAGTAGAATAAAGTGGCATAGATACAATACAAATATAATTAGGCTATAAAAGAAAAATAAACATCCTATATTTCAAGATAAAACACTCGATAGAAACAAAGCAAATATGTGAAAATTACATTTTAAAAGAGAAAATAATATTACCTTTATAATAATTAAATGGTATTAATTTTATCAAATACAATGTACCAAAGTAAACTACTTACATTTACTGCTTTAAAGCTTGAACTTCCTGGGGTCATGATAATATTTACAATAATTACCAAAATACTTCAACAGATAGCTTATTGTGATGAAATGTTCCATCATTCCAGTAAAACCACATGTGCACAACAAACAACACTTCGTGAAAACATACAATATACAGTAAATGGCACGATTTCTAATCAGAAAAATAAGTTAGGAATCCCATGAAATGTATCTCTAACGAATAATACAATTCGAAAATTATATATCTAACAATTTATAAATCGAAAAATTGACAGCTACTTGTGATAAAATCGTATTATTTTCGTGGACAGGAAACAGTCCTTTAAGGTACCAAACCTCGGAATCGAGAGAAACGTACGCGCCGCACGCGGTCTCATCATCAACAGCCTGAAGACGTCCACTGCTGAACATAGCACGCGGTCTAAAACACGGGAATTCAAACAGGGCGTTGCGTAATAGGGATAGGATCAGTTCATTTCACTATCACAAATGTACTTTCCGGAGACGAACCGGCGCTTGACGAGCGAGAGCCGGTACCCGCTGCCGACCAGCTCGAACTCGATGCCCGAGAGTGTCGCGCCTTCGCAGTTGAACTGCGCCGCGATCGTTGCCTTGGAGGAGGGGCCCTCGGTCAGCTCGAAGCGCGCCTTCAGCGAGCCCACGCCGCGGTCCTCCGAGTGCTGTGACAGCTCCGTGTACCGCCACAGCGCCTGGTCCGTGTCGCCGCTCCACGTCGCCTTGGGCATCGCGATCACGTTGCTAACACCCCCGTCCACCGGCACGCACACCGACACATTCAGTAGCGGCGAGGGCGGCGACATCGCGTGCAGGTTGTACTTGTAATCCACCTTCAGGTCCGTGTGCTCGTGCTCGCACTTCCAGTACGAAACCAGCTGGAACGGGCACGATGCCGCGCCCGCCTTCGGACGGATCTGATACTTGAGAATATCCACGTTGAAATACTGCGCCGTCGGATTCTTCTCCGACTGTCGTTTGAGCAGCGAGCTCAGCGCTGGCATGTTGAAATCGACCACGGTGCTGTCGCGCGTCGACATCATCGTGTTGATGCTGATCAGCTGCTTGTTCGGGAGAACGTTGTCTAATCTGTGTATGTTTTTCAGTCTGAAGCAGAGCTTGGCAGGGTTCGGGTTGTTTGCGAGCACGCCCACGATGCCCGTGGGGAATGATAGCATCATGTCTCCCGACATCTTAACCTTGCATTTTGATTCCTCCGTACCGCGGAAGTAAGAGTGTATAATTTCGTGAAACGCAACCGCCAGAGGTATCGTGTCAGCCATACCTATCGTGAGCGGCGAGGGACCCCGGGAACCGGAAGCTCCTCCGGCGCGGAAGTCGCCCTCGGAGCGTCGCGACGGCGGCCGCGGAAGCGATATGTTCGATATGGTTGGCGTTGACGTTCGAACGTTGCTTTGACCCATCTCACCCACCTCCGAGAAGAGATCGCTTACGTCGGGATTGGACACGGGAGTGGGACTCTCCAGTAAATGAGATTGATTGCCTGGCAGTGGCGCATAGGGGTTCGACACGTTGCCATGCGGTGAGGTCGGATTGCTGGCGGTGGGGCTTTGGAAGAAGTTTAAGTCTAGCAAATCGCTACTCGCTTTACTCGTGTTAGCATTGGACCCGCGTCTCGTTGTTGTACCGATTTTGTACAGGGAAATATTTTCGACAGTCGCTCGCAGCTCATCCACGCTGGCCGACATTTGAGGCGTGCCGTTACTTATCGGTTTGATTTCTACATGAATCTTTTTCTCCTCCCGATCCTCGTCTGAATCTGAATCCGATGAAGAGTATACACTGCCCTTTTCGTCCTTTGGTCTGATGCAATAGCCCTCCTCATCCACTTCTGGGGAATTCATCAGATCATTCTTTGTGGGAGCTTCTTCCTCTTTCTCCTCCAAGTCGGACTTGTCGCCGACGTTAGAATTTTCAGAAATTTCATCCTTCTTCTTTTTGGATTTCTTCGGTTTAGCTTTTGTCCTTTTGCTTCGCAAGAACCACTTGGATTCTCTGAGAGTTGTCCGCCCCATGTTTTCGTCTTTATCGGGCGCCACGGGAGTGGCGGGGGTGCCACTGGGGCTTGAAGGCGCCGACACCGGGGCCACGCCTTCTACACTACTGCTAGCTTCATCCTTACTTTGAAAATTTGGCGTGAATAGATTTAATAAGGAGGTGGTTCGTCTAGAAGTCTTGGCAGCAAATGAAGGCTCTTTTTTAGGTGCTTTAGCTGGTGGTGCTGGCTTGTGAGAGCCATTTGAGACTGTTGATATCTGATCTGCTTCTGATATTGAATTATTTGCAGAGCTCGGCTTAGGTAATGATGGAGGAAGATCAACTAAAACTGCCTTTTCTATTGCATTGTATTTTTCTATAAGAAACTGTTCTAAAAGTTTCTCTACAGTTAATTCGAGACACTGGTGCTTGAAATCTTTGTGGACTTGGCCCATAAGATCATGATTGTTCTGTATAATTTCAGCATAAGAATTTACAAACTGCTTCATTTGTTTCAAATGTGCTTCCTCAACATCTTGAAAATGCTTACATGTCTGTGTCATTTTCTTTTCAAAATCCTGTTTTACTAAATTGTACTTTTCAGCCAGTTGCCTATAATCTTCGTGAAGCTTTTTCAGCTTAACTTCAGCCTTTTCAATATCTTTGGCAGATCCATTATCTTTACGTAACTTCTCTAACTCTGCCGACTTAGTAGTATACACATCTTTAGCTTTTTGTAATGCTTGTTTAGTGTTTTGAATGAGTAGTACTACTTCTAATGTATTCGATTCGGAGTCTTTGACTGCCTTATGTTTTTTATGAAGCTCTTCTGCATAACGAGCTACATCTTTAACCAATTCGCTAACTTTTTGGAACATGTGTTGGTGTAAATTGGACAGTTTTTCAGCTGAGCACTTGAGGACGCCCCAAAATGGAGCGAAAGTGCCCTGTGAGCAGTTACTGTTCGCTTGTTTCGCTAATTTGGCAAGCGACTTCGAATTCGTCTCCTCAATGTTAGACCTCTCCCTAAGGTACTCGGACAACTCTTTGCTAGCGATCAGTCCGTATTTCATGTTTTGATACAGAATATCGTATCCATTGTGCTCGTTGGCGAAATAATCTACAAAGTTGACACTCATCTTTGCAATTACGAGTCGCTACGTTTACAGTTATTCAGTACATTATATAGTCACTCACTGACCTGTATCCTAGGGTCGAGCTCAGTATCACCATTGTCGTCAGCTGGAATTGTGAATGAGGATTCTTCCATTGTGGTGTCTAGGACGAGGAAGCCACCCAATCGCCCAAATTACATCACCGACTAAACGGAAGAAGCGTCACATTCACTACATAAACTCACATGAAACTATTGTAGTTATTATCGGACATCACAAAGATGTTAATTTTATATTGAATTAAGTAAAATCACTTGTAATCTGTAATTAAAAATAAATATAAAAATTTCAAGATGACGTCCTCTTTCGTGACGTGACGTCAAAACAAAACAATAGACAAGATGGAAAAAGGAAGTGTTTTTTTTATTTGATTCAAAGTGATGAAAGGTAGAGTATTTTTAATCGATTAGTTATTTTAGTCGATTTTGTTAAAAATCTAATTCTATCGACCAGAGTTTGATCTTATAACTAGTCGTTCTGCGAACGGTAAACCTCGCCAGCATAAAACATTTTGGTGGTCCTATTCTGACACCACTGGGACCACATGATATGATGTTATATATTTATATTGGTATAATTGTATAGTACTTAGTATGTCCCGAACTCAGAACTTACAGCTCTATATCTCGACAATGTATTGACCAATTTTGCTTATATTTGAAATATTTGTTTAGAATCGGGTAACCAATGTAACTGCAAAAAAGTATTATCAAAATTGGCCTATAGATGGCACCATAGCAAACCTGCCCCCTTTTTGGGAGAAATACATCTCCAATCAAAAATCGCCGACGACTAAAAAATCCCTGAACTCGTAAAATGTGCATACCAAGTTTCATCAAGATTCGTTGAATGTTGATGAATGCGACCTATACGCGAGTACGTACATCCGGACAGACGAAAGCAAAAAAGACAAGTTGAAGCAGAGACTTTCGTCAATTCGTTCGCTCAGTCAATAAAATAAAGCAAGTGACATTATATTGCTTTGCTATTGGTAGGATTCGTGTTTTTCATGCCAAAGAAAGCCAAGAAGATATAAACCAAAGAAAATAGAAAAGTTAGCAGAATTTACGTTTTTCATTCGGCTTTTGAAACATTATTGTTGTAGTGTTTATATTATTGTGGAATGAAGGTAGTGATTTATACAATTATAATACCGCCACTTCCATGTTACTTGTATTTGCCGTGTACCTTCTTATGAGTAATAAACGCCATTCTGCGATAGACTGTGTTTCAATATACATCATTTGGCGCAGCCGGTTTAAAAATAAGAATTTCACGCTCAATTGTGGTTATTAAACACCGTGATCATGCCTATTGGCAAAATTGAAGTGTTTGACATCGGTACCCATAATTGGGACGCGTATTGTAGGCGAATAAAACAGTTTATTGCGTTGAACGGCATAGCGGCCGAGTTGCATGTGGCCACGTTGGTAACTCATGTTGGAATTTCGTGTTACGAGCTTATGTGTGACCTATGTGCACCGGATTTACCCGAATCAAAATCCTTTAGTGAACTTGAGTTGATTGTGAAGCAGCATCTCGAACCGCAGAGATCAGAGATCGCAGAACGGCACGTGTTTCGGCAACGAAAGCAGGCGGTGGGTGAGACCGTAAACGAATATCTGCAAAGTTTAAAGCACTTGGCTAAAACTTGTAACTTTGGGACGTCCTTGGAGGTCAACCTTAGAGATCAATTCGTGTCGGGGCTGCACCACGAGGATATGAGATCCAGACTTTTTGCCGAACGAGACGTGAACTACAAACGAGCTGTCGAGCTCGCGCTGGCATTGGAGGCGGCCGATAGGCACGCGGCGACGGCGGCGGCGAGCGGCAGTGGCGGCTCCGGCGCGGGCAGCGGTTCCGCCGCTGAGGGCCTGCACCGCGTAGGCGTGGCGGCGGCGCGAGGGCCGCGCCGCGACCCTACGGCGGCGGCAACATCGGCGGGGCGGAGCGCGCCCGCAGCGGCTGCGGTGCCGCGCCGCCCGTGCCCGCGGTGTGGCAGGGACGGGCATGCGGCTGCCAAGTGCCGGTTCAAGGCTTACAGTTGTGATCGTTGTGGTGAAAAAGGGCATTTAAAAGTGATGTGCCGTAAGTACGACAGCGGTCGCGGATCGGACTCTGCGCGTACGGCTAAAGGTCAGTTCTTTTTGGTTGACTCTGATTCTGACGATGATGGCATGAACTTTTATAATTTGTCGTGTGACGCTGAAGATGACCCGTACTATATTAACTTAACGGTGGAGAGGCACGCGTTACGATTCGAAGTAGACACTGGTTGTAAGTTTTCTGCAATCTCGAAATCATGTTATGATAAATTGTTTAACAACTTGCTATTGCATAAGAAAGCATTAACCTTAAAATCGTATACAGGCGATATTATTAAGCCGATAGGTTTTGTTGAAGTGCATGTCGCATATGGAACACGGTCAGAAAAATTACAACTGTTCGTTATTGAAAGCGGTGGCCCTCCATTGATGGGTAGGCATTGGATAAGAATGTTAGGTGTAAATATCAGCGATTGTTATAGCTTATCAGATAAGTGTGATGAGTCTGTAGAAGTTTTGCGTAAAGAATTTCCGGACGTGTTCGCCGATGGGCTTGGGACATGTAAAGTTCGCATGCAACTGCATTTGGCAGACGAGACGCCGGTGTTCGTAAAGGCTCGTCCACTGCCATTAGCTTTACGCGCACCGGTTGAACGCGAGTTGGAACGTCTGCAGCGTGACGGTGTTGTTTACAAAGTAGATCGCTCTGATTACGGCACACCTATAGTACCTATTGTTAAGAAAAACGGTGATATTCGTATATGCGGAGATTATAAAATCACCATCAATCCAAGGTTGAAAGATTTTCACTATCCTCTTCCTCGGATTGAAGAAATATTCGCTACCCTAGCTGGCGGTGTGCTGTACTCAAAGCTAGATTTGTCCCACGCTTATCAGCAAGTCTTGTTGAAGGAGGACTCACAGCCGATGACGGCAGTCACCACTCATGTAGGGACTTTTGTTTACAAGCGCGTGCCCTTTGGAATTAAATGCATTCCCGAAAATTTTCAAAAAATGATAGAAGAAATACTTAGCGGCCTGCCGTCCACGGTTGTTTTCCAAGATGATATTTGTTGCGCTGGAAAAGATAAGGAAAGTAACCTAAAAAATTTACGAGCCGTTTTGAGCCGGTTGAGTGATGCTGGTTTAAAAGTAAATTTGTTAAAATGCGAATTTTTTAAAGACAGTGTTACGTACTTATGTTATCGTATAGATAAGCACGGGCTACACGCAGACGACAAAAAAGTGGAAGCTATTGTATCAGCTCCCCGACCGACAGATGTCACTCAGTTGAAAAGTTTCTTAGGGCTCGTCAATTTTTATGCGAAGTTTTGCATCAACATTAGCGATGTATTAAAACCCCTATATGAGCTACTAAAAAAAAATTCTAGGTGGTATTGGAGCGAGCAATGTGAGCGAGCGTTTAATGAAATTAAGGGCGTGTTGAGTAACGGTCCAGTGTTGGCGCACTATGATGCAAGTTTACCGTTAATCCTGTCAGTTGACAGTTCAGCGTACGGACTAGGCGCCGTGCTCTGGCACCGCTACCCCGACGGCTCGGAGCGCGCAGTCAGCTGTGCGTCGCGAACTCTGAACTCGCACGAGGTAAATTATTCGCAGCTCGATAAGGAAGCTTTAGCCATAGTTTTTGGGGTAACGAAGCATCATCAATATTTATATGGCAGGCATTTTTTGCTTCGCAGCGATCATCGGGCGCTAAGTTACATCTTCGGTAAAAACAAAGGCAACCCGCAGACCGCTGCGAGTCGTTTACAAAGATACGCGGTACGTTTAGCAGCCTATAACTTTGTAACGGACCTACAGGCTGACCAGACCCCGCGCGCCGCTCGACCGGTCCGCGCTCACCTCGCCTCCCCGCCACCGCACGCACACAGACATGCGTCGCGCCACGGCGACACTTTAAAAGGCCGCGCTGGCCACTGCTAGGCAGGCATTTGCTCGGGGCTCCCGCGGTGAACACACGTAACCTCCCGCTCTGCAGAGTCTCTAGCAAATCGTCTGACCCCTGTGTTCCGAAACTAACACGGTGAGATTTGGCTATCTGTCTTCGCGTGGCTCTAAGCTTTACGCGCACGACCATCTCTCTCCGCTACCCGCACCCCTTCCTTCCTTGAGGGCCATCTGTCTTCGCGTGGCTCTAAGCTTATGCGCACGACCCTCAAAATCCCGAAAGCCTGTATGAACCCCGTCCTTCTCCAAGGGCCATCTGTCTTCGCGTGGCTCTAAGCTTATGCGCACGACCCTTGGACACCTGCATGCACTAACCGTATCACCGTCGCCGCGTACCCGCCGCGTACCCGTCGCGCCCCGAGGCGCCTTCGCCGCGAACCGCTCCCCAACCTTCGAGGGCTATCTGTCTTCGCGTGGCTCTAAGCTTATGCGTACGACCCTCGCTCCTGACATCCTAAACGACACCCACCTATCCAAGGGCTATCTGTCTTCGCGTGGCTCCAAGCTTATGCGCACGACCCTTACTCCTGACCGGGATACCTTTCACACTTCGACCCTACCCCCCGCCGCGTACCAAGGTTCTCGCAGGCCCCGCCGCTCCCCTGCTCGAGGACGTTCCGCGACCGTGCCGGCACGGGTATCGTCACCCTCCCGTGCGTATCTGGTGTATAGCATTAAGGATAGCTAGTGATGATAAAACTATTGTAGAAACGCAAATATAGACACATTTATTGTACTTCTGTATATCCGTGTTTCACTGGACTAAATCCCCTCACCGGTTAACCCCCTATAGGTAGGTCTAGCCATCTCCACGCCCGTCATAGGCGCAAGGTTCGACCACCAGCATAACGAGGTGTCCAGGCGAGCTGGCCGAAAGGGCACCCCGTTACATTGGCGCCCAACTAATAATCCACATCTGTAACCCAGGGGATAGTGCCACTCACTACAGTGACGTACTCAGGCGAATAAAGCCCAAAGATTACACCACTTAGCGAACGGCCAAAACTTGTAATTAGTCCAGACGAAAAAATAAATCAAACCGCGTAAAATAAACAAATAAACGAGTGAAAACTAATGTCGGATAAAACTTCCTGGATCTATAACCTGAAAAAGCCGAAATTAGAACAAGAGTGCGCAAAGAGGAATATCACAACAGAAAATCAAACCGTGAAAGACTTACGTCACAACCTGGCTGAAGCAATAAGAGCCGAAGCACACCAAACCCGCGATATAGTCCCGACGCCCGTAGAAAGTGGGAACACAAGCGAGTCTGAACCAGAATTTAAAGACACAATGTCGCGACCTGAGGAGAACACTGACATATTTGGAAAAATCGACAAAACAAACACATCAGGAGGCCCTGAACAATATGACCACAATATTGAAAGATGGAACCTGTATTTCAACACAGACGATGACCCGGTGGAGTTCTTAGAAAGATTGGAAGATCTAATAGAATCCAGCGGTGCAGAACAGGAAAAAGTGCTAAAAGTGATACCTAGATTCTTGAGAGGCAAGGCCGTGCTATGGTACCGGAACAACAAGGACGCATTCAAAACCTGGGGTGAGTTCATTACATACTTCAGGCTTACGTTCTTTACCCGTAATCACGAAAATGAATTATTAAGGAAGATTATGACAAAGAGACAACATTATCGCCAGAAATTTACCGACTACCTGATAGAAATACAAACACTGATGCGCCGGTATGGGAAGATGCCAAGGGATGAAGAGCTGAACATAATTTACGAAAATATGTCTTCAAAATATAAATATTATATTAAACGCTCAGAATTCACCACCGTGCACCAATTAATACAATTAACAGGAGATTACGAAAACATCTCAGCAGACCGACGCACAGATATTCAGAAAACATACAATCAAACACCGCAATATACCAGAACAAACCAGAATCAAAATTCAGATGAAATACGTAAGACATGGTCACCCAGAGAGCGTACCCAGCCAGAAGAAAAAGCAAAATACATCCACAATTACAACGCAAAGGCATCCTGTTGGAATTGCGGTAAACAAGGACACTCAATGAGAGAATGCCGCGGGAAGCAAGTATTATTTTGTAGCGGTTGTGGTAAACTTGGTACACAAAGCATAAGGTGCTGCAAAAAGCCAAACAACAACATAAATTCGATTATAATAAACACAGAAAACAAACGAAAAGGAGATAACCGACCGTTTATAAAAATCACAGTGCTACAGAATGAATACGACGCGTTAATAGACACAGGCTCGACAAGATCATACGTAAACAAAAACATTTACGAAGACTATAAAAACAAAAACCTACTACCAAGAAAAATTACAGAAACCGCCATCCTAGCAAACGGAGCAAAACTAGACATAAACGAAGCCGTGCCAGTAGAAATAAGCATAGGGGAAAACAAATTCACCCACCAGATGCTTTATCACCCAGAAATCACAAAAGTATTAATAGGAGTGGACATACTAAGAAGAATTGGAGCAAAAATAGAGTGGGAACCAAGCCGTAACAACGAGATACAAGAAAAAACGGCACTACAAACGACAGACACAGACAAAACTAGAGAAGACAGCCAACCAGAACCAAAAAACAGAGATCCAACGTTAACTGCACAAGAAAAACAACAACTAGAAAATCTAATAGCAGAAGAGTATAAGAAATGTGACGCCACCCCAAAAGGCAATACATGGATCAAGCACAAGATCAAACTTATACACCAACAACCGGTCAAACAAAAATATTACCCACGCAATCCCAAACTACAAGCGATCATAAACGAACACGTAGATGAGATGTTAAAACAGAATTTTATAGAGAAGTCCAACAGCGCATATAGCTCACCAATAGTACTTGCGAGAAAAGCCGATAACAAATACAGATTTTGCATAGATTTCCGGAAAATAAACCAAATATCACACAGAGACGCATACCCTCTCCCGCAAATAGATGACACCCTAGAAAAACTACGGAACTCAAAGTTCTTTTCAAAAATCGATTTGAAAAACGGTTACTGGAACGTAAAATTAGATGACGACAGCAAACCAATAACCGCCTTCACCGTGCCAGGAAGAGGATTATTCCAATTTACGGTAATGCCCTTCGGTCTTCATTCAAGTGGCGCAACTTTCCAGAGACTACTGGACACCGTGATTGGACCAGAGATGGAGCCACACGCTTACGTGTATTTGGATGACGTCATCGTATGTAGTCCCACATTCGAAATGCACTTACAACACCTGAAAGAAATATTCAGAAGAATACGAGAAGCCAGGCTGGAGATAAACAAAACAAAGAGCGAATACTGTAAGACAGAACTTGAGTACCTGGGACACAAAATAAACAAAGAGGGAATAAAAATGAACGAAGGAAAAATAGAAGCAATCAAAGAATTAAAACCACCCGAAAACATTAAAGAAGTACGCAGATTCATCGGTATGACATCATGGTACCGAAAGTTCATACCAAACTACTCGGAAGTAATGAACCCGCTAACAGCCCTACTCAAAAAAGACACGAAGTTCACATGGGAAGAAGCACACCAAAAAGCTTTCACCGATATAAAACATTTAATCGCACAAGACCAAATGCTTAGAAGAGCCGATTTCACGAAACCTTTCATCCTGCAAACAGACGCAAGTGACACAGGACTAGGGGCAGTACTAGTACAAAACCAAGAAGACAAGGACTACCCTATAATGTACGCCAGCAGAACACTAACACCGGCTGAAAAAAAGTACACAACGTCAGAGAAAGAATGCCTCGCTGTGATATGGGGTATAAGAAAAATGAGACCGTTCCTAGAAGGATACCAATTCACGGTGATCACCGACCACCAAGCATTAAAATGGTTAAACACAATAAAAGACCCATCCGGAAGACTTGCGAGATGGGCGTTAGAACTACAACAGTATGACTACAAAATAGAATACAGACCTGGAAACCAAAACAAAATAGCCGATCAACTCTCCAGAAACCCAGTTTTCATACTAGAAGAAGATAAGAAAGACTGGCATGAAAAAAAAATAGAACAAATACAAACACAGGAAAACCCAGAATACAAAATAGAAAATAACAAGTTATACAAGAAGATAAAAAACCATGCGTATGGACCTAGACTAGAACCAGCATCGGAATGGAAACTATGCGTGCCGCAAAACCAAAAAGAGGAGATACTAAAAGAAAACCACGATATACCAACAGCTGGCCACTTAGGCACAGCAAAAACACTAAATAGAATAGGTCAAAGATACTACTGGCCAGGAATGTACAGAGACGTACGAAAGTATGTCAAGAAATGTACAAAGTGCCAAGCGTACAAGAAGCCACAACAAAGGCAATCAGGCTTAATGCACATAAACAACGCAGAAACGCCATGGAGCGTTGTGTCAACCGACCTCATAGGCCCCCTACCAAGGTCATCAAACGGATACAATTGGATAATAGTTTTTCACGACAAGTTCACAAAGTGGAACGAAGTGAGACCGCTAAGAACGGCTACCGCTGGAAATGTAACAAAAGCACTAAGGGAATGCGTCATAATGAGATACGGATGCCCAGAAACCGTCATCAGCGATAATGGAAGACAGTTCACCAGCAAACAATTCGAGGATGAACTCCGGAAATACGGGGTTAAACACAGGTTAACAGCCCCGTACTCACCACAAGGAAACCCGACCGAACGGGTGAACAAAACCCTAGAAACAATGATAGCGGCATATATAAACGGGAACCATAAGAAATGGGACGAACACTTACCAGAACTAACGTTCGCGATGAATACATCCAAACACGAAACAACGAAATTCACCCCAGCGTTTCTTTTGTTCGGAAAGGAACTAAAATTACCAGGGGATAAAAACCAGTTCCCAACACCATACCTGAAAGAAAAAGAACAACTAGAAGAAATTTACGACATAGTAAGAACCCACCAGAATACAGCGTCCGCACAACAAAAAAAACATTACGACAAAAATAAGCAAAACTGGCAACCCCAAATCGGTCAGGAGGTAATGAGGAAAAATTTCGCGTTATCTGACGCAAGTAAACACTTCTGCGCCAAACTGGCACCAAAATACACCGGACCATACACAGTCACCTCCAAAGAATCACCAGTAATCTATAGAATAAAAGATGTAAATAACAAGCATAAATCACTAACAGCACATGTAAAAGATATAAAACCATACCATAACTAAAGGAAAAAAAGTTATAAAGAAAATTGAAAATCATTGGCTAAATACCAAACCTCCAAGAAACAAAAAAAAAAAAAAAAAGTGGTCATATTCAAACCGAGGGTACTTGCAAATATAATATGTTATGTAAAAACAACCCGCAAGAAAAAAAACATTCCACGTCAAACCGGGCAACGACGAACTAGGAAAAGCACGTAGGATTGCGTTTTGGAAGAAAAACAAAAAGAACATTTACGAAGCGATGGAGCCATGGACCCGCAAAACGACCCGACCACGGATCCCACCAACAAGGGCACCCCGTCACATCGTTTCCCCAGTCATAAAGACGATCTGGACTGACGGCGCGGACTCGGCCCACATCGTCTTGACACCAGGACAAAGAGGAAAGATTGAATACCTCGAGGGGACCTCACCGAACGGCAACGTGCGCGTGCTGGAGGACGTGAAGGTGACACCAGGACCGGTATTGGCCACCACACCACCAGCCGCACCACCGACCATGACCCGCCCCACAACACCACCTGGAGACCACACCGCACTACCAGAGGCAGAGATACCAGAGGACTGGCCCGACCTTTTAGGGATGGAGGCCCTCGACGCTGAAGACGACCTAACGACGCCGGAAGGTACAGATATCTACCAGGCCATGGTAACAAACTTAGACCAACGGATGAAAAACACAATCAGTCCGGGAATAAAAATAAAAAAGAAAGCGAGGAGGAACCGGCGCGGCGGACACCGTCACACACGGAACGCCCCAAAAGGGAAAAGACAAGGGGAATCAAGTAAATAAGTCTTTTGTTTAAATTACCAAGAACAATTTTTATTTAGTTAGCATAAAATATATAGAAGTTTTTTTTTTGTTGTTCAATTTATTAAGAACATTTTTTTTTAGTAACCATGTTTATGAGAAGTTTTTTTTTGTTGTTCAATTTATCAACAACTTGTTTTTTTAGTTACTTTATTTATAAGGAAGTTTTTATTATTTACCAAGATGTTTTATAACACCGTATTAATCCCGAGGACCGTAGATCTTAAGTTAGTAATTAGGATAGACCTTACGTCTACGTATTTAGGTTAAGCTAAAATAAGTCCATGCATTATTGTATTAAACCATTAAAACACCAGAAACGCACGAAACTAATTTTTCATCACACCTTTAATGTAGAAATTGAGATAGGTATAAAAAGCAGGAAACCGACAACGATGTTTTGTAAAACAACAAATATTAGGTATTAGTATACGACCCAGGCATCTCCAACTGTACTAGTAGAGTATAAAAACTATTGCAATAAGGATTGAAACACTACAAGACGAGATGCAATCACATAAACAAAATAGGTAACTGTTAACCTTGTAAATAACCAGCCAGGCGATCGGGCAACTTGATTGCAACCAATAGAAACACAAAGTAAACAGTTTCTTTAGGCAGTTTATGTACATAGTTTCTATAGGAATATAACAAAACTGGAACGAAATCACTCCTGTTGCATTGCAATCAATGTTTCGCGATCGACCAGATATTTCAATACGCGGATTAAAACGCATAGTAAGTGGGGAAATAGACAGATTAGGAATGAAATCATTCCGGCGGGATTGCAATCAAGGTTCCGTGATCAATAATTTCCCGCAGGAGCTAAAACCCGTAGGGATAAAAACAGATAGACACACATAGGCTGGAAATACCTAAATAACTGTAACCGATTTAAAATAAGTTTGAAGCGATAAAAGAGGAAACTGTAATGACCAGACTCCTGAGGAATGTGCCTAGTCACAGTACAATATTAAAGTAGTAAAAAAATAAGGTATTATAAAGTTAGGTTTTACACCTGTAAAGATCGGTTCCGACATGCAATGCACCTTACTATATGTGATAGTGTATAAATTACTGTTAAGTATAATATTACATCCTAAGTACCCGCTTTTATGATAGAATAAGTAGCCTTTACATGTATATGCCTACCCTGTATTTGTACGATAAGTGAATAGTATTCTTTTGAGACATAAAGAGCTTAAACCACAAAACTAGCTCGCCAAAGGTAACATACCATACATAGGTGATTAGGGTTTTAGGTGAAGCATTTCAAACACAATGTAAAAAAAAAAATGGCTATAGAAAATAGGAATTATTATTACCAATAATATTATATAGTAAAAATATGACCAATAAAATACCCTATTGTATCAGTACAACCCAAATAAATGTAGATAACAAGAAACTGCTGTGCAAATTTATGTATCACGGTGATTTTTACAGGTAAAAATCTCCAGAGAAGACGGGAGGGTGTAACGGACCTACAGGCTGACCAGACCCCGCGCGCCGCTCGACCGGTCCGCGCTCACCTCGCCTCCCCGCCACCGCACGCACACAGACATGCGTCGCGCCACGGCGACACTTTAAAAGGCCGCGCTGGCCACTGCTAGGCAGGCATTTGCTCGGGGCTCCCGCGGTGAACACACGTAACCTCCCGCTCTGCAGAGTCTCTAGCAAATCGCCTGACCCCTGTGTTCCGAAACTAACACTGTGAGATTTGGCTATCTGTCTTCGCGTGGCTCTAAGCTTTACGCGCACGACCATCTCTCTCCGCTACCCGCACCCCTTCCTTCCTTGAAGGCCATCTGTCTTCGCGTGGCTCTAAGCTTATGCGCACGACCCTCAAAATCCCGAAAGCCTGTATGAACCCCGTCCTTCTCCAAGGGCCATCTGTCTTCGCGTGGCTCTAAGCTTATGCGCACGACCCTTGGACACCTGCATGCACTAACCGTATCACCGTCGCCGCGTACCCGCCGCGTACCCGTCGCGCCCCGAGGCGCCTTCGCCGCGAACCGCTCCCCAACCTTCGAGGGCTATCTGTCTTCGCGTGGCTCTAAGCTTATGCGCACGACCCTCGCTCCTGACATCCTAAACGACACCCACCTATCCAAGGGCTATCTGTCTTCGCGTGGCTCCAAGCTTATGCGCACGACCCTTACTCCTGACCGGGATACCTTTCACACTTCGACCCTAGCCCCCGCCGCGTACCAAGGTTCTCGCAGGCCCCGCCGCTCCCCTGCTCGAGGACGTTCCGCGACCGTGCCGGCACGGGTATCGTCACCCTCCCGTGCGTATCTGGTGTATAGCATTAAGGATAGCTAGTGATGATAAAACTATTGTAGAAACGCAAATATAGACACATTTATTGTACTTCTGTATATCCGTGTTTCACTGGACTAAATCCCCTCACCGGTTAACCCCCTATAGGTAGGTCTAGCCATCTCCACGCCCGTCATAGGCGCAAGGTTCGACCACCAGCATAACGAGGTGTCCAGGCGAGCTGGCCGAAAGGGCACCCCGTTACAACTTTGATATCGAATTTGTGCCTTCTTCACGAAATTGTTTCGCGGATGTCCTGTCGCGTTTGCCACTCAAACATACGGTTAAAAAAGGATATGATAGCGACATAATAGAAGGAAGTTATTTAAACTTCGTTGAAGATAAATTGCCGGTAACATTTAATGAAGTTAAAGCCGAAACATTGAAAGATCCTCAGTTAAATAAAATAGCAGGATATGTTAAATTCGGTTGGCCGGATCGCTCACAACACGAATCAGATAAGGCATTTTTCCCAAAGAAAGACGTGATGTTTTTAGAACACGGATGTCTAGTTTGGGGCTATCGCGTGGTGATTCCTACTAAACTCAGAGCTGCGGTACTGCGAGAACTACACAGCGGTCACATAGGTGTTGTGAAAATGAAGCAGGTGGCACGTAACTACTTATGGTGGGAGGGTTTAGACGCCGACATTGAAAGGGTCTGCCGCGAATGCAGCGCGTGCTCGTCGCAGCGCGACCAGCCTCCCCCCGCGCCGCTGCACTCGTGGCCCTGGCCTGCGGAGCCTTGGACTCGATTAAATGTCGATTTCTTGGGACCATACAAAAATAAATACTACTTAGTATTAATCGATGCTAACACTAAGTGGATAGAGGTGGAACGTGTTTCAACTACGTCCGCAGCCGTGGTTATCGCAACTTACCGCAAGATATTCGCACGATTCGGATTTCCAAAATTCATCGTAAGCGATAACGGATCGCCTTTTTCCTCCAAAGAATACTTATCGTATATGGAAAAAAATGGAATTAAGCGTATTCTCGTAGCTCCATACCATCCATCAAGTAACGGAGCTGCCGAGAATGCAGTGCGGTCTGTCAAGCAAGTACTTAAAAAGGCTACAGTAGAAAACGAAAATCATGATACGGCTCTTTGTAGGTTCTTGTTTGCGTATAGAAACACGGAGCATTGCACAACTAAAAAAGAGCCAGCGGTAGCTTTATTAGGTAGACGCTTGCGAGGCAGGTTGGACCTGCTGCGCCCCCGCACGGCTGACATGGTGCGCGACAAGCAGAACGCGCAGGAGGAACGACGCGGGGGCGTGCCACGCGACCTGGCGCCCGGGGACGCCGTGCTCGTACGCGACTACGCTAATAAAGACGTTAAATGGAAGGAGGGGGTAGTGATAGGTCAAACCGGTCCAGTTTCGTTTGTAGTTAAATCGAACGCTGATAGGCGAATTTCAAGAAAACATGCTGATCAACTGCTCAATAAAACGTCCAGGAAGTCGCGGCATTCTTTGGCTTGTGTTGATGATCCGCATAAAGTTGTAAATGACTTTCCTACGGAACCAATTGAGGGTTGATCAACTCCTTTGATGCAGTCGCCTTGTTCGGTCGGTAAGAGTTGCGAGAATAGTGACGAAGAACGCGAAGTATTTGAGGGTTGCGGGCGCGGCGCCGAGTCGCCCACATGTATTCTTAATGAACCCGTGGCATCGGCCGAAAAGGTCAAAGTGCGCCAGCGCCAGCGTGAAGCTGTTACTCCTCATACCAAATCATTAAGGCCACATACTATGGCATTAAGATCTCGTAATAAGGAATAGTACTTAATAATAGATATAAGTAATAATATATTGTCATTGTATATAGGCAATATTTGGTGGTAGGCACATCCTTATTATGTTAATGCTTTTGTTTGTTTATTTTAGATTTTAGTAGTAGGTACCATACATAGCTAAATACAATACACGGTATAACGTACATATATATATAATTGTATAACTCGTGTCATTCTTTATACTAGTGTAGTTTTTTATTAGTGGGAGGATAATGTAGTGTTTATATTATTGTGGAATGAAGGTAGTGATTTATACAATTATAATACCGCCACTTCCATGTTACTTGTATTTGCCGTGTACCTTCTTATGAGTAATAAACGCCATTCTGCGATAGACTGTGTTTCAATATACATCAATTGTATGTGTGGGAATGACATTAGCTTTGACAATAGCTGCGGAAAAGTTATCCGCAGGCAATATCATTCAGCGTGAGGCGTTAATGCCTCACGCTGGCATCTTTGCTAGACCCCTAGGACTGTTGTAGTTTTTTAGCAGTAGGTACAATTAGATAATATGCCTGTAATCATCATTAACAGCCTGAAGACGTCCACTGCTGAACATAGGCCTCCCCCAGAGCACGCCACCTTGAGCGGCTGCTCGCCTCCTGCATCCATCGGCTCCCCGCGGCTTTCACCAGGTCGTCGGTCCACCGAGTGGGGGGCCGGCCTACGCTGCGTCTTCCGGTTCGTGGTCGCTACTCGAGAACCTTTCTTCCCCATCGGTTGTCAGTTCTACGAGCGATGCCTGTAATAGATGCATTTATTATTAGCAGCATATTGGATAGATGGATAATGGACGAAAGTCAAGTAGTTACTTATCCGATCTGTTCTATCTGTTTATCTAGAAGTATTTTGGGTTTGAATCATCTTACTTATTGGATAATTTGGATAAGCCAGACAGTACCTAGTTAATAAGTGTTGTCAAGCTGGACACTAACAGCCCAAAGCACGCTGCGCTGCGCCACTGCGCTACGCCACTGCGCTACGCCACTGCACTGGGTGTTCTTGCGATTTTGTTATACAACTATCAAATAAACACTGCTCATTGCAGTAAAAATTATCTCCATATTATTTTTTCTTTAATTATTATAATGTACAAGAATGCACTTGCAAACTAATTTTGTCACGCTCGTTACGCTATGTCATTCTCTCAATCCTACAACACGGTATCGATACCATCGAGTTTTTCAATCACTTCACTCAGGCTTGACAGTGTGAAGAAAGTTACTCTATGGTTTCACATGCTTGACGTTTTTTTGACGTCCGCAGACAGTGTGATCATTTCTCTCAGAATTCTTCCATTTTGGCAGATTTGACCCTTAAATTTACACTACGGCAGATGGTATTTACGAATTAAATAACCGGACAGGTTTGACAGCCTCCATGGTATGATGGTTTAGCAGGTCGGCTCATAACCCCGAGGCAGTGGGTTCAATTCCTGCGACAGGATAAGTACATGTGCATAGAAAAATAAGCGGGAATACTAAACTTGTTCTGTGTCTGGGTGTTGTGGGACAATGGTCCTCCTTGTTCCTGGTTCCCTAGATACAGGGAATCCTAGTTAAGTTCCAGGATCTATGTATGTGATCGTTAGGCGTTATTTATTATTTAAGTGGGAGTCAGACTCACGCACGAAGGGTTCCGTACCGTTATCTATAAAAATGAACAAAAAATCACGTTTGTTGTATGGGAGCCCATTAAATGTTTACTAATACAACAGAAATACATCATCTGTAAAAATTACAATTGTCTAACTATCATGGGCCATAAAATACAGCCTGGCAACAGACGGACAGACAGACAGACAGACAGCGGAGCTTTAGTAATAGGGCCCGTTTTACCCTTTGGGTAAGGAACCCTAAAAATATGGCGGATTTTTTTAGATTTGGGAGTATACATTTTTGGCTAAAAATCGGAAATACTGTTGTGAAATCTGAATTCTGAAGTTGAGTCTGTGCAATTGTGCATCCAATGTACAAATATAATATTAATCTGTGCACACACACGATAACCGAAAAAGCAACGTACATTAGAGCTTGTTCTAAGATTCGTTGAACTCTATGATTTAAGCATAAGATTAATAATAATATTAATTAATAGAAAATTACAAGCCGCTGTTGCCCTCACGCCAACCAAAGACATGATTTTGAACAAATATGAACGTAAAATCCATGTACGATAAAAAAACGAGGTAAATATAACGTTGATACATAATTTAACATTGTCCCTGTTTTTTTAATCATACCTACATAGATTTTTGATTTATATTTAATAACTCCTTGATATTTTTAATTAATAATAAAATACATAAATCCGACATTTTTTATTATTTTCCAGCTCCCTTCTATCAGAAAAGACTTCTTTCATATTCAGACATATTTCTGGCAGATTTCTTTATTTGGGCAGATTTTGGCAGAATTCAAATCTATTTACTGTGATGTGAATAATGGTCACACTGGCAGCTTCAACTTCAACCTGCCTGCCGTAACTCGTTTTCTCTCGTATCGTATATGTTTTTTCGTCGAAGTGGAATTGTTATAAAATTCTTTTTATGTGTAACTTAACTAGTGTTTGGCGCGTGTTGATCTTGTCTTCAGTTAGCGTTGCTCGTATTCAGATTTCCTTTCTGGGGCCGTGACCACATTCAATCTGTATGCAACTGTTACGCGTCGTCTCGACTATGTCTTACCAAGGATCAAATTATTCGGGGCAGGGGGATGAGTATGACTTCGAGGACGATGGATACGACGACATGGACGAGTACAGGGACAGAGAAGAATCGCTGCTGCCGCCGCCGCCAATCGAAGACAGTGACGAAGGTGCTTTTTGTTTACGATCTTTGTCTTGCTCTTCTGGCCCCTCATAATGCATCGTAATATATCCGCTTATACCAACTGATAAGCTTGTTTATTCTCATAGCCTATGACATGTAAACAGTGGTTATGTAATTTAAACAAGGTTAATGTGTGTACATTGAAGCGCGACGCTGTTCCCGCGTATTCGCGACCGACCTGTTAGATGACGTAATGGAGATGTTTTTGTGTCACTTTCACCGTAAATAATGCCAAACATTGGTTTGGTTTTATGTTTTATCACCAGTTGCTGCCTCGGTTATTTGATTGACTTTCTAATTTTTCTTTTTTGATAAAGAAGAGGTCTAAAGCCAACCATCATGAGCTCTGTTTCCACCCATCATCACTTTTCATCAGGTCAAATATAATTTTCGATTCAATTAAAAAAAACTAGTTATTTTAACTACAGCAATAAGTAAGGTTCCTGTGCCAACTTATGTTTATTAGAGATAATGTTGATGTTGATACATATTTGTTCAAGAATCATTAGGTGAATGGTAATTTCCTGGAACTGTATAGATTTGTAAGGGTTCAAATATGTTATTGCCCAACTGGGCCACACACCACTCAACCCACTTAACATTTACTTTAAAAAGTAGGTCCTGTTGTACAACACTGTAGGCTATTGTGCATCCCATAATGTTGTTCATGGTTAGAATATTTCCAATTTCCTTTTCAGACACTGAAGAAGCCAGCGAGACAGAAATAGCAAACAATGATGATCCACCCGAGACACAGAATGAAAGAAAAGAGCAGTATGTTTTGAATTACACAAATATTTTTATATATAACACATTAACAAGCTTTAAAGCATTTCCAGGTCTATATAGTTTATGGCACTAGATCTAGATAACTGATACATTACTAACTTTATTTTTTACAAATGCAAAGCTAGACATAATAAAGTAGTGCAGGCCACATTACTCGTAGAACTGCCAACGGAGGGGGAAAAAAGGTTCTCGAGTTACCCCACATTAAATGGACTGACAATCTGGTTAACTCTGCGAGGAGCCAATGGATGCAGGAGGCAACTAGCTGCTCAAAGTGGCACTCTCTAAGAGAGGCCTATGTTCAGCAGTGGATGTCTTCAGGCTGTTGATGATGATGATTAATAGTAAAGTACAGTTTTCTTTACAAGTTTATTATAACCAGCAGGTTCTTATTTCAAGTTGTTGCCTTTCCAGAATGTTCCAGGATAAGCTAGCAAGCCTGAAGAAGCAGTTACAGCAGCTTGAAGATACAGTGCATCCGGAGTTCTTGAGGAGGGTAAAGCGCCTTGAACACCAGTTGCATGAGAGGCTAAGGATTAACAGGATATATAAGTAAGTTCTACACTATTGAGATGCCACAAGGTTCAAGCCTAGGCCCCATATTGTTAAACCACTGCAAAACAGTGGTATATCTACTCAATGTTTTCTGTTGTTTTATTTGGCCCATTTTAAACTCAGTAGAGAGAGAGAGAGAGAGAGAGAGAGAGAGAGAGATAAAATACAAAATGACAAACTACACTACAATAGCCTCACCTACAAACATTATTTTAATTTATTCAAAGCTTGAAATGCTCGGTCTTATTCACTCATGGTATTTCATGTCAGTGAGAAGATAAACTAACATTTATAAGTAAGGCTTAAAATGTTTATTAGTAAGTGGGCTAAAATATAAAAAAGACAGAATATACCAAATATGGAATTAAAAACTTTAATCTACTTATACTAGGCAGTTTTAGCTAAAAAGTATTTGGATGATAGATACAATAAGTAATTGTACAGGGCACTGTGCAACATAGGTTTTCCTATTGTACAATAGAATTTCCCAATGTACAATACACTGTTGAACAGGTATTCCCGTTGTACAGTGCACTGTGCAACATAGGTATTCCTATTGTACAATAGAATTTCCCAATGTACAATATACTGTTCAACAGGTATTCCCATTGTACAGTGCACTGTGCAACATAGGTATTATCATTGTACAATGCACTGTACAACATTGGACTTGAAACTTATCAAAATGTCTTTTCATTTATTGTTAACCTTTCAGAGACCACATGTATGATGTTGTGGAGAGGGAATACATAGCGGAGAAGAAGGCTGCGGCCAAGGAGTTTGAAGAGAAGAAGGTGGAACTGAGGGAGAACCTGCTCAATGACTTTGAAGATAAGCGGAAGATGATAGAGAGTGAACGGCATAGTATGGAGCTCAACGGGGATTCTATGGAAGTGAGTAGCATTACCATTTTTAATCACCAGCATTGAAAATCGAAAGGTGATTATTTTTCATGCCTATTTCTGTCTGTATTTGTCTGTGCTCTGTGGCTCCCGAACGGATAGACCAATATACAGTTTTGTATTGAAAAGTAAGATGGACTGATCAGTCAAGGGTTTTCCTATTTCATAAAAATGTATATTTGATATCCAAGTTTTTGGTTGCTTTATCCACAATCTATGTAATAATTCGTTGATGTTGCACTTAACTTTGTCATTTTGTAGTAATATTTAAAAACGTTTTACCTACAATAAGAAAAAACAAAACACACCAAAAGGGCATAATATGGTCTCCGAAGTTTTCGTGGTTCTTTTTTGCGATGTACTAGCAGCACAGCAAATATTTTTCCTTGAAGATCTGCAATATGACAACCTGGGCAACCCTGTTGCAGCTGTCTGTCCTATCAACTGTAGTAGCAATATCAGACTGGTAAGTAGCCCTGACTCAGGCACCAGTGTATAGGATACCAGCACACAACTGGACACCAACCTAACCAGCGAGATCCATTTGTATCCTCCCTAGATTAGCTAGAACAATCACGACTTTCAAACTCCACTCTTACAGTGGATATAGTCTTTTCGATCTTCTCCCTGCAACGGCTCAAGCTTCACCAGTGCCTCTCAGCTACTTTGCTTCCACCTTTGACGGTTTGGTTTGACGGCTCAAGCCGAGCCTCGTTTGAATAGTGTTCTTGTTCTATTTGCCTTTCTTTGACGACTGCATTGATTGTATGTTTTAGGTGAAGCCAGTAATGAAGCGTATCCTCCGTCGTCGAGCCAACGAGCCAGCGCCGGCGCCCGAGAAGCGTCGCAAGGCGCTCGCCACCACACTAACGTTCCAGCTCGACGAGCGAGACATTGAGGCAGACTTGCGAGCCATAGCGAGACATTCCCCCCCACCTGCGAATAGACACCACGCGACGATCACGCAGCCGAGAAAGCACCTTAACTCTAACAGCCGTGAGTTCAGTTTCCTTTGTTTTACTGTTGACATTGAGGCAGACTTGCGAGACATTACACCCCACCTTGCCACCTGCTAGATATCATTGGTTTAGCGACAAATGGTAATAAAGAATTTTCTTCTTAGTTTTTCAGCAATTCGTATAGAAAAACAATTAACTCGAGTCGAAAAAATGGTACCGTGACTTCGCAAGCGTAGCTTATCACTATATGTTTGTTTCTTTCCTTTGCCACTGACGTAGCGTATACGTGTGAAAAGTACAAATACAGCGTGGAGCAGCAATGGCGACATTAAATGAACACACGGGTAGGGCTAGTGGTCAGCAATAATTAAAAAAAAAACCTAGTAAAATAATCCATAATTGAAAGATTAACATTTCTGAACAAACTAAATAATAAATAACGAAACAAAATTTGTAGCACCCTGACAAAAGATTCATTCATGCAGCTGCTTACCACTTTTACTACTCGTTCGTAAAAACGGCAACGCCGCACTCGCACACATAGGTACAGTACAGTGCGGTCCTAGGGGGGCGGGCGGCGGCGGAATCTATTGACGATGACGCGGGAAGGGCAACACTTCAAACGAAACCTAATGACCTGGGTCGACTTGTCGAAAATTCGTCATTGTGAGTGACGAATTTTCGACAAGTCGGACAAATCTGACCGTGACATTATCCTCATTATTAATTCATGACAACAAAACCGAATTTATTAAATTTTTAAGTTTTCATTATGACCGCTATGCTTTCGAATGCAAACATGTAAACGACGTTTAATGTTCACCCTCACTTTTGTCAATTTTCTATTGGAAGCCGTTGCCCTGTTTGTCAATAATCACAAACAGGTAGTACAAATATCAATAAAGAAGCGTCATTTTCACAAAACACAGAGCACACAAACAAAAGCGCCCTTGTCGCAGTATCTAAACCTACTTAATTACTAAAAACTAAGAGTAAGTAGGTATGTAAGTACCTAAAACAGGTAAGCGTCTTTTTCGCAAAACACAGAGAGAGAGCACACAAAGAAAAGCGCCCTTGTCGCAGTATCTAAACCTACTTAATTACTAAAAACTAAGAGTAAGTAGGTATGTAAGTACCTAAAACAGGTAAGCGTCTTTTTCGCAAAACACAGAGAGAGAGCACACAAAGAAAAGCGTCCTTGTCGCAGTATCTAAACCTACTTAATTACTAAAAACTAAGAGTAAGTAGGTATGTAAGTACCTAAAACAGGTAAGCGTCTTTTTCGCAAAACACAGAGAGAGAGCACACAAAGAAAAGCGTCCTTGTCGCAGTATCTAAACCTACTTAATTACTAAAAACTAAGAGTAAGTAGGTATGTAAGTACCTAAAACAGGTAAGCGTCTTTTTCGCAAAACACAGAGAGAGAGCACACAAAGAAAAGCGTCCTTGTCGCAGTATCTAAACCTACTTAATTACTAAAAACTAAGAGTAAGTAGGTATGTAAGTACCTAAAACAGGTAAGCGTCTTTTTCGCAAAACACAGAGAGAGAGCACACAAACAAAAGCGTACTTGTCGCAGAACGAAACTAATCACTAAACCGGTAGGTAACCTAGTGTTTATCGAAAACCGACTGTTTGTTTTGAATTACTAGGGAGTTTTAGCGCGTGACTACGATATGTGTGTCAAGGTCTCTAGCCCACAGACTACTAGCAGTACTACGGGAAATTAGTTGCGCTTGCGCTGCTCCCGATCCTGACAAAGGACGAACGGGCGGAGCATTAGCTATCTTTTTCATGCACCTGTCAGGGCAGCACGCCTTAAACACGCTTTTGTCTTTGTTTTTGCAACGTCGCAATTTTACAACCCCAGGTTTCTCGTAGTGTCTCATTCTAACAGTATTTTTTTGTCGTTTTCCTTTCATTGACAGAATGTTGTTATTATTATACCTGGCTAACGACCTCTGCGCTACAGATTTTTACGTACAGGTTGCTCTAAAATGACATTTTCGAAAACGTAGTATTATTTGAGAAATAATAACGTTTAATAAATAAAACAATCATACACAATTTAAAAACGCGATACCGGACACGTGTGTTCATTTAATGTCGCCATTGCAGCTCCACGATGTATAATATCGTTTCGGCTGGTTTTAATAATCTCTCTTTGCCGCAAACAGGTTTATAATATTAGTTTGTTCTTCAGGAGAATCTCCAGTGCGGGAGACGAATGAGAACACGACGGAGACGCGAGTGGAAGATGGCAAGCTACTATACGAGAGGCGGTGGTACCACAGAGGGCAGAGTGTCTACGTGGAGGGCAAGGAACTGCCCCGGTTTCCGGGACATATACATGCCATCACGGATGATGCGGTCAGTATCACTGTGCAGCCTTTTGATTTTATATTTGGTACCAAGAAGGGGTAGTTTAGATTATGGTCCACAAGATGTTAGACATAGAACTTCCCTTGAAAATAAGCTACTCCACATTTGCAATAAAAATCCTTTACCTTTGTGTGTGGCAACCCTGACAGTAATATTCAGTTTTGTCGGTACCGGTAGTAATAAAAGGTATAACGAGAAACGAATCTGACGCAAACAAGAAACTATTGTTATCTCTCTTCTACTATTCTTCTTCTACTATTCTTTATGACCTGATCACTCAGTAATCTGATTACTAGACTGTGTGATGTCTCAGGATGACGTGCGCAGTGCAGTGTCACTCAACTTTACTGTTTTAAAGATCCGAGTGATACTGCAACTGTTTTGGGCGGCCGTGTTGCTTAACATCTGGTGAACGACTCGCTCGTCACGTCATTCATTCGTATAAAAAAAAACTATTGTGTTTAAGTGCAGAGGGAGTGAGACAGCAATAAAAAAATTTGCTATTTTCAGTTCTTTTCTTTATTGAA
The DNA here is from genome assembly GCA_910589525.2 of Ennomos quercinarius. Lineage (NCBI taxonomy): Eukaryota > Metazoa > Arthropoda > Insecta > Lepidoptera > Geometridae > Ennomos > Ennomos quercinarius. The sequence goes on along the minus strand of OU342492.1, from coordinate 17,221,430 downwards.
TCGCGTTATATGAATAATGATTAATGACAAAACTGAACTAAATCATCTGTGCTGGGCTGCCTCGCAAGCATTAAAGTAAAATTAAGGCAAAACCTTGCATGCCATTTTTCAATTAAAAACAAAGTAAAACGTAGTCTTATAACGAACTAGATGACCCGCCCTGGCTTCGCATGGGGATAATTAGTTTTTCGCCCTAACCTAACCCTTTTCATGGAAAGAGAGAAGGGAAAGGGAAAAAGATATGGGGAAAAGGATGAATGGATGGGACGGTAATAGGAGGGAGGCAGGTGAAGCCTTCGCCCTTTTGCTCTATCTTTTTCCTTTTCCCTTCTCTCTTCCCTTCAACAGGATAAGTATAAATATTAAATAAAAAGAAATATACAAACATAAAATTACATCCTCATTGCTTCGTGCAACCCGCACTTGGCCGTTTTAGAAAACATAAAGTACCCTAAATGTTATTTTGATAAATTAGCTATAACCGCACCAAATTTCGGCGAAATCCGTTCAGTAGCTCCAGCGTGATGCGAGTTTAAAAGGACAGACCAAAATTTTTTTTTCTACATCTATGTCGATAAAGACGAATAATTTTTGTTGTGTGTGTAATGAGATGGCTGCCTCCGTGGTGTGGTGGTTGAGCGGGTCGGCTCATACCCCGGAGGTGGCGGGTTCGATTCCTGCGACAGGACAAGTGCACAGAAAAAAAAAGCGCAAATACTTGTTAATACATGTTATGTGTCTGGGTGTTGTGGGACCATGGTCTTCGTAGTTCCTGGGTCCCTAGATACACGGAATCCTAGTTAGGGTCCAAGATCTATGTATGTGATCGTTATTTTTTTATTTAATGCAATCGAAATTGTAAAAAAATATTTAATGTACAGATTTAGCCCAGTTATAGTTTCAGTTGCCACTTAACAATCAATCAAGTTTCATAACCCCAAAGCTGGTGGTTTCAACCTATCAAATAAATTTAATTATTTTTTAAACTTTCACGGTTGTTCACTACGTTTATAATATTACTTACGGGATCTTTAGCGTGGTTTGAATCATTTCTGAGTTCCCGATATTTCGGCACATGTACCATGTTCACGGGTAGACTGAAGATGCGGGTAAATGATAAAAAAGTTCGAAATATATTAGGAGCAGACAAAACGGTCTACCCTCTTTCTCAGTCTTTTACTACAAGCTCCTAATAGGAGTTTTGGCGGGAACTCGAAAAAGTTCACGTCGTTTCATTGTATTATTTTTCTAAACTTGTGCTTTTTCCAGTGTTAATGGTTAAAATTGGTGGTGTTTTACGCATTAAGTGCTGAATTACGAGCATGAGTGTGGGCAAGTGATATAATGTAGTGAAACGTGGTTTTTCGTGTTGCTTCTAAAATTCCATAGAAGCTTCTAGTAAAGTCGCCACCACTTTACTAGGGTATGACTTAGACTGGATTATGATTACCTGACTAAGACTGGACTGCGACTTTTTTTTTTTTTTTTTTATGCGATTGAATGACGTGACGAGCTAGTCGTTACCGTGAATATGGTGCATGTAACTGTGCCGAAATATTGGGAACTCAGAAATGATTCAAATCAAGGTAAAAAGATCCCGTAAGTAATATTATAAAATTAATTATTTTTTTGTTAATCATGCTATTTCTTGTTCTAGATATGGGTAAAGAAAACCAACCTAGAAAGGATAAGGATATACGTGTCACAGTTAGCGCGAGGCAAAGTGACTTTAAAGAGACGGGCCTCGTAACTCCACTCAAAACTTGTACATAGTGTATAATTGTGCGAGTGAACGTTTAGATGAAGCTAGAGTGTGGATGCAGAGTTCCTCATGAAGGAAAAGGCTGCTTTCTGCAGCCATCGAGGAGTTCGGAGACAAGCCAGAAGTATTCTTTAACCTGCACAAACATGGTCTGTTGAAAAAGGAAACCCAATGACTGACTTTTGCTTTATTAGGTTTTGTGGGTAGTTATCACTACTTCTGCTGATTCTCTTGTGCCTAATCATTAAAACCAGTGTGGCAGTCCTAAAACTACTGCTGTCCTTTTCATTTATATTGAAATAACAAGGACGGTGATGGTTTTGGAACAGTCAAATTAAGTTTAGTTTAAGGTTTTGTACACCAGTAGGCCCAATTTTGAAGGCTTTAGTTAACTAACTAAATATATAGCCGTCTTTTACATTGCCCTCTATTTGACAAGAACGGCAACAGTTTTAGGGAGTTTTAGACCTGTCAACTAAATCATTTAAAATTGGCCCAGACTTTGGAGATATCATAGCTAAGAAACCGGACATCCATCGTAATTAAATTTACAGTAGAATAGTGCTACCAACTTATCTCTGTGCAGTTAGATCTTCGCTGTCTCTTTCTTGAGGCCATTCCCAGAACTGTTAGAAAGAAACGGCGAAAAATTTAACTGAACTGATAAGGTTATTTGCGGGTGGTATCATTAGTTTTATTGATGTTACAAGCTTTTTTGGCCGCTGTACAACACAACGGTTAAGTATATCAAAGGTAAAGGACTGGGCCTAAAGCACTGCCTTGTGGTACTCCCACTTTTCTTTTTTATAATATTCGTCTTTTGTTTAATTCTGAATACTCTTATTAGAAACTATTATGATACAATATCTATATACTCTGGCAATACATTTCGGCGTTTAGTGATACCATAAAATAGCTCACGCAAAATAACTTTGATTGGTGGATGGAACAATGACATTGTCGCTAAAGGCGATCTCTTGCTGTCAACGTTCCGTTGGAAAATAACCTTTAGAAACCATATTATACTGTCTTGTCATTGGGGTTCTTATTTGATGTGGACCGGTAATTTATTACTGCGCAGAATGATATAAAATTATAAATTATACTATAAATATGAGTTTGCCACCAGGTTTGGTTTTGCGGTTGGAAGTATTTCAACTTAAAGAATCTCCAAAAAATCCCCATTTTGGTGGTTTTTATTATTTCCTGGAATTGGTGTTTTTGTATGATATAGAAACATTGTAAAAATGACAAAATCATAATAACTTATTCAACAGGGTCGAAATTCATAAACCATTTCATTCTGTAGATAAATTCATTTTCATGATTATTTATAACCTGAAATCGTAGAAGAATTATTTATTTAATTACGTAAATTGAACTGTACATGGACTCGTTATTTACAAGACAAAATTATATTAAATACACATCAAAATTATCGAAACAGTTTTACTGCTTTAGAAAGCCAAAAAATTTCGTAGAATTTGGTTACTTATTTAAAAATGATCTGGCAAGAAAATAATGTTGATTAACCGACTGACCAAAGACAATAAACCGCTTTCCGAGTCGTTTGGTTTTATTCGACGTGGATTTGTGTAGGCCCATGAAAATAGGCTAGTGTCCTGCTATTGAATATTAACAATTTAATATTATTTTCATAAAGCAGGTTAGAAATGAATGCAATAATAAAAAAAATTGTAATAATCGGTAAATCACGGAGTAATAAGCTTTTAAAGTTTCAGGAGGGGGCATCGCCTGTCCCTTTCTCGCAAAACAGAGCTTCCCCACAGTTACTATGAAAATGCACGTTTGTGACGTAACATGCCAAAGAGATTGTATGTAAAACTACCACAGCTTATTAATGACGTATTATGAAGGTGAACGAAATGACGTCACTGCACGTTTGAACTGTCTCTTTCAATTCCTGTATTATAAAATTGCTTGTAACTTTGTCATTTTTTGAGATATTTAATTTTTGTTTGCACGACGACGGAATATTGTTAAGTGCAATGAAGAAATAGCACGACACAAGCCTATTAATTCATTAAAAGGATGTTTAACTGCTTATGAATAAGTGAGTAAAAGTGGGTTCATAAATCCCCATCAAAATTTCCTTATCTGTAATAAGTAATAACTGTTTTTCCAAAATGACCTAAAACATGAAAATACTTGCCATGCATTTATAATATATATTTTCTATGAATTTCTGTGAAGTTGACTGTGATTCTTTCGAGTAAATACATTAGTGATATTTGCGCCATGAAATAAAAGTTGTGGAAAGAGTTCACATTTCTATTTCTATCTTACTCCCACTAAGCTTTCCACATAGTGGTGTGAGTGAGAAAACTATATTTTGTAGCTTTCGACAGACCCGCTTTTCTAGTGACACACGTTATAACAATTATGTGATAGTTTTGTAATGCGCTATATTGTTATAATTGCAATTTTGTGACAGAATCTTTAGACAAAGTTTGCCTATTGCATACTTATTATTTCTGTTAGTTATATCTCAAATTGTAAGTAAAAGGATACATCGTCAAAGAGTAAATATACGTCGTACAATTTTAAGTCGAAATTTCTTAAAACAAAGGCTAATTTAAAACTTATAATCAGCTGCATTGCAGATCTTTATTGCCTTAGATCGGTCTTACAACATCATCTAGATTAATTTAGACTTTTTTTCTAGATTAAATTATTATAGAAATTTCTTAAAACAAAAGATAACTTCAAACTTATAGCCCTATGAAATAAGGGTGGTTTCTGTTAGTTAATTTTGCAGCTGGCTGTCCCTCCAACATACATAATAATATGATCTTTGTCTTCCATTTTATGTCAGAAATAAATTAATACAATACGTAGTATTTCTGTTTTTATCAACAAATTAATTAAGTATTCTGTTTCAAAAACAATTTTGTGTTCAACTTACACTCACCATGTATCTTGTACCTCTAGCTATTTATACTGGGTGTCCTCCCCCATATGCCACTAGAGCTAGACGCACCTATGGTAAGAAATGGGGTGCTACTTAGACCGGTACCACATGGTATTTTTTGCACTGTTGGAATCGGAGTTAAGCCCAAGCAGAGTAGGCTGCACACCGTAGGTCGCCTCCCATCCTATCAGAGCCGGAGTACCCCAGGGCTCCGCGCTCTCCCCCTTGCTATTCTCGTTGTACACCAGCGACATTCCGCGGTCATTTCATCCCAGTGTGCAGCTTGCACTCTTTGCGGATGATACCGCCATCTACTGCTCCGGATGGCAGAGAGTCCATATGCGTGGTCGTCTCCAACGAGCCCTCACCGAGATCGGTGCGTGGTTCAGGAAATGGCGGATCACGGTTAACCCAGATAAGAGTGCAGCGATGTACTTTTCTGACTATAAGCGTGGTCCGCCATTGCGACCGCTGTCCTTGTTCGACAAGCCCATCCCTTGGGTTCCGTCTGCCAAATACCTGGGGGTTACCCTTGACACCAAGCTCAACTTCAGAGACCATATTAAGCGAGTGCGCGATAGGGCGGCCTTCGTCTTAGGCCGCCTACACCCTCTCCTCTGCAAGGGTAGTAAAATGTCCCTTAGAAATAAGGTGACACTTTACAAAACTTGCGTTCGCCCGATTATGACCTATGCATCTGTCGCGTTTGCTCATACATCCTCAGTCCACCTGGATCGACTTCAGGTTATCCAGAACCGCTTTATCCGCAAGGTGGTCGGAGCTCGCTGGTACCAGCGTAACTCCGACCTCCATTGCGATCTCGAACTCCCATCCATCCGTCAGTTTATGAAGGATGCATCCCGCCGCTATTTTGACGCGGCACCCCATCACCCCAACCCTCTCGTAGTCCAAGCATCAAGTTACTCTACAGACATGACAGACCCGCCACCCCGTCGTCGCCGCCCAAGACACGTCTTGAGCGATCCGGATGATCCTATAGCAGCCGTTGTGTCGGCTGCGCTAGGATCACCGGATCAGTCTAGCCCTCCTGGCTCAGGTACCGCTTTCGGCACCGGTATAGGTTACCAGCGTAACACAATCAGACACCGACCCCGCCGGCGAGGTCGACGTACCCCCCGTAGGTTAGCTAGAACGGTCGCGACTTTCCATAGGGTCCACTCTTCCAGTGGACGTAGCCTTCTCGATCCTCTTATCCCGGCAACGGCCCAAGCCGAGGCTCGCACCCCAGGGGTGCCCTTGTGCTAGTTGTCTCCCACTCTTAACGGTTGGGCGCCTTAAGCGCCTGCCCTCCTGCCCGGTGACGCTGTAAAGGTCGGTAGAGACCAACAGCATTAGCCCGTTCAAAAAAAAAAAAAAAAAAAAAAAAACCGTAGGTCGCCTTATCTAGCTGCCTCATAATTTGCGCTCCTTATGCGAAGGTGACGCTGCAAAGGTCGGTAGAGATCAACTGCATTAACACGTTAAAAAAAGAGTTGATAGAGTAATATATTATTACCTTGTAGGTTGGGGACTTGGTTGAAGTTGAACTTGACCTTACCGCATCGCATTTATATTTTTTATATTTAGATTGATGCTATAAATATAGAGTGGCACCAAAATATAATATGTCGATATGACCGTTCAAAGGAAAACTTCGTCCACATCTAATGAACCGCGAAATAGTAACTTGAAGATGAATCATTTTGTTTTTATCGGCATCAATTAACAGACGTATCCCAACTCAATATAAAGCATGTCACAGAAAAATCTAGCCGAACTGTACAGTTACGTGTTTATTGGACAAAGTCAATTTATAAAGTCGATGTCCTGGCGGCTTTGTGGCCAGTGTCGGGTGTCCGCGCGCCGCGACTCATTCAGAACCTCGCCACCGATGCGACATTACCGCTCCCAAAATTTCGAAAAATAATTTTGGATTCGCGCCATCACTATTCTACTCACGCATAGTGCCTAGGCCGTCCGCCGCGACGCGCCACTGACACATTTCTGCGGTTTCGCGCACCGTTTGAATATAGAATCGTTTTTCATTTGTTATTTTTCTTTTCCTTCGCTTCGGTGATTTGGACACTGTGCCAGTATCCACGTGAAAATTGTCTGTGATTTTTCGGCCTGTGGTCACTTTTGGAGTTAACTAACTGAGGTAAGTTTAGAAATAATATATAGTATTATAGAGTTCAAAAACGGTTAGAAGTTCCAGGCTTGGAGCATTTTTTCGTAATTTATGCAATTACGTGCTTAAGATTAAAGGTATTTATTAAAGCGAAGACGGTGTACATTGTACCATTGTACATTTACAATGCGCTCCTGGCATTTTAATGACAATAATCGACAAAGTAGTTAAATGCACTGGACCTGCTCATTACCTACGAGCCGTATGACTTTATGAATTGAAAAACTTAAGAGATGTAATTTTCCAATTTAACCAGCAATTTACCGGATTTCGCAAACTCTTTTTCATATATTTGAATGAACATTTTTTATGGGAGGTTTTTACATGTCAGTCTTTTTATAGAGTTTTACATTTTATAGCGTAAACTATAGATGCTACACATTATTTCGACATATGACGATGATAGGGTACGACGAGGATAGCTTGCCAGTAAAAAAACGATTCTGAAGTATCATGGATTGATTTTTAAGGTGGAACGTCACACTAGAGCGGCAAATTCAAATTTTCTTGCATTCTTTTGCCAATAATAGCTTAATTACTCAACGTGATTACATGAAAACTAATTTTGCGTAAATAAATATAATGTATCAATAAATTACAATTAAAAGTATCTCCTAGATATCATTGGTTTAGCGACAAATGGCAATAGACTGAAAAACTAAGAAGAAAATGATTTATTGGTATTTGTCGCTAAGCCAATGATAATTATCTAGGAGATACTTTTAAACGCAATTTGTTGATACATTCTATTTATTTCCGCAAAATTAGTTTTCATGTAATCACGTTGGCTATTATTGGCAAAAGAACGCAAGAAAATTTGAATTTCCCGCGCTAGTGTAACGTCCCACCTTAAGTGTAAACCACACTTCAGGTATATCTTTGTAGATTCTGAAGTACGTAAACCAAAGTATCGTTTTTTCGCTTCCATACCACCGGTCGAAGGTGTAGTGGGAGTAAGAAAACAATAGACATTCTGATTTAAAAATACTTTTGACTGTTTTTTTTTAAATGTAGTGTCAAAGTTAGTATCGTATACTAAACATATTAAAACCTCAGAAGTAACTGGCACACGTATAATTTAAAAATAAATTATTATACTATGCCCCGGCCCTAGCCTATAGGTGTGTCTGACCAATAAATTGACGATCCTTTCTCGATTAAAAAGCTATAAACTTGACTCTACGAAGACATTATGAGATGTACCGTTTCTAAAAAAAAGTCAGCCACCGATTGGCATGAATTATTATGGCAACCTAAAAATACTGATATGTTTTTGTCGTATTTGGAGAAAATGCTAATGAAGAATCTGGCAACAAATCCAAACAATGTTAATTTAACATTACACATACATTATGGTAATTATTGATAAGTATAGCATTTATTTTTCGCCGTCGCAGTTATAAAACTAAACCTGTTGGTAGGTGGTAGGGATTTAGAATTTCATTTGTTTTTATACTTGTACCTACCCATGGACCTGGATATGTACATTTAAATAATTTAGGGAATGTTGTACTTTACTGCAAAAGTTACTGTGGCTTTACTGCAAAGTTCGTCTAGGTACCGCCGCTTTGCCAGTTATTCTACCGCCAAGCAGTAGTGTGCAAGCACTACTGTGTGTTTGAAGGGCATTGTAGCTAGTGAAATTACTGGGCAAATCAGACTTAAGAACTGATCTCACAGTCTAGAAATCTTTTATAGACTGTGCGATGTCTCAGGATGACGTGCGAAGTGCGCAGTGTCACGCGAAACTTTAATTTAGATTTCCGAGCGACACTGCAATCTGTTATGGGTGGCCGTGATGCTTAAAACCAAAGAGTATAGTAACTGTCCTAAAGGAACTTAATACCAGGCGAACGACTAGCTCGTCACATAAAAAAAGGTAATTAAAAATAATAAATGAAAGTATCGGGGTATTAAAATAAATTAAACACGGTTGTAAACAAAAGTGACGTCGGTTGGCAGCATGTTGAATAGCAGCTGGATCGTATTGACAAACGCGGGTAATAATATTGAAACAAGTTGTAGCGACTGACATTTTCATTTACAAAAAGATGATTGGAAGATTGCTTGGCCAGTAATACTCATCGCGTAGGGCTGCCACCTGCCTAAACTAGAACTTGACGGCCTGGATCACATAATAATTATCATAACTAGACCTGTGTCTGGAATTTGTAAGAATGTAGCGGCCGACCTTGAAAGAAAGAAATTGATCTCAAGAAAAAGGAAAGACGTGGTTTTCTCTTTCTGTATACTGGCTAAACAAACAGATCGTATGGAGCCACAAAAAAAAGAATTTCCATGTTCCCATAAAAGCCAATTTTGGGGAGAATATCAAATGAAAACTGTAGGCTTACTTACTTTTGCAATAGCGTAATAGCAGTTTCTCTCTCATAAACTTGTCCTTTTTTATTCACGTTACAAGATCATTCAAAATATGAACAACCCATTAATGGGCAACCCTGTCCTGTCACAAGGCAGATCATGAGATCACAAAGAAAATATGGCAGAATAACAGCTATAATTTCACGCTTTGATATTCGATTCGATCGCCATTTATTTGAAGGCTCGTAAACGCGCCGTTTTCTCATGATTATTAAATTAGCTACCTTTAACCTTCATTATTTACTAATGGTTTTATTTACAAGGGTTCCGAAAAGGTTAAGTAATTTATTAGGGTTCAAACTTTACGATATCATAACAAGTAGGTGACATAATTTTGTAACACCCACAAACTCCACAAAACAAATCTTGATAAAAAAATATTAGGTAGGTACTTAGAGTATAAGCAAGGGTAGGTACTTACCTTTTATTTTTTAATAAACGGTCGTCGTATATTTCTTGTAATCGCATTATTTAACCGCAAGAGGTCTACTGCTGAAAATAGGTCTCAAAAAAATCCAAAAACCATTTGTAAGTGAAATTATGAAATGACAGAGTGGCTTTCACACACATTTACGAAAAATCCGCAAAAATCAAAATAAAGTTTGTCGAGTACATATTCAATAGCTCGAAGCTTCCCGATCGCTGCCCAGCCTTTCGTGCGACCTCTTTGTCTAAGTTGGACCTACCTCATTGGACAGTCTGTCCTAGGTATACATATTTGTCGACAACTTCGAGAATATCGTTCCCAACAATTACCGGTATAGTAGGTGGAACATGGGCATTAGACATGACTTTCGTCTTACCCATGTTCATCTTAAGTCAGGACCAACCTGTTGGGAGACTCTACTATACTGAGGTCACTGAGCATGGTGCTAAGGTCCTCGAGCGACTCCGCCATTATGACTCTATCATCGGCAAAACGGAGGTTAGTGATGTACTCGCCATTTATGCTTATGTTGAACCGGAAGACGCAGCGTAGGCCGGCCCTCCACTCCGGCCGACGATCTGGTGAAAACCGCGGGGAGCCGATGGATGCAGGAGCTGCTCAAGGTGGCGCTCTATGGGGGAGGCCTATGCAGTGGACGTCTTCAGGCCGTTGATGATGATGATACTCAATAACTAATACATAACTAGTTATTGATGGCAATAGGTATTTACACAGGAGGTGCTTAGGAGGTATTGGAACCCTCAGAAGGCGAACTTCACGTCCGCATTCAATAGAACACCAATGTACTTGTTTACTATTACTATGTATCTATTCTGTGGGATTACAGACCGCACAGTAAGATTGCATCCTGCATTTGGCCAGTTTTTATATCAGTAATCTGCTTTGGTTTAATGGCTGTTGACCTTTTTACACTTCGAATAGCAAACAACCCAATAAAATTAAAATATCGCTGGGGTCACGCTGTGGTCACTAATCGAAGCATTCATTTTAGTTTTTATTGGTTTTTCATTATGACTAGTTTACCTTAAACTTGATTTTATCCTGTCTTTGTGTTGTTTGAACTATATTTCCAGATACAGATACAGATACAGAATATTTCCATTAGACTATCTACTGTTTTTGATCTGTAGTTAAGGTAACCAATGGTTAAAAACTTTGCTAAATGATCATTGGTTAGTTAGTGATTTTAACCATTGGTCACAAAAAATCCACCCTTATCAAGTGGGACACTTTCTCACCCTCCCTACCCTTCTGCCCCTCATCTTCCTCTTTACGTTGATGCCGGACGTTTATCTATAGATTTACGTTAACCAAGCGTTTCACTGACTCTTATCATGCGCACGCTAGGGAATGTTACTCACTCCCGGATCCTTGTTCCCTGACAAATAGTATAATTTGAGTCTATTTTAGACTAGAGTGAATAGGCTTTTCATAGGCCGACGTGCTACACCTTTGACTTACACCTTTAACTTACACCTTTGACTACATCGCAAACGTTAGCCTATTCGTACATTAAAAAAACCTACCATATCAATTTTCCTATCATTCAGTGGAACGGCTTACAATCCTTTAACAGCGAGCCATCCTGTTTTAACGACACTACAAATTTAAACTAGGTAAGTATACACTTAATCGTATTTATTTATTGCTCCGATGTTAATTATAATTGCCACCAAACTCGGATTTATTACAAATATTTCTGTAGAGCAGCTGTGATATGTTGGAAATATCCTGCTACCGTATTTGGCAGCCATGTTATAAAACTACGTAAAGTCATATTGTAGTGATTAAATGCTAACATGTTGGATGATAGCGAAATTGCTGTGATCGCGGGCTCAGATTTGTATACTGCTCTTGGCGCACCATCGCCACAGATCAATGGTTGTCAAGATGACACCTTTTTTAATTACTCTATCTAGTAGCTAACTGACCTGCCTTGCCATAAATTCGGGTAAAATAAAGACCCACAAAATGCCTACATATAACTTAAGTATATAAAAGCATTTTAGTGTTTTTTGACGGTCTTTGGAGTAAATCTTACTGTTTTTTTCTAGTTAAGCACGAACTATAGACACTGATTGTTCACACTATGTAATGTAAGTTAAGAGAGGAACTAGAATAAAGATGTGACTATTTAACAATGTGTATTGTAACAGATATTTTGTTTGCTTTTCCTAACGATTATTCATTATTATTCCATGATAAAATACGAAGAAAAATGTATTTAACATGTTATTTATAGCCTTTCAGGTAGGTAATTATGTATTTATAACCAGCATTTGCCGGCAGTTTTTAAAAGTAATGTTTCTTGAGATTGTAATAAAGCCAGGTACTTACTTACCTACTTTATTTTTTGTAAAATCTTTAGTGTCCTTTTAGCCGATTTCGTGACAATTCATTCGCAACGGATACCAATGGCGTGTTGCAAGTTACCACAAGTGGACACAATGTTACAAGTACTCGCAGCCTCCGAGTACTTATGTAGATTACTTGTAACTTGGAACTTTGTGTCCATCTCTTAATTAAACTTTTTAAGTTTACATAACTTAATCGTACTCCCTTTTCCAGCTTTTTGATTCGGTCAGCATCATAGAATTGGAAGAGTAGCGAAAAATTCTAGGTCTGTAGTCAGCATGCTATCTATTTATTTTTTTGAGGTGTAGGTAGGTAAAATTCACCAATATTTTTGGGACTCTATGAGCATTGTAATATTGCCTAACTAATGTGGAGTTACTTGTGCTAATGACAAAACGATTAATTTATAACCAAGGCACGTGGGTTGAATTTCTTAAAATTCCTCGTGCGATCGACCTGTTGCCGCCAGCATTGTTAATAGTACCTAGTAAGTATAGGTATACAAGGTATTGCTTTACCACATTTTTAAATTGTTTTAAATTCTCTAATAATAAAAGCCGTTCGTCAATATCCTATTAAAACAGTATTGAAACCTAAACTTATCACCGTAAATTGCGCAAGTACGTACGTGACCTATATAAATTCTCTACCTATACCTACAGAATTAATATCTTTGCGCATAAATATTCCCATATTTTCATATATTTTTTATATAGGAATACTATCGTGTTACATCCAGCTGCATGCAGAATAAACATGGTCGATCCAAGCCATCAATGATGTATTTGGCAACACTCAACAAGAAATCGATAATTATTCAATTTTATTCAGTCAGCCGGCGCCGCCGGCCGATCACATTTCCCGCGCTTAATTTAAATAGTTTTAAAAATAAAAACGATCACAAAAAGTATTGCCTCTGAATGCAGTCAAACTGGCTTCCTCATACTTACAAGCGCGTTTTTGCAACTTTATTCTATAAAACTTGCTCCATTTTCGCTCGATTCTATCTTGACCTTTAGCAGTAATAATAAGAGAAAAAACTATGTTTTTTTCGTGATAAATGGCATGTGCTTCATGATTATCACGTAAATTATGGTAATAGCATTCCTTTTGAAGCCGTGAAATGTTTCAGGTATTAATACATTATAAGTACCTACGTACATTTATTTCTTGTGTACCTTACCTATGTGATATACTGGGTGGCGCAAAAGTAAAGACCCTATTTGGTTCAGCTATAACATTTTTTCTAAATTAGAAAACTAGATTTAGGTTTTTTTAAATGTATATTTGTGCCATTAAATTTCGTACCATTAGGATTTAAAGATGATGTCTTTTAAATGGTGACCTCCAGAGTTGATACACATTTGAGCCCTATTTATGACATTTTGCATAACTTGCCGTAACACTTCCTGCGATATGTTCGTTATTTCTTGACGAATGTTTTCTTTTAGAGCTGCGAGAGTCTGTGGCTTGTTCACATACACCCGAGATTTCAAAAAACCCCAAAGAAAGAAGTCTGGACTGGTCAGATCGGGTGATCTTGCAGGCCAAGGCAAATCGCCAAAACGAGAGATAACTCGGCTTGGAAAAGCGTCCCTCACTAAGTCCATAGTGTCGCGCGCTGTGTGTGCCGTAGCGCCGTCTTGTTGAAACCAGATGTGCTCCAGCCCCAATTCGTCCAAACTGGGTATCAAAAACTCACGTAACATGGTTCTGTAGCGTTCTCCAGTGACAGTTATCGCATTGCCTCCAGCGTCTTCGAAAAAATAGGGTCCGATCACTCTGTCAACACAGATGCCACACCATACAGTAACTTTTAGTGGGTGTAGAGGTGTTTCTTGAATAATGCGCGGATTATCAGTGCCCCAGAACCGAGTATTCTGCTTATTGACATGCCCTGAGAGATGGAAATGCGCTTCGTCACTCATAACCAATTTTGAAGGAAAATCATCTTGCAAAATGTCATAAATAGGGCTCAAATGTGTATCAACTCTGGAGGTCACCATTTAAAAGACATCATCTTTAAATCCTAATGGTACGAAATTTAATGGCACAAATATACATTTAAAAAAACCTAAATCTAGTTACCTAATTTAGAAAAAATGTTATAGCTGAACCAAATAGGGTCTTTACTTTTGCGCCACCCAGTATTTACTTTGTAGCCTACTCTGCTGATACTTTTTTTTATGGCTATCGCACCTCTGTAGTCATTGCAGGCTTTGCCGCATCTGGCTGTTTCGTAGATTTGGTCCTCATTAGTGGAGGTACAATCAAAACATCAGAGACTTTATACCTAGATCTATAAGTCCATCCCAAATCCGTTAGACTTTCATAGATGGATTTTGAAGTTGTCATAAGTAATATATAGGCACATGGTAACCACACAAGTCGCTGCACTCCTGCGCTGTCGCTGGCTACATCACAGAAAAAAATAACAATTGACTTTAATATAACTATTTATAAAGGCATTGCAACTAAGCCTCAACGTCAACGGGGTTAGAAACTGAAATGCAGTCGCTGCATCCCAGATCCTAACTCGACACAGAAACACTGCGCGTTTGCATAATAAGCCTCAACGTGAACAGTATTACATCTAGAAAAAAAACTCTTGATAGTAAAGTACCTAAAGACTTTTTAATGAAATTAAAAATACTAAAATGACTATTTAATTGTACATTAATACCCATTTAACACAAAAGGTGAACCGGCGATTAATTAAAATGCAATTTTTATAGTATTCGTGTCCATAAGCTTGTAATTAATGTAGGTAGCGTATTAATAAAGTAATTTTCAATATTCGTATTTTCTTTTTTTCTAAGATGAAGTTCGTAAAATTTAGTTTTGTACCTAACTAAGTAAGTAAGTTATATATCTCGCATTTTGTTCCATAGTAGGTAATAGGTATAATTATATCACATGAGTCAAGGCCTCTTCATTTTGTAACTAAGGTTGTGGTTTTCACAGATTATAGAGAAAAACCAATTAGCTATAGGCACAGAATAGATATATAGTACTACGTACTAATATAGGTCCAATTCCACTACGCCAGCACACTGAAAGAGAGCAGCAAAACATCTGGGATAAGAAAAAGGACTGCAGACATGCAAAGTCCGTTTTTCCAACCAATAACAGAAACATGACAAATAATTTAGCAGGATCTCCGGCCTGATCACAGGCCACTGTAATTTGAACTACCATCTGTATAAGACCGGCGCCACGGACAGCCCCCTATGCAGAGGGTGCCTGAGTGAAAATGAGACTGTGGAACACGTGCTAAGATACTGCACAGCCACAGAGAAAGCCAGACACACATCAGGAATGTTAACACAAGAAGACGCTCAACATTCTGCCCAAGAAATCTCGAATGCCTCATCATGGTCACTCCAACACCCAACATCAGTGCCACTGGAGCAGCTGTGCCAGCAACCTAGAGCCACACTCCGCTATTTTAAAGAGCTGGGATGGCTTGGGTAGATGCTGGCAGGGGGAAATGCACAATACACCACGAGTGGGCCGTCAGTGCAGGACTTATCACCCCCACGTAAAATTAGAATTAGATAGGTCCAATTAGGTTCTGTTTCAATTAAATTTGTAAATTTGTTACTTTATGTTTTATTATTCACGCTGTTTGATTACCTAAATAAATAACAAATAAATAAACCACATTAGTTTTAAATCTTAGAAATGAATTTGCGTATAGAACCGAAAAGAAATGAGACCAATGTACTTAGGACATTCTTTCACGTCTTTCTTTAGGTCGTTACTGCATTACAACAGTTGCAATTGTATTGCGTGCTTTAGGTAGTACCCACATAAGTACCGCTATTGGTGCGCTCTGGCCAGAAGATAAAAAAAGTGCCTAAAAAAATTGGTAAGCCAATTCAAATTGAAATAATACATCATTTATTGCAAATAGGCTAATTTTAGCAGGTTTATAAGTTATACCTAATCATAATAGGTTATAGCGTGGCTGCTATTAAAAATGAACAAGTGAATATTATTTTTATAAAGTAGGTTAAAAATAAATGCAATTATTAAAAAAATAAGAAAAATCAGTATATAAATCACAGAATAATAAGCTTTTCAAGTTTCTGGAGGGGGCATCGCCTGTCCCTTTCTCGCAAAACAGCTTCCCCACAGTTACTATGAAAACGCACGTTGTGAAGTCACATGCCAAAGAGACTGTATGTAAAGCTACCAAAGCTTAGTAATGAAGTACTATTAAGGAGCAAGAGTGACGTCACTGCATGTTTGAGCTGTCTCTTTCTATTCTTGTATTTTAAAATGCTTGTAAGTAAATTTGTCATTTTTTGGAGATAGGTATTTAACTTTTGTTTTCACGACTGTTTATATTTTGAGGGTATTAATTAAGGGGGATAAATTGTTTGAGAGGGTTAATTTATGCAATAAAAAATAGCAGGACACTAGCCTAATGGTACCTAGGTAATGCTACATACAAAATGCGTAATGAATAGAATGAATTCAAATCGGAACACAGTAGTGCTTGCACACTACTGCTTGGTGGCAGAATAACTAGCAAAGCGGTGGTACTTACCCATACGAACTTTGCAGAAAAGCCTGCAACATTTCCTAAATTATTTAAATATATACAGGTCCATGGTAGGTATAAGTATAAAAACAAATCAAATTCTAAATCAAAGCAACATTCACTTCATTTGATGACATTTGAAGATGCGACAATCATGATCATGCATGACACATGAAATTTTTATTTAGTTTATTTATACTTAGATTAATCAATCAATCAAAGCACTCATCGCAGTTCACCTTGATATTTTGATCATCTTCAAAATAAATTAAGCAATAAGGAATCCTGATGAGTGAAACACGATAAAAAAAACCTTATACAATGGGTAGACCAGGTACCTACATTTTACATTTATTTATGGTTAATTACGTTATTATAGCATAAAAGACAAAAGGTATATCAGCTACTTAATTTCATAAAAGGTAAATTTATGGAAAATAAATAGCTGTAGGTACCTATAGCACACGGCCCGTGCTGCCGACTCCAGCGACAAAAGATTTGTAAAAAAGATAAAACAGTGAGATGGATGGCACTGGGCGTTCGTTTACATCTACAAGCTAAATTGCCATCGGTGTAAACATTGGTTTTCTGAACCCAATCTCGCTGTTAATCAGTAAGGCGACAAATAATAACAAAAAAAGTATTCTGAGAAGTTCTGAAACTGATTTATTGTGGGGAAAAATATTTCAAGCAAAGCCTTTCGATTTTTTCTGATAGTAGGGGCCAAAGTACCTAGCTATATACAAACACCTATAGTAATAATTAAATTAAATAATGATTAAATATAAAAAAGCCACTGATCTGAGCTTCAAATTAAATAATGATTAAATATAAAAAAGCCTCTGATCTGAGATCTGAACTTCAGATCTTTCCCCCATCTCTTCTCTTCAGATTCCGAACAGGATAAATTGACAAATGAGTAATCTGGCGGATGTGATCTAAATCAGCGTAACAACAAGGAATGCATCCCTGTTTGAATCAATACAATGCTTTTCATAACAAGTTCAGTCAGCACTTATGTCGACGATGGTACAATCAATAAACTTGACGTAGGATCAGATGGGAATGTGATTAATTGATTTATTGATTCATTGATTGAATTGATAATTGATTTGAGGATCAGAAAACAAGGAGTTGTCTAAGGTCAGGAGCCAATATCGCAAGGATCCATTGAGAAACTAACCCATAAAAAATATTTGGATTAATCTCCAATCATTTAAGGCATTTTAAATTCAACTTGTAATTATTTCTCAAGGAGGAAACATCATTAAGTTTATGGATGGTTTCAAGTTTCGGATTCTCCAAGAATCATAATCGCAGTGATCATTAAAATCTGTTGACAAATTGCTTGTTTAAAAAGCTTATTGCTCACTGAATGTAATTTGTGAAGCCTATAACGACAGAAAAATGCGGGTTGACAATGAAACTGGAAAAGAAATGTATAATGTAAATAATTTTTAGTGTATGCTTTGTAACTGAACTATAATAAGACTCCGGCCGTACTACATTTTGCTTTCCCTATGCTATTTACATTAATAAAAACACATATCTCTGCATATCTATGTGAAGCGTCGATGTCTGATAATAAATAAAAACTTGCGATATCAAAATATATTGATGGTAAACGCAGAATCCCTATTTTAAGTCATCGAAATTGGTTTAAAATTGCGCGTAAAGTTCAAAGACAAGCAACAAGAAGAGTGCTCTACTGAGTAATTTATTACCAGAGAAATATGTCACATCCATAAATGTAAGACAATGGCTGGTCAAAACACGTACCTACCTTTTACTCTATTTACGGGCTCATTCAGAAATGCTTGTGGTATAAGATCTATAAGTAAGTAGCTGCGTTAAAAATATCTCGCGATGAAAAATGACCGATTGCCTTTCTTTAGTCATAATTATAAGAGGTCTTAATAACGCTTAATATTTCTACTTTATAAATTATAGCAGGTAATTATTCGTAATGTCAAGTAGGTATATTTTTATGAGTTGGGTGTGTCGAAAGACTGGCGAGTCCCACAGTTTGTTATACGATTTATTACCGACACCTCTTCTCTTTAGGTGCTTAGTTTAAAAACCATAAGAAAATAACAATACGACCGATCAACAAAATAAATAATCGGATTGTTATTTTTTTGTAGTATTTTCTATTCTTTCTTTTTTTCGTACGGTTTCAGGATTTACAATGTAGCATTAGATCAAATTACCTACTAAAACATGTTCAACACTTCAACCTCTTACCTTGATAATGACATGAAATCACACTTCTGACCCCGACAGTAGATGGGTCACCCATCCCATCTATTCAAATCCAGCATGGGTGTTATAAGCTTGACGTACAATGTACATCGTTGTGCGGTCTGTCTGTCTGTGGCATTCGGTGGCATCGTATAGCTCTCAAACGGAACCGACTTTGATTTCTTTTTTGTATGAAAGGTGACTTGATCGGTAGTGTTTTTAGGTATGATTCAAGAAAATCAGCCGTTTTATGATTATCTTTTTATAGTTGATAAAAGGAATGTAGGGGATATTTTTAAATTTTGAACATAACAACTTGCGCTGACTGAGGCGTCATAGTTCTCGTTTGGGCACATATATTAAATATTAGGTATGTTATCGCATGAAACTCAATAAAGTCATCATCGGCTAAAATTATTCCATGGACCCCTATTCTCGTACATTCGACATATTTTGTTCTTTTTGTTCTCGTTCTATAATAATAATAAATATAAATAGGTAATAGGTGAGTATCCTTATTGCAGTCGAAATGTTATTTACCCATATGTATAAATACCTTACAGACTAAAATACGTAATACATTGTAATTATAAAATGACTTACGCCCATTTTCGCCAAAGATCTCTAAACTACACCCTAACTAGCTAACCCTTTTGCTAGTGGCCCCCTAAATTTGACTCTTACCTAAATTCGTTTTCACAGCGCTGAGTGACACTTAAATTGTATAGTGACAGTTTATTCTTTCCTACGTAGTTAAACAGGAGTTTAATTTTGGTCTCCTCCCTTTAGCACCAAAAAACTACTACTAGTCTACTACTACGAACTAGTTTTATTGGGTATCAAGAGAGCAGTCGAACGAAGGCCTTCTCTTATGCAAATAATTCAAGTAGCTTTTACGTAATACCATCGCTTTACATAATGATGAGCCATTGTTGTGCATATCTTCCATTCTTCTTTATAATACATCCATTCATCTCATTAGCCCACGTCAAGTCATCCATCAATTGTTTCGTTAACAAGGCGAAATGTTCCGGCACGTACTGTCCCGCGAGGTTGCGCTTTCGCATTTCTGGACCAATTAGTTGTAATTATTGTAAACACAAGTACGGACAATGAATAAGATAGGTATCGCGAATACGTTTATTGTAATTCAACGAAGCGACACTGCACTGCTGCAAATAGTATATACCTACCTACTTGAGCAATGCAGTAATGCCCAGGTGCATACATGTAAGTGTTGCTTCTAACAGTAGGGCTGTTCTTTTTTTATATGGACCTGGATCCTATCACTAACATATATTATTAGGTTTTTTTAATTCAAAATGATATTCCTATGATGTGTTGTGTACACACAACATTCGACTTTGTACTTTTTTTAATACGAAATAGGCCAGCATTTGACCGCAATCTCACCTGATGAAAAGTGACGACGCGGTCTAGAATATTATAATGTCCAACTACAGTTAGAAGTTACATGATTTTACCTGAATAAACAATGTCACAATAACATTAAAAGTGGTATTTACAACTGAGCGCTACCGTGCTTCCGAGTGCACTTTAAGCCGTCGTCGGTCCCGGCTGTCTTTGGGCGACCTAAAAATTCTGACACTAGGACTGACTACTTGCCTACACGAGGAGAAGAAGACACTAACATTAAATTTCAAGACAATGTAGGTAAGTAATATGAGCTTTTAAAAATATTGTATTTTATTATCCTTCGATACGACCGGTAAAAAAAACTAGTCTGGGGTCATCGCACAGTTAATTTTGTTGAATAATTTATCAGATATTCAAGTTCAGCCTTAATTTGTAAGTTGAATCACGGAGTCAAAAACAAATAAACTCAAAGCTATTATAAATCTAGAATGTTGATGCTACTAATTTAGAAATGCACGCAGATGTTCAGATGATGTTTTTGTTTTAATTTATTTTGAGTTAATTTGGTTGAAAGTATAAAAATGATCAATAAAATATCCAATAGTTACACGAATTGTCCTGAATGTTTTGTTCCCGTTTGTCTCTCTTACTAAAGGGAGCCAGTGGTGAAACATTTACAATTGTCTATTGGTGGAACAAACGGATTATTCCACTTATTTTAATCTTTTTACGGCAGGTTTTATTGCCAAGATCAGTGTTTCCTTCCGTCCATCCCTAGCAAGGGTGGTAGACAAAACTGTCTTTCCCCTATTTTATTCCACTTGGCAAGCAAGCAACTACCTACCTATATAATCAAGGATCAAGGATATGGCGTAAACCGGGCTATTTTATCTGTCACTTGTAAATTTTTAGTTGATTTATATTATAAGTATAGATATATATATATCTAGACCAACCAAAAAGACGTGATAAATTAAATGTTTCCTATACATTTCCCAACTTATACAGATTAATGACACTGTCTATTAGCCTTGGTCTAAAATATCTCTAGTGTTCTAATGAATTTAATGATTAAAACCTAAACATGTGTTCAAGGCAATTAATTACAAAATAACTCGTTCTTTTTTATGTAAGTAGGCACTGATAAACGTAGAGTTCGTTATCTTCATTCATAATATTTAATGCATGCTATAGTACGTCCGGAATGAGGAGATCCGCAGGAGAACTACAGTGACCGATATAGCTCTTAGAATTAGTAAGCTGCAATGGCAATGGGCAGGCCATATCGCTCGTAGAGTGATGACCGATGGGGAGAAAAGTTCTCGAGTGGCGACCACGAACCGGAACACGCAGTGATAGGCTGGCCCCCACTAGGTGGACCGACGATTTGGTGAAAACCGCGGGGAGCCTATGGATGTAGGACGCGAGCTGCCGCTCAAAGAGGCGCTCTCTGGGGGAGGCTTATGTTCGGCAGTGAACGTCTTCGGGCTGTTGATGGTGATGATGAGTATATATTAAATATGGCCAACAGTGGATGTTGGCCATATTTAATACATCTTCCGAGGTACGACATCGCACCATCGCCATTGAGATCGATGTCAGTTTTTGCTACTCTAGCCAGCCCATACAATGCTCATATATGTGATAAACTTGATTGCAACTATTAGAAACAGATTTGTATGGATATTGACAGTTTCAATACGCTGTTTATTAAACTAAGAATTAAATTTCAATGCCATGGTGTGAATATGATGCTGTATCAACTTAACGCTCGACTCTTTCGATTCAAATTAAGCTTTCGATTGGGTTTAATCTGTTGGAATTAATTTAATAATAATATCCATGAACGTAAAATATGTTGACATATTTCATACGTTTTATCACCTATAATAAAATGAAATATTGATATGTATGGTGCTTTATTCGAAAGTAAAGGTGTATTAAGGAAATTTGAGTGGTTGGATAAATACTTTGTTGAAATATCACATTACAAAATAGCGTAGGTACATAGGAAGGTATGGATTTTACTTTACTATTACTATAAAATTGGATACCCATGAGTGACTGACTGACTGATGATTGACATAATTGATCTCAGCTCTCAGAAGTGGTCAGTCAAAACTGAGTATGAGGCTGTATAGTGATGGGTCATGTCACCCCAGGAAAAATCTGATATTACCAGAAAATCGTCTCTGAGATGGAACAGGTCAACGGATCTCGAAAACGACAAGAGATATGGGGGTCCAGTTTTAACTAATGTTGGAGTAGACCCTGGGATGTTTCCAGAGAAATGAAAAAAATGGGGGCCCCCGAACAAAAAACGGTGGCCCCCATACAAAATTGAAACGCTCATAATTCGGCAACGGTAAGAGGTATGTGGGTGGTGCTCGACCAAATGT
The DNA here is from genome assembly GCA_910589525.2 of Ennomos quercinarius. Lineage (NCBI taxonomy): Eukaryota > Metazoa > Arthropoda > Insecta > Lepidoptera > Geometridae > Ennomos > Ennomos quercinarius. The sequence continues at coordinate 17,198,797 of OU342492.1, read as the reverse complement.
CATAGAGGATGACGGGGGCTGTCAGATGGTTGTCATGAAAATCCAAGATGGCGGATTCAAAATGGCGGCCATTTTGAAAGTTGGTCCGATCGGGGTGATTTTTTGCATTGGGGGGTTTTCGGGGCCGCAGATTCGATATTTCAAAAAAAATTTTGGATTCCGCCATTTTTAAAGATGGCTGCCATACAAATTTTTTTTTTCATTTTTGACGCATTGTTTCTCGACACCTATGGAAAATTTTGAATGTCTTTGTTGTGTTTTGTGTCCAGATGATCGAGGTGTCTTCAAAAAAATTCGCGACCTGGTCTTCCGAACTTCGGTCACTCGGACGGTCAACGGCCTGGCCAAACCATAAAAGATAGATCATTGTCGTTTTAAGGAATGTCATAGCAAACCCTGGGACGATTTTGGAGATGTCAAAAAAAATTCAAAATGGCGGAAAAAAAAATCCGCCATACAAATTTTAACCATAAATGACGGCGAAACTATGACACTTTAGTATAAAGAGCTCGAACTAATATTAGTTGGAGGTCAGAGGGGAAGATTGCGAAAAATTTCTTTTTTCAAAATGGCGGAAATTTTGGCCGCGGCGGAAAAAAAAGTTTCACCGATCCGGATGAAAATCGATATCTGGGGGTCCCCAAGGATGATGATCAACATTCTGTAATCAAATTTTGACATGTGTCAACTTTCAATGGGGCTGCCATACAAAAGTGCTTTTATTGAAATATCAACTTTGCTTTTTTGCGCCTCCGTTGCGAGTGATTTAGAAAAGTCGTTCCTGGGGATAAAGTATAGATGTTATAAGGGTAAGAATGCAATATCAGTGAAATCAATTTTTTTCAAGATGGCGGCTGTAGACGTACCGACTCATAGTAAAAGTTGTCCGATCCGAATGAAAATCGATATCTGAAAATCCCACGGTACACTTGGTAGGAATGTGTAAAAACTTTTTTGATTCCGCCATTTTGAAATATTGCGAACATGCAATTTCACTTTTTTAGGATTTTTAATTCGCAAATAACACCGAAACTGTGAGACTTTTGTAGGGAGGGTTTGTTCTAATATTGTACAGTTTTGAGAGGGGCATACAGTAAAAAAGAATGTTTTTCAAAATGGCGGTCCATTGGTCCGCGTCCGAAAATAAAGAAGCTCCGATCGGGATGTAAATCGATATCTGGGGGCCCCAAAGGATGCTGATCAACATGGTTTGGTCAAATTTTGACATCTGTCATTTTTTAATATGGCCGCCGTATATACTATTATCAAAATTGCTGTTTTCCGTTTTATTGCCTATGGTACTACAGTTTCGGAAGGAGATAGTTGTAATTTTGACAGATGTCAGTGTGACAGATGTCAAACGTCAAAATTTTGACAGATGTCAAATTTTTTGATAGATGTCAAATGTCAATTTTTTTCCAACCTACCAAATGCAACGACGAGCGAAGCAAGCACCAAGTATACTGTAGTTTGGTATAAGTGGACGGTCACGACCAACACTTGCACCTGCACACTTGCACCGTGTGCGGGCCGCGTGCGGCCCGCGCACGGTGCAAGTGTGCCGCTTGCGACCTGCGCACTGTTCTAATACCGCTGTCAAGTGTAGACAGATGTCAGTTTGATTGATTTTAAATGTCAAACTTTTGACAGATGTCAATTGTCAAATTTTTTGACAGATGTCAAATTTATTGACAAATATCAAATGTCAATTTTTTGGACAGATGTCAAATGTCAATTTTTTTTCCAACCTACCAAATGCGGCGATGAGTGAGTTAGTTTATTGTCTCTCATTGGTATAATTGGACAGTCACAACTAACACTTGCACCTGCACACTTGCACCGTGTGCGGGCCGCGTGCGGCCCGCGCACGGTGAAAGTGTGCCGCTTGCAACCTGCGCACTGTTCTAATACCGCTGTCAAGTGTAAACAGATGTCAGTTTGATTGATGTCAAATGTCAAACTTTTGACAGATGTCAAATGTCAAATTTGATGACAGATGTCAAATTTATTGCCAATGTCAAATGTCAATTTTTTGGACAGATGTCAAACGTCAATTTTTTTTTCCAACCTACCAAATGCGGCGATGAGTGAGTTAGTTTATTGTCTCTCATTGGTATAATTGGACAGTCACGACCAACACTTGCACCTTGCACACTTGCACCGTGTGCGGGCCGCGTGCGGCCCGCGCACGGTGCAAGTGTGCCGCTTGCAACCTGCGCACTGTTCTAATACCGCTGTCAAGTGTAGACAGATGTCAGTTTGATTGATGTCAAATGTCAAACTTTTGACAGATGTCAATTGTCAAATTTTTTGACAGATGTCAAATTTATTGACAAATATCAAATGTCAATTTTTTTGACAGATGTCAAATGTCAATTTTTAGGACAGTTGTCAAATGTCAATTTTTGACAGGTGTCAAACGTCAAATTTTTTCCGACATACCCAATGCGACGACGAGCGAAGCGAGTTAGTTTACTGTAGTTTGGTATAAGTGGACGGTCACGATCAGCACTTGCACCGCGCACGGTGCATGTGTGCCGGTTGCATCCTACTCATGGTGCAAATGACGCTGTCAAGTCAAACAAAATGGCCGCCATGCAAAGTCACGCGCATTATCATTTTCTTTGATAAATACGGCAGTTTTGTACAAGTACTTGCAAAATTTAAAGTTTAGCTCCAAGTATAGCGTTTTGAACAAATGGAACGCCACGAAAACACACACGCGGGCCGCTCGCGGCCCGCGCACGGGGCAAAATACTAGTCATTATTATAAGCATCTATTCAATCTAATATCTTTCACTCAATAATATGAATGTTATATATATCACTCAAATCCTCATAAATATTCAGTGTCTAGTAAGTCACTTAGGATTCACTATAATAACATTAGGTGAGCCGTGAGGTATACCTAGCCGTAAAACGCCCATTACATATCCAAAACAGTGGGTATATTCTCCAAGATATCATTTCAGATTTATCCTTCATTAACTTACCTTCATGACGTCTAATACCTATTCTGCCAATCCCATAGTTCCACTATATGTGTTGACGTCATAAAATAAACGGTCAGAATTTCTCATCGACTAAATCACCAAAGAAGAACTATTAGCTGATACACCCAGGGCAAAGTCATTCACCAAATTTTTTCATATCTGTGTGTCCAAAACTCCAAACTATATAATATAGGTAGGCCTTTCCGTTTCTCTAACTGGTTACACAATCGACTATGATTCCTCTCATCTTTATCTGTAACGAATCCTTTCGTAACCGTGTCTCACGAGGACATGCGAACATTGTTCTTTGACAAGAGACTTTGTATATTAGCCGCGGAACCGATCGAGATTGTTGTTGTAATGTCAGGGCCGCGGGCTAACTGGTCCTCGGTGACATTTCCGATGCGGAGGTGGGAATGTGTGCTGCTGGAATGTTGTTTAGGTGAATGATCAGCTCGCTTGATGAGGAACTCCTTGGATAATTTGATCTCGAAGGTACGCTCACGCTGGTAGGTACTTGCCTGTATCGTCATCGATAATATCTTACTTAACTTTCACAACATATTGAACATGACACAGCAATATCACATATTTTTACATCGTTGCGAGGAGTTATGTCCAATTGTTCTTCCCGTAATTTTAAAATGCAGAGGTGTGGTGTTTACTGGAAAGAAATAAGCCGTAGTTTGTAGAAAGGGAAAAGATCTTATCTGAACCTCAGTCGATCGAATGTAATGTAACATCGATAACAATATGTCTGCATGATGTAGTAACTCTCAATTGTTAAGCGGAACGCATCTCGGGGCACGTAACGTTGCCAATTATTTAATGTAGATGCAGTAACAACTTCTTGTACTTAGTACATAACTGTGTGTCTGTGTAAAAATAGCAACATCTAAAACATTTGTTATTACATTTTATCAAATCTTTATTTAATTTTGGGGCTTCTGTCCAAGGTATGTGTGTTGAAGGTGTGTGAGGTATGTGGGTTGTTGTTGTGGTGTGTGAACAATATAATGGCTTCATTGTAACCATATTAAAAATATTTAAAAATAAGTGGCTCGTCGATTCAATAGATGTGTAATTTTGCAGATTCCGATGCTGCTTCTGATAAGTTATGGAGGAAAACATCTTACACCCATATCATATTGTTTCAATGTATCCCTTTGTTCGAACGCATTCCATCAGCAGATGGTGGATGTCTTCTACTTTGCCACAACTCAAGTATCGAAGTTCGGTGAGCTACTCATATACATTGCTTTTCCTAAACGCACAAAGATGTGTTGGATGATTTGCTTGGACCAACAAATGAAAATCCCTTATCATCACATCATTTAGCCATCAGCGAAAGTGTTTCTCCTAGACATTGATTCAATTCAATCGTCTGTAAAAATAAGAGCTCATGTAGGCGGAACACACTACAATAAAAGCAGAAACAGTCTAGACTTGTACATTTCAACAACTCTCAGAAACGGGCATTAAACAAAATTGACAGTCGATAGGCGAAGGCAAGAGGAGTAATAAGGACGTGCTCAGAATTGAATCTCCCCAACAGCAGGATTCACTTTAGTGAAAATAATACAACATAACTCCAAGGACGTTCGAAAGTTAACACCTTTGTGTTATTGATGTATTTTTTTTGTTTATTAACATACTTACTTAGTAGGTACTTACTTCATTTCACAATATTTCTCACCAAGCTTTTACATTATGTAATTTTTTCTTTATTTATTTTTAGTATGTGGTCTGGGCTCGGGTTTCAGTAATATTAGACAAAGTTACTTTAGACATTATAACTAAACAACACAATTAAAGAATACTTGTAAGTAATTAAACGTAACATGCACATTTATTATTCTAGAAGCTCAAGTTTATTGGTGCAATAATTATCGTTTATATCGTTTTTGGGACCTTTACATCGCATAAAATGCATGTTTTGTTCTAATTCTAAAAATCTTATAAAGTTCACATCTAAATATCAATTGAGATTTACGATATTGTCGATAATGTTGATGTTGCTAAGGTCGAGGATAAAGTAATCGATTTTTAATTTTATGATCCAAACGAAAACTACAACATTTTTATAGGGAGCTTTAAAGTGTTACATTTATTTTGACAACGCGGGTGGCTAATCACTATCAGATGTACATTTATCGTTATAAAAGGCTATAAATGTGTTGGTTGTTAATAAAAGGAAACAACGTACCTAAACACTGCATTTATAATTAGATCATTTATAAAATATAATCATCATCATCATCATCATTGACAGCTTGAAGACGTCCACTGCTGAACATAGGCCTCACTCACAAAGCGCCACTTTGAGCGGCTGTTCGCCTTCTGCATCCATAGGCTCCCCGCGGTTTCCACCCGATCGTCGGCCCAACTAGTGGGGGCCCGGCCTGCGATGCGTCTTCCGGTTCATGGTCGTCACTCGAGAACCTTTCTTCCCTATCGGTTGTCAGTTCTACGAGCGATGTGGCCTGCCCATTGCCATTTTAACTTGCTAATTCTAAGAGCTACATCGGTCACTTTAGTTCTCCTGCGGATCTCCTCATACGGATGTTATCTCGCAGGAAAACATCACAAAGTATAGAGATCCTAAATGAGAAGTGGAAAATTAAATATACCTAATCATAGCAGTGCGAAAGCTCGCGTCAGCGCACGCTATCACTCAAGCTTATATACCGCTTAACGAGCTGATTGATGATATAAAACTTTTTTACATCTAAGTAGGTAGGTATATTTTTTTTTCATTTAACACCGTGTGAATATTAATTTAAAGGTGAAATTGGTAAGTCTTGGCGAAAATAATAAAGTGGTAGGTAATGGTAGAGTAAATGCAAGCGTTATCAGTGGTTTGAAGTGTTATGTATCGCTTCACACTTGGTGGTTTCTCGTGAATGGAAATTGATATTTATGAACTACGTACTAAGAACTGGCCTTTGTTTGAAAGGTCTTTTTTAATCTGAACTTAACCAAATTACTTTTCCATGTAACTTGGTTTATCAATGTGCATTTACAACCGGTGGCGATTGTGATATAGAGAGCTATTTAAATATCACACGTGTTTTAACTTTAATACTTACGTACATCGCTTTTATTGTTTGAGTAATTGATAGCTTTTTATTGTTTTATAATGACTAACAAATGATTAAAATCAATTTAACATATTGTTCAATCAATCAATCAATTCTTGGTTTATGGCAAATCTTGTCATTGGTTCTTCATGTGATAGAGAAACCAATGACATGAATACATGGCTACTAGTATAGTGTTATATAATCTGTGATCATGGTCAATGCAATCTTGCTTGATCAAGTTCATAAAACTTAAAATTAAATGCCTATCAATTTTGACTGACATTCAAAATGGCTGCAATTAAAATAATGACAATCGACAAATAGAATATAATGAAGCTATTGATACTGTGGTCTTACGTTTGTAATAAATAACTTAATTGAAACTCACGTTACATAGAACAAGAATTAAATTTACATCAAAGCTAAGTACCACCAATAATTTCAAGAGATAAAGTTTAATTCTTGAAACGTTTTTGTTAAAATACGGCTAAGGTGTTCCACAAGGTAACGTTTTTGATCCAATATAATTTAAAAGTTATATGAAAATATGACCTAGTGGAGGACATGTATCCTAATTAGATCATTATTGTTTATCTAGGTTTTAAACTGAGGTTACCTAGGTAGGTACGAGTATTTATCATGGCAATCCACTTCCATAAAAGCCATCTTCACTTTAATATCGCGCACTTAATTTTAATGTTTTCCGTATCAGAAGGCCAATTAAGAATCACAACTGATTTGCTGATCCATAAATGACGTATGATATGTTTTGTGTTGTCACGAATTTTCAAGTTCGAAATTAACGTTCACTTAAAATATCGAGGACGGTGGTTTTTCTGAATCGTGACTGGGTGTCTGAATCACCAACATGTCACAAGAGGGGCTCAAAGCAGGCGATGGACCTTCGAATAGAAATGAAGGGAATAAGGAAACTTACAGGCAAAACATGTCATGTCCACGTCCCGTCTCCTGCAAGGTTTCGTTACCTATTACTAAACCTTGCAGGAGACAGGACGATTATGAGTTTACTTTTTTGCAATTTGTACATTACCTCTTATTACTTTTTTTATTTGGGTAAGTTTTTCTTTTTCTTTTTTCAACCAGCACTACCACTCGTTCCACACTACACAAAGGTTAACTGGAAGGGAATGCTACTTAGCATTAAGTTCGCCTATGTACTTGGTTTACTCTTGTGCAACAAAGCATTTTCTATCTATCTACATTTGATATGTTTGACGAAATTCAAAATATGGATAAAAGTATGTGGACTAGATTTAATTGGTAACAAGATTTGATTAGTTAGACAAAACTAGATTGTATCAGTCGATAAGCAGTTCCATATTTAGAAATCTTGATGATACCGCCGCAAGCTGTTTAAATTTTAGATTTAGTGATTCATTGACCGTCTTCACCACTTACAACTATCTCTCCAAGATAAGTGTTTATTTAAAACTCATTAGACACCTAAATAGATTTGTGTAAGCACTCTTCACTTCAAACAGAATTGTCCAAATATGCTTAGTGTCCGCACCACGGTTATTGACCCCATAGTTTTGTTTTATCACCAATTTGTCATGGTTACATATGCTAATGATTGTGGTCACTTCAGACGCGACACCAATAATATTGTTGTCAATGAACTTGATTTGTTTAACATTTTAGTCACAGATTAATTAGATAGATACGTAGATAGAAAATCTACATAAGCGAACTTGACGCTAAGTACTATCACTATAGCTAGCATTTTCTTCCAGTTAACCTTTGCGTAGTGTGAAACGAGTGGTAGTGCCTCATTCCCTATGCCACGTGAAATTCCTTGCCAATGACGCGTGACGTCATAACGTGCTTTACACATAAACGCGGGCTCGACGTAGAATGAAAAAATATTCTATTGTATTCCACGCGTTAGATTGTTTGTGGCCAGTGTTTTCGAGTCTAGTTGCGTTTGTCACAGAATAGCATTTTAAAACACAAAACCATTCCACGTGCGTGTGTTGTCATGCAACTACCCCCTATTGTAAAACTAAAAATTGTTGCCTAGGCTAGATATGCTATACGCAGTCATATAGGTACCCCAATCATATAAGAAAACTTGGCTAGTGAAATAACTTATTTTATGAAGTTAGTTTATTTTAATTAATTATTATATTACTCATACATACTCATTGTTTTTCGGAAGCTTAGCAAACGTAACACAGGGTAACCTAGTACGGATGCTAAAGTACTTTTAGAATATCTTATGTAAGTACTTATAATTTAATTACCCACTTATGTTAAAATTGTTAATATTAGACCACATAATTATACCAGCATAAGATTGTAACTTATATTTGGCAATAAATTATTATTCACTCATTTATTACATTTTCTTAGATTTAAGTTTTTCTACAATATTCATATAAAAATAAATTACAAAAATATTATAAAAAAACCTTAAACCTAGAGTGCCGCCGGCAGCGGGGCAGGACCCAAGCTACCGGTGGTTAGGGCTGCAGAGTGAGGAAACCTCCTGACAATACGTGCCGTGTCAAGGAGTACTGCCTTCTGAATCTGACCCTTGATCCAACCGTCTAGCGAGAGCCTCTCGAGGTGTAGGTCGAGGCTCTTCGCTATAAGGCCGTTCGCCGAAATATTATTATTATTATTATTCCACGAAGATATCGTAACGTGTCGCGTTACAATAGCGAATAAGGACCCAGGTTGAAAAAAAGAAATAGGAAAAAATCACACAGAGCTTATTTTGTACCGAAAAGAATACCAGGCGTTCACTTAATCATATTTATTTTATTCAAATTGAAACCCATAAATATTGGCCGTTTTAAATTTAAAATACATAAAATCGATTTAAAACTCTTAATGGGGTCAGTAACTGTATATTAGACACCGCTTATAGTCCTTTATTTAGGATTTTGTTATATTTTCCTAAATCCTTTAACTTCTCGGATTTCCGATCTAAAATGGTAGGTACCCATTTTAGATATTGTATTTCGGTAACCATTTTTCATAATGTTTAGAACTGGTGTTTTAAACCTATTATTTAAATAAACTAGAGACGTTGCACCTGCGTTTCTTCATTCAGTCTATGTCACGCCATTTGACCTCCTTGATAATTTTTTTTTCTTTTCGGCTACCCCACGTCATAAAAGCCAAATTAAATTAAATTAATTAAACTTATAGGTTTAGCGGTGCTGTACGGTTCTCATTGTGTGTCAATCGCTTAGAATGAAACCTTTTATACATGAGTATACCTGTTCTCTAGACAGATTTCTATTGAAGTTACGTCATAATAATTTAGGTCACAAGAAATTTAGTCTTAGCTTACCATTATCATCCTGTTTGCCTTTTCGCATTTGCTATTGGGGTCGGCTCTCAATCTAACCTATTCTTAGTCTTAGCTTACCATAATTAAAGAATTTTTAAGATACTAACTATTTCTTACTAATGTGTACCTAGGTACTGCCTACCTATTGTAAGTTGTATTTTCCTTAGAATTGGCATTCAAAGGTTGATCTACAATTTTTACAATCGATTTGATACAATCTGCTAATCGATGATCTGTGTGATTAGATTTTGTTACAAGTGTTTTACTAACACTCGTCTTTTTAGATTTTTTATAGAAGGTTCTATCGCTCGAGGACCTGAGCACCATGCTCAACGACCTCAGTAGCCTCCCAATAGGTTGGTCTTAAGATGAACATGGGCAAGACGAAAATCATGTCTAACCCATGATGTTTCACCTAAGTATAACGAACGATACTCTCGAATTTGTCGACAAATATATCTACCTAGGACAGACTGTCCAATTAGGCAGGTCCTTTGACAAAGAGGTCGCACGAAGAATCCAACTCGGCTGGGCAGCGTTCGGGCAACTTCGATCTATCTTTTCGTCCAAAGTACCGCATAGCTTGAAAACAGAGGTTTTCAATCAGTGTGTGTTGCCAGTGATGACTTATGGACAGTAGTCTCTTACTGTTAGAAAGCTCAATGTTGCGCAATGAGCTATGGAGAGAGCTTTGCTCGGTGTTTCCCTGCGAGATAAGAACCGTAATGAGGAGATCCGCAGGATAACTAAAGTGACCGATATAGCTCTTAGAATTAGCAAGTTGAAATGACAATGGGCAGGCCACATCGCTCGTAGTCATTTCGTTGTCATTTCGGTTGTTTAATATTTCGCGGAGTTAAAATGTGTCATTTGCAAAGTAGGGAAATCGATGGATTAAGTAAACTAATATAAAAGCATGAAAATATAGTACCTACCTACTTAGGTATACTTTTTTATGTATGTATCGATAACTTTCTAATGCATGATTAATAATTAGATACCCGTAGTAAGTATGCAACAGATTGATTGAAAAATGTAAAGTTAAGTTCTTATAATCGGCAACAAGTCGTTTCTCAATTGCGTCGTAAATTTCTGCAAAGTACAGAATTAACACTGGTGAACCAGTTAACGAGTTTGGATAATTTTAAAACACCGGTCGCGCCCCAGTTTTTTGTAGAGATAAGAAAATGTCAAGAAGTCCAAGAAAAAATCATAGGTAAATTACCTACGAAGTTTTGATTGGTATCCGCATTCTTATTAATTATTCTAAGTACTCATTTCTAAGCATTGATTGTTCGATAAAAAAATGGCTAAATGTTACCATGTTCTGTTTGTTGGATAAAAGAAAAAACTGGAGAATTTTAATTTGTACCTAGGTAGGTAGGTTATTGGTACCCATTCCTATCCAACTAATTTTATTCAATGCAAATGTTTGTGTACTTATATTTATTGCATCTTTTTGTTTTAAAATAGAGACCCCGTTTATGTCTTTTGTATGGGAGATTAGTAAAAAAGTCAAAGGTAAAATAATATTGTTCACTAATATTTTATGTATCTCACTGACTCAAGTTGATGCCTTTTGAATTAAAGAAAATCCAATTATAAATGCGATTCCTTGGCTATTAGTGCTATTAATTTGCACAATAATAGAAGTGCACCACTGTTGTTCGAATAACAGTTGAGCGCTAAAATAATATAGCACTGGCCTGTGACGTCACAACAATAACTGCAATTTCAGTCGGGTTGGATTTGGTACAGGTTTGCCCACATTTTTCCCCCAGTACACTATTAAGTGTGAAGTTCGCACAGACCCAATGTCACTCTTATTTTAATCGTATTAGTCGTTATTTAAATCAAGTTTTTTAATCGAAATTGGCTTGCGGATTTATGTAGTTAGTACTTTTAGGCAATCGGGAAAAATCAGATCCCGTTGATGCCTTTTGTTCGAGAGATTTTTGTTTAGTATCTCAATTACTTACATGATTTTATTGATGGTAAATAGAAAGCTCCTCTAATATAGCTCCAAGCTCCAATAAGTATACATTTTTAAATTATGATAGAACCGCTTACAACATAGCATAACATAGCATTGCTCACAATTATATAGTGTGATGAAAGTGGAAGCCAAACGGTAAGTAATTCGCAGCTCAGACTATCGAATGATGCATTCACATTCGATAGTCGTATGAAATTAACGAATGAGGTTGTAAAACCACAGCCAACAATGTATGAACTTGAGCACTCCCGAAATTTATATGATAAAACACATTATTTGCATACCGTGACCAAATAGAGGTCTAATAAAGCGTTTCACAGGTCCATAGCGGGATGCAGACGTGGTGATAGTTTTATAGCTTTGATGCTCTGATTTCTTTTACTATGCATTTTCATTTCGTATAACTCTGAGCTCTTCTTTTAGTTTAACTACATTTAAGTCTACTGCGGATTGCAAAGAGACCATGGCTTAATAGTCTTGTCCTGTCTATGTTTTCTGAAATCTGAGATAACCGTCAAATAAACAAACAGGGCGAGCCCCCAGTCGCAGCCAGTGGCGGCCAGTGAATGTCAAGGGCGGGGGCGTTCACCTTCCTGAATTGGACATTGCCAATAATAAAATTATTATCAACATAGTCTGTAACCAGTACTAGAATGTTGAAGTCTTGCTCTAGTTTTAATACGAGGCGCAAGAGGAATGTGATTGTCGCAGCTTTTATTTTAACTTTAATATTAAAAAAGGGGCATATTTATTATAGGGTGTTTGGTAGAGGGTTAGCGAAACGTGGTGGGCGTGTAGGGGATCTATTTGGAAAATATCAGTTCGCGTAAAAGGCGCTAGGTAGCTAAATACATTTTTCTATCGTTTTATTAGGTTTCATTTTGAGCTTAGAACTTATTATTTTGGTATTGTAGGGATCTAAAAGTGCCTTGAGTAGACCAAACATATATCTAAGATAAACAATCAAATTTTCCTTTTGTATCTATAGGTATTTAAACTATACAGCAGTACCTCAAGGACTCGTATAAAAGGCCGCACAAGTCGAAACATTGCAAAAAATTATAAAATTAAACATCTTTACTGACTCGTTTAACATTTCCAGTGCCATTTTTTCAAACGTACCAATTATGTCACCACTTGATTAATAATGACAGGTAAATTGCCACTTAGGCACTTCGTAATTTATGCCATTGCTTGAATTTTTTATTCTTGTTTTATTTTTCAGAAACCTCTTCAGTTTGAAGACATTTCTTTTTCTGTTAGGTCATGTTTGCTACAGTTTTACAACCAGTAAAATGTTGGATGAACAATACCACAGTACAGTAACAACACTCATCTGGGATTGAAATTAACACGTGTATAGAGAGCCGTTTAGACTTATAGAAAAGAATATAATGTATATGAAATAATTTGTTGTTACCTATTCTATAGGGGTTTAGTTAGGCAACCTTCCCTCTGCTTATGTTCGTATTGTAGTAGGTACAACCTCCAGTCTTCTCCGGTACTGTCCACGTCCAAACATCACTGTCCACAAAGTCGCTATTTCCGACAATCAGTGTACACGACACTGACCCTGACATTTGCTGAAAGCAATCTAGCCGTGGACGCGTCGTGTCAGATCATATTCCATTTGATTTGATGTGCTGATCATATGATCGGTGAGCATCCGGGAAGGAAAATTTACAACAGTCGCTGATTGCTCACATAAATATACACAAAGGTATTTTTGCGGACCAACATTCATCATTGAGCGATTACGATTTGTTTTTTTAGGGTCTTGGGCTTCTGGGTGACTGTGTTGATAACGTTCTAAGAAGGTTGACAAAATTTCATTTTATCTGCTACAGTCTTTCCTTATGCCTTCTCAAGATTTGCCTTTCGCATCATCAGGTTAATAATACATATTTTGTTCTACCTCTTCGGCCCATCATGAAACCGGAGTCTCGTGTAACTGATTTTGATGGAAGAGTAGTCTTTTTATTTATTGGCCCGACTTTTGAGAGAGGTATTTTCAGACATTTTGGAATTGAGTCATTTTGGGTTTCAGACGTTACGGCTTCAACTTACGAGACAAAAGTGGCGAGCGGGAGATTAGGTTCTATCTAACAAACCTTAGCGTATATACCTATTCCCGTAAGGTAAGGTATAGGTATACCGTATAGCATATGTATCGTTAACCCAGCCAAGCCAAGTAAGTTTCAAAATTTTGTTATGCATTTTGGGGTGTGGCATTTAAAATTCTCAACATTAAACAAAAAAATAACAATTAGCGGCTATTAATAATTATTACTTAATTAAGTCGTTAAACATTCTTACACCAAAAAAGCTCTGCGATGTCCAGATCATACATGCTCAGGCGCATGCTGTTTCACACTTGACCGAATAACATTGCACTTTATGTCTTTGTTGAAGTATGGTATTGGCCCTCTCATGAATATGAAGTACTTTTGCCATCACAATTTCGATGTAGCACCCGTAAAATATGTCTTGATATCTGTATCGACCTTTCACGTGGTTTTAATGAGATGGGTTAAGTTCGCCGTAAATATAAGATGGGCATTTAGAGCTATTTGGCTTCATGAAGTGACCGTATATTTAAGTACTTACGTTGACTGCTGGCTACAGCTGGATGAGAGCCGAAGATTGGGTTCAGTAGAAAGATACCTATGTCCAACAGGGAACATCAAAGGGGCAATTCTGGTAATTTTAACTTGGTATAGTCGCGATATATTCACATTCGAATCTCATTTCTCGAGATTTGAATGTGATTATATTCATGTAAGTATTTTGTTTCGTTTTTCTTTTCAAGACAGGTGAGTGGGAGTGGGACCTCTGAAACCGGGGCTGAGATATTGCCAGTGCCAGATACATTATTTCATTATTTTTGCTCAAGCCACTGAATAATTGACGTTGGTAATATAGGTGAATACCATTTAGATTAAAAGTAGATCGAAACTGGAACAAAGATAAGTATAGAAAGGTATTGTGTATCGGATAGTATAGATTTAATTGATAGGTATCTTACGTACCTCTTTGTATACGAGTCATCAGTTTTACCATTTTCCAGAGTCCACGTTTTAGGTTGTGAGTTGTGACTTACCTATTCAAAAACAGAATTTTCCTCCTTTCATATGGGACTTTACGTAGTTAGGTATAGGGAACTTACAACTGTTTATTTCTTATAACAACAACGTCAACACCTGTCTCTAGGCTGGTTCTACGAAATACTCGCAACATGAACAGACAGTGACGACTAAATTTAACAAGAAATAAGGAAAGCAATAAAACGTCAGTCACGTGATTGATTTTAAAAGCGGACTGTAATAAGCTGTTGTCACATGTTTCGAAGGGAAGTTTGATGGTGAGTCGTGCGTCGTGGGTGATGGCCCGTCATCAAAATGTCGATCGAGCACGTTGTTGTTTAATTTGTGTCTTCATTTATCTCAAAGATCCAATACTAAGCAGAAATATAATAATTGATTGACTCAGGCGTGACTTCGCGGAAGTTCATCTTAATACAAAAAAAAGAAAAAAAGAAAAAGAAAAGAAAAAGAAAAAAAAAATAGATAAAAAAAAAATAGAAATATAATATTACTTACTTATAATAAAACTATATAACAGGTCCAATTCTGTACAGTGAAGATATTTAGAATTTTTTTGTTGTAGGTACTCTTTATATTCGATTACTGAAGCCAAAACTATATGTTTTTTAATTTTTGTCTGTCTGTATGTATCTTGGCCAAACTACTGAATGGATTCAAAAGAAACTTGCCATGATTTAAGTTCATATTACGAGGTAGGTTATAAGATACTTTTAATCCCGAAATTCAGCACGGTTCCCTCGGGAGAGGGGATGAAAGCAAAAATATGCAAGTACAACTAAGTAGTTGTAATTCATTAACGCGGTATATTCCCAGTTGCCCCCACATGCTTCGCCCCCGGGTGGCAACTGGGAATAAAAATTCCCAGTTGCCACCCGGTGGAGACTGGGAAGCTATTGCCCCCACTTCATTCGCCGTACATTGGTGCGTAGATCGCCAACCCCTTCATTACTGTCCAAACGTAATCTATACATTGTTCTTGGGGGAAGGGGGACAAGTGCGGGGGAGGCACGGCAAGTAGGGGGGGTGGACTAAGTGAAAGGGAGGTGGCGGCAAGTGCAGGGGGAGGCGGAGCAAGTGCGCGGAGGGCGGACTAAGTGAGGGGGGAGGTGGGGGCAAATGTTGGGGGAGGGGAGTAAGTGCGGGGAGCAGGGCAAGTGCGGGGAAAGTGCGGGGGGGCCCTGCCTCCCCCCGCACTTGCCCCCCTCCACCCAAGAACAATGTATAGACTACATTTGGACAGTAATGAAGGGGTTGGCGATCCACGCAGCAATGTACGGCGAATGAAGTGGGGGCAATAGCTTCCCAGTCTCCACCGGGTGGCAAATGGGAGTTTTTATTCCCAGTTGCCACCCGGGGGCGAACCATGTGGGGGGCAACTGGGAATATACCATTAACGCGTGGTCTGACTAATACCTACCAAGTATATCTACTATAGCTACTATCAAAATATGCTACAAGTACTAGCTACACAACCTACTACGAAAAACATTTGAACTGTACAATACTAGGCGATCGATATGACCTAACTAATATCAACTTGTAACTTCACTTTTAAATTCCGAAGTCGGCCGTAACCCTGCTAATGGCTGTCACCATGCATGACATAACTCATAGAGCACCCTCGAGGCATACGCACGCGCATCTGTCAAGGCCGCCAGGGTCTTGACCTAGACGCCTACAAACAAACACCGCCGCTCGGTCTGTCAACGCCCTTTAACTTAGATTTTGGGTTACGGAATAAGCATAGCGGTTAGACCTTAGAGGAACTGTTACCGCCTCAAAATACAGTCCTAATCTTAAGTATTTTCGCAGCTAGGAATGCGTCCAGAGCTCAGTTGGGGTCAGGGTCTCATCCGGTGAGATGGAAAGCCCGGGTTTAAATCCCGCTGGTTACAAATTTTTAGGAACTATAATATTTTTACAGGTTGTAATTTATTACTTTACCAAATATTAACATTCTAATATGATCATAGCTATGATGTTGGGACAACACTGTCCCTACTCATGGTCATTATCTTTGTTGAAAAGCCGAATATAATGAAATCGCTTTTGCTTATAAATGGAACCAGTGTCATGCGGTAGAGTATCATTCTCATCAGCTGTCAAATAAAAGTCAAAATTTTGTAATTTAAGTCCCAATTACAATGCAATAAGATCGCTATTAGAATAAACCAGGATGGAATTCATCATCCATTCAATGCAAATTCTCAATAGCTGTATGTAAGTTTAGCTTGAAAACGCGCCTCAATTTGCGGTTAGTACTTATTGCTTTTTGTCCTTATATTGACTCATTTATATTAAGTCCAAAATACAAGACGATTTTTTAAGGATAATAATTATACTTTTATCTTTCTAAGCTGTTCTTCCACAAACAAAACATAATTTTGTGAAAGAACAGAAAGCCAAGAATCATATCATGCTAACGCAAAAGTTGTGAATAACCCAATCAACAGATACGGACCTATAATAGATCCTTGAAGAAGGCCCTATGAAATGGCACGCAATTTATCAGTACGATATGTATGAATTACAAGCAATAACGATATCTCAATCCTCCATCCATATATCTGGTTCTCTATAATTAATTTTTAAATTGATAATAGGTTGGTATACCTACTTGATTGAACCTGTTGCTCAGTAAATAAATCCCCTTTTATCTGAAAAACGACGTCTCGTTTAGCCGACGTTAATGTCTACGGAGTCTGATAAAATCAGTGTTTATTACCGAATGCTATGCAAAAAACTGCATTATAGAGATTAAGTTTCTTCGCCTCTTCGGATACCGTTCGCTCAGTAACTTACTTTAAAAACAAATTAGTTTTTTCTTTCTTTTATGCCAGATTCTCTCACACGATTTTCGTTTTACACGATGTGGTAAAAAGAAAAACAGCTTTTTGGGTTTTGGGATTTGGTTCGTGTAATTTCCGTTATAATTCCGTCCTGACCCTTGTCAAGGCAAAATGATGTAATAATGGTAATTTGATACCTGTGCTGGATTCAAAGGATCCAATCCATTATTCTGGCACTTCATTGTACAGTGGTTATTTAATGCAACAATTTGTTTAAAATGCGTTTATTTGATTCCAGATGGAAATGAGGAGATACAATTCAAGTCGGACGTCTTTCTTGACGTACTGGATATTTTTGTTACAAGTAAGTTTCTCGAGGCATTCCTTTTTATGGGACACATCGCTCCACAATCGTGGGGCAGTGGTGCATGAACTAATCCTTCTTGGCCTGGGATTTATTTGGAGTTTTCTATATTATTCTTTCTATTCTCCTAAGCGTTTGCTTGTATCCCCCAGATGTTAGGTAGCGCACGCCGCGGTGCCGAGGGTCACGGCAGGCTCATGGACCCCCCGGCACGGAACTCCATGTGGCGGTTTGGATTCCCCAACCCGGTCAACTATAACGACAACGAGCTGTTCTGCGGGGGGTACGCTGGTAGGAATACCACGCTTTTGTTTTTGCTTTGGGAATTTTCTGTATAAAGCCTTTTCTGTATGTTATAAGTAGAAATTTTCAAGCGTTGAATAGAATTATCAATTGTTGAATTACATACCTTACAAAAATCTGCCTGGGAGATTGATTGTCTTTTAAATGAAGAGGAAACATACCAAAATGTTACATAGCTTGTTTTCTACGCACCGGCACGGATGACGATCATTCACAGTTTTTTTTCTCCACACTCGTGTTTATAGGTAATCAAATAAAGCCCGATGGAGTTCCGACTATCTATGAGGGCATTATCCTGCATGGAATCATGTTTGTCAAAGATTTTTTCGCCTCTATTGATTTCCTAACGAACCATGAAGACTATAATTTAAAAGTCCAATGAACCATGATTTCTTTGATGTGGTTTCTATTGTGAAAGATAAAGCGCAAAAAATAGTGCTTAAATTGATTAGTAATAATAGGATTAAATGTTTCTATAATGAGGGACAAAAAGTTTGGCAACATCATTATCTGAAGTAACGGTGTACAGGAAAGGTTTTATTGTAGCAAAATAATCACTTTATTCTCTCTCATGCCTGTGCTCTGCGGGAGCGAATTTCATCGGTATTGTTAAAAATAAATTTATTGTTCTTTTGTTTTGACCTTTTCTACAGGTCACGAGAATAATCTATATCTCGGAACATGAGGTACCTATATCTTTTTCCAGTGCAATGGGAGCAGAACCAGGGTAAATGCGGAGTATGCGGGGACGCCTTCAATCTCAACGAGCCGAGGCCTCATGAGGCAAAAGGCATGTACGGCAAGGGTATCGTCACCAGGCATTACAGTGTTGGACAGGTTGGTAAGAACACCAAGGACAATCTTTTATCAGACAACCTATAAAACAGACTACAATATGTTCAACTTAACATGCGGAGTGTTGTTCCAGGATTCCAGTATAGGCCTAAAACAGCATTTCCCTTTGTTGTAGGAAATAGAAGTGGAAGTGGAGTTGACGGCCAACCATTTGGGAACATTTGTGATGAAGCTTTGCCCGAATAACAATCCTAAGCAAGAAGCTACTCAGGAATGCTTTGACAGGTAATGGAATTTCCCTTTTCAAAATGAGTACACAGGGAGAACCAAGTATGAAGAAGAAATAGACATCAATTAAAAAATGGACTGTACCTCCATGTTTTTTGTTTTAAGGTTTCCATTATATATCTCTGAAACGCGAGAAGATAGATTTCTGATACCCCTGGACACGGCCAAAAAGGAGATCTTCAGGTATAGAGTGCGACTGCCTCCTTACGTGACATGCACGCAGTGTGTGTTTCAGTGGACTTATTATACAGGTAAGATATCATAATATGAGTAATAAGGTACCATAGGCGGGCGTTAAATCGTTAATCGTTAATTAACGAAGTTAACAAAATGCTTAACTGATTAACTTTTAAGTGAAACTCAAACAAAATGTTATCGCTCTTGTTAATTTTTGTTAAAGACTTCCGTAAACTAAGGGTGGGTTTTTTGATCCGTAGTTAAGGTATTGGTAACCAATGGTTAAAAACTAACAAATTCTAAGCAATGGTCAAAATTTGTTAGAGATTTAACCATTGGTTACCTTAACTACGGATAAAAAACCTACCCTTGGTCCGTTACATTGCTTGTTTGTTGACATGTTGTGATTATTTGTTTGAATTACGCGCCATGCAGGCACTCCGGCGCGGCGATTGAAAGATTAACAAAGTTAATTTTTGGATTAACTACTGTGCCCCCACCTACCTATGTAAGGTACTCATGTAGCGTACTAATAGCTAACTGCTAGGTGTACTAACAACCAGTCGGTGATGAATTCGACCTGTCGATAAACGTCTCACAGAATTAATAACAGAATATTATAAACTTTTTGGTATTTATAACCATTTAAAATTTACGTAGAAAATAATTCCAAAAGTGTACCGTTAGGTTCGCGATTTGTGACAGAAGTCAGAACATGCTGATAAAGTAGCAATTTTAAAGGCGGGGTAACCATTTAAACGAGTTATAAATCATGTATTTTCGCACCATTAAAATATATTTACGGCGTCTTTAATATCTTTTTATAGAGTTTGAAGAATATAGCGATGATTTATAGCAGGTCCTACTTTAAAATGTTCAGAAAAACATACTCACAAACTACGTCAGCAACTACGTCAGCAACTACGGGACGCATCATCGTACAGAATCACATAAATAAATCACTCAGTAATAGACCAACCACAGATTAGATAACAGTAACTTTTTATATGGTAAAAAGAAATCTTATCATTCAATTTCAGGCAACATGTGGGGAATTTGCCCCAACGGCACCGAAGCGGTCGGCTGTGGCCGCTCCGAGACTTTCCGTAACTGCGCCGATGTCAGCATTGTAACCAGCACTGGTGGTCTACCACCCGCCTTCGCCCTCGATCTCAGAAGGGACTATCCCTTCCTTCTGTACTATAGAGACTTGAAAATGCCTCAGAATGTCTTCCCTCTGGTAGTCAGGTGAGTGGGAAAAGAAATTAATACGGAAATTCAAAATTTTAGGGATCAATAAATCTTGAATGTGTTTGTGTATTTACTTATACCGTGTTATGGAGATATTTGTAAATGAAGTGTAAACAAGTTTTATGTTTGTGATCTGTTTTGTGTTGGCATTATTTCTTATTTTTTTCTACTTGTTTTAGCCCCACGTTGGGCGCCAAAATATAAATTAACAATTGGCGCCCAACGTGGGGCGTTGAGTATTTTCACTAAGTATTACTACTATCTGCTATTTTTAATGAATTTATTATATCTTTATATTTTTTGTTAATTTTCATAATGATTTTGTAAGGTGGGTTTTATCACATGAGATTATTTAAATTGTGTTCTACTATCACTATCCTCTGCTTGCTTCATATTTCAGAGACCCGCACAAACGACTTGAAAAGGAATCTTACATCGTTAGGTAACCTCTAACCATGTACAATCAATATAATTTCTATATTTTGTGTCATTAACGTGCACTTTATTGTACAAATTTTCTTTCAGCAACGATTTGACTGAGTCAGACACTGTGGAGGACATTGGTCCGCCGGTCATTAGGTATAGTTTGTTTGTCTTGAATGGGTGACCTGCCTCCTGACCACGTGGTGATGGCGACTTCTTTGTATTTACGGTTGATATTGGTGGATTGTGTCGAGCCGTTCTTTTTAAAGTAAATGATTGTTTGTCGACTGGGACGTTCTGCAGAGATTCTATATTTCGACGTTTCACATAGTATTATGAAGGGCAATTTTATTATGTACTTCAAAACTAATATGGATGTACCTCTATAATTGGATTACTTAAACTACAGATGGCGTAATACGCTTTAATGAAGTACCTACATAAAATACAAGGTTCACCTTTTTGGCTGGGGTAGGTACTGCTGCAGTATCTCATTTCGGTTCTGATATTTTTTCGATGAACGGCTCGATTTTTTTGTGAATAAACTGAGTTTGCCCGGTGATGTCTTGTTGTAGATTAGTTGTCGATGTGTGTTGAATGTTCCTGTGTCTAACCGAACTGTTGTATCCTTATATGTCATGTTATTAGAAACCTACTCACAAACACCCTTCCTATTGTAATTATTATGTTATAATGTATTAATTCCTGAATGTTGTATAGTTGCTGTGTACGTGTGTGTGACTAACTTTAAATGTATACCTACACTATGTATATTTGTAAAAACACTGCTTTTCCCGTCTCATAAATGTTGAAATGCTCTATATACAGTGTGTCATATGATGTTTGCTGAACATTAGGTATTTTAGTTTGCTATTGAACGATTTCTTGTAATTTGGTGGGTATTTACAGAGCTTGCCTGGTACCTACCACTCTCATGATATTTCTCGCAAAGCATTTTTTTTTTTTACAATTTATAGGCATAGATGTATAGCAATAGCATATAGCATTATAAGCATAATGTATTTCGACAGTCTTTCAAAAAGCATTTCCTAATCCATCAGATCTGTCTATGTGTAAGTAAGTATACTGTCTGATATGAAAAGTAGATATTATCTATTCAATACTTACTCGAAAAGACCGGAACCGGAAGACGCAGCGTGGGCCGGCCCCCCACTCGGTGGACCGACGACCTGGTGAAAGCCGCGGGGAGCCGATGGATGCAGGAGGCGAGCAGCCGCTCAAGGTGGCGTGCTCTGGGGGAGGCCTATGTTCAGCAGTGGACGTCTTCAGGCTGTTAATGATGATGATGATGATGACTTACTCGAAGTCAATATCTCACGTTCATGATCTATAGAGTAAAATTACCATAACTAGGTACCTAGTAAATGATTGCAAAAATGTACTTGATAGGGCTATCCCTATTACCAGTAAGAAAATAATCCACTCTTCCCCACCAGACCGCTAGCACGGGGCGGTAGACGTAACTGTATTTCCCCTGATTTACTCTTCTTGTAGTAGTGCGAGAGCCGGCGGCAGGTTATCTTTTAGATCGTTAACCGACGCTTAAATATGTAAAAAAATCAGGCCTGCCAGTGCCGATCTTATTAAAACATGGTAAAACAGTCATCAACAGCCTGAAGACGTCCACTGCTGAATATAGAGATCCCCCAGAGAGCGGCAGCTTGAGCGGTTGCTCGTCTCCTGCATCCATCGGCTCCCCACGTGTTTCACCAGATCGTCGGTCCACCAAGTAGGGGCCGTCCTACATTGCGTCTTCCAGTTCGTGGTCGCCACTCAAGAGCCTTTCTTCCCCATCGGTTGTCAGTTCTGCGAGCGATGTGGCCTGCCTAGCTAAGTAGTGAGAGCTATGCTCGGTGTTTCCCTGCGAGATAAGATCCGGAATGAGGAAATCCGCAAGGCTAAAGTGACCGATATAGCTTTTAGAATTAGCAAGTTGAAATGGCAAAACAGGGGAAATAGGTACAATTTTGTTTACCACCCGTACAAGTGGAATAGCCCAACAAAATTTAATAGGATTTTCATTGTATTAGGTACCTGAAGCCTCGCTTGTACCTGAACCCTCGCTTACACTTTTTCGTCTTTGCGCCTTCTAAATCCAGTTTCTTCACCAACTTCCAGGGACCAGGTGTGCGTGCCTACGCATGCGTACCGCTTGCTGCCAGGCATGACGAACTGGTGCGAAACCAATTGTCTCCGGTACCCGCCTAACTGTCCTGACGACCTGTGTGCTTGCCCGTAAGTTATTACTTTCTGCTTTTTTTTGTATAAATGAATGATGTGACGAGCTAGTCGATCGCCTGATTTTAAGCGACACGGCCGCCCATAACATTAACGGCGTCACTCTTAACTCTAAAATCTAAAGGCGTTACACTGCACTTCGCACGTCATCCTGAGACATCAGCACATCTAGCAGTAAGATTATATACTAGACTGTGAGCTGTGACTGTGAGATTACGCTCTCATAATACACCACCAAGACCTTCTTCCTAAGTAAGTGTTCACAGTATGTTAGTACCTTCCTGTTCCTGTGCTGTACTTATAGCTAAGTAGGTACTCCTCGCAACATGGCACTTTGGAAAATTGAAGGGCGTAATAATTCAAGCGCATATAAAAAATTAACCCTTTGTTTACCCGAAACCCTATCACTACCACGAAAAGCAACAAATCAAGTAATGTTTACCTACAAATTGAGATACAAAAATACTACCCATCTTACCAAATTGGTTTGGCACCTTACCAAACTATCGTCTACATTTTATTTTTTCTAAAAACCTATAAGTATTTAAAAATTTTATAAGAAAGTTTGTTGTGTGTGACTAATCTAGCTTAAATACGCTGGATTCATTAATTAATACATATTTTATCCGCTGGTGAATCTGCGGAGCGCAATTACTTATTTAACACCTAAAAACATAAAATAGATATTAAAATAAACCGTTAGTGGAGAAAAAGTGCCCAGAATGGTGGCAGCATATTATACCAGTATTTATTATAGGTAACCACTTATACTAAACTAGGCCTAAAATCCTTAAATAGATTTTTTTTTATTGATTGATAGGCTTGCGTTTGACCACTATCTCACCTGATGGGAAGTGACGATGCGGTCTAGGATGTGACACGCTTGCCTAGAAGATACCTGTTCACTCTCGATTTGAAGATCCCAAGGTTGTAATTCTCGGGAAACACAGACAAGCGTTCCACTCTTTGGCTGTTCGCAGATAAAAACTTAAAATAAACCGTTAGTGGAGGAAAAAGTGCCCCGAATGCTAGTGGCATAGTGTACCTACTTAGTGTAATTATTATAATAGTACCTATTCTGTTTTCTAGGACCGAGTGCAAAGCGATAGGCGAGCTGGAAGGTCGGGAAGGTGCTGACGTGTATTGCATGGACCAATGCATCGTGTACCCTCCACGGTGCCCCGCGAACCGATGCAGCTGTTACTAGAAAACTAAACACAACTCCAGAATCAGAATGATTTGATAAAACTTTTGGCGGCAACAAAAAAAATGCCTTGGTACTTTGGCACTACCAATTTATGTACCTACATAGGGAAAACAAGCTGAGCTCTAGAAATGCATAATGTGATCTGCATAGGGTAGGTACGATTATGTTTAAACAATATCCTATTGGTGAGATCAGTTGCTGATTTGATTTAAGTAGGTGTTAAGACTATTAAGTGCAATCCTACCCTGTACGATCGAATATGATAGTCTTTGACTTTGGGTGGGTTTTTTGATCTATAGTTAAGTTAACCAATGGTCATTTGTGGGAGATTTCAACCATTGATTACTTTAACTACGGATAAAAAACCCACGCTAAGCTTATAAATATTTTCATTTATTTTGTCACCAAAGAAGTTGTACTTTGCCGTGTATTTTACCTACTGTAAAGCACTGAGTAGGTAATTTATTAAACTTCTTTGAATATTACTTTCTTGCCGCCAAGTTTTTATTCTCACTGTAAATAGAGATTCATTTGCTTTACAATGTATAAAATTATATAGGTACTTACTCTTATTTTATACTACATAAGTACCTCTTAATTTTAATGCAAAATAATAAAGTAGGTACGTAAATATAAAATGTAATTTTGGAATTCAAAAAAAACTGTTGCGATTTTACTGGAAATTTAATTGAAGCTCTTTCAAGCTCTTGTAGGTACTTGCTATATTGTTTTGCACAAAATTATTATAACGTACTCATAAAATATTTTTTAACGTTTTGTACAGTTGTAAAGTAGAAATAGACTTCGAACATGTGTAGATACCTAATAAGTACCTAGGTATGAAATAAAAATATAAAATGTAAGTAATCTTCCAATCCCTCAACTAATAAAATCAAACTTAAAGCATTTAAACTTAAACGAAATGCATATTTGACATTGTTATGTATACTTACATATTTCCAACGTTCCCCACGTGCCAGAATTAGAATAGGCATATACCTATAGGTACTTACCTATGTTATACTGTGTTTTGTAATGTACTTACCTAATAAAACAATTATAGAAGTTTGTGTTTTGATTTTATTAATTGCAGCACCCAACAACACGTTTCAAAATCCCGTTGTACTCTGCCCACCTGCCCAGCAGCGAGAGGTAGAGTACTTGTCAAGTTGTTATGAACAAAATAGTGATGATGTTTAGCCTCTTCGGAGTTTGCGGCGTTTTAGTAGGCCTATGCCTGTGCCTACATGCTTGCATACCTACTTAAAATACTCAAACAGTAGGTAGACCTTTTATTTTTAAGTAGGTACCCAGCCCACCTATCACCTAAATGTGTGTAGACCTACTTACATGTACACGCCGACGACAAAAAATCTATGAACTTTTAGAACGCGTATAGGTACCTAAGCTGTACCAAGTTTCATCAAGACTCGTTGAAAAATACGAATTGCACGCGAGTACGTACATAGGTAAGTATGGTATAGATATCCGGACCAGTTACTATACTCTTTGATCCGGACCGGACAGATGAAAACACGCGAAACCAGCGAGTGCTTTGATTATCTTAATAGCGGGTGGAGGTTTTTGCTCTACACCAACAGTTTTTGAATTTATAAGCTTTCTCCAGCCCGTGAGTGCGGACTTCAAAAACCTTTTCAACAAGGAACATAACATAACAAAACAACATACCCCTCTCTCCACTCCACCCAACGAGAGCTTTTCAAAAGTGCCCGCTGTCTGCATGCGAGAAAGTTCGTTAAAAGTTCTAAGATTAAAAGGATTAAAGGAGTTTTGGCGGGAACGCGGAAATGTTCACGTCGTTGCATTATATTATTTTTCAAAACTCGTGCATTTTTCCAGTGTTAATGTTTAAAATCGGTGGCGTTTTCCGCATTAAGTGCTGAATTACGAGCATGAGTGTGGGCAAGTGATAAAATGTGGTGAAACGTGGTTTTTCGTGTTGCTTCCAAAATTCCATAGAAGCTTCTAGTAAAGTTGCCACCACTTTACTAGGGCATGACTTAGACTGGACTGAGACTACCTGACTTAGACTGGACTATGACTACGCAGACTGTGACTAAGACTTGACTTTACGTGAAATCTATATATATAAAAGAAAGTCGTGTTAGTTACTCCACTTATAACTCAAGAACGGCTGAACCGATTTAGCTGAAAATTGGCAGGGAGGTAGTTTAGAGCCAGGAGAAGGACATAGGATACTTTTTATCCCGTTCGACAGCATTCCCGTGTGACTTGACATGAAACGTCAGTCATTATAAGACGTGGTATAACAAAAAAGAATCAGCATAGGATACTTTTTATCCCGTTCGACAGCATTCCCGTGTGACTTGACATGAAACGTCAGTCATTATAAGACGTGGTATAACAAAAAAGAATCAGCATAGGATACTTTTTATCCCGTTCGACAGCATTCCCGTGTGACTTGACATGAAACGTCAGTCATTATAAAACGTGGTATAACAAAAAAGAATCAGAATGTATTTCCAGAAATTATTTCTAACTACAAAAATAATGAATGGTTGAGTGAGCGAGCAATTTTAGCGGCTAAGAATAAAGATGTATATGACCTAAACTACATAATTCAAAATAAGATCATTGGAACAATGCATTCATTCAAATCTATTGACTGCGTCACAAATGAAGATGAAGCCACCAACTATCCAATTGAATTTTTAAACTCTTTGGACGTGCCTGGCTTACCACCGCACAATTTACGCCTAAAGGTTGGCTCCGTAGTAATCATGCTTCGAAACATAAACCAACCAAAACTGTGCAACGGTACGCGTTTGGTGGTTAGAAAATTGATGAACAATGTAATTTACGCTACGATAATGATAGGAAAATTCAAAGGTGAGGAAGTTCTCATTCAGAGGATACCGATGATCCCAACCGATATGCCGTTTGAATTTAAAAGACTTCAATTTCCGATACGTCTTGCATTTGCCATGACCATCAACAAATCACAAGGCCAATCCTTAAAAGTTTGTGGTTTAAATGTAGAACATTCATGTTTTTCCCATGGTCAATTATACGTGGCATGTTCACGGGTCGGAAGACCATCTGCGTTGTTTGTTTTTGCGCCTGATAATAAAACAAAAAATGTCGTGTATCACAAGGTACTTAAATGAAGAGCAACCTATGTACTAAAATACAGAAATAATTATGAATGATTAATGTAGGTATTTAATTTTTTTTTGTATTTTTTCCAATTAAAAAAAAAACTGCTTATTTATTGCCTTTAAGGCGGAACAAAGTTCGCCGGGTCAGCTAGTATTCTATCATTATGGAAAATTACAATACTTGACACTGGCTAAATACACTATGTGTGGAGCCAAAATATAAGAGAAAAAAAAAAAAAAAAAGGATTAAAGGCCGCCGACCAAGTAGGTGGGGAAAACAAAACGCAAGTGACAGTTAAATGAAATGACATATGACACTTGTGACAGTGGCAGTGCTGTCATTAATTATCCGCTGTATATTAGTGCTGCATGTAGCATTTTATCTGATTCTGATATCAGTTGTAGTTGTTCAATTAATAGAGTACACGATTATTTTAATTGATTTAGATATCGTTTATTGCTAATTTGATGTTATTAATGTTTAGGATGGTAGTCCTTATCATCAGTTTATTTAGGGCACAGCTTAGGGTGTTTAATCTAATGTGCGCAAGTAACCACAGAGCACAGACACAACCCTACCGTGATTTTGACTCGACTTTGAATATAAATATCTCAAAATTAAAAAAATATGTATATTTGATAGAATGAATATGGGCTCGGATAGCGTGCTGGCGACTTCGTGCGATTTTAGTCGGAGCGACTGTTTTTGATTGCTCTTCGCGTAATATGTTGCACTGACGCCTATAGGTTAATACGCTAGATAAACGACGTAGTATGTTATTTTCTCTGTGAAACCAGTTGGCATGAGTCGCTCCATCTGAAATCACGTGAAGTGCCAGGACGCTGTCTGAACCCTAACACATAACACGTAAGACAAGGTGCTATGGTCATATGACTTTCAAAGTCAGACTTTGTGAGAGTAATGTTCTGTGCTTTAGCTTGTCTAAGTAAAATGGGTAATAAACAAATTGAAATTACCTACATCATGGCTGTATTTATGTATTGTTTATTGCGCATCAAATTGCAAAACTTTATTAGATTGAATTAGAAATATTACTGTTTTTTCTTTTTTAAGAAAATATATGGTGTCAGAATACTCCAAACCCATTCATAACTCAAACTCAACTATGCAAACACTGCATTTAGTTAACACAGCTGAAAATCATTGATAGTGGTTTTTTTTTTAGAAACTACAACCACAGACTAAGTAGATGTAGTTAGTGAAATGAAAACCGTAGTATCTCTTAGTAATCTGTGGTGGAAACTGGAAATACAAGGTTATTACTGCTATTAGAGTCCCAATAAAATCGATTTTTGTTTGAGTTTATTAGTCTGAAATTCTGATCGAGTCTCATTCACTCTGATTATTCAGAACTTACATCACTACGTAACATTTAACAAAATCAATTTTTCGATTTATTTACCCTATGTCTCTGATTAGTACATGCAACGATAACAATATATTTTTTTAAATAAGTAAATTCAGTTCAAACTGCTAAGTGCTTATTTATTGTGAATTGTGATTGCCGATATCGCCATGAGTGATTTATTGGACGAAGACGTCGAGTTCCGCGGCGGTACTTTACAGCTTACGGCAGATACAGGTGTAGTGGGAAATGCGGAAGGTAATGCGGTAGATGGGAAAAAAGCTCCTCAGGTGAATGTTCATCCTTCTGTCCTGTCGGGAGCCGATTCTCTGACATCATCCTCTTCTTCTTTCACCGGTAAGTGCCTTGCAGAATCATTTTGGTATTTGAATTTGACCTTGCAAATTCGTTTAGAATACCAGTTTTTATCAAGTTGTTTTCATTACAAAGGATGGTCAACCGTGACATTTGTTTAGTCATACACAGCCACATTGATATCGTTTGAATTGAGTTTATAATTTAATTATTGATACACTTATCTTTCATTGAAAAAAAGTGATGACTTTAAAACACATTTATAATACTTACTTGCAGCAAATCTAGGTGAACCTTAGATCTTAGAATGCGTCGTGGTGTATATAGTCTTACATATCATATGGGGAACAAAGGTTCATGAGAGGCAACCACAAACCGGAAGACCCAGCGTAGGCCGGCCCCCCTCACTAGGTGGATTGAGAACCTGGGAAAACAGCGGGAGCCGATGGATGCAGGAGGCGAGCAGCCCCTCAAAGTGCTCTGTGGGGAGGCTTATGTTCAGCAGTGGATGTCTTCAGGCTGTTGATGAATATGATGATGATATAATCATATTGTAGGCAATTGCAAGTTTTATTTTTATACCTATTTAATAAGGCATAAATGTTAGAAACTTCTACAACTTTTGTGCAACTTCAATATCTCTACTTACTGATTTTGTTTCTGCCCAGATGCCAGAACAGAAGATCCACAAAACACAGAAGCTGCTGCAAATGAAGCTCCACAAACTGTATACCCTCGCTATGATGTGCCATTCAACAGGGAGAATATTAAAGACTTCTTCACATTCCGCAAAGGTGTGGTGGAAAATGCCATGCAAGAGTGCATCACGGCATTGCTGTTCCCTGAAGATGGAGAGTATTTGGGGTGCTGGCTGCTAACAGAGTATGTAATTTTGTTAAATTTTGTAAGTACTTAATAATGCCTAGAAGTCTATTCCTCAAACTGAATTTGATTTTTAATGGATGTCATTGATGGTTTAATCAACCTTCTGTAGAAATTTGTACCATTTTCTGTACAGTATAGGGCTAATTGGAAGTAAGAAAATCAATATTCATGCCCTTTTTGCATTGACTTAATTTTACTGGGCTGAAATTATAAGTGGACCATTGGAATTTAAGGTGGACCTCCTATTGTTTCAAATCCCATGTCCACGAATATCCACCAATTTTTTGTAGTTTTGGAGCCAAGGGCATTTTTGTTGTTTTCCATTCAAATAATTATAGTTAAGTATGCAAAACAATATTGATGCAATCAGTTAATTCTTATCAGTAAACTTTATTGTCTAGATCTGGTTATTTTTCATGTGTTTTAGTCTTATCTGTAATTTTATTAATCCTGAAAACAGAATAAGTAATAGTTTTGTATCTTTGTAATAACTTTGTTGCCCAAGAGTGAGGCAATTGAAAACTCACATCATCCATGCTTAACACATTATTTCTTCCTATTATTATTATTTTAAGTAGGGCTATAGTATATTATTGAAACCAATAAATAAAGTCTTTGGAAGAGCAATCAGAAAGTGAATTAACGATAAAAACAATACAGTCTTTGTCTTGAAACTACAGGATATATGAAAAACAATGTTCCAGGGTTGACTGGATTCAATGTGGGTAGATAGCAAAAATATAAGCAGTTGTTATGTGTAGCAGTTGGTCTCCATTTCATTGTGTGGCCTTATTCTTATTCTTATTCTATATGGGGGCGATAAAGGCCTGCACTGACATCCCGCATAGGGTGTTTTGTGCATTTACCCCCGCCAGCCTCTACCCTAGCCACCCTAACTCCTTAAAGTAGCGGAGAACGGGCATGGGTCGCTGGCACAGCTGTTCCAGTAGTGATGGTGATGGTGACGATGACGCTAAAGCAGGTGAAGCAAAAATGGATGCGCTAGAGCATGGCAATGATGATGATGAAGATGATGATGATGGGTTTTCTTTATGATCTTTCAGATCAGATGGTTCATTGCGTAGACCCGTTTTGATTTGTATGTCTTCCGTAGCCGTACAGTGGAGCAGCACATGCTCCACGGTTTCCTGTTCCTGCATGCAGCCCCGGCACAGGGGACTGTCCGTTGCTCCTATTTTATGCAGATGATAGTTGAGGTCGCAGTGACCAGTAATTATACTGACCATCAAGCGAAGATCCTGTCTTGTTAGCTTAAGTAGGTTGTTAGTAACCTTTCTGTTTAGGGACGGAAACGTAAGTTTTGCATGTCTGCAATCCGTTTTATTGTCCCATAGCTTTTGTTGTTCCTTTTCTGTGTTTTTAGAAAGTAGATTTCGTACTTCCATCGCAGTAGGTTTGCACAATCTCGCCGCATCTTCACCAATTCGCTTCTTGGCTCCCTCTTTATTGTGTGGCCTATATTCTAGAAAATTAAGTCACTCCATGCGATAGAGTCCATGGGAACTTGGGAACATAGTCAATAGTAAGGGAAATTGTGCAGCTGCTCTATTAACGTGGAACGTTTGGCAATCATAGCTTAATTACCCAATGTTATTACGTGAAAACTGATTCTATTTATTTGCGCAGAATCAGTTTTCACATAATCACATTGAGTAATTAAGCTATGATTGGCAAAAAACGCAAGAAAATTTGAATTTGCCGCGCTGAGTGAAATGTTCCACCTTAACTGTCTTTGTGGTGCGATGCTGATATCAATTAATAATGCAATCTTTCGTAATTTTAGAAGTGTACACGAAAGAATCTGCCACTCACTGAGTTAATACCTAAAAAATATTTCCAGGATCACCCTCTGGGACAATGAGAAGGAGAGAATAGTTATTCTAACATCCAGGCTGTTGATGACCATCAAGTATGACTTCATAGCGATGAAACAGCTTGACTTCAAGAAGACATACTTGGATGATCTGGACACAATAGTTATAGGAGAGTTGGTCTACCCACCATCATCGTTGGTCCCGTAAGTGGTTTTTATTCATAGTTTTACTACTAATATGGGCTCTGTCATTTTAACATTTTAATATTCTGAACACTTGTATATTTTATTTATACATTTTGTAAATTTTAACTTTGTACTAATATTTATATGTGCTATGAAAATGTTTTTCCTCCTTGGTGGTAAAAAGTCCTTGGTCATGCTGTATTGTAATTAAGTCGTCAATAAATATAGGAAGTCTGCCCATCACATTACGGTTTATGGGAGCTGTTCTGTATCGCTTTTTAGGGTTCCATACTCAAAGGCTAAAACGGACCCTATTACTAAGGCTCTGCTGTCTGTCTGTCTGTCTGTTGAAATTTTCACAGATGATGTATTTCTGTTAACGCTATAACAACAAATACTGAAAAAACAAATAAAATAAATATTTAAGGGGCTCCCATACAACAAACGAGATTTTTTTGCTCGTTTTTATAGATAGCGATACGGAACCCTTCATGCGCGAGTCCGACTCGCTCTTGGCCGGTTTTTTTAATATCATCCTATCACTTGTAATTAAGTTATTAGTACCATACTGTATTAAAAATCACTATACATATTTATAAATATACCCATATAAGTAAATGTTTACAAATTTCCGTTTTTAACGTCAAATTGATGGAGAATATAAGTTGACTTTCACACTGGCGCATCTAACAGCCGCCTGAACGGCATCGCGACTGGCGTCACGACGGTCGTAAAGGACTGCGTGATCGACCGTCTGTGCCGGCGACCAACCTACCAAGAAGACGAACCAGACCTCGTTCGACCTTCAACTACACTGTTCGATCCCAAGTATTTCGAGCCTAGGTACTCTTTTGTTGCAGTAGTGCAGAATGCTAGCTTTTTACGGGCTTTTTTAATTCTTTTTTGATGGATTGAGTTGTACAGTATTAAAATTTGTTGTTGGAGACGTTTTAATGTAATTCTTCAACTGCAAAGTGTTAAGCGGATGGTTTCGGAATGCCTTTTGTTTCCGACTTTACGCTACGAAATGCGCATTATCATTGCGGGGACCTAGAGCTACGGTTGCGTTTTATAATAGTATAAGTGTGAAATAGTTCTAAAATCAATCTAGAACTATTTTATACTGTTTTATACTTCACGTTCAAACGATGGCATATGACCTAAACCTAAACATAATCTCTAAATAATCTCTATGATTCAAAAGTAATGGAAAAATTTGAATCAAGAACGGTATTTGAACCCGCATCCATCTATACCGTCCAGCCGGGACGTGCTTTACTTAGGCTACCATGACTAGTGATCTCATGTGCATGTCCTTTATCCCTCACCTTTTACCAATTAACGGTTTTTTTTGTTATTCACCCACATTCTTCATCTACCCCTGCGTCGAAATATCGGGAACTATAATTGTAAACATTTGTTTAGTCTAAACATTTCTTTAGTCGTATATGTCACCGTCTTTTTGTAAGAATCGATTGTTTATAAAAAAACGCTGTTATTTATAAACTGTCGAATTATTGTAAACGGACAATTCGTCTTGCAATAAAACGGATGATTTTTCGATTATTTATAATTAGTCGTTGCCCAGCGGTGAGTTTATAAACAAACGGATTTCAGTAGCGTTTAATTGTGAGAGTCACTAGTGGCTAAGCAGTAGGTTACGACGACGAGCGAAGCGAGGAGTGTTAGGTTAGTTTTGACCACACTAGAAGTACACAGTACAATATAACGAAGTGATACCGATTAATTATAAATAACCGAAAAATCGACCGTTTTATTGTGAGACACATTGCCCGTTTACAATAAATCGACAGTTTATTTATAACCGCGTTTTTTTTTATAAACAATCGGTTCCTACAAAAAGACGGTGACATATAGATAAATAAGAAGCTATTGCTCAGTTCAAGGCTGTTTTGTTGCTGTTATGGCCTTTAATGTAGTTTTGTAAATTAGTCTCAATCTGCATGAATGCACCTACATAACTTTATAATCTACAATTTATTTTATTGCTTATTTTCTTAGATCGTTATTATGCGTAGTTTTTATTAATCTTACGTAGCTGGCTTTTTATTATTGTCTAGCGAATTCTAGTGTATATACCCGACTGCCAAAAAGAAGGGTAATGTTTTTCGAGTGTATGCCAATATCAGTAAAGTATAATATCTGTGAATGATGCCTGAAAAATGCCAAATGTTAACGGTTTGTTTGTAACTCTTTAACCTTAGAATAAAAACATTATTGCATCACAACACCATGGGATGAAAACGTCCACTGCTGATAATAGGTCTCGCATTTCATCAAGGGGGTTTGCAATAATCACCAGTAGCTAGTGAAATTACTGGTCAAATGAGACTTTACGATCTGATCTCATGGTCTAGTAATCATATTACTGGACTGGGTGATGTTTCAGGATGACGTGCGCAATGCAGTGTCACGCAAAGCTTTATACTTTAGAGTTCCGAGTGGCACTGCGAACTATTATGGGCAGCCGTGACGCTTAACATCAGGCGAACAACTAGCTCGTCACGTCATTTGTTCACATAAAAAAAACCTACGGGAAGAGATGGGGTTGTCCTATTCTTACGCGACCACACGACTATACGTCAGACGACGACTATAAGTCAGCCGTTAACAAAAACAATAAATAAAGAAAGTATTATTTATTTGTTATGTGTTCTTAATAATTGAGTCTATGCTCACAATATTCCAGGAACCGAAACCTGAGAGGGGTCCGTTTGATGTGGAACAAAGGCGAACCGCTCCCGTTGAAGACCGTTTGGAACCCGTTCAGTCACGATGTGCCCTTCCTGACCTTC
Organism: Ennomos quercinarius; assembly: GCA_910589525.2. Lineage (NCBI taxonomy): Eukaryota > Metazoa > Arthropoda > Insecta > Lepidoptera > Geometridae > Ennomos > Ennomos quercinarius. The sequence continues at coordinate 17,163,900 of OU342492.1, read as the reverse complement.
GCATCGCACCCTATCTATTGGTATAAAGGTGAGGAGGGTAATATCACATACATTTATCCTGTTTACCCACAGGAACTCATATGTTCTGGATAAAAAGTAATCCTTTGTCGTTAGTGCTAGTAATTTGTGTGTGTGTGTGTGTGTGTGTGCAAAATATCGATATCGGTTCAGCCGTTGTGAGTTTTTGTAGCTACACAAACTAAAACTGACAACTTTTGACTTTTAGTATTACTAAGGGATTTGAGCTTATCTTAGAAGTGTAGGGTAAATGTTAACGATTAGTAATTTTGAAATCTAAAAACCTTACTATAAGAACAAGATCTGATTATTGGAAGATCGGCCTTGATGTTGTAGAAATACCTATATAAACATTTGTAACTTAAAACCGTGGATAAATAGCAAAAAGAAACAGAGTGAGAGAGTGAGATATACATAGATAGAGTGAAAGAAAGAACTAAGCGTTTTGCTGAGTCATTTATAGTCTGAACGGCCAAGGAATGGAATGCTCTTCCAGCTACAGTATTTCCTTCTGGGTATAACCTGGGTCTTTTCTAGTCAATAGTGAATGGGCATCTCATGGGCAAACGTGCTCCACCTTAGACAACTTCGTCACTTACTATCAGGTGAGATGTTGGCAAACGTATGCCCATTTTAGCATTAAAAAAAGAAAGTGTTTTAGACAAGAGATGGATGAAGGAGTTATAAAAAAATAACAAAAATTTTTGAAAACTAATTATTTGCAATTCAAATCCTAGATGGAGGTCCCGAAGAGAAATCCATATACGACATGGAAACGTTCGCCCAGAAGCTACAGAGAGCGATAGAAAGCATGCCTTCTTCGGCTTGCTGTGTCCACCACTCCTCTATAGTAATACAGAGCTACGTCGGCGTCACTTCGCTGCTACACAACAAGACTAGCATGGGATTCTTTAAGGTCAGGGGGAAATTCAGCTTTTAATGTAATTAGGGTTGTTGGTGATAATGGATTGTTCCTGGCTCTTGATTTGTGGTTTTTAGTTGTAGTTAGTATAAATTGTTTTTGGAAAAGCCGGAGCTAAGAGAGATTACAGAATGAATGTATCGGGTGCACGACTAGGCTCAGCGCATTCTCAAGATAAGATAAACATAACGCGTTCCAATAAAGAAAAGTTCTGAAAAGAGCAGACATTTCTATTGCTGTCACACCCCCGCTGCATTTAGACATAGTGGTGGAAGTGGGAAAACAATATTTTCATGCTTTCGTTGGAGTCCTTTTTTTTAAATGACACGCGTCATACGAAATGTTTCTGCGCCGATGAGCACTACCAGCCGTGGAAGTGGCATTAAAAGGTGAAGAGATGAAACTTTGTGGACCTGCAGCGCTATGCGTTTTAAATTGCACCTAATGGCGTGGTAGCAAGAGTCGCTATTAATATAAATGCAATTTCAGAGTGAATTTTTTGGGCTTGCAGCGCTATGCGTTCTAAATTGCACCTAATGGCGTGGTAGCAAGAGTCGCTATTCATATAAATACGTTTTCAGAGTGAATTTTCTGTACAGTAGTAATATCATTTATTGTATGGCATATACTCTTCATCGGGCGCACATACTCTTCACCGAAGTCTTAAGTTTCTTGTTTCCTTATGCCACCTCTTATTTGAAATAATAGATGCATTGTTTGTAAAAGATCACATACGAGTATGACGCACCGTGTTGCTTTATTTTCAAACGGAATCACAGTTTGCCGAAGTAAGACACAATTAGATTCGCAAGGTTATAGTTATTTATGATATTAGGGCGGTAAGTTGGTTTTTACAAACGAGTAGACAAATGTAAGCCCGAGACGAAGTCGAGGGCTCACCATAGTCACGAGTTTGTAGAAACCAATTTCCGCACGTGTATCATGCAACGTTTTTCAACACATTTGCGAGAAAACAGTACAAATTTTTGTTTATTAGTGGGAAAGTCGCAACAAACAATCTTTGATGTTCCTACTCTAATATGAAAATGAGCTAAAATGGCGCGCATTTACAATTCAAATGGCGCCACGTGTGTGTGGTGAAAATTGGAACTACATCTTTGGTTTCATTTTCTATTTAGTATTAAAGTGAGACAAACGTATTGAGCAAAAACGCTTTCAAGGAGTTTCGATCATTCAGCTTATTTATTCTCGTAATGTGAAACTCCTTGGTGAAATTCTTATATATGTTTTATTGAAATTAAAAATAAACCGTAAAGGTTACGCACGGCGCTATACAGCGGAGGATGCGGTAAAATAGGTACTTAGGTGAGAGTACCTATTTTACCGCACGCTCCGTTGTATGGTGCGTAATGGTTAACTTTCGAACAATGTATACAGGCTTTGTAAATGCATTTTTTGAGCAAATGTGTTGAAAAAAATAGTAATAGTTTGCTAGAACAATAGAATGAGCCTTGTTCATATTGTAATAAGCGTTAATGAAGTGAAGAAAATTATATGAGAAGATAATAAAAATCTATTATTATGTTAAAGTAGCTAAATATATTCTAACGTTTGTTGTTGGGTGATGTACAGTAATAATAATGGTGTAGTGTGTAGAATATTTCCATTGAACGCAACTCCATGGAATGGCGATGATAACTCTGAAACACTCCACGCTTATGCACTTTGGACAAACGATCTCTTGCCGTTATAGATAAAAAACCAGTGCACACGATCCCTTTGTTAAGTTATTCTTATAAAACCTACCTAAAGCTGTGATACCTAGTCAAATAATGTTCGAACTGGACACTGGATAGGATCTGTGGGCGGAAACGTCAAACTCTAAAAGAGGGTAGGTAGAAAATGATTTAGAAATAGAATGTTAATTTTCCAGATTCTTGTAGAAGTTTATTCCTATTGTACTATTCTTAAGTATTCGGATGGAACAGTGAATCATGTTGATAATACAGTTTGATTTGGTGCTGCAATTAAGGATTGGACAAGTGGACATCTGTTGGTATCATTTATTTAAGTTTATAAAAAGAGAATGGCAATGCGTTTGTGAAAAATATTTTAATTAAATGTTAACTTTATGCTTAAAAATGTTACTTTTTGTTTTATCGTATGATAAAACATAAAGTAACATATTGTTTATTGAGTGAGTTGGTTTACTGACTATTTAAAACGTTTCGATACTTTTTATATGAAAACTTTTGACTTCGGCTGTCCCAAACCCGCCCCCTTATTACTTAAAGTTTGCAACAGGCGTAAATTTTGCAATCATTGCCGTCAAAGCTGTTAAACGTCACTTTGGTTTGGCAGAGCAGAAAGCGATCGAGCGCTAGGTCACCGACCGTCGGACAATCGATGAACTAAAAAGTCCATTATTTTGTTTCCGTCTATTGCTGTTCTGTTGCTAGTGGCGCTAGTATCAAAGACCAAAGTGCATTCAGCGACAGGCGAGCAACAGGCGGGTGCCTGCGACCGATTGCTAAGTGTTCGCTATCGCTTTGCTACTGCTGTTGATTTGCAGTTGCAATTTTTACATAATACGAGGGCCGGTTCATTTTGGCAAGTGTTAGTCATTTTTTAAACATTACACTATGACCACAGATAACCCCCAATAGATACCGCATTACGAGATTTTTGTTCGGATCCTAGCTCACCAAAACTGGCGGAAGGCGCGGGTTGCGGGGACTGGAGCCAATGCGCTATTATTGGCTGTTTCGAGTGACGCCCTAATAATGAACTCTAATAATTGGTCGAAACTAAGGCCGTGCCGCGAAACGGCGATTTATATAGAACCATTTACGCCAATGCGTGGTGCGCGGTCGTCGTCTTTCATGCGGTATCTATTGGGGGTTATCTGTGACTATGACCTATCAAATGCCATGCAACACAAGTGTATTGGTGGGTGGACGAACATCCAATAATTTTGCCCATTGTCCTTGGCCTAAACGCTCCCGTCGCGCGTCAGTTTAGCATGCGGGATTTGGGCTCTAGAATTCTTCGCGGCTATTGCTGGTGTCATAAATGGCTTGTCTGGCATACGGCGGAGCCCTTAGATACGTGTGAGGCAGAAACGACACCGATAATAAATGAATCAAAATAATATCGATTGGTGTAATAAGTTTTAAAAACTCCAGTGTCTGTTAATGATAAACACGAGTATCTTTAATTACGTAAATATCTCATTGTGTAGCTGATCCTATAATATTATGTATGTTACAAAAAAAACTTATTGAAAAACTGAAAAATAAAATAAATAATTCAGTATATTTTATGTAATATGTTTTAAGCTTATTGATATTATTTTAAATTAAATATTTATATGTACATATTTATAGTCACAAATCAGAGTTAATCAAAACTACTTACCATATTACTACTATTATAATTATGAAATGAATATATCTATGACGTTTAACGATACACTAGGCCCGATTTAGAAGGCTTTAGTTGACAGTCCTTAAAATACTAAAAATATATCCGTGTCTTACATTGCCGTCCATTTGACAAGGACAGCAACAGTTTTAGAAGTTTTAGATCTGTCAACTAAAGCCTTTAAAATTGGCCCCAATATATTATGATGAATAGTTATTAGCCATGAATAATGAATTGTAAATTAAAATCATATTTCAAGTATCATGTAATAACATTGAACAAGGAGGAGAGGAATGCCAATACAACAAGAAAACAGCGTAGATCAGAAATATGCCAAAAACCGATATAAACTTAGATGGCGCTGCAAAGTGAGCGGGCTATAAGTTGAGCGTAGATCAGAAATATGCCAAAAAACCGTTTTAAACCTAGGCTGCCGTAGCTAGCCGTATATCTCGCTCATTTTGCAGCAACATCTAGGTTTGTAACAGTTTTCGGCATATTTCTGATCTACGCTGTTTTCTTAGTGTATTGTCATACCTCTCCTTCTTGTTCTATGGTAATAAGTGCATAAAAGCTCACCGCTTCATTCATAAAAGGTATGTCACTTGCTAAAGCGGCACAAAACATTACTAATGACGTTTTTAAGTATAGTTTCACTTTTTATGATTAATGCCGAAGTAATATTATTAGTACATACACAAAATAGCTGTATTAATATTTAAAAAAAGTAGTTTTGAATCGTTTGCTCAATACATAGGCCGAGACAAGAAGTTTTTTATCTTTAGATTGGGTGTAAAGATATAGTTTTGTTGAGAGTAAGAGAGAGAGAGAGAGAGAGAGAGAGAGAGAGAAAGAGAGAGAGGAAAAAAGAGAAAAAAAATTTAAAGTTTTGATTGTAATTTCGCCTGTGCGTTGCTATCGAAGTTACGTAGTCAACTGATTTCAAGATATTAGGCTGTTCATTGTGGTGAGATGACGTGTGGTATCACAGATTATAATAAGTTTTATATTTAGTGAAAGAAAAAAAATTTCGTCATTTGAACTTGTAAAGCTAGCCAAGTATTTATAAATCGTTACTGTTGAGATTAGTGAGTAAATTATTGTAGCTTTTGCATGAATCCATTGTATTTAATAAGATTAGTAAGTTATTTGATTTTAATTTTCTTAGTTCGTATATTTATCTTATTTCCACGTTATATTTTAGTAGTAATTACATTTATCATATTAAAACTTCGTAACATAGCTATTTAATCTATGAAAAATAATGTTAGGTGTGTGGAAATATAGGTAATTTAACGTAACTCGCGTCTTTGAAGATACGATTTTGAAGTATACTGTATAGTGTATATCTATCTCATTTCTACCACTTTATCAAACGTGTGGTGGGAATGAGATAGCAAGAGAAATATCAGGCTATTTTTAAAGCTGTTTTTGTTATTTTTCGATTTGATATTCAAGTCGATACTGATGTGCAAAATCCTAAACTTAATTCAATTTGACAGCTCCAAAAATATTGCTGTCACTCTCACATAGATTGAAATAACAAGGACCGCAATATTTAAGAACTGTCAGATTAAGTTTAGTATTTTGTACAGTATCGACGGCAATATTAATAATTATTTGATAAATGATTTCGTTGTTGTAAGGCTGTTATAAAGAATTAATTATACGATTTATTTTTGTATTTTTATATTTATTTATTATTTCTTTAATTGACAGGTATTATTGTGATGATTAATAAATTAATTGTGCATATGTGGTTTATTAATGTCTTTGCAATATTTCAGGCCTATTTCGTTATGTAAGTATGTCTGGTGATAAAATAGATGTTGTATTATTTTTAAGTTTCAGTTTAACATTGAACTGATTAATAAAAAATAGTTCAATCAATAGTTCAGTGACATATCGTGTAACTTGGGACCGTGTTCCTGGCTGTGTCACAACTAGATATTCGCTATTTCATAAAGCAAAAAGAGTGTTGCAAATTACTGCATCGGAAGTCGAAATGAAACATTTTTTTTTTTTTTTTTAAATTTATTTTATGGGCTTTGTCGCTGTGCGACCACATCGCCCAGTAAGAAAATGCAGACCAAAAAAAATTACAATATTATTTGATTAAGCCCAAATCTGTTAATTTATATAATAAAAAGGCCTGATACGACATAGGACAACTTAAGGAACTATTACAAAATTTAAACATGTAAATAACATTGAAACAAAACTTTAGTACTTAAATAATTTATAATCTATTAACTATTCAAAAGTCCATTATATTGCTTTAAGTATGTGTATTATATTCATTGCTCTTTTATTAAATAATTTTAAAGAAAGTCAGAATATTAAAAAAACTCAATCGCACTTCTGGTTTTTCATTTAAATAATATTAATAGTAAGACTAGTAAAGGAAGTCGTTATCATTCCAATCTTGCGGTAAAGTATAGTTTTCCCAAAAACTATCTTCGAAGTGAGCTGGTATGCTTTCTTCTCTGGTTATATCTCGCACGTACCGTATATTTTCAATCCATGACAGGTCGTTTTCAGTACCTTTTTCATATATAGCAGTAAAGCCAGATTTTACGGAACGCGCGTGCTTTGTCCCTGGATTAGATGTGCAATTTTCTTTATATGTCTCGTTGTATTTGTATTGTATGGTTTTGTTTAATTTTTTAGCGACTTCACCTTTATTTAATTTCATGGCAGTCTTGGGTATTCTTTCAGGTGCTATTGTTGCAGTATCATGTTCTTTTGCAACCTCTTTCTTTTTGTTATTTCGTTTTACATATGTTCGTCTGTTTTGTTTTTCATTGTTTTCGTTACACTTTTGGTTTGTATTTCGCTTCCTTCTTGGCATCTTGGTAATATTTTTGTTAGTATCAGACGTGTTTCCGGTTTTTGCTGTAATTGGATGAGATGTATTATTTGGTCGCTTTAAAGAGTCTCGATTTTTCCCCTCATCTATAGTCTTTGAGGCAGAAGTAATAGCTACAGTTTTAATGGTTGTAGGTAGTATGAATCTTTCGAAATCTTCAATTACATTAACAACTTTATTATTGAACCCATTTTTATTGATATCAATGTTACTGAAAACATCCATATTATTTAGAATACTTTGCGAACAATCTTCGGGGTCAATTATTAGTGTTAACGGGTCAGCTTCACCCCTAAGCGATATGTTAGAAATGGCTCTTTGCAACTGCTCATTTGTATATATCTCTACCATATCTATATTATTCATTTGCACTTCTTTATTTTTGTCCAAATCGACGTTACAAAGTTTAATTAAACTATTTTCATTAACATCTTTTTCATCGGAACGTTCGATTAACTCAACATCATTTTCCAAATGCTTATTGGCGTTAATTTCTTGAGTCAATTGTGTCAGGTCGTCATCCACTGAGGAGGCAAGTATGGAGTCAACGTCGACGATTGTAACATCTGGTTCTGCTACACCAGCTTGTAGCTCTTGCTGCTCTGCTATGATGCCTTGCATACATCGGGTTAGTTTTTCTATTACCTTGAACGAAGTAAGTACCATTCAAGACTTACGGCCTACCACGAAAACATAAGACTCGCTCCTTTCTCGTAAGTTTGTTAAACTCATGTTAATTTAAAAATACTGAAAGCTCATTGGTTACCTGTTGATCATCGGTATGTCGTCATGAGTTTTACAAACGTACGAGAAACCGGGGCTTAGAAAATATTTATTTATTTATTGTTAGGAAGACCAACAGCTTTTCTTACATAATAGAAATTTAAAGTATGCACTAGGAAGCCAATTACAGGTCCTCACGTCTAGCAATATAATAGCAATAGTGCTTCTTGAGCATACAATGATGAAAGTAAAAAAAAAAATACTTATTTTAGTACAGTTTTTCTTGGTTTTCAATCAGTGTGTGTTGCCAGTGATGACTTATGGAACTGAGACATGGTCTCTTACTGTTGGCCTCATTAGTAAGCTCAAAGTCGCGCAGCGAGCTATGGAGCGAGCTATGCTCGGTGTTTCCCTGCGAGATAAGCTCCGGAACGAGGAGATCCGCAGGAGAACTAAAGTGACCGATATAGCTCTTAGAGTTAGTAAGTTGAAGTGGCAATGGGCAGGCCACATCGCTCGTAGAACTGACAACCGATGGGGAAGAAAGGTTCTCGAGTGGCGACCACGAACCGGAAGACGCAGCGTAGGCCGGCCCCCCACTCGGTGGACCGACGACCTGGTGAAAGCCGCGGGGAGCCGATGGATGCAGGAGGCGAGCAGCCGCTCAAGGTGGCGTGCTCTGGGGGAGGCCTATGTTCAGCAGTGGACGTCTTCAGGCTGTTGATGATGATGATGATGATGATGAATAGAGACAATGCTTTCAAAAATAAGTTGGTGAGTAATTAAAATGAATACCTAATAATAAATTATTATATTTACACAAGTGAAGCTGCAGGACGGGTAATCATAAAATAAGGATTTATATAGATGTTAGTTATAAATTCTAGGAAGGATGCACTCCTATCTAGGTTAGATCCGACTCCGGCCGGAACTTGAATGTGGTATTCCAGTAACTGGAGCATTTCCGTATCGATTAGCCTAGTAGCCTATGCTATTGTATGCCCTAGAGCTAAATGATGATAGTTATCTAAAACTAATAGATATACGTCCATTTATACCCTATTACCTATAGTATATAGTTATAGAGTAATACGCAACATTTAATAAAAGTTCTGAAAGAATGGAAATTTTTATTTTTAGCTTTCCGTTCCCGTTTAAAATTACCGGGGAGCCTTATGGGATAGGTATGCTAATACTCTTTCTCAGGCCAATTTGCGACTTACACTTATATAATAATATTTGAATACCTCATCATCATCATCATCAACAGCCTGAAGACGTCCACTGCTGAACATAGGCCTCCCCCAGAGCACGCCACCTTGAGCGGCTGCTCGCCTCCTGCATCCATCGGCTCCCCGCGGCTTTCACCAGGTCGTCGGTCCACCGAGTGGGGGGCCGGCCTACGCTGCGTCTTCCGGTTCGTGGTCGCCACTCGAGAACCTTTCTTCCCCATCGGTTGTCAGTTCTACGAGCGATGTGGCCTGCCCATTGCCACTTCAACTTACTAACTCTAAGAGCTATATCGGTCACTTTAGTTCTCCTGCGGATCTCCTCGTTCCGGAGCTTATCTCGCAGGGAAACACCGAGCATAGCTCGCTCCATAGCTCGCTGCGCGACTTTGAGCTTACTAATGAGGCCAACAGTAAGAGACCATGTCTCAGTTCCATAAGTCATCACTGGCAACACACACTGATTGAAAACTTTCGTTTTCAGGCTCTGCGGTATTTTGGACGAAAAGATAGGACGAAGCTTCCCGAACGCTGCCCAGCCGAGTTGGATTCTTCGCGCCACCTCTTTGTCGAAGTTGGACCTACCTAATTGGACAATCTGTCCTAGGTAGACATACTTGTCGACAACTTCGAGAGTATCGTTCCCAACAATTACCGGTATAGGTGGAACATGAGCATTAGACATGATCTTTGTCTTGTCCATATTCATCTTAAGACCAACCTGCTGGGAGACTCTACTGAGGTCGTTGAGCATGGTGCTAAGGTCCTCGAGCGATTCCGCCATTATGACTATATCATCGGCAAAACGAAGGTTAGTGATGTACTCGCCATTTATGTTGATGCCAGATCTTTTCCACTCCAAGAGCTTGAAAACATCCTCCAATGCGTTTGTGAACAGTTTCGGAGAAATAACGTCTCCCTGTCTCACGCCTCTTTGCAATGGAATTTGTTCCGTACTCTGGTCCTGTAGTCGGACTGACATAGTGGCCTTACTGTACAAACACTTCAAAACTTCGATATACCTATAGTCAATTTGGCATCGCTGCAAGGACTGCAGCACCGCCCAAGTCTCGATTGAATCGAAGGCTTTCTCATAGTCCACAAACGCTAGGCATAACGGCCGATTATACTCTTCGGTCTTCTGTATAATCTGGCGCAGCGTATGGATGTGGTCTATGGTGCTAAAGCCTTTTCGGAAACCGGCTTGTTCGGGAGGCTGGAATTCATCAAACCTGCGTGCGAGACGATTCGTAATGACTCTCGAAAACAGCTTATACACATGACTCAAGAGCGAGACGGGCCTATAGTTCTTCAATAAGGTGTTATCGCCTTTTTTGAAGAAGAGCACCACCACGCTCTTGTGCCATGCCTCTGGCGTTATACCTTCAAGGATGACAGAATTAAATAACTTCTGGAGGACTAAAAGTACCGGTCTACCACCCGCTCTCAGAAGTTCGGTCGTAATTCCATCTTCACCTGGTGCCTTGTTGTTTTTAAGCTGTTTGAGGGCCATTCTAATCTCGTACAGGCTGACGTCCGGGATATCTTCGGTATAGTGTCGGACTAACTTGGCTCTGATGTCCTGAGCTGTGTTAGTAGCGGGCTTACGTGTCGAGGTGTATAACTGTCCATAGAAGTTCTCGATCTCTCTCAGAATCTCAGGCTTGGATGAAATGACGCTACCATTTTCGGTCTTCAGTTTTGTCATTTGGTGTTGCCCAATAGACGAATCCTTTGCGAACACTTAGAGCCTTGGTTCCGCTCAATTGCGGCCTCAATACGTGAAGTACTAAGAGCACGCAAGTCGTGTCGCAAGGAACTCCAGATTCGTCTATTGAGTTCACCGTAGGCTGACATATCAACTGAAGACTGCAGCTTCATTTCGCTCCGGTCGGCCATTAGCTCAAGAGTTTTTTCTGAGAGCTTTTGAGTCTTCTTTCGGCGTTGGGTCTTAAAGAATTTCGATCCAACAGCTTGGACAGTTTCCACCAACCCGTCGTTTAGCTCGTCCACTGTGTTACAGTCGGCTAGGCACTGGAAGCGATTTTGGAGTTGCAGCTGAAAGCCTTCGGGGTTTTGGATTTGGACAGGATTTGGACGGAGCGTAGACTTCACCAGACGTGACCTTTCGAGCTTAACATTGATATTCAATGTGCCTCTAACAATACGGTGATCGCTACCGGTTTTCACCTTGCTGATCACAGAGACATCATCGAATATGTGCTTCTTGGTCGTCATGATGAAGTCTATCTCATTTTTAGTGGAACCGTCGGGACTTATCCACGTCCACTTCCTGGATGGCCGCTTCTCGTAGAAGGAGTTCATCATAAAGAGTCCCTCCTTCTCCATGAAGTCAGCCAGCCTCTGTCCTCGAGGGTTCCGCTGCCCGTATCCAAATGGCCCCACTCTCAGCTCATCGCTATTCCTTGTGCCCAACTTCGCATTGAAGTCTCCCATCACAACGGTGAAGTATGTTTCGGAAGTATGCATGGCTTCGGATATGTCCTCATACATAGCTTCTACTTCATCGTCTGAGTGTGCCGACGTCGGCGCGTATACCTGTATAACCTTCAACGAATACCGTTTGGTTATTCGGAGTACCAGGTACGCTACCCTGGCCGACACACTGTCGACTTTGACCACGTTGTTGACGAGAGACTTGCGGACGAGAAACCCGACACCCCCTTGGGAGAGTTGGTCTCCCTCCCGGTAGAAGAATAAGTTACCGGAATTTAGGATTATCGTGTCCTGTCCCTGTCTTCGGACTTCTGACAATCCCATTACATCCCAGCGTAACTTACCCATCTCCGCCTCTAGCTCGACCATCCTTTCGTCAGCCTTCAGTGTGCGCACGTTATGTGTTGCCAGGGCCAGGGGTCGTCGTTGGGGTTGGTAGCCGGGCGTCTGCCGGGGATTCTTCGCACCCCTTGCCCTGCCGTTACCGTGGCCGCTACCGTAGCCACGGGATAGCAGAGCTGCCGGGGACTGGGGGCCGTTTTTATTTGTGCTTGTCATTAGGGGGGGGGGGGGGGTTTGCCATAATCACCACGCTTGGCAGGCGGCTTGGTGATCGCAGTAGGTGAAGATTGATTGCCACCAAGACCGAGGGGAACGCTGCGACCCATTCCCTGGATATTCCCTTAGCCGCCTTCTACGGCACCCACGGGAAGAGATGGGGTGGTCCTATTCGTAACCGGGACCACACGGGACTGAATTACTTTTGCCGTTTTTGAATTAATTTGAATACCTACTAAGTTAAAATTCTAGCAACAGTATTTCCTCCTGGGTGTTATAACCTGGGTCTTTTTATGTCAAGAGTGAATGGGCGTCTCATGAGCAAACGTGCTCCACCTTAGACAACTTCGTCACCTATCATCAGGTGAGATGTTGTCTGTCAAACGTATGCCCATTTTAGCATAAAAATGGCATAATACATTGAGGATTACGGCCTCATAATATCGGCATAATATCGTAATACGGCCTGTAAAAACTCAAGCTTAATGTACCTATCAAAAATATTTTTTATGTAAATACCTGAGGTTATATCGTTTTCCTACGGCACTACCTACTTAGCCTAGGTGATAACTAATAAAAAAAAACATGAATTCCTATGTGGTGTGGTGGTTGAGCAGGTCAGCTCACAACCCGGAGGCAGCGGGTTCGATTCCCGCGACAGGACAAGTATTTGTGCATAGGCAAAAAGCGCACATACTTGTTCTGTGTCTGGGTGTTGTATGAGCATGGTACTCGTAGCTCCTGGGTGCCTAGATACAGGCAATAGAGTCCAGGAGCTTATGTATGTGATCGTTGGGCGTTACCTGTAAAGACCGCCTGTCCTCAAAGCACTTGTCCTTGTAACCCGCGACTTCTTTTATGAACATTGCCGCGTTATGGACAGATATTGGCTTGTTCTTGTAAACGTAGTCATCTACTTTCAAACTGACCTGCAGCAGACGTGAAGCTATCCGTTTTTTCTGGAACAAAAGGGAGTCTGAAGATTTCGTCGTCATCGTCCAATCGCCGAGCTTCTCCTTAAACAGTTGCCTCTCGTTCTATCGCTATAGCGCTGCTCTTCTGACGCGTAACGGACCGACCCATCTAGACGCTCTCCAGTCCCATGCTTCTTCGTAGAGTGTTGTTTCTTTAGGTCGATGATCGTTGCTTACCTTTCCTTTACTTTCCTAATTATTATGTTTTACCTAGTTAGCGGACCGTTACATATTCTCTTTGTGATTAAACATAGATTAAACTAAGTGGGTAGGTATTTACATTTTAAGTCTACGCCAAGTTATAGGCTAGAAAAGTTCTAAGAGTAAAAATAATGTCTAGTCACTGGTCTTAATAATATTTATATTCCATTAAAATCACCTGTTTCCTGATCATTTTGAGATTGCAGAGCTTCATTTTTCTATTCGGAGGCATAGGCATAGCTTTTTTTAACAATATCATGTGAGTATGCTTAATCTGTTGCAATAATTATAAACTAAAAACGGAGTTACCTGAATGAGCAAACAATTAACTACTATTGTACCGTAAGTAAAGTAACAGCCGTAACTTTTTTATTTTCTTGGTTGTTGTGGTTGATGATTCTGTTTCCCGCTCAGAGATTTCCCGCCCTTTTTATTTTTTTAGGCAATAGATAGAGCCTACAACATAAGAATTTAGCCACAGTTTTACAACCTGTCTGTGGCAAAGGTGGTAAAGTCTATATAGCCAAAGCCAAATAGAATAAGTTGCCACTTTTAGGAATGAAGAATAAAAGAGGGCAGACTGAACCAGACAAACAGTTTTCTTGGCGACATTGTAAGAATTCGTGGAGAAAAAAAAGCAAATTTTTAATTTTGTAGGTACACTTCTATGTTACTGTTAAGTTTAACATAATTAGCATTTTAGTAGGTATTAAGCAAATCCTGCATTCGCTGATAATTTCTACTATCGGGAGGATGAACTCGAGTTATATCCGGCCGTTATATAACAATAGCAGATAATATAAAACCACATAACTCCTATTCGGGAATCAGTGCGCTTCAGCGGTTACTGCACGCAGTACAAAAAACAATTAAAAAATAATTATTTAATTTACTTTTAATAAAGTTCCATTACGGGACTAAGGTTTATTTTGTATTCTACGACGTTTACGAGATCAATGGATTAGTACAGTTTAAAAATGTTTTGGCTAACGCAAGCAGTCATTTTGCTCTGCGGAGTATATCTCAGCAATGCTGGTTATGGAGCTTATTCCACCCCCGAAGCGTGAGTATAGCATCTAATTATACGTAAGCCAATAAATTAAAAAAGTAACTTGGTAATCAGTATACCTTATCAATGAATACGTACGTAGATACCTACTTAATTATTAAAAACAAGTAATATTAAAATTAGCTATTTTTGTATGTACTAGCATCCAACTAAGTGAGTACTTCATTTCTTCCTCCTCACCCCCTAGGCCTAGATTTACTCCTAGATTTTATTGGTTTTTACAAACGAGTAGACAAATGTAGTCACAAGTTTGTAGAAACCAATTTCCGCGCGTGTATCATACAACGTTTTTTAACGTTTTGCTAGAAAACAGTACAATAGGTAATGAAACAAAGTTTTGATTATTAGTGGGAAAGTCGCAACAAACAATCTTTGACATTTCTAATCTAATATGAAAATGGGCTAAAATGGCGCGCATTTACAATGCAAATGGCGCCACGTGCGTGTGGTGAAAATTAGAACTACATCATTAGTTTCATTTTCTCTTAAGTATTAAAGTGAGACAAACATATTGAGCAAAAGCGCTTCCAAGGAGTTTCGATCATTCAGCTTATTTATTCTCGTAATGTGAAACTCCTTGGTGAAATGCTTATATAGAAATGTTTTATTGAAATTAAAAAAAAACGCACAGCGCTATGCAACGAAGGATGCGGTAAAATAGGTACTTAGGTGAGAGTACCTATTTTACCGCACGCTCCGTTGTATGGTGCGTAATGTTTAACTTTAGAACAATGTATACAGGCTTTGTAAATGCATTTTTCGGGCAAATGTGTTGAAAAATAATTAAATTTAATTTGATTTTTTTTTCAAAAAGGCTTCAACAAATGTTCTAATATCTCCGGAGTTTTATATACATCGACAATATATTGTTACCAAAATAAAATTCATAATTTTTCTAAACTACTGCAAATTATTTCATAATTTTAAATGAATTCTCATATTTATATACTTATCAATAAATGAAACTAGATATATTTGGTCAAACCGACGCGACGTACGCTGTGAGGCCGGTACCGCACGCGCGGTACTGAGTTCGCTAAAATGTAAAAGCCCCCCTAAAACAAAAATAAATGAACGTTCAGTACCTAAATCGATGTAGCAGATATTGTAGGACAGGAAAATAACTTCCGAAATGATTCCATGATAAACATTCTTCATGTTTACGTACTTACTATTTAATTTATCTCGAATAAGATGGATTCTTGCCTACAATTTACCTACTAATTATTTCCAGCCAATCCGACGTACAAGCTCCATCGTACATGCCGTCATACCTGAAGAACCAACAACATACCAAGACTGGCTCCTATGGCTACAACGGCGTCAAAACCTATGGCGGTGGTACGAAAACTGGGTACGCTGGTACGAAAACCGGGTATGCTGGTACGAAAACTGGGTACGCTGGTACGAAAACCGGGTACGCTGGTACGAAAACCGGGTACAGTGGCACAAAGAACCCGCAATCTGGTGCTCCGTCGAGGTATAGCGAATCGAGATCGTGGTATTCGAACTCCAATGAAGCGTAAGTTGATATTTTTATCGATTTTCCAAATGAAATTATTTATTTATTCGAAACACGGTTAGGTATACAGGTTGTAAGAAATCGTTGAATCTGCTCGTGTTCCATATAGGTAACTGGCAAATTCTTGACAAAAAAAAAATAAAAAATTACTAAAGTACTTACTCTGTTAATTTAGTTAGAGTTATGTACTTAAATGGTAAAATAATAACATTAACACAAAAAGGACACATGGCAATGATTAACATAATATCTATTGTAATAGTAAATGGCCATGCTACATGCTCAGGCTACATGCTTCAAAAACTCTTTTCTATTTTTTGTCCTGAGTGGGAATCGAACCCACAACGATCAGAAGGCAGAGCTACTACCACCTGAGCTAACAGGCCAGTCATATACCTACAAGTATAAAATACCTGTACCTCATAAGGTAGTATGGTATGGGTGGTCTTACCGACAGCGATCTCTTCCACACAATCTTTGGACAGACAGTATCAAACGCAAAAGAGTGGACGATGGTGTATAACATTCCTTCCATTATCTTAACAGTTGCGTATAACTTATATTTTTAGGCGTATTTACAGGGAATTTAATTTATTTCAGGCCCAGCTACAACGCGTTCTACAACAACGCCAATCAGCCGTTCCTGCGTGAGTTTTTAATCCTAATTTCTAATAGTTTGGAGACCTACCTTAATTATTTTTCTCATTCTCTAACTTTTACGTTTTCTGTCAGTCTCTCAGTGAACAAAACGCAGTTAACATAATCATCTGCCCACTCTGGTTCACTGCTGGACTTGTCTCAAGATACGTCGCTGAGTGATATTCAGATCTTTTTCATTCATTACGAGCTATGGTTATATTATAATTATGTAACTATGTAAGTAGGTACTTATATCATATTTTCAGTCCCTGAACTTATTAATAGTTACTATAGTTAGTTACTGTGGCTAAACCATTGACTATAAATCCAGTTGACCACTAATTTTCGTATGAGGGGCAGTCGTATGACTTCCGAAAATATATACGAAAATTAGTGGTGTGTTTCAACCACTAATATCTAATAAATACTATGAATTTCTAATAAATCACGGGAACCCGTTGATGTCTTTTGTTCCATCCTGCTCTGTTCTTTGTAATTTCGTATGACTTTGTCTCGTTTTGTTACCTCGCCTCCTGCCCGCGCATGTGAGTCGTGTTTGTACGAGAAATTATATGTTCACAAGCTATCAACGGGCTTTATAATCTTTGGGCTAAACTAATGGCAATACAGTTAAGAATTTTATGTAAGGGTTCCAATAGTAGATTTTTCATACAACATATATCCTTATAATCGTGATGGAAAAATAATTCCGATTTTTTTCAAATGTCTGATTTTGTAAGTGATATTCTAGTAACCTTATAGGTTTTTATATCCAATAATACATTTTTTTTTCCTTTTTTTATTCTTTGAAAACTGGTCCGTTTCCAGCTATAAAATGATTACAATTATTTAGCTAGCCTAATCGCAACACATTGAAAGTTAGGTTCTCGGTCTTGAAATAGATAGGTACCACATTTACCTACATAGAACAGCGTAACTTCGGTCTAGGTCTAACAGTCTACGAAATACCATACCAGCTTTTATCCATAACATAAGTACCAAAATAGAAACAAGACCTAAACCATACCTAACCGATTATCAAGAGCGTGGGAGACTATCAGCGCCAGCGGAAACAGAGCAGCTAAGCGACGGCGTCCTGTCGGCGATTCGCGAAAAAACCCCCGACCTAAATATTAGTCAATGTCGTCGATAAATGTGCAGCCTGATTGTGCAGCATATGTCAGGGTTGCACTATTTTTAGACTGTTGATAACCGTAACCGCTGCTGGTTGCATTGTCCCTGAAAGTGGCCGAAGATACAACTTAGAACCCACGTGACATACATATACCTTATTATTATACTACCTACTTTAATGTAATACAAGACTATCAAAAATAAAATTTGAACTGGTTAAAATTACCCATACCATAACTTAAAAACTGCTGAGTTAGCCTTTTGGAGATCAAGTTTAGCAAACGCAGTTATAGTAGGGGTCAATTCACATAGAGCGGCAAAATGCTCGAGCAGTTTTTAAGTGC
The DNA here is from genome assembly GCA_910589525.2 of Ennomos quercinarius. NCBI lineage: Eukaryota > Metazoa > Arthropoda > Insecta > Lepidoptera > Geometridae > Ennomos > Ennomos quercinarius. The sequence goes on along the minus strand of OU342492.1, from coordinate 17,145,857 downwards.
TACTGGAGTATAAACCTTATTCCATTTAGACAAAGCTGAAAACAGTATGCAACATTGAAATCTTACCTATTTTAATGTTGCATACCATTTTCAGCTTTGTCTAAATAGATTAAGGTTGATATTCATACAGCACTTAAAAACTGCTCGAGCATTTTGCTGCTCTGTCTGAATTGAGCCTAAAGCGACATGGCTGAAACTATGCTGAAACTGGACGCTATCTGGGACAATCTGTGTGATCACTCTGCAAAGGTCAAAAGTCAATAGTAAATTATTAGGATAAGCATTTTCTATGTAAAAACATCTTATTTTTCCATGCGCTAGTCGCATCCTGTTGATAGATATATTGAAGATATGCTTAAACTTAACAATTAGAAAGTATTCAAGGCTATCGATTGGATAATTCAGCCTAAATCTCTTTCTTCAACTTAATGATTTCATTGACCATAATCACACGCTAGATTAGGCATTTGAACAACGACTCCAAGTTTTGTCCATAACTGTAATCTAGACCATACGCTAGCAAATCGTATCTCTATCATAATCAGCTTGAAGACACTCACTGTACACAAGTCTCATTAAAACAGGGAGGCTCAAAGGTGTATTTTGACTGGATAAGCAACGCAATGTTAGCGGCATCTCTAGAATGAAACCGATGTCTAGGTATAGGCTACGGTTACCTTTTCCCACCAGAAGGGCCGTATGCTTTTTGCTATCTGTGGCAAAATAGCAAGATGTTTGCATCCCACTTGTAGTAATTTATTACGTCATCGATCCACTCCATCCACATCCTTCTTCTAACTTCCAACTGAACTTTGTTGAATGCCAACAGCAAAATGTGGGCCCGAGTGCAAGAGGCTAGTGTGAACTTTTCCCACCACAAGGGCCGTATGCGTTTTGCTATCTGTCGAAAAATAGCAAGATGTTTGCATCCCACTTCTTGTAACTTATTATGTCATCAATCCACTTCCATCCATATCCAACATCCAACTGAACCTTATTGAATGCCAACAGCAAAATGTGTGCCCGAATGCAAGAACACTGGAATCTGCGTTGACACCAACACCTGCCTGTGTCCCGCGAACTTTCATGGAACTTTCTGCGAGTTTGAGAAGAAACCGTGCCTCAACTACCCTCCTCTACCTATGAACAGCATGAGGAAATGCAATTCGGAGTAAGTACCAACATGTTCCTTTAGATGTGATCATCTGTATAATAATATGTGTGGCTTCCAGTAGCTGCTAAAAACGCCAAGAACGCTACGAAATTATGCCACTTTTTACCCAGACAAGGCCATATCACATATAATCGTTCCAGTCAATGTGAACGAGAAAAACGAAAATAACGATAATTTTGTTCAACTGGAACCCGCTATATGTCGAATTCAAAATGGGGGCGATAAAGGCTTGGTAGTTCTTACTTGAAACCTCTTTTAAATTGCCTACGGTACTTGATTAATCTAAACACGTTGCTTACGGTTTTTTAACGGTTTATCCATTTATGAACTGTCAAACTAACAATGCCACCCATTCCACCATCCACGTGGTTAGTAGGTACGGCATGAAAGTGTATTCCACTCTTAGAGCGGATCATATTCCACTTCGAAAAGGACTTTAGGGTGCTTGGAGCAGAGAAAAACATTCAACGTCGTGGGTCATCTTAATTTTATAGCTTCTATGACCCAATACGTTCCCATCGCTAGGACACGGGCATTTTCTCACGCAGAGAGAAGGAGAATTAATAGGCCCTAACCCACCACCCTGCCTAAATGCGGGTTGGTGGATGACACATTGTTCTCCAACTTTGTGATTCTAGAACATGCCGGTTTACTCACGATGTTTTCCTTGACCATTGTAAGAGATATATATAAGTAGCTTCTATGACACGTCTATTTTCCCCTAGACAATGCACAATAACCTGCATGCATGGCCACAAGTTTCCCGACGGGTCGACCGTGGCTAACATGCGCTGCGTGGAAGGCCAGTGGCAGCCTTCGCGGACTGACTTGACCACCATCTCCGACTGCCAGCCGGAGTGCGACCCGCCATGTCTGAATGGAGGAATGTGCCTGGCGCTGAACACTTGCAACTGTCCCGCGGATTTTAGAGGACCTCAGTGTCAATACTGTAAGTATATCGTTTAAAATACGAATCGCCATTCTTTCCCTTTTTCGCGGCAATTTAACTTTCATTACTGCTGCCAGCAAGCCCTTATTTATTTATTGTTAGGAAGACCAACAGATTTTCATACATGTAGAATTTTAAAGTATGCACTAGGTAGCCAATCACAGGGCCCCACGTCTATATAACCTGTAGCTTATTCAATTCAAATATTATTTGATGCTATAGAAGCAATTAGTATGTTCTCCGAAACGTCTAGACCGATTTAAGCGTTTTTTTTTTGGTTTGGTAGAACAACCTTTCGTGGTGCTCAATTTGGTAAGAACTTCGGAGATAGACAACGGAACTCCTCATTGACTAAATCAAAATAACATGAACAAAATATGTCTATCCAAGTATTTCCAGTGTTATACTCAATATAGGCGATTGAATTCGGTGCCCCCTTTTTCAATATATTTTTCAACACATTTGCTCAAGAAATGCATTTACCTGCCTGTATACATTATTCGAAAGTTAAACATTACTCACCATACAACGGAGCGTGCGGTAAAATAGGTACTATCACCTAAGTACCTATTTTACCGCATCCTCCGTTGTATAGCGCCGTGCGTAACCTTTACGGTTTATTTTTAATTTCCATAAAGAATATATAAGAATTCCACCAAAGAGTTTCACATAACGAGAATAAATAAGCTGAATGATCGAAACTCCTTGGAAGCGTTTTTGCTCAATACGTTTGTCTGTCTCACTTTAATACTAAAGAGAAAATGAAACTAAAGATGTAGTTCTAATTTTCACCACACGCACGTGGCGCCATTTGCATTGTATATGCGCGCCATTTTAGCCCATTTTTATATTGAAAAACGTTGTATGATACATGTGCGGAAATTGGTTTCTACAAACTCGTGACTATGGTAAGCCCTCGACTTCGTCTCGGGCTTACATTTGTCTACTCGTTTGTAAAAACCAACTTACCGCCCTAATATCATAAATAACTATTACTTTTAGCCACAAAATTATTCTAAATATTATGTAAATCGTGTAACTATTGTCTAAACTTTGGTTAAGCTGTCAAATCGAACAATTAATTTTTTTTTTACCAGCCGTGAGCGTATGCGACATCCGCAAGCTGGCGTTCAACGGTGGCTACAAGTGTTTTGGCGACGGCGAGAAGTTCAGCTGCCGGCTGACCTGTCCAGCTGGCTCCACGTACAGTAGTCCACCTTCCTCGCTGTACTCCTGCCAGTATTCCAGTGGGGTGTTCCAGCCGCAACCTATCCCGCACTGCGTGTTCAGTTAGTATATCCTATGACCATAACCATACCACCAATACTTGTTTTTGTAGGGTGTTGTGGGACCATGCTGGTACGTAGTACTTTTATTCTGGGGTATGGTCTCATCACGATCTTTTCTTTTAATGGTCAAGCTCCAAGAATTTTAAACTGTTTTATTTTCCTCTTTTTTTGACTTTCATTACAGTTTTAATACTATTTACGGAATGTATACCGTCTTTTTTATCATCCACTCTGATTCCTCAGTCTACCTGTGACCATGATGCATGTACACACACATCATCAGCTGGATCACTGCTGAACACAGGCCTCCTCGATAAAACGCCACTTTGGACGCTTACCATTTCCCATAGGGGGGAATTTGTCATAATCACCACACTTGGCAGCCGGTTTGGTGATCGCAGAAGATTTTAATGTACCGAGGAGAATGCTGCTGCCCATTCCCTGGATATTCCTTTAGCCGGCTCTTACGGCACCCGCGGGAAGAGATGGGGTGGTCTCAGATATGATTCCAGTCACGGTAAAGATCCCGTAAGTACTATTAAAAAAGTTTTTTTTTCTTTACAGCCGATGTTGTTGTCATCACACCTACAAAAAACAACAACGTTAGTTACGTAAGTATATTCGAAGCCTTCACATTACTTATACCTTATTGCAAAGCCATAAGAATTAGAAGAAAAAAAATGAAATTATGAGTCACGGCCGGATTTCATTCATTTATTCAATTTGATTTCATGATTGGTTGACCTACATGAGTTATCAATATCACAGCCAATAACGATTTAAATCTATTGATAGTTTATCCAATAATAGTTTAAGTTAGTAAATTCAGAATAGCCCTTAGAGTATAGATTAAAAGCATAGAGAGATCAATCATATATACTAGGTGGTAGGACTTTCCTGCAAAGTTCGTCTAGGTAGGTACCACCGCTTTGTCAGTTATTCTGCCGCCAAGCAGTAGTGTGCAAGCACTACTGTGTTCCGGTTTGAAGGGCATTGTAGCTAGTGAAATTACTGGGCAAATGAGACTTTATGATCTGATCACTCAGTCTAGTAATCTGATTACTAGACTGTGTGATGTCTCAGGATGACGTGCGCAGTGCAGTGTCACGCGAAACTTTATTGTTTTAATGTTCCGAGTGACACTGCAACTGTTATGGGCGGCCGTGTCGCTTAACATCTGGTGAACGACTAGCTCGTCACGTCATTCAATCGCATTAAAAAAAAAAAAAAACAAAACGATATTATATTTGTACTGCTCACACGTATCGCTACGTCAGTGGCGAAGGAAAGAAACAAATATATCGAGGGCGAAGGGAAATTAGATAACTAACAAAATCATTATCGCGAGAAAACAACGATTTAGTGACTTTTTTCGACAAAATTAGCAATAAAAAATTTTGTAGGAGCAAATTACCGTGGGCTTTTTTATATGTTATGTAATGGTTCAATATGCAACTTTTGAGTTCATCATGGATGCCGCAGCTCTCCACAGATTTTAAAAAAAAATTTAAATTCCGTCACAGATTTCTTTATACAGATCCAAGTTTTGCGTTGAGGTAAAACTGAACAACGAGCTTTATGCATTATATGTGACAACAAAATGGTGATTCTGTGAAATTATACATTATTTGGTCAGTTATTCACTTCGCAAAAAGTGTTAGTTATCTAATTTCTCCTCTACGCCCTCGATATAGTGATTAGCTAAGCTTGCAAAAAGTCACCGTACCATTTTTTTCGACTCCAGTCAACTGTTTTTTCTATACAAATCTGTCAGACTCATTCACATCAAAGTGTCCACATCATTTAAAACGTGTCCAAAAAAGTGGTACGCTTGACACTTAATCAAGTTCTCTCTATGCTTTAGTCTATACTCTAAGGAATAGCCATCTTCATGTATGTGTATTTCGGATGTCCTTGAATTTCTATTGAAGAATGAGCGGGTCAATTAGTCTTCATCTTTGTCCATCTCTTTTTTCTCACAACCTTCCAGGATACCGTCCAGTCAGGGTCATCAGAACATATCTCGTCAGTGAAGAACTACGGCAGTTCCCACCACGGCCTCTCGGTCGGCAACTCCGTGAAGGTTGTGGTACAGGATCTCACCCCTAAAGGGGGCACCTGCTTGACCTGGGCTGGGGTGCATTACAAGACCTTCGATGGGAAGGTTTACACGTAAGGATCTTTGTTCAATACAGATTTATTTATTAATTCATTATTCAATTTATGCCAAAACGCTAACGATACGATTTTAATGATGACTTAAATTACAAAAAAAAATACCAAAAAAAAATAAAAAAAAAAATTATGCCCATCTGTACTGAAGTCTATTAAACTACAACTTAAGTAAGCAAAACTTTCCCCCGGGTTCTCGTACGTTTGTTAAATTCGTGTCAACATCGCACACCAACTACTGACCGTTCATTGGTTGCCTGTTGATCATCGATTGTCTTCAACCAATGAGCGTACAGTATTTGGTGTGTTGACACGAATTTGACTTACTCGTCCAATCACGCAAAGGCCAGTGTACTGGAAAAGCCAAATAACCCTACTGAATTTTGTAAAATATAAAATTAATTAAAAATTTACTGCAGAACTAAAGGAATAATAATAAATAATCATTTTAAATGTATTTGCAGTTTCCAGTCCCCATGCCAGCACACGCTAGTCCAAGAGCCAAAAGAACACAAGTACAAGATAGCGATCCAGCAGAAGGCGTGCAAGCGGCAGTCTTACTGCCCCAGCGAGCTTACTATCTACCTCGAGGAGAAGGCTTACGTACTTGCTACCGGAGGTAATAGTGCTCACATTAAGACTTATGTTTCAAACTTTAAGCCGCGTTGGAAGTCTTCGAGCGGCTTAATATGGCCAACATAAAGACCACTTACCTGTCATGCTTTTTATATGGAAAGTGGCGACGTGGTCTGTCTACGATGGTACATGTTTGCGTAAATGATGCTTATTTGAGTATTCATTCTGATTTAAGCTGCTTTTGGATCCCAATGCTGGGAAGAAGGCCCGACTTCTCTCACATTGGGAGAGTGTAGGCAATGATCCATCACGCTGGACAAGGTCGAGTTGGTGCACATCATGAATACTAACCCCGGTTTCTCGTACGTTTGTTAAAGTTAAACTTCTGTCAACTTGGAAATACTGACCGCTCATTGGTTGACAGTTGATGATCAGCAGGCAACCAATGAGCGTTCCGTATTTTTAAGTTGACATGAGTTTAACTTTAACAAACGTATGAAAAACCGGACGTTAATTTTCTGTATAGTTTAACTGACTTTTTGACTTGTAAAAGTGCTAAAATTAGCGTATTTGCAGTAAACATTTTGAGTTTAAACTGAGTTTTTATTTCCAGAGGATGGCACCGTGATATTCCGCAGTACGAAACGTTTGATCCCCATGCCGGCTTCCCTCCCCGGGATCCGCGTGTCGATGCCCAGCGACTATGTGCTCGTCAACCTGGACTCGGCTGGGGTGGCCATCAAGTGGGATACCAATGTAAGTTTGAGGCCCCCATAGTACACTAGGGGGACCCTAGTCTACTATTACAAACTGGATGTTGTCAAGAGGATGGACTGGATGTTGTTGTTGGTAATAGCGCGTTGGTGGAAGCTAAGCTCCACAGTTTAGAGCACCGACGTAAAGTTGCAAGTTTATCGGTTTTTTATAGACTGCATTTTGGAGAGTGTGCGAAGGAATTACACGATCTTATTCCTCCATCTCCCTTCTTTCACCGGACATCAAGGCGCACAAAAACACGGCACCCATATATGGTTGAAATTCCATCAACCCGCACTAAGCGTTTTGCTATGCACTTTATAGTGCGAACAGCCAATGAGTGGAACACCTTGCCGGCGTCCTTGTTTCCAGCTAACTATGATCTGGGTGTCTTCAAGACGAGAGTGAACAGGTATCTTCTAGGCAAGCATGCACCTTCGTAGACTGCGTCATCGCTTTCCACCAGGTGAGACAGTGGTCAAATGCTTTGACTATCAACAATAAATAAATAATAATAAAGAGGAGAGTGATCAGGTTCCTTATAGGCGAGTGTACTACATCGTCGACCACCATTGACTATAAATCCAGTTGACCAATGATACAACTTCTCTCATACGAAAATTAGTGGTGTATTTCAACTACTAATTTCTAATGTCTTTTGTTCCATCCTGCTCTGTCCTTTGTAATTTCGTATAGCTTCGTCTCGTTTTGTTACCTCGCCCCCCCCTGCCCGCGCAGGTGAGTCGTGTTTGTACGAGAAATTATGTTCACGAGGTATCATCGGGCTTTATAATCTTTGTCGACCACGTTGTCGCTTAACATCAGGAGAAATGAGGAAACTAGTATAGTATTAAAAAATCTTAATAGAATTGCTCTATAAACGTAAATATGTATGCTTGTCAACCTGTATTCTGCTGGGGTGGCCTTGAAGTGGGACGCTAGTGTAAGTTCTTACAGGACTTACAAGAGGCCGCCATAGACTAACCCCCTTATTAATAAACACTGCATAACAGTGGAATACTATACAGTAGCTACTCAGATTTCTCTTGTTTTAACTTTGCCTATTTCGAACTTGATAGAGAAAGAAAACACCGAATAACTTCATCAGCTACATAATGGTTATTGGTAAGGGGGTAAGTATCTAGGGGCCTTCTAGTCCACTATTTAAGTCGCAACAGCATTGCTCTATAAACGTAATTTTTTATTGACTCGCTTAGTAAATTCTGTCAAAAATTAATAATAACAAACAACAACAAACAATAAGAATAATCCACTGACATGAAAATTGTAATGTCGTTGAAACTGCAACAACGAAACCGCGGTTTCGAAAAATAATAAGAAAATTCAAGGTTCTGTTAAAGCTACTGAACCACCACGTCGGGTTTGTAAGCTATTTCTTTGCTGCTGCGGATAGGGATACGTTTTAGCGTAGTCGTTTTTACGGGGAGCCGATGGATGCAGCGGGCGAGCAGCCGCTCAAATTGGTGCTCTCTGGGGGAGGCCTATGTTCAGCAGTGGACGTCTTCAGGCTGTTGATGATGATGATGAATAATAATAATAATTTAAGACAATAATTTAATGTAAAACGGGGTTCTTTTAGGTGTATAAGGGTGTTAAGTGATGTGTATCACTGTACAATACATATCTGATTAATAAGTGTAATTGATCAACTTTTGTTCCAGAACCTAGTCCAAATTGAAGGTTCGGTCCTTCTATGGAACAACACGGAAGGTCTGTGCGGGACGCTGGATGGAAACCCAGAGAATGACCTCATGACTAAGGATGGGAAGGTCGTGAGGAGTATCTCTATGCTGGCGTCATCGTGGCAGATCAACAAGATTGGAGGTAACTTATAGAGCATTTGAACTAACACTAAAATCAAAAACTTATTAGTTAATATTCATACTTTCAGAAATCAGTGATTTAAGGTCGAAAATGGGGAATTTTCCCAATTTTTACAAAACTGAAGATTTCAAAAATATACATAAACCCTTAGTTAATGTTATGCCTTATATTATCTGTGGTTACGCTTAAAAGATGGCCCAAGGCCTGTTTAAGCGCACCCTGAAAGGATAAGGTCTAAACCAATCACCCTGTATAAAAATCTGTGATTTGTACTACCTTTAGATCAGCAGTAGCAGTCAGAAAAAAGTTCAATTGATTTGTGTATACCTAGGCAGTTTCACAAAGAAAGAAATACATTGGTTATTCATCATTTTTACTGTCTTACTTTCATTTTGTTTTTAAGGGTTCCGTAGTACAAGGAACCCCTAGGAACCCTATCGCATTAGTCAGAATTTATTCTTCTACCCATCTTCTTTATTAGGTAAATCGTTATATTCCTGCTTCCTCTCTGATAATGTCTATCTCAAAGGTTGTCGAGATTAAATCGTTTTCAGTAATAAGGCTGCCCATTTAGGTATCGTCCTTTGTAAATTTTTTATTTTATTTTAATTCGGGCAACCAAAAGCATTCTTATTTTTGATGTTGGTATAATTATTCCTCCAGATATTTGCGAAGCGAGTCCGTCAGAGACCGCTCCTTGCGCGTCTGAAACCGCTGAAGACGTCGCTAAAGCAACCCAGTTCTGCAATGCAATGATCAGCATGAAAAAGTTCCGCAAATGCTCTAAGGTAATGAATGGAATGCTCTTCCAGCAACAGTGTTTCCTCCTGGGTATAACCTGGGTCTTTTCAAGTCAAGAGTGAATGGGCATCTCATGGGCAAACGTGCTCCACCTTAGACAACTTCGTTACTTACCGTCAGGTGAGTTGTTGTCAAATGTATGCCCATTTTAGCATTAAAAAAAGGTAACTTTTAACATTCATTATAATTGCCATCGAGTGCCCTCGTTGTATACTACTATACAGTACTCAGTACTCAGTAGTAGTAGTAGTTGTAGTGTTGTTTTTTCTGTACTCAACCTATTTTTTTTTCTAGGCGATGGACGTCCTACAATTCCTTGAAACTTGCAAATGGGATTACTGCGCGTGCGCATCTACGTTGGGTAAGTAGTTTGCTATGAATATTTTTGTCGAGTGACGACCACGAACCGGGAAGCGCAGCGTAGGCCGGCCCCCCACTATCTGGTATGGACCGATATCTGGTTAAAACCACGGGGAGCCAATGGATGGAGGAGGCAAGCAGCCGCTCAAAGTGGCGCTCTCTGGGCGATGCACATGTTCAGCAGTGGACGTCTTCAGGCTGTTGATGATGATATTTTTATACTGAATATTCACATTTTCACAGTGAGTTTAAAAAAAGTGTTGCCAGTATTTTGATTAATAATTTATCGTATTGTTTGTAGATTCTCAAGAATGCGCGTGTAGCGCGATATCTGTTTACGCTAAAGAGTGTTTAAGGCACGGCGTAGAAGAAATGAAGAATTGGCGCGACGCAGATACCTGCCGTGAGTATAATTTTTTTAATATAGCCAAGCGTATCCAACAATCAAAATTTTTTTATATATGTGTGAGCTCCATGTTGTATGATGGCTCAAAAATCAAATCAAATCATTTATTTGCCGAAAATATGGGTACAATATAATGATGATGATCATATCAATCATCATATCTAATGATTAGTGTTACTATAATCACAAAATAGATATATAGTACTACATACAGAAGGCTCATCCGCGAAGTCACTTAAATAAATAGCGACTTTTGCTGCAACCCTATAGAGTGTAGTTCAGCTCGCACACCGCTACAAGCCTTTCATAAACAGTTGCCTCTCGTTCTATCGCTATATCGCTGCTCTTCTGACGCGTTACGTGTAACGGACCGACCCGTCTAGACGCTCCGGTCCCATGTACTTGTAGCTTCATACCTATAGGCGGAGCGAGAATGTCCTGCTATAATACTGAAATAAAAATCTACTAAAAATTACAAAAAAAATCCTGTATCCAGTTTAACTCAAACAATCTTTAGTCTTGTTGTGATATTTTTAATTGACTAATATAACCATAGATACTTAAGTACATAAAATAATTTAAAAAATGTAGAAACCGTGAAATAAAAGAGTTTTTTTTAAATATTTTAAATGCTGAAAATGTAATCTGAAAGCTTCCAGTCTTGTGTGTTGACCACTTCAACGATTAATTCAAAATTTTTCCTAAAACGCTTAAAGCTTTTATCCCTGAAAGTAATATTTTTTTATGTACAAATTGATATTGATTACTACAGCCTCTGTGATGTGGTGGTTGAGCAGGTCGGCTCATAACCCGGAGACGGCGGGTTCGATTCCCGCGACAGGACAAGTATTTGTGCACATGAAACAAAAATGCAAGTGCTTGTTCTGTAGGTGTTGTGGGAGCATGGTCTTCGTAGTTCCTGGGTCCCTAGATACAGGGAAGCCTAGTTAGGATCCAGGGTCTATGTATGTGGTCGTTTGGAGTTTTTTTTTATTTACTATGTTTTCAGCGATGTCATGTCCCGACGGCAAACTGTACAAGGCTTGCGGTCCCGACGCCCAGCCGAGCTGCGCCTTCCCTCAAGTCCCGGCGCGATCCGACAACACTACTTGTGTTGAAGGCTGCTTCTGTCCTGAAGGTCTACTGCTAGAAGCTGGGAAGTGTGTGCCAAAGGAAGAGTGCCCTTGTAGGCTAAGGAATAAGAACTTCCCGCCCGGCAGTGTCATCAACAAAGACTGTAATACTTGGTGAGTTGATTAATCTCTATGTGATCCGTGTTGCCAGTGCTAAGTTTTACTCCACTTTTGCAGAGGGATATTTGCAACCGGAATTTTTATTTTAAGTTATCTTCTTCTCAGTTCTAGATGTTGTCCGTCGATTGTGCAATTCTGAATGAAAAGAAGTAGTTACTTAGATGTGTACACTTTTAGTTAGCCAAAAATTATTACAAATGTATCTAATGTTAGGTGTGTCTGCTCGCCAGTACAGCAATTTTGATTTATCTCGAAGATGGTTGTCAAAATAATGCTCAAATTTCCAAGCATGTTTGAGAAAATAGAATAAGTACCTGATAATAATTAAGTAGTCAAAGGGGCCAATTTTAAAGGCTTTAGTTGACAAATCTAAAACTTCTAAAACTGTTGCTGTCCTTGTCAAATAGACGGCAATGTAAGAGACGGATATATTTTTAGTATTTTAAGGACTGTCAACTAAAGCCTTCTAAATCCGGCCTATTGTGTCGCCCAGTGTGCAGCTTTATGAGAGTTCTTTCGTTGACATTAGGCGGGGGTGAAATAGCCGAGAAATGGGGGAAAATAGACTTTAACTCTATTTGTACCCCTTTTAAGCCACTCCACATTTTTAAAGTTGTATAAAACCGTACGACCAGTTCTCATATGTAGAGCATTAAGTTTAAATTTGTATTTTTAATGCCCTATTCAAATTCATGACACGATCTCAATCAAAAATAGACCTAAGCATAACAGAATTGGGCTTACTCTTGTTTTGTAAGTAGTATAAACTGTACGACCACTTCTTTTTTGTGAAGCGGTACCTGTCTAAAGCATGTCTAAGATTATGTGTTTTACCGCCCTATTTATGACACGAGCTCAATCGAAAAAAGGCTTAAACACAATTGAACAGGGTTAATTCTCCTTAGCTCATGCACCGGCGGTACATGGTCGTGCACGAGCGTGCCGTGCGGGGCGCGGTGCCGCGCGGTGGGGGACCCGCACTACACCACGTTCGATGGACTGCGGTACGACTTCATGGGGCGCTGCACCTACACCATGCTGCAAGCGGGGAACCTCACCATCGATGTCGAGAATGTGGCCTGTTCGGGAACCATTTCTGAGGTAATTCCTAATAATATTGTTCGTCAACAGCCTAAAGACGTCCACTGCCGAACATATTATGTCTCCCTCATACAACGCCACTTTGGACGCTTATTATAGAGGGGTGGTTTGCCATAATCGCCACGCTTGGCAGGCATCTTGGTGATCGCGGAAGATTTGAATGTACTGAGGAAAACGCTGCCGCCCATTCAAATTATAAATGGTAAAAGGTGGTTATTCTTATTTCTGTAAATATTAAAAGTGATTTCAGAGAGTTCTATAAATGTACTTTTCTAGAAATGACAAGGCACCTACTTCTAAAATATCCGTTTAAAATAACTATTTCTGTGTAAAGACCACTTCTGGAAATAGCCATTTCTAGAAATGTCCTCTTCTGGAAAGTATCACTTCTCGAATTGTGAATAAATTATTGCAATATTTTTGCCCCAGGCGATGAACCTCACCCCAGTAAAGAACGAAGGCAAGCCGTCTTGCACGAAAGCGGTCACCATCAACTACGACGGTGCTGCCATCCATCTGTCGCAAGGGGGCAGCGTCTCCGTTAACGGGAAGGAAGTTACCAGCATCCCTGTGATGGCCGGAGATGTTCGGATCAGGGCAGCATCCTCTCTGTTCCTTATCGGTAAGGGTTTGCCACACTTTGTTACTTTAGGTCTACTCAGCACCTGCTTACTTTTATATGTAAAGTGGGCCACACACAATATTTTGTATTGGTGTAAATTAAGCACAATGTCCTTTTTTAGGGTTCCATACCTAAAGGGTAAAACAGACCCTATTGCTAATACTCCGCTGTCTGTCTGTCCGTCTGTCACCAGGCTGTATCTCGTGAACGAATAAATGAATATGAATATGAACTGTGATAGTTAGCCTACATTTTAGTCAATTCAAAAGGCCAATACAATATTTTGAATTGGTTTAAATTGGGCTTACTTATAAGAGTTTACCTTTAGATAGAGTATACCAGCACAAATGGAATCAAGATTTTCTCTCGTTTTTAAGATCTCAAACTTACATTATAAGTGACTAAAATGGTTACTATCGAGGATCTTGTTTTCCAGTGCAATTGCCAAACAAAGTCGACCTGTGGTGGGACGGTAACACGCGAGTATTCATCGATGTACCCTCAGACTTCCATGGAAAAACTAAGGTAATAAACAGTAGACTTTATAGCCGGGAACTTTAAAAGCCTCTCTGTTTAAAAGTTGTCAAAATATCTGATCATTTACATTTTGACGTGAACTTTTTTCATAAAACTAAAGCATGTGTCATGGTGCATTACATCTACCAGACCCTGGCTAGATCACTGCGTCCGACGTAGGCTCATGTCTCAGCAACATATGAGCTGATGATATTATGTAAAATGGAAAATTTATAAGAAAAACCTGAATGTTATTAACGATTGATATAACCCAGGATCCTGAGTCTTTTACTGATAGAGAACCCAAGCCCAAGGAAACTAACAGCTCCAGAACCTTCTTTAAAATACTAATCTATATAATTAAACATGTTTTCTTTATCATGTAATGACATTTAACTTCGTACACCTTCGACTACTCGCATGCAAAATTTTTAGAGACTGTATTGATCTTTTGATTTTCTCATTAAATTAACTATTATTCTCATTCATTTATAAATAGAAATCTGGAAGTCATAACGAATCCCTTCCAACTCCAGGGTCTCTGCGGCACGTTTAACTTGAACCAAAAAGACGACTTCCTAACCCCTGAGAACGACGTGGAGCAGTCGACGTCAGCGTTCGCCAACAAGTGGCGCACCCGCGAGCTGTGCGCCGACAGCGCCGCGCCCGAGCCCGAGCACCCGTGCCGCGCCAGGCTCGAGAACAAGGCGGCTGCGGAGGGCTACTGTGGACAGCTCAAGGGGGCCGTGTTCGAAGGTACGGGCACTTGGATGGGTGTCAGTAGTGACAGGAATGTTACTTCGAGGGTATTTGAAAGTGTGTAAAATGGGACTTTAAAAATATGTACAAAGTTTGAAAGTGTGTAAATTGGGACTTTGAATATACCGGATGTTGATTTGCATTGTCTCCATATTTTTAGAATCCATTGTACTGTGTATATTTAATCATATAAAAAAAAAATTAAAATTCCACATTTATTTAGTAGCCGAATATTTGATAAACCATTTTTGTCGTGAATCACAAGTAGCCTCAACTTCGTTTCGGCTAGGACAATAGTAGGACCCCACGCGATGACTCAGTTTAAAGTAAACACTTTTTGTCTCATCATTAGTCCATTGACCGCCCGCGTTTTTGTTCCGCCCATTGTACCTATCTTATTATGTGATTCTCATTTCTATGTTATTATTATTTTGGTGTCAATAAAGAGTTATTGTATTGTATTGTAGTCAAAACATCATAAAAACATTGTTAGAAAATTGCTACATCGAGGAAGGTCCTATTGTCTAATTACCTACAGGGTTCAGGTATTCGGTCTCTATTGTTTTGGCTATGTGCGCGGGGTGCAGTAAACAACCCATGGTAGCTATGACTTAATCTGTGTCAGCAGCTTGCCACTGGGGCGTTACAGTATTTACAAAATTATGTACTTACAAGTTACGTTACCCTAAGATACTGCTCAAAGTGTCCTCCTTCGTTTTCGATGCACAAGTGAGCGCGACGTCTTAGGTTTCGTGATAGTTTTTTTAGCACATTCACGTTTAGTCTCACATGATCAAATGCAGCAATGATTTTTTCTTTTAATTGCACAGCACTAGTAATTTCGTCCGTGTAAACTAGTCTTTTTATTTCACCCCATAAAAAAAAATCACATGGGGTCATGTCCGGAGATCGTGGGGGCCAGGGTACTGGACCACCACGTCCAATCCACTGGCTTCTGAACACTTCACTTAAAAAATCGCGCACTTGGCGTCCATAATGAGGTGGAGCTCCATCCTGTTGGAAAAACAGGTTTCGTTGAAAGGCCAATGGTACATCGTCGAGCATCTCGTCAACAACGTGATGCAGAAGCTCCAAGTAACTGGAGCTGGTTAGATGACCTTCGATGATGTATGGACCTAGCACATGCTCTCCAATAATGCCACCCCAGACATTAATACTAAAACGATGCTGAAACGAATCGTTCTTGGTTTTATGCGGGTTATGGTCGCGATGTGCCCACCAGTGCTCGTTGTGAATGTTGTAAATCCCCACACGTGAAAACATGCATTCATCGGTCCACAAAATGTTCACATCCCTGTTTTGTAAAATCCAGTGAGAAAAAGCTATACGTGAGGCATTATCTTGTGGATGCAGTTCTTGGACTCTCTGAAAATGAAACGGATGCTGAAGTTCTCGTTTCAGTAGCCGCCATACAGTTGTGTGGTGGACGTTGAAGCGCCGCCCAGCATCACGGGTGCTAGCACGTGGGTCCTCTTCAAAAAAGTCCAAGATCTCTTCTTGAAGGCCGGCCGAGAGACCTACACTTCCACGAGCGCGAGCGTGACGAGGGACTTGGAATTGTCCATAATCCCTTAGTCTCTGTGTGGCACCCAGCATCACTTCACGTGTTGGAACATGGCTGTTCGGAAACTGATCGCGAAACATTTGCACAGACTGTGTTAAGCTGTTTCCGCTGATAGCATACAAACGTACCATCTCCACATGCTCAACATTTGTAAAGTGTTCCATTTTTGTTACGCGATCGTAAGCAAAGTAGGTGCCTACGCAAATTCGGCGCGGCGCCGGTGGCGGGCAAGTGACTGATCGGTCGCTGCATCTGCACGCGTGACATAAGTGCGCTGCGCGGGCGCGGGCGGGTGAGAGAGGGCACCCCGCAGCCCGCCCGCGTGGCTAGTACAAACGGCGGTGGGGCCGGTGCAGCGGCGAGCGTTTGTAGAACTTTGCCGAAAGTGGCGGGTGCCTTTGTGTGTTGTCGGCGCGATAGTTTATGACTCTGCGCTCGCACTGGTTGACTTTATAAAATCATGTTGTTTGTTAAATGAGAACGCACACACGTGCTGTTTTATTTTTGTGCAATGTTTTTTTTATAAAGTGTAAATTTTAGGTATTTATTTTTTCATTGATTCGTGTTCTATAAGTGTAGCATACCTACCTCTGTAAATATGGAGACAATGCAAATCAACATCCTGTATGTAATAAGTTTCAATGTGATTAAAATGGGGCTTTCATATTATGTGAAAGGTTAGATGGTTATAGGTGCGAGTGCGTTAGTAGGAAGAATAAGAATATGATATGTTGATGTGTGAAGACGAAGGAAGTATGGTGACTTTGAGTAATGACGAAGGAGTATGTTAAATGTTACTTTGAAAGTATGGTGAAAGACTGAGTGTGTAAAATGTGACTTTGAAAGTGTATAAAAAAATACTGTAAAAAGTTTGAAAATGCATGGAATGGAGCTTTGAAAGTATGTAAGAAGTTTAGAAGTGTGTAAAATGTGACCTTGATAATATTAAAAATTGTTTGAAATAGCTGTGAACTGTGAAAGTGTTTGAAACGTGAGTTTTTAATAATGCGTAACATGTGACTTTGAAAGTATGTATGTAAAAAGTGACTTTCTATAAAATATGTAGAAGATGTGACCTAATTATTCCTGAAAGGTGACATCTTCATTATTCTAGCATCCGCTTCATTCTTTTATTCAACCCTGTTTAATTTCCAGCGTGCCACTGGCATGTGGATGTGGAGCCATACTACGAGTCGTGCCTGTACGATATGTGCGCGTGCGAGGGAGATGTCTCGCGCTGTCTCTGTCCCGTGCTAGGAGACTACGCCATGTCTTGTGCTAAGGCTGGGGTTATGCTGCAGTGGAGATACAACGTTAAGGAGTGTGGTGAGTTACTTGAAGATAATGCATTTGGAGAGGTTACAGCCCATTTCAATCTTTTTTCCCTGTCTCTATCTCATTCTCTCTTTACGAATATTGCGATTTCATTTGCTTTATTTTTTGCTTCCGTTTTTACGATTCTGAAACTTACCTCCGACAAATGTTTCTCGGCCGGATGAGATGATGACAACCCATTGGAAAGGATCACATTCGAAATCTTCGTTTTCTGTTGCCTTCATCCTGAATGTAAATGAAGGAGACGGAAAGGGAGGGGGGTGTAGCTGTATATTCCGAATCGGTGAATGAGAAACACTTCGATTGCCAGACAACACGTGAATACTCTTTTATCTTTAATCCACAGTAACTAATACTTATTAAAAATGTCAAATCTATGAAGAATTGTATCCATCGGTTTTAATCAATTTACGTAATCTAAGGGCTGAGCGCTATACTATATGCATCATTATGATCAGCCTGAAGACTTCTATTGCTGAACATGGGCATGCGCGACTTTCATCTTACTACCCACGCGGGGAGCTGATGAATGATGAAGGCGAGCATCTGCTCAAAGTGGCGTTCTGTGGGGGCGCCTATGTCCAGCAGTGGACGTGTTCAGGCTGTCGATGAGGGTAGGGTTGTTGTGCAAGCGTGCAGCGATGCAAGCGTGCGGTTGTACAGAGCTGCCGTGTACGGGCGGGCAGGAGTACACGGTGTGCGCGGACAGCTGCCTGCGCCGGTGCTCCGACACGTCGTTCGACGCCGGCCGCTGCCAGCCGCGCTGTGTCGAGGGCTGCGCCTGTCCGACCGGGGAGGTGGGACTTATAGCTATGCATCAACACACACACACACACACACACACACACACACACACACACACACACACACACACACACACACACACACACACACACACACACACGCACGTTGCCAAAACCATCTGAACTAAAGTACTCTATGGAATAGCTTTTCTTAATTGATGCTGCCCTGGTTTATATGCGAACATGGGACTACTGGGTCAAAATAGTGTAATGGGCTAGTGGATCTGAAATATTGATGTAATTTGTCTGATGAGACTACAGGGTTAAAATAGCGGCAGTTGTCCTATCATGGGACGACACGATATACGAGTTTATCTCACTAGTTCCAGTGGGATAGACTCGTATTATGCGCTCAACTGTTATGCATACAACAGTGGTGCACTTTTAAAATTGTTTATCAATTATTATGTACTAGCAGCGCCCCGCGGTTCCACCCGCGTTCCTACAGGAACCGTTCCCGTTATTGGGATAAAAATATATAGCCTATGTTTTAATCCAGGGTATAAGCTACCTCCATACCAAATTTCATCCAAATCCGTCCAGCTGTTAGAGCGTGAAAGAGTAACAAACATACACACATACACACATACGCACAAACTTTCGCCTTTATAATATTAGTGTGATGTGATATCAGTGGCACCCAAATGCCTATGGGACCTAGATAGCCGATAGAATACGTAGGTATTGTAAATAGATACCTACTTACACTACCTATTTAAATACAATATAAAACCCAGACACAAAACCACAGACATCTAATACTATACAGTAAGCAGACCTAACATTATCTTCACTACTACATAGACGAGAATAAATGATATATCCATTACTTTCGCTCTTATTAAAATATAATAACTTTATCTCTTTCCTTTTTGCTGTTGCAACACTTACGCACCCATGGACAAAAAAACGCGTGCTCAAAACGCAATCATGTTACCAAGAAACATATCGTTGTGTGGCAACGTTTTATATAGGAACACACCCGAATTATCTTTTCACCAGTAAGTTTTGATGTGTATGTCACTGTGTGCGTGAGATTTGCATGTTGTAAAAAGTGGCACGCAACATTTCTCTTATGTTAAGTCTGCTTCCTACAGTATTAGATGTCTGTACACAAAACAAACACCTATGTTCATCATTCATCACACAAATGTTCTGGATATCACAACGGGTTCGATTCCCATCTACAGTTCAGAAAGCAGAGCTACTACCAACTGAGGCTATCACGTCAGAGTCGCTATTTATTTAAGACTGCGGAGTGTAGCTTCTGGACCTGTACTATTAATGCCCGTCTGCACTAAAGTTGGACAGCTCTTAAGTTTGCTTTTATTTCTCACTGACGTACCTACTGCAACGTAGTAGAGAGTTAAGTGTGATTGTAAGATCTGTCACACTTTACTGCAGGTGGGTATTAGTGTTCTGTGTTATTACCAAGTATGTTTGTGTCCAGCTGCTGGACGACGACGGCGTGTGCGTGCCGGTGGCGTTATGTCCGTGCTACCACAAGGGCCTGCAGTTCCAGCCGGAGTACAAGGAGGTCCGCGCCGGCAGGAGGGAGAGGGAGCTATGGTGAGACCATTGGCGTATCTAGGAATATTTTATCGGCCGGGACCGCCCCCCCCTGACAGTTTGTGGCCGATGAAGCTTCGCCTATTAATAATAGTTAAAAAAAAAAAAACTGGTCCTGGTAGAGTACAAAAGTACAAATATGATTTTATTCTTGAAAAATAAAGGAATTATGTCCGTCTTGTCATATCCTGTATTTAGCAATAAATACTAATAACAGGCCAAGTGTCTGTCGGAATCGCGGTAACGTTCCCGAACTGAATGAAAAAAAAAATGTTTTATGGCTGGCACCTAACCTTCTCTATGCCTTCAACTTGCACTAGTCCGAGTTTTTATTTGCTACGAATATCAATTTTAAACTATTTTTCATTATTCCTAATACCCTATTTGCAATAAATTATTTCACTTTTGCCCGTCTGCGCTAAATAGTTACAGTTCCTAGCTTTGCATTTATCCCATTCTATGGCGTACCTACTGCAATGCGTTTGGGTAGTCCTATACGTACTTCAAAGCAAAGCCAATAATAAAATGATTCCGGTTATATTCTGTCAGCACATGCGTGGGCGCCCGGTGGGACTGCGTGCCGGCCAGCGCGGATGACGTCACGCGGTACCCCCCGGCCGAGGACCTGCGCTCCAACTGCAGCGCCACCAACAACATGGAGTTCACCACCTGCGCTACATCCGAACCGCTCACTTGCAAGGTAGGCTGACTGCTGTACCCTTCACGTCAACATCCGGAAACGTCCACTGCTAACATAGGCCTCTTCCATAAAACGCCACTTTGGACGCTTATCCTATGGGGGTTTGCCATAATCACCACAGTTGGCAGGCAGCTTGGTGATCGCAAAAGGTTTTAATGTACTTACCGAGAGGAATGCTGCTGCCCATTCCCTGGATATTCCCTTAGTAACGCTTATGGGTGCTTATGGGTGACGCCCGTGGGTGGCGCACGGGGGAAAAGGGGTGGTCCCATCCTAAGCCAGGGCCACACGGCTTAACACACAAACACACACACAAACTGTTGCATTTCTACTTCAAGTTCACTGAATATACTTGCCTGTAGACATGGACCTATCCTGTTGATCATCGATCTTCAACCAATGAGCATACAGTATCTGATGTGTTAAGTTGACGTCAGTTTGACAAACGTACGAGAAACTGAGAAGGTTCTCGAGTGGCGACCGCAAACCGGAAGACGCAGCGTAGGCCGGTGCCCCACTCGGTGGACCAGTGCAGGAGGCAAGCAGCCGCTCAAAATGGCGCTCTTTGGGAGAAGCCTATTTTCAGCAGTGGATGTCTTCAGGCTGATGATGATGATGATGACGAGAAACCAGGTGTTTCACAACTCATTGTGTTGATGTGTCTACTGAGATCTCCATTAATACCATTATGGGAAAGACCTTTAATTTTCTTACACCTTAGAACATGCACCTACCACCGACGTCTATGACGTCGGAATGCCGTCCCGGGTGCCAGTGCTCCCGCGGTTACGTGCTGGATGTGAGCGCCAAGCGTTGCGTCCTGCCTTCCACCTGCCCTTGTCACCACGGAGGTCGGAGCTACCCTGATGGACATCTCATGCAAGAAGAGTGTAACAAATGGTGAGTATCAGGCCTAGTGTAGTGTTTACTATCTGTGTTCTGGTTAAGAATTACTGGCAGTGTGTTTGATGGCAGTATTATTAGACAGTACGTTAGACGGCCGATGGATGCAGGAGGCAAGCAGCTACTTGAAATGGTGCTCCATGGCGGACGCCTATGTTCAGCAGTGGGCCTCTTCAGACTGATGATGATGATGATGATGATGCTAGACGGCTGTAACACTGCCGTCTAACATTAATCTACCTTTATAAATGGTAAAGGTAGATTGAACTCGTAATAAACCTACTACAAAATATCAAAAATGCGGGTAGTTTGGAGGCGCCGGGTATCGATCCCGGTACCTCTCACATGCTAAGCGAGCGCTCTACCATCTGAGCTACGCCCCCGTTACCTATAAGTTCGAATTTCGATACACCATCTAAATAACACGTTCACTTTGCCAACGCAAGGACAATTTCAGCATGTACCCGTGAACGTGACTTTTTACCTTTCACTATTTGTTCCACCAGTTTCGATAATAATTCTTTGTATAGTTCTTTTGCCACATAATTAATAAAAGTAGTAGGTATTGTTATCCTTTTCAACTGAATGTTTCAGTATAACTGTGTGAATGAACAGAATGAATATCCAAACCCTGATTTAAAACGCTATAACTGTAATATGACTGTACCAAAGTTGGACAGCCAGCCAACCTATATAAAACGACGCATATTATGTTCATCATTGAAAGCCAACACCTACAAAATTTACCAAAAATGCGGATAGTTTGGAGGCGCCGGGTATCGATCCCGGTACCTCTCACATGCTAAGCGAGCGCTCTACCATCTGAGCTACGCCCCCAGTGTCGGTAACCACAAAGTTAACGAATACTTTTTACACTCTACAATAAACGTAAAAAATCAAAAATGCAGGTAGTTTGGAGGCGCCGGGTATCGATCCCGGTACCTCTCACATGCTAAGCGAGCGCTCTACCATCTGAGCTACGCCCCCCCGTGTCAATAACCACAAAGTTAACGAATAGTTTTTTACACACTACAATAAACATAAAAAAATCAAAAATGCGGGTAGTTTGGAGGCGCCGGGTATCGATCCCGGTACCTCTCACATGCTAAGCGAGCGCTCTACCATCTGAGCTACGCCCCCCCGTGTCAATAACCACAAAGTTAACGAATAGTTTTTTACACACTACAATAAACATAAAAAAATCAAAAATGCGGGTAGTTTGGAGGCGCCGGGTATCGATCCCGGTACCTCTCACATGCTAAGCGAGCGCTCTACCATCTGAGCTACGCCCCCCTCGAATATTGTGTCGTATTTAACAGCCATTATAAAATTGGCACGTTCACTTCATTTGCCTCGGGGTACAATCATTGCGACATACCCGCAAACGTGTTATTTTACCTTTCTCCTTGAGAACGTTGTGAGACGCCTTTCGAAACAGCGGTGGATACTTTTATGTTGATATGATTTGAATGATTTATACTGTATTGATAATAGGTATAGGTATACCTATTAATTTAAATAATAGCTTAGTAGGAAGTCATTCATACTACGAAAAAAAATTGCGGTAGCTACTAGCAAAGGTGTCCTGCTGTCCTTATGAAAAATGCAGTAAGTTGGTAAAACATGTTTTCGAGAAAAACGCGAAAACAAAATGTAGCGAGTAGTCGATAGTAGTCGAGTTGCTGCATTCTTACTTCCTGAGTTTTTGGGTTCCCGGTGGAATTTTGATACGTGAGAAAGAACAGAATGTAGTTCTTTTTTTGGGGATTGCGAGTATGTATCTAACTCAATTTTGCCAAAAACGTTAGTTACTGTGTTCTTCACTATGAGGGCAGTATTATAAGCACGTAGGATCAACGTCAACGTTAATATAAATATATTTGGCACAAAAATGCTTCCTAAATTCAATACTTACATTTTCTAAGATACTTAAAAATTACACAATATGCGGGTAGTTTGGAGGCGCCGGGTATCGATCCCGGTACCTCTCACATGCTAAGCGAGCGCTCTACCATCTGAGCTACGCCCCCCGTGTCAGTAACTCCAAAGTGAATGATTACTTTTTTACAAATTACAATAAACGTTAAAATAACAAAAATGCGGGTAGTTTGGAGGCGCCGGGTATCGATCCCGGTACCTCTCACATGCTAAGCGAGCGCTCTACCATCTGAGCTACGCCCCCCGTGTCAGTAACTCCAAAGAGAACGATTACTTTTCACAAATTACAATAAACGTAAAAAATAACAAAAATGCGGGTAGTTTGGAGGCGCCGGGTATCGATCCCGGTACCTCTCACATGCTAAGCGAGCGCTCTACCATCTGAGCTACGCCCCCCGTGTCAGTAACTCTAAAGTGAACGATTACATTTTTACAAATTACAATAAACGTTAAAATAACAAAAATGTGGGTAGTTTGGAGGCGCTGGGTATCGATCCCGGTACCTCCCACATGCTAAGCGAGCGCTCTACCATCTGAGCTACGCCCCCCGTGTCAGTAACTCCAAAGAGAACGATTACTTTTCACAAATTACAATAAACGTAAAAAATAACAAAAATGCGGGTAGTTTGGAGGCGCCGGGTATCGATCCCGGTACCTCTCACATGCTAAGCGAGCGCTCTACCATCTGAGCTACGCCCCCGATAGACTTATCGCTCAAAATAAACAACTCCACTGCTATTATTGCTGACTAATTACAATGCGTGCAGCGTGCGTACCTTTCACTTTATTCACAATTAAGACTGTGCCTTATCTAGAGCAGTGGAAAGAACAGTGCAAGCATCGCTTACGTAAGAAAACCTTGGCATTGTGCCGGTTTCGTTTAAGTTGTAGTAAAGTAGTATGCGGGGATTCTGCATGGGAGGCAAGTAAACTCGTTGAATGATAATATAGATTACGAGTTATAAACTAGTTTTAGATTTGTTATTTTTAACATAATTTATGATAGCGTTGCAGATCATCTTTAATTAAGTATCTATTATCTAGGTTTTAGTTTTAGTTTTAAACTCGTTATTAAAGGATGTATAGTATAAGCCCGTGATTAGATAATTTGAACGTTTTTAAGTGATTAAAATTTTAGGTAGAATTTATGTAGAAAATTCATAAATAAATGACGGCATGCTTTGTGGTACCTTATCCCTCTCCACTATATAGAATGTGAAGCGTTGTCTGTTTACTTGGCTTCTACGCCAAAACAGCTGAACGAATTTGGATTGCGCTCAGATCGCTTATATACTTATCAAAGAGGTAGGAACGCCTTATTGCCAAGTTTAATATTTAGCATCAGCCCTATACGTTCCCACAGCTGGGACATGGGCCTTTTCTAAAACAGAAAGAGTGTACGCCATAAGGGATGGTTGGTGGGATGACTTGATGATTTATTTATTTATTTATTTTGAAATACACTTCTAGGGTGGGCATTACAGGTTGCCCAATTCGCCCACCACAGGTTTAATAACAAATTTATAAACTAGTACAAGCAGTAGGTAATTATGACTAATCACTATACTTAATATAGGTACTTATATTTAATTTTATATCAGTTTCCTAAAAACAACCCGAAAAAACAAAATAACAAAATAAAAAAACAAAATACAACATTTACAGTATTAAAACTCTATCGGGCCAGGTTTGGATCAGCCACAACTAAATGCATAGTCACCCTATGAAACTCTTTAAAAACTAACTCAAATATATCTATACTTTGATTCCGGGTAAGTACAGCGTTGAGTAGGCGCAAAGCTCTTGATACCGGTGCAATGTCTCGCTAGCTCCGTTCTACTCGTCGGCACCACGAACAAATCATGCCGACGAGCTCTTATAGGTATAGTTGTCAGGTAGGGTAAAAGCTATCTTTTCTAATACAGATGGATTGTTCAGTTCCCCAATGATGATTCGCACCACATACTCTACCAAAGAAACTGCCCGCCTCACTTCTAGAGTGTTGTAACCGACCATTCCAAGTAAAAAATCACTAGGATACAGATATGGGTATTCCACGTAATAGCCGTAATCTTTCCGATAAAGCCATCTTACGAACTTCTTCTGTACCTTTTCAACCATCAGTACATACTTTGCTTAACAGGGATTCCAAATCAAAGCATTACTCTCTAACTTACTCCGAACAAACACGCTATCATCATCATCATCATCATTAACAGCCTGAAGACGTCCACTGCTGAACATAGGCCTCCCCCAGAGCACGCCACCTTGAGCGGCTGCTCGCCTCCTGCATCCATCCAAACGCGCTATAGAGAGCTTTAATTGCAGGAGTGCTGTCTACGATGCCGGTTTCCTTACGATGTTTCCTTTACCGTTGTAAGAGCGAGTGTGATTTCAGCACATAGTTTGTTTATTCATCATCAACAGCCTGAAGACGTCCACTGATGAACATAGGCCTCCCCATAGCGCCACGTTGAGCAGCTGCTTGCCTCTTCCATCGGCTCCCCGCTGTTTTAACCATATCGTATTACCAGAAAATTAACCACCCACCAGATAATGGGTAAACTATGAGTGTTAGAACTTTTTGCGAGGGTTGTCTAAGCATGGAGTAGTAAGGAAGGATAATAGTAATAATAACTTAATTTCCCCAGCGAATGCAAGCGTGGCAACTGGACCTGCACGACAAAGAAATGCGCCGGCTTGTGTGGTGCGTGGGGAGACTCCCACATCACCACGTTTGATGGAACCGACTACGACTTCGAGGGGGTCTGCACTTATCTGCTCGCTAAGGGGAACTTGGACGGGAAGGATGGGTTCGATGTTGAGATTCAGGTAAATCCCCATCACCAGCCCATAAGTACCCGTTCAAGCCTTTTCTCAGGGAAAGAGTTTTTGCCATAGGTCATCTTTTCATCTACCACGGTTGGTGGATAAAAAGCCACTTAACGTGTAAAATACTTCCTCGAAACAAAGGCGTGTCTTGTTTTTAAAATGTTTAAAGATACGTATTTGCATTTGCTGACATGCTAACGGGGATTTAAAATGTAATGCGCATAGCGAAATGAAAACCACCGTAAAGTAAGTGATATAAATGAAAATAAAATACAGTTTTAAAATGCGTTAATGAAAAATACAACAAAAGTAGTAATTCTTCTTTATGTCAGGAGTGAACAGGTATCTTCTAGGTAAGCATGCACCATCGTAGGCTGCGTTATCACTTTCCATCAGGTGAGACAGTGGTTAAATGCTATGGCTATAAATTATAAAAAACGAGGCATGTTCCCGAAATTTCAAAGTCAAACATTTTACATGAGGCATAATTAAATCGACTTTTTTATCAGAACGTGCCCTGCGGAACGACCGGTGCCACCTGCGCCAAGTCCATGACCCTGAAGATTGGAAGTGGAGACGATGCGGAGATCGTGTCCCTCACCAAAAATGCTCCTCTCCCGGATATTTCTAAGCTCAAACGGTAAAAACAATACCATATTCAGCAGATCCTTTAATTATTAAGTCTTCTTCTTTGAGGGGAAATATTTGACGTGTGTCGGTATTTGCAGAGATGGTAAGTTGGGTTGTGCATAAAATTTAGTATGAGTAGTTGTTTTAGAGCAGTGTTTGAACATTTTTCGTACAATACGGAATAGATACTGAATTTTATTTTCTTTTAGCGCATTTAACACACTGATACTCATTTTGGCAATTTTCATTGACCTCTTACACTTCTGTTTCTTCTTCATTCTTCAATATACAATGTAAATTTTAATTTTAAATAAATACTTATCCGACTGTTACTCACGAATAGTGTGTCAATTTCTGGACCAGGTTTCGAGCATATCCGATGCTCTTCCTCAGGATGAGATCACGCAGCGAGATCGCGGCAGTAACTGCGGGCGGCCGCCCGTACCGCCCGGCCCGAGCGTCGAGGAAAAAAAAAACACGTCGCGTCGTAAAGTTTTTACTTACAAGTCAAAGACTAACCCCCGGTTTCTCGTACATTTGTTAAAGTTAAAAATACGGAACTCGTTGGCTGCCTGTTAATCATCGGCTGTCTTCAACCAATAGCGTTCAGGATTTTTAAGTTGACATGAGTTTAACTTTAGCAAACGTACGAAAAACCGGGGGTAGGAGACTGATTGCTTCTCTGCTCAACCGCCCGACTCACCCTCTCGCGAGTCAGTGTAGCCAACCAGAAAAATCAATTTAACCAACCTAATTTAGAAAAATAGGACCAAATTAATAAATTCACGTAATACCACGTAACATTTATCATGTTTGTGCAAATGTAAGTTGTTTGTATGCAGGATAAAGCTGCGTGTAGCGGGAGCCTACGTGTTCCTGGACGTGCCGTCTCTCGGCGTGAGCGTGCAGTGGGACCGTGGGATGAGGGTCTACGTGAAGGTTGACTCCATGTGGCAAGGGCGGGTGAGAACTTTACACTCATAAGTCATAATATACAGGGTTATTTTTGATTTACCGGAAACCTTTTAGGGGGTAACTCGCATCATTTAAACAAACAATTTTTGTTTTCTAATCTTAGTATTTTTGCCAATGTAACGAGTTAAAAATTCGCTTAAGAAACTGTAATTTCTTTTTTTTCATGTTACGCAATAATACAGGCCACAGAGCTTATTGTTCTGTTTAATTGAGCATTGAGCCGTATTATGATTATTTTTTGGTATTTATTAACGCGAAAATAAAAAAGTTACAAATGTTTTTTTTTGAAAAATATTTAGTTTTGGAAGTTGTAGAACAAAAGTTGTTTGTTTCAGTTATGTGAGTTAAAAGATTTTTGGTAAATTATAATTTAACCTGTATAGTGGTGTCTATAGGCTACGGTGACCTTCTTCTCTTTACTCTAAAACTCTAAATGTTCACTTTCATGCCAAAACCCGATTAGCGATTTTTAAACATGTCAGCAAGTATGACGGAAAATCAACATTTTTAGAATGAGCCTCTCAACATTGATAAGCCTAATCCAAAAGAACAACACATTAATTTCTTTTTATTTACAGATTTAATAAATAGTCTTTTGGGGTCGTTAAGAGTATGACTTAGAACCTCATTTTGTTTCCGTACAGGTGAAAGGTCTCTGCGGGAACTACAACGGGGACATGCGCGACGACTTCCAAACCCCGTCGGGCGGCCTCGCCGAGTCGTCCGCTCTCATCTTCGCAGACTCCTGGAAACTCAAGTCCACTTGTCCTAAGGCAGAAGCTGTTGTTGTAAGTACCTATTTCTTACTAACCGACTTCAAAAAAATCGGCTGTTTTTATGTTTGTTCCGTCAAATCTCCGTCATTTATATACCGATTTGTCGTCATCATCCTCTTTGCTTTTTCTTTTGTTGTTGGGGTCAGCTTCCAATCTAACCTGTAGCGGTGAGCTACCAGAATTACACGAGCGACTGCCACCTGACCTCGCAACCCATAAGGAACCAGTAACAGGGATGGTTAGACCAGGCGTCAGATTTTCTAGGTTTAGATTGGCTTCTGACTACCCGTAACGGTTGCCATAGATGTTCTTATGACGACCGGGACCGACGGCTCAACGTGCTTTCTGAGGCATGGAGCGATGGCATCGAAAACTGCAGATAATTTACTAGATAAGTCATCGGTGCAGGGCCGAGGATCGAACCCGGTGCTGTAAGATTGCGAAGCGCACATGCTACCGCTCGGCCACCATCGCTCTTTCATATACTGATTTGTAAATTTCTTTTTTTTATTAGAAAGGATATACTTTCAGATCGGTCTCACAGTCAAAGTAATTCTTTTTAATATTAATTTTTGTTTAAAGGTCTTTGTAGATTTTATGGAATAGATCGGTCCGTCATCACCCTGCGGCTATACCGTAATGGGATCATATGTTTCGTACACACATACATAAGATCTGTATAACAAAATGTATGTACAATGCATGTATTGTGAGCATTAAAAAATTGAGTATCGACGATGGAGTTACGTAACAGGTGGTAAAAAGGTTACATGTGATCGTGTAGGAGCACTGCAAGCAGCGGCCCGCTCGCTTGGAGTGGTCGCGCAGCACTTGCGGCGCGCTCAAGCGGTACCCGTTCACGCTGTGCCACGCGGAGGTGCCCCCGGGGCCCTGGGCGGCGCGCTGCGAGCGCGACGCCTGCGCCTGCGACGCGGGCGGGGACTGCGCCTGCGCGTGCGCCGCGCTCGCTGCCTACGCGCACGTGTGCGCGCATCGCGGCGTGCCTGTAGCCTGGAGGACGCAGGACCTGTGCCGTGAGTCTTGTCAACATCGTTGTGCTGACAGACAGTGTAACACGCTTATTAACAGATTCTCATATTCTGAACGAATTTTATTATCCTGAAAACGTCCACTACTGAACATACGCCTTTCCCATAAAGCACCATCTGGAATGGTTTAGATTTCGGTTCCATCGGGGTGTAAGTTTACGAATAAATTATAAAACCGCCTAGTAGCCACCTGTACTATAACGTTTTCAATACATACATGGGGCTAATTCGGATGTACCAGAAGATAATTTACCTATGGGCTTCAACTAAGTCTTGGGGCTCCTTGTAGAAACGTCTTTGGTGGAAGGACTATTGAATATTGACGCAAAAGTTGCATCATGCTGCCGAAATTTTGCGTTATATATTCTCATTACATCAAGGCATTCTACTTGCAATCTTGTAGGAAGTATTATAAAAGTGTAATAATAAATGTATATCCACAGCGATGCAATGCGACGAGCAGTGCTCCAACTACGACGGCTGCGTCTCTGCGTGCCCGCTCGAGACGTGCGATAATACGCTTTATTACAACGAAATAAAGGACAACTGCGAACAGGACACTTGTGTCGAAGGTAAATTAAAATGTGTACTATTTTATACCAATCGAATTTTCATGTTATTTGTTATTATACCACTTACTCATTAAGTAATGTATGCTGCAGAATGCTTTGTCAACTTCTCGCTTCCGACAATTTCTACGAGTGGAAGCGAAACAACTTTATGCGACATTAGTTTATCATTTATTAATACGAGTAATAGGGTCTGGATAGTTTTTTATATTGATCTGTTTTGCTGAGCTTTAAAATGTTATTTTTGATGTACAAAGTGGGTGTTCCAAAGCTCGATCACACAAAACACTTCCTATACTCAGGCTGCAAACCGAAGAAGCCTTGCACGGAGGGCACAGTTTACAAGAACAGTTCGAGCACAGAGTGCGTGCCACGAGCCAAGTGCGAGCCGGTCTGTATGACGGCTGCCAACGGGACGGAGATCAGGGAAGGGGAGGTGGTCACTGAAGATGACTGCCATACTTGCCGCTGCTCTAAACACGAAGTGGTTTGCACAGGCCAGCCTTGTTCTACTACTGTAAGTCTTTCGGAACGTTACATTATTCCATAGTTGCACCATTTCGACGCATTGTACCAGATTCGCACCCTCTATTTCATAAAGCGACAAATCATAACACCTTCAAATGTCAATCGAATACGCCATACCTTTGTTTCATATATTATATTTATATAACAAAAAAAACTATACGGGACTGATTTATGATTTCTCCCTTTATGAAATAGAGGTGACCAGTGTTACCATGAAGATATCTGAAATACTGAAATGGGCTCTTTAAATGACAAAGGTCCAATCGGCGATTCCATGTTTGTTCGACGATAACTTAACAAGTGATCGGAATTCGGACTTTTATGAAAACTAGATGAGTAAATCGTTTCAATAGAATTTTGAGTCAATAGTCTTTTCGATACTCTACTCCCGGCAACGGCCAAAGCTGAGGCTGCTAGTTTCCTCTTACTTTTGATGGCTGGGCGCCTTATATGCTCAGTGAGGCTGTAAAAGTCGGTAGAGGACAACAGACCGTCCAAAAAATGTGACGTTTCGTTATCTCTCCAGCCCGGTTCAACTATGGAGCCGACCAGTGCGAAGCCGAACGATGCGCCACACAAGTGCATCACCGGGTGGACGCCGTGGATCAGCCGGACAGGTCCCGAGGTCGAGACTAATGGGGAAACCATCGAGCACGAACCGCTACCGACATCTGTGGAACTGGTGAGACATTATGATTGAAAGGATTTTTTTTCTGACGCTTTACGTGTATTGGACCACGCGTCTAGACGGGCTGGTCCCATGTCCCTACTTGCAGCTTCGTAACTAAAGCACGGAGTGAACCAGGCTTGTTTTGGTGGCAGATCCTGCTGTCCTAACTGACTAAGCAACCTTTCGACATCTGTAAAGACACATGTGTGTGATTAATGTGAATTTGATATTAATAGTCATCGCTAAAATAAATTTTGAAAATATGAACGAATGAGTCACGAGGGGAGACGAATGGGCGAGAATGCCGACTGTGGACATGAACTCATATTTTTTCCACAGCCCACTGGATTGCCCTCTTGCGAGCCAGAGATGATGACGGACATAGAATGCCGCACCGTTGACACGCACCAAACGCCCAAGGAGACCGGTCTCAACGCAGAATGTAGTTTAGAGCGAGGGCTGTTCTGTAAGGAGAAGGGTGTACTTTGTCCCGACTTCGAGATCCGAGTGCACTGTCAATGTAAAGGTGAGTATCTTTTATGTTCTGTGGTTATGTAGTAGAGAAAGAAACTGAATTATTATAGAATAGATTTTGATTATTTGCCTAAGAGTATGGTATGGTACATTGCGTGTGGTCCCGTTCTGAGAATAGGACCACCCCATCTCTTGCCGTGGATGCCGTAAGAACCGGCTAAGGGAATAGCCAGAGAATAGGCAGCAGCATTCTTCTCGGTACATTGAAACCTTTTGCGATCACCAAGCTGCCTGCCAAGCGTGGTGATTATAGCAAAACCCCCCTATGATAAGCGTCCAAAGTGACGTTTTATGGGGAGGCCTATGTTCAGCAGTGGACGTCTTCCAGCTGGTGTATATAACCGTAAACCCCAAACATTCCCAGAGCCGAGCCCGTGCGACAACGTAACGTCCCCCAACACCGGGCACCCTACCGACTGCGCCAAGTTCTACGAGTGCGCACCGAGCGGGCCGGTGCTGAAGGCCTGCGGTCCCGGCACCCTGTACAACCCCACCACGTTTGTCTGCGACTGGCCGCCGGCTGTCGCGCTCGTGAAACCTGAATGCATAGGTCAGTTACTTCACGCAGAACCAGCTTAGGAATGCCCCGACTTAAACCCTTCTATTTTAAGCGACTTAAACAAAAGAAGACGGTTTAATATTGTATGTTACTTCAGATCTCTCATTTAGAAACTGATTTGGATTTTTTTCCAGATAGTTTGTGATAAAATTATACCCTAGCTACACTACGCTCATCATCCTCTTTGGGTCGGCTCCCAATCTATCAACAGGGATAACAGGGATGGTTAGATCAGGCGTCAGATTCTATCAGGCGTCTGACTACTCGTAACGATTGCCATAGATGTTCTTATGACAACCGGGACCGACGGCTTAACGTGCTCGCTGAGGCACGGAGCGATGGCATCGCAAACTGCGCATAACTTACTAGATAAGTCATTGGTGCAGGGCCGAGGATCGAACCCGGTGTCGTAAGATTGCGAAGCGCACATGCTACCGCTCGGCCACCATCGCTCACCAAGCTACACTACCCTCTACAAAAAAAATAAGCTACCTACCGGTAGTGGGTTAGAGCATTTAGACTGTACTGTTGTGACTGACTGTGGCTGTTGTGACTGTCTACACGGTGACATTTAATTGGTTCTTTTCCTTAAATGTACGTACTCAGTCCATGCTATAGAACGCTCCTATATAACTAAAACTATGGATTTAAAACTTAAATCTAGGTATTATCAAATTACTGCGAATTCAAATTCTAAAGAAAAGCCCTGCGACATTGAACAAAGGCACGGAATAGATAATAGTACAACGTAATAAAACGCCCGACCGAATACTGGTTCAAACAGCGACCGCCGCGCCGGCGCCGCCCGCGGTGACCAATAGCACAAAAAGATACCCCGCCCCTTTCTTTTGTGCAGCGGATATGCGCGCGGACCGCTTCCGAAAACAAGTACCAGTCTACCAGAAAATAGGTCAGTCGGTCAAAAACTTCCAGGGGCAAAACTTGTGTCCCGTTTACGCGCGCGCATCGCGATTTTGGACATGGATTGACATTACAGTTATTCAAATGTTGGGTGGTTGGACATGGTGCGTTTTTATACGCTGTCAAGCTACAACTTAGCAGAGGCTAGGTGGATGTACGCACAGCCACAGCACTTGGACACTTTACGAGCACATGGCATCAGGGATCCACAAGTTCCTAACGTACCCTTTTGTTCGTAGCTGATTTTCTTAGTAGGTAAGTAATTCTGACTGTCCTAAGCCCGATAAAGTATGAAGGGAAAATTGGGAGTCTTTTTTAGCAAAGATAAGAGATAAGCCGCACTCGCGTTGTTTTTTGTCTGTGTGAGAGCGGGACGGGTAGCGCAGGTGTTTTTGTTTTATTACCTACCTACGAAACATTTACAAAGCGCTCAGCAGCCGGTGCCCGTGCTGTGTGTAGCGTTAAATAGACATTTCGGCTGATATCCAGTTATGTAAAAAGGCATTAATTTTTTATTTTATTTTTTAATTGCACCTTGTACGATTATTCTATAGCATGGGCTGAGTACATACATTTAAGGAAAAGAACCAATTAAATGTCACCGTGTATATGTCATCGTGGCTAGTATATTAGTCCAAATGTTTTTTTTTGTAGTAGATAGTGCAGAAGTATCATTGTAGAAATTATACTTAACTGTCTTTTGACTCTCAGCCACCTTTAAGCATTATATTTAAGTATATTAAAGTATCTTTTGAGTATGACTATTTTTAAACGATTAAACATTTATTTTTATTTTTGTTAACATTGTCGATTTCCACCAGAAAAAGCTCACCCCTTCGGCTAGAGAACTCTTAATTATGAAATAATTTGCGTACTCAATCTCAGACATATTATTTTGGCCAAATGACACTCAATATATTATGATCTCCCAGCACCTAGAGAGACAGTGAAAGAAGAGAAAGAGACACCAATCCCTGTGTTTACGACGCTCGGCCCCTCGACTACTGAGGGTCGGTGCCCACCGGGACAGGAGTACAGCGCATGCGCGTACCCTTGTGGCCAGCTCTGTGACCACTTCCGGAGGACGCTCATGGAGGAAGGAAGGTGTATACGTGAGGTCAGTTATATTACATATTACTCGACTGGTCTGATAGCTCAGTTGGTAGTAGCTCTCGCTTCTGAACTGTAAATTGTGGGTTCGACTCTCACCCAAACATTGTGTGATGACCATTTGACCATAGGCGTTTGTTCTGTGTCTGAGTGTTATATTGGTCTAGGTGTTCATCAGCAGCATTCTCCTCAGTTTTCATTTTAATCTACTGTGGTCACCAAGACGCCAAGTGTGGTGATTATGGCAAACCTCATGCTGATGGATGCAGGAGGCAAGCAGCCGCTCAAAGTGCAAAGTGGCGCTCTGTGGGGAGGCCTATGCTTAGTAGTGGCAGTCTTCAGGCTGTTGTTCATGATGATGTAGATAGAACTGCTCCATCTCGATCCGTGGATATCGTATGAGCCGACAGTAAACAAGGGTGCAGTAACACTAAACACCCGGAAATAACCGAATAGTGGCAGTCATTGGGTGGTAGACCCCCTTCTTATATTCTGTTTTACTCCCTGTTTACCGGGTACAAGTAGAGCATCGAGCTACGCAGAGATCTGTGCTCGGGGTTTCTCTTGCGAGATAGGATCCGAAATGACGAGATCCGCGGGAGAACTTAGTGACAGATATAGCTCTTAAAATTAGCAGGTTTAAATGGCAATGGGCAGGCCACATCGCTCGTAGATTTGACAACCGGCGATCTGGTCAAAACTGCGGGGAGCCGATGGATACAGGAGACAAGTAGGTGCTCAAAGTGGCGCTCTGTGGGGGAGGTCTATGTTCAGCAGACAACGTCTTCAGGGTATTGTTGAAGTTCTCTACCGCCCGTACTAGGGGTGCTGAGGAAGGTCGACGTGAGATAGGTGACCAGTCGTAAAACCCAAATCTGTACATCATCAGATCGATGTTGTTAATTTTACCAACATTTTAACATCACGAGATAAAATTAATACGTTCTATTTTCAAGAAATGCGTTGATGGCTGCGTGAGCAAGAACTGCAGTGATTCTGGAACTTTCTGGCGCGACAGAGACACTTGCGTGGAGAAGAAAGATTGCACGTGCCTTTCTGATGGGAAAGAAATTAAGGTAAGCCTTGTTTCTTAATTTTTCTTTACAAGAAAAACTAGAAACATAGCTTCGAATGTGAAACAAATGTAATGGATACTGTTGTTCTCTCCATTCGAAATTCTCTAAAGATTGTCGTGAATTTTGAATTTCTGTTCATAACAAAGTAAATTTATACCTTACAATAGTATTTGAAGAGGAGATCCGCAGGAGAATTAAAGTGACCGATATAGCTCTTACAATTAGCAAGTTGAAATGGCAATGAGCAGGCCACATCGCTCGTAGAACTGATAACCGATGGGGAGGAAAGGTTCTCGAGTGGCGACCACGAACCGGAAGACGCAGCGTAGGCCGGCCCCCCACTCGGTGGACCGACGATCTGGTGAAAGCCGGGGAGCCGATGAATGCGGGAGGCGAACAGCCGCTCAAGGTGGCGCGTTCTGGGGGAGGCCTATGTTCAGCAGTGGACGACATCAGGCTGTTGATGATGATGACGAATAGTATTTGAATGATATTCTAAACTGGTTGCACTCCCCAACTGCTTGGAGCCTAAATAAAATCTTGTGATATAATGCATTTTTATTTCACGATTTACCGTTCTATCGTTTTGTCATACTTAAACCTACAGGCATGTAAGAAAACAATGCAACAGAAATATTTCACCTCAAAACCTTAATCCTTTCCCCACAGCCTGGCGGAGTAGTGATCGACGGTTGCCTAAAATGCCAGTGCCTCAACAATGACTTCCACTGTGACTCGACAGAATGTGTATCTGTGGTCGTCCCACCGAGAGGCTCCACTCACCAGCCCTATATCATGCCTCAGGTCACGGAAACCACTACAAGAACCTCTAATAGTACAACTCCTATTTCAACGACTCCTATATTGGTAACCAGTGCTCCTACGACGGTAACCAGTGCTCATACGACGGTAACCAGTGCCCCTCCTACTACAACCACTCCCGCTACGAAGGAGCCAAGGTTCCTAGAGAGAACCTCGACTTCAAAGCCAACGGAGGCTACCGTGGTGACGACGGTGGCGCCAGTTATTGTGAAGAGCACTTCAACTCCACCACCTGAATGCTCTCCTGCTAAGTACGTTATTTTTAATTACTCAATTAACGTAATTAATTTAAATTAAGTATAGTTTGTGAAATCGTGTGTATATTTCTATACCATCATTTCTTTACCATTTCAATAGTTCATCCTTTATTTATACGAATGAGTGGGATTCGTACCATGATGCGTAGGGTTGAATGTCGCACGAGTTACTGCTAAACCATTACCCACAGAGTACTTTATTATATTTTGCCTTTTTTTAATAATATGATTGGAAATTTCACACAGCGCCATCTAGCCCCAAACTAAGCATAGCTTGTACTATGGGAACCAGATAACTGATAAAAATACTTAGATACTTTTTTGTTTGTAAATACATACATTGATTACAATATAAAACCCAGACACAGAACAAACACCTGTGTACATCACACAAACGTTTGTCCTGGATGGGAATCGAACCTATAGTTCAGAAGGCAGAGCTACTACCAACTGAGCTAACAGGCCAGTCAAAGAATCATTTTTATGTTCCTTAGCTATATAGGGTTGCTGTGGGCATCAGGAGATGAACTAACTCCCGGCACTACCATCACCGCGTCATCTGATGCCGGCTTAATATTCCAGCCTCAAAACGCTGTGCTCAATGGACATCCACTCGATGTTACAGGTAATTGCTTTGCTGGAGAAAATAACGTTTTATTACATAATCTATCATCATCATCATCATCATCACCACCGTCAGCTAGTACTGCTGAACATGGACCTCTTAGTATTTTCAACCGATTTCAACGGAGGTCCTTTCGGTTGTATGTTTTTCAAATGTTTGTTGCCTTAGAATTTCGTCATTTATTCACTGGTTTTGTTCTTTGGTCGATGTTTCTTTGAACGGATTTTGGCCTGCTTATCTGGCCCTACCCGGCGCCTTAAAGCGATTAAAGTCTGCCCAGTTGGGTTATTCTAAACAACTTTTGCAGTAGTCGTCTGATATTCATGGCTTTTTTTGGTATCCTTAACAAAAGTCTATTTCCCAGCTGGCAGCTGGAACCCAGCAGTGAACGACCAGAAGCAGTACATCCAGGTGGAATTGCCTCGCCGCGAGCCCATCCATGGCGTTGTGCTGCAAGGGTCGCCACTCTTCGACCAGTACGTCACCAGCTATGAGGTCATGTACGGTGATGATGGAGTCGCATTCTCCACCGTGGATGGACCTGATGGCAAGCCTAGGGTAAGGCGGAGATTTATATATACTGGACACTTGCGGATTCTAACTTCTTTTACGTTATTACTCACTGTGGTTCCGTTCCCTTAATTTATCTGTTTTCCCATAAAACATCTTTTTACAGGATATAAACTACTTATCCTATACTTTTGTCAGTCACGTAATCTTAACCACGACCACCCATTAACAGTTGCAGTATTACTCGGAACTCCAAGTTTTGCGTCACTTTCGCGTAGCGTCACTGCACTGCACATGTCATCCTGAGATATCAGTACAGTCTAGTGATTAGTAGACTGTGAGATCAAGGCTTAAAGTCTCATTTGCCCAATAATTTCATTAGATACCGTGCCCTTCAAACCAAAACACAGCAGTGCTTGCACACTACTGCTAGCAAAGCGGTGGTACCTACCTAAACGAATTTTGCAGAAACGTCCTATCATCTAATAATGGGAAACAAAAAGAAAAAAAGAAAAACCCATAAAAAGACATATCAAAACAAATGCCTACATAACTCTGGTTTCTACACAGGTGTTCCGTGGTCCAGTAGACAACACGGAGCCCGAAACCCAGACGATATCGCCTCCAATCGAAGCCAAGTTCGTCCGCATCCATCCGCTGACTTGGCACGATGATATCGCGGTCCGGATGGAGCTGGTCGGATGTCGGCTGCCTGAAGTCACCACTACCACTACTGAGCAGTATAGGAGTACCACTGTAAGTGATATTTGATGCCATTCATTTGCATAATTATAGATGAACGATCTAAAATGAACCATGTGATACGAATAACAGTCGAGCGCTTTGCATGCTGATATAATAGACATTTTGAAACAATGGAAATTGATATAAGTGATTTTGGTGCAGTAGGTCTAGAAGCGACGATAAATAGATAATTTTTATGTTTTTTCCGTTCGAAACGTCCACCATTCCACTTTTTATTCCAAATTAGAAAATATAGATAATTCTAAAATAGAATAAACGACAATTGATTTCAGAAAAGTCAAATGGCAAGAATTGGACAGGACGTGTGAATGACTCGTATTTGATCCACTGAATTGTTGAAATTATCGGTAGGGTACATTATAAATTATACTTGCGCCTACTGGGTGGGGAAAAAGCTATTTTATGTGCAGTAATACTAAAGCTCGAGTTTATGAAGTTGGTATGGTATGGTGATCTTTACAAATACTCCTCAATAGCCGGAGTCCCCACAATGCGACGAGCCTCTCGGCATCGCAGCTGACCTTCCCCTGGACAGCATCACGACCAGTTCCAACCCTGAGGATCGGAAGTATCTCGCGCTCAATGCCACTCGAGGCTGGAGACCGCTTTACAGCACTCCCGGAGAATGGATCATGGTAAGATGAACTACTTGACTAGCTTCACGATAAAATCAAAATGAAATAATTTATTTCAAATATGCTAACTTTAGCACTAGGATAGGTATCCTAGTTTCTTCATATCTAACAGATTACAAGCGATTTTCTAAGTTAAATATTTGCTAACATATACAATAACTTTAAAAATGTTTTTGCGTAGGTCTGTCTTACCATTATTCACTGCAGCTGATCAAACCGTTCTTTCTCAAGTATATGAATATCTCCTGCTTAGAATAAACCCCAATTACGGATTGGTTCCATAAGAATCTTTTTATCTAGGTACTAGTTAGGTATATAATATGTTGCTACCCACCCTATAACTTGGTGGTAAAAGGTGAAGGGGCCATGCATGACATTACATCTCTCTTTTTTCTATTGGAGGTTGTAACTGCCATATACCATTATGCTATAACCTTGTATATTTCCACCCCCTACAGTTCAACTTCACCTCCCCCCGTAATATAACGGGCATCAAGACGCAGGGCGGTGATAAGGGATGGGTGACGACATACAAAGTGCTGTACACGTCTGAACTGGACAACTTCAGCCCGATTGTGGACAAGGATAAAAAAGAACGGTGAGTATCATTGTCCTATTAAAATTTACTGTCCATTGTAAAGTTGTAAAAAAGAAGAAAAGGTTAAATTTAGTGAAGAAAGGTTACATTTTTCCTACTTTACTTTCTCTTTCTTTTTCATGATTTCTTCCCTGTGCAGGAAAACAGTACGCATTGTTACAGCATACTCCTGTGAAAGTACGTGTATTTCCTTAATGAACTTCGAAACGTTCAATTACAAGTACAATAAATTGTCTCTCCCCTCGCGCGATGTGGTGACTTGTATAGTGGAAATTTTTATGTAAGCGCGAACAACTGGCTTCTTGGTCTGTGGGTTCAATCAATCTTTCAATGTACGAGACCGTCGTCTTCCTAGCCTTCTCCATTCGGTAAAGATCTGAATTGAAGCTTGCACCCCATAGGTGCCTTTTAGTTAGGCCTATAGGCCACACAATGGTATTTGCAGCTGGGAAACCCTATGCTCTATGACGCCGTAATAATAATAATATAAATAAATAAATAAATAAATATGTGTGGGACATGTCACGCAGCGCCATCTAGCCCCAAACTAAGCATAGTAATAAATAATAGATAAATAATAAATAAAATAATCCAATAAAAGACTAATACATTTTTCTGTTCGTAAGAAACTATTGACGAGGCGTTTCTTGCGTAAAAGCTTTTTTGGTACTGGGTGGCGCTGTGTAATAAAATCCGAATAAAGGCGAGAACCGTTTGCTTTGACAGGGTATTCTCTGCAAACTTCGACCAATCTTCCGTGATGGAGCACGAGTTCCGGCCTCCGATACGAGCGCAGTACCTGAAGGTTGTGCCGATCAAATGGAAGGATAACATCGAGATGAGGGTCGAGCCTATAGGCTGCTTTGAACCTTACCGTAAGTATTTTTTACTTATGATTTAGGAACTCGTGTTACTCTGAGGACATTCTTCATCCAACACGGATAACACTTACTTTAAAACGTTAATCGTAATGTGATGGGAAACCAGTTGTTGGGTGCTGTTTTAGGCTTATTAACCGAGTGAGCGGGAAGCGTTCCCATTTTTGCTTGGGCACAGATAATATAATACCAAGTTGGGGAAACATTTCTTATGTATGTTCGCCCGATGTCCGGCTGTTCTGGTCGCATTTCTACACCGACTCACGTGAAATTTTGTGACCAGGCTCGATAATCACATGAAAATTTTGTTTTTGGTAATTTTTCATTATGGCATGTGGAGTTAAAAGCGTAAAGAATAATGTTTCAGCTTTTAAGCTATGCAAGGACACCCTCACCAGTTCTAAAGGTCACAGAGCCACTAATTCTATTCTGGAGATAAGAAAAATCAAAATCAAAGTGTTTTATTGCAAATAGTCTTTTGAGGAAGTAATGGTATTAATGTCCCCCCCAGCGCCGCCCCCCGCGGCCGCCAGCCCGGCGCCCCCCGCGGCGTGCCAGGTGTGCGCGGGCACGCCGCCCCCGGCGCGGTGCGCGTGCGCGGGCGCGCTGTACTACGACGGGCGCACCAACAACTGCGTGCTGCGCGCGCAGTGCTCCTGCGTACTGTCCGCCATGTCGTGAGTCTCACACTGTCACATCATATCATCAGTATTTCTGCGACCTCTGCTGAACATAGACCTCTCCCAACCCATTAGGGGTTGCCATAGTCACCGCGCTTGGCAAACATAAAATAAATAACACAATGCGTTTTTTATTTTATCAGCTGTAAGATAAGATTGATCGATCAATAAGCTTAAATATCGTTATGGCTTCTGATAATGAAAATTGTAAATGTTCTTTAATTCTATTAAAACCTTTCACCGTACATATAATATACATATATGACGGAGCAGGCTGAACGTGTATGGCTTCAGGGTTCTTTACAGAAATGGTGACGTCGTCAATGCTGACGTCACTATTGTCATCACGGGAACACGTCATCAAAGGAAACTCCAGTGAACGATTTACAATCACTTATTGAGCAACCTAGGTCTACTACATTAATACAGTGTTAGCTCTAGAGCTCTGAACAGCTCGACAGCTCAAGTCATAATAATAAACGTACCTAAAGTTAGCCTGGAAGAAATGCTTAATGCGATAAGGCCGCCCGTTGTTCTACCATTCTTATGTAAATTTTTATGTGCATTTTTATTTATTGGTGTTCGTAACAAGCAAGCAAGTATTATTGTTTTGTATTGTACCTCGAACGCGCTGTATTTACACCAAAACTCGTTCTTGTTTGAAGCCACACAAATCTTTGGATCATTGCTTGCAAATGTTTTACTTCAAATATCAACTTCAAACAACAACTTTGAATGGTTTAAACTACATAGAGACGGTTGATTAATCTATTTATGATCTGTTGTTAATATCTTGAAGAGTCATTGTAATTCTTCAACGCCTTTTGCGCCAATAGATATACTTTTTTTTATTTATACCCATGAAATATGTCAAAATACTAATTTAATTATATTTTTGCAGGTACTACCCTGTCGGTGCCACATTCAGGGGTGCCAACTGTGACGAGTGCGTTTGCAAGCTGGGCGGTATCACCGACTGCAAGCCTGTTAAGAAATGTGAATGCAAAAATCAAGAAATTGTAAGTACTATGTGATAAAA
Organism: Ennomos quercinarius; assembly: GCA_910589525.2. Classification (NCBI taxonomy): domain Eukaryota; kingdom Metazoa; phylum Arthropoda; class Insecta; order Lepidoptera; family Geometridae; genus Ennomos; species Ennomos quercinarius. Next base: position 17,103,407 of record OU342492.1, on the reverse strand, counting down.
AACGAATAGTAAAACTTGATCTTGTGCAATTTAGCTGAAGACGTAAATTACAAAAAGATGGTAAGTTACGATGATAGAAGAATGAACAATAAAGCTTATGTGTCCCACAACACAAATCAAACGCATTTTTTCAGTGGCTGGACCGTTTATTTTTATGAGATGAGTGGCAAACAAGCAGGCGGCCCACCTGCTGGTAAGTGGTCACCGCCGCCTATGGACATCTGCAACACCGAAGGCATTGCCGGTGCGTTGCCTACCCTTAGAGAGGACTCTTTTAACACTTTTCTTGAAGCTCCCCATACTGTAGTTATGCGGAAAATCCTCAGGGGGAAGATCGTTCTACATCTTGCAGGTTCGACTGTGGCTTACTAATGAACACTGCATAGTAGTGGAACAACTAGGTACTCGGTGCTCTCTTGTTATATCTTTCCCCATTTACAAACTTGATTGAAAGAAACAAAACAGTAAATAACAGAACTATTCTTTTGCTACACAGAGATTATTAGGGAGGTACAACTTTTAATCACTTATTTCTTTTATAACACGTTAACAAAATCATACAGAAAATATAAACAAAACTTTATCTAACAGAATGGTGAGCGTCCAAATCTGGTGCCGAAGCTCCTGCCTTCGACCTGCGAGTGCACATGCGAGCCTTGCACCAACGGCACTCGACTCTGCCCCACCACAGCGCTCTGCCTGGCGGAGGAGAAGTGGTGTGACGGCGTCATGGACTGCCCGGATGACGAGGTCGACTGCGCGCGCCCTACTGAACCCACAGTGGTCACTGAACACGAGGTCACTGTCGCTGCCACTATGCCCCCCACAACCATCACGACCACTAGCAAACGTGAGTATTATCCACCAAGTACTAAACCAATGCTGATAGCATCTCTTCTAGAAATAAGGCTCAGGACCCGGCGCTTCAAAAAAAGTACCTATAGCTGCTATTGAAAAAAACTTAAATACTGCCAGTTTCATGAAACCAGATCTCGCGGAAAAACGACTAAAATAGAAAAAAACAAGGAACATAAGGAAAAGGCTAAGCCGGTATTCGGTTCACAGCAAAGAAGTCGTCGCAAATTGTACTACTTTTTAAATGATTTTAGCTAAAAATTTTTTTTCGAAGTATGTAAACTGTATTGTTAATGTTAATTGCGAAAGAAAGTCTGAACGTCTTTCTTTTCCCTGCGCATACAAACTGTTATTCGAATAAAACTTGAATTTTGAACGTCCTTCAATCTAAGATTTATGACAATAGACAATACGAGCTACCCCGTGACGGAGGTATGATTTAAACTTGACTCTTTTCTAATGTAAACCATTCCGTTTCATACCATTTCCAGCTTTAGAGTGTCCGGTAGTATCGTGCCCGCCTGGCTACCAGGTGGCGTTCACCAGCGCGGCCTCGCGGCCCAGGAGCCCCTGGACATCCGACCTCCCTCCGTCCAGACCTCGCTACTCCTACACGCGGTACATCAAGGGAGGCTACAGGAAGGGAGGCTACAGCGGTGCTAAAGGAGGATTCTCTAAAGGAGGCTTCTCTAAGGGAGGTTACGGTAAGTAGGTGGCCAGTTCTTGGTTATTTTTAACTCCATGGCTTCATCAACTGTGTCCCAGGCTTACCTGTTCTATGCACGGTCCCTTTATTCTGGATTGTTTAAAATTTTTAAACGTTTTGCAATAATTTTGGTCCCATATACAGCTAGACTTTTATGCAACATACATTTTTTTACAACTTGCGTCTATACAGAAACGAGTTTTAGAATACTTACTTATTTTTACCAACTTTGTGTTTGATCACTACCTCACCTGATAATACGATATTATGACGATGTTGTCTATGATGTTACGCAGTTACCTAGATGATACTTTTACTCGAAACATGGGTTTAGAGTAAGTTACGAAAATAAATAGATTCTTTGTTTTTGGTTTCTAGTATTTGTTTTAATGTTTGGAATTTTACTAAACATATAGTTACGGTTCTTTTGATCTAGATTCGATCAGTGAGTTCTTTGAAATGTGTACAAATAAATCACAGTCTTAATACACAACACATATTTGTCGACAGCCCCACCCCCACCCCCGCAGAACAACCAAGCGTTCACCCTCGACAAGCCCTCATCCCTCCCCACCCCCGCCCCTCCCAAGGAAGAGTGTCGGCAGTTCAAGTGCATCCCTAACGTGCCACCGTTCCACCGTCCCGGGTCGACGCCGGCGCCGCTGGAGTGCTCCGTGGTAGCCTGCCCTGCTGGGTACAGCCTGAGGTTGGAGGCTGTGAAGAGTGGCTTCAACAGGTGTCCTCAGTAAGTTACAATTTGAATTTGTATGGGTTTTTTTTTATAAACAAAGTAACTAACCTGCATAAAGTTAATGATGTTTTTTGTGGATAGACAAACCACAGATTAGAGAAAAAACAATTGGCTCTATTATTTATTTCTTGAACTAGCTGGGCCATACAGTCATGATACAAAAGAAGTCAGTTCTAGTTATCAGGGGTAGTATTTTTTCCTCCGTACAGTGAACATAGGTAATTGAGGGCTGCCACCATCCCCCCACAAATTAGAAAAAATTATCTTTGTTTATTTTAGGTGTCAGGCTTTTATTCAATTAAAACTCAGTTCAGCGAAGTATAGATATCGATAAAATAGCGTCTCGTGACTATTTTGCAAAAATAGGTATGAAAATAATACACTGATGTTCTCTTTGGTTACTCTGTGAGACAAACACATTGTTATGATGACGTTTACAGTACGCATACAGATCATTTCAGTTAATTTTCTACTACAAAATAACATTTTGTTTGTTAACTCCACAGAACTAGTCTCCAATAAGTATTATGTGTATAACATGCAGTTTTTCATTATAGTTAGACATACAGCGACGCGCGATGATGGTGCGCATTCAATCGAAGAATTAAACTATTTAAATTTTTTCTTTAGGAAGATGGACTCTCGGATTTCTTTACATAAAACTTGAATTTTCCATCACATACACTACCAGATATTTGTGCTGCCGGAATAAGAATCGTTTATATTGCAATGCAGTCACACAGGAGTTTGCGATGTAAATGGCATGTGATCATGATCAAAAAAACTTTTTTACTCTACCTACTTTAGACACTAGAAAGAATTTTAATTTAAACTGGTTCGGTTCGTCTCTCTAGATACGAGTGCGTACCTCCCCCCGAGCGACCCTCGTTCTGCAACGTGACAGGACGCACAATAAACACATTCGACGGCACAGAGTATAAATACGACGTGTGCTTCCACATCCTCGCCAGGGAGAATCGGTTCAACGCGTGGACTGTGCTTGGTGAGTGGAACCGCAGAGGATCGAATATTCCAACAATATCAACCATCAATGGGAAGCCGATACTGATAAATTTTGGCTGGCTAAGTTTATCTTTAGGGCAGTCTTTTACCCAGGCAAGCACTAAAATCTAGAACACCTTTTTCTATATCCTTCCTATAAATAAATTACATCACGAAAACTCTACTGAAATCTGTATCTCATTATAGGACTGTAGGAACGTTCTAGGAGCCAAAAGCCAAGATCGATTGTGCTACCAAATACCAACATATTACGTTACATTTGCGCTATCTGCATTTCGTTTTTCTTTGGTTATTGCTGTTCTTCTACATTAAATACTACTTTAACCTCTGATACACAAATATCTCTAAACGGGATATTTGCCAAGTCAGTGACGATAACTTTTTTTTATGATATGTAATGATGGTTTTTTCCACTACGCGAACTTGACCTTACTACTACTACCACTAACTTAGGAATTATGATTGAATTATAAATAAATAAATAACGCTCAACGATCACATACATAGAACATGGATCTTAACTAGGATTCCCTGTATCTAGGAACCCAGGAACTGCGAGGACCACGCTCCCACAACACCCACACACAGAACAAGTATTTGCGCTTTTTTTTCTGTGCACAAATACTTGTCCTGTCGCGGGAATCGAGCCCGCCGCCTCCAGGTTATGAGCCGACCAGCATGCCGATTCAGAAGTTTTCGATAACGAACCGAATCGATTCGATTGGATAGCGTTCTCGTATCGTACGATAATTTTTGAGCTATTCAGAAGAATTGTCCAGAGTGTTCGATTCAGTTTCGGTTACGGTACCGTATTCGATTGTATTACATGAGATTACATGCTGAGTTTACGGAGTCCGTTATTATTAAAAATTGCAAATTGAAGAACTCGAACATTTGCTTCCTCCTGATAAAAATCCTCTTATTTCCCTTATCAAGGCCAATGCTAAGTCTTGGGAAAGACGATATTTCCCCAAAAACACCGCAGTTGGACTTGAAAAGGGGTTGGATGTATCACGGAGTGATACGGGACAATATTCGCCTGCGTGATACTCCCTTCTTCTTGGGCTCTTCGTCGCCGTCTCCAAGCTTTGCATCTTGGGTTTCGCAAGGTTTTTCCAATGAATATCGAAGAAAACTTGTGCTAATAAACTACTTGCAAACGTTATCCGGTGCCTTGCAGCTGTCGACAAAGCATCGAGTAGAATAATCGGACGTTCGAAAACTTTGTTTCGATAACTGCGTTCTGAATAGCGTTACATGTCGATAAATCGACTTTATCGTACGGGATGACGTCATCATTCGATTCGTTATGGATTTCGATAAGTTGACAGCAGAAACGACTATTTTGAATTGCAAATATATATAATCGAACGATACCAAACCGAATCGGTCGACAACTGAGTTATCGTGAGGTTCCGAATCGGTCTGCTGCTCAACCACCACACCACAGAAGCTATCAATTGATAACAGTTTAAAATTCCTAAAAAAAACCATTAATCTATCCGTAAACTCTCACCATATGGCCCCACATTGACTGTCTGCAACCATTTCTAGCCCGCCAGAAGTGCCGCGATGACGGCTGCTGGAACGAGCTCCTCGTTCGTCAAGATGACCAGCTGATCCTTATGAAGCCCAACATGATGATAGAGTACAACAACTACGAGTATACCATCGAGCAGACCACCAAGATATGCTTCCAGAAGAACAGCTTCGACGTCGCCCGGGTTGGAAACGGAGTGCTGGTGAAGTCTCGGAAATACAACTTCACTGTTATTTACAGCAACGAGGGAGATGTTAAGATTGGGGTGAGTGCAGAATAATAAAAATTTGTAGGATGTATAATTTTTTACGAATTCAATATCTAATCTACCAGCTGTAGTCTTGAAAAGGTTCAATATTTTATAGATGTATAAGAAGAGACTTGACACATCACGTAATTTAGGTGGTATAAGGTCTGAGGCGGGAAAAAACTTTGAATAGATGTACCAATTATGGATAACTGTTTCGTACACGATGCACAGACTCCTAACTGACGCTCGCCAAGTCTCATCTTTCGTGGCACGTACTTCTTGCTTATACTGAACTTGAATCAACATAAAAAAAACAGAAAATTTACATATATTTTTAATAGGAAGGAAGGTGGAATATATGCCGGATGCTTGGTTGCCATACTTTTTTTTTTTTTTTTTTTTTTTTTTATAGTTTGGCTCCACACATAGTGTATTTAGCCAGTGTCAAGTATTGTAGTTTTTCATCGTATTATGAAATATTTCATGTAAAGTCAAGTATTAGTCACAGTCACTCAGGGTAGTCATAGTCCAGTCTAAGTCAGGTAGTCATAATCCAGTCTAAGTCATGCCCTAGTAAATTAGTGGCAACTTTACTAGAGGCTTCTATGGAATTTTGGAAGCAACACGAAAAACCACGTTTCACTACATTATATCACTTGCCCACACTTATACTCGTAATTCAGCACTTAATGCGTAAAATGCCACTAATTTTAAACATTAACACTAGAAAAAGCATAAGTTTTGTGAAATAATACAATGCAACGACGTGAACTTTTTCACGTTCCCGCCAAAACTCCGGTTGCCATACTTAATAATTTGAATCTTAAGTTAAGGCTCCTATATACCTGGAACCTCTATCTTGCTCGCGGATCGTGACATTTTAGAAGATATGAAATGACTGAATTTAGGTACTTAGTTTAATGTTTTTTATTGAATAGATTTTTTGGAAGTAAATTCTACCATTTAATATCTTCAGAAATGTTGATGTGTGAGCAAGATAGAGGACTTCAGATGTACGGGCATTAAGCTGTGGTCTGAATTACGCGACCAACTCACGCTGCATACGTTACAAATATTTGGTCCAACATGAATATGTACGCGTAGTACATAGATACGCATTTAATTGCAAACGTTATTGATAGAGTATAATAACTTCCTTTCCATTCAGGTGCTGAAAAGTCATATGGGCAACGTAGACGGTCTATGTGGGGCGTTCGATGGCGACGCATCCAACGATAGACAGCTTCCAACCGGCCAGATAGCTACCAGCATTGACCAGTTCGTTGGAGCCTGGGCCAAGCCGGGGCTCAAGCCAGACGCGTGTCATGCTAGAGTGGTCGCTGCGGCTAAACAGAAGAGGGTGTGGGACTTATGCGATGTTATCACGTAAGTTTTATATCATAAAACTTAATTTTTGGAAGGTTTCCCTTTGAAAATGAGTTGATCTGAATCATCAAAGAGACGTTAAGCTGTTGGGCCTGGCTGTTGGCGTTAGACAATAATAGTTAAACCAAGCCAGAAGCCTTTGGGCGGCCTAACAATTGTGCCACCAGGGCTGACCACTTGCCTATACGAGAAGAAGAAGAAGAAGATCAAAGAGACCAAAATCCGACATTCGATAACTCACGCTACACGCCTAATAAATACATAAACCCTACGCAATCGGCCATTCACTTGATGAACTCCTGCCAATAATTAATGAAATGATTATCTACGCATATGACCTTTATATTATCTGATACCGTCGAGATAATTAGGGATGGAAACCGAAATCTATCTAAAGGAAGAGGGAAGTGAAAAGGAGAAAACCCTTTACGCTTCCTTCTTTCTTTAAACAGAGTTAGGGCGTAAACCAATTAACCCGTGTAAAGTCGGGACGGGTCAGCTATAGTGTCATATAATGACTATAATGTGCCGGACGGGGTCCATAGTGAGCGTACTTAAGTTCCCCAGTACACTGTGGAAGCAATAAAAATCTGAATGTGAAACCATAAATTCCACGGAATGATCCCAAAACATCTCGCCTTCCTGAACCTGAACAAATGGTGCGGGATCTGCAGGAGCAGAGGACAATTTTTACAAGATACCTGAAATGAAACAAACTCTATTGGTTTGAAACACTCTAAGCTTAATGAATCAAAGTGTGATAAAAACTACCCAGCCCCAACTCAACAGAATGCTAGTTGCGAGCTATCAGCGCTGGTCTTCTGTTGACACCAGCATGAAGCGCTTTGAAGCGTTGCTATTCAGATATCTGACTCCAACTGTCATATTTTTATTTTATTAATACTTATTTATTTAACCAAAAAAAAATACAGCTTATGTTCGGCAAAAGTTTGTCCAGACATAGGGGTATAGATGGGTATAGGTGTATTCCACGGAAGGTTTGAAAACCAGCATCTTTCACATCCCAGCAAAGAACCCCTGTCCCGGTGTGGCACGGTCCTGAACCTGGACAAGTGGCGCGGCATCTGCCTGGAGAAGGTGTGCTCGTGCTCCGAGCTGGTGGTCAACGGCACGCGCCGGACTGAGGAGGAGTGCCGCTGCCTGCTGCTGGAACAGCTCGTGGCCGAGTGTCTAGCGGCTGAACCTTCCGCGGACGTGGCTGGCTGGAGAGTGGACATGAACTGCCGTGAGTATACCAATAAGATCAATAATAAATATAAATCAATAAATAATTGTGTACACTTCGCACAGCACCATCTTATAAGCAAAAAGGATGTACTATATCTACAGATTGTAGAACCAGATAACATCCAGACACAACAAACATCGATGGTCAGGACACAAATGTTTGCCTCGGTGGGAATCAAACTCACTACCTATTTCAGATGGTAGAGCTACTGCCAGCTGAACTATCAGGGCAGTGAAAGGTGACAAAAAGCGTGAGACACTTGTGTCCTTATGGATTAGAAACATGTATGTAACTGTAGCTTTATTGACGCAGGCGTGACTTCGCGGAAGTTCATCCTAACTTAAATACAAAATGACACAGAAATATCCATCGTACACTCTGCACATAATTCAAAATGTCATAAATGCAGGGCCGAGTGGCATTCAATCCAGGGTGTCAGTTTGGACGTTGCACAGGGTGCCCCGTCACCATGGCTCACTCGGGGTTTATCTATCATTGCTAATATGTTAGAGATATCTTCACTATGAATGATTTTCATTCCTTTTTATTATTTTTCTTCCAGCGGCTGACTGTCCACCTCCATTAGTCCACCACGACTGCTACCGCAAGCGTTGTTCGCCAACATGCTCGGAGAGCGGCGCCACCGTGGCCTGCCCGGTAGAGGAAGGGCAGTGCTTCCCGGGCTGCTACTGCCCTGAGGGCAAACTGAGGAAGGGAGATGCTTGCATTCTGCCCACCGAGTGTCTCGACTGTAAGTTATAAGTAATCTTCGGGGTAAGCGTGTCCCATCTTAGGCTTCAACTGCGTTTACCATCAGGAGAGAGGTGGCTAGGCGCTGAACCCTCTACAATTAAAAAATGTATTTGATCTGGATTGTATTCCTTCATTTTACAATGTGTGTCAATGGGTTGACCTCACTGATACAACTTGCTTATTGGAAAGATAATTACTTACAATTATTTTAGACCCCTGTTTCGAAGTAGGTAATTGTACCACACCACCACTCCACTTAGATCCACAGCTCGGATCCATGTTTCATATATATTTTTATTTAACTTCTTATAAAATGTTGTTGTAAAATAAACTTTATTTAATTTCAATCTTTAGTTGTGCTTACGCTGAATCTCAGTAGTTTTGAATCACCACGCTTATTGATACCATTAGCCTGCACATAAACAGGCATTTCAACAAATCAAGTTTTGATAAAGTTATTTACTTTCATTCAAATAACTTTTTGTATAATGTGTTTAAATATATTTAGGCACATGCAACGGAGTCGGTTCGCCGGCTAAGTACGTGACGTTTGAAGGCGATGAGCTACCCTTCCTTGGAAACTGCACATACCTCGCGTCGAGGGATAGAAACGAGACTGGACAGCATAAGTATGAGGTACGGTACAACACAAGTTACAGGTATAAGACAACAGTATCGTGTAACTATAAAACAAAAATTTTCAGTATGAATAACATTATCATGGTCAAACGTGCCCTACCTTAGACAACATTGTCACTTCCCATCCGGTGAGATGTCACATATAAGCCCAAGCATCAAGTAAAGACAACGCAGAAGCGTCAGGTAAAGACAATATAAGTATCAGGTAACGACAACATAAGCATCAGGTAAAGATAACATAAGTATCAGGTAAAGACGACATAAGTATCAGGTACAGAAAAAAAAAGGTTAAAAACATCAGCTACAGAACAGCATTATAAGCATCAGATGAAGTGTGCGAAATTCTAAATATGTTTATAATTCCTGTGTGAAATTAATTTTAAAAACAATATGGCAAAATAAGTATCAGGTGAAGGAAAACTTGTATAGAAAGTTTATCGGATATGTATAAATCATTTTAATATATTTTGTTTCTTAACAGGTGTACGCAACCAATGGTCCATGCGATGATAACCCGTCAGTATCGTGTGCCAAGACAATCCATCTTATTTATGAGAAGAACGTCGTACATATCACCAGGGATCAAGCAACCAAGAAGGTAACTACTATAACCTTTATTCTTTAAACTAACTACTACAATAATACAAAATAATAAACTAGCTACACTACCTACTACAAAGAACATTTGGACTGTATACTAGTCGGGATGACCAATAGACAGCCAAATGCTCCAGCCACTAACCGGTAGGTAACGCACCCAACATGCTGGCAGCATTGCCTCGTTGAATTGCAATGTTGATTCGTTGAGCCAAATAAGTGCCAGCATTTAGGTCACGTTTTTAACATTAGCACGTCTGCTTGCAGGCTCAATATATTGCGTAAAAACTAATTTTTACATTTTGACTACATTTTTTATTCTGGTAAATAAACAATTTGGTTTCATTACGAAAAAAGAGCAAAGTTTTTAACATGAAATAAAATAAAACAATGCATTGTGTAATATTTTAATCTGCAACTAAGAAGCTAAAAATTAAAATGCCATAGATTGAATTAGTCGAATGTAGGCTGCATTTTAAGAAGTATTTATTTCGAATGCAGCTACAATTTTATTACCAATTGAAAAAAATCAAACTTAACCTAACCACTGTGTCATTTCATCTTTAGATTCTCACCAAATCGCAACAAGATATAATATGATAATCTATAAATGATTTTTTTCACCCAGTTGATAACAACCGTCGGCTCTGAGCCAGTGTTCAAGTACCCAGTGAAGACAGAATGGGGGACCATCAGTCTGGACAAAGGACAGGACGTGACGATCACTCTACCGGATATACATGTCGAGGTAAATTGATTTTTACATGTTTACATGTTCAACCTATTATCTGACAGTTCTCCAATGGAAGCTTACCTTCGGAAACCCAACTTTACAAAAACTTTGTACTACTTAATCCTTATTACTAAATCATTCATTCACTCGTTCATTCAATATTGAACCGTTCGCTAATCAAAGCTCACTACCAATACAGTGCCAGTTGCTGTGCAGTTGAATATCTTCCCTACATTAGAAATAGATGGCGAAAAATTTACCGGAACCGATAAATTCGTGTATAATCAAATACTCGTATCGCTCATAGAACTGACAACCGATGGGGAAGAAAGGTTTTCGAGTGGCGACTATGAACCGGCAGACGCAGCGTTGGCCAATAGCTATATCGGTCACTTTAGTTCTCCTGCGGATCTCCTCGTGGACCGACGACCTGGTGAAAGCCGCGGGGCGCCGAAGGATGCAGGAGGCGAGCAGCCGCTCAAAGTAGTGCTCAATGGGGGAGAGGCCTATGTTCAGCAGTGGAAGTCTTCAGGCTGATGATGATGGACAATGGTCAGCCATATAAGTGATCTACGGCTGACCGTTCTCCAATCGAAACTCACATTTAATAATCCAACTCTCTAACTTTGTAGTGTAACATAATAAATCATATCATTCATTTACCTGTTCACTCCACAGCTGACCGTTCTTCAATCGAAGCCGCTTCCATTTTAATCTCCAATACCTTGATAATGATTTAATCTCTATTGACTTAATGTGAAGTTAAGTGATACGTGCTAAATCATTAATTCTCTCGTTCATTCAACAGCTGACCGTTCTTCAATCGAAGCTAGAGTTTACAATCCGCGTGCCATCGTCTCTGTACACGAACCAAACGGAAGGATTGTGCGGCGTGTGCGGCGGGGAGTCAGAGTACCTTGTCACAAGCAACGGTACCACTACAGATGACTTTGATGAGGTAAAGATCTAATCTAACCGACGAGTCGCAGTCAAAGCTGATCTTGAGAGTTAGCTGAAAAGTGAACAAAATTTGTGTGATTTCGCATGACTAGTTTCGAGGGGACTATTATCATAGTCCGTTACGTGCTTTGATGGACATCGACGAGTGAAACTGAAAAGGCAAAATGACAAAAATTCATGGCTTTGTAGTCTCCGAAGCAAACAGTAAAGTATCCACCGTTTTACTGGAGAGTGATTAGACTTCGACTACATCGATGACTCGAGTATCGATTAAATGATTACTGGCTAAATACGATAATAGCGTTAAGCCAAACGTAAAGTAGAATGACATATTTTTTGTAAGCGTTTGTATGGAAATGCTACCAGCAACTATGTACCACCTAAGGGTAAGTGAGAAGTGCAGCTTCATTTTCTACAAACAGTCACCCACACTTTGATATTGTGTTACCAATACCATACACGTTTCCATGATAGAATGATGAACTGTCATGTAATTTTGATACTGGTAATATATCACACTAATCACACTAACATTATAAATACAAACGTATTTGTATTTGTTACCTCTTCACACCAAAACGACTGAACCGGTTTCAATGAAAGGCTTATGCGCTTGATTAACATATAGTATGTTTTTTACTCGCGGGTGAATCCGCGGAGTGCAGCTATTTATTCTTCTTCTTCTTCTTGTGTAGGCAAGTGGTCAGCCCTGGTGTCAGAATTTTTAGACCGCCCAAAGGTGTCTGACTTGGCTTACCGACTATTGCCTTACCACATCAGCCGGTACCGACGGCTTAACGTGCCCTCCGAAGCCCTCAGTTGTAACTATCACTTTTACATGGCTAGTTATTAATATAATTATGTTTCTCCCAACAGTACAGCAAGAGCTGGCAAGCCCCCCCGGAGGCTCTCTCGACGCTGTCGGTCCCCCCGCAGGAGCAGTGTGACGCCCCCCCTCCCCCCGCGGAGTGCGTGCCTCCCCCGCCCGCCTCCAACCCTTGCTACAACCTGTACAACACTGACACCTTCGGGGAAGTAAGTGTCACTGGAGATGTTTATTTAGCTAGGGACGTACCTGAAGCAGAATGTGTCACTGCGGAATTGGATGTCGCTTGGGCTTACACTTTCGGGGAAGTAAGTGTCGCTAGGGAAGGTGATATCGTGAATGTGCCTAGAGAAGTACTTACAAAAGAATGTGTCGCTGAAGAAGTACCTACAGAAGAATGTGTCACTAGGGAAGTTAATATCGTTAGGTTTGTCGACGCTGTAGAAGTTTATTTAGCTAGGGAAGTACCTAAAGAGGAATATGTCTCTGGGAAGTCAATGTCGCTAGGTTAGTCCCTGGTGTCCATAAGGAAAGTGATGGCGCTTGGGAAGTATCTGAAGAGGAATGTATCACTGGGGAAGTGGATGTCGTTTGGGAAGTTTATTTAACTGGGGAAGTACCTAAAGAAGAATGTGGCACTGGGGAAGTTATTTTTGTTAGGGTAGTCGCTGGTGTCTATAGACAAGGTGATGTCGCTTGGAAAGTAGGTGTCACGAGGGACGTAACTATGGCTGGAGAACTAAGTGTCTCTAGGGAAGAATGTTACACTTTGGAAGGGGGGATAGGTATTGTTGATACAGAAATATGCGGCATTGAAGAAATATGTTTTGCTTCGGAAGTAAGAGCCGTGTGGGAAGTAAATGTCGCTGAGGAAGTAGTAGTCACTAAAGATGAACGTTGCGCTTGTGAAGTGGGTGTCACCAGGGAAATTAATGATGATATAGAAATAAGTGTTACTGATAATATAAATTTAGCTGGGGATATGGATGCCACTGGGAAAGTAAGTTTTTCTTGGGAAGTACTCAGGCTGGTGTATATGATTTTATTAAAGTATTTGTTGTCGTATGTTGTTTCTAATTATTTGAATTTCCTTCTAAAGCTACACTACCTTATTCGAATACATCTCGAGATTGTTAAACTGAATTGATTATCAATATTTATCTAGTTTTATTATTTCAAGTAATTACGAAATTCACAAGATAATTCTATAACGTGATATTCTATTGTGTGGTGTTAACATATCCGGTTTGTTATCTGAATCGTGTCCATTTAAGTTCAATGTCACAAATAAAGTTACGAAATATTAATCATTTTATACTAGGTACTGTTAAATCTCTTTTACTATATATAGTATAACGCTGCAGAATGATTTATTTATTTAATACATCGCAGATTACAGTCTAAGCCAACGTGCTAGCACGTCATTCAATGAAAACACAAATAAATGACAGTAAATCGAAATTAGTAGAGTTACTATACAATAACATGTAATAAAATTACCTACATTAAAACTACGATAAAATCAACAAAACATAATAAATATAATTTTTTTGTAAAACAAGTATAAGTAATATTCAGATACTTCTTTTAGTTTGACATAACACCTAGTGTAAAAATATCCACTTTGCTAACTTCAGATTTCTCAAACTGTTATTCACTAAGTATTTAAAAAAAACAGTTGTTTTATAAAAGATAAACACATAAAACTACCATTGAAACAAGTTAATTTCACTTACATATTTGATTCCACAATAGTCCTGCTTTAATCGTGTATTAAGAGAAACACTGTCTGTCCCCAGTGTCGTGCCCTGGTGGACCCCCAACCGTTCGTGGAGTCTTGCGAGGCTGATCTCTGCGCCAACGTTACTGATATCTGCGCTACGTTGGAACGCTATGCGGCCGCGTGTAGACGACAAGGAGTTTGTTTGGACAAATGGAGGACCGACTTGTGTCCGTATCCATGGTGAGTCTATCAAATGCCTTAGTAAAATCTTACAACGTGAAGCATAGAACTTTTTGAACCTAGTTATCTTTGCATTTTCTAAGATAGTTGCAGCTGCGTGGATAAAGATTTTGACTAGATTAATGTTAACTTTTGTGTCTATAGAAAACAAAATATTTTATCCCAATCTAGCTACTTCGGTTAAGGAATAAGTAAGTTTTCCGCATAAATATGTTGCAGAACCGATGTGTCGTCGGTACATCTATACAGAAAACTTTACGAAACAATAAATCTCGTATTCAAAACTCTTAACATTCTTATTTTATTTCTATTGAACGCCGTATTTTAAACAAGCTATTATAGATTTGGTGGTTTTAACTAATCAAGTAATTGTTACAGTGAAGCCCCACTGGTGTACCGCCCTTGCGTCGCCTGCGAGCTAACTTGCGAGAACAAAGATGAGCTGGCGGCTAATCCGGAGAAATGCGACCAACAACCCGTAGAAGGATGCTTCTGTCCCGAAGGAAAGGTAATAAACATGTATCAACAATCACATCATAGATGTTCAAAAGAAACATATACCAAGAACAAGCGCTCCGTAGTTTCATCCGCGTTTTCTTGATAGATAGGTACTGTCATCGGTTTCCGAATTTTGAGGTTGTGGAATTGTGAATGCTGTTCGTCACCCCAACAAAATTGATTTTCTATTATCATTGGACTGTAAAGGTGTGCCCCTCTTTGTTCACCCATAGATATATATGGGATATTATGCTCCAAAAAATCTCTAGGTCTACGCTTTTGGATCTGAACCGCTGACCTATATTATAGACATTAATTTTCTCAGTTATTTGCTTACACGGGACTTAATCGCGTTATAAACATATTTTTATTTTCCTCGACGTCTTGTGTGCGTTTTTGTTTTTTGCCACACATTGGGTTACTTTACCTGCTGCCTATAGAACTTCATTATAGGCCTAGATTATTCCAAAAGACACAAGTCTGAACATGAAAACTTAAACAAGGAAAAACAAAATTGTTGCGTTTTATTTCAGCACAATAGCTGTATGGGGGATCGAACTCATGCGCATTATGATATTTTGGCACTCGATGTACAGAAATGACCCCCAATGTTTTTTATTAACAGGTCCGAGTGAACAACACGTGTATTGAGCCACAGAAATGTTTCCCGTGCGATGCCAACAAGGAACACTTTGCTGGAGATCAATGGCAGGTGAGATCACTCTTGTCATTCAACAAAAACTTCTTAGATTTGTAGAAAATGGGATTAAAACTAGATGGCGATCCTAAAACTTTGCTGTTATGGAAAACACGACATTTATGGTCCTCCGGCTCGAAGGACCATAAATGTTGGTAAGGTTGCTTTTGGTTTGCGTGATCGCAGTTAAGTAAACAAACGTGTGCTTTCGACAAAGTATATTGTATGACTACATTAAAAAGTACGTTGGTTTTTGTTTATTTCAAAAGGAGTTATTGAAGTTTATGTGTATGTACACAAAGTTTACGTGCATTATAATGAAACTTTTCAATATATCTATAGGTATGTCTGTATGTCTGTCATTAAACTACATTTTACCATTAATTTGATCGAACAACAACCAACATTTCTATGCTACAAATCGTTTTTTAAACTTACCAGGAAAGTGCATGCACCAAATGTACATGCAGTAAAGTGCCAAACGAGAACGCAGTGCACGTGTCGTGTACCACCGAGTCTTGTACTACTCCCGTCTGCTCCTCCGGGGAGGACTTGCTTGCTGAACCGGCGCGCCCGGGCGCTTGCTGCGCCGCTTACAAGTGCGGTAAGTGACCTTATGTGTAGGATGGTAAGGTTGGAAGTTGGGTGGCAACATACGTGTCGTTTACAACTCAAGTCTGCTTTTCCGGAGAGGGCTTACAGCAGCTGAGCTAGTCAATTGTGGTGGCTGCTGCGTGGCTTACAAGTACGGTAAGCGACTTATGTGTAGGGTGGTAAGGTTGAAATTTGAATGGCAACGCACGTTTCGTTTACAACTCAAGCCTGGCGTTCCTCCGGGAAGGACTTACTGAATACAGTGCGCTGTGGTAACTGCTGCGCGCGTCTTGCATCTGTTTTAACCGACTTTATGCGTAGGATGATAAGGTTAAAAATTGTATGACAAATGGACATGCAGTAAGATGGTTAGAAAAGTACGTAACAGTAATGTGATTTTCAATACATATACAATATAAATAAGAGGAAGACGCAGTAACTCCGCATATAATTTAGTAAGCACCCATGCAGTTAAGTAGCCTATGTATAAAATATATTTTTTGTACAGTGCCAAAGCCTAAGGCGAAGGAATGCGTGGAACCAAAGAAGATGGAGTGCGGCTTTGGACAAGTGCTCAAACAGAAGACAGGGAAGGATGAATGTCCTGAATTTGTCTGCGGTAAGTACTAATCCTCATGTAAAGGCGTGTTTGAGGTATCTGTTGCTGTCTCACTCGCTCACTCTTTCTACTGATTGGTCAGTAAAGAAATACTCGCGATGGTTAACCGACTTCAAAAAAAAGAAGAGGTTCTCAATTCACTTGTGTTTTTAAATGTTTGTTACCTCCGAAGACCGTTACAAATTAACTGATTTGATTTTTTTATTTATTTGTAAAGACATACTTTCAGTTACGAGTTCAGACATGGTCTAAAATTAAGGTGATTAAAGTTGGTTTAACCCTTTTTTTATGGAAACTATATCTTCCCACGACAATACAAGTACCTATTTGTGCACATGAAAAAAGTGCTTGTTCTGTATCTGGGTGGAGCGGGAGCGTGGTCCTCTTAGTTTCTGGGTCTAGGAAGCCTAGGGTCCTGATGGCCTAGCATGCGCACCGCGCTGTTGTTCTCATGCTAGGCTGGCAGGATGTGTTGTGTGATTGTTGGGCACTGTGACCTTACAGAATGCAGGCCGGCGAGCGAGTGCGAGGAGATCCCCCCGGAGAGCGAGGTGGAGATGCTGCCCGGCATGCAGCGCCTCCTCGACCTCTCCGGCTGCTGTCCCAGGGCTGAACTCATCTGTCGGATCGACAAGTGAGATGACACTACTTTGTTACAGCTACAGTGTCATTCAAACGTAATGTCGTCTGTGAAATCTGCAGAAAGAAAAATAAGATGTGTGCGGGCAGAGGTAAGCGGTTAGCGCATCGTGCCTTGCTGCACACTTCACAGCCGCCATTCCGTTTGAATTACACTCTACCTGCGTCCCGCAGATTCATGATATTTCATGAAAATACAATAAAATACAAATGCCTTTATACAAATACATTTTAAAGTAAAGGTTAAAATTTGAATCAGAACCGAGATTAGAACTCGCATCCATCCGTTCCTAAACCCGGGACATGTCTTACTTAAGCTACTGCGACAAGTGATCTCATGTCCAAACTCTGTGTGTGTGAAATTATTCTGTTGTATACGCTAAGCAGACGATAGTGAAACACAAATAGTAAATTTTTCAATGCCTGTATTGTTATTTTTTTACTAGCGCTATATTCTTGAAGGTCTTATTGAGACCAGCCAATTTCCGTCAGACTATTAGCGATAGAGCTACATGCTTGTTTACGACTTCGCATTCGCCTGACTGGCTGATGTATACTGAAAAACATATTGAGACACAGGCATCGTCGGTGAAGTCATTCATAAATCCCCTGGGTTAGCTCAAATGGTCACCTTTGGTTCAACTCCAGGGGACGTAATCTCCTCCATTCTCTTCCGACAATGACTCAAGCCGAAGTCTTTACCCCAAAAGTACCCTTGAGTTTGTCATACCCATCTGTAATGGCTAGGCTCCTCTTCCCAAATGTTAGACGTTTTAAAGATCAGTAGGCACAGCAACATTAGTGCATCAAAAAGGCATCTAGATAAGGATGGTGGTATTTCAACAGGTTGTGAAACTCAGTTTTCTGAGCTTACTCATACCGCGCTAGCTTGTAAGACATAAAACATTTTACTGAAAAATCGTCGTGTTTATTAGGTGTCCAAAGGCGCCGGCGTGTCCTCAGTTCCACGAGCTGAGCGTGAGGAATATCAGCGGGAAGTGCTGCCCCGAATATGAATGTGGTGAGTCTACAACCTGTACCCAAATTATGTAACGCTACGCTAAGACATGTAGGTACCCTTACTATGTAATGTTAGCGAATGACGTGACGAGCTAGTCGTTCAGCTGATGTTGAGAGTCACAGCTGCCGATAACAGTTGCATCGACATCCTGAGACATCGGGCAGTCCACAATAAGATTACTAGACCCTTAGATCAAAGTCTCATTTGCCCAGTAATTTCACTAGCTACAGTGCCTCTTAAACCGGAACACACAGTGGTACTTGCACACTTCTGCTTGGCGGTAGAATAACTGGCAAAGCGGTGGTACCTACACAGATGAACTTTCCAGGAAAGTCCTACCAACTAGTAAAAATTTGATAATGGATAACCACTTCCAGAACTGCCGAACGATAAATGCCTCGTGAAACTCGAATGGGAATCATCATCTAGCGGTGGCGAAAAGGCACGACCTGTCCCAGAGGTCATGCTCAAAGAAGTAAGTATCAATTTTCAATTTTGCGCAAAATGTACAAAATGTGGTTTTTGGGTTTTGGGTGATCTCTGGGTTCATAAAAGCTATAGGTAACTGCCCATCACTATACCGTTAATGCATTTTTTGCTAGACTTAGATGTTATATGTAACTTTGGCACCATGGTAAATACTAAAGCCGTAAGCTACAGTCTGATATACGATTGGACACTAACTCCTTGCAAGTGGAAACCCGGCCTTATACCCAAATTTTGATATGATAGAATAAGTTAACGATATAAAGTAAAAATGACAAGGTATCCAGCTGCCTAAATGTGTAAACGTTGTAATCCCAACATATTTGTAGCTCTGACCCAAAGAAATGGAGTCCATGCGAACCAATTGAAAAAGTTGACCCGTACAATTTCATCTTGCGGCTCATGGTATGGCTAGACGATCCTTACGAGTTCGTCTTACGGTTTAGTTAAGGTTAAATGTCAGGTGTTGCTAAGCACCAAAATCCGCGCGATGGCGCTGTTTCCCCGAAAACATGTTTTTATATATTTTACGATAAATAACAAGAAATAAACTCATTTTAAGTTATTTTGCGGGTTTTTGATTGTGTTCTTAGCATATATTAGACATAGTTGAACCTAGTAATACCTACACTTTTGAGTGTAACACCCAGTTGCAGAAACGAACATTAACTTTTAAAGTCGACATTAAACCTTAATCTGTCATTAAACTGTTTTTAATGCTACTTTAAGTTTATCTAATGAAACGTCAGATTATCCATTAAATGGTGTTTTACGTTGCACAAAGCGCCATTAACACTAATGAGGCATTAGTTGACAGTTTAAAGATAGAAATTTTTAATGGGCCGAAAAGCCTCCATTAAATCTGCATTTAATTATTTTGAAAGGGTTTTAAGTACATTTCTGCGATTAAAATATGTCTCTATCAAGACTTTTATCATTGTTTGATATCAAAGATGTTTCCCGGCATACTACAGTTAAAAAAACTTACAAGTTAAATAAAACTTAATCATCTTTTAAACACTCCATAATATTATTGCTTATTATTTTCAAGCTTGAGCAGCCGCTCATGGTGGCGTGCTCTGGGGGAGGCCTAAATTCACCAGTGGACGTCTTCAGGCTGTTGATGATGATGATGATGAATATATTTAAAAATAATATCAAAACCACACAAGCGTGATACAAATAATATTTGCTTATACTCAATAGGTAAATAATAAATAAACGTGTGGACGTTTCATTTTGTAATTAATGCAATCAATATTTTCAAAAAATATTCAATGTACAGATTTAGCCCAGTTACAGTTTTATTATATCTATAAATTTTTACTTTATTCAATTTGACACTGGAAATGACGATAATGGCATAATGTGCGTTATGTTTATATGCAAAATCAATGGTAAACTGGTAAAAGCGCAATACCAAAACACAAAATGTTCACTCATTTCATTCATTCATTATTTAATGTCGTCATTATCTAATGAAGCTTTAAGAAAGCCTAATGTTGGTCACATAACTTTTGTGCAACGTCATTAGTTTAAGGGCTTCATTAGCACTAATGCCGACATTAGCTAATGAAGTGATAATGAAGAGTTTTGTGCAACGGGCTGTAAGTCAATCTAAATCCAATTCCTGTATAATGTAATCGAATAACGCACACATAAGCAGAAAGTAAAACTGAAGTTAGTGTATTGTGAAATTGGCCACATTGTCAAGCTTCTAAATGGCGCAGTTGTAACATTGGTAGATTTGCAATCGTGTAACTCGAGTTCGAATCTCAATACTCGTTTTATTTTGCTATAACTTTTAAACATTATATATTGGCTATCTATTGCGCTGAGTAATAATATCAATAATTGCTATTATTAGGTAAAAATTTAGCTTAGTGTACGCAACGTACTGCACTAGATTGAAAAGTAAAATAAAAGTCCAGATTACATTCAAAAAGATTTATTTTCAATTATTATAAATCTATACATTTAGCATTTATTTTTTACTCTTCTCAGTAAGATTTTTGGCAGCACGCACTTTTTATAAAATGATGATTTCTGGACCATCTTCTCAATAAAATCTTCGTCTCTTGGTATTTCTAACACAGTGATTGGTTGCACTGGTGAAATGAAGCACACAAAGTAATATTTCTGCATTTTTGTCACCCTTAGCCTGGCCTTGTACCTATAATCCAAAGAATATGAATATTTATTTCAAACACAAGATTTTATGCATTACCATAAGCTAGAACATAGAAAATGTTTCGCCACCAAGTCTTTATTTTTACCCAGCTACGCAAGGATGTTTATGTTTTCCGAGTACATATTTCTTTCGTATTACCACTTCTCATTTCTATAGCCGCATAATGTCTTGAGTAGGTATATAACAATTGACAAAACATTATAATACTGGGTGGCGCAAAAGTACTGGCACTAAAGAAAATACTTTTATTTTTTTTATATGACATTTTCTGTCATTCTGTTGTTGAAAATTGTGTAGTGAACAAATGTAAAATACACTGAAAATAAACATGGACCGTTTTACTCCCCAAGAACGTGGAATAATTGTGTCAATGTTCTTACGGAATAATTCATCAGTGATAAGAACACAACGTGAATTTCGTCGACGATTTCCCCACCGTCCGGCACCGATTGGTCGCACAATTCGACGCTTTGCCACACGCCTTGAAGCAACTGGCTCAACATTGGATAGACCTAAGTCTGGGAGACCAAGAACAGGCCGTTCAGCTGAAAATATCGATGCTGTGCGCGAAGATGTGGAAGAGTGTCCAGAAACATCAACGAGGCGACGTGCCACGCAATTGGGCATTTCCAGACGGACCCTGCAGCGTATTTTGGTGAAAGACTTAAAGATGTTCCCGTATAAAACTCAAATGACTCATCAACTGCTGCCTGCTGATCACCGAGCTCGTCTAGATTACTGCCAGCGCGTCATAAACCTCAACCTTGAAGAGGATGATTTTCCTTCAAAATTGGTTATGAGTGACGAAGCGCATTTCCATCTCTCAGGGCATGTCAATAAGCAGAATACTCGGTTCTGGGGCACTGATAATCCGCGCATTATTCAAGAAACACATCTACACCCACTAAAAGTTACTGTATGGTGTGGCATCTGTGTTGACAGAGTGATCGGACCCTATTTTTTCGAAGACGCTGGAGGCAATGCGATAACTGTCACTGGAGAACGCTACAGAACCATGTTACGTGAGTTTTTGATACCCAGTTTGGACGAATTGGGGCTGGAGCACATCTGGTTTCAACAAGACGGCGCTACGGCACACACAGCGCGCGACACTATGGACTTAGTGAGGGACGCTTTTCCAAGCCGAGTTATCTCTCGTTTTGGCGATTTGCCTTGGCCTGCAAGATCACCCGATCTGACCAGTCCAGACTTCTTTCTTTGGGGTTTTTTGAAATCTCGGGTGTATGTGAACAAGCCACAGACTCTCGCAGCTCTAAAAGAAAACATTCGTCAAGAAATAACGAACATATCGCAGGAAGTGTTACGGCAAGTTATGCAAAATGTCATAAATAGGGCTCAAATGTGTATCAACTCTGGAGGTCACCATTTAAAAGACATCATCTTTAAATCCTAATGGTACGAAATTTAATGGCACAAATATACATTTAAAAAAACCTAAATCTAGTTTTCTAATTTAGAAAAAATGTTATAGCTGAACCAAATAGGGTCTTTACTTTTGCGCCACCCAGTACATTATGACATGTTTTTACTTATTATTTATTATATAGAGGTACTGCACTTTTTTGCCAACACCATCAACATTTTCATTCATCATCATCATCAGCCTGAAGACGTCCACTGATGAACATAGGCCTCCCCCAAAGAGCGCCACTTTGAGCAGCCGCTTGCCTCCTGCATCTATCAGCTCCCCGCAATTCTGACCACTTCGTCGGTCCACCTTGTGGGGCCGACCTAAGCTGCGTCTTCCGGTTCATGGTTGCCACTCAAGAACCTTTCTTCCTCATCGGTTGTCAGTTCTACAAACGATGTGGCCTGCCCACTGCCACTTCAACTTGCTGATTCTGAAAGCTTTATTGATTACATTTTCTGTACTAACGTAATATTATCCATTTGTATTCACACTGCATATCCAAATATCCACATCCACATACCTGGTAATAATAATTGTGATTTTCATTCATTTTCAGTCTTCCATCTATGAATATAAGTGGAAAAACTTTTTTTTCTTTGGCAACCTGAAACACTACTGAATTTCTAACCTCTAACTAGGTACCTATGGTAGGCTTAGATTTTTTGAAATGCATCTGCCCGTCTGTAAAAAAAGAAATAAGTAAGTAGGGACGAAGCACTCGGAATCTAGGATAGTCTTTGTACTAAAAAAAATAGTTCTATTTTATGTGTTTATGTTCAACACTTACGAAACATCTTCGCCATGGAAACGCTTGAGCTGAGCATGAACCCGTTTTCGGTTACTTTTAGGCACAGAATATCCGTGAGTTTTATACTCGATTGTGATAAGTTAGGTGTATTCATTTTTCTGTTCAGCAAACTTACAAAATACAAACAGTATACCTAACCTAAAACAGACGACAGACTCTGAATTTGTGTTGCCAGTGCACAGCGGTCAAAAAGTTTCTTGGATCTTGTATTTGCCTTTCCTGATAAAAGTGATACAGCTTGCAAAACACTTTTCTTTGCTGATATGAATGACATTTTCAAAGGAAACGCGTCTACAATAGAAATTATACGTAATCTCTATGAAAATTTCCAATAGTATACAATCAGATAAATAGCGGGGGTGTAACGGTATAATTATCATAAGTAACTCAAAATGTACACTTGGAAAGTTCTGGCAGCACTGAGTTGAATACCTCACAGTTTGAATTATTTTGTTATTACGATTTTGTGTTACACGGACACGGATCGGCAACGTCGCGCGCTGCGACATAGCGCCGCTCTGCTCTCGCAAAGTAATGTGTACTTGCTTACACCATGCACAAACTGACAACGTCGCACGCACAATGCACCACTACAAATGTAAAATTTGTCGAATTTACTAGGCTAAAATAATATACTTCCTAGCTATTAGACAAGAATGTTATTGATTTTGCGGCTACACAAGCCTAAATAAGGGCTATGTTAAGTTATAGCGACTTTTAAATCACACCAGGAACTGAATCTAAGTCAAGCAAAGTTTGTATGGGAAACGTTTAACCTTAAGGTGACGAGTAGAGCCAGATAAGCAGGTCCAAATCCGTTCAAAGAAACATCAACCTTAACGTCGTAGTCTTAAATATCGATTCAGTCTGCACTTCAGCGCGGCGCTTACGACAAAGACAACGCACAAAATGACTGATTTTGACGGTTTTTAATTAATATCTATTTAAATATAGTATTTTTCAAGGTTATTAAGTCATCACGACTTCTGAATGTTTGTTGGGAACACACACTAATTAATTTTTTGTAAAAATATATTCGGTAGAAGCTCAGTAAAATAGGAACATTAAAAATTTTTGAGGGAGGTTTGCAATTTTTTTTCTATAGAGTTATATTTATTAATCTTGTATTTGCGGTCATCACAAATGACTTAATGAAATGAATTACATGGTATATTAAATTCAAAGCCAAACATGTTCTTATTACGCCAGGAAACGCGCCAAAAAAACAGCTAGTTTGCTTTACCCGTCGCCTTAAAACGACTTGTGCACACGACAGATCGACGCAGTGTGGACGGATGGCCCGTGCCGGTCGTGCCGGTGCGGCGCGGCGGGCGGCGGCGCGGCCGCGCGGTGCAGCGAGGCCGCGTGCGCCGCGCCCGCGCCGGATGACGTGTTCGTGCTGCAACCCAGGCCCGCGCCCTTCGCCTGCTGCCCGGTCATGGCGCGGGTCGCTTGTAGGCACGGCGATAAGGTTTACAAGGTACGCCTACTCTTACGTCATCCAAAATCGTGATCGTTATTGTGTCATTATCACCAACAGCCTGAAGACCTCCACTGCTGAACATAGGCCTCCCCCACAGAACGCCACTTTGAGCGGCTGCTTGCCTCCTGCATCCATCGGCTCCCCGCGGTTCTGACCAGCGGGGCTATCGTCTCAGCCAATCGTAATCGATGAATGGGCTTCATTTCGTCATTGCCGGCTAGTTGGCAGTGTGTAACATCTCCATCCATTAGTATTTTCTTTATAGTTAATTAATGTTTTGTCATGTATTGATTGTTGTTGTAGTGTTTTGTTCTCCGCCTAAGGGTCAATTCACATCGGCAAAATGCTCGAGCAGTTTTTAAGTGCTATTGGAACAAACAAACAAAGCTGAAAACAGTATGCAACATTAAAATCTTACCTATTTTAACGTTGCATACTATTTTCACCTTTGTCTTAATAGATTAAGGTTGATATTCATATAGCACTAAAAAACTGCTCGAGCATTTTGCTGCTCTGTCTGAATTGAGCCTAAGGGACCATAACACCGATAGATGAGGATTTTACACAACCGGAAATGACCAAATGAAGCCCATTCATCGATTACGATTCAGTTACAAAATACGGGAGCTGATCGTCGGTCCACCTAGTCTGCATCTTCCGGTTCGTGGTCGCCACTAGAGAACCTTTCTTCCCTATCGGTTGTCAGTTCTACGAGCGATGTGGCCTGCCCATTGCCATTTCAACTTGCTAATTCTAAAACGGCATTCTCACCTGATGGAAAGTGACCACGCGACGCGGTCTACGATGGTACATAATTGCCTAGAAGATATCTATACATTCGCGACTTGATACTATTTGCTTTTCCTTCACGACAAGCACTGAAAGCCGCTCAAAGTGGCGCTCTATTAGAGACGTCTTCAGGCCGCTTCAAAATCTTAATTTCTTACGTGATCTATAACGTGGTAAACGGTGCTGGTGTCACATTAATTACTACTTACTTTATTTTATATTATTTCTAAGCTATTTGAGTGTGATACTGTTTGTTTACCCAAATAAAATTTAAAAAAAAATAACATGACGTAGATTGTGCAGGAGGGAAAGGGTCTAGCAATGAAATAGCAAAGTTTAGATGTAAAAGATACCTACATGTAAACTTCACGTCGTTCGGACTCTTGGACTACATCTTCATGGACTGCCCATGAAGATATAGTCCAACATGGAGTTCACATTCCAACATCAGGATTACTTTTCTCCCACTTACCGCAATATTATTTTTTATTTGGCAGGCTGGCGCGAACTGGACGTCCCCCGACGATGTGTGCACCATCTACAAATGTGTGGACGAAGACAACAGGCTGGAGAGGGTCAAAACTGTACAGAACTGTGAGAACAACTGTCAACCGGTGAGACTTCTGTTAGGTTTTTTATGGTATGAGGGACAAACAAGCATTACGATGGAAAGCGGTAACCGTAGCTTATGGAGATCAACACTAGGGGCGTTGTCGATTCGTTGCCAGCTCAGTATTAATGCTTTTTTGATACCCTTTTCAAAATGGTGGTAAATTCAAATGATTGTTCATTTGAATTTACCACCATTTTGAAACACTTTGAAATACTTTTTCAAAGATAAAAAATTAACGTAATAATTTTAATAATAAGTAAAACCGGTTATTTAATGTCGGAATAATACACTTCTAAAAATTTGGAATGTTTTAATTTTTGAAGGTTTTTGAAGGACCTGTCCTTTTTTCGCAAAACATATCGAGTAGAGCTATCTCGCAGCTATTATGATGTTAATAATTTGTCATAATACCAGAAATGGCATCGAAGCTGCCATGAGGTACCACAGCTTAGTCATGAAGTACTATAGTTTCAATACAGAGATTTCTATATTGCTCTCTCACTCACACAGCACTTACACATGACATAAGTATTAGTGGATATGGAAACATAATATGTTCTTGCTCTCATCAGAATAGTTTTTCAATAAGACGCAAAAAACCTTTAATTGTTAAACCTTTTTTTACACCAGACTTAACAGAAACATACTTATAATAAATGTTGCATTATGTCCCGATACTTAGGGCTGGCGCTACATCCCAGCGACAGCGGAGAGCAAGCAATGTTGCGGCAAGTGTCAACCCTACGCCTGTGTGGTGGACGGGAAGGAGCGCCCTATCGGGGACAAGTGGGTGTCGGACGACTTCTGCACCAACTACACCTGTGGCAACGTTAACGGCACTGTGAGTATCCAACATTTTAAAACTTTCGCAGCCACAGGGGAATGCCCATAGCTCAGTTGGGAAAGCGCCTAGTCCGGTGACTTGAAAGGCGCGGGTTCTAATCTCACTGGTTTTCTTTAAGATTTAGGAACTAAAATATTTTTACATTTTTAATCGACTTTTTTACTAGAATTACTCGTTCAATTTTAATTCGGGAGAATCAGCCTAGAAATCTTGGAGTATACGCTAAGTACCTACTTACATTAAAATAATAACCGGCCAAGTGTAAGTCGGACTCGTGCACGAAGGGTTCCGTACCATTATCTATAAAAAGGAGCAAAAAATCTCGTTTGTTGTATGGGAGCCCCTTTAAATATTTATTTTATTCTGTTTTTAATACTTGTTGTTTGTAGCGGCAACAGAAATACATCATCTTTGAAAATTTAAAATGTCTAACTATCACGGTTCATGAGATACAGCCTGGTGACAGACGGACAGACAGCAGAGCCTTAGTAATAGTGTCCGTTTTACCCTTTGAGTACGGAACCCTAAAAATACAGCTCTGAATAACAATAACCTTTTTTTAAAATATTAATATAATCGCCACAATTTGCGCATCATAATCAACAATGATGCACAAAATTAATTTGACAGTTTTAAAACCATCGCTGTCCCGTTCACAAAGGTCGAAATGACAAGGACCGTAGTATTACAAATCTCAAATTAAGATTAGTTTAAGTTTTTGCATAGTATTTATACTCACCAATTTTTAACAAAATTGATAGATACCATTAATTGCTAACACAGTTATAAAACCATTGCTGTCCCGTTCACAAAGGTCGAAATGACAAAGACCACAATAGTTTCAAGGGCTCTCAAATTAAGTTTGGTTTAGGTTTTGGCATGATACTCATCAATTTTTAACAAAGGTGCATACAGTAAATCGATAACACTTTTCCTAGCTACAAGTCCAAAGCTCCAACGAGACGTGTCCTGAGGCATCAGCCGCGCTGAGGAAGCAGTTCGTCCTTAAAGAGGAGAAGGTTCCAGGAGAATGTTGCCTCACGCAGGAACCGATCGCTTGTCGCGTTGGCAATAACATCTACCAGGTAAGGAACGTGGAATATTATTGTTACGTTAGCCGCAATCTCTATTATACAAGTACGCTGGATAGACGTTATCGTACAAACATTGAGAATTTCTTGTGCCGATTTGTAGCGCCACTCCGAGCGTCCTGAGAACTGTAATTTGAAAATCCATCGCGTTGATTGGTTGGTTTAATTAGTTCCAAGGACGCTCACGATGTCACTCTTAGCAATCAGCGCCAAAATGGCGGAAATCAAATACCTTCAGTCAATATTGGTCAATATGAAGACCAGCGTACTAGTATAATAGAGGTCAGTGGTTAGCCAGCTAAGGGAATATCCAGATAATGGGCAGCAACAGTATATTAAAATCCCCGGTAAATCCTCGGTATATTAAAATCTTCTGAGATCACAAGCCGCCTGCCAAGCGTGGTGATTATGGACCCCCTATGATAAGCGTCCAATGTGACGTTTTGTGGGGGAGGCCTGTGTTCAACAATCGACGTCTTATGTGTGATGACCAGAAACTACTTCCCTGGTTTCCCGTATGTTTGCTAAAGTTAAACTGATGTCAACTTAATAATATGGAACGCACATTGGTTGCCTGTTGATGATCGGTTGTCTTCAACCAATGAGCGTTCAGTATTTTTAAGTTGACATGAGTTTAACTTTAACGTACGAGAAACCGAGGATTAGTCTGTGATTTGGCCATATTTCACATCCACGTTACGCCATGCATATAAGAGCTTCACTTGAAAGTCTGCCGGACGCAGCATGGCTTAGTGCTTGGCGAACGATTCTTCAGGAAGTTAACTAAAAACGTCACCATCATGGCATGGTTTCATACGATGCGATGTTCTTACTCACCAAAAGCTGAACTTCCGTGCCGGATTCAATAGTAATTCTTCAGAATAGTAGCGTGGCATCCTTCAGCCATAATGTCACTTAACATCGCCAGAGAAAATGTGGTGACACTGTCTAACATAAAAATAATACCAATGTAAATCCTCTCAAGATTGTTTTCTAGCCTTTTTGCCTTTCTGCTATCCCCAGGAGGGTCAAACCTGGTCATCAGCTGACCCATGCAAGAACCTGACCTGCTCACGTGACGTCACCTCCCGTCTCACTCACTCCGAGGTGGTAGAGACGTGCGTGAAAGAGTGCAAGCGAGGCTGGGTGTACAAGGAACCAGCGGCTGGCACCTGTTGCGGACGGTGCGTGCAAGACGCGTGTGTTATTGAGGAAGAGATGAAGAAGCCAGGTAAGATGAACGCTCACAGGTGACAGATTTATAGTGTGAGGCTGTCTTACTCACTCTAACGGCGATCTATTTTGGCAGCAGTAAAAATGGTGCTGTTCCCTTCTATATATAGGGCCAAATGAGAAGGACCGCGATAGTTTTAGTACTCTCAAATGCAGTTTAAGGCTCGTATACTCCTGGGTCCTCTATTTCGCTCACGCATTGCGATATTTTTGAAGGTATTAAACGGTAGAACTTACTTAAGAAAAATCTGTCCATAGAAAACCCTTAAAAATAACATCACAAATGTCCAACAAAAAAAATCACTCAACCAAATAGGTTTGGATACATAAAAACTGAATCAAACAGGACAGAACGAAAAAACTGTCGGTACAAAGAATAATTGCTAATAGGCTATTTTTAGCACTTTTATAAGCAAATTGGGCTAACACCTTATCTTCATATACATATAACCCATGCTTCAGGCACGACATGGTATTCCGCCGACAACTGCACAACTTACAACTGCGACCGCGCCGGGGAGGAAGTGTTCGTGACGTCATCGCGGCAGCTCTGCCCCGACCTGTCGCGGTGCAACCCTGAGTACATCGTCAACGACACCTGCTGCCAAGTCTGCAAGGAACCTCCCGCATCTCATAGTAAGTGAATTTAAGCTTTACCAACTTACCAGCGTCTCTACTGGTTCCTGAAAAATATAATCTGGCAGTTTACAAGGCAATGGCGAACCGGGAGCATGTTCCATCTTCGACCGCGTCGTCACTTTCCTAGTAGGTAAGACCGTGGTCATATACAAGTCTATCAAAGGTAAAATTTGAAAACTTCATTTCAATTTGTTTTAAAATTTATCTATTGAATACTAGCACCCCATTATCAAGCCGTATTTATCTTATTTCGGCTTAAAGTTGCTTTATTTCTAACCCTATCATTAGCAATGCGCTATTGAGGTCAAATTACCTACTAAATACCATAAAAGTTATGCAGTTGATATGGTGCTGCTGATTCCATCGACCTTGAATATTTCATGTTTGAAAAGTTATGCAGATGACATGGTGCTGCCGAGTCCACCGATCTCGAATATTTCAAGATCGAAAAAGATCACATTCCTCCTTACTGAAAGTAATTTTGTCCGGATTGGTGTTGCCTATGGTGTTGGTGACTTTAAGGTTACACTTTATTCAGTGACAACAACTATAGCTGTCTCTTTTTCCCTCAGGTAAATGTGTGCCGGAAAACATTCCAAGCAAAGAGACAATAAAACTGATCCGCAAGCATCTCGGGCCACACGGACTGTGTGTCAACAAGCAACCCCTGGATGGATTCAAGGAGTGCCACGGGACTTGCGACTCTGGAGCTCTATATGATAGCGGTTAGTATCACGTACAAAATTAATGTAGCTTAGGTCAATAGAGAAAAGTTAGAGAAAAAAACAAATTACTCTGTGGAAAATACTCAAGTCTAGGAAAATTAAGATCGTAAACGTTTTTCTAGCCCCAAAACTCATTCTTTCGTTATTTTCTAACTTTCATAATTCTTCAGAGTGGGCTCATCCACGACACCAAGTGTGACATACACTCGAAAATACCCAGGTCGAGGTAGACCCGTATAACCGATTACAGGACTACACTGTCGTGAATCTCTGCTCGGAGATTTTAATCACAAATTGATCAAGTATGCTATCTGAATTTGAATTGGTATATTATTCCGAAAGGGGGTAAATCTACTCCACAAGGTAGACAATGTTTCTGCTACGACTTTTCTAAATTAATAGTATTTTTGAAGAAATTCCATGTAAAGTTTACGTTCGAAGATAGCCCTAGCACAGCTGGGTGGTGGAACTTCGTCCTTGACCGAATGCACTCAAATGATATTTGATCTAGTATCTTGTTAACTCTCGTGGCTCTCACAACTTGTGGGCTATCATGGTTCCAGCCCCCCCCCCCCCCCCCCCCCCCCCCCCCCCCCCCCTTTCGGGACAATATGCGAATTCAAACTCATCTTGTACAATGAAATCTCTACTTACGCATCAATCGACAACTGAGCATAAACGTTTTCTTCTCGTTCAAAAAACTTCTTTGATTATCCTCAAATGTTTCTTTAACTCCCCAGAGAGTGGTCTCCACGACAACAAGTGCGAGTGTTGCTCCGCGACACAATACTTGCCGCTGGAGGTGATGCTGAGCTGCGAGGATGGCACGGAGCAGCTGCACCAGCTCGCTTCACCCGTCAAGTGCGCCTGCCGAGCTTGCGAGAGCGGGACCGCTACGAAAAACTATTGGGGGACCAAATCTGGTAAATATATAGCATAAAGTTGCCAGTTTGTCGGTTTCTTATAGACTGCATTTTAGAGAGTGTGTGAAGGAATTACACGATCTTATTCCTCCAATCTCCCTTCTTTCACCGGACATCAAGGCGCACAAAAAGACGGCACCCAAAATTGAAATTCCATCAACCCGCACTAAGCGTTTTGCTAATGCACTTTATAGTGCGAACAGCCAATGAGTGGAACACCTTGCCGGCGTCCTTGTTTCCTTAATCAAGTTACATGATCGCCTAGCTGGGAGTCTTCAAGTCGAGAGTGAACAGGTATCTTCTAGGCAAGCATGCACCATCGTAAACTGCGTCATCACTTGCCATATGGTGGACATTGGTCAAATGATTTGCCTATAAATGATAAAAAAAAATATGTTGGACTTGACTCCAATTTTATCAACTGTGACAAAGTGTTTCAGTAGATCAATCAACTGAACTAGTCTGAACAAATCAGTAAACCTAACACCTACCCATTATAACTAATAATACCTAGTTATTAAGTCTGTAACTAATCCTTGGGCCCTGGTGCCGAAGTGAAAAAACGTTATACGTTATTATTTAAACGAAGAACTTTTAGGGGACAGATTTACTTTAATTTTTTTTAATGGAAAATCTGGACTTGATACTCAATTCAGATTTTTTATGTAACACCACCTAAACGGCATCCTTTGGAGCCCTTTTCCACAATAATTAAGAATTAGCCACCAGTAGGCCGGTTAGACCCTCAGACGGATTTGAACCCGCACCTAATGCACGCGCGGCTGTCGGTTTAGACAACTAACCCCCGGTTTCTCGTACGTTTGTTAAAGTTAAACTCATGTCAAGTTAGTTAGTTGAATAACATACGAGAAACCGCGGGTAAGTAACCGCGTTCACACGTCAATGTTTAGGAAAGCATTACTGGGAAAAATTCAAGTCAGAGTAAGTAGGTTTATCTAAATGTACTATTATTTCATTTTCATGTTCATTCAATTTCTAGGTCACTACGGCACCAAGAACCCAGTGAAAAGACCCAACCCAGTGCAAAAAGAAAAAGAAGAATTGAAGGAAGAGGAATCCGACGTCATCCCACAGATCTTCCAGCGGTTCGGCGAAGAATAGCTACGAAACTAGGAGACGATAATCTTTATTCATTTTCAAGACTTCAATAATTAAGTCATAAAATAATAAAGATTACAGTAATTAATTGTAAGCCGTAAAGTATTAAATTGTCTTGAAAATACAAATACAACTTTTATACCAAATGTGATGAAATTAAATATTGACAAGAAAATGATCACAGTTTATATATTTTGTAAATAATCAGTTAATACAAACATGGAAAAGACACGCTTTTTTATTTTACATATTCACTGGAAAAACATAAAATTAAAGTATCGATAGACAACATAAATAAATTAATTAACATAAAGATTTATTTTACAAGAGGAATAAAGGAAGAGAAGAATAAATTAATAAACAAGAGAGATATATATATATTATATTACAACTTTATGTATTTGAAAAAATCGCTAAATAAATTCTATTCTTGCACGTAGATTTTAATATTGGTGCGAGTATAATGGACATGATATTTAGATCTTTTTGTTGGGTACCACACTTTTGTCCTTGCTTGTAAGCCTATCTACATACCGTACTTAAAGAGATTTGAAAAGAGGCTGAATGTGTATTGTGTATGACAATCATCTTAATTTAGACAATGCTGCTCAAAATCACTTCGGAGCATCTGTGACTGGCCTTACAGCTCATAGCAGCCCTGCCTTCTGAACTGTAGTAGGTTGTGGGTTCGATTCTCACCCTGTTTTATTGTATTCTATCAGTTATGTTTCCATAGTACAAGCTTTGCTTAGTTTGGGGCTAGATGGCGCTGTGTGAAATGTCCACACATATTTATTTATTTTGTCTGTGAGAACGTGGGCCAATATGTACATTATGCGTGTTATACATTTTGTGCAGTGTTTATTTTGAGTGCTCATTTTACGTCTGGTACATTATGCTCCGAAGCTATTTTGAGGTCCTCAGCTTTCTATGGTACAGTAATCCGAAGTACCTATCCAGCATAAATATTATAGGAAACGTTTTCTCGACTGTGCGGCACTGCGAAATTACGAGTGCTTTAGCTCACGGTTAGAATTCGTAAAATTCTTTTTCATAAATCTTGTTCAAGGAAATAAGTATTTTAGAAAGCTTCACTGGTTTGTGCAACAAACAAGTTTGCTTTTTGAAATCTACAAACAATCTGCTAGGTTTCCTAACTAGCCTTTATTTTATTTTTTTATAGTAAATACAAATTTGAGCAAAAAGCTAGTTTGGAGGCTTCTAATGAAATCATTACCCGTCTTAGCTTAGTAATTATCCTAGATACAATGGATAAAATACCGTTTTTTTAAAACATCGAAAGAAAGTCTAATTGTAAGAACGCCGTTTACGTAAGAGCATAATGTATGGAAAAAAAATTACGATGAACTTCCGGGAGGTCATAAGGTTAATTTTTAACTATTTTCTTTTTGGTCTAACATTTATCTTTGGTTTTCACCAAATTATTAATACCACTTCTGTTTAACTACGTCATATTTTTACACATACTTATGTTCATAATAATTGTCAGCGTTAGGCTAAAAAATATATATAATACATACATTCCCTAATACAAAAATTCAAGAAAAGAAAAAAGAAACTCGCTTATACTTAGGCCCATAAACGTAGGTCAATATAAAACGAGCTTACACAGCACAGAATAAAGTTCCAAATTCCCTAATCACATCTAAGATATGAGGTCATCATTGTCCACAGGTTCCGCGTCGTTTGTGACGTCACCTCCGTCGTTCTGTCTCTCTTCGTCTTCTTTCTGTTTCTGCTTTCTAAGCATATCCGAAAGGTATTTACATCTCTGCATGCATTCCTCCTGAAAATGTGTAAATAGAAAATATAACGAAGAAGTGAGGTGGCCAAATACAACGTAAATGAAATAAGGTCGATATTCCAATAGCACTTACAAATTGCTCGAGCATTTTGCTGCTCTGTCTGAATTGACCGTTAGTTTGCGCTGGTTTTTTTTATATCATTGAATGATGACGTGACGAGCCTTGAATGAGAGAGCGTTATGTCCACTGCAGTGGACTAATGTCATGAAGGTGATGAGGAGAGTTACCTTGGTCTTGCCAGTGACGCTGGCAGCGATCCTCTGCCAGCGGTCGCCGGCGCCGCCCTTGGGATGTCTTGCGAGCGCGGCCTCGAGCGCCGCCTGCTGCGCCTGCGACCAGCTGCCGCCCGCCTCCTCCGCCGCCTTGCGCGTCTTCACCTGCCGACCGGGGCACCGCCCGTTACATCGCACGCGCGTACAAACGTATGTGTTGGCGGTAAACACCGCCAAAATTGGATACATTAGCCATTTAAGGTGGAACGTTACACTAGGGCGGCAAATTCAAATTTTCTTGCGTTCTTTTGCCAATAATAGCTTAATTACTAAACGTGATTACATTAAAACTGATTTAACGTAAAGAAATAGAATGTATCAACCAATTACGATTAAAAGTATCTCTTAGATATCATTGGTTTAGCGACAAATGGCAATAAACAAATTTCATCTTAGTTTTTCAGTTTATTGCCATTTGTCGCTAAACCAATGATAAGTAGGTGTTACTTTTAATTGTAATTTGTTGATACATTCTATTTATTTCTGCAAAATTAGTTTTCATGTAATCACGTTGAGTAATTAAGCTATTATTGGCCAAAGAACGCAAGAAAATTTGAATTTGCCGCGCTAGTGAAACGTTTCACCTTAAGAGCACGCCACGCAAGGCTCTCTGGACGCAGAAGGGAGCCGCCCGTGGCCAGAATTAGCTATAGGAAATTGAGGTTTGTGGGCAATAAAAGAACGTGGTTTAAGGATTTAAAAGATATGTAACCGTATATTATCCTTATTATTTAGTTACTAGGAAGCGATGCGACAGACTCCTACCACAGAGAAACAAGGAATGAAAAACTAAGATGGCGGTTCTTTTTAGTACAAAAATCGATATTCTGTAATAAATTAATTTTTGTTAATCGAATTAAATAAATCAACATTAGCAAGGATGACTTCATCGACGTATGTTACTATAAATAAAACTGTAACTGGACTAAACCTGTACATTAAATATTTTTCGAAAATTTTGATCGCATTACACTTCTTTATCGATATAGAAATAGAAACAATTCTTATTACATTTTTTTGTCTGTCTGTCTGTCCCTTTGAACTCGCATCACGCTGGAGCTACTGATCGGATTTAGCTGAAATTTAGGTATGGTTCTATCTAATTTTTCTAGAATAACATTTAGGATACTTTATGTTTTCTAAAACGGCCAAGTGCGGGTTGCACGAAGCTATAGAGGTGTAATTTTTATGCAAGAATTTTTAATTTGTACATATCATTTTTTTATTTATTGATACTCACCTGTCGAAGGGAAGAGAGAAGGGAAAAGGGAAAAGCATGAATAGATAGGACGGCGAAGCTTCCCTCTTCCCATGAACCGGGTTAGGACGTAAAACTAATTAACCCGAGCGATGCTGGCGCGGGTCAGCTAGTCATCATATACAACTACTGAACTGATTTTGATAAGATTTCTATGAGCTCAATCTATTTGAGATTTTAAGACGGCTAAGTAGTGGTGTAAAAAAATTGACCTTATCAGAATTGAACTTACAGCACCGTCAAAATTAACCTTAAACTACTATAAAAACTGACCTTACACCACTATTAAAATTAAACTTACACCATTGTGAAAACTGACCATACACCAGTCGGAATTAACCTTACTGTTAAAATTTACCCTACACCACTGTTACAATTGACCTTACACCAGTCAGAATTTACGTTACACCACTATCAAAACTGACCTAACACCACTGTCAAAATTGACCCTACGCCACTGTTAAAGTTGATTTCACACCACTGAACTGACCTTTTTCGGCGGTTCCACAACGGGCGGTGCTTCAGGCTCTGGCAGCTTATAACAGTTGTCCTTCATCTTGGCGGCCATGTGAGTGACCTCCGGCACGGAGCGCCCCATGGCCTCCGCGATGCGCTCCCAGCGCGCGCCCGAGCCCCCGGGGTGCTTCTTCACGAGACGGACCAGCTCCGTCAGGTCCTCGTCCGTCCACAGCCCACCGGTTATCACTGGCGGCTGGTTGGGGATAAAAAGTAGTGTTAAAGCGGAGTTTGATCACAAAATCAATAAAAAGCACTATTTTTGATAGCTCAGTGCCGAAATAAAATAATAAGATGAAAAAAAATGTGTAAATAGAAAATATAACGAAGAAGTGAGGTGGCCGAATACATATTAACTAAATAGCTTGGTTTTTCTAAAATAAAATCGTAGCATATTTCTAAAAAAAAAAACTTAAAAATGCTCCAAGTTTTCAGCGACAATAACACTTTTTTACGTATTAAATAGCCAGACTGGCGTCATAAACATATCACCAGTGTTTTTTTTATTTGTTATGCCTATTTCACTCAATCCACAAAAAACCACAGGCCCAAGCACAGACTCAGTCTGGCATCAAATATGATCTGCGATTTTCAACTTTAAACACAGCCCTCTAAAGATCCTCTATAATACATAAAAGTTGCTGGGACAGGTACAAGTTTGTAGCTGATTGCAGCAGCAGGCGACGCGACATGCGACATGTAGCCCGACACTAATAGGCTTGTGTCGTGCTATTTTTTATTACACAAATGTATAATATTCCTCAAAAAATAAACAGTTGTGAAAACAAAAATTAAATATCTCAAGAAATGACAAAGTTACAAGCATTTTAAAATACAGGAATAGAAAGAGACAGTTCAAACGTGCAGTGACGTCAGTTCTTCCTCCTCCATAGCACCCCATTCCTAAGCTGTGGTAGCTTTACATACAATCTCTTTGGCATGTTACGTCACTAACGTGCGTTTTCATAGTACCTGTTGGGAAGCTCTGCTTTACGAGAAAGGAACAGGGGATGCCAGAAACTTTAAAGCTTATTACTCCGTGATTTATTTACCGATTTTACAATTTTTTTAATTATTGCATTCATTTTTAACTTACTTTATGAAAATAATATTAACTTATTAATTTTTAATAGCAGAACACTAACCTATTATGAAATACTTTCCGTACGGAAACGTCGACACACTAATATTATAAAGCGAAAGTTAGAGTGTGTGTGGGGGTGTGGGCGTGTGTGTGTGCGTGTGTGGGGGTGTGTGTGTGTGCGTGTGTGGGGGTGTGTGGGTGGGTGTGTGTGAGTGTGTGTGTGTGGGTGGGTGTGTGTGAGTGTGTGTGTGTGTGTGTGTGACTCACAGCAGGAGTGAGGGGCACGGCGACGGGTCCGTCGGGCTCGTCCGCCGGGTCGAGCAGGCAGTGGTCGCGCGCGGGCGGCACGAACCCGCGCCGCTTGCGCGCGCCGCGCGACTCCCTCGCCTCGGCGGCCGCCGCGGCCTCGCGGATCGCTCGCTCGCGGTCCTCTTCTTCTCTATAGGTCATTGTTACCGTTATTTTACGGCCCGTGCCAATAAGCGATCTTTGAATTTACATACTTATATTTGCCGTTCTTTTACGGTCCGGCGTCAATCCAAGCTTTTTGTTAATTCATTTTTGTTATTAATTCTTATCTTATTATTATTCTATCTGGGGGTGGTAAGCACTAACGCCCCGCATGCGATGTATTCTGCATTTCCCCCTTCTAGCTCAGTTCTATTTATTATTTGTTTGTTTTATAATAACCCGTTTATTCAATAACAAGTCCCAAAGAAGTTGTATGTATAAATTTAAAATCTTTGGGTTGGATTATCAACAAAAGAAAGCAATTTAAATCAATACATTAAAAAGTAAAAAAGAGAACCCAATTTTTTCCATCTTTGAATTACTAAAACAATCGGTACTATAGCTTCGTTTTTCCCAATAAAAATAAAAACAGAATTGTAAGTGACGATAGCATATAAGTAACATTGGTTCAAGTGTTTTCAGAAATGTTTAACTTCAATAATGCAGCTAGTCCCTTACATTACATTCTATAGAGCTATAGACCAAATGCAAGGAAACATTTTCCACAGTAGTATACTCACTTCTTCTTCTGTCTCTTCAATTCTTCCTCCCTTTCCAGCTTCCTCCGTTTTAGCTCCTGGATAGCCCGTGGCAGGGCGGTGACGGCCCACCAACAGAACCTGGGGATCTGGAAGGGCAGCGTGTCCTTGATGCTGGGCTTGGGAAGCTGGTCTAATATCTCGGCGAGGCCCGCGTCGAAGCCCGACTTCTTGGCGAACTTTTTCCCGCGACTGTTCAGTATTTGCTCCTAGAATTTACAAAAGAGGGTTTTTGATTTTTTTTGATTTTTCTTTGCTATTTGTACATTACTGTGTACAGCAAGCAGTAGGGCAAACAAGGTGTTTTTTTGGCACGTTTCCTGGCGAAATTAGAGCATGTGGAGCTTTGACTTTATTATATCATGTAATTCATATCTTTAAGTATGTTGTGATGTCCGTGAATACAAGATAAATAAATTTAGCTCAATAGAAAAAAAACGCAAAGCTCCCTCGAAAAATTGTAATGTACTTACCAATTTTACTTAATTTCTATAGAATATATTTAAAAAAAAAAGCAGTGCATTACCAGAGCAATCATTCAGATGTTGTGATGACTTCATAATTTTGAAAAATACTATATAAACATGGATATTAATTAAAAACCGCTAAAATCAGTCATTGCGTGCGTTGCTTTTGTCGTAAGTGCCGCGCCAATGTTCAGACTGAATTGATATGTAAATCTACGAAGTTAAAGTTGATGTTTCTTTGAACGGATTTTGACCTGCTCATCTGGCCTTACCCGGCGCCTCAAGAATGCTTTTTCTATTGCTATAGCAATATAATATAATATATTATAACTTGAGTGATGGCCAGTGTATTCACTGTTTTAATTTTTATTTCTAATTATAGTAATCTTTATTTAATTAAAATGGAGGATTTATATTTTCATTATCCAAGAATGAAATATAAGTGAAAACAACATCAGTATTCAGTACCCATAGCCAAATAAACCGCAAAAAACTGTTGCATGACAGAACTGTTACACAATTTTATTGTCAACTGAACTGTATTGAATACTACGTAACTTCTTTCACCATAACCTTGTAGAGATTGCAATTTTGCAAAGACCATGACTAAAGCATTGACACTTGACTGTAATTTTGTAATAGGTAGGTTTGGCCTACCGCAGTAAATCTTTTCTCCGCATAAGCCGCCCAGCCGACAGCATACTGCCCAAATGTGATGATGATGAACAGGATGATGGAGCCTTCAGCCAGACCCATCTTCCTCACGTGTCGGTAGTAGTACATAGCAGAACGCCAGTTGGGCAAGCCATTCTTAAGCACTTCATTGTATCTGAGGACATAAATAAAACATATACTAAAACTACTTTGAAAATTTAAACTTTCTCTTGTAAACTAATATTCCATAGTTATTTTTTGCAACTTCAACATATTTTTATTATATATACATATTTTTACTATATACATAAATAATTATACAATGTAAATGTAAACCTAACCTAGGCTTTAGGTATATTTTTACTGAACATAATACATTTGATAGCAGCACCAAAAAAACTCATGTTGGCATTCTTGTAGCAGTGGCTCCAGTAATCCAAATAGTCTGTTATATTATTGAATTTTTATTTTTATACAACATTAGTTTGCTTACACCTTTCAAAGAATGCCAAATGATTGTAAAATATTTAAGAATTTATACAGCTAGTACATATTATGTAAATAGCATAGGGGAACTCTACACACAAGGTGTAGTAAAACAGTGATACAAATAAAAATTCAATAATGTAACACACTATTTGGGTTGATGGAGAAACTGCTACAAGAATTGCAACATGAGTTTTTTTGATGCTGCTTTCATATATATTATGTTCAGTAAAAATATGACCTTAAACCTAGGTTAGGTTCTACCAGACATAAAAAATTTAGAAATATCCAATTAAGCTAATGAAGTTTAATAGAATATTGGAGTCTTCTAGATTTGTATGAATATTCTAACATACTTCTCTCTTTTCCCAGGATCCTTGAGTATGTTGTGCACTGATACCAAGTTCCGGAACTGAACGTCTGCATCAGGGGCATCATTCTTATCAGGGTGCAGTTTTAGTGTCAATTTCTTAAATGCTGACTTTATTTCTGCCGGTGTTGCATCCTGCAGATTTAATAAATTAAGTGTTTACATAACACTAATCCTAAATTACTATCTTATCTATTCTTGTTGGTGATAATTATGTAAATCATTATCAAATACATTATATAAAAGAACATCTGTTCCAAGTAGGTAGGTAATGTTTATATAATAATTCACCTAATTCAAATAACTTGTAGTCCACGTGTTCAAAAGGCTGTGTTTGTTTAGATTGTATCAATTCTTACCACTTTATGGGATTTATACTCACCGTTGACATTTATAGAGCAAATTATTGGCATTTTCCTCAAATAATACGTGTTAGGTTTTAGAGGCTGCCAAAGGCTTATTGAGATGTTTATTAAATTATAATTAATTGAGCCACGTGACTTGTAATGCTAAAATTAATATTTTTTTGTTCTTACCGGCTTAACTCCTAATAATTCGTAGAAATTCTGATTAACTTCCTCGACCACGTCAAACACTTCGAAGTCTCCGTCATCCCACGCCGAGACAGCAAATACAAGAGTGAAAAATATAAATACGACAAATCGCATCTTGGCTAGTAATATTCAATAAGATTGTAATAATAAAAACCCGTGTTTTATTCACAAAACATAATTAAAGTTGCAATTGCTACAAAATTTTCGCAATTTTTTCTTGACAACTTGACTTGACACAAGTACATTGCCATTCTTTTTTTTTATTTACTTGATTGACAATGACATTGACATCTTAACAAGTCGACAGCTGGTCAATAGTGCTACCACTTAAAAATAAAATTACTAAATTAGTAGATTTACTACGTCTAGGTTTACTGCTATAATTATTACAGTTTGGCAATGTAATATGTATAAATATGTACGTTAAAGTTATGCTAAAATCTTCATTTAGCCTCACAGTAGCCAAAACCAGTCCACAAAATTAAATATTGCATTTAGAAAAATTAGCGTTATATTTCTATCATATTGCATGAAAAACAAAATGAAATATACGTGTCAGTTATTTTTCAACAAACTTTAAATAAAACTAATAATAACAATCAATCAATCAAAGGGGGTCAATTTGAAATGTTGTCAATTATAAATATTATGTCGTGTTTCGTATTGGCGTTGGTCGGACCACTAGAACATAGGTAGACTACCTAGGTACCTCACATAATGTAAAAAAGTGGTTGCAAATCACTGCATGATTTGTGAGCTGACTATTTCTCCGCTATACAATGTTTATTAATAAGGGAGTTAACGTTCAACTTAAGACAGTCCAGCCCTTTAATTTTAAAAGATGGTTAATACTAGTACATATTTTTAACTAATAACAAAATTATTGATTTGCAATAATTAAATAATTAAAACTTATCTTAACAATAGCTAAAACTTAACATAGACATCTTCTCATAATTAAAGAAAAGACACAATAAATAAAATTACACCAGCCAAATGATAGTAGACAATAAAGTGTTGCTACGTGGTGCCTACGGTTCTACGTGAGACTGTTACGTGTGCGCAATCTACGAAAAGGGCATTTTCATACTTCCTTTTCTTTTAATTATTTATAGCATGTTCGAAACTTATAGCTCTTTTTAGGTTCACAGTTACGACTATGTAAGTACTAAATCATTACTATTCAAAGGCCACTCAAAGCTGCCAAAAATGTTTTCTTCCAAGACTTCTGCAGCAACACAAAATAGGTAGGTAATTTTATTTAGGTATTGCAGAAGTTTGAATCAAATGGCTTGGCTTTATTCAGTTGGCGTGGCGGAAATAATATTGCTTGGAATGTACGAGTATGCTGTATGTTTGTAGAACATAAATGTTAGGGAGGAGATGCTACAAAGAGTAAACACAAATTGAAATAGACAACTTCACATCTAGAGGGGAAATTAGTTTTGTTCAAAGAAAAGATAATTGATTGACTCAGGGGTGACCTCGTGGAACGTACAAAACGAAACAAAAATAATTACACCTACATGTATTCCT
Source organism: Ennomos quercinarius (assembly GCA_910589525.2). Classification (NCBI taxonomy): domain Eukaryota; kingdom Metazoa; phylum Arthropoda; class Insecta; order Lepidoptera; family Geometridae; genus Ennomos; species Ennomos quercinarius. Next base: position 17,060,660 of record OU342492.1, on the reverse strand, counting down.
TTTTTATAATTATTTGTTATCACTTCGACATACATACATATAGGTAGGCACCTACCTACAACAGTCAGTGTATACACTTAGATAATCTCATTGTTTGTTTTTAGTGGAATGGCACTAGATATTCTTGTAATATTTTGTATTCTAGGAAAGATAACTGAATATGATAACATTATTAAAACTCTACGTATTAGCAAAAACTTTTGACCTTATACTACCAAGGTGGTTAAAGTTAATATTTTTTTGCAGACAATACTTAGAATACGTGTTTTTTTAATAAAACACTTATAAAGTCAACCGAACAAATAGCGGCCTTAAATATTCTGTTCGAGATTCCCGCAGTATCACCCCATCCAATGAATTTTCCAGTGATTCCCTGGACCTATATTCGGTGTAATATATGTCAAGGGTCCCACTAAAATGGTAGTGGGTGGTGGGCGGACGTCTACGGACTACGTCACGCTTGGGCAGTGGAGTACGACCCTCCGTGCCAGTAGGTAGCATGTTGCAAAAAGACCCGGGCCCTCGGCCCGCGTGACCCGGGTGAAGTACTTATTGCACCGGTCAGCGAGCTATGCGTGTGACTATCAGCACTAGGGTTGTTTGGAAGCTCACTATGGCGATTTCAATTTTTGCTTTAGTTGTTTTTTGTCTCTTCTTCGTGCAGCACTCTACAGTAAGTACCGTTTTTATTCACTTGTCAAAAATTTACTCTATGGAGTAAGTAGAAGACTGCAATTATCTTGGCCTCATAGCTTGCATGAATCTGAATTTAATTAACAGATTTAGACACACATGTGAAACTTTGATGCAGTCATCGGGATATCTATTTAAACTATCGGAGAGTGGTTTCATTGCTAACTGCTCAATGTATATCTAGACAATTATATTTCTTTGAACTTTTCGAGAGACTACTACTTGCCACTATCACCGCTCATTATTTTAATAGATAGTTCCTAAGTACCTATCTATTTAAATAATCAGCTCAATATTTTTGAGAATACTTATATCAACAAATTATTTTTGTCACAAATGATATAAGTAGGTATAAATTATCTTGTATAGGTATTTAGGAAACAATAGATAATAAAACGAAGCAAGCACCAAGCAAAGTTGTTCGATAATTTCATTGACATAGACAATTAATAAACATTGAAGAATCAGAATGTTTTTAAAAGGAGAATTTATTTTCTCAATCAGTAACAAAGTGATGGTGAGAATAAATTCTATAAATAGCGCAAAGCTACATATTATGACGGCTGAATGGGTATGGTGCTCGTGGTTGCATGACAGAAGATCGATTGACGAGGCATGCGCAGTAACCACACCTGCATGCGCATTTCCCGCGCTTTTTCATTACTGCCACCATAATACAGTTACATATAATTAAATATTTACATTACACCTGCATTGTATTAATATTAATACAAAGCATTGACCGGGTTACATCCGGGCTACATCCATATCTACTAGATGTGAATGTAACCCACATCTAGTAGATGTTTTTGACTAGATGTCATCTAGTCAATTTCTATAACCTTCTATTCTTGTTTATAAGTACTTAAATTTACTTTTTTAAATTATTGTTGTAGTAGAAGCGCATTACTAATAAGAGAAAATAAGCTACGGCTATATAAATCCCTCCTTCGCCATTCTTAAAATATTTTTTATTAAGTATTTATAAATATCATTTCTAGAGTCTGGACACGCCATGTCCTGATGGGAGACTGTGCCCTTCTAACTGGACGTGCTGCGAGCAAGGGTGCTGCGCCCCTACAACTACACACACGCGTTCTGACATATTCAAGGACCATGGATTTATGGATCATCCATGGTACACTCAATGGTACCTATAATAAGGGTGTGACTGTGTAACTAACCCATACGTGCTAAAAATTCTTGATAAACAGTCTAGATAAAATATTCAATAGGTATTTTAAATTACCTATAGTAGGTACCTAATCAGTACCTACCTTTACGTTTTCAGATTATTTATCTTTATGTTGCATTATAATATAATACGATCCCACTGCTGGGATACGGTCTTTCTCATAACTTACTAAACTAATATTTACAATCAAGTATATTACATTATGTTTATAATTTATAAACACGATTTCTCAAAAATTCATGGTAAATTTTCTCTTTACCAGGCCAGTGCTATTCTTTCTCGGGATCTTGGGTGGGATCCTGATCTGCTGCATATGGTTCTGCATCTGCAAGCGGTACTCACCCCCCGAAGGGGTGCTGGAACTGGCCATCAGCTGCGCGTGCTGCATGAGACACCCTCAAAACTCTGACGAGATTGACTCCGCCGGGTCACTGTATCCTCCTCCCCACTACAGCCGTTGTGGATCCATCCACCAGGGCCCGCCGCCATATTCTGAAGTGATCATTTTGTGTTATTTACCAGGTTTAGGAGAATTTACTTCAAATAAATGCCCATGGACCATCCACTATTAGAAGTGCACGTGTGCAAAGCTAGCTGCAATTGCTTGAACAGTCATGATGTCTATTGTTTCTTGAAAAACATCTTATGGCTTAGTGAGAAAATATAACTAAATTGCAATAATTACTTGAAAGACCATCCTGGCCATCGCAGACTGCGTACGCCTGCATTCACTGCTGTTCCATCCATCTCACGACTTCATTTTAATCATCTTGTGTTATGAAATTGAAATAAGTGAATATAGAATAGATACACAATAATCCGCCTGTTATTATTAACGAAGCCACAGAATAGAAATATAGTACTAACGAAGCTTAAAAATGTTATGAATGACTCTTAAGAAAGGTGAGGGTTCTAGTAGGTACATGATCTGTAATCAAAGACATTTGTGTCAAAATAAGGCATAAGAAATACTTTTTAATGGGAGATAATGCCCACCAATTTGCGTCACCACCATGTCGTTTTACCCAAACATAATAATGATGTTTAGCACTAACTAATTTCCATTCGACAGGTCCAGTCGAAGCCTGATCTTTACCCTCTGGTCATCACGTGCGCTGACGGGGAAGGAAAGGCGGGAGGAGACTACGTCATGGTTCAATATTTCCAAAACTACTTGATTCGCCCTCCACCAGGTAAATACAACATAATAGTTTAAGTGTTTAGACTTCATATAAGTATTTTATGGTAATTTGTTATTTATATTGTGAATTATGATAGAGAATTAGAAAATTACATATTAAGTCTAATCAGATTAAAAAATAATACCTTCCCTTCGTTCGCAAGATGGTACCTATTGTATGTATCTAATTAAATTATCCAGCTGTGTCGGTATTACGTCCTAGCTAGTTCTTCATATCTACTTAGGTAATGTACGTGAAGGTTGGTGGTGTGAATTCGTCAAAATGATGAATCCCGTAAAAAGAGTTCTTAAAAAACATTCAGGTGTTTTGTGGTTGACTAAGACTAATATTACTACTGTAAGTAGCTCATCATCATTAAAGAGTGCAAGAATGTTATTTGCAATATAATGTAAAAGCTCAAAACTTTTACACCATGATGTTAAAATTGTTTAAAGCTTAAAATACACTGTAGGACTTACAGTGTCGGTAATGTAATTGTTGTTGTTACTTTTATGACGTACCTAGGTGTGCATTTTGCTTTGTTGTAAGTGCTAAATACTACTTAATATTTTCAGGTTCTCTATCGGCGACGAGCACTGCAGAATCTCTCAACTCCAGCTTCATATGTAACGCAACAAATGAGGTACCTATGTTTGTTTGTAGATATTTTAGATAGCTTTCTTGTAGATTGACAAAACTTTACCTATTTCCATTAAATCTTGTGATCGGTATTAATTTACGAGGTCAGTTTTATTAACGTTTTGGAAACATATAATACGTATTGGAAAAAAAAATATTTGTTCGTTCAAAATAATCCCACACCTCGTGCATTCATTCTACTACGCGATACCCTACTAAAGGACTATTTTGTAAAAATTAATGTTGTCATTGCTGTCTTTAAATCATATCTTATTATCAATTATCATGTTCATCACCACCATCATCATAATCAAATTGATCGCCATCATGTCCAAATTTTATAAAAAAAAAATGCCTTTTTAAAATAGGTACTTAAAAACAAAAACAATATAATATTTTGTACAATTTACTCGAAAAATAAATCGATGATTTTGATTTCCAGGCGAATACGATCATTCCGCCACCGTACTCGTGCTCGAACAACTTTGAGGAGTATGGGGTGGGCCGCACCATGCTACGCTCCATGTCCTCGTTGATTGGATCGACTGACCAAGTTACCGCACCTGACCTCCCCACCCGCAACCACCCTGAACTCCCACCGCGTCATCGCCCGGATATTCCACCCGGCAAACATGATCCTAGCACTCCTGTGCGACAGAGGAACACCACTAACTTGACTGAAAATCTGTTAACTTCATCTGTTGAACGTCTGGTAAGTCTCAATCATCAGAAGGTTTCTTAAATCTTTGGCATACTGAACTTGCTAAAATGATATCTGTATAAGATATTTTTTTGCTTTTCTTTTGAAATATTCTTCGATTAACAACATTCAATGCTGTAATCGTAAAAACACTACAAAAGAAAAAAAACATAGTTTTTTCATATAAATATATTATAAATATTTTATGACAGATTTTTTTTTTTCAGGATTTGGAACTTTTCACAAATCTTCATTTCACACCTCCATTATACGATCCAAAAACCACTCAATCTTATTATTACCAACAGCTACCCAAAAATGTAGAAAACCCTATTAGGTTGCGTCAAGAAAGTCAGCCCCATACGAAAGCACATCATTACAACTGCAAGAAAGCTAGCCACCCAAGCTCAATACATGCAAATAACGAGCCAGCTTATGAACATTTGGATAAACAATTTGACGAACGGCACCGCTCCGTGACAGAAAGCCTCAAACGAAACATTAGAAAATCGAGCTTATACATGCCGCTTTCAACTGCGAACCCAGCGAAACCATCGAGGCCACCACCAGGAGTGCGAGCATTCTCAACATCTGCACCAGCTACTCCATGCAGTAACCTCGTTCCAAGCATTCTAAACTTGACTCAGCGGGTCTCCGCATCTAGGCTTAGTTCTCGCTCATCAAGACTGGAAGAAGAACTCGATCCTTTGGTGGAGAAAATACACCCAGAGGATAAATTTTAAGTCAGTCGGTGTCTTTGGCATCTTACGAATTTACCAATAACCCTTATTGACCCCGTATGATCTCGATGACCCCAACTTTTTAATCATCTCTGTGTATGAATAATTAGATATTGATTATTGATGTGAGAGCCAATCGGCCTAAATGTAGTAGACCTTTATTAAAACTGAACGTATAATGGCAATGTCAACTTTAACAAAGTGTCAATTCAACATCCACTCAATGTTGTGATTTTAACTAATGCTCAGTTTACAGTAGCCAATAATTTATTTAAGTAGGTATGTAGGAGTTACCTACATTAGTTTAGTTAGTATAATTGTATTCAAATAAAATTAATGGTACTTATAAGAACTTGTTGAACAAAAAATTGTTCACACATGCCTTTTAAATTGGTAAGATCTACAAGAACACAATATGAATAAAATAAATGAAATTACTTACCCACCAGCTATTATTAAAGCGTTTTCTACCTTCTCTAATACCTATATCATATATAATAAATTGTGTTTTAGGGAATCAGCCAACCAATCCAATACAATTAAATATCTAGCTGAAATTTTGATTGGAAGTAACCTAACTAATATTATAGAGGTGATAATATTAAACTTAGAATTACATAGGCATTCAACTTTTTTAGTTAGGTATGTTTAATTGTCTTCTTATTTTAATTTTATTATTAACAGAGCCATGCTTTCAAATTTTAGAATAAAATATATTCTTTAAAAGCCTATTATACAATTAACGAATACTTAACTGACAAAAAATTTATTTACTATACATATAATTTTGGGGATAATGATATATGGGGATATTATTATTAATGACTTTATATTTTTTTATTTGACATTTTCATTAGTGTTTTTTGGTTCTTAATTTTGATTGTTTAAATTTCTTTACTTGACACTTGCCGTATTTTATGTTTAAATATTTTTTGCATGCAGTTGCGGTAGAATGTGGAGAGCTTAATTATTGTTATTTATCATTTTTGTATGTACCCATGTTCAGACAAATAAATTGAATTGAATTAAATTGAAAAGAAATTACCTTAGATTATAAAGACCTTAGGGCCAGCCCAACCATAAATAACTACCATGATGACCAGCCGTAATTAATATTAAACACTAAAATACAAAATTATGCAGATATGTGTAGTGTTATTCCGTTGAAAATAATAATCATAATAACTGCATTAGAATTTGGAATAGATCTTTTAATTTTTTTTCACTTCCTAGAAAAGTTTTGGTTAGAGCCATGTTACCGCATTAAATTAATAATAAAAGAGCATAGAACCGCATACTACGTTTAATATTAATAGTCAATAATAACTTATTCCTAAATTAAATATACATGATGTCATAAATATTATGCTAGTATGGTAATATCTACTTACATCTACTGGCTTGTTCTGCATTTTTTGTTAGAATTCAGATGGAGGTACTGGCAACATCTATCCATAACAGCTTTCGTTGGTTTTTTGGCGGGAACGCGAAAAAGCTCACGTCGTTGCATTGTATTATTTTTCAAAACTTGTGTTTTTTCCAGTGTTAATGTTTAAAATTGGTGGTGTTTTACGCATTAAGTGCTGAATTACGAGCATGAGTGTGGGCAAGTGATATAATGTGGTGAAACATGGTTTTTCGTGTTGCTTCCAAAACTCCATAGAAGCCTCTAGTAAAGTTGCCACCACTTTACTGGGGCATGACTTTGACTGGACTGTGACTGCCTGACTTGGACTGGACTGTGACTGTGACTATGACTAAGTGAAATATAATAATGCAGACTTTGTAGACTTTTTAATATTGCGACTGAAGGACTTTGTATCCAGGTCAAGAACTAATTCTAAAAAAAAAAAAAAACAGCTTTCGTTTCGTCACAGGTTAGAGAAAAATAAAGATGTTTTATCTCAGACCAAGGATTAGCTCAATGTGTTTTATTGACTGACAAATGAGACGTTTTATTAAAAAAAAGAAATTGTATTTTATGCATGACCCAATAGATAGCGCCAGTTGTGGTTTTTGCTAAAATCGGTCACTGTCACCGTTTCAAGCATAGACCACAGGTTAGAGGAAATGTGTCACGATACTGACTGACAACTCTAAACTCCTTCGTTTTTTTTAGTTTCGTTGCGGGATACCTCGCCTTTAGTTTGGATCATAATATTAACGTTTATCTATCTCGCAGATCTACTGTACTTCAATTTACTTAATAAGAATGCACCACAGACTACTTAGGAGATACTACAGGCAATGTACTCGTGGTCCAGCCAACTGAATTTGACATTTCTTTGTAGATAGTCTAAGCATTTTCTTATTTTTAAACTGCTCTGTGGTTTGAAAGGTTTAAACTATGTACTTACAGCGCCATCTAGAAAAGAAGCGGAACTAGTGTTTTTTTTTAAATAAAACTCCTCATTAGGACTTTGATTGATATGACATTACGTTAGGATTAGAAAGCCAAACGAAGAAGAAGATTTAGAATGGAATTTGGAGGTTAGGTTATCCTTTGTTTACAAACAAGATTTAGAAAATCATCCAAACTGAGTTCCAAATCAGACTTTGATATGAGTTTACCGACAGATTTCGGCCCAGATTCTGGGGGAAGAATCAAGGTATGTTTTTAAAAACAAAGAATCTTTTGTACTTTAATTAATCTAACTATATAATAGATCAGCCTTCACTTCGCATTTTGAACAATTTTTTGCTAACTACAGGGTCTAGTGATAGTGAAGCCGATAGTTTACGGTAACATTGCCCGTTACTTTGGCAAGAAACGCGAAGAGGACGGTCATACACATCAATGGACGGTGTACGTTAAACCTTACGACAATGAAGACATGACGGCGTATATCAAGAAGGTGCACTTCAAACTGCATGAGAGCTACGCGAACCCTAACCGGATAATAACAAAGCCACCCTATGAGTTGACAGAAACTGGATGGGGTGAATTTGAAATCGTTATCAAGATGTACTTTCATGATCCTAATGAAAGACCTGTAAGTATGACTGTATACATAGGTAACATACATACTAAAGATAAATTCTACGCTAACGACGAGTTGAGTTGTGTGCAGTTTATATCTGTTAATTGACTTCGAAATGGTGGTACCTACCTTGGAACTAGACAAACGCTTGCAGTAAAGTCCTACCTTCTTGTGATTCTTGGTTAATATGTAGAGCTTAAGTTATGATCACTGATTCAGTGGTATATAATTCTAAAGCAAAATTCGTCCGTTCTTTAAACTATTTCTATGGTCTTTTTCATTTTGATTTCATGAAAGAGACAGCAATATTCTAGAAATGATGATTTAGCTTATGATTTTTCAAATCAGCTCTGCTGTCTTAAGCATATAGTAGTTGTCAAATTACAACCATTAATATATTTACAATTTCTAGGTAACCCTTTACCACATCCTCAAGCTGTTCCAGTCACCGGTTACAGAAGGTGCCCCTCCGCCAGTTGGTCGGAGTCTGGTCAGCGAATCATATGAGGAGATAGTCTTCCAGGAGCCAACACAGCTGATGCAGCACCTGTTGAACAATGTGAAACCTATCACTAATGGAACCTGGAAACATGACACTGATTGTAAGTACTCCATTTTTTTTTATATAGAGTTCTGGATTGTCACATGATGATTAGTGACGATATTACTAAGCAGATGACACTCCGCCACACCTGGAATCCTGGATTGATAATGGCTCTCAACGGAAGCTCACGTAACACACTTTTTGATATTTATTTGAAGTAAACTAAAGATTTGCTACCACTGACATATTAAAGTGCAATGTTTCACTAGCGCGGCAAATTCAAATTTTCTTGTGTTCTTTTGCCAATTTTTGCTTAATTACTAAACGTGATTAACTGATTTAACGTAAAGAAATAGAATGTATCAACATATTATGATTAAAAGTATCTCCTAGATATCATTGGTTTAGCGACAAATGGCAATAAACAAATTTCGTCTTAGTTTTTCAGTCTATTGCCATTTGTCGCTAAACCAATGACATGTAGGTAATACTTTTAATTGTAATTTATTGATACATTCTATTTATTTGCGCAAAATTTGTTTTCATGTAATCACGTTGAGTAATTAAGCTATTATTGGCAAAGGAACGCAAGAAAATATGAATTTGCCATGCTAGTGAAACGTTCAACCTTAAATAAATAAATTATGTGTGGACATTTCACACAGTGCCATCTAGCCCCAAACTAAGCAACTAAGCATAGCTTGTACTATGGGAACCAGATAACTGATAGAATACTTAGATACTTTTTGTTTGTAAATACATACATAGAATACAATATAACACCCAGACACAGAACAAACACCTATGTTCGTGACACAAATGTTTGTATCCCTATAAGGTCAGAAGGCAGAGCTTACAGAGCCAACAGGCCAGTACAGATTATTATTACATACTTTTGAATACCACCATAATCCATAATTCATTTATTGCTCCACCATCCACTGAGTTCTGTTATATCCAATTGCTATTGGTAGTATGTAATAGATTTAAAAAGTATTTTAATTAACGCATTTTTTTTCTTACAGTTGATGATAAAAAGGAGAAAACTTTAGAGAAAATCATAGTAGCTCAGACAAAAGTTCGGAGTGAGATCTCCGATCTTAAAGAGAAACTGCACTTAGCTAAGGAGACTATAACCAAGTTTAAAGATGAAATAGCCAAGTTACAGAGCAACACATCTAACCTTTTAGCTGTTTAGGCAACTCCTTCGATTTTATGGCAACACATCCATCTTTTGAGTTTGTAAGCATTGCAGAAAAAATACAACGCCATCTAGCTGTTTGGTATGTACCTTTCATTTCCTTTAAATTTCAAACAATATAATTATGGCGCGTCTGGTGCTTTAGAAACGCTATAATATCTAATATCTACAACATCCTGTAAAGAAGCCATAAAGATTGCATCTTGCTTGATGTAAATAAAATTAAAACCACTGGTAAAAAAATATTTTTTTGCAATGTGTCTCACATTTTTCTTGCTACAGGAAAAATTATACATTCAACTATCAATTCTATTTCCTAGACAACATGGATGGACTAAAACTACATTATTTTTATTGTTATTATGTTTAGTTTATAATAGTAATAGATAATTATTGATTAGTAATATTTAAGACTGTACATAGCAACAGTAAGGTATGTTAGATAAGTATTATTATAAAATTATACAAGACATTTACAAAACTTGTGTACTTTATTTTATTAGTTATGTAAATAACATAAAGCTCTTAATAGTTTTAGAATAACTGAGGGGAGAATAGAATTTAAATAATCATTTTTAGGATTCCATACCCAAAGGGTAAAACGGACCCTATTACTAAGACTCCACTGTCTATCACCAGGCTGTATCTCATGGAACCGTGATAGTTAGTTGAAATTTTCACAGATGATGTATTTCTGTTGCCGCTATAACAACAAATACTAAAAAAACAGAATAAAATAAATATTTAAGGGGGCTCCCATACAACAAACGTGATTTTTTGCTCGTTTTTATAGATAATGGTATGGAACCCTTCGTGCGCGAGTCCGGCTCGCACTTGGCCGGTATTTTGGCTTGGTCTCATCCTCCCCGGTGGCGCTGCCCCGGTACCGGGGACGATGAGACAAAAAGTGTCATCCTCCCCGGTAGCCTCAACAATGGCGCTCACCGGGGCCGATGAAACAGTAGAAGTGTCATCTGCCCCGTTATAGTAGGATCGATGAATTCATCTCGGTGACAGCGGGGCCGATGAGAATTAAAGTCTCATCATCCCCGGTACGGCCAGTGCTGGTGCTTTTAACGGGGAGGATTACACAAATCTAGTTTCATCAAGCCCAACATGGAAGGTAGGGTGCTATAATAAAGAATTTGCCTAATAATGTATAAATGAAACGAGTCTGTTTATAATGAATATAAATGTAATAGAGCAATAAAAATATACTAAGGTTAAAATTAAAATAACGATGATTTAGTAGATAGAAACAGACATCGTAGTTCACAGAACAAAACTATAACTAAATAGCTTCTAGTAAAATAAACGTGTTATTTACCTCTTAATTTTTGTAATTCAAACTCAAACTCAAATTCTTTATTGCAAATAGGCTATTTTTAGCACTTTTACAAGTCAAAACTAGATAACGTATTTATAAATAATAAAAATTAAATTATTATACATATTAAGCAAGCAATTACAAATAATTATTACCTTACCTTTTTTTGGACCTATCTACATTGACCCATTTTTATTTAACATTATTTACATTCAATAACACAGCTAGTTGATTTTTGTGATAGCTGCTGTTAGTAGTCAAAACTCATATATATATATATTTAGCTTACAATTCTTAAAAAATATCCTTTTTTTTCATCTTTTTCCATTTAAATATTACTCACCTATATAATAGTCATCATCATCATTAACAGCCTGAAGACGTCCACTGCTGAACATAAGCCTCCCCCAGAGCACGCCACCTTGAGCGGCTGCTCGCCTCCTGCATCCATCGGCTCCCCGCGGCTTTCACCAGGTCGTCGGTCCACCGAGTGGGGGGCCGGCCTACGCTGCGTCTTCCGGTTCGTGGTCGCCACTCGAGAACCTTTCTTCCCCATCGGTTGTCAGTTCTACGAGCGATGTGGCCTGCCCATTGCCACTGCAACTTACTAACTCTAAGAGCTATATCGGTCACTTTAGTTCTCCTGCGGATCTCCTCATTCCGGAGCTTATCTCGCAGGGAAACACCGAGCATAGCTCGCTCCATAGCTCGCTGCGCGACTTTGAGCTTACTAATGAGGCCAACAGTAAGAGACCATGTCTCAGTTCCATAAGTCATCACTGGCAACACACACTGATTGAAAACTTTCGTTTTCAGGCTCTGCGGTATTTTGGACGAAAAGATAGGACGAAGCTTCCCTAACGCTGCCCAGCCGAGTTGGATTCTTCGCGCCACCTCTTTGTCGAAGTTGGACCTACCTAATTGGACAATCTGTCCCAGGTAGACATACTTGTCGACAACTTCGAGAGTATCGTTCCCAACAATTACCGGTATAGGTGGAACATGAGCATTAGACATGATCTTTGTCTTGTCCATATTCATCTTAAGACCAACCTGCTGGGAGACTCTACTGAGGTCGTTGAGCATGGTGCTAAGGTCCTCGAGCGATTCCGCCATTATGACTATATCATCGGCAAAACGAAGGTTAGTGATGTACTCGCCATTTATGTTGATGCCAGATCTTTTCCACTCCTTGAGCTTGAAAACATCCTCTAATGCGTTTGTGAACAGTTTCGGAGAAATAACGTCTCCCTGTCTCACGCCACGTATATAATAGTAAAGTGCTAAAAACAAATGCAAATTGAACTTTTATGACTGTGTATTGTTAAGCACCTGGGTACTTATTCCCTTTTTTAAATGCCGCACTGAAAAACAAGTTTTTATAGAAACAACGAAAGAATAACAAGAGACACAAAGGAGCACCATACTTAGATTAATTTATTACATAACCGTATGGTATAATTGTTTAATCCGATAATAAATTTTGTACAGTGCGGGTATAAATATAAACACCCGAAGAGATTTTACATGTAGACCACAAATTATAAATTCCGTTTGAGCTTATTATTTTTAGCAGAGCATAGCAAATATCATAAAAAAATCTATTTTCTACTTACTTTCAAAGTTAATACGAGTTTTTACTACTAACAGCTACCACAAAAAACAAACTATCTGTGTTATTGAATGTAAACAATGTTGAATAAAGAAGAGTCAATGTAGATAGGTACATAATAATTATTTGTAATTATAAAAATAAGAGGTAAATAACACGTTTATTTTAATAAAAGCTATTTAGTTATCGTTTTGTTGTGTCTTACGATGTCTCTCTACTAAATCATCGTTATTTTAATTTTAAGCATGGTATATTTATATTGCTCTATTACATTTATATTCATTATAAACAGACTCGTTTCATTTATACATTATTAGGCAAATTCTTTATCATAGCACCCTACCTTCCATGCTGGGCTTAATGAAACTAGAATTGTGTAATCCTCCCCGTTAAAAGCACCAGCTGGGTTAGCATGGACGTTAGACAAAATTGTCTTTTCCCGTTTTACGTCACTTTCTTCATACTTGCTTGGAGTAAAACAGAGGAAAGACAGTTTTGTCTACCGGCCGTGCTAACCCTACAGCACTGGCCGTACCGGGGATGATCAGACTATAACTCCCTATCGGCCCCGCTGTCACCGAGATGAATTCATCGATCCGACTATAACGGGGCAGATGACACATTTTTTGTTTCATCGGCCCCGGTGAGTAGCATTTTTGAGGCTACCGGGGAGGATGACACATTTTGTCTCATCGTCCCCGGTACCGGGGCAGCGCCACCGGGGACGATGAGACCAAGCCGGTATTTTTATCCATTAAACCGTGTGAGCATCCAGGTTTTGAAAATACGTTATCATTACTAGAGACACCTCGCGGGTTCCGCTGTTTTACCGCGAGAAGTTAATTTTACGAGGTAAAAAAAACTTATCTGTTAAGATGTTATTCATTTGTTTAATCAATAGGCCCTATTCATTAAGGGCTTGTGCAAGGCCAGCGCGAATTCAAGTCAAAGGTCACAGAATAGATGTATAGTACTAGTCCAAAGCGGGGATGAGCCAGGGGCCGAGCGGCAGGCGCGGCCTAACTTAAACTGGTTCCAACGCGCAACAGTTTAGGTAATTTATTATTACACTGAATATAAAGGGTATTTTAAAAATCCGCTATACATAAGCCCTCCATTATATTTAGTTCAACTACTACACAAAGTTTCATGATCTTATTTAAAGTATTCATTGAATAATCGCTGTTTATTTGTACGGTTTGGAGGTAACTTTGTAATTTTTTTCTATAGAGAAATTTTTATTAATTCGTGTTTTCACTATACATTTGCAGTAGCATTAGTCCTGAACTTTACCATATATTAATTTCAAAGTCATTGTTGCAATATTGTTGACAGGACACTGCCTCAAGCTAAGCCGTTTTAAGCAATTTGGCGTTGTATTGGCTCTTAAACAAATTAAAAACATGATTTTCAATGTCGCCTGGGAAGTGCGCTGCAGTCCCCGCACGCTGCGCTCACCGCTTACCTCTGCCCGCGCACATGTATTGTGTATTAAAGAAAACAGAAATATTATCATATGTATTGATTAGTATTGGTAATTGGGACAAAACATTTTAAAATGTTTACACTACTACACACTACCACAGAGCAAGTAATAGCTGACACAAGCAATATTACACACTCAACACCACGTAAAATACACCTTATTGTCTCAGTGATAAAGTTCAATTTTTATCACTTATCATTAGCAGTTCAGTTTCATTTGTAAAAATGTTATGGATAGGTATGACATCAAGTCAAGGTAATCAACTGGCCACGGTCAATGTCGGATATATTTTTAGATATAAAATGTTCGGTGTACCGATCGATATTAGTCGAAAATGTTGAAATGAAATTGATGAGCAATTTTTTTAACCCCCGACTAAACAGAGGGATGTGTTATGAGTTTAACGTGTGTATCTTACCCAAACAGATGAGATCAAAGGGGTCCAGCAACTGGTCGACACCTTTAATTAACTCACTCCTTTCGCTAATTCGACACATTCCTCGATTCGACACTTTCCTAGCTGGACATTTACCATTTTGATACTTTGATAACTTTGGTGGTAGATAAAAAATAATAAAAAGAAAACTGGCTAAGACCGTTTCGAGACATAATTGATTAAAAGTGTTCTTAGCTAGGATTCAAGAAAATCAGTTGGGTCTCTTGAAGATCATCAACTCTTTTCGTAGGGAACGACATACTTTGGACAAAAGATAGTTTCCATTCTTAGACTAGCTCAGTTGGTAATGTAAAATAAACACGGTTAGATCAAGACTGGTTTTAATTCATCTCCAACTCCATAAAGTATAACAATCTGCAAATATAATTAATTATTTTACCTATATACCTACATAAGTACCTAATACTACAACAGTTGGTAGTGCTCTACCTTTTGCGCAGTAGGTTGCGGGTTCGATTAGATTATCCCACCCTGCCGTGTCAGTCTACTACGCAGTGCTTATATATACCCTTTGAGTATATACCTACGGAAACGCGGTAGCGTCAGAGATGCGATATCACTCATATGCTCTTTCTTGCTCTAGGAAATGACGATCCTGAGCGATAAGAAAAGGATAGAGAAAAGTTTTGCGTCCACTGCTGAACATATAGGCTCCCTCATTGAGGGAGGGTGAGGTTTGCCGTTTTCCATAATCACCAACGCTTGGCCGTCGTCTTGGTGATCGCAGTGGATTATACAGGCCGAGGAGAATGCTGCTGCCCATTCCCGTGTTTTTTTTTTAATGTAATCGAATGACGTGACGAGCTAGTTGTTCGCCTCGTGTTAAGCGACACGGCCGCCCATAACAGAATGCAGTGTCACTCGGAACTCCAAACTAAAGTTTCGCATGACACCGCGCACTGCGCACGCCATCCTTAGACTTCACACAGTCTAAAAAGTTTTCTAGACTGTGAGATCAGTTCGTAAAGTCTCATTTGTCCAGTGATTTCACTAGCTACATTTTTAATGCTAATATGGGCATACGTTTGACAATAATTCACCTTATGGTAGGTTAGAAGTTGTCTAAGGTGGAGCACGTTTGCCCATGAGATGCCCATTCACTCTTGACTTGAAAAGACCCATTCCCTTAGCCGGCTCTTACGGTACCCACGGAAAGAGATGGGGTGGTCCTATTCTCACACCGGGACCACACGTTGGGCAGATCTGGTGGCTGCTTTTGGATATGTACTAAAAAGCGATATAGGTATTGTAGTATTTTCTGTGGTTTGACTTTAACACAAAAAGTTTCCATTGAAGGACACCGAACTTCCAAGTTCATCGGCTAATGCTTCGCATTCCGACCTTCAATTACTCACCACACTTAGTAATAAACAACCTAGCATTATAGATAATGTCGGCTAGATGGCTAACTATTGACTTTTTTCAATATTCTGCTATATTGGTTTTTATCGACCTTTACAGCGTCATCGGGTGGGTATAACTGACTTTATATCATCATCATCATCAACAGCCTGAAGACGTCCACTGCTGAACATAGGCTACGCCAACAGAGCGCCACTTTGAGCGGCTGCTCGCCTCCTGCATCCATCGGCTCCTCGTGGTTTTCACCAGATCGTCGGTCCACTTAGTGGGGGGCCAACCCACGCTCTTCCGATTCGTGGTCGCCACTCGAGAACCTTTCTTCCCCCTCGGACATAACTTTATATGTCCCATAGGAAAAGCACAGTTTACCGGGTAAAAATCAGTTGATCCCAGTAGTTCCATTCTTTAGTTCCATAATGATACTGCTGGATTTTTTCTCTCAGTAGTTACATGGATCCTAATATTTTTTTATACTATCGACTAGCGGCTTCGCACGGGTTTATTATTTTTTACGCCTTATCTCAGTCGAAAGGAAGACAAAAGGAAGAGGGAAAAAGATAAGCGAAAAGGATGAATGGATGAAACGGTGAATGGCGGCTTTAATCCATTCATCCTTTTCCCTTATCTCTTTCCCATAGTATCTTTCCCATAAGGAACCTGTTCACTCTCCCCTTGAAAACGTTCATAAGGTTATAGCTATTCGGAAACATAGACGCTGGTAAAGAGTTCCACTCGGTCGGATCAAAACGCTTGGTGCGGAATGCGGATAGGAGGGATGGCAACCATGTGGGCGACGAGATCGCGCCTGTCTGTTTCTGGTTGTCCGATGGTAGTAGGGGAATGGGGGAATTCGTGCAATGCCGTTGCACGCGCACCGAAATGTAACCTATGGAAGACTTATGGATCTTTAAAGATATCTAAGTGAAACCGTAAAAAGTTTGGCGTTTACCTACTAACTTACTCAATACCGATTGGCTACAGACCCAGGAAGTCTAGCAAAGATCCCTTTCCATTAGCGTTAACGCCAAACGATAACTCCAAAATCTATGGGAATGACATTACCTGCGGAAAAGCGATATCCACAGGTAATGTAATTCCCATACATTTTGGAGTTATCGTTTGGCGTTAACGCTGAAAGGGAACTTTGCTAGACCCCCAGATCACACCGGTTGCGGTACTCGATCAGCTATTAGGTAGTTAATACAAAAATCGCCTGTTTAAAATCAACACTTAAACTAGGTTAAACAAAGTGCAATAAGGTAGCATCGCGTGACGCCTCTGGACACGAGTCTATTCTCTACCTACCTTTATACAAGCTTTGTCTATCAGTGCATGCCTATTGGACATGCTTTTATTGCTGATTCACATGCATCGCTAATGTCCGGGGTAGCCCGTACTTGCAAACCGGTGTACCGTGTACCCAGGTTCAAACCCTACTACGCCCTTTTATTAGGGAGGGAAACGCTCTCGCACTTCCCTGCCACCACGGGGGTGATGGCAGGGGGTGTGTGGGACTCCGGCGGTGGCCCTTTCGGGCGTCTGCGCTAGTGGGTGGGTAACCTTACACTTCGGTTACCCACCAGACGTGTGGGGCTGTGTGAGCACGGCGGAGAGACCCCGACTCTCCCCCTAAAACCCCACCATAGACCCCACTATGGACGACAGAGAAGGCAAAACCCTACTACGCCCTGCACTAATGACCAAACTAACTTCAAGTTAGGTACCTTTGTGCGATATTTACACTCACTATTACACGACGGTGCAGGAAAACATCAAACCAATTCAAGAATCACAACATTCAAGCACAAGACGTGTCATCCACCAACCCACACTGAGCGTAGAGGATTGTGGCCAAATATAATAAAGCCCGTTGATAGCTCGTGAACATAATTTCTCGTACAAACACGACCCACCTGCGCGGGCAGGGGGCGAGGTAACAAAACCAGACAAAGCTATACGAAATTACAAAGGACAGAGCAGGATGGAACAAAAGATATCAACGGGTTCCCGTGATTTGTATGAAAATAGTAGTTCTACCAACCTTCGTATGAGGGGAAGTTGTATCATTGCTCAACTGGATTTATATCAATGATTGTGGCCTACACTCTCCATGTGAAAGAAGCCCCGTGTCAACATTTAACAATTTTGTCTGCATATTTTATTTCACAAAATCGGAACGGTTCTAGAACCACCAGCAAAACACGCGACATAAACATGTAATAAATTACAACAGCAAAATACTGAAACAAAAAACAGAATAAATAATAAAAAAAAACAATGTACGAACATCAGCGTTCATCTCTCCAAATCAGGAGTTACAAAATCCAAAATCCTTCACAGCCTTTGTCTATAGTCAAAGTTGCATTCGAGTTACGATAACATTGTTTACGACCGTTGCAATTAACAAATCACCCCTATGTGGTTGAACTGTTGAGTAAGTTTCAGGGTCAGCACAAGGTTGAAACAATTTTAAGGAGGCCATAGAAATAATTATAATATTAGGGGAAACGATATAAGAAAGACGCGATTACGAGATCCAGTGGCCGTGGTCCAACTATTTACGCAACGCCACTTTCTTATATACCAACATGTGCCTTTCGACCGCACAGAATAATTACTGCAGTCTTCGATCTTCAAAGGTTAGGTATATCTGCATTTTTATGTGTGAAAGGCATACCTAAATAAGCATGCTCTCCTGCATAATTAAATCAAGTAATACATCCCATTCGTTTACGTCCTCTTTCTTCAACTAGAGTGGTCAACTTCTAATTGAAGAATCGCAAATGATATTTCAAAATGGGAGTCCGATAATGTACCTAACAAGGTACGATAATTGATCAAGCATTCCTATATCAATTTATTATGTTTTTATTGTTAAGAACAACAAAATAATCGATATAAAACGCAACTACGCGATAAGTCCTATTGTTATCGACTTCAAACAGTTAGGTACTTAATACAAAAAAAACCATTTGAATCATCACAGTTGTTCGTAAAGTGGCTCTTCTGTCACCGCTTTTACAACCAAAATCAAACAAATTTCAGACGTGTGCTTTTTGCTCTAAATTACCACACGTTATAATATGATAACCCGATTAAGTTAAGTTTATATCTCACTGCAAGTTGTACGTACATTTTCGTCGTTTCGGTCTAGTTCCAGCTTCAGTTCCGGTTCCGGTTTCAGTTCCAGTTCCAGTTCCAATTTTCGTTTCGTTTCGTTTTGGTCGATGTTGATTTTGTGCGCGCCATCAACACTGTTTTTCTCTGACGGCTCGTGTAAATAAGAAGCCTGCACGACATTTTTCACTAAGTTTATTAACAATACAACTCTGTTTTTTTCCTCGCAACTGTGATCAAAAACGTCGTATGACATGCGTGTGCATTGATCACTACACTCTCGGCTCCCATAACGCGCTCGCCTGCGGCTCGCGTTCATATTACCGCCTCGAGAGCAACTTCAACAACTTTGGACACTTGTGTCATAATGTACTATTCTGGGTGTTTTATGCCGTTCACAATTACAATATAGGTACTTACTTAGATATAGGGATGATAATATAGGGCTTAGGAAAGTGAAGTGAGTCTGACTCATAGTAGTACCTCGATAATCTACCCACCTCATTACCAACCAGGTATAATAAACAAGGTTGGTTGAGGGAGTGTTGGACGTTGTGGTGTTGGACCCTCAAAGTGCGGGTGTGAAGACGCACGCAATCGCCCACTTGTTGACTCTTGCCAAGGTCAAGAAGTCGCCCACATATTTATATCTATTGTAATACGTACCTGCCCGTAGTGGAAAAGCACCATTATTTTACAAACGCTAAACCGCAAAACGAGACTAAAACGCTTCAAACCGACGCGACGACGCGGACGATGGCTGTGTTGAGATGCCGAGGCGTTAGCTTTGCGTTTTGTAGTCGCTAGTCCAGTTCCAATTTCGGAACCGGTACTTACCCATCGTCCGCCTCCAGAAACCACCTTCCTGCAATTACTTTTAGGTGAAGGAAAAATACCATGATGAAATGAATAGAAAATGGCTCGGTAGTAGCCGAATAATACACCTATACTTACGGCTTCGTGATTGTAGAATTAGCAAGATGAAGTGGTAATGGCATATGTGTAATAAATACTAATAGTGAGTCAACTCGGCGGCTAGACGGAGCAACGATGGGGTGCGGTATGAAGGAGAGCGGAGGTCCCCCCCTGGCCGCGACGTCTGCGGTAGTACCGACCGGCTCGCTTGCGAGTCGGTACGCCCGTTCAGGCATGTCACTTACACAGAACAAGTTGCATGGATGGTGTTCAAGCTACTCTTGCGATCCGTTAGTATAGAATATACTATGGAACTACATTGTTTGCATATAATTTGATAAAATTGAATGTTTACTAAGAAGTACCTGCCTCTTACCTACCTAGATCCTACTTCAAGAAAATGTGTACGTACTTATGTATCGATTTAAGCCGCATAAAAATTCTTTTTTTGTTAGTATAATACTGAATCAGTGAATTAAGAATTCTTCTATTATACGTATATTGAACGTACTACGTGAATAGAAGAAGAATACTTCGACCTATCTTTTCGTCCAAAATACGAATAACTATATAACGAAGGTTTTCAATTAGTGTGTGTTGCCAGTGATGACTTATGGAACTGAGACATGGTCTCTTACTATTGGCCTCATTAATACCTAAGCTCAAAGATGCGCAGCGAGCATATATGCTCGGTGTTTCCCTGCGAGATGAGATCGTGACGTAAGGAGGAGATATACAGGAGAACTAAAGTGACCGCTATATCTCTTAAAATTAGCAAGTTGAAATGGCAACCCACATCGCTCGTAGAGTCTGGTGAAAACTGCGGGGAGCCGATAGATACAAGCGAGTAGCCGCTCAAAGTGGTGCTCTGTGGGGGAGTCCTATGTTCAGCAGTGGGCGTCTTCAGGCTCATCATGATGATAATAATACGTAGTCTACATATAACTTGCAGTAACATACTGGGAACTTAACTGAATCGAGATATCATCATAAAACAGTAGTGCGGTAATGTAAAGTAAAAAGCACGCGTCCGTAATATCTTGGATTATGAACCTAAAAGCGGTGTGATAAGAGCCACTGTACACGAACAACTGTGACAAAAATAAATTATTACGAAACACAAAAATATTATCTAAGAAAATGTTTTTCTGACAACCCTTGCTTATTTTTAGGGACTAGACGTCGAGACGGTCTTGTAGGTATTTTGCGGTATAACAAAGGAGTTGACCCCACTATTAGTATTTATTACACATATGGTAATGGGCAGGCCACATCGCTCGTAGAACTGACTACCGATGGGGAAGAAGGTTCTAGAGTGGTGACTACGAACCGGAAGACGTAGCGTAGGCCGGCCCCTCACTAGGTGGACCGACGATCTGGTGAAAGCCGCGGGGAGCCGATGGATGCTGGAGGCGAGCAGCCGCTAAAGTGGCGCTCTGTGGGGGAGGCCTATGTTCAGCAGTGGACGTCTTCATTCTGTTGATGATGATGATGATTGTAGGATGCATTTTGATTTGTAGTGCAGCCACTTATTCTTCAGTTCTACCTACTACAGTCTCTTCTACACACAAATCTCTAATAAACTGGCTTATGATTATTTACACTGGCCAGTATTTCAAACAAAAATACCTCAATCGCTAGGCATATTTTTCGTTTCCCGTCACTAGGCTTTTTCCTTATTATTCAATTCGTGGTACACGTAAACAAAATGTAACGTATCAGTGAAGGCGCTTCGTAAAAAGAAAAACGGCACCTTTAGAAAACACAGTTTACTGGACAAGTTAAAAAGAACAGTCCTGGAACATCCACTACATTGAGCAACAGCAGCATCTTCTCGTACAAGACTTTTACCAAAATAACAAATTCTTACCTACTTTTAACGTTACACTTAAATATTTTCTTCTTTAACATTAAACTGTACAATATAACACGTGAATAAAAATGCACTCTGTCTTAAGCTAAGGTAAAACTAACTAAAACCAACTATTTTCTTTCTTCATTTTGTCTCTGTGTCTCCCCTTCATCTCTAAGGTTTGAAATATTTCGGAAAGCTTGTTCAGCTTCTGTTCAGGACTCCTTGGTAGCTGATCCAGTTTGCAATTTTTGTCGTCCTCGTTTCTACATAAGCTAAAAGTTTGTCTTTCCCTCAGGCACAGTAACTTCCCTGTTTCAGGCATTGACGCCAATTTCGCAACTTGAAATGCAGCGTTTTTGAACCTTGACTTTGGAGATATTTGAGATCTCTGTGGTTTTTCTGCTTCTCCAATAGATTCTGTATCAGGGACTCTCCACTCAGTTTCTTCCTCTTTTACACAGGGGTGTAAATATATGGGTTCTATGACGTCGTAGGTATTCTCTCTCAGCAGCTGTTGAGGCCTCCGCTCCAGGTTGTCGAGTGATTTTTTTCTCATATACCCATGAATCCGCAGTGGAGTCAACGGTTTCAGAACCTCGTGAATATTTACAGGTCCCGGGTCGTTTTTGTTAAGGTCGAAAACGATAACTTTAGTCTTGGACCTCTCCAGTTTCTGTCCGATCGCTGGTAGCGGATGGAAGGGGGATAGACTTGGTTTGATAGGGATATCGTCGATCATTCTATTTTTCGCGGTTTTATTTTTGCGTGTTTTGAGTTTCCGCGGCGCGTATATGGTAGTTAGCGCGCGTGTTTTGTTCGGGTCGAGCGGTGCGAGTGCCGTGGGCAGCATGGGGCGTCCGGAGCAGCAGGCGGCCGCCCGCCGACAGCCGCTGGCCTTGGGCGGCGGTAGCGGCGTCCTGCCCAATCGAACCGCTCACGCGCGACACCGCCGGCTTGACCGCCCGGACAGTCCACTTCTACATATGACAGAACTTGCTTACCACTTTGACGACGGCTTCGCGTGCGAATTTTAACACTTTCACAGCTGTTTTTAAGTGCAACATCTACAAAGGGTGAGTATGAGAATTTGGTGCACAGATCAGTAATATGTAATTTGGTGTTAAGTCAAATTGACAGTTACACTTGTCGCGTTGCTTTGAGTGATGATACAGCGGCCAGAGCATATAGAGGTTTGTTTAAACAGCAAGGCAAACTCTTTTATATTTCCAAAGAGATAGGGGCCGGATTTAGCAATGCTTCTGTTGCAATAGCAACTATGTACAATTTAGCAATAATCCAAGTAAGTAAACAAGAACGGTAAACACGAGTCCATCAAAATTGGATGGAACAATAGTTAGTAAATAACGCTAGACCTACGTAGGTGTTTCGAAACGGAAGGAGGCGAGTGTGTCGGTTAAACATGAGCAACTTGTTTCGTTGTCGCAGTCGTATAACCATTGATGACTCAAAACTGCTAACTGCGTTATGTTACAAGTTTTGATCCACGAAGCTAGTTGTTCCCTTTTGACCTCACCTATGAATGCAGTAATAGACGCTAATAAACCCCTTTCAATCGCCTTTCAATTTCCCCTCTAAATGGGATTTTGAGACTTAATGCCTAGCTTCAAGGTGATTTTGACGCTAAAACTCTTTATAATTAAAAATAATTACCCTATTTACTAAGCGCCGCAGACGAGCACTTTTATTGAATTACGCATCGCCGGAGTCCATTACATGCAAAACTAATTTTATTTCAATAAAATACAAATTACTTTTTAATTCGGCCAGTATTCTTTCCCTACCCATTTCTTAGAATTAATTTCCGCTAACCACCCTTTTAGTAACCCTGTAAACCGTATAATCGGCAACGTTTTCAATTCTGTATTCAATCGGGTAATATCACCCCTAACTGCGGTCAGGGGGTGGTGGTGGGAGGTGGACAGCGGGTAATGACCATCATTATCGGCTCTGATCGATCGGGTAACCTTCAGGGCCAAAGAAAATATACAATTTTGTCATCATAAACCTGTAGCACGTCCGATCTCTTCCTGTGGATACCGTAAGAGCCGGCTAAGGTATCCAGGGAATTGGCAGCAGCATTCTTTACTCTTTAATAATCGTCAATAAATGATGTACAATCACGAGCTCAATTTATGTTAATGAATTCAATTGCACCTGTGTAGTAGGTACAATGTCCCACTTGTTACCCGTGAACTAGACTCACCAAAAAAAAGCCAGCACGTTCTATAAAGAAGCCAATTTTCTTTTCTTCCATATACCAAAGATCCTTGACAGTAATCTACGACGACATACTAAACCATGAGAAAAGACAATCTGCGAGTGATCACATAATCATCGACGTATGAGTGCTCATTATGCAGATTATATCAATTTGCTGCCATTATAATACTTACCTTAGTTATTGAATACCAAGGTTCTTTAAACGTGGCATCGTAACTCCCTAACGGGTCAACCAATTTTGATTCTTCTCTTCTTGTTTGAAATGTGACATGATCAGTAGGCCAGTAGGTCCAAGCTATGATTTAAGAAAATTGGAAAGTTTGGAAGCCTTCAGTTTTTAGTTGATAAAGGATATATTATGTTTACTTTTAACAAAATTACCTACTTGTGTTAAAAAATTAGTTTTTTTTTATGTAAACGAATGACGTGACGAGCTAGTCGTTCACCTGGTGTTAAGCGTCACGGCCGCCCATTACAGATTGCAGTGTCACTCGGAACTCTAAATGGAAGTTTCGCGAGACACTGCGCACTGCGCACGTCATCCTGAGACATCACACAATCTAAAAAAGAGTTCTAGACTGTGAGATCAGTTCTTAAGTCTCATTTGCCCAGTAATTTCACTAGCTACTTTGTCTAAATAGTTGCATGGTATTTAGTTCCATAAATAGCCTTTCATCCGACTTCCCTTGTCAGTGACGTCATTTTGTTTAGTAAACGTAAAGATGCTTGATCAATTTGAATACAAAAAAATCCTCTAGTATCTGTAAGTTCGGTTGTTAGTGCGGTGACCGAACGAGTGAAACTTTTTAGTGGCCAAAGTCCGGTTGCTACAAAGCACTGAACTATTAACCATTAATACTCTCTAGTAGTAGCAGTTCAGTGTCAAATTACTAGTTTAGGATAATAGACAAAATTTACATAATGAGGCATTTTTTTAAAAAAAAAACACTAGTTCTGCTTCATTTCTAGATGGCGCTGTAAGTACATAGTTTAAACCTTTCATTCCACAGAGTAGTTTAAACATAAGAAAATGCTTAGACTACCTACAAAGAAATGTCAAATTCAGTTGAGTGGACCACGAGTACATGGTCTGTAGGGGTCCTTAGTATCTCCTAAGTAGTCTGTGGTGCATTCTTATTAAGTAAATTGATGTACAGTAGGTCTGCGAGATAGATAAACGTTAATATTATGATCCAAAATAAAGCCAAGGTATCCCGCAATGAAGCTAAAAAAAACGAAAGAGTTTAGAGTTGTCAGTCAGTATCGTGACACATTTCCTTTAACCTGTGGTCTATGCTTGAAACAGTGACAGTGACAGATTTTAGCAAAAGCCACAACTGGCGCCATCTATTGAGTCATGCATAAAATACAATTTCTTTTTTTTAATAAAACACCTCATTGTTTTTAAAAAAAATTACCTATATAGACTCGTATACCTATCGCGGGTAAATGGATAGTGGATGCGATTTCCTAGCATGATACCTAAGTATAGAGACTTTTCTATATTTTCAAGTAATTGATAAAAAGTAATAGCAGAGCAGGAGACGTCAAACTTCCGCTCCAAAAATAAGTTCAATTTCGAAAATCAACGTGTGGCCTAATTTCGTAACATAAGGCTTATTTAGGTCAAGCTCATGCGTTTCCGACTGCCTTCAGTTGGAGGACAAATAAGGTGAAACCACCTCTATCATGATATCTATTCATAATAATTGTACCCGTGTCTTTTGTAAATAAGTAATTGTTATCATCGACCGTCTGTTATTTGGAGTTATCGTTGAAGTAATTATACCATTATGTTTTATATTTAATGTGCCTACCTAAGTTACTTTGAGATTGAGTGAAGTCTTTGCAACAACTGGCAAAGTTGCTTTTCATCATGTGCATCTGTTCTAAGAGATCACATCACATCTCCTGAAATCCTTGAGACAAAAAGGCAGGTTTACGACGAGTCGAAAAAAAATGGCGGCTGATTCCGCAAGTATGTTTTTGGCAGACATTTCCACCGCGTTGGCGGTGAGAACCGCCTGCTAATCTGTCTGGTCAGGTGTCATCATCAACAGCCTGATGGCGTCCACTGGCTGAACGAACATAGGCATCCGCCACTTTGAGCGGCTGCTCAGCTCTTGCATCCATCAGCTCCCCGCAGTTTTCACCAGAATCACCAGATCCTCGGTCCACCTAGTGAGGGGCCGGCCTACGCTGCGTCTTCCGGCTCGTGGTCGCCACTCAAGAACCTTTCTTCCCCCCCCCCCATCAGTTGTTAGTACTACGAGCGATGTGGCCTGCCCATTGCCATTTCAACTTGCTAATAAGAGCTATATCGGTCACCTTGGTTCTCGTGCGTATCTCCTCATTTCGGGTTATCTCGCAGGGAAACACCGAGCATAGCTTTCTCCATAGCTCGGTGGGCGATCCGTCTGGATGTATGTATATGGAATTGATGTTGGTATTTGCGTACCTATAGTGTATTTTTCAACTTATCTTGACAAAACTTGGTATAAACAGACGGGTCCAGATTCGCTACACATCTTTCTTGATTCGATCCTACTGGACAGTACTATTTTGTTACTTTGGTAGTCCAAGTAAAATAATTTGAATGAAAAAAAATTACTGGCTCAGAACAATGTCGAGACACGCTTATGGTCGGGTTCTGTACCCAATACCATTTTC
Source organism: Ennomos quercinarius (assembly GCA_910589525.2). Taxonomy (NCBI): domain Eukaryota; kingdom Metazoa; phylum Arthropoda; class Insecta; order Lepidoptera; family Geometridae; genus Ennomos; species Ennomos quercinarius. The sequence goes on along the minus strand of OU342492.1, from coordinate 17,033,744 downwards.
TAAAAGAAGACTCGCAGATACCAAATTTCATAGTAGGTATTTTAAATACTCATAGGTATTCGTTTTCGGAGCGACCGACGACGGTAAGTTACCGCCCGCTCTTGACCTTCGTATACCTTGAACTCCAAATCGCCAGCCTCACTGACTCACTAACCTTTCAAATGTTCCCTATAATAGCGACGGCTTACTGTTTCTCTTTTACACGTACGATTTATGTAGCCAAATTGTGCGCACTGTGATTTGTAATGTGATTCATCACGTTCAGCACGAAAGTTCAAAAGTTCATTAGAGTCATTATGAAGCATGACACGAAGCGCCTTTAAGGGCATCAAGTGTGATTGAGGAAGGGTAGAATGAGGGGTAAATAGGTACCTAGCTACATACTTAGTAAAAATGTTTCAGCTTAATATGTTGCCCTTTCGTACATACATACGAAATGATGAGTTACATTTGTTATAGTTTCGGTCGACCATACAGAAGTGGCGTAGTTAAAAAAACATAAAACCTAGGGCTGTCCAATTAGGAAGTTCCAACTTCGGCAAAGAGGTGGCTCGAAGAATCCAACTCGGCTGGCAGCGTTCAGGGACCTTCGACCTATCTTTTCGTCCAAAATACCGCAGAGCCTAAAACCATAGGAATTCTGTGCCTAAAACAAAGGTTTTCAGTGTGTGTTGCCAGTGATGACTTATGGACCTGAGACACATGGTCTCTTACTGATGACCTCACTAGTAAGCTCAAAGTCGCTCTACGAGCTATGGAGTGAGCTATGCTCGGTGTTTCCCTGCGAGATAAGCTTCGTAATGAGGAGAACTAAAGTGATATAGCTAGTGAAGTGGCAATGGGATAGCTCGTAGAATTGACAACCGATGGGGATGAAAGGTTCTCGAATGGCGACCACGAACCGGAACGCGCAGCGTAGGCCGGCCCCCCACTAGGTGGACCGGCGATCTGGTGAAAGCCGCGGGAAGCCGATGGATGCAGGAGGCGAGCAGCCGCTCTAAGTAGCACTCTTTCGGGGAGGCCTATGTTCAGCAGTGGACGTCTTCAGGCTGTTGATTGTGATGATGATGATACAGATAAAGTAGCAACAGTACCTACGTATTAATAGCTACGCTACATGCTACGTATCTCGTAGCAATATTCGTAGCTCTTTTTGGCGGGTTATAGGGTTCAATCTTCCAAACAGGATTCTCGGTTCTTTTATTGTTGTTCGACTGTCGTTAGAAATAATTGTAGTGATGGATAACCATCACTACAACAATTATTTTTTTCCTAGAGGGTTTGCAAATCAACACCCAGTTTATTTTGCAAACCCTCTAGGTAGATCTACTGCACTTAGAACAAGAATCAATGAAAAAATAAATACCTAAAAATTATATAATTACACATCAGATATCTACACAGTTACACACGTTAAACTTCTAACTCGCTTTTGTTTGGTGAAGGGCTAAAAACGTAACTTATAGTTTATCATTTCTATGCTTACATTTTGGTGAGCTCAGTACCGCGCGCGCGGTACCGAGCTCGCAGCGTCCGTTCGGTTTGACCTATTTTAATATATCTAGTTTCATTTGTTGATATATAAATAAGAGCATTATTTAAAATAATGAAATAATTTGTACCTAAGTAGTAGTTTAGAAAAATGATGAACTTTATTTTGGTAACAATATATTGTCGATGTAATATAAAACTCCGGAGATATTAGAACTTTTGTTGAAACCTTTTTAATAAAAGTCAAATTTAATTTAATATTTTTTTAATTACTTGAATGGTAAAAAGGGTAAAAATCAGTTCTGTCATTATGGAAGTACGGGATTAGTGGAGTTTATTTTAGTTTGGAGCACAGATCAGTAATATGTAGCTAGGTTTGGAGACTTACGTTAGACAAAGTTTGCAAATTAGAGCTCTCAAATCGGGTCTCTGTGTTTTTGCCAAAACGAACATCAGGAGAATGATGATTACTAAACAAATAGGCAAATTACCTAAAATTCGCTCTGTCATTATCGAAGAAGATGAAATGAAGTGTATTATTCATATAATGGCTAAGTATAGACATTAAAGCTATGCATCAAATATTGACGACAAATACCTTGCAACTACGCATAATTTTGTAATATCAGCCTTAAAGCATTCTTTGCGTTTTATTAGTTTTATTTAATCGTATTATTTTAACGATAAACAGTACCTACCTACAAGGAAGCCAAGTGGACGGAGAGCATTTTAGTCCCATCTCCCACCTAGGAATGTGTATGTAAAGATGGCAATGAGCACATCAGTTAAATAAAATATATAAATATATTATGTTGATTTTTCACACAGCGCCGTCTAGCCCTAAACCATACCTTAACTAAGCATTGCTTGTACTATGGGAACCAGATAACTGATACAAATACTTAGATATTTTTTGTTTGTAAATACATACATAGAATACAATATAACACCCAGACACAGAACAAGCACCTGTGCTCATCGCGCAAATGTTTGTCCTGGATGGAAATCGAACACACAACCTATAGTTCCGAAGGCAGAGCAACTACCAGTTCAGTTGGTCATAAAACTTCGCTTAGCGACTTGTACATAATATGTGTGAGTGCCTAATATTTGCCAATAAGTCTACATCTCTCGATTCATTCCGCTCATTCATGCGATTACGTCATTCACTAACGCGTAACACGTATTGTAGGTATATGTTTTCGAGGTTACGTTGCTAAAACCGTGCCAAAACTATTCCATGATCCATCCAAGTTACTACGTTACACTACGTAGTATCTGTTATCTACAGATACCTAATATAATTTAGATATCATGTGTTATTTGATATCGTACTTGGAATCTCGGCTGTAGTCGTCAGCTTGTGTCAGTCGTGCGCTGCGATATGTACGTACGTGGTACGTACGGAATTTCAATGCCACGATAATGAAACTGTGATTTTGTGACAAACAAAATTAGATTAGAAGTGTAAAATAAATAAGATGTGGTTGATACTTTAGTGTGATAAATATTTAAAGTGATAATAATTATTGTGACCAAGGTTATGAAATACGTAAGGCTTATAACTACCCAAAAGTATTTTATGGATTTATCTTCTGTGTAAAGGTAAGTTAAGTCTTCTTTTTACCTACCTATAGTCACAGATAATATAATACTATACTAGTACCATATATGTAATAAATACTAACTAGAACTATAGGTAAATTCTAACCAATGGTCAAATTTTGTTGAGTTTTTAACCATTGGTTACCTTAACTTCGAATCATAAAACCCACCCTAAGTGTAGCGCTAGCGACACACCTGCCGAAGGTAACGCGCCCTATCGGTCGCAGTATGTACAGAAATTACACGACGTAATTTTCAGCTGGGGTGTCATATGTTACTTAAATAATAACCGGGCAAGTGCGAGTCAGAATCGCGCACGAACGGTTCCGTACCATTACTTATAACAATGAGCAAAAAAATCACGTTTGTTGTATGGGAGCCCCCTTTTTTTTTCTCTTATATTTTGGCTCCACACATAGTGTATTTAGCCAGTGTCAAATATTGCAACCTTTCATAATGACAGAATATTTCACGTAAAGCCAAGTCTCAGTCACAGTCTGCGTAGTCATAGTCCAGTCTAAGTCAGGTAGTCTCAGTCCAGTCTAAGTCATGCCCTAGTAAAGTGGTGGCAACTTTACTAGAAGCTTCTATGGAATTTTGGAAGCAACACGAAAAACCACGTTTCACCACATTATATCACTTGCCCACACTCATGCTCGTAATTCAGCACTTAATGCGGAAAACGCCACCGATTTTAAACATTAACACTGGAAAAAGCACGAGTTTTGAAAAATAATACAATGCAACGACGTGAACTTTTCCGCGTTCCCGCCAAAACTCCGGAGCCCCCTTAAATATTTATTTTATTCTGTTTTTTTTTGTTATAGCGGCAACAGAAATACATCATCTGTGAAAATTTCAACTGTCTAACTAGAGTATAGACTAGCACAGAGAGATCATCAAAACGATATTATATTTGTACTGCTCACACGTATCGCTACGTCAGTGGAGAAGGAAAGAACATATAGAAACATAATTATAGTAATTAGCTACGCTTGCGATAAGCACCGTACCATTTTTTTCAACTCGAGTCATCTGTTTTTTCTATACAAATCTGTCAGTATCTGTCAGTCATTCACATCAAAGTGTCCACTTCATATAAAAATTGTCCAAAAAAAGTGGTACGCTTGACACATAATCAAGTTCACATAATCAGACGGATGGACAGCGGAACCTTAGTAATAGGGTCCGTTTTACCCTTTGGGTACAGAACCCTAAAACACTGCGGCCGTATTTAGCCAAACAAATTTTTGCGCCATAGGGTACGCAACAGACATAGGTCTTAGAGTAATACATAAGCTTGCTTGCTTGTATTACTCTAAGACAAGACATAGGTACTTTTCTGATTATGACCAGTTCACGTGGGTATCTGAGTGACTTCAAGAATGTATATCCCATAAATCCCAATAAGTTGTCCACAATTTTCAGTAGTCAAAATGGACTTTATAATCGGAGGCCTAGCTGGCGCTGGGGCCACAATCGTCACAAATCCCATGGACGTGGTGAAGACTCGGCTACAGCTGCAAGGCGAGCTGAAAGCGAAGACCGAAACCACCACCCGATATAGGGGGATTTTCCACGCTCTGCTTGTAATCGCAAAGAACGACGGAGTCTTAGCTTTGCAGAAGGGGCTTGCACCAGCCATGATATTTGGATTTATGATGAATTCGGTCAGGTATGTTGATGCTGAAATGAAAAGTTTGTTGTTTGCTCTGACGAGGTGATGGTAGATTTATGTCATGCTTATAGGCAAGTCGAATTTTTACGTGTTACTTTTTCTCATCATATTAATGAACTAAAGGCCCATTGTCCTCTCTCACGACCCTGGCAGTATCAATTGCATACCATAATTAGATAATAATATAATTTGGAATATAACGGAAGCAATGAAATATTTTCGTGTTATATCAAAGAAGATATTGAACATTTTGGCTATTTCCTATCATCAAAATTTTTAGACTAGGCACGTACCACGTAGCAGAGGTGCAAGGGTGGACCAAATCCAAGAATGGAGATATTAGCATCAACAAAGCCATTCTGTGGTCCGGCATCAGTGGGGTGTTAAGTGGAGTGGCTGCCAACCCCATGTCGGTGCTCAAGACCAGGATACAGGCTGCTGCACATCCCAGCATTGCTGTAGGAAGGCAGCACAGGTACAAAGGTAGGAAAAATGCTAATAGTGCAGACATAACCAGGAGAGGTGATCTGTCCGTCTACCATTTTATGTTCAATGATTTTACGCAATTTAAGACCCTATATCATTTGAAAGAAAGTTCATTAATGCAAATAGAGTGCATCAAAAAGTAGAGATAATAGTTATCAAAAATTACGACCTTAATGAACCGAAACTTTCTTCTTCTCTTTCTAATGCTGTTCACATCGTATTATCCGCACTACAGAAAACCCCTAAGTGGCTACAGCAGATTACTTCGATGAATGTAGCCAAACTGTAGAAAGTAATGTTTCTTTTCCAGGTATGCTTCACGGTGTCTCCACAATATACAAGACTGAGGGCATGAAGGGTTACTTCGCAGGAGTGACAGCTACTTGCGCAAGACTTGCTATAGGAAGTGCCGCTCAGCTCACCACGTTTTCCACGTAAGAATCTTTTAAGATAAGTTTAGACAGCCAGGCCAAGCCTTGCTTTCTTCTTATATTTTAATAGTTGCAAATTCGTGATTGAGTTAAAATGAAAGTAGCCACTTGGAGTTTGCAGTGTAAATTACGAATCAAATCTTTATGAAGAGAGGCACGTAATCATTTTCTTCTTGAATCTATATAACTATCAGGATTGCGATGAAATCTGTCACCACAAACATACAAAATGAAACGTAAAATTAAAAGAAAATGCTATGGCTTCTCGTAAGCGATCAATGGAGTATTGCATAGAGTTATCCAATTCGCTCACGACCTTCAAGGCGGAGCCAAACACATTACACAATAACGTTATCGCAAATACTTTTAACATTTGTGTGTTATTCTCTCCAGCACCAAAGAAGCCTTGCAAGCGCACGGTGTATGCGCGAACTCACCGTTAGGCCTTGCTTTCACGGCCAGCGCAGTCAGTGGAGTAATGGTGGCTGTCATAATTTGCCCCTTTGACGTCACCACTGTCCGCCTTTACAACCAGGGTAAATATATACCAAGGGTCTATACTTCAGGGTGCATTTACAGGGTGAAAGACGCAATCAGGAGCCATGGTTTCTACGAACATTCGCCGGTGGTGCGAGCCTTCATCGCAAGTTTAGTCAGCAGTGTGCTGTGTGTGATTGTTGAGACCCCGCTGGACGTAGTGAATACGCGGCTTTATAACCAGGGTAACATTGCCTGCTGCTTCTTTAAATTGGTTGCTGGTTCTGTGCTTTGGGGTCTTTAGAATATTTTTGCGACTTATTCATTATTTGGATTAATTTTTCTTTATTTTTGTATACTTCTCTCGTGGACTGCCTATAGATTTCTTTGTTTACTTTCCTTCCCTGTATAAGTTTATTGGAAACAACAAAATGTGTATTTGTTACTTTTTTACGCACTGAGGTTTGATTTAGTATGCACTCAAAGTAAAAACAAACCCTTCTTCATCTAACCTGCCTAACTTTGATACGCAATTTTTATACTTTCGCTTTACTTTAAATTTTGTATGTTTACCACCATATAAGTCAAAGGTTTTCCTTTTCAGGTACAGGATCCAAAGAAAACCTCCTCTACAAAGGGGTCTTCGATTGCCTCACAAAGATCTACAAGGCAGAAGGCATCCATGGACTGTACAAGGGTATAGGGCCGCTGTACCTGAGAATCGCACCTCACACAACTCTCTCACTAGTCATATGGGACATGTTAAATAACTTATTGATTAAGAGTAAAAAGAGTTAATATTGAATTTGTTTTAATATTTCAATGAACCTTTATGAAAAAAAATATGGTAACAGCACTTACCTACTCAGTTTTGTCACTCGTTGTCGTAGCAGGCAATAGGAGGCGAGAAATGCAATTCCCAATCAACGTCCAAAGAGCTACAATCAGAACTAACGTCATTATCATCACATGAACAGCTATCAGAGTCGTATTCCTCTTCCACTTGCTCTTCACATATACAGTCAGGGTTGTTGGGATCGTATGGCAGCACTCCTATAGCTTGCTTGTAAGCCCTGAAGCAAGTTTTCTGACAGGCATCTGGATCGTAAGGATCAGACCAAACTTCCTTCACTACCTTCCTGATCAAACGTCTTTGCTTTCTCGCTCTAGCTTTAATCCTGTCCTCGTTATTTTCAGCAGCTATCTTGTATATCAAAGGACTGCAGGTCTCAACATTTCCTTCCTCGTTTTCAGGATCCACTTGCATTTCTATGATGTATTCGCCGTTTGTTTTGCAAACTATCAGAGTCGGTTTCTCTTCGACTCTTTTCTTTGCTCTTCTTGTTGGTTTTTTCTGCTTGGTGTCTTCGTGCTGGATTTTAGCCTTTTTAAGCATAGATAGAAGACGTTTTGAAATAGCTCCTGGCTTCCAGCCTCGAGATATTTCCTGGAAAACATTTAAAATAATATTATATGAACTAACGTGAGTAGTATTCATAACTACAAGTAGTAAACGGCTAGCACTCACGTGATCACTGGTTGAGTTATTCGACTAAAATTACTTGAGTGCTAGCCGTATACTGGTTGTAGTTAACATTTAAAATATCGTTATTGGCTATACATATAGCATTGAATAAAATAAATACAGAAATGAAAAAAGTAATTAAAATAAATCTTACTTTTTTGTTGTTGTTAGGATTGCTTAATTGCAGGTTATTCCCTGCGGTAAGATATCTTCATATTAGTTGAAACGTACGTTTACACATAAATAAACTTATGAATGTAGCTACCTACTTCATATTTTTCATAGGTTGTTTTACATTAACCTTTGTAAAGATATTGTTAGGTTGTATCACAGACCAGGTAGTAGATATGGGTTGTATTATTAGGTTATACGTTCCATGTACCTACTTACCTAAAACATTTAAGAAGCGTGCGTCATTCGAACGTTAGAGTTGTGGACAGTTAATTTAGAAAGGTATTCAGTAATTTATTTATTCTTACAGGTATAAAACGTTACAAAATTTCACTTAGCACATTACCAAAAAATATACTTTCTCGACGTAAGTTCGATGATCGCTAGTTACTTCTAATTCTTACACCAAAACATACAATCTTGGACGCAGAGCTTGCATACGGCAGTCAGTTTAACAGTTACACCACAATGTTATTATACTTATATTGTGTTGCAAAATTCTTGCTGTTGTTTTCTTCACAATTATTTTTCTTAGACAACTTCATAAGTTTCTCATACTGCTGCTTTTTTAACATTTCAGCATTGATGAAGGAATTAAAACAAGGCACGTGGAATGAACTCAAACTTATGCCCTGGTGTGTCAAATAGGCTAACCTATCTTTTGGTCTTACATGTGTATGAGTTTTAAGTCTGAAATATGTTTTATTTCCATGTCCATCTACTGCTACAATGCCTTTTTCTGAAGGCGCCGGGTGTTTGCATCGCCATCTGTCCGAGTTGTAAGTTTCATTTAATAGGCGTCTTTTCTTACCTCTCTTAGAACTTGGAAGCCGAGGCACAAAGGTGGGTGCTGGAATCTTTACATTTTCTCCGTGTTCTAACATTTCAGTTAACTTCTGCAGCAAACGTTTCTTATCTTGACCGTGACCTAAAATTCCTAACTTTGACAGATCTTTAGGATGAGCATCACCGAAACAGCTCCAAGTAGCTTCAGATGGTTTAAATGGAGGTCCTTGATCATTTCTCTTATCTCCGGCGTCTTTTATCCTAGCGCGTTGCTTTTTTGGAGAATCCGCAGAACCTTTGTGCTTACTGTAAAACTTCCATTTTCCAGTATCATCTATATATCCATCAACACCAACGACGAGCCATTCGCCGTTCATAGCTTGAAACTTTCCAGAGTCACAGTCAACTTGTTCTCCGTTAGGACCAATAAAAGCCATTGGTGCCCATTTCTCATCTGGGCCAATGTAACCATCGCTATTGATTTCCAGCCATTTATGATCAGGGCTCCAAAAACCTCCAAGGTCACTACATAGGGTCTTACCATCGGGACCTTTGAAAAATCTCGGTACTTGATTACCGTACCTATCTAAAAGCTTTACTTTATAATCCAAATACGTGTATTGAGTTGAGTTATCTACTTTTAATATTTTCTTCCCTTTGTATGTCGGATCGAAAGTTGCATTCGGAGGCGTAAACTCAACTAGCCATTCATCCGAATCGGTGTCGGAACCAAACGAAACAGGATCTTCTGAGCAGGAGCATGAATGATCTAAATTGGTATCTTCTGCTCCAGGATTTTTAGGGTAGCAGGTACAATCTGGCTCCTCGGTACTTGGAAGTATGCCAAGAGCTTGTTGATAGGTTTTCAAACAAATCTCTTTACACATATCGGTAAACGCGTTCTGAATAAAAGCTCGTTGATCTCTCTCGAGACGTCTTTGCTCGCGTTCTTTTCTCTTTTGTCTTTCACGATTCTCTTCTTCAGTCCTACCTATAGTATACGTGAGAACTGGTTTATCTTCGTATGGTTGCTGGTTCAGCGCTCTGGTTTTAGGGTAGATCTTCATCGTCTCCATTGTGACTGTATATTCACCGTCCTTCTTGGCCACAGTGAGAAGTGGACGTTTGAGAGGTTTCTTCTTTTTTCCCGTGTCTTTCTTCTTCTTTTTAGCCAAAATTATACCTGGATTCTTTGCTAATCTAAGTAAGTGTACCACGTGTTTATGAGTAGCTCCTGGTTTCCAATTTGGCCGAAACTGAAGAAAAAAAACAATAACAAAACAAAAAAATAGTCACAGTAGGCTCCTCCTATCCTGCCTAGCTATTGGTTACCTACCTTCAGTCCAGGAATATTATCTGCAGTCCATAGCCATCCCATGTTTTTTGGCACTGGGCCTATGGTTCCTGTGCATGGTGCTGCACATTGGCTGTGTCCGATTTGTGGAGCTGAAATATCAACAGGAACATTACTACACCGCAGTCGCACCGTACCTAACTATTTAACACGTGAGTTTTATATAAATACGTACGTATACCTGTGTAGCCATAGTTAAATTTAAATCTATCATCAGTTTTTCTTTTCCTCTTTCCTTTGCTGCTTTCTTTTTCTGAATCTCCAACACCAGATTTGTTACCCGAAGGCGATTTGCTACTCTTTTTTGAACTTTTTTGACTATCATCACATAAACCTCTTTTGCTTTTGTCGCTTCCAGATGCACTCAAAGGTTTTTTTTCATTTAACTTATGAAAAATAGGACATGGAAATGGTGCAGTCAGAACTTTATTAGGCATGTCTTCACCAGCTTTTTCATATCCTCCGCAAATTCCACAGTAAGTTGTACGCTTCGTGAATCCAAAAGTACATTGGCAAGTACAGAAACATGCATCTTCATCATATTTCATTTTTGCTTGAACCCCTCCCACAATCTCTTCAGTTTTAGAAACACCACAGCAATCTTTTCTTCTATTTATCATGTTTAATTCTATGGGTTCATCAAGTTGTGGCGGCACATGTCGCCCTTTTTCGTTACATTTTATCAATTTGCACTTTGTCATGGTAAACAAATCGGCATCTTCAACAGGCAGATCCAATGAATATTCACTATTAGCGGAGGTATTCTCAGTTTTTCTACTTGGACAACTTGAGTCACAAACTCTGAACTTTAACCTGTCTTTTGATTCAGTCCTCGGTGTCTCTGAGCTCATCTTGCCTTTGGAACTCTCATCTTCGTCACGTTTCCTATCAGACGAAGAGTTTGCATCTCTATTAAAGTCATTTTCAACAGTAAAATATCCTACGCAAAATACACGATTACCTAAGGGTCTATCGCGGTCACCAAAAACATAGTTTAACATATTGACATGTTTTCGACTCATTGAAGAGCACGATTTTGATTTGAGATCCCGTATCTGTTTTTTTTTCTTTAAATCTGTATCGCTTCTAACTAAATTTAAACTGCTTGATTTAGTTTTTAACTTTACGTTTAGATTATATTCGTTTTGATTCTTCACTGGTACATTCGGTTTCTTTCCATCCTTCACTGGGTTTTGTTGTTTGCATTTGTTATTGTTAATTTTAGATCTATTTGAATCCTTTTTGCGTTTGCCACCACTGTAAAGCGTTTTGATAACGGTTACATTGTCCGTTACAGTTGAAGGTGTTTCTTTTATTGTACTTAAAGCAGTAGAAAGTTTCGAATTAAATCCTGTGTGAACTATCTTACTTTTATTTGATTTAGTTAAGGAACGGAATAAGTGTGGCGATAGTTTTTCTTTCAGGCGACTTAATTTCATCTTCAGTTTAATTGACGCCACGCGTCTGGTAAATGTGTTGTCATATACGTTGTAACTACCGCTAACAAACGAAGGCGTCGCTGCACTTTTTGCAACCAACTTGTTAAGATAATCGATGTAGACTGGGCTCCATGGCACATAGGCTGTTCCCATTTTACTACTTAGCTCATCTTTACAGTAGAGTGATAGTTCGATAGGGAAGTTTTTCATGGTTTTCACTAACGTTGTCAGGCGACTAGTGAACAGAATTGACTGGCCTGCTTCCAGTTCTGCATCCACTGACTTCTTCTTTGTCAAGGCACTTAGATTTCTCGTCTTATTCTTTTTTGGTATTATTGGCAACAATGGATCCTCATCATTAGGATCCTTTAAACTCAAAGCGAAAACATCGGCAAACTTACTTTTTATATAGAATTCTTTGTATTCTATGTAACTTTTTAGTTCTTCAACCAAAACCTCGAAAATGAACAAAGACTCCGAAAAATCCATATTTTTATTTATTTAAGCACCGACTTCCTCAAAGTTATGGTGCAGGTTTGATTTTTTCTTGATTTCGTTTTCATTTAACCATAATTTGCCGACTTTTTCATTGATGAAATAAAATACTTGCAATTTCTAACTTGGCCAAAAACGTTGTGTCAATTTTGTTTTTATATTTAACAGCTTTCATTTTGAGTTGCTTTCTAGATTGCCATGAGCTGCCGAAAAAGTTTCAATGGCTTAAATTTACGTTTCCAACGATACAAAAAATATTTAAGAATTTGTATTTTATTATATCTAGCCCGGGTTGTAAAACGTCTGTGTATCCAAAATGTCTTAGTTGTAGAATCTCTATGTAGGAAAAAAAAACGTCTTAATTGCAAAATGATTTACTGACACTATTTTGTCGCACAGTTTTGTCCAAATGTATACAGCCATGCGCATATTACAGTATCTATCAAGCTACTTATAAACTTAGCTATCGCAGTTGCAAATGTACGGTATAATAAGTATAATGTTGTAGTATAGTTATCCTACAGACACTTACAGGTAAAATTCACAAGAAACCACCAAACGTTACAACTTCATTTAAATTACCTTTATGCTTTAATAAATTAGCTAATATAAATTATCGAAGCCAAACGCGAATGCTTAAATTTCATTTTTTTCGTGGCAGCATCGAAGTGATCCGGGACGTGAAGATGTGTTGCTTGATCTGTTTTTTGATATAATGGATTGAATTGGTGCCAAAGGTCTGTGCATTGCAAACGCAGATTGTCTCTTTCTTAGCGTGTTCTGCGTAGCCCTGTTCGTTTTGACGAGAGGTCTCAGGTCGTAAAAGTCCTCGTACATCTGTAACTGTTTCATTATTTCGTTATACTTAGCTATTTTCTTTGTGTCGGTTCTCAATCGTTTAGCGTTTGACAGTCGAGGCAGTTTATTTCTGTCGTAATTAAACGATGCATTCATCACAGTAGGGTTCTTTGTTTTCACAGCTGTGGTTACCGTATTCTTTGTTTTATCAGCTTTATTGTCAGTCTTTGCTGATCGCGGTGGTGCTTGCTTATCTCCTTTTCCCTTAGCCGGAGCCGTTTCTGGTTCTTTACCTTTAGCATCACCTTTACACTTAGCATTTGGGTCCGGTTTTCCTGTTTTGCCTGTGTTCACAGTAACGGTACTTGTGGGAGTAGATTTTGCCCCCGTTCTTCGCTGCTTTGAATACCAAACCCACTTACTATCTTTGTTTATGTATCCATCGACACCTATTTTCAATAGCTGGCCAGTATTGTCGGTAAAGGATCCTTCTTCGGCAGAATATGACATGCCATCGGGCCCAATGAAATTCATAGGGACCCATCTGTTATCAGGACCTATGTAACCATCTTTATTGATCTCCAACCAAACATGCTCCGGACTCCAGAAACCACCGAGATCGCTGCATTCCTGTTTACCTTCAAGATTTTTGAAGAATCTGGGAACTTGATTTCCAGACTTGTCTAGCAGTTTGACTTTGTAGTCTAGATAAGTATACTGGGTTTCATTTTCAGCTAAAATGGGGGGATGTTTGGCTTTCCCGTCATATTTTGCTGCAGGTGGGCTGAACTCTATTGTCCATTCGTCATTATCAGTATCGCTGGTTGAAATGGTTCCTTCGTCAGAACAAGAACATGAATCTACTTGTGGAGGGGGGATATACCCCGTGTCCGTGAAACAAGGACAATCAGGGTCGTTTACGTTAGGCAAAGGGAGTAGCCCGATGGCTTGGTTGTAAGCTTTAACACAAATCTCTTGGCACTTATCTCGGAAGGTAGATTGGAGCAGTCTGCTTTTTCTTCTAGTATCTCTGCGTTCCCTTCGATCTCGTTGTTTTTGAATTTTTATTTTCTCTTCTTCGGTCTTTCCTATCGTGTAAATCAGCGGTGGTTTCTCGTCGTAAGGGTATTGAAAGGGAAGTCTTTCTTTGGAATATTTTTTGAACACTTCCATTTGGACGGTGTATTCGCCGTCCCGTTTGGTAACGATCAATGTAGGTTTGCTCTCTATTTTCTTTTTTCTTTGCATCATGGCGCGTTTCTTCTTAGCTATGACGTCGAGGCCCTCTCTCATTGCTCTGTACCGTCTCACCAGAAGCTTATTCGCTGCCCCTGGCTTCCAGTTTGGACGAGGCTAAAAAAAGAGCTTAGCATTACAATTATAACATTTATGCGTAACGTTGTGTGGTAGGTACTTAGGTTAACTACTAGTCCATAATTTGCCTCGTACTTTTAAGGAAGCTATATCCAGTGTTTCAAGTGGGTTTGGAAATAGTCCTTACAGATTGTTTTGGCACTTGGCAGAGTAATGCTAAATATAATATACCTACACATTGCCAGATATACTATCACTAAAACCGTGAAGTCGGTTGTGCCATAAGAACTCTTTTGAAAAACTAAAATTGGATAGTTCTCGTGCTTTGTGCAACGTGGCATCCCAAGTAAAGCTTTGGATTCCACAGGGCATGGCAGACGTGAGGCTCAACCAGCGCAGAAAAGCGGGATGGAGACGGCAAACTTTAAAGAAGAATAGAATAATGAATAAAAATCTCATGTCACAGTAATTAAACTCAATTTATTGTTTTCTTCTCCGATATTTGCTTATTTGGTGCTCATTTGGTGTTGCGTTATTTGTGATCTGATGGCGATATCTGCAAAAAATTAATAAGTTTAAGTATCGCTAGTCGCTATCCAGCAACCCAGCTATGTAGACCTACTAAAATTTAGTCAACACTACTAAGTACTTGAAATAATTAGTTATTGTATAGTTACCTATTTACCTACCTAACTACCTATATCAATGTAAGTGTTGGTCTCGTTTTATCGCAAACTTGATAGTTGACTAGCAAAACAAATTAAAGAAAAAAATTTAACTTACCATAAAAAAATAAAATCAAATTCCGTTGATTTTGAAATCTTGGTCCATAAACACAAAACACAAAAATAATGTATTATAGTTATAACTATTATCAGGGTATAAGGTTGTAGGTATAATAAGGTAACAAACATCAAAATATTAGGTACCTACTGTAGGCATCCGTAGATCTTAAACCTACGTAGGTAAGTATCTACCTATCTATATACTTTCAATATTTGCTATCATAATTCAATTCCAAACCGATGTAGTAAGTTTACCTTTAGTCCAGGAATATCTTCCGCGTTCCAACTCCACCCCATATTCCTCGGAACAGGTGGATAAGGGTATTTGGTCTCAGGCCTCTTTTCTAATTGTGTTTCTTCTGAAATAAACGAATACTTAGTTGTTGATCACTTTAACTTTAAAAATCTAGAACTTCTCTAACTAATAGGCCCCCAAAAAAAACAGAAAAACAGAAAAATACACACTTGGTTCTTCGACGTTTGCAGTGAATTTCCCCACTTTCTTCTTTTCGGGCTTTACCTTTTTAGCTTTGTCTTCTTGTTTCTTCTCATTTTTATTATTATTGCCACTTGATTTTTTATCCGCTGACTGTCTCGTCTTGGAGCCAGTGCGCGCTCCTTTTGAGCTTTTCACACTTGCTGAATCTGGTTGCTGCTGCTTCTTTTCTTCATCAGGCCAAGGATTTGGTGTTTTAATATAATGTTTGTCGTATAATTTATGGTAGATCGGACACGGGTGAGGTTTAATGTAATCTGGCTGGTCCTTCATGTCATCTCCCAGGCACTCGTAGCCGCCGCAGACAGCACAGTAAGTGGTATTTCTAGTAAATTTAAAACTGCAATCGCAATCACAGTAGCACGGATCATCTTGATCTTGTGCTACGGTCTTTCTGCTCGTTACTGAATCCGCAATAAAACCTTTCACCTTATCGGCAACGTCGCAAGTCTTTACGCAACAAGGATTGTGAATATCCTTGAATTGTATGACTATATCGCTGTCGGCTGGACTCGGTGGGTACTGACCATCCCGACTTGGACACACAGGCATCTGACACTTTGGTTTTGAATCTTCAGAATTTTCGGTTTTTTTGCTGGTGGTAGTAGAACAAACACTTTTTGAGCAAAACCCCTTTTCAGAAGCCGTTATGGTCGGACAATCAGTTGCGCAATATTTGTACATCGAAGGTTTATCAGCAACAGTTTTTGATGAGGATGTCCCAGAAGAATCTTTATCAAAATCATGTTCTACTGTGAAATAATACACGTTGTATATATTTGGTTTGGAATAAGGACATACTTTTCCACCACACGCACTCGCGCCACTTTCGCTGTCCTCGCAATCTTTGCTACAAACTGAATCGCACGATGATTTTTTCTCCAGTGCATTTTGCATGGTTTGCAAACAAGCACATTGAGTAGACAAGCCCTCCAATGTAGCTCCTTTACTAAATACACCTGCATGTCTAAGAAATTCTTGGATTTTCTCTGCCAGAGTACACGATTTGCTTCCGCAGGGACCCATCATTTCATTGAGATCGAACTCTTTGTTATCTTCTTCGACAAGGTTTTCAATGTAAGCCCTTAAATCCCTTGCTATTCTGCAATCTGGTCTGCCACATGGACCTCGGATGTTAGCTATATCAAACGTCGTCGCTCGTGAGCCTTCGGGTTTCTTTCCCGCGCCAATACACATGGGGCATGGACCTGACTGAGTTTCCTTTTTGAATCTTTGCGCTAGCTCGCTTTCAGGCCATGCCGTCTCCCTGCAATAGCAAAGCCGATCGATATCCGTAGCTTTGACTCTTGGAGTTATCGTTGGCCGTGGCGTCAACATCCTCATATTGTCGTTGCAGGATACAATGATTTTTCTAACATAGTCTATGATAAAGTCAACATCAGGACAAGTTTCCGGCATTTTGTATATGGATTCAGGAGGCTTGTCGGGCGATCCCATGCAGCAGTAATCTCCATCGTTAAAGAAGGTGAGATTAGCACCTGGAGCGTTTTTGTAGTCGGCGTAATTTATCTTGCCAACGACAGGTGCTGGCTTATCAACGATAAAGCTGTTCTCTATTTTGTGGCAATTCTTTTCAAAGTCTTCGTCTGTGGTCTTCAGAGTGCAAATGTATGAAGTCTGCTTAGAGTTTATACCTGTGTACAGGCACTTTCTAATAATTGGGTCCTCAGAAAGCGTTCGAAAAGCTGTACAAACCTTTTCACCAAGGTAGGACAGTTTTACTTGCATGCCTAATTTTGCCATCAGTTTAGCTGTTCCTTCCTCAAATATATTGTAATCATCTCTTAAGGTAACGGGTGCAGGAGTCTCTTTTTCAGCAATTTTGCTTAAGTACGTAATGAAAACGGGGTCCCAAGGGATAGAGCCAGAGCCGATAAACACCAAGCGTTCCTCTTTGCTCCATAGTGACACTTCCAAGGCACATTTCTTCATGTTTTGTATGAGGAACTCTGCATTGCTGCTGAATAATACTGACTGGCCAGACTGGATGACAGGTTCTGGTGGAGGAGGAGGCTCTTTTCCCTTCTTTCCTTTCTTTGGCTTTTTTGGCTTCGGTTTCTTTTTACCTTTCTTACCGACTGGTTCAGGGGGCAAAGGTAAGGGCTCAGGCATAACTATCTGCATTTGCTTTGGGTCTTTTAATTCAAGTGAGAATATATCAGCGAAATCACTCTTAATAACAAGGCATCGACTCTCGACCATACTCTGAACGCTTTCTACGACCACCTCAAAGAGAAACATTCCATTTGATACTGCCATTGATATTTAATTTTACACTTTTTTTCGGTTTTATTTACAAGTAGGTACCTAGCTAAAAGAATTTAAATGAGTCACATAATTTAGATATTTTTAATACCTAATAATTTAAAGATGTAAATAGGTTACGTGAAATATTCCCATAATCCACTCTTAAATTTTGAAGTAAATTGTCACACCCTTTGAATGTCACACCAATACAATACATCTATGTCAAACAGACAGACATAAGTACAAGTCAAACAGTAAAATATGTTAGACGCCAATGAGGTGTAAATTAACATTTTGATTGAGGTTTAATATGTTGATAACACTAGTTGATAATATCTTCGCTTGCACGAGCACCTACTACATAAGTCTTCTGTGGCTTGCACAAATATCCGCCTTTTGTTGTTGTTTGTATTTTCATATTTCCGCGCCCGGTGAAATACCCACCAAAAATCTATTAATAACTAGCTGACCCGCCCTGGCTTCGCACGGGTTTTTAGGGTTTTCCCGGCAATTATTCGAATTTTTCTCACCTTCTAAACCTTCCCTAGACCTCTACGAACAATTCAAGACCTAGATAAGATAAATCCGTTCAGCCGATCTCGAGTTTTAGCGAGACTGGCGAACAGCAATTGTTTTTTTTTTATATATATATATAGTTAATACCAATTCCAAGCTTTCCAAGACACGTAAAACGGAACGCAATCGTACTAAAATTTTTAGGGTTCACTCAGTACCCGTCAGTGTCGGTAGGTACCAAAAAAAAATTTTTTTTTTTTAAATAAATATTTAAGTGGGCTCCCATACAACAAACGTGATTATTTTGCTCGTTTACCACATGAGTCATAGCGAGTGATGAGTTGTTCAGATGGCGCTGCTTTAAATAGTACTGCTACTCAACACTAGATGGCAGGGATAGATAATGGTACGAAACCCTTCGTGCGCGGGTCCGTCTTGCACTTGGCAAGTTATTTTATTGTTTGGCAGTACCTATTTGGTAAGAATGTATAGTTTGAAGAATAAAGGCACTTTGCCCTTTATCAAAAAAAAAAGTTCACTTAGTTAAAAACAAATTGTTCTGGGTGGCGACAGAACCCTATAGCTGGAGTTATCTCTCGCTCTTGGCCATATGTTTTTCAGACCAGCTGATCACTGTCATCACAGACTGTCATTTAAATGTCAAATGTCATTCTGAAACTGAAATGTGAATCAAGGTATTACGAAATAGAAAGAAATAGATTTTCTTCGTTTTCGTGGAGTTTTCTCCAGTTTCCACTACATAATAATGTGCACACAAGACCATCTCATTAAACGAGGGAGATGACTTTAGAATTAATAGTAAAATATTGACGATAAGGTGAGTTGCCAGACTTTGTTATCGTGTGTGTTTTGTAAGGATTTTGTGATAAAATATAAACAATTAGAATCTGCACTGCGCCTCAAGAATCACATGAGCTTTGTTTACTTTTGCGTAAGCGACCCTCAATGCCAAAGTCCATGATTATCTGGAATTCGGAGCGTGTGCAATTTTGTCTAACCTATTTCGCGTTATGGTGAATTTATGAATGAAAAATAATTCAAATTGTAGGCTTTTGAAACAAATCAGATGCCCATTGCCCATCTGATAAGCCTATTCATAATACGATTGAATTTAATATACTATAATTATTGAAAAATATGACCTAAGTAGTTCTCATGGAAGCAACCAAATAATGCAAAACGTTTTCTAATTCTAAGTAGTTTTCAGGTTTAAATTTAGTGAACCTTGTGTTTAGTGTGCCTTTTGAGTGTGTGCCCAGTGTTGGATTTGTGATTGTTTGAATTAACTTTTGATTTATAAATTGTGGAATTTAATACTACAAGGTAGGTCTAAAATTTATACATAATACATAAACATTCAGGTAGAAGTGTCTAATTTCTTTGATATAAATCCAAATTGAGCCAAATTACTGTACCTATATATACAATTAAGTATTTGTTATAAACTACTATTATAAATTATGTAAAATTATATACCACTTGCAAACAAAAGCGAGTTTTTAAGAACTAGAACATACACATTTTTAGAACTTTACCATAGGTTACTACTTAGGTTATAGATGTTTTCCTTTGGAAGTGAAAATAATATTTTTATTGGTAGCTTTGGCACGGTACCTATGTCCTGGGTGTGCAGGCTGTTTTCCTTAACTAGGGCCCTTTTTGCGTGTTAAGTGAAGAGAGAGGTAACTTAGCCTCTTTATTAGCATAGTCCGCATCATCACTTATGATCAGGTGAGACAGTGGTCAAATGGCTTGATGCAAAATTATGGCTTAGCTGTTTTAGTTTTTGCTTAGACAACTTTATGCTTATTTACAGTATTATTGCACCATCCAGGTTTTTATTTCCATAATTTGCTTTAAAAAATGTCATGTTACTGCATTAAATTTGCTATTTACACACAACCCTCAATCCACTATCATAGAAAAATGGGTGGCTGTGATGTCATCAAAATATCCTAACTTAAACTTGTACACTAGCACTGGTCTCCCACTCCATAGATAAAGTAATTACTATGTTACCATTTCAGCATGGACTTTCTTGTGGGGGGTTTAGCCGGAGTTGGGGCTGGGTTTTTTAGCAACCCGTTTGATGTCATCAAGACTCGGATGCAGCTGCAAGGGGAACTCCGAGCCAAGGGCCAGCATGCCGTCCATTACAGGAACATACCACATGCAATGTTCACCATTGTAAAACATGATGGAGTTGCAGCACTCCAGAAGGGACTTGTGCCAGCTTTGTGGTTTCAGTTGGTTGTTAATGGTGTAAGGTATGTTGTGCCATTTTATCTATATTTATACTTATAATAAAACTGTAATAGATCCAATTTTGTACATTGAGAATATAAAAAAAAATTGTTTTTTTTTATTATCGATGCTGAAGCCAAATCTACAATTTTTTTCATTTTTGTATTTCTGCCTGTCTGGATCTTGACTGAGCATCACCCCACAACTGAATGGATTCAAATGAAACTTGGCATGATTTGAGTTCATATTACGAGGTAGGGCTATAGATTAGAATGTATAGCTGCGTTACACTAGGTTATCTTGTATCATTTTGTATTTAAGATTAACATCTGCAAAGTCACACATGAGTTAATCAAATTAGTGACGTAAACATTCAACATGGGATAAAATAAAATTAAAAAGAATAAATGAAATTTTAGTACAAAAGAATGCCAACACAATGAATAGCCTGTGTACATCGTCCCAAAAAATGGTTTGAAATCAAACGAATTCGGATTGTGGGGAAAAAAAGTCATTTTTTAAATATACTTGGTAGAACAGCAAGAGGTCGCAAATGAAACGCTTGCGTGTTTTAGCGGCGTACAACGCCATCTAGTTTAGTTCATGCGCACTATACATATTATCAATCTTGGGCCTAAACAGCCTGCAATGTTTTTTTTCAGGTTAGGTATATATCAGCAGGCTGATCACCTTGGCCTACTACGCGACGAACAAAACAATACTCAATTTTTAAACAGCCTATTCTTCGGCTGCATCTCAGGCATGAGTGGAGCGTTTTTCGGTAGCCCGCTACAGCTTGTGAAGACCCAACTCATGTCGTATTCCTCTGAGAGGATAGCAGTGGGGACGCAACACGCGCATAGAGGGATGACGTATGCGTTGTACAAGATATATATGAAGAATGGACTGGCGGGTCTCTGGAGGGGTTACCATGGCATGATGATCAGGAATTCTATAGGATCCGCGTCGCAAATCGCAGCTTTTGCCGTGTAAGTACAAATATAACATACGTTTTAAAGCAACTTTATCTTCATATTTTTAATTATGACCTTTGTGTTATGTTTTTTGCGGTCGCTTCGCTCGTGTTTTTTGTCTTATCTTCATAGTATTCTAGTTTTAATTTTCAAAATCTATTGAAATGTGCGCTCGCTTCGCTCGAGCATGGGAGCTCCATAGGAAGCATACTTTATCTTCATATTTTTATTTATAACCTTATCTACTGAATTTTTTGCGGTCGCTTCGCTCGCGCTCTTTGTATACTAGTTTAATTTAAAAAATGTCTTGTAATCGCGCTCGCTCCGTTTTTATGACTCGTTGCCTGCTTTCGTAACCATCAAAGGGTATTAAGTCACTATGTAAAACAAAAAAAAATTGGTGCTGACTGGTGACAATTTATTTATTTAGGTAAGTAATTCACTTTTTCTTACCATTTCAGTTGTAAAGAATGGATGGACGCCAACAATATGTTCCAACAGTCGAAATACCTATCAGCATTCGTGGCTAGCAACATCGGAGCAGTTGTGAAGACTGTATTCTTAACGCCTATGGACGTTATCATGACTAGGCTGTATAATCAAGGTAAAATATATTTATTGAGACTACCCACGTTTACCTACAGAAATTGTATAGCCAAGATATACCACGTTCATATTTAGGTATGCATAGGCTTTGGCCAAAAGGCACACATAACATATCAGAGTCATCATCATCATCAACAGCCTGAAGACGTCCACTGCTGAACATAGGCCTCCCCCAGAGAGCGCCACTTCGGGCGGCTGCTCTCCTCCTGCATCCATCAGCTCCCCGCGGCTTCCACCAGATCGTCGGCCCACCGTGGGGGGCCGGCTTACGCTGCGTCTTCCGGTTCGTGGTCGCCACTCGAGAACCTTTCTTCCCCATCGGTTGTCAGCTCTACGAGCGGTGTGGCCTGCCCATTGCCATATCAGAGACAAAGAGACAAAAGACTGAAAATAACACAAAGAAACAATAAAAAAATCGAGACAGGTTATAAATAAAATAAAATCTGTGGGTTGGTCCTCTGGATGCTGTAGGGTCATCAAACCATCACCCAGGACCAACCAACATGTGCAAAACCTAATGTTGACCTATTCTGTATGACCACTTTATGATTCATTACTTCAAAACCACGCGAATTCCTTGTGAAGAAATCTGCAAAATTCTATTCCCTATGAAATGAAAACGAAACCGCGCGAAATGAATTTAGAATTGGCTCGATTTGAACTGTCAAAAATCATAATGTTGATTAATGTTGCACTGAGTGTGGGTTCCAGTAGCTGCTAAAAACGCCAAGAACGCTACGAAATTATGCCACTTTTTAGCCAGACAAGGCCAAATCACATATGATCGTTCCAGTCAATGTGAACGAAAAAAACGAAAATAACGATAATTTTGTTCAAGTGGAACCCGCTGTGAGACGCGTTCCGAAATATCAACATGTCAAAAGTTACCACAACTTGTCAATATTAATTTAAAAAGAAAATTAAGTGAAAGTATTTCTAATGCTGTGACCACAGATCCTATAAAAAAGTGCTTTGACACGATTTGAACAAGACACGATAACGACGTGGTTTCGTATCGTGTGGAATCAGTGTTTTCATACAGAATTAGGGCCCCGGGTGTTGTTACCATGGCCCTTACAGTTCCTGGGTTCCTAGATCACGCCTTGTCATGTTCCAGGATTTATCTACGTAATCGACGTTTCTGTCCACCTTACGAAATAACGAAGACACGGTTTTTAAAACTATAATAAGCAAGTCAGCTGTAGATATCGCGAGTCTGTTTTTGCATATCCTAAAAGTGAAAATTCTATTTTTTATTTTACAGCGGTAGACGCACGTGGTCACGGTCTTCTCTACAGTGGAATAGTAGACTGCGCGCGGAAGATCACTAAAGCGGAGGGTCTTCTGGCGTTCTACAAGGGTATTGGCCCCTCGTATCTCAGGCAGGCCCCGCACACTGTTCTATTACTGGTCTTCTGGGATATGCTGAAAGATTTGCAGCGAGACTTTGAGCAGACCCATTGACAGAAAGTAAACGATATTTGGGCTGAGTCGTGTTCAATCGAAGTCAAGTACCTAATTGGTAAGGTATTTTTAGAATAAAATACTTCAATGGGTAAGACAAGAATAGATATATGTATAACCTATGTGTGTTCAGTTTACCTATTGGACTAACCCCCGGTTTCTCGTACGTTTGTTAAAGTTAAACTCACGTCAACTTAAAAAATACGGCACGCTCATTGGCTGCCTGTTGATCATCGGCTGTCTTCAACCAATGAGCGTTCAGTATTTTTAAGTTGACTTGAGTTTAACTTTAAGAAACCAGGGGTAAGGGTGGTTTTTTTGATGCGTAGTTAAGGTAACCAATGGTTAAAAACTGTTACAAATTTTTACTTGGTTAACATTTGTGAGTTTTTAACCATTGGTTACTTTAACTATGGATAAAAAAAACCGACCCTAGGATGAGATTAAATAAAAGTAGGTTTTCATTTAAAAGTCGGAGGAATCTGTGCCCATGTGCCTAGATGTATGTACGTTATTTAGTGATTAGGGATCCGTGATTATGAAGTGTAGAAACTAGAAACCAAAGAATTCTTCAGTATTGTTTAACTTGTGCCATTAAAGTCGCTGTTTTGGAGAATGAATAATCAAATCGGTGCAATATTTTTTTTTGTCTATAGAATAAACCTAAGCTAAGTTATTAAAGAAACTTAAGTAACTTTTTTGTTTAAATAAATATTGTTATAGATAATACAGATAACACTTGAATGCTAATTTTTCATGTAATTTGTCTTAATATGTACAGGATTTTACAATAATTTTAGTAAAATCTGAATCATATAGAAATGTAATAATTCACACTTTTCGAGTGGAAAGAGCACACTCGTTTACTTTTTTTTTATGTAAACGAATGACGCGACGAGCTAGTAGTTCGCCTGGTGTTAAGCGTCACGGCCCCCCATAACAGATTGCAGAGTCACTCGGAACTCTAAAGTACAAAGTTTTGCGTGACACTGCACTGCGCACGTCATCCTGAGACATCACACGGTCCAGTAATATGATTACTAGACCGTGAGATCAGATCGTAAGGTCTCATTTGCCCAGTAATTTCACTAGCTACAATGCCCTTCAAACCGGAACACAGTAGTGCTTGCACACTACTGCTTGGCGGCAGAATAACTGGCAAAGCGGTGGTACTGACCTAGACGAACTTTGCAGAAAAGTCCTACCACCTTATGGTTTATTTGTAGTAATCTTGTTGTTCTTGTATGTACATATTTATGTTACATGTGACCATGAATTACTATGTCTTTTAGGATATAGACGCTGTTCAAACAGTGGTATAATAGGAGCCGAGTACATGAGTAGTCAAATAATCAACCCATGCAAGTGCAAGCCTACACAAACACTATCATGTGAAGTAAAACAAATATAAATAAATTACTTTTTCTATAATAATTATACCAGAAATATTTTAGTACAAAAGGGGTTCGAATACTTTTTTATGGAAGCTGATATCCGCTTGAAATTTGGAATCAAAATGAAGAAAAACATGATATTGGATATGCCATAAAGACTCTATCGCCTTTATAAAACCTAGTAAAAGATGCAACATTCTGTATAAGACAAAAAAACCGACCCTAAGAAGCTCATAGGCAATGAACTGTTTGAGACTCGGTTACAGAGCCTCGACCATAGACGCAAAGTTGCCAGTTTATCGGTCTTTTATCGAGTGCATTTTGGAGAGTGCGCACTGGAGTTGCATAGCGTTACAAAGCGATTTGCTTCCACATTTATCATGCGAACAGCCAAAGAGTGGAACGCTTTGCCGGCGTCTGTATTTCCCGAGAACTACAATCTTGGAGTCTTCAAATCGAGAGTGAACAGGTATCTTCTAGGCAAGCGCGTTACATCCTAGACCGCATCGACACTTAACATCAGGTAAGATAGTGGTCGAGCGCAAGCCTATCAAACAATTAAAAAAAAAAAAAAAAAATGTCCATCGGAATGATTATGATTATTTGAAGACATTTCGGTCGCACACCACGTGTGCAGCTTGCTGGCTAGTTGGCTGCTATTTTTGTATTGCATATATTAATAATAGTCCTGAAAAATAAACAGTCGTGAAAACCAAAATTAAATATCTCAAAAAATGACACAGTTACAAGCATTTTAAAATACAGGAATAGAAACAGACAGCTCAAACATGCAGTGACGTCAGTTCTAGGTCCTTCATAGTACCTCATTACTAAGCTGTGGTAGCTTTACATACAATCTCTTTGGCGTGTGTCGTCACAACGTGTTCATACTGTGAAGAAGCTCCTCACGATCTCTGTTTTGCGAGAAAGGGTCAGGCGATGCTTCCAGAAACTTTAAAAGCTTATTACTCCGTGATTTATATACCGATTTTACTTATTTTTCCATAATATTTACTTGTTAATTTTTAATAGCAGGCAACTAAGCTATTATTGTATGCAGCGCGTCATGCGTCGTCGTGTGACTGGCTAAATACGTCTGTACCTGAATACATAATGGACCTAACCCCACTGCTCTGTACCCAGTATTATTATAGTAATAGCAATAATCACGCATTTTGTGCACTTTGTTTGTAAACTTATATGTTTGCATTTACTCTCATTGTGTAAAAATTACAAGAGAAGAGTCTGTACGCCTAGTACTTACGGTCAATTCAGACAGAGCAGCAAAATGCTAGAGCACTTTTTAAGTGCTATTCGAATATCAATCTTAATCCGATTAGACAAAGCTGAAAATAGTATGCAACATTAAAATCTTACCTATTTGAATGTTGCATACTATTTTCAGCTTGGTCTAGAGTCAGCCAAAGAGTGGAACGCTTTGCCGGCGTCTGTATTTCCCGAGAACTACAATCTTGGAGTCTTCAAATCGAGAGTGAACAGGTATCTTCTAGGCAAGCGCGTTACATCCTAGACCGCATCGACACTTAACATCAGGTGAGATAGTGGTCAAGCGCAAGCCTATCGAACAATAAAAAAAAAAAAAAAAAAAAAAAAAAATAAGGTTGATATTCCAATAGCACTTAAAAAGTGCTCGAACATTCTGCTGCTCGTCCGAATTGACCCTTATTCGAATGTACATTATTGTATTCGATATCGATATCGTATAATATTTGTATAAAATCCTAAGTTACGTCACAGAATCACACTAATATTGTAAAGCTGAAAGTTTGTATGTGTGTTTGTGTGTATGTGTGTATGTTTGTTACTCCTTCACGCTCAAACCGTTGGACGGATTTGGATGAAACTTGGAATATAGCTAGCTTATGTACTGGATTAACACATAGGCTACTTTTTATCCGCGGGTGAAACCGCGGGGCGCAGCTAGTATTTCATAATTTTAAATTAATGCTCTTATCTATATATACATAAATGAAACTGGCACCGACGGACGCTGCGAGCTCAGTACCCCGCGCGCTGTACAGAGCTCGCCAAAATGTAAAAGTAGCCTTATACCTAAAGTGCGGAGAGAACCAGGAGGCGTACTGTAAGCTCTTAGCGCGATTCAAAACAGAGTATATACCGGATCGATTGTCAAAATCCTCATACAAAAAAAAACAAAGCGAACTATCTGAGTTTGAATTGGGGTATTATCCCGAAAGGGGGGGACTGGGACCATGATAGCCCACAAGTTGTGAGAGCCTTACTTGAAACTGCGTGTTTCCAAACCTCCATACTAAAAAATAAATTCACTAACAAAATTGCACGTGCGATCGCTACGAGAGTTAACAAGATACTATAAATTCATTTCTAAACACCGGTCGTTCAACTCATTTAAAATCATTCGGTCAAGCACAAAGTTCAACCACCCAGCTGCGCTAGGGCTATCTTCGAACGTAAGCTTTACATGGCATTTCTTCAATGAAAAACTATTAATTTAGAAAAGTCGTAGAAGAAACATTGTCTACCTTGGGGAGTAGATTTACCTCCTTTCAGGATAACACCCCGATTCAAACTCACCTTGTCCTATACTGTTTTGAATCGCGCTAAGAGCTCACAGTAGGCCCCCAGGCCTGGGGTCCGTACCGCTACGGGGCGCTGTGATAGATTTAATAAAAATATTTTACTATAATCGATATCGAGTACAGTAATATGTGGACGTACATTATAGAGTACTAAATTCTGAAGAACGCAGAAAGATAGTTGTCTCACTCACTCGCATCAATCAATTTTAGTGTGAGTGAGAAAGCAATAGTCTATTTCTACTCATATTATTATTTTTCTCTGTAAGTATAATATTATTTATTCGAATGTGTGTGTTTATTTGTAATGCTCATTTTATAGTACAAATAGTAGTTTACATACTAAATAAATACTCTATGTTTAAGATGTTGTTATATATACTACTGTTAAGTTTTATTTTAATTTAATAGGTAATTCTACTATTTAATAGGTATTCTATAAATATAGTTATCGCGAAACCTCAGGCATATTAAGTTAAGTTGTGAGATTTTTTAAAGGAGGCGTTTTATTTGAAAAAAAAAACTATTTCCACTTCTTTTACTAGATGGCGCAGTAAGTACATAGTTTAAACCTTTCAAACCACAGAGTAGATTAAACATAAGAAAATGCTTAGTTACAAAGAAATTCAAATTCAAATTCAGTCAAAGAGGTATATGTACTACGTACTAGAGAAGCTATTCAAAGCACAAATAGTTGTCATTTTTTGTATAATTAAACTAAAATCCGCTACAGCGCTTTACGAGATTAAATCGTCAAACCAACGATCATAACACGCAGCGCTAGTGCCATGGCACATTCGGATCATAATTTTTACTGCTATTCACTGCTGCACGTAGAGATGTGACTAATATAATCGTAATAGGTACAGAGAGCCTAATATGAGCAATGTATATTCATAATAGGTATATGAATCAACAGTATTATATTATTTAATATTAGTCAAATATCATATTGGTAGTGTCGCGCGGGAGAGAAAATCAGTGAGCGATACTGACTGATACGTACGTTATGCGCGTTGCGGGGAGTCGGCGCCGGCGGCGCGGCATGGTGACGCGACGTTGCCGCTCCGATAGCCTATTATTTGATATTAGATATTACAGTATTCGTCGTGGGCGTGCCTCGCAGCTCCCAGGATCGCTGCGTTGCCAGTCCGTGCCGTGCGTACCGAGCGGCTTTGCCGTTATTGTTTCTACTTGTCTTTAGATACATAACACTGTTAGTGTTTAGTATACTTTCTAGTTTGTTCTGTTATTTCCATCGATAGTCGCTAAATATTCATTATGTTTGGCGCCACGTATCATAGATAGATAGATATATAGATAAAACTCTTTATTGAAACACCACATTACAGGAACAATATTGACAATCACAAAAACTTAAAACTAAGTGTCACAATGGGCGGTCTTACCTTGTTAAAATGTTAAAATTAATATTGTAAGGTAATGATTGATAAATAGTTAGAATTATACAATACTAGGCTATGATGAATAGGTTCACTAATATTAGACTAATATATTATAATAGGTATGATAACATAATACCATTAAAGCGATATATTCAATAATATGATTATGAAAAAGTGACCCTAATACACCATCTCTAGCTGCACGTGCAGTCGCTTTGAGAGCTGAGCATCGTATGAGCGAGAAGATGCTCATAGGCATATTTGCAGTGATTGACAATGCAAGTTAGAGATGTCCTGTCTGGTGTATACATAGAAGTCTTTGAATTCAGTTGAGTGGACCACAAGTACATTGTAGTATCTCCTAAGTAATCTGTGGTGCATTCTTCTTAAGTAAATTGAAGTACAGTAGAACTGCGAGATAGATAACCGTTAATATTATGATCCAAAATAATGCCAAATAACGCACAACGGAAATAAAAAAACGAAAGAGTTTGGAGTTGTCAGTCAGTATCGTGACACATTTCCTCTAACCTGTGGGCTATGCTTGAAACAGAGACAGTGACAGATTTTGGTAAAACCACAACTGGCGCCATCTATTGGGTCATACATAAAATACAATTTCTTTTTTTTTTAATAAATCGCCTCATTATAATAGTAATTATAAAGATAATTGCAATACAATATTGACACAAAAAGTTCCTGTTAAAGATCTATTAATTTGTATGGTAGGCAAATGATAAATAATATTGGTGTCAATTCTGTACTGTGCCTTAGATGATACAGCTGTCCTTTTCATTACAATGTAGCAGAAAGGGACGGAAACATTTTTGGTGCAATATTGGTTTGGCTTTTGCTAAACTTAAGGTGGAAAGTTACACTAGCGCGGCAAATTCAAATTTTCTTGCGTTCTTTTGCCAATAATAGCTTAATTACTTACAATTTTCTTCTTAGTTTTTCAGTCCATTGTCATTTGTCGCTAAACCAATGATAAGTAGGTGATACTTTTAAATGTAATTTATTGATACATTATATTTATTTGCGCAAAATTAGTTTTCATGTAATCACGTTGAGTAATTAAGCTATTATTGGCAAACGAACGCAAGAAAATTTGAATTTGCCGCGCTAGTGTAATGTTCCACCATAAAGAATGCGTTGTATAATAGAAACTATAACTTTAGTAGGTAAGTTGTTGTGTAGTTTGTAGTCAGTGATTCTCTGATCGGCCCAGCTGTGAGGCATTTTTAAATAAATTATTTATTATTTGTTACCATATATATATATATCTTTGTTTTATTGTACATTTTTAAGTACCTACTTTCAAACTTTTTTTTATGTAAATGAATGACGTTACGAGCTAGTCGTTCGCCTGATGTTAAGCGTCACGGCTGCCTATTACAGAATGCAGGTCACTCTGAACTTTAGATTAATATAGTTTTGCGTGACACTGCACTGCGCACGTCATCCTGAGACATCACACAGTATAGTTATAAGATTACTAGACTACTTGATCAGGTCATAAAATCTCATTTGCCCAGTAATTTCCCTTAAAGGTCAAGACTCAAATTAAAATTAGCCATGGAGAGAATCTTCAAATCAAGACTCGTCACACACAAATGAAGTCTTTTCTAGAGATAATTTTGGATTCTATAAAATAGACCGCACTATACCTCAAAATTAGGCGAGGGTGATCATGATATTTATAAAAGCAGTCAAACTCTCAGTCAGAGCACACTCGCTTTTTATTGAAAATACCATGATTATACCCTCACTAAACCGCAATTAAATAGGTACCTCTAAGAAATAAACATAAAACTTTGTTAACACAACACTAATTTTATTTCCAGCCGCCATCTTGATGATGCCATAAAATGGCCGTCAAAGACAAACAAGATGGCGTTGGGCGTGACCTCACAGACCTTGCCATGGGTGGCATGTCAGCGATGTTCGCTACCATTTTCACCAACCCCATCGAGGTTGTGAAGACAAGACTCCAACTTCAAGGCGAGCTGAAGAGTAGAGGGAGCCACAAGGTGTTTTATAGAAATGTACCGCACGGACTGTTTGTGATAGCTAAAACGGAGGGACTGGTCGCATTGCAGAGTGGCCTGCCCGCTATGATGGGGTTTCAGTTTTGTTTGAACACTTTTAGGTAAGATTTAATGAGTAAGTGCGCTTAGTTTAGTATCAATTTATTGTAGGGAAGTTTTTATTTTTTAAACTAGCTACTACAATAATAAAAGCTAATAAACTAGCTACACTACGCTACCTACTTAGTGGGCTGGAGCATTTGGACTGTCTATAGGCCATCGTGGCTAGTATACTAGGTACTGTAGATTATATTTTTACGTTTCAGATTGGGCGTCTTTCGTATTACCGAGCGGCGGGGTCTCACTCTGGATTCTTCAGGTAGGTAATAAACTTATTTACTTAAGTGGAACGTTTCACTAGCGCGGCAAATTCAAATTTTCTTGCGTTCTTTTGCCAATAATAGCTTAATTACTCAACGTGATTACATTAAAACTTATTTAACGTAAAGAAATAGAATGTATCAACAAATTACGATTAAAAGTATTAACATGATATTTTTGTTGAACATTTCTAGTGTTATTCATGAGAACATAGCTTAGCCAGATTTTTCGTAAGGGAATTCAATGCGCGAGCAAGATAGAGCCTCTATCATAGAGAATCTGCGAATATGGGAGCCTTAAGCAAATAATTTAACCTTTCCCAGGTGGAACATCCCTTGTAAAAGGCGCGCTAGCTGCAGGGGTGGGCGGTGCGCTCGGGTCCATCGCTGGCACTCCCTTCTTCCTCGTGAAAACCCGTCTTCAGGCTCAGGCGGCGCAGGCCATTGCTGTGGGGCATCAGCATAAACACGCTGGGATGGTCAATGCTATTGGAGATATATATCGGAGAGAAGGAATGAAAGGTATTCTAATTTCAATAGAAAATCATTTACTGACATGAAAATTACAGCAGTTTAAGTATTGAATCCATAGACTCCTGAACCAGTGTTCATTGTGTTTCAGGGGTCAAGTGGCTTCTCCTAACAGTTCTAATTAACAGTTAAATGCAATTTTTGTTAGCAGACCATGTTACATGTTATTTGAAACCGTGCACTTTAATAATATTTGTTCTTTTCTCTATTCTATGATATTCCATTCAGTTTTGTGAACCTAAAATAAAGTAAATGCTGGTATTTGCAGGTATGATCTTAGTCGTCGCATACGCCTTATTAATTTACTGAAAATGTGATCATCCTATCTCAAAAGTTTAGGTCAAGGTGAATGAGTGGAGTCCCTGTCACGAGATAAGCCTACTGCCTAACTATAGTTACCTACCTGATGGAGCTTGGTAAATTAGACAGCAGGTTGTGAACACTAATTTTATTTTTTGCCTTGGCTAGTACAGCGGTAGGGGCAAATAGCGTGGGTTAGGGCCTATACACTCCTTTCTTTTCTTCTTGGCAAGTACTGCCCTGAAGTGCGAGTCGCAGTGTAGGTGGGCGCTCGAAGTTAGTCCAGTCCAGGGGTGGTAGTCAGCTGGAGGTGAGTGCTGGAGCGTCGACGCTTACAGCCCGGGTGACGCCGGGAAGCGACCAACGTTATGGTCCGCTGGTGGTTTGTTGGTGGACGTAAGATGTAGACGTAGGACCCTGGAACGCGCATAAAGAATATGGCGTTAAAGCCAGATCCAGCAAGCTGTGAACACCCACGGCGACAGCAGAGGGAAAGCACTACGTAGTTGTGATGCCGTGGATGTTCAATCAGATACGGAGATTACAAATTATGCGGAAATAAAATTTAAAAATGAATAAAATGATAAAAGAGATGCGAGGGTAGGTGATGGAAAATAGAGATAAAATTGATGTAATTTGGAAGAATTAATGAGAAATGATAGACTAAATATACACAGATATTATAGCCATAATAATAAGCACCTTTTAAAGCCCAAGCACTAGAAGCTACATTAAAATTTGAACATAGATTGGAATGATTTTATTGTGCACCACTTACCCAATTGCGGGGTCCTAAAATCACTTAAAATCACAATTTAGATTTCGAGGGAACGTGTAGTGACGCCAATTATTAGGCCGCGGTTACGTTTATCATAACTATTACAATAGAAACGTATCAGAGACCGCGACCGATGACGTGCGATCCGCTCTAACGTTTATTTCGCAATGTGAAGGCGGCGGGCGGCGGCGCGGCCGATCGGCTACGAGCCCGCGCCTGCGCATGCGCAAGAACCATGGAATAAAGAATGGAGTGGATAACGGGTGACTAAAATGAAGCTCGACTTAAAAAGACGTGTTGATGAAATTATTATATTGTATTTAATAAGTAGTTAAGTAATTGTACATAGTTTTAGTTAGTTTTATTTAGTGTTTAGTTTTTATTTATATTAGGCGTTTTTATTAAAAAAAAATATTATCTTAAAAATATTTATGTAACGTAAGGACAACGTTACATTACCCCCCTCGTCTCGGAAAGGGTTTTGTTCTAAAACAAAATCCGTCTGTAATTTACTACCAGCAGTACTCATTCATTCTACCTCATACTTCTCTTACATACTTCTATGTCATACTTTTCATACATTATTGGCAACCACAACCAGTTGAAAAAGTTGTAGGCGCGTCCTCTCATAAAATATAGGTAACTGTGATAGATCACACAGTTAACTTATGCTAGTGGTAAAGGTGGAAAATTATATAGGTGGGATATTATTTAAACGTACTGGTACTTAAATAAAAATTATCGGTGCTAATTAAGATTCTTTAAAAGTTTTAAATCTTTAATATGCCATACACCAATGTTTTTTCCTGACATATCTTCTAGGACATAAACAAGAGGAGATCGTTTTTCAGCTACACGACATTTGATGAACTTTGGCGCTAGCTTCTTACTAAAATATTTGTCTTTATCGCTGAGAACAAAAGCGCGTTTAAAGACTAAATCGCCAACGTTAAATTCAGCTGGTTTTCTACGTAGGTTATAATGCGCAGTATTCTTTTCATGTGCATGCCATAATGAAGCTTGCACATCATTGAATACCGACGAAAGAATTCCTAGGTTTTCAGCATATATGTCACGTGGTAAAAATAAAACTTCGTCGCCTAGATCGTTGTCTGTATAGTGTGATCCACAGAGAACGAGCTCCCTTCCGTACACAAGAAAAGAGGGTGTGTAACCGGTAGACTCGTTAACAGAGTTATTAATCGCGAACTGTACCTTGGGAATAAAAGTGTCCCAAGTCCGATGATCATTTTCGACAAACGTTGACAGACTAGTGACAATCGTTTTATTGTAACGTTCCACGGTGTTAATTTGGGGTGTGTACTTAGGTGTAAAATTCACATTAGGTATTTGATACTTTTTAAACAGGGCATCAGTTGTAGAACTGATGAACTGACTTCCATTATCCAGGAATATAGTTTGTGGGATGCCATGAACTAGAAAAATGGATTCTTCTAGGATCTTAACGACGGCATCCGAAGTTGCACGACGTAATGGGAAAATGTGACAAAATTTTGAAAAACAGCAAGTAATAACGAGCATATAGCAATTTTGCTTGCGAGTGACTGGTAAAGGGCCTACAAAATCAATTGAAATCATCTGGAAAGGCCTCGAACATTGTTTCGGCCGTCCCATCTGACCTAATGTAGTGTGATTTTGTGACTTATATGACAAGCAAACAGAACAGGCACTCACAAACTTAACGACATCTTGGTGCATACCTGGCCAGTAATATATAAGAGACAAGCGCCGGTACGTTTTAAAAATGCCAAGATGTCCAGCTGTTGGTTCGGAGTGATTTTCCGATATCACATTTTCACGAAATTCGCTGGGCACAACTTCTTTCCATGCAAATTCTGAAGTTAGTGGGGACTTTGTTTTGGAGAGTCTAAACAAAGAATTATTTTTAATGAGGAAATTCGGGAAATTACTTGGTGTATTAAGACAACCATTATACATCTTTTTGTACCAGGTATCATTTGTATTGGCAACAGAGTTCGATAGAGAAATAGCAGCGTTAGGAAAAGCTCGAGAAAGAGCATCAGGGATCACGTGGTCTACACCTCGACGATGTTTAATGACAAAATTAAACGAAGACAGTCGAACACCCCAACGCGCTAACCGTCCTGTCGGATTATCTAGAGACAAAAACCATTTTAACGCCGAATGGTCAGTGTACACCGTGAATGTTTGCCCATTTTCGATATAACATCACCAGTGCTCGAGAGCAACTAATACTGCGAGAGTCTCTCTTTCAGTAATACTGTAATTTTTCTCGGCACTGGTAAAGGATCTACTCATGTAGGCAATTGGGTGTTCTTTACCGTTGAGGTTCTGCGTTAACATCGCGCCAACACCATAATTGCTAGCATCGGTGTGTACCTCGAATGGTTTTGTATAATCCGGACAAGCAAGGACTGGTGCAGAAACTAAACATTCCTTTAGAGCGTTAAAAGCTGCACCTGCTTCTGGTGTCCATTGAAAGGGTGGTGCCTTTTTACCATTAGCAGTGAGCTTATTAAGTGGACCAGCCACAGTACTAAAATTCGGAACAAAACGTCGGTACCAAGTTGCAGTACCGAGAAAGCGTTTAAGTTCCTTCCTATTGGTGGGGGTTGGGAAGTTAATTATAGCTT
Organism: Ennomos quercinarius; assembly: GCA_910589525.2. Classification (NCBI taxonomy): domain Eukaryota; kingdom Metazoa; phylum Arthropoda; class Insecta; order Lepidoptera; family Geometridae; genus Ennomos; species Ennomos quercinarius. The sequence goes on along the minus strand of OU342492.1, from coordinate 16,998,289 downwards.
CAACCTTTTCTGGGTCTGTACGCAGACCACGAACATCAACCACGTATCCGAGATATTTAAGTTCGCTGCGAAAGAACTTGCATTTTTCAAAATTAACTGTTAGGTTTGCCTGTCTCAATTTGTCCAAAACGCGCAGTAAACGCGACACATGCTCGTCAAATGTGGAGCTTATGATTATTATATCATCAAGATACGCGAATGTCTTCCCTTCCATGTCATTGAACAGCAAATCAACAAGTCGCTGTTGAGTTGCGGGTGCGTTTGTCAAACCAAAAGCTGTGGTTTTAAAACGTAATGTTCCTCTTCCCGGTACGTAAAAAGCGGTCTTATCACGGTCCTCAGGAGCTATAGGTAATTGCCAAAATGCCTTGGAAAGATCAATGCTTGATAGGTACTTTGCGTCGCGCAAGTTGTCTAAAATCTCCGCAACATACGGCAAACTATAAGCATCGCGCTTGGTAACCGAATTTAGCTTTCGGCTATCGAGGCAAAACCTGGGCTGCCCGTTCTTCTTATTTACGATAAGCACGGGTGAAGACCACGCACTCTCACAGGGTTCCACAACATCAAGTGACAGCATTTCATCTACTTGTTCAAGTAGGATTCGCTGTTTGTCAGGAGACATCCTATAATAGCGTTGTCTAATCGGCTGAGCATCGCCAGTATCTATACGGTGAACTATCAAATTGGTTCTACCTAAGCCTTTCTCTTCAGTTGAGACTGACTTGAACTGAGCAATAACATTGTCAGCTATAGCTTTTTGAGTATCTATTAGATGATCATACGAATTAATAAATGTCGCATCATGGCTGATTTTCATCTCTGCCAGAGAAGTATTTGATAGAGTAATGCTACCTAAATATTTGGGACAAATATGAAAAGCACGCCAAAAATCTACACCAAGTATAATTGATGTTTCAACTTCGGGAACTACATAGGCTTTTATGATATGAAACTGACCTTCAAATGTTACCGGTAAATTAATGTAACCAATACTTTTCAATTCTTGACCGCCAGCGGCTATCATTTTAGGGTTACCATCCTGTTGCAAAGTGCAGTCTGCTAAGTGTTTGTGGCAGTTATTGCCCAAAATGGAAACTGCAGCTCTAGAATCGAGTAAACCACAAGCGTCAATATTGTCAATCTTAATGTTAACGTAAGGCCTAGGATCATTTATAGGTTTCGGTTGCAGAATTGTAGTAACTCTATAAGTAGAAGAAAATGTCCTAATAAAGGCAAGCCAAGATTCCCAATCTTGCTTGTCAAAATTACCACAATTCTGCCCAACTAGTTTTTTGAATTTTTATAACAGTTAGGGCACTCTGGTGTTTTCACGTTCTTCATTCCACATTTAAAACAGACAATGTCACGAGAAGCTTGACATTGTCGAAGGTGGTGAGTATTTTCACGACACCTAGGGCAATAAGGTTCCCTTTTGGTTACCTCAACTGCATGTACATACTTCTGATTTAGATTTTTACTGTTTTGATAGTTATTGTAATTATTATTGCCTTTTTGTTGATTTTGATTATAATTGTTATTTTTGTATGTAGGGTAATTGTTACTGTTGTTATTTTGATTTTTATTATAATACCTGTTTTGATTATAATTACTAGTACCAGCATTATACGCAGTTTTATTTATATCTTTAGTATACGCAAATTCTGGTGCCAGAGTATTTGGCGTAACTTTAGGTGGCTCTTGAAAATGAGAAAGACGAGCCTGGATATTCTCGTAATTACGACATAAGCTACGCAAGGTATCTATTGTTAATATTTGGGGCGCAGAAGCTAAAGTGCTGGCATAGCATGGCCTTATATTGTGAAGGAGAATCTCGAGCTGATCCGCTTCGTTTAGAGACTTAGATAAACGTGAGAACATCCCATCCATGATGGAGAGATAAATGGTGATATTCTCCCGTTCACCCTGAGTACGAGAGCGAATTTCGGAAATGAGCCTATAGTCGTAGTCAGACTGTCCAAAATCTTCCTTCAGTAAAGCTGCTAGTGCAGGCCAAGAGTGAACCTTACCTTTCACCGCACGATACCAGTGGAGGGCATCGTCTTGAAATATTTCCGATGCATAACTTAAAACTTTAGTTGAAGGTATATTTCGAGCTTCAATAAATTCATCAACACGCTGTATAAATGAGCGCACACAAGTTTTACCGCTGAATTTTAATTTACCCAAATCAGATGAAGTTCGATCACACGTTACTGCAATCAAGTTCTGCACCTCCGGTACGGTGGAAATCGGTTCTCTAGAAGGACCATCGTCAGTGCTGAGAGAAGAGCTACTGGTCGAAGGTCTTTTGGCTTGAAGAGCTAAAAGTCTATTTGATAAAATTTTATATTCCTGAACAATGTCGTCATATTGTTTTTTAATATCGTCAGTACACGTTATCCTCTCAAGACGGTTATACAAATGATTCATCATATTCGAAGTTCTTGAAAGTGTGGAAGCACTAGGATCAGACACATCTAAATTTGTCTTAACTTTAGTGAGAACTTCCAAACAACCTTTAAGATCCTGTCCTGTTTCAAGCGGAGATTCTAGTATGTAGTCTGATGGAAATTGTGCAGATAATCTAACAATTTGTTTCCGTAACTCCTCAACTGAAGACGCAGGAGTAACTCCTCTAATACGAACTTCGTAATCTAGTTCCGACTTTTGAAGAGACAAATACTTAATAGGAAGCATCGTGATAAATAGCTAACAGTTGGATAAGTGGTGACAAGTGATATTAAAAAAAAAACAACACGTTCTCCGTTCTGTTACAATATCAATTACTGAACGCCTGGTTTTTTTTTTTTTGGAAAGATGAAAAAAAAAAAAATTTAATAAAAAAATTTTTTTTTTGAACATGCAAAATTTTAAAATTTGTTACTAATGTGTACCGCTCACTAATAAAACACAATAATCTAAAAGTAAAATTATTTTTATCAGAAAATATATTTTTATGAAAGCGCCATTTTAGGTGCCCGAAGTTAAAAATGACTCGGATATTTTTTCTTCCGGTAACAATGTTACTGAGATAAGTTGACTTAAAATTATGAATTGACAATATATTTAAAATGAAAACAAAACCATAAATGAACAAGTACTAATATAAGAAGTACTTTAAGTAGGTACACATTAGTAACTGAAAACCAAGAAAATACGTTTTACAAGAAAACAAACCACACACATGCACGAACTACTACCTAAGAAGAAAAGAAAGAAGAAAGTGTCCTTTTACCACGACTTAGGCGCCAAGTGTCACGAGATAAGCCTACTGCCTAACTATAGTTACCTACCTGATGGAGCTTGGTAAATTAGACAGCAGGTTGTGAACACTAATTTTATTTTTTGCCTTGGCTAGTACAGCGGTAGGGGCAAATAGCGTGGGTTAGGGCCTATACACTCCTTTCTTTTCTTCTTGGCAAGTACTGCCCTGAAGTGCGAGTCGCAGTGTAGGTGGGCGCTCGAAGTTAGTCCAGTCCAGGGGTGGTAGTCAGCTGGAGGTGAGTGCTGGAGCGTCGACGCTTACAGCCCGGGTGACGCCGGGAAGCGACCAACGTTATGGTCCGCTGGTGGTTTGTTGGTGGACGTAAGATGTAGACGTAGGACCCTGGAACGCGCATAAAGAATATGGCGTTAAAGCCAGATCCAGCAAGCTGTGAACACCCACGGCGACAGCAGAGGGAAAGCACTACGTAGTTGTGATGCCGTGGATGTTCAATCAGATACGGAGATTACAAATTATGCGGAAATAAAATTTAAAAATGAATAAAATGATAAAAGAGATGCGAGGGTAGGTGATGGAAAATAGAGATAAAATTGATGTAATTTGGAAGAATTAATGAGAAATGATAGACTAAATATACACAGATATTATAGCCATAATAATAAGCACCTTTTAAAGCCCAAGCACTAGAAGCTACATTAAAATTTGAACATAGATTGGAATGATTTTATTGTGCACCACTTACCCAATTGCGGGGTCCTAAAATCACTTAAAATCACAATTTAGATTTCGAGGGAACGTGTAGTGACGCCAATTATTAGGCCGCGGTTACGTTTATCATAACTATTACAATAGAAACGTATCAGAGACCGCGACCGATGACGTGCGATCCGCTCCACAGATATCTACTATACTAGTCAAAGACAGATAGGACAGCTCTATATTATCGACAATTAGTTCCCGTGTCTCCACGAAACGCTGGTGTCGCCATAGTGATGTACCTAGCTCCATATTCAAATATCGATATCGATACCATAGTGACGCGCCACGCCAAAAAAATATCGACATGGAAGTTACATAGGAAGTTATTATTATTATTTTAACCTATTACATTTTAATACTACAGGAAGATGAAGCACCCGCTAATAAGGATTAAATGAAACAAATGAGACTGAAATAGCTTTTATTTATTTTTATTTCTTAGCCTAAGCTTTGTATTTTTACTGCCATTTTTAGGCCATTTTTTGGGTTGAAACCATTTTTATTTTAATTATTTATTTTTGCTATTCAAATTGAGTTTACTCACCAGATAAGCTCAAGGGAATCCCGTGCAACACTTCATTTGCAGTGAACAAGGATATCCATGCAGAAGACGGTTACCCATCCCATCAAATTGGGGGTATATCAAAGTGATTTTGGCGAACACGTTTGTTCACTAAGACAGGCCACTGAGCTCAGTATTTGTAGGGAATCAGAAAAGACAACCATGATTCTCGTAATTTATCGTCCCTTGGGATACTTAACAGGCGATGAGTTTTATTAGTTGCAAGCTTCAACATGACATTTTCGCGTCGCCATAGTGTTGATCAATAACCATAGTCACTGCCCATGCTCAACTGATTAAGATAATTGGTATATAATTTGAAGTTAGAGCGATGGTAGCAGAGCAGTAACATGTGCACTTCGCAATCTTACGGCACCAGGTTCGATCCTCGGCCTTGCACCGATGATTTATCCAGTAAGTTATGTGCAGTTTTCGATGCCATCCGTGCCTCCGAGAGCCGTCGGTCCCGGTTGTCATAAGACCATCTATGGCAATCGTTACGGGTAGTCAGACGCCTGATAGAATCTGATACCAGGTCTAACCATCCTTGTTACTGGTTCCTTATGGGTTGTGAGATCAGATGGCAGTCGCTCAGGGCCAGATCTCGTATAAGGGCAATTTGAGCTTCAGCCCAGCGCGCCGTGGAGATAAAGGGCCCCCAGCCCCCACTGAAATTTAACGGGTCTTATCTAGATTTACTTATAAATGTGCGAAACCTGAAACTATCAAGATTAACGAAAAACAAGAACAGCTGAGAATTAGGCAAACTCACGGTCCGATCCTGTAGTCGCTCGTGTAATTCTGGTAGCTTGCCGCTACAATTAGACTGGGAGCTTGGGAGCCGACCCCAATAACAAATGCGAAATGGGAAAAAGGCAAAGAAGATGATGATAATGATATATTAATTTGAAATTATACACAAAAAGCCAGAAAAACTACGAATTATACCGATTAATTAGGTTGTGTTATGTACATAATTTCCATGACAACAACACAATTGACTTTTGACATTATAGAAGTCACTTGATGCAAAGAAAATGTCGGAATGCGTGTGACACGAGCGTTTCGTGGAGACATCGGTACTAAAGCTGACCCGGGCCTGATCCGCTCTAACGTTTATTTCGCAATGTGAAGGCGGCGGGCGGCGGCGCGGCCGATCGGCTACGAGCCCGCGCCTGCGCATGCGCAAGAACCATGGAATAAAGAATGGAGTGGATAACGGGTGACTAAAATGAAGCTCGACTTAAAAAGACGTGTTGATGAAATTATTATATTGTATTTAATAAGTAGTTAAGTAATTGTACATAGTTTTAGTTAGTTTTATTTAGTGTTTAGTTTTTATTTATATTAGGCGTTTTTATTAAAAAAAAATATTATCTTAAAAATATTTATGTAACGTAAGGACAACGTTACATCCCATCTCCATTCCCCTATAAATTGATACGTACAGGTGGTTTTCTTGCAAAGTCAAGTAATTAAATTTCAAATACGCTATTTTTAGCATTTGTGCAAGTCAAAGTGGGATTGCTTAAGATACTTAAGTTAAGTTATTGTTCGAAGCATATAAAATTAATATTTACAATAGAAAAAAAAATTTGTCTTTCCCACTATAGTATGTTTCAAATCTCCAGAGAAACTCGTGTATTGCTCCCCTGATACTAAGTTAGCCCCGAAAAAAGCGACAGTATCGCTTTCCATACAATTATGCATCGCTTCACTTTCGTTTACGCATCTACCGCGTTTCGTGGTACATGGAAGTGTGAGAGACAAGGTCAATCAGCGGTGCTAAACCTGTTTTGACATGTTTCAATGTAGTTTCTCAGGGGATTTGAAAATATAAAGCGGCCCTCTAAAAAATAGGTTGAGAGTCGCTGCAGTCCGCTCAAAGGTCAATATACGAAATTCTCAGGGGATTTGAAAACTATACACCAGTATAGTATGTTTCAGACATCAAACAGTTCGGTTAGTAAGTTGTTGTTTCTGTTTCCAGGTTTATTCCGTGGTGTGTGGCCGCAGATCCCACGAGGCGCTGTCGGCAGCAGCTCTCAGATCCTGAGCTTCACGTTCGCGAAGGAGTGGTTACGCGAGCGCGACATGCTCGCCGAACATTCGCTCGCGCTCTCGTTCGTCGGCGCCAACCTCGGCGGCGTGGTCATGACGCTTTGTTTGAACCCGTTCGATGTGGTCGCTACCAGACTGTCTAATCAACGTACGGAAGTTAATTACTATTATAGGAAGTTATACCTTGTCCATTTTACGAATGGTTTTTTCACAACTCACGTCCATGAAGCACCGTATTGTTTACGTTAAAAGTTCATATAAATAATATCATGGGATTCATCAAAACTAAATCAAAATGTACATTTATCGTATCGATTAATACGTTTACGTGCCTAATTCGATGAATGATAATAGTATAATTGTAATTGTATCGCATTCGTGAATCTTTAGAACATCCCTAATTTGTCAGTCGTCGAGTTGTCAAAAACCAATAATAAAAAGGACAAGGTTTGACATTTGTGTTTTTGTCTCACTCCGACTTTTATCAGAGAGGCGAGAGGGAAGACATCATTATTTTTAAACTATAGAGTCGTTTTTTTATTGGTTCGTGACTTGCGTTTTGAACTATAAATTAAATAAAAATAACATCACAAATGTTCAACAAAAAAATCACACGAACAAGTTTTCTATGATAAAAACAGAGTCAAACAGGACGAGAGCGAAAGAGAAATTTTTGGTTCGGTTTTTATGTATGAAAACTTGTTTGGTTTTGTATGATTTTTTGTTGAACATTTGTGATGTTATTTTTACGGTTTTTCTATGGACAGTTTTTTCGTAAGTAAATTCTATTTAATACCCTTAAAATAGAATAGAAGGTCAAAGAATATAGGAGCCTTAAATATATTTCTGAGTATACATATAACCGGTTGAGCGTCGCAAAATCAATATCAGCCTTAACACGACTGAAGTCCATTCTACGACCCATCTCGCTCAATACAAAATGCAGATATTAAAATTCATTTCCTTTTCCCTTTCAGCTGTAGACAGCCAAAATCGAGGGAAGCTTTACTCCGGCATGGTAGACTGTTTCGTCAAAATGTTCCGGCTCGAAGGACCAAGCTCCCTGTACAAGGGCGTCGGTGCTAACTACCTGCGGCTGGGACCGCATACAGTGCTGTTATTAGTGTGCTGGGACCAGCTCAAACTGCTGGAAGAATATATTAGAAGTTGACAGCAGTTTTAAACATTTTATCCGCGTTGAGAGTACAATGTATTCGTAAGTTGTTCCCTGATGTATTTATATTATTTAAACATATGCAAGTGTTATCGTAAATGTAAAGTAATATGGAAGCATTATCTAAACTTGTATGTACCTACCACAGATTAATATGTTTTACTTGCACATTTTTAAATAATATAAGTCATCAGGGGACAAGTTACGGTGAACGGTCTGTAGAATATTCTGCTGACGTGACGTCAACTCAAATCTAAGGCTCAAATTCACAGTCGAAATTGTCATTTCTATTTTCTAACCCTTGCGTAATTTGGGGCTAGATGGCGCTGTGTGAAATGTCCACAAATATTAGGTCGGTCGGGGAAAAAGTTTCTTCGTATTTTGTTAAGACTTTGACTTGCTGCATTTTATGTTGTGCTACCCATACACGGTACAGATAGTCCGTAAACAGAACACATAGTGTTTGTGTCACAATGTTGTTTTTTTTATTGGAAAAACAAAACTAAAATAAATAAAATAAAAATAAATTTATTATCCTCCTGATAGCTCAGTTGGTAGTAGCTCTGCCTTCTGAGCTGTAGATTGTGGGTTCGATTCCCACCCGGGACAAACATTTGTGTGATGGACATCGATGTTTGTTCTGTGTCTGGGTGTTATATTGTATCCTATGTATGTATTTACAAACAAAAAAGTGTATTGTATCAGTTATCTGGTTCCCATAGTACAAGCTATGCTTAGTTTGAGGTTAGATGGCGCTGTGTGAATTGTCCTCACATTTATTGTTATTTATTTATTTATGTAGGTATATATATTTAATTCTGAGGGCTGAGAATATACTCCCGTTTTTAGATTTTTGGATCCCCCTTTCGTAAAATCCTTATAGCGAGTACCTGGTACCCAAAAAAAACACGCATAAACGCTTTGCTTGCAGTTTTTGATATTTCATCACTATTATTTAATTTGTATGCTGTACAACAAAAATTGTGATTTATTACTTTAATTATGGTTATCAGTATGAAATACTGAATGTTATTTTTGTTAATAAGAGAAATATAACATATAATTATATATAACTGAAAATATTTTTTTTCTTTTACCTACGCTATTGAATATGCAAACTTCCTTTATGTATTTGCGATTGAAAGTAGAATAATCTCTCAAATAATTCAATTTTACAATGAATTATGTTCAATACAATGATTTATAAGTGTAACAATGGGCGACCTAATCGATAAAAGCGATTCCTTGCAATGATCCTAACACTCGAGTCGATTAAAATTCAATTTTTCAAACGTTTTTTATTGCGGTTTATCCACAGTTTTAGTGGCCCCAGGGAATTTATATAACTCTGCTGATTTAGATATAATGAAATAACTGACTAAAATAAATAACTCTGATATGGGCCGCCGTGACGCTTAACACCAGGCGTACGACTAGCTCGTCACGTCATTCGTTTAAATTTTAAAAAAAGCTGAGTCAAATCAGGATAAAACTATACCGTGAGATTGAATTCATTAGCAGCCTTTGAAACTAGGTACTTACTCTGTCAACATTCACGTGTGGACCATAATTTATGAAATCTTACGTATCGGTTTGGTATTGATAATAACTCCAAAAATGGGATAAATCAATCAACTGCTACAGAACAAAATTAATTAATGAAGTACCCAAGTACTGGTTTTAATTATTACATACAAAGTAAAAAACACTTTTAAAAGCATCAAAATCATTCGTGCCAACTAGCGCGGGCAATCTTTATAACTTTCAATATTTCAATTTTGTTTGCACTCTTTAGCTGATGAATTCAATTGCACCCTATACACATAATGATTCCTAAGAAACGAGATGTAGAGAGGGCTATGCTGGGGACTCCTTGCGTGATGCGGCTCCGCTGCCCTGCGGCAGATTATAAATATAGTTCATCAAAATAAAACTAGATGGCGTTACAAATCGAGCCTCAATTCCTACATCGCGGTGACGAAATTTGCAAGCAACATGTGGTACCGGTGAGCTCGCAATCATTGCGGTAACTCTGGTCTCCCTTCAACACGTATAAATCTTTCGCCTTTTACTAAAGATTTCCGTGGAGGGGGACACTCAAATGAGTCTGAAAAAGTTTTTGATAGCTTTGCTTCGGCAAGCTTTGTGAATCCTTCTAATTTAGAATGTATGATGTAATGGTTCGTAAATGATTGTATAGAAAGATTGAACTTTGTAGCGGTATGTCCCACTAACAGGCGAGGGTTGGCAGTGTAATTTTGTTGACAGAACAAACATCTATAGCTACATTGCGAGCCATGAGCTTGTTGTACCACCTATTAACAACCCTAACTACCTATTTTTGTTGTGTAGTATTTGGGTTGTTGTGTGATTAAAACATTAAACATGATGAAATATATTTATTATTATAAAAATTCCCATTTAAAATGTGTTCACAAATCCTATTATTACTAAAGTCTAATAAACTTAAAAAATTGCATAGAAAATAATATTAAAAAACATTCCTTATTAAAAAGATTTAGGGCCGCTTGCGTAAGAATCCTTCTTTAATTTTGTTTATCTAAATGCATTTAACTGCTAAAATACGTTTAAGACAAAACGCGTATAAGATTGACTTGCTTAACATGCTCACCGACTCTGTATAAGTAAATACATTTAGCATAGACGTAAAAGTCCTACGTTCCGTTTTACGCATATTGCGAAACTTGTTCATCAAGCCGCCGTCAAGCCCGTACAATTCTCTTGAACGTATAGATAAAATTTTGCGTGAATAGGAATTTGGATGTCAGTGGCATTAGACGTCAAATCTGCTCAGCTGGAATTCCAAAATGGCGCTAAACATATTTAAATAGCGCTAAACGCCCGTTTTTGGGTATTTAAATTTGACAGATCTTTAATTATGTTTAGTCTCAAATTTTATATTGTGTAAGAGGGTAATTGCGTTTAAACCTCTAAATGCATTTAGGTGGGTCACTAATTGCGTTTAAGAACGCTTACGCAAGCGGCCCTAAGTAATAATAAATAAATTAAGAAAACACGTTTTGAGCCGTCATCATTCATCACCTACCAAACAAGATCCCATTAATTTAAATAGATTACGCATTCTCATAATGTACAACGTCAAAGGCCTCGAGTCATTTTATTACAGATATTTCCTAAATACCTATATATAAATTAACAAAATTAGTAGCACGGTAAAAAACCCTCCATGATACAACTGGCCGAACTTCGGGCTGCAGTACCACAGGAAATACACGGAAAACTTTTATGTGCTCGCGATATTTGAAATACGTTAACGTAACGCGATTCAATAAAGAAAAGAACTGAACTGAAAAGAGCAAACATTTCTCTTACTGTCTCACTCCCTCTGCACTTAAACACAATAGCGGAAGAGGGAAAATAATAGTGTCTTGTTTGCGTCAGATTCGTTTCTTCGCGTTATAACAATAAAATATATTAAAATAAATAGAACCATACAAAGAGGTTTTTCTAGGAGGGTGTTGATATGCCATGCCACAGGTTTTATACTACATTTATTTGGTTGCCAACAACCCTTCAAGGATTTACAACAATTATTTAAAGTTGTTTAATACCATAATATTTAACACAATTATAGTGTAAAAGTTTGTTATAGATAATAAATTATTTCATGTATGAGATTGGTATTGAGATTGATTGAGCACTGAAACCATAGGATACTTCATGTCACGACAAATGTGTGTAGTCATGGAAACAGCTAGTTTATACACAAGTTTAACTTATTTTAACTTCATGTTAAAGCTGGGCGGTGTAGAGAGGCTTAGAAGAAAATCCGCGACTGCAAAGTTGCGTGACTTGAGCGGGGGTCTTGCCTCGAGTCTCCGGGAAATATATCCTGAAATACAGAAAATATAGTTTTTATGACAGTTTCTTCCGCTTAGCGTAATCAACAGACAAAAAAACATGAAAAAAACAACAGACGGATTTCTTATGTTTCAAACACATCACAAGCCGGAAGACATTCACTGCAGAACATAGGCCTCGCCCACAAAACGCCACTTTGGACGCTTATCATGGCTTTGTGATCGCAGGATGCATGTGTACACGTATTTTTTTTTATATAAACGAATGACGTGACGAACTAGTCGTTCGCCTGGTGTTAAGCGTCACGGCCGCCCATTACAGATTGCAGTGTCACTCGGAAATCTAAATTAAAGTTTCGCGTGACACTGCGCACTGCGCACGTCATCCTGAGACATCACATAGTCTAAAAAAGATTTCTAGACAGTGAGATCAGTTCTTAAGTCTCATTTGCCCAGTAATTTCACTAGCTACAATGCCCTTCAAACCGGAACACAGTAGTGCTTATTATCGCGGTAGCTAAGGAAAAGCATGTCCCGGCTTGAAGTATACACCACTTTACTGGAGGATGATTTTGACTTGACCTTGACCATGACTAGTTTAGATTTGGACGTGACTTGACTCGAACTTTGCCTTGCATCCAACGGCTCCCGGTTTGACCTCCATCAATAAAAAACCTTTCTTAGCAAATAAAAAACTTACTTCAAAAACACGAATAGCAGAGCAGTAATGCCAGCGAAGACCAGGAAGGAATATAGTCCGATAGCTTTTCTCATGGTGGGAAATAGCATGCCGACGAGGAAGTTGCCGCCCCAGTTGGCAAGCGAGCCCCACGCCATTCCAGCGGGCCGGGGACCCACTTCGAATATTTCTGGAGACATTTATGGACAATTTTATTGCATAAATAAGTCATCATCATCATCATCATCAACAGCCTGAAGACTTCCACTGCTGAGCATAGGCCTCCCCTGGAGAGCGCCACCTTGAGCGGCTGCTCGCTTCCTACATCCATCGACTCCCCGCGGTTTTCACCAGATCGTCGGTCCACCTATAGGGGGCCGGCCTACGCTGCATTTTCCAGTTCGTGGTCGCCACTCTAGAACCTTTCTTCCGCATATCGGTTATCAGTTCCACGAGCGATGTGGCCTGCCCAATGCCATTTCAACTTGCATAAATAAGTAAAGTTCCTCAATAAATAAGCAGTCGTGAAAACAAAAATTAACAAAAAATTACAAAGTTACAAGCATTTCAAAATACAAAAATAGAAAGAGGCAGCTCAAACATGCTGTGACATAAGAAAAGATTTTTTCATAGTATCTCATTACTAAGCTGTGGTAGCTCTGCATACAATCTCCTGGCATGTGACGTCACAGGGCCATACTCCCTGTTTTGCAAGAAAGCGATGTCCAGAAACTTTAAAAGCGATTTATTAACCGATTTTACTTATTATATAATGTTTTACCTGAAAATAAAACAGTTATTATATGCGAAACCTTATTCTAGACCTATAAAGTGAGAAAGCATCATTCCGGATATAACGACACGACCTCGTCCATCCCCCTCCCGCATGGCTCCGCCCCTTTTTTAGCCGGAGAGGGGGTGAGCTTGCCTTGCCTGGGAGGCCAGGCGCTCTTGCTCGTCACATTGTATCTCACTTTCTGTGGACAGAATATGAGTTCACCAGGCAGGATTAAAATTAGGTCTAGAATAAGGTTTCGCATATAATAACTGTTTTATTTTCAGGTAAAACATTATATTATATGCTAGGAACCGTTATTCTAGACCTATAAAGTGAGATGTGTTTATTATCGCCTGGTGGCAAGCTAGTAAATAACGATGCCAATGTGTGAATATGATCTTTATATATAACATTAGCTAGAATGTTATGTTAAAACAAATAAAGTAATCAGTTGTTGTTGCATAAGTGTTTTTATTACAACATTAAGAGTATTAGCAAAAATAAATTATTAGGTAGGAACTTCTGTATATAATATAAGCAATTAACAATGAGATAAGCAGGATCAAATAATCAGATTAACAAAATTATAACAAAATCTAAATAGCTCCGAATAATTGTGACAAATTATTGTAGCTTTGAGGTTGAGTAATCTCAGCTGAATAGAAACGCGCAAACGTGTTAGGGACACGCCAGTTTCCTTTTGACATGATTTCATCAATATTGCAACTCTCAAGCCAATTTAATGATGCCGAGGCGCTTCGGGTGCTGCCTGGAGAGGCGTCAACTCCTGCCTCTTTAAGAATTGTTTTTACCCAACCGCCTATCATAGTTCGAGAAGCTGGGCGGAATCTGCCGTTAGTAGAAACAAACAAACTGTTGATGTCACTATTTTCTCTGCGAGATGACGACATCTCTACTAGCTTTCGCAGCCACCAAACAGGACAGACCGATTTATTCACATGGGTATGTAGTTTCCATGAAGACTGTCTGTGAGTATAGCTATCAGTCTTGGAGCCAAACGAAGGATGTAGAATAATATGATCGGAATTATCCTCAAAATGTGATTTATCAATACGTAGGAGAGTAAGATCGTGTACTCGACGGCTAGATGCTAGAAGCAAAATAAGCGCTGTGCGACGTGATGCTTGAAATAGACTTATATCAGGGATCTGGTTTGAGCTCAGCCAGTCAACTACGAGCCTCGGATCCCAAATTGCGGCCCTTTTAGGACGTGAATCTACGTTGGCGAGAGAGATAGCTTTTAAAATCCTGTGAATAAGTGGATCACTACTCAAAGCCTGACCATTAGAACATGCTAAAGTGGCTATTGCAGATTTGTAGACCAAAATAGTTTTGTACGAAAGGTTCAGATCTAAATGCAAGTAAGCGAGGTATTTTGCTAGTTGTGCACCAGTGGGGTTCGTATGGTTAAGTCGATGATGAGCGCACCAGTTAAGCCATTTCTCCCAAATACCAGAGTACATCTTTTTAGTAGATGACCGCCAACTGGAATTTAATAACTCAATTTCATTTTGAGACCAACCAGTTAAACTTTGACACCACCCTTCACTAGCCATGCTTCTAGGTAAATGAGGTCTACTTGCATCGGAGGAAGGCGAGTTCGCGTGTCTTGCAATCGTTGATGAAGATTGCGTATTTGAAATGGTGCACACACCGCTCTCTTCTTCAGATCTGGGCGCCAAAACACCTTCGACCAACGTGGTACTACCATTATGTAACGGCCGCTGCATAGGTTCAGGTGAGCTAGTACTCGTGGAATGAGGTGTGGTGGAGGGAATACCCACGCTCGCCTGTACGACCATCTTCTGCTGAACGCGTCGTGAAACTCTGCATTCAAGTCTTTGCAGTCTCGAGAGACGTATCTCGCAAGCACGTGTGCGCTCTCTGAGGCAAATAAATCTATGTCGGGCGTTCCGAAGTTTTGAAACACTTCTTGACACGCCTCTTTCGTTAGCGTCCACTCTCCTGGTTGTTTGAGTCTTGAGAGCAGATCGGCATCTGTATTGAACCGACCTGGTATGTACTGTGGGACCAATTGAATGTGGTTGTTGTCCAGTATCTCGAACAAGGTGCATGTTAGTCTGTATAGGCTCTGCGATCGGAGACCTCCCTCGTTCCGTATGTAGCTCACGACGCTTCGGTTGTCCGATTGGACTAGCACAGACGACATCTGTAACGATTGCTGATGAACTAATAGGGTTTGTATGACAGCCCACATCTCCTTCAGATTGCTGTGCCAATTGCGTTGTTGTGCGGACCATATTCCGCTTAGGGAAGTATTGTCCATGATGGCACCCCAACCTTTGACCGATGCATCGGTCGTCAAAAAATGCGTTACAGGATCTGAGTGTATCGCAGTTTTTGTCGCTAGAGCTTGTAACCACCATAGCAATGTTGTCGACGCTTCTGGATCGATTGGTCGTTTTACATAGGCTTGGTGTTTTGGAAGTAACTTGCAAGCCAATTGTAGTGGGCGGCAGTGAAGCCGACCTCTGGGCACAACGAAGGCCGCAAAGTTTAGCATGCCTAATAAGCATTGAGCTTCTTCCAGGCTCCATTGATTTGCTCTTAGAATGCAGCGTATCAAGCGGGAGATTTTCAAGACCTTGCTCTCGGGTAAATATTTGGAATTCAGGGTGAGATTCCAAATAATGCCGAGGTAGTCTATGACTTTGCTCGGGGTCAAAATGGATTTCTGATGGTTTATCATCCATCCCAGACAAGTAAGGACATGAACAGCTTCCGCAGCTTGGTCCGTTAGAGCATGACGACATTGATTGGCAATCAAAAAATCGTCCAAGTACACGATTATGCGCATGCCTCGGCCGCGTAACAGATGCGCGACCCAATTTGTCACTGTCGCAAATGCCTTGGGTGCAGATGACAGCCCGAACGGCAGACAAGTGAGTTGAAGCAACTCTGGGTTCGCATTTGCTGTTGATGCATATAGCACTCGCAGGTACGGTTGATGAGCTTCCGACATTCGCAGATGGAAATAGGCCTGAGAGAGGTCTATTTTTAGAACCCAGTCGTTTCTCTGCAAGAAATCCGGTACGCGATACATATTTATCAACCGAAACTTGGTTTGAGCTAGGTACTGATTCAGGTTTCTGAGATTGAATATTGGGCGATTGCTGGTGTCTGTCTTTTTTACTAAAAACATTGGAGATACAAAACTCTGTGTTGAACTGGCTGGAACTAAAACTTTTTGTTCCTTTAAAATCTTTATTTGCTGTGACATTAACAAGCTGGTTGGAGTTTGAAACCGTTTTAACAGATTTGGATTTTGAAGTGGGGGTACTTTGAAAAATGGAATTCGGTATCCTCCTATTATTTTTATAATGTGTGTTGGAGCGCCGAAATTCTTCCAAATTTGTATATAATTTACTAACCGCCCGCCATAAAAAGTCTCTACTAGATAGTCACTTCTGATACTTATCGAATTTACGGTTGCCGGAAGGGCCTTTTTTGTTATTATTTTGTCTCGTACCGGATTTGTTATTTGCAGGTCTGTGGGTTTTATCTTTGGTAGCTGTGGAGGCTTGAAAACTTGTGGAAGGCTGCGGCTCAAACTTAGCATTAGCGCCGTTAAATGACTTCCTTTGTCTTTTAGCGGGAGGAGCATCCTGTCTATTCCGCATAGACATACAATGAGGCTCTTCCGCAGAGCGTTTTTGTACCGAGAATAATTTACTTGTGCCCCCGGCTTTCTGTAAGAAAGAGGTTAATTCCTGTGGATTGAAAAGGTTACTTTGTGTCGGAGGGATCTTTTGCAAGTCCTCTTTAACGAACTTGTCCCGGACGCCGGATAATATGCAATCACGGCGCCTCTGAATCATATCAGCTCGTCTGCCGCAAGCTAATTGCAAGAGATCTTCAGACACCTTCATGTAAGGTGATTTTTCCGAAAACAGGCTATTTAACTTTTCAAAAAGTGTATCAGCATTTAAGGTGCTATTCGGAGAATGAGCCCATTCAATAATCTGTTGGAAGTTGCTTTTCAACAGTTCATTTTGCTGGATAAGTCCATGAGTCATAGCTCCAAACGACCTGTCTAGTAACCTAAGCCAAGACGAATTCGTGTCACAATGTCGGAGCTCGGTATTAACTTCAAGCTCGTAAAAACCTGGCATGGCAACGTATTTCTTTTCAGTTTCAAGGTACCTAACACTCTGCCAGTCATTTGAATTAAAATGGTGCAGCTTATTTAGAACAAGCAGTCTACCCTCTGTGGCACTTTCTACTACAGGCTCTTTTAAGTTTGTTGATACTGCAAAATCAAATACCTTAGCTTTAGGCTTGTTAAAAAGAGGTCCATTATCGCCAAGTGAAACCCTTAAACTTTCCGATGGATGCAGGGAAATATCGGAATCCGAATCTGGCTGTGCCTGTGTGTTTGAAAACTTAGCCTGATCGTTATTTTTCAAGTAGTTTAAAATATCACTCACTTGATTGGTTAGCAAATCTAACCTGCGACCATTCGTTTCCTGGTTCTCGTTGCGTTCCCGATGACGGCGACGGCGACGTGGGGCGGAGCTGCTGCTCGACGACGATGATGATGAAGAAGACGGCTGTGGTGAACGTGGTGGAGACGGGCGACTCCGTTCACCCTCTTTAACAGCCTTCGAAGAATCTTCCATTATTGCTACTAGAACAATAACGAAAATATTAATAAAATAATTAAGTTGTTTTACAATTATACAATTATAAAACTCACCAACAGCAATGCTGTTACCCGTTCTTGAAGAGGTGTGTTCACACCGAAAATCGATGCCAATGTGACGAGCAAGAGCGCCTGGCCTCCCAGGCAAGGCAAGCTCACCCCCTCTCCGGCTAAAAAAGGGGCGGAGCCATGCGGGAGGGGGATGGACGAGGTCGTGTCGTCATATCCGGAATGATGCTTTCTCACTTTATAGGTCTAGAATAACGGTTCCTAGCATATAATTTTAATTGTTACATTATTTATTAACCTATTTAAAAAAAAACTTACTTGTTCATTTTTAGTAGTAGTCAAGTAGCTTATTCAAGCGTGTCACGATTTTTGTCATTATCATTAGTCTAAGCGCTCGTCACTGATATGCTCGTAGTAGTGTATTATTGGGCATTCTACCCCACCGCACGCTCGCTACGCTCACGTCCGTTCGCTCCGCTCACTCCGGTGGGGTAGAATGCCCAATCGTATTTTGAATATGGTTATCGCGTTTCCGATGTTGGCGAACATCCGGTGGGGTAGAATGCCCAATCGCATTTTTTGAATTTGGTTATGGGGTAGAATGCCCTATCGTATTTTTTGAATTCGTTTGCGATGTAGGTGAACGTTTCTGTTCATCAAAATCGACGTGTTTTTTCAAATCTAAAAACTAGTTCTTGTATAAAACTGTAGAATCTTGTATCATTAATCCATTTTTAACTCAGCATTGTAATGAGAAGAACATGCTATTTGTAAAGCAATCACGTTCTTTAAAATTTGATAACGTATGTGTATCATTTAACAGAAAGAGTAACAATAGACACGGGGCGCTGCTACCTAACACGATTCGATGTTTAATTTGTGGTCCATCCAACTGCGGTAAAACTAATCTATTGGTTGGTCTTCTTTTACATGAAGAAGGTTTACAATTCTTGAACATATACATTTATTCTAAAACTTTATATCAACCGAAATACATGTTCTTGGAACAGGTTTTTAAAAAAGTTCCAGAAATTATTTTCTCTAAGTTTAGTGAAAATGAGAAAGTTTTGAGTCCACATGAAGCAAGACCTAACTCAGTAATAGTATTTGATGATGTAGCTTGTGAGAAACAAAATAATATACGGGATTATTTTACGATGGGGAGACACAAAAACATAGATTGTTTTTATTTAAACCAAACATACAGCAAGATACCAAAACAACTCATAAGAGATAATGCGAATCTCTTAGTCCTTTTTAAACAAGATGATATTAATCTTAGACATGTTTATGATGAACATGTTAACACTCATATGTCTTGGAATCAGTTTCGTGATATGTGTGCTCAAATCTGGAGTGTTCCCTATAACTATTTAGTCATAAATAAAGATTGTGAAAAAAACAAAGGATGTTATAGAAGAAACTTTGATACCTTTGTAGTTTTTGATAAATAAATGCCATATAATAACATCCTACAGTAAATATACCTTCATTTATGGCTTAGACGTGTTAAAGCTAAGTACTGATTAAAAATGAATACGGAAAAATATTTAAAAAAACAAATTATAAAGTCTGCTGATGCTGTTAAAAAGAAGGTGAAAATTATGCAAAATTTAAAGGTTGATAATGAAAATGTGCTGGAATCAGTATTTAAACCAATCACAGATCCGCTTAATAAAATAGTAAAGGATAACAGTTTGAATGGAGTGGAGAACAATACAGCTCCTGATTTAAGCAAAGTAAAAAACGTGAAAGGGGATGATGGTGATTATCCGTCCTATGAAACTATAGTTGATTCATTAACTAATACGAGAAAAAGAAAATCTGATCAGACAGTTATTAATATATCAAACACTGATGATGAGGATGAATATTTATCAGACATTGACGTAAATGAAAAAGATATCAGTGCTTCGTCATTTAAGTCACTTGAGTCTAATTATGAGTCAAACAGCAATAGCGCATGGTCTTTATCTTCTGAAGTATTTCAAGATGTTCCTTTTGGAGTAAGATTGGATCGTGGTAAACTTAAAATGGGAACATCGCGTGTTAGTGTTACCAATGATACCATTTCAGTTGGTGGCCAAAGTTATGATAAAACGCCTGGGCTCAACGAGTTGTTATTTAAAAAGTCACCTGATATGACTTTAATGACCGAAGATGACTTGAATAATTATAAACAAATATTAATTTGTACTAATGCACATCGACGTGATTTTGATGCTAAAAAACCAATCAAAAGTAATAAAGGTTTAAAATACTTACATATTATAAAACCACTTTTTAAGTTAAGTAAACAGCACCTTTCCAGTACCGAGAGTCTTCATAAAGGTTCAGGACTGCCACTAATGAAAAAAATTAAAGAAAATGTAGATTATGTTTATTGGGACGACCCCAATGAATTGGTTGAAAGATTAAGATTATTACTTGCATCTCGTGATGCTGGTAATACTGGCCTCGAAAATGAAATAATATCTATTATTGAGGAACTACGAGAAAATGGCATCATTCGCTAGATATAGTACAGAGTATATATTGATTTTTGTTCAGTTATCTTTTGCAAAGCCATAAAGGCGGTCAATAATATAAATATGGATAAATTTGGACAGCACGTCCATAAAAGGTTGAGGTTACCCACAGATTTGACTGATATGAAGCTTAACAAGTCAGACGATGGAGAATTTGATTTAAAGCTAACAAGGCTGAAAGGTGTTAAACTACCATCTTTTCCTGATGATGCTGTTAACAAACAATACGTTGATCAGAAACTCACAGAGTTTTATATTAAGCAACAAAAAACAGACACAGAGATAATAAATATAAAAAGTAAAATCCAAGTGATATTTGATCAGTTTCAACATAAACCTTCTATTAAAGATGAAAACAATCTCAGTCCAATAATAAAACAAATATAAAAAATGAGCAAACAAGAATTGGTTGAGGAAATTCATAAACAAGCACGTCGAAACTTTATTCGCCGTCCAGTCGTTTTAAAAGGAATTGATGACTTGTGGCAAGCAGATTTAATTGATATGCAAAAAGTCCAAAAAAGTAACAAAGGGTTTAAGTACATCTTGGTTGTAATTGATGCTTTTTCTAAACTATCGTGGACTGTTCCAGTTAAATCTAAATCTAAAAACGAAATATCAGTTGCATTTGAACGTTTACTTACGAAGGGAAGAAGACCGATACATTTACAAACTGACCATGGGAAAGAGTTTTATAATGATGTATTTCGAAACTTAATGAAAGTATATGAAATAAACCATTACTCTACGTATTCAGTTAAAAAAGCATCAATTGTGGAAAGATTAATAAGAACTATAAAAAACAAATTATACAAATATTTTAATCTGGTTGGTAACTACAAATGGGTTGGAAAACCATTAGAACGCATCATGACAGAATACAATAACACTCTGCATCGTACTACAAAGTTTAAACCCGTGGATGTAAGCTCACTAAATGCAGTGCAAGTGATGCATAATATTTACAAAACCCAGCAAACCCTTAAACTTAAGAAGACAAAATTTCAATGTGGCGATCAAGTACGCATCAGTAAATACAAAGGAGCTTTCCAAAAAGGATACACTCCTAATTGGTCTACTGAACTTTTTACGATAACAAAAGTAAATAATACCAACCCAACTACTTATAACATTGAAGATCAACAGAAGCAGAACATATTAGGCTCATTCTATGAACAAGAGCTACAAAAAACAAAATATCCAAATATTTATTTGATTGAAAAAGTGCTGAGGAGGTGTGGTAATAAGCTGTATGTAAAATGGTTAGGTCTTAGTGAGAGTAACAATTCATGGATCAATAAAAACTCGCTGTTATAATTCTATAAAAACTACAATAGTTACGTACAATTTTCATTATTGTATTGCTAATGGAAGGGGGAGGACTTATTAATAATTTAATAAATAATTTACCGTTTGAGTTGCATTTGCCAGGATATAATTATTGTGGACCGGGTACGAAACTATCGGAACGGTTACAAAGAGGTGATAAAGGGGTTAATGAATTGGACGAAGCTTGTAAGCAACACGACATAGCTTATTCAAATAGCTCTAACCTGCAAGACCGACATAAAGCCGATTTACAACTTATGAACATGGCTAAACAACGATCTAAATCAAAAAGCGCTAGCAAAGGTGAGAAGTTAGCGTCTTGGTTAGTAAGCAAAGTAATGAAATCAAAAGTGAAAATAGGAGCTGGTGGAAAATCCTTTAAAACAATAATATCTAAGATTAACTCAAAACTCAAGAAAACAAAACCAAAAAATTTCAAGACTGCCATCAAAGTTGCATATTCAGTAGCCAAAAAATTATTTGGTAAAAAAAATGTTAGCATACCTCGAGTTATACCGATCCCTAAGACAGGAGGATTTTTACCGCTGATACCGATATTTGCTGGACTTTCTGCGATTGGCGCATTATCCGGTGGAGCAGCTGGTATTGCAAAGGCTGTTAATGATTACAAAGCAGGTCAAAAAAATCTTAGTGAATGTGAACGACATAACAGAATGATGGAAGCGATTGCCTTGGGCAAAGGCATGTACATTAAACCTTATAAAAAAGGTAGTGGCTTATTCTTAACTAATCCAAAAAACTGAAGAAGCGGCTACCCAATCGTGCACTTACTGATGTAGATATTAAAGAACATGCCAGTAACATACCGCATTTTAGAGGAGTTTTTATGAGAAATCGATTGCCGAAACGTTCAAAACGAGTTGAATGCGGTGTCTTGAATTTAGATGATTATAAAAATCAAGGAACTCATTGGGTAGCTTATGTTAAAGATAACAACTATTGTGAGTATTTCGATAGCTTTGGTGATTTGAAACCTCCATTAGAACTAATAAAATATTTAAATAATCGAGATATTCATTATAACTATGTTAAGTATCAAAGTTACGATACCGTAAATTGTGGACACTTGTGCCTAAAATATTTGAAAAGCTATTGGAAAAATTGTTTAAATTGATATAGGCTTCTTGCAATGCTATTAGTAGCACGATGACATTCACACTGTCTATATCTAGTTTGACTTCAGCTTCAACGACAAATTATTCACCAGCCCTTCAGCTAGATGGTGAATATGAATGTGGTTTGTTGTATTTTTCAACATTCAATTCCATACCGAATATAGACAGTACAAATAACAAATTCCACTATGGTGATAGTGGGGTAATTGAAATACCTGAAGGTTCATATGAGCTCCAAGACATAAGTGACTATTTGAGTGAAAATATTAAAGATTGCTCGTTTAAATTAACTTGTAACAATAACACACTAAAAACAGCTATATTTTGTTCAAAAGATATACATTTTGAAAAAGAACCTTCATTAGGTAAAATATTAGGTTTTGGTAAAGAGACACTAAAAGCTAATATATTAAATGTATCTCGCTTTCCTGTCAGCATTCTATCAACAACTGTGCTAAGAATCGAATGTGACATTGTCAGCGGATCATATGTTAACGGAAAACCTACTCATATAATCCACGAGTTTGCACCAAACGTGCCACCAGGGTACAGAATTATTGAAATACCAAGAAACGTTATCTACTTTCCAGTAAATCAAAATAGCATATGTTCTATTACTATTAGAATTGTCGATGCAAATAACAATTTGATTAATTTGCGAGGAGAAGACATTCAACTGTATTTACATCTGAAGAAAAAACATGATTGACTTTAATAAAACCTCAGTATCAAGAGTGAATTCTATCACTTCGAATCGTACCATCATTAAAAGAAGACCTAAAATAAGGTTAACGAAAGAAAATAAGAAATTTCTCAAACTGATTGGGCTCTTAAAATGAGTATACTTAATATAACAGCTCCTGTTTTGCACGACAATACCGTCGAAAGCATTGAATTTCATTCCTATAAACCATATGTTACAAGCTTTAATACAAATGATGAGATACGTATACCAATCAATCAACAAGATCTATATATATTACCTTCTGCGAGTACATTGTATTTGGAAGGCAATGTCATCGTGATTAACAAGGAAACAAAAGCGAAAATAGATCTGGTCCATTTTACAAACAACCCGACTCTTTTCTTCTTCCAAGATATTCGCTATGAACTCAATGGAGTGGAAATAGATAAAATTAAAAATGCCGGTATAACTACCACAATGAAATCCCTTCTATCCATGAACGAAAATGAGTCGAAGATGTCTAAGTCTTGGGGGTGGGATATAAATGGATCAACAACTTCCGTTTCGGGTAGTTTTTCGGTATCAATACCTCTTTGCAAAGTTTTAGGATTTGCGGAAGATTATAACAAAATTATTATGAATTGTAAACATGAATTAGTTTTACTACGAAGTAGTACAAATCTTAACGCCTTGCAATTAAATACTGGAGAATTTGTTCAGGATGTTGAAATTAAACACATTACTTGGCGCGTACCTCATATCAAAGTATCCGACCGTGAGAGAATTAATTTGCTTAGACTCCTCGAAAAAGATCGTCCAATCAGCATGGTGTTTAGAAACTGGGATCTTTACGAGTACTCTGCAATCCCGCAAACTACAAAACATACCTGGTCAATAAAAACTTCTTCCCAAATAGAAAAGCCTAGATTTGTTATTATCGGTTTACAAACGGATCGAAACCGTCACGCTAATAAAGACATGTCACAATTTGATCACTGTTCCTTACGTGATGTTAAAGTATTTCTAAATTCATGTTACTTTCCTTATGAAAATTTGAATACGAGGTTTGGGGATAATAACTATGCTATAATTTACGAACAATATGCTAAATTCCAACAGTCATACCATGGTCGTCGTCCAGAACCGTTGTTAAGTTTTGCAGATTTTAAAAATAAAGCTCCTTTATTCGTGATAGATTGTTCGCGACAAAACGAAACTCTGAAAGCAGGACCAATAGACGTTCGTGTTGACCTGGAAACTGACGCCCCATTCCCAGCAAACACTACTGCATATTGCCTTATACTTAACGATTGTATTATAGAATACAAACCTCTGAGTAATATCGTGAAAAAGGTATCATGAATCCTAACTGTATTATAGTTGATTTGCAGGGATTCAAAGATTGTTCAAATAACTTTATTGTAAAAGAATTTGCATTAGCTACACGAGAACATACTCAAGTGTTTTTGGTGAAGCCTCCTTATTCGTATTCAAGTTTATCACGGCAAGAAAAGAAACAAGTTTCATGGTTAGAAAGAGAGCGTGGCATATTTTGGTCACAAGGCTTCATAGATTATCGTGAATTTAAACGTACTATTAAACCAATTTTGGAAAACAAAAATATATTAGTGAAGGGACTGGAAAAAATTAAATGGGTAAAACAATTATCTACTGATTGTTCTATAGAAGACATTGGAGAAAAAGGTTGTCCTAATTTTTTAAGTTTATATAATGAATACTGTCAAGATAACAATATTACACTGTATAATTGTATTTATCATAAAAAAAATTGTGCTTTAAAAAATGTTGTAGTTATTAAGAAATGGTTTAATGATAATAATACTAACAATATTATGTAAGTAACATACTTATAATATATGAATTGTTGGGATTGTTATTTAATTTAAGTTTGTCTTATAAATATATTGTGATGGATTTAAACTATAGTTTATTTATTACTAAACCTTTCCTTATTGTAGAATAAAACTAAAAAATATTATTTACACAAAATTTATTTTCAAGGACTATTTCAATTGGTTAATTATTTACAATCATTATCGAGAGGTACTTAAATAACTTAAAGTAAGTAGGTCCATAAAACTTTACACAATTTAATTACATTAAAATTTATTTCAATTATTTACAATCATTATTGATACTTAAATAACACAATTATAAATAAAGTTTATTTTAATCAGTTCATTATTTACAATTATTTTTTTTTTTTGACTGGCCTGATAGCTCAGTTGGTAGTAACCCTGCCTTCTGATCTGTAGGTTGTGGGTTCGATTCCCACTCGGGACAAACATTTGTGTGATG
Organism: Ennomos quercinarius; assembly: GCA_910589525.2. Lineage (NCBI taxonomy): Eukaryota > Metazoa > Arthropoda > Insecta > Lepidoptera > Geometridae > Ennomos > Ennomos quercinarius. The sequence continues at coordinate 16,972,515 of OU342492.1, read as the reverse complement.
AACATCGATGTTTGTTCTGTGTCTGGGTGTTATATTGTATTCTATGTATGTATTTACAAACAAAAAGTATCTAAGTATTACATCAGTTATCTGGTTCCCATAGTACAAGCTATGCTTAGTTTGGGGCTAGATGGCGCTGTGTGAAATGTCCACACATATTTATTTATTTATTTATTTATTTATTATATTAAACTAAACTTTCAGACAATTTTTTTGAAATCTTGTTAATAATATTTTCGGTTAAGTCCATTATTTCGTCTATAGGATCTACAACAGCATACTGAAGACGAACACTTTCACTGTAATTGGTCGGTAATCTTTGATCATAGTCAAGCACTTGTATTTTGATCAGTCTGTGTCCAATCCTAGGCGCTTTGCTGATGATATATGACAAGGAGTCTTTATTTTTACGTTTGGAAGGCTTTCCTTGCTTTTCCACAATCTTAGCAGCTTCAAGACGATGACGTTCGTTTCTCTCCTGTCCTAATTTTTCTAATTCCTCCCAGGTCACGGGTTCTTGAGCACATTGCACCCACATTGGGTCAGTTTCGGATTCCATAACTGTTTTCCTGTAATCAAATAAAAAATAATTATTATCATAAACATAATAACGTTTTAAAATAATAATTTTATACAAGATATTAAATACTTACTCAGATTAACGTGTAGATACTCTGCAGTTTCAAAATAAATAGAAATATTAGATAAATTGTGATTAATTGTGATGTAAAAGTTAAAGTGACTAGTGCCTTCTGCAAATGGTTATGATTTAATGAGCGCAGTGATATTACTTGTATCAAATTGCTTACTTGATGAAATATTATACGGGCTGACCTATTGACGGGCACTTTTCACAGGAATCGACATGTTAGGTACTAATAATTCAAGTCCGTACTTGTTTTAAGCTTGCTTACTATAAAAATGCTGATCTTAACGATGTCGCATTTAAACAGAGGCGTGTCGGGTGATCTCAAACTGCTTACATGATGAAATTGAACACAATATGGTTAAGGAAATATACTTAAGTACTTAGATACTTTTTATCAAACAGGAATCGACTTGTTTCTAACCATACTTTATGCAACTATTAATGATTTATCTACTCTTGTATCTATTCTGAGAATAACGTAGGTACCTACTTATATTATGTATTACGAAGATCATTCCAGTTATATTTAAATCAATTGCTAAAATTTCACGGTTGGTATCATATTAGGTATTTTATACTGTCAAAGTGCTAGGTGATAATTTAGGTTTTATTTAAAAATAACTGTAATGACCATAGGATATTTCAAATAAAAAACATAAAATATTAAGCACATATCGTTTTTATTTATGTCTTCATTTTACAAAACTAATACTAAAACGTACAAATAATAGAACTTCTACTTCTTAAAGTTAAGTCTTCTTAGTTATCTAACACACATAAGTTTACATGCTACGGTCTACATAAAAAACAAGTTTTATTTTTAAAAGTAGTTTTTTTAGCTTCAATCATCAACCTGGTACCATAACGAAGCACTTAAAGATTACTACGTTTTATATTTAATATTGAGGCATGCCCCCACGCTGTGGTGTGGATTTTATCTTTGCTAATTAAACGTTTATCGTCATTGCTAGACAATGCAACTTTATTTACTGTTCTAGTGTATATCTCGTGTTTTATGGATTTAAATAAAACATTTACTTTTCGAACTACATCATTACTATATAAAGTTTTTTTGTAGTCTGAAGCATCTAAATCACGCACTACGCAACCCTTCACGCCTTTAGCTTTTTTTATAGTATACTCTCCGGTCTCGACACAGTACAGCTTTGCTCGAAGACCTACAAATTCAGAAATTATTTTTCCACTCATTTCATCTTTAAAAAGACCCGGTACTTTCTTATTTATAGCAGGCAAACCAAATTTGTTTTTAGGGTCAAAATTACTTGTGTCAAAATATTCTAAAAATATTTCATTAATATCTTTATAGAAATCTTTGGTTTCTATGTGGTAAATGAAACTATCTGTATCTGTATAGCACATCTGTACACGATTTTTGTAATGAGGTTGGATGACTGAATAGTGAAAGTCATACATGTGACTTTTAGATAATTCCAGAACTGTAAACCCAATGTAAATTGGTTTGTCTAAAACGACACGATCCGGTTTTAGCTGTATAGCAACTAAATTTTCCGTGAAAATAGATGCACTATGAAAACTAGGACTCGAAATTAATTTTTTTGCACCTAACTTCTTTTTGGTTACATTATTATCATCATTCCACGTATTTACCAACTTTACATTGACTCTTTTTTCATTGTTTTCCAATGTTTTACCGAATATGCTGTTGTTAAGTAATTTAAAAAAATCTTGTTCAAAAGTTGACGTGGCTTTTTGTCGAAGGGCTGTATTAAAATCAATGTATTTTTTCAAAAATGGCGTTTGTCTGAAAGATATAACCCTATGTATTTTTTTTAAAACAATACCATGTTTGAGGCACGTTTTCAAATGAACATAATGTATCACATAGAAATATTTGTCATTCAAGTTGGGCACAAGTTTAGAATGCTTTCCTCCAGGAGGAACACATTTCTCTGGACAAAATGGTAGATCATTATGTGTGTCATGCAAGTTGTCTGGGTAGATCAAATCGACCTCGAGGATGAATCCATACTGAGCGTCATTTGAGATGTTTAATACGTTCAAATTATCAATTTCTGTTTGTTCCAACAATCTAAAATCTGATATAGGTAACGGCTGGCACATGCTAAATCCGTACAAATTATTACAGTCAATATAAGCAATATAGGAATCTGTTTGAGATTCATCATAATTTGCTAAATAGTGGTTATTGGCTAAAACATGCCTGTGTGCACACATACAGACGCCGCCTCTAATAGCGTTTTGGATCATTTTTATTATTTCTAAATTATCAATAAGCTCTAATTCAACACCCGTTTTCAAAAGCATCGCGTCAAAAGATAGGCTAGGTGCAGTGACATAGAAAGCTGGATCCAGGTGATAGTGAATCTTGCATGTTTGTCTAAAATGTTCAAATATTTCACTCAACAAAAGTACGTCTGTTTTTAAATATAAATCTGTATACTCACCTAAATTGTTTATATTGAATGTATGCCAAACCAATTGAGCATGTCTATAATCTTCTTTTGATATATTTTCATTTGTGAGTGAGCTGTAAAAACATTCCTTGGACGGAAGCGATTGTTCACTATATCGTGTCCAATCGTCCATATACTCATATGGGTATATTCCTTTACGCATTAACAACTGCAATTCAGCCTCATTTGGAAAATAATTACTCATATGTTTAAATTCGTTCTTATTAATTGTTTTTGCTAGCTTCTCTAAGCTTGTACCTAAAAACTTGAGCGAGTCTACAAATCGAAGTTGAACAAACTCTCCTTCTAAAACCGGAATGAATTTTGTAAAACAGATATAGTTTTCCTTAGTTTTAGGAATTATTTTTATGGGGCCCGGAGCTTCTCCTAGTTTTTTTATGAATAAATGGCAGTCATATCCAGACAAATTGTGAAAGAATATTGGAACAAACTTTCGCAATTGATATTGTAAATTACAATAGCTATGTGCAGCACCACGATATTTACCTGATATGTGACAGTGATCTCTGGCTTTATCTGAATAAAGAAAATGCTCACATATGTGGCAGTGAGTTGCATTGGCAAAGTCAATTGCGTTCTGTTCATTAAAAATCATGCGAACATGTTTACTTAATATTTTATTGATTTCAGAAACGTCTTGATATAAAGACTCGATAAATTTATCGACGCAATCAGGGCCTCGGTATGACACATAACGATTATAACTTTCATCAATAGAGCATACAATATGATAGCCGAAAGCCGCAGGAACGTGACGTTGCAAAGTGCATGTATTTGGTGATTTAGATTGCTCCACGTGTTTGTCACATTTTTCTAACAATGATTCAAAATCAGCATAAATTACAAAAGGAATATCCTGCTTGTGATTGTAATTTTTAAAACTGATTACTGAACCTTTCTCAGGTAAAATCGTTACTATACCCCCACATGAATGATTATCAAGCTCGTTGGTTGTGTTGAAAAATACTAAACAAGTATCACAAAAATGTATCTTGCCATGGTGGCCTGTTATTTGTCCCCTTACGAGCCGTGACAAATTTTTCACTAAGCAGTAGTGGGAAGATACATCATTTTCAAGCAATAACAAATGTATAATTTTGTCATTTTCATTAATTTCGTTCGATTTATACACAGGACCTACAATGTATTTTTTATTTTTTATACCATAGACTATGAATTTTATGTTTGGATTATTTTTTTCAAACACTTGAATATCAGCAAAAGTTACAGGAAAGTGCATCTTATCGACATTGAATTTGGTGCGAAAATCTGGGTACGATGACACTCTTTCAGGGTGCGTTGTAGTTGGAAATAAAGCCGCTGTCACACACCACATAAAACAAAATTCATCAGAGTTGTGTATATTAAGACAAGCCTTTTTATTTTTTATATTTTTAGGCAAGTCTATAAAGGTCGATCCGCCCAACGGTTGATACTTATTAACATTTATCTCTAAATGCGAGTGATTCAATAACGTCCAACCACTATCACGCTCCGTAAATTCTTCGATCTTATTTTTTAATTTGCTCAATATGTCATCACATAATGAATCAAAATCGTAATTGCTATACAAAACAGCGTTTTTAGTTCCGAATGATTTCATTTCTTGTTTATTATCTTTTATCATTAAAAACATTGAATAAAGTTCAAAGTTTACTTTTAAGCACGTATGTTTTTTTAATGATTCATTTAACAGAGACTTTATTTATTTACTAATAGAATCGAAAAACGCTTCTATCGAGCTTTGTTCGTCAGGTGCAGTAATTCTGTACGTAGCTATGCGAGACCGAAATGCTGACGAGACTATATCCACACCATCGTGATGAGTCACGCTGCTATCATTTTGTTTGTGCTTATCACTACGTAAATGTCCTACCCAGGATGTATTTTTTACTGATATTGCACATAGCGTGCAGTAAGGCATTTTAAAACAATACTTCTGAAATTTAGGGACTACTGAAATTAATCTTCTTTTATAATATGTAGGTTAAAAGTGTAAGTATCTGATATATATATTTAGTGTTTAAAACCAACCAAACTAAACTAATGTTTTATCTAAAATGAAAGATAAAGTTACAATCTAGATAGTTCCACTGTTGGACAAAGACCTTCCTCTTCTAATATTTAGATGGATTCTATCTAAAATAATCGAATAAAGTTTAACATGTAACATACACGATAAGGCTTATTTTCAAAGGAGCGTTACAAAACAACAATAGTATATTTTCTAACGCTCATTTTGTATTTTTGTAAAATACAGGCTCGCTCTTCTCAAATCGCGTAAAAGCGAGCCCTATAAAACGTTGAATCGCCTCCCATTCGGGAGAGTCAACGTCTGTTGCAAGCTTTATACTTGATAATGCTTTTTTGTAACGCTCCTCAGGCTTGTTTGCCACCCAGTCGGCAGTGTTATAGATCTTTAGGTCTATAAAAAAATTCCCGTCAAGGGTGACGCTACGCTTAACCTGACCGTTAGAGACGCGCGCAGTGAAGCTGGACGTGTTGGCCGAACTCGGTGGTGGTGCCGCGCTGTTTAAACGTTCTTCGGCTTTCAGTATGGCAAAGATGTCAGCCTTCCGTTTGCGTATGCTGTAACATAAAGGTAATATTTAACAACACGATAAAACATTGAAAATGTTTCTATTACTTTCGATAATAAAGTAGGTACTTTTTATATTTTTTAAGGCTTAGGTTTGTTACTAGTTTAATGTAGTGAATGAGTGATGAATGTTTATTTTAATAGTAGAAAAAGTTGGTAATATACACTAATTAAAGTAGGTACCTTTATTTGCACTACTAAGAAGAATTTGTTGATAAAATGCAATTATGTTGTGAAACTTACTTGGATGAGTGAACCGTAGCAGTAGCGCTGCTGGTTGACGGTGGTGCCGGCGCGGTCAGATTGTAGCCAGCAGAGCCAGCCGCGTTGGGTGCAGATTTCCGCTTCGCGGCCTTCTTTTTCGGCTGTGGTGGCGTGGGCGTAGGCACTGGCAGTGGCGAGGGGGCGCTATCGTACTCGGAATCAGACCTGAGAAGAGAATAACACATTAAATAAAATTATTCATTGTCAAAAAATTATTCAGTAATTAATTTAATTACTGAAATTATATTTTATCACTTACTAACATTTTAAGTAGAAATGTAGAACAGCTGTGGAACTCCGAAGGCACTTGTCACTGATATGACAATGTAATTAAATGTAGCGATTTGTGGCGAAAACAGGCCGTTTTAAACATAAAAATCTATAATGTCAGCATTTCCCCAATTCGAACAAAAATTAATCGTAATAATAACATATTCTGTCATTATTTAATAAAAATACACAATTGTGTACATATTACGTTTTGGGTTTATACCAGTAGCATTCGTGTCATCATTTCTCTAATTCGAGCTAATATAAATCATAAAATACCCCATAATTTGTCATTATATGAATCAATTAATTTAGTACATATTACGTTTTAGATCTAAACTGGCGGCATTACTTTGTACTTCACGGAATATGCTTTGTGTTATCTGAAACGATCTTTGTTGGTGAGAAACTATAAAATCATTTAATAAGCATTCTGCAAAAACGTTGCTAGTGTGCTATAAATACGTAAAGTACAGATGTACAGTCTGGCACAAAATCATCGACGTTACAATAATGGTGCTAATCCTAAAAGCATTATGTAATAAAACTTCTATATACATGTATGCTAAAAGAGGACCAGTTTGAGACAGCATATTCGAATATGTTAATTATATTATGTATTAACTTTATAGAGCGTTGTAAATCAAATAAAAAAGGTATTACCACAAAACTACATACCCAAATGTTACTCAAATGTTAGCAAATGGTACCCAATTTCAAGTAGGTACTTGTACCTACCTACACTTATGGATTTATAAAGACTTATTTCAATATTTCAAATTGCTATAACAATAGATTTCAGTTGACTGTACAAAACCCTTTAAAAGGCTTGACAAGCAACTTTAACAGCAGTAGTGTGTGTTTGTACAGTCGAATGGAAAAATAAGCTTTCAGATGTTTTTTGTGAATTCACTTAAGTAATGTTTTAAATAACAAGTTCTATACGCATTGTAGGACCTATTTTAAATACAAAATTGATTAGCATGCACAATATTTAGGTATCTCTATGATTCGAGGAATACCGAATTACGTAGGTTACCTATGTTTTATACGTATAATTATGTATGATGTAAAAATCGAATACTCTTCATTTATAAATTCGTCTTAGTAATGAATAATAGACGAGTTTTCTTGTAATTCATAAGTTACGATATTAATACATAGGTACCTACTTAAAATAATAAGTGATATCACTTGTCTGTCAATTTTGAACTATGATGTAATGTCATCATCAACTGCCTAAAAACATCCACTGCTGAATATAGGCCTCCCCCACAGAGCGCCACTTTGAGCGGCTGCTCGCCTCCATCATCTATCGGATCCCTACTGTATGTAGGTATATGCTAGGTCATAAGATATAATAATAAGGTTGGTAAAATAATGTAGGCACCCAATAAGTTAAATACCAACAAGAACCAACAACCAAGAACGTCAACAACTTGAGTTTGTACTTGACTGTACTAGGGCTTACGTGACGCGCACATGCAAATGCAATGCACGTAGGTAGCAACAATAATATCGTAGTGTCATAAATCATAATGTGATCGTGTAGTGTTCGTGAGAAAAAATGTGGCAGATAATATAATCAAGTTTAATTTAATGAAATTGATGTATAAAAGTGTTTGTTAAAATGATAAAAAAACATGTTTTGTGCACGAATAATCCACCGGTTATGGTAAGTGCTTGATATTCTTCAGGTCGGTAATATTTGTAATTATTTTGTAAATTTCGCCAATATATACCTATAAATACTAGGTCATGAATACCTTATTCAATAAAATTAACACCATTGGTTCTATTTTGCACAATTTGGGTAATTTTACTTTAAAGTTATGTGTGTGATATTTTAAAATATTCTTTAATAAACGAAAAGTTCTTTGTAATATGACAATAAATATTTCAATTTCAATTAATTTATTTGTACATACTGATAAGTAAGAATTTAATAAGAAATAACATAAAATAATGTATAACAAATGTCATTTTTAAACAAAAATGAGATTGATGCCTTAGTTTTTCTTATTTATTTTGCATGGTCAACAATTTGCTCATTTCATTTTGTGTATGCCTAATCTACTTTCTGCACTTTTAGTTGACTGGTTTAAAATGCTGTTAGCATTATGTCAACTTTGTACATGTTTGGTGCAAGTGCAAGAATTAAATAAATAATAAACAGTAAATAAAATTCTATAAAATACATTTTCGGATGCATTAATATTTAGCATAGAAAACATTGTCTAATTTTTATTACGTGTTTGCTTCAAATTTCTCACAAGCAATAAAGAGTATTTTTTTACTTTGGATTTTGAGGAAGACACGAACAAACCATGTCTAAATTACAGTCCTAATTTAGGTGCCTTTGAGCCAATCTGGCCACGAATATAAAACGCAAAATATTTTTGTGGCTTATTTCGTGAAGGGTACGAGCCAAGCTGGTCTAAATGAAAGCAGTAATTTAGGTGTCTTCGAGCCGATTGGGGTCTCAAATTTGAAGTAAAAAAATAACAAATTATTTTTCACGAATTTTTGTTCCGTTCTCGATGAGGATACGAGCCAACCGGGTCTAATTCATAGTTAGGTATCCTTGAGCCAAGCTGGTATCGAGTCAAGGGAAAAAAAGTAGTGAAATTGTTTATTTTGTTTCTTAATATTTCGATGAGGATACGAGCCAACCTGGTCTAATTTACAATTAGGTATCCTTGAGCCAATCTGGTATCGAATAAAGAAAAAATAAATAAAATTATTTAAAACTTGTTTTTTATTATTTCGAGGAGGATACGAGCCAAGCTGGTCTAATTTTACGATTAGGTATCCTTGAGCCAAAAGGGTCTCGAAATGTAAAAAACTAAAGAGGAATCTGAGCCAAAAACGATAATAAGTACAATATTGAGAATGTTTTTTAAGCCAAGAATTATTATGTTTATACTAATTCAGCAGAAATACAGTGAAAACTGGTTCAAATCACCTTACTTACTTATGTTTTAATTAAGGCTTTCACTATAATGTATAATATTATTTATTTCTTATGTTTATCGGTAGGTAGGTAATGCATAAAAACAATCTAAACTGTTCTAAGTTCTTTAATTTAAATACCTAAGTAATTAAAATATCACACAATAATAAAGTAAAATTAAACTATTAATAAAAGTTAGAAGTACAATTTGACTATCTTAAAAAAAGAAAGCCTACACATCGGGCATTTATTTTTTAATGAGAGAACACATTTACTACAGCTAACTGCGTGACCACATGGTATAAAACATATATTCAGGTCTTCTTCCAAACAGATCTTACAATACATTCCAGTAGGCATATAATCTGCACTTGCATTTTTTATATTACATTCACTCTCACTTATTTTTCTTCTGTTCAAATATTCTCCAGACTGCTTCTTTTTTTTCTCTTCACACGTATTTTTACGAATATTTGCGACGAAATCTTTTCCTTTTACAAGTAAAACAAAAGGACAAGTTGGGAACCAGCGAGAATGCTCTGGTAAAGGCAAATCTTCGGGACTCCAATCTTTCAGTCCTGCACCACAGAAATAACATATCACTTTGTCACCTTCTCCAGTGTAAAAAAATCCAGCATCTGCCATATCTTGTGGTTTTTGAGCTAAGCCAACAGGCCAGCTATTGAAACTATTTAAACGTATGTTTTCAGCCGCATATCGAGAATGCTTGGGCACAGGAAACTCCATTAATTTAACTGCAATTTATTTTTTAAATGTAAAAATACAGGTTGCCTCAAGATGCGTATGTTAGTGCTTATGTTCAAACTAACTTTGAATACCTCGCGACACCGAACACAAATTTTATAAAAAATATCTACAAACTTGTTTAGACATGATATTTAATTTGCATTTATTACCATTGACAAATGATACCTACATTCTAGAGAAACAACATAGTGCATTCAACGCCGTATATAACGTAGGTATTGTAAACAGAACGATGGATGTCTGTTCTATTTGCGAGTTAGACATTATGTCATATTATGAACGCTTATCATTATCAGGTGCACACGACAACTGCATCGCAAACGTAGCCCATTGGCAGCATAAACGTAGGTAAGTAACTAATGTTGTTTTGCGTATTGGTTTTGCAAGCAAATTGTTTCACTGCATAGAGACGTTCGCCAACATCGGAACACTGAATAGAGATGTTCGCCAACATTGGAACACTGAATAGAGATGTTCGCCAACATCGGAAACGCGATAATCATATTCAAAAATACGATTGGGAATTCTACCCCACCGTGAGCGAAGCGAACGGAAGTGAGCGTAGCGAACGTGTGGTGGGGTAGAATGCCCAATAATACACTGCTCGTCACGTTTTTTATCAACTATAGGCTAACATTTGACCACGGCGTCACCTGATGGCAAGTGACGACGCGGTCGACGATGGAGCATGCTTGCCTAGCAGATACCGGTTCACTCTAGCCTTAAAAACTTCCAGAATATATTTGTCAAGAAACAATGACGCTGGTAAGTTCCATTTCTTTGCTGTCCGAATTATAAATGAGTAATCAAAACGATAAAAATTACAATTTAATAGCGTGTCATGTTTTGAAATAAAATCTCTATGGATTTCCTGCGTAGATGACGATGTAATGTATTTTCATTATCATTAAAGTTAAGCGCTCAGCGCCTATACGCTCGGCACGATTATTGTTCTTACTTTCGTTTCTTGAAGCCACGGGTATATTTTTTTATTCATGCTCTGTGGAGTTCGTGGTGTTTAATTATCACTGGTTTATGGAATTGTTCATGCTAATGTTGTTTTGACATGTTTTTTTTTTGTGTCTGCACCTATAAAATAGAAATGAAATACTAACCGGAAGCTATGAAATATGGTATCGGACCGAGACCGAATCCGTAGAAAAATACGTAAAGGAAGACTGCCACCATGCAAACATACGGCATCCACCACACTGCTTTCTGAAATGAGAGACAAAGGTCATGCATAACCGGATATATATTATTTTCTTTTAGGTCTAAATTAACGACACTCGCCAAATAAAAGTACTTTCATGACCTTTACAATCTTATTCAATTCAAATTCAATTATTCAATTATTGCTTTGCTGATATTGTCATGAGTTTATTAAGTTATTCGTTTTTTATGCCTACTGTTTACACATAATTTTGAATTATTATCCATATCTAAACGATGTTATCTCAGGTTTCATATATTTTTCTAAATCTTTGTTTTCAGGCCCTGCGGTATTTTGGATGAAATGATAGATCCACTTTAGAATCATCATCATCATCATCATCATCATCAGCCTGAAGACGTCCACTGCTGAACACAGGCCTCCCCCAGAGCGCGCCACCTTGAGCGGCTGCTCGCCTCCTGCATCCATCGGCATCCCGGCTTTCACCAGGTCGTCGGTCCACCGAGTGGGGTGCCGGCATACGCTGTGTGTTCCGGTTCGTGGTCCCAGAAACTTCAGAATACTAGTGTATAAAACAGCTTACAATCTGGTGCAGCGCGGCGGCGAGCGCGGCCAGCGTGACGGCGGCAGCCAGCACGGAGGCGAGCAGCAAGCCGCGGCGGCCGCGTGTCGGCAGTATCCGCACCATCACTAGCGCGGTGCAAACGTTGATCGCGCCGCACGCTATCGTCGCGTACTGCGCGCTCGTTGCCGATAGACCCGCTTGCCGGAATATCGTTTGGGAGTAGTAGAATACCTGGAAAATTATTTTTTAAAGTTTTAATACGATAAGGCTTGACTTTCTGAATCCTCTCTCGGTCGAAGATTGCGACATTTTTGAAAGTATTAAAATTGTAGAACTTACTTAAGAAAAATCTGTCCATAGAAAAACCTTAAAAATAACATCACAAATGTTCAACAAAAAAAACACTTTAATCCAAAAAAGTTTTTATCTATAAAGCTAGAATCAAAAGCTTTTTGTTTTCATTTTGTCCTGTTTTTGTGTATGAGAACCTGTTTTCTATTAATGTGATTTTTTGTTGAACATGAGGTAATAAAATACGAGTGTGTGATTTTTATTAAAACAATAAGTTTTTGTTTTTATTGTAGTTTTTGTTTTGTTGTTTTTTGTTTGTGTTGGTAATTAAGTGTGTTAATGTAATAAGTGCAATAAAACTTCTGGCGAACGCAAACAAGACACCATTAAATTATAATAAACTAAAATAACAAATGAAAATAAACCCCCAAAGACGTCGTCCTGTACCAAATTACCCACAAAATCCCCCAAAAAGGACGCTCAGTTATTCCAAATTTGATAATTTCCCAGAACACTTTTCCAATTTATTGCAAGCATTATAAAGTAATAAAACAGATAGCTAGATATATATTATGATTGACTCATTGTTGGAATCTGTTAAACGCGCAGTTATTTTGTTTTAGCAGCGGCTATATTTTTTTTTTCGCGTAATGCTGGGATTTTATGTACAAACATATTACTATGTGTGGGTTCCAGTAGCTGCTAAAACGCCAAGAACGCTACGAAATTATGCCACTTTTATGCTCACTTTTTTGCTCATAGCCTGGATGGCTGATTGCAGATGAAAACGGAAAAAAAAGAGAAAAAAAAAAAAAAAAAAACTTTTTAGCCAGACAAGGCCTAATCACATAATATATGATCGTTCCAGTCAATGTGAACGAAAAAAACGAAAATAACGATAATTTTGTTCAAGTGGAACCCGCTACACATTGGATTGGATGTAATTTAGCAAGAGTATATGCCCGAAAAATTAAAAAAAAATACTCAAATTCAGGAATATGAGGAATTGAGATTTTATGACAGAGAGTACCTACCTACTACCTATTAGTGTACCAAATCTTTAGTTACATTAATTCTATAACAATTATTTAATGATTACAAAGCTTGCCGAAGCGAAGCTATCAAAAACTTTTTCAGACTCATTTGAGTGTCCCCCTCCACGGAAATCTTTAGTAAAAGGCGAAAGATTTATACGTGTTGAAGGGAGACCAGAGTTACCGCAATAGTTGCGAGCTCACCGGTACCACATGTTAGTTGCAAATCTCGTCACCGCGATGTAGGAATCGGGGCTCGATTTGTAACGCCATCTAGTTATATTTTGTTGAACCAAATTAATAACCGAACGAATCTGTTACTTTTCCATGCATATCATATTTTCGCTTACATCTTAGGTATGATACGTTTGCAGTAGTCGCATCAAAGACATGGTGACATCAAACAGACGCGATGTAAATAATACAGCCACGCTGTTGAAATGCGCCACTTGCACCGGCTAATTGCATTTCCCCAAAAAAACGTTTGAAACTATCAGTATCTTTGTTTTGTTAGTGTTTTATTATACTCTCTGAGTTTGAATCGGTATATTATTCCGAAAGGGGATAAATCTACTCCCCAAGGTAGTTGGTGGGTGGTTGAACTTCATCCTTGATCGAATGCACTTAAATGAGTTTAACGACATGTGTTTAGAAATGAATTTGTTTATTTGGTTTAGTATCTTGTTAACTCTTGTAGCGATCGCACGTGCAATTTTGTGAGTGGATTTATTTTTTAATATGGAGGTTTGGAAACACGGTCCATGGTCCCAGTGTCCCCCTTTCGGGACAACATACCAATTCAAACTAACCTTGTATCTTAATCTTCTATGATTCGTGCCACCTCTTATTAAATTGGACCATTTAATTATATTTTAACTTCACAGCCTCCACATATTCTAATCTTGGAGTGGACAATGATCACCTGGGTGATCATAGGACACTAAAGAGTATCCAGGCTAATAGACCTCTCACGACAGCAGAACCTTGTAGTTTGTAATAAAACGTAATGATTATCTTATCATGACTATTTTAACCGACTTCAAAAAGAATGAGTTTCTGTTTTTTTTATCTTATCGAATGACGTGCCAAGCTAGTCGTTCGCCTGGTGTTAAGCTAATGTGTTAATGTTCATGTATGATCGATAATTTCATCAATTATTGTAGACTGTATAATGGTATAATAATAAAATAAGTTATGTGTTTCTTACCGCATTGATTCCACTGGTTTGCTGCCCCGCTTGCATACTGCAAACTAACAACACAGGCAATAATAGACTCTTTGTCGTGAGCACACGGTACATATTCCAACTTTGGTGGGATGCGGTACTTGATGAGACCTCGTCTCGCAGTAAATCTATGTCGTCTGCTAGGAGGCTTGGCGATACTCCACGGAGACGACTCAGTTCTGAAACATTAAAGAAAAGATATTTAATAATATCATTAAAAAAAGGCTAAAGCTACAGCGGAAGCGTAAGCGACACGAATCTTTTCAGTACCCATCGCTGCTCGCGGCGGACCGCGGCACGGCCGTCTACGAACACGGGCAGCGACGGGTGCTGAATGGCAGATTTTTACTAGGCATGGCTCATTTCATAAGGAGCAGGTGAAAAATCATGATTTTATTTTTCATAAATCACTCTGCTACTTTTATCACACACTCTGCTACAAATCACTGTGTGATAATAACATAATGAATCGTGGCTTTGGATTTTTAAATACGAGACTATCACATCAGCGGTGAATATGCAAACATATAGTTTTGCTTATTGCTTCAGTAAACAAACTGAGACCTGTAGAGTATAATTTTATAAACCCCCTATGATAAACATCCAAAGTGGCATTATATGGGGGAAGCCTGTGTTCAGCAGTGGACGTCTTCAGGCTGATGTATGGTGATATGAAGTAAATGGAGTAAAAGACTCACCTTTTAAAGCTAATTCTTCGTTTCTCTTCACTACATATAAATACTTAGGGCTCTCAGGCAATATAAACAATATTGGAATACAAATAATGACTAGCAACGCATAGACGGATAGTAGATAAGGCCAGTGGTCAGCTTTGCCTGGAAAAAGAAAGAAAAAAGATAAATAAGCATCATAAGACAACGCTAATGCCCGTCTGCACTAGTCTATTAAAATACAACATAGCTAAGCAACACTTTCCCCCGGGTTCTCATGTTTGTTAAATTGGCACACCAAGTACTGAACTGATTGTATTTGGTATGTTAACATGAGTAAAAACAATTAATGTGAAGGGTAGGGCAAACAAGGTGTTTTTGGCATGTTTCCTGGCGTAATTAGAGCATGTGGAGCTTTGAATTTAATATATCATGTAATTCATTTTATTAAGTCGTTTGTGATGTCCGCAAATGCAAGATTAATAAATATATAGCTCTATAGAAAAAAATCGCAAACCTCCCTCTAAAAATTTTAATGTTTCAATTTTACTGAGTTTCTATCGTAAATATATAGTTTCTATCTACATATTTATATTGTATAAATATATTATTACAAAAAATAAATTAATGTATTCCCACAATCATTCAGATGTTGTGATGACTTAATAATTTAATAATTTTTAAAAAATTTATATAAGCATAGAAATCAGTAATTTCATGCGTTGTCATTGTCGCAAGCGCCGCGCTGAAGTTCAGACTGAATTGATATTTACGACTACGACGTTAAGGTCAATGTTCCTTTGAACAGATTTTGACCTGCTTAACTGGGTCTACCCGTCGCCTTAATGGGTAAGTTAATGTTTAATTAGCCGTTTTAATGATAAGTAAATAAATATAAGGGCTATCGCTTTCGCTGAGCCCTGTTGCTCAGCTTACCTAACAAGATGTTGAGTCCCATCACTTGTCCAACCAGCACCCCCACATTGACTCCCATGGGACAGAAAGCCCCCAGGGGACCTGTTAAATGTAGCGGCGCTAATTCCGACAGGTACATAGGCACTATGCTTGTTGTTAGACCTGGAATATGAAAGTTATAGTTTATACACTGCTGCCGAAGAGAAAAACTGTAGAAAACCAAATTTTATTTTCTGATAGAATTTACAATGATTTAGTTAATATGTGGTAATGATTTTACTAATTTCGTAATCCTAATTTTAATTTCTATCTTATTATAGAATAGAATGGAATGGAATAGAATAGGACAGAACAACAGAAGAACATTTAATAGAAGAATATTATATTGCACACCATACATAAGTCTATCTTACTCTCCTAGTGTGAAATGTATAGGTTTAACATCTCTCTTACCTCCAGACAGGCCGACTAGAAAGCGCCCCAGTATGAGCATTTCCACAGAGTTCGCTTCACGACACAACAAGAACAACAAGGCACCGGCGACTGACAACAGGCTGGTGACTATTGTCGCCATTTTCCTGAAATCAACACCAACATTTGTTAATTTAACATTATTTTGAGCATGTTAAATGGAGTATTGATAAAGGACAGGACTTTGTTTGTATGGACCTTGGGTGTTTATTCAGAGTACCATTAATCAGCGTACAGTGAATGTAAAACGAATGATTAATAGCGATGTAGTTATAGCAAAGTTATAATTTTTTTATTTATACCTCCAAAATATTTATATTTGGCTTCAAACAAAACGAAGAATATTTAACGCTTGTGCAAAATTGCTGCGGGCAGTAATGCACAACCTGGAATGTACAGCTGTAATCCGTGTACATAAATACTGGGTTCTTGCACGCATTCCTGGCTGTACAATGCAATGATTGTGATTTATGTTTGTCAATGTCAAGTATCTTCTGTGGTTTTCTAACTAATTTTACATTTCTACTGAAGCAGTAAAATATTAGTGCTCAAGTGCTCTAATATTGCAAATCTAATATGGAGGTTTAAAAAAATCTAAAATCATTACGGACTAACTTTATGCATATCGTCACACTATTGTCGTTTTGATTAATTGCAACTTATTTAACACCCACTTACATTCCTCTCCTTTAGTTATGTACATTTTTATTTCTTACTAGAGGTCCCGCGGATTCAAACATAACGCTTGTTTCCGCAGAAACTCTACAATTTTCCGGGATAAAAAGTATCCTATATTGATGCCGCTAATATAAACTATCTATGCGAAAAGTTTCACAACAACAAACAATATTTCACTCAGGTATATTAAAGGATACAAATGACATAGTAGCACATCATCATTAGGGGTTTTGTGTCCATTGTTGAACGTTCCCAGATTCCCCCATTTAGAGGAGGGGGGGGGGTTTTGCCATAAATGCCATATTTTAATCACCACGCTTGGCACGCGTCTTGGTGATCGCAGATAACAATGTACCGCGGAAAATGCTGCTCCCCATTCCCTGGGCTTTCCCTTAGCCGGCTCTTACGGCACCCACGGGAAGAGATTGTGTCGTTATAATACTCTTACGCCTACACGGCCTTAATCTGTCTTAGATGTCTGTAAACTCTATAATGGATGTCGTATTACCTGCCAAGGCTGTTCGCTAGCACAGCCCCGAGTATGGATCCAGTGCATCCTCCCACTATGAAGATGGACACGATCGAAGACCATAGCAGTTCCAGCCATCGCTCCTCGAGGATCACGTCGTAGCGGGACGTTACACTAGAATTGCACCAGCTTTTTATCACCTGGAAAGGTCGTATTAAAGGAATATTTATGAACATTGATCATTAAAGCCCTCAACCGCTTGACTCGATGTAGTGAAAATGTTAACTGTATAATTGGATGCGATGGTGGCCGAGCGGTAGCATGTGCGCTTCGCAATCTAACGGTACCGGGTTCGATCCTCGGCCCTGCACCAATGACTTATCTAGTAAGTTATGTGCAGTTTGCGATGCCATCGCTCCGTGCCTCAGAGAGCACGTTAAGCCGTCGGTCCCGGTTGTCATAAGAACATCTATGGCAGTCGTTAGAAAGTGGCAAAATTGTTAGAAGTTGAATGTGACCAAAACCACTATACACCTTAGCAGATGCTGATAATAAGTAACAGTCAAAGCGATCTTACTTCTGCAGGGGTGTTAACAACCCCTATATTAAATCCTACAGGCAGCGAGGAACCGAGGGTAGTTACGACGCCAGCTAAAATGAGGTAGAAGGACCATGCCCCTTTGTACTCGTTAGTCGGTGTTAGATGTTGCAGCTCGTTGGTGGTCTGGAACAAAGTGCAATTCGATTTTCAGGATTTTTAATAGTTTTTATTTCTCTTAGTAAAATCACAGAATATTTAATAGTTACTACTGTCCTAGCTCGTAGAACTGACAACCGATGGGGACGAAAGGTTCTCGAGTGGCGACCACGAACCGGAAGACGCAGCGTAGGCCGACCCTACACTAGGTGCACCGGCGACCTGTTCAGAACCGCGGAGAGCCGCTGGATGCAGGAGGCAAGCAGCCGCTCAAAGTGGCGCTCTTTGGAGGAGGCCTATGTTCAGCGGTGGACGTCTTCAGGCTGTTGATGATGACTACTGAACAAGTAAAATTCTAGGCTCGCAGCCCTGTGCCCCATTTTAGACTGCGTTGTATCAAGACTCGCTTTTTGTCGCTACTATACCTGTATTACTGTGACATTGTTAGAAAGAGATGGCTAATACACACTGTACCTATTGTATCCTTCTAATAAGTACTTCCAAAAATTTGTCCTTACGTTTTTGTGATAAATACATTAGTGTTATATGTAGACTTTCCCCAATTATCCTCGGTATTCTCATAGTCTCAATTTTCACCTCATTTATTAATCCTCCGTCTAGCGAGAGCCTCTCGAGGTGTTGGTCGAGGCTCTTCGCTATAAGGCCGTTCACCGAAACCACAATTTTATTATTGTGTTAAGTCAAAGTTACTACTTTTTTGCTTAATATAAACAGGGTTGTGTAATTTGTGTGATGTCTGATGTATCACCTTATTACATAATGCAATAAAATAAATTATATTTAGTAGGAAAGAGAAAGAGGTTCGTTTAGGACAAACTACTCAATAAGTAATGTATTTTTTATTTATTATTTTACAGCACAATCATAAATTTCCACTTATCTGTTTATTTTCTTTTTATTTTAGTGCAAAAAAGGATATAAAAATCTAGTGTACTATATGAAATTACTCCTAAGAATTCTATTTTATCTTTATATATTTATTATTTAGAAAATTATGCATGAAATCTACATAAACATTAGGGTACCTACATTTCAATAGGCTTGAACCGTGATATTTTTTTATTGCACAAATGAATAATATTCCTCAAAAAATAAACAGTCACGAAAACAAAAATTAAATATCTCAAAAAATTACACAGTTACAAGCATTTTAAAATACAGGAATAGAAACAGACAGCTAAAACATGCAGTGACGTCAGTACGTTCTCCTTAATAGTACCTCATTACTAAGCTGTGGTAGCTTAACATACAATGTCTTTGGTATGTGACTTCACAACGTACGTTTCCATAGTAACTGTGGGGAAGCTCTGTTTTGCGAGAAAAGGACCGGCGATGCCCCCAACAGAAACTTTATAAAAGCTTATTTACTCCGTCCGATTTTTCTATTTGGTAATTTTTAATAGCAGGGCAAATAAGTATTTTTATTGATAATTGGGCAAAACATTACAATCAAGAATCAATATCACTGACTAATCAATCATTGATTTTATTGACATTTTACGTAGATAATACAATAAGAAAGCTTCGGGCGCCTCACATAAAAATGTGTTTACCTAATTACCACAGCAATTAAACACAAGCTATAATATAATATACGGCAAACGGCCGGATGGATTGACGCTGGTTCCCTGGCGGAGAGGGCGGTGTCTCATATGGGATGCTACGTGTGTAAGCACATTTGCATCTTGCCACCTCCCCACTACCCAGCAGTGCGCCGGTTCCGGTGCTGAGGCTGCTGCTCAAGGCAAACACACTAAGTACGCTTGCCTGGAATCGCCGTCGAGACCGCGGGGCCGTGGGGTTCCGAAGCCAGGAAATTTGTTCAGGAGCTGGGTAGGCGTCTTCGAGAGAAGGGGTGCGATCCCCGGTCTGGTTGGTACTTGGTTCAGCAAATTTCCTTGGCAATCCAGCGGGGCAATGCGGCTAGTGTCTTGGGTACTTTTGGCCCAGGTTGGTACGCGAGGGATCTTTAGTTTTTAATTTTAAAATTTTTAATTTGTGTTTTTAATGTTAATTTTAATTTTGACGTAATTATGCTATGATCTGACTTGTGACTGCGTTTGACATTGTTAATTGTTTAAACTGTTTTATAAGTACTGAAATACATGTAATTAAAAAAAAAATTATCACTGTAGTAGTTAGTTTAAGGAATAAAGGTATATTACACATAAAAAAAAGCTATAATTGTAAATTACTTACTTACTACGCTATGTCACGTATGCGTGACGATTACACAATAGAAAAATAACAATAGTCAATGCACGCGAATCGAACAAAAGATATTAGAATTTGAAATGTGCTACATTGTTTCTCGCTCAGACTACCCTTTAAAGAGCGAGAGGTAAGAGGGTAGTATAACGTCTATAGTAAGAGTAAAGAGTATTTTTGTAATTACATACTTATTAGTTTCTTATTGTGGGTAAATATTTGAATAGTCTAAGGGTGGGTTTTTTTATCCGTAGTTAAAGTAACCAATGGTTAAAATCTCTAACAAATTATAACCAATTTAAGGTACCTAACCAATGGTTAAAAACTCTAACAAAATCTAACCAATTTAAGGTAAACAATGGTTAAAAATCTAACAAATTCTAACCTTAACTACGGACTAAAAAAAACACCCTAAGTTTGTTTCTTTTATAAGATAATTATAATGTTCACACCACCATTGTTGTGTGTTTACGTACTTTGTGTCCTATAACTTTAAAGTTTTTAGTTTTACGTTTATTAGTAAATATTGTGAAAAAAACGCACTTACAAAGAGGTCGACCAGCGTTTCCAAAACCATTTTTTCAGGCAGTCTGAATTAAACTCACATTTAGTAATAGATACACAAAATAATATATGTGGACAAAAATGTCACCCTGTATTATTGACCACACTTAAAGTGCACACAAAACATTTTAAAACTTGCACAAGGAAGTTTACACATAAAGGCAAAACAATTACAAAGATTAGCACAAAAATTCACACACAATTTTTCCTCAAAGCAATTAGACGATTCGCTTCTAGCCTCTACCTAGAACAAACTTCACTCAGCTCCAGTGCTGTCTTAATTCCCTTATAATAAACCTCAAGTTCCTTTAGCGAGAGCGTATGTAATAAATCGCGGTAATGGCCACGAACAAGCTGGCTGCACAAGGCACAACATTGCAGGTTGCGAATATCCACCAATACCAGTTACACAACCAGCCGCCGAGCACGAAGTAAGTCAGCGCGACCGTTGCGGAGCCGTGGCAGCCAATAGCTGGTACACTAGTTAAGGATAGTTAATAATTAAAATTCAATCATAATAAGGTCGACTTGATTGCTACTATGCCTAGCCTCCCCTTCGCCGTCCCATACATTCATTCTTTTCCCCCTACCGTTGTCCCTTTCGCTTCCCTCCTCCCATGAACAGAGTTAGGGCGTAAAACTAATTAACCCGTGAGAAGCTGGGGCGGGACAGCTAGTGTTAGATAAAATTTATTATTTCCACTACAAACTGAGCGCTACCACGTTTCAGATCCATATGCTTATTTGTCTTCACATTAAAATTAGGTAGGTACCTAAGGCTGAGGTTTCTTGATTCGTAGTTAAGGTAACGAATGGTTAAAAGTGCTAACAAATTCTAACGAATAGTTAAAATTTGTTAGACATTTTAACAAATGGTCACCTTAACAATGGATCAAAAAACTCACCCTAAGTAGCTAATCTGAAAAGTCCCACGACAAGCAAAAGCGTTAAGCACTAATTATCACATAATGTTATTACAAAAAGGATACACAAGATAGCCAGGGTAGGGTGGAACATGGTAAGCCCAGAGAGGAACGTTATCAACTCCAGCAGGACGAGGGTTATGGCCGCCGAAAAACCAGCTACTAACCTGTGAACATGCATATACTTCACTTAAGGCCGAGCTCGCAATGGCAGGATCAATATTAGTGAGTAGTTACATGTTACCTATTTTCTGTAACGCTCTTCGACCAGGCCGGGTTTCCACTTGCAAGAAAACTTCTGCAAGAAGTGCCTTAGCATCTATCAGACTATAGCTTGCAAATGAATTCTAGTTTAAACTACAATAGTTTACACTTGTAAGCTACATGTCTGATAGACGGTCGGCCATTTTTTGCAGAAGTTTTCTTGCAGGTGGAAATCTCCGGCCTTAGAATAAGACACCTGACAATTTAAGATCGGCTTTGAGTCCCGGGGTACACTAAAACCAAATAGCATGTCACCATGCATAAGATTCGATTCAAAATATACACTCAAACAAAATCTAATCTAATATCCTTCATCTACGTCCAAAGGAGACGAATAGTTGTAGATTTCGAATCTGAACGTTATACCAAGGGATTGTGAATTGGGCCGACGATGCTGATGAGATATATATATAGAGAGATGAGACATACTACACATACTACAGATGAGACAAAAAGAGATGAAAAGTGCAAAAGGCCGGCATGATAAGCTGAAGCGGATGTGAGCAGAGAAAAGACATGAAAGCGCGAAATGAACGAATTAATACGTTGAAGAGTTGAGATTGACAGGAGTCGGGAGAGTATTAGTTATGTATCTATAGTTCAGTTATCATCATCATCATCACATCAACCGGAAGACATCCACTGCCGAACATAGGCCTCCCCCACAAAACGACACTTTGGAAGGCTATCTTCTGCTGCCTCTAGCATTCAACGGCTTTGACTACGTCGTTGGTCCACCTAGTGGAGAGCCCGCCTACGCTCAACGCTGCGTCTTCCGGTTCGTGATCGCCACTTGACAACCTTTTTCTCCAGCGGTTGTCGTTGTCGGTTCTGCGAACAATGTAGCCTGCCCATTGCAATTTCAACTTGCTTTGAGAGTTATGTTGATGACTTTAGTTCTCCCAGATATCTCATTCCTGAACCAATGTGCCTCATTATGGACGAATGCGCCGGACCCCGAAATACAGCTTTTAACTAGCTCGGGGGCTGGAGGCTTCGTCTAAAATTTTTTGTACCTAAAATTATATCACTAAAAATATTTGAATGATTGATTCCGGATTTCGTCAACCAAGCAAGCTATGAGCATGCCTTTTCCATAGCGCGACTTTGTGCTTACTAATGAGGCCAACAGTAACAAAAATATCAATAAAACCACTGTGATAATCTACATCTCCTTTCCGCTCTTCTCCGTCTCATTGGCAATGAAACAATTTTAAAACATAAGAAAGATTTTTTTATTGACAGATTATTTTTTGTAATTTAAAGGGATTTAAACGTGGTTTCAGCATTTCCCGGCTTCAGGGATGATAGATACGGGTTCAATTCTGGTTCATTACTTTTACATTAATGAATTAATCTGATGATTGCGCTAAGCAGGCTACTATTTACACACGCGTGCCAAGGAAGCGAATAGTTATATTCCACCTCAATACCCGTGATTTACAAGTTTACAAGTATTTTTAAACTAATTAAATAGAACTCAACAAAAACTGCTATCTGCGACCTACATACAAGATAAAGTCAGTTGAACAACGTCTCATTCACACGGGGTCAGTAACACTTGCTCATTTACACAGGGTTAGTAGTTCAGTAGACAGTCACTGGCTTTGTTTGAATGATTATTCATAAAAAACAATAAACTCATTATAATGTCGAACCACCTACTTCGAAAAAGGAGGAGTATGTAATGTATGATTTTTTTTTGCTTTTTTTATTTAATTGATTGAAACTGCACTTGTTGGGATGATTAGGAAAATAAAGAATGCGGTAAATTCAGAATTTGTAAAATGAAAAATTTGGACTAAGTAATCAGATTGCGTATTACTACGAAACCGGAAAATATAGAATGTGGAAAATCCTGAATATGGAACTGATCACTGACACCATGACCACATCTCCCATAATGAACAATAGGTACGTGCATGAAACAATAAATATGTCAGAGAGTATACAACAACAACAACAACACAACACACAACACAACAACAACAACATACAACACACACAACACACACACAACCACACACACACACACAACAACAACAACAACAACAACACACAACACAACATACACACACACCACACAACAACAACACAACCGTTGTTGTGGTATACAAGTAACTGAGTACCTCACCTACGTACAATAACGTACTATCGTCTACAATTTTCCACGGGCGTCATAGTTGTGTTTCCAAGACCTTGGCCCATAGAAGCCTCCAATTGTTTACTTAAGGCTGCTGTATACGCAGATCCACTATCTCACTCGCGCATTGCGACATTTTTAAGTTATTAATTAACTGAATTTACTTATGCAAAATCTGGCTAAACCATAGGCTCAATTCAGACAGAGCAGCAAAATGCTCGAGCAGTTTTTAAGTGCTATATGAATATCAACCTTAATCTATTTAGACAAAGCTGAAAATAGTATGCAACATTAAAATAGGTAAGATTTTAATGTTGCATACTATTTTCAGCTTTGTCTAAATAGATTAAGGTTGATATTCATATAGCACTTAAAAACTGCTCGAGCATTTTGCTACTCTGTCTGAATTGACCCATATTCTGCTGAATAACATTAATACAAATGTTCAACAAAAATATCATATTAATCCAAACAAATTTTCATACTTAGAACTGAATACGAATGAAAAAAAACTTTGATGCCGTTGTATTTATGAAATCTTGTTTGGATTAATATGATATTTTTGTTAAATATATCGTCGATGAAGTACCAATACCTCCTAACTGACATTTTGGTCCAAAATTACTTTCTTAATTCAATAGACATAAAACTCATATTCGCATGGATTGAATTAACTTCTAACCAATCAAATCAAAGAAATGTTGGTTAGAAGTTAATTCAATCCATGCGAATATGAGTTTTATGTCTATTGAATTAAGAAAGTAATTTTGGACCAAAATGTCAGTTAGGAGGTATTGGTACTTCATCGACGATATGTAATGTTACTCATGAGAACATTTAGCGAGATTTCTAAGTAAATTCAATTATTTAATATCGTCAGAAATGTAGTAATGCGCGAGCGAGATAGTGGATCCGAGTATATAGCAGCCTTAAAAGGCGGATTCAACAGGGGGAGAGGGGCGTACGTACAAAGTAAATATCTCAAACAATACTTTGAAACAGGGAATTTCGTGAATTGTCTAGAAAATGTAAGAAAAATAGTTTTGAAGGTATTATCATAGTAGGTATAAATCGTTAGTTACTAACTTACTCTTACTCAATTATTCATCATCGATTCTGACATCTCTTATCTGCATTTTAAAGCTCGCTGATCCCTCGGATTAATATCTGCTTCTATAAACGATGACAGTTGGGTCCTCCCCCCCTTTCCCCCAAAAATAAATCCTGGATCCGCCATTATTAATAAATTTTTACAAATGTTTACCTAGCATTCGACGTGCCTCTCTACGCACTATTATCTATTCTGTGCCTCTACCACAGAATAGATAATAGCACAAGTACTTTTTTATACTAGTCTTATTCTCCTTCATTCATCATCTTTTTTCATTATTTCAGCCTAAATCGATCCACTACTTGACATAGGGACTGACTTCTATTGAAAATGTTTATAACTTGAGGCATATGTAGGTAATAAATTTAGAAAACTTGTCCTACTTATCTATCAAATTTTAATTTTACATCATGGGTATAATTCACAAGGAATCGAAAATATCAAACCACGTGTTTTAACAACATATCGCCACGACAGCTTCCGGAGTCTGGGAGTAATGCATAATGTGCAAGTTTATACTCTAGTCATGCCAAAAACTGACAAGAAAATAGTAACATAAAAATTAAACTTCACATCTTCAATGCCCAACATTAAATGTACCGTAAAAACCTAACAATAAAAACAGAACATCGCGATAATGTACCCACAGGTACCTATTTAAAAGTATATAGGTACTTACCTAACCTATAAATACAGCTATTAATGATGTAATACCAACCTTCGTTTCACCATTCTCTCGCTTCATTTTAATATAACAAATAAACTGTTCACATAAAATAATATATTAATTTTTATATTATCACGTAATATGCGACACTCGCGACATACAACCGGTTGGGACGAAAGTTAAGGTACATACTGATATGTCAAAGCACGCTACGCAGCTGCTAACCTTGAACCATGCTTCCGACGCATTTATAAATGATACAGCAATTATAATATTAATCCTTGTTCAAAAACAGCAACTTTACATCAGGCCACTTACTTCGCTCCAGGTATATGACCCCATATATTCGCCGAGGGTATACAGGTGTCTGAAGACGGGATCGGTGAGCGCTGATTACAGGTTTTCCAAAGGGGCATGTGCAATTTGACTTGGTTTCCGAGGAGACGTAGCTTAGTAACCAAAGTTAGAGATATTTTACGCAACGCAACTATGGCTCGCTTGTGAATGATCTTTACATTTAGATCCTTTGGAGATGAAGCGGACTAAGGTAAACTCAAATTATTGGATAATACCGGAAGGTTGATGTAGTCCTATAGATGTAGAACAACAAAACCAACTTAAACATCAGCAATATCTCCCATTTCACGGTTCAAACAGTTTACTTATTATGGGACTATAGTAACCAATGCTATAGTAATATATGACCAAGTGTGGTTTAACCAAAACCCTTTTTGAACCAACAAAGACATATATATTAGTATTTTTGAATTAGCCTTCTGGATTCTGGCTATTTAGACGGAAGGAAGAAAGTTAGGGTCCCTAACTTTCTATTTTAACTTGGGATAAGACATCTGACCACAGTGGAATGAAGCGCTAATAGTCAGTCGGGCAGTGGGTCATACTGACCCATGGCCAATGGCCATGGACCATGAGAGACATGAGCATTTCATTCGGTCTTCATGCAATGCAGGGCACGGTTACCTATAGCGATGAGACGGATTAATATCTTAGAATGGCCACTGGATTATCCGAACGTAAAGTGATACGCCGTATTATCCTGGTTAAGGATATCCGTGCTGTGTGCAAAATTTGCTTAAACACCCACTGCGACATTCTTACAATCTATCCTATCCGCCTCCACTACAAAACTTTAATATCACTGCACTTCTTATCACGAAATCTCCTAAGGCTTGCCGAAGTTCACTAAAATACTGCCAAGCGACGACGTTGTAGAACTCCAATACTACAAATTACAATATCACTGAACCCTGCGACGCGATTACTCCACCTTCACGCTCTATCAAGATGTTAGATGCTTTCGCCTCTCTAATGTTATTGCAGGATATAGTTTATTACCACACCGTGATGTTTTTTTTTTAATAATTTATAGGCATTGCATTTGAGCACTGTCTCACCTGATGGTAAGCGATGACGCGGACTACAGTGGTGCATGCTTGCCTAGAAGATACCTGTTCACTCTTGACTTGAAGACACCCAGGTTATAGTTAGCTGGAAACAAGGACGACGGCAAGGTATTCCACTCATTTGCTGTACGCACTATAAAGCTTGATGCGAAACGCTTAGTCCGGGCTGTAGGAATATTAACGACTAGCGGCTCACCCCGGCTTCGCACGGGTATAATAGTTTTCGCAGCGCACGTGATGTAAAGAATATTTTAGGTAATTTTTTACACCTTGGGTTACATTATTGGAGTTTTAGTAAGGATCCCTAATTTTTTTGAAAATATAGGCTATGTCACCCGGGGATAATGTAGCTTCAGTATTTACGGAGCCTATTCAATGCAAACAAACAAACAATCAAATCTTTCCTCTTTATAATATTGTTATAGGTATAAAGATGCCGAGTTTCTGTGCGCCTTGTAGTCCGATGAAAGAATGGAGATGAAGGAATTAGTTCGTGAAAATCACACAGAATCAAACGATTTACTGAGAAAGGAAAATGTTTACGATTGCGTGCGTAAAATAACCAAACGACGACGTCTGGACCGAACCCTTTACTTGCAGTTTGCAGCCCGTGGCAAAGACCGCGACGTTTCAGTCAGTCGACACGACCGCCGCGACCGCACTGTCCCGTGTCAACTCACGCCTTTACACAACGGCTCGTGTTTGTAAACCGAAGCTGAACGGTACTGGCTCAATGTAAACAGACGCTGGTTCTTGTGCTGGCTTACCGGTTATAACCGGGCATTGAGGTAGGTTGGGAAGGTTAGGGGTGTGAGTCTCGTGGTCTTATGTTTACCTATATGATAAAGGATTGATTGCGGAAGATATCCGACAAAGCGACGCGTGAGTAGTGTAATCAATAGTCTGATAAAGCCTTAAGGCTGAAAAAGTGTCTAGGTTTGTCTTTTTGGTGAAATTAAATAACTGGCCAAGTGCGAGTCGGGCTCGCGCACGAAGGGTTACGTACCATTATCTACAAAAACAAGCAAAAAAATCACGTTTGTTGTATGGGAGCCCCCTTAAATATTCATTTTATTCTGTTTTTTAGTTTGTTGTTATAGCGGCAACAGAAATACTTCATCTGTGAAAATTTCAACTGTCTAACTATCACGGTTCATGATATACAGCCTGGTGACAGACGGACAGACAGACAAACAGACAGACAGATGGACGGACAGCAGAGCCTTAGTAATAGGGTTCATTTTACCCTTTAGGTACCCTAAAAATGATACCTATGAAACAAAAAAATTTATGAATTATTGTAGTCAGTTTATGTGATATTGCGATTTTTATCTGTTACTAGTTGCGCTCCGCTGGTATCACCCATGGTTTAAAAGTATCCTATGTGTTAACATACTAACATACTGTACTGATAACCATGGGTGGGTGATTCATCCAATATAATTATAAGCTATCTGCATTCCAAATGTCATCCGTTAGAGTTAGATTGGGAGCTGTCCAACCCCAATAACAAATGGGAAAAGGCAAAGAGGATGATGATGACATCCCTATGAATAATTACAAACATGCACACATATTGTTTATAACAGCCGGCCCCACTCAACTACTAACAGGGAGCTAAGGCAAAACTACTCCATTTAACTGGATAAATCCAGTAGGACTAGCTGGTATAATATGAGATTCACACCTGATGGGTTAGCATGGACGATAGATAAAATTGTCTTTGTTTTACTGCACTTGACAAGTCAAGTATGAAGAAAGTGACACAAAACAGGGAAAGATAATTTTGTTTACCATCCATGTGTGCTAACCAAAGTTTATAAAGCCCGTTGATAGCCCGTTGAACACAACTCACCTGCGCGCAGGCAGGGGGTGAGTAACAAAACGAGACAAAATCATATAAAATTACAAAGAGCAGAGCAGGATGGAACAAAAGACAGTTCCTGTGATTTATTAGAAATTCATAGTATTTATTAGAACTTAATGGTTGAAATACACCACTAATTTTCGTATGAAGGGAAGTTGTATCATTGGTTAACTGGATTTATAGTCAATGGTGCTAACCCTGCAGAAGGGGTTATTATATAATTTGCAACAATGCAGCACACATAGTTGATCATAGCATAGGTATCTAGTCTAAGGACTTATTAATATTACACACATCAAAAAAGTCTAAGCAACATGCATGATATTACAAATTTACCATTTATATTAATTAATTTCTAAGTATTTACTCACTCAAAGTGCGTAGGTAAGTAAACTTTTTTGTTATAGATGACATACTGGCTGGTTGTAAAAAAAAATCGATTATGTTTTGTTTTTTCATAAAATTCAAATGACTGCGAATTTGTTTGAATTTAAGTGCGCTTTAATTGACACGTTTATTCTTGATTTTATAATTTTACCAACCATTTAAAAAAAGTTAGCGACAAAATTGAATCGTTAGATATTCTCACGTCATGGAGCGACGTCATTTGACGGCAGATGAAATGCAAAGAGCTGTAGGGATGTTGCAAGCGGGAAGTAATCAATCTCAGGTATCTCGACATTTTGGCATTCATAGAAGTGTTATTTGTCGTCTTTGGCAGCGCTACAATAACACAGGGGAACCCGCTGAACAGCACCCAGGCCGTAGAAGGAGTACAACCACTCGGCAAGACCGGTACATACAACTGACTGCAAGACGCCAGTCGATGTTAACCGCTCGAGAGCTAAGTTTGAGGCTACAAAATTCAAGTGGTGTTGATGTAAGTCCCCAAACTGTGCGAAATCGACTGCATGAGTACGGCCTACGAGCTCGACGCCCAATCAGGTGCCCACCGATACGTCACGGGAATCGCGCTCGTCGAAATGAATGGTGTAGAGAACGCATAACATGGACCCAGGAACAATGGGATAAAATTATGTTTTCCGATGAGTCGCGATTCGGGTTTAGGCCTGATACAAGAAGGGTGCGAGTGTACCGTCGGCCCGGAAATACTGAAAGGCTCAGGTGCGTTCAGGAAGTTCATCCATACAGCGGCTCAACAGTTATGGTATGGGCGGGTATTATGAAGAACAGGCGAACTGAGCTCGTTTTTGTAAATGGAAACATGAACGCTGAAAATTACGTTGAGGATATTCTCAGACCTTATGTCCATCCATTTGCACAAACCTTTGGCTCCGATTTTACGTTAATGCATGACAATGCGCGTTCACATACAGCTCGGCGAACCAGTGAATACTTGGCAACGGAGAACATTCGGGTATTGCCCTGGCCTACACAATCGCCAGACCTCAACCCCATCGAGCACGCATGGGACATGCTTCAGAGACGTGTTTTGAAGGACTTGGATGGAGTAACAACAACCCAACAGCTGAAGGATTTGCTACAATTTCATTGGGAGTGAATACCACAAGATGACATAAACATCTCATTCATTCAATGAATAATCGTTGCAGACAAGTTCTGAATAGCAGAGGAGGCCATACTTTGTATTAAATTGTCCTATTCTTTCACAATAAATTCATTTTCTTTAGAAATTTCATTTTGTTATCATTTTAAAAATAAAATACAACATTATAATGTGAAGAACCATCCTAAAATTCAAATTAGTACATGTTGCTTAGACTTTTTTGATGTGTGTATTTTGACTGGCCTCATAGCTCAGTTGGTAGTAGCTCTGCCCACTCAGGCCAAACATTTGTGTGATGAACATATGTGTTTGTTCTGTGTCTGGGTGTTATATTTTATTCTATGTATGTATTTACAAACAAAAATTATCTAAGTATTATATCAGTTATATCTCTGGTTCTATATCTGGTTCTCATAGTACAAGCTTTGTTTAGTTTGGGGCTAGATGGTGCTGTGTGAAATGTTCACACATAGTACTTATTATATTAATATTTCAAGGGTGTTTCCCCAGAACATAACTAAACATATAGGGATACATTTTCTTTTGTAGTAAAAGGATGTAAAGTGTGATTCAAACTTAATGATGGCTGTGAAGAGTGCTGCAAGCCCTCTGCATACTTAACTTTCCGCTGCCCGCACACATCAACTGCTTGCTACTGCGCAGCATTCTGCAGCAACTTCACAGCTGCCATTAAATTTGAGTCAACTCTTACTATAAATTTAGCAAAAAAATACAAGAGTATGAAAGGATTTTTGGAAATGCAATACTTGAGAAGGTTGGATGGGGTGAAAGATTGAATGAAGAAATACAAGTGAAACCATGAACTGCCTCTGGTAAGTCATCATCATCATCATGATAACAACCTGAAGAAGCCTCTGGTAAGTACTAGGGCAGATTTGATAGTTTTATACTTTTATAATACTACATAGGTACAGATTAAATAAATTGAATTTAGTTGAAGTGTGTAATTAATAAATTAACACCCTAATAAATATTCAGAGGTCAGCAGCAATTAATTATTTGAAGTTATCGATTTTCAACAATTTTCTCATCACACTGACCTACCTTCATGTGCACCGACCTATCTGCTACACAACTAAGAAATCAATTTTTCAATAACATTTTCACAATGAAAACTTGCAGCAGATGTGGTATTCAGGATCAGGACCCAGGTGGAATTTAAACAGCGCTAAGTATGTAGATCTCTATCTCGTTAAGTAAGTCATTTTTACTCACCGGCTGTGATAAATCAGCAGATATTCGTCGTGGTATTGGCTCGGTAAACAATATCTCACTGTCTCTTGGCTCTCCCATAGTAGTGTGGTGACCACGCAGAGATGGCTCACAAGGGTTAAGAATCGAGCTGGTATCAGAGTGTCACCGCCTATCATGTTTTCACAAATAATTAACTAATTGTTTTACAACACTACATTTGAATGTGATTTGAATGTGTATTTTGTTTTGAATTTGCATCACTCACAGCACAGAGTACTTTTTTGTAACCTATCTTTTTTTTTCCTAGGAGGTTTTGGCTTTGCACGTCTTGTGTATCCGTCAGTGTCATGTTTATTCGGATGTACAGACTACGTAATCTTGTGGACACCCTAATAGAAAGAGATAGACTACAACTCATCGTACCTTTCCCTGGGCTCGTTTTTAAGGAATACTACCAAATACTACTCTATCCTGATTACGTAGTATCACAGAATTCCCACTAGTAGAAGTCTATTTCGCGTGGCCGCCTAGTTGTTTCTTGCTCCCACACGAGGTGCTGCCTGAATAAGAACGTCTCCCAAAATTTTGGGTAGATAATAGGCGATTTCGTTAGCTCTATCTATAGAGTAATTTACCTTGATACCTAGAATTTATGTTTTACCAGTGTTCACTACTTCTTTATTGTAAAAACTAAAATGTAAGGTCAGGTCGGGTAAGTGAAACGAAGGAGTACCTAAGTGAAACCCTATCGTAATCAATAAATCACGCAGTTTAGCTCTATGCTATGTGGCGAATTGGTTTCAGTGTTCTAGCATACGCGTCACACAATCTTTCTGCTAGGTCATAAATTAAAAAGAAATCACCTATCTTTAAGTTTACATAACACAAGTCCGCTGATGCCATGAAGCAATTTAATAGTGTTTATGTACATTTTTACACGAAAATAATGCATGAAACGGCGCGTAATGTGGGGTTAGTATTTGCAGTCACAGACGACACAGGTAATAAAATCAATCAAATACCTACTACATTACAAATGTCATTGTATTTACAATGACACATGATGTATGATGTTGGGACATTTGTCCCATGGGCGAAAATCACGTATTTCACATCAACAGCCGGAAAACGTCTAGTGCTGAACATAGGCATGCTCATAAAACGCCATTTTAGACGCTAATTATAGGGAGGTTTGCCATAATCACCTCGCTTAGCAAGTAGCTTGTCATCGCAGAAGATTATAATGTACCAAGGAGAATGCTACTGCCCTTTCTCCGGATAGTCCCTTAGTCTGCTCTTATACGGCACCCAAAGAAAGAGATGGAGATTCTGCGCTAATAAAGTGATACCTGGCAGCTATTATTATATAAGTAGGTACCTAATATAATGACTGCGGGTAACAGATTATAAAAACAAAACTGTCAATATAGTCAACTGCAAAATAGTCAAACGCCAATGTCAACCTACCGTCAGAATATTGAATCGGAACGTTGCTGTCAAAACCGTGAACCATTTTTGAAGTGATGTTTCATTCACGCAAATTGAATTTTCAAAAATTATTTTCTTGAAAAGTATTTATTGCCGTCATTTGCCATTTCAGATTTAGGCTTTCTATGTGTATAAAAAATTAGCGTCCTAGCAGAATTCACAAAGTGGATAGGTGTGCAAGTATGTTTCACTTACCCCACCTGACCTTAAATATAAAGTGATATATTTTACTAAGTTAAATCAAGCAAATAATTAGCTAATATACCTACAAAAGGATTTTTCCGACTTATAAACAATTGCAAATCAACATGCTACCTAGCTGGTTTTATGGGAAATTAAAAATCATAAACTGGCAGTACCTTGACAATGAAATTTTTTGGTTAAATATGGTTATTTTATCCATTAATTAATCATTTAGCTGTTTTTCTGTTTAGCTGAGGACTTGTTATTACATGAAATGTAACGCTGTATTTATATTTTTCACAATAAACACTTCTAAAAAGGGAAAATAGACAAAACAATGGCTACTTACTTGTGAAATGTTATTCCTTCATATTTACGCGTCAGTACGACTTCTGTTGCTTAAAATGCTGCAACCACCCACTGTGCACACATTATTTCTCAAATATTTATTGCCTAGATCACGATTTAAATAGGATTATTTCACAAAAAACAACAATTTAAAAAATTGTTAACCTGTTTGGCTTAGATCAAACGAAGCCAAATAAAAAAACCCGGTAACGGTGACAAGGACCAAAGATATTACGTTCGTCTTTTTTTTGCTTAGTACCGAATGTATAGCGCTCTCCTTGTTGTCCATGAATGACGTCATATACTACGGTTCTACTCGTACATATTCAAAGCGCAGTATGTACGTCCGTGACTGCGCCATCTAGTAAAAGAAACGGAACTAGTTTTTTTTTTA
The DNA here is from genome assembly GCA_910589525.2 of Ennomos quercinarius. Taxonomy (NCBI): domain Eukaryota; kingdom Metazoa; phylum Arthropoda; class Insecta; order Lepidoptera; family Geometridae; genus Ennomos; species Ennomos quercinarius. Next base: position 16,937,997 of record OU342492.1, on the reverse strand, counting down.
ATAAAACGCCTCGTTGCCATAAAAAAAACATTTCCCAAAGACTTCAGTTTTTCTCAACTCAATAAATAGCAAATAAATAAAGTGTTTACTGTTTAGCTGTGACTATTCATTCATCCGCTCAATTTTTAAAAGATTAATATTCTATTACAGTCTAAATGAAGCTGCTAAAACCCAGTTGGGTTAATCATGAAGGTATGTCATGAAAACCTTTTAAAATGTGAGTCTAAAGATTAAAGTGATCGAATTTTACTGTTTCAGACAAACCTATATTTTCCGTGGACATACACCCCACGGGGAAGCGGTTCGCGACCGGTGGACAGGGCGGAGACTCCGGCCGTGTTGTTGTGTGGAACTTAAACTCTGTTTTATATGAGAATGTTGAAGTTGATCCTAATGTTCCTAAGATGCTGTGTCAAATGGATAACCATTTAGGTGAGTGCTAGTTTCTCACCATAACCATGGGTAATTTAGCATGGATAATAAAATTACGGGAAGAGGTCAACTTGTCTCATACACTGAAAAATAAAAGGTTGGTCTCCCAAGATTCAAAAAGCAACTACCTAATTAAATGAATGCTGAGATTAACGTTCAATGGCATGTATTTAGATTTATGTCCAGCATTATTGAGCTGTGTTTTATGATCTTCAATACCAGACTTCATCATTAAAAATTTTATGTTCGCATTGATATTTAAATTGCACATAGGCTATACAATAAGTATAGATCACAATAGCAATAACTAACCTGTTGAATACTGATGTATTGCATAACAATAGATGAATTATTGAAATGCATGTGAGTGTTCTATATTTAACATTCCTTGGATCAATTTATAGTCAATGACTTGAAATTCTAGGTTAAGATGAATAAGCCATCCATATTTAATTTTTTTTTCACTGTTTCATCACACACACATCAACAGCTGGAAGAGGTCCACTGCTGAACACAGGCCTCCCCCATAAAACAACACTTTGGATGCTCATCATAGGGGGCAATTTGCCATAATCACCATGCTTGGCAGGCAGCTTGGTGATTGCAGAAGATTTTAATGTACCAAGGAGAATGCTGCTGCCTATTTCCTGGATATTCTCTTAGCCGGCTCTTACTACACCCACGGGAAGAGGATCCATTAAAATCAAAATCACAGTGTTTTATTGCAAATAGGCTAGTCATAGCACTTTTACAAGTCAAATGAGATTAGGTAGGTACTTAAAATACTTATATTAAATTATTGTAAATACTGAGTTATCTACATAACATATTTTTGGGATGGATCTATTTATCATACTTTCTACAAACTGCTGTCTTGTAGTTTCCAGTCCAATTCCACTTTGTACTTACCCCAGATTTTTCCACATGGGTAAATTAATAAGGTTTTCATATATATAGTTTTTGGGATGCTTATTTTTTATGAACCATTCCAGCATGTGTGAACTGTGTCCGATGGAGCAATGGAGGCAAGTTCCTGGCATCAGGGGGAGATGATCGACTGGTGATGGTGTGGGGTCTCAGTGTAGCTGCTGGTGGCCAGGGGAAGCACAAGGCTGAGACTTGGAGGTGTCTCGCCACTTTGAGAGGGCATGCAGGTTTGTAAAGAACTGTAAAATAAAATAAATATAAATAATAACATATGTATCTGTTTGGTTTGCAGTATATTTTTTTGCCTAGGTAGGTATTTAAAAGTTGTTTGTAATATAGATTATTCAGTACCACATAATTTACAGTATTATACAATCTGAAATCTGAAAAGTCTCAAAATTTGGAACAGGATGTTTTGTTTTGCATGATATCTACTGTACAAAAAATGAAATTATTTGACTCATTCCATTCAATAAAGTTAAAATTATCTGAGCAAAGTAAACAATGAATCTTTTAACAGGTTATCGAATTCTAATTCTAATTTTAATTATGTTTACAAATTGTGTTTTTGTTGTTTGTGTTTTTTTATTGTTGTTATACCCTGGCTCTACATACCTGCTCAAAAGAGCCTTGTATATTTAAGTATGAAGTCTGTTGTATCTACATACACACTTAGAATGAATGAATCAATAAAATGTCAGCTATTGATTCATATAGCTTTTATTAATGGCCACTATATTGAAGAAAAAACAAAATGGCGTGAGTAGGTAAACTTAGAAATGATATTTCAGGGGATGTCCTAGACCTAGCATGGTCACCGCTAGATAAATGGCTTGCAAGCTGCAGTGTAGACAACACAATCATTATATGGAACGCGGAGAAGTTTCCCGAGATGGTCTGTGTATTGAACGGACACACAGGACTTGTGAAAGGTGTTGCTTGGGACCCAGTGAGTGTACACATGACTGTGTTTTTTTAACATGAACACGTTTTTAAAGAGGCTTCCATACTAAAGTCAATCCAGAGTTAACAATAAAACACTTATATCAACAAAATTTTCAATATTTCGTGACTCAAAGCTGTATTACCAAGTACATATTGTAAGTACTTATATTCTGAAACCGTTAAATATTTGATTTTTTATGTAACCTTTTTACGAGGTGGCGACCGACGGTGGCGTCTAGTTTGATGCGACAAACTGTTAGGTTAGGTTAAGTATGTAGGTGTTTAAATTTTATTATTATTGTTTAATTTGTAATTTGACATGAGGAATATTACTCTACAATTTGTAAAAATATTATGACTGTATAATACTTTTTTTTTTTTTTTTTTTTTGACAATTTATTCTAAATCCTACACATTAAAATAATATTACCTTTTTAACTAGAAGTAAATCTTTTTTCCTGTACTTTAAGGCTTCAGCCACACAGACACGACAAGTGGCATCAGTGAAACACTTAAATCGGCCATTCGGTACCCATGGCTGACCGTGTTCGTAGACGGCCGCGCCGCGATCCCCGCGGCAGCTATGGGTACCGAATAGGCCGTACCGCTTTGCAGACGCGGTGTGGCTGAAGCTTTACACTGATATTTCATAACGTTAAAAACTGTACTAACATTGTAGGTTGGCAAATATCTGGCATCACAATCAGATGATAAGTCACTGAGGGTCTGGAAGACAGCAGACTGGGCTCAGGAGACAATGATTACAGAGCCATTCGAAGAGTGTGGAGGTATGAGCCGTTGTCATTTGTAACATAATTCTGTGTTATAATACTAATTTTTGCTTTACTTCAATACACTACTAGGTGCAGGTAGGATGAAAGGGTTTGTCTAGGTAGGTACCACCGATTTGCCAGATGTCCCGCCGCCAAGCAGTAGTGTGCAAGAACTTAGGGACTATGTTCCAGTGTGAAGAGCACTAGTAAAATTAATACAACGAGACTTACCCCCGGTTTCTGGTACGTTTGTTAAAGTCAAACTGTTGTCAACTTTGAAATACTGAACGCTCATTGGTTACCTGTTTATCGTCAACCAATGAGCGTTCAGTATTTCAAAGTTGACAAGAGAGTAACAAACAGAGTTGTTGAGTTAACAAACGTTCCAGAATCGGGGGGTTAGGGTGGGTTTTTAAATCTGTAGTTAAGGTAATCAATGGTTAAAAATGCTGACAAACTGTAACCAATGGTCAAAATTTGCTAGCATTTTTAACCATTGGTTACCTTAACTACGGGTCAAAAACCCGCCCTTAGTGATCTGATTTCATAATCTATAGAAATATTATTACCTACTAGACTACGCTGGATAACGTGCGTAACTGTATAATTTAAAGTTCCGAGTGGCAGTGCCACTGTTATGTGCAGCCGTGACGCTTAACATCAGGTGAACGACTAGCTCGTCACGACATTCGTATACATTAAAAAAAAGCTTGTAAAAAAACGTTACACAGCTTCAATGAGACGTAACTTGGTATCACAGGCACAACCCACGTCCTCCGGCTGTCATGGTCACCAGACGGTCAGTACGTTCTATCAGCACACGCGATGAATGGTGGCGGGCCCACTGCTCAGGTTGTAGAAAGAGACGGTTGGCGTTGCGACAAGGACTTCGTGGGCCATAGAAAAGCTGTTACTTGTGCTGTAAGTACTCTTAAAGATCACTTACCTTCGCATTTCTAAAAAAGTCTGAGGAAAATCCTAATAATATCCATTTGCGTGCTACATCGTCGACTTAACAAAATTTATATAACATCAGGCGAAATTGGGGCAAACGTAAGCCTATTATATTAAAAAAATCACTGTTAGATTGTACACTTAAGGGCTTGTGCAAGGCCAGCGCGAATTCAAGCCAAAGCCACAGAATAGATGTATAGTACTACTAGGCTAAAGCGGGGATGAGTCGGGGGGCCGAGCGGCAGGGGCGGTCTAACATATAGTGGTTCCAACGCGCAATAGTTTAGGTAATTTATTATTACACTGAATATAAAGGGTATTTTAAAAATCCACTATACATAAGCCCTCCATTATATTTAGTTCGACTACTACACAAAGTTTCATGATCTTATTTAAAGTACTCATTGAATTATCGCTGTTTTTTTTTGTACGGTTTGGAGGTAACTTTGTAATTTTTTTCTATCGAGTAAAGTTTATTAATTCGTGTTTTTACTAAATATTTCCAGTAGCATTAGTCCTGAACTTTACCATGTACCATTTACCATTAATTTCAAAGTCATTGTTGCAATATTGTTGACAGGACACTGCCTCATGCTAAGCCATTTTAAGCATTTTGGCGTTGTATTGGCTCTTAAGGGTCAAGGGGTGTTATCAACTTATGGTAATAAGTGCGATGTCACAGAAATTTTGAAGGTCTGTGTGTGGTGTAGTGCCAGTTTGAGTGTTCCTTAGTTATAGGGCCACTGATCAGGTTATGGGCCCACTGCTCAGTTTATGGACCCACTGCTTAGGTTTTAGGCCCTATGCTCAGTTTCTCATTTCACATGTTCTGAATCCACTGCTCAGTTAGTTGAGCTCATTGCTCAGTTTGCCGTATTACAGTACAGTACAGATCGACTCTGATTCGCAAATAAGTGCTTAAGGTGAAACGTTACACTAGCGCGGGAAATTCAAATTTTCTTGCATTCTTTTGCCAATAATAGCTTAATTACTCAACGTGATTACATAAAAACTAATTTTTTGCAAATAAATATAATGTATCAATAAATTACAATTAAATGTATCACCTAGATATCATTGGTTTAGCGACAAATGGCAATAGACTGAAAAACTAAGAAGAAAATTGTTTATTGCAAGAAAATTTGAATTTCCCGCGCTAGTGTAACGTTCCACCCTATTCAACATTTCATTATTAAAATTACTATCTTGTGAATGAAATGTTACTAAAACCTATGTGGTATTTATTAGGCAGAATGACGGTATGTTAGTATTAAAAAACAAAAAATAAAATTAAAAAGAATGACGGTAAGAACAAAAAAAGTCGATTTGAGGACCGACAACTGAGCGTCAATCTATAACATCAGGCAACTTTTTCCATCAAAATTCGTTCAGAGGTTTCAGTGGTTTGATAAACATTGGATACAAAGTATAAGTACATATCTACATATTATTAACCGAGCGAACGAAGTGAGCGCCAAAGGGGGCGGCCAAATTTGCTTTCGTCTGTTGGAATGTACGTACTCCCGTACAGCTGGGTTAGCATGGACGGTAGACAAAATTGTATTTCCTCGTTTTACGTCACTTTCTTCAGAATCAGAATCATTTATTAAGTAACTGACACAGTAAATGTAATGCTAGGTCTAAGTTGCACATGTCGTGATGTCAGTTTACCCACATCGGGCATTCAATATTAAATATAAAAACTAATAATGGAAACTGTTCAATATATAACATTACATTCATAACAGTAAAATAGGTAGATGTCAAAATTCAATAAATTCATATAATGTCAGCAGATTTATCTCTATTAAAAAATTCTTTTAGGTTATAAAATGCTTTTTTTATTAGCCACTGCTTTAGTGTTGTCTTAAACTTAATAGTATTATTGATGTCTGTCATATTACTTGGTAACGAATTATATATACGAATTCCGCTGACATATGCGCTTTTGTCAAATATCATCGATTTGATAGGGGGTACATAAAGATCGTCTTTACCTCTTAAGGGGGCGCTCCTCAACCGCATTTCTGATTTCTTTTTAAACAGATGTATATTATTTTTTACAAACAGGGATAGTTCTAATACATAAATACTAGTCAGAGTGAGATATTCTTTTTCTGAAAACAACTGGCGTAAAGAATCATCACTTTTTTGCTATAAATTATTCTAATACTTCTCTTTTGCAGTATAAAAGTTTGTTGCACATTGACAGAGTTCCCCCAATACATACTTTAGCAATTCATACTTGCTTGGAGTAAAACAGGGGAAAGACGGTTTTGTCTACCGGCCGTGCTAACCCTACTGGTCGCACATTTCAACGAATCTTGACAAGATTTGATACACAGGTTCTACACGTTTAGGGATTTTTTTTTAGTCGTCGGCGATTTTTGATTAATGGGGTAGTTTCCCTGAAAAGGGGGAAATTTGCGGCGGCGCTATTTACTAGCCTATTTTGATAATATTTAGAAGAAATATTGGGTACTCAATTCTAAACAAGTGAGTTCAAATACGAGCAAAATCGGTTCTAGATGTTGTCAAGATATAAGACTGAGCGTAAAGTCTGAGTTTGGTTGCAAAAACGTTTGTGCTGGCGAGGTCTACCGTTCGCAGAACTTCTAGTGCATATTGCTTGTACGATTTCACGACATCAACTCGAACATTTATTCCAGCGCTTCAACAACAATATATTCGTAAAGGAAGGCAAGAAGTGTTGTTGCGCAGCTGTCGGCTCGCGGGACCGAGCGCTCAGTATATGGCTGACGTCTCTCAAACGGCCACTAGTGGTTGTGCATGATCTCTTCAATGATAGCGTGCTGGATTTGTCTTGGAGCTCTGATGGTGAGGAATTGGTATTAGTTTACAGTCCTTTGTTAAATGGTTTTAGAATAGTTAGTATGTTTTAACTAGGGGGACCGATGACCTTGTCAAAACCGCGGGGAACCGATGAAACAAGCAAGCAACTGCTCAGTGGCTCTCCATGGGGAGGCCTGATGAAGATCAGCTGTCTAACTGTTAACCAACCCTTTTCATAGCCATCAGTAGGAAATCCAGAACGAAAGCTGCGCGAAAAAAGAGACCGACTCTGTTTTGGGAGGTAAAACAGTTATCATCATCATCATCATCAGTCTAAAGATGTCTACTGATGAACATAGGCCTCCCCCATGGAGCGCCACTTTGAGTGGCTGCTTGCCTTCTGCATCCATCGGCTCCTCGCGGTGCTGACCAGGTCGTCGGTCCTCCTAGTAGGAGCTGGCCTACGCTGCGTCTTCCGGTTTGTGGTCGCCACTCTAGAACCTTTCTTCCCCATCGGTTGTCAGTTCTACGAGCGATGTGGCCTGCCCACTGCCACTTCAAATTGCTAATTCTAAGAGTTATATCGGTGACTTTAGTTTTCTTGCGGATTACACAAAAACAGCTATGACCTTTTTATATTGCAGGTTTAAATCTTCTAGCATGCAGTTCAGATGGTACTGTAGCTTGTATTCAGTTCACTAACAAAGAAATCGGCACTCCACTTACATTAGACGAAAAGGTAAGCTTAGTTTTTCCATCTGCTCCAAGTTTGACAGCTCCTGAGTATATACCTCTCTATGACGTACCTACTGCTGTGCATTTGGATACGTTCTAGAGGGATAAGTGGAAACTTAGGAGCTGTCAAACTTTAGTGCAGAGTGGCATTAATCTCATAAACTTTGATGTAATTTTCTACATTAGCAGGACAAAAGCCTTCTAACCTTTTATCATTTAACATCTCACAGAACGCGTTCTACGAGAAGATTTACGGCAAGTGCTTGGCGAACGAGTCAGGGGATCAGATGTCTTCCAATTTGCTGGTGGAATGTGGAGAGATCTTGCTGGCGAGAGAGAAGCAGGAGGCCAAGGAAGCTAGCAAGGAGGAGACCACGCCCATCAAAAGTGATCAGAACCAGGTTTGATATACTTCATATTTCATTTATTCAATAAACAATTTTCACATTGTGTCTAAAATGCATTACCTACAGTGGTCGCCACTCAAGGACCTTTCCTCCCCATCGGTGGTCAGTTCTGCAAGTGATGTGACCTGCCCATTGCCATTTCAGAGCCTGAAAACAAAGGTTTTCAATCAGTGTGTGTTGCCACTGCCAGTGATAACTTATGGAACTGAGACGTGGTTTCTGACCGTTGGCCTCATTAGTAAGCTTAAAGTCGCGCAACGAGCTATGATGGAGAGGTTTCATTGCGAGATAAGATTGGAAATGAGGAGATTTACAGAGAACAAAAGGTTTCAAAAAGGCAACTTTAAATGTCAATGGGCCGGCCACATCAGTCGCAGAACCGACTACCGATGGGTAAGACAGGTTCTCGAGTGGTGACCACGAACCGGAAGACGAAGCGTAGGCCGGCCTCCCACTAGGTGGACTACCGATCTGGTGGAAACGACGGGGAGCCGATGGATGCAGGAGGCAAGCAGCCGCTCAAATTGGCTCTAAGGGGGAGGCCTCTGTTCAGCAATGGAAGTCATCAGGCTGATGATGATGATGAATTATTAATATTTTAATATGGTTTTCCAGTCCAAGCCCCAGTTAACCCCGCCGGCCGCTCACCCTTCTCCATTGCTCCGTCCGATGGATCGACAGATCGAGACGCGAACTTCGGATGGCAAGCGACGGATCACGCCCGTCTTCATACCGCTCACACAGGCAGACGCCAAGTGAGTATCATCATTGCTTCCCACTGTTGGGATACGGGCCTTCTCTCGTTCTTTTTGTGTAGGCAAGTGGGTCAGCTCTGATGTCAGAATTTCTGGCTTGGCTGGTTCACTTTTGTTTTGTGGCAATGGCTGGGACCGACCTCCGAAGAACAGTAGGAATTTGTCAGTTTGATGTAAGGAGTGTCAAAATTAAATTCAATTTGTTTAATTAAAAAAATTACATTGTGTTTGAAATGCATCACAGAATACACAACTTACTAAGTACCGGGTATAGGCATTCATTTAGTTTTGCCGTTCTGTTTTGTCTCCTGCCACTTGTGGCCTATGCCATGCAGTGGGAAATTATAGGCAGGTGATTATGACGATTTCGATAGTCTTTGTGGTGGTGTGGTGAACCACCCCACCACAAAGACTAGCAGGTCGGCTCCTAACCCGAAGACGGCGGATTCAATTCCCGCGACAAGACAAGTATTTCATCATCATTATCAACAGCCTGAAGACGTCCACTACTGAACATAGAGCGCCGCTTTGAGCGGCTGTTCGCCTCCTACATCCATCGGCTCCCCGTGGTTCTGACCAGTACTTTGGTGCACCTACAGTGCGTCTACACTGCGTCTTCCGGTTCGTAGTCGCCACCCTAGAACCTTTCTTGCCCATTAAGTATTTGGGACAGAAAAGCTCAAATACTAGTTCTGTATCTGGGTGTTGTGGGACCATGGTGGTGTCCAGGATCTGGATAAATTTGTAGTGGAAAAAAAATATTGCGGACTGGATTTCAAATTTGTCCTTTACAAATTAATCTGTTGATTACACTTAGCAGCCAGTACTGCTATAAAAACCATAAATCTCAGATCTACGCATGTGATCTATTACAATCTCGTTATTTATTTATTTATGTATCCCACAGCGAATCACTCGGGTCCCAGCCGGGTGGTACGGAGAACTGCTTCAGCACATCGTCGCAGAGCAAGTCCAGGATCCGGGTGGAAGTGAGAGACGATATCGTGATACACCCCAACGTTAGCAACCATGCGCATTCTAACAACGCTTCCAAAACATCCACGTGAGTATTCCGTTTATATAGGTCATGTTCTTTTACTCGAATATTTATTCTTTCTTTCTTTCTTTTATGTTTGTGATGTAATAAGGTTTATTTGGTATTATATAGGGTTATTTTTTAGTTAGTTGCTAGCATAAAATTGAAGTTGTCATACTATCATTAAAAATACATTGGAAATTAGTTCATCATCATCATCATCATTAACAGCCTGAAGACGTCCACTGCTGAACATAGGCCTCCCCCAGAGCACGCCACCTTGAGCGGCTGCTCGCCTCCTGCATCCATCGGCTCCCCGCGGCTTTCACCAGGTCGTCGGTCCACCGAGTGGGGGGCCGGCCAATGCGGCGGTGGAAATTAGTTAATTTCAATAAAATTCCTTAAAGATCTTCTAAGCAAGCATGTATCACCGTAGACCGCGTCGCCACTTTTCATCAGGTGGGACCGCGGTCAAATGCGGGCATATTTAGTTAGAAAAAAATATAAAATGTGTTCAAGCTTTGATGAAGGTTGTAGAAATATACCAGTACAATGATGGTTATATGCTGGCAACATATAAGGCATTTTCGACAACAAATCGTCTAATTCCGCCATCCTTACAGGCTACCTATCCCAAGTGAGTTTCTAGACCATTTTTCTAAACAACTAAATTAAATTACTAAAAAGCTTTACTGAGCTGGCAATGCCGGGACGACGCCCGTTTGTAGTGTGCAGATATGCATAGGCAACATTTTCCATCAGGCGGGCTGCGGGCAAAAAAAATAACGGTATTCGGTTGTGGTAAGATTCAAAATCCCTTTAACATTAAATGTTGAGTGAATGTTCCAGAGATACAGAGTAATATAGAACTTCCTTGGTCTCCACCCATTTCCGAGATACATTGTTGTTTCCATTGGCAGCGGGTTGGACAACCGTCTCCGCAAGCGCGGCGCGGGGCTGTTACCGGGCCCCCGTACGGACGACATGCAGCCGAAGCGCGCGCGCACCGCGCCCTCCCCCGCGCCCCCCGCGCCCGCGCTGCCCGCCCCCGCGCTCGGCGCCGCCGGGCCCGTGGTGCGCGCCGCCGGCCCCCACCGCCTGCAGGTACCGTGCCGTGTGGTGTAGCCACCGCCCCGCTCGCTCCCCGCCTGCAGGTACCGTGCCGTGTGGTGTAGCCACCGCCCCGCTCGCTCCCCGCCTGCAGGTACCGTGCCGTGTGGTGTAGCCACCGCCCCGCTCGCTCCCCGCCTGCAGATACCGTGCCGTGTGGTGTAGCCACCGCCCCGCTCGCTCCCCGCCTGCAGGTACCGTGCCGTGTGGTGTAGCCACCGCCCCGCTCGCTCCCCGCCTGCAGATACCGTGCCGTGTGGTGTAGCCACCGCCCCGCTCGCTCCCCGCCTGCAGGTACCGTGCCGTGTGGTGTAGCCACCGCCCCGCTCGCTCCCCGCCTGCAGGTACCGTGCCGTGTGGTGTAGCCACCGCCCCGCTCGCTCCCCGCCTGCAGATACCGTGCCGTGTGGTGTAGCCACCGCCCCGCTCGCTCCCCGCCTGCAGGTACCGTGCCGTGTGGTGTAGCCACCGCCCCGCTCGCTCCCCGCCTGCAGGTACCGTGCCGTGTGGTGTAGCCACCGCCCCGCTCGCTCCCCGCCTGCAGGTACCGTGCCGTGTGGTGTAGCCACCGCCCCGCTCGCTCCCCGCCTGCAGGTACCGTGCCGTGTGGTGTAGCCACCGCCCCGCTCGCTCCCCGCCTGCAGGTACCGTGCCGTGTGGTGTAGCCACCGCCCCGCTCGCTCCCCGCCTGCAGGTACCGTGCCGTGTGGTGTAGCCACCGCCCCGCTCGCTCCCCGCCTGCAGATACCGTGCCGTGTGGTGTAGCCACCGCCCCGCTCGCTCCCCGCCTGCAGGTACCGTGCCGTGTGGTGTAGCCACCGCCCCGCTCGCTCCCCGCCTGCAGATACCGTGCCGTGTGGTGTAGCCACCGCCCCGCTCGCTCCCCGCCTGCAGGTACCGTGCCGTGTGGTGTAGCCACCGCCCCGCTCGCTCCCCGCCTGCAGGTACCGTGCCGTGTGGTGTAGCCACCGCCCCGCTCGCTCCCCGCCTGCAGATACCGTGCCGTGTGGTGTAGCCACCGCCCCGCTCGCTCCCCGCCTGCAGGTACCGTGCCGTGTGGTGTAGCCACCGCCCCGCTCGCTCCCCGCCTGCAGGTACCGTGCCGTGTGGTGTAGCCACCGCCCCGCTCGCTCCCCGCCTGCAGGTACCGTGCCGTGTGGTGTAGCCACCGCCCCGCTCGCTCCCCGCCTGCAGATACCGTGCCGTGTGGTGTAGCCACTGCCCCGCTCGCTCCCCGCCTGCAGGTACCGTGCCGTGTGGTGTAGCCACCGCCCCGCTCGCTCCCCGCCTGCAGGTACCGTGCCGTGTGGTGTAGCCACCGCCCCGCTCGCTCCCCGCCTGCAGGTACCGTGCCGTGTGGTGTAGCCACCGCCCCGCTCGCTCCCCGCCTGCAGGTACCGTGCCGTGTGGTGTAGCCACCGCCCCGCTCGCTCCCCGCCTGCAGGTACCGTGCCGTGTGGTGTAGCCACCGCCCCGCTCGCTCCCCGCCTGCAGGTACCGTGCCGTGTGGTGTAGCCACCGCCCCGCTCGCTCCCCGCCTGCAGGTACCGTGCCGTGTGGTGTAGCCACCGCCCCGCTCGCTCCCCGCCTGCAGGTACCGTGCCGTGTGGTGTAGCCACCGCCCCGCTCGCTCCCCGCCTGCAGGTACCGTGCCGTGTGGTGTAGCCACCGCCCCGCTCGCTCCCCGCCTGCAGGTACCGTGCCGTGTGGTGTAGCCACCGCCCCGCTCGCTCCCCGCCTGCAGGTACCGTGCCGTGTGGTGTAGCCACCGCCCCGCTCGCTCCCCGCCTGCAGGTACCGTGCCGTGTGGTGTAGCCACCGCCCCGCTCGCTCCCCGCCTGCAGGTACCGTGCCGTGTGGTGTAGCCACCGCCCCGCTCGCTCCCCGCCTGCAGGTACCGTGCCGTGTGGTGTAGCCACCGCCCCGCTCGCTCCCCGCCTGCAGGTACCGTGCCGTGTGGTGTAGCCACCGCCCCGCTCGCTCCCCGCCTGCAGGTACCGTGCCGTGTGGTGTAGCCACCGCCCCGCTCGCTCCCCGCCTGCAGGTACCGTGCCGTGTGGTGTAGCCACCGCCCCGCTCGCTCCCCGCCTGCAGGTACCGTGCCGTGTGGTGTAGCCACCGCCCCGCTCGCTCCCCGCCTGCAGATACCGTGCCGTGTGGTGTAGCCACCGCCCCGCTCGCTCCCCGCCTGCAGGTACCGTGCCGTGTGGTGTAGCCACCGCCCCGCTCGCTCCCCGCCTGCAGGTACCGTGCCGTGTGGTGTAGCCACCGACCCGCTCGCTCCCCGCCTGCAGATACCGTGCCGTGTGGTGTAGCCACCGCCCCGCTCGCTCCCCGCCTGCAGGTACCGTGCCGTGTAGTGTAGCCACCGCCCCGCTCGCTCCCCGCCTGCAGGTACCGTGCCGTGTGGTGTAGCCACCGCCCCGCTCGCTCCCCGCCTGCAGATACCGTGCCGTGTGGTGTAGCCACCGCCCCGCTCGCTCCCCGCCTGCAGGTACCGTGCCGTGTGGTGTAGCCACCGCCCCGCTCGCTCCCCGCCTGCAGGTACCGTGCCGTGTGGTGTAGCCACCGCCCCGCTCGCTCCCCGCCTGCAGATACCGTGCCGTGTGGTGTAGCCACCGCCCCGCTCGCTCCCCGCCTGCAGGTACCGTGCCGTGTGGTGTAGCCACCGCCCCGCTCGCTCCCCGCCTGCAGGTACCGTGCCGTGTGGTGTAGCCACCGCCCCGCTCGCTCCCCGCCTGCAGATACCGTGCCGTGTGGTGTAGCCACTGCCCCGCTCGCTCCCCGCCTGCAGGTACCGTGCCGTGTGGTGTAGCCACCGCCCCGCTCGCTCCCCGCCTGCAGGTACCGTGCCGTGTGGTGTAGCCACCGCCCCGCTCGCTCCCCGCCTGCAGGTACCGTGCCGTGTGGTGTAGCCACCGCCCCGCTCGCTCCCCGCCTGCAGGTACCGTGCCGTGTGGTGTAGCCACCGCCCCGCTCGCTCCCCGCCTGCAGGTACCGTGCCGTGTGGTGTAGCCACCGCCCCGCTCGCTCCCCGCCTGCAGGTACCGTGCCGTGTGGTGTAGCCACCGCCCCGCTCGCTCCCCGCCTGCAGGTACCGTGCCGTGTGGTGTAGCCACCGCCCCGCTCGCTCCCCGCCTGCAGGTACCGTGCCGTGTGGTGTAGCCACCGCCCCGCTCGCTCCCCGCCTGCAGGTACCGTGCCGTGTAGTGTAGCCACCGCCCCGCTCGCTCCCCGCCTGCAGGTACCGTGCCGTGTGGTGTAGCCACCGCCCCGCTCGCTCCCCGCCTGCAGGTACCGTGCCGTGTGGTGTAGCCACCGCCCCGCTCGCTCCCCGCCTGCAGGTACCGTGCCGTGTGGTGTAGCCACCGCCCCGCTCGCTCCCCGCCTGCAGATACCGTGCCGTGTGGTGTAGCCACCGCCCCGCTCGCTCCCCGCCTGCAGGTACCGTGCCGTGTGGTGTAGCCACCGCCCCGCTCGCTCCCCGCCTGCAGGTACCGTGCCGTGTGGTGTAGCCACCGCCCCGCTCGCTCCCCGCCTGCAGATACCGTGCCGTGTGGTGTAGCCACCGCCCCGCTCGCTCCCCGCCTGCAGGTACCGTGCCGTGTAGTGTAGCCACCGCCCCGCTCGCTCCCCGCCTGCAGGTACCGTGCCGTGTGGTGTAGCCACCGCCCCGCTCGCTCCCCGCCTGCAGATACCGTGCCGTGTGGTGTAGCCACCGCCCCGCTCGCTCCCCGCCTGCAGGTACCGTGCCGTGTGGTGTAGCCACCGCCCCGCTCGCTCCCCGCCTGCAGGTACCGTGCCGTGTGGTGTAGCCACCGCCCCGCTCGCTCCCCGCCTGCAGGTACCGTGCCGTGTGGTGTAGCCACCGCCCCGCTCGCTCCCCGCCTGCAGGTACCGTGCCGTGTGGTGTAGCCACCGCCCCGCTCGCTCCCCGCCTGCAGGTACCGTGCCGTGTGGTGTAGCCACCGCCCCGCTCGCTCCCCGCCTGCAGGTACCGTGCCGTGTGGTGTAGCCACCGCCCCGCTCGCTCCCCGCCTGCAGGTACCGTGCCGTGTGGTGTAGCCACCGCCCCGCTCGCTCCCCGCCTGCAGGTACCGTGCCGTGTAGTGTAGCCACCGCCCCGCTCGCTCCCCGCCTGCAGGTACCGTGCCGTGTGGTGTAGCCACCGCCCCGCTCGCTCCCCGCCTGCAGGTACCGTGCCGTGTGGTGTAGCCACCGCCCCGCTCGCTCCCCGCCTGCAGGTACCGTGCCGTGTGGTGTAGCCACCGCCCCGCTCGCTCCCCGCCTGCAGGTACCGTGCCGTGTGGTGTAGCCACCGCCCCGCTCGCTCCCCGCCTGCAGATACCGTGCCGTGTGGTGTAGCCACCGCCCCGCTCGCTCCCCGCCTGCAGGTACCGTGCCGTGTAGTGTAGCCACCGCCCCGCTCGCTCCCCGCCTGCAGGTACCGTGCCGTGTGGTGTAGCCACCGCCCCGCTCGCTCCCCGCCTGCAGATACCGTGCCGTGTGGTGTAGCCACCGCCCCGCTCGCTCCCCGCCTGCAGGTACCGTGCCGTGTGGTGTAGCCACCGCCCCGCTCGCTCCCCGCCTGCAGGTACCGTGCCGTGTGGTGTAGCCACCGCCCCGCTCGCTCCCCGCCTGCAGGTACCGTGCCGTGTGGTGTAGCCACCGCCCCGCTCGCTTCCCGCCTGCAGGTACCGTGCCGTGTGGTGTAGCCACCGCCCCGCTCGCTCCCCGCCTGCAGGTACCGTGCCGTGTGGTGTAGCCACCGCCCCGCTCGCTCCCCGCCTGCAGCGCTCCCCGCCTGCAGGTACCGTGCCGTGTAGTGTAGCCACCGCCCCGCTCGCTCCCCGCCTGCAGCGCTCCCCGCCTGCAGGTACCGTGCCGTGTAGTGTAGCCACCGCCCCGCTCGCTCCCCGCCTGCAGGTACCGTGCCGTGTGGTGTAGCCACCGCCCCGCTCGCTCCCCGCCTGCAGGTACCGTGCCGTGTGGTGTAGCCACCGCCCCGCTCGCTCCCCGCCTGCAGGTACCGTGCCGTGTGGTGTAGCCACCGCCCCGCTCGCTCCCCGCCTGCAGGTACCGTGCCGTGTGGTGTAGCCACCGCCCCGCTCGCTCCCCGCCTGCAGGTACCGTGCCGTGTGGTGTAGCCACCGCCCCGCTCGCTCCCCGCCTGCAGGTACCGTGCCGTGTGGTGTAGCCACCGCCCCGCTCGCTCCCCGCCTGCAGGTACCGTGCTGTTTAGTGTAGCCACGTGCCGCATTATGGGTTGCCACAATAAAAGTTGTACGAGTCGAGTAGATATCCGAGTGAATTCGGACTGTGTCAACGCTGCTACACTCCCTGGCTTTTAAGTTTCAAATCCTCTCATATTTACGTGATCTATGGTTTGACATCTTTAATGACGAATAGGAAAGAGAGAAGGGAAGGGAAGAAATGAGAAATAGCAATAGTTTTTTTGGATTAAAAGGTATTTGAAGTTTGAACTCTCTGTTTACCTCTATCTTTATACTCTCTGTCAGACTTTACCAGACTAAAAATTGTTCAAAACCAAGACTTGATGCCTGAAGGAAAGACGACATTTTCATATATAAAACAAATATTTTTTGCAATTCAGGTGGTAAATAAGGCGTTCAACACACACTACGGGACATTGTCGAGGCTTCAGCTGATCCCAAACAACTCGGTATCCAATGATCCTATATGGGAAACATATTTAGGTAAGTTTTGGCTTTCACAAGTCTTATTTGAACTTATTTTCAATTTATAATAACAATTTTATTCAAGCACTTGCGCGGCTAGCCTATCTCAGTTGGTTTAGTCGAAAAGTTCATCATCACTATTAATTTTTAATTCATCTGTTTTGAAATGACCGTAGTATTCTATAATTCAATTCAATTTTCAAAGATCTTTATTATACTTTTAAATATACATCTTATATGCTCTAGTACACATTATACCCTAGTGATATAAAGTAATGCAATAATAAATTATTACGCAAGCACACAGGCTTAATGCAACTAATGACAGAAAATTGAAATTATTATAGAAGTGTACATTCAAAACTTCTATAATTAATAACATATAATTTATATTAAAAATATTATTCCCTTCGGTACACTAAAATCTTCTGCAATCACCAAGATGCATGCTAAGCGTGGCGATTATGGCAACTCGCCTCTCGCTATGATAAGTGTTCAAAATGGTGTTTTATGGGGCAGGCCTATTTTCAGCATTTTGACAGAAACATTGGGTACTCAATTCTAAACAAGTATGAGCAAAATCGGTCCAAAAGTTGAACACAATTATTGCTAAATATTTGTCTACTATTCGCAGAACTACACACATCAGAAAAGTCTAAGCAACATGTACTAATTTAAATTTTAGGATGGTTCTTCACATTATAACGTTGTATTTTATTTTTAAAATTATTACAAAATGAAATTTCTAAAGAAAATGAATTTATTGTGAAAGAATAGGGCAATTTAATACAAAGTATGGCCTCCTCTGCTATTCAGAACTTGTCGGCAACGATTATTCATTGAATTAATGAGACTGTTTATGTCATCTTGCGGTATTCGCTCCCAATGGAATTGTAGCAAATCCTTCAGCTGTTGGGTTGTTGTCACTCCGTCCAAGTCCTTCAAAACACGTCTCTGGAGCATGTCCCATGCGTGCTCGATGGGGTTGAGGTCTGGCGATTGTGCAGGCCAGGGCAATACCCGGATGTTCCTCGTTGCCAAGTATTCACTGGTTCGCCGAGCTGTATGTGAACGCGCATTGTCATGCATTAACGTAAAATCGGAGCCAAAGGTTTGTGCAAATGGATGGACATAAGGTCTGAGAATATCCTCAACGTAATTTTCAGCGTTCATGTTTCCATTTACAAAAACGAGCTCAGTTCGCCTGTTCTTCATAATACCCGCCCATACCATAACTGTTGAGCCGCTGTATGGATGAACTTCCTGAACGCACCTGAGCCTTTCAGTATTTCCGGGCCGACGGTACACTCGCACCCTTCTTGTATCAGGCCTAAACCCGAATCGCGACTCATCGGAAAACATAATTTTATCCCATTGTTCCTGGGTCCATGTTATGCGTTCTCTACACCATTCATTTCGACGAGCGCGATTCCCTTGACGTATCGGTGGGCACCTGATTGGGCGTCGAGCTCGTAGGCCGTACTCATGCAGTCGATTTCGCACAGTTTGGGGACTTACATCAACACCACTTGAATTTTGTAGCCTCAAACTTAGCTCTCGAGCGGTTAACATCGGCTGGCGTCTTGCAGTCAGTTGTATGTACCGGTCTTGCCGAGTGGTTGTACTCCTTCTACGGCCTGGGTGCTGTTCAGCGGGTTCCCCTGTGTTATTGTAGCGCTGCCAAAGACGACAAATAACACTTCTATGAATGCCAAAATGTCGAGATACCTGATATTGATTACTTCCCGCTTGCAACATCCCTACAGCTCTTTGCATTTCATCTGCCGTCAAATGACGTCGCTCCATGACGTGAAGAATATCTAACGATTCAATTTTGTTGCTAACTTTATTTAAATGGTTGGTAAAATTATAAAATCAAGAATAAACGTGTCAATTAAAACGCACTTAAATTCAAACAAATTCATTTGAATTTTATGAAAAAACAAAACATAATCGATTTTTTTTTTACAACCAGCCAGTATGTCATCAATAACAAAAAAGTTTACTTACCTACGCACTTTGAGTGAGTAAATACTTAGAAATTAATTAATATAAATGGTAAATTTGTAATATCATGCATGTTGCTTAGACTTTTTTGATGTGTGTACTTGTATAAGTTATTAATGGTATCCTTATACCGGCAGGGTCCCCAGTGACATGCATATCGTGCGACGCGCGGTGGGCGAGCGTGGCGTGTGCGGACGGGACGCTACACGTGTGGCAGCTGCACAAGCAACACGCCACGAGAGCTCTGCCGCCCATCAGTGAGTGAAATTACTGGGCAAATGAGACTATGATACTATCTCACAGTCTAGTAATCTTTTTACTACATGTCTCAGAATGGCGTGCGCAATACACGTCACGCGAAACTTTATAATTTAGGGTTCCGAGTGATACTGCAACTGTTTTGGGCAGCCATGACGCTTAACATCTCGTCACGTCATTCGTTTACATACATAAAAAAAAATTGTGTATGGTTTAAATATGAAAACAAAATTTTATTAATATTTCATTTGTTTTTCCAGCTCTCCAATCACAAGCGTCCAAGCTGACGCTATCTGGCACAACACTAGCCGCGTTGACAACTAGCGCGTCGCTTTGTATGTGGGACCTGACTACCGCTCGCTGCCTCGTCAAGCCGCTGTGTTTCCGCTCACTACTCGCCCACGGAGGTACTTATTGGGTCCAGTACTCACTACTCATTCACGGAGCTACTGATTCCAGTACTCATTCACGGAGCTACTGAGTCCGGTACTCATTCACGGAGCTACTGAGTCCGGTACTCATATAGGTACTGAGTCCAGCATTCATTCACGGAGGTAATAACTGATTCCAGTTTTTATTCAAACTGAGTCCAGTACTCATATAAGTAGGTACTGAGTCCAGTACTTATTGACTGAGGTTCTAACTGAGTCCATTACTCATTCACGGAGGTACTAACTGAGTCCATTACTCATTCACGGAGGTATTAACTGAGTTTACTGCTCATTCACTGAGATATTGAGTCCAGTACACTTTCCCGAAGGTACTCAGTCCAGTACTCATTCACTGAGGTACTAACTGAGTCATGGAGGCACTGAGTCCAGTACTCCTTCATGGGTGTACTGAGTCTGGCACAATAATAACCGGGATTGGCATAATACTAGTCATGTTGAGAACAAGTGTGTCACTTTGTCTATCCGCATCGGAATGACGGCTAAGCAAGATGACCAAGTAAGTAGGCAAATTGACCAAGCAGCAAAATGTCAAAGATCTAAATGGAAATTCGCCTATATAGCATAATGTTAAAGACTCAGAATGTCTACTAAGCAAAACGATCAAGCAGTTAATTTGCTGAAATATCAGTCAAAGACGCAAATCGTACAAGCAAGACTTCAAAGATTTTGAGTATATATCACAATTTTAATATTTTTTTGCTTAAATTATGTGAAATCGGAGTTTAGCGTCATAAGAATTTTATCGTTTTTTTTTCAGTAACCGTCGTGAACTGTTCGCTTTTAGAAGATGGCTACCCCATGATCTCGCTGAGCAACGGAAAAACGTACATTTACAGTGAAAAGCTTAGTTCCTGGTGAGTTATTATATTAATTTATATATTTAAATTGGGATTTTTAATCCGTAGCTAAGGTAATCAATGGTCAATAATTAGTAATAATTAGTCAATAATCTTGGTAGCGGTTACATATTTGAGCCGTTTGGTGTTGAGATCCTGGGTCCGTGGGGACCGGGAGCTCATCGCGACCACCAAAGTCTATCAGAGCGCCTGGTGGTCGATGCGACGCGTGACCAAAATGCTGGCACTTATTTGGCCCAACGCATCAGCATTGCAATTCAACGTGGCAATGCGGTCAGCATGTTGGGTACGCTACCTACCGGTAGTGTGCTGGAGCACTTGGACTGTCTATAGGCCATCGCGGCTATTATACAGTTCATAAGTGTTCTTTGTAGTAGGTAGTGTAGCTAGTTTTGTTTAGCTTAGTTTAGTTTAGTTTAGTTTTAATTATTGTAGTAGTTAGCTTGAGTAATAAAGGCAATTTGCTCGTTTAAAAATAAAAAAAAACATTTAGTCACATTAGTTCTAAGTGCACCGGTAGTAAACAAAAACTATAGACAAAACTCGTATTTATGGAGGGCGAGCAATAGTTTTAATGTACTTGAGCGTCTTAACTTTGACCTATTCTGCACAAGCGTATCATCGGCCCGACAGCGGCTGAGCAGTGAATTTTTTGACTAATTAATGTGTAATGTTAACTGTTTATATTCTTGTCACTATACCT
This sequence comes from Ennomos quercinarius, assembly GCA_910589525.2. Lineage (NCBI taxonomy): Eukaryota > Metazoa > Arthropoda > Insecta > Lepidoptera > Geometridae > Ennomos > Ennomos quercinarius. Next base: position 16,917,154 of record OU342492.1, on the reverse strand, counting down.
TATAGGCTAGTGCTCTTAGGTGTTCATCTCATTTTATCAGTACTTTTTTTAACGTCCATTCGTGAGGACCTTTAATTGGCTTATTGTTTTATAATTGAACATCTATATTATTGTATCAGCTGTTGGTCTTCCAAAATAAAATAAATAAATAAATCGTGTTCACATCGACCGAATCAACGCGTTCCACTGCGCGTGGTCGCAGCGAGATCGAACGCGTTGATACGTTCCGCGGTAGACATGGCCAGTGGTAGACTAGCGCACGAGCGGGGAGTGACGAGACGGTGTGGTCGTTGCAGGATAGTGTGGGCGGACGCGTGCGACCCGGTGTGCGTGTCGGCGGGCGGGGCCGCGCGCGCGCACCTCTACCCGCACGCGCGCCGCCTCCGCGCGCACGCGCGCCGCGCGCTCTCGCCCGCGTATGTACTCTCTCTCTCCTCTCTCTCTCTCTCTCTCTCTCCTTCATGAGGAATTTGCACACATAGTGAGGAAACCTGCACGTTTACATCAACAGCCGGTACGTCCACTGCTGAACATAGGCCTCCAACAAAGTGATACGATGGACGCTTATCGTAATCACCACGCTTGGCAGGCGGCTTTGTTTTTTTTTATGCTATAGGTAGCAAACAAGCATACGGCCCTCCTGATGGGAAGATGATGATGGTGGTGATCGCAGAAGACTAATGTACCGAGGAGAATGCTGCTGCCCATTCCCTGGCTATTCCCTTAGCCGGTTCTTGCGCTTGCGACTCCCGTGGGAAGAGATGAGGTGGTCCTATTCCCATACCGAGACCACACGGGATGCTAGCGTGTTCAAGAATCACTAAATTCGAGGACATGTGTCATCCACCAACGTATACTTGCCCAGCAGGGTTGGATACGGCTTAATATGGCATACAGGCACTGATCTCTATTATACAAGTACACTAGATATCGTACAAAAATTGAGAATTTCTTGTGCCGACTTGTAGCACCACTCCGAGCGTCCTGAGAACTATAATTTGGAAATCCATCGCGTTGATTGGTTGGTTTAATTAGTTCCAAGGACGCTCACGACGTCACTCTTAGCAATCAGCGCCAAAACGGCGAAAATCAAATGCCTTCAGTCAATATTGGTCATTATGAAGTCCTGCGTACTAGTATAATAGAGGTCATACTCTTCCTGTAAGAGAAGGCACGTGTCCCAACTGTGGGAACGTATTAGGCTGGTGATGAATACAGAATAATATTATATTGTAATATAATATAAGACACAATTATATTACAAGCGGCGCCATAACAACCATTTTGTCTTTGGAACAGATTTAGGCTCGTATTAGAACTACCCTCAGTTATGAGGAAAATTTCATTGGCATAGTAGGTAGTCATTTTGTCCATGTAGTCTCGACTTAGCACCGATCCGCGACTGTGTGTAGTTCTATAATACATGCCGTAGATTATATTTAAGTTGATAATTGTTTATTCTATGCACAGATAACCCCAAATAGATACAGCATGAAAGACGACGACCGCGCACCACGCATTGGCGTAAATCGTTCTATATAAATCGCCGCTTCGCAGCACGGCCTTAGTTTCGACCAAGTATTAGAGTTCATTATTAGGGCGTCACTCGAAACAGCCAATAATAGCGCATTGGCTCCAGTCCCCGCAACCCGCGCCTTCCGCCAGTTTTGGTGAGCTAGGATCCGAACAAAAATCCCGCGGGGTAATTACGTAAAATTTGCAACAGCAATGCGACAGCAGTCGCAATGCGACAGCAGTAGCGAAGCATACATTCTCGACACCACTAATGATGTATGATAGCAATCACAGCGAGATTTACGCCTGTCGCAAACCTGTTGCGAGTTAGGTAATTAGGGGGCCGTAATGCGGTATCTATTGGGGGTTATCTGTGATTCCATGTTACAGATACAGCAGTGGAGCGGCGCGCAGTTGGCTAGAAGCGCAGGTAGCGTCGTGTCTTCATCTCCAACTGGACAAGGACTACCGACACTGGCTCACATCGCTGTTCGGACATCTCGTCAACCACGGTAAGTGCAATACAGTTCTTTTTTCTTTATATTTTGGCTTCACGCATAGTGTATTTAGCCAGTGTCTCAAGTATTGTAATTTTTCATCGTGTTATAGAATATTTTACGTAAAGTTGAAGTTTTGGTAGTCATAGTCCAGTCTGAGTCATGCCCTAGTAAAGTGGTGGCAACTTTTCTAAAAGCTTACTTAGCTTAGCTTTTGTTGCTTAAGCAACACGATACACCACTTTATATCACTTGCCCACACTCATGCTCGTAGTTCAGCGCTTAATTCGTAAACGTCACCAATACACTAGAAAAAAACACAAGTTTTTAATAATAATACAAGGCTACGACGTAAACTTTTCCGCGTTCCCGCCAATGCTCTCGGTATTGCACTTACGTTTTTCTAAAACATTTAAAAGATTACACATAAGAGAAATCGCGTCACTGTAAAGTTTCTTGTTGCTCCTTCTTTACATAGGTGTAATCGAAGCTCCGCGGAGTAATTATGTAAAATTTGCAACAGCAATGCGACAGCAGTAGCAAAGCAACAGCAGTAGCGAAGCATACATTCTCGACACCACTAATGATGTATGACAGCAATCACCGCGAGATTTACGCCTGTCGCAAACCTGTTGCGAGTTAGGTAATTAGGGGGCCGGAGCGGAATTCCTGTTGTCCCTCGTGGGAGAACAGGAACAACCCGAGTTTTCTTTTTTGCATTGTGCCAGATTGCTTGCACCAGTAAAGGGAAAGATAACTTATTCTTTCAAAGTCATTTACTATATACATTTAGGCGCTGTAGCTTGATATGAAATATTTTTAGTAAGGATTTTGACTTTTAAAAGTTACAAAAAATAGTGTATTTGCAATAATACTGCTTACCACTTGTCCCGGAGGTCCCCCCAAAGCTTCTTCCCGGTAGCTCAGAAAGGGGAGGACACTCACGGGAACACGTAGGTAACGTTTGGGAAATCCGGAACTATTGTAAATAACAACGGTAGGCTTCGGGAGAACGGGTTTATTCACAGATGTAACAATAATTTTGTATGTTTAAAGGCCTGGAAGTCACTGAATATATTATAAAATGGTAGACTCGTTCGACTCGAACGGCCGTAAAATAAAACTGCTCGAATAGAGCACTGATTATTGTATAAACAGAGGAATATTAAAATTTGGTGTAGCACAAGCGAGAACCGTACGCCTCGGTGGTTAAATGAAGAATGACGAAAATGTATGGAAAATGAAAGGAATGTGACTAATGTTCTAATTTTGAATTTAAATCTAGATTATGAGTGGCCAATTTTTGATGCGAAAACTAAGAAAGCAGGTGAATAGCTGAAACGATGACGAAGGAGGATGACATCGTCACAATACCCCGCTTCCCCGGGAAAAAAAAATATCATGTAATGATTTTTTTTTAAGTTCAGGTACCATAAAAATATTGTAAAAGTTTTAAGTTGTTAGTTAAGTAACAAAATATTAAAGTTTTTTTTTTATTTTTTTTTTATTAAAGTTAAACTTTTTTTTTTAATTAAAGTTAAGCTTTTTTTTAATTAAAGTTAAGAAATGCATTATGAAGTTTATTTTTGGGTATGGGGATGGTTTTTACAAGAGAATGTACAATAGATATTGTTCCTAATCCATACAAATCAACCATTCATACTTCCCTTTCTAAGTCTTGTTTCCATCGTTGGAAAGAAAACTCCTAGTATAGAGGAACCCTAATAATTAACAGGTTACTCATGGAACAAATCTATAATTAGTGTAGGCTTTTTTAACAGTCACAACCCGCTGGTGAAGTGATGAATAATGTATATTTACAATGTTATTTAGTGTAGGCTTGTTTACGCAGTCACTACCCGCTGTTGAAGTGATTATGTACAATGGTTGTTAGTGGTCAGTGTTGGCTTATTTATGCAGTCACTACCCGCTGACTAAGTGATAAGTGAAAATATTTATATAATACTTTACGTACAGCAAACGTACGACGCACGTATGGGAAACACGAGTCTAAGTATGTTATGGTACTTAGTAAAAAATATAATAATAAGTAGAAGTAGATCGGCACGCAAATATTAATGCGGGCTACGTATTATAGCAGGTAGGTAGTACCATTCTAGTAGAAGTAGTACAAGTCAATTAAACTTGTAGGTAATTGAGAAACATAAGATAAATTATAATTGTAGAACTATGTCTACGAATTAAGGTAATCTTTGAATATTATCAAAGAAAGATAGTATGGGAAAGTACCCATGTAATATTAAAAAGAAATTAAATTCAATAACCGATTAATCAATCATGACTTCGAAAAAGTTAATGAACAATGAGTATAAAATTTTAAGCAAAATGTGGATTTAAATCCTGGGAAAAAAATTGTTATGGTTACCCTAGTTCATGTTCGTGTAAGATTATTAAGGTTAGTGTATACCCGTATGAAAAATATTGTTAAGGGTAGTGTAGATTTGTAAAGTACCTAATTAAAATGTCAGTTACGTCGAACAGGTTTAATGTCTTTAACATGCCAACGTCCTAAGGGTTTGCCTGTTAAGTCGACTAAATCATAAATCAGTGGTGAAACTTTCGCTGCAATAATGCATTTTATGAATATGGGTGCTAACTTAGCAGAAAAATATTTGTCAGCTGAACTAAGCGGATAATTACGTTTCCAAATAATGTCACCTTGTTTGAACTCTATGTTTTGATGACGTTTATTGTAAGATTTGGCGTTAATTTCATGTGCACGGAACAATCGAGCTTGCACTTCTGCGAATAACGGACTAAGCAAGCCGATATTATCTGCATACACATCGCGAGGAGCAAAAATAAGTTCGTCTATTAAATCTGCGGAATTATAGACGGAACCACATGATACCAATTCACGTCCAAATACTAGAAAGGCAGGAGTAAACTTTGTAGTTTCATTTACTGCAGAATTAATGGCAAATTGTATTTTGTTTAAGTGTAAATCCCAATTGCGATGATCGTTGTCCACGAATGTGGCAATCGCTGTTATGATTGTTTTGTTATAACGCTCAACGGTGTTGACTTGAGGACAATAACGTGGAGTGTAGTGAATTTTTGGAATGTTGTAAAACGTAAATAGTTCGTGGAGTTCATTACTTATGAATTGCGGACCATTATCTAGAATAATTGTTTCAGGTACGCCATAATTCATGAAGACTAAGTTTTCCAAGATATGTTTGATTACGGAAGATGTTGCTCGTTTGACTGGGAAAAGTAGGCAGTATTTGGAAAAGCAGCATGTGACTACGGAAATGTACCTGTTATGTTTATGTGTGATAGGAAGTGGACCAATCAGATCGATCGATATACATTGAAACGGACGAGAACAGTTTTTGGGTTTCCCCATCAGACCAATAGTGTTTTGATTTTGATGTTTAAAAGCAAGACATTTCTCACATTTCGAAATAAATGTAGCTACGTCTTTGTACATTCCTGGCCAAAAGTATTTTTCTTTTAAGCGATGGTATGTTTTGAACGTACCAAAATGTGCTGCTGTTGGTAGGGAATGATTTTCATGTATAATTGATTCACGACATTCTAATGGAATGACTTCTTTCCAAATGTATTCGGAATGAGTAGGAGTAGTTGCACGGGTGTACTTGATAAGTTTATTATGTTGTATCATAAAATCAGGGGTAGATTTGGGATTAGTACTACACCTAGAGTACACGGAAGTATACCAAGAGTCAGAAGTGACTGCTGGGTTATAATTAATAATATCAATTGGTTTAGATCGAGATAAGGTGTCTGGAACAAGATGTTCCTTACCGCGTTTATGTTTAATATCAAAATTAAACATAGATAGACGTATGCTCCAACGTGCAAGTCTACCGGTAGGGTTGTCTAAATGTAAGAACCATTGAAGTGCAGAATGATCTGTATAGATAGTAAATTTTTGACCATTGTCTAAGTAACAACGCCAATGTTCGAGCGCGGTGATAACGCTTAGGAGTTCACGTTCAGTGATCGAATAATTTCTTTGTGGACCTGTAAGGGATTTACTCATGTAAGCAATAGGTTTTTCAACTCCGTCAAATTCTTGGGTAAGCATGGCTCCAAGGCCGAATGCGGACGCATCGCAATGAACTGCGAAGGGTTTGGTAAAGTCTGGACAAGCTAAAATAGGGGTAGAAACTAATGCTTCTTTGATTTTATGAAAAGCTTCATCGGCTTCTTGACTCCATTTGAAAGGTGGAGCTTTTTTGCTGGTTGAAGTAAGTTTTGTGAGAGGAGCTGCTAATGTGCTAAGATTTGGTATAAAACGTCTGTACCAACTAGCCGTGCCTAGAAATTTCTTGACGTCTCGTGAGGACTTGGGAGGAGGAATGTCTAATATGGCTTTGACTTTATCAGGGTCTGTGTGAAGACCTTTTTCATCGATAACATAGCCCAAATACTTAAGATCTTTTCTAAAGAATGCACATTTTTGAAAGTTCACAGTTATGTTTGCTTGTGAAAGTTTTGAGTGTAGTTTGTTAAGTAAGCGTACGTGTTCTTCGTATGTATTAGTTGCGATTATGACGTCATCTAAATACGAAAACATTGAGTTGTCAAACTCGTCAGAAAGCAGATTATCAATAAATCTTTGTTGAGTAGCAAGCGCATTTGTAAGACCGAAAGGCATAACCTTAAATTGATAAGTTCCGCGGCCTGGAACGTGAAAAGCTGTCTTAGGTCTGTCTTCTAATCTCAATGGGACCTCCCAAAACGCTTTGGCAATATCAATTGAGGATAGGTATTTAGCATCTTTAAGTTGATCAATGATATCAGAAATAAATGGCAATTTATAAGCATCTTTTTTAGTAATATCATTTAATTTACGGCTGTCGACACAAAACCGCCAAGTGCTATCTTTTTTTGGAGTGATGATCACAGGGTTAAGCCAAGGGCTCTCACTAGGTTCTATGACGTCAAGCTCAAGCATTTTCTCAACTTCGTTACGAAGTGCTTTCTGCTTTTCAGGAGATAAACGATAACATCGTTGACGAATTGGTGCGTGATCACCTGTATCGATATGATGTTCAACGAGGTGTGTTTTACCTAAGGGTCGTACATCAGTAGATATGTCTCTAAACCTCTGTATAATTGCGTTTGCAAGTAAAGACTGAGTCTCAGTAAGACTATCGAATGTATGCAGTTGTACATTTTCAGTGTTAATAATGAATGTTGGTGCATTAGAATGTTTACGCATAATGATTGTTTCAAGTATATCTGGAGCAAGGTTAAAAGTTTTCCAAAAATCAATACCTAATATGAAAGGTTGCGTAATACTTGGGATTACGTGAGCAGTAATAATGGAAAACTTATTTTTGAACTTTATTGGAAGCTTAATAGTACCAATGGAGTAGATAGGTTCACCATTCGCAACTGAACCTTTAATTGTTTGGTCACATTGCAATTGAAAACCGTGTTTCAATAGTAACTTTTGGGAATTGTTCCCTAAAATTGTAATGGAACTACCACTATCGAGTAGGCCATTTAATATCAAGTCGTTGACATTGATTTGTAGGTATGGACGTTCAAAATCTGAAGAATCATCGAAGAGGAGCGTGGAAACTTTGTATGCCTTAAAATATATGCTAATAGTATTAAGCCAATCATTCCATTCGAATTGATTAAAATTATTAGAAGTTTGAGTTGAATTTTGAAGTTCACGTTCCTCAGTAATTAGTTTTTTTGGTTAGCTTTATTGCAAACAGGACAGTTGGTAAAAGTGAAATCTTTTTTACCACAGCGAAAGCAAACTTTATAGTCGTAAGGACATTTATCCAACGTGTGATTGTTATGTCTACAACGTGGGCAAAGAAATTTGGTAGGAATTTTCATTGAAACTTCTTTTGAAGTATTTATTGATTGAACTGGGTAATAGACAGGATATGGGTAAGGTTGTGTATGTGCATGTGCATAAGATTGGTTGGTATTATGGAACGGATATTGTGGTATAACTGGTTCTTTCTGATAGGTAGGTGCTTGTCGTTGTATTTTTGAAGTCGACGGCATTGATAAATCATGGGTAGAAGTAGAGCAATTTGAATTTGAAATTTCAATACAGCTTTCGTACCATTTGCAGGATTCAAATAAGTTAACAACTGAAGTAAGATCATTTGGCGATAAACGTTGACTAAATTCTGGGCGTAAATTGCGTCTAAGGATATCAATTTTCGCTTTCTCTGATAATGGTTCGTGCAACTTCGAAAATAAAGATTCCATTTCGGAAAAGTAAAAAATTGTGCGTTCGTTCTGTTTTTGTTTTCGTGAATCAATAGATTTTTTTAATTTGTAATCATAATCTGTAATTTCAAAATCTTTGAGTAAATTATTTTTGAAAGATTGCCAATCCTTAATGGTATCTTTACGTGCTCGAAACCATTCTAAAGGTGTCCCTGTAAGAATGTCGTATATGTGATGGTAAAGTTTGTTATCTGTAAGATTTCGTGAAATCGCAAATTCCTCAACTTTCATAATAAAATCTTTCGGACAAGTATCACCTTTGTACGTAAAACGTTTTATTTCATTGCATGATTTGTCGGAAATATTCATAAGTTTCTGTGAAAAAAGGTCGAAATAGGGTAAAATATTCGTTTGAACCTCTGGTGCAGAGTTCTGCACAGATTCTGAAGAGTGGTAGACGGAAGTCAGTGTTGGATTTTCTAAACTTTGAAAACGTGTGTTGTATTCTGAATATTGTTCTGAGATAGTTCTGTAGCTCTTTAAAATGTCAGCTGTTAAATCAGTGGTGATATTCATATTATTTAACCTATCCCTAACATGTATGAGATATGTTGACACTTTTTCTTTACGATTTGGATAAGAAATTAATCGTGCAGAAATGAGTGTCAGACATTTTTTAAGTTCCTCTATGTCCTGATCAACGGAATATGGGCTGAGACCCTGTACCTGGTCCGTAGAACTTTCTAGTAAACCTGTGAGCTGTGAACGCAATTCTTCTGCTGTATGGGTAGGTAGAGTTGTCGCATTTCTTAACTTTAGTTCATAGATTAGTTCAGGCTTATTTAAATGGATTGGATCCATATTGAACGAATGTCAGAAAACCTATTAGATTAAGTAGGTACCTAAATTTATTTAAATATATCGGTAGGATAGCGGCGGTAAAGGGGTACGTGCGATATAGGTAGGGATGATGCGAAAAAAAAATTATTAAGCGGTAAGTGTAGGTAGGTACTTACCTTACCTAGATAGGTACTTAATTATTTATGATTAAAGTAAGTAAATGATTGAAAATGGTAAAGGCAAATGATGGACGAAATAAACGAAATATGAAACTAATATGATTTATTGTATGTATTGTGTAATGTGTGTGGAGTCTTGGACAGCCTCAACGGTCACGTACTTTCCGAGTCGGCCTCGAAGACCTAGGACGTATACGCAACGCGCTTCGGAAGTCTGCGTGCACGTTTACGTAAGGATACTCTCCCTACGCACGTTGTATAGTCAGTACCAACTTCCACCTGGAATGACCGTAAGGTTTTAAACACTCCAGGTTTCAGTTGGCTGTGAAACTACACATGGGTAGCCTGTGATTATGTTTAATGTGAGTACTGTAAGTATTATTGTATTGTGTTATGAATGTTTGGTGTGTAAACTATTTACGGATGAATGATGTTAATGAAATAAAATAAAATAAATGACAATGACACTAATTATGTCACTAAGGGATGGATGTGGCTATATGGAAATACAAATGGATAATGAAATACTAATATATTTTGCAACTCACCCTCGCTTGTGCTTACTCTGTAAACTGTTTTAAAAATGTGTTAAATTAATATTTTTATTATAAATTACAATGTATGCCGCACATTAAAATGGTAAAAAAATAAAAATCCGGAGTCCCTATTGCCGAAAGAAAATTTTATAATTGTTCACGTTGGCGATTATGCCTTTTTGAATTTTGAAAAATTAATACGACTTAAAATATTTCACACGTTCACTGATCTTGAAGTTGTATCCTGGATGTATCTTGATATCTTGATGTGGAATGTAATTGTAATGGTAGGTTAGCCACGTTGTAGGCGCCAGTGTCCCGGAGGTCCCCCCAAAGCTTCTTCCCGGTAGCTCAGAAAGGGGAGGACACTCACGGGAACACGTAGGTAACGTTTGGGAAATCCGGAACTATTGTAAATAACAACGGTAGGCTTCGGGAGAACGGGTTTATTCACAGATGTAACAATAATTTTGTATGTTTAAAGGCCTGGAAGTCACTGAATATATTATAAAATGGTAGACTCGTTCGACTCGAACGGCCGTAAAATAAAACTGCTCGAATAGAGCACTGATTATTGTATAAACAGAGGAATATTAAAATTTGGTGTAGCACAAGCGAGAACCGTACGCCTCGGTGGTTAAATGAAGAATGACGAAAATGTATGGAAAATGAAAGGAATGTGACTAATGTTCTAATTTTGAATTTAAATCTAGATTATGAGTGGCCAATATTTGATGCGAAAACTAAGAAAGCAGGTGAATAGCTGAAACGATGACGAAGGAGGATGACATCGTCACACACTTACCTCAGTAACGAACATAGCAACATACAACCGAGTTCAACCTCTTCCTGTTTAAGGTTCATCATCATCATCATCATCATCATCATCATCAACATCAACAACAGCCTAAAGACGTCCACTGCTGAACATAGGCCCAGAGAGCGCCACTTTGTGCGCGTGCTCGCCTCCTGCGTCCATCGGCTCCGCGCGGCTTTCGCCAGATCGTCTGCCCACCTAGTGAGGGGCCTACGCTGCGTCTTCCAGTTCGTGGTCGCCACTCGAGAACCTTTCTTCCTCATCGGTTGTCAGTTCTACGAGCGATGTGGCCTGCTTTTTGAAATTGGTTGCAAATAACTGTATTAGTTTTATTAATTGTTTTCAGGCACAGAGGACCAACTCCGCGCGATATTGGACGACATGCTGGGGCCTAGTCATTGTACATCCACTCCTAAGAAGTGGCAATCCACGATATTGGTGAGTACACCTGATTTTTAGTAGTTCCTGTCCGCGGCTTTGCACGCCTCAGATTTCATTCCTTACGGTTTTTATTTTTACCACATCGATTTACTTTCCAGGGTATAAAAAGCATTTTTTTTAATTTTCACCTTAACAATTTCCTTTCCAGGGTATAAAAAAACATGATCTCCTTGAAGATATGCTCTCCCTCCTAGTCCGTCAACTTCGTTGGCAGAGAATGTACACGGAATACTCGGACCAGCTCAATCACCTGAAGCAAGCTAGCTCCAGTCTCGTCAACGGATACTGACGAAGAAGACCCGCTTTGGTCTACTGGGGTCTATAAGACTATCCATAACATAAGACGAATAAGACTCACCAGTGAGGTTTTATATAAACTTAAAGGACCTACGTGTTCGGTCTACTGTTAAATTCTACTTATAGAACCTACATAGTTGGTCTTCTATAAGTTTTAAATTAACTTATAGGACCCGGCTGTTTGGTCTTTTAGGCTTTTAAAAGACTATAGGACCCAGCTGTTTGGTCTACTAGGTTTTAGACATAGGACAGCTGTTTGATCTACTCTAGGTTTTATATAAACTTATGGGACCGGGCTGTATGGACGACTAGTATTAAATAAACTTTTTGGAGCCGCGCATGAATTTAAAACCTAGTAGACCAATCTACTAGGTTTTAAATTCAAATATAGGTCACGCGTGTTTGGGCTACTGTGCCTTGAATAAAGTCAAGTCACTAAGATCCATGTGTTATGTTTGATACATAAACTTTGTATGATTGAAGCACTGGGTTATGAGCTATAAGACCTACCAGTTGGTCTACTAGGTTTCAAATAAACTTATAGGACCGTTTATTTTACTACATTTAGTATAACCCTATGTTCAGCAGTGGACGGACGTCTTCAGGCTGATGATGATGATGAGGGGAAATAACCTAAAATCATCATCACCGTCATGACAACATGATCCTTATAATATTGTTCTGTCTCCACAAAGACATTTTGACTGGCTTGTTAGCTCAGTTGGTAGTACCTCTGCCTTCTGAACTAAAGGTTGTGGGTTCGATTCATATTGCTGTGCTGGATTTCATATTAATTATTACGATACTCGATGTTGAGTTTACCGCTACCTACAGCGGTAGCGAATACCGCGCCGGTTTGAATAGGCCTTTACATTGAAATTTACCATGTGAGACAATAAAATTAACACATATACAGGGTGTAATTTAATTCATTAGCATCCTTTGAATCTAGGTACCTACTCCTGACACCGGTCACGTGTGGACCAAAATTTATGAAATCTAACGCATTGATTTGGTATTGATAATAACTCCAACAAATGGGATAACTTATTTAACCAACTGCTACAGTACAAAATTAAATTAAAATAATGAAGTACTGTTTTAATTATTACATACCTACATATACAATGTAAAAAAACTTTTAAAATTATCAAAATCATTCGTGCCAACTACTTTAAGCGCCGCGGCAATCTTCATAGTTTTCAATAAAAAATATTTTCATTTGCACTCTTTACTCTTTAATAATCATCAATAAATGATGTAATATCATGTACTCAATTTATGCCAATCAATCAAATTGCATCCTGTATATATTTCCAAAATGTTTTTTATTAACGGGTAATATATCCCGTGTAATTTATTTGTACCGAGTTGCCGATATTTCGGTGCTGTTGCTAGCACCATGATCAGACTGAAGAACTTGCGGGTGGATGATAATAAGTAATGGGCAGACATAGTACGCTCTTTCGCACTCGTTTACAAAATTATACATTTTTTTTTTACTTTTTGTTGACAAATATATTTATTCAAACGATTTCCAAAACTTCTAACATTACGACCGTTTTACATCACATTCATTTCATTTATTTTCGTTGACGTTCAATTCAATGTTTTAGCTACTAGGTAACAGAACAAATTAGCAGGTTCACAAGGAATGACGTCAGCAATTTCACTAACGAAAGACGTTTACGTGAACTATAGTATCAAATAAAGAGTCTCATCATAATGCTTATGATTAGGATAGTCCAATGCTTTAGTTTATAAATCTAGGCTGTATAGATATAGATATCTAGATAAAAAAAATTGTCCGAATCTGCAGTCTTACTCATAAACTCCTCTTATCTTTTAGTCAATTTCTTAGCAACAGATTAACAAAATTTTTACCTATAAACGCGATTTAGCGCTAAGAGGTTGCTAAGTAACTCCTAAATAGCTGTCAAAGTTAACCACCATCGGGACCTAGTTTAAGCCTGCTAAGAGTCAAGATGGCGCGTTTAAAACATCTGTTTGACGGCGTACATTGTTGTCAAAATCAAAAAGGTGTGCTTTGAGGTTACTGTTACTAAGTCTGTCCTTTTTTTGAAAAAAAAAAGAAACTCGTGTTACAATTGTTTCCATTTTTAAGCAGGTTAACTGTCAATTTCGTCCTAATCATGACATTCGCGACCTTGTCACAGATGCAAAATCGAATTTTGAGAACAAATATTCGTTCTATTTCGTATTTTAGTCGATTATTTTGGTTGTTCTCTGTGGGGGCAGTCGTTTATACGTCTCTTATCTAAGCAAAAGCTAAGTAACGTTTATAGGTAAGGAAATGATAAACATGGTTTAGGAGTTTATGAACTGATTAGTTGAGAGGTGGCTAAGTACTACATAGCGAGGTTTTTATAAGTAAGACCCCCAATCTTTAATAACCAATGTTAATATTCGTAGATTTTACATGTATTGTGAATAGTTTATAATAATATGAGTTTGAATTGGTATGTTATTCCGAAAGGGGGGACCGGATCCATGATAGCTCACGAGTTGTGAGAGCCTTACTTGAAACTGCGTGTTTCCAAACCTCCAAAATAAAAAATAAATCCACTCACAACTTCAAATTTGCTCCAATTGCACGTGCGATCGCTACAAGAGTTAACAAGATACTAAAATAAATATACAAATTCATTTCTAAACACAGGTCGTCAAACTCATTTAAGTGCATTCGGTCAAGGACGAAGTTCAACCACCCAGCTGCGCTCCCTAGCGCAGCTGATAGCCCTCTATCTTCGAACGTAAACTTTACATGGCATTTCTTCAATGAAAAACTATTAATTCGGAAAAGTCGTAGAAGAAACATTGTCTACCTTGGGGAGTAAATTTACCCCCTTTCGGGATAATGTACCAATTCAAACTCAGATTGTATAAGATGAGGTTGTAAGAATGTATCCGCCTTAATAAGTATTGGTTTTAGTAGGTTAGCTACACCTATTGGTTTAGATATTCATACAAAAATTATAGAATTAACTGTGTCCATGCTGGGAGGTAGGCGTTGGCCCGTGTTGTTAATCGATCTTACTTCTGAGGGCGATCTTGAGATGCACCTAATTAAGTAATTGTGCTCTGAAGCGAGACACAAAATAATGGATTTATGTTTTAGTAGCTAGCTCGTAGAATAGCAAGCTTCTCATTACATTATCCAAACAATATTTTACAATAATACTATCCGATTGAGTTACATATTAGAATATTGTTTAGGAACTAATGAATGTAATCAGGTGCATTTTTGTTAAATCATTTTACTATAGAACGTAAAGTGTATACTCGTCCGCCGTTTTCCTTACCACAGACCCTTACAAAAAATAAAATCTCACAATTTTGAGTTTCCCGCTTCAGAGAGTACCATCAAGATAAGATCAAGATGTTTGTGTGTGATATTCATACCAAGACAACATATGAGAGCCGCGATCGCTTTATAAATTATGTAAAAATGCATTTATTAGTTTAGAAAAGTCAAGCTCTTTCAAAATATTGTATTATAACGAGAGAGGTATCCAAAGCATCAATACCACATTTGCAAAATGCTAACTACTGTTCCTTATGGTGCGAGAGCCCACTGCACAAATACCTACGTCATCGAGTACCCCAATAGGCTATCTTTAGATCGTTAACCGACATCTAAACATGTAAAAAAAATCAGGTCTGCCAGTTCCGATCCTGCCGGGTCATGGAAATAATTGAAATTTTTTGACGTATTTTTTTTGACAAAATTTACCCGAATGAAAGTTCTGGTAACAGTTAACCATTGATTAGTTATGTAAAAAAATTGATCTGCCATTGCGCACCCTGCCAGAAGTACATGGCAGACCCCTAAGAATGTGCCCTTCACACCCTTTACCTACCTCAGCGAATACCCCGATGAAACCTACGCCTAATAATAGCCAAGGTGACCCTGATAATAGATTAAAAGGTCTGCCAAGGCTAAACTTGGCGAAACTTAGTATTCAAGGCATTTGAGGTTGGTGGAGGTGGATTATTTCCATGACCCGGCAGGATCGGAACTTGCAGACATGTTTTTTTTTACATGTTTAAGTGTCGGTTAACGATCTAAAGATAGCTTATTGGGGTACTCGATGACGTAGGTTTTTTTGCAGTGGGCTCTCGCACCATTATAGTCGTTATAGATTTACTTTTGACTAGTACAGTCAAACAGAAAAGAGATGGCCACAAATGCCCCTTATTACAGAAAATATAATCATTAAAATATCATCATATAATCATTTTACGCATCTAATTAGGGCGGGTTTTTGAACCACAGTTAAGGTAACCAATGGTTAAAATCTTAACAAATTCTAATCAATGATCAAAATTTGTCAGCTTTTAACCATTTTACCTTAACTAATGATCAAAAAACCCAGCATTGGGAAAATGTTTAATGTTACATTTTATGTTAATATATTTTGTTAATTATGTATTGGTGTTTAAGAATTTCAATTCAGTTATTGCCCGTGGTCCAATTTTATTTAATTTTGCATGTATTTATATTATTATCTGAGTGCGAAACTGTTTTTTTTTTGTGTGCAATTTAATTTTGGCCTCGGTAAGAACAAAATTTTAGGCGCTTGTATTGTTTTTAATGTTCTCGATTATTTATCGACAACAAAAGTTGCATGTAATTAATTTTACTATAATGTGAAAACTAGTGAGACTGCACTTTACTTTATAGGCTGCCCCCACATGGACGGTAGTGATCCTCGAGCGACTTACCGACGATAAAGCTGTGTGATCGCCGCGACATTTTACCATCGTGCGGCGTGTGTCGCCGCGATATCGCGCGAGAATCGCTACCGCCCAATGTGGGGTCAGCCATAAAGCATTATTATTACGTGAAATGTGAATTTCCATGTTATCGGCTAGTAGACTACTACTAAAAATGAACGAGTCAATACTATTTTATTAAAATATTTTAATAAATAATGTAGTATTTGTAAAAATAAGCAAATCGGTTAATGAATCACGGAGTAATACGCTTTTAAAGTTTCTGGAGAGCATCGCCTGTCCCTTTCTCGCAAAACGGAGAGTGGAGCTGTGACGTCACATGCCAGTAGATTGTGTGTTAGCACAACTACTGGCATGTGCACAGCTTAGTAATGAGATACTATTATAAAATAATCATTTCTGACACCACTGCGAGTGTGAGCTCTTTTTCTATTCTTGAATTTTAAAATGCATGTTACTGTCAGTTTTGAGATATTTCATTCTTGTTTTTTGCGAATGCTTATCAATTGGGAAACTTTTTTATTTATGTAACAAATTTAAACCAGTCAAGTAACCTATTGTAAAACTTCCTACTTTAATTTAGTTCAACGTAAAGCTAACCTTAGCCTAAGTACCTGCTTCGATTATGCTACAGATTATTTTGTAAAGGAAGTGTTTGTGCAGACACGTGTAGATATGGCAGCCCTTGTAAAGTGAAAACTGAGGTTAGTTTACTATGAACATGGAACAAGGAGGAGAGGAATGTCAATACACCAAGAAAACAGCGTAGATCAAAAATATTCCTAAAACTAGATGGCGTTGCAAAACGGTTTTTTGGCGTATTTCTTATCTGCGCTCAACTTATAACCCGCGCATTTTGCAACGCCATTTAGTTTTAGGCATATTTTTGAACTACGCTGTTTTCTTGGTGCATTGGTATTCTTCTCCTCCTTGTTCCATGGTATGAATTTACCTTAAATGGATGCAGGAATAAGTGCCAATATACCTTATATCTGGTTCCTTAGCTGCACTTTTATTACAAGACTGTTTTATAGATTAAAATGAGTTTTGATGTAATAAATTTATTTAAAAACAACTCCCGAGTTTTATTTTATGTAATGATGGTCGAAATAACACACAATTGTATTTGTATCACAATAATTTATTTTTACAAATGAACTGAAAATAAATCAAGTTTTCACAAGGTATGTGGTAATGTTAATGACATTTCACATGAAACGAAAATTACATAAATGGAAAAGATTTCGGTAAAGTAAAATTAATTGCTCGAAGGCACAATGACAATTCATAGACTTTACGATTGTCTATGTTACATTTGGAAGTAGACTTTACGTCTATGGTATGCGAGAAGCGGGCAGGAGTGGCTTAAGAAAATTAAACGAATGCGTCTGCGCAGCGTCATCATTCCGAACGCAAGGTTCGCTTGTCCCGTCCTCCCTCTCACCTCGCCTACCTCAGAAGAAAATCGACACTTCCAAATAAAACATAGACCCAACACTTGAGCTTACTCATCAAACATGTACGTTACTAGGTAAACAATTTATACCTATCTACAACAATCAAAACGGTCACTCGAAGCGATAAATCTTTCAATACCAATTGACAACAACTTTACAAACATCGTTACAACACAGTTTTGGTCCCATACTGCTGCATCACGCGACAGCACCTAGTTCCGTCTCACGTGACGTACCAAACTGATACCTACTAAATATAACTTTTCACTCGATGTGATCGACACAATAACATTAGGTAGTGAGGTCGCGGCGTCCGCGGCCCGCACAATAAATAACTGCGACCGACAATTCGCTTCAATATTTACAAGTGGAAGGGACGCACCGGCCCGGCCTCGCGATAACGTGAACTTTGAACACATTTACAGAATACGTTTGCGTATAATTATGCATTTTGTACCATTATTGTAGGAGCGCGATTAACGACGAACCGCGGTTCGAGTAATCGGGACCCTACCGCGTTAAAAATATACAACTTGCGTTCTATATAAATCTAACTTAATCGCTAAAATATTTACATCACATTACGCCGACGCAGCGGCGACTCGAACGTAACGACGGAGACGGTCGAACGAGTTTCAACTCGGCACAACAAACGTTGCACAAGGGTGGCGTTTCGTTTCGTTCCGTGCACGACACGCGCTGTCGATACGGGCACGGCAAAGCACTTCCGAAACTATATGGTGTCACAATCACGGTACACACACAGTGGGCAGAGTCCGTGCTGGCGCGGCGGCTGGCGCACCAGCGCGCAGCACAGCCGCTAGCACAGCACGGCGCGGTCGGCGGGCGGCGCACGCGCAGGCCGCAGCCGCAGGCACGCGCCGCCGCCCGGCTCGCACGCGCAGCCGTGCGCGCACTCGCCCGCGTGCGCGCAGCCGTGCGCGTGCGCGTGCGGCAGCTTCGCCGGCTTCTCGTAGTCCGGCTGGAACTTCTTGCACAGCGCCAGCACTGATGGCGGGTGCGGGTGGGACTTGCGCGACACCTGGCGGGTTGGAATATTGCGTGAGTATGTTTGTTTTGACTTGGCTAGGGCTGGTTAATGTTTATCTACAACGGTGCGGTATCGTGTACAACTGATAGTAGGATGGAAGTTCGTACAATGATTTTTGTGGGATAAGTTGCATGTACAACAAGGTTTTTTTTTTAATGCTATTGGTCCCGATCTTTACAGCATCACCGGACGTGGTGTAAAACAAGGTAATCAGAATATGGAATTTTGAAAATGGAATACACAAAACGATGAAAACCTTGGTTAAAACGGAACGTGCATCATGCATGCCACTTTTGGCTTCATAAAATGGAGTAGAGAATAAAACCACTAAAATGGGCGAACGAAAGCCAAACGACACATGCATGTGGCATGACGAACGAAAGAAGGCATCAAATAATGAGTTACACTATGGTGAAGAAGTGTAGAAACTGATAGCACAATATCGAAACGACACATGCAACTCACATGACACTTGCTTTCGTAAAATGAACGAACAAAGCCATACACCCCACAAACGTCAAAGCTAATATACATGGCCGTACGCGCCGTCTACCTTAGGTACACTCTGATCACTGGCACGCGCTTCACTGTGCACTTAAAGTGACGCGCGTAAAAGATGGTACAATATCATAACGACGCAAAACATCACAAAAGTGCCATTCAATATCTTGCAAAAGAAAGAATCAAACGATCGCAATCACAATGCTGACTTACATACATATTACGTCTATCTTACACACTGTCCGCACGTACCCACCACACTTTTTCAGAAGGAGCATAAAGAAACGGAAAGCAAACTCATGCGCACGACACTTTTGCCTTCGTAAAACGAATAAACTTACAAAAAGACACAACCATTCACAAAGCTGACTTACATCGCTTCCAACTAACACACTGTCAGCTAGCAGTCGCCTTACCATACATGTTGAGAGAATGCAAAAAAAAAAAACAGAGAAACTATAGCAACATCAAAACGACACATGCAATGCACAAACATGGCACTTGCCTTCGTGAAACGAACGAAAGAAAGCCACCGACTCGAGCATCATACAGTTCAGAAAGCTGACTTACATCGCTGTACACCTTACAGTTTACACACTGTCCGATAGCACTCACCTTGCCATAATGTTGAAGGAATTCAGAAAAATAGGAAACAATGGCAACATACTAAAACGACACATGCAATGCACAAACATGACACTTGTCTTCGTAGATAGACACATGCATCAAATCGTTCACAAAGCCGACTTACACCGCCGTACACGTTACACACTGTTCGCTCGCACGCGCCTTACCATAGATGTTGACGGAGTGTAGACGACATCACAACAACACATGCAATGCACAAACATGACGCAGTTGCTTTCGTAGAATGAACGAAAGAAAGCCATAGACACAAGCATCAAACCGTTCACAAGCCGACTTACATCGCCGTACACCTTACACACTGTCCGCTCGCACGCGCCTCACCTTGGGTGTGGAGGGAGCGTCGGGGAAGGGAGGCGAGATGTCGCGCGCGTGCGCATGCTTCAGGGGCTTGTCCCGCTCCTCCTCTTCGGCGGTCTTACCCAACGCGGGGGACGATGGCCGAGACTCTGTACGTTCTGCGGAATTTATAAAACATTTATTTGATATTAGGATAAATAGAAGCGTTGCATGTTGGAGCACCTGGTTCCTCCCACACTATGCTGCTCTCATGCTGGAGGACTCAGGCTTCTTTGAGGAAGAAGCTGGCTTAAAACATGGCTAAATTGTGCTTTAAATATGCTTATATTTAAAAAAAACAGTAGAATTTAACATTTTACGGGAAACGGACTTTCAAGGAAATTGGCATATTGAAATAAGAAGGTGCTAGGTATATATTTTGAATGTTGTCAGTTTGGGAAGTGGTCATTATGAGCACCTGGTTCACGAATTTGCTACTGAGCACCTATAAGAAAATAAACAGCAAAAACGGACATTAAGAGAAACTGACATTTTGAAATAAGTAGGAAGCTACACTTTGGAAGTTTTCAGTTTGGAAAGTGGTCATTATAAGCAACACACGGCAGTCCCAGGTTTGAGAGAGGAGATCAGCTGCATACTTTGTCGTGCAGAATTTCGGTTGACATTTAGTTCTCCTTTAAATGAACATGAAGGAATGATCTTTACAACCAGAGCCTAAACAACTTGCAGCTCCTCTCATAACAGCATTACAAAAAAAAAACATCTCTAATTAAGTCCCTAAACCCACCTTTATCATCATCGTGTGTGCCGTTGGTCCCGTTGCATCCATTGACGCCGTTATGGCCGCTATGCCCGTTGAGTCCACTATGCCCGTTGACTCCATTGTGCCCGTTGACTCCAGTATGCCCGTTGATACCATTAACTCCGTTGACCCCGTTGGATCCGTCGTCACCTTCGTCGTCGCTGACCTCGTTGACATCGAAGCCGACGCCAACGATGGCACGCGGTAGGTCCGACTCGTCTTTCAACCAGGGGTGCTCCAGGCACTCTTCCACTGTAAGACGACCGCTGGAAAGTGATGAAGGATTTTGTTAGTAAGGTAATAATTAATACAACTAATAGCATAACACATTATACAATCTGTAGTAGTAGACTTCTCAAAATACACTTAATAGCTATATCTGAATGTCCTAAAACTGCAGCAATTGGATGAAACGAGCCAAGGTCCAATGATAACGTAGACATGTCTTGTGAAAGAACGCCATGTTACGTCATTCGTGTAGACGTTTCATTTGATAAAAAATGTAGTCTACCTCAGAAAAACGGCACGTAGGTACACGTAATAATCTATTTCACACTACAGTAACACATATTTAGCACAAGACTAACCGATGACTCGCACCCCTACCGCACTGGACATGTACTTCGCCTGCCGTCCTGCACACACCAATTTACAAGTCCGCGAGTGCGAGCAAGATAGCACACGATCACCATCTCCACGGTGGAGCCTCCACCAGACTTACGCGATAAGGCCTCAGGTCAGAGCCACGGTAAGCATTGTAAAGGCAGCTGTTAGTGTAGCGCTCAATGGGAATATCTACCACACCAGTTGACTTAATCTAGCTTATGATGGTGGTGAATGAAAATAGGTACTTACTTCGGATCAACCACGAGTGTGTCTTTAATGAACTGTATAGCGCGCTGCGAGACCCCCCGGAAGAGTTCCTTAGGGAAGGACAGCTGGCACTGGGCTATGTTCAGGTACGTCTCCTGCTTGGTCTCTCCAGCGAAGGGAGAGTAGCCGCTCAGGAGGACGTAGGCCAGCACTCCTATCGACCATATGTCTGCGGCCAGAGATAGTGGCTCGTAGGACAGGATCTCGGGCGCTGAGGAGGAAAGACAATGGAGTTTTAGTGAGGCAACTATTGTCAGACAGCCTAGACATGACATTTGGTAAGAAAACTAGCATAAATTAAAGACTCCACCAATTAGCAATAGGTATCGAAATCAAAACACCAAAATCAATCAAATTCATCTCTAAACAAGCATCACCTTGATAGCTTTCGGTCCGTATTCGTAAAAACAAGATCGTTAACTTAATTGTGTTTTCTTCCTATAATAGTTAACGCCAATGTCAGCATTATCTTTATAACCCCGTTAATTAATTGGCGTTGAAACGATTTCCTTATAAGCAATTCCATATGTCCTTCCTTCGACGCCCATTTAATGTAGCAATTATCAAATTCCAATTAAGTGACACGTGAAGGCGTGAAGGTGTTCAATTATAACTATGTATCTTTTGATGCAGAGATATAAAACACTTCAATATTTGTATGAGTAATAGAATGAGGATAAAAAAGAGGATTGTTGTAGGATTTACCCCCGGCTTTTAGGATAATGTGAATTACAAATTGATGTTTCGGGAATTTGTCATACATTAATTCTGATTTGCACTGCAATTTATATGAGTGATTATTGAATCAGGCTGATCCAGACTTCGTTGGATAGGTACACTTTGAACAAGATACAATTTTATGTTAGGTGTGTTTCTGAGTATTTCCATCCCACATCCACATCCTTTCCACGCAGAGGTACTAAGAACCCAATACCCTCCATTTTGAATGTAGATAAAGGAGTGAGATTGAAATGTGATTTGGTATAGGTATAGGTTCCATCAAGACTGCCAAAAACTCACATAAAAACAATGTCACTTACCAACATAGTCCCTAGTGCCCAAAATCTCTCTAACGTGCGCTCCGGGCTGTATGGCACGGCTGATTCCGAAGTCACAGATCTGAAGCTCCTCTCCGCCTTCCGTCAGCAGAAGGTTCTGTGGCTTGATGTCCAGGTGCGCCACTCTCCGCGCGTGCAGGTGTGCCAAGCCTTCGAGGACGTGGCGCAGGGCGCGCCGGGCAGCTCCTTCCGACAGACGTTCCTCCTCATCTAGTAAACGCTGGAGCTCACCTCCAGCGCACAGTTCCAGGACTATGGCGACTTCTGAACGGGTTTCGTACACCTGGAATGTTTTGGCGAGATGATTAGAACCGGCAAAGAGGGCAAGTAGGGCAGTAAAGCTCATGAAAACCAAAAACGACGAAGAAAGATTCAAATGAACATATAAATAAGTTCATAGGTCACCTAAATACTAAACAACTAAACAAATTCACAAACAACTAGTAGGTATAACTGATGATAATGGTGATGATGAAATGAATACTAACCTCGTGTAAGCTAACGACCCTGGGGCAGTCAGCGCACAGCGCCAGAACAGCCACTTCATGCAGGATCTCGCGCGTGGTGTCAGCGGCACGCCTCCTCTTCCTGATGAACTTGGCGGCGTACTCCTCGCCGGAGACCAGATGGCGGATCTTGCGGACCGATGCGAACTTGCCCCTGCAAGAATAGAGATAAAACAAGTTACAATAGGCATCGCACTAACGCGAAAGTTTCTGTGTGTTAGTTCACTCTTGATGCTGTAACGACTGAATGGGGGACTGAATGGTCTGGTTTATTGGAATAGAGCTATAGCTTAATCGCTGGATTAACACATAAAATACATTTTATCCGCATGTGAAACCGCGCTCTGCTATTCATAAATAATTCTAGGCTTGGCTGTTGATTGGATTTGTTCCGTGAAAAAAGACGTAGAGTAACAATGCGGGCTAAATCTAAGGCACATAAGTGCAATGACCTTCAACGTGAGGATATTATGAAGTGGGGCCATGATGGTGCTTATAAATTAACTGACCATAAGGATCTCTTCAAGTCAAGCACATGTAAATGCGGATAAATAATGTTGTCTACTATCAAACGGCAATGTTCATTGGTACCATCGGTTAAACGGTTCACGGTTATTTTGAAACGCATAACATTACCCCGTAAGGTGAAGGCGACGGCACAAGTAAATGCAAACACATGATATAACACCACCAAGCTAAGAGCTGATCAAAACAAAACAATGAAAATCATCTCTGAGTAATTCATTTTATCGCGGGGTATCGCCATCGCAGAATTTTCGTTTGACATTTGTAACGGATAGCGGTACCTTTTCTGTTCTCTCTATTTTTTTTTATGTGAACAAATGACGTGACGAGCTAGTCGTTCGCCTGATGTTAAGCGTCACGGCTGCCCATACCAGATTGCAGTGTCACTCGGAACTCTAAAGTATGAAGTTTGATGAAGTGACACTGCACTGCGCACGTCATCCTGAGACATCACACAGTCCAGTAATATGATTACTAGACCGGGAGATCAGATCGTAGTCTCATTTGTCTTGGTGGTGGGTCGCAACGCAGCTCGTTTTAAAGGCTATCAAATGCACGTGTCGACCAAGTGATTCCCAGGTTTTCTCTACGTTTACAGTTATGCGCTAGTGATAGATGGATCGATGAAGGCAGGAGTTTTATGGTTGACTTAATGCTCAGATTGTATCATTATGTCATGCTAAATTAAAGTAGATAGGTATATATGGCTTTGGTATTCTAGACAATAATAATTTTCGTGAGAAGTTATAGGTAGTAACCATTAATTTGAGGAGTTTCCATACAATATGAGAGACTATACTTGCCGAAGTTTGCTAATGCACATGCATCATACGTTTACAATAGTACATGCCACTGACCCCGCCCCATGCTTGTAAACAACTTGCCATAGTTTGCCATCTTGTCGCCAAGTCATACCCCATTAGTTGAGTATCGTGTTGCGCAGTTCCACACCCGGGGCGCATTCTCATCTTGTGTCAGAGGAGCAATAGTGTATTTACATGGAATACGACGCGTGAATAAGTGAATAACTAGCCGGTGCGCTGGCGAACTTTTCTGCAGTTCCAAGTCTACTTTACGTTTGTTAAGAGTAACGCACATTGCACTGTCTGACCATAGATTTACCGAATATATGATAGGTCTGGTCTATACTGCAAGTTTTGAGTACGTCCCTATCACAATTTTTGTGGGGACACCTTTTTATCTCTTAAGCCTCGGCTCGTTTTGGAAGCAGCAACTGTACACAATTAAAATGTTCTTTCTACGTGACTCTTTCTTTTGATCTTCCATTCGACGATTCCGAACCAGTGGTCTTTCATTCTTCCATGTATTTACTAATAGAACACTATTGGAAAGTTACCCGATTCAACAGTAATTCCGTGTAAGACCGCCTCTCTCGTGTAAAGCGGGGCTAGTGCATAAATCGCGTGCATTACGCTGCGCACGCTCAATTAGCTAAGCTGTTGGAGGTGGCGGCGCCGGCGCTATGCACTATAGCCGGTGGTGCTAAAGCTTATTTGTTATGTTAGTTGGCTAGACGAACTACCTAGTCTCACTAGTATGTGTTCCTTCATGTTCGAGTTAATGGAGGGGACCGGCTCAACTATGCGGGTTTGGAGAGTAATCGATATTTCAAGCATTTTGTTGTCAGTTACGAGGCGAGAATGATCTTGTAGTGTTCTAAGTTTATCATTGATCATTTCCTTTTTGTGAGTTTGTCATCTTACGGTGCACAATAAAGAGTTGATCTATGTATTATCTACCCTAATAAAAACCTCCATAATACACAGTGAACTCCATGAAAAAAAAGTTAGGTAAATTTAAAAAAAAATTTTTGGTATATTACGGTGGTTATAATCGATTCCCCCAATAAGGCCAGAGAGAAGTATAGAAAACAAAGCGTGTCCAAAGCGTTTATCAAAGATAATATGTAAACTGTATCTGGGACAACTATTGAAGGGGGCAAAGAGAAAATTTATCTGCAGATTAACGCTTGCCAGGCGATACCTACTACCATAAATCATTACCTTACCTGGCAGAAGTCAATTAGAATTATACAAAAGTTATATAGATCATATTTTCTCAAATTATGATACCGAACCAGTGATTTGCAAATATCATTGCAGGTACCCGAAAAGTTTCCAATTTAAATAGAATAGTTTTTGGTTGTAGGTGTCGGTTTTAGTAGCCTGAGTACATTCCCTACTGCTACTAGTGATCCAGTAGTAACACTCGCTGAGCTGCTGGAATATGGAATCCGTGCCAAGTGCAGCAGCTCGTAGGTCACACGACACGTGCCGGGCGGGCGGCAAAGCGCCTGCGTGCCATCGCAGGGCGGGCGGGACACACCTCCGCCCTACATACTTGACCCGGTCAATGGAACCCAGCTGGGCATTGTAGAATTTGCCGCACATTGTTTATTTCAATCTCTTTTCCATAGGTTTTAATATATTAATGCTCTTTTCAAAATCTACACACGCGGTGGTTTCCCTTAAGAAGGGTGTATTACATCATCATCATCAACAGCCCGAATACACACATTTAAGAAGGATAGTGGGTAATACAATAATCATTAGCACTGTGCTGGTCTATATAATCAAAGAGGGTGTGACGGTGTGAAGAGGTGTTTAGCAACTCTATGTTGTCTATAGTTAGTTTATTACCTACCTACTGTCATGGACCTAATAAAAAAAGACCTACTGTCTTAATGATTATCTTTGCAATTTATATATTGCTGTGAAATTTCATCTAGTCTGGTTCACCCATTCTGGTGTAATCCACACAAACAAACTATGAGCAGACGAATAGACACACTCATCACGTCAACGCCCGGAAGACATCCACTGCTGAACACAGGCCTCCCCTATAAAACGCCACTTTGGACGCTTATTATAGGGGGGTCTGCCATAATCACCACGCTTGGCAGGCGGTTTGGTGATCACAGTAGATTTTAATGTACCGAGGAGAATTCTGCTGCCCATTCTCTGGATATTCCCTTAGCCGGCACCCAAGCACGGGAAGAAATGGGATTTGAGTTTTCCAAAATAAACGTAACTCAAAGGATTATCCTTAGCATGACGCAACTCAACAAGCCAGGTGCATAACCTCCTCTTGATTCTTTTCGAACATTGTGCACCAAAAACACAATTTCGGGCCAACACAACACCAGACAACACCCGGTTGTCTGCGGAGAAATTCAGCGAAACGCACCTGCCGTCTCAACAGCTGCAAGCTACGGCTCGTTTGTAGGGATGTGTCTAATTTGAGATGATTCCAAACAGCAAGGGAATGTTGGGAACCGGATTAGATATACCTACGTCACCTGCCCCTGTCTGAGAATTTGGCGTTGTTGGTGTTGGAACGCTTAATTGTCAGTAATTTAGTTACGAAGAAACAGAGTGCCAATTACGTTACGTAGGTAGGTACCTAAAGCTCAATCACTCACTGCCTTTAAGACTCAAATGAAGCACTTCTATCTCTCTAGCTTGACTCCGAAATAATCCTTTACTGTTTCCTTATTAGTGATATAATTATGTATTTTTTATGTAGTATATATAAGTATTTGTATTATGTAATAGTAAGTATTGTTGATGTAGTCTATTATTTTATATTTATTTTAATATGTATATAGTAACTTTCATTTTATAGCACCACCGTCCATGCACATTCATGTATCTCTGTCCATCCAAAGGTTGTCTGGAAGAGATCGCTTTTTAGCGATAAGACCGCCCATTGTACCCTACTTGTAAGTTTTCCTGTTTTATTTTATTTTTGTTATCTTTGGTGTCAATAAAGAGTTTATCTATCTATCTATCTACCTGGACCTACTATTAGGTGATGAGGTAACCTCATAATCATGTCACTAACCGCACAAACACAACATGTCAACTTAAAAATACGCAACGCTCATTGGTTGCCTGTAGTAGTTGTAGTGTAGTTGTCTTCAACCAATGAGCGTTCAGTATTTTTAACTTGACATGAGTTTAACTTTATAACAAACGTACGAGAAACCGGGGGTTAATTTATGTAAATCATGTACAATTTGATTACGCGTCTAAAAGCACAAACATGCTAAATTAGCCGAGTTACACTAGATATTCTTGTATCGTAGCATACGATGAACTTACGTGAAGTAACTTCTGAGACAATTGAATATTTAAAAAAAACCGATGACTTACAGCTAAAAGTTAACTTGTTTTAGTGTTCTATTCCTCAGACGAACGTGGTAGCTAGTCCTTCCAGTTTTTACTGACAAACATTCCATAGCAAAGTAAAGCTTAATAGTAAACTAAGTAATCGTAAGGCATTTTAAAACATAAACATTAGCAGGAATATAATCTCAAAACATAAAGAAAAAGAAGTCATTTCCGATACTTGAGAGGGTACTTAACCTTATTGAATATGTAAACATTCGTTCAAATTAGGTACGTACACGTTTCTGGCCAATCTTACAAGAGGTCAAGCAAACGTATGATTTCAGCAATTCGTCCGAGCATCATTACTTTACAACCTATCATTGTTATTGCAATGGAAGCGATTGTTCCAACGCGATAATATATCAGGTCAGAAGATTATCACTTTGAAGCAACATCCGACGTTTCAGATTAAATAACTGCTATTAAGATGTCATAATCTCGAGCGAGGCAGAAACAAGAGGGTCGGAGAGTAATGGCGCAATTTATAGCCCCAATCAGAGAGACAAATCGCCTCGCACTTCGAGACGTCAACAAACATTTACGAGGGGGTCGTCAACTGTATGAATATGCGAGCGTAACTATAAAAAGCTCATTTTTCCAGATGAGTGTTCACCGCAGTATAAATCACAATCACGCAGCGATAAGTCCGCGTTCACTTTCCACCGGGCGCGGCAATGAATGCAGTGGAAGCACGACGCGCCCGCGCCTGGTGCGCACCGCACTTCTGACTCCATTTGTTCCGACTCACTTTCTGCATAATAAAGCTATTTGTGGGCGTCACTGAGTGTTGAGCAACGCGTGGTTAGTCCGAACTCCCGCAGGCGCCAGCCGGCGCTGGCGCAACGGGTCCGAAAGCAAAACCTCGACATTGCGCAAGCGCCCGCATCAAACAACCGGCTAAAAGCGAAAAGGCGTCCTTGGCAGTGAACCGAGCGCGTCCGTCATTTCACGCCGGTAATTACTCAACCGGTTGCACAACGCTCGACGTCGATAGATGGACCGGCGACGCGATAGCGATCGCTATCTACATCGTCGATCGATCGTCGTTACAGGATGAACATCTCGCGCCATCCGTCATCTCGTATTTCTTAATCGAAGCTTGGAGATAATGCGTTAAGGGCAACGCGGGGTAGACGGCGGAACGCGAGGAGTTCTCGCGTGACTCACTCGGCTCGAATGTCATAGAAGTTTTATTCACGTCGGTATGTTTGCTTTATAAATAAGGAACGGCAGGTGCCCTCGCAGCGCCGGCGTTTAGCTGCCAGACAAAAAAGGCGAGAACTAGAAATCCACTTCGCTGTAGGTATACGAATCGCTGGCCAGAGTGATCAGCCAGATTTGGTCGCATTAATGCGCCGTGTTTATTAATAGGTCGAATGACGAGCCGTGACGGCCTTGCGATCAGTTAATTGCTATAAAAAGCGCGATGCAGCCGACGCGTGGCCGATCTGTAACGTGGTTAAAGAGTTGCGTGGTCGCGAAGACTCGAACTTTCGTGCGGAATGGCAAGCAAATGGCAGCCGTGGCCGGCGACCCGCCCGCGGACGGAAGTCGTAAAATTTTACTGCTGCTGTGGGACCCTCGGACTCATTCGATTTATAGAAAGCTTTATTGCTCCTTATGCCATTTTGTTCATACATGCAAATGACGGGGTCAACCGAACCGCCCACAACTCCCGGCAGCGTGACTGGCAGGCTGGCACTCGCTGATACTAAGCGGAGGGTGCGCAGCATAACTGCAGGCAAACTGCACCGTAATCAAAATTTTAAATTAGAAATGTGTACAGACTCATTGTGCTTCATTCCAGATGAATAACACCCCTAGTCGGCCGGTTAATTACATGTAGGGAACGGAGATTTCATTGTTTGGAGAACAATAATCTTAAATTGTAATTATTGCTGCTTGAATATGAAGAATCCTGGGGAGAAACGTTTGATTCATTATAGTACCATGGAGTACAATTGTTTCAAATTTGACTGCACATGTTTAAAATGACTATCAAAAAATCCGTTATCATCTTTCAAAAGAGCTGTGTGTAAGTGCGCAATCATTTCCTAATATCAGATACGATCTCGACCGAAAGCTGCGTTTGCGCAACGCGGCGCAAATGGATGAGGAGCGCAAACAATGCGCGTTTATCTTATCGCTGTGCGTGCGCAACCCGGGTAGCGTTCTCGACGATCTCCGCAAGCTCACTCACTGAATTCAAAGATACGATCTATTTTTATGTCTCAGCGCGACCAGAAGTAACAGCTACTCGAAAATGCAAACCATCATCCAGAGCAAAGAGGTATAATGTACTACGCTCCAGAGGCCATCAATTATTGCTATAAAAGTAAGATAAGTATTGAAAAAATTAAGTTAACTCAAACTAAAACCATTAATTTACCCGTAGTGTACTAACGCATAATATGATTATTCTATATTGCATGCAGTGTTCACTTCCAGAAGGGTGTACACAAACAAGAAACTAACGCAGATATCTTATATTTACATAAACGTTTCCTTGTGTAACGCCTAGTTTAGTGAACCAATAATAAAAAAAAAAAAAAATTAAGGTAGCAGGGGTGATCCGTGATATACAAACAGTGGTAAGGCTTTGTCTACCATAATTACTCTTTTGGACTCATCTTGAACCAACATAACATTATGTTGAACGATCTACCTACCAACATTTTTTAATTTTGTCACTACCTATGTTAGATTTACCTAAATTCTACCATCATTGGTGACAAGCTCTTCGCCAGGCGAGCTTACTTTTTGCCCCAATCCTTTCGGTCAACCCTTTTCACGGTTGATTCAGGTTGGATTTTGAATGTTATTGTCCGTTCAGATCGATATGTATGTAAATTACATTCATTACGATACCTTGCGAGGAAGCCTAATAGGGCTGTCACCTTATACGTTGCTTATATGTTTTGGTTGAACTTGAACGGCATCAACAAAACATACCTACTACACAAATTAATATGCACGTACTCAATAAAACGTACTACGTACTTATGTGAATTTTTCAAGTGGGCGTGGATGATCAAATCGTAAACTAAGGCGAAGTCAAAGTTATCTCTGGGTCCGATATTGATGAAAACTAAAAAAACGCATCATTAGATGGCTAGATGAGATCATTAGATCTCATCAAAAAGCCTAGCTAGAAAATTGCGAACGGCACTTGGTTTTGAAAAAGAAAAATCTGTAATATTGCACCAAAAAATCTTTATAAAAGAGCACTTTTAAAAAGATTTTTTGGGACTATCCAAAGAATATGAAACTGCAAAGTTAAGGAAATGCTTAAACAAACTGTGTAGGTACTTACTTATTTATAGAACAAAAAATATATGTAACGTACCACAGTCTCGTGACAACCCTACTCACGAAATGGACAAGACAAACATTATTATATGCAGCTAGAGAGAGAGGTGAGATGAAGTGATGGGTGATGTAAACTGCGCGAAGCACACCTGCGCACGCGCACCTGACGCAAACAAGGATTCAATATGGAAATCGGGAATTTATGAACACGAATGTTTAAATCGATATAACACGATAAGAGTCGAGCAGGTGATGAGTTAATGACAGTGAAGCAGTCAAGCAAGCACCGATTTTTTGATACGATACGAATAATATTCTTTTGTTAAATACAGATTTTTGTCATCATCATTTTCCCTCTAGGTAGGTACTGCTGATTATAAAAAGAAACTATTCTAGTTTTAAGCTGTTTAGGTCTTATTGTGTAAGTCTGGTGGCGATGGTGATAGTGTGCTCTCTTGCTCGCACTCACGGGCTTGTAAATGGGCGCGTGCAGGATGGCAGGCGATGTCCATTACCAGAATGGTTACGCGGTAGAGGTGCAGGTTCACAGAGTCTTTATGCTATTAAGATCTTGTAGATAACCTTTCCATAGGGTCCACTATTCCAGTAGACGTATGCCCATTTTCACCAAAGATCCCTAAACTACACCCACACTAGGAATCCTTTTGTCTAAGGGCCCCCTAAATTTGACCCTTAAATTCGTTTTCACAGCGCTCAGTGACTGACACTTAAATTGTAAAGTGACAGTTTATTCTTTTCTACGGTTTCTGAAAACCGTACGTTCCCGATATTCGTTATTTCATTTATATATTTTAGAGAAAAATCCTCAAAAATACAAGCAACAAGCTTTATTGATATAACATTAGAGTTTTTAACATATTATGCATAAGGAAAAATAAAAACAAGTACATTTTCTAGCGTTATGCGGGTAAAAACAGTTGCCAAATACAATTGAAAAAAAAAAACTGGCACTTTGATAATTTAACCCGCCACTTAACGCTAAGGGGTTGAGCTTCGGCCCCGTAAACTTAGTGGATCCCTTAAGCTTTAGGTGTCCCTTAATCGTCGGTGAAAACAATATTACTCTCAAATATCACTTAAATATTTTTAAGGGTCCCTTAAAATTTAGGGATCTTTGGTGAAAACGGGCAGTAGTCTTCTCGACTCTTTTCTCCCGACAACAGCCTAAGTTAAGGGTCGCCCACTAAAAACCTTCAGTCGATTCTTTAGTCAACACATCGCAACGTGGCACTGACGACTAATACATGGCTAATCCCTCATGTCAAATAAATATCAATTCTCAAGTAAACAACCAACAAAACTAATACAAGTCAGATCTAACATCTAAAGATTTTACATACAAAGGGAAAATATGGTAAGTACACGCCCACACCAACAAGAGCGTAAACCAACGGCTAGTCGATGACCCGACGCCAACAATATGCCAAAACGGCCAAAACCTGGTGGTCCACAGTAAGACCCATGGAATTGTACCTATGAAAGATCCATATTATGCAAACCTGTCACTTCAGATTAAACTTAATAATGGTAAAGACGAAAAGGTATTCGGAGAGATGCGAAATGATATTAAAATAGAACTGAAAGCAAGTTTCTAATACATCTAGACTCCTAACTCAATAAGTATGCAGTTCGCAATTCAACCCTAGAACAACCTGCCTAAATACATAAGAGACTACTATCACAGAAAAACTACTAGACCTACATCAAATTAACTAAGAAGAGCAGTCACAAAAATAAGTTAAGACATCGACAATAAGAAAGAAGTAACTCGATTTGTCAATCATTCTTTATCTGAACTGAACTGTACAATGCATAAGCACGTGCATAATCACGCGAGCAAACACTGAGCAGCGTTCTCCATTTAAAGACTGCAGTTAAACGATGCGCAGGCGCAGCCAGCACGGAAGTGCATTTAAACAATTATAATATGATCAGTAATTGATCACCCACGCGTCTGCACCGATCGCTTTGATCCTTCGCGACTACTAGTCATCATTAGTGCAGGGTTGGCAACTTGGCACAGGGGTGGTCCAAGCGGAGCGAGAATGGGAGAAGGCCGATCCCGCTCGGAGAAGACGACGCCGGATGCTGGTAAGCCACCTCGTGCCATCTGCTCCATAAAGGGCTGCTTTTGTTTCCTTACTTAGAAAGGGACCTTTCGACTCATGGGTGATTGGATTGGGGACTCCAACGATCCTCACAAATGAGACCTGGAAGGAGAGTCGCATGTGGGTTGCATGCGGCACCGTTAGCGCCGTGAGGTTTTGGGGGTGAGAGCCTATGAGTCACCCACGGGATGTGCTTTGGCAAGTGCGGGGAGGGCACCAGTGCGTTCCGTAGGAGACCCCGGTGCCCTCTGCCATGCACCGAGGAAGGCCACCGTGGGGGTTTTAGTGAGTGGGAATCTCCCATAACCCGGCTACAGTCCCATTGCAGACGGGTACCTTTGAAAGATTTCCCCCTCCTCAACTACAAAAAAAGGATTGGTCCAAATCCTGAAACCCGTCATCAGGAATTCTTCGAGATTTTGGACTTGGTAGATCTCACATAGCAACATTACGCCACCACGAAAAAATATAAACACGAGCGACACAGAGAAAATTAGCGGATAGGATTTTTCTTATTCTGAGGCTGAAGTTGCATGGTTCATTCATTGCTAAGAGGTGCGGGTGGGACAACACTCAGAAAAGACGATAACATCCAATAATGATAAAATGGTGAACAGCTGGTTAAAGGAAGAAGAATAGTTGCCGTGGTATTCGGCTTCTTTCCTCCTTTACTTTGTGTTTTAACAATGTTCCTAACAAATTCAGGTTTCCATGTGCCAGGGGCAGCCCTGCACCATTCATCACTAGTCCGACTAGTCACTGGTAAATAATCGGCCGATATTGAAGTTCAAGTTGCACACAACTGGTTGCTATTTGTGTCAAGTGCAGCTTATGTTTGCTTTGTTCGAACTTCCTCTTTGGAGGTTCTGAACGCGATAATTTGATATTTGGAATGACTTGTCAAACTTCACGCTGGTAATAGTAATAAAATAATCTCGACTGAAAAAGATTCTCTCGTACATAGGACTTTCAAATGCAATCTATGATTAAGACTCATGTCTACTTTCAAGTCCTTTGGTTTGGTGTGATTTTATAGGAAACAAAGATGATTGAACCTTTGCATTGGAGAAGAACCGTTTATTTAAGTATTTAAAAATGAATAACAACAATATGCAGACAAAAGTGGAAGGTCCAGGTTTGTCACCTAAGAAGAACAGTAGAAAAGACTAAGCTATAAATAACCTCAATCAGTCATCACAATTTAGAACGAACACTCAAACAGAACAGTTCTCCAAAAAGGTTAAACTGTAGAGCTTCTAATCCACTGGAAACGCTAACTTTTGCGACTTATAGAAAACTAGCGTCAAGGTCTTGTCAAACGATCACCTGACCCACAAACTACCGGAACACGAGAGAAAGATACCAGTAATTAAGCGAACAAGTGCAACGCTAATCACGTCAGAAATGACCCCTGTTCTTTTAAAAGAACAATATGATCTGACCTCTGGTTCTTTGAACGGAACAATGGCTGCCACTGTAGAAATGTGGGCAGGCTGTTACTGTGGGAACAAGTATGGAACTTTTTTATTTGATTTTAATAAAGAGCGCGTTGTTTACGGTAAATTAGGTTAATTGAGAGGCTGGTTCAAATTAGGGAGGAACTCTTCCAGTTATGTAGCGATTGATAAATAATCACGTAAGAAAGGTAGGTGAAGCAATTTACATACAAATAGATTTCTCACTAAAAATCTATTTGTGTGTAAATTGCTTCACCTACCTTTCTTACGCGATGAATTGATGATACGGTGATCGCATCTATGTATTAAATGTAATAAAAATAATACATTAGCTTAATATTAAATCGAATAACATAAACCTCGTGATTCAATTTTTTTTTACATGATAACTAATGTGTAGAAAGGTATTCTAAATATTCAATTTAAAACGGATCTTGTCCCAAGAAAGAAAGCTCGCAAGGCCATCGCCATTTTAAAGATAAAGCATCTGAGACGTAGAAAATTTCGACCTTCGAACAATGGGAGCCGTACTCTCCCACGGCTGTTTATTTACATCCAAGCTTACATGGGCTTTAGGCTTGATGCAAAAGATCAAACTGACGAGCTTAAAGCCAACTAAAATACAATTTGACATTGTTTTCCATTTTGAAACAAACGGATGATCAAAAATAAAAGACAATGATGATAAAGTAGTCATTGAATTAAAATGAATTTAATGTGAACGTTCTGAAAGCATATTATTTACTTTTGAGGGCATAATCAAAGCTTTAGCCATCGGTCGGTAAAAGTCAATAACAAATTGTAACATCACAATCTTTATTCAAACTTTCGACTATCCCATGCTTGACAGTCTACGCTCTGCCTAAATCCGCATCCATCTTTGTTCGAGAGATGCGCACGAGTTGTGCCGCCACTTTCTCTCGATAACCTTTAGGCTGTGACCTGCTGAGGACCTCCGGACCTCACGAGTCAGTCCAGTACTGTCCAGACAGTGGCATTTTCTCCGACATTTTGAAGTATAATTAAAATTACAAGTTGCAATAAGTGGAAAAGAGTTACAACAAGATACAACGTCAACTTCCGAGTTAA
The DNA here is from genome assembly GCA_910589525.2 of Ennomos quercinarius. Classification (NCBI taxonomy): domain Eukaryota; kingdom Metazoa; phylum Arthropoda; class Insecta; order Lepidoptera; family Geometridae; genus Ennomos; species Ennomos quercinarius. Next base: position 16,881,184 of record OU342492.1, on the reverse strand, counting down.
CCAATACGAACCGGTGCTGAACCCTCAAGTCTTTACACATTGGAAGTATTTGATGCTGAAACTTGCTATACATGGTGATCACGACTTGCTGCCGTAAAAAACCGACCAGAGAGTGAGAATTATTACTACCCACATTATACCTACGGTGCAGCAATGATTGATCAGAGCACTCGATAACCGGCGGAAAGAGCGCAAGGTCGTCCATTGTATGCGCAAGCGCAGCCATTGTAGTCACCGCTGTGTAAATCGAACCGGCGCAAAGGTGTCTGATAGTTATTCTTATTGTTTGTGAACAAATAAGTTCCTGAAGGCTTGGGGGATTACGCCATATGCCATACGCGTTTCTTGCCAAAAGTATTATCTTGAAAGAGTTTTTTACTGGCTTCCATCCAGTATGGGTCCATCAAAAAGGGAATTAGAATTAGAGTCGACACAGCATTGACAGCGTGTCCGATGCGAGCCGATGGATGCAGGAGGCGAGCAGCCGCTCAAGGTGGCGTGCTCTGGGGGAGGCCTATGTTCAGCAGTGGACGTCTTCAGGCTGTTAATGATGATGATGATGATGATACTCGCCCATGAAAACCTACGCCTTTCATACAAGCTTCACAAAGAATCTCTTGGTTGCTAGGGGCGATGGATCATAGTCAAAAAAGAACCAATTGTTTCCTACCAAGGACGTCAAAACAGAGATTCATTATGGTTGGCACTGATAAATCTCTGGTGATTTTAATCTTCGTTTTTGATCACCTATTAAAGATTTCTAAATTCAAGTAGTTAGATTTTTCATAGCATTGACACAACTATTGAAAATTGTGACGAATCTCATAGAATTTATAGGTAAAATCATCGTAATTCTAAAATCGCTCAACGCTTTTGTGGCGACAACCCTAAAAATCAGCTGATTCAACTGTCAGTGCAATTTTAGTGAATATTGCATTTGAATGTGGCTCTGGTATTACACCAAAATACACCATAACATTGGATTCTTCATACTTACTACCCAATTCCCAATTATAGATCCCTGTCAGGACGTGTCGTCGGTCCCACAAGCCGCCACCAGCCCACCACCAATCTCCAAGACCGCCTACAGGCTAATTGCGTGTTAACAATGCGTTTAATTGGTAGGCATTTCTCTCAGCCTACGACTTTACATTAGCTAGTGAACGATTAGAAACAGTAGCCATATTGTAATGACATTGACAAGCATGGTGGGTACCAAGCTATGGTTAGCTATAGTAATTAGGGTTAGTACCCACCAACCGAGAAAAATAAATATGTCTATGGGTATTATACAAAAAAAAGCTTTTTTTATTCGTCACCTGCTAGGCGATTATTTGTAAGCAACTAGATTGAAAGTGTTGCAACCGATTGAAGCTACTGTTGCAAATGCAGTTTATGCATGTACATTGTTATTATTCGCCTATATACTTAACTGTTGCATTGCCTCCCAGCTGAGCGATCATGTAACTTGGTTTCAACCGATAGAAACACATATTTGTGAGAAATTGGCAGTTTTAATACGCAGTTTATGTGCATAGTTACTATGGAAGTTCTCAAATTCGTAATGATATTTCTCCTATTGCATTGCAATCAAAGTTCCGTGATCACCCCGGAGATGTAAAATGACCATATAGCTGAAAGGTAATTCAGGTAATTGGTAGGTAATTAGTAGGTAAATATTTCTCAATCTAGACGAGATTCATCCAAAGTTGACTGAAGCAGTTGTTGCATAGTTATAGCACAGATTATATAATTTATAGAGACTTGGCCAGGAGTCAGGACGTAGCACAAATCTTTAGTTATTCTGTGCATTGGTTTTTTTGTCATATAAGACTGTTACCCCCTTGGTGGATTTTGAGCCTACACTACAACCATTGGTAATACAATAACTTTAATTAATGGTACGTAATTATTAACAATGCATATTGATTATTTAGGCAAATGATTTATAGCTAAAAGCATGTTGAAATATTAAGTTCTGAATTTATGGTAATATTATTTAGGTGAATATTTTAATTGGAAAACTATCGTGGTTTTATACGTTTGTGATAATAATTAATAATTGCTCTGTTTTATGGTCCTCAAAGGAGTAGAGGAACAAGTCAAGCGGCCACTTGGCAGCAGTTTGTTCAGAACTCGACGGCGCGGCGTCCCAGTGGACAATAACACGCCAAAAAAACCAAGTCGGAATGTTCGACAATGTCAGAAGAAAGTCCAAGAAAAAGATAATATGCTGCGTCGACGCCACTTAATGAAACAAAGGCAGATAGAAGTTTCTTTCTTTTTTTTATTTATTTGGGGGATTTGTCACTTAGCGATCAAGGCTGATGAACTGGGTCTTAAATAAATATATCTAAGAAAACTTGTAAAATATTTGATTCGTTTCAATATTCGACCACGTAAATGCCTATTTCTAATTTAAACTCGTCAAAAGTGACGCACTCAATAATAAAGCAAAGGTGTCATGGATACATGGGTTGGATCATTAAAACATGCCAATTCAGATTTTACAACTTCTCTTACAAAACAGTTATAATAATTGCAATTACTTATTTTACAGCCGCACTTGGAAATAAACTTTAACATCTAAATAACGAACGGATAATACCTTCTGCTCGAACACAGGTTACAAGTCTTACAATTCATGTAACTGAAGGTCACAGTAAATTGCCATTACAGTAAGCCAAATCAACCACTGACATAATGACCGATAGAAGGTTGCGAAGGTCGAGTTGTATATTCTAAACGATGCAGAAGAACGAACAAAAGTTCGAGGCGTTTCAGTTTTTTTTCACTAGTGATAAGAACTACTACTACTGACTACTGCCTCTAAATAACCGTGAAACCGCCGTAAACATTGGTACACATTTGAATTGAAAGGCAGTAAATATCTAAATAGGGAAAGAAATTAATTGACATAGGAAGTATAAAGAAGGTTGCAAAAAAACCCTAAACCAAGATGAAAAATCTGTGGCAGTAACAAACAATAACGACGCTGTACCTAGCTACGTATGTGCTTGTGGTCCCGGTTTGCGAATAGAACCACCCCATCTCTTCCCGTGGGTGCCGTAAGAGCCAGCTAAGGAAGTATCCAGGGAATGGGCAGCAGCATTCTCCTCGGTACATTAAAATCTTCTGCGATCACCAAACCGCTTGCCAAGCGTGATGATTGTGGCAAATCCCTCCTATAATTGCTACCATTAGACAATAACTATAAAGAAAGAATTACCTATAAAATCACCCCCATAAAGAATAAAAACGTAGTGGAGGAATACCTGGTGATTATTACTAAGATCGAACATCATCATCAACAGCCTGAAGACGTCCACTGAACATAGGCACAGGTGACCTAACATTGTTTACGAACAACTGGACAGGCTTCAATAGATTATGACATTATGTCATTAAATGGCTGCAAGTAATGTAATGACATGTTATAAATCTTACGAGGTTGACGCACTGTCCGGGCGGAGATAAACTAAGATGTTATCTACCGGCAAAGGGGCATTTAATATTGTAAGAGAAAATTTTAAGTTTCTTTGCTCAATTGTTTTTTATTTTTTTACAAGTTGCAGGTTAAGCTCGTGTTTAGATCAAACAAACATACAATACAAGTGAAGTTTGGTTGAAGGTTTGCGATAATCACCACGCTTGGCAGGCGGCTTGGTGATCGCAGTAGGTGAGGATTGATTATCACCAAGACCGAGGGGAACGCTACGACCCATTCCCTGGATATTCCCTTAGCCGCCTTCTACGGCACCCACGGGTAGAGATGGGGTGGTCCTATTCGTAACCGGGACCACACAGTGTACAAATAATAGTTAATAGATAATAATAGTGTCTTCAAAATTACACCCCTACTATTGCAGATGTCTATAGACTACGGTTACCGCTTTTCCTCAAGCCAGTATAAACTGTGCTTACGCCACTGAATCTCCGAGATACAATGCAGTAAAAAACCTAACTTGGTTTAACAGTCTTTGGACATGACTTAACTGTTTCATCCTTTCAATACCGCTGTGGTAGTAAGTTAAGACCATTGTTCAATGAACAGTTACAGCTATTACACGTTCGGAGGGCTTATACAAAGGGCTGCTAATGCGTCCTTGTCGGGAAGTTACCGTTGCGACCTGGATACTGGAGTGATGGATATTATGCCCATTGACATAAATGAATCAGCTCTTCTTCAGTCATCGAATACATAATAGGTAGTAGCTCAGAACAAAACACATAAATAGTACTAGTACTGGTAATGCGAGTGTTTTAGAACGTCTTAAATGTGCGTTGCATCTGAAAGATTGAACTTCAAACAAAGGTTTTTTTGATGAGATATGGTTGAGAACCCGTGTGGATCACGAAGTCACGAAGACATTGCGTAGATAGATGCTCTTTTGTTTGTGTGAGATGCTTCGATAGAAATACGGAATACAACGGAAAACCAATGAGCAGTGTTGGCAATAACAGATTCAAAGCTTTCAACAGTTCATTGAGGCGTGAATAAATTAAACGTCTATTTTCAGTCGACCCTCAACTATTAGCAGCAGATCCCCGCCCCTGACCTACCATTATATCGGTCAATGCCAGTCAACTTGTAGAATTTTACGATTATCGCACCGCTAAACTACCATTGGCAAAATTTCAAGATATAGTACCGTCTGTAGTAAGTCTGAGTTGAGCTGAGACTTTGTGAATCATCGGGCACATGATGACTCCCGCTGGGCGATTTTTATAACGCATTATTTCTATTTAAAACTTTAATGCCATCGCAGCAAAGTTTATTTCAGCCGCAATTTCAACATCCGTCTGGCTGGACGGTGCATTTAGTTTTAAATATAGACTAACGGAAACTGTAGCGCCGACGGTCGGCAAGATGAGCGGGATTTGTTGGCATTTCTTATTGCATTTAAATTGGCCTTCGCGTGAATGGCGTTTGCGACCGGTCAACGAACACGTTGTCTACATCATGTGCTGTTTCATTACAAATACCGATGAAACAACGCGCATTTGTTTGTCCTGAAGTTCGTGATGTCATGATGATGGGTTCCGACTGAAAATCAGTTATTGAGGTCTTATGGCCTTGATTATATTGGCTGAGTCGGGACCTATATCATGACGTCACGCAACATTACATTTTGTACGATACCTTTTATTTTTGTTTTATTTTCATGATGTTAGGAATGTAATGTTGTGTGATGTCCTGAATAAATGTATTTTCTTTCTTTCTTTATTTTCTGTTTCATGCCCAACACCCCGCAACAGTGGCGTTCACCATAATCGCTGTGTACGGAAAGTATATACCTATATGTCTCTTCAATTCAGAAAATGTCGCTCGCTTAGGCCATTCAACATTTTAATTGTAACAGTCTTCAGTTAGATCAGTTTAATAATACTCCTCAGTCACACTAGTGAACAGACTACTTACACAAAGTCTTACACGAAGTCCTATCAATTAGAAGTTCTGAATAAGCAGCTGTGCGGTCGAGGAAATAAGGCATCAAGACCTAATATTGAACAGTGTTTAACTCTGTTTATCGCCCATTACAGCTGCACCGGTCACATTCCTTGCGTCCCCTTCGTCAAATCACGTCTCGTTGCGACACGGCTTGTTAAATAAACACATATTCAGTTCGACGAACTAGCGCGGACGGGATTAACGCGTCTAATATGGAAAGTGAAAGGTGCATGAAAAGTCAAAGTTATTGTCACTTGTTCCAAGACTCCAAGTAGAATACCTCGTAAATTTACGACAAGCACCACACGACGGCTGATGAACGATACTAAAAGTAAAAGCCAGAACCTCTATTTAATATATCAAAATTTCAAAAATACTGTAAGTCCATTTGCAACATCTATCTATGGTTTTGTTGGGACATAAAACAAGTTATTCATTCGTGATCACTATGGCAGTGGGCACGTGGCACGTGATCACTTCCATTCCACATGAGGAAGGCGCCTCCTGTGATTGTAAGCCTTGCATGCTCCGCTAGTGTGCTCTGCTCAACCAGCGTGTGAGCATTCACGAGTCTAGTGCCCACTGCCCAGACCACCAAGTCGATCGCTGGTAATGCGATTATGTAGAATGTCCCAACAGGATAATTTTATCGAAGAACCCAAAACGTGGACGCTCGTCTCTCAGAGAATATCTTCAAGTCATATTGTCCGGAACAATGTAGATTATATATTCATAGCTCCATCTCTCAGATATAGTTATAAATTAGTTATAAATAAATTATAACTAAATTATAACTAATTTATAACTAATTTATAACTATATCTTCGGATGGAGCTATTCATATAATAATGATCGAACTTCGCTTGAGAAGTTCGTTTGATCATCTATAATTCACTATACATAGCCAACATACCTTAGTGAAATTACTACTGTACCGAAAAGTTAAATTTTCTGCGGTGAAATGTCATTTCATGAACAGATAACAGGCAAGAAAAATTGGGAAGGAGACTTTTGGAAAGAGACAACTAGCACACAGTGTTCAAAAGATTATTAGAAGACATAAATGAGTAATTAATTGTAATAAAAGCAAAGAGAATGCACATTATAACTCTTCGCGAACTTGGTACTTTAGCGAAGTCTAAAGACAAAGACTATTAAGTTTAGCAATACTTAACAGCTAATTTACAGCTACAAGCTGCATTAAAATATTATATTTATTAGGCACGACGCTAAGAACTAAGCGAGGATCGCACATTAAATGCGAAGTTTCATTCCAATGTTCCTATCGCTGTAGGCAATTTATGCGATTACATGCTTTCGAGTGTAAGAAACTTTCTTCAATTTCAAAAGCACTATTGTAATGTAAATGCTAATTTTTAATTGCAAAGAGACCGGTAAGGTAATTAGTTATTCTAAGCTTGATCGGTTTCATGGGTTTTGATTTTAAAAAGAAATCTTTGTATAAAATATAATCCGATTAACCCATTATAAATTTACAGTTTTTGAAAGATTTATCGAAATAAATTCAGTTAATTTTAAATTGATCTCCTTCCTATAGGTACGGTAAATCGTAAGATTGGTACTTTCCAGGTGGTGGGTTTACTTTTGAATGTCAATATAGAATGTCAAGATCTGCGGATCCTTGACCCTTGCATTTGTTGGTCGGATTTTTATTGCGTGTAACATGGTAGACAAAATACTGATATTAGACAACATTTGTTCAATTTGATTTAAGTAACATCAATCATACGAATCAAGCAATGAATAGCATTTTCACGAAGTAAAATTAACGAGTAAGTATAATATACAATTGCCGTTAAAAATCGCACAAATCCTATCCCACTAATTTAAACACTACTTCTATCGTATACTGAGTCTAATAATATTATAAAATGCGAAAATGTGTGATCAAATCATTGTAACGTTCAAAATATTCTTCAAAATGCTTTTCTTAAGTATGAGATTAGGCAAGCCACGTCAAAACAGTCATCAAACTTTCAAATTGTAATAGGTACATTGTTTTTGTTCTAATAAATTGTTCCATTTATAAATTAATATTTATGAGTTTAGCGACAAGTTATACCGACGCGCAAAGTCCTACATAAGAAATAATAAAAGACGTGGACCTAATGGCGTTATTTTTTGCGTTGAACTGAATCACAAATTCGCCAGTGTTTTGGTTGACCACTGTGACGCCTACACGGCTGGTTGGCTCTCATGCCAGGGGTGGTAAACGTGCTTCGAACATTTTTAATAATAAGTACTAAATATTTACAATATTGAAATCGTTAATTATGCACATAATAAGTAGTAAAATTGCTTGATCTACAAACTTTAACTCCTGTTCCTTGTTTCCTGTGACCTGTTCAGGGGCCCAATTCTGTATGAAAACACAGATTCCACACGATACAGAAACCACGTCGTTATCGTGTCTTGTTCAAATCGTGTCACAGCATTAGAAATACCTTCTCTTTACATTATGTTATTTTTAATTTGAATAAATATTGATATATTAAGTGGTGGTAACTTTTGACGTGTTGATGTTTCGGAACGTGTCTCAGTGGAACATTATGATTTTTGACAGTGTAAATCGCGTCATTTCCAAATTCATTTCGCGCGGTTTTGTTTCTATTTCATAGAGAATAGATTTTTGCAGATTTCTTATATAAGACAAGGAATTCGCGTGGTTTCGAAGTAAGGAATCGTAAAGTAGTCATACAGAATTAGGGTCCTGTTGATTTGGCAAAGGTAAATGTGATTATAAGTCATTTAAGGATGGTCACAATTCAGAGCTATTATTATACATTGTAGGTACTCAGAATCCATAGAGCCCAGAAGGAAAAACGTCAGTTATTATTTATACTTCCACGAGTTTTTGTGTAATGACTAATATGTCTTTATAAAAAGAATTTAAATTCAATAATTAACTGGCCATCGTGAAATAGTACTGTATACATAAATATTTTATTATTTAAATATGAATGTACAGCATACTACTTTGGTATTAGTATTTTCCCACATCAATACGTAACAGTCATCAATTCATAAACATTGTCATTTCATGTACCTAAGTTACTGATTAGTTTCAGTATCATACAAAAACGTTAAACTTTTTTCAAAATGACAACCCTATGTACTTTGAGTCACGCTGTGGCACTTTAAAAAAGTGTACTCAATTTTCTAGCCACTTTTGCATAACGTGTTTATCCCGTTTTGTTTTTATGGTAATATAAGTAGGTAGGTATAGGTAATCCCGGCCGTTTTAACAATCTGAGTTCAAAATTTTATCTAAATCATGGCATGGCATGGATGCAGGAGGCGAGCAGCCGCTCAAAGTGGTGCTCTCTGGGGGAGACCTATGTTCAGCAGTGGACGACTTCAGGCTGTTTATGATGACGAGAACATAAAAATGTACCTACATTATTTATTGGATTATTAAGGAATAAAGAGCGCAAATGAAAATATTTATTATTGAAAATTATTAAAATTGCCTGCGCCTAACGTATAGTTGGCGCAAATGATTTTGATACTTTTTAATAGTTTTTTTCTAGTAAGTTATCCCATTTTTTGTAGTTATTATCAATACCAAACCGATGCGTTACATTATGGTTACATTTCATAAAGTTTGGTCCACACGTGACCGGTGTCAGGAGTAGGTACCTAGTTGCTAATGAATTCAATTGCACCCAGTATAAAGTAGAGATAGGAGTTAGTAGGATAGGGAAATGGGGATGGATCCCTATTAGGGATACATACATACCTACAGCTAGATAGCTGTTCCTACAATTCAATCTCGACCGTGACTCACCTGAAACAAAAACAGGACACTATTAATAAAACTATTTTTTTTTGTAAAACTATATAAATACCGACAAGTCAATTAAATGAAATGAAATTTATTTCCTTGTACAGTTCAAATGGAATTTCACACAAAAAGTTCTTAACTTGATCATAGAAACTTATTTGTTAGGATACTACTAACATAATAATAGATGAACTTATTTTGGCTTCAGTACCTAAGACACGTGGAGGGGTGAGGGATGAAAGTCATGTCACCACACCAACAGAGTATGAATGTTGATCGCGAAAAAATCAAAAAACCCGACTGTATAAAAGACAAATATTGCACTAAAAAGGCCGAAACAAGATTGAGAATACATACCTCTATATTGTACTTGTACAATAATCCTACTAATATTATAAATGCAAAAGTTTGTGGGAGTGTGTGTGTGTGTGTGTGTGTGTGTGTGTGTGTGTGTGTGTGTGTGTGTGTGTGTGTGTGTGTGCGCGTGTGTGTGTGTGTGTGTGTGTGTGTGTGTGTGTGTGTGTGTGTGTGTGTGTGTGTGTGTGTGTGTGTGAATGTTTGTTAACTTATATCTCCGTAACTACTGAACCGATTATGAAAACATTTGAAATGCAGATAGCTTTTACGCTGGTTTAACACATAGGATACTTTTTATCCGCGGGTAACACCGCTGAGCGCAACTAGCGTTATAATATAGGTAGAAGTACCTACTTGCTATATTTTAACAATGAGGCTTAATAAATAAATTATAATACGGGCATTTAACTTAGGCTTTCAGATCCGAAGAAGAGTTTACTTTGTTTATAAGTAGTTTATTTTAATTTAGTTTTCTATTTTCAATCATGTTTCGGCCTTTTTAGTGCAATTTTTGTCTTTTATGCAGTCGGGTTTTTTTATTTTTTTCGCAATCAACATTCATACTCTGTTGGTGTTGGTGTGGTGACATGAATTTCATCCCTCCACGTGTCTTAGGTACTGAAGCCAAAATAGGTTGATCTACCAGTAAGTTAGTAGTATTACAACACAACACTGCGTTATATTAACTTATTAATAATTATAAGCTTGACTCATTCGTTTTTACTATTATTATCGTGTAGTATAGGTACTTAGGTAGGTATCGGCGCGGCGGCGCGCGGCGCGGAGGGGTGCGACAAGCGGAGCGCGGCGCGCAGCGTGCCGCGACGGCTGCAGCCCCTTTCCGCTAACGAACGTACATTCGGGTCGGTAAGCGCGGTACGGACAGAGACAGCGCGACGGACGATTGCGTGAGTCCAGAGAGAGATAGCGGATGCACGGATACACGGCACGGAGGCGAACGGGGGCCGGGGACGACGGGTGTGCCGCACCGCCCCGCGCGCCCGCACCGTACATCTATATGCTATCGCCTCGTTCTGGTTTTCAAGGGCAGGCAGGCAGTTTTGTGTTCGGCGCGCCAGTGCAAGCGCACGTGGCACGGGTGTGGCGCGGCACGACGCGACACGTAGTCATCTTTTGTTTCATTCAATTCAGCTGGGAATGGCGAGCCAAACTAAAAGAAAGCGCACGGGCAGTGCTGATTGTGAAAATGTAGTGGTCGGTTGCTTATTATCTGAGGTCAAAGAAGAACCTGTCAACTACGCTGATAACATGTGCTTTGAGTATGAAGAACTACATGATACGGCGAGTTTAGAACAACCGTTTGAAGGACCGAGCGGTTCACACTCTGTGATTGTTCCAGCAGATCCAAGAATCGCAGTCGAACTGACCAGCGAGCTTCACATCAAGGCCGACCAGAGCGATGAAGAAAAATATACGGCCGATGTGGAAAAAGATCTAACAGACTCTGACTTTAACTTATGGACCGTAGCTTCCAGTTCTATGATTTTTATACCTTACACCAAGCAACAAGCGTTTTTGTTGCTTCTGCCTAAAGAACCGTACTTAATTTTTCGTTTATTAATTGACAACTCATTATTAGACATGATCCAAAAGGAGACTAACATGCGTGGCAAGAAGTACCCATGCCGATGGAGAAATGTGACTCGTTCAGAGCTACTTACATTTATAGGACTGATTCTTCACACGGGAACTATTCGCACAAATCGTTTAAGCGACTATTGGAAAAAGCATCATCTCTTCAATATGACTAGTTTTTCAAAATTCATGTCAATGTCGCGTTTCATGGAGCTTTTGAAGAATCTCTGTTTATCAAACTCTGGTCAAGCGAAAAATCGATTGGCGAAAGTAGAACCGATTATAGATCGTTTCAATGCGAAAATGAAACTAATATACCGTCCCGGATCAGACTTAACTGTTACGGAATCAAAAGCGTTTCCCCAGAGTCGGTCAAAGACACATTACTCGTCAGGGTTGAGGTTGCATGTTCTGGCAGAACCCGCGGGGATAGTTTTAAAGTTTAATTTGACCCACGGGCCAGTAGAACGTGAAAAAGTTGTTCTCGATCTGCTTCATGACGAAATGGATTGTGGACACACAGTTTACTTGGGCGGCCAATACAATTCCATCAAATTGGCTGCGACGTTACTGGAGAGACGAACTCACTGCACAGGCCCTCTGTTAAAATCAAACAAAGACGGGCGTTGGACCATGAAAAAAATAAAAACCTTGGATTTGATGCAGGCGGATCTTCCACACGTATCGTGTTACCAGGACGGCATACATGTCTGCAGGGTTAACAGTAAATTTTACGTATCTACGCAGCACGATGAGGAAATGATACATGTACCCACGAAGAGAGGACGTATAATCGTTAAGCCAAAAACTGTCGCAATGTACAACTCCGTCATGGAGGAGGACTTAGATGAAGACTTGACGCCATACTATCCGTGCCAGGCAAACAGCTTAAAATGGTATAAGAAGATGTTATTCCACGTCCTTCATCAAGCCGTCTTGAACGCCTACTATTTGAATGAGAAGTATAATACTATGAAGATGGATTTCTATTATTTTCGGCTTGATATTTTGGAGAAATTGTTACCGAATGTTGGTGGTAGTGCATTACCAAAAGCGTGTGGGAACCATGTTTTAACGAAGATATCACATATTCGCGTCAGGGAGAGGTTACACAAAGACCAAATGGTGCAGAGGTGGGAAGTGGTACGGAAGGAGTGCAAGGGATGCAAACTGAAAAAAAAGCGGAGACCCACCACATTTGAATGCCGTGAATGCGAGGACGCCCCCGGCTTCTGTGTGGAATGTTTTAGTACAATGCACGACCTTTATAATATTAAATAAGAATTAATTATGATGTATATTGTCAGATATAAACATATTGGAATTAAATAGGTATACCTACCTATTTAATTCCAATATGTTAAGAAACGGTAGATTACGGACCCTTTTTGTAAAAAATGTAAAGCTGATTGTAAAAGCGTGATCGATTCCTGTCATATAGGTACTTAGTAGTTTCATAGACGAATAAGCTAGAGAAGAAACCAATGACGTCTTCGAGTAGAAGAAGAGCAGCACAGAGCTTTACTTATATTTGTATGGAGAATCGACCTCGGGTTGTAGCAAAGATGCCAGGATGCGTTAACGCCTCACACTAACTCCAAAATGTACCTATGGGAAATGACATTGCCTGCGGATAACTTCTCCGCAGCTAATGTCATTCCCATACATTTTGGGAGTTAGCGTGAGGCTTTAACGCCTCACGCACGCTGGTATCTTTGCTAGACCCCCAGGATTTTTATAACAATAATAACTGTCGGAAAATAAGTAAGTAATAAAAATAACAAGCAAGTGTACTTTTTTTTAACTTTATTATTTTTCTTCAATGTATTGAATTGACTCCTCCATAAATTATAATATAGCATAGGTACCTAGATTAGACGGTTTTTAGCACTACAGGTTTAAGAATTTTATTGCAAACAGGCTATTTTTAGCACTTTTACAAGTCAAAACGTCTGCGTCTCAAGCATACGCTTTCTAAATTAGTTTGGATCGGGTAGAGACTAGAGGTACGGGCCTAGGAGGTGTTGGATTGGGTGGTCGACGCTAGACAAAGAAGCTCACTAAATGCCACTTTATGCGCGACAGCAACCCGCCAGCGACGAAAAAACAAACCGAATGGAATGATTTTAATACGGTTTTTAAATTCTGGTTAGAACCATGCATCATAATAAGCTGAAATTAGCGTATGAATCCAAATACACCTCAATGGCTCATTGAAGGTTCCGACATCTGAAAGTAGAATGAACGTGGGTGGTAGACACATGTGTACCTACACAGAAGCACTTGATAATATGTTAACGGTATTATGCTCGGCAGTCATCCGGACAAGTTCGGTTTGACTGCAGATCCTATAATAAATAAAACCAATCAAATAAATAAAAAATAAATGACGCCCAACGATCACACACATAGAAGACCCTAACTAGGATTCCCTGTATCTACGGACCCAGAAACTAAGAGGACCATGGTCCCAGATAACACCCAGACCCAGAACAAGTATTTGTGGTTTTTTGTTTTCCCGTGCACAAATAATTGTCCTGTCGCGGGAATCGAACCTGCCATCCGCGGGATATGAGCCGACCTGCTGCTCAACCACCACACCACAGAAGCTGTCAAAATGCGAGTCTAACTGGCGCACCGAAGGGTTCCGTACGCATGTAGGTTCCCTATTCAAACCGGGCGCGTTATTCGCTACCGCTATGGGTAGCCCGGGTATTTTGTATGAAGTTTCGCTCTAGCGGCGGAACTTCATACAAAATACCGCGCGGTTCATTCTAATATAGGTGTTAGGTACCTTACACCTTTAGAATGAAAGAGACTGTGTACCTCGACAGCTTTCCTGTCTCGTTTTGTAAAGCGAGACAGGAAAGCTGTCACTATATTCCACTATCACTTTTCCTTGACCTCGCCCACGCTGTGTGCCGAATTGGTACCAATTTACACATTTTGCAAGAGTTGCTAATATCACGTCTAATTACAGTTGGAAGTGTCGGAACACGTTCGCAATAGATATTCAACAGTTCTATAAATTGCTGTTGCAGTTCTTTAACTTTATCACAGCCTGAAGACGTCCACTAATGAATATAAAGCCTCCCAAATAGAGTGCCACTTTGAGCAGCTATTTGTCACTGTCTTTCACCGGCTCTCTACGGTTTTGACCAGGTCGTCGGTCCACCTAGTGAAGGGCCTTACGGTTCGTAGTCGCCAAAGCCAGCGGGAACCTTGCTATTCATTTAACTTATCTATACAGACAGACATACAGACCTCCTGCAGCCGGATTCACAATGGGTTCACAATAGGTTCCGATTTGAAATAGATGCGCAATCTCCTTCAGTGTACCCTACTGAATGTAGATAGATAGATAGAAAATGCTTTATTGCACAAGAGTAAACCAAGTACCTAAATAGGCGAACTTAATACTAAGTAGCATTTTCTTCCAGTTAACCTTTGTGTAGTGTGGAACGAGTGGTAGTGCTGGTTTGTTCTGGAATGTAGATGGAGAGACGAGTATATAATTCGAATCGAAACCTTTCCAAGCCGACTTGTTTTTTATATAATGACGCGACGAGCTAGTCGTTCGCCTGATGTTAAACGTCACAGTTGTTCCTGATAGATTTGAATTGGATTTAAAATACGATGCTCCATAAATAAATAGGCTTCGTCAAACAGTTTTTACAATTCAGAGGAACATAATCACAAAGACCTCTCTCTATGAGGCAATTCCGTATCAATCCAAATGCACGTTGTAGACGAGACAATTCGAGAGCTAATATTATATCGCGTCTATACTTGCATTGGCATTGTTCACCTTTTCGCGCTGCTTTTTCTCATGGCCTGGAGTGTTCCACTTAGTCTTAACTGTTTTCTCGATTTGACGTCGATGTAATATGGTTGACACGGAAAGGGTGTTATAGAATGTGTCTTGGGTTACTTCAAAATGCGCGTAAAGAGCGTATGTACTGTCTACATTGCGTAAACACTATTATTTATTCAGCTTATGACATTCAGTCTGTGCCAAACTGAACGTCAAAAGCGCCATACGATGTTGCAGTTTGCAGCACTATATACCGTTCATTCTGGGAATGTGTGAGCAACAGTTGCGTTTCTGTTTTCGTTCACCGTTCGGATAGCTCAAAAACAGTTAAAAATGCCATCGTGAACTGCCAATTTTGACCCACCTGCGGAGGTGGGTTAAAAGTGATCTTTTTCTGACATTAGAGATTGACGTAGAATTTTTGGCGCGGTTATGTAAAAATTACTGATTTTTATTGTGAAAATTGTAGTTATCGTAATGATAAGCACGGAGAAGTGAGAAGGAAGACCTAAGTTTACGTGTGTAATGTAAAATTCCACCAATTTGTTTTTTTACATTTGAGATAACAAACCCCATTTGGTTATTTTGCGTTCGTTTTGGGTAGTGAGTAAAAGTGGTAAAAGTAGCATTATTGGCGAAATTATTAAACCGAACGCTCTACAACAACGCTAATTTTGCAAATGCCAAAAACGATACTGATCCCAATCCGAACGCCCCTATAGAAGATGATATGCCAAAGGAATGTCTCCAGATAGTGGTATTTTTAGAAGGTATGTGGCAGTGGCAGGTCAGAGGGCGCCGTGTGGGCAGGATGAATGGGCATGAGTGGGAGCTTTGTACCGGCCGCGTTGAATGGCGTCTTACAGTACAGAGCTTCATGACTAGTCTAGGTTACGACCGTCATTGGGATGTGTGAGATGTGACTACCCTGAAATAACAGACGTCTATTGAATTGACGTAGGTAATTGCTTTTGAAGATATTTCATTGATCAGGAACCGATCCAAAGGTATAAGTAGTTAGTTTATGACCGGACATTATGACGGTCATGGACATTATCTCGATAGGTCATGGTCGTTTTTCATTGGGTTTTGGCTTTCGATGCATATTACCTAAATAAATAAATATTTGTGGACATTTCACACAACGCCATCTAGCCACAACTAAGCAAAGCTTGTACTATGCGGGACCCAGGTAACTGATAGAATACATAATATATACTTTTTGTTTATAAATAGGTACATACATACAATATAACACCCAGACACATATTAAATTTAGTATTTAGCCATATAATAATATATCGGTATATCAAGTCCGTGGTATACAACCACAAAAATCGGCGTCACCAAACCACAATCGTTTAGTTCACGTGCTACAACAATGATGGTCATATATGGGAATATTACAATAATCGATCCTTGTCAATTTGTCATCCATACATCCAACCACATGGTGACATCCAAACTACCTACCTAATTTACAAATAAAAAAAATGCGGTATGGGCAAGGGCAGCCGATATGCGTGTTCGTCAACTATCAAAGCCACAGATCTCGGAATAGATATGATCAAAGCTAATGCTACCAGTCATGTACCTACATAATAAATAATTGGTGGTCAAGGATTGGCAGAATGATTTTACACCCGGATGCCAGAGCGACACTCAGTCATAAATCCCTAAAGGAAAGCGAGTAAGAAGAAAAGGAAAGAACACGGAATCGGCAAAATCTAATTTAGGATATTTTACCATTGTTGATTATTAATAAACTTTTTCGTCGTATCATCCGTCATTTCGCACGACTCGATGACGAAACTGTAAGTTTATTGTTAAGGTGGAACGTTACTCGCGCGGGAAATTCAAATTTTCTTGCGTTCTTTTGCCAATAATAGCTTAATTACTCAACGTGAATGTAACGTACATGAAAACTAATTTTGCGGAAATAAATATAATGTATCAACAAATTACGATTAAAAGTATCTCCTAGATATCATTGGTTTAGCGACAAATGGCAATAAACAATTTTCATCTTAGTTTTTCAGTCTATTGTCATTTGTCGCTAAACCAATGATATGTAGGTGATACTTTTTACATTATATTTATTTGCGTAAAATTAGTTTTCATGTAATCACGTTGAGTAATTAAGCTATTATTGATAAAAGAACGCAAGAAAATTTGATTTTCCCGCGCTAGTGTAACGTTCCACCTTAATAGAGTTCGTTGTCCAATCTATATAATATTAATAATTACATACTGTTAACAAATTATTCTAGACGCCTTGCCAGTGCGAACGCCAAAACTCAAGCATATTACCATATCCGATGGAAAACACCTCCATATAGACAAACCCGTCTATTTTTACCTGTGGAGGTGTGGACTTGTGGAGCCACCAAACGTGATATTTGTAGAGCTATCACATTTACATATGCAGCGGAAATAATAGATCAGGCTGGATTCGACTTGTGAGAGTTTTTAGGTATTTGAGGCAATTCTGATAATAAGTTTTACATAAACGCCTACTAATTCCAGTGAAATGATTAGAGACTTCCGATTAAAATGTGCTATGAGATTGTGGATATCTTCGTTTTATTCGCAATTGTCTTACAATTATTATTCTTGTATTGCATAGAGAAAGCCAATCAATTTTGAAGTTTTATGTTAATTGTAAGTTGTAACATATTTATAATTACTTATTAAGGAAATATCCAGAGAATGGGCAGCATTCTCCTAGGTACATTAAAATCTTCTGCGATCACCAAGCCGCCTGCCAAGCGTGGTGATTATGGCAATCACCAGTGCCGTAAATAGGGCGGTGCCACCGGTGCCCAGGCGCAGGGCGTAGACTCTGGGGGGCGCAAGAATAGCCAGACCAGGCAGGACTATTATTTTTTCGCTTTGCTCCTGATAAGTTCCCGCTGCGCCCCTAGTGCTCGATTCCAACACATACGTACCTACATGCTAGTATGAAAAATTAGACAAAACATCGCGCTCATTTTTTTGCCAGCGCACGAGCGGATTTGTCTAGTGTTTATCGGAGTCAAGCAGCCGCCCGGCTACCGCTTAGTCTCCGACCGACCGTAGTGGCCCAAAAATTAAATCTTAAGAGTCTATACTATATCAAAATACTTAAAATGGCTTAGCATGAGGCCGTGTCCTGTCAACAATATTGCAACAATGACTTTGAAATTAATATAATTGTAAAGTTCAGGACTAAATACACACTATGCGGCTACAGCTACGGCTATGCGACTATACGGCTTATGTACAGTGAAATACGAATCGGGATTGTACTGACTAACGTGTAATTCATGTGTGAATCGCCATACGCGTTTTTTGAAATACAATCCGACAAATTTAGAAATTTTCGCGCTCGCTTCGCTCGCGCATTTATTGTTTTTGTTGTATTTTATTTCATGGCCATGTAATTCATGTTTGAATTGCTATACGCGTTTTCTGAAGTACAATACGGCAAATATAAAAAATTTCACGCTCGCTACGCTCGCGTATTTGGTGTTTTTGCTGTATTTTGTTTTATAGCAAGCGCGTTTGTTTTGTATTGACTGACATGTGATTCATGTTTGAATCGCCATACGCGTTTTTTTAAATACAATCCAGCATATATGAAAAATGTCCGCGCTCGCTTCGCTCGCGCATTTATTATACGTGTTTTCTGAAATGCAGTACGGCAAATATAAAAAATTTCGTGCTCGCTTCGCTCGCGTATTTAGTGTTTTTACTGTATTTTGTTTTATAGCAAGCGCGTTTGTACTGACTGCCATGGAATCCATGTTTGAATTACCATACGTGTTTTTTGAAATACAATATGGCAAATATAAAATTGTTCACGCTCGCTTCGCTTGCCCTTTTAATATATATACACTACACTGAAGTAGTTAGATGTAGAATTCCTGTCTAGGGTACCTATAATATCTAAAAAAAAACATGGGCGCAGTTATAGAAGCTCGCACAGGGCACAGAAACGGCTATTTACGGCAATCACCCTCAATGATAAGCGTCCGTAGTGGCGTTTTATGGGGAGGCCCATGTTCAGCAGTGGACGGCTTCAGGCTGTTGATGTGAGGTACTTATGTGCTTCAAAATCTTTACTTTGGTTGTCGATCAGCTGGGTTAGCATGGACGGTAGACAAAACTGTCTTTCCCCTGTTTTACTCGGAGTAAAACGGGGAAAGACAATTTTGTCTACCGGCATGTTGTCAGCCAGTCAACAACCGGTTAGGGTCAATTCGCCATGTCTTCTGCAGGCCCGTTAGAGGCCGCTTCTCACGCCTTCAAAACAATGCATGGGCATGTTTGCATTCACCATAACTGACAGTGTTTGGTAAAGTGCAGCAGAATCGAAAATAAACCTTATCTTGTAGAATAGAGGTACAAAATTGAAGTCGTCTTGTTTAATATTTGGTATCAATAACGAATGGCAAAGAGCGGTAGTACATAAGAGTATGAGGCCGGATTGTTTACCCAACTAATTGATTTAAACGGTCAATGGTCGGTTGATTGCACTGCAGCAGGAAGCGATGGGTGGCATTGAACGGGATCACAGAGTCAAGTTGGTGCATGAAGTGGTTTACAATTGTTCAGAAAGGGCGAAATAGATAGATTGCAATTTTCCAATAAAATTTTCAAGATATAACTTTATTCGTGCTACGCAGTAATGGGAGACGTTATAAACAAGACTACAGTGTATAGTTGCTGCATGTAGATTTTAAATAATTTTGCTAAACAGTATGGCAATGACCCAAACTATTAAGAATAATTATGTATATCTTCCAGTCTAGTTTGAGGTGAAATACAAAATACTCAAACCAAATAGAACCTACCGTCCTTATCCTTTGAAAGTCAATGAAAGAAAAACAAATGAAATATGATTTCTCGGGTAACCATCAACTTTTCCTTCCACGTGTTCCGACTCTCTAATTCGCCGTACGTGCTCTTATTAGGCGCGGCTGTAGTGGTCGTAATCTATAGTAATGCCGTGACATTGCCCCCGGTTGTCAAGTTGAAGGGCGGTCGTAGATCGTGGAGCCAGGTCGACGGCATCGCTCGACCATGCGTGACAGCAGCGCGGGAGTCACTGCGAGTCCATCCTGTGTGTTGTAACAACGAAGGTACTTAGATTAAGTACTGTCAATGTTCCGTTTTGAGAAGCCTTCGAGGCGTGAATATTTAATGATGCAGCAGTGAATACTAGGCGAAGTCTCTTAATAGAGGATGAGGAGATCGTTTTGGTAGCAATGAAGGAATTTTAGTCCTTTTGATGCGTGATATGGAAGTGGAACATTGGTAATTTGGTAATCCTTGTGATAAACGTAAATAAAGCATCAAATCGAATGCCACAGATTTTAAAATTCTATGCTTATAATTTCTAATATCCCATGTGCTGATAAATTTTAAAGTATCGTGCCCGGCTGATGCAATAGCCACACAAGAGGGGACTGACTTTTGGACTGAATCACATCAAATTGATTTATCTTCCGAGAATATTTGTTGCCGTTACGAAATGTTATTCAATTTTTTGTTGAGGTCACAGTCCACACCACCGTGACATTTCCGAAAGATGTCACCACCATTATTACGATACAAGATGTCACCAACATTTTGAAATTTATTGTGTGGAATGTCTCTTTCGTCACTATCGGTAACCATTACGGGAGGATGGCTGGCCATCTTATACATAGTTTATTACTCGAAGATGTTTGTATTTTAAACACTGTTTTGCATTGAAGTACCACACCTATCTGCTAACTTATTAGACAGAGCACTGGCTGAACTCGGCTAGGTGATGATGAACCTAATAGGAGTGACTGAATGATAGCACTTATAAGAGCAGGGACGGCGTAATCATAAACCCATACATCCTTATTAACAAACGCGTTGTAGCTTTTGATTAGTTACACCATCTTTTGTCTTTTTCTAAGACTACTACGCGTTTATTATAAGACCGATAGGGTTAGAGACGTCTGGCCAACACATTAGCGTAAAAATGATCTGCGGCTGGTAAACAGACCTTCCCACTAAATGTATGACTAATGTCTGTTTAATGTAATCAGCACGGTTTCCTTCACATTCAACCAAACAAAGACTTAATGACAACGATTCAAAAACCATAAACGCTTTATTGAAAACCGCATGACGCCGCGTTTTACGGCAATTTTGATTAATGTGTTAAGACGACCTCCCTGGCGCCAACTGACCCTCGAGATTGGTCGCAAGGCTGTCTGCGCTGATGATGACTGGCTTTTACTTCAACAGTCCGCTACTTGTGGTTCGGCAAGTCATGTGATCGTTTCTTGGGTTTGAGCGGCCTTGGTTCTGTTAGCCTCTTCGGAATTATCTTTATTGTAAGTTCTGGAGTGAGTTGCTGATTTCTTATTATTTCCTGGTTTAAATCCTAGTCATTCTTACCTATATACATTGTAAAGGAATATTCTAAAGGAATGAGGAGCTCCGCAGGAGAACTAAAGTAACCGATATAGCTCTTAGAATTAGCAAGTTGAAATGGCAATGAGCAGGCCACATCGCTCGTAGAACTGACAACCGATGGGGAAAAAAGGTTTTTGAGTGGCGACCACGAACCGGAAGACGCAGCGTAGGCCGGCCCCCCACTCGGTGGACCGACGATCTGGTGAAAGCCACGGGGAGCCGATGGATGCAGGAAGCGAGCAGCCGCTCAAGGTAGCGTTCTCTGGGGGAGGTCTATGTTCAGCAGTAGACGTCTTCAAGCTGTTGATGATGATGACATTCTAATGTAATGTCTTTCTATTTGTTAGATTTCACGAGTAAGCAGCGTTACCGATCTTGATACAATTAGTTATGGAGGTAATATGTGTGGGCCCTGCCAAACTTTTATGGGAAAAGACATGAAAGTACTCCACGTGTGCCAATCAGCGAGCAACAGCTTGATGAACAAATTTGTTTTAATAAGTAACCAAAGAACAGAATCTCACATCAATTTTGCAGCTTATAATGGTACCCCAGAAGACTACGTGGTGGTAGTTAGATATTTGATATTAGATAGGTAGACAGATGACTGTACGTATGTGTTAAGATATTTACGTAGGCAGATAATAATTCTTTACCGGATTTAACTTGCAGTTGATGAATATTTATCAACGCTTGTTTGCCCCAGTTAGTCCATTTAAAAAGCATAGGTACTTGCAGCATGATAAACTACAATGAATGGGCTACAATGTTCACATATAAATAAACATTAATTTATGCAACAAAAACTTATACCATGTTGTAAGAAATGCATAAACTAATTGATTCAATAAGCATTGCCAGTAAACGATGGGAGTTATTAAGTGTAACACAGAGTGTAAATAATAAATGGATTATTGGGTGGTCAATACGGAACGCTGTTGTTGGTGGTCAATAACAACAGGTCAACAAGAGCTGGAATCATATCTGTCAGTATAAGCCTTACACCAATTACTTGTGCAGATTTCCCATCCTATCCTACTTCTTATTCTTTCCATCCTATTTCTTATCCTACTTCCTATGCTAGGTACTTCCATACTTCCAATTTATTTGCCAAAACGTAAGTTACAATGCCGTGTGGACCCGGTGCTGTGAGAATAGGACCACCCCATCTCTTCCCGTGGGTGCTGTAAAAGCCGGCTAATATCCAGAGAACAGGCAGCAGCGTTCTCCTCAGTACAGTCAAATCTTCTGCCATCACCAATCAACTTATGTTACTTACTTTTGCTTTTCTTCTTCCTATCTTACGTCCAAATCTTCTTGCTATGCTTCTGTCTATCCTATTGTAATTCATTACCTATATATTATATGACGTCACTCTAGAATAGGAATCCTAATTTCTATCCTACTGTCTTTCTAATTCCTGTTTGATTAATTCTTATTTGAGTTTCTATACTGCCTATCCTACTTCCTAGAACCCATCCTACTTCTTTAGGAGCTTATACTATTGTACTGCCTATAGTATTGTTTAGATATTTTGTGCGATTTAGGTACTGTTTCAAAAAATTATCTACTCATGTAAAAAAAGGAAAAAAAGATCTAAGAAAAAATTGGAACTTTGTGATAAAAGTGATCATTTATTTCACATTCGTTTTGCTTGGTCGGTTTAGACTTTAGACCCCAGCAACTCTAGCAATACTAATAATTTAATACTATATACTTACTTATTGACAGGTGTCTAAGTGACAGATTGACAGATGACTAATGGCAATTGACTGGTGGGAGTGGTAACATGGTGTCGCTAGGCCGATAATAATCATTACAATGCAATGTAATGTTAAAAATTTGTAATGATAGTTATGATTGCTTCATAGACTCATTTGTTCTTAAATTTTGTTATTGGTGAATACAATGAAAAAATATTTAACCTACATAATAAAAATTATAAATTATTAGGTACTTTATTAATACAAAGTACCTTATAAAGACTCCGCAACCGGCCCCTCCCGTAACGGCATCGGCACCAGCAATGAGAATCCAATAACATTTATTTTATTTCTTGGTCGCGTGTTGAATTTCATCAAAAACCTCGTAAAATTTTACGAGTTATTTTTTTATGACGTCTTAATGAAGCAGTATTTATTTCACGTGATTTAATGTGACAATTTTAATTTCACAATAAATGTATCGCCCTTTTCTTTCAAGCTTATATTTCGGTTCCAAAAGGTTCTTTATTCATTAATGTTAACATTACTTTATTTGTTTATGTTGTCATATCTACAATAAACAATTGTGCAATGACAATGTATAAAAAAAAACAGAACTCCGTCTAATTTTACTTATGCCTACTTAGATATGAGTATTCTGATTGAGAGCACGTTTGAAACAAGTATCAGTTTCTACAATTTTAAGGTAACAACACGGTACGCGGTACGCGGTACACGGTACGTCTATGGATTTTACTTTATCATCATCATCCTCATCTTCGTCATACGCCTGTACTTCACTGAGAGAGGCCTACTATGTCCAAATGTGTCTATATTTATAATAAACGCCACCAGAATTTGGCCATTTCTATGTGTTTAAAATTGTTTAATTTATTGACATGTACATGTACAATGTACAACCCCTGTATATCTATAGTAACTCTACCTCCGGGGTTTCACCTCACAGCTCAAGTTTCTTATCACACCTAATCACCCATATTTCCGACTATCAGCGCCTACGCAGTAATCTTATCACTGAACAGTTACCGCCCAGCCGGCGGCGCCTGCCTCTCATACAATATTAATGATGTTACAGATCTATTGCCAGATAATTAAAGCAATATTGGAGAAGAAAAAGTTACGTCCCGAGTCTAGGACTTTGATGGTAACTCTGTGCGTTGATCGATGCTACATAGGAGGTAGAAGACTCGAATCCTAACTTGCTTGAGCATAGACTTTACTTAACTTACATAGCCCTCAGAAAACAGTCGATAAGCAGATATGCAGTTAATGAGAAGCACCCATATCAATGCATCATAATCTGATTCCAATTGAACACAGACTGTCCATTGTCCACATAATGTATTTAATCTTATCAAACTCTTTCATCAAGTCTCATCTGACATTCCGGCGCATCAAACAAAAGCGGCGGATTTGCATCTGGCACAGAATCATCTGGTTCATTTTTTTTGCCGTAACGGTCATGAACCCGGCCTGGGTTCATCGCAGGTCATGCACCTTTGTGCCGGAGCAAAAAAAGCGCTATGAAATTTCATACAGTTGAGATCTTGGTCCGCAATGAGCGTGGCAGGAGAAAAGAAGTGTTGTTTGCTTAGATGTGATTGCTCTTAGCTGATAGAGTACAATGATCGATAGAGAGAGAAAGATGAGAATGAGATTTTTTCAATGGCGTTGTTAATGAATGGTACCTAATGACAATCTGCAACTTTCCATCCCGATCTTCATTCTGAATGTAGATAAAGAAGACAGAGAGTACGCCTATAGATTTCGAATCTAATACATCCGATTTAAAAGTGAATCCTTTACACTGATTCTAATTATAATAAATCTGTGTAATGAAATGTCCTAATTTTGGCTTGGAAACACATCGTAGCGCCGTGGCGCAGCTATGGAGCAAATTCAGATTCTGATGAACCATCAAAAGTCACTCTTGCTATAAATTATAATATGAAGTAGAGCATACCTTTCATTTCATAGATTCATAGATTCTTATGACCATTAGTTAGAATTTGTTAGTTATTAACCATTGGTTACATTAAGGGCTTGTGCAAGGCCAGCGCAAATTCACGTCAAAGCCACAGAATAGATGTATAGTACTAGGCCAAAGCGGGGATGAGCCAGGGGCCGAGCGGCAGGGGCGGTCTAAGTTAAACTGGTTCCAACGCGCAATAGTTTAGGTAATTTATTATTACACTGAATATAATGGGTATTTTAAAAATCCGCTATACATAAGCCCTCCATTATATTTAATTCAACTACTACACAAAGTTTCATGATCTTATTTAAAGTATTCATTGAATAATCGCTGTTTAATTGTATGGTTTGGAGGTAACTTTGTAATTTTTTTCTATCGAGAAAATTTTATTAATTCGTGTTTTCACTAAACATTTGCAGTAGCATTAGTCTTGGACTTTACCATATATTAATTTCAAAGTCATTGTTGCAATATTGTTGACAGGATACTGCTTCAAGCTAAGCCGTTTTAAGCAATTTGGCGTTGTATTGGCTCTTAACTACGGATCAAAAAACTCACCCTTAGATATACTTTTGTACATACCATAGGATGTATAGGAACTAGGGGCTCATGATGTCTCAAAGTTGTCAACATACCTGCAACAATAAACAAAACAAAATTAGTGAATAAATAAATGAAATAAATACTTTATTATACCTAGGGTTTAGTTTGTAGTATTTATGCTACAGGAAAAGTTAATTGATTGTCAATAATAAACATATATACAGGAAAACAACAAACTTAGTTTAACATTCCAAGACCACTACGTATTGTACACCTATTTTTGGATTTTGGATCATTCTGCAACTGCTAATATTTCTATGTTGATCAAAAAATGCTCTAAGCAAAAAAGCATTCTATCGATAACAAACATCTCTATCCCTCCACGTCCTTTCACTATAGCACTCTAATCTCACCGGTAGCAGATTGGCTGCATAGCTCACGCTCCATAAACATTTAACTGCTTCTACAATGGCCCCGGTTTTATATCCTCGCGACTCGCAAGTCGCGACTCTACTTAGATTGTTTTGTTCTGATGTAACTCGATTTTTTATTGCATTCCGCGAGTGTGAAGCTGCGACCAATTATAATATTTGTAAAAAATGTTCTGTTATTCTTTCGATACATTTTGCGGGACAAAATTCGATCCAACTAATCTCTGACCCGAATTTATAAAGAGTTTAAAACCATTTGAATGGTAACATAAAGACAGGGAAAACGGTTATAAAAGAAGAGTAATTTGAAGATTATGAAGAGCATACTTACGTAGGTAATCGTACAAAAACTATAAATAAGTACCTACAAATATATCATTTTTATTCAATTTCCAATAAAACCATTGACAAAAATAACGAATAGCTCATTTAAAATGGTGCTATAAATAAAACAGCTTCAATGTAAATGTCGGTAAGAAAAAAATATGAATGGTAGAATTATGGGATTACTCCTGACCTCCCGTTGAGTTTCTCGATATTGAAAATACAGGCATTTATCAAATTTCCTTTGAAGTAGGATCCGAAAGCTTCAATGATAATTGCTTAACTGAGAATGTTAAAAAGGACGAAATATTTAACAATAAACATATGGGTCCAAAGTTGTGTATCCGTATGACTCCTATACTTACTATATGTAGTTCTTAATTAATCAGTAAAAGCGAACAATCTTTGCTAACAGGAATTGTACTGCCAGTGGCAAAATTTCAGTAGGTAACAGAGGCCAGAGCTCAAAACAGTAACGATTAAACGCAGTGTAAAAAAAACAATAAACCCTTGAATCCGGATCTGCAACAAAGATTAGTGGATATGCAAGTACGGTGCCATTGTCATTCATGGAAGCTAACTGATTGTATCTTTATGAACGCGGACGTGGAATAAAAGGATTAAATAAATGACCACATACGCACAATAAGGAGCTCCTAAATACACGAGCCATCTATTTAGTTTGCGGATTAGAAGTGCATCTCCTGACAGCTGGTAGCAGAAGGGTGTATCTTTTACTTTAGTAACGGCTTCAACTACTTACTTTACACGTAGGTACTTTTACGTTATACCATGGAATAAGGAGGAGAGGAATGCCAATACACCAAGAAAGCAGCGTAGATCAAAAATATGCCTATTTCTGAGGCATATTTCTGATCTGCGCTCAACTTATAGCCCGCTCATTTTGCAACGCCATCAAGTTTTAGGCATATTTTTGATCTACGCTGTTTTCTTGGTGTATTGGCATTCCTCTCCACCTTGTTCCATGGTTATACTAAGCTTTTATATTTAGTCTTATAGTTTTACTGGTTATATCTTATACTATTAAATCTTCGTTGTCGTCACTCGAGAACCTTACTTCCCCATAGGCTGTCGGTTTTGCGAGCGATATGGCCTGCCCAAGCCCATTGCCTTTTCAACTTCTACTTGCTAATTTTGAAAGCTATGTCAGTGTCACTTCCCATCAGGTGAGATAGTAGTCAAAAGCAAGCCCATTAAAACAATAAAAAAAATCTTTAGTTCTCCTCCTCTAGGTAAACCGACGACCTGTACCTATCGCGTAACTGTTCTGGATATGGACTTCACCTGCCATCCTGCACGCGCCAATTAACAAGTCTGTGAGTGCGAGACAGAGAGTTCATCATCATCACCAGACTTACGCGATAAGGCCCCTGATCAGAACTGCGGGGAGCTAATGGATGCAAGAGACAAGCAGCCACTCAAAGTGGCGTTCTATAGGGAGGCCTAAGTTCAGCAGTGGACGTCTGCCAGCTAATGATGATTAAATCATCTGTGGTAATACGTAGAAAACAGGAACTTCAGGTCGCAGACGTAATACATTCAAAGAGGTGTCAGAAGTATATGACACCATCGATCGTTACCATTAATGGTCAATGAGCAACCGATAACTATGATTTAACTACGAGGCGCGAATAGAGAAAGTTCTGGGAGACATGGAGAATCGATTTACAAAAGAATCTATTGATACCTGCTTGCGGAGAGACGGTTGGATTAGAAGTATTAGAACGATCGGACGACGGTCGACGATCCAACTAGTGGGTTCAAATTCAATGATTTTAGTTAAGAAAAATATCAAGCTCAACTATCGTAAGATCTTGTTCTTAACCCAACGGTATTTAACGGTTTTCCTTTTGGTATAACCAATTTTTCAATCCAAACTGATCAAAATGTTATACTAAAAAACGAAATAGAGTTCGTTCGAACGAGATAGTTGGAAAATCGGTTCTATAGAATAACAGTGTCCTTAAAAACACGAACACAGCTGTTGCTTTAGGATGTGACACTGTTATTAATCTGTGACTGTAGTAACATT
Source organism: Ennomos quercinarius (assembly GCA_910589525.2). Taxonomy (NCBI): domain Eukaryota; kingdom Metazoa; phylum Arthropoda; class Insecta; order Lepidoptera; family Geometridae; genus Ennomos; species Ennomos quercinarius. Next base: position 16,852,672 of record OU342492.1, on the reverse strand, counting down.
GTTATTGAACTGTATAGTAACTATATACTATACAGTTCAATAACCACGCAAACCAAAACAAATTATGTGTCTTAAATATCCAATCTTAAGCTCAATCACCAGGTAATTTTTTTACTATCAATCTAAAGCTGTACAGTAAAGAACCGGCTTGGTCTCATCGTCCCCGGTGGCGCTGCCCCGGTACCGGGGACGATGAGACAAAAGGTGTCATCCTCCCCGGTAGCCTCAACAATGGCGCTCACCGGGGCCGATGAAACAGTAAAAGTGTCATCTGCCCCGTTATAGTCGGATCGATGAATTCATCTCGGTGACAGCGGGGCCGATAGGGAGTTATAGTCTGATCATCCCCGGTACGGCCAGTGCTGTAGGGTTAGCACGGCCGGTAGACAAAACTGTCTTTCCTCTGTTTTACTCCAAGCAAGTATGAAGAAAGTGACGTAAAACGGGAAAAGACAATTTTGTCTACCGTCCATGCTAACCCAGCTGGTGCTTTTAACGGGGAGGATCACACAATTCTAGTTTCATTAAGCCCAGCATGGAAGGTAGGGTGCTATGATAAAGAATTTGCCTAATAATGTATAAATGAAACGAGTGTTTATAATGAATATAAATGTAATAGAGCAATATAAATATACTATGGTTAAAATTAAAATAACGATGATTTAGTAGAGAGACATCGTAATACACAGAACAAAACGATAACTAAATAGCTTTAATTAAAATAAACGTGTTATTTACCTCTTATTTTTATAATTACAAATTATTATTATGTACCTATCTACATCGACCCTTCTTTATTCAACATTGTTTACGTTTAATAACACAGATAGTTGTTTTTTGTGGTAGCTGTTAGTAGTAAAAACTCGTATTAACTTTGAAAGTAAGTAGAAAATAGATTTTCTGTATGATATTTGCTATGCTCTGCTAAAAATAATAAGCTTAAACGGAATTTATAATTAGTGGTTTACATATAAAATCTCTTCGGGTGTTTATATTTATACCCGTACTGTACAAAATGTATTATCGGATTAAACAATTATACCATACAGTTATGTAATCAATGAATCTAAGTATGGTGCTCCTTTGTTTCTCTTCTTACTCTTTCGTTGTTCCATAAAAACTTGTTTGTCAGTGCGGCATTTAAAAAAGAGAATAAGTACCCAGGTGCTTAACAATACACAATCATAAAAGTGTAATTTGAATTTGTTTTTAGCACTTCACTATGATATAGGTGAGTAATTTTTTTTTTAAATTTAATTTTAATGGCTTTGTCGCAGAGCGACTACATCGCCCAGTAAGAGGACAAAAAAATCACATTACTTAACTAAGCCTAACTCCGCTAATTTATATAAAACTATGGCCTGATCTGACGTAGGGCATGATAATATGCAGTTACACAAACCGACGTCTAATATATTATTACAATTAAACAATAGTCTTCTCTGGGTTTCATTCCGCACACATTCCATCAAAATATGTTGAACGTCCTCCAGTACTCCACACTTGGTGCAATTGGGAGATGGTGTTTTTTTCATTAAAAATCCAAACTTGTTAGATGGAATGTGTGCAGAGCGAAGCCTGAGAGCAGTTACCAGTGTTTTGCGACTCAACATACAATTATCGATCCATGGGTATTTATCGATCAGTGGCTGAATTGTCTTAAACCAAATACCCTTTTCTCTCGATCTTTCATCAAAGTATTCCTGCCATACTATTCTACATTGCTCCTTTACAAGTTTTACGTAGTCAGAATACAATGGGATTACCTCCAAATGAACTCCGTCAACTGTAGCCTGTTTAGCTAAAAGATCTACAGCATCATTTTCTTTAAGCTGGATGTGAGATGGAATCCACTGCAGGAATATCTCTTTATTCTGAGACTGTAAACTTAAGATTGATTCCAGAATACGGTAGGCGATCGGTGTGCCTCGCGTCACCTGCGAGGTACAGCGAGCCAAGTGTTGCAAAGAGCTTTTTGAGTCAGTCAAAACAACAAATTTATCATAATTGATGGACTCGATGTAGGATAAAGCTTCAGAAATCGCAATTAGTTCGATATGCATTATTGAGACATCCGAATCAATCTTAAGTTTAATAAAACCGCCTTGCAAAGGGTCTAAAAAGGCCGCGCCACCATTAGTTCCATCCGTAAAAATTGCATAGCAATTTCCATATTGTTGTCGTTTGTAGTTGGTAGACAAGGTATTTAAAAGTTGGCAACTGAACAACCGTTTAGCGCGATAGCGAAAGAGGCGGTAAACACAAATCGCTTTCCATCACATGAATTGGGGTACTTCGTAAGTAGCCACCAATTACGCGTAAAGCTTGATTTTGAATCCTATCTAATTTTATCAAGTTGGTTTTACAGCTATTATCGAATAAGAAGCTTACATAATCTATTCTACTGCGAATGACTGCTATATATACACGCCTCAAATGTTTTTGGTGGAAACCCCAGGTTGGTCCTGACAATACTTTCAATAAATTTATAAATTTTGACACTTTTTGTGAGGTTTCCATAATGTGCATACCCCATCTTAATGAGCTATCCAGCCACAGGCCCAAATATTTAAAATGATTAACCATTGGAAGAGAGTAATTATTGATTCTGAGCTCGACAGTACTTCTAAATCCACCTTTCTTAAAAACACAGAATTTACTTTTGTTTGGAGAAATATTTAACCCTAGATTATTTAACATTGAATTGAACTTCTGACAGGCAGATTGTAACTCTAAAATTGCGGAATCTAAATTATTTTTTGAAACATATAAAACAAAATCATCGGCATATTGAGAAATTTGAACATTTTGAATACTTTTACATATATCTAAAGTGGCAACATTGACCATGACCATGGACCATGGGTGTCCTTGCGCCAAACCTTGTCCCGTACTTCTCACAAGGTCACCTCCATCAACAGACATTTTGAGATGTCTTTGAGTTAAGTAAGACCAAAGATATACACAAATTTTTTCACCCACACCCAACTGGTCCAATATTGTCATCAGACAAGAAACGTTAACATTATTATAGGCACTATCTATTTCAATAAAACAAGCAACAGTGGTTATATTCTTCGAAAATCCTATTTGAATTTGTGATACCAGACGTCTAAGGCTATCAAATCAAGATCGGGCTTTTCGATGAGTAATATTTAAATGGAAAAAGATGAAAAATATGGTTATATTTTAAGAATCGTAAGCTAAATATATATATATGAGTTTTGACTACTAACAGCTACCACAAAAAACAACTGGCTGTGTTATTGAATGTAAATAATGTTAAATAAAGATGGGTCAATGTAGATAGGTACAAAAAAAGGTAAGGTAATCATTATTTGTAATTGCTTGCTTAATATGTACAATAATTTAATTTTTATTATTTATAAATACGTTATCAAGTTTTGATTTGTAAAAGTGCTAAAAATAGCCTATTTGCAATAAAGAATTTGAGTTTGAGTTTGAATTACAAAAGTAAGAGGTAAATAACACGTTTATTTTACTAGAAGCTATTTAGTTATGCTGCTGTTAGCTGTTTAGTTTTGTTCTGTGAACTACGATGTCTGGTTCTATCTACTAAATCATCGTTATTTTAATTTTAACCTTAGTATATTCTTATTGCTCTATTACATTTATATTCATTATAAACAGACTCGTTTCATTTATACATTCTTAGGCAAATTCTTTATTATAGCACCCTACCTTCCATGCTGTGCTTGATGAAACTAGATTTGTGTAATCCTCCCCGTTAAAAACACCAGCACTGGCCGTACCGGGGATGATGAGACTTTAATTCTCATCGGCCCCGCTGTCACCGAGATGAATTCATCGATCCGACTATAACGGGGCAGATGACACTTTTACTGTTTCATCGGCCCCGGTGAGCGCCATTGTTGAGGCTACCGGGGAGGATGACACCTTTTGTCTCATCGTCCCCGGTACCGGGGCAGCGCCACCGGGGACGATGAGACCAAGCCAAAGAACCCACCCATGAGAAGTGTAGTAATCCATAATGGAGTTGATATATGCGCACGCGCACCCGTCCAACCATCCCCATCTTTGTCTCCACCACGTAGGCGTATCCCTTTTTTATTATGTTACATTGTAATAGCCCTTGAGTGCTGGCTGTACAACCAGTAAGGGGAAATGAAATGAGAAAAAGTAATGGGCAGTGAGTTGACATTATCATTGGCTGTGGGATCGATGTTATGCTGCTAAATTAGGATGATCGTCTGCTACTGTCCGAGACCCATAGTGAACTTTGGTATGCTTATGCACGTGTTGGTCTACGTTTGTTACAAACTAGTTTTTACTTCTTTGCGAACCAATTGGCAGAGAGCTAGGCATTTTGACTTTGAACTGTAGATCTACATAATGTAATCTAAGACATATTGGTAAGTGTGTACTCACAAATTATCAAAATTCCGCTGTGTCGTGGTCATTTTCAGAGCCACATTAGCTACTTTTTGAAGGTTTCAAAGAACGTTACGGTCCATACTGTGTATTTTATTTACAGCGTCTAAGGAGCAGATAACAGTGACAGGCAAAGGGCCCTATTGTCTTATTAGTTTTATTTATCGTTTTCCGTAGGTTGTAATTTGAAAGTCTGATTCGTTTTTTTCCGCTGTGTCTACCCTACCGGCGCTCACAAAAGGTACACGGTAGAGTTGGTTCTTTCCATGAGTAAGAGCGATTTGGTACCCTCATCGCCACAAATTACATAGCATCGCTTAGTTTTGACAAGAAAACAAAAAGAAAGAAGGGTTAGACTTCGGTATCTGCTTGTCTGTCAGGTTGAACTATTTTTCTTGTGTATTCAACACTTTAATATGAGATGGTACTGAAAGCTGAAGGGTATCCCCTTCAGCTTTCAGAACTATCTCATCTATGCATTTACTTACATTGCACGGTTCAATGAACTAACCTTTGCTAGATCTTTAATCTTTTATGTGCCTATCTAAGTAGGTAGCTAATCACAATTAAAAAACAGCTTTACGAGACAACATCACGAATTTGTATCACGAAAAAATATGTTTCAAACATGTCTCTGATAAAGATGAAGTGCCAAGCACATGCCTAATAATCACACCGGTTTAATTCTTTCAGATAATATTAAACCTAAATCAAACTAGCCCGTCGCATTCAAAGACGACACAAAAAGGCTAAGTACATTCATACGCGTTGTAAACACGACTATCAGGTTTACAACATACACTTGCAGACAATTAAAGCATGCATATCGACTACTTTGCAACAAAGTGTGAATAAAATAAACCTTCAAGGAGCTTTCTTACATATTGCAAAAGGCGTAGGTTTTAAAACAGCTTGCAAAGTTACAGCCATTCTATAAAGTTGGCACGTTACAATGACTTGCATGCAAACTTTTCTACACAGAACTTTATCTGAAAACTGTACGACAATCACATAATATACAATCTACACAAGGACAAAGATTATGTATGAGACAAAGAGTGCACGCAACGTAGTTAATTGCTTTATTGCCTACATAAAAAATGGTGTTTTGCATAGAAATTGTTATTATAACATTATTATCTGAGTAAATTGTGGTATAATGAAATTAAACGAGTATGTTAAATATTCAACATATTATTATTACCTTTGTTGCACAACGTTTAATAGTTTTCCTTCTAAGGAAATGTGATATGATAATTGGTAATTTATAATGTTGTCTTCGTATTTATCATACTTAGGTATAATTTACATATAATGTAAACTGCAAACGCAAATCTTTTAGAAACAGATGACCCTTGGAGTGCACAAGGTAGGTAAGTAATTCTTTAAAATAATACGTTATATTTCTTAATACAACCAGTTCCAAAGTACCTAAATCTTTATTTATAGGAAAGAAAACATCAAAATAATTATAATTACAATATAAGAAGTTCAAGAGCCTTTTGCGTGACTTAAAACACTTCATCAGTTAAAAAATGAAAAAAAAAACACTTAAAATCAATGAGGCTTTTTATTTAAAAAAAAACGCTAGTTCCTCTTCTTTTCTAGATGGCGCTTTAAGTACATAGTTTAAACCATTCAAACCACAGAGTAGTTTAAGCATAAGAAAATGCTTAGACTACCTACAAAGAAATGTCAAATTCAGTTGAGTGGACCACAAGTACATTGACTGCAGTATCTCCTAAGTAGTCTGTGGTGCATTCTTCTTAAGTAAATTGAAGTACAGCAGAACTGCGAGACCGATAAACGTTAATACTATGATCCAAAATAAAGCCGAGCTATCGCGCAACAGTTTACGAGTTGTCAGTCAGTATCGTGACACATTTCCTATAGCCTGTGGTCTATGCTTGAAACAGTGACAGTGACAGATTTTGGTAAAACCACAACTGGCGCCATCTATTGGGTCAAACATAAAACACCATTTCTTTTTTTTTTAATTAAAACTCCTCATTAATCGGATCCAGATCATTCAGTATTGCCCTTGCCTCGAATTTTTAAGATTTTTCTTAGTGAAATTAAATTCTATTTTAAGATTGCTGACTAAAAAACGTTATAGTTGATTGTGACATTTAGGTCAACGACCCGCAAGTCTTGGCTGTGATGGTTTCAAATTACTAAAGGGTGTCTCAGTAAGAATGCACTTTTTCATTTTAAAATTTAAACACGTATTTTTTTTGAGATAGGTGTGATTTTTTTATTGGAATGTAAAGAAGACATGTTCCGATTAAGTATGGAATAAAATATCCGTCAAATGCCCCCACGGCTCCATTACTCTTTTTATGAAATTTTCCATGACATTTTCACAGAGATGTGGCTGTATCTGATCGGTCACGTGTTGGATCTCGAATTTCAGCTCAGGAATTGATTCTAGTTTATTCGCATAAATCCGAGATATCACAACACTCCAAAGAAAAATGCGAATAAACCAGAAACAATTCCCGAGCTCAATGAAAAAGTGCATTCTTACTGAGACACCCTTTACATTGAGTTTGGGATTTCGGTAAAGGTACCTGATACAAACCTCAAACGTGTGCCGTCAGTATTCTAGATGAATTGTAAATAGAAGCATGTGCAAATGACTAAGGCATAGTGGAGAGATTAGACTAACCATGACGTAGACTAACCGTGACGTAAGTTGAAGTGGCAATGGGCAGGCCACATCGCTCGTAGAACTGACAACCGATGGGGAAGAAAGGTTCTCGAGTGGCGACCACGAACCGGAAGACGCAGCGTAGGCCGGCCCCCCACTCGGTGGACCGACGACCTGGTGAAAGCCGCGGCTTGGTCTCATCCTCCCCGGTGGCGCTGCCCCGGTACCGGGGACGATGACACAAAAAGTCTCATCCTCCCCGGTAGCCTCAACAATGGCGCTCACCGGGGCCGATGAAACAGTAAAAGTGTCATCTGCCCCGTTATAGTCGGATCGATGAATTCATCTCGGTGACAGCGGGGCCGATGAGAATTAAAGTCTCATCATCCCCGGTACGGCCAGCGCTGGTGCTTTTAAAGGGGAGGATTACACAAATCTAGTTTCGTCAAGCCCAGCATGTAAGGTAGGGTGCTATGATAAAGAATTTGCCTAATAATCTATAAATGAAACGAGTCTGTTTATAATGAATATAAATGTAATAGAGCAATAAAAATATACTAAGGTTAAAATACCGGTACCGGGGCAGCGCCACCGGGGAGGATGAGACCAAGCCAAAGCCGCGGGGAGCCGATGGATGCAGGAGGCGAGCAGCCGCTCAAGGTGGCGTGCTCTGGGGGAGGCCTATGTTCAGCAGTGGACGTCTTCAGGCTGTTAATGATGATGATGATGACGTAGACAAGATGGATGAAAATGGATGCAAGAGGCAAGCAACCCCTGAATGTGGCGCTTGATAGGAGGCTATGTCCAGCAGTGGACGTTGATGATGATGAGGTAGACAAAAAGAACAAATTAGACTAAACGCTTGTCGATGCGTTGCCAGTTCAGTAAGGCTTTTTTGATAAAAGACTCCATATTGACGCATCCAATAGTATCTTCCACAACAGTATTGCCAGCAAAAAATAGCAACATATTCTAAGTATTGCATCTCGTGTCAATGCATTTCCGCATTCTCACCGTAATTCCACACGCGTGACCCGTAAGCCAGCGTGTTATGGCATATTGTCTGCCTTTTGTCACTAACGACCACCTAGGTGAAATGCAGACTTGGTTGCTCCTCTTCTTTGATAGGCTAGGAGTTGTTCGTCAGAACTGCTATGTTTTTTTGAGGATGATTATTCTTAGCACGGTAGAAGTAACCTAGAATTGAAAGGTAAGTTGTAATTGTGTTGCGCCATATTACTTTCACTTCTAGCTCACTTCACTTATATCGTATTACGCGCCGTATCCAAATATCAAGTCTAATGAACTTGCGTTATTGATTGTTAAGAAATCACTTTGCATGTCAGGCCATTGAACCCAAATTTATCAACTTGCACACGTGACTAATCGATAGTCGTAATTGTGATCATTTCTCAGCGAGCGGTAGCGCCAGGTTTACATAAAAAGATGCAGTAGTAGTTGGAGCATTATCTCCTACATATTATTAGTATCAACTATCGTGATGACAAGGATAAAATCACTATTCTATTTTAGGAAAGTAGGCTTATCTATACATTTCGATTTTCGTCCCTTGTACTGTACAACAAATCAATCGCGGCGCGGCAGTCGTCGGTCGGTATGACAATGGCCAATTTGGCCGGCGAGAAAATGCACGATTTTCGAATTTAACTCAATAAACTTCCCAGAGAGCAACGGGATCCAGCAATGGGGAATTTTCCCACAGTTTGGTGAAAGAGTTTAACTCTTTAAATAAGTAAAATTGCACTGCCGAGTGGAATAATTTTGAAGGAATCCATTTTTTGGTGGTAGTATGTGTGAGTTTAAAACGAATCACGCCAATATTTTGTACATATTTTACCTACTTAAACCTACCATACTCTCGTATTCATGCGACATAATCTACCTCTATAAACATTACATTAGACATTGATTTTTCTACGTCTATTTAAATATGCATATTTATTTTAGTACCTTTTCTAAAAACGTCCCCCTATCTCAAACTATCACCAAACAAAAACAAAGGCGAACTATACGTCAAATCCTCATTGACCAAAGTGTTCTCTCCCTCTTGATAGTTTGTGCATGACAAAAGCGTAGTGTGAATTCCCCACTCCTTACTCACGTCTACACAAAGGAACCACTAGACGTCGAGTGGAAAGGGCAATGGTGATTTAGTGCTCGTTCTGGTCTAGCCTAGACCATAACAGGACTAGACTAGACCATGTGAAAAATGAAGCCACTTGTCCACGTGCATAGTTAACAGACCAGGATGTGTTTATAATTAATGTGGACATAATTGAGCTTTTGTTTAGTATGACAATAACTAGGTTGGTTTGTCATAAATTCTGTTGTCATGCTGCATTAAACCAGTAGTAGTATTTTTTGTGAAAGCCTAGGTAGGTACGTAATCAAAGCCTTGAACTGGCGTATGTTACGCTTACCATCAGGCACCCACCCAAATTTCAACAAGACACAAAATGTTACAAACCAGTCGTTTACATCGGATCAGGCGCCAAGATCCCCTTTTTATTACGACATTTACAACTTTATAAAAACATCTCATGATTCATACAAAAAATCACAACATAATCAACAATAACACAACAATATTGTACTCATGTGGAAAGCTACAAATGACATCGATTACAGAAATGTAATTTCAAAAGAAACGAAAGCGGAGACTGACACGAAACATAAGTGGTGTAGAATTTCGAAAATATAATATGACAAAACGACACTATCTCGAGCGATTACCGAACTACAAAACACACTGGTCAACATCGATTAACTGTCATTTCAAAAGAGGAAACAGTAACGATTTTCATCAAAAATCATCATGAAGCAACCATCACAAATTCAAAATGTAGAGAGTTGATGATCTTAGATTGTGTTAAAACCAAGTAATGAAGTGGAATAAAGATTATAAAAGCTTCTAAAAACAATAACGAAAAAATAATGGTACGAAACGAAAAGAAAAATCGGAAAGTAAAAGATAACGCTGCCAAAACGTTAGCATTTATAATAATTCAGCTAAGAGAAAATAGCTCTACATGAAGAGCAGTGGTCGAAGAAAAGCTGATGACGCTAACGGACTCCAACATCACGAACAAATCACCATTTATAAAACGTCATAATTCAAAAGTCTTGCGAAATGGCCGTCAGGAACAATAAAAAGTGTCACTGGCTGACGTAAAGTACATGGGAACGCGTTTTACTTTCATAATACGCCAATCTCGCACAGTGATTAATGCACTCGACTTATTCATCCCAAGATTAAGCGTTAACAAGTGCTGGTTAATTAAACACGCTATTTAATCATGGTAATGAATAATCGAGGAAAAGAGTTTAACATATGAGTAATATTTCAAACTCTATCTTGAGGTGGTTAAGTTTAAAATGTAGACTGTATTTCTTCAATTACCTTTAGCATCTTCATGCTAAAGATAATTTAATGATAGTAGTTTTGACACGGCTTTCATAGAATTTGTGAAATTTTGTTAGTAGATAAATTGTTTAATAACGACAGCGACACAAAAGCTAACGAGATAAAGTTGTATCATTCTATGTTACTCACATTATTATATTTATGGATTTCATTTCGCCCATATTTTTTGTTTATTGTTTCATCTTTAGTTTTACCTTCTGGCAAATATTTATGTAAATATGTCAAATAAAAAGTAACTCTTCATGTTCATGAATCTCACAGGTGGGGTCTGCCTCTGCTTCGGACATTTAACATTTCCGTTTTCCAAAATCATTTCGGCGTAAACAAGCTTGTTCTACCATAACACATCGGTGCCATCGATCACGGAGCTCAATTATGCACATATTTAAGCCGTAATGAGACAAGCTGTTATACAACAGTAAGTTATAAGTGCTGGTATGTAAAACTTAATTAAAGTAAAGGCCGCTGGAGGTCGCCTAGGTCGCGACCTTTAGCTGTTCAACGACTTGCTGTTTAAAACAAGTAGAAAACTGCGGATTTATGTTTATAATGCCAAAAGATAAAATTTACGAGAGGCAGAATAAATATGTATTTGCAATTTTGTAGCTATATCAAGCATTTTGTCTTGGTTAATAAGATTTCAACCGGATAGCAAATTAATGATGCGTTTCAAATCTGATTCAAGATCCGTTTTCAAGATGTACTTAGTTACTTACCCTCGTAGTACCACAGAATATATGATAGTAGTAGAGTAGTACCTAGAAGGAACCTTTCATTGGCAAAATTTTGAACACAGAAAAAAAAAACCTATTATAAAGCGTTCTAAAAAGGCTAGCTATTTAGGCAAATAAATCACACTTCTTCGGCAAAGCAAAAGCACTTTCTTTTGTAACCGTAGTTAACATTTCAGATGCAAGCCGCCACCACACCGGATGGGGTCCGTTACACGGTCAACCATCGATCAAGCCAAGCCGCTTTGTTTATGTACGTCGTGTGATGTGATGTGACCCTAATGAAGTGAACGAACACTGTATGAATAAGCCTTAGGCCTAGTTTACACGCTAATAAGTTTTTTTTTTTTTCTTATATTTTGGCTCCACACATAGTGTATTTAGCCAGTGTCAAGTATTGTAGTTTTTCATCGTATTATGAAATATTTCATGTAAAGTCAGTCAGTCAGGGTAGTCATAGTCCAGTCTAAGTCATGTCCTAGTAAAGTAGTGGCAACTTTACTAGAGGCTTCTATGGAATTTTAAAAGCAACACGAAAAACCACGTTTCACTACATTATATCACTTGCCAACACTTATACTCGTAATTCAGCACTTAATGCGTAAAATGCCACTAATTTTAAACATTAACACTAGAAAAAGCATAAGTTTTGTGAAATAATACAATGCAACGACGTGAACTTTTTCACGTTCCCGCCAAAAACCCGCTAATAAGTTAAAATAACAATAACCTCAGTCAGGAAACTCATTCATTGCAACTGACATAACATTTGACATTGACAACGTTTACATTTTGCGCGCAGCTTTCAGAGATGTTCTACCAGCCAGAAGCCAGAACTCACAATATGCAAATGTATTTAACCGAGCAAAAGCCTATCTCCATCGCTTGTTCTCCTTTCTATCTATCTAAGCGACATTGGCGGCATTGTGGTAAACCGCAGAAGCTACAAAAAAGAAGTTGAGACAGCAGTTCTGAGTTTCCATTTGGTGACCTAACCATAGAAGCTTGCTTAAACAACATGCCAGTACAAACTTTGATATGATCCCTCCGGTCGGTTTGGGGGACATCTAACCTTGTCCATTTCCAAAATTAAAGTCCTCTCCCTCGTTTGTTCACTTCTTCAACGTCTTTTATCTAGATTGTCATCTGACTCATAATAAAGTCAAATCACTTATAATGACCAAATGAATGCAAAAACCTATCTTATAAGTTCTGTTTAAGACCATTTTACAGAATTAAAACGCAATGTGCATGTCGGTCGAGATTCAGCCAAATAAATGAACTGGCGTCGATATGCTTATGCCGAGCGCATGCTTATGTCGAGGCTGGCTGAGTGACAACTCCAACAATAGTCATCTTATATCTGACACATGTGAAAACACAGTTTTGTGAGTTATAATAAGCTATGTTTATGAATGGAAAGAACAGTTTGAATAGAATAGTTATGAATCGACATGTAAGTTAATGGAAAATTGTACAAGCGTTCACGATCGCCATAAATAATGAAGTAGGTATAATAGACTAAATGGTAAACGGAATGGCGCGTATTAGTTTTAGTACGCTTTCAAAGTCTCTGTAATTGTGTTGTCACATAAAGATTATAAACAAAGTAATTACCTATCGGCTATCTACAAAAGCGAAAATGCGTGATGGATTTCTGCTTACAGATAATCTAGGTTTACATGATGGTACAAGTAAGTAGTAATTGTACTATTTCTGGTATGAATGGAATTTAATAAATGTGAATGAGTTGTATATTTTATGTCAAATAGGTTTTCTCTGGCTTTAAGTCAAGAGAGAGAGGGACCAATAGACATATTAGACATTGTGTGAGAACGTGAGACTCTATTCGCACGTGTGGGCGTCATCAATTAGACGTTAGCTAGGTCCTAACTCCTGACTCTAATGACGTCTGCATCTCGCAACGAGATGTCAAATCTGACAGTTGGCAATAAAACGAAGGCAAAGGAACGCATTGCAATGCAACAGTGGAGTGAGGGAGAATCGCTCATTTGTGACGATGATAAACTAGTAATAATGACAAATAGGATAGCATTGAATGGAACTGAGTTAAGGTGGAACGTTAAACTAGCGCGGGAAAATCAAATTTTCTTGCGTTCTTTTATCAATAATAGCTTAATTACTCAACGTGATTACATGAAAACTAATTTTACGCAAATAAATATAATGTAAAAAGTATCACCTACTTATCATTGGTTTAGCGACAAATGGCAATAGACTGAAAAACTAAGAAGTAAATTGTTTATTGCCATTTGTCGCTAAACCAATGATATGTAGGTGATACTTTTAATCGTAATTTGTTGATACATTCTATTTATTTCCGCAAAATTAGTTTTCATGTAATCACGTTGAGTAATTAGGCTATTATTGGTAAAAGAACGCAAGAAAATTTGAATTTCCCGCGCTAGTGTAACGTTCCACGTTAAGTCTATACATGTAGCTAGGTCATGCTAAGTATAATACTTTTTCTAGACAAGACATAACTACGAATAAGAATAGAGTTGGCGAAATATGATACTTATTTTTTAAATAGTTTGCATTCTTAAACGTTAAAAGCTCGACCTATTTCGGGACTCGATATACCTAATAAAACTTTCTAACATTATGGTTAGTTGCATAACTATTCAGTTATTTAAATAGTAAAAGCTCTTATTGATTTAATAGCTTTGAGGTAGATATAAAGCTAGAAATGAAATGGCCGTTTCATCCTTACGTAATGAATATGCCCTCAGGTTTCGAAAAAGTTAGACCCATAGACATCAGCGAAATGTGTAGCAAATAACCAATTATTTAACACTCGTTAATAACCACAAAAATAAAAATGTCGTAACAGTTTGAGTAAATAATTTACTTTACTATTTAAATAACCTTCAAACAAAATGTATAAGTAGGCAGGCACTATATTCATTATTGAACACAGATCACAATTACTAACTAAATAATCAAAACATTTTAATATAATATGAAATCGATATAAAATTAAATATACAGTACGAAGTAAGCAAAAAATTATCATCGTATGGTTATTGGTTACTCAAATCGATTGTAATCGAGATCTGATCGAGTGAATTTAAAAGAGGTTAGTGGATTTCATTGGAAATTGGAATTAGTGCTCCGCGATGCTTAAAAAAATATTTATTCGACACATGTAGCTGTTTACGCGAATGTTAACTTTTAACGATATTGAAACGATCGCCTTTATCTATTGTCGGTAAGTTATCGAGAAATTAATGCCATTCGATAAACATTATGCCAAGAATTTGATGTTTTTCCTCTGCTTGCACACGTTTGTGAATGGAGTTAACGCTATTACTATGCGCATCTATTTCTTTTCTTTGGTTGATTACACTGGATTTTATTGAATAACTAATGAAATATACGTTGCCACAGAATATCGCCTGTAGGCTAGATTCTAAATACAATAAATAAAATTTATAGGAGCAAAGCATATTTAATGAAAGCTTTTATAAAGGTGAAGGTTTCGCAACTAAAGTAAAGCTAGGCTACAACTAAACCACTATCGACCGGCCATGCTCCACAAATTCGCTACGAATAATAATTACACAATTAATTAGAAAGCCTCAAGGAAAACATGTGTTCAATATTACGAAACAATACATAATATCTTTAGGTATAATATTAAAATAATTGAATAACATTACGAGGATAGAAAAGTAAAGGATTTTGAAAGGAATCGACTACAAAAAATACTTTTTGCTTACCCGCAGCATCGCACGCGTTTTATTAATTTTATCAATAGTCAAGACAAGGAAAAGTTAATATAATTCTAACAATAAAGCATAGAATAAGTCACACTGGAATAGAGTAAGCTTTAGCGAAAGAATTTTCATAATTGGATCAGTAGTTCTAGAGATTAGTACCTACAGTTAATATACTTACATACAATACAAAAAGTTAATCTGTTTATAACATTTAGAAGAATAAAATACTAGCAGATGCTTCGCACGCGTGGAGTACAGTTTATTGAGATGAAAAGTAACATGTCTTTTCGTAGATAGTAGTGAGTTTCTACATACCAAATCACATCAAGACTGTTCAGCCGTATAGTCGTGAAAACAAACAGACAGAAAGACAGAGTTCCATTCAATATCAGCATGGACTATGGACAGTGATAGATAACACAATCCAAGCATTCCAATAATTATTAAAATATAACAGGATGCAAATTTTACATAACAAAAACGAATAACGCTCCGTCGTTTCGCAAAGTGCTAATCTATGTAAATCGTTGAACGTAATCAATGAGTCAATTCAATAAACAGAAAGAAGTTGTTGAACCTACAAACCTGAATACCATAACATTCGTTTTAAATAAGGATACGAAACTCTGCATAAAAGTGAAGTATTAGGAATAACAGCTCAGCAGTGCATTCAGTTATTAAAAAAACAAATTATGAATATTGGAAAACGAGTGGGCTTGATTCAGGTTTGTCCTAGAAAATTGTGCAAGCGGGTTGGCTCCGACTCCGACACCAACGCGCCTCTTCCTGCTCTTATATTCCGTAAGAGTGTCGCCTTCGTGGAAGATCGTGTTCTCGTCCACTCTATTTCAAAAAGACTTCGCAAGAGTTAATATTATGACGTAAAGATATAAATCTTAATACGAAGGCTTATAGTAAAAACAGGTAGCTCTGGAATGGAGTGAGTGGTTAACGCTTAGCTTCTAGGATACCTATAGGATCACTAGTTGATCAGTGATCGCCAGCACGGCTTCCGTCATAGACGACAAAACAGCTACGAACTTAAGCCTCAACTCGTCCTCAACACCTCCGATACCCAATACAGGAGTCAATAGGCGACGATAACCACCTACCATCAGGCAGAACTGCGTGGTTGCCATCCTATTGCATAAAATCAGCTCATATCAGATGGAGTAAAACTCATATTTCAATTTCAGCATGACAGATGCACAGTCGGCCATTCATATTACTTACTGACCATTGCTGTGTTTACTCACAAATAAATATAAAAAATCCAAAATCTCATTCCATAGCACACCTTGTCATTCAATAGCTTAGAATCAGGAAATGTTTGTTATCGATTACTCATACGGGGAAATATGCAATTGTTAGAAATGATAAGATCTCCCATATAGCATAGGTAGAGGTGTAGGTAATAGTTGTGGTAAACACAGGTGCGCTCTGTAAGTCTTTACAATGTAAAAACTACGCGCAGTTCAATCCAATCATATAATGTATGTACTTGTACATTAAGCGCTGATGTCCGTGTCTGTGTAGTAAGCAGTAACTCCTACTACTACCGTGTAGATACACGGTAGTAGTAGGAGTTACTGCTTACTACATACCTATGTTAAAGTAACCCAGAGTATCTGTGACCGCGTCTAAATATCCGCCAGATCCGCATTACATCACACTTTTTAATGGCCACATTTAAAACAATTTCCAAATAGATTACAGTCGTTGCATAAGGTATCATCACTGAGGCTATACGTCAAAGTCAATGTACTTTTAGCATTATCGAAGCTTTCGGCATAAATTTGCATGAAGAGAGTCCTATTTCCATCAGATTAAAAGTTGAATTATGGCCGCTTAATGCCAAATTGTTGCCTTCCGAAATCTGAGGTAATATCCTCGCAGTGAATTATGATAGGGACAGTATGGAATCGAAGAGAAATAACGTATCTCATAACGGTACGCTTGGGTAAGATGAAGAGGGGCCAATATCGAAAGATGCTGTTATGACAAGTTGACAAGGCTTTTTGGTAGGGTAATTAGGGATGCGAAAGTGGGTATCGATCCAAGTATCAACTTTGAGATATGAGCAAAAAAATAACGGACTTGAAAAACAGCTCAAAAATGTTGTTTTGCATTCAATAGGTAAGAGTTAAACAACAAGCAAAGTGACTAATAGGTAAAGACAATGTTCCGGGAAACTTTAAAAGCAATCTTACACGGATTGACGTTGCAGTGATGGAGAAGCCATTAAAGACGTTGAATAGGTATCTTCTGGGTAGGCGTGTCCCACCTTAGATTTCATCTACACTTACCATCAGGTGAGATGTGGCCAAACGCTGACCCATTAACAATAAAAAAAAGTTAAAATTTCCTTTTAGAAGCCTTTGAGGCTTCATCATAATATCTATAAGTAACAATAATCTTTCTACGGGTTTAAATTTACTTGACGTGTCAAATAAAACTGGGCTGAAGCAAGAAATCAGGACAAGTTGTGACACAAAATGATGAAGAACCAAGAGCCAAGAGCCAAGACTTGGTTCCGTATGACTTTCTCCATGATTGGTTGCCAATTACCCTTTGAAACCTTGACGTTTGTGGATATATGGCCGGCGCAGAAACATATTGTTACTTTAAGTGGTTTTCGGGAATACATTTCGTAAGAAACGATCGCAATTCAAAAGGTCAGTAGAGCATTTCTCTGAAACTTCAACGGTTCTTAATCATTATTTGTTTACTTTGTTTCCATCGTTCATTTAACAGTAAATATTGGAATACTTAAATTATTACCAATTTTTAAATCAAGTATGAATGCGAAAGCTTGCGAATGTGTGTTTTGAAATAGCTTTAGTAAAAGGGCAAATAGATTGAGATGGTGGAGTGGAGAGGGGCAGGTGGGGGATTAATGGGTAAAATTAATTAACCCGTGCGAAGCTAGAGCGGTTGTGCTAGTATTCCATAAACATTGCTGTTACTGGTGTACCTATATTAATATTTTGAAAGTCATTTAAGTAGCGACATTCCCAAGCAAGACCCACAGTCGATCGAGTAAAATAAAACGCATCGCCCACACAAGTTCACAAAACCTCAAGGTAAATTTAGTATTCTGCTCTCAAGTTTATTGGCAAACCTTGGGTCTGCATCTTCAAGCATGATCCATTCCAGGCTAATATCAACAAGCCCACGTCATTGAGGTCACCTTTCAAATTTTTAAACCCTATAATTGCTTACGGACCTTGTTATGAACCCGTATGTTGAGTGTCTGTCTGTATGGTCGCGTATACCTGGAAAGGTACTGATGCAGATGCAAATTACATTCAGCCTGCGTTTACCTGCATATAGCCACATTTCTTGACACTTTTTATATTATAAGTGAACCAGCACAATAATTTGAGAATACACTAGCCAAGTGCGAGTAGTGCTCGGTAGTTGTTTTTCTATGCCATGGTGTTAATAAAATTGTAAATAGAGCTTAACACTTAGGAATCATCTAGAGCGATGGCGGCCTAGCGGTAGCGTGTGCGCTTCGCAATCTTACGGCACTGGGATCGATCCTCGGCCTGCATCAATGACTTATGTAGTAAGTTATGTGCAGTTTTCGATGTCATCGCTCCGTGCCTCGGGCCGTCGGTCCCGGTTGTCATAAGAGCATCTATGGCAATCGTTACGGGTAGTCAGACCCCTGATAGAATCTGACGCCTGATCTAACCATCCCTGTTACTGGTTCCTTATGGGTTGCGAGGTCAGATGGCAGTCGCTCGTGTAATTCTGGTAGCTCGCCGCTACAAGTAAGATTGGGAGCCGACTCCAATAACAAATGGGAAAAGGCAAAGAGGATGATGATTCAGCAATCATGTCGTTTTACCAGACATCTCGGATATAAAAAGCACAAACCACAGAATTTTCGTCCGCTTCGATTCCACTGACAAATCATGTTCTCACAATCACACTTCACACTTATTATATTATTAATTAATATTATAAAGGCGAAAGTTTGTATGTGTGTATGTTTGTTACTTCTTCACGCTCAAACGGCTGGACGGATTTGGATGAAATTTGGAATATAGATAGCTTATGTACTGGATTAACACATAGGCTACTTTTTATCTACGGGTGAAACCGCGGGGCGCAGCTAGTTTCCAATAAAAATTAACAAGGTACTCTTACGACTCATCACAAATATAACGCGAAAAACAAGTTGACCATAGAAACATTTTTACGTACACTAAGAGGTCCATGCAAG
Organism: Ennomos quercinarius; assembly: GCA_910589525.2. Classification (NCBI taxonomy): domain Eukaryota; kingdom Metazoa; phylum Arthropoda; class Insecta; order Lepidoptera; family Geometridae; genus Ennomos; species Ennomos quercinarius. The sequence goes on along the minus strand of OU342492.1, from coordinate 16,833,456 downwards.
TTTAATAATATGAAAAGTTACAATGGATATGATCAGAGTGCTTTTGGAATCAGCGTTCTATTGTTTGGCACTGCGTCGGCAAGTCAGCATTAGTGGCTATTGTTTCACGCGCCTGCCTGCGCTGCTTTGTGGATGAATGTTACAGGTGCCTCGGGTCAAGGGTGGGTGACTATTAGGAGTGGGCGTTAATTCAACGAACGGCTTTTTTTAACTGTTAATCTAATGTTAACGAATTAACTGCTTTTTGTTTACCTCAAAACCCGTTAAATGTATCAACTGTTTCATTCAACGATTTTAGTAAAGCGCATATTATTAACCCAACGAATAGGTATTCAAAAGTCGCTAACGTTATCTGAAGCTGCTAACGCAAAACCAGCTAAAATTATCTGTTTCGTCTATTAACGAATAATTAATTAAAACCTGTTAATTAATGAAAACCTGTTAATAACGTTAACGGCTTTTTTAATAGGTTAACAGGATGAAATTAACGGCTTCGTTGCGTTAACCCAAAAATCGTTAACGACCCACCACTAGTGACTATGACTATACATCTGACGGGTATAGTTCTATAAAATAGTACGTATGTATAGATCTCATTAACGTAAGCAAGGTTAAACAGTATTATCTAGAATCTAGATAAACGATTAGCATTAGCCGCGGTTCATCCATAACATCGTGGGTAGGAAAGTGGATCTGCATGGGATAATTATATTCTATTCATATCATCATCTGTTCACATAACAACCGAAAAATAAATAGGACAGGAAACACAACAAAAACAAATTTCAAATTTATAAGAAGCACAAAAATTTTGTAACGTTTGAAGACTTTGAAGTAGATCAACAACCTTAATCTGAAAATTGAACGCAAGCTATACTTAGTTCATTTCAAATGGGAAGCCAGGATTGACGATTCCAATTGAGACTGAGTTTTTTGATCTGTAGTTAAGGTAACCAATGGTTAAAAACTCTACTAACAAACTCTAACCAATGGTTAGAGTTTGTTAGTAGAGTTTGGTAGTAGTTTGTTAGTAGTTTGTTAGTAGTTGGTTTTCAATCTGTGGTCAGCGTTGTTGGTACATTAACTACTTACATTCTAAGTCTATACTATTTTAAGATTATCTTTTGTTGTGTACTGTTTGTTGATCCTAAAAAAAATAAAAAAAATGGTCAAAACCACCTTAACTACCGATAAAAAACCCCACCCTTAGTTATTAGGGCTGTAATGTTAATCCATTGTTGTGTGATTATTTTATTACTTTAACACTTGAAATCATGAAAAAAGCCTTACGAATTATCGGTTGTAATTATCACTCCTTTTGTTATCGCCTAACGCCTACCTACACACAACAATAGATTAACATTACACTAATTGCTAAGTCCCAAGTGAAGTCGTGCCATCCATTTGAAATGAACTATACACATATAAACAGTTTTCTAAAATAAATTCATTCATATCAAACGGTGTCCCATTCAGTCTACCGAGAAACACTTTATTATTATTGCCTTAGATATGCTTGACAATACAGGAGTATACTTAGCGCAGCGGGGTGCAGTCGATGAAGCTCGATATGCAAACAAAATGTATAAGAGGAGGCTTGTAAACCGAGGGTTTATAGATACCTCACCATAATTCCTTGACAGGTGTCGTGTGTGGCACTGCTCTTACCTGGAAAAAATAAAAAGGCTATGGTCAATTATTCAAGGACAAATTGGTGCTCTATAAACTAAACCGGTCCACGGGCGTCGTCAACACTAAACTAGGTGGTTGTAAACATTTTTACTAGTTGAAGGAATTCATCGCTTTATTATATTAATTTTGATGTATGAGTCCACATAATAATATTATTTCTTCAGTTATACGAATAGAACTATCTAACTATTTAAATGAAACAATGCGGAGCTTAAAAAAAATGTCTATTTACGTCATTAAACAATCTTTTTTCCTTCCAGACACACCAAAAAGTTTCCGACATTCCATAATTTGGAAAAGTATATCAATTTTGAAACTTTGATGTTTAACCAAATATTTTGACACCGAGTTCCACTAACATCTCCTATTTAAATTTATTTATAGTTCTAGTTAACATAAAGAGGGTTGTACACACATGTTAGCCAGTTCAAACACGGGGCGAACATCACGCCTACTCTGTAACGGACCACACAGGGACGTCAAAGGATAGGCGTATGTAAACAGGTGATGAGGATGGCAATACAAAGGACTTCATGGGAAATGTATGTGTGGTCTGGAAGGAAGAACTCGTTTCCTGGCTATTTAGGATGGTAGTCCAATGTAAGCGGTTATACAGACTATTATAGACATTGCGTAGCAAAGCTTCAATAATTTCCTAACAAATCTGGGAGTTTTTAAGGCTAGAGTGAACCGGTATCTTCTAGGCAAGCATGCTCCATGGTCGACCAGTCATCACTTACCATCAAGTGAGACCGTGGTCAAATGCTAGCCTATCATTGATACAAAAAATAAAAATAAATGTTATTCAAGCCAGGGTAGAGAAAGTTAAGCATCAGTCGCTCTGGGTCGACGACATTGTTAAAACGTGGGTCAAATCAGATCCGAATACTATACAATCGAAGATAATGGTGTATAAAATATGCATGTCATCAAACAGTATGTAGATGAGCTGTAATTAATGATATTGACGATGCAGATCATTAATCCGATAGCTATTTAAATGTTGTAGAAGATCACAAACTTGCTATTTAAAAGAAACGGACACCAACCGCCGACCATATGGCGGAAACGGTTCACATTCTTAAACAACTTGTTCGTTAAAACCATGAACCGAGACCAGTTTTGCTAAAAAAAAACATTAATGGCCAATTGTAGATGTTTAACTAGAATTGACCATTACTGCACGGCACGAATCTGATGAGAAGTTTTCAATTTACTCTGATATTGACTAGGATTTTTTTTTATATCTACAGTTGTAATTGCTAGGGGATTTAAAGCGTAGCAAAAAGTAAGCTGCATCAGTTTGGTATGGGAATTTGGTATGGGAAATGAAGTAGTCAAAATGATGACAATTAATTGTTTTAATTTTCAATGCGGCACCCTAATCCTTTTATTTACACCATACTTACTTCACTGGAACACTCTCACAAGTTACAAAGCTTAATATCATACATAATGGAGCCATAATACCATGTCACAATAAAAAAAAACATTACAAAGTCATTAATTATACACAAACCACACAATCATCCATCACACACCAAATAGAGCCCTATACATTTTTTGCAGTAAAATAATAGATGACCGCTACGATAGTACGGTCATCATCATTAGACATAAGATTTAATTCGTAACTGCCATTGTTGTAGTTACATTATAAACATAGCTATAAAATTGGCAGTTCCAATCCGCATCAAATCGCATTATCAATAACGCAAGTTCAAGTACAGCAAGTTCAAGGCTCTTCCCGTCCAATATCGGACAGATTCGCGGTAACTATCCGTTTATTCCGCGTTCCTGGTTCTGAAACGAATCGCCTCGTCAGCAATCAAGCGAGGATTAAACGCCTATCGGAATTATAGGAACCGGAATAATAGTAACACAGACATAAGCTGATAGAGCTTTGTACGATTAAGATATTCCGTTTAAAACGTTACCAGATGTTAAGAAGTCTACACAGAATACGATATTTCAGCATTAGCTAATGCACTAGAAGTGACATTGGAAATATGGTAGAATAATATTTAGTGTCTTCTTTACTTTGCTTTGATAGCTTTACTATCTAAATACTCAAGTAAAGAAACATAGAAAAGGTCTTATAAAAAGCATGAACTCGTTTTGGTTCGGTGTCTTCAATCAAACTGTGACAAAGCTAATATTAGGTAGGTACCTGACTAATCCGTACAACGCGGAAGACCTCAGCAAATTGTAGATTACATGGTACGCAAAATGGCAATTCCTAATTACGGAACGCCGTTTATAGAACTGTATAGTGGTTACTCCTACGCAAAAGATTTGGCATGGTCTTGCCTTGAAAGCAGAGAATATATCAAGTTTAATGTTAGATATCCCAAATATTAGGCATGAACACCAAATCAATCATGTTTAATTAATAAAAAGACATTTAAATTTAGTTTTAATTTAGGCATTCCGCAAGGCTCTATATTTGGACCGCTTCTAGATCTATATGTAGAGTATCTTGCAGTCTCACTCAACACAATATCGTACGGCGTCGTGGCTGTTTTTCTCCGTTTAATTAACTTATAAATACCATAAATTATTCAGAATTCATTGCAACCTCTTTACATGTGCGGGCAGAGCATCGCCCATAAATTACCATCATGGCACTTAGCAAAAAAGTCCGATTACCATTAGCCATTCCGGGTAATAAAGCACGACCTTGTACTTGCCGGTCCCTTGCCTTCGTTTGTAACGCTTCGGCGAATATGTTAAATGTAAATAAACCAGTAATTCTGTACCTGGCGTTAATGTTGGTATTAATGTTGTTTAAATTTTAGGTACCACCTGTATAAAAATAAATCCAAAATCAAATAAAAGTTAGGTAGTATAAGCTAAGTTGATCAATGATATACTGAAAGTCTAATGTAAAAAGATGCTTTTCATAAAGAAGGATAATAAAAAAATTGTTTTCACAATGTCTTCTCATTTTAAGACATGTGTTGCACTCTACATCATACTACACTATAGAACAAAGACCACACGTTTGTATTCTCGATACGATATATTTGCATATACATTGCAATCCTATTATTATAATTGAGCCATTTGCAAACATTACAATATTTTACTTACTTATCATATAACGACGGCGCATGCAGTCTTGAGTGACTATCATTATTGGAAACGCACCGGGAAGAATAAAACTACACTCTTACATGAAAAATATAATAGGTAAATACTTGCTTATACTTATTATTTATCTAAAATGAAGGTAAAAGTATACGTAAGTGCTGAAGAAAATAGAAAAGCTTTACAGGTTCTGAAAGATAACGAAATTGTACGATACGAGTAAATTGCCTGCCTGTTGGGGTTAACACGGACGGTAGACAAAATTATCTTTCCTCTGTTTTACTCCGCTTGACAAGTTAGTAAGCAAGTATGAATAAAAAGACATAAAACGGAGAAAGACGATTAAATCTACCTACCGTCCCTATTCTGTCTACCGTCCATGCTAATTGCAACCCAGCTGATCATGTTTGTTGCATATGACAACAAATGCATTAGCGATCTCTAGACAATTTAAAAATAAATAGCTATGGGAACGAAAAGTAGTTTTCGTATCAAGGAAATGATATTCTACTATGCAAATGTCCTGGGCGATTAAAAAAATTTAATGATAAACAAGTTTGTTAACGACTGTCTATTCATAGCTGAATTAACATAAACAGATCAAATTATGTCCCACTGTCTTAATCGATATGCACATTGATGGGTTAACTACATGCAATACATTTAAATATGTTACTTATGTTAACATAGATGATTCTAGGAATTGTAGTAATAATCATACTGATTACTATCAATAATTTTACTGCTGAGTCATACTAACTGCACCATATTATACTAAGTTAAGAGTCTAATAAAGTTCGTATCGTATTTTTGTTTTCGTATTTTCACTCACAAAACCTCTCTCATCAAATTCTTAATAATAATAATATCAATGGAACGTAAAGTTTCGCAACAACAATAAGCTATGACAAACAAACAAGATTGAAGTTATGCTCTTGCCATGAAATTACGATTCAACGAAAAGGAACGCTCAGTGACATACAAAGATAACTAATTCAACAAATCTAAAGATAATAGATATAAAGATTCTCACAAAAATGGCATATACCCAGAAAACGTTCCCACAATAGTGTTTAGCCACAACAAAAGCGCAACGTAAACAAGACCGCCTGATCTCTATCGCGAATCTAAAGGGAGCGGCGCGACCCAAGGCCAAATCGGTGGTCACGATTAGAAAGACACAGAACAGCGCCATAGGGCACACAACTAGACCCAGTACCCAGAATCCAAGGTCTGTCGTGACCCGATTGGATAGTATATAGCGCAAAGGTCAGGGGTCGAATTGAAAATCGAACGCCTTCTGACAGTTTGACGTATGTAGGAGACAAGGGGCCGTAGATATATAAATGAGCAAACACTTGGATTCTGTAATCGAATTTCGAAATCAAAGGTGGGCTGATAAAGCAGTTCAATAAGTCAGATTGGACACAGATAGAATGGGCGCGGTTTCCATTTCTCCAATGGGGGTTGACCCCGATTTAGTAGGGTTTATGTGAGCTACTGAAATTGGAATGGTTTCAGGATGGGTTTTATGGTTGACCCGTCGCATTAAGTATCCGCAGTACCGTAAGTTACTGATGGCGTTCTGGGCTGTTTTCGTTCAATACAATTTTTTCTTTCCCTAAAATAAACAAATACGTGTGGACATTTCACACAGCGCCATCTAGCCCCAAACTAAGCATAGCTTGTACTATGGGGACCAGATACTGATAGACTATTTAGATACGTTTTGTTTGTAAATACATACATAGAATACCATATAACATCCAGACACAGAACAAACACCTACGTTCATCACACAAATGTGTGGGGATCGAACCCGCAACCTACAGTTCAGAAGGCAGAGCTACTACCAACTGATCTAACAGGCCAGTCAAAAGTTTGCCATTTGCTTTTAAATATTTAAACTTTACAACAGAGTATCGGCCTGTTCGCGTCGAGTATATAAACTGCTGGACTTATATGAACTTCATAATTATAACAGTCAAGCTATCGGAAAACGGACAAAAACACGGCGACGACTGCTGTGAGGCGAATCGATTCGCGTCGCTCGAGACATTTCAATCGATTAAATATCGATTACATCACCGGTATAGCGTAGCTCACGTGTTTTTGGTGCATAAATGTTGTTTACGCAATAGCATAATGTACCGGCGCCCTTTGAACCGGTATCTAAACAGTGCTAAAGGAACTTTCTCGTAGAATTGAAGCAGGTAGTTCCACAATAGGGAAATGGAGCCGTACACTTAGCTCGTAAGCAAGATATATCTTCTTTAAAGCCTTTGTTGAGACACTTCACCCGACACACAGAGATGATCTTTTCTTTATGCCGTGGGAAATTATGTTTGTGGCCATCGCAATCTCTGGCTTATTTGTGTCTTTCGCACTGTTTCTACTACGCAACGTCGCCAGTTTGCTAACAGCTCTCTCACTGCTCTATATCCTTGTATTTGTTGTGTTTTCTTTCTTCAAAGAAATCCAAGGCCGAATGAGTGAACGTTCATATTATCATATTCATTCCATTTATTCTGTTTCCACATGTGCATATTGATCTTACATTAGATTAGACAATTAGGTAACAACGTGGACCCTGCTGGGCACTACAGTATAAATAGTGAGGGTAAGATTACTAACATTAAGTAGGTATAGCGAAAGCTTGAGATTTAGATACACACAATCTTTTACAAACAGTATAATATTATAAAGGTTAAACCGAAAGGTTCTTATCGTCAAAAAATCTTGCAAAGAATAATTCCTCATTCAAGATCATTTCATTCAATTCATTGCCTGACTTGTGCAAAGGAAATGTGTATGAAACAAATACTCCGCACCATACTGCAGGGGCTCATTAGCTGCACCGGAAATAGGGGGACGTCACGAGAGGCGAAAATAAATTGTAACGTCTTTAATTAATGTTAACTATGGTGTATTTTAGACGTTAAGCGATGGCCTTGTTAATTGTGTGAGTTATTTTGCGCCTAAAATAGGCACGACTGTCGTTTTTTTCTATTTCTCGTATACTCTCTCTTTATACCATTGCGTTCGTAAATGAGTAAATACTGTGGACCGTTGGAACTTTGCAAATAATTCTTGCATACGACATCTCTTCTGTTCTATTCTCTCCCATTTACACCCAAATAAAACAAGAGACAGGCACATTACCAATGTACCGAGAATAAGGATCCAGTAAAGGGCTTAGTGTTACCACTTTAAAACTGTTATAGAACAGAAGACTATAGTGTATAGGTAAGTATAGTAAGCAATTTACAACCGACTTTAAAATTGAGAAGGTTCTCAATTCGTTTGGTTTTTTGTTTGCTACCTATTTAGAATAATCAATTTTTATTTGGAACGATATACTTTCAGATTTGTCCCACAGAAATCTCAACAAAATCGGTTTAGTAGTTATGTCTTTAAATCAAAATAACCGGACAAAATATGTCATCCAAGTACTTCTCAGTATGAAATTCATCATCATCATCAACAGCCTGAAAACGTCCACTGCTGAGAGCGCCACTTTGAGCAGCTGCTCGCCTCTTGCATCCATCGGCTCCCCGCGGCATTCACCAGCTCGTCGGTGGTATGAAATTAAAGCGATTGAAGTCGGTTTAACTCTTAAAAGGAACATTTTAAAAGGAAATATCCCTTATAATAAGACTTTACGTACCCAAGACTCCTTTAGCAATTATTTGTGCTCATTTCGATTACGATATCACAATCTGTATCGTATCGACCGACAACAGGTAGTTTAATTAAATTTATCGGCCGATTTACCGTGCCGGTCCGATAGTGCCGGCGACCGCCAATGTTATCGGGTCGGTTATCGCGTATCGAACGGGAGCAAAACAATGAGAATAACTGCGGTAGGCATCCGATATCATTCATTGCAGTAGGGTTCACTGCATTCGCTACTGAATCTAAAGGAACAGCTTTTTGATCAAATACTAGTGGCTGTGTGAGCAGTAGACCTAGCGAGTCTGTCTTTGCATAGCTTAACACCTGGAATACCTGCATTTTGCAGAACAACAGAATAACAATCACATCGATATCGCGCCTATGGAAGTCCAGGGGGTAAAACTAAAAAACTAATCTTTATATATACGTTCTTCTTTTATATACGTTCTGCATTGTGAAAATTTTTCAAAAACTGAATGGCCCAAAAAATCTAAATAAGTAATCATTTATCGAACCTGCTCACAAAATTTCACGATCAAACTGTAGAGATCAGCTGGACAACTGGGCATCCACCGGACAGACGTCAAAATAATTTTTGCCCTAGCTCAAACGGAGACGCTTCGATCGCGCTTTGCTCTGGCTTGGTCAAAAAGCGAAAAAAACAGAGTACCTAATGGTAAAAGTCACCGTTCTTATTAGGCATCTGCACTGCAATGCTATAAAAGATTAAAAGATTAAAGTATTGATCCACTTCTATAACTCCATGTTCTAACTGAAAGAAGCCTGCACTATCTTACAGATCCGAGGTAAGAACTAAGAAAATATACACAAAGCAGCCAAAGCAGGTGTGTGCGTTTTCAATTATAATAGCTAGCTTCAACTTCACCAGGATCTTGCGAGAGCGTGCGCGTGCGCAAGACAATCTGGAGCGTGTGAACATCGTGTCAGCATCGACGTTCAACGCCGCTTATGGTAGTCATAGATGAGCATCACACTCGTTCTTTAATTACCATGCCTTAGTTACCACTGTGAGAATACTAACGTGCTTTAAATGCGTCTGGTGAACTTGGTTGAACTGAGACAATATACTCTTGAGATGATCCTAGTAAAACTTGACTAAAGACTCCATGGGTACCACAAATCCTTTGCGAAATCGCCCTGTGGCTTGGGGATTTCTAGTACTCATGGAGTATTTTAACGAAATCAAGAAAAAATGATATAGGAACAAAAGAAAGAGAGGAGAAAAAAAAATTCAGGAGAAATTCTGGAATCAGGATTTATAAGGGAAACATTAAAAAAAAAACTTATTTTATTGTAATGCAGTATCTAAATGACTTAAAACTTCTCTTCTAGGGTTAAGGAATACGATTCATGTCAGAAGATTGTTGAATATTCATCATCATTATCATCATTAACAGCCTGAAGACGTCCACTGCTGAACATAGGCCTCCCCCAGAGCACGCCACCTTGAGCGGCTGCTCGCCTCCTGCATCCATCGGCTCCCCGCGGCTTTCACCAGGTCGTCGGTCCACCGAGTGGGGGCCGGCCTACGCTGCGTCTTCCGGTTCGTGGTCGCCACTCGAGAACCTTTCTTCCCCATCGGTTGTCAGTTCTACGAGCGATGTGGCCTGCCCATTGCCACTTCAACTTACTAACTCTAAGACGAAAAGATAGGACGAAGCTTCCCGAACGCTGCCCAGCCGAGTTGGATTCTTCGCGCCACCTCTTTGTCGAAGTTGGACCTACCTAATTGGACAATCTGTCCCAGGTAGACATACTTGTCGACAACTTCGAGAGTATCGTTCCCAACAATTACCGGTATAGGTGGAACATGAGCATTAGACATGATCTTTGTCTTGTCCATATTCATCTTAAGACCAACCTGCTGGGAGACTCTACTAAGGTCGTTGAGCATGGTGCTAAGGTCCTCGAGCGATTCCGCCATGTTGAATATTGTATATAGTTAAATTCAGTAGCTTCCGTTTCTTCATACCCCTATTAATCTAACATGGATAAGTGAATTTACTAAGTCTGCACTCTACACGCTCTGCGGTCTGTAATACATCATCTACCTATGTCAAATTTAACAAGGGATGCTTCAGTTCATAACTTAGATCTCGAGTCTCCCCAATCCCTACTTTCACTAACGACATACTTGTCAAGTACAGTCGCATGCTTTGAAACGGTACACAAATAGTATAAAGTTCACTGTTGAAAATACTTGTATGAAAGATAAAAGATATTTTTATGGTTACAAGAGCGAGAAGGGCCCTTATGAAATACTTATCCTACCAATGTCTTTGAATAGATTTGGAAGACACAGCACAGGAAAAAACACTTAAAGGCAATTGCATAACGTTAAGATTAAATAGAAGTACCTAAGATCTAAGAATTTTTGTGCCTACAGATACCATTATTATTGCTAACATCTGCCTTATCCGAGATATTCCGTAAACGACTCGTCTTATCCAGACAAGGTCGTTAACTGTACTGGCTCCCATGATCAGCAGCCACGTTCCGAAGAGGAAGCGGCCCGGAGATGTCATTAACGACTATTAAGATGCTGTACAGCAATTACTGTACCTAACTGGTAAGTGGCAACTAGCAAAGCAGGCATGGCAAGGTCACTGACGCGAGTCCAGTTCTTTCGTTCTAAGGTCGATATGAATAGCCTTTCAGGATCGATATACAATAGAACTGTTGTTTTAACGTGATTGACCTTAGTCTATTACAGCTGGGTTAGCACGGACGGTAGACAAAATTGTCTTTCCTCGTTTTATGCCACTTTCTTTATACTTGCTTACTTGTCAAGTGGAGTAGAATAGGGAAAAGACAATTTTGTTTACCGACCGTGCTACCCCAGCTGGAAGCTAGTTTGACCATACAGTATTATGTTTAAGGGTGCATACAAACATACAGCCCACATGATGGGAAGCGGTCACCATGTAGCCTATAGACTAGACATCTGTAACACCGGAGGCGTCACCAATGCGTTGCTCAAATTTGTATCCTTTGGACTCTCCGTGTCAGATATTCTCACAGCACAAACTTAATGCTACAAACTAAAGCCAGCTTGTGATTTCTTTATAACGCCCTGCCATTTGTCTAGCTTTGCTTGCTCTAGCTAGAGGTTGAATTTTCAAAAACCCTTTCTTGTACACCCCTACGCCATAAAAGAAAGACATCCTCAAATACCAAGTCTCTAGGTCAAACGCTTTGGGTTGCACTTGTATTGTCTTTAAAGTCAGTCAGCCATTATGTGTAGATAAAATAAGATGAGAATTCTGTAAAACTCGTTGCTTCGTCCTTTCTTAGTTGTTGGTAGAACTATGTATTTCCAATTATTTCTTAATCCCACAACAAGTTCTGTTTAATCTACGCAAAGCCCTTGAAATTCCACCTGCCTGCATATCCTAGAACCTAAAGGCATCGCTAAAAGGATTATCTATATTGGTTTCTGAACAGCATAATCTGATCTCCAATGAATCTAAATGGCTCAATATCTTCCATAAGTCGGCTTTAAAAATGTTATTGCTCCTTTTATATTCGGTCATCGACGCTTATGAAGGAAAATGAACATAAGACGATATTGTTTATGATAGGGTTTAAGAATCTAAACTAGACATAGCTCAGATTCTATACTTCTGATAGTATGAAGACCGGGGGAGAATGACCTGCTCCTTTTGCATTCCATGGAGATTACATTTTAAAAACTCTTATGTATATACGAGGACAATCAAAGCATTATATAAGTCTTGCTCTTAATCCTTGAGCAGCTTAAAATTGTCCGTTAAGGTTTAAAACACACATTTATGCTAATTATCTGACCCACTAACTTTCTTACAGCATAAACTTGGGCAATTGCATAATTATCAAAAAACACAATGTTACCAGATTTCAACATCACTTGAGACTTGGATGCGACAATAATAACACCAACGCAATTTCACCACAATGTCCATAATGTAACCATTAATGCCTTTATAATAACGTTACTACTAATAGCAACCGTTCACGGGCTGCAATCTTCCATTAAACACTATCATCAGTAACCAGGAACTAAGAATCAAATTAAGGCATACCTACCTAAAACATTTAAACATTAATTGAAGAATATCCATCCACTGAGCCGCATCCATTTAAACTCAATTACAACTTAAATGCCAGTAAAGAGCATCATAACACAACCGCTGGAAAATCCTTATTTAATTAAACGATTTAATATGAATAAGGGGTGTGTAAATCATCGATGACCTTTTATGATAGGTCGTTGTTGTTGATACCACATAAGAGTTTAAGAGTGATAATTGATCCATGTAAACATCGATAAAGAATGCGCGAGTAATTTTCATGGCACGCATAATTCGAGCTTGATTATCGTAGACCTCATACTGATTGGTGAAATTAACATTTTGAAAGTTGCTTCAATTTACATGATCTTAATTAAATCAGGACAGGAAACCAGAAGGCAATGTAATTAAGCTAATGATGCAGATGCACTTACAAGTAAGAATAGCCAAGGTCTCCAAGATTCCGTCGGACTGAATACCGCTCGTCCCACTCTCGGCCTCACACACTTACCTTCTTGCCCACTTGGCCACCGCATTTCTTACGAGCACACAAGCCTGGCTTATTTGTGAAGCCATTTACGATAGCATAAAACTGAGGGCAGTAACAATTTCATTAAAACAGAACGAGACGCTTTCAATACTTTCAGATCCACTCGGATTGAACCAGATATTAATACCCACTGAATATTACCGCATTCTTGCATTTTACTGCCACTTTGCCCGACTCCTCCTCATGTCTAACATAGTTGCGTTGCAACTCATTCACGGGATTCTTATACATCTAAATGTTCCGATGACATTTACTAGTGAACTGCGTCGCGCGTGACTACGAAATGACAAGTCGTGGCATTCTCAAAGTATTTTTCGCGTTTGCGAAATGAATCGTGATCGGTAACAATTGTCGTTTCCAGGCGAGCGATCTAATCGAAATGGGTCGTACGTTCGGGCGCCGCACGTTGCAAGCGTTTGCGCAAGACGTTCATTATAGAGCCTTCAGAACTGAAAGGGCTGAGCTGAATCTCACTTTGATTTAAAAGTACCTTGCTCATAATTCCCAGCTCTAGTCGGTCCGGTATCCATAATTCCATCAAAAGACGGCGGTCCGACTGTGAGATCCGATCTGATCGCAGTCTTCATTAACATCGAAGAACGCTTATATTTAGCTCGGCCGGCCGCTATCATGGATTTTTTACCGCAAGCAGAGACGAGGGCGGCATACCTCTACCGTAATTTTATAGTTCCGGAGAAACGGTTAAGAGAAGGGACATGACAGTCTTACTTAAACGATGCTAATTATTTGTTGAACATGGTCGCCGGCGCCATTAAAAAATGTTTGCACCCGAGGGGGGTGCTTGTTGAAATAACGAGGCAGGAATGAGAGATCGTGTCTATAATAGGAATATTAACACCCCGACCCTCATAATCATCACTATCATCTTAGTTATTCAAATAAAGCAAGTAAGCTTTGGTGTGGTCGCACCCTTTAAATGTTTTGTTGATCGAGGCAGGAATGAGAGATCGTGTCTTTAATAGGAATATTAACACCCCGACCCTCATAATCATCACTATCATCTTAGTTATTCAAATAAAGCAAGTAAGCTTTGGTGTGGTCGCACCCTTTAAATGTTTTGTTGATCAGATCTTCGGCACGTCAGAACGTTTCCATTTCCACCTGTCAAGCTTTAACAAATTCATCCGGGCGGACGCGGCAGATGTAGCAATAGGCTACCGTATTGCCGGGGACCGGAGACACAACAAAGAACCAGCAGACGGCCTCTAGTTGCACAACGTAGACAGCAACAATAAAACGGCCGGTGTCCCAGTACCGGCAGCGTCCGATTTATCGGTACCGTGCTGGCGCCATTGTCCGCCACCCAACACCACCTAGGATATTAGGACACGCTACTGTCTTATTATCAGTTTCAAAAGTATATTGGCGACACAGCATAAAAAGTCAGCGGTTGACGAACAATTACTCACATACCTATACTGCAGGTAAACGTTGGCAATATGCCACCGTACAATCGGTACCAACTATTCCCACGTCTTATATGGCACAAAAATGTATTTGATGTATGTTTGACCGTGTATGGAATATTGCAACTTGCAAGTTCCGAGAGTCTTTCGCGTGAGTCAGCCAATATAAACCGCACGAATCGCATGCAATTCTAATTCGTGAACAGTAGATTGCAGATTCCTAAAAATAGCCCGAACAAAGAGCACCCTCGCAATTTAGTGGTCTGCGACTTCAATGGACATTGTTTGCATACGCAGTCGGGTGATAAAGTCTCATTCAAGGAGCGACCAGAACAGTACTAAATCCCATGAAAAAGAATAAATTCGTCGTAATTCTCCAGGCAGGCAAAACACATGTAACGAGTAAGTGATTACGGATAAACGAGCCATTCAGGCATTCCCCACGAGGCAAAAAGCGCAACTAATGCGGTGAATGAAATGAGAAATAATTAGTCATAATCGCAAATGTCTGGGGTATGATTGCTTTGATCGGCGGATTGTTTTGATACAGTTTGTCGTTTCAGAATGTGATGCAATTTTATTTCAATGCAGATAAAGACTTCAAACGATTCTGATGGCTAATTGATCAGTTTGAGGCAATAATTATGAATGTGGAACCACATTCAGTCATTCCGGCAGCTAAACGGTGCGGTGCGGTGATAGGTAAGTAATAAACATGTAGAAAAGATATAGTAAGTTCAATTGTTCATTCATGCGGTCTAGTTAGCTAAATACAGACATGGACATGCCCACTATTATTGGGGAATTCCGGTCATCAAGCTGTATTATTATAAAATATACAGTACTTACCTATTAATTATTTCTGTGTTAACTTAAATCACAACAATGCATTTTCCGTGCCGCCCGCCCAACCTATATAGGTAGAGTCCCAAACTGATGTCTCGTGCTTAGAGAAACAGCTAAATATGAGATGACAGGCGTTCTACTCTCTTCATGAATCTCACAAGTTTCGTTCATATAATGGACATTGGACACCCGAACGCGACTCTAGTTCTACCGATACCTCTAGCTTTTTTTCATAACTAAATGGCTTCAAATCACACAAAACACAACATACACAGCGCTGACTAAGCGACCTTGTCTCCTCATTTCCTGCGTACCAGCATGTTTTCACATGAATGTACTGTGTGTTCGATCATCGTTAACCTGCAGCAATTAGTCGAATCCGTAGCTGTTAATTCGTCTATTGTTCGCTTGAGTCTATTATTGTGCGTATGGGTAATTGAATGCGAGGTATTTTTACGTATAAATGCCTGTACTAATTAAATCTTCGATGGTGTTAACTGAAAACGTAATATTTAAATTAACGATTCCGTTAGTCTGTTTTAATATGGAGAGTTCATAATTCATATTGGAAACAAAACTTAAAATCGTTTAGGTATTCAAAGATTCCGCATAAGCGTCGAGATAGGTATCGTTAACGTCAGTAAATCCAAATAATATCTTCAATATCATGGCAACAAAATGATTGATGTGTTTTTTTACTAGTTTTTTTTATTTTATTTCGAATTTACGTAACCAAAAACCACCTGTCTGTCACCAGCTCACCACTTCCTTATTGATAACTATCAGAAGGCGCAATATATCGATTATAAGAAGCGTAGCTGTCAAGTGAGATAGCACACGTTCTGTAAAACGTCAGTTGACACGACATCATTCCTGGTTAAAAAAGAGATAAACAAAGATTAAAAACATGCCTAAAGACAAGTCATTCATTGCATCTCGCAATGGAATAAGAGATCAATGGTAAAAGTTTAGAGATTTATGTAAACCGGTCTACCTAGCAGTAGCAACTAGCGACCTAGCATTCAATTTAAACATATGTCTGTCTATTTATGTAACTGTACTTGGCGACATTAGAATTAAAAGTGATGAGTGAGTAGATTGATCATTAAACTACACATTTAAAAAAGGAAAAATTGAAGTATTAATATTTTGTGAGAAACATTTTATTACAAAAGAGAACACACAGGCAGCTGTGATCAAAAGTTTGTCACAAATACAACTGCACTCTGCTGCACCCCTCTTAATCCCCTCCAAGCCAGACCAATCTGTCTAAAACCTAAACTCCCAAGCCGCAACAATCCTTAAAAGCTTTCTCAATGGCTTAACATCCATAAAGCTTCCAGTTAAAACATTGGAATCCGCATTCCACATGCACTCTCCCACCCCTAGGTTTACGAGTTCCACCCCTATGATAATCACCCCTGCAGACAGACTGATGAGATTTTATGTGGTGGGGAATGGAAATGGAATGTTTCCCTAGGGGTTGATAGACTTGATGGCATTTTTATATTGGTCGACAATGATTTGCTTAATGTGCAGTCTAGACTTATTAATATGCTGCATCAAATCGGTGGTATCGAAATACTGACGAAGTTTATCGAAGCAAATGTGGGAATAGAGTGAAGTGATATGTCGTAAACGCTCTTTCTCTCTCGGCCCCAAAAAACGTAGGCGCAGATTGTAGCTGTAATTTTTTCTTAACTGTTTTATAAACGTACCTATATAAAATGATGTTCAGATACGGCAAAATACAAAAAGGATTTAAACGAGGAAGTAATTACATCAAGTAAACCTAGTATCACATTATAAATTGTAATGGACTCGCGTAAAAAAAGCTGCAAATGTATATTTACATACCAAAATAGGTAATTGCCGCCTAAAAGGTGAGGTAAAAGGAGCTTCCAGACAAGAATGTAAATGCAAACATCATTATTTCTCGCGTCCAGTCACATAAATCGCGAAATTCTTCCTAGTTCATACATCACTGCAAGTTGCGCACGCAAAACTTAGTAGATTTACGATCACAAAAAACAAAGTTGAGAAGTTGAGATGAGGCGCCGCAACAAAACGAGTGACCGTCATCACATCACGCTTAAAAGCTGTTAATCAGTACAAAAAACATACTAGATCTTTTAATTAATGTCTTCCTTGATTCCAGCCGCGAGGGCTTGTTTAAGACGATTTATTCGCGTCGGCGAACCGGCAAATATATTAGTTTTGTGCTCACCAATGGTTTGCACACCGGTAATGTAGCTGCAGCTTAATTTATGGGTTTGAAGGCCATGTCCGATTAAGTGGTGAGATCTAGTACAGGAACCCGGATATCAGATTTATCAATCGAGAAATTTATGTATGTTATGAAATTTAAGTATTGACACGATAAAAGTATAGTAAAAAAATGAGATAATAATACGATAAAACGCAACTAGATGAAAAATTTCATGCATTAGTAAAATGTTAGATAAGATGTACCAAATAAAGATGATAAAATATTGCAACAATAAAATCTTGACATAGAAATGGCACATCGTTAAATCAACGAAAGTTAACATAACGACCCAAAAGACTCAGTGTTACACAACCAGTGTCGTATGCAACAATATGACTCAAAACCACGACCGGACTACACGCTTGTATAACACGAAAATCTGACTTTGATTAAACGCATATAGTCGAGACAAGAAGATGACGGCACGCTCCAAGACAAAGTACTAGCAAACAGAGACACGGAGCAAAAAACCCTCGTTGAATCGCAAGATAAATGATCACCCAGTGAAAAATTACTAACGTGACTCCGAGATTAAATTTCAATAAGTTTGCTGTCATTAGTGACATCACATGTTGTCACAAGCGTGGGCGAAGACTTACAGAATCTACTCCGGTTTTTTGACTCGCCTTTAACATTATCTGTACTGTGTCTGGATTAACTTTCATCAGAAATAGAGCACGTTCCGTTTTGGTCTTGCCAGTCTCTACATATTATGTCTATATGTGTAGATGTTGAGGTTGATCGTTATCTATTAGTTGTATTTCTTTATTTGCTGATACGAAATCATTGAAGTCTACTATCAGGGTTAAAGAGTGAATCAACCTTCTCAAATCGTGTGAGGAAATTTCCCTGGGTTTATTAAAAACGTAATCAATTCTAGTCACAGAGACGTTGAACTTCAAAATTATGTAAATCCAACGCGATGCTACGAATGCACTAGTTAGTTTCAAAAGATGCGGCGCCAACATCAACTTGATCTTTACGCAACCAGACACCGTTTTTCCATAAAACCGACGCGTAGACTAGGTGAATTGAATTTTTAGTATCGGTTTTACTCCAGTATCTATGTCGAGGCAGTAAAGTGTGCGGCGGTACAGTTAGGAATCTTATACGAGTCGAGTGTGTCTGTGCCTACGCCTGGACCCATCTACTTTTTGTGGACGGAGAAAAACTTAATAGCGTAATCTACACTATAATACCGCTACTAAACTTGATAATGGGATATCGTTGTTGTAACGCTTAATTAAGCGTAGATGTCGGCATTGTTCACCTCGTTCGCGGCCACTTCCGACAAGAGCCAGCCATTGAGCGTCCCACGCGAAATTAAACGCCGATCGGTTTGCATTAGAATTAGCATTATTGTCACGGCGATATTCAATTACAACAAAGCAATAAACAACGTATGCGCCGCGGTATCGAGCGAAGGCAATTCAATAATTGCACAATATGATTTATGCGCTTTGTCGCCACCGACGCACGTGGCGTGCGACAGCGATAACATAGCATTCTATCAAACGATGCGATCAATTTTATCATTACAAGACGTGGGCGAAACGATGGCGTATCCGACATTCTCGTAAATTATACGGTTCGTTTGCACCATATCGGGGCGGTCTCATTATGTTAAACGACAAAGACCGTTACGCATAATATTAGAATTATGGAATCAGTAGTGTTTAGAACACCGTTAATCGTGAATTTGGTAAACAATGGCGTGACACGAATTGACCTCGTATTGAGCGAGGCTTTTAGATGCGTCCTAAATAAACCTAGATGAGCCGCGCTTTGGGCCACTTTGTTTATTCTTTAAAGTCTTTATACGAGGGGTTATTTTCATTGTAAACAAGTCACTATTTCGCGGGATGCACTGAGTACATTTACGCTAAGTTATGTTTAAACAAGCCCCACGTTGGGCGCCAGCGGGGCGCCAGGGATTAATCATTGATCGTCACGTGCCAAACCCACCCCACTGTATTAATTATTTACGCTATTTACAGTCCTAGTCCTGTTTCTATGTTTATATTTAACGTCTCGCCAATCACAGTACCGCCTAATAAGTTTTCACACAAGTCACCCCTATTATTTGCAATGCCCACTGGATATAATTTCGAAACGCGCATTGTCCGTGT
The DNA here is from genome assembly GCA_910589525.2 of Ennomos quercinarius. Lineage (NCBI taxonomy): Eukaryota > Metazoa > Arthropoda > Insecta > Lepidoptera > Geometridae > Ennomos > Ennomos quercinarius. Next base: position 16,813,708 of record OU342492.1, on the reverse strand, counting down.
GAGAGTCACGTGCTCGGCGTACGTTGATAAGTAAGTTTTAGTTACTGCATTTTGTAACATAATGAGTACCATTGAATGTAACCCAATGTCTGCGACATTAATGTTATTTCTGCACTATTGTGTAACTGTTACAGATAAAATGCATGAAGAAACTTATTGAATCGTGTTTGTTAAACCCGTTCAAAATGAATCAGCGGAAAATTAGCAAGCCTTTGAAGTGGTGTTTGTGGAAAGCGACAGAAATGGAAACCTCATCTCAGGAAATGTGAGTGGTATTGTCGCACCCACGAGCCACGAGCGCCAGCACCGTTATAGTGGTTAACCTACTTCCGAGAGAATACAACATTATGCATATGTTCCGCCTGGCACATATTTTATCCGCCTAAATTCAATGGAAATCCCGGACCATACATATCACAGAGCACATAAACTGAGACCGCAGCACTAGTTTCATTCGTCCAATTTAGCGAACAGTTATGCCGTTACTAACAATTCTCACTTGGTTTATGAAATGGTAACTCAATCAGGAAAACGGAGACAGTCTGAGACGCAGATGACGTATAAGGCCGTATTGGGCTCGTGATTGGTATGTAGTGCGCGTGCACACGTGTATGCGTCGCATTATTGATGCGTCGGCTGCATCTCTGCCGGTACACTAATGGACCACGTGTTCCGATTATCCAGTATCGAGTAAAAACAAGCGACTCCGATAATGTACCTTGAGTCTACCGTGACAAGATCCATTGTCCTTTGCGTTCTTTTTATCGCTTTTATGATAAAACTATAACTTTAACAGTAAGATTGGTAAGTAACACTAATGCGTTTTTGTATGCGCAGGCTATAAATATGACGTATACGGAGATATTAGCTACAGCTCTCCGCAGGCGGTTTCCTGGTAAATTGGACGCATCTCGGAATGTTTTTAGAACACGATTTACAATTTTACACTAGGACAATATAAAGCTGGGTTTATTTCGCATCGCAATTTTAAATCAACGCAAAACGACTGTAATTCCAGACCTTGAATATGTGCTAGACAGAATTCTCATCTATGAAATTTGATACGCGCAAGGCAATAATGAACATTGAAGCGTAAACATAAATGAATGAGACGGTTATTCCCAACCGCGATTTGCGGAACTGAATACAACCTAAAGTCGAGAGAGCGGTCGGCAAATCCTGTTTGGAGGAGCCGAGAGCTTCAAGGGCAGAGTGCTATTTATAGCAAGCCCCGGACGAAGGCCGAGGCCTGCGAAGGACACCGCGTCCGGACGAGCACGACCAGCCAGCCGACAGTGCTCCGACTTTGTCCCACGAATTTTAATGCCCTTTTCCCCGAATCGCGAACCAAAGGCAAGCCGCCTATTGAGAAAAGACTTGGGGAGTTGGGGCCTGTCGATAAGTACGTTGAACCTCTATTTCGTAATGCTCACAAAATGAGTGCCGAACTCGGGCAGGTAACATTTTGCGGGACCGAAACTAATACGGGATACGATAAGAAGCTGACGTGAAACATTCGAGGATTAATCGAGTTTAGATGGGATATTAATCGTGCTTTTAGACGCTATCGGCGGTACATTTATCTTAACACAGAATGACGGGTCGTATTATACAAGGTGTGTGTGTGTATAACGAAGCGAGAAATAGAATTTTGGTCGTGTGGTCCCGGCACGGTGTGAGAATAGGTCCACTCATCTCTTCCCGTGGGTGCCGTAAGAGCCGGCTAAGGGAATATCCAGAGAATGGACAGCAGCATTTTCCTTAAAATCATCTGCGATCACCAAGCCGCCTGCCAAGCGTGGTGGTTATAGCAAAGCCCCCCTATGATAAGCATCCAAAGTGGCATTTTATGGGGAGGTCTATGTTCAGCAGTGGACGACTTCCGGCTGTTAATGTGAATAGAATTTTAAGTTTTTTGCAAGGTGTTCCTGATCCTGATATTAAGTCAATGTGACAGTATCCAGAGCTACTGCGATAATCCCAGTGGGAAGGTCCAGAATACAGCACTTAAAATAATGTTACTATTGTATTATCCAATAATGGCAATGACGCAACAAGGAAAAACCTCAGTTACGCGGAATAAGTACCAAATAATAATGTAAGTGTTCCTTACATTCGTGTCAATGTCGTATTGCAAATGCTAATGATTGCTAATGTTATGACAAAGACAATGGAAAAGTTCAACAAGAAATCAAATCAAACTAACTAAACCCTAACATCCAAAATATCTTGGAGCGATATACATCCAAATAATTGTTTAATCACTTCTTGATAGAAAAGAAAGGAGTATGGTAATTCAATATTGGACATTTAGATAAGTAAGTATTTTGTAGCTGCTTCATCTACATAAACTGTAAATTCAATTTAGTCTCATTCTATCATATTCAAAAGTTTAAAGATATTGACGACTTTACTGGCAAATCGGCCCCAGGACTGACTGACAGCCAGACCTTTGTAGGGCACGACTGACGTCATCAACGTTAAGACTGACAAGAAGACCTTCCTTGACCCAATATCGGCTTTCAACTTTAATTAGTATCTGGTCAAATTCATTTGAACAGACAGACTCATTCCTGATGACGTTACTTGGCGCCAGGATCGCTGACGACTAAACGGAGAGACGGCTGAAGGGCGACTGACGGTTTGAGGTCGACGAGACACAGGACTGGAGACTAATTACTACTTTCCTTGACCCATTTTGTGGGAAACTTGACAGGTTAATGGAATTCTGATGAGTAATGATGTTAACGGCAAACAATATGTTTTGAGCAGTCATTAAGTTTAGCTACTTATATTTTCTGTGGTTTAACTTTTACATGTAGATCCAATATGGAAAAAGCTAGAGTTTAATAATAAAATGTATGTATCAAGCTCAGAAAGCTGGACCAGGTTTCTGGATTTTAATTGAGCAACATTTTATCTAGTGTAGTATGAAACGGATGCATATTTTCACTAATTAATGCATCTATTACCTATATCAATTTGTGAAATAAGCACTGGTCATTATTTTTATCATTATAGCCTGCTAAATAGGATACTGTATAAAGATTATGCATGCGATTGCAAGAATAAGTCTACTCTACATAATGTATATTATGTCATGCAATGTAATGAAACTCGTATGTGGGTGCATTGTCACTGGTTCAACAATGCAACACAAAGGAATTTGGCCCAATATTTGAGGACATTGCATTGTCCTAATTTCACGAGTGCCAAAATAATTGGGTAAAATATGAAAGAATCACATCACACTAATATTATAAAGGCGAAAGTTTGTGCGTATGTGTGTATGTGTGTTACTCTTTCACGCTGTAACAACTGGACGGATTTGGATGCAATTTGGTATGGAGGTAGCTTAGACCCTGGATTAAAACATAGGCTACTTTTTATCCCGAAAACGGGAACGGTTCCTGTAGAAACGCGGGTGCAACCGCGGGGCGCTGCTAGTATTACATAATTTTGATCTTACTGATACAAGTCAGAAGCCTTTGGGCGGCCTAAAAATTCTGACACCAAGGGGCGTACTATGAGCTCTTAGCGCGATTAAAAACTGAGCCTATATTGGATCGCTTTGTTTTTTTTGGTATGGGGATTTTGACAAGCGATCCAGTGTAGGCTCTGTTTTGAATCGCGCTAAGAGCTCACGGTACGCCCCCAGGGCTGACCACTTGCCTACACGAGAAGAAGAAGAAGACTGTTTAGGTACGTAGATTCTCAATAATAACTACGTCTACTGGCCATATTAAAATTGCGAATAGATCCAAAACAATATCAAAAGTTAGTGTATACCTTTGTAGATATAACGCACGAAGTTTCGTAGATTCATGGTCCCGCACTAGTTTCTCGTTCAATTTCATCAATACTCGCAAAAAAATTGTCTACATATAGTCACGAAAAAGGGCCTGCATTTATCAGCTCATTTGACAAAAAGCTAAACGTAGCACCAGGTATTTGAAGACTACTTGTGTGTGACCAGTATGTTGTATGTGAATCACTGTTAAACCGTTAAAATGTTGCAGAGCCGTGTAATGTGCCAGGAATAACGAATTACTGTAATGTGTTTGTTTTTACTTTTAAAACTGTTAAACTGTTGATGCTTTTTTAACGCGAGGTCCGACAAATATTGACAGAGCTCGTGTTGCGATTATTTAAGTCCCCTTATTTACACCAGTTTGAGAGATAACTTGAAGGTTTTAGTTTATAATTGCCTGTCTTTTTTAAGGCATATAAAAAACAATGTGATAATTTGAACTTTAAAAATTCAGAGGCCCAAACTCGATTTAATTTCAAGTTAAGGTCTTGTATTTTGTTGTTTCGATTAACTCTACATAATGTTAGTCGTCAATAAATCTACAGAATCAAATGATTTCTTTCAATGTAATATGACAACAGAAATTTCGAGTTGCAAATTATTCTGAGGAAGAAACGTACGGAATAAAGTTTCTTAGTATCCCTGTCAAAGGTAAGACCATGTCCAAAGCACCCTTATCGGGAAACCACGGACGCCTAAGTCCATGTCTGAACAGTCTTTATCAGGGGATACGTTGTACGAGTGTGTCAGGCGGTTATTTATTGCCTTGAAATGCGCATGCGTGTGCTCATGTTTACATTTTAAAGGGGGTTTCAAAGTAAATTTTCCTGTACGTATTTGTAAAATAAGAAGACGATTTGTCAGCTTTGGTAGAGTACAAGTTGACGTTTTGGTAATGGTATGTTCCCAAAACTCCATTTGATCATTTACTCATTTGAATGACCATTCTATACTTTGGCTTAAATACACGCTTGAACCAAACTGTCGAATGATCAGAGTAATTATTAGATTTTGTCTTCTACAAGATGTTATTTACGTAAAACACTGCAAAACTCACATTTTTGGAAAAGTTGTTGATATATGATTTTTTGTAATAGACGCTAGCTAATACAACCGAGCCTCTACGGTTAGGTTAAATTGTAAAAGGGGAATAATTTCAGCTAGTACAAATTAAAGAAATTATAGTACCATACATAACTTGATAAATGGCCCTCTCGAGAGGTATTTCAGTTTCTTTCCACAATTCTCCATGCAACATTCATCACTTAAAAGCACGAATAGAAAATTCCGTGAATAGGCGCAAGTCATTGACGTAACCGGATAACAGAGACCACCAAAACTACATCATAGAGTAACCTTCACTGGTGGAAAAATTACACTACTTTCAATACATTAAAAACGTGACTTTCATGAATACACTACATTTAATCCGCAATAGGTGTCAACCATGTTACTTCAGCAATAACATACAAAGAAACCGTTGCAAAAATAATAGAAGTGACAACCAATACTGTGAAAGTAAGACAAAAGCATTAGGACAGTTTACAAATATTGACACCAACCACTTGCCTATACGAAAAGGAAGGACTGTGACACAAAATAGCCAGTCTCCTACTTATCTGCCACTTCCGAAACTTGAACTTCCGAGGTTCAGAGACAAATATGGCACTAAGCCACCAAGTCCCTATGGATATCGAGTCGATGGCAAAGTACGCCTATTTTATCGGTGCACATAACTCGCCCGGACAGGTTCCGTAGGCGGGTTTGCAATAAAAAGCTGGGGTCACAGAAGAATAACATAATATACAGTACTCTAGCTCGATCCAACATTGAATTTCAAATTTTCAATCGATCTTTGGATATACGAAGCTACGTGACTCAGTCGTAAAGTAAAAAGTGGACGTAGAATTTCAAGATTATGCTTTTTGGTCGGATGGAATCTGGTTTGGCTGAAATGAGGAGGACTCCTTAAATGGTTCTACTCAAGAAAGAAGAAGAGAAACATATTGAAATACACAAGGCATTACTTCAGAGTCACTACCACAGTCATTGAAATTTTTACACGAAACTACCAAATGCCATTGCCGATTTCCAGCTGAAAATGCTGACATTACTGCTGGCTGCTACGAAAGCACAAACACGTTGAATACTTAATATTCCAATCGTCCAGACCAGACTAATCCTCGGATCTCCAACACACACACATTTATTTTATTTATAACGCTGCAACAATGTTCTTCTCAACCACATAGGATAGAACTCCCTGTTCAATCATAAACCATCTGAATTTTTCGACAGCTCGTCCGTACCTTCCGCACTGTCTGATCGCTACGGGGTGGGTACTGGTAACCGAACGCGGGTCGTCGGACTGGCGGCCCTGCTCGGCCTTCGCCCCCCGCGAGCCCGCGCTCTCGGCGCCAAGGACGTCGCCCGCGGTTGCATAATCGCCTGCACGCACGCTATACCAGACCAGATACCGTTCAAGATCCGACTGGCAACGCACCACGATCACAAACGTGAAGGTATACTTTTTGTATTTTTAAGTTATGGTACCAGCACTGCAGGTTGTTCACTTGATTGCTGGCATGCTGAAGCCAATTACGGCGCCCGTCCTTGGCTAACTAATATAAACACTCGGAACTGTATAATTAAATAGTTCTGATAATTGGTTGCTTATCTTGTGCCTCATATTAAGAATATGGCTATTCATGGTGCCTAAGAAAACGAAGAAGTGCAGCCTCGTGAAGATCACAAATATATAACAACAGAGAAAACGTTATATCCAGTTATTACTACTCAAACTGTCTATCACAATAACGTAGAGTGGAACCCAAGAAGTTTAGTAAAATCAGACGTGGTCAAACGCTTGCTTGTAAACAACAAAAACGTACATCAAGATGTAATAAATAACTGCGTATATCACGCATGATAACAATCCTTCCTTCAATGGTCGCGAGGCTTGCAAGTGAAAAATTCCTTCGAAATCCCCTGGACGTCCATAAAATGAGAACTGCTTGCAGCACTGGCAACCCTAATAGTAATAAAGTCAAGGTACTAAGGCACTATTTATTATTAGGTGTCGGAATGAAAATAAAAGCGTAAGCAAGCATCGGTATTCATATAAACGTCAATTAAAACAGTTTTTACGTCGTGCCTCTAGCCCGACAATCTTTGTAATTAGAGGATTTTCACTTTCTGTTTGTCTGTTCGTTCTAGTCCCAGTTGTCACTTTCTGAACAGGAATTTGTCGCCCACCGAGTTAAATCGTTTGCAACATTGTAATTTCTAAAATTAATTTTACTGTATCAATTATCCTGTTAATTATTATTCTCCTTTCAACAACAGTAATGTTATTTAAAGCATTGGTCTTCGCTTCGATCACCATAATGGCCTTTGAATTTCCTTATGCAACAGAAAGGAAAACCTCTCTGCCCGGTTTTGTCTAGCATTCTCAAGGATCTCATTAATATTCAGGGTATATTTACATACGAGATTGCTGTCCGTTGGATGGTAGACCACTTGTTCTGCCTTGGCTTTAACTGCCCTGTCCTGTAACGTATTAAGTGTTTATATGATAGATGCACCACTTGGTACCAGCATCCAAAACAAGGAAGCTTCATTTCTGTCAAAAGGGAATAATTCGATTGTACGAACAAATGTTTCAAAAAGTTTTAATTAAGTACTGTTTATGGATAATCATTTTTTTTTCTTTATTAAAGGGCTTTTATCAATTTGATCATGTCGCCCTTGTACATGAAAATTGACATCGTGGTAAACATAATAATTTCAATATTTGATTACTTATTTAAATATCTAAGTAGACTGATTTGAGGAGAAAATGATACTGTACAATTTAATTAATAATTTCACATCATCTGATTTAGGGTTCGATAAAATTACGTTGCAATCAACGGAGCTTTTTAAAATATGTTTGCACTTAGCAATTCGGAAGGGCGCGTTATGGACACATTCCATCAAGACATGCACCAGGTCCTCAGGTACACCACAATGGTCGCAGTTTGGTGACGGGACTTTTCCCATGAGAAATGCAAACTTCTTAGATGGGATGTGTCGACAACAGAGCCTCATGATTACCACTATATCTCTTCTAGCCAGGGATAATCATTAAAAACCAAAATAATGGTCAACATAAGTTCCAATCCCAATCCAATAGGGAAATGTTTTTGCCTGTATAAGTTATATGTTTCGAATTTCAATTGAAGTATATCGAGCGGCAGGCAAATTGTTTTGAGCAATAAGTCTTCTAGACCAAGTTTTTAGAAGCTTTTAGTGTCCCACTGTTATTTTGCTCACACAAGCTCTGAACAGCCCCTACAAGTTGATTTTCTAGGCGTTAGATCCGACTCTGGTTCAGAACGTGTCAGTATAATTGTAGGAACTGGTAAAGGCGAGAGAAGCCGAGAGCCACAAATTATAAAAGCAGGCAGGACAGGTGGACCCTTGCGCTTATTATGGGGTGTTGATAAATGTCAAAATAAAACTGGTAATCTTATAGCTAGAGCAGAAAATTTCGCTTAGACTTAATAATATAAAACAAGTATAAAACACGTTTTATATTAGATCCAAGTCCAAGAGTTCGATGCAATTTAATTTCCAGATCATTGGCTAATTTATTAAAATGATTAAGTATGTTAAATTGATTAAACTTCTTGCATTTTGAGAAATATGCTTTTCTTTCTTGATATTGAGTTTGTAGAGACACGATCACGACGGGATGCAATCGACAGTAGAGCGTGCTTGCTTATCTTCGATCAGGTATACCTGATCGGAGTTGCTTATGGATCCTTCTAATAATTCTTTATGATGTCGAAACAATTGAATTCAGATAAACTATGTCAATACGAAAATAGGCATGAATCAGTCATTTAGGCCGTGTGGTCCCGGCGGTGTGAGAATAGGACCACACCATCTCATCCCTTGGGTGCCGTAAGAGCCGGCTAAGCGAATATCCAGGGAATGGGCAGCAGCATTCTCCTCGCTTGAGGTAAAACTACATGTCATCATCGTTGTATGTTTCTCATTTAAAACATTTTTTTTCTGATTGTGTACTTTCCAGGTTAGGGTTCAATAACTGCATCGGACGGAACACCAACCAAGAGATAAATGGTCTCACACCAGCCGTAATTGCAATGCTTCATTAAGTGCCAAGAGCAGTATTTCTATAAGGAAATGATTGTAGGCCTGCAGCGAACCCCGGGTAAATCAGGGGTTCTCAAACTTCACAAATGTATGTACCCTAAATTATATCTTGCTTAAAAACAAAAGCTGATCTTTCGAATGGGTTGCTTGAGTAATACCACGGCTAACTTATCGGGACCCCATACACGTGATGTCACGTAGCACACATTTTTTCTGTTATAAATTTCGCGTAAAATGTCAAATAACTATCTACTTACTTCTTATTATACTAATTACGTTTAAGTATCGAGTTATTATACGCTTTTCTGCCAATAAGATTAGAGGCTAAGTTTAAGCTGGCATGAGTAATGTAGTTCAAAATATATTTGCCCAAAGATAATAGTAACCGAAAAAACATTTTTTTTTCATTTAATTTCCTGTACGCACAAAAGTTTGAGTACCCCTGCCCGCATTGATAAAGCGGTCAATCATAAGTTCCTATAACTGCAGGTGCTGTGCTATCTAGGTGGCTTACTTGCATAGAACTTGCATAGTGCTTATATATATATTGTCGGTCGATAATTATATATTTTCTATTTCAAGCGAGGCCAAACTGCCTTGTTAGGCCATTTTGAAACGGTGTTGCATATTATAATTTCTTTGTTAATTCTAGGGTGCAAGGTGCAAGTGTATGAAACGCGACTGAGTTTTAGGCCGTTCTAAAATGTTTATTATCTCTGATTGCTAATTATTTACAAGGTGGTTTAGATATTATGGTGATAAATGGACGGTTTAGTTGTTGGTAAATTATTTCGGGTTGGGTCTAATTGCTGTCATGTTTAATGGAACAATAGGCTGGCACTGTTCAGTTGATAAATTCAACCGATTATTTTGATGAAATACGCGATCTTTGAGATTGAGATATTAATAAAATATTTACTTGTTTTCTCAAGAGATAGAGAGCAAGACTTATTCAGAGAAAATAATCGTGAGATGAACAAGACTCGGAAACACAGAGCATTAAAAGAAATGACGCTTCGCACCTAGATAGAGGCGCCCCGTTGTTTGTAAAAAAGGTGTATTCTATAAATAGTGAGCTAATACTAAGAAATAATGAGATATTTTATTTTAAAAAATATAATCAGTTAAAATAAAGAATGCTCAATCCAGTATTAAAGTTCTCATGAGTGCGATTCATTAATTCAATCGGAAATATATTTATTTAAAATGCTAAATTCTATCATGTAAAAAAACTACCTTCGCCAAAATGCACTTGTCTTTTTTCTTTGCTACCGTCGATTACGCCTTGACGTTAGGTTGCGCTATACGCTTGATTTCAGCACAATCGGCGTCTCTATCGGGGAGCGAAGCGTATTGTTTTTTTCCTGCTCTGTGCTCGGAAGGCACCTAAGATTTGCGTCACACCTAATTTAGCAAAATATGTTCGTTCGAAATTCAAAGTATCAAAAAGCCATAAGAGACAATGCAATAACCTACACGCACCGTTGCTTACCCTTCTAATCTATCATCCATCATGCTGAACCCACGTCAGTAGGGATCAGCGGTGTTCGTAGAAATCTGCTCTTTTGTATGTGACATTTACCTGCAACAAATGAATATAACATCAGACAATGAGCGCGTGAGCTTAGGTTCATTGGAGCCATAGAATGAGAGGTTCGTATAATATAATACATATATTGAGACCTATTAAATGATAAATAAATTCAATGAAATATAAATTTTGACCTTAATTTTAAATGTTTATTTCTATCAGTTTAGGAATTTGGGGCTCGTTCTGATTTAAACCAGAATTTTTCATATATCAAGTCTTAAATTCCTCGAAGGTATCATTTTGACGTGACCACAAAAACTAAAAATAGTTTATGTTAGAAACGACAGTGTTAATCTAAGGTCAGGTTTAAAAAGCATTAGGTTCAAATGCTTCTGCTGATGTCTGTGATGAGTTCGGTGCCACGCCATTATGGTTGATACTATAAATTGCTGACTTCTAAGGGCAAACTAGCCCGATACATTGAAGCCTGAATTATCGGTTTAGAGGTCTAACGGAATGCTTACAGATTTGTTACTCCCGTAATGGCAGTTTGTAGCTTCTACTAATGGTTATAACCGCATTGAAAGCATATAAATGAGAGGTTTATTGTACACGTGAATTGGAACGTTCATATATAACGGCATTTCGGATCCAGCAGCAGCCCAGGTGAGTTGAAATGTTGTGAATCTCTGAAACTTTAATTTTTCTGTATTGTTATAAGTATCATCGAAGTCATCACATCACGCACATTTAAAAATAACCGGCCAAGTGCAAGTGTTTCCTGATATATTAGAGTCTTACATAACAGAAAGGATGTTCAGGGTAAGACAAGAAGACGCCTATTCGGAACTTAAGCAAATAAAAGCTGGAGTACCACAGGGGAGTGTACTAGGTCCAATCCTGTACTTATTGTACACTTGTGATATGCCAGAAATAGATAATCACACCATTGCAACTTTTGCTGATGACACTGCCATTATGGCTACAGGAATCGACCAAAAGGAAGCCGTTGAAAAAGTCCAATCGGCCATAAACAAAATTTATGATTGGACTAGCAAATGGAGAATAAAACTTAACGAAAGCAAGTCTATACACATTGATTTTACTAACAAGAGGCCAATTCATTATCCGGTGTTTATAAACCATCAGCAAATACCGTACGAAAATACAGCCAAGTATTTAGGCATGACACTCGATGCAAAGCTTCGCTGGAAGGCGCATGTCAAAAAGAAACGCGATGAACTAGAGCTTCGCTACAGGAAGATGCACTGGTTGCTTGGGAAGAATTCTTCGTTGTCAGTGCACAATAAAATACTCTTATATAAACAAGTGCTCATGCCAATATGGACTTACGGTATTCAGCTATGGGGCTGTACCACACAAAACAATATCCAGATCATACAACGTTTCCAAAACAAAGTACTTCGGTGCGCTGTAAATGCACCGTGGTATATTAGAAATGAGGACCTACATCGGGACTTAAAGGTCGACCTCGTCGTTAACATAATAAAAAAGTTTGCCGAAGCTCATGAACGAAGGCTTCACCACCATGTGAATATTGAGGCTATCCAGCTCCTCGATAACACGGATATAGTGAGAAGACTAAAAAGGGTAAAACCTTTCGAGTTAATTTAGTGATAGTGACATTGAACCGTAGTGTAGTTTGCTCAAAAAGTTCACATGATCGAAGTGTCTTCCCCTTAATAGAGACGTTAAGAAAAGTGTTAATGGACACATTCTTAGGTTTACTCTACTGTAGCAGATTAAGTCAAACTTAAATTACTTATTAGCCGTAGTAATGGCTAGATTGTAATCTTAATGAAGCACTAGTTAAGGTACTTCATTACAAAAAAAAAAAAAAAGTGCGAATCGGACTCGCGCACGAAGGGTTCCGTAACATTATCTATAAAAAAGAGCAAAAAAAAAATCACGCTTGTTGTATGGGAGCCTCCTTAAATATTTATTTTATTCTGTTTTTTAGTATTTATTGTTATAGCGGCAACAGAAATACATCATCCGTGAAAATTTCAACTGTCTAACTATCACGGTTCATTAGAAACAGCCTGGTGACAGACGGACAGCGGAGCCTTAGTAAAGCCTGTTTTACTCTTTGGGTACGGAACTCTAAAAATAAAGCTGTTTATTAAAAAAAAAATTGTGCTTAAATTAAACTACTAAACTACTAAATTATTAGTTTGTATTCGTTAATTTCAGAGCCGCACTTGTAGTCTTGAACCAAGTGCAAACTGAACAAAGGGTGTCTTCCTTTCATAATTATAAATATCAGCGTTAGAGCTTTCGCAAGATGCACCGTTTCAGAATGAGATGGATCGTGTGAAATGAACTTATGGATTCCGTTTACCGACACGAAGTCGAATGTCAGGCATTCACCAAGCAAGGTTTGGCATACGATCGAAATATCAGAGGGTAACGATATTGGGAGGGTATCAAAAAGTAAAATCAGTTTTAAATTGTAATGTCGAGATTTGAGAAATATTTCTGAAATGTAGAATACAGAATATACAAAAGATATAAAAGAAGGAAGAAGAAGCAGGAGTAACATTTTGCGCAGATGATGAGTTGATGAAGCGTAAAACGCAGCGTTTTAGGGCGACCTTCACTAGATGGACCGACGACCTGGTCATAACCGCGGGGAGTCATTGGATGCAAAAAGCAAGCAGTCACTCAAAGTGCCATTCACTCTATCTATGGGGAGAGGCCTATGTTCAGCACTCAGGAGTAAACGTTTTCAAGCTTACGTTACGCTCACTCATATAGAATTCAAGAACGATGATACAAAAGCGAAACCGCTAACAGACAGTTAGCAAATAACACAGAATATTCTTATCAGTGACCCGTTCCCAATCCCACAACTGGGCAGTGAACCGGAACACGGCATAATGCGCATGCGCATTGCTTGTGATAATGTTAACGATGCATGCGTAGAACTAGTTAGACTAGAAGTAGTACATGTATTTGTATAATGGTGTTCTATGAGAACCTATTACCACGCCTGTGTTTGTTTTTCTTGCGTTTATCTGCGTTCAATACCGTCACTTTTAGTAGGTTCGGTGAAATGATGTTTTTCAATGAAAGGTACATTACTATTTTTTAAATCACTGTCTCTTTTTCTAGTGTCAAGATTAGCATTATTTTGAGATGTGGCGAGTTTAGTGTTGTTAGCTATGCATCTAGATTAATTGTACGCATCTTTAGCCTTTTCTAGATTTTTTTGCCTTCTTGAATGAATTTTTAACTTCCGACACGAATCTTGAGAACAAGCACTATTTTTACACTGTGAAAAGCTAATGACTCAATTAAATTTAAGCTTTTAACTTGAGCAGAGTACGGCGTCCTAAAATGTATAAAGCATTGATGAAATTTTATTTATTCCACAAAAATTTAAAAAACATAATATAACTTTTTATAATAATAATTATTAAAGCATTTGAAATTATACTACGTATATCTATGTACACTAAGCCTAAGAAAACAAAATAAGTGAGTAATAAAAAGTTATAAATAAAAAACAGAATTTAGGTCACTATCTGCGGGTAGCGTGCCCAAAAAGCTGGCGACATTCCCTCGTTGAATTGCCAGGCTAATTCGTTGGCCGAGGTATGTGCCAGCCCTTTGGTCACGCGTCAGCTCGACTAAACGTCTGGATAGCTCCCTGACTAGAAGTCGTGCCTGTGGGCCCCAGGGACCCATTGTCTCAACCCCAAACGGAACAAATATGTAACCCTCACCTAGGGATTCATATTTCCTCCGTTTGAGGTTTTCTGCAGCTTAAAGCATAATATCACAGGACGACATGTTGTTTGTTCAAAAACTTTGGAAAATACTGTTTTAGGTGGAATTAAATAAAACAACCTTACGAAGAATGATAACTAAAATATTTCGCTTGATCACTCTGATATGATTGTGCACAATTCCATCTCGTTACTGACACACAACACAAGAACTGATAGATTCTAGGGCAATCACTAAACAGACAGACGGACATGAAGACATGACAGATTGACAGAAACATTTGCAATGAGGATCCGTGACAAGTTCAGGACAAAAAACCACCAACGGGAAATGCCTTGGATCTGTGGCTTGGATTGATCCGCAATTTAAATATGTCAAACTTTGGCGCTATGACAGCTTGAGCACATATTATTAAAAAGTAAAGATGTGTACAGACACAGATAATATATTCATATCGCCAAACAAAACTATGAATAAAAAATTATGTCCTAAATCATTTATCATTGACGCGCTTACCAACAGGGAATCCCAAACTGAACAAGAAAGGATAATAATGCCATCTAGCAATTAAGAATAAGAACGATTATGCACGACTAATGAATGCGATATTAATTTGATACATTACGTATTTTTCTTTACAGTAAAGAAGAAATATCTTAGCAAAGAATATACGGTGTGCCTGTGCACGTAACATGACAGTCTTTTCTTTCATGGAGTTTCAATAGAAACTATTGCATTACAGGCTACTTCATAATCTGCACACACCTTAAAAATAACAGTTTGTGAGAATATCCGGCTCGAAGGACCAGGTGCATGGCAAACATGCCGTTAGCCACCATATTTATATTTTAAATAGATGTGGTTGTATCACCGTTCTCTGGGAGATTTATTGCCTTGCAACTGGCAAGGCTCAAAGCATGTCTCCACTCCAGGAACCGTTTGTGGGAGAGCCTTTTGCAGCATTGCTTTTGTTGTTAGAAGTAACAAGTCATACAGTAAAAACCGAAACTATTTGCTTAAAGAGCTGACAAAAACAATATATCCTGCCTTAGATAAAACATAGGTTGCAACTTAAATGATAAAACTACGAATTAATGTATAATAATGTCAATGGATAAAACTATATTCATATTTAAATGAAATATCCAAGCACCTGATAGTTGCGACGAAGTGGACAAAACGTAATATGATAACATAATGAAAACCGACCGACCTACTGTCACCGTAGCCGCAGTTACTCAACCATAATATCCTTATAAAGACTAGGAAAATAATAATGATAGTTCTATGTACATTTTTTAGAGCGACGACCTTATGCGACGCACACGAACTGGGTTCAGCCATGCAGTGATGTAGAGACTAGAGACCACAGGCACCACATGCAAGATTTATAGCATATACCAAGTCTATGTTCTGCTAGAGCTTACACGTTGTACATGGAGGGTTGTTTTGTTTATGGACTCTATGGTCGGATTACATAGATGTACGTATGTTAACACGTCGGGGTGTGCATGTCGTCTGATAAGTGGAATTGGAAGTTAGATGTGATGAGATGTTGGTAACTGAACTAAACCGAAGCCAGTGGACGGGTTCTAAGATTCTCAAAGTATGTTATGTATCATGTATCGTACGTATCGTACAACCTAAGGAAGTACTCCTGCCCGACTAGCATGCGCACCGCGAGAAAACTAAGTAGTCGCTGTTAGAGTGAGATACACTTAGCGCTACCATAGTCTTGTCACGGTCTCTGACGAGAAAACTTGGTCGCAGTGCGCATCCTATAGGTATTCAACACGATTTACTCATTTCATTAGACAGCTGTACACTTGAGGGAAAGACGAAACTATTTCGAATCTCCTTAGGTATGAGACGTTGATATTAGAAGTCATAATAACATTAACAAATTATATTTGTATAACAGGCAAGTTGTCAAAACTTCTCTAAAGCTTTGACTGTACTGTATCAATATCTTGTCTTGACATGACAGATTTGATCAGTCTAGTTTTTGCCCTAACTTGTAAGCTCGCATCTTTTTTGCCTAGAAGGCACGGTGAAATCATTGTTACAACTTCAACATTTGCTCGCCTCATACTTCTGTTAAGGCAATAAAAAGTGGACAGGTGTATGTTCGCATACTTTTTCAGATATATGTAGGTGATGTGATTGACAGAATCGTCACACCCATGCCATTCTATTGTTGTCTTATCTTCATCCTGAGTGATTATTTATTAAGATTGTTCAATAAGATTAGTTGTTTTATGCACTTCTACGTTTTCGACTAAGATAAGTATATAAGTAATTTTACCTTTTTGTGTGATGATTTAATTATTTTTTTTGTTGTTTCCTACCTACATTTATGTTTTATTTTTTTTACTTATACCGATACACAGCTATCAGCCTGTACTTTAAACGAATTATTACCTGTCTTGGGAGGAGGGCGTTGGTATGCCATGTCACAGGTTTTATCCTAGTTTGGGTGCCAACAACCCTTCAAGGATTTACTACAATTATTTAAGTTTTTTTACTATAATTATTGTGTAAAAGTTTGTAGAGATAATAAATCATTTCATTTCATTTCATTTCATTTCAAGTATGTATATATGTAACTAAATTTAGTACTTAATTCGCAAGGTGCATAGCTAATCAGCAATTAATAACTACAGTAGGTAGGTCAAAGCAACACTGACCAACGAAGACCAACATAGTGCCAGAGAATGCTGGCAAAGAGGAGACATTTCGTCAGAACCTGACCCAATAACGATGAAATTCGACAGCCAATTTTGCGAGATAATGAGTACAAGGTAAACCCGAAAGATCAAGAACTTTGAAATTATTTACTTTTGACACAATGATTGTGATTCCCACCGGAATTTCAGCAGCCATAATTTCTTAGATTTTCGACAACAGTACGTGATAGCGCATGAATTAGCGTACGAACTACGAAGTTAGGCGCGTGATTGAATTTCGCGAATGCGCGATCGCGCGATTCAATATTTCGAATGCACGCGGCGCGACTTTTGTTTGCGTTTGGGTTGCGCAAGCGCAGCCGCTGTGACAGCCGATAATTTATCAACGAAGTACTCGCAACTGTTCTCCAAGTTTACCATTTGTTCGACCTTCGATTGCGTTTCCCGTGTGAATTGTTTTAACCAATTCTGTAAGGTTTTGTGGCTTTTATAAGATTATTTGTCTTAAAAGTAGATTAGTAATCTTCGTTTACTTTGAGAAGATGCTCTACTGTTTTCTTTTACATACTGTCTATGATTTTGTGTAATTATATCGTTCGCTTTTGCACAATTTTTGCTTTCATGAATAAAGTGTGTAATTGTTGCCACAGAGCGTGCATTATCATGTTGGAACAGATACACGAATCGGGTCAAGTATACCGGAAACTGCAATGCCCTGCGCACGCGCCCTTCGCGCTATTCAATCCCTATCCTAGGCACTTCACTAGGGTTGTCACAGTAAGGTTGTCTGTCCCGTTGATGAAGATTTCGTTTCTTTTTAGTTTTAAGAACTTATTTTCAGAGTTATCTATACACATTGTTTTAAAACTAAGGCTATGTTCCAATGATTTATTTTAATTTGTACTGTGTTCTCCTTCTCATACACACTTACACAGAGTTTACATAAGTCAAATATTCTAACTTTACACAATTTCAATTTGAGCAGTCGCCCAACTAACACTTACATAGCTATATGTACAAGGATAGGTAAGTTAAAGCGCGCGAGTCATACGTTTATTAGTTTGTATGTCTATATGCAATTTCCCATGACGCGGCCGTATATTTGTTGTTGTTATTTGCAGAAAAAAAAAACAATTCTCTGTATTGCATATCCTGGTAGGCAAAAGGTGGTAGCCCTAACCGCACCGTCAACACAATGGCCGATGCAGCTCATGCAGCTGTATCTATAATATTCACCACCCGTCATGCGATTCGCGTTTTGCATACACAATCGAATTAAACCGACAAATCGGATATTCAATGACGTCACGATGCAACACAATATATTATACACTACATAGGTCTAGTTACACACCGTACGTATATAAAAACACTTGCGCCACGACCTTTAGAAAATTGACAAGTGTAAGCGACAATAACCTTTAAACGCTAAATAAATTTCACGGGTAATTATAATCTGTTTTTAAAATAGTTGAGGTCACAATCGTGACAGGATAAATATTTAAACAATATCAAGGCCCAAATATAGACAGCTTGAATAAACTACAAAAAAATATGGAAAAGCGATTTATCCAGTGATGTACGGAATCTGAACTAACAAAACGGTAAAGGAAAACATCGTGAGGAAAGCAGAATATTCAAGAATTATAAAATTCGAGAGCATCTGTCATCCACCAAGCATTTGGCCAGCGTCGTGGATTGTGTAATGGCCTACACGACACTATCTATATGAGGCCCACGTCCCAGCAATGGGAAGTTGTTGATGACGAGTACCAAAAATCATGAATATAACGCCTGTGAATTTCATCAATCTGAGAATCCAAGAATATGAACAAAGGACAATACAATATACTAAAACAAGATACACATCGACATTTTGACATTGTTAGTCTCGTGAAACGTGCCAGTAGCGTCTTCGGCTTTCAACCACAAAAGGGCGACATGTAGGATTTACATTAATAGCAGTGCAGTGATATTAAATCGTTATCAGATTCCAGATATAAAGCAACAGGTAACGATAAAAACTGCATCGAATCGACATGGAAATTTGCATTTGACGGTGAAAAACACCGGCACGGTACCACTCTCTCGTAGGTTGACAAACTGTGTAAAGTGGCTCAGTGAAATCTGTCGATCAAGATTTTGTGCATTCTGCACTATAAGCACTATTAAGTGTCTCTTTGTGACAAGACCGCCAGCTTTAATGAGGAGGACTTTGGCAGCAGCAGCAGTAGATTAACGCAGACTTAAGAATCAATTAGTCATCTTCACGTTTATGTGAATCAGTGCTTTGATTTTCTTTGGAATAAAATATAGAACAAGCCATTTTGTCCAAATTTTATAACCCCCGAAGTTCATCAACTAGAAAAAAGCTGACAATGATCTTGAAACGGTTGGAACTTGGAACAGATTATCTTGAATCTAAGACACGGAAACTCGACCAAGTTACATTTCAAATGAAAAAAATACATATGTTTAGCAGTGGGCGCAAAGGCTGATGATGTGAAGTTCGCCACCGGTTAAATCTACGTATTTTTTTTAAATTTTAAAAGGGTACTTTAGTAAGTTAATGTTGCTAAACGTAATGGACATATGGAACAAGTACCGCAGTTTTTGCACTTACAAAATGAAGGCGATTAACCAAGTGATAGTCGAGAACTTGGTAGAGCAAAAACTTAAACACAGGCCAATAATACTCATACTTGTCTTTAAAGACTTCATTCTACAGCAACTGGAGTAAAATAAAATAGGTCTCCGGTGGCAAACGTTAACAAGTCTACTCTGGTTTCATCGTGAACATACATTTGCAAATCGAATGAATAAATAAATAAACATATCAAATAGGTCACCCGACACAATATGTCCGTTTAGCACATTTTGTAGGTTTGCTACTTTGTAAACCAGCCTATTCAGTATTCACATCGCTGTTAGTTATCTACTTTACTTGGCTACTTATTCCCTTAGCTTTAACTCAGTCGTGACTTCACGGAAGTTCTTCTTAAATACAGGAATATCTAGTGTAGTATTTTGTAGTTATCTTTTGCCTCCCTCTCTAACTTCTCTGCTGAGAATTCTCTTAGATTCTGCCATACTTCAGAAGTCTCTTCTTTTGCATTCGCACTTTCTGCTGATTGCTTTCCTTAGTACACCGTTTCAGCATTTATCGCACCGCTTTTATTAGTAGACACGCCTTAGGACTGATCTTTCCAAAATATTCTTAAATTATATTTTTTATTGAAATTGCTTGACCATACAGTATCAATGTTTCTTTTCGACGAGTAAAATTACGACTTTTTCAAAGAATCTTTGAATATGGTGTTTGCTATAAAATCGAAAGTTATTTTGCAATTGAAATGTGAAATATGTCAGCCCTGTTCATAACGTAACAGTTAATAAATGCCAATGTAATAGTTCTAGCGTTGTAATAGCTATATTACGCACTAAACGCTTGGCAGTACGACAAGTATTTCACCTATTTCCCTCTAGAATGTAGATTTAGATTTTAGTCATCTGACTTTCTGAATAGAAAACCCTAGCAGTACCTTTCAATGATTGGATGTACTTTTCAAATGTTTCCTAAATTGTTTTTTTTTTCCTAGCTAGGATCCATAGCGAAACAATGATACACCTGGGCCAGCGCACGTAATGTAACTAAACCTACTCCAATCATGCGCATGCGCAGGCAGCCTTCGATATAATAAGGTCACGATAATAATATCCGCAGCAACAATATTACAGTAACAATGATAATTATTACCGCATAAACAAACAACTATAATTATTGATGTGTACGTGCTTAAGCACGCGACGGCGACTTTGCCGGCGACGTTACGTTCTTAAAACAAGTAATTTTGTTTAAAATTAAAAAAAAACCCGACATTACTTATCATCAACTAGAAAAGAGCATGAAAACAGAAGACTAGAAGTATGACTATATGTATATGGACGATATTTTCAAGTTGCAAAAAAAAATATCTCTACGTCGCTTAGAAATTAATGAGAATGTAGAGGGGAAAGAAAGAGAGGAAGAGTGCTTCCTAAATAAAAGCAAACAAATTCTTATGCTTTTTTATATCTGTGCAATATTTACTATTAGAGTACCCACTTGATAAAGAAAACCCCAATAACACGAACATCAAGCACGGCCTTACTGCCAAATGAGACAGAGGAACAATGTAATATTGTGTTGTATTCTTTTGAGAAATTCATTAAGCTCTACAATCGTAGTTTTACAGAGATTCTTTGAATGGGTCATCATTTACCACGATTCATAACTCCAACATTTAAATGCTGCATTATAATAACCCTTACAATACTATCGATTGAGCTTCAGAGCGACAAGGGGGCGCCACTGTCGGTTCTCAGATGCAAGATTTATGCGCTTGCGCATTGCCAAGTTAATACCACACGTCCGGCAACTCTGGCATCTACTTTCCAACCGGGCACGTTTGAAAACACCGCCTCTCTTCTGTCTTTACTATACAGGAAAAGTAAAGGAATTGCGCAAGGATCTCGTAATCTAAGAAAAGTGTTATGTATCTAGTGGGAATGAGGCGTGATTTCTGAAGAGCAATTCAAACATTGAGCTCAATAAAACAACACCTATAATAGATTTCAGTGAAATCAAACATGTTAGAAGATGCGATAAAGTGTTGTCACTATTCACGTTAACAGATCAAATTGTTGCGACTGTTCGGACTTCCAAACTTGTTTATCAAACAAAATTGCAAAGCCTAATTTGTAATGTATGCATCTTATTAATAGGATTAGGAACACAATCGCTGATTTCCTTTTGAAATACATTTTCATACAACTTTGGCGAAGACAAAACAATCCTGCAAAATCAGCACCGTTTCCGCACCACGGCGTAACACAGCATAAGCTTAATAAAATCTAACAATGTACGATGAAGTGGTATTTCTAGAAAAGCGCATTTGAGACAAATCGTGCGCCGATCAAATTGCATACTTTATGGTGCACTGGCAGCCTACTGCTCGCGGCCAGTTCAAAGGGTACCCTCTGCCCTGCCGGGATAGGAACACGATAAGTCTGCTTAGGGATAGAAATGGAAAGTACTAGCTGTGAAAGGTATGGGGATGAAAATACTGTGAATATTGTTAGTACTTAGTTACCGAAGGCTTTGCAAATACATATATTATGCACTAGTCTTGTTAAAATAACGGACACGTTTTTATAGATTTTTCGCTGTGTTCCACTTTTGTATGCCCTAAAGTTAAAGCGTTACCCGCTATCTCCTAACAGAGCACATAAAAATAAATCGATATGCTGCTATACTTTCGTTCCACTTTTTAAACGATTAATTTAATCCATACTTTACCCCATTCACCAATCTTGGAACACATATCCATAACCTACCCAAACAAAATGAATATTAAGATTCAAATTGGTTTCAAAACCAGAAACGGTGATATTGGAACAGATTCCAAAGTGCTCGCAAATCACGTCAAAGGGCAAAGGTACTGGCCACTAAAAAAGGGCATAACCATTACTTTCGTGTAGAAAGGTAACAATAGTTTTATGGGTGAAATCTATTGCGGAGCACGAAGGTATTGAATCGGACTAATTTGTTTCGCCTTTTGCAGATATCTTGGAGGCTGTTATGGGCAACAGAGCGTGTGTGTAACGGCGTGAGTGTTGCCATTTCACATGGGAAAATAGAACTGTGTTGTTAATCTGCAACTCTGCACCAAGATTGGCCTTCCGTTGGTGTGGGTGGTCTATGATTTGAATGATTTCTTTGGGAATACAATGGAGATTCTATTCTGTGACTTGGCATATTTGCTTTGCTTATAGACGCAACTCTTAGTATTATCATCCTTTTATACTCGCATATGATCATGTATGGAAGCTGTCAATGCTCTCAGAAATGATTTTATTTTTGACCAGATTTTAGTAACAGGCTAACAGTACTATGTAGTTACATGAGTTTACATGACTTAAATTAGAATAAAAAACAGTTCTAACCTCCTTACCCAAGGGCAGTCAAGCTGACTCAATTACGCATGCCTGTAACGTTACGATGCGCACGCGCAACCACGCAGATCAGCTGATATCGCGAAAAGGAAAACGTCGTGGGTGCACGCAAAAGCTGCGATATTTCGTTACACTAATAAACTCTAATTAATGGGTTTTAACCAAAACTATGGGTCTAGTGCCTACGCTTCAATGACACAAGTTTTAAGTACCTACAGACATGTAAAAATATAAATAATATGTTTAATTCCGGAATTACTTACCTATTTGATACACACGTGAAAAAAAAAGTAAACATCGGGTTTAATTCTACTTAGAGAACCATGATTTAAAACTAGGGTCATAGACGAAGATGCCAATTAATAAGTATGACTACGAACACTAATGCATGTAGCAAAAAGTTAATATACATAATTATGAGAGCCATTAGACTCATTATCAAATCAAATTTAGACGAAGTCCCAGTTGATAAAGACAAAACCGGACTAAGGAAAACAGTTAGTGAAAGGTGTTGAGCTGTTGACAGCTAAAATAAGAACGAAATATCCGAGAAGCAAATAATATTAAGATCTCAATCAAATCTTTTTGGGGATCAAGTGAAATGCGTTCGTCAAAATGTAGATTTGTGATGTGATAAGTTGAATTTACTAGATAAATAGAAGAACTGGCCGAAGTATACAAACGATACTGTAATATAACTGTACTGTAGCAAGAACGGATGATAATAAAACGAAGAAAAACTCTGTGAGAAATGGAATCAGAAACACGTGTAGGTACATAGACAGACACTTCATCATCACAAATGAATATAAACTTTATCATCGTGATTTATAATGATATAGGATGTAATCCTCCAAAGATAACAGAACGTCTTCAAGGAACTTTCCCAGAAGGAACAAGCAGCCGACAAAGAAAGATTAAAGATAAACAGCTACAAAGAATGACATTGATAGTATTCAACGCTTGTTCTTTTATCCTTATCTCCATTCATCGATCTTCACACTTTATAATCTATGGGGTTCGGTTTGTCTATTCAAGGTGTTTGACGTGGTGTTTCATTTATAAGCCTAAACGGGCTTCAATCAATATTTCATCGTTGCTAAACGGGCTTATAAATATTAAAAGACCAATCTTGGTTAAAATACGTTTGAATTTAGAAATAGAGACAGATACTAATATATCGAGGGCGTAGTGGGGAAATTAGATAACTAAAACTTTTTGGCAAAATCGACTTTTTGGCATGACGATAAAGCCCAAATCACGACGCATCTTTTGGTCTTACCCTAGCTCGAATATATTATTCCGTGCCATAATTATACCAAAAAAGGTATTTTTGTAACAGAAATGAACCTTCAATAATAGCTGTAAAACTTGAGAGGAAGAAGTGAATAACTGACCAAATAATGTATAATTTCACAGTATCATCATTTTGTCGTCACATAAAATGTATAAAGCTCGTAATTCAGTTTTACCTCATAACCTAATCCATTTTTGCCTCAGTGAGGCAAAAATGGATTAGGTTTTCCAGATTTAAAAAAAAAAATGTAATGAGCTGCGGCATCCATGATGAACTCAAAAGTTGTATACTGAGCCATTACATAACATATAAAAACGCCCACGGTAACTTTGCCCTTACAAAAAATTTTATTGCTAAATTTGTCGAAAAAAACACTAAATCGTTGTTTTCTCGCGATAATGGTTTTGTTAGTTATCTAATTTCCCTGTCACGCCCTCGATATTTTTGACACAAACACCACCAACTAATCCATATAAAGCATCGCTCAATGTTCTCTTTGATTGTTTAAATCAATCTGTTATAATTAATTGTTCTCATTCTGCATTTAATAGTATGAAAAACTGAATTCAATCAACATAGATTAGAATTTATGAAATCATGACAGTATCTCATGTGATGCCGATGCGCTGGAATCTTATTCATCGTACCGCGGTGCCATCTCAACTTTTTAATCCATCAGTGTTATCTCGGAAACGTGTGAATGTGTACGCCATAATCCGGCGAGTAGAGGCTGCGACCTGCTACCACAGTTACCGATACTCGGATACGTATACCGCATTCCTCTGTAATTGCATCATTTCATCATTGATTGGCTGCATCGTGTTAATCAGAAGAAGTTTCCGTAAGGCCTTGACACCAAACCTCTTCATGAGTCGCGTTTGGCCTAAAAACTTAAGATGAGGTCATCGTAAAAGCTGAAATTGGCAATTGCTACTCCAATTTTATTGTTAGCTTGCGAATTTAAAGCCTAAAGGACCTAAAGCGGTGGCATTAACAAAGTCAAATAATCTTGTAGCACCAAAATCTTTTAACTCTACATAGTAAAATTTTATAAAAAGTAAAACTATTATCTTCACAATGACTGCTGCAGAGTATAAAGCCTCGATTTGTACCCTTAATTCATTAATATATGGTTTAGAAAAAGTAACTAACAGTTTCACCACAAACTAGGCTAGATTCAACTCCTGTTAACCGTGACTTTTACCTCAGTAAAAACGCATCTAAAACGCCGCACGATGGCAAACAATTAGCGCCTTGGAGTTCCAAGAGCCCTTGACTCTGAGAAGGTGTAAAAACATCTACTAAGACGTACGGGCAAGCATAATAGTGTTGAGGTATCAAGAGAATTCTTCATGTAGAAACTCTATACTGATTCCAGTATGGAGTTTCTTATTAAATTAAATTGTAGGAAGATTCACGAAACGGTACTTTGGACGTAGGCGCTTATTATATTTTGTATACTACCTATACAAAATAACTATACCTAAAGTCTAAGCTTAGCGCATAGGGTATATTCCCAGTTACCCCCACATGGAGTCACCAGTGCTTCTGGCAGGCACTTTAGTGTATTCCCCTTAGCCAGCTTTTACGGCACCCGCGGGAAGAGATGGGGTGGCTCCCAAAGAGTACACGGAATACTCAAATTAATTTATTGAATTTCCAACTTTTCATTAGCAGTAGAAAGTAGACATGGATCAAATCACAAGGAGCAAGTGAAAAATCATATTATTTTATGTTTCATAAATCACTCTGCTACTTTTTGTCAGACACTCTGCTACAAATCACAGTGTGATAATCACACTTAATTGAATCGTGGCTTCGGATTTCATAATAAGAGAGTAGCGTAAGTGAATATCAAAACATATAATTTTATTTATGCTTCAGTAAACAAACTGAGACCTAAAGAGTATAATTTTATCAACATTGTAGTGCAGCGGTGAACTTTGATCTTGTTTAACTTAAGAGAGTAGCGTTAGATTACTTAGTAATCATTTGTAGCAGGTCGCAACTTCACTAGGTTGCTCCTAAATCACATCTCTGTTCCATTTTATAAATCACAGCCAATCAACATTGATCATAAATTCATTACATATATGAAAAATCACAGCCTGTGAAAAATTACAGGTGAAATCACAGTGATAAAAATAAATCATATGATGAAACGAGAATGATTTTAAAGTAGCAATCATTTCCATGCCTAGTAGAAAGAGAGGAGAGGTGGGGTGGGAGTAGTTTATTTTTTTTATTACATGATCTATATATACGGGTATACCGTATATCCGTATCCCTGATCGAAGCATCTAGCTTTAGTTATCAACTTATCACAGATACCTTTTCACCTGAACATAAACTAAAAACTTTTTCTGTGTACTAACGTAGTGTGTATATGTATGACCTGATTGAAAAACCTGATGCCAATCAGACGGTTTCCACCGTTTGTTAAGCTTTTTCTCGTAGAACCATGAAAAAACATCGCTAGATGGATGGATGTCGGACGCGCACCATCCGTGACCCGGTCACGTTCCGGAACCGGCATCGTGGCGGAGGAGACGACATGTCCAGCGCGGCAACCAATGGCGACTCCTTTACGAGCCCTGCTGTATTTGTAATGTTTAGAAGAGTATCTTTATGTATAAACCTAGATTTTCATTTGCTAGAAGAGTTTATACACAATTCGAGAAATATGACATTGATTGTAACTCAAAAAACGTAGGAACAAAGAGTTCATAACATTTCATAAAACGGGGAACTAGAATCATGTAAGACACCTGCTTGACATAAAAATATCTCTGTATCAGAAAGAATATATAATAATACCGGTAATAATTTTATGTGACAATAATTTCAATAAATCTACGCCAAACTGGCAACATCCCTCAACAACAAAGCCATTATACAAGCAAAAAATCCTTTAGCAAACATAACAAAGAAGCCCAACGGTCTGCCTTCACCGGACACCGAGCCAAGCTGAAGCACAGAATAGATATATAGTACCTGAAGGTCGCTACAATAACTGGAAGTGGCATTGTTGCCTGGCAATGGCAAATAAAAGAATTATAGTGGACTTGTCTAAAGACCACACCCGGCCTTTTGACAATAACATGCGCTTTACGGCAGGCAAGATATCCGGTTTATAAAAACTTTACATTGATATTATGTTCAAAAATGTTTCAAGCTTTATATTTTTCTTAAACAGTAAAAGTGGTTGTTAATACTTATTACACCACACAACTGATATTTAACGATAAACTGACTTCAGAAAAAAGTTTTTGACACGATAAAAAATCATGTATGCGTTTAATCAATTCATTCGATGTGGGATCAGATGGGGCTTTAATTGATCTTTGGGATAGGATGAATATTTTTGAAAAAATGGGATCGTTGGGATCTATCCAACCCATGCCTAAGATAGGTTGTAAATAGTGCAATGGTGTATGTGTACAAATAATTTCAACCAATCTTATCATACATTTGTGTATTTGTGACTTGGGCGAGTGAATGTAAGGTCAACTTCGACAGCTTCGACTGCATTAATGAATGACAGTTCCATTTATTAGCATACCACCAATCGGATTGCCACCATTACCATTGTCAGATAATACGATTACGTCAAAAATAATAGCGATAACAATCAAACAAAACTCTTATCGCATTGTCTATTTGTCACATTTGACTTTGACATTTGTAATTAGTGAATATTGAGTTTATTGTGTCTTTGTTCGCCCATTTAGTGTTGGGTTATCCTTGACCTGTCTGTTATGGCTCGAAATGGTTGTAGCGATAGCAATTATATCCATTAGGCTGCCTACGCATTGCCGCTTTGGTGAGCTGCGCCTGCGCCGGTGTCGAGGCTTGAGAGTCGTGTGCAGCCACTCTCGTTCACGTGGGTACAGTCCTCGTTAGTAGAGTTGTTTGCTACCTATATCCAATCTTTTTTGCTACCAGCGACTGTCGCATGGCTATATATATTTCTTAAATAACATTCCTAGAACTATCATTTTGAATGTAACTCGATATGGTTTAACTTTTGAGATTACGTCACGGTTATTTTAATTTCTAATAACTTTTCACATCCGAGTTTAGATTTTAAACATAGTATCTGTGACATAATTATAGTAATATATATGTTTTGTACCTTAATATTTTTTCGATTGTAATTTGTTTTGTGCATAAATAAATAAATAAAATAAAATATAAAATAAAATAAAGTAACATAACTACAGCTAAGTAATATCTTCGTACCCGGAGAATTAATATCAACCATCGGAGAGTCTGAAGAGTCTGAAGTGCTAATTATACGGCTGACTTTGAGATTATCCGAGAGAAACCTCGAACATCTCACGCCTAATAACTAACTGCGTTTATGTGGAAACAGACCGCGCCCATCGGTTAATTCATTAACAGGGAGTTATAAAGGCAATGTGTTACTTCCCGGAACCCTGAGTATCAAGTGACAACTGCTTGTTTATATTCGCCTCTGCGGCCAGTGACATTCAGGGGCCACGAAGGCTTCAGGCGAGAGGTAATTGGCTATGGCACGCGACTCTTAGACGCCTTCCGAAGGACACGGGAGCACACACGCGACTTATCACTTTCATAAAGATCCACTTTAAAAAGCTTCTCGGAAGATCATGATGCTTAAAATACGCGCCACTCCGGCGCCGAACAATCGTGTGTAAACAAACAGCGCATGCAACGAATGCATCAACGACTTCCCTTTTCGGGTTCATTAACCGAAATAAACGAGATCTACTCCGATTACTGCGAGCGAAATGTGCTTTAATAAATCGAACACTTCTGGCAGGTGGGCTGTGAACTGCAGCTGCGTTGAGTTGCGTATACCGTTTGCGCATCGCGTAGGCTCTCGCGGTCACTGTCTCGATGGTTGCACAACGCCGGGGCGCGGTGTTCACGAGCTGTTTACAAAGGTAATTAAGCTGTCAGCCCGCACCCGCCTATGGTGAACCGTGGACGTTTCAATTAGCCGTGCCTAATCCCGGCGCTTGGGACCGTGTCGCAAGCATTAACTCAACAGCGTTATCTTGCTGATAAGAGCAGCGTCTTCCACGAGAGCCGTGCAAATATTGCGCCACGGCCGCAACTGGGTCACGCGTTACGGTGACATGGCGGCTCTGTGATGACGGTATCCGTGTCCTTTCAATCAAACGCGATTACGGTAACGAAGCAGTAAGGCGCCGGTGGTTAATCGATCGGGATTCCAATGTCCTTATGCGATTTGTTCGAGTTTGCGTAAGAGTCGGCGGTAGGAGTTAGCATGTGTCGCGAATCGTCACCGCCGCTCTAGATGCTCGGAGACAATGTGCTTGCGCCAGCTCGCTACAGTCAGTCACTACGCACGACAATTTGCGCAAGACCCAAGAGCGTGCCTCGGGAACACCGTGAAGCCCTCGTACCTCGTATCTCTCGATTTACGAAGCGCAGAAAAATTGTGGGGTGTGTCTACAAATAAGCAAACCACAATCCTGATAGAGGCTAGATTGTTTTATGCTGCGGAATATAAAGAGTATTTTGCATACATTTGCAGAACTGGAGAATAAAAGCCATCAAGTCCATTGGATTGGCTACTCGCCCACTCGATTGTTCTCACGCCAGCGTTGGCGTGCTGCAAATGAATACTATTCTGTGATATTGTGCTGCAATTACGGCAACGTACACACAGCTATCTGCGGTTACAACGCAACGCAATAGTGTATCTGTAAGGGTATTGCGTATTTGTATTTGGGTCGGTCGCTTTAAATCACTTCTCTTATCATTATCACGCTCGCCATTGGAATGGTGATAGCTGGCTAAGTGCAGTCATCTTCGTCACTTGAACATCGATCGGATCATCTGGCACGTGCTAGGTACCACTTTGTGGTGGTTAGAACTTGTTCTGGGTACAATATCCTAACAACAATGGCCTCAGAAGCAGGATCGAGACGCGATCGGTAACTCGACCGCCCCGTGGGAACAATCGACAAGAAACACGCGGCTGTTTTGCAATAATACTCGTTCGTTGAGACGTGCGTCTACTTCTTAAAATTTCTTTCAACTAATTCATCAAGAAACATTCCGTTCCAAGACGCCATTGAGTCTGACAAATATAGACACGTCAAATATCTAAGGAGAAGAATGCAGGTGAGTGTGTCACAATGAGTCACGAGAAAAGTTAGCAACCACGCAGTTATCACCTCTCCGCGTTAACTGTTGTATCTACACCTCTCTTCTGAGAAGGTCAAACGGTATCGATTGCCGGTAGCTTGGCCGCTGTAAGCATCCATCGCTTCTCATTCCTAGAAAGTAATTGTAGAGCCCGGACTGCGCTCAGACATGAGTAACGCAGCGGAATTATCAACTCCTCTATTGTTCCTAGCGAGGAATTTGTTGTCGATAGCCGTGGAGACAATGAAACGTTCACAGCTGTATAAACAGTCGGGGTCATTTCATGAGTGTGAAGCGACACAAGAGACCACATTCCTCGTGTAGACACGCTCAAGTGACTTCGAGTTGATACAGTCGCCGAATATCGTGTTATAATAACGATCGACGGAGGGAACACACCCGTGCCGTGCACTAACCTCGGATGAGTCACACGGAATCCAATCGGCGAAACCGTTGAAAAGTATCGAATTCAAAAACAAACGACTCGAAACGACCTCGAAACGTATTGGTATTCAAAGCAACAGGTTACATTGACTCAGACGAATAAACACATGCTAAGAACAAGATGTTATCGTTTAGATAGATACCATAGAGTTGAATCGTTGAATCGAATGCCTCGCAAAGAAGAATAAATGTAAATGTCACAAGAAACACAAGAGGTTTGAAACGGCTTTTACTTGCGCAGACACAGTGAAGGTCCATTTATGCAAATTTAAACTGTAAAACAGCAAACCACATGAAGACAGCCTGCAGCTGAGCTAAAAACAACACTTTTGAAAGCTTACATCGAATTTAAGATTATAAGTCCCAGCTAACCGAAAATACACAAGTGATATTGATGCCTACATAAGTCAAAAAGACGAGAAGTCAGCCAAAAACTAAGTTATTAGCGCGATTAAGTCCTGTGTTAAACAAAAACTAAGTTATATAAATTCCATGATCATAAATTCACATTGCATACCGTACATTATATTCTACTTTTGAGCTGATTAATTCCTAACGCAGTAATTCTCTGCTCACCTAGAAGGGATTATGGTGATTGGTGCCCTTTCTCTTTCTTATTCCCAGTATTTTTCTTTTCTAACGAATGTTTATTTATACCCCTCTGTTGTTTATTATTAGAATCATCTAAACAAACATTCTCACAATGTTAACAAAGAAATTTATCTAAATAGGCACTTCAAACGCCCCATACACTATAAGCATGCCACAGGGTCCCGTTCTAGCACCATTTCTAAAGTGGGTCAAATCAAACAATATCTTAAAACAGTTAAACAATATCCTAAAGACAATAAAATCTAGATAGCGCACGTTAAGCACTTCCTTATTGAGTGGAACTGTGAAAACAGTTCGAGATCCTGAGAGATAAATAGCCAGAGCAGGGAGTATCAATAGATTAGCTGAGAAATGGAAATAGTTATTGATACTGAATGTACTGTCATTCTATAAAGCGTTATTTATTGTGATTGTGAAGCTTGAATGCGATGAATCGGTTGATTAGTAGCAGATGATGATTTGTTTACGTTTCGATCTTACGTCAGCAATGTTTTATTAGTCATGTCATGACTGACTCTACGAGTAGACTAGAATCATCTTTAGTAGTTCGACGTAGATGTTTACTTTGACGTTCTTGTATTCTTAAGTCCTAATTTGTGGCGTAAAACCAATAGAAATATTATAATAAACTATATTAATATAATCATACTCATTAAAGTGTCCATTAGTGGAATAATTATTGAAAGAATAAATCACCCAAAACTTAAAAAATAACCACTTTGAATTAAAGAATAATTAAGAATTTCTTCACACAAATCATCCTTTATACTTTAACGTTGTCGATAAAACGACTATGATAATAGTTTTCACAGACACAAACAATGTAAACAAAGAAACTAAAACAAAAACAAACATAACTATAAATCAAACACATGTATAAAGCAAAAACAAAGATCATGTTGATCAACAACTCAAACGTTAGAATCAACAACAGTGAGCTGACAATACTTCTAAACGTTGAGTTTTATTACTTACTCATATTCAATCACGGATTATAAAATACGATCCGAGTACAAATAGTGACGAAAGGTACTATCAAAAACACATAGAACGAATTCGATATAAACCGGGGTGCTACTGTTAAGTCACATCCTCCATAGATGACAGAACTAAATCCAACACAAAGACTAGCAACTACATTCTCCGGACCAAATAGAATTGGCAATCATCAGCAGCTTCTTTCGGGTGAGCAAGCAAAGGCGATCTTGACACAGTAAGACTAGCGATAGATGCACAGATCGATGTCAGTGGGCCACCAGGCGACGTGAGGTGGTAGTTATTTACATTTACGACACCGTTGTGTAAAGCCGATGCCACAGTCGCATGTTTAGGTGGCCAGTGGCTACCAACCGTGATGTGGAGATAGACTCTTGATTGGCACACGTGAATACTAATAATATAGTTGTAATATAAAATAAGATTTAGCGAGTAATCAGAGTGGCTAATACACGAAACGTGAATAAAAATTGGCTAAAAGATACCGAAAGACAAAAACATGTTTAAAATCACACTAATATTATAACGGCAAAAGTTTGTACGTGTGTATGTGTGTATGTTTGTTTGTTGCAAACGGCTGGACAGATTTGGATGAAATTTGGAATAGAGACAGCTTATGTACTGGATTAACACATAGGCTACTCTTTAGCTGCGGGTGAAACCGCGGGGCGCAACTAGTGAAAAATATTTATGCTTATAAGTAATGGCACTAAGTGTCTAAGTGTTAAATAAATCGAAGGTGATTATATCTTTTAGTCTTGCTTGACTCTTGTCCACCTTGAAATACTAAACCACTAAGCATTTAATGACATTATAAAACATGATTGCGAATATTTTGTTAATCACCTTCTAAAATAAGAAATTGCTACTACCATCGCCATTTACGGGGTTCCACCAAAACAAACGACTAATTTAATCGCAATCGATTAGTAAACAAAAACAAAACCATTAGAATCGCTAAATTGTCGTATTGAAACCCACACAATCGGCTGTTGACATTGAGCCTCCTAATTATTGACATGCGCAAATCGGTAGAATGACTGCACTCATTCAAATGTCACTCGAACTAATAGATGTAAACTACTAATAGGGCCTGGTGACGTTACAGCGGCATAAACCTAGATCAACAATTCGACATCTTTAATTTGACGATAGGTGCTTTTATGGAAGTCCTTTTCGGTCACGATAATAATATATTCTAAGATCCAGGACACAGAAATTGACATGCAAAGAGTTGTTCTTCGACTTGTGAGATGGTTAACATTAACTACAACACAAGTACAAGTACAAGTTGAACACAAGATTGGAGATTGTAATGAACATTAGAATTCCGTCTCAAGAGTCATAAAAAAATTACCACATTTAAGGTAATATTCTAAAATTTCGTGGCATAAACCAGTTAAGATCAATGACAAGCTAAACGTGAACAATTAGCAAACACAAAAGCTTAAGCCGAATAAAAAGCTAAAGTCTGTGCGAATCCAGGAAACGATTACCAATGGTTCCGTCGAGACATAAGATTAGACATAGTTTAGAGTTTTCAAAGAATTTGAAGACCGAAGTTTGAGGAAGTTAAACCAAAGTTTGTAAAGAGATAAACAGACGTTATTCTGTATAGTTTTGCGATTAGAGATTCGTTTCGGTAGCGTTGCAAGTACATCGAATTGGTCTACCACGCGCGGTGCGACCTTGTTATTGTATTCTAATGAGGGCAAAATATTCTAATACCTATTGTATGTACTGCGCACGCGCAGGCAGCAAAACACCCGCACCTTCACTGTGCTACAGAGTCTAAGGACGTCCAATCTTGTAACATTTTCGCCCATAAATGTGCATTTTACAGTAATCATTGGGTCGTAATTTGTTGAAACTGAAACATGTTGTTAATTTCTAAGGTATAATAACAGATTTTCAAAGTTACTATACCCCGCAGCCAATATTTACATCTTCCATAACTAATCACCCGTTGAAGCCTTCCTAGCTGATCTATCATCACTGTAATTATGCTAATATCCTGCGCGCGCGCATTGTGTTGGAGATGCGCCGGCGCCGCGCGGTGCGCAGGATGCGTCTCATTAGCGCAATTAGATGCTAAAGCATAGCGCCAATGCGTGTGCGTAAGCAGTTCTATTGTGCGAAAGCACGCAAGCTTTCATCTGAAAAGATGAGGAAGGATAGGAACATGATTACTTACCATCCTTTAACGTTCATAGATAGATTCGTTGATGAAAAAGTTTAAAGTCTTAACTTCCGATGTAGATATGCCAAGAAATTAACAGCTGCACGAACAAATTAAACAGACCGCAACCACCTATTTCGCTATCAATAATAAATTGGCCATATTTACCGGCACCCGGGTTAATAGTAATACCCAATAAATCGCGCTATCTGGAATCTGAAATGGCTCGCCATTCGTCAATGAGGCAGCCACTTAGTGGAATTGTGCAACTAGGGCGGATGGGTGCACGATACGCCTTTCACGTGGTGCTGGGCGGACTAAAAATGGAAGAGGGAATTGACTATGTAGGCAGAACTGATAAAATAACTGTGGAACGGGACTGATTATAATACATTTTGGTTCTGATATAGTTCTGGGGGGTGACTGATCCTGTAACTTTGGCGTTAACAATGCAGCAGGCGAAATGACATTCTTTAATTAATACCATAGTATGAAACTTTGATCTAAAACTGAAGAAAATAAACTAAAACATATTGATTTTTTTGCTTGCGATGATGACCTTTTAAGAAGCGATGATCCTAAAGAAAGACTTAACCATTTAATTCAATCAATCTAGACAAGATTATCAATACAAAGACAGAGCTGGCGCAATGCTAGAACTTCAATAGTAGCATTACCACTTACCACGCAATTCGCCTGCACTCGCGGCTCTATTGAAGATGAAGATCCAATAAATCACCAGAGGTCATACCGCACAATTAAATGCGATAGTCATTAGTACGGTACACACAAATACAAATGTTTTATTAAGCGTACAAGGAAAATGTATTTTAGTTGGGATGATCAAATACAAAGGTTTATAACCTTTGAACTAAATATTAAGAACAAGGTTAATTATTACTTTTCTACCTGGTCTTTGATAAATCCATCACCTTAACCACAAACTCAATATTAGCATTAGGGACTCCTGCATTGATTTCCTCCGACGCTAGGTAACAAATAGTGATATCAAATGAATTTACTATTCCAAGCCCCGCCGTAATTTACTAGGTGGTAGGACTTTTCTGCAAAGTTCGTCTAGGTAGGTAAGGTACCACCGCTTTGCCAGTTATTCTATCGCCAAACAGTAGTGTGCAAGCACTACTGTGTTCGGGTTTGAAGGGCATTGTCGCTAGTGATATTACTGGGCATATCCTCATTTTTTTTTTAAATGAGCTACGAGACCATAAAATAACTTTCTTTCATTACGACATTGAAGATAATAATATTGATGATGATGATGATGACTGGAATTTACAAGCCCATCACACAAATGAGCGATGCATTTAAAGCAAAATTCTAAAAAAAGGATTAAAAGACACGAGTGAATTTGTCCAAGTCAGGAGTGTAGGCTCGGAGCCAGGATCAAAGACGCGCACGCGCACAGGCATCACGATGCCATTGCTGTAATAGAATAATTAATGGGCACTGGACCGAAGCGAGGGTCACTGACAGCAACCCTTCGTTGTGAGCGAGAGCAAGGCGATCGCCAGTTCACAAAATGACAGGACGCAGTGTCTCGATGAAGCTTTTGTTGAGAAAACTAATGTCAGAAAATAAATGCAGAAAACTACAGAAAGACATCTATAGCGAAGCGATGATAGACTGGCTGGAACTACATGAGAACTGAAAGGATTAAATAAAAGATTTTTTTGGTCTTTTGTGAATTGTGATATAACGAGTACATGCTGATTGCTGATGATGATAGGTAAATAGTAGGAGCTTTAGTTTAAGCAACGTTCTTGCAGTCTCCAGCTACAATCCCACAATCGCGCTATAAATAATTCTAATACGCTCTCACTGCAAACCTGACCCAAAAACTACGAAATACTGTAACGGTGGCACCACCCAAAACCGTAAATATCCAGCGGAGTTTCTAAACTCCGTTCCACTTACGAAAGCCTTCAGAAATAACAGCTCGTTCGTTATTAGCCATTCAAATTGTGGAAAACAATAGCATCGGTTAAGGGGTCGCGGACATACAGACCCATGCAAATAATACAACAACTTGGAGTAATCAGCGGTTACCCGTCGCCATTGTTTTCGGTGAAAAGATTAGTGATGCAAAATGGCCGACAAACGGAACTCGATGACGGCTCGCTCATTCTTCACGCTCAATATCAGCTGAAGTCTTGAACATCACTTAGAGAAAAATACATACACAGCTTAGAGAATTTCTTAATAAGCTTAACTACAAACAGAAAAATAAACAAGTGTAATGCACATAAATAGCACGATTGGTGTTTCTATCAAGGCCTGATTACTTATAAATGGCGAATGTCAGTCACGCATATCGGGCCAAGAGCGCCGATAAATGGGTATTCAATGCACTACTGCAGTACCAGTACTATGCAATATTCGTGCTATGGTATGGTAGTCACAGCCTGTCGGGTGGTCGTCTAATGTAATGCAAGAGGGCTCGAGGCGCTCCCGACTTGGAATATCACGGATTATTGCACTAGCTGAGCAGAACATAATGTAAATCAGACGCGGACTTCATTACCAATAGTACTGACGTTAGTTTAATGACGACGGAACAGCCTCATGAATTTGAATACAGCCCAACCTTAAATGGAATGCTCTGATTCACAGGCCCTTCAAAAACTGCGAATCGTCTTCTGAATGACCAAAATTAGCAGAAACAAACGCAAAACTACGACCTCCAGTGGATATGGCGAAGATTATAATCGAGACCTCCAACGTGACATCCGTTGTTTCACGAAAACTTGGCAATGCCGAGGTGGTCACCCACGGCTGAGACGTGGCTCGTTAGGACACTTTATTGCAGACGAGCCCATACAAGGGGAGGGACCAACCAACATCGTAAACAATTTAATGACTCCTCACTAGCCCAAATTGAACGCCAACATTCGAGGCATATTATATGCAGAGTAGCCTGTATTCTGCCAAACTCCATGTGAATATTGCATCACCACAAATATGACTTAACCGAGAAGAATTCGGGAATGTAAACTTTATGTGCGTTAAGTGCCAGCCTACGTACCTGTCTCGATGGAGACAACAGGTTTAACTCACCACCAAATCCTTTTACAGCCAGATATTATTCTTAAAATAACTCATCTCATATTTAGAACGCTATAAAACAATCAAATCGATTGCAATCTTGATTGTTGCTTTGAGAAAACCAAGCTTGGCAATGGCAATACAAATGTAACAATTTATTTTGTTATATATATGTCATAGTGCAGAGCGATTTCGTCAGTTGAAACGTTCGTGAAATTAGTTGGGATATTACTGCCATTACTCACGCGTAAGTGCATCATTATTTCTAACGGGTGAGAGTGCATGCATGTCGGAAGTCTCGTATGAACGCGTTAGAGGTCCGAGATTGATAGCAATCTGCGGAAGGCAGCGCGGCAGCTCACTCTCTCCACCATTGTAAAGAGGCGGCGACTGCCCTCTCGACTGAAACTAAACACAATTGTTACAATACCCTGACGGAGAGTTGTTCCGCAGGAGTTCACTAGGAAACGTTCCGCTCTGCATTCCCATCTGTGCGGTAAGAGGAGAGAGTCGCTCGTCGTTCGGAACGCGGTGTCCATTTACTGGTATCCGTTTTCAGTGAGCGACAAGAAAACCGCGGATGTAACTTGAATATGGCTGGAGTTGCAACTGGCAAGTGACGTGCTGCGGCCGGCGGGCGCGGGCGGTGCGATCACCGCAAAGCCAGGCTTTGTCGACGGCTAATAACTCTGAGAAAACTGCAATCGAGCTGGCCTACTTACTGCAAGCCCTGCGGTGGCACCGCTACGCCTCATTCCACTCTCGTGAGCCGTTTTTCAGTAATGTATTCGATGCTCGAGCGCGATACGTGTGCTCGCATAATGATGGAAACGAGTCTGGCTGGAGCACAGCGTATCTGCGGAACAATCAGACCGGTGGACGTTATTGGTTTCAGGCTCCCGCTACGAGCTAAGCAACTCTCGACAATATTGCATTCCGGAGCGACGAGATAGCATAATCATGGCTTTACTATACTCGCGACTAAACTGAACCAGTTTTCGTGTTGTGTTGTTTGTTAGTTGTGAGGCTGATCCGTTCGAGTGCGCCACATAATAGCGTCCGTAAAAGATGTCAGGAACTAAATGGTTTTCGACGCGGTTTGACTTGACCGATTGACCATAAAGTATTTACGGGGGCTCCAACGTCGGACGTTCCGACTCTCTTGACTGGTATTGATATCGCCATGCGTTTAGTTTATCTCCCGCATGCGGTATTTATTGGCCTGCGTTGGTACTAAGAGATAGACGAGGAGGCCGATATATATTATATTGCGTTCAATTTACAATACATCGTCTGAGCGACCGCAAATCGTACGAGCCTTTGTGAAGCCAGAGTAACGACCCACCTTAGCTAGATTTCCAGCAACAATGTAAGTAAGGTTCTAAATATAGCAAAGAATGTGGATGATGTAAGGAAACACGACCTGAGCTCACGAGCGAATCAAACGAAAGCACGTACGCCCGTGATGCTCAAAACATGAGGAATGCGCGCCAGCT
Source organism: Ennomos quercinarius (assembly GCA_910589525.2). NCBI lineage: Eukaryota > Metazoa > Arthropoda > Insecta > Lepidoptera > Geometridae > Ennomos > Ennomos quercinarius. The sequence goes on along the minus strand of OU342492.1, from coordinate 16,774,523 downwards.
GTCACAGCACTATGTAATAGAGTTTCCCCATAGTGATTTAGGCTCGACGACATTCTCGCAGTATGCAACAACTTAGTAGAATTAATCGTGTCTACATCTCATGGACGTACCTATAGAAACCTATCGAATTTCAACTGGTATATTATGCAAGCGGAAATGTTAATCAAATTAGCATAATTTTAGGTTTGTTTGCGCGCGTGTGACATCTTTGTCGTGACGTCACGTGGCGTCGGGTGGTACGAAGAATATGGAGTGATTCATGTTTGATGCGTGGTTCGTGCGATAGAGGTGCGCGGGCGCATACTGATGCGAACACGAACTGTGCTGTGTAAAACCTCCTGACCATGTCTAACTGCCACCCGTCACCGACGCATGGTCTTAGAGAGGGAATAAGAGATCATAGAATTAGAGATGATGTTGCTTAACATTATTTTGTTTGATTGTTGATTTGTTGTTTGGCTGGGTGAACCGACGATCTGGTGAAGTCGGACTCGCGCACGAAGGGTTTCGTACCATTATCTATCCCTGCCATCTAGTATTGAGTAGCAGTACTATTTAAAGCAGTGCCATCTAAACGAGCAAAAAATCACGTTTGTTGTATGGGAGCCACCTTAAATATTTATTTTATTCTGCTTTTCAGTATTTGTTCTTATAGCGGCAACAGAACTACATCATCTGTGAAAATTTCAATCATGAGGTCATACAACCTGGTGACAGACGGACGGACAGACAGACAGACAGCGAAGCCTTAGTAATAGGGTCCGTTTTACCCTTTGGGTACGGAACCCTAAAAATCAGCAAGACCATCTTCATCAAACACAAACGTCTGTAATCTCAGGTGTGTGACGAGAAGAGTTAGCGTCAGCAGTGTCAGGGAGCGGTATTAGTTACAAACCGACCGAGATGTATAGTCGTCGGTGCTAAACTCGAAACTTCATTCATAAAATGATCATTATGTGAATGAAAGACTTGAGCAATGATTCACGATTCAGCGGTAATTCTTGGCGGTAGGTATTCAGTACTTTGACTGGCCTGAGCTCAGTTGTTAGCTCCTTCTGAACTATAGGTTGTGGGTTCGACTCCCACCCGGGACAAACATTTGTGTGATGAACATCAATGTTTGCTCTGTCTGGGTGTTATATTGTATTCAATGTATGTATTTACTAACAAAAAAAAAGTATCTAAGTATTCTATCAGTTATCTGGTTCCCATAGTACAAGCTATGCTCAGTTTGGGGCTAGATGGCAGTGTGTGAAATTTCCATACATATTTATTTAGTTACCTACATCAACAATGACCTAACTTTCCAACGTTTGAACTGGTATGATGTCACACCCTGCTAGGACCTAAGCTATGTCAGCCTGTTAGCACTAAACAGTTTTGTACTGTTAGGTAACTCTGAGCTCTTACCATGTACGATGAAGGTGATTTTCCAAACCTTTCAAGTGGTGTTCCACGCCACGCACTCTTACCTGAAAGCAAAGAAACATATCACATGAGATAAAGTAACAGTAGGCTCAATTTTAAAGGCTAAAGTTGACAGTATTTGACTTACTAAAAATATATCCGTCTCTTACATTCCCGTCTATTTGACAAGAACAGCAACCATTTTAGGTGTTTTAAGTCTATCAACTAAAGCCTTTAAAGTAGGCCCCATTTTCTATTCTAAAAATCTCGATGATAAATGCTCCGAGACCATCAAAAACGGTGACGCCATAAACTAGTCTGAAACTACATCACCGCAGTAGTAATTCAATACCGTAATGCTGTGAATTAAAATATACAATGGTTGCACCATAACACGTAGAACAAATTGACAGTACCCACAGCAGATAAATAAACAATTACTAGCGCACCAGAGAATGAGGACTGAATAACCTGAATTTAAGAACAAAATTCGGTCAAACATAATTATTATGATTTCAATTCTTATTTGCTTACTTACATGATTTTCATAAATATTTAAATTATTTAAGTTAATTACGCACTATTGTATAGAGTAGGTAACTAACTATTACCAGATTTACCAGACACGGATGATTTTTAATCTTAATTCATGTAAAACGATTTTGGTACATAAGATTGGATTTGGATTTTTTTTGGATTTTTGGAGATAAGTAACGGTTAATTTTTAAGAAAAACAGGGTTGCAGCCATTTATACCGGTATCTTAGTTTCCGGTCTCTGATTATTGGACGATTGGTTGTGCAAGTTAGGACAACGTTCATTACCGCTTTTGACATTTACATGTGTTTCTATGATTGAATAAGTAATGAAACGAATCGGTAGCGGCTTAACAAACCGTTCTTGTGAAATTTGATGCTGAACAAAATGGTTCAAGGTTTAGGTACTAATCAATAGTAGCTACTAATCTAAGCCACTGCTGGTAAATAATCTATAGATTGACGTGGTAGAAGTAGCCAACGCTATCGATTCGTTTTATTAGTAGTGTTGCAAGCGTTGAGCGTTTGTTTCTAAACGCGTGTCACGTTTCTCTGATTAGATAAGTGAACGGTGTTGATACTAATTGAAAATACCTCTGCCACCTTAGGTCAATAGTAAAACGTAATGCAACACTGCAACAGATACGTAACGCATAGATAGCAAAGTTGCCTTAGTTCTTATATAAACGCTGTATTTCTTGTAATATAATAATGAAACGACATAAGTTTGAAACACTAGTTCTTATGCAAATGGGGAATCTTTTTGTATCCATCAATATTCAGTATTGTATTGTGTCATGAAGAGACGATTTAGCATTGAAGCATTGAACATTCTCATGACAATAAGTGAGAAAATAGCGCCAGTAAGTATGGGCGATGCGGCGTTCAATAGTGCGCTAACGAAGGATTCAAACTCGAGGTGTCGATTCAGAGACTAGTTGATAAGTGTTAAACGAAAAGGTGTCAGGAGTTTTGCTTCAAGATCCATTGGAAGTGTTGGTAAACAGCCCTTGGGAGCTTATGACCGTGAGACTTAGGGGCTAAGGTTATCGTGTAGACCTGCGGAGAGTTCAAACTTTCACCAGGAATGAAGAGACAATAATTATGCTCGTTGATGAGCTACCATTAGCAGAGAAATATTAACGGCATTCGATACTAAGGCCACATTATTAATGTATTCAAGAGCACTCCTACATTATACCTATTTTGTGGTTGGTCAAATCAATAAATGCTGCTCAACCGCAGAAAAATGCGGATGATAAGCACAATAATGTGTCACCGGAGAGTGGAAATTGGAAACAAGACGTTACGTCAACAATCGTGATGCGAGACGTTGTAGTAAACGATTCGTAAGACAGATGATGATAACAAAATAATGAATTGTCATTGTCGTTGCCATCCCGAACAATACAGATCGCGGTTAGAGTAGAGACTAGGGAGGCGTGTGCCGCTGGAACGCAACAAAACCGTTGCACAACCGCGGGAAAACGCCTGATCACGACGAGACCGCCCCGACGCCATTATACGAATAGCTGATGTCGATAGTACACATAAACACGCAATTAACTCTACGGAGCCACGAATAATTCAGATAAACGTCGCCGTAGCGAAAGCGACAACAAAGTTTAGGGGCTCGAGGCGGTATATCGCTTCAACAGACCAATAATTCCGAGAGCAATGCATTAATTAAAAACTGTTCAGTCATTAATCAGGCGCCGGTCTGATCGCGATCGGCGACTCCGATTTATTACGCTCCAGATAAGAGCTGGTTCTCGCCGATCCATGCACTGATTTTCAATGTTCAACCTAAAATTTTCCATAACAAGCCGTTAATAAGGACTAGTTATTAAGGATAATAAATACGGCTTTGTCTAGGGGAGAGTTACTGTACAAACAATCATTGAGCACCATTGATCAAGATTATGTAAAGGGCAATCTGTATTTGAAAGGAGCAACTAGTTGCGTCAGTTTAGTATAGTTGCGAGTTCTAGAGAGCGGATCGCGTGGCTGTCCTGCGCAATAATTTGCATAGTTAAGGGGCACGCGGCCATTAGACGAGGTGTCGCCGGCGACGATAACGATTTCATGGAACCCAGGATGGTCGAACCTCATCTGATTATGAGAAGACGAGATTCTTGCTAGCAATTGCACGGTAAACGTGTACCTACTAGCTAAGGAGAGGCATTTTTATGCGTTTCAACGCATGGTATCTATGAACCGCTCTACCAGGAAGTTCACAGCTCCAATTTGGAGCGGATTGTTCATGTTTCTCCATAATAATGATGTAGAATGATCGCCTGCGGAGCCGGTGGTTGAGATAAGGCGCTGTGCACGCGCGCCTCCCAGCGGGTGCATGATCTACCTTTACACTACTGATTAGATAATTACGCATCCCAAGCTTTATCGCTTTCAACTTGCTCCAGCTAGAGTAATTAAAAGTAAAACAACGCATGAACCGTGGCCACTATGCACTGTCTATTTCTGTTTAGTTATTATTATGCAACCAACAATAATGGATTTTCCATTTCATATCACGTGATAAAAGTGAAAATTAACAGTTAGTATGATGTGTCGGCTACATCCGGTGGTGATTGGGTTCCTGGCATCAAGTGGGACACTTCGCTTTCTAGGAAGAGCCTGGCGAAATGACCGATGACAGCGCGCCGTCGGAATACTAACAACCATCACGACCACAAGCCATTATATTATATCCTCGATTAATCATCGTTGCATCAAACGAGGGTCAATTCACTCAGACGCATCACCATTTTGGCAGACATATAAAAAGTAACTACTTTAAATGGGAGTCATAAAAGAACCAACATTCATATAAAACAAGCATAAACAGCAATTGCGTTGTTAAAAATGTAGCCAGGAGTAAGTGTATTGTGTCAAGGCAAACACTTTCAAAGCACGCCAGTTCTCGCAAAGTAACTTGTCTTCAAAACTTGAAATAGAACCTGAATGTGATTACTTTTGAGGATTTTGGCTTTTACGGTTCGAGAAGTGTCTCGCGCCAGTGCCGACTGATGTAAACGACCTCAGCGTCGTCAGTGCAAGCAAAGACACTTAGATTAATGGAATTCATCTCACACCACGCGCCGTGCACCCGAGTCCGTTACAAACAATGAACCCAGCACAATTACACGCTGATTCGGTTGCATAACCTCGCATTACCAACACAAAATAATCGAAAAACGGTAGGTACGGTGTATGGTCCAAATTTAATCACAAGAAATAACGGGATTGCTAAATCTCGCCAAGCGAAACGAGAGCACGCGTTTTGTCACATGGGTTATCCAACAGCGTAGGAGACGTTCTAATTGGCAAGTGAAGCGTCGTTTGGAGACTTGGAGCCACTGGGCCTCCACAACCCACGCCTCTGTTGCCGCTTCCGAAGTAGGTCATTGTCGATGTGTCCATTCGCGAATCGGGCATTGTAATCTCATTACGATTGGATGGCGCCTGAGTGACAGCATCCGCAGCCGGGGTCAACCACCACGACATTGTTATCTGAACTTGGCAGCCGAGACCCTCACCTGTGGCATTATTAACAATATTGAGAAAGTTTCGGTTTGAGCTTTACAAAAGAAACACGCAAACTAAAGCTCGTCAAAACGTTGTTCCTTGTAGTCTTTTTAAGAATGTTGTGTTCTGTTGCAAAGTGACTAAAAGCTCGAGGCGATCTCGAGAGCCGATGTCGATAGTCCAATCTATGAGTAAATAACTTCATCGAGTCGCGTCGCATAAAAGATTATTACTCGTGTACAGGAGAAGCGTGGTCGTATCAGATAGGGCTGTCGGTCGCGATAGCGGAGCCATAAGATGAGAGATTACATGCGCCCGCGCCTTCACTTGGCGTTCGATGGGAACACCAGAATAAAATCACTCATAAACATGTCTCCTGCACCGATATGAGGCGTTCAGATAATCTTGCCGCTAATACCCGTAATTTTATTAGTTTCTACGGTTTGGGAAGTTATAAATATCGAAATACCGATAGTTTCATGTCACGCATCGCCTGAGGCAATTGGAGTTAAGAGTATTTAAGCGTTTTCAATTTGTGCTTTTTTTAAAACCGTCTCAAACATAATTTTTGATAGCTTTAAATCTTTATTCATATTACTCCACAGGAATCGCTATCACCGATTACGTTAAATTAGTTAAAGAGCGCTGTCGAATTCTATGGCAGGAGTACTTTGATGTGCGATCTAAAGAAAAAAGTATTTGGTATCGAACTATCCAGCCAGAAATCACCACCTACCCATGGATAGATAACAATGTTCTGAACCGGCAATTGTTAGCGACTGCTCTCAGGATTCGCTCCGCACACATTCCATCAAAGAAGTTTGCATACCTTATGAGGAAAGCACCATCCACTAATTGTGTTGAGTGTTGATGAACACCTGTTGATGGAGTGCGTGTGGAATGAGATGTATAGAAGATCATGGGTCGGTAAAAATGGATTCGATGTCGGATATTGCAATAGTTTACTAGCTTCGCCATTATCAAATAAGGCCATACATAGTGTTATTAATAGGTTAGTAGAATTAGGGCTAAAATTACTGTGAGGTCGCTCAGCGACAAAGCCCATTAAATAAATAAAAAAAGGAATCACTATTCAAAATTGTAATATAAATGATGATCATTATTTTAAAGTACTTCCAACATTCAGCACCTACCTATCCAAACAATGATGTAATTCCAATATTTCGATTATTAGTGGCGTGCCATGCGTCAGTGCACGCTGCATAAATATATTATTTTAAACGACATTAAAATAGCCCGGAACCAAGCAAGTACTCAAGGGCGCACTACAACAATATTTCACGCGGAATTCCACAAAATTCGGCTAACACCTTAATAGACATGAAATAAGAATGAGAATCGTTTGTCATGACAACAAAGTTGAAAGGCTTAATGCGTGCGTTGAACTTAAAAGGTTGTGACAGGAGTATTACGGCAATTACCTTAATTTGTAAACACAAAAAACGACCGTCGACTCGTCGTAAGTCAACCTATCGAAAAAATTAAATAACTGAGGAGAGGAAGGCAAGAAGCAATACTTTGTAAATTTTCTTAAAATGCGGATTGCGGACCAATTAGCGCGCCCAACCGCCACCGCCGCCGCGCCGTTGCTCACGTGTGAGAACATTATCAATTTTCCGCAGAAATTTATAATTGCACAATATTTTTATGAAAACACTTAGATTGAACGCCGTTATGCTAAACGCGTGTTTGGTGGAGACCTTGATATTGTTCATGACTTGTGAGTCAAAGTCCAGATGTTCGTCCAAACTACTGGGTATTCTGTTTAGTTTTACATTCATATACACGAGGTTTTAGAAGGGCACATTCCTAACGGCTGAGCCAGGGTGTATCGATCGTCTCCACAATCTCTTGAGATAAACACGTACGGAATGCGCCTGGAAACTGCAAAGTCGGTCGTTGACTGATCGCCCAAACAGCACCGCATATGGGCACATCTATTGTGCCTCAAAAACAAAAGCGATTCATGATTCACCAGGCTACGCGCGACGCCTTTTGCGGAAGGTCACTATAGGTATCTGCGGTATCGATGTCGACGGGGCGTAAATCAAATTTCATAACAAGGAAAACACCCAGTGCCAGTGCGAGCTAGCTTTAATTGACTCTCCTTAAATGGCTGACCTTCCGAGGTGACAGCCTGAAATTAATCTACGAACGCATTAAATGATACATCGGTATTCATACCTGTGGATTAATAAAACGATTACCAAATATCCGAAAATAGCGTGGTTGTATCGTGAATAAACAGTGAGATCGATTTTGTTATTTCAAAACTGACGAACAAAACCAAAATTTAAAATAAAACAAATGCAGTGCGCTTACGTGTCTCTGTAATAAGCCTCGGCAAAACTGCACAAGCTAGAGCAAGCCAGTCATATAGTAGACATGTATTAGACAAAGTTTATTGCGTATTAACGTACGTCGTGTCACCTCCGCGAGGTTTCTCTACTACTTTGTTCCATGTAGAGTTTACGATGTAAACACAGCGGTATCAGTCCGACCGATCGGCTGTAACTTTTCGATCGGTGCGCCGACTGACGTCCGAATAGGGTATGTGACTGCGAGTGGATGTCGAAAGTGTCGTTAGTTCTTCTGTAATTGGACCCCACATCGTCTCGGGAAGGTGAAGGCACGTGACTACGTGACAACTGTCACTAACAATATCATTGAAAACTAAGCTATTATTCGATGGCTAGTACAAGGTTTATGAGGATTCTGATACAAAATAAACGAAAACCCGAAAACTGTTTCTCCCTCACTAATAATCATTGCGTAGTATTTGTTATTTTGTTTTGTTTCTCTCTATCAAGTTTGAAATAGCCAAAGATAAAACAAGATAAAACACTAACTGTTATACAGTTTTTATTAGTATAAGGGGTTAATTTTTCACTATTTCAGGCATAAGTAGTTTGTTTTAGAATTTGATATATTATTTACGTCAAAATGTAGTAAATTACTATAACACTGTTAATATAGCTCGAATGATGGATGACAGACAATAATATTATTACTTTTGACGTAAAAGGGGGATGAGCTGTGAGCTCATACTTATCAGACCCGATGCCCTATAATCAATTATGTTCCTCTAAACTCTGATAAATGTAATCGGATAGCACTGCAGATGTAAACAAATGGAAATATTCTAGTAGTAAGACATATAATATGTAACAATCTATCGGAAAAACACACTGTTCAAGGTGCGCGAGCCATAGCATAGTCATTAATTCATTATACTAATCATACTCTCTTATCGGGAAACAACGAAGCAACTTGCTACCTGCGTTGTTTCCCGATAAGAGAGTATGAAGACTATGAAGCAACCATTTCCCAACGGTTATACCAACACAGTGTAATTTTTAATGGAAATATCGAAGTAAAGTTTTCAAACTGCGCTTAGGAAAATAACCGTCCGGTTACTTATTAGGATCAGGATTTGAAAGGGAACGAGTTTCGTATTATATTATCTGTACTTACATATATATACATAATAATATGTCAAAATCAGTCAGTTGAAATAAAAAAAAATTAAAAATATCATTGGTTAAAATAGGCTAAAATATAGAAAAATCATGAAACTGTGGTGAAAGACTTGGTAAATACCGGGTATGAACGTTTTTATTCCCTGCCGGTATTTAGTACAGTTTCAGTCCTCACCTCGCCCTGCGTACGCACGAGGTGCATAGTAGATAGATAAATGAGTGATAGGTGTATATGTACCGAGCGATGGTGGCCGAGCGGTAGCATGTGCGCTTCGCAATTTTACGGCACCGGGTTCGATCCTCGGCCCTGCACCAATGACTTTTCTAGTAAGTTATGTGCAGTTTTCGATGCCATCGCTCCGTGCCTCGGAGAGCACGTTAAGCTGTCCGTCCCGGTTGTCATAAGAACATCTATGGCAATCGTTACGGGTAGTCAGAAGCCTGATAGAATCTGACACCTGATCTAACCATTCCTGTTACTGGTTCCTTACAGGTTGCGAGGTCAGATGGCAGTCGCTCGTGTAATTCTGGTAGCTCGGCGCTACAGGTTAGATTGGGAGCCGACCCCAATAACAAATGGGAAAAGGCAAAGAGGATGATGATAGGTGTGTATGTACCGTCCTCTACATGTTGTATACTTTACCGAGTATCGCACATACAAAATAGTGGAAGCGTAGATAACGCGACAATCGTTTTCGCAGCTTTCACATTACAACAGTGTCAACAATAACATGTGATCTAGTAGAACTAGAATAGGCTTGTGTCGTGATATTTCTTTATTGCTAATAATATTCCTCAAAAAATAAATAGTCGTGAAAACAAAAATTAAATATCTCAAAAAATGACAAAGTTACAAGCATTTTAAAATACAGCGAGAGAAAGAGTCAGTGCAAACGGGCAGTGACGTCAGTACGTTCTTTGGCATGTGACTTCACAACGTGCGTTTTCATAGTAATCGTCGGGAAGCTATGTTTTGCGAGAAAGAGACAGGCGATGCCCCCTCCAGAAACATTAAAAGCTTATTACTCCGTGATTTATTTACCGATTTTACTATTTTTCTCAATTGTTGCATTCATTTGTAACTTACTTTACGAAAATAATATTAAGTTGTTAATTTTTAATAGCAGGGCACTAGTCTATTATACTCATTTAGATTTTAGATCACCAACAATAAATGCATTATTAAACCTTCATATCCATAACCAACGACAACATCCTTAAAATTTCCTCCACTAAAATACCAAATTATTTGAAAACTTAATCTATTGTCATAAGAACCAATAATCATGGACTTTTTATTCATCGAAACACGTTGCTTCGATGTCGCCTTTTGTCTTTTAAGCCAATCTTTTCAAGTGCGAATTTTACAATTTCAATCTTACACCCGGGTAGTTAGGTCTCATTTTTCCGCTGTCTTCTATAGTACGTTCCCGTTGGAAAACCCCAGCCCAGTGACGGAAAGAGTCTTCCGGCATCGCGGCACGGTCCCGTATGCGGTGAATATTCCAAGCTAATTAACGTACTGCTTAATATTAACATTGGCCTTATAAATGTACTTGTAGACGTTGTTATCTTAGTTTCTGTAATAGGGGAAGGATACAGGAAGGTATCGAAATGTCTAATTACGGATTTAGGAGGCGTGCGATTTTGTTTCAAACTGTTACCGGTACACTGATACTAACCACTAGATAAGTAAGCTATAACGTTACAGTCTCGCGATCAGACAGGACAGTCCTTTAATAATTTATGATGATCTAGCTAGATCCCAACATATACATAGCTAATAAGTAGGTACAATATATAGTGATATTTCACAAAGTAAACATAAAGAAAGAATCACGCACCTCTATATCGACGAAGTAGGTAAAATATGAGTGTAAGCAGCTGTAGCTCTTAGAATTAGTAAGTTGAAGTGGCAATGGGCCAGGCCACATCGCTTGTAGAACTGACAACCGATGGGGAAGAAAGGTTCTCGAGTGGCGACCACGAACCAGAAAAAGCAGCGTAGGCCGGCCCCCCACTCGGTGGACCGACGATCTAGTGAAAGCTGCGGGGAGCCGATGGACGCAGCCGCTCAAGGTGGCGCGCTCTGGGGGAGGCCTATGTTCAGCAGTGGACGTCTTCAGGCTGTTAATGAGTAATGTAGGTGACATAGATGACATGATTATGACCTGGATTTTCATACAATTTATGGTTGAAAATCGAGATTGGTCGTAATATAGTGCTTATAATAACCGGTGTGAAGTTAGCGGCCTAAAGTTAGCGGCCTAAGATAACCCTACCAAATTAAAAAGTCACGGCATCCGTCATCCTTCGGTATGGCTCTGTTGAGCCTGTCAGAAGAAAATCATGAACTCTAAGTACTCGCGAAATGAAGAAATAATAAAAATCTGTGTAATTTCTCGGTGCTATGAACGAAATTAAGACACTTTGATATGAAAAGTGGGCGTGTGCCGGGAAAATAAAATCACCATTCAATGGGGCTTTAAAAGACCTTCCATTCGATGCACATTTCTATATCTCCAGGTACTTCAGAAATGAGGAAATAATACAAATCTGTAAAAAATCTCGGTGGTATTGCCGAAATTGAGACACTTTAATATGAAAAGTGGGCGTGTGTATGGAAAATGAAATGAGCATTCAATAAAGCTATGAAAGACCATCCATTCGAAGCACATTTCTATATCTCCAGGTACTTCAGAAATGAGAAAATAATACAAATCTGTAAAAAATCTCGGTGGTATTGCCGAAATTGAGACACTTTAATATGAAAAGTGGGTGCGTGTATGGAAAATGAAATGAGCATTCAATGAAGCTTTGAAAGGCCTCCCATACAATGTACATTTCTATATCTCCAGGTACTTCAGAAATGAGGAAATAATAAAAATCTGTTTAAAAATCTCGATGGTATGGCTGAAATTGAGACACTTTAATATGAAAAGTGGGTGTGTGTATGGAAAATGAAATCAGCATTCAATGAAGCTTTGAAAGGCCTTCCATACGATGTACATTACTATATCTCCAGGTACTTCAGAAATGAGGAAATAATACAAATCTGTAAAAAATCTCGGTGGTGTTGCCGAAATTGAGACACTTTAATATGAAAAGTGAGGGTGTGTATGGAAAATAAAATAAGCATTCAATGAAGCTTTGAAAGGCCTTCCATACAATTTGCATTTCTATATCTCCAGGTACTTCAGAAATGAGGAAATAATACAAATCTGTAAAAAATCTCGGTGGTGTTGCCGAAATTGAGACACTTTAATATGAAAAGTGGGGGTGTGTATGGAAAATAAAATAAGCATTCAATGAAGCTTTGAGAGGCCTTCCATACGATGTACCGTTCTATATCTCCAGGTACTTCAGAAATGAGGAAATAATACAAATCTGTAAAAAATCTCGGTGGTGTTGCCGAAATTGAGACACTTTAATATGAAAAGTGGGCGTGTGTATGGAAAATGAAATCAGCATTCAATGAAGCTTTGAAAGACCTTCCATACAATGTACATTTCTATACCTCCAGGTACTTCAGAAATGAGGAAATAATACAAATCTGTAAAAAATCTCGGTGGTGTTGCCGAAATTGAGACACTTTAATATGAAAAGTGGAGGTGTGTATGGAAAATAAAATAAGCATTCAATGAAGCTTTGAAAGGCCTTTCATACGATGTACATTTCTATATCTCCAGGTACTTCAGAAATGAGGAAATAAGACAAATCTGTTGAAAATCTCGGTGGTATGGCTGAAATTGAGACACTTTAATATGAAAAGTGGGCGTGTGTATGGAAAATAAAATCAGCATTCAATGAAACTTTGAAAAGCCTTCCATACGATGTACATTTCTATATCTCCAGGTACTTCAGAATTGAGGAAATAATAAAAATCTGTAAAAAATCTCGGTGGTGTTACCGAAATTGAGACACTTTAATATGAAAAGTGGGTGTGTGTATGGAAAATGAAATCAGCATTCAATGAAGCTTTGAAAGGCCTTCCGTACGATGCACATTTCTATATCTCCAGGTACTTCAAAAATGAGGAAATAATACAAATCTGTAAAAAATCTCGGTGGTGTTGCCGAAATTGAGACACTTTAATATGAAAAGTGGGGGTGTGTATGGATAACAAAATAAGCATTAAATGAAGCTTTGAAAGGCCTTCCATACAATTTGCATTTCTATATCTCCACGTACTTCAGAAATGAGGAAATAATAAAAATCTGTAAAAAATTATTATTAAATTATTATTTCCTCATTTTTGAAGTACCTGGAGATATAGAAATGTACATCGTATGGAAGGCCTTTCAAAGCTTCATTGAATGCTGATTTTATTTTCCATACACACGCCCACTTTTCATATTAAAGTGTTTCAATTTCAGCCATACCACGGAGATTTTTAACAGATTTGTCTTCTTTCCTCATTTCTGAAGTACCTGGAGATATAGACATGTACATCGTATGGAAGGCCTTTCAAAGCTTCATTGAATGCTGATTTTATTTTCCATACACACGCCCACTTTTCATATGAAAGTGTCTCAATTTCGGCAACACCACCGATATTTTTTACGGATTTGTATTATTTCCTCATTTCTGAAGTACCTGGAGATATAGAAATGTACATCGTATAGAAGGCCTTTCAAAGCTTTATTGAATGCTGATTTTATTTTCCATACACACGCCCACTTTTCATATTAAAGTGTCTCAATTTCCGCAACACCACCGAGATTTTTTACAGATTTGTATTATTTCATCATTTCTGAAGTACCTGGAGATATAGAAATGCAAATTGTATGGAAGGCCTTTCAAAGCTTTATTGAATGCTTAATTTATTTTCCATACACACCCCCACTTTTCATATTAAAGTGTCTCAATTTCGGCAACACCACCGAGATTTTTTACAGATTTTTATTATTTCCTCAATTCTGAAGTACCTGGAGATATAGAAATGTACATCGTATGGAAGGCCTTTCAAAGCTTCATTGAATGCTGATTTCATTTTCCATACACACACCCACTTTTCATATTAAAGTGTCTCAATTTCAGCCATACCATCGAGATTTTTAAACAGATTTTTATTATTTCCTCATTTCTGAAGTACCTGGAGATATAGAAATGTACATCGTATAGAAGGCCTTTCAAAGCTTAATTGAATGCTGATTTCATTTTCCATACACACGCCCACTTTTCATATTGAAGTGTCTCAATTTCTGCAACACCACCGAGATTTTTACAGATTTGTATTATTTCCTCATTTCTGAAGTACCTGGAGATAAAGAAATACAAATTGTATGGAAGGCCTTTCAAAGCTTCATTGAATGCTTATTTTATTTTCCATACACACCTCCACTTTTCATATTAAAGTGTCTCAATTTCGGCAACACCACCGAGATTTTTTACAGATTTGTATTATTTCCTCATTTCTGAAGTACCTGGAGATATAGAAATGTACATTGTATGGAAGGTCTTTCAAAGCTCCATTGAATGCTGATTTCATTTTCCATACACACCCTCACTTTTCATATTAAAGTGTCTCAATTTCGGCAACACCACCGAGATGTTTTACAGATTTGTATTAATTCCTCATTTCTGAAGTACCTGGAGATATAGAAATGTACATTGTATGGGAGGCCTTTCAAAGCTTCATTGAATGCTCATTTCATTTTCCATACACACACCCACTTTTCATATTAAAGTGTCTCAATTTCGGCAACACCACCGAGATTTTTTACAGATTTGTATTATTTCCTCTCTTCTGAAGTACCTGGAGATATAGAAATGTACATCGTATGGAAGGTCTTTCAAAGCTTCATTGAATGCTGATTTCATTTTCCATACACACCCCCACTTTTCATATTAAAGTGTCTCAATTTCGGCAACACCACCGAGATTTTTTACAGATTTGTATTATTTCCTCATTTCTGAAGTACCTGGAGATATAGACATGTACATCGTATGGAAGGCCTTTCAAAGCTTCATTGAATGCTGATTTTATTTTCCATACACACGCCCACTTTTCATATGAAAGTGTCTCAATTTCGGCAACACCACCGATATTTTTTACGGATTTGTATTATTTCCTCATTTCTGAAGTACCTGGAGATATAGAAATGTACATCGTATAGAAGGCCTTTCAAAGCTTTATTGAATGCTGATTTTATTTTCCATACACACGCCCACTTTTCATATTAAAGTGTCTCAATTTCCGCAACACCACCGAGATTTTTTACAGATTTGTATTATTTCATCATTTCTGAAGTACCTGGAGATATAGAAATGCAAATTGTATGGAAGGCCTTTCAAAGCTTTGTTGAATGCTTAATTTATTTTCCATACACACCCCCACTTTTCATATTAAAGTGTCTCAATTTCGGCAACACCACCGAGATTTTTTACAGATTTTTATTATTTCCTCAATTCTGAAGTACCTGGAGATATAGAAATGTACATCGTATGGAAGGCCTTTCAAAGCTTCATTGAATGCTGATTTCATTTTCCATACACACACCCACTTTTCATATTAAAGTGTCTCAATTTCAGCCATACCATCGAGATTTTTAAACAGATTTTTATTATTTCCTCATTTCTGAAGTACCTGGAGATATAGAAATGTACATCGTATAGAAGGCCTTTCAAAGCTTAATTGAATGCTGATTTCATTTTCCATACACACGCCCACTTTTCATATTGAAGTGTCTCAATTTCTGCAACACCACCGAGATTTTTACAGATTTGTATTATTTCCTCATTTCTGAAGTACCTGGAGATATAGAACGGTACATCGTATGGAAGGCCTTTCAAAGCTTCATTGAATGCTTATTTTATTTTCCATACACACCCCCACTTTTCATATTAAAGTGTCTCAATTTCGGCAACACCACCGAGATTTTTTACAGATTTGTATTATTTCCTCATTTCTGAAGTACCTGGAGATAAAGAAATGCAAATTGTATGGAAGGCCTTTCAAAGCTTCATTGAATGCTTATTTTATTTTCCATACACACCTCCACTTTTCATATTAAAGTGTCTCAATTTCGGCAACACCACCGAGATTTTTTACAGATTTGTATTATTTCCTCATTTCTGAAGTACCTGGAGATATAGAAATGTACATTGTATGGAAGGTCTTTCAAAGCTCCATTGAATGCTGATTTCATTTTCCATACACACCCTCACTTTTCATATTAAAGTGTCTCAATTTCGGCAACACCACCGAGATGTTTTACAGATTTGTATTAATTCCTCATTTCTGAAGTACCTGGAGATATAGAAATGTACATTGTATGGGAGGCCTTTCAAAGCTTCATTGAATGCTCATTTCATTTTCCATACACACACCCACTTTTCATATTAAAGTGTCTCAATTTCGGCAACACCACCGAGATTTTTTACAGATTTGTATTATTTCCTCTCTTCTGAAGTACCTGGAGATATAGAAATGTACATCGTATGGAAGGTCTTTCAAAGCTTCATTGAATGCTGATTTCATTTTCCATACACACCCCCACTTTTCATATTAAAGTGTCTCAATTTCGGCAACACCACCGAGATTTTTTACAGATTTGTATTATTTCCTCATTTCTGAAGTACCTGGAGATATAGAAATGTACATCGTATGGAAGGCCTTTCAAAGCTTCATTGAATGCTGATTTCATTTTCCATACACACACCCACTTTTCATATTAAAGTGTCTCAATTTCAGCCATACCATCGAGATTTTTAAACAGATTTTTATTATTTCCTCATTTCTGAAGTACCTGGAGATATAGAAATGTACATCGTATAGAAGGCCTTTCAAAGCTTAATTGAATGCTGATTTCATTTTCCATACACACGCCCACTTTTCATATGGAAGTGTCTCAATTTCGGCAACACCACCGAGATTTTTTACAGATTTGTATTATTTCCTCATTTCTGAAGTACCTGGAGATATAGAACGGTACATCTTTTGGAAGGCCTTTCAAAGCTTCATTGAATGCTTATTTTATTTTTCATACACACCCCCACTTTTCATATTAAAGTGTCTCAATTTCGGCAACACCACCGAGATTTTTTACAGATTTGTATTATTTCCTCATTTCTGAAGTACCTGGAGATATAGAAATGCAAATTGTATGGAAGGGCTTTCAAAGCTTCATTGAATGCTTATTTTATTTTCCATACACACCCCCACTTTTCATATTAAAGTGTCTCAATTTCGGCAACACCACCGAGATTTTTTAGAGATTTGTATTATTTCTTCATTTCTGAAGTACCTGGAGATATAGAAATGTACATCGTATGGAAGGCCTTTCAAAGCTTCATTGAATGCTGATTTCATTTTCCATACACACACCCACTTTTCATATTAAAGTGTCTCAATTTCAGCCATACCATCGAGATTTTTAAACAGATTTTTATTATTTCCTCATTTCTGAAGTACCTGGAGATATAGAAATGTACATTGTATGGGAGGCCTTTCAAAGCTTCATTGAATGCTCATTTCATTTTCCATACACGCACCCACTTTTCATATTAAAGTGTCTCAATTTCGGCAATACCACCGAGATTTTTTACAGATTTGTATTATTTTCTCATTTCTGAAGTACCTGGAGATATAGAAATGTGCATCGAATGGAAGGCCTTTCAAAGCTTTATTGAATGCTGATTTCATTTTCCATACACACGCCCACTTTTCATATTAAAGTGTCTCAATTTCAGCCATACCACCGACATTCTTTACAGATTTTTATTATTTCCTTATTTCTGAAGTACCTGGAGATATATAAATATACCTCGTATGGAAGGTCTTTTAAAGCTCCATTGAATGGTGATTTTATTTTCCCGGCACACGCCCACTTTTCATATCAAAGTGTCTTAATTTCGTTCATAGCACCGAGAAATTACACAGGTTTTTATTATTTCTTCATTTCGCGAGTACTTAGAGTTCATGATTTTCTTCTGACAGGCTCAACAGAGCCATACCGAAGGATGACGGATGCCGTGACTTTTTAATTTGGTAGGGTTATCTTAGGCCGCTAACTTTAGGCCGCTAACTTCACACCGGTCTTATAATAGCCTATTTGCAATAAAACTTTTGAGTTTTGAATTATGTCATCTTTTGTCACTTGAACAATGAAGTTAAGTATATCTTAATGTGTAATTGTGTACCGGCGCAGGCGCTGGAAATAAGTTGAAAATATATTGGAGAAGTTCAAAAAGCAGACAAAGCTGCAATAACTATATTTTTGCCGCGAACGAGCCAGAGGTGAAAGATAAAGTCAAATTCCATCGACTGTACAAACACCGATAAATAATCTATCAAGACAAAGAAGCGAATAATTAACGGTTTACTTAGCGCATTTCTGCGGCTCGTTTTAATTAATACGCATTTCTGTAAGATGATGTCACCGCTTTCAGTGCAGATGCACTGTTGACATAACTGCATACGACTTGATAATACTGATAGTGGAGTAATGTACATTTTACACACGTCTATCTAATTCTCTTCCAACCATATGAAATCTTTGGGCGTCACAAACGCAAACACAATCGAGGATCAAGATATAGTTACACTAGTAATGTAATATTAAATCAAATTGTCATATTATACAATTGTACTTTGACAAAGACTGTTCGAATAATAAATTACACATACGATATCGATACGGTCTATTATACACACTTCTCTGTGCTTACCTACTGTTACTTTACCTATTCTGCATTCAGAATGATCAAAGAAGTAAGCACAGAAGACCTAGAAACATAAAAATTGGAAGTCTGCCCATAAAAAAGTTAAATGTTGGGAACATAGACAATAAAGAAAATCTACAGCGAGCGAAACTAGTCTCTAAGGAGCGAAACCAACCACAGCAGCCAACTAACACCAACAGTGAATTACGACAATGAGATAACAGAACTAATAATGCAACTGCTTTATTGAACTAGTTGCAATTCAGGTTACAAAGTAACTCATGATGTGACCTAATCTATGTTACAATGCAATTCCTAGTAATTTGAACGCATGCAGTGCAACTCATTGGAGGAAATATATTTAAACCAGCGCCGGTGTTTATAGTTTTATGAGTACTAAACCCAAGTGATTAGGAAAGGAATTACGGAGAACAGTAAAGTCAAGTTTGAAGATACAATAAATCTTACTCTCATATTTAGTCTGGATTTTGAATAAAGCTAATGTTTCAATTCTGTTTTAGCATTACAAAATAATGGTTTTTATCAGAAGTGTTACTTGTTAGGCACTTATTATTATCAAGGTAAATCCACTCCAAAATGTTCAAAGCAATGCTAAATTCTCTATTATGTGTTTGTATGTTCGTCTAACCATGTTATTTTTAAGTTACCTGACTTTTTCAGAGGTATCACCTAGCTAGCACTCTGGAGCGGCTACCGATAACGAGGTATAACCTGGTCCAATAACTTCAAATTTGGCAAATCATACTTCAAAAATAAAGAGAAGAAAGACTGTTGAAGTATTAAGACAAAAAAGCATTTCAGATTTTACTTTTAGGATAAAACATAAAACTCCACTAACCAAGTAAACCAATAAACATAGCAAACAGCCCAAAAGTCGAATGCTTTGCGGCGTCTGTATTTCCCGAAAACTATAATCTTGGAGTCCTCAAATCGAGAGTCAACAGGTATCTTCTAGGCAAGCGTGTCATCGTAGACCGCATCGTCACTTACCATCAGGCTTACGTAGTAACGTTTTAGTAATCTGTGATCAGGCAAGATAGCGGTCAAGCGAAGGCCTATTTTAAACAATAAAAAAGGGAGAAAGTGGCCTAGCGACACCGTGTCAGATAACAAACTCTTAGACTGAAGCCATAAATATTCAACCGACGATGTTCCCACGAGCCCCGCCAGTTCTGCACGGCTGCTCCTCCACGGTCCCTGGACGCCCTAATAGCACCAGATGCAAGTTCTAGAAACATTGCCCTTGTCGACTTGGCGTAAGACGTTGTGTAGTTAAAATTGTGTTATTTCATTTTGTAAGGAAAGCTGTTAGTTGTGAAATAATTTATAATTAATAACTAAAATAACATGTCGTAGTTCATTTGTTAGCTTAGTAAGAAAATCGATTACGTCGAATTTCTGCCAATTCTCTTGAAAACCTATCAACGTAGTAAAATATTACAATTTCATTGGAAGTCCAATCGAGAATTGGGTTACGAAATCAGGCTATAGCCATTTTAACACGTTTCTGTTTTCTCAAGATTTTGACAGAAATTCTTCTTGTGATGGCGTTACGTGATCTATCTGCGAATTTAAATTCGTTGTTTTAAACGTGATGAACGGTGACGTAACCTTTTACGAACCGATAGCTAATGAAAACATGGTACATATTAGAGAACGTCAAATGAATAATAGCAAATGTATAGATAATTAGAGATAGAATAATAACTACATAAGTTACCTCTGATAATAGACGAAGCTATAGTAATAGACGATGCTTGTTATATTATTTTAAGACCCCACCTCCAATAAACATTGCAAACAAGAAAGGCTGAACTTTGCGACACGACGTCTCGGAAAACAAAATTCATAATCACTTAATTATGCCGTTACTATTTTACAGGTCTTTAACATGATATTGGTTAACTAGAGATTCATTATACCATGGAACAGCCAACGAAATCTGCGATATGAATATCATCAAGGTAACGAAAGCATCTCGCGTATGAAAAAGGAAAGTGCGGCAGGTGCGCAGCCGACCCTCGCAGGGGCAGGAATGGAATGCGCTAATAATAGCCGGCGCCAGAGCACGCCTCCCGACAGTCCCGACCTGTAATGCTGGCTACAGACAGGGCAACTCCTGTGCTTATGTAAGGTGGCTAAGGATTCAATACACTTGTGATGAGAGCATTTGGAGATACGCGGTCAAAGAATCTACAGCTGTTACTTTTCCAGACATATTAAGTAATCTATGATTAAATTCTTCAGTGTTGTGGAATTTTAGATCCTCTATGGTTTTTATTTAGGTGACTAAGGGGCATTCTATGAAATAGTGCTCCTATAAAGGAATTGCTAGGCGATCATGTAACTTTATAGCAACCAATAGAAACACAAAAATGTATGGATTTGACAGCTTTAGCACGCAGTATATTTGCATAGTTAGTTAGGAAATTTTAAAAATTAGGAATGTAATTTCTTCTGTTGGTTTACAATAAAAGTTCCGTGATCACCCCTACTGATCAGCTTCTTCAATCTTCTCCTAACAAATGACAACACTAGTTGTCAGCAGCTTGTGCAGTAAATAACTAGCTAGTAGTTAGCTAACCTAAAACTTTCTGAAAACAATACGAATATGCTAGTGCTCTACATCCTGTACCAAGAAGTACTCGAACGTAGGTTATCGAAGCAAGCAAGATTGAGCATCTCAACTCAAGGCATGATGGCTCCAATACAAACGGCGCGCGGCGCCGCGACGCGTCGCGTCGTTGTTATTTTGAGTTTGCACTGTTGGTAGTTGGTAAATGGTAACTGACCTGAATGAGTATGTTCTTGGTGATAGGAAAACAATGGTATAAGTACCTGCATAGTAGTTATATTATAATAACGTGTGTTGTATGTTTAAACGTATGATGATCTTTAAAGGTTAAAAGTAATCTCGTTCCATAGTAAAGTAACTCATCTCATGAGTGTATTTAATAATTTCGAAATAAATCAATATTATGCCCCTTGAGTCAGTTTATTGGCATATCGTCCGACCATAACAATAGACGATGCAATATGCCATGGCTCCGCTTCAGCCATGCTTGGCAAATGGCCGATGGCTTTCGAGATAGAGTATGTTATAAAATGAAGTGTTATTTCACTAGGGGTATTAACCTTTGTATTTCTTTGAGCCTCGTGAATCATACACACTCTAAAAGAGAAACAAATAGATATAAGTATTTTAATGTTATACTGTAGGCAGTGTAAGGCGAGCAACATATTAGATAATTGTCAGCCAGAATTACCTCGTTCAATACAGATCTGCAGGTCTGCGTCGTTCAACGTTAAAGATTTGGCTGAAGCTATCAAACTAGCGAAAGAGAGTTATTCCTTGACGGATATCCTTCTATTTCTTTGTTATAAAGTTCCGATATTGTTTAATTCTTATCAATTTTCAGTTTAGATTTTAGACCAAGACGCGTTTATTTAATCACAAACGAAGTAATGTCTCCTATAGTATTTTATACTGTCCTGACTATAATTATACTTTCAAATACTTATTGAATGAACTTCACAATCCTTTAGAAACTTTATTACATCAATGTCGTGTTCACCGATTCTGGCAGATCACCTTCAACCTGATTGCATACTATTCACCGAACTGGTATTTATTTATCATATTATATTAGTAGTGATACCAGTTAGGTCACCCTGACATATTTGCCGCTCCGTTCTCTGCACTCTATTAACATATTGGACACGATTATGATGGATTGATTTGCTTAATTGGTACACGAGCTAGTGAATTGTGAATTACGATGCATAAATATGATTGGGAGACGAGTTCACCGAGCGGTCTAAGTTTGCTTCTAACGTATGGATATGATATTTTTATAGCTTGTGCTTGTGATATCACGTGGACTTGTGGAAAACTGCTTACGGTTTATTTCACCAGATCATAATATGATCGCTTTCCAATTATTGCAGCATTATCTCATTAAATATCAGTTATTAAACTTATAAACCATAGCACTTGGGTAAGCGGGCATGAAAATAATAACGCAGAAATACTCAATTAATACTTTATTTGCAAGAACACAACCTTTCCGATCGGTGTCTAGCAAACGAATGACCGACCAAGTCTTTTTAGTCATTAAAGTCAAGTTGAGTCAAAACAAAGTCTTTTCCTAGTAGCCAAGTCAATTTTATTTCAGAACGGAAATAGTCAATCACTGTGTTTTAATTGCTCTTTAGTATTTAGTCAAATAACAGTTTGAATAGTGACGTAATTATATGTATCATGACAAAATAGTTAACAGCTCGGCCATCCGTTAGCTTTACGAGTCCCTCGTAATTTTGAGTAGGTATCTAATCAATTCATACTATATAAACAATGATTCTAAAATAAGCTATATCCTGGATACTGACAATATGACAAATTAAAGTACTTATAATAATTACAAACATACAAAAATCATTATATTTCGATGGTAGAACTTTCCAAACGATGACACAGCAGGTCTTTCTTGAAATCTGAGATGTTTGCGTTCTATCCTTCTTATCAAGTAGCAAGATCATGTTCCGAACACCAATGTACTTCCTCGTTCTTGGGAGCATGGCGTGGAGACTGCTTGCAAGGAACCAAGAGCGATGGTGCGGCCACGTACAACGGATAGAAGACCGCAGACAACCTTCAGATACCTTCGAGCACACGCCCGAAAGTGACACCGTGATCGCCTCGTCATGCACAGTCACAACGGGGAGGACATAGTCGCCAATAGAGTGGTTCACAACTGGAACAGGCTACCAGAAGATGTCATTGCTGCTACCTCCGTGAATAACTTCAAGAACAAACATGACAACTGGTTACGAATGACTAAAATATCACTGTAACAAAAATGAACAGTAGAAGTGTATTCAACTTTGCGGAGCATCAGTAGTCTTGCTGCTCGTCTATCAACTAATAATAATATTTTTTCCTATTATTCATAACTTTAGGCTACTTAATTTTTATATCATTTCATTCTCAATCTCAATCTCAAGTAATACGTTATATCGTAATCTTTAATCGTATTTAAATTTTATTTCATTCTGATCATTGTAGTTAAACAAAACAAAATAAAATAACCTTAGTATTGCTACATCTCAATTCACAACTTTGATCTCTAGAAAATACATGAAAACTTCGCATTTCTAGGTCATGACAAATAATTACAACACTTTAGTTTTCACCAAAATAATAAACAAATCCATGAAGTTGATCGCACTAACATAAATCGTAACTAATCTGATTCTGGGCTAGTTGATCCTTGACGTTGATTCTATTTCATGACAAATAATTACCATACATTATAGTTGTTGTCGAAATAATAAACAAATCCATGAAGTTGATCACACTAACATAAATCGTAACTAATCTGATTTTGGGCTAGTTGATTCTTGACGTTGATTCTAGTTCATGACAAATAATTACCATACATTATAGTTATTGTCGAGATAATAAACATATCCATGACGTTGATCGCATTAACGTAAATCGTAACTAATCTGATTCTGGGCTAGCTGATCCATGACATTGATTCTAGTTCATGACAAATAATTACCATAAATTAGTTATTGTCGAAATAATAATCAAATCCATGAAGTTGATAGCACTAATATAAATCGTAACTAATCATATTCTGGGCTAGTTGATCCATGACGTTGATCAATGAGCCAATTCTGGTTGACCCATGACGTTGATCAATCAGCTAACTCGGAACTGACCCTAGACATGAAGTTCGCACATCGATAAGATCTTTACATGGTTGGGTAGAGCATGCTACGCGCTAAGCCGCGTGTCGCGTGTAGTATCTGCTGACGTGGTCTGAACCTGTTATTTTGCAACTGCGTATTCACTACTGTATTACAGCACCGAGTTGTGAAAGCGCACGGCCAACAGGTATCGCGCCTAAATCGTAATTAATCTGGGCTGGTTGTATCATGACGTTTATCAACCAGCTACCTCTGATTGATCCATGGCGTTGATTAACCAGCTTACTCCGATTGATCCATGACGTTGATCAATCAGCTAATTCAGAACTGATCCTTGACGTTGATCAGTTCAATAGCACTGATCCGTGACATTGATCAGTGCATTTTATTTAATCAAACAAATCAAAGTGTTAATTAAAGGAATAGTATTCTCATGGCTTAAATCATACTTGCAAGATAGAAAACAGCTTACGTTGAGAAAGCGTTACGTTGATGACGTTATCTGCATATAAAATGGTGGCCAGAAGGAAGTACAACCATTGAAACATCATCTGGAGTATAATTATACACCCGAAGGTTAAGTTATTGATTTAAGTTGAAGTTGACAGGTCCATGACGTTGTTCGATGTCTAATTGATTGCAAAACTTGACGGATCCCCGGCGCACTCGGTTCATAGGAAACGCAACGCATACGGACAGGTAACAGGCAACGTGAAAAACCGACAGACTAGTAAATCTGCGATCACTAAGTACTTGATTGAGTCAGGATAAAACCACTGAATTGAAACTATATGCCCCAAAGGTTCTCGCTACTGACAAGCATCTCTACCCAAGATTTGTCCGAGAAGTCATCGAAGTTAAGAAATATAGTAACTCTAATCGGGAACAAAGGTATAAACTCGTCATAGTAAGTAAGCGTTCGCGTCGCGGTTTGTGTTCGCTAGAAACTACTGACACTGTTATTACTGTATGTCGGGGGCACTGATAGTGTAGAATTATAAGACCAAATGAAGGTGGTGGCACGCCTGGCTTGCACGACGCTGACACTTTTTTTACACTAGTCCCTTCGTGACTACGCCCAATGTAGCTCGGTCGAAACGTCGAGGATAGTCAAAACTATGGTTCGATTATTTTATGTGCGCAAATAGACCCGTTTTAACTTTTATAATATGGACAATCAGCGTATCGAGTTGGATGGAAATGAATGTACGTAATACGTAACTATCAAAGTATATTAGTAATTACTACATCATTTTACAGGTTTTTTTTTATTTACATTAGCCGAACGAAGCCTCCCACTGCCATAATAAAGGTTAAGAGTAAATACCAAAATTTACCTGAGTGTCATCTCTTGACGATGAAAGAACGAAACTGACAATGCTTAATGAAAACTTCTCATTCAATAAGATAAGAACTAAATAATATTGATGTCGTATTCACTTGAAATGTAAATATGCAGCGAACTTATAAGGCACATAATTATATATTGATGTTAGTCTACAATCGGTAGAAGTAATATATTATGTGAGCACATAAATAAAATGATAATAAATGAATAATAATTAATCTGCTACCTCTGAGTGCTCCATGGCGTTGATCAGTGCATCTTTTTTAATGATCCATGACATTGATCTGTAACAGTATTCATGACCTCTAATACCACATAAACACCAAATGTAAGCATATAAATGAGTAATAACTAATCTGGGCTGGTTGATTGAAGACCTTGATCAATCAGCTACCGACTTCTGATTGATCCATGACGTTGATCAATCAACTAACTCTGAAATAACCCTTGTCGTCGATCAGTCAGTGGCAGTGGCACTAATCCATGACCTCTTCTCACCATCATCATCATCGTCATCATTCTTCATGTCTTCTTCTTCTTTCTTTTTCTGATCTTTGATAGTATTCATGACACCTAAACTAATAGCACACATAATGTGAGCATATCGATAAAAGGATATAAATATTAATAATAACAGCTGATCTGCGCTGGTTGATCGAAGACCTTGATCAACCAGCTACCTCCCTCTGATTAATCCATGACGTAGATCAATCAGCTAACTCTGAACTGATCCTTGACGTTGATCAGTTCAATGGCACTGATCCATGACATTGATCAGTGCATCTTTTAATGATCCATGACCTTGATCTTTAATAGTATTCACGACATCTAATAACATATAATATGCGAGCATATCGGTAAAAAAATATTAATATGTGTAATATCTGATCTGGGCTGGTTTATCGAAGACCTTGATCAACCAGCTACCTACCTCTGATTGATCCATGACGTTGATCAATCAGCTAACTCTGAACTGATCCTTGACGTTGATCAGTTCAGTGGCACTGATCCATGACGTTGACCAGTGCATCTTTTAATGGTCCATGACCTTGATCGTCAATAGTATTCATGACATCTCTAATTGATCCTTGACGTTGATCAATCAGCTAACACCAAACTGATCTTTGTAGTTACTGAACCATGTCGTCAATCAGTGTATCTTATAAAGATCCATGCCCTTGATTTTCAACATTATCCATGACATCTTATAACACATCACACCCAACAACATCATTGCATTGTGGCGTGTCTCACTGCAGGATTCAGATTCTCCTCTGGCACCACCGTTGTCATGGAGCTCTGGGCTCGGGCTCGTAGATCTGGCCGGTTGGTATGGTTATGGTATCGACCAGTATGCAGTGGCTCGCGTACCTGAGCCGCCACTGGAGAAGCTCCCTGTCTGGTACTGCGGGATCATCTTGATCGTGTCGACCAGCGGGCGTCGTCTCGTCTATGATGCTTTGATCCACAGACAACTCTCTTGTGATTTCTCGTCCCACCGTCAAACTGTCATTGTTGGTCTTGTAGGTCTCCTCTGTGTCGTCTGATGCCCTCGTGCACGCCTTGTGTCACAAGGACAACTGCTGCTCCGGGATGAGTTACTTTCCGTTGTACGATAACGCCCTCTCGTTTAGGCATTGTAAAAGTTCACACCGAAAAATAAAAAATAGAAATATTAGTCATGCAGAAAAGTTACTAATCGAAGTAACGTATTCAAAGTAAAATTTAAATTTAGCAGTTTTATCGTAATGTCATATTAGTCTGTATTTTGTTTGAGAACAAAAAAAACGAGATTTTATTACTAAAGCCACACCTCATTATTCAAAATTTAACAAAAAAGAAGGTCAAAAATTCAAGTTGGCTCATTATCTCCATTAATTATGTGGTTAAATAGGCCGACACCTTAATAACAACACGTTATCACACATACGCATATTTCAGAAAATCTACTATAATAATAGTAATAAAAAATATCATGTACTCACACGTTGAATGTAGTCTTTTAAGCGTGGGCGAGTGGATTACACCGATATTTTGCAGAATAAATCAGTGCAATCCCACTTCTGAACTATGATCGCTTTCCAATTATTGCAGCATTATCTCATTAAATATCAGTTATTAAACTTATAAACCATAGCACTTGGGTAAGCGGGCATGAAAATAATAACGCCGAAATACTCAATTAATACTTTATTTGCAAGAACACAACCTTTCCGATCGGTGTCTAGCAAACGAATGACCGACCAAGTCTTTTTAGTCATTAAAGTCAAGTTGAGTCAAAACAAAGTCTTTTCCTAGTAGCCAAGTCAATTTTATTTCAGAACGGAAATAGTCAATCACTGTGTTTTAATTGCTCTTTAGTATTTAGTCAAATAACAGTTTGAATAGTGACGTAATTATATGTATCATGACAAAATAGTTAACAATAATATATTTTATTCCCAACACCAAGTGTCGAAAATGACAGATTAGGTGCCCATACATACCCTCAAACATTTGCGGTTTGCCCACCGATTCTTTCAGGGAAGGTAGAATATATCTTATTTACCCTCATCCATAAACGACAATGACCATTCTATTTTCAGACGGGTTTTCAGCTTGATTCTCCATGATGATACTTAGACATTCAGTGGTAAAATTAACACACGTTGGGCCTGATTTATAGAGCACATTGAACCAGATCTAAACCTAGAATCAAGACCTGCAAACACATTTCCATAATACAACCCCATACCACAAACATTCTCATAAACTGATTACTTCATTACCAATCACAATACATGAATACCGAACAAACTATAGACTTGAAAAACCAGCCATTTTGAAAATAACATGCGTTTCTAATGTTTATAACCAGCGAGTGTCTACTCAAACCAGCTGGGTTAGCTTTGCGTAATAGCAACAAAGCCTCATGGGAAGCGAGACCTTTGCCATTATTCGTTATACTAAGAAAAAGTGTAACTAATCTCTTTGAATGTAGTTCGTGGAAAGCGGTAGAGTTGCTCAGTAAGCAGTTTGGACGACCTTTGTTCGAGATGTTTTGGAATTAGCATAGTGGCGAAACCATTAGTAACATTTAGTAACTAACTAGACTCTTGTTTGTTATAGCATAGTTGTTCGTTCTTTGTTAAGATATTACGACGATACGTGTTTCAAGCTAATCTGCGTAGAGTCCGCACCTCCGGGCACCTCGTATATAATTTATTTATTTATTTATTTATTTCGATAATCCTACAGCGTTACATTTTATATACATTATAAGGATAGAAGTTTTAGGTTATAATAAGGCCAAAAGAGGATTATACAATTAACATGAATATAAATAATAGTGGAGTAAAAGTACTTAGCTTACATAATAGTGTTATGTTATTCAGCCAGTTATTGACACGCATAATAACAAAAACAATAAAAAGTAGACAATATAGATTACAACAAGATAATAGAGACAAGGAAACATTGTGCTCACATTATAGTGACAGTTGACTCTAACTAACTGAAAAACCATTGTGATGGCCCAATGTATTAATGAAACAGCAAAACTAAGATTTGGCTGTAAGAAGCTCAACCGCATTATAGTGTTTTAGTGGGGTGTATAATAAATAAATAAATAACGCCCAACGATCACATACATAGATCCTGGACCCTAACTAGAGTTCCCTGTATCTAGGGACCCAGGAACTACGAGGACCATGGTCTCACAATACCCAGACACAGAACAAGTATTTGCGCTTTTTTTCATGTGCACAAATCCTTGTCCTGCCGCGGGAATCGAACCCGCCGCCTCCGGGTTATGAGCCGACCCGCTCAACCACCACACCACAGAGGCTGTCCAACCAATCAACCAATCTTACTAAAATCTTTCAATCTTTCTGCGAGTAAAATGGACATCCAAAACACAAACTAGGTATTCAATGATATCCGCATAATAGTCACAGGATATTGCATTCACCTCAAACGTGCCCTTTCCGTCAAGAAGCCATTGCGCAACATGGAAAGTGTTTCAAAGCGGGTTCTAACAAAAAATATTATTAGTGTTAGTTTTTGCCTTCACTCATTCTCCGCCATTAGTGCTTAGCTGCAGGCATTACCGGGTTAGTTTGCATCCGGAAACTATTTGATGAGGCATCCATTGTGGCATAAATAAACAGTTTCTATCTCCTTCACTATAATCCCAAGTTCTAAGAGAACCCTTACAGATTTCTTATTATAGGTTCCTTATACCGTCAGAAATACTAGGAATGTCTAGGTGTAATTTAGCCGCAGTCGTCCAAAGGGATCCATCAGTCCATCACTAAGCATACGTGTAATGCGGATTAGGCAAGGTTTGCTTCCAGGTATATATAGACAACCAGAATTCCTAGGACCAGCTCGTTTGCAGTTCACAACACACCTAACAGTCTAAGCATATTAAGCATTTCTTACTGCTCTCGATCTTATTTCGATGTAGTTATCGACCAAAACGGTAGAGCAAGTTTTGTTGTACAACCTACATGACATATTGCATAGGTCATTAGCGATGTCGTTACCAAATGCATCGTTTAGCTTAAGTCGGGGTATATGGGTGGTTTAGTTTAATACTAGGATTCCTAAGGATTTGAATAGGTTCGGTTATTGCACTCGATCTATTTGCAGTTGGAGGAACTTGTAGTAAGTGTTTATACTAAAAAGAAATGCTGTGATTTGTTACTATCTGATTGAAGTTACTAAATAACTAAACATCAGTTAATAACTGATCATAATTTTGGACCAAACCAATGATGAAGATCAGTAACATTTTTATAGAACTCAACGGTTATAGGACGAACTAATATCAACGTATTAATATATCAAAGCTAAAATTCCGTCTATCAAAAAGCAATGCAACAGCAGCAATTAAGATTGCACAGAAATTAGGCCAACTTATGGCACGCGTACATAACTAAAACGAAAGACAAGAATGTCCAGACTCCACGCCGCGCCGCTGCGGTTCAAAGGAATGCTAACAGCTAAGTGAACAGCTCTTAACTCACGCACGCTAAATAAATCCAGGGATTTGGTCGTTTGCAGCAATTCCGCGTCGCCGAAATCACCGGCCACGCCATTACCTTCAAGGAAGGAACGGGTATAACGGTCGCGTTTGTCACACGCAATTTCTTGTGTTTACTCCGCTCTGACAACAAGCCGTGTTACCACGTCTTTAACAGGTTATACAACGACCATCGTGCGGTCAGAGCGCCAGTGGTACACTCCGCGACAATTAAGCCGCGACGTACCGCGAACAATATCGTAAATCAACTCCAGCGTTTTCATGTCAAATGGCAAACGTAACGCGTTACGTTTGCGTGATGCATGACTTGTCCGATGAATAATGTAAGCTGTAATAAAAAGATATTTACAAGCTTGTTCAGGTTTAATGTTCTAATTTCTGATTACTGCATTTCTTTTTAAGACGCCAGTAGATCCAATTGCTTTGCACATTATTTCCACTGACAAATATGGAAATGTGCAAAGCATTTGGATCTACTTTAACGGGATCTGGCAAACGATAGAAGAGATGAAACTATATACACTTTCGGGGTTTTAGTGGAGTGGATTCTATGAATGCCTACCTATGCCTACATCTACCTACTTCGGCTTATAGAGCTTAATAGACATTTCTCGCATACCAACGTGAATTAAGGCTACCCTGTAGTTTACTGTTAGCCGTTAGTGTTAAATCCACCGCAGCACGAGCGCATTAACTTGTCCGAATGGGTTAATAGTCGCAATGACATGTGGCTGGTGTGCATCTTAAATTATATTAATCTGATCAGTGGAAACTGTATAGGTAGTTATATTAACTCATTTGAATCACAACGGATCAGAGGTTACATTTCAAGATGACTCAGACATTATTCACATCGACACTCCTTTTAGATTTATAACATTCATTGCCACGTGCCTAATATATTCGTTTCCCAATTAAGCTTTCGCTGGTGGTGACTAATAATATGAAAAGTGACACACCTGCACATGTCTAGCTGGATGCATAATTTAATTATATATTATCATAGTAATGATTATTACAATATTGTAAAAGCATCTCAAATTTTGCTAAAATTAAATGAACTCTTCAGCGCGCGCAGTAAAACCATAATTCTTACTTATCTGGCATAGTCCACATAGCTGTAAAGAAGCTAAGGTCATTGGCCCATGGGTCTGGCACCGTAATTGCTTTTCCCTGAATCAATCAATGGTTTAATATTTTTCGCGTCATTCTGGCTTCTCTAGGTACGTGATGCGGTTACAGACTACAATCTGATCGATTTTTTACATTTATTTATAAAACCATAGTAAGCTTCCAGTCTAAGAACACCAAAACGTTACCTTAATACGCTAAACTTAAACGCTATCTTAAACAATGCGTATAAAATGACTTAAACTCACAGATGATTTCTTTTATGCTATCATTGAATATGTCCACATGCTGGAACTTCTGCGTAAATATGATTGAGCATAGACAACGTTCTAGTTGTAGGTGGGTCCAGTCCATCATCATCCTGAACTAGTCCACTGAACATACTCTCCTAATTCATCCCATTGTGCCAGAATTTGGCTCTTTTATTTCTGTCATTTATAGTCGTTCCATCCATTCGGAGCACGTCATATTCTGTTCTACCCGTACATTTGTGTGTGTGCGTTATAACTCCAGGTAATAGACCCTGCAAGTATCTTGGATAATATTTGTAGCAGGCACAGCTAGCGAGATTCAATTAATTCGCATAATTATTATCTTTTATTAGCCTACCAAAATACATTAATTTATTTGTATATGTATATGGCAACCTCAACGTCATCGCATCAGTGAAAGTGGACGGCGCGATGCGCGGGCGCACTTTTCTAATCGCTACTTCCGATGCACATTAGAATTTAAAACATCTGACAATCAGTATAGTAACTTTACAAAGCACCGTTACATGGGTCTATTCCGGTTCGATACCCTAAAACGATCCCTAGCTTATTCATTTTGTTGTACATTTTGAAATATTATGACAACAGTTTTAAATATGGCAATGGCATTTGGACAAAATGAATCATCTGCTTTCATCCCATACCTACTGATCACATTTTATTGCCACTAATGTCACAGAAAAGATAATAGTACTTACTAATGTTTATAACACGACGTTATGTTTTATGTATAAAGTTGAGTTACTCATTGTCCTCGTGTATTGCGCTTCGGAAGAGCTCATTAAAAGCTCGTTTACAAACACTTGCGATTTTACTCGTCCTTAAATGTTCAGTTATGTAACTGGTAATGATTAGCTGTCATTTGTTGTCAACTTCATTAAATATGTTTCTTCTATATAGTGTTGCGTTGCGAGCAAGTAAATAGACTATCGACAGTACTGGACATATTGTATTAGAATCGATAGCATTTGGATATAATATAGGATGCAATTTAATTCATTAGCATAATTGAGTGCATGATAGTACATCATTTATTGATGATTATTAAAGAGTAAAGTAAAAAAATGCAATTGTAAATATTTTTTATTGAAAATTATGAAGATTGCCGCGGTGACTAACGTAGTTGACACGGACGATTTTTATAATGTTGTAAAAGTTATATCACCTTGTATGTAATAATTAAAAACAGTACTTAATAATTTTAATTTAATTTTGTATTGGAGCAGTTGATTAAGTAAGTTAGATATGCAGCTGTTAAGCAATAAATTTTTCGCATAATTATTTATCTTATTAAGTTTGTATGTATGTATAGATTAGTAGTCCTTTATATCGTCGTTTCCTTTTGTTCTTTTCCTTTTCTAGAAATTGTGTTCATTCGTCTTCGGTGTTTATTATATTTATATGTTAATAATAGGTACGCTATTACTATGTTAAAATGTATAGTATTGTATGTATAATATTTAGGGTATTTATTAGTTATAATTATTAGTGGAAACTTGTAATTGGCCTTCTGTCATTTGTGTATTTACTTGTGTTTGTTACCTAACTGTTAGTTTTCCAAAAATTGAAAAATAAATAAAATAAAATAAAATATTATCAATATCAAATCGAGGCGTTAGAAAAAAATTTCTTCAAACGTGACCAGTGTCAGGAGTAAGTACCTAGTTTCAAAAGATGCTAGTTAATTAAATTACACTGAGTATAGTTACTATCGATACTGATCATTTGATACTAGATAATACTGTGATGGTACCGAAGGTGATCGATTGGCCTAATGATATTGTAAATTTTGCACAATTTATAATGTCACACGTTTTCACGTGTCCATTACCTATTATCGATACTGTGACTGATGTGTACCAAACTACGATATTAAAACTATAGATAATTCCGTAGCACTATTTTCTAAAATTATCAGACCTTTAGAAAATAGCACCGTTTCAGAAAAAGTTCGAGTTATGCGTATGCAAGAAAAATGCAGGATATTGTCTGAGTTTCCAAAATTATAAAGTGAAAGTCGTCCAAAAATTATTGCCCTACGTGTCTACATAATATATATTTTTACAGTGTATAATAATAAGATTAGGTAGTCCTACCTAATTGTAAAACCATAGCATATAATTTACTACAGCCGACGTGCTGTCGTCCCACGCAGCACTAACAGACATCCAGTTCTAATAACACCAGTTAGTTTTTAACTTTTACAACTCGGAAAGTTGATCAAAATATCGGTAACCAACACACAATTTCACTACATAATTGAACATCTGTCCAATGCCGCAATTAGAGCCAAAACAAAACTTGACATTCACCTTTCATCGAGTCGAACAACTGCCGGTTTCCGGTTTGGAACCGCGAAAGCTGCAGACTCGGCCGATTCGCGATCAGAGTCGCAGGTTCAAGACCACAACTTTCGATAAAGAAATCGAACGACACTGTCGTAATCGCAACGACTTATGACCCCAGAAATTATAAAACAACAACGTAACCGAAACCAAACGTGTCGAAAGTCGTCAGATATGTGAATTTTAATAGCCCGATTAACGTTTAGAAACTTGGGATTATTTCATAATAGTTGAAACAAATGGAAAGATTTGCATATGCTGTTTATCTGTGAAATGACACTTCGTCTCTAGTGCGTTATAAATTGTTTGAGAATCGAGAGCACATATTAATCAACTCTCAGTTCAGACCGGACTAATATTAGACGGCGACGATATGAAACTAAGTTTAGATGCAAAGGGAAAATGTTGCGAGACATGTGTAAAAGTTGCAACTTTCGAGTTGTCTACATCGTGTTGAGGTATGGCTCCTGATCCCATAAATCTTAGCGCGAGTAGGCTGGTAGGCCGGCGCCACCAACCCCACCCACTTGTCTACAACTGCAAAATACATATGCATAAATAAATTCCCGCATAAACAATCATGCCTTAAACCATATGGAAACCCAATTAGCAAATTGTGTAAACAAAATATAACATAAACTGTCGAAAGTCGGTCGCTTCAGAAAACCCATGTGGTGCCAATTCGCGATAAATGCGAAACGACTTTAACCTATTTCTTTGTTATATTAGCTAGGATTTTTTACATAAAATCCGAATTTTTTCGTAATTTACATGAAAACGAACGAGTAAAAGTTATTGCCCATATATTGCCTACATCTAATAAGATGCATAACTATGAAAACTCGAGAATTACCTACCACACTTGTACATACTAAGTATATTCGTTATTTTCTGGAAAACAAACATATTTATCGCTTTAATTTGAATCCGTGTAAGATTTTTTTTTTTTTTTTTTTTTTTTTTATGTGATTGAATGACGTGACGAGCTAGTCGTTCACCTGATGTTAAGTGACACGGCCGCCCATAACAGTTGCAGATATTGTTTGTATGACCCGATTTAAGTTTAATGTGTATATTTGAACTGAACAAAGACTATTTGGGTGGAGCGGACGCATCAATAAATCGAATCGTCAATTTATTGTCAAAAACAATAACGATCATAATTTATTGATTCTTTATAGCACGAGTTATTATCGATAAATTAACAGTTACAAGGATTGCTAACTGCTATGATAAGATTATTCTATCGTAAAATGTTATCGACGTTTATTACATGACGTTTTAATTGCGCTGCCGCTCTGTAGTACCTATGTACTTTTATTTTTACACGTGACAGTATTTTATTTATATTTAATTCTACTATCATTATTTCCATGATTACAACTGATTAAATTTCGTGAGTGCTTGCCGTTTACTAATTGTAATTGTAAATTTTAATACTACTAACGTTAGTTTCTATAATATTATTTCCATGATCTAAATATCTGTTTTGATGTTGTTATTTACCAATATGAAAATGTGTATCATTTATCTAAGTATTTGGTTCCATAATGTTAATAATTTTAACATGATCCGTGAAAACCAACTCCGTAGATAATACATGTATTCGAAAAACAATAGCTTCAAGATTTATACGTAAAAAAACCTTACATCACAAAACTGACAGCCGTCGGTTCCTAAAGGGCTCTCATAAAGCTCAGTTACAAACAAACAAGATAAAGACGTAGATAACGGAAAAGAATTACTCAAGTCGTAAACGTTTACTGTTTTTAGTAAGGTGCGACAACTTAGTGACATCACTTGAGTGTGAAATTAATTACGCCTAAGTTTAACGAAGGTCCTACCTGCACAAGGCCGAACACCTTCCGGCACCTGAAGTATCAAATTGATAATTTGCTAAAATTACTTGAACAATATACAGGAAGTGCCAAAGATGTATTCAAGGGTAAACCTAAAACAGTTTTTGTTGTTCAATAAAACGATTTCGTAACGGATATTTTTGGATAGAAATCATCAGTGCGCAGTGTCACGCGAAGCTTTAATTTAGAGTTCCGAGTGACACTACAATCTGTTATGGGCGGCCGTGTCACTTAACACCAGGTGAACGACAAGCTTGTTACGTCATTCGTTTACATAAAAAAAAATCACACGGCTACGCAGAGGTCTGCAACATTTTCTAACTGGTGCAAAGGGGCAAACAGATTAAAAGGCTAGAAACGAAAATTGCAGGTAATCAGGTAATCATCCAAAAACAAAGCCGAAATATCAGAATCTATAAGAGTCCTCATTTGACAAATCAAGGCTCCTAGATCTAAGTTCGCTTCCTCAATGTTTAAATCAAAGGCTTCAAATTTAAGCCCACAAAAAGTTTCACAGAGATCATAAATACCGAGTTCACACAAAGCTGTCAAATTGTTAATAACCTTTAAACAAAGAACGTGGTGGTAAAACCTCCGACGAGTCTAAAGGCTAAGCATGTCAACCTTCCCGCTGAGGTATTTCATACGACTTGAATTAACTTTATCTTAGATTTAATTAATGGAAATGCGTGCCAAGGATCAATTTATGTACTCGAAACTAATTAATAAATCTTGTGATAAATAAACCAACAGCATAGCAGAGCCAGCAATAGATAGGTAAAATAATTGCAGTCGCAGATCTAATTATCGATTGGATTAGTAACTGAATAACTAAGGACTAATCCTTTGGTCGAGGCTTTTGACTATCGAGGTGATGCTTAACATTTTTGAATTCTGTTGACTATAGTGAATCATACTTTTTCATTTTGAGAGGAATCGACTTGAGCACTTACTGACGACTGAGCGTTGTTCTGTAATACGATACGGGCTGTCGATAATTATGTATAATTAATTAACTACACAGAGCACTAAAAAAATAACGCTTCGCACTTAGATATAGGTGCGGAGGCATCCTGTTGACATTAGTATGCGCTTCCAATAAAAGCTCTACTAATTTACACAAACAATCGACTATGGTAGATGACATAAATATATGTATGTATATATAATAGTATGTATTTGACATTAGTATGTGCTACTCGACACCAAATTCATGTAGAATTTCGTCTTTATCTGGGGGCGAGGCATCATTTTTTTTTTATGTGTATAACTATATGCAGTATGTACAAACAGGGTCCTGAATGATACCCTATACAATATTTTACTTTACTTTAATTAAACATAATATCACAACCTAAATCGCGGTGGTAACCTTTGCGCATGTACATTGTTCAGTCAGCCATATGATTTCTTTTACTTTGTGTGAAAATATGCTACTGCGCAGCTGCCATCCAATCCAAACAACTTGACAAAAGCTTCAGCTGCAGTTTGATTGACCTTATTGTGATCCCCTTACTAATAAATACTATACAACTCATGTCACTCATGTAAGCTATGAATATTACCAAATTTCTAAACACATAGTACTGTTGAAGGTCCATAAACAAATAAATAGCTACTCACAGTGTTTTATCTTGCTTTACCTTCGCCAATTTGAAACTCAATAAAGGAAAATCAAACACAAAACACCTATTTCTTCGCTACGCAATACTTCATCATCAACAGCCTGAAGACGTCCACTGCTGAACATAGGCAGGGGAAGCCTCTTTGATTTATAGAGCACCACTTTGAGCAGCTGCTTGCCTCCTGAATCCATCGGCTCCCCGCGGTTTCCACTAGATCGTCGGTGGGAAGCCGGCCTACGGTGCATTACGCAATGCTTAATACTTAGGAAGTTGAGTGTACATTGTTTCGTAGACATCCTATAACTTACTTGAAACATCTAAAGAAATTGCAGTCGCATCAATATCGTCCTAGGGTTTCAATTTTACCTGTAACAAAAGAACAGTTTCATTAATAAAGTTAGGTAGATTGTCCCAAGTTAAAATATTATACTTACGTTCAATAACTTCTCTTGCGTTACTTTGTATTGTAATTGAATACATTAATTATTGTTTTTGATGTGTATATGCTTTGAATAAACTTACTTAAACTCAATAAATATACTACAGTTACATCGGAGAAGTCATGTTAGATTGCCGATAAGCTGAAGTAACCTACTCGTGTGATTGTTATTATGCTGCCGGTCTTGTCAGTAGCTCTTACAATGTTGCGTGGACCACGCCGAAGCAGCATCTCTAAGTTATTGTAATGGAGAGATTGTTGTAGATTTACAAGTTAACAATTTACTTACTGTCTGCAGATCGTCCTCCGAATTGGGTAGGATACGTTTAGGATACGATACTTTTCTAGATTTAGTACCTAACCAAACTTGATTCAACTTTGATAATCTATAGGTAATTAGGTACACATATTTTGATTATGATTAATACAGTCATGCGGTTAATAATCTAAGATCGTATCTATTTTAGGTGAGTTCGTTAACGACCAAAAACCTTTCTAATCATGATTCTAAGCACTCGCCAAATTTCCCATTTCGTATTCAGTCGCCTCTGCCGACTGTCCAATAAATATTCTTCTGGGAAAAAGCCGAATGTTGTGTTAGCGATGCGATAAATCGATTCAATGTTTCGAGACGTGTCGTGCATCCGTAATCGATATAATCGGCGTGCCGAATTCGGACGCGTCATCGTGAATGTCATCGTTGACTCCTGGTATTACTGCAGATGGTTATAAAAGTATATTATATACCTAGATTCGCAATGGTCAATCGTGGTAAGAACTTTCTTATTTTGCAGACACTTAGAAACTATTAGGTAGGTTAGGTACCTATACGAATCTGAATAACAGCTATAGAAAAACGAATAAAAACTGTCACGCTACATCATTAAACAAAACTGATAAAACTATTGACAATCTACATTCCACTGGTAAGCTTGCTTGACCCATATACGAGTAACGCTAGAAAGAATACATCGATAAAGTGCCCATTTATCGTTCAGGCCAACATGACATGACAGTGCGTACAAAACAAATGATTAATCAAGTATAGAGGAAAAATAGCTCAATGGCAATTGTCGTATCGTAACAATTGAAGAGTTGACCCGCGGACCAATCACGGCTGATCAACGCAAATTAACCATTGATGAACTGGACGATGGACAAGTGAACTACTTACTGAAACGAGCCTGAAACTGGGCCAATTCATCTCTAACGGCTGAGAAACATTTATGTTTGCTGCAACAATGTATATTACCGGAGGGATGGGTGCTATTTTATTACAGGCTGTATTGCGTGACCTTTTAACGTAGGTGGTATGAAATAGTATCAATGCTTCGTGGGTCTGATTTATTTTACTTATTTAGTATTTAATTTGCTCAACTGGCATCATTGTATGTAGCAGCGGTCGACAAGTATTCGTTAAAAGAAAAGCAAGCAACAATCACCGCTGTTTGCATTCTTTCACATTTTGTTGTATTGTGTTGTGATTGCATAACACGTCTAAGCATTTTTTTTATGTTAGTGTATGACGTGACGAGCTAGTCGTTCACCTGATGTTAAGCGTCATGGCTGCCCATAGCAGATTGCAGTATCACTCGGAACTCTAAGTTAATATAGTTTTGCGTGACACTGCACTGCGCACGTCATTCTGAGACTTCACACAGTATAGTAATACGATTACTAGACTGTGTGATCAGATCATAAAGTCTCATTTGCCCAGTAATTTCACTAGCTACAATGCCCTTCAAACCGGAACACAGTAGTGCTTGCACACTACTGCTTGGCGGCAGAATAACTGGCAAAGCGGTGGTACCTACCTAGACGAACTTTGCAGAAAAGTCCTACCGGCTAGTAAAAATAGGCTAGATTTATTATCATAAAAAATATATACTTACCTTATGTTAAAATTTGATCTTTGTAGTCGTATCTATAATGCACTTCAAAATCTTCTAATGCATGGTTGACATCAAAGCTTTATCGTAATTATCATTGTGTACTTTTAGTAAGTAGATTTATAGTAGTGTTTTACTTGCTAATTGCGACATTTGCATTACATAAAAATATGAATTCATTGATCGTCCTTCGATAGATTAGTTCACCCAAGGGCCAACCAAGTTTCGTAATAAACCAAATCAATTGACACGGGAGGAGTCAAGTGCTCCAAATCGATTCTGATTCGATTCGGCACAATATCGATGTTGCAACTATTGAGGTTAATACCGTTCAAGGACTCCACTAGGCGGGTCTTATTGACGAATCGATTGGGCTTCAATGCTGTCACGGTTTTCGATTTATAACAAATGATTTAATGACATCGATTGTGCAGTGTCGATCAGCTACTCCTAAGTTCACGGCTGAATCAAACTCTCGATACGGTCGATTTCGTAACGATTTTAATGCGAGTGAATTGGATCGTGTGTAGGAATATTCATCATAATTGTTGACAGCCGTTACGTTTGAATGGACGGCGAGTGATTGATTGGACACGGCAATGGAAATAGACCATGTATTGCATGATGTTATTTTTTTCTTCTAATAAAAGCAACTTGGTTTGCTATGGTAAAAATATTAAAGAATCCATAAAGCTGTAAAACATCAATCAAGTTCTACAAAGGCAAGCTGAGTCAGAAGCCAGTTCTTTTTTTATTATTTAAAGTTCAGGGCAGCTTCTGTGAAGAAAATGTTTGCAAATAAAAGCCATAGCTTTTCATTTCAATCAGTATTTATACGGACTTATGAATAAGGCAAGTCACGATACACTCTCCTATGCGCAAATCGATTCGACTTTAATTCACGGGCATTCCAGTCTCCGTATAATCGCTTCCCATCACTCACATGATCAGAAATACCGGTGTCAGTCGTAAACATATCGGTTATGAAGGGCGGCGTCAACAATCCAATCGTAGACTTTAATAACGCGATCGGTGTCCCTTATCGGAGCTATTTATCTAGCGTCTGCAACCGCAACATTTCGACACTAAGATAGTATCGAATTAATTGAGGCTTATTCAACATAGACTTTAATTATAGTTATCGATTGAACTATTTCAATTTAATGGCGCTCAGGGTGGCCTTGGTGGTTTCGTGTGCTCTTTGTCTGTTGCACAATGATGCAGTCGTGATCAGGACTCAGAAGTGGAGTGTATGCGTGACCGAGGCGTCATATGTCCGTTGTCCGCGTCAACCTCGTGACCCTCACGCCCTTGCTATCTTCCAGCAGCTCCAACTAATAATATCAAGGGCTAATTATTAATTTTGTAATAGATCATTAGCGACGCTGTGATTGCAGCTAAAGGCGAGATCTGTGTCAATGTTACGAATGTTTGTGTCACACTAATTAGGTAATCTCGATGGATAGTCGTATTTTGAGTAGTCTTGCGTGCGGGAATTCCTTTGATAAGATCTAGATATCTTCTCATTTTCAAGCAAACAAGCCAGCGCGGGGCGTGTTTTTAATTCGTAGTATTTATTAGAAATTAGTGGTTGAAATACATCATTAATTTTCGTATGAGGGGAAGTTGTGTCATTGGTCAACTGGATTTACAGTCAATGGTCACTACGCATATCTCCTGAAAGTGATGCTCGACAACAACTGTCGACTTGCAACCCGTTCGCCTATGTAACTAGTGATCCGAAAACCAAATATGTACAATCATCATAACGTAAATCGTTTGGGTGGAATGGGGTTGTTAATATTTACCTAGGTCCGAACAAGCCCCGCTCTGCCCTACCTGATCTTTTCATTATATTTCTCAATGATACACATATCAAAATCAAATGTTATTTTACGCCGAAGAAACTTTTTAATTTTAAAATAGTCTTCAATTCTTTATCAAGGTCAATCATTAACATTCAGACAAACGCAGTATGTTTTTAGATCTCTCTCGTTATATGAGTGCAGTATCTTATTCTAAGGCAGTATCAATAAGTGCAGCGCGCCGACATCTCGACGCCTGCGCATCCACTCAACTGTACTTTAACTAGGGTTGTCAGCTAGTAACAAAACGATAGGATGGAAAACTAAATCATTAGCGGTTTTCAGTTCAAAGATATCTTACCAATGTACGTAATACACAAACTGCTATCATTACTAATTACAAGTCTCTATAAAATACAAAGAAAACACATGGTGCATCAAAACCAGTTGGGAAATCTTTACTTTGAAATTAGTAGCAATAACTCTCACGTTCAAAAATACACCGATAAAAGCTGATGATTTTGCTGTTGGAGTGACCATCAGCCAGGACTGGACATTTGGACAACCCTTGTTCAGGATTTAGGTCATTCGCAAT
Source organism: Ennomos quercinarius (assembly GCA_910589525.2). Classification (NCBI taxonomy): domain Eukaryota; kingdom Metazoa; phylum Arthropoda; class Insecta; order Lepidoptera; family Geometridae; genus Ennomos; species Ennomos quercinarius. The sequence goes on along the minus strand of OU342492.1, from coordinate 16,731,817 downwards.
CCATGCGCCACCGGCGCCGCGTTACAAGCGCGTGCACTGTTTACCTAAGCCCACAGGATATGATTACGTGTGCACTGTGCAGTGTTATGGGCGCATAATTAATCGATATGTCATCATGTCATGACACTCATGACGGTCAGTTGGGTGGGCAGATGGTGATCAGAGATTGTGGTTCGACCAGTTGTGGGATTGTGCAATGTGCATGACAGCGATAGGAATCAAAGGAATATGCAAATGTAACCAGCACCTGCATATTATTTTAACGAAATCTGTATTAAAAACCCAATAATCTGCTAGTAGTACAATTGAATTTGAAATTATAGTATAGATCCTTATATTTCAGTTATGAGCCAAATACTATTATGAGAGAAATTAATATTGATGTAAACGATTTTATCGTTTATCAATACAATATGAATGACCAAATAAAATAAAACAATAGAGTTCACCTTCGCACTGCAGCTCAAACCAATTTTCAATAAAACCATCTTGCCAGGTAGAATAACATCATTATGCTCGAAAGAATGTAAAGGAAAGGGCCCAGGTCGGCGCCCACAGGCACACCCGAGACTAAACTTCCGCAATTACATCCGACGCCGGCGCCGGGACATCTGGCTAATGTTGCCTGAGAGTTAATGATGTAAACGCGAATTTGAGTTTAAAGCCGCAAAAACTGTGAGAACGGAAACACTGATTGAATGAGTAACGAACTCATAAGCCTGAGCAGTTTTGGTCAACCTACATTTACTTGTACAAGAAAAACCTGGAAATATACGTACACATTATACATATAGGTATCGCTAACGCAACGGAAATAAGTTTTCGTTTGACTGTTATATTAATAATCAATTCAAGTATACCAATGTATTCTACACTTACAATATTCAATTCTTGGAGAACTGGTAGCGATAATAAAAATAAAAGTGGAATACATAAAATCCCCGACCGGTTAGCTAATTCAATATATGTACTAGTAGACGTCTAGGCTAGACATGTGAGGACGATGATGTACCGCAAGACCCGATTGCGTCGGGTATAAATCGCAAACTCACAACACGACGCGAATTAACGGTAACATGCCGAATTCGGTCATCTATCACTCTATCAGCCTGATCGACGTTTTAACCGTTTTAAAGATTGTGTGTTCAATCATTTACGCCCAGGATCGAGAAGTGGGTAAGCTAAACATGTACAATGTTGACAATAATAGAAGCATAAGGTTCATAATATTTCATGACTCAAAATCTAATTAACATACCTACATAATTTGTAAAAGTATTTTTTTTGGTCAGGCAGGCAGGACTAAAATTAACCAACTTTTCTAGTAAAATAAAAGTATCACTAGTTGAGACACTTCCCAGAAGACATTGACCAAAATCCAAGATCGTTATTCCATGATGAATTAACGTCATATTTAATTATTTATATCAGAAACGTCACAGTTAACTTGATTTGTATTAACGGTATTAATACTACGATGATTTGTCATCCTAGAATGGAAGTTATTATGACAACTTTATTTTAAATCCGTTGGTTTATGCTAGTTGACTATGATTCTTAGAATTTACACATGAGTCTTGCTAAAACATTCTTAATTTTATTTATTAAAATATGCGTTGTTATTATATTAAGTACTATGTCTTATTTTCGAAGCTGTAAGTATAGACATTGCGGTATTTTTTTTATATTTAACCACTGCTTAGTTCGTTGTCTCAAATGGAATAACATTAGTATTATTTAAAACTATAACCATTGCCATCACATTATAATATAATGTATAATTAGTATGTTTTGCAATTGCATATTGTATCAAATCAAAACTAGTGGTTGTCTCCAGTCCCCACACGACCGTAACCTAACGGGTCATCACGTCATTCACATTTCATGAGCACAACTTCATTCCGTGGGAACTGTCAACTAACCGCACCACCACTTCACACTACAGATACCTTCAAAGTAACTCATCATCAATCTGCATAAATATACACAAATGAAACCTTATTAACGCAGATATAAAGGCGAGGAAGCATAAAGGTTTCCAAACATGTCTTAAGCGTTATTGGATAGTAGGCGTCTGTGGACACAAAAGCGAGCAAAACGAAATGTTACAACTTTTCAAATAGTCCTCTTGTCTCTTTAGCTATGCAAACAACTTTATTTGTACAAGACTTAGAAAGACATAATGTTGGGAAATATCGTTTACTTTCGAACTGTTTGCTTTCAATTTGATTTTGTTGGTGAGAAGGTGGGAATGGGAACTTGGGAAGTGACCATTTCAAGGAAGCGGACGAATAAAGTAAGCATACAATGCGAAAATAATGAACATTCTTCAAATATTTCCAACTGCAAATATTTTAATGAGCACTTTAACCCTGCTGTAACACTGTAACAGCAACGTTAGCGCTACGATTATCATTCCTCTTTATAATATTGGTATAGATTCTATACCAAATATTATAAAGAGGAATGATTTGATTGTTTGTTTGCATTGAATAGGCTCTGAAACTACTGAACCGATTTGAAAAATTCTTTCTCTGTTGGGAAGCTACACTATTCCCGGGTGACATAGGCTATATTGTAATTTTTTTTTAAATTAGGGATCCTTACTAAAACTCCAATAATGTAGCCCAGGGTGTAAAAAAATTACCTAAAATATTCTTTACATCGCGTGCGCTGCGAAAACTATTATACCCGTGCGAAGCCGGGACGAGCCGCTATTGATTAATAATAATGCGACTACGAGTAATTGCTATGGTTAATCAGACAACGTCGTTGTGCAGAAGTACGATATGTTATAGCGACGAGGTATAGAGGAATACTCGAATTGGAATAATTTGGAAATTGTAAGCACTGAGTTAGAATCGCAATAAGCAATGTAGTTGTAATGTACAGTGTGTATGTATTTTTCGTAATCATGCTCATGTCTGATAATAAAAAACGTTTAATGGTCTCAAGATTTTAATATTTCGAAAGGTTACTTTATTCCAAAAACAAATAAAAACCATACCCTAAAACAGCTACATATAAACACTAGAAAAGTTATATTCCTTCTAAACAAGCGATAAAAAGTAAGATTTATTAAAGCAACATAGTTTTGCACGTAAAACTGGTGTAAAAGTCAAAATAATATGTCGTGGCGCGTGTCGTTTGCTGCAAACATACGGGACGGATTTTACGACGCATATTTATAAAATGGATATGCATTTTAAAAGTGGCTGTTGAATCTGTAATTTAACGATGTACAGTTTACGGTTCATACTTGCTATTAAAACAATTATTGTAGGTAGACTCTAATTATTGATCGTCATATGAATATTTTTGAGTTAAAATAGGATCGGTTGGGTAAGATCTGTTGGGAGCTACTCTAACTTTCAAAGGGTACTTATAGTCATCCTCAAATTAATTCTTAACAAGGATTTTTTTTAAATAACTAACATTGCAATATTACGCTAAGAGGTTTTTTAATTCACCCTCCCCCGTGGTGATTTTTTCCGAACCCCTCTCCTTTCGAACCTTACGTGATTAATGGACGATCCCTAAGCAGCGCTAAGGCGAAACTGCTCAAATCATAAATCTTATGGTAGACCTATTATTTATTTTAATATAGTTATATATAATTTCTTAATAGCTTACTCATGAGTTCATTTAAAATCGATAAAAATTGCCGTAAGTAGCTTCACATAAACATCGGCATCATCGATTAATAAAATAAATTGCATGGAAATTGCTTCAACCACTTTTGTACATAATAAATTTGCTATTTTATTAATATGTGTGTTTTATTATTATAATAATCAATCTTACTTTCATCAAGGTGGAACTTTCGTACATTGTTGTGTTTTTCATAAACAATGGCAAGTTGGCATCTCAACAATTCTTCCGGAACACGTTTGAGTATGTCAGTAATGCTTATAAAGAAATTCCTGTGAAATGATGATGAAAGAGATACGCATAAAATAGCAGACAAAGCATTGAACATACACGGTATGAAATAATATTCGCGTAAATAAGCGTAAATTCGGTATTTTCAATAGCGGTTACTGTTGTGACATAAAACATAATTATTATGATTTATGACATACTTAAAATTGATTAGCAGTATGACTGAAAACTTGTTCTCTACGAAATATTTCATCAGTATCCAGTGAATTCCTATTCTTACTGTGTAACTTTTGTGCTTTTTCCTAATAAATTATACCTATGTACAGCTTTTTAACAGGTTAAAATAATGAGGATGATGAAACGATAGAAGTAAAAAATACAACCATTATATCTCCATAATTGGCGAGAGACAATCAAAAGAAACGGTACCAAGTTCATGAGAGCCACCGCAATCACAACTAGCTAAATGGGACCTGCTGAGTGCTGACGGGACCGTAAGCAGACACGTTATTTACTTTAACAATGCATTACCAAAATAGGAAAACCACGCTCGTCAAGTGCAAATCGGCACCTGGCGATGACCTCAACTCTAACGGGCATCCCTCAACCAATCAACCAGTTTATCGCGACCTAAGAAACCTGGCCAGTTGAGTGAAGGTGCTGAGAAGTAGAGAGATCTGGTAATTGTGGTGGAGTCGTTATATCCCCTGGCTCTTTGAATAAAGGTCGATAGGTCGAGAGCACTACAACGGCTGGTCGACGTCTCCGACACGAGCGGTAGGAAATCTGTGTCAGCTAACTGTTGGAACAAACATTGGTAAGTATCGTCAAATTAACGAGGCAGTGTGGCTTGACTCTGATCGACACTGATAACCCCTCGTCCTATTCCCAAGCCCGGGACAATCAAGGTCGGATGCTGGGGTACATAAACTATTATCCGATGTTTTTTTATTTCGATGTGAACATTTCTCACTGTGGTATAAATTTCGTGGCCAATGGCCATACACAATTACACATATAATACATAACATGACATGAAGAATACGTATGATGAGTAGAACGTAAACCAAGTTAGGTGATGAAGTCGAATTGTCATAATATGCCATAAGTATAGCCCGGTGGTGTGTGTTGTGTAGTTGTATGTGGTGGTGTGTGTGTGTGTAGTGCCCTTCCTTCATTCATTACATAATAACAATATTAATAATCTACATGTATTTCAAAACCCATTACATTTGCATACATAAATAATGTTGCAGTAACACTATTCCCAGACCCAACAACGCTAATACCGCGTACCTTAGTACGTTGTGTATCAAATACTTAGATCTGACGAAGAAAGATTAACAACGAAACCGCAGCGAGCGAACAAAAGGACAAAACAATTCCGCTACCATTACAGGATCAATTAATATTGTTGAGGCAGACACCCACCTGCACGCAGAGACCCGAGATAAGACGCGGCACATAGACAATATTATGATAAATGACATCGGGAATACAGCCATGCTTTATATTTATTACTTGCTTGCAATGCAGACTTCCTTCAAATAGCTTCGCAGTGTAGCCTTCCATTAGATTACCAATTAACCTTACAAACGCACACGATACATTTAATCAGCATACACACATATTAATGAGGTATTATCGTTCTTCCAATTTTATGGACAGAACCAAATACATCTTTAACGCGACAAAACCATGACTGAATCTCACTCTGTTCTCTCGATTTTTCGTTGGTTTAACTCGTTCTAGTAAGCTATAAATTTACACCCACAACTAGACCAACACCGTAGAAACATGCATCATGCAACTATGTTGCCATTGATAACGAGAAACAATCTATGCCAAGATATGTATCTCTAGGCTCGAACAAAATAGGTGTTTACGATTTTATCACTGGGACAAAGTGTGGCGCCGATGTAAATGATGAGTTCAATTTTAAGGAAGGCGCACTGTACTTTAATCTTATCAATTTTGTTACCGTAGAAAACACTGACGCATTAATTCGAATAAAATGACGGAAAGCAAAAACGCATTTCAATAAAATAAGGCCGCTGTAAATGGTGAAAAGCGATTTGGTCGGTCACGCACGATACTCACAATGTTTTAAGACTTTTAAGAGCAGACAAAGTGGCCCTATTGAGATAAAAATTAAGTCACCAAGAGCCGAGACGGCGTCTGCGGAGGTCAGAGTTGTCGGTCCATTAATACACAGTTAACGGGCAATAACTTAGTGGTTTAACGAGAGAAATATCGAATAATAATAATTAACACTACGAGCTTCCGCGGTACGAGTCCGTGTAATGAATTGAAATGTTCGTTCAATGTGACAGAGTTAAATTATCAGGACATCGTGAACCGTCTACATTTTAAGAGAAGTAAGGTGCAATATGGTGCAGTTATTGTAATATAAACAAAAAAATTACCAATTACCGATTTAAGAATCACAAGACCGCGTACGGAATGGTTTTCAGGAAACACTATATTATGCAAATTAATATTCAAAACTTGTTCCAAAGAATGCAATACAAACTATGTAGTCGAGAACTTTCATATCCAATAACCAACTTATGACCTTCCGGTCCGGGAGGATAAACTTTGGCATTTCGTCACAACGACCACAACTGTCTTCTGTACAAAGCAAGAAAATAAAAAAGACAATGTAAGAATTGAGGTACGTACATGCTATTATTAAAATTCAATATATTATCAGAGTTAATACCTACGCATCATGAATTGAAAGGAAACATAACAGCTATACGAAATCCCCTAGGTACTAACAAGTAACAACCACTAAATCTAATCTTATCGCAAAAAGTATATCGTCAGATACGGTCGAATCTTTATAATATGTACATGTACATGGCCGCTTCATAAAACTTTTCGTCATGAGACATTAAATTTATAATAGTGAAAAAAATGGCGACAGTCATTTGGCAAAGTTCATTAAACATGAATTTATCACGGAATGATCAAAATAAGTTATCTCACCACGCAGGAGGCCTGAATCATCCAAATATATTTGATCAAGTGAGCAAAAAACACACTGCCGGCTTTACCACCCACATGGAGTTGAAATTGGGTTTCCATCAAATACAAGTTTGTACTAAAACATGTGTTTCTGATCATGGTCTGTATGCGGAAGCGTTTAGGACGTATCCCAAAAGCCTAGTTTACATTGTTTGTATTAAAAAAAACTATGACGTATAAAGTAATTTGAGTAGATGTTCGTTGATGTCGAAAAATGAAGGACACATGAGAGGATGAGGAGCCAAGTTTGGAATTTTAGAACTTTACATAAATATTTTTGGGCGAATCTGACACTGGGTAAAAAACGTGTCAAAGCAAAGCTCGGCACTCCTAATTCAGTTGATGTTCACTGGACATGGCACATCAACTGCGCATTCCACGACGACTTCCTTATGAGTGCGGTCACCTTTGCGAACCACATGCAAAAAGCTAAGCAAAAAATTAAACGCAACTGCTTTTTTGGCAACATCTTAAGCAGATGAAGTCACGATTAAAACATAAAATTAAATTGTCAATACAAATATTCTAACCACACATAAGGTGTCAATAAACGATTTGCAGCTGTCTTGAAGATATTATGGTTGGCATTCCGCTTGTCGCTTTATGCAAATCTTCTTACCATTCTTGATACTAAATATAGAAGTATTTGTGAAGATTAGTGATCCATAAACGACTTAAGGATATTAAATTTCCTGTCAGGATTAGCAGTCTGAGGTCAAGTTTATGCCGATATTTATTACACTAAATTCAGTCGCCTAGATAGGATTCGGGAAAAGAAGCTTACTTGCTACCCAGCTAGTTGCCTAATTAGGAACCGATCCGAATTATAGGTCCAACAAATTTTCCAAGATAAAACATTTAATTCAAGATGTAAGTAATATGCTTAATATAAACTGGTTCTAGAATATTTTTTGTCTACATAATTTTAGTTTTTTACATAAATCCAGGAGCTGCATGCAACGGGAATGCAAAGGGTATTCCCGACACGAATGTCGAATATCCAAGTAAGTAACAAAGACATTTCTATTCAGGCTGGAAGGGTACAACGGTACCGACTGTCTCTGCAATCCATCCAACTTGGCTCCGTTCCCAGGCTCCTAATGAAATTCTGCCTACTACTGTGAGTTACTCATGCTTAGGACTTAGTCAGGCAAGTCCCGCGGCTCGACTTGATGACTAATCTCATCTCAAGTTAATTTTGGAAAGACGCGCCCAATTTGTTTTTGAAGGAGACGTCAAATATAAAGTCATATTTATCTCCAGCGAGCAGTCAGACGATAATAGCAATAAGTTATAGTTTCCTGCCAATTCTGGTTTCACGGCAAAAGATTTGCATACTTCCAATTTGCTTTAATATGGCATTTAGAGCTTCAGTTTAAATAATTCATTTCTATTTAATTTCCTGCTGTTTTATGACGATATCTTTTAAATTATTAGATTACTTGCTGATCAGCCCCGGTTTCGCACGGTTTTTAATTAATTTTAGCCTAAGAAATAATAGCCTTTAACACAGCCTTTGATTAATAGTTTTTAAATAATATAAGCCCCCTTTTTAATAACATCATAAATCCGTCCTTTTACTCATCGCTTTCTCTACTTTTTTCCATTTCCTTTCAACCCGCGCCTTCCTTCTACTCTCCAATCGTCAGTAGTGCATACGCCTACCTTTCTTCCACTTATTACCTAGTATTCCATGATTTGATTTAAAACAAAATCCTTTAACTTTCAAGGCTCGGGTTACCTAGTATTCAATGATTTGATTTAAAACAAAATCCTTTAACTTTCAAGGCTCGGGAGATGGCGCATGCGATCTGCTCTCCTTGATTTATTGACCACAAAGAGCGTAGGCGCAGCCCACGGTCGCCAGTCAATACATATCGTGGAACAATCATTCCAATTAATTAATTTTCGCATGTAAATAACCTTTTCAGAAGGTTTACGACCTAAACCCGATATTTTAGAAAATGGATTTGAAATTGAAACAGTAAATGGAAAGAATTTATTTGAAAAGAACCAAATACCGAAAAAAGAGCAAGTGTAACTGAAATTATAACAATAACGAACAGAAAGGCGCACTCGGCCATATCCGGAGAACAATAAACCAAGAAGCGGATTGTCAAAGAGGAAAGCAAAAACGCAATTTATAGTGAAACAAGAAACGTACTGTGAGGCAGCGCGACCTTGAGACGAGAAAACACTTAAACAAAGAGCGATCATGGAGGAGGCTATTGTCTACCGCGCCATGTGTCTACGGCAGTGGAGTCGCGAACATGACGGCCGAGCGCATTCCACATCCGACACGGGGCTCAGAACCGGCCTTCCCCACCCGCGACAGCCAAGAACCGATGCATTTTGAAAGTCAACAAAACGTTAAAATTACTATTAAACTCAAACCAATTAGTAACCGAAAAACGAGCAAAGAGAAATCTGCTCTATTATACAAAAAATCTGTTGTTACAGTTGTAGAGATACTGATAATAAACGATCAGAGGTTTCAGAGTCGCGCAGTCTCAGGATCATTTCGCGCAGCGGCCGTGACCTCTTCACCGGGAGATATTAGATCGGCTGCCTCTCGCCCCTCTGTCGCTTTCTTCTGACCCGCTTTTCATAAACAATACTTTGGCAACGTCGTCTCGTCGATTCGTTCGACGGACGCGAGAAAGTGGCCGATAACGTGCGAGAGCTGATGCCTGCATCCATTTCGCAGATACCCATAGCATTCAATACGTCAAATAGTAAGCAGCACCGCAGTATGATAGCGGTTCGAATTCTCGATCGGTCACAGAAAAGAACAATCTACTTTCGATTCAGTTTAATTTACCGTGTGAACTGTTTCACTCGATAAACAACGCGAAATTAATACGCCAGTTTTCCAAAACAAACTCAAAAAACCGGCACCGTTACGTAAAGTTTAGAAAACGTAATCTCGTCACAATATTTTCTTTCGATCGGCTGCGCTCTAATGGAGACAAATTATGGCGAGGGACCATGGTGCCGGCGCGTGTGGCTGATTTTCGTTAGGGGAATGACGCGGCAGATGTTTTGTCCGCTGCATTTAGGGACATCTGGCATTCCAGTCGTGTCAGATTCCGCAAATCAAATAACGAATTCACCGCAAACCGACTAGCGACGTCCCAGTCCAGTTGCCGCACCAAACGAACTGCGCCATGGTTGAGCTGTTTTGGCCAGAGTGACGGATTTTTATTCGCCCAGCAAGTGGATAACGAGCTACCGGTCGATAAAATGAGGATGCGGAGTAAGAGATCTGAGCCACAAAACAATGAAGGTCATAAATCACAGCTTCCTTCGTATAACGGTTGCATCCTACGGGCAGAAGCTTCGCGGCGGGCAATCCGGCGCACTATCTAAATTGATGGTTTCCGGTGCACATTAGAGCAGAGTCTATCGCGCAGCTGTCTGCCGAGCGACACACTTCATTTACCGCTGCGCGTGCGCCCGTAGAAAGTGACGCTTTGTCATCGGCCACACTCGCCCAAAATCGAACAAACAGACGCGTGAAAGGGACACGTTTTGCGCGAACCGTCCGTGGTGAAGCGAGAGGCTGTGAGATCAGAGATGAGAACGTCAAAGTCGCACATTGGAAGTGCAAGCTTTTTCGCTTCTTGCGCATTGATGACCGGATTCTAGACGTCAATGCTATTTCAACTTCATCCTAGTTTGATTTCTCAATGTAGTCTTCTGCAATCATCATTTCATGTTTACCATAACTACCGGTCGCCGAACCGTGCAAGCACATAAACGAACGTAATTTCCGGTGATTCGATCATTACGATTCCCTTGCATCAGTCACAAATAAAATAAATTATTGGACTTTGGAGAGCATCGTTTGCTGTCATTTAATTTACTCTCAGCGAGATAGCAGGCTGACGACTGCTCAAGGCTTCAATTTCAACATGTTTAGCCGTGATTATAAGTAGGTTTATTGCCTTCGAGGAGTTTTTTTTGCTACTAAATTGATTTACATCTATTCGACATCATTAATTTCTTGTTATTACAAGCATCCGTGGCAGCGTCGCGTAGGTGTTTCGGCGTCGGAATTCATTTATTCGTGTGGGACGAACGGTAGGAGACCGAAACCACACTAGATCGGGTTGCGGTCGTTAATCAAAACTGGCGAAGAGGAATATAACTGTTGGATTCGGTGACAAAACCCCGAGGAACGAAGACAAGCAGCCGTCAGCCGTCACTTCCAGCCGGCGTCCGTTTTAGGCACATTAACAACATTCTCGGATGCTGTTGTCCATTCATCACTCTACATTTTTCTCTGGAATAGCGATATTTCTTTCATCAAGATTATTCCTCTCTGTCGACCGCCAGTCTGGACAGTCAGGTCACTTTGTTAATACTGACATTCCCACGACATTAGTCACGGAAAAAGGTTAATTAAATCGGAACGTATAATGATCTCCCTCAGGTTATGCACGCAGGTCGATGAGTCAGCGCTCGCGAGGATGATCGGTTAGTTCGGTCATTGGTTACATCATTCCCACTACTTGAAAATTGCTTTTTGCCCGCGTTCTATCCATAGATAATAAATTAATTGAGACAAGCGGACTAGACATAGCAAAAACTGTTTTGATTTAGAACAACATACCTTCAGTAGACAAAACGAACTGAACATTACCTGAAACAAAAGCACAGAGCATTAGATAAATTGAACAGCATAGGGCCGGCTGAGAACAATGGCCACAGGGAAAGGCCAAAATAAAGGTCATGGCTATAGGCTATAGCAGGTACAGGTACCATTAAATATTCATGGGCGTATTCGCATATTGTGTGTATGACAAAGGAAACATTTTTAATGCGCTTGGTGCATATCAGAGAACACAACAGCGGTTTGGCTGGTACCATAAAACGATACAATGTGACATTGAGAAAACGTGATTTGCCGGTACAGATTTTTACGATCTTTCTGGAGATTTTTTTTATATTTCCTTATATTTCCATTTAAACACGTCTTAAAAGCTTTTTTTATGGCTCCGAAATTTCAGAATTTTAATGTGCTTTATATGGGTATGAATTACAAAAGGTCACCAGCCCTCTTACATTTTTTTTATTTGTTTGTAATTTTCTTTGTTTTAAATGTCTTTTCATTCTAACGCCTAATATTAAAACAAAGTGTATGTTTTATATTTTTCTCGAGTCTTTATAGACTTGTGCCGTGTCTAGGCCGGTGTACGTTCAGTCAGGGGCGGTTCAGTCCAAGCACGGTTTATGCAAATGCCTGACCACCCCGCAGCCTAGCTCACATGCATTCATTAGTCATGGCTTTGCAAGACACACCCTTGCATAATTTCTCTGAATTCTTCATCAAATTATTGAAGTGCTGGATACATGATCCCTTGCAAGCGAATATTCTAAATAAACATAAACTAAAATGCTCGTAACCGTTTGGTGGTATCAAAATAAATGGAGTGCAACTGTTTTTGTTTTCAGACTATTGGATTCACTTTATTATCGCATTGCCATTTCACACGTTAGCTGTCCTAGTCGCTTGATTTTAGATTTTAAATCAATCCTCGTGAAATATATTTATTAGCAAGGAATATCATTTCAAGTTGCTTGGCAGCAAGATGTGTGAAGCGGTCGCAGCGGCCGACGGCTCCAATTACTCGGCCCGCTGCGCACGCACATGCTGTCCTTGGACTAGCTGCTTGCTTCACATAACATGAACCAAAACAAACAGCATGCACTCGCGTACAGACTTAGAACGGAATTTCATTCCAGTCAAGCTGCGGTCGTCCATTTAATCTAATCCATACACACGACCGCGTGCCATCTTGATTGTGACGTACAGGGATGGATTTGGACAAATTCGCTCAGCACAGTCCCGCCGCGACATTCCACTTCTTCGGCGGATTGAGCCGTCAGAGGCGGCGGTAGATTTACTGGCGCGATAGCGAGCGCCCTTCCGCCGAGCTGATAAATAGCCTCTTCTAATTATATTTACGCAGCGCCGGCCGACTCGCCATAAATCCTCGCCGAGGAATGCTGGAATAACACCGCTTACGAGCGCCGCGACGAGCACCTCGTAGGACCCGTCACCGCTGACACTTGTATTAGATCGGAATTAGTGAACGAGCGATAAAATCTAATTCGTTTCGATATTACCGCGGTAGATCAATTACGGCCTATTCTCGTTCGAAGTTCTAAGTATAGTTGCATGCATGCAGGATGCACGAGAACGTGTCGACTGTCGCGGCCCGGGTGCCGTGGATGGAAACGCTCCGGAAGCGTACAATTAAAGACGAGACGCGTACTATGTTGGACGAGTCAGTGAACTCGGCCCAAGGTTAGGGAGGGAGTGTAAACAGTCAGTCAGCCCGTCGCACCGCATCCATCAGCGGCGCAAACAATGTTGCGACACGTCAATATTAGTCCGCAGTTCTCGTGACTATTCGATAACGACTCGAGACTTCGCGTTCTTCACAGATAGACACGTAATGATAACGCGTGCAAGCGCAGTGCATTTAGCACGTAGAAGACTTGCGGAATAGTTCACGTTTACACAAAACATTTACTTTATATTATTCCCAAAGTGGTTAGGAATAATAACTATGCGGAAGGTAATTCTACTACTCCGAATATTTAATATATAACATATTAAAAAAGTACGAAAATCAACTTTAATTACGTATAAAGAAAAGAGCATAAATAATGCAAATTCTATGCGTGAGAATTGCGTTATGAAGGGAAAACCACCAACAATTTTACTTACATTACTTAATTCTTTGCATTTGTGATTCACAAAATAGTTCTGATCTGAATCATATAAGCACACTGAACGAGCTCAGTGGGCCATATATTCCAGGCACACGCACTACATGTTTTTGCTCAGCCTAGTTAGATATTTTCACAGCAACTAGGTATAAATCAATCGCATTCCAAACGTGAACCACTAGATCTCGAGCGATGAAACATAAAAACATACGTGTACCCAACGACATTCCACCTTACTATCATATTCTAAAATTAGCAAGAGAAACAAGATTGATAAGCGATGCAATCTCAGGAATACGAGCGAGCATACCTACGCAGCAGAATTGTTTCTAATAAAGTATTGCCGAAGTAATGCTGTCGACGCGACAATCTTGTCTTGAGAATAATCTATCTAGGTATGCGATCAGAGATGAGAATTCCATGAGGTCTTCATGCGAACCCATGTGCGACTTGCAACTCTCGCGTATACATTTTAATATGACAACTTTTACTATAGCCGCGTCACGCGTAACGCGATTGACATCTGTATTAAAAAGCAAGTTCATCAGTCATTTCTAGCTTACTCAAGTTAATTGTTGAGCGTGTTTAATCTCGAACGATGAACAAGTCAGCTGTCGAATCGTAATTAGGTGTCTCTAGATGTTGTTGTGTATCGCCACCCATATCCAGCCAGTGAAGGTCGGCGAGACTTTCGCTGCGGCGCATAGTGGCTACATTATGCGAGCCCAACCCGGGCGTCGGAAAATCTAGTCGCCCACGAATACGAATAACCAATGCAGACACGAGCGGCCGTAGATTACCATACAGCCGATCTACAGTCAACACAGGAGCCGTGTTGACATTGGCCGCTCCGTTACATCGGTTTTGTAACATATCAAAAGCCCGCATTCCAACGCTTGTTTGGTTCATTGAGAAGTACGACTGTTCTCGGCTTGAGCAGGTCGCCCACGGAGCGCGTGGTGTCGATGTCGCAGACTTACACAATTCGCTACATGGGCGGCGCTGGCAGCGGCAGGTGAGTGCCGGCCGCCGGCTGCAGCCTTGCCAACGAAGGGCATGCCCGCTCCAGTAATGCCAGGGCGATCGTCGAGCGTGACGATCGCAAGCCATCTTTGCTAGGTTATTACGAACCAACCGACGGTGCACGGCGCGAGATCGTCGGTCCTAAGACTACGGGGTGTAACTGTAAGTGTAACCAGCACGTGAGAACGGCAGCGGCACCCGCGTTAAAAGAATAATGGGTGTTTGAGTTGTAGATATAAGTACTGGGTGTCGCTAGAGGTGGAAGGTGGAAGCGGTGCCCCGGTCTGCGGGTCGCAAGTGTCGCGGCCTCGCTCGCGTGCCGCGGCTACGGATCGGGTTTCGTTCCGCAAACTCGAGATAGCTGCAGCACCGCCACTGCATACTTACCGCCGACTTTAGCCTTATCGTATCCCATTTAAGTTATCTGCGCCCTATTTGAATAAGAAATGCGAGGTTACGTCTGTAGTAAATTAATTAGTCAAGTTTCCTGAGCGTTTTGCGAGTTAGTCACCGCGGCGCGTTGCGGTCGGTTAACGGGTCGCCAGGTCTAAAAACGGCGTTCTAATAATCGACACTCGATCTAAAATAGCCGCGTGACAAACGAAACCGAAAGTGATGCGTGATGCAACGGGCCTGAATTTAGCCGGTGCGGTCGGACGGTGCATCGGCCGGGAGGAACGCGAGACACCACCGCGTGCTGCCCGCCGCGTGCCAAGCCGCTGACATTTCGCGCTAATGACACGAAAAAGACTAGAACAAGATATTAGCACGAATAGTTCCCAGCCGGCGCCCGCCATCCCACTCACCTACTCAGCCCTACGCTGAATCAGATTGAACTTAGAACCGACAAAATTAATCCGCCCGCACCTGTGATGGACTGGTTACCGCTGGTTCGGTTGTATACATGAGAGAGAGAACCGTTACGGCAGCCGCAAGAAAGCCATTCGTTAATCCACCCTACCGTTAGTGAGCGGCGTCAATATGCAAACCGGCACGCAGTGACCGGAGTGCATATGTGCAAGGGCAGGAGGGGGAAGATGTGACACGGGCGGCGGTGGCGCGGGTCGGAGGTCCGGCCGCATTCCGTCGCCCGTACGAAAGTGAAACCGCATCGACAACCGCTCAGCTGTAGAAAGTCCACGATTACATCTTAGCAGCGCCGCGCCGGCGCGGCCGACGCCGGACGAGCAAAAACTGCTATCTCCACGAGTCTCGGCCCCCGGGAAGTGGCTGCCGCTGGCTGGCTCGACGCGCACCCTGTCCGCCGGCGACGATGCCAAAGAAAATACGGATGACCATAGGCGAGATGCATATATATCGCCCAGCCATCAAAGGTAGGAGGCAGGCAACTAAACGCTACGTAGCTCACGGGCTCACGGGGTGCAAGCCTCGTCTTGGACTGTTGCTGGGAGAAGAGAATTGAGAAATGTTCATTGTGGAAGGTGTATCGAAAAAAGTAGTCGAACAAAAGTGCCTTATTGAAAATTAAACTAGCAAAATTTCACCGTAACAGAAAGGCCAGGCATGGTTCAAAGTTAACCGTCGGAAATGGTTTAAATGGTTAACTTTTATATGCACCACGAAACAAATCACTTCTCCGGTGTACCTAATCGCCGAAATTACCTAACGTTACTTTATACGCCTTCATTCGCATAAAATACAAGAGAGAACTCGCGCGTCCGGTTTAGAACCTACCGAGGCTTTTTACTTTAAACTGGTTTCAAAGAAGCGTTCTTTTTAAACTTTATACAATTTTAAATGTATTTTACTGCATATAATTACCAATTATCCAGTGCCTATGGGCTATGTAATTCATTAGCAAGCGCGATTACGAATAGTCAGGTATTAAACTATCAAGCAATCTGAACTGAACTTAAAACATGGGTCAACAGTGAGAGCCTTGAGGTACGCTTTGTGGTATTCTATAATTATGCTACTTCAATTATTTATTATTTCCATAATTTGATGTATTTTTGCAATAACCGTGACCTACTATTTTGCAATGTTATTAATTCAAGTTATTTTCCTATGTTGAAGTGTAGTATTAGTAATTTTCCAGAGTAAACATCGTCAAACGCTTTAGCGATATCAAACGAAAATACAGTCAACCCCATGAAGTCTTGCTTAAGTTGAGCAAAAGCAAGACTGAATGATGACATTGCTAAGATTTATATTGTATTGCCACTTATGTAATGTTTGAATTAATATTATTTATTTATTTATAGAACCTGCTCCTGTTTGATTCAATCAAAGATCAATAAAAAAATGGAAAAGAACTGAATGCTAATACCTAAACGATGACCTAACACAAACTATGCTACACCGTGATGGATGATTGATTTAAATTTTAAACAATTCCACTGTGCTTGTTCTGCTAATAAGTTCATTTAGCAGTGCTAAACTAAGTATTAGTGGTGTTCTTGCCGTTACCAGTCATTACTGGATTCTACATTGCAGCACTTGCAGCTTTATTTCCTGCACTGACAAAGATATTCATATCAGACTGAATGTAAACATGCGGTGCAGAATGAAATTAATAATGTTTCACTGTGCTATATTAGGTAAATTAGGTTCGTGTGTCTAAAGGCGCAAAGAGACGTGTTAGTAATGAGACGCTGTAAACCTTACAAAGCGATTCGAGCGAGGTAATTAAGCTCAATTAACTACTTACACAGCCAGCCATTACGTCTAAAATAGCGTTTATAGCTCTCTACCTGACAATTAACAGCTGTAGAAACAAACTGACGTAACTACGAAGCTATACTTTGCAAGTTTTGATTGGACAATTTTAGTGCATTACTTGCTACGGTTGCCATACGAGTTTTTCATACATGGCCTGCTACAGTTGGTTACGAGAAATACTTAGCGAGTATTCGTAATCTTGCAATAGAAGTGCTGGTTCTTGAAAAGGTAAACAAGATCAGGTTGGCGGTTTCTGAGAGGGATCAGGCGTTAGCCGCGCTTATGGGGGTTGTGCGACTTTAGCGTAAACGATACCTACAATTTGCGGAAGTGATTGTAATAGAACATCCATCGGCATTTCATCGGGCTAAAACTGCAAGGGGAAATGGTCGTTTCACAAACTAGTTGTGCGCGCTTTAAACTGGTTCTGTTCCGGCCTTGGAAGAGGAGAGCCGGGGAGAAAAATAGCAATCCAACTCGACAAGATGGAGTTCGGCTTAATGTTTATTTATTTTATTTTATTTTATTGAAATAGGTTCGGTAACAGACAATAGGCCGTATACATAGATAATTATGGCATCGAAGTTAACATAGCTTTGCATAGTGTCCAATTATAACTTAACTAACGAAATTTTGACACCATGTTATAAATAAAAACGTGTTACATTGATATTATTATGCTAAGTGTAAATAAATTTGTGCAATATAAAATTTACTTAATTAAATTATTGATAGCCAGTTTAAAGGATGTAAAACTACATGAAAACATGTCTCTGGGATCGCTTAATTCGTCATATGTGCGGCACATCCTGATTAAAGGACTGTTCCATGAAACATTATTATAGGTAGGTGGCATGTTAAATAGCTGAAAACTACGTACTGAACGTGAGGGCACTTTGAAATTGACATTCATTAACAGTATTATGTTGATGTTGATTTTGCTCATTACTGCCATGAAAGCAGTTTTTTTAAACAAAAAGGGGAATTTAGTACCTCTGGGGTAGTAGCTATAGGCGTAACAATAAAAGGGCTTCTCCTTTTCTTTTTCTATTTTTTTAATGTAAATGAATGACGTGAAAACCTAGTCGTTCACCTGATGTTAAGCGTCACGGCTGCCCATAACAGATTGCAGTATCACTCAGAATTCTAAATGAATATAGTTTAGCGTGACACTGCACTGCACACGTCATCCTAAGACTTCACACAGTACTACTAATCATCATCAGTGTCTCATTTGCCCAGTAATTTCACTAGCTACAATGCCCTTCAAACCGGAACACACTAGTGCTTGCACACTACTGCTTTGCGGCAGAATAACTGGCAATGTAGTGGCACCTACCTAGACGAACTTTGCAGAAAAGTCCTACGACCTAGTCCTATATGTAGGAGTTCTCTTTTTTACGCTAGGTAGAAGGTAAATAGCAAACAATCATGCGGCCCTCCTGATGGGATGAGGTCTCCGTAGCCTAAGTATGGACATCTGTAAAACTAAACGTGCCTCTAATGCATTACTTACCGTGTGATGATACTCTTTTGACTCTCCTTTTAAAGTGCTGCATATTTTAGTTCTGGGGAAAGCCCCCAGACTCGGGGGAGAGGTCTAGATGAGCTTCCACTGGGGACCCCAATAGAATCCAGATCTTATAGGTGTATGGCAAGAAAGTGCGCACAAATAGAGTCTGTTATTTCCACAACTCAATGTGTGGATGAGTTTTTTCATGGTGCGATGGTAGAAACACTATCTAGAACATCGATTTACCTACGTTTGTGCTCCACCGTTCTGAAATCTGTCTACGTTTAGACAAAGTAGCATTTCATGAAAGAACGTTGCGTTACGTTACAAAACTATTTCCATTATTCATATTAGGTAATTTATGCAAAAACTTACTTAATGTACTCAGAACAGAATAATAATATTAAGATGCAATACAAGCTCAAAACTGGATGGAGTGGAGAAGCAAAAAAATATGAGAGCGCTTGCCTTTTCACCAAAATTATTATTCTCAGACAGTGCAGGTTACCATTGACACTATAAATCAAGGGCTTTATACAATCCGGGCGTTATAACCTTTGGTAGGTACCTATCAGGAGAAAAGGCACGGCTAATAGGTGCGCACGTTGTATTGTTAAATTGTTATACATATTATATATCTATTAACAAGCTGCGCCCCAAGGTTTCCCAAGCGGATAAATAAAAATATAAAATATTTGAGGACATTTCACACAGCGCCATCTAGCCCCAAACTTAGCAAAGCTTGTACTATGGGACCCAGATAACTGATAGAATACTTGTATACTTTTTGTTTGTAAATACATACCATGGAACAAGGAGGAGAGGAATACCAATACACCTAGAAAACATCGTAGATCAGAAATATGGCAAAAAACGTTATAAACCTAGATGGCGCTGCAAAATGAGCGGGCTATAAGATGAGCGTAGATCAGAAATATGCTAAAAAACCGTTTTCAGAACCTACGGTGCAGAAGGCTACTACCAACTGAGCTATCAGGCCAGTCAAAATAGGTATCCTATTTGCTAAACCCGCGTATGAACTACCTATCTCCCCAAAATTTCATTCAAATCTGTTCAGCTGTTAGGCTGTTACGGCGGCGACGTGAAGAAGGAACAAACACATACACAATTTTTTTTTAATAGTGTGTTAATGAATTGTGGATATTGGATGTGTGCGTTCTCGAGCGTTATTTTTCAATTTCCAATTTTTCAATTTCCAACATATTCTTTTTTTGGCTTCACTTTATCGTTTCGAGCACGCCATCTCATTTATTATTGTACTTCTAGTCTAAGCCTATACAACATGAGTCAAAAATTAAATCATCACACATACTCTAGTTAACTTTTAAGTGGAGCACTTAACACATAACGTGACTTTGAGATAACCTGGTTACCGACAGAGCATCAGACTTGTCTTTGCCGAGGTTTTTTTGAAAACTACTTTAAAATTAATTTAAGAATTTGTATGTGCTTATCAATTTACTTAAATTAATTTTGATTTGGTTTATCTTGTTACTGTACTTTTTAGGGTTCTGTACCCAAAGGGTAAAACGGACCCTATTACTAAGGCTCCGCTGTCTGTCGGTCTGTCTGTCCGTTTGTCACCAGGCTGTATCTCATGAACCGTGATAATTAGACAGTAGAAATTTTCAAAGATAATGTATTTCTGTTGCAGCTATAATAACACATATTAAAAACAGAATAAAATAAATATTTAAGGGGGCTCCTATAACAACAAACATGATTTTTTTTGCCGTTTTTATAGATAATGGTACGGAACCCTTCGTGCGCAAGTCCGACTCGCACTGGGCCGGTTTTATTTTTATTAGCAGACAACTAGATTATTTGCACACACATCATTGCTTGCACTAACGAAACGACTCAACATAGAACTGATACTTTAAGATTTTTTTTGCTAAAAAGTGTGTACAAAACTTGTAAATATTCAGCAATATGTGCTTGTAGGTTCTATAATTACATTCATACCTATTTGATTCGTTTTTTTTTATTTCTCTACATTGAGAAACAACAAGCAGTGAGAACAGTACTCAACCCCGGGGACAGTATCTAATGAAGTAAATGTACTTACATACAGCAATATATGTATATTATAATTAAAAGATACAACATAGTTGAGAGCAGAAACAAAACTAAACTTTATTCATCATACCCACATGAAGTACCCACATTTTATAATTAAATACACAACATACCTTCCTCTCATAATGAGAAGATGGTTTACCTAAACCATACTAAAACAAAGCATTAAGAAATCTTCTAAGATATTGACTTGTATACAACAAAAAAGAACATGTATGAATCAACTGAGAACTACAAACACAAACAATAACTTTATGATTATGAATCTGGTATGCCAATGATATCTGGCCACAATTCAGAGTCTGCTATTTCAATAGGCCCTTCCTGGGAATGTGTCTGTTCATTCGAAACATCGTCTGGTCGATCCCATGATAAGCGTCGCTCATCTACTGGCGTAGGCACAGTGGCTTCGCCTTCACGTGTGGTACGCGCCAAGATCTGGTCCGCGTGTCGGCGATGCAGTTCTCCACCTTCCGTTTTCACCCTATACACGCTCGGACCCTCTATAGCTTCTACAGTGGCCCTTTTCCACCTGTCCCCTGGCCCGTACATGTGTATCAGTACTGCCTGTCCAACTTGGAAGGATCTAGCAGGAGGGTTTTGTGACACTGCTTCTAACTGCATGTCTGCCCTTGATGGCATATTCTCAGGATGCAGTCTCGATACAGCCGTTCTATACTTACGTCCATTGAGCATCTCTGCTGGGGTTCTATTGGTGGAGCTATTAGGCACTGTTCTCAGGTAAAAGAGAGCTTTAGCCAATTTCTCACTCCAGGGCATTTGTAAAGATTCTAGCTTTTTAAGCTTATTCTTAAACGTTTGTATCGCCCTTTCTACTTGGCCATTTGTAGCCGGGTGGTATGGTGGAGAATACAGATGCCTTATCCCATTTTTCTTTAAAAATATGTTAAACTCCGTGGAGCTAAACGCCCGTCCATTGTCTGACACCAAAGTTTCTGGCAATCCTTGTGATGCAAATATTTTCCTCAATATGGTAATGACAGACCCGCTACTCATTGATGTCACAATCTCTGCTTCGAGCCATTTACTCGTGCTGTCAATCAGTATGAAGAATGTCTTGCCTTGGAATGGACCAGCAAAATCCACATGTACACGACTCCATGGCTTCTCCTTAGGTATCCAGGTCTGTGGATCTCTTGGTGGGTTATTCCTCACCAACTGGCATTGTTCACACTCAGCCACAATTGTCTTTATTTGTTTATCCATGCCCACCCACCATACATATCCTCTAGCATAAGCCTTGGTTTGGACTATACCGGCATGTGGGGTATGTAATAACTCCAGCACCTCATGTTGCAGAGATGCCGGCACAATGACCCTGTTACACCAGAGTAAACAATCTTTACTCTGCGAAAGAGCCTCTCTTCGAGTCCAATATGGTTGTAGTGTTGGATCCGTATTGCCCCGTGGCCATCCATGAAGAACATGAAACATGACTTTACTCAGCACTGGATCTCTTCTTGTCTCAGCTGCAATCCTAATAGCATCCAAATTCCAGCCCGCTGGATGTTCCTCTAGCAATAGTACCTCTTTCAAAGGTTTTTCTTGCAATTCTGCCACCATAGGTGCAGTCCACCTGCTTAGAGCATCAGCATTACCAATTAACTTTCCGGGTCTGTATTTAATGGCATAATCATAACAGCCCAACTTTAATGACCACCGCAGCATTCTCGGGGAAATTTGGTCAGGAATAGGTTTTGTGGGATTAAACAATCCAACCAGTGGTTTATGGTCCGTTATTATGCAGAACTTACGACCTGACAAAAATTCATGAAATTTTGTAAGCCCAAACATAATAGCCAAAGCTTCTTTGTCAATTTGGCCATAACGTCTTTCATGTGGTTGCATTGTCCTGGAAGCCATCATAATTGGTCTTTCTTCTCCATCATCCATAACGTGGGCAATTATAGCTCCTAATCCATACTCAGAAGAGTCGCAAATCAGCAGCAGTTCTCTTGTCAGATCATATCCCACCAACGTAAGGTCAGAGGAAATCAAGTCTTTGGCTTTGATGAATGCTTTTTCTTCTTTCTGTGTCCATGTCCACTGTTTCTTTGATTCCAGCAGCCGGTATAGTGGTTCCAGCAACGTTGATTTATCAGGTAAAAATTTTTCGTAAAAATTATAGAGGCCCAAAAAGGCACGAAGGGTCTCTTTATTGGTAGGAGCTGGTTTCTCTTTTATCTCTTTTACTTTGCTGGGGATGGATGCAGTCCATCAGCATCAATTGTATGTCCCAGAAATGTAATGCTGTCGGATGCAAATATACATTTCTTCACATTGAGCCTGAACCCCATTTCATTCAGCTTAGACAACACCATTTTTAGTCTCTGATTATGCTCTTCTCTATTCCTACCTGTAATGGCTACATCGTCAAGCAGGCAAGCTACTCCCTCTATACCTGCTAGCGCTGAGGACATAAGTCGCTGAAATATTCCAGGAGCAGCACTAACCCCAAATGCTAAGCGGTTCATACGCATCAATCCAAGAGGAGTATTTAATGTCAACAGCTCTGCTGTCTTGCTGTCTAATTTAAGCTGTGTGTACGCTTGCTTCAGGTCCAACATACTGAACACTTGACCTCCACTCAACTTTACAAATGCTTCAACGGATGTAGGAAGTGGATATGTATCAACATCAATAGCTACATTTACAGTTGCTCGATAATCCCCACAAATACGGAGTGACCCATCATCTTTTTTAACAACTCTTATAGGAGTTGCCCATTTAGAATATTTGACCGGAGTAAGGACATTATCATTTATCATCCGTTGCAACTCCTCATTTACTTGTTTCTTCAGGGGGAATGGCACTGGCCTTGATTTAAAGTATTTAGGTACAGCATTTGTGTGCACACCTAAAGATACTTCAGGACCCTTATATTCTCCAAGCCCTTCTTTGAATACATCTGGGAACTCCTGCATTAATGGTAAAATCCTGTCTTCAGACCAGTTTAGTCCAGACACCGAAATACCCAAGGACTTGAACCAATTTCTGCCCAATAAGCTTGGTGTATCTCTTGATACCACCAAAAGTTCACATTGCGCTTCTTTGTCACCAAGTATCACCCGTACATGTACCAACCCCAGAACTTTCAGTTCCTCTCGAGTAACAGTCACAAGTTTCACATTTGTAGGGTTCAATGGTGGGGGCGCCAGCCACAATTTGCGATATGTTGCTTCTGATATGATAGATCTTGATGCTCCCGAGTCGATTTCCATCGATAACTTAGCCCCATCTATGTTCACTTCGGTTACTATTGGAGGTTGATGATCTCCAATGCTGCACATATACAAGCCCATCATTTCCTCCTCCTGCGACTTGTCAGAACTGCAACCAGCAGTTTCTTCCACTTGGTGTATTTTTGAAGTTTTCTTCCTACATGCAGCTACTATATGTCCAGTCTTTTTGCAGTAAAAGCACTTCGCCCCTGCAAACCGACAACGTTCCCCAGCCTTATGCTGTCGGCTACAGTGACCACATCCCGCCGATTTTTGTCCAACTTGTCCAATTTCCATAGGTTCGGCGGCACTTGAGTGAGTTTGTTTAGGCTCGGCGGCTTCTGGGAATACGTCGGGAAATGTCGATTGATAGTCCAGACTAATTTGTAAAGCCTTCTCATATGTTAGATCTTTCGTTTTCAGCAAATCCCTTCTCAGGCGCTCATCGCGCACTCCCAGTACTAGCCTGTCTCTCAACTGACGTTTTAAATCCACAAAGTTACACTTTGCTCCAAGTAAACTGACCGCAGCCACATATTCTTGCACGCTTTCTCCTTGTAACTGTGCGCGTCTATGGAATTTTCCAGCTTCCAAAATTTCGTTGGTTTCAGGTTCATAAAATTGATCCAAAACTTTGAAAATTTGCGACAACGCAACATTCGTCGGACGAGCAGGCACCAGCAGTGATGCTATTAAAGCATATGTCTCCTTGCCACATTGCGAAAGGAACAGGGATCGCGCTTTATTTTGCGTGATGTCGTCGTAGCCCGCCGCGTCGAGGGCACACAGCATAAGTTCTTTGTAATCGCACCATTTATCAGTTTTTGGGTTAAATTGTCCGGGAAACACGATATTTGCCACATTAGACGCCATTTCACAACAGTCATTAATTATTTTCCGAAGTCGCCAATAAAAGATACAACATAGTTGAGAGCAGAAACAAAACTAAACTTTATTCATCATACCCACATGAAGTACCCACATTTTATAATTAAATACACAACAATAATGGTATATATACTTATCATGTATAAGCACAGAATAATGATTAGTATGTTCCACAAGTACCTATATCTAAAGAATAATGGCAGCTAGAGACTAGTGTGGTAAGTCGCAAGACAAACTGACCGTACTTAGTGCATGCACAATAACAATAACAATAGCAGATGCTTACACATTCAGACTGCATACACTTTTATGAATGAATTGATTACATGATCAACTAAAATGTATCTAGGTTTCATGATATTAAAGTTCAGAAAAATGCCGACCATGATGTCCTCTCCAGACAAAGGTTGTCTGGAAGTGACCACTCTAAGCGATAGATTGCCTATTGTACTAGTATAAGTTAACTAAGCTTTTGTCATTTTTCTTATTAGTATGGGGTACAATAAAAAGTTGATGTATGTATCTACCTATCTGTCCTTATTTTAGTATTCAGGTTAATAATTTTAACCACCTTCGGAACAAAGGAGTAGGTATAGTTTTTATACTATAAACAAAGACAAATCTACTAGTTAATAGATCTATACTTAATTGTGCAGTACCTACAGTATTATGACTCTGGCAGAAGTTCATAGATCAATTGAAAAAAAAGCTTGTTGTTTATCACATTTAATATTATTCATGTAACTGAGAAACCAATCAATTGGCAATCAATGCCTTCACGTGCCTCCGTGTCTTCAAGTTAAGAGTGAACAGGTATCTTTTACGCAAGCTGCACCATCGTAGACTACGTCATCACTTTCCACCAGGTGAGACAGTGGTCAAATGTTTTGCCTACCAACAATAAAAAAAAACATGAACTTTACTGAACAAAATTAAATACAATATAACACACATTGTATATTTGGTATGTAGGTACTTGCCACTCTATTAATGAACTCATACACAGACCTACCTACATTACAGTATGTAGGTATCAGGTAAACAATAGGCTTCTGCTAATTTTAGAAAACATCCTGATTCGGAATCATACAAAATGCCATCATGTTTATTTTTGAATTGGTAGTCAATGTAAAGTAGGAAAACTACCGGTGGTGGGTCAATCACAGGGATAACGCCCCAAAGTCCAAATACCACTACAATGTTATATTTAGCATAAAGGAGGCAGCAGAAGACACTACAGCGGATGATTCCTCTGGCACAAGACCACACTATGGAGGATCCTAGATTACCTGTTACATTATACCCTAAATTAATGTTTCCTAAATATTTTAACATTGTGTAGGTACTTAGGTAGCAACTTTAAAAGAATATATTACCAGCACATGTTGTGCAAAAATAACCCTTATCTATCCTTATCAAGAGGCTACAACACTCATCAGTCAAAGTTATCAAGGAATGCTGATATCACACCGCAGAATAGATAATAGTACTACAATCACACTCTTGAAGACTTGGCTCTGCCCCTACTGCCTAAGTGGCATTTTTTAACTTGAATTGTAACCTTGTTACATATTCCATATAGGTATTATTAAAAAAACTACTATTATGCTTATATTATGGATGTAATATATACTTAATTAAATATTACTATTCAAAAATTATTACTTATTACCTATAAAATATTATTATTTATTATTGCCAGGTTTTATGGCACCCACTCACCCACCTAGTAGACATAAAATGATTTCATTGACAAAATATAATTTATAATAAGTATTTTTTACCGTCTTGAAATTATTTACTTATGCATTATTTTCTATTTATAATTGGCATAAAAATAATAATGTTGTAATTCCCCAAAAATTAGATAATTACTTAGTATATTGTACCTACTTGTATGTACCTACTAAAATTTCTGAATGTGTAATAAGTACTATAATATACCTTGGGAGTTATTTAGGAATTTATCATAGCCTATTATTTCTAAAGGACATTAAAAATATAACGGGGTCAAGAAACTCTTGACAAACTTTATCAGGGTCAATCTACTTTTGACAGTTAACATGTGATTGGGACCAACCTTGCAAACGGTGTCTGCTCGACGTGGTAGACCGAAGTGATAGGTTCCGAGCGCATGACGCTGCGGAGCCGTTCTTCGGGCAGCTCCAGCAGCCCATCGCTCGCCGTCTTGATGTCCGCCTTGTTCAAGCCACTCAACACACTCATTTTGAACGTGTAAACGACTAACGACCGAGTCGAATAAACGTTATAAACTTTAAAGAGTCCAGCACTAAACGATTCACAGTAGTCCTTACGATCAAAATTACACTTATTCGTACAAAAAGAGACATCAATTAGACCACATGAAACATTTTGATACCTCCGCTTTTTTTCAAAATGCAACCGAGTGTTCTCCCATAACGTTGTGAGAAGAGACAGCAATCACACAAAACGCTTCACTAGCTCCACAAAATAGTAAAACAAACAGTTATCACTTCATCAAGTCGGACTGAAAAGTAATATTTTGTTGATGACACTCGTTTCGAAAAAACTTGTAAATTGACAAGCGCGGCGGGACAGCTGCGCATCGACGAGTCGACCGCACTTCGCCGTACACGTTTCTGCCGTTGCCGTTGGTTGATGGCGAGTATGGCGACGCGAACGGCGAGCCAAGCGATTCGTTCCATTCAAATTCCAAGTCGCGCCAAGCGAATGTCGTTGTTCCAACAGTTTAAGTTCGAAAGTTGCTCAGCAAGGTCATACACACTATGCATAACTTAGGTGTTCTTAAGCATGGCAATAGGTGGCACTTATTTAAATAATATTCACTGAGCTCGAAGTTTCATACTGCTAAGATAGATGTCGCTAATTTTAATATATCACACAGCACAGCAATATATTTTAGCTGCAAAAATGTATTCCTTTATCATGAAAGTGACTAGATGAGGAATGCAACTAATAATAATTGCATCTCAAGACATCTCGTTTCGAAGAAACAGGTCCCACAACATCAGCCTCAGAATATGGAGCTAATACTTCACAAAAGTTGAAGATGTCACTGTCGTCGCTGATACTACGCTACGTACAGCATGGGTTTTATTGTGGTTATACCAATGTTGTACTCTTCTTTGTATAGAATAGATGGCGCTGAGGGCAATAACATAGAGCGCAACGCAACGCATATATAGTCAAGCAAGTCATACGCTTGAACGGGCTCTACTATGTTTCGGATTGGGATCAGTATCGTTTTTTTTTCTTATATTCTGGCTCCACACATAGTGTATTTAGCCAGTGTCAAGTTTTGTAATTTTTCATCATATTATGGAAATTTTCACTTAAAGTCAAGTCATAGTCACAGTCAGAGTAGTCATAGTCTAGTCTAAGTCATAATCCAGTCTAAGGCATGCCCTAGTAAAGTGGTGGCAACTTTACTAGAGGCTTCTATGGAATTTTGGAAGCAACACGAAAAACCACGTTTCACTACATTATATCACTTGCCCACACTCATGCTCGTAATTCAGCACTTAATGCGTAAAACGCCACCAATTTTAAACATTAACACTGGAAA
Organism: Ennomos quercinarius; assembly: GCA_910589525.2. Lineage (NCBI taxonomy): Eukaryota > Metazoa > Arthropoda > Insecta > Lepidoptera > Geometridae > Ennomos > Ennomos quercinarius. The sequence continues at coordinate 16,703,148 of OU342492.1, read as the reverse complement.
AAGCATAAGTTTTGTAAAATAATACAATGCACCGAGACGTGAACTTTTCCGCGTTCCCGCCAAAACTCATCAGTATCGTTTTTGGCATTTACAAAATTAGTGTTGTTGTAAACCGTTCGGTTTGAGAATTTCGCCAATAATGCCACTTTTACCACTTTTACTCACTACCCAAAACAAACGCAAAATAACCAAATGCGGTTTTATCTCAAATGTCAAAAACAAATTGGCAGAATTTTACATTACACACGTAAACTTACGTCTTCCTTCTCACTTCTCCGTGCTATATCATTACAATAACTACAATTTTCACAATAAAAATCAGTAATTTTTACATAACCGCGCCGAAAATTATATGTCAATATCTAATGACAGAAAACGATCACTTTTAACCCACCTCCGCAGGTCGGTCAAAATTGGCAGTTCACGATGGCATTTTTAACTGTTTTTGAGCTACCTGAACGGTGAACGAAAACAGTTAAAAATGCAACTTTTGCTCACACATTCCCAAAACGAACGGTGCATGTGACCATTTTTGTCGTTTTTAACTGTTAATTTTGCCACCAGTAGGCTATCCGAACGCAGGTCTAGTCTATTATTTATTCTACCCTACATCCCTACATTTAAGTTCTGCGTTCTATTTTTGAAATTTTGAGGTATATGCTTATAGGTCTATACTTTTTCTAGGGGTCTATGGGTTGTTTTCTTATGGGACTCGGGAGTCAGAAAAACAAGTACCTAAACTTGTAGTATGATAGGTACGCTGATTGTACTAAGGAGACTGAAGGACCTGATGAAAGACATTCTAGTTTAGCCTAAACATAAGTCACAGTAACGCTAACGACATCGACAGGATAAGCAAGATGAAAAATAAAATACGCTATTATTTAGATTGAAACTTTTATTTCTGTTTGTTTCTCTCCCAGGCGCTGTGGATAACGTCACCAAGATCACCAACAAAACCTGGCCCGGCGTACTTCTTGAAGGCTGGGATTTTGTTCAGTCGGTCGAGCCAGGCGGCTGTTGAGGGGAATCTGTAATAAATAAATTAAAACATGTAACAACTTATCTTTTTTTGCCTTATCTAGTACATACAATTCTGTGGCCCTACGCAAATATGTGTAACTTACGCAGTTACGTGCTACGTAGCGTAGTTACGCACGCTAGCACAATGCCGCAGAATAGATAATAGTACCTACTACGTACAGTGCTAAGAAGTTCCCGCGAGCTTCGTAGCATGATGTGTTGAATTTGATGCTTTTTACTACAACCACAGATTACTGAATAGATATGTTACTACGCTTTTATCATTCATCATCATCATTAACAGCCTGAAGACGTCCACTATTGAACATAGGCCTCCCCCATAGAGCGCCACTTCGAGCGGGTGCTCGCCTCCTGCATCTATCGCCTCCCCGCTGTTTTCACCAGGGTCGTTGGTCCACCTAGTGGGGGGATCCACCCTAGTGGTGCCACCTAGTTTTTATCATTGGACACTGACCTGGAGATCTGAAGATCGCCCTAAGCGATAAGACCGCCTATTGTACTAGTATAAGTTAATTAAGTTTTTTCTATTTGTAAATTTTGTTATTTTACGGTGTACAATAAAAGAGTTGATATATCTATCTATCTATCTGGCTTTGGACAGTTTTCTTTATTGTCATTAGTCGTGCGAATCATTAGCTACCTACTCTTCAGTTGTGCCTTCTGACGTATTATATTCTTTTGTACATTTTAAACTTACTTTTTGCTATCCAATTTCAGTATGGGCTGCAGCGACACAGTTGTGATACCGAGCGATATGTCTGCTAAGGTTGGCTGGTTGGTCACTATGTACTGCTTTCTGCCGAGGTACGCTTCCACCACAGAGTACGCGGCGTCAATCTCATCCAATAAAGCAGGTGATGGTCCAGTGCTGTTCCCAAATAATGCGGGTAGCTGAAAATTTCAGGAGTTGTGATGGAGGTTTTCTTTCTTGACTTCTAAAAGTACGAAAATAAGCCTATTTTGCTAATTTGTTTTTCTTTTACTTAACTATCGTTAATGTTATTAGGTTTGTGAAAAAATTCAATTAAATGCAGTTTCAGCAGTCACACAGCAGGGAAAAATTTACCAATACGTTTCACTAAAAAAAATATCCTTGTATAAAGGGACCCAGGAACCGAGGACTATGCTCCCTTAACACCCAGACTCAGAACAAGTATTTATGTGCTTTTTTCCTTGCACAAATACGTCTTGTCCTGTCGCGAGAATCGCACCCGCCGCCCACGGGTTATGAGCCGACCTGCTAAACCACTGCACCACAGAGGCTATTTGTAAATGGCGAAGGGTTAAGTGATCTTGACATAGCGGCACAGAAAAGAGCGGTAACCCAGGCTTTCCCTAGTGGTACTTACAGCAGCAAGCTTCAGTTTGATAAAGTAAACGCCTGTATCAAAAAACATGGACTGGTCTATCAGGGCTCTCGTTTCCAGGTCTTTCGGATAAAACGATGCTTTCTGGTCTTCTGTGCCGTACTTCTCTAGAAGGTACTTCAGCATCGCATGACTGAAAAAAAATACGAGATCAATGAAATTAGCGAGTAATAACCGACCAAACGAAGGGTTCCGTACCATTATTTATCCCTGCCATCTAGTGTTGAGTAGCAGTACTATTTAAAGCAGCGCCGTCCATGATTCATCTGGTAAATGAGGAAAATAAATCACGTTTGTTGTATGGGAGCTCCCTTGAATATTTATGTTATTGTTTTTTTTAGTATTAAATAGTTAGTTAGTAGTAATCAGTTGAAATTTTCACAAATGAATTGTACTTCTGTTGCCGCTATAACAACAAATAACTAAAAAACAGAATAAAATAAATATTTAACGGGGCTCCCCCGTACAACAAACGTGATTTTTTTGCTCGTTTTTATAGATAATGTTACGGAACCCTTCGTGCGCGAAACCGACTCGCACTTGGCCGGTTTTTAAACAATGTTCTGAAAAGTGTCAATTTTTTCTATAAATTGCTGACCCTGGCTAAAAAGGTGTAGGTAGTATGTACCTACCTATTATCTCAAAAAGTAGAAAGCTGGCTGAAGTTTTTTGTTATTATTCTAAAAACATACCTTTTTTCAAAGAGTGAATATAATCGTGATACCCATTGAGGTATTTGAGTCGTAATTTTTTTAAATGTGCAAGATGAACAATTGGTTTGTCTCGTGTCATAAGAATCACTTGTGGTTTTAAGAGTTTTGTACCCGTTTTATTTAAATGGAAACCGTTAAACTGAAAGATAAAATATGACCGAAATTAAGGTCGTATACAGTTTTTTTTACCTATCTGTTAGGTAGAAGTCTCCGTCCTTCAGCACAGGTACGGTGCCAACAGGATTTATCTGAAATGAAATAATAAGTAGCTAATTTTAAAATTGAAATCTACTTAAACGTCAGTCAACGCCCTGACTCGTGTGCGTTGACGGACGTTTGGATTTCAGATTCGGAGTCGTGGGCCCTCTTACAGAAGACCATCAGGCTGACTTAACTATGTCTCTTTAAAAATTGGCTTTGCTGATGAAGCTGTTCTATTTGTTGTTATCTTGACAAGAAAATCCAAATTGGGAGTGTAATGGATACATAATTATAATATACTAGTGGTTCGCCCCGGCTTCGCACGGGTATAATTGTTTTCGCAGCGCACGCGATGTAAAGAATATTTTAGGTAGTTTTTTACACCTTGGGTTACGTTATTGGAGTTTTAGTAAGAATCCCTAATTTATTTAAAAATATAATATAGCCTATGTTACCCGGGGATGTTGCCCACCCAATGGCGCAGAGGCCCGAAAGGGCCTACCGTCGGGGCGGGATAGTGAATGCTATCGCGACCCTATCTCGCCCCATCCCGGCGGCGGACGGATCACGGGGGGGTTTTAGTGGGTTCGAGTCCCACATACCCCCTGCCACCACCCCCGTGGTGGCAGGGAAGTGCGAGGGCATTTCCCCCCCTCAAAAAAAAAAAAAAAAAAAAAAAGCTTCCCAACAGTGAAAGAATTTTCCAAATCGGTGAGTAGTTTCGGAGCCTATTCAATGCAAACAAACAAACAAACAATCAAATCTTTCCTCTTTATAATATTGTTATAGATGTTATAGATTATATTAGGTAATTATGACACAATATAAGTGTCCGAGTTAGTGCTGGACAAATTTTAACGATAAAACAAAATAGAATTGTATATCAAAATAAGTATAAAATATTATAATTACTTAGATAGAATAATAATATATTTTCAAATAAATATTTTTGCAATGACTTGTAAATCTGTATCGTATAACAATAGAATGAATCTACTTATATCTAGAGGCCCAGGGGAAGTTACCTTTATATGCTCAGGTGACTTATGCTCCATTTTGGCGAAGTCCACATCGATATAATCAAACTGGATGCCCAAGATCTCTGCAAGGATCCTCACGGCGCCAGCTGGCGGGCTGCCGTTCATCTTCCATAATGTGGGCATGGCTGGAAACAACAAATTCTTTAATACAAGAAGATGCCTGGACATTGTATTATCTAAAAGGTGAATGAGGAGACGACGTTGGCTCGTTACGAGACTTACCATAGTAAATACAACATCTCAGTGCCTTATTAATAGTCATCAGTCATTACTGGCAACGCATACTAGTCGAAAACCTTAGTTTTCAGGCTTGCGGGATTGTGGATAAAAAGTTAGGTCGAAGCAAATACCGATACCGTTATACTGGACGGCACCGACTGTCGATCATAGCCGGTAAGCCGGCCAGCATACTCTCGCTCCCACGAAACTGGGCACTAGTAGGTACAATATCTATACCTACATTATACCTCTTTGGTTTGAAGCTTCCCGGACTGCTCAGTAGGCTAGCAGAATGTATAATACAGTAGGTAGTTTTTTTCTTTCTTGTGTAGGCTAGTGGTGTCTCTCGTGATCTCTGATTAATATAATATAATAATTAAGCTTCGCTTAATAGTTCTATCTTATCACTTACTATAGAATACTTATAGTAACACAACACAACTTACCAAAAAGATAATAATTTTGATAAAACAGCGGTATATACTGTACTTGCCTCACAGAGCAAACAACACGCACTGGCGGTCCGGTCTTAATACAATGAATTTATATTGAAGGAATTCCATAAAAAGCTGATAAATGATAAAACAAAATTGAAAGACTGACTGAGCAGTTATTTGCCTCTGGTTATCACTACGCCCGCCCCGCTCTAGTGGCTCGTTGATAACTTACACAGCTATAAGTAGTTACTTATAATATTAGTGTTCCCTCCTGGGTTTTAACCTGGACCTTTTCAAGTCAAGAGTGAATGGGCATCTCATGGGCAAACGTGCTCCACCTTAGACAACTTCGTTACTTACCGTCAGGTGAGTTGTTGTCAAACGTACGCCCATTTTGGCATTAAAAAAATAAAAAGATTTTACTACATGTCCCTCATACGAGTCTTCTACTAGTCTTTACTCGGTTGAGGTATTGGTGATTGAAAAACGCAAAATATTCTGGTCATTACCAATGATTACTGACGCCCCTGCCACAGAATAAGTAATAGTACAAGTACCAGCGTCGATGAGTCGGAGTAAGTATACGGTTCAAAAGCTGAGGAAAGGCTTTCAATACAATAAACAAAATGCAAGCAATCGTTAGAGGTTAGAATTAGAATTTAGGTATGTAAACTGTGCGTCCGTCTCGCCTAGGGTTAATAATAGGCAATTCTAATCATTTTTGTTGATGTACCTACAAAGTATTTTCGTTTATCACTATTTACCTTGCAAGAACCAGCGCTGATAACGTTCTGATTTATCATCGAGACACGAGCAAGTGACACGATGATAATCAAAAATAATGATCTGTAAAATTGAACCAAACAATAATTTTACAGATCATTATTTTATACACATTATGTTGACATTACACTCAGACCAGACGAGATAATTTAATTCATGTCATTGCATAATCAGTTTTTACTTTTAAAATATAAATATTAAGTTAGTATGTAAATAAAATCTGTTTGGAGTTGTAAAGACATAAAAAGAATGGATGTCGGAGGCATCTGAAGCATATGAAAATTAAATTAAAGTTATTTAATTAATAATAATATGTGTGGACATTTCACACAGCGCCGTCTAGTCTCAAACTGAACATAGCTTGTACTACGGGAACCAGATACTGATAGAAATTAAAATTAAAAATATAATAATATAATGAAAATAATAAAAAATAAATAATAGGTATATATAAAAATCAAAAAGTCCTCGTTTCTAACTAACTATAACCTGAGTCTTTTTTTTTTTAACGGGCTAATGCTGTTGGTCTCTACCGACCTTTACAGCGTCACCGGGCGGGAGGGCAGGCGCTTAAGGCGCCTAACCGTCAAAAGTGGGAGGCAACTAGCACAAGGGCACTCCTGGGGTGCGAGCCTCGGCTTGGGCCGTTGCCGGGATAAGAGGATCGAGAAGGCTACGACCCTATGGAAAGTCGCGACCGTTCTAGCTAACCTACCGGGGGTACGTCGACCTCGCCGGCGGGGTCGGTGTCTGATTGTGTTACGCTGGTATTCTATACCGGTGCCGAAAGCGGTACCTGAGCCAGAAGGGCTAGACTGATCCGGTGATCCTAGCGCAGCCGACACAACGGCTGCTATAGGATCATCCGGATCGCTCAAGACGTGTCTTGGGCGGCGACGACGGGGTGCTATAACCTGGGAGTCTTCAAGTCACGAGTGAACAGGTATCTTCTAGGCAAGCATGCATCACCGTAGGCCGCGTCATCACTTACCATCAGGTGAGACAATGGTCAAATGCTATGCCTATAAATTATTAAAAAGAAAATAAAACTTACGATGTTTTTTTTGTTTGTAAATACTTACATAGAATAACACCTAGCCACAGAACAAAGTCGATGTTCATCACAAATGTTTCTCCTGAATAGAAATCGAACCCACAACCTATAGATCAGAAGGCAGAGCTACTACCAACTGAGCTAACGGTAATTATAAGTAATGTTGTTCTTTTAATCGTACAATTATTACTATTCTGATACCTATTTAGATTGAGATACAATTAATATTAAAACCATGAGTATTGATATATACTTAGTTAAGATTAAAAGCAAGTAAGAATAAGTACCTATTCGGCATTTTAATTACTCGACTATGCGTTATCAATTATTATCTCATAAAATATTCAAACATTTTTATCTGACTGAATTATCTAATACTCTAATACGGGTTGTATTTGTTGCATTGTTGTATGTCTGAATCAGTATTTAAAGACGCTATATTTTATAATTTCGTAGTTTTATTCTTATTTAGTTCCCAAAACACGTTCAACGATTTATCTAATAAACCGACGCCCGGTTCACTAAATTTTTTGAAGGAGGTATGAAGGCTTAGCCGTTTCAGCCAATCAGCAGTGCGAGGGTATCTGAAATTAAAAAAAACAGTTAATTCAAAAAGCCACCGCAAATATTAGTCAAAGAGATTACAAATAAGTACGTCACAGAGCTTTTGTTGCGTTGTCGGTTAACGTTTTCTCGAGATAAGATTTCTGTCGATTTCTACAGCTCATACTACGTCTGCAGTTCCCTATCCCTGCAATAAACGGCTCTGGGTATATGATCTTACTTCTCAGCGTCCAATCGCATGATAGGCTGCATAAAAGCTGCAGTGGTGCCAACAGCCAAGTCCGCTAGAGTTAACTGGCCGTCTGCCACGAACTCATCATTTCTGAGATACGCCTCAACCATTGCGTATGCTGCGTCGATGTCGCTGAGGTGCTGAGCTGTTGGACCTTCTAGCCCGTGGAGTAACGACGGTAGCTGTGTAGGATTAATATGATAAATCAACCTGTGTAGTCTCATGTACTAGATTTACTTTTTAATCATTTTTTATGCTAAAATGGGGAATTGGGGATACGTTTGATAAATCTATAAGTACCACATTTAGACGGTGCTCATAGCGAAGCACGACTAGCCGTTTCTAACCGATCGGTAAAGTTAGCAACGTTTACTGCGGTCACTACTTTGATAGGTGACCGCTACAGCTAAAAGTGGTATTTGCAACTGAGCGCCACCGTGCTTCGAAGGGCACGTTAAGCCGTCAGCGTCGGTCCCGGCTGTTGTCGTAAGACAATAGTCGTTAAGCCAAGGTAGAAGCCTTAAAAATTCTGACACCGCTGACAACTTGCCTACACGAGAAGAAGAAGATTTAGAAGGTTTGAAAAGATTTTACCAATGTCAAAATATAGTGAAATTTTACTTTTTTTCTGCTGTCAGAACAATATGATCTGTGAATTAAATAATAACGACTTCAGTGTAAACTCTGATACTAATATAGGGCTGCCTTCAATTCAAAACGGTGCCGGTGGCTACATTCTCTTAGTTTCCTAAAACACAGTAAAAAACGCGTATCGTGGTTACGAAACATTTTATTCGTATTGAAAGCTTACCGCGACAGCCTTCAGCCTGATGAAGAACACTCCAGCATTGAAGAACAGCCGCTCGTCGATTGCTGCACGTTTGCGTACATCGCTCGGGTACAGGTCCTCGCGTAACTGACCGCCGTACTTCTCTAGAAGATACTTCATGATGGCGTGACTGCAAGTTGACAAGTTGATTCTCCCTACCAGTACCCTATACTGGTGTACTGTACCCAGTACACCAGTGTCTGTGGGTGGTGGGTACCTGTACTGGGACAAGTGGACAGAAAATCCAAAACCCTCCACAGGACCACAGGACTAACCCATTCCCACAGGATCCAGGGCAAAGGACAATAGGAAATAGAATAGAACTATACCGCCTTATGAGTAGTTGGGAGTAAAAGGCCACGAAATCACCCAGGTTAAGCAGGCGACTTTACGTTGACCAGAAGTTTATCGTTATCAAAAGACCCAAGTACACAGATACTGGCGTATTATAACGAGGAAGGTTGTTTGTTTGATTGTTCGTATGTTTGTCATAGTCTTCAGCCCAATACGTTCCCAATGCTGGAACACGGGCCTTTTCTCACATGCCATAATTATTACCCACGCCGGCCAAGTGCGAGATGACACAGGTTCTCAGTGATTCTTCAACATGCCGGTTTCCCACGATGTATTCCTTTACCTTTGTAAGAGCAATTGCATATTCCGCGTATAACTTTAAGGCATATTGATGCAGGTACTTAGTACTACATATCTATTCTGTGGTGCAGCGTCGAGCTTACAAATTTATTTACTTTCTTTCTTTATGTTTAGACCTTTCCGAGCGCGATTTAGCTTTTTGTACTTTTATATTTTGAACCAGGGTTAGTCGGGGTGAAAGTCGCTCGAGCTACCGCTGATTCACCCTCGCTTGTAGTATACGGGGCCTATTTTGAAAATTCTTTCACTACTGCTACTAACTACTTCCACTATTCCCGATAACAATCGGGAATAGTGTAAGCTTCCAATAAAACATAGCTTATAATTAACCTGTTTGTCCTCGACTTTAAACAGGAAATATTTATTCTTGTTTGCTCCGAATTCAAATTCGGGGACACGACGTGGGGTCAGACAGGAACAGCCCCATTTCTTGCTCATTACCCGGGATTTACCAGTGAGCAGGAAAGTGAGCAGTGAACATAGGCAGTGGGAGTATGTGTTGCATAGTAAAGCAGCACCCGGTTACATACGCTGCCCTATTCCTTGCTCATTAAACCGGCAGTTACCAGTGAGCAGTAAGCATAAGCAGTGCTAATATGTATGTCATAGAACAGCACGTTTACGCACCGCCCGATTTCATGCTCATTAACACGGCAGTTATGTACCAGTGAGCTGGAGAGTGAGCAGTGAGCATAGGCAGTGCGAGTATGTATGTATTGCATAGTAAAGCAGCACCCATTTACATACTCGCGCTGCCCTATTTCTTGCTCACTTTGCTGCTCACTAACAGGTAGTTACCAGTGAGCAGGAAAGTGAGCAGTAATTATAGGCTAAGTGCCCGTGATAAATTTCTAAATTACCCACCTGTCGGAAACCACTATATCGCCATCTTTTAGCGTCGGGATCGTGCCCATGGGGTTCATCTGAAAATCAGAGATGGTTTGTAGGCAGGAAATCTAACGATAAACGATCCAGCCAAACCCTTTTCGTCTACTTGGAATGTAGTTAAACTATACAGCCGCAGCATAGATACGTCTACTACTTTTTTATATATCTTACTTTCAAGTACCCAGGTGATTTATGTTCCATCTGCCTCCAATCGACCTCCCTGCAGTCCAGAGCTACACCCAACAAGTCAGCCAACATCATGACCGAACATGCCGGCGGACTTGCTACCAGTTTGTACAGCACCGGATTTGACATTACGTAGCTGGAAATCACAAACGTATCCATAATACTTGGTGCTGCAAGTGCAGTCCATACGCGACGGCACAGATCAGTAATATGTAGCTAGCGCGACGGTTGTGGTTTACCGCTTACTATCAGGCGGGCAGTCTTGCTATATTATGACTAGGTACTTACATAAAAAATCACAACTTTTCTGGCGTGATCAGATTATATAAACACTACTTAATTTTGATTAATTACAAGTTATTTTATTGGTTGAAGCATAAAACCAGTGCTATAAATAGCCTTTTCAACACCTTTGCTCAAAAAATGCATTTTCAAAGCCTGTATACATTGTTCGAAAGTTAAACTTACGCACCATACCACGGAGCGTGCGGTAAAATAGGTACTCTCACCTATGTACCTATTTTACCGCATCGTTCCTTGTATAGCGCCGTGCGTAAGCTGTTTTTTTTTTAATTTCAATAAAACATAATAAAAGAAATTCACCAAGGAGTTTCACAGTACGAGAGTAAATAAGCTGAATGATCGAAACTCCTTGGAAGCGATTTTGCTCAATATGTTTGTCTCATTTTAATACAATGAAACTATGGAAACTAAAGATGTAGTTCAATTTTCACCACACGCATTTGGCGCCATTTGCATTGTAAATGCGCGCCATTTTAGCCCATTTTCATATTAGATTAGGAACATTAAAGATTGTTGCGACTTTCCCACTAATAAACAAAAGTTTGTTTCATTACCTATTGTACTGTTTTCTCGCAAATATATTGAAAAAGTTGTACCGGGCGGTAAGTCGCTAATATCATAAATAACTATTTCTGTGCCCTGTGCGAGCTTCTATAACTGCGCCCTTGTTTTTACCTTAGAACAATGCTGTGTATAGGCCTACTTTATTTCAATCAGGGTTATAAAATACCACGACCGAGCGAGTAGCCAGCCGGCCGCTTGACTCCGATAAACACTAAACACAAATACGCTCATGCGCTGCCAAAAAAATGAGATGGATGTTTTGTCTCATTTAATAAGACTTTTTTGATGATACTGGCATGTAGGTACGTATGTGTTGGAATCGAGCACGCGCGGGAACTTATCAGGAGCAAACCGAAAAAATAATAGTCCTGCCTGGTCTGGCGATTCTTGCGCCCCCCAGAGTCTACACCCTGCGCCTGGGCACCGGTGGCACCGCCCTATTTACGGCACTGTGTCGGACTATTTAAGCTATAGCTAACAATAATCTGGTTAAAAAACAAATCAATTTACTCACCTTCGCTTGGCGACAATACCACGAAACAAATAGATTAAGGCGCTAGGTAGGAGCTCCATATTAGATGCTTCGAATGATTTTAATTTTTATCAGATAAGGTAAGTATGAAATGATTATTTACCTATTTAAGTAAACACTACTTTTTGTTATTTGCTGTATTAGTACTTAGGTATCTATTATAATTGAAATACAAATGTACTTTATACAGGGTGTTGTTGAATTCATTAGCATCCTTTGAAACTAGGTCCCTACTCCTGACACCGGTCACGTGTGGACCAACATTTATGAAATCGCAGTCGATTTGGTGTTGATAATGACTCCAAAAAATGGGATAACTTACATAATCAACCGCTACAGTACAAAATTCAATTAAAATAGTTAATAACTGTTTTTGATTATTGCATTCAAGGTTAAAAAACTTTTGACAGTATCAAGATCATTCGTGTCAAACTACGTGAGGCGGCCATGTCATACACGTTCACGTGACGAGACCACTTCCGTCAATGTTTTCTCCATACAGTAAACCGAAAAACATTGACCAACACTAACCCTTCACGAACAATAAAATTGGTCAATCACAAAGATTGAACAATAAAATTGGTCAATCACAAAGATTGATCAATGAAATTGATCGTGTTATGTAATAAGGCAATCTTTATAATTTTCAATAAAAATATTTTCATTTGCACTTTTTACCCTTTAATAATCATCAATAAATGATGTACCTGCCTATCATGAATTAAATTGCATCCTGTATACAGCATTAGCATTTAGCTTATATAAATATTTATTTATTTATTAATCAAAATTATTTATACAAAGATTAGCAAGATTATACATAGGTACTTTCAGTCAATGCGAGCACGTTTATTACAGCAGTCGAACATAGAACGTATTCTGTATGATATAGGGTCGCTTTTTGCGTAACAAAAATATGGCGATTACGTTGCATTGCGCGTCGACTACCATTTGGCGGTATAAATAATGAATTATAAAAGAAATTCTTATTGTTATAAAAAAATAAACTTACAGTTGAGTGCATTGAAACATAACTTATCACTATGATTTATTTAAATGGGGTGTCTTATTATAATGTAACATTTTTTGCATTTGAATAATTTTTTAGAGGTCACTTCACGATTTTTATCAATCGAGAAAACTTTTCGTATAAACGTGCTTATAGTCAATGGTAATCAGCAAGGTGTAAGCGCCAGTGGCAGCACGATAGACAGATCGCATTTTGTTCAAGTTAAGTTGATGGTATCCATTCAGGATGCTGAAAAAATTTTTTTTTTAGCAACACGTGACCAAGATGCTGGCCTCTATTTGGGCCAAAGGTTGAGCATTGCCATTCAACGTGGCAATGCTGCCAGCATTTTGGGCACTTTGCCCACTGGTAGTGGTTTTGTTAGATTAGTTTTGTATTATATTGTTAATTTTATAGTTTTAGTTTAGTTTTATAGAATACCTAGTTTTATTGCTGTAGTTTTGTTATTATAGTGTTTAAAAAAGAAATCAGCATCCATTCAACACCATCAACTTAACTTGAACGTGCTTTGATTTCTACACTTGGAAAGAAGATATGACCAGTATTAACATGCATTTTTAACCATCCTGTAAATAGGTACTAATAGGTAATATAGGTACATTTTGAGAAAATTACATTCAATTTCCAGAGTCGATTCCACTTCACCATCTTAACGCCTCTAATAGAAAGATTTAAGTTTAGCATAATAGGTATAATTACGCAGTTTCACTTAGCGTGATAACAGATTTAAAAGATGAAATGATGATGACACAGAGACCAGAGTTATGGATGCGGGTTCATATCCCGCTCGTGATTAAGTTTTTCCCTTTACATTGAAATTCATCTATAAAATTGCGTTAGTTAACATTGCGTATGCGCACTATACTTTTACAGGTTTATCGTTGGTATTAGCGCAGAATATTGACATATTTACTGTATTATACAAAAATGTGCTTGGTAAAAAAAACATTTGACTGGCCTGATGGCTCAGTTGGCAGTAGCTCTGCCTTCTTAACTATAGGTTGTGGGTTCGATTCCCACCCGGGACAAACATTTGTGTGATGTACATCGATGTTTGTTCTGTGTAAAAGTATTTAAGTATTTTTATCAGTTATCAGGTTCCCATAGTACAAGCTATGCTTAGTTTGAGGATAGATGTGAAATGTCCACACATATTTATATTTAAAATCAAATAAAGATTTCCGTTACAAAATGCCCCGAACGAACTAACAAAAGGCCATAAAATCTCTAAACAAAACGCAAATTAAGATTTCTGTTTGTTCTTAAGCTTGTTTCTCTCCCAGAATGCATTTATCAGTTTTCCGAAAAATATAACACCTTCCTTATTAACAGTCTTGAAGAACGGTTCCTCTTCTAACCTGGCGATCCAATCTGTACAGCGAGGGAACCTGGAAACATAGATTTTTACAGCATATTCGATTTTTTTCTCATGTAAATGAATGACGTGATGAGCCAGCGCTGATGTTAAGTGTCACGGCTGCCCATAACAGATTGCAGTATCACTCGGAACTCTAAATTAATATAGTTTTGCGTGACACTGCACTGCGCACGTCATCCTGAGACTTCACAGTCTAGTAAGGTTATTAGACTATGTGATCAGATCATAAAGTCTCATTTGCCCAGTGCAGCGGGTGCCGTAAGAATCGGCTAAGGAAAAATCCAGGGAATGGGCAGCAGCATTCTGCTCGGTCTGCATTATAAACTGTTGCAAGTAGGTGGGGCTCAATTTTGAAGGCGTTGGTTTAGTTAATTGCTTATTTGCAATTTAAATTATTATATTATACTAGCTGACCCGGCAGACTTCGTACTGCACTTACGTTTATATGGGAAAAAGAAAAGGGGTGTTTTTAGGGTTTTCCCGGCAATTATTCGAATTTTTCTCACCTTTTAAACCTTCCCTAGACCTCCACGAACATTTCAAGACCAAGATAAGATAAATCCGTTCAGCCGTTCTCGAGTTTTAGCGAGACTAACGAACAGCAATTGATTTTTATATATATAGAAGAAGATAGAAGAAGAAGATGTAAATACTTACTTATCCTTGTCCACTTTATGCATGGTCTGTATAGCTGTAGCAATGGCTCCGGCAGAGAGGTCAGCTAACGTTAGTCGGTCGGTCGCGATGTAAGGCCTGCTCTGAAGGTAAGCGTCCACGATTGCATACGCGTTTTCTATGTCCGCTTTGTGTTTCGCGGTGGGACTTTCGAGATTCGACATTAGGGTATCTCCCTGGAATAAAATACAATAAAAATTACAAAGATTTCATCAGCAGTGCCAGTTCAAAGAAATAAATCTGAGATTAGCACCCTTATCGTGTAACCATTCTGGACCTGGCTGGACTTCGCCTGCCATCCTGCACGCGCCAATTTACAAATCCTTGAGTGCAAGCGAGACAGCACACGATCACCATCTCCACCAGACATACGCGACTTGCACACCAGTATTTGGTTGTTTCCCCAGTTTGTTAAAGTCGACACGAATTTAACAAACGTTGGAAAACCCGGGGGTGTGTTGCTTAGCTAAGTTGTATTTGACTGGCCTGATAGCTCAGTTGGTGCCTTCTGAACTGTAGGTTGTGGGTTCCCACTCAGGACAAACATTTGTGTCATGAACATAGGTGTTTGTTCTGTGTCTGGGTTGTATTCTATGTATGTATTTACGAACGAAAAAAGTATGTAAGTATTCTATCAGTTATCTGGTTCCCATAATACAAGCTTTGCTTAGTTTGGGGCTAGATGGCGTTGTGTGAAATTTCAACAAATATTTATTTATTTTAATAAATTTTAGTTCCGCTTACAGCCACAGCCCTGAGCGCCGGGAAGAAGACTCCTGCCGCGAAGAACATGCACTGATCTACCACGGATCTGGTCTGCAGCTCTCTAGGATACAGCCGCTCTCGTTGTTCACCACCGTATCTCTCGAGCAGATATTTCATTATTGAGTTACTGAAATCAATGCAAATATAATAATAATAATTTATTTATTGCGATAAAAACGACAAAATCAATTACAATTACCACAAAACATTTCATACAGAATTAACATGTCAAAGTATTAAATAATAAAAAAAATAGGTACAATGAATTATTACAATGTCAAATAAAATAAAGTCAGAGTTAAACAAAAAATAAGAAAAGTTATTCACTGTCACTACTATCGGGATTACCCGTATTGCTCCATTGGTCACTCATGCTTTCACAATATGTCAATACTGCAGCAACAATGTCAGACCACTTGTCAAAAGAAAAGTCAAAATCAGTGTTGGCGTCACGGAGTGCGCCACGGAGTGGAGTGAGTATATCTGATAAAGAAGGTTACGGAGCCCTAATTGGCGGGCGGATTGTGATGATATGCCCAACGACCTCCGCTAGGGATGGTTGATGCTTAGATTAGGTACTAAATGTTCATCATCAACAGCCTGAAGACGTCCACTGCTGAACATAGGCCTCCCCACAGAGCGCCACTTTGGCTGCTGGCCTCCTACATGTAAAGGAAAGTAATAGAATTGAATTATTAGTAGGCAATAAATCTAAACAACAAATGTTAAGATTTTTGAAAGTAATAAAGGTTATAGCTCCTCGCTTCGTTGTATAACCGGGAGATAAAATTAACAAGATTTGGATCTTACATTATATAAATGAAATAAATAACAGTGTTAGGCTCAAGCGTCTATTCCCTTTGTCTCCCACTTTTTGTCCACCACTGGGGGACAACGGGTAAAAAAGTTGCGATGTCAAGCACTGGGGCCCAACTCAACGTGATAAAACTCGTATTCTAATGCCCATTTTCACCAAAGAACCCTAAACTACACCCTAACTACGAATCCCTTTGGCTAAGGGCCCCTTAGATTTGACCCTTATAAATTCGTTTTCACAGCGCTGAGTGACACTTAAATTGTAAAGTGACAGTTTATTTTTTTCTACGGTTTCCAAAAACCGTACGTTGCCGATTTTCGTTATTTTAATTATATATTTTAGAGAATAATCGTCAAAAATACAAGCAACATGCTTTATTGATATAAGCATTAGAGTTTTTAATATATTATGCATCAGAAAATATTAAAACAAATACATTTTCTGGCGTTATGCGGGTAGAAACAGTTGTCAAATACAATTGGAAAAAAAAACTGGCGTTTTGATAATTCAACCTGCCACTTAACGCTAAGGGGTCGAGCTTTGGCCCCCTAAACTTAGGGGATCCCTTAATCGCCAGTGAAAACGAAGTTACTGTCAGATGTCACTTAAATATTTTTAAGGGTCCCTTAAAATTTAGGGATCTTTGGTGAAAACGGGCATAAATCTTCAATTAAAGAAATAGATGATTACCTTTCAGATAGAACGAAATCGCCATCTTCCAGAACGGGCACCGTTCCCATCGGATTCAACTGAAAATAATAAGTAGATACATTTTACTACAGAACAAAATATTTTTGCAATAGTGCCACAGCATAAAATTAAAATCGTAAATTGATGAAATTAGAACCGGTCGATTTTCAAAACTATTATTCGTGCATCCGCTATCTCGCTCGCGTATTGTGACATTTTTGAAGCTATTAAAATTAAAAGGTAGAATTTACCTACTTACGAAACATCTGTCCACAGAAAAACTTAAAAAATAACATCACAAAACGTTTAAGTTTTCATACCTACATAAAAACAGAATCTAAAGGTTCTATCCTGTAAGCATGTATGAAAATATCTTCCTTCTTTTTGTTAAATAATTTGTGATGAAATTTCACCTACCTTCTTGAACTGAGGAGTTTTGTGCTCCATCTTGATAAGGTTCACATCTCTAATCTCTATCTTCAGGTCCAGAATATTCCCCAACATCATGACGGCGCGGGCCGGGGGACTCCCGAGCGCCCTGTGAAGGACTAGCCGCGACATTCAAAGGCTGTGAATTACAAAACTACCCTATAATGGCTGAAGCATAGAATCTAAATAGGTTTATCTAACTGAAATAAATGACTAATAATAATATTATTTATGGATTGAAGCCTTTTGTAAGGTAAGCAAAGCAGCGTTCTACTATATTATGTAATTAAATATTGGCAGTCGACGTGAGTGTCAGGCCCGGCCAACACGTTCAGTTTTATTGATCAATAAAATTGGAGAGTCCACTTCCGTCAATGTTTTCTACATACAGTAAACCGAAAAACATTGCGCAATAGGTACTAACTATATGGAGGCCGCCTTACGCTGCTTTTCCATTCATTTCAAGATTACGTTCACAAATCACACCGAGCCATCGTTATTTTCCCTAATCGAGAAATGAGAAACTACAAGGAATTGATAAATCGCCGGCGGATTGAGCGCGGCCTAAGTACGGGTACTATTGCAGGGTGTCTATTCTGTGATGTATTCCCAAAACCTAAATGAAATTTAAATAAGTAGGTATCTTAGAAATACCTACTTATTCAAATTTCATTTAGCTTTCTGGATACTATATCCATCTTTTTCATTTCCACTTTATCGGAAGAGTACCGCCAAGCAGTGTGGATTTTGCGACGCATAATCGACAACAATATACTTTTAATAGTAGGTAGGTATTGCTATGTGTTAAATCAGTGTATAAGCTATCTCTATTCCAAACTTCATCCATATCTGTCTAGCCGTTTGAGAGTGAAGGAGTAACAAACATAAAAGCTTTCGCCTTATTAATATTAGTGTGATGTTATGCCGTGATTATATTCATTTCTGAGATCTCGTAAGTAGGTACACCAAAACATTTAAAAATGTAGGTAGATACCTACCGTAAATCTTTAAAAAAGTGGTTGACACCAATATCTAGTTAAAAGTTTAACTACGATAAAACAAATAATTATAAGTAGGTACATTACGCAGGTAGTAGGCTAGGTACCTATTGAGCCAAAATATGCAACCAATTATTTTGGTAGGTATGTTTTAAGCAGAGTTCTTGTTTCAAATGAACTTCCGCGAGGTCGCGCCCTAGTCAATCCATTTTTAGATATTAGTTAAATAAAAATAAGCTCACCCGTGTACCAACAAAAACTGAAAAATACTCTTTCACTAATGTCCAACAAACACTTGTTGAACACTCAGCTTTGTGAAGTTGCTGTTTATTGTAGTAATTTAAACAAGTTATCAACAAAGATTAATATATTATCAAATACATAACCTAAAACTCTAACTAGTTATGCCTAGGTAGAGGCCAGAGCATGGTGTTATAATTCAGAACAAGTGTTTGAATATTCAATTATTCCCTGCACAAATCAAGAGATGGCACTATTTTAAATTGCTGTTTTATATAAAAAATAATTATTTGCCTACCTAATAATAATATGTACCTATAAAATAATTCCAAAAAAAAAACTAAAAATTAGCTAAAATTATTTCATTTTATATTAAAGTGTGCTTTTTTTTCATCAAATACGTTGTGTAGTCTAGTCTGTGAACATAGTATCCGTTAGTAGTCTGTGACATAGACAAACAAAATAACAAATCGCCATAAGTGATGTCCATGTCCAGATTAATTTCATAATCGATATTCACCCTTGGAAGCAACCGATAAATCGATTACTACGACCAGTCTTAGAAAATAGAAAAACTGAGATGTAAAACATGTTTAAGTACATAGATAAGCGTGTCACGCATTGAATTGTGAAAATTGATTAATAAAGTATAGCACAAATGTAGTCGTGAATCATTTTAAAAAAGTAGGGATAATTAATCATGGTGGTTTTTGTTACAGTTTTATATATTTTATATTACTCAGCGCAGCAAATTCAAATTTTCTTGCGTTTTTTAATTTACCGCCCTGATTAAAACGTTTGGACAGCCACTGTGGTGTGGTGGTTGATAGGTCAGCTCATAACACGTAGGTGGCGGGTTCGATTCCTGAAAAAAAATATGCAAAACTTTTTCTGTGCCTGGATGTTGTGGGACCATGGTCCTCGTAGTTCCTGGGTACCTAGATGCAGGGTGTTGCGGACGCCGAGCAACCAACCCTCTACATCGACGAGTCATGATATCATAAGATACCCTAATATTATATAGAATCATATAGTACAATAAATTTGAACGGTTCGAGTGGAATAAACCATTACGAAAAAGTTAGAGAGAGATAGCATGAGGAAAACCTTGAGCCCAACCGTGGGAATCTTTTCGAAGGCCCGATCTCGTAGGAAAATTCCACTCAACCTAGCCAGTCAGCCAATGGTGAGCCCGTATTGTCCATATAAATACAAGGTGTCTTAGGAATAAATGGTCAGTTTTGTTTTAATCTTCAGTCGTTTCACTTGCAAGCCTTAGAAGTCCAGCAACTACTCTATATATACCTAGCCAGTTTAAATTCAGTTCTTGTTCAGTTTAGCTTCTTTTTCCATAGTTTGCATAATTCGTCATTTTAAATAGTTTTACAGTCCACTATCGTAGTATCTTTCCTGTTAACAGTTTTATCGTTAATACAGGGAATCCTAGTTAGGGTTTGATTTGTTGATTACATTACATTCCTTACAACGCGTAAGACCTATCTCGCATCTCGTATGGTTTAGCCAGGCCGTTGACTGTCCGAGTGATGGAAGGTTGGAAGACCAGGGGGCGTACTGTGAGCTCTTAGCGTGATTCAAAACAGAGCCTATATTGGATTGCTTTGTTTTTTGTATGGGGATTTTGACAAGCTATCCAGTGTAGGCTCTGTTTTGAATCGCGCTAAGAGCTCACGGCACCTCCCTGGTCCTGAGTTTTTTGATGACACCTTACGAAAGTTGAAAAAAATATTAAAAAATGCCAAGTTTCGAGAGACAATTGATCGAAAACGCAAAAAGAAGTGTATAGCGCCCATCTTTAAAAATGGTGGAATCCAAAAAAAGAATATTCTAAGCTGGAATCTGCAGCCTCGAAACCACTACTTGCACCATAGATTGCAAATAAATGGTTCTTACATACTTTTATTACTTTTATGGCTTATTACTTGATCAGTTTTTATGATCGATCTTAAAAACCACCATCAATCATTATAATCTTCTTCTTCTCGTGATTGCAATTATACTGATAACAATCGATTACGGTACGCCCGCCACTAAATGCTTTGCATATGTTTAAAACAGTGTGACCATTTGTTGCAGATTTCTGCCATTTTGGCACATTTGGCCCTCAAATACCCTGTCACAGATAGTAAAAATGTTTTAAAAAATTTGGCAGATTTGAGAGACGAAGTGGGAGGTAAAGACTTTTCTAAGACTTCATATTGAAGGCGCAAAAAAGAAAGTTCATATTTCGATAAAAGTACCTTTGTGTGGTGGCCCTATTGAAAAACACTGCATGTCTAAAGGAGAGGGTTATAAGTGGGTGTTAAATAAGTTGCAATTAATCAAAATGATAAGGTTATGAATTGATACAGGGTTATTTATAAAGTTACACGGTAACGATTTTGATTTTTTTAAAACCTGAGATGTAGATTTGCAATATCAGAACACTAATTATTTTACTGTGTCAATAGAAATGTAATACGAGTTTAAAAACCACAGAAGATACTTGACATTGACAAACATAAATCACAATCACTGCTTTGTACAGCCAGGAATGCATGACCAAATAATGCACGTATCCAGTATTTCAAAGCTATGTACACGGATTCCTGCTGTTAATTCCGAGTCGTGCATTACTGCCTGTAGCAATCTTGCACATGCAATATTAAGAATAAGACATTGTACCATCCGTATTGTACAGCCCGATATTTTATTTGACAGCTTCTGTGGTGTGGTGGTTGAACAGGTCAGCTCATAACCCGGAGGCGGCGGGTTCGATTCCCGCGACAGGGCAAGTATTTGTCCACAAAAAAAACCGCAAATACTTGTTCTGTGTCTGGGTGTTTGTAGGACCATGGTCCTCATAGTTCCTGGGTCCCTAGATACAGGGAATCCTAGTTAGGTTCCAGGATCTATGTGTGTGACGTTGGGCGTTATTTATATTTGGAAGCCATACACACCAGTTATGGGCCATACATTCCTACTGGTCATACAATACGGGCTGTGCAATACTTTGGTTGTGCATTTCTGCTTTATGACCAGCTACAGATAATGTAAAACATTCAATTTGCCAACTCCAGAGTTGCAAGCATTCAATATTTTTCGTTTTATTTGAAGCCAAATATAAATATTTTGGAGGTGTGAATAATTTTTTTTAACTTTATTATACTTAAATCCATCGTTACAGATTTTAGAATGGTCATCAACATCTTTGGGAACCCTCAGATATCGATTTTGATCTGGATCAGTGAAACTGGTTTTCTCGCCGCGACCGAAATTTTCACCATTTAAAAAAAAATATTTTGAAATCTATTTGTCCTTCCATACCATATTGAGCTCTTAATACTAAACTGTCATAGTTTTGCTATCATTTGCGGTTAAAATTTTTATGGCGGATATTTTTCCGCATTTTTAATTTTTTTTTCTCTAAAATTGTCCTAGGGTTTGCTACAACATTTCTTAAAACGCTCATGACCTATCTTGTATGGATTAGCATGGCCGTTTACTGGTTGAGTGACGAAAGGTTATGACCAAGATTACTTCATGAATTTTTTGAAGAAACCTTGCACATAATACGAATGTCAATAAAAGTATTCAATATTTCCTCCATTCCGTGGGTGTTATATTTAAAAAGGGCGATTTAAAAAAATTCAAATAATGATTTTGCGGCCCTGTAGACCCCCCAAAAAATCACCCCGATTGGACCAACTTTTATAAATCGCTGCCATTTTGGATCCACCATCTTGGATTTTCATAACCACCATCGGACAGCCCCTATCGTCATCTATGGCACTTGTTCGAACACTACCCAGACCCACGTACCTTTTACCGTTTCTGATTTATGAGCAATTCAATTTTGTATAGGGGCCACCGTTTTTGTTTAGAAATGTTTTCAGAGGTAAAAAAAGGAGGCCCTTAAACTCCAAATTTTTAAAGCGTTACTTCCATATCGCTTGTCGTTTCTGAGACTCGTTGGGGTACCTACTCAATCATGGCGACGACTCTGGTAATATCTACTATTCTGGGGGTCACGTGACCCATTCCTATACACCCTCATAATTGGGTTTGACCCATCATTTCTGGGAGCTGAGATCAATTTATTGTGTCACTCAGTCATCGAGCAGTGAGTCAATGTGATTTTTCTGTGTGTACATACCTGCCTATGGAAAAAAATTTAGCCTCCTAACAAAACTCACATATTGGAAAGATGAGCCCAATACTGTTTGACTGTATTTGACCCAGATAGTCTCCGATTTTGACCCTGGGTCGCCAAAAAATGTAGTTACGCAGATAGACAAAAAAATAACATGATGTATCCTTTTCATTCATATATCCTAGCGTATCACACCATCTCTTTCTTACAATCATATTTCCAATCTGTGAGTAAGTACAACCGTTTTTTTTTTACCTACGACTAGCTCGTCATGTTATTCGATTCCATAAAAAAAACTATAGAATACCGATTATGAAAACGCATCATGCGCATGTGCATGTTCGGGGCATATTTCTGGCAGATTTCAAATTGATTTGGACAGATTTCTATTTCTATTTAGGGCAGAATTTGAATTTTACAAATGGTCACTGTTTAAAGTTTTCGTTCGTGGCAGTGTTGCCAACTTGGGGATTTTCTCCTAAATTTAGGGGGAAGAAGCGTTGAAAGAGGAAGTTTAGGGGCATGATTTCTTTAGGAGTATTTTTTTGGGGAGAATTTATTAGGGTTAAAGTATATTAAAACAGTCTTTTATTTCTTAATGGTGCCAATTTGCACCTGTTGATATATTTTCGAATGCAGTTGCTCTGTCCCACCAAACAACTTGCTGAACATAGGCCTCATGATCAGGGCCGTCTTTAACCTATTGGAGGCCCTGGGCACTTGAGATAGTGGGGCCCCTGGATAGTATGACCTGGACAGAGCTCTATTTTATCCATCCAACACGCGAGCGAAGCGAGCGCTGAAACTTTGCACGTTTACAAAGACGTCTAGATAAAACACGATATAATTTAGTTACATTTAAAATTAGAGACCCCAATATGAAATAACTGATATGAAAACGCATGCGAAGTTAGTGCAGAAGCTTCAGTAGTTTATATACAGGGAAGCGATTGAAATACGCGAGTGAAGCGAGCGCCAAAAATTTGCAAGTTTACAAGTTCATCTAGATAAAACGCGATATAGTTTAGTTATATTAAAATTAGAGCTCCCAATCATAATGAAATGACTGATATGAAAACGCATGTGATGTTAGTGCAAAAATTTCATTAGCCACGAGGAAACAGCGATCTTAACATACTGAAATAGGAAAATTTTATTTTCTGGCGAAAGTAAAGTAACTTCGCGCATGCAAAAGCTAATAAACCAGCAGGTCAGTTGTAGTCATTCATTCTTTTTTTGAAATAATGATCGTTTTCGGTAATCGTTACTGATCTGGCAGGGCCCTATCGATCGCGGAGCCCTGGGCAAGTGCCCAGAGTGCCCAGTGGGAAAGAGGGGCCTGCTCATGATGTGTTCTGCAAAGTCGTAGTACATTTGTTTATTCTATCATCAATAGTTTTTGCAGCCCACGCGATGTGAAGAATATTTTAGGTAATTTTTTTACACCTTGCAGTTTTAGTAAAGATCCCTAATTTTTTGAAAATATAATATAGCCTATGTCACCCGGGGATAGTGTAACTTCCCAACAAAGAGAATTTTTCAAATCGGTTCAGTAGTTTCGGAGCCTATTCAATGCAAACAAACAAACAATCAAGTCTTTCCTTTTTATAATATTGTTATAGATTATAGACAACAGATTTTGTAAAGGAAAAATTTAAACAGAAAAAATTTAGGGGTTTTTAGGGGATTTTAAAATTATCTTAGGGGAAAAGTTTTTTTGGGCTGGCAACACTGGTTCCTGGAAAATAAAATATTATTATTTTGTTTTTCAAAAATTAAAGATTTTAATAATGGCTATGCTAGTTACGATAACATTAACGATTCCCTGTGACTAGTATGTACATCCGTGCCTGCCTCTGACCCGCCAAAACTGGATTTCGATGGGTGCGACTATACACTGATCGACCCCCTGCAAATTGATTTGGTTTCGTGTTTTGTATGGATTATTACCATCTCTTCTAAGAAATGGTGTGTTCCGAACTGCAACGAAATGCGTAAGTTAAGTTTTAGCTATATAGTTGACCTAACCTAAAAACTTAAGTGCATGACTATGAGTAAAACCTACACTTTTATATTCCATAACCCCCCTTATTGTTGTTTGTTGTTGTATATTATCTATCCTGCGATGTATTTAATAAATAGTACCCATATATTTTATTACAAGTGAAGAGGCCACTATTCTGCGTTTATTTCCCAATCCAGATAAAAACTGACAGATTTATTTGGTGGAAAATGCAATAGGAGGTCACATTATACTTGTTAGACATCTATATGAGAGTGTCAAAGAGTCTGCCACTCTCTCTTTGAGCTGCAATACCACATTCATAGCAAAATGCTTATTCCAGCTGCAGTACCTACGCTCCACTTGCAAGGTAATGCTTTGTAACCACAATAGTAGATTGTGTCACAAGGGACCGAAATAATGTAATTAGGGTGATAATGATTCTAGAGTAGAACCGTAAGTTTAGCAAAGGATTCAAAGTCTATGTTGCTTGAGTTTAAATAATTGTGGTACACTCGGTTTTTCATCCCCCTCTATGAGAATACTCTTTTTGTCACTGTTATTAAGTGCACCTAAATGATGAAGAGTTCCTCAATAAGCGCATGTGCACTTATCGAGGTACTGGGATGGAAATCGTTAATATCACCCATATAGACAATAATCACTATCTCACAAGAACCACTCATGTTCTGGCATAGAAATATAGCCTGTGTTATTTTTACGAGTTGTACTGTTGTGATTGCCAAAAATTTTATAAATTATAATTAATAAATAATAATAACCATTCTATGTAGCTATTACAATTATTAAAATACACATGATCGGCAGAAAGAAGTCAACATTGAACTCAGTCCTCCCCCATAAAATGCCAATTTGTATGCTTATCATAGGGGGAATTTGCCATAATCACCACACTTGGCAGGTGGCTTGGTGTTTGCATAAAATTATAATATACAGAGGATGTAGCATTTTATATAGATAAATTTATTATTGAAAACACCATATTACAGGAACAGTTGGTAATCAAAAATCTTATAACTGTCATAATGGATGGTATCTCTTCCAGAAAACAGAAATTATACAAATAATGGATATTCCCTTAGCCGGCTGACGGCACCCACAAGAAGAGATGAAGTGCTCCTATTTGCATACTAGGCCACACAGCATTAAGTATAAATACATTATGAATTTGTTTGTTTTCAGGCATAGGAGTACTTCCAAAAGAATCTTCAATGTGAAGTACAGCTGAAATAATAGAATTCTATAACAATTTGTTTGATTCTCAAAAAGAGAAAGAATGCTTTCATAGCAACAATAATGAAAAAAGCATTATATAGGTAAAATATGTAATGTTTGCATTCTTAATATAATAATGTATATTAAGTTGGTGTTCAATAAATAAATTAAATATATAAACTTGATTGTGTTAATATTTTGTTCCCATTTCTATATGTCCTGTTGTTTGAATGTTGATGTAGCTTTTGGTAGAATTATATTATTAATTTATCAATTCCTACATCAACATTCAAACAACAGGACTTTCCGAAATAATTCTTTTATGAAACTATCCTATAGGTATGTATATAGGTTGCTGTTTATTTGCGGTACAAAGCAAGAGATGTCGCTACATGCGCATATCTTTAAATGATGACTCTACCTCCAGTGTAAAAAGTTACTCTATGGGCCAGAGGCGACCTTGACTGATATAAGCGGAGTAAAGTGCGCCCATAATAAGTATTGGACTTTAGACTTTAGACCCATAGACCGAACAAAACAATCCTAATATGATATGAACTCACAAGTAGCTAGCTCTGTCTGGCTCACTCTTCACGCAGCGCGGCTCAACGACTGTGTTGAAATTATACATATTTTAGACATCAGGGCCGTAGCCAGGAATTCACTTCGGGGGGGGGTTCAGCTTGATTACCATAATTATATATACCTACACGCATAGTCAAAACAAAATTTGCTTGTAATCATCATCATCATCAACCTGAAGACGTCCACTGCTCAACATAAGCCTCCCCCAAAGAGCGCCACTTTGAGCGGCTGCTCGCCTCCTGCATCCATCGGCATTCGGCTCCCCGCGGTTCTGACTAGGTCGTCGATCCACCTAGTAGGCTGGTTGCTTCTTATACCTACTCGTAATGGAGAGCTGATAAAGTTAGTATGAAATCTTTCGCAGCACTCGAGTGGTAAAATAGATTTTATAAAAATTTTATCAGCTCTCTATACATCTAAGTACCTACCTATGTGTATAAGAATCAAACTCATAAATATGTTTTTTTAAACGGTGTCGAAAATCGATTAGTAATTTTGGCAGTAAGAATCTGTCATTGATGATTAAAGAAAACGTTGGTAACTACCTATTACCACATAACTGGTATCGATCAAACGTCAAAATTTTTTATATTCACTGTATTGTATTTCAGAAAACACGTATGGCAATTCAAACATGTCAGTCAGTACAAACGCGCTTGCTATAATTGCTTATAATAAAACACATTTGGAACATAAAAAGCGCGAGCGTAGCGAGCGCGAAAATTTTTATATTTGCCTTATTGTATTGCAGAAAATATGTTTGGCAATTCTAACATTCTTGCTCTGCCCTTAGACCGGCGCAATTTCGGGGGGGGGGTTTGAACCCCCAAACCCCCCCCCCCCCCCTGCCTACGGCCATGGTAGACATAGCTTAGAGACTAAGTAAGCAAGGATATAGGCTTTAAAATGTCATCATTCATCAACATCATCATTAGCATTCTCAACCAAAATGTTCTAAAAGTAAAATCAATTTTCTGTTTACTTTTAGTACCTACTTCCTTTATCAATACAATTTTAATTCCATTATAGGTACTTACCCCTAATTCCCCTTGGTCATTTTAAAAATAGGGCAGGAGTTTTAGCCATTTAAAATTATTGTACAAACATGGTAAAATATTTTTATTTAAATTTTAAATCTTATTTTAACATAAATAATTTCCAAGGTATTTTTTTTAAATTTATGGTTCTTGAGGCTGAGGTAAGAATTCATTCACTAACTTTATTATTTTCTGGACATCTTCTTCGGAAAGCCTTTCTTCACTTTCCTGTACAATCTGCAATAGGTAAGTATGGTAGTTTATTGGGGTTCCTATTTCATTAAAAAGAAAAGGAAAATAATATATAGATTAGATATGACTTCAAAATAATGAATATTCAAATGTGGTGGGGTACAGCAGTGTGGTGTGATATTCATTATTTTAATGTATTGTCTGTGGTGTGATTGAAAAAGTTTTAAAATATGTTTCTTTCTTTTGACATTTTATGATTTCAGTCACATTTATAACAATCCGGGACCATGACTTTTCCAAGGTGGATCAGATCTGATTGGAAAAGCCTAGCAGATAAATATATTAACAACAATCTGCTCAACAGGCCAGAACTCTGATACATCAAGAATTCTAGACAAACCCAGCTGAATCTACAGCTGGGTTTGTCTAGAATTCTTGATGTATCAGAGATACCCGACTTTTTGAGTATCACAAGGCACAGTTCCCAAAAACGTGATAGGAAAACCTTACCAATTGAATTTCCAGTTCTGTTCTCGGTGGATTGTTTAGCATCATTAATTTTTCTGTCTTTGTCAGTTTGAAATCTTTTATCGCCTCGAGGAACTTCTGTATTTGTTCAGCAGTTTGAAATTTGCAATTTGTTTCTTGTAAAAAGTGTACAGTCTGCAACATATAACAGAAACACACTTAAAGCCAAGTATACCTGACAGTCTTATTAATATCAAAGGCTACAATATTTATCGTCGTGACAGGGATGGTGGTAACGGTTGGGGAGGTGTTGCAATTTATGCTGCTCATGATCACTTGGGGACTCCCATACATGTCACCATTCACCCTAATTATAACAGTCATCCTAATGTGGAAGCTTTAATAAGGAGTTTAAAATTGCCATAAACTATTCTTATAGTTTATGGCAATTTTAAACTCCTTATTGCTGGAATTTATCGGCCTACAACCTACACATTTGAATATACTGACAAATTGCTATTCGACACAATCCAAGAAGCAGCTGCTAATGAAACGGTTTTCATAATGGGTGATTTTAACTTACCAGACCTTAAGTGGCCACTGTGCCCTTCGGAATCCTACAATACTTTACATGAAAAGTTCTTTGAGATGTTTGCTGATAGTAATCTATACCAACTGGTCCCAGGTATAACCAGAAAGAGAAACAGCCAAGAGTCACTCCTAGATTTAATTATGTGCAATGAGGAGAACTTGTGCACAAATATAGAACACTACCCTAACATTGGGAAAAGTGATCACCAGGTTCTGTTTGCAACCGTACAAATACCACCACTCAACCACCAAAAATTGAAAGAAAAAGCCCCTCGACATAACTTTTTTCATGCTGATTACAGCACACTTTCTCGCACCATGGAGGAAATAGACCTAGTAACAGATCCAACATGTGCGGTCTCTGATGTGTGGAATGAGTTTAAAACGAAAGCGCACAGTAACATAAAAACTTACATTCCTCTTCAGCATAAAAGGAAGAAATGCAACAACAATAAGCCATGGATTGGTCCAGAAATAGTCAAATTGTCTCTACATAAGTGCGCACTATGGAGGATATACAGGCTGGACAACTCCAAGGCAAGCTATGACAAGTATAGAACCGCCAATAACAAGTTAGTTGCGGAAGTCAGAAAAGCAAGAATTCAATTTGAGACCAACATTGTATGCAGTGGGCCTAAGGCTTTCTATAGTTACATACGTCAGCAGCTTGCATCACAAGTTTCAGTGCCTCCCTCACTTACAGATGATACTACCGGAACCCTAGTCACGGACCACCAAGAAGTGGCAGACATATTTGCAAGACAATTTGAGAAATCTTATGTAAGAGAGCCAGTAGGCACTGCTATATCGCTGATTACAGCCCCAAAAGTTAGTAACTCTATTGAGGAAGTCTCAATATCACATGACCTAGTACAGAAAGCTCTCATGACCTTTAAAGATGACTCAGCCATGGGACCTGATGGACTTCCTGCGATTTTGCTGAAAAGGTGTAGCGGAGTTCTGTGTGGTCATTTAGCCTCTATAATGGCAATGTCACTCAATCAGGGGAGACTACCACTGGACTGGAAGGAAGCAGTTGTGGCCCCGATATATAAGAAAGGTAGTAAGAGGATGGCGGGCAACTATCGCCCAATAAGCCTTACAAGTATTGTGTGTAAAACAATGGAAAAGATAATAACTAATAAGCTCAGAGCATTTCTATCAGAAGAAAAAGTGGTGATGGATGAACAACATGGTTTTATAGCAGGACGATCTACAGTAACCAACCTACTCTCTTGTGTTGACATGTGGACCAAAGAATGGGATACCCACCAACCAACGGATGTGATCTATTTGGACTATGAAAAAGCTTTTGATAGGGTGCCTAAAAATAGGCTAGTAGCCAAACTTGAGCACTTTGGAATCCGTGGCAAACTCCTCAAATGGATAGAAGACTTCCTGACCAACAGGACATTCAAGGTACGGGTTGGGGAAGCTTTTTCTGCCCCACATAAAGTACACAGTGGTGTTCCCCAGGGTTCGGTACTCGGCCCAACCCTTTTTGGCATATTTTTAACAGACCTGAGACAGATTATACAGTCAGAACTGTCACTTTTTGCGGACGATACTAAAATTATGGGCAACCCATTGATAGCACACAACATCATTCAAACTGATCTTGACCGAATCTATCAGTGGACACAAGACTGGCTAATCACCCTAAATGCATCGAAATGCACAGTGCTGCACATTGGTAGTAAAAACCCTAGAATGACATACACATTGAACAATACCCCACTTGAAAAGGTGGAATGCCAAAAAGACCTGGGAGTTAATATCACCTCAAATCTCAAATGGGAGACACATATACTGGGAATAACTAAAAAAACAAATTCCATACTCTACATCATACGCAAAGCCTTCTCATGCATGGATGAAGGCCTATTTACAAGGTTATACAAGACTTATGTGCGGCCTTTGTTGGAATATGCTTTCTAGATTTGGAACCCTTACTTTAAAAAGGATATCAATCTGCTTGAAAGAGTACAGCGTAGAGCTACCAAAATGGTGCATTCCCTGAAGAATTGCTCCTATGAGGACCGGCTTCAGAGACTCGGTCTAACCACTCTTGAACAACGTCGACAGCGTGGCGACCTCATAGAGACTTACAAAATACTTCACAACCATTACAATGTAGCTGACCTGCCAAGCTTATATACCATGAATAAGAACAAACACCTGAGAGGACACTCGCTAAAGCTCTTAAACCTATCCGCTAAAAGCAACCCGCGA
The DNA here is from genome assembly GCA_910589525.2 of Ennomos quercinarius. Lineage (NCBI taxonomy): Eukaryota > Metazoa > Arthropoda > Insecta > Lepidoptera > Geometridae > Ennomos > Ennomos quercinarius. The sequence continues at coordinate 16,672,023 of OU342492.1, read as the reverse complement.
AAGCACTTTTTGCCTAACCGTGTAGTGGATGTTTGGAACAAACTGCCAGAATCAGTGATTAGTGCTCCCTCGGTGAACTCCTTTAAAAACAGACTTGATAAACATTATAAATTGCAAGTGCACTGATAAGATGTACACGCATCAGCTGAATAGCTGCTAGTGTATTAATAATAATAGTCGCCCCTCAAACCCAACCAGCCCCTCAAACCCAACCACACGTCCTGATCGACCATCTGATCACGTGGGGGGCGGACAACGCAATGAGAAATTACTGGTGCGGCCAACGTGGCTCTGGAACGTAGGCAAAGATGGAAAGTACGCAAAGAAGATATAATTTACGGTCGCTTCCCGGGGGCGATCGCCGGGGCGCATCTGGAGCCGGTGCTGGGTGCCACAGCATGCGAACCATCGGTAGCGGAGAGTCGAGCAGGCGGGCCTCCGTTAGCTCTGTATCTCGTGCGCGGGATACACGGGTAGATGCTACAGCCGACCAACAAACGCAACAGACAAATCCATCTTTATCCCCATCTTCAACCCAGAGTTTGTTTGATTACCCAGTAACTTCCCCGTTATCTTTTGAACTACAATACCGCACCCGATTCTTATCAACATCAACAAACATGTCAGAGGATGTTGTGCAGGAGGCATCCGCCACTGACCCTGCACCCGCCGCTGACAAAACTCGCGCGCGAAAAAAGTGGAATAATGATATGAATGAGTTTATCTGGCGCACATATTTAATCATCACTGTAAATGAAACCAAAACTAGGGGATATTTAGACCAACTTCACCAACGGTTTATTCAACAATTCCCTCAAATGGACGTCTCAAAGCAAAGAATAGGAGATCAGCGTAGAGCCATACTTAGAAACAAACTAATATCAGATAACAGACTAGAAGATATAAAACGAGATGTAGCAAAGGAACTTACACAACACATAGATACAACGCACCAATTTGAGACAGCCAACAGCCTTACCAATAACACACCACACCAAACAGCGGCAACACAGTCCAGAATGAGGTGGACAAACGACATCAACGAAGAGATCATGAAATCCTACTACAGGATAACACACGTAGAACAAAACAAAACAGCATACCGTAGACAATTACACACGAACATAGTAGAGGAGTTCCCTCACCTAGCACATGTATCTGAACAGCGAATAGCTGATCAGCGTCGTGTTATAGTAAATAACAAACTTATCACAGTACAGAGGTTACAAGAAATAAGACAGGAAATACAACAGGAGCTAATGATACAGACCGAAATAGCTAATGAGATAGGTATAAGTGATACCCAGTGTGACATAGAAACTCAACATGAACAAACAGCTAACGGTACAGCAGAGACCATTACACAGAGAACACACGTAACGAACGTAAACAGAAATGAACATTCACCCCCCTCAGACACTGACTCACAGCTAGATAAGAAAATTGACGAAACATTTCACAGTACATACAACAAATACACGAACACAAACCCTACAACTAGACCATACATACCACGACAAAATACATCGAAGAAACTAGCTTACATTGTTAAGTATCTGAATACTAAAATATTACCATGTCACTTGGATTCGAACAATGATTTCATCACCAACCAAACCGTTATTTACTCAGCGGCATATACCGCGGCAGTGTGTAATGGGTGCAAAATTATGGAATTGGAAACATCAAATGTAATACGTACAAAATCTGTGCCTGCGTGGCAAAAAAGACTTCGAATTAAAATTGAAAAGCTGAGAAAAGATATAGGACGCATGACACAATACATGGCAGGTATACGAAATAGAAGATTAATAGGCAACATTGATTGTATCAAAAACAAATACAAGACACACTCACGATACGAAGAACCAAATTTAACTGATAACCAATTCCTAGACAGCCTCAAACAAAAGTTAAATGCTACTTCCAGCCGACTCAGAAGATACACCAACTGTACTCTTAGAAAACAGCAAAATACACAATTTGGTAAAAACGAGAAGCAATTTTATAGAAACATCAACTTACAAACACAAGGTATTGCTAATACCACAGACCAACAAATACCGACACCCGAAAGCATGCACACATTTTGGAAACAGATCTGGGGAAGTGAAGTAAGGCATAATGAAAACGCTGAGTGGATTGAAACGGACACCCAACATGTACAATATAACCAAATGAAGTATGAATACATCCCTGTAGATTTGTTCATAGATGTGATCAAAAATACACACAACTGGAAAGCACCAGGAACAGACCACATTCACAATTATTGGTACAAAAAATTTACAACTGCCTACCCAATACTTCACACTCATATAAATCAGTTTATTCAGGAACCAAAAACAACACCACACTACTTAACACAAGGCATAACACACATGCTACCCAAAGACAATGACCGCACAAATCCAGCTAAATACCGACCAATAACATGTTTGCAAACTATTTATAAAATAATGACATCGTGTATATCGCGCCTTATCAATATACATCTATCACAAAACAATATATTAGCCGAAGAACAGAAAGGATGCCGGAAATTTAGCCAGGGATGTAAAGAACAACTAATAATAGATTCAGGAGCGATGAAACATGCTCTCACACAGAAGTCTGACCTACATACAATGTATATTGATTATCAAAAAGCGTATGATTCTGTACCACATAGCTGGCTTATCTATATTCTCCAACATTACAAAATTCATCCCAAGTTAACGGCATTTTTAGAAAACACTATGAAACATTGGAGAACTAAATTAACAATAAGAAATAGCAACGGATCGATAGTTACAGATGAAATCACTATAAAGCGCGGAATCTTCCAAGGAGATGCCTTAAGCCCTCTGTGAGCGACACGGAGGTCGGAGTTTAACCTCCTTTATTTAAGTTTTATTTAGTTGTCTAGAATAGACAGACTTTAGGTTGACAAGGAAAAATATGTCGCTTTAATTTGTATGAAAATTTTTAATTTTTTATTATATATTTGATTTTCGCCGCAGTACAAGCTTTCCTTTTATATCGCATTTTATTTACTTTTCATCGAAAACACCGAGTCACCATCACCTACATTTCCTTCGAGTACGGATCTTAATGTTACGAACTCCGCCGCGCACTATGGTGAACACAAGAAGTTTCCTCAGAAAAGAACGCGAACGAACGGAAAAGGAAGCACCGATGGAGCCTCAAATCCAACATCCTCGGCCGAATACAGAACCTGATGGGCAGAAGGATGATGCGAAGTGGGCACTTAACCGCACTGTAAGTTTGAACGCGGTATCTACGCCAACTGAGCATCGACCTGCAAAAAAGAAAATGAATTCTTCATCTGTACGGGCACGTAGGGCGAAGCTGGAACTGGAGGCAGCGGAAGCAAAGGCGAAAATCCAAATGGAGCTCATCGATATGAGGCTCGCTGCTGAACTAGCTGATATCAACAGTAAATACAGCGCACGTTCCGAAAAGAACAAGGTCAGTAAAATTGAGAAGTGGATTGAGCACAGCCAACAAGAGCTGGATGCACAGCCCGCCCCCGATTATGGTGGCAATTCGGGCGCGCTGTGTACACCGACATCAAATAATGTCGGTAATGATGATGGGACAGTTCTACTTCTGGCCAGTGCTGTCAAAGATTCGACAACCACTTCTACGAACAAGGAACCCTGGGCAACTCTCACACCTCAGAGCTGGTGCATCTACGGAAGAGTGCCGGTGGTGTCATCGCAGCGTGACTCTACTCTTTTAATCAGGGATGATGATCAAGTAGCTCGAGAAGAAGACAGACTCGCGCTACAACAGCTGCACGATGAGGAACCTACTCAGCTAAGTGCTATGCCTGTAATTGATGCTAGATTGCACGTCACACTTCCTTGGCATGAACGTAGCTGTACGATGTCTGACTCTAAGCCAGCCGCGCTCACTAAACTGAGAGAAGTTGCAAAGAAGATGTGCCTGAATATAGACTATGCACAGACTGCATTTACAAAGAGAAAGGATTTGTCAAAAGGCCCTGATTTATTTGTGTCGATGTTTGGCATGATGATTAAAATTCGCAACAAAGATTACTGGAGAAACTGGAAGCTAAGAAAAAAGAAAAAGATTTGAGCAGAGAGAGCGATTCTACACGCAATAAGGTGGTCGCTCAGACATTTTTGGTGATTTATATTTATGCATTCCAATTTACCTATTCTTAAAATCTTTGACGATCCTGATCTCGATTTAAGAAAACAATCGCGCATATCTCAGGCGCTAACAGATATGTTCTAGAGAAAACGGGTTCGTGAGATTTTGGCTGATATGGTTCCTCAAAAAAAAAAAAAAAAAAAAAAAAAAAAAAAAAAAAAAAAAAAAAAAAAGTGGAACATTGAACAACCACGGCAGTTAGCAGTAGGTGATTTAGTTTTTGTCGCTGATCCCGATTCCCCTTGGGGTGTATGGCCACGATGGTGTTGTCACTGTGCGAACCTCTACTGGCACTCTGAAGCGATCAGAGGCACGTGTCGCCAGGATACCTATGGAGGATGAGTGCTGCCAGGTCAGCACTAGGGTGGGGAGTGTGAGCGACACGGAGGTCGGAGTTTAACCTCCTTTATTTAAGTTTTATTTAGTTGTCTAGAATAGACAGACTTTAGGTTGACAAGGAAAAATATGCCGCATTAATTTTTCTATGTAAATTTTTAATTTTTTATTAATTATTTGATTTTCGCCGCAGTACAAGCTTCCTTTTATATCGCACTTTATTTTATCTTTTCTACATCGGAAACACCTACACTCATCATCACCAACACCCTCTATGGTTTTGTTTAGCTTTAAACCCCCTTTCTCGACTTTTAAATAGCAGCGGTGCAGGCCTACACATCACTAACAATATTGATAATACACAAACTCTCACACATCTGATGTATATGGATGACATTAAACTATATAGTAACGACACCCAATCACTCCACCAGCTTGCAGACATCACACAACAGTTTTCTAATGACATCAAGATGCAGTTTGGGATCGATAAATGTAAAACATTCTCCATACAGGATCAGTCAGTCACTTTACAGCCATATAATCTTAATACAGGCGAAACCATTAAGCCAATGGACCGTAACAGTTTTTATAAATACTTAGGCTTCCAACAAGCACACCAAATATCGCATACCCACACAAAAACTGATATAACGAAAACATTCAGACACAGACTTAATACCATACTAAAATCACAGTTGAACGGCCGTAACATAGTAAAAGCATTAAACACATATGCTATACCAGTACTTACATATACGTTTGGAGTCATTAAATGGTCACAGACAGATCTCTTGAAACTTCAGCGCACAATCAATACAACAATGACTACTCACCGTAAACACCACCCACGATCATGTATTCAGAGACTTACATTACCTAGATCGGAGGGAGGCAGAGGCATCATAGACATTATCAACCTTCATAATAAACAGATATCAACACTCCGAAACTTCTTTTATGAACGGGCCAAAATATCACCATTACATCAAGCAATAACCATGAACGATAAACGACTTACACCCTTAAACCTATCAGACCAAAGTTTACAACGCAATGAGAAAGTTACTGATACAAAAGATAAAATAGCTGTATGGGAGCAAAAGGTGTTGCACGGGAGACATCGTCATGATCTGCAGCAACCACATGTCGACAAAGCAGCGTCGAACGCGTGGTTGCAACAAGGCGAACTCTTCCCCGAAACCGAAGCTTTCATGTTAGCTATCCAGGACCAAGTTATTGACACACGTAATTATGAAAAACACATAATTCGCACCCCAAACATAAATGATACTTGTAGACGATGTTGCAGCAATTCAGAGACCATTCAACACATTACTGGAGCATGCAAAGCCATTGTTCAAACAGACTACAAACACCGTCACGACCAGGTGGCATCCATTATACATCAATACTTAGCATACAAATACAAGTTAATAAAAGAAAAAGTCCCATATTACAAGTATACTCCACATTCGGTTTTAGAAAATTGTGAATATAGACTTTACTGGGACCGTACTATCATAACCGACAAAACTGTACATTACAACAGACCGGACATAACTGTATTAAATAAAATAAATAAGTCTGCTTTTCTCATTGACATCGCCATCTGCAACACACACAATTTACTAACAACGCACACTGAAAAAATAGCTAAGTACACAGATTTATCAATTGAAATCAAAACGCAATGGCAAATCAGTACTATCAGAACCATACCAATTGTTTTATCCACCACAGGCGTCATACCTAAAACTTTACTCACCAGCCTAGAGACACTTGACATCCCCATAAATACATATAAACAATTACAAAAAGCAACGATATTAAACACCTGTAGGATAGTTAGGAAATTCTTGTCTCTTTCGTAGCACTTGGCTTCGGCCCGTGCCTTTTGTACCTCCCTAGAAGGAGAGAAATGTTAACAACATAATACGAAAATAATAATAATACGCTATACAAGCTCCTTACATCCATTCTGCCTACGCTATACAAGCTCCTTACATCCATTCTGAGAACAAAAATTAATTCGCACATTGTTGCGAACAATATTTTGGCCCCCGCTCAGAATGGATGTAGGGTTGGGTCCCGTGGTACTAAGGAGCTCCTCCTCATCGACACGGCCATCTGCCAACAGGTCCGGCGGAACAGAGGGGCTCTCTCTACTGCCTGGATTGACTATAAGAAGGCCTATGATTCGGTGCCTCATTCATGGCTGGAGAGGATCTTGGAGCTGTATAAAATAGATGCAACTCTAAGATCCTTTTTAAGCGCATGCATGAGGCAGTGGACCACAGTCCTTCGTCAACCAGGTGGAGGAGAGAGCGTCTCTGACCCGCAGGACTTCATAAGGATAGAGCGAGGCATATTCCAGGGTGACAGTCTGAGCCCCTTGTGGTTTTGTCTAGCGTTGAATCCTCTCAGCACTTTGCTAGGGGATTCAGGGCTGGGCTATCGGCTTCGGAGAGGGGGTGAGATCATATCTCATCTACTGTACATGGATGACCTCAAACTGTTCGCGCCGCAACGCCCACAATTGATAGAGTTGTTAAAAATCACTGAGAATTTTAGCAACTCTATCAACATGGAGTTCGGTGTGGATAAGTGTGCGGTTATGCATGTACATGGAGGGAAGGTTGTAAATTCCACGAATTTGCAACTTTCCGAGACTATGACTCTCAGGTCCCTCTCCGAGTCCGAAACCTACAGGTATCTTGGTATGTCAGAGTCGTTGGGTATTTCAGTAGGGGATGTTAAGCGGACGGTGAAGGAGCGCTTCTTCTGCCGTCTGACAAAAGTACTCAACAGTCTTTTGTCAGGTGGCAACAAGACGCGCGCCTTCAACGGCTGGGTGATGCCCCTACTGATGTACTCCTTTGGCATACTAAGATGGACTCAGACCGAGCTGGACGCCCTGGATAGAAAGGTCCGTCAACTGCTTACCTCGCATCGCATGCTGCACCCGCGCTCGTCTGTTATGAGACTGTACATTCCGCGGAAATGGGGGGGTCGAGGCTTTCTAAATGCCAAAACCCTCCATAACCGTGAAGTGTGCAGTCTCCAGGATTATTTCCTCAACAACGAGTGCGGGATGCATCGCGATGTGGTGGCAGTTGACAAGGGCCTCACGCCGCTCTCCTTGGCAAATGAGAACTGGCGTAAACCGGTGGTACTTAGCACCGAGGACCGCAGGGACGTATGGAAAGGCAAGGAGCTGCACGGGCGGTTCTATCGGGCCTTAACAGGGCCTGATGTGGACCTGCATGCGTCGGTGAACTGGCTGCGATTCGGTGACCTATTTGGGGAAACCGAGGGTTTTGTCTGTGCAATTGCGGACGAAGTTATCAAGACGAACACCGGAAATATATCATGAAGGACGGTACGGTCGACATCTGTCGGGCATGCCGCCGTCCCGGAGAATCTCTCCGACATATCATTTCCGGTTGTTCTCATCTTGCTAACGGAGAGTACTTGCACAGACACAACCTAGTGGCCAGGATCATCCATCAGCAACTTGCCCTTCAATACGGCCTTGTGGAATCTGAGGTGCCGTACTACAAGTACACACCGGGGCCGGTTCTCGAAAATGGCCGTGCATTGCTCTATTGGGATCGCTCTATCATCACGGACCGGACTATTGTAGCCAATAAGCCTGATATCGTGCTGGTAGACCGATCCCAACGCCGGGCAGTGCTCGTTGACATCACCATTCCACATGACGAGAACCTCGTGAAGGCTGAGAAGGACAAACTCAGCAAGTACCTTGACTTGGCTCACGAGGTAACCGCCATGTGGAATGTTGACTCAACGAGCATTGTCCCGATAGTCGTTTCGGCGAACGGCCTTATAGCGAAGAGCCTCGACCAACACCTCGAGAGTCTCTCGCTAGACGGTTGGATCAAGGGTCAGATTCAGAAGGCAGTACTCCTTGACACGGCACGTATTGTCAGGAGGTTCCTCACTCTGCAGCCCTAACCACCGGTAGCTTGGGTCCTGCCCCGCTGCCGGCGGCACTCTAGGTTTAGGTTTTTTATAATATTTTTGTAAATTCCTTTTTATAGAGATATTGTAAAAAACTTAGGCTTAAGAATTGTAAATAAATGAGTGAATAAATAATAATATATTAGGGCTTTCAAAATAGCTATAGAAATTTAAAATTCTGTGAGGTTTTTAAGGTTTTAAAGATTTGCATGACTAATGTCAAAAAACAAAAATGTCCAATAATTAAAATATCCAATGATGAAAATGTCCAATAATAAAAATGTCCAATGATAAAAATGTCCATTGATAAAAATTTCCAATCATAAAAATTTCCAATCATAAAAATATCCAATGGTAAAAATGTTCAATGATAAAACATAGTGTTAGCCCCTTTCTATGCCCATCTGCACTAGTTTGACAGCCCCTAAGTTTGCACCTGTCCCTTAACAACATACTCTACAGCCCGGTTAGCACAGACTGTAGATAAAATTGTCTTTCACCTGTTTTACTCCATTTGACAAGTAAACAAGTATGAAAAAAGTGGCATAAAACAGGGAAAGACAATTTTATCTAGTCTGTATTAACCGGGCTGCAACACATTTGAGTACATCCTAGAAAGATAAGTGCGACTTTGGTGCAGACGGGCATAAGTGTTGTAGTCATGACCATTGAAACTTCAAGAATAATTTACCTCATAAGTGACAGTTGCTAAGGAGCCCTCGCGCTTATTCTTCTTGTTTGTGCTGTCTTTAAGCTCTTGAAGGATCCGCATCACCTCATAGTTGCACAGGAATTTTGCATTAGCATTTATACTGAAAGTGAAATTATTATATTGATAAACTTATAGTTATGGGGTTCCAACCGGTGCCAAGATAGGTTCCTAGGTTAAAAATTTCATGAGTCCCATTTTGTCCAAATCCCAAAAGGTAAAATCTCAAATTGGCCTCAATGGACCAAATCTCATTTTTACAAATACCTATTATACAATGCAATCATATGATTGCATAATGTCGGATCCACATGTTTGCCGCATGCCGCAAACCACAAACCTCAACAAATGCTTGGACAAATCAAGCCACTAGCAAGCCAAACGTTGGTATCCACATGCTTGCGAGTATGTTTGTGTGTTCTAGATCCGGAAGCATGACGGATGTCATTCTTTGGATGTTTTCGGAATATGACCATAAGTATTTTTAGGTACAATACAATAAAATACAAAAACTACTTACGCACTTGTTTATTATTTCCTTCACAGGCATATTTAAAAATTCACAGGGACAATTTCCCATCCATCCACATGTTTGAATTTGAGGATGCATGCGAGGTTTGCCAAACGTGTGGACCCGGCATAATAGGCTCTCAGCAACGCAGCGCGCAAAATTTCGTACGTACGGTACCTATCATCATGTGTTGTAATGATCTCTGTCAGTGTATGTATATTGAAATAGAAATAGGTAGGCTAAATAAAATTGTGTAAAAAACTTACGTTTCCATACCTGTTGGATATTGGATATAGATCACAGTAATTAACACATCAATTAGGATCTATTATATTGTAATACAAACGGTATGAACTTAGATGAAGCTGATGAACTACTGTGTTGTTTCTGTGTTGTACTCTCAGATCTCAGACTCTCAGACCAAGGAAATATAGGCACAGAGTACCTTTTACAACCGAAATATAGGTGTAGGTGTTGTTTCCATAAACGAAATGGAAAGGATCAAGGAAGGACGTCTGTCCTGTTTGTTGAATTATAGCCACTGCCTTCTCAACCTCACATTAGACCACACCAGAACATCATTAATTATTTAAAATATACCTAGTAAAATAATAATTAATTTAAATACATAATAAAATAAACAATCGCACGTGTTGCTGTTGAGTTAAAATCCAAAGAGTATTAAAAAATCGATTTTTAATAATCGATGTTTGAACATCCTTACTGCACTGCACGCACTGACCTCTATAATACAAGTACGCTGGACTTCATATTCTCGGATGTTATGAGAAGCCATTTGATTTTCGCCATTTTGGCGCTGATAGCAGTGTGAGGGTCCATGGAACTAATATTAGGGATGATGAACTTTCGATGAAAATACGATATCGATATCACTACAGATTCAGGCAGTTATTTAATTCTATGTGCATATACGGGTACTGAGACAAAAAAAAAACATACTATACATACCCAGTGAAATAAATAAGCGTTTTTTTAATATATTTGCGTTTAAGAAATCTACTTAATTATTGTTAACTGCTGCACTCTGCGTTAATCCAGCATAATATGTGTCTATGTGCCTATGTCTCTAGGGTTTTAGGTATTCTAAATTTCCGAATTCCATCATAATCAGTCCAGCCGTTTAAGCGTGAAGAAGTACGTGATGTGCACACAACTTCTTTACAATATTAGATTGACAGTCCGATTTCATAAAGCCAGTTTTCCTTGTTCCTGTTGATTCAGTACTAGTAGGGTTAGGGTACTGGGTAATAAAATAAAAAACGCAGATAATAACATAACATTTATATTTTACACTAGCTTCTGCCCGCGGCTTCGCCCGTGTGGCCAATAGGAAATGAATGGCATATTTTTCTGCAGAAACAAACATTATAAATGCTCTCACTCTCTCTTGATATATTATACAAACTGACAATATCCCAAATAATGCAATAATATGAAATTTTCCGTAAAAAACCTCTGGGATGAGAGTAGTATGGTTTTTACAGAACTCAAAGCGTGTGTGAATAGATCTAATTATGGAGGTCCCACAGGTCACTTTCGCTACACAGTCACCGCTTGCAACCCAGCGAACAAAGCAACCTCGAAAAAAAAATCGTTAATTTCTACCACAGGTCACCTTCGCTACACAGTTGCGGGCCGCTTGCGACCCAGCGAACACAGGGACCTCGAAATAAAAACGCCAACTTCTACCACATGTCACCTTCACTATACAGTCGCGGGCCGCTTGCGGCCCAGTGAACACAGCAATCCTTTTTCATATTTTCCACCCATAATAGCTGCTTAGTAAGAGTGTCAGTGGGAAACCTAAAAGCACAAAGTAAAACTTAATAAAATATACAAAACAACATTATTAGTACTAGCGAGTTAAATATTTAGTTTATATTAATGAAAAAAAAATCTGGAGCCAGACATTCATCGTAGATTATTCTGTACCTACGTACATTATTGAGCATTGCCGAAATTCTGCTAGTTACTATCGAAGAACATTATCGACACATTATCGATATGAAACATTCACAACCTATGTACCTATTTCAATAGTATGAATTCATTCATTGAATAACTAAATCCTACTTACATTTAAATGTGATGAAACTAAATAAACTAAGTATAAAATAGTATTAAAAACCTTCAGACATACAATAAACATAATAATGTAGCATTTTTTTTATCGTGAGGTTAGCTTACTTGTCGAAGGTTATTCCGCTGCCTTTTCGGTAGCGATTTGTACAAAATACGCATAACTTCATCACATACATGTACCGTAATCAAACACCAAACACAAAAAGTAGCCTTTTATCATCTTATTTTACGATTTTTCATCAGAGACGCAGCAAACTTACCAACATCCACTATGAAAAATGACAATTTTAGTACCCGAGACCCTCAAGAGGGGCGCTTTGAATCGGCACAAAAAAGAACTGTCATTTCCTAGAGAATATTTAGTCCAGCGTACTTGTATTATAGAGGTCAGTGACTGCACGGCAGGCACAGATATCTACTATACTAGTCAAAGACAGATAGGACCACAGAATTCCCACTAGTAGAAATCTATTTCAAGTGGCCGCCTAGTTGTTTCTTGCTCCCACACGAGGTGCTGCCTGAATAAGAACGTCACCCAAAATTTTGGGTAGAAAATGGGCGATTTCGTTAGTTCATCTATAGAGTAATTTACCTTGATACCTAGAATTTATGTTTTACCAGTGTTCACTGCTTTTTTATTATAAAAACTAAAATGTAAGGTCAGATGGGGTAAATGAAACGAAGGAGTACCTAAGTGAAACCCTATCGTAATCAATAAATCACGCAGTTTAGCTCTATGCTATGTGGCAAAATGGTTTCAATGCTCTAGCACACGCGTCACACAATCTTTCTGCTAGGTCATAAAATAAAAAGAAATCAGCTATCTTTAAGTTTACAAAACACATGTCGCCTGATGCCATGAAGCAATTTAATAGTGTTTATGTACATTTTTACACGAAAATAATTCATGAAACGGCGCGTAATGTGGGGTTAGTATTTGCAGTCACAGACGACACAGGTAATAAAATCAATCAAATACCTACTACATTACAAATGTCATTGTAAATGTCCCATGGGCGAAAATCACGTATTTCACATCAACAGCTGGAAAACATCTAGTGCTGAACACAGGCATGCCCATAAAACGCCATTTTAGACGCTGATTATAGGGAGCTTTGCCATAACCACCTCGCTTAGGCTTGTCATCGCAGAAGATTATAATGTACCAGGGAGAATGCTACTGCCCATTCTCTGGATAGTCCCTTAGTCTGCTCTTATACGGCACCCAAAGAAAGAGATGGAGATTCTCAGATTAATGCGCTAATAAAGTGATACCTGGTAGCTATTATTATATAAGTAGGTACCTAATATAATGACTGCGGGTAACAGATAATAAAAACAAAACTGTCAAGTACAAGTATAGTATAGTGTATAGTCAACTGCTAAATAGTCAAACGCCAATGTCAACCTACCGTCAGAATATTGAATCGGAACGTTTCTGTCAAAACCCTGAACCATTTTTGAAGTGATGTTTCAATCACGCAAATTGAGTTTTCAAAAATTATTTTCTTGAAAAGTATTTATTGCCGTCATTTGCCATGTCAGATTTAGGCTTTCTATGTGTAAAAAAAAATTAGCGTCCTAGCAGAATTCACAAAGTGGATAGATGTGCAAGTATGTTTCACTTAACCCACCTGACCTTAAATATAAAATGATATATTTTACTAAGTTAAATCAAGCAAATAATTAGCTTATATACCTACAAAAGGTTTTTTTCCAACTTATAAACATTTGCAAATCAACATTGTACCTAGCTGGTTTTATGGGAAATTAAAAATCATAAACTGGCAGTACCTTGACAATTAAATTTTTTGGTTATGTATGGTTATTTTATCCATTAATTAATCATTTAGCTGTTTTTCTGTTTAGCGGAGGACTTGTTATTACATGAAATGTAACGCTACATTTATAAAATTCACAATAAACACTTCTAAAAAGGGAAAATAGACAAAATAATGGCTACTTACTTGTGAAATGTTATTCCTTCATATTTACGCCTCAGTGCGACTTCTATTGCTTAAAATGCTGCAACCACCCACTGCACACACATTATTTCTCAAATATTTATTGCCTAGATCACGATTTAAATAGGATTATTTCACAAAAAACAACAATTTCAAAAAATGTTAACCTGTTTGGCTTAGATCAAACGAAGCCAAATAAAAAAACCCGGTAACGGTGACAAGGACCAAAGATATTACGTTTGTTTTTTTTTTGCTTAGTACCGAATGTATAGCGCTCTCCTTGTTGTCCATGAATGACGTCATATACTACGCTTCTACTCGTACATATTCAAAGGATAGGACAGCTCCATATGATTGACAATTAGTTCTCGTGTCTGCGCTAAGCGCTGGGGTCGCCATAGTGATGCACCTAGCTCCATATTCAAATATCGATATCGATAGCATAGTGACGCGCCACGGCAAAAAAAATCGACATGAAAGTTACATAGGAAGTTATTATTATTATTTTAACCTATTACATTTTAATACTACAGGAAGATGAAGCACCTGCTAATAAGGATTAAATGAAACAAATGAGACTGAAATAGCTTTTATTTATTTTTATTTCTTAGTCTAAGTGCTTTGTATTTTTACTGCCATTTTTAGGCCATTTTTTGGGGTGAAACCATTTTTATTTTAATTATTTATTTTTTCTATTCAAATTGAGTTTACTCACCAGATAAGCTCAAGGGAATCCCGTGCAACAGTTCATTTGCAGTGAACAAGGATAACCATGCAGAAGACGGTTACCCATCCTATCAAATTGGGGGTATATCAAAGTGATTTTGGCGAACACGTTTGTTCACTAAGACAGACCACTGAGCTCAGTATTTGTAGGAATCAGAAAAGACAACCATGATTCTCGTAATTTATCGTCCCTTGAGATACTTCACAGGCGATGAGTTTTATTAGTTGCAAGCTTCAACATGACATTTTCGCGTCGCCATAGTGTTGATCAATAACCATAGTCACCACCCATGCTCAACTGATTAAGTTAATTGGTATATAATTTGAAATTAGAGCGATGGTGGCAGAGTGGTAACATGTGCACTTCGCAATCTTACGGCACCAGGTTCGATCCTCGGCCTTGCACCGATGATTTATCTAGTAAGTTATGTGCAGTTTTCGATGCTATCCGTGCCTCGGAGAGCCGTCGGTCTCGGTTGTCATAAGACCATCTATGGCAATCGTTACGGGTAGTCAGGCGCCTGATAGAATCTGACACCAGGTCTAACCATCCTTGTTACTGGTTCCTTATGGGTTGCGAGATCAGATGGCAGTCGCTCAGGGCCAGATCATGTATAAGGGCAATTTGAGCTTCAGCCCAGCGCGCCGTGGAGATAAAGGGCCCCCAGCCCCCACTGAAATTTAACGGGTCTTATCTAGATTTACTTATAAATGTGCGAAACCTGAAACTATCAAGATTAACGAAAAACAAGAACAGCTGAGAATTAAGCAAACTCACGGTCCGATCCTGTAGTCGCTCGTGTAATTCTGGTATGCGAAATGGGAAAAAGGCAAAGAGGATGATGATAATGATATATTAATTTGAAATTATACACAAAAAGCCAGAAAAACTACGAATTATACCGAGTAATTAGGTTGTGTTATGTACATCATTTCCATGACAACAACACAATTGACTTTTGACATTATAGAAGTCACGTGATGCAAAGAAAATGTCGGAATGCGTGCGACACGAGCGTTTCGTGGAGACATCGGTACTAAAGCTGACCCGGGCCTGACGGCAGGCACTGACCTCTATAATACAAGTACGCTGGACTAAATATTCTCCAGGAAATGACAGTTCTTTTTTGTGCCGATTCAAAGCGCCCCTCTTGAGGGTCTCGGGTACTAAAATTGTCATTTTTCATAGTGGATGTTGGTAAGTTTTTTTTTTTTTTTTTTTTTTTTAATGCTATTGAATGACGTGACGAGCTAGTCGTTCACCTGATGTTAAGCGACACGGCTGCCCATAACAGTTGCAGTGTCACTCGGAACTTTAAAACAATAAAGTTTCGCGTGACACTGCACTGCGCACGTCATCCTGAGACATCACACAGTCTAGTAATCAGATTACTAGACTGAGTGATCAGATCATAAAGTCTCATTTGCCCAGTAATTTCACTAGCTACAATGCCCTCCAAACCGGAACACAGTAGTGCTTGCACACTACTGCTTGGCGGCAGAATATCTGGCGAAGCGGTGGTACCTACCTAGACGAACTTTGCAGAAAAGTCCTACCACCTAGTAATTGCTGCGTCTCTGATGAAAAATCGTAAAATAAGATGATAAAAGGCTACTTTTTGTGTTTGGTGTTTGATTACGGTACATGTATGTGATGAAGTTATGCGTATTTTGTACAAATCGCTACCGAAAAGGCAGCGGAATAACCTACGACAAGTAAGTGAACCCCACGATAAAAAAAATGCTACATTATTATGTTTATTGTATGTCTGAAGGTTTTTAATACTATTTTATACTTAGTTTATTTAGTTTCATCACATTTAAATGTAAGTAGGATTTAGTTATTCAATGAATTCATACTATTGAAATAGGTACATAGGTTGTGAATTGTGAATGTTTCATATCGATGATGTGTCGATAATGTTCTTCGATAGTGAGTAACTAGCAGAATTTCGGCAATGCTCAATAATGTACGTAGGTACAGAATAATCTACGATGAATATCTGGCTCCAGATTTTTTTTTCATTCATATAAACTAAATATTTAACTCGCTAGTACTAATAATGTTGTTTTGTATATTTTATTAAGTTTTACTTTGTGCTTTTAGATTTCCCACTGACACTCTTACTAAGCAGCTATTATGGGTGGAAAATATGAAAAAGGATTGCTGTGTTCACTGGGCCGTAAGCGGCCCGCGACTGTGTAGTGAAGGTGACATGTGGTAGAAGTTGGCGTTTTTATTTCGAGGTCCCTGTGTTCGCTGGGTCGCAAGCGGCCCGCAACTGTGTAGCGAAGGTGACCTGTGGTAGAAATTAACGATTTTTTTTCGAGGTTGCTTTGTTCGCTGGGTTGCAAGCGGTGACTGTGTAGCGAAAGTGACCTGTGGGACCTCCATAATTAGATCTATTCACACACGCTTTGAGTTCTGTAAAAACCATACTACTCTCATCCCAGAGGTTTTTTACGGAAAATTTCATATTATTGCATTATTTGGGATATTGTCAGTTTGTAAAATATATCGAGAGAGAGTGAGAGCATTTATAATGTTTGTTTCTGCAGAAAAATATGCCATTCATTTCCTATTGGCCACACGGGCGAAGCCGCGGGCAGAAGCTAGTGTAAAATATAAATGTTATGTTATTATCTGCGTTTTTTATTTTATTACCCAGTACCCTACCCCTACTAGTACTGAATCAACAGGAACAAGGAAAACTGGCTTTATGAAATCGGACTATCAATCTAATATTTTAAAGAAGTTGTGTGCACATCACGTACTTCTTCACGCTTAAACGGCTGGACTGATTATGATGGAATTCGAAAATTGAGAATACCTAAAACCCTAGACACATAGGCACATAGACACATATTATGCTGGATTAACGCGGAGTGCAGCTAGTTAACAATAATTAAGTAGATTTCTTAAACGCAAATATATTAAAAAACGCTTATTTATTTTACTGGGTATGTATAGTATGTTTTTTTTGTCTCAGTACCCGTATATGCACATGGAATTAAATAACTGCCTGAATCTGTAGTGATATCGATATCGTATTTTCATCGAAAGTTCATCATCCCTAATATTAGTTCCATGGACCCTCACACTGCTATCAGCGCCGAAATGGCGAAAATCAAATGGCTTCTCATAACATCCGAGAGTATGAAGTCCAGCGTACTTGTATTATAGAGGTCAGTGACGGCAGGTTATCTACAAACAAAATATCCCAACCTTATTTCTAAATACAAATACAAATATCTTTATTGCAGTAAATGTGGTACAATTTGGTCTTAATATAAAAATTTTAGTTTCGTCACATTCAGCTTGAATAAGCATACAATAGTCATATTATTTCTTATGTCATTTCTTCAGAATCTATTATTATTAAATTATTAATGTTTAGAATTCAAGAGATCATTTATAGAATAAAAGTTCTTATGTCGTAACCAATTCAATAATTCCGCTTTGAATGGTTTTAATTTTAATGTCTTTACATGTTTTGGTAGAGCATTATCAACTTTTACAGACATTGCGTGACACTGCTTAAGATACAATGTTGTTTTAGGATGTGTATCAAAGACCAATCTTTCAGGGTTACGGGTATTTCTAGGAAATATATCACATGCCCTTTTAAAGTATTGTGGGTTTGTCTTTGCGAAAATTGCAAGTTCATATAAATATACATGCATGGAAGGCGTAGTATGTTTAATTTTTTAAATAACTGTTTGCATGATTCAAATGGTGGTACTCCACACATAGCACGCAAACATTTTTTTGAGCTATAAATGCCTTGTTTATATCCGTTGAGTTACCCACAAACCGTATCTTAAGACTGAGGAGACGTAACCATGATATGCTTCAAGCCTTGTTCCTAAAGAAGAAGTCTGTCTCAACCTAGAGAGTACATATACGTATCTATTTAGTTTGTTGCACAGGTATTGTATGTGACTTTTCCAATTTAAATGTTTATCAATAAATATGCCCAAAAACCTTGTCGTTTCCACTTCTTTAATAGTAATGTCATTATAGTTTATGTTCAGATCAACTTTCTTACTACCATAGTTTTGAAATTGTATATAATTAGTTATTGTCAAATTCACGTTATTATTTAACCAGTGTGTCACACTTTTGATTGTATTATTAAAGTCATATTCATACTTACTGATATTATCATTCTAATTGTCTATGGTTCACATGTCCAAAGTTCTTTTTGGATTCTGTGGTCCACGCTACTTTTTCGCTTCTGTCGATACGAATTATCTTTCCTTGGTCTGTGCTGTGTTCTGTCCACGGCAGTTTATCTTCAAACAAAATATCCCAACCTTATATCCATTTTTCCATTCATCCACAAATTTATTTTTGGCTAAATAAGTCGCCGGCAAGTGCCATTATTAAGATAAAGAAAAATGTCATATGACATATGCGCTTCCATAAAGGTGAAATTCGCTCTATTGGAGTGCCCTATCTGAAGCGTTAGCGTATAGTAGTCTGTGCCCTATTGTGTGGATAGGCAGTAGGGATGTTAAAAAAATGATTATTAAAAAAACGGTTTTTAAAAAAATAAAAATCGTTTTTATTGATCGATAATTATTTATCAAAAAATCGATTATTTATAAATAGTTTTTTTTTATTTTGTGTTCGATTTTTTTCCTAAGTGTACTAAAAATAATAATGCAACACCGGTACCAAATTCCTGGGGGGTCTTAGCAAAGATACCAGCGTGAGGTGTGAATGCCTCACGCTTACTCCAAAATGTATAGGAAATGACATTGCCTGCGGATAACTTTTCCGCAGCTAATGTCATTCTCAGTTTGGGAGTTACCGTGAGGCGTTAACGGGGGTATGACAGAGTTGGACCACGTGGGTCGGGGGGTGCTCTGTCTGACACTACATCTAAAGCGTAAAATCGATTATTATTAAATCGATTATAACCACAGATCAAAGAGTATATAACCACTCTGTGGAAGAGAAGGGACTACAAACACTAATTTTGAAAATAAGGTTTTGTATGAAACGCGGTCTTCAGGGTCATTGAGGAGCCCAACATCTGTTGATGGATTTTGTACAATGCGCAATGAGACGTATTTTGATATAGAACAACGTGGTTCAATAGAAATAGTTTTGATGTCAGATACTCCAACACAAGGAACACATTACCTACATATTATATAGGTACTCAACCAAGAGGTATATCCCTAACTATACCCACCTATACCTTTTTTAGTGGAAATTTATTATAATATTTATAGGTTTAGCCGTTTAGGCGTGAAAGTCATTATACAAACTAACAAACATAGGTACAAACAAACAGTCAACTTTTCACTTATATTAGTAGTATCTTTTGGGAAGTAGAGATAGGGATAGTAGTCCACTTGCAAACAGGTTTACATCAGTTTTTGTTATATGGAAGTGAAAAGATCATTTGAATACCTTTGTGACAGTATTATAATAAACCTCCAAAAGTGAATAATTTCTGTAAAAATCGAAGTCAAAACTTGAAACTACCAGCAAAAATGGTTACTTTAGACAGGTCGCAAAACTTGCTTGTTACGATTACTCTTGCAAAACACGCTAAGCTAGATTAAAACATTTGCAGTTGGCGCCACTTTCTTTTCGTTTTGATTGTCACGTTTCAATGACAGTAATTTAAAATAACACCGTTTTTTTCACTTTTTATTAGTTCATCTACAGTAAAGAAGTTTCTATCGATTTATTCTCATTTAAATAAATATTTAAAGAGTTTTGTGTATTGTGATGGATGAAATTAGAGAAGAAGCAGTTAATTTGGCAGAGCCAGGGAATGGAAGTAATTAACCAGCATGAATTTTGCGCAAAATGTTAACCATGTACGATTGTTGTGCGACGGCTGTGGTGGACAAAACAAGAACAGTATTGTTCTTGGTATGTTGGCCTATTGGCTAAGTAAAGATTCAAGTTCATTAAGAGGGTAACAGTCTTCTTCCCGATGGTTGGTCACTCATTTCTCCCTCCAGACCGTATATTTGGGAACATTGAAAGACAAATCAGGAAGAAGGAAGTTATTCTGGTACCCGACGAATATTTTGAAACGTTTTCTGGATTTGGAACCGTGTTGCGCTTGGATCGAGATTTCCACTTTTTTGACTGGAAAACAGCGGTTCAACAGGTGCTAAAGCCCTCGGCAGTTTTTTTTTTCTTATATTTTGGCTCCACACATAGTGTATTTAGCCAGTGTCAAGTATTGTAGTTTTTCATCGTATTATGAAATATTTCATGTAAAGTCAAGTCTTAGTCACAGTCAGTTAGGGTAGTCATAGTCCAGTCTAAGTCAGGTAGTCATAATCCAGTCTAAGTCATGCCCTAGTAAAGCAGTGGCAACATTAGTAGAGGCTTCTATGGAATTTTGGAAGCAACACGAAAAACCACGTTTCACTACATTATATCACTTGCTCACACTTATACTCGTAATTCAGCACTTAATGCGTAAAATGCCACTAATTTTAAACATTAACACTAGAAAAAGCATAAGTTTTGTGAAATAATACAATGCAACGACGTGAACTTTTTCACGTTCCCGCCAAAACTACCCCCGGCAGTTGGACATTTCAACTAAAGCTGTCAAAAAAATTGTTCATTAGAAAAGACGTATCTAACCGAATTGCTATAAAAGGAGAACCAAACTACACGTCAGAGATAATGAACTACGCAAACATCTTTAAAAAAAAAATCATTGTCTAACATTGCGCCGCAAAAATTAAATGTAGGAGTTGCAGTTAATCCAGCAAAACTGAGAGATACAAAAAACTTGCTAGAGAAGCATTTCGGCATAGATTGGCAAAGCCGACAAAGCCTGCAGTTCTACGCAAGTATACTTGATACAAGAACTCATAATAATGTTAACCCATCCAGTGATTTCTCTTCGGCAAATGTTCATGCTAGTAAAGAAACTGACGATGAAAATACTATAATGGAAGAAGTTGAAGATTTAAAAATTTAAAAATATAATAGGCATAGTATTTTGCAGAATGTAATTTTAAGGAATGTGGGAATAATTAGGACTGTATAATGTGCCTTGTTGCAAAAATAGCTATATTGATAAGTTACTCGTGCAAAGCTTGCTACTTTGCTGGTTCACTTGCAAAAGTAGATAATTTGTTTTTTTTATTAAGAATAAATAGAAATACGTACAATAAATGAACCTTTTATTACTGCCAATATACCAATACCATCCTAAACTACCTGATTAAAAACAGCAACTTTAACAACTAACTAAATTTAAAGCCATACAGTTTTTTGCGTTTTTCTCGGTTTGCAGTTAAACCAAACTAGACCTGTATGTAAGTGGACTACTCGATTAGTTTATCAGATTTAATACTAACTAAACTATGTTTTGACGGGAAACCTAAAATGAGTCAGGTGGTGACAAGTATACAAGCAATCTACCTACCTTTATAGTGAACTAACGTTTTAATAGAAAGTTGGTCTAGTGTTCACATAAGTCTTACCTACCTACATATTATGTAGGAAGGTACTTATAAAGGTTTAGTTGAAACCAGTCGAACTTCAGAGTTCAGCTCATATGTAGGTTTAATTCGGATGGGTACCTACCAGGTTCTGTTCGTACCTACTATATCGCGTTGGCTACATTTGATTTAAATCCGGACCAACTAGATTTAAATTAGCAATATAATTTGTTTTAGTAAAATTGTTTTATGATGTTAGCCACTAAACAAGTTACATGTAACAAGTTTTTTAGGAAAGCGTTAATAGGAGTTCATCATTCAAAGATTCGCCATGTTCATCAAGACAGTTTTACTTCAGGATTATCCAAAATCAAAGGTCCTATAGAGTCATACTATCATCACTACATAAATTTGCCATTGCCAAAAGACAAAATATTTGCTACATACGTCTGGATAGATGGAAGTGGCATAACGCTACGATCTAAAGATAGGATATTGGAGGAGGTTCCTTGTGATATAGACAAAGTTCCAAAATGGGCATTTGATGGAAGCTCTACAGGACAAGCCAAAACAAGTGACTCAGATACACTTTTAATACCGTCAGCCATTTACAATGACCCTTTTCGAAAAAGTCCTCATATCATTGTTCTTTGTGAAACATATTATGGAGATGGTTCCCCTACCCCAACAAACCATCGAGCTCATTGTGCAAACATTTTGAGTCGTATATCAGAGCAGAACCCGTGGTTTGGGATCGAACAAGAATATACCCTGTTCGATACAGATTTGTGGCCAATAGGATGGCCGAAATCTCGTGGCTATCCGGTAACTGATGCAAAGTATTCATATTGCGGTATTGGAGAACATGTTGCTGGCAGAGAAATAGTTGAAAGTCACGCAAGAGCTTGTGTTTACTCTGGCATGGACTATGGAGGATCTAATGCTGAAGTTATGAAGGGATCTTGGGAATTCCAAGTTGGGACAACTCCAGGAGTTAAGGCTGCTGACGATTTATGGATGGGTAGATACTTACTCAGTAGAATATCTGAACATTTTGGGACGGTGGTTAGTTATCATCCTAAGCCAATGGGTAAGAATCAACCAGGTATAGGTTGTCACCATAACTTTAGCGTAGATAAGATGCGAGCTGAGGGCGGACTGTCAGAAATCGAAAGAGTTTGCAAAATTTTGTGTGAGCGCCACGAAAAGCACATGAAAAGCTATGGGTTGGGAGATGGTGAAGAAAATAGAAAAAGGTTAACGGGAAAATTTGAGACAGCTGCTTTTGATTCTTGTAGATGGGGAGCTGTGGACCGTGGAGCATCAGTAAGGCTTCAAAGAAGTGTCGTAACTGAAAAAAAAGGGTTTTTGGAAGATCGTAGACCAGCGGGAGATTGTGACCCGTACAGAGTCTGCTCACTTCTTGCAGAAACATGTATTCCATAGTACCCAGATAACCAACCTGCTTTATTATTCAAGTATAGTTTTATCAAGACTAGAGCAAGTAAGTAGGTTGGTAGGATAGCAAACATCAAACTCTTAGATTTTGAAAAGAAAAAATAATTCTACTTTCAAATATTAAAAACGAAAGCCTATTTTAATTTTGAGTGATGTGAACTGACGTTAATTTTTCAAGTAAAATTGCGAAAAATCAAAATTGTAGTGTAATAAAAATTATATAAATTTTTCGTTAGGTCACAAAATGGATCTCGCACGTAACGTAAGATCTTTACTTGCACTAAATAAGTTTTCCAATCTACTATACACCCCTCAGCGAAACATGCTTAAGCACTCCATTAATCATATCATGAACAAAAAAATATTAGATAGATATTTGAGACTACCTTTGCCAAGTAACAAGATAATGGCGACATACATTT
Source organism: Ennomos quercinarius (assembly GCA_910589525.2). NCBI lineage: Eukaryota > Metazoa > Arthropoda > Insecta > Lepidoptera > Geometridae > Ennomos > Ennomos quercinarius. Next base: position 16,648,191 of record OU342492.1, on the reverse strand, counting down.
GGATAGACGGTTCTGGGATCAATTTAAGAAATAAAGATAGAATATTGAAATCCGTGCCTTCTAATCCAGCGGCTGCTCCTGCGTGGGCTTTTGATGGAAGTTCCACGGGACAAGCAACAACAGACAACTCTGATACCACTCTGAAGGTCGCATCAATTTACAATGATCCTTTTAGATGTACTCCGCACATTTTGTGTTTTTGTGAAGTATACATGGGTGGTGCCGACAAACCTGCGGCCACAAACCATAGGAAGTTTTGTAACGAACTATGCGAATTTCATAAAGCAGAAGAACCCTGGTTTGGTTTGGAACAAGAATACACCATGCTTGACGTTGACGGCTGGGGTTTGGGATGGCCCAAAGGCGGTGGATTCCCTGCAGTAAAATACCAATACTCATACTGCGGCTTAGGAGCCAAATATATTGCTGGCAGAGATATAAGTGAAGCACATGCGAAAGCCTGTTTGTATGCTGGTATGGATTTTGAAGGTACTAATGCAGAAGTAATGTTTGGGTGCTGGGAATGGCAGATAGGAACCTCAGTTGGAATGAAAGGACCTGACGATCTGTGGGCATCCAGATATGTAATGGGCCGTGTAGCTGAAGACTACGGTGTAGATGTCACTTACCACCCTAAGCCTTTGGGTCAGTTGCATCCTGGTGTAGGTATGCACCACAATTTTAGCACCAAGAGAATGCGCTCGGATGGAGGTTATGAGTTTATATTAGAGTGTGTGAAGAAACTAGAGACTAACCACATGAAGCACATGGTACAATATGGAGCTGACGAAGCATCAAACCGATTAAGACTCTCGGGAAAATTTGAGACATCACCCTTCGATAAATTTTCTTGGGGAATAGCTAATAGGAAAGCATCAATTCGACTTCAGAGACATATTAAGGAAAAAGGCAAAGGATTCATGGAAGACCGGCGGCCAGGAGGAGATTGCGACCCTTATTTAGTTTGTGGGCTTTTAATGGAAACATGTTTAGGGCCTGCTACTGGGGCTTCGGGTGGCCGCAGTGGTGGTTGTGTTTGCCAACCTTGCAGATAACTACATTCACTTGGTTATCAATAAGAAACTTGTGGATCCGTATTTGTATAGGTAGGTACATATGTAGATTGAAACGAGTTTCGTTTTAAGCACATGGTTTCCCCATTTTTTTCTTTAGATATTTTATGACCGACATCTGTTTTTGCATAAGTAATCTTATTTCTTTTAAAATTACATGTCAGGTGCAGGTATTATTTCAAATAATGTATCGAAAAGTAAAATGATTTATAAATAGTACTAGTACTTGATAGTAGTAATAAATAAATAAATTCTTAAAAGTTGATTTCATTTATGGTCTATTTATGTTCTATTTATTTAGCAGGTAGGTAGGCAGGCATATATATATATTCCAATCAGTAGGACAGGCTTACGAAATTCTCAATATTGTCCGTAGTTCACCTCAGAGTACTTTTTTGTAGAGGGATCACCCCACGGACAAGAAGCATTACACAACTTTGTAGGTATCATTAGTAAACATGAAAGCATCGCCACCCGTACACATGCTCAATTTATACACTTTTTTACCCACCATCATAGTGATACTAATTTAGGATCAGTAGTACCACAAAATAGTACAGAAGTCAATCACATGTATGTACTTCACTTTTTATACCTACGCTCAGAATGGCGGCGGCTGCGCGGGCGGCCGGCTCGCCATGCCGCGCCGTGCAGTAGGTAGCTACCTACTTATCATAACTATAATGCGGAAGATTACCGCATTTTGTTATCATCCATACGTAAATACAAACATACATATTTTTTTTTTTTTTTTTTTTTTTTAATGGCAATTGTTTTTCACATTTTTGCCAGCGTCATGTCAAAAGAGAAATGATAAATAAAAACGAAATTTTGAACTTCGGGTACCTGAAACAAAAGAAAAAAATATCCTATAACTACAAACTACGCTACATAATGACAATATGAAGAATATGTTTATTTATTTACAATAATGGGATACAACAGGATTTACATAGGAGCATTGAATATAATTACATTATAAGATATATTGATTACAATTTAATATAATTTTCAGTAATGAAAGATGATAATATATCTATTGAAGTAGGGTCTATTTTACACAAAATATTATCTATGTGAACTGGGAATGGAAATTTATAATGGATTAATGAGTTGAATAATGAATTATGGTCAAATTTAGGGCAAGCGAAGAAAATGTGGTTTAAGTCAGCTTCGTCCATACCACATTCGCAGATGGATGAGTCTCTTATTCGCAGTTTTTTTAAATGTACGCCAGAACAGCAATGGCCAAATCTTAACCTAGATATTGTGGAACATACTCTTCTATTGTATTTAAATTTAAAGAACCACGGTTTAATTTGAATGTTGGGTTGATACTTAGCATAATTTGAACCTGTCCGTCTACTAGTTATCAACCATCTATTCAGCCATCTAGATTTTAAGTCACGGGTAGGCAAAAGCAAAAGGTCTTGGGGGTAATTTTTAAAAGGGACTTTATCCCCACAGATGACTGCTTGTTTGGCAATCTCATCAGCCTTTACGTTGCCAGTAATATTGCTGTGACCAGGGATCCAAGCTAGGTGCACAGAATAGCCTAAATTAGAGCATCTCAACAGCAAGTCTTTAGATTTAAATATGATCCAGTTTTTGGAGCCTGTTTTAAAAGGATTACTCTGGAAGGCCAAACATACATACATAGACTGCTAAAACCATAACCCATCCTTTGATATCGAAATAATTTTTTCGCAGTTATTAATATAATAAGGTAAAGTTTTTTTGAAGGCTAAAAAAATATGCGGTTATGTTACATTTACATCTTCCTCATTAGATTATTGAAAACAAGCAAACTGTACCTACTTACCTCCCTGAAACAACTGGTAGCTTAAAAAACGACAATTCACCGTTTAATGTTGAATTTAAACAACCGTCCACTGTTACAGTTATAATAACTATTTTTAGTTGCTCCATTTTTTCACAAGAAAGTTCACAGACGCGTGTCTCAAGACTCTCAAGCGGATGGCACTCGCGCTCGCATTAGTCCGAAATACTCCGCAACATCGTGTCGGTGAGCGGTGTCTATGTGTGCGTTGCTCAAGCGCACTTACTATGTTGATTGATTTCTGCACCTTTCTATTTTGTGGTAGTACCACATCCGGGCATTGCCCATAAGCCGTAGTCCACCTGCACGGGCAAATGCACAGGTAGCATGAGCTGTAGAAATCGACACAAAGTAGGTAATCTCTTCTCTCGGGAAAGCGTTTGATGTTTGATCAATGAACGATCACGCGGATTACGTCATAAACCTTTTGTTGCGTTTTCATTGGTCAAACGCTTTCTCAAGAGAAGAGATATTATTATTACGTCGGTTTCTACAGCTCCTGCTTGCTACCCGTGGTCTACCACGGGTACATTATATTGCTTGTAGCCCATTATGTAGCACATTATGTTACCTTACTTTTAGATACCACTTAAATTAAAATCATAACCCTTATTTTTGCTTAGTCGGGTAAAATCATAGAACTCCCACGAGTAGAATATGACGTCATTCACGGACAACAAGGAGAGCGCTATACATTCGGTAATAAGCAAAAAAAAGACGAACCTAATATCTTTGGCCCTTGTCACCGTTACCGGGTTTTTTTGTTTGGCTTCGTTTGATCTAAGCCAAACCGGTTAACAATTTTTTGAAATTGTTGTTTCTTGTGAAATAATCCTATTTAAATGGTGATCTAGGCAATAAATATTTGAGAAATAATGTGTGTGCAGTGGGTGGTTGCAGCATTTTAAGCAACAGAAGTCGCACTGAGGCTTAAATATGAAGGAATAACATTTCACAAGTAAGTAGCCATTATTTTGTCTATTTTCCCTTTTTAGAAGTGTTTATTGTGAAAAATATAAATACAGCGTTACATTTCATGTAATAACAAGTCCTCAGCTAAACAGAAAAACAGCTAAATGATTAATTAATGGATAAAATAACCATACCTAACCAAAAAATTTCATTGTCAAGGTACTGCTAGATTATGATTTTTAATTTCCCATAAAACCAGCTAGGTACCATGTTGATTTGCAAATGTTTATATGTCGGAAAAAATCCTTTTGTAGGTATATTAGCTAATTATTTGCTTGATTTCACTTAGTAAAATATATCATTTTATATTTAAGGTCAGGTGGGGTAAGTGAACACACTTGCACAATTATCCACTTTGTGAATTCTGCTAGGACGCTAATTTTTTTTACACATAGAAAGCCTAAATCTGAAATGGCAAATGACGGCAATAAATACTTTTCAAGAAAATAATTTTTGAAAATTCAATTTGCGTGAATGAAACATTACTTCAAAAATGGTTCACGGTTTTGACAGAAACGTTCAAATTCAAATTCAAATTCAAATTCAAATTTATTTATTTGCATTCATGTACAGTTTCAGTGTCAGGTCTTAATAACTAAGCTTATAAGATAGGTACATGAACCCTGTAAGGGCGTTTGCAAGTCTTGCAACAAAGTGCGGTTTGTAGATACCAATACTTATATTATAGTCTCTGCAACCAGCCAGATTCATACTAACATTTCATTTCAAATCCTTATCGTTCAAAAATTCATTAATACTGTAATATGTTTTACTAACAAGCAAATCTTTCAATTTAGCCTTGAAAATGTTAATTGAATGTATATCTTTTACAATTCGGGGTAATTTATTGTATATAGCTACTCCCATGTTGAAAATACTCTTACTGTACATAGTAGTTTTACAGATTGGGCCCTTGAGTATGTGTTTATGCCTTTTAGAATTTAAAGTTTTATATCCGTCAATATTTCTTTTTACTAATAGGGCGGCTTCGTAGATATATATCGAAGGGAGAGTGAGTAGTTTTAGCCGTCGAAAATGTGGTTTGCAAGAATCTCTTTGCTTTAGTTTGCATATAGATCTAATGCATTTTTTTTGTGCCTTAAAAGCCATTTCTTTATTTGTGGAGTTTGCCCAAAACAAAACTCCATACCTAAGTGTAGACCCTACATATGCATGGTAGACGGTTAAAAGGGTTTTCTGATCTGTAACATTTCTTAATTTACACAATGCGTATGAAAATTGGTTCAACTTGGTACAGACATGATCTATGTGGGGTTTCCATGATAGAAGTGAATCAATGTAGATGCCAAGAAATTTAGTAGATTTAATTTGTTTTATATTTGTGCCATTATAGCTAATATTTAAATCATTAAATTTGGAGTTCTTATTTTGGAATGTCATGATATGCGTTTTACCAAGGTTCATCTTAAGGTTGTTGATTTGCAGCCAGTCTATTATAGAGGTTAAGGAATTATTAATGTTGTTTTCATATTCCTTACTCTGATCATCCGTAAAAATAGCAGTACTGTCGTCCGCAAATAAGACCATTGGGTAGTTAATAGCCTTTGGAAGGTCATTAATGTAGATTAAGAACAGCAGAGGTCCTAATATGCTACCTTGTGGTACTCCGTGTCCTACGGCCCTACTATCCGACGAGTATTTTTGCTCAATTTTTGTATCCATGTCCAGCCTCTTTATTTCAGTCCGCTGATATCTTTGTGAAAGATAGGATTTTATCAAATCATGTGCGGTACCACGTACACCATAAAGCTCTAGTTTGCGCAGAAGTATTGCGTGGTTTACGTAATCAAAGGCTTTAGTCATATCCATATAAAGTGCTGTAACGCGCTTTTTATTATTAAGACCATTGAGAATTTTCTCTATAAAGCTTGAAATTGCCTTATCTATGGACTTGTCTTTTCGGAAGCCAGTTTGCTCAGGGGCAAATATACAGTTCTTTTCAAAATAACTATTAAGACTATTATGCAAAACTTTTTCATAAACTTTTGAAAATACTGGTATTAAAGCTATTGGCCGATAGGAATGTAAATCTTTTTTATCTTGTTTTTTATATAATGGAATAACGACTGAAGTCTTTAATTTAGCTGGAAAAATGCCTTTCTCAATACTTTTATTTATGATTTGACTAAGAACAGGTGATATCAATTCTGAAGACAATTTGACTATTTTCGTACAGATTTCGTCATAGCCAGTACTGGTAGTATTTTTTATATATATTTTTTATGTTATATTGTTCCGATTCAATATTCTGACGGAAGGTTGACATTGGCGTTAGACTATTTTGCAGTTGACTATATTGACAGTTTTGTTTTTATTATCTGTTACCCGCAGTCATTATATTAAGTACCTACTTATATAATAATAGCTGCCAGGGCCTCGTTTTATAAAGCTACAAGTCTTGTACTTGTAGCGAAAAACTGGCAACACAGCCAAAAAAAAGTGAAATAATGCGTTTTATAAAGCTACAAGACAACAAGTTACAAGCTAAATCCCCCGATATATTGCTTTACTCTATGAATTACAAGCACTTGTTCTTAGACCATAGACAATCCATAGTGTGTTTTCATTTTTAAAATGTAAAATCGAACAATTGTTTTGGTCATTACAAGTGTACGGAACTACAACTTGTAAAGTTTTTTACCTGACTAAAGAGCTAGAATGAGAGGTAAAATGAAGTACAAGCTTAGATAAATTTATTGAAAGTGTATTGTACTGGTCGTGTCACGTATTAATTAATGTTCAATTAGTTAAATTAAGTAAATATGAACTGATTATGTTTAAATAATGAGAAATTCAGCTTGAGCGAAGCCCATGAAAAATGAGCGTAGCTGTATATTACAAAACCAATAGTGACTTAGACCTAACTTTGTTTACTTAAAAATAGAGACGCCCCGCGATTTCACCCAAAACTTGCATAATTTTCTGCGGGATTTCATGAATTTCCGAAAAAAACCGCATCTATCCCGGTAATATAAGTTCATCTAAAAAAGGTAATTCAATTTGGCATGAAAGCCTCAACAAACAAATATAATGTTTTTAATTTCTACATTATGTAGGGATTTAATGTAAAATTCACACCGGCTAAATTCACTAATGAATGGGAGCCAAACTAAAAAAAGCTATTGACCGTGACGTTCATTCATAGTGATGTGCAACTTGTAATATCATAATCTACACTTTATCCTCTACTTAGTCTGTGGTCCCCGCCGTGAGGCCTCAGTGACGTTCATAGTGATGTGCATTATACTTGTAATTTACACTTGTAATCGATAATTGTTGTTTATAAAACGCCGTAACTAGTAACTTGTAGTAACTTGTTCTTGTAGCTGCTACAATTGTTAGCTTGTACTAGTAGCTTTATAAAACGGGGCCCTGGTATCACTTTATAAGCACAGAATCTCCATCTCTTTCTGTGGGTGCCGTATAAGAGCAGACTAAGAGACTATCCAGAGAATGGGCAGTAGCATTCTCCTTGGTACATTATAAACTTCTGCGATGACAAGCTACTTGCTAAGCGAGGTGTTTATGGCAAACCTCCCTATAATCAGCGTCTAAAATGGCGTTTTATGGGCATGCCTGTGTTCAGCACTAGACGTTTTCCAGCTGTTGATGTGAAATACGTGATTTTCGCCCATGGGACATTTACAATGACATTTGTAATGTAGTAGGTATTTGATTGATTTTATTACCTGTGTCGTCTGTGACTGAAAATACTAACCCCACACTACGCGCCGTTTCATGCATTATTTTCGTGTAAAAATGTACATAAACACTATTAAATTTCTTCATGGCATCAGCCGACTTGTGTTTTGTAAACTTAAAGATAGCTGATTTCTTTTTATTTTATGACCTAGCAGAAAGATTGTGTGACGCGTGTGCTCGAGCATTGAAACCATTTCGCCACATAGCATAGAGCTAAACTGCGTGATTTATTGATTACGATAAGGTTTCACTTAGGTACTCCTTCGTTTCACTTATCCCACCTGACCTTACATTTAAGTTTTAACAATAAAGAAACCGTGAACACTGACACAATTTCTAGATATCAACTTAAATTACTCTATAGATAGAGCTAACGAAATCGCCCACTATCATCTACCCAAAACTTTGGGAGACGTTCTTATTCAGGCAGCACCTCGTGTGGCAAGAAACAACTAGGCGGCCACGCGCAATAGATTTCTACTAGTGGGAATTCTGTGATATAGACTTACAAACGAGTAACAAAAAGGCAAAAACGGAGTTTTGGCGGGAACTCGAAAAAGTTCACGTCGTTTCATTGTGTTATTTTTCTAAACTTGTGCTTTTTCCAGTGTTAATGGTAAAAATTGGTGGTGTTTTACGCATTAAGTGCTGAATTACAAGCATGAGTGTGGGCAAGTGATATAATGTAGTGAAACGTGGTTTTACGTGTTGCTTCCAAAATTCCATAGAAGCTTCTAGTAAAGTCGCCACCACTTTACTAGGGTATGACTTAGACTGGACTATGATTACCTGACTTAGACTGGACTGTGACTAAGACTTGAAGACTTGACTTTACACGTGAAATATTCCATAACTCGATGAATGGAGTTTTGGCGGGAACGTGAAAAAGTTCACGTCGTTGCATTGTATAATTTCACAAAACTTATGCTTTTTCTGGTGTTAATGTTTAAAATTAGTGGCATTTTACGCATTAAGTGCTGAATTATGAGTATAAGTGTGGGCAAGTGATATAATGTAGTGAAACGTGGTTTTTCATGTTGCTTCCAAAATTCCATAGAAGCCTCTAGTAAAGTTGCCACTACTTTACTAGGGCATGACTTAGACTGGATTATGACTACCTGACTTAGACTGGACTATGACTACCCTGACTGACTGTGACTAAGACTTGACTTTACATGAAATATTTCATAATACGACGAAAAACTACAATACTTGACACTGGCTAAATACACTATGTGTGGAGCCAAACTATAAGAAAAAAAAAAAAACTCGATGAATAATTACAATACTTGACACTGGCTAAATACACTATGTGTGGAGCCAAAATATAAGAAAAAAAAAGGCAAAAACCACAATATTCTAAAAAACAAGTTATAGTTTTTAATGTGATTTCAAAATAGCTAGCTGCCTGTCCTAAATACTACGAAATGAAAAAATTAAACTTCGTAACATTAACAATTATAACATAAAACTTTATAAATTTTACCATTATTTGAATAAATAGTAATAAGTAATAAGAAAAGTTCAATATAAAAATTACCTTACTATTATGAACAATATTATTTATAAATCACCACCATTACGAATTTGATAATTATTAATAACCGGCCAAGTGCGAGTCGGACTCACGCACGAAGGGTTCTGTAACAGGTGGTCTGGAAGAGATCGCTTTGAGCGATAAGACCGCCCATTGTTACACTTTTGTTAAATTTTGTTCACTTAGTTTTTAATGATTTGTGTATTTCAATAAAGAGTTTATCTATCTATCTATCTATCTATCATTATCTATCCCTGCCATTTAGTGTTGAGTTGCAGTACTATTTAGAGCAGCGCCATCTATAACTCTGATAAACGAGCAAAAAAACCACGTTTGTTGTATGGGAGCCCCCATAATATTTAATTTATTGTGTTTTTTAATATATATTCATAGAGAGAGTACTGTGTGTACATCCGTGGCCAAAATAGCTTCATGGCACATCTTATCCCCCTACTTAGTCTGTGGTGTACACACAGCATTGTTTTTCTCTAATCTGTGGGTGTCTAGTGGGTGTACATAATCGATCGACTACGCGCAACTCTAGTCTAGTCTGGCCATAGACAATTTTATGAAAATAAATTTTCCGCCATTTTCGTTCTCTATTCATTTTCGTCATATGGCGTAAGGTGCGTTTGCTTTTGTCCGCCATATTATAAATGAAATCAATAAAAGACAAAATGTCGCCTTACTAAAGTGCGTGACGTAAAATTAATCCAATAACATCCAGTTGTTGTGTAATTAAATCATCAAGAGGATCACAATGGAGAATTCCTACGGTGTGGGGGTTGTAAACCGATATGCTCTTTTCTTGGATGATGAGTCCGATCCTCTTGATGCGATAAAAGCACGAGAGCAAGCGAAGGAGCTCAAAAAGAAGACCAAAGAAGCGGAAAAAGAAAACAAAGGCAAGCCCGAGGTGAAGCCCAAAGGCGCCGTCACCGCTCCTGTAAGAAAAGGAATCAAAGAGACTCAAAATGTAAAGTCTCAAGAAATTAAAAGCGGTGAACAACAAAAAAGCAAGGGTCCTGCGCGACCAACAAACGACCGCAACAATGCGGAGCGCCCGCCCCCGCGCCGCCCTCGTGAAGATAGGCCTCAGAACGGAGAACGCCCTGTCGAGAACAAGGATGGTGCACCGCGGCCGCCTAGGCGCGAGTTTGGCGACCGCCGGCCGAACAACGAGCGGCGCAACTTCAGCGAGAACCCGGACGGGGGCGAGCGACGCGGGCCTAGACCACCGCGTGACCCTCGCGATCGTGACGCACCGCGCGGGCCGCGGACTTACGACACTCGGGGCAAGCGCGAGTTTGACAGGAGGTCGGGCTCCGATAAGACCGGTGTGAAACCGGTAGATAAGCGCGAAGGCGGTGGCCCGCACAACTGGGGTACGCTCAAGGACGAAATTGATGAGCTGAACAAGACCGGTTCGGAGGGTGAGGCGGCCGAGGAGAAACCGGTGCCTGTGGACGCGGCCGCTGCTGGCGACGGCGCGCAGCCGGAGCCCGAGCGGCCCCCGCAAGAGGAAGAGCCGCGCGAGCTCACGCTGGATGAGTACAAGGCGCTCCGCAACGCTCAGCGCACGGCGCCGCAGTACAACTTGCGCAAGGCAGGCGAGGGGGAGGACCTCACCCAGTGGAAGAACCTCGTAGTCATGGAGAAGAAGAAGGAGCTGGCGCGCGGCGAGGACGAAGACAGTGACGATGAGTACGACCTGGCTGACTATCCGCAGCGCGTGGGCCGGCAGAAGCGCGTGCTTGGTATCGAGTTCACGTTCAACGATCAGTCGCGGCGCGGAGGCGGCGGCGGCGCAGGCCGTGGCCGGGGGCGTGGGCGCGGTCGCGGCCGCGGTCCGCCGCGCGAGGAACCACCCGTGGAGGAGCGCCCGCAGCTGCCGCGACAGACCGCGCCACCCAAGGTCGATGACAGCAAGGATTTCCCCTCTCTTGGATAGACAAAGTGAGCCTACACTCTTCTCCCTTTTGAAAGTATGATAGAGTTACAAATTAAATATTGTATGTACCGTTATTTTTGAAGTAAATATACAAAATATTTACACAAGCGTGTATTATATTACATCGGAATTTGTAGATTATGACAAGTCATTTGAGCTAGAAATTGATAAAATTCATTAGTTTTAGAGTTTTCTCTATATGATCGGGGATTTTCTATTCATCATGCTCATGCATTTGCGGGATGTAGAGGGGGAGGATATAATTAAGTTTTAATTTTGAATACACTTAGCTACATTGCATATGAATCTATGATAACAGTAGCTTTTATCATGTAATCACAGCTTATGATTTTAACTTGAAGAGCTATTTGGATTAAGGTTTTAACTTACAGACTGTGACATGCTAAAATGAATTAACTCCGTCACAACTTAGCATAGAAAGTGAATAAATAATTAACCCTTGTTGCATTTTACATCACGAGTTTGTGTTGACAAATGCAGACTTTGGGAAATGTAAATAGTTATATATGTTTAAAAGTTAAGGTCTTAAAATAACAAGGTTGATTTTTGTTGTTACACAAACTTCTTGAAAAATAAAACATTTTGTATGTGTGATATTTTTCTTCATTATTTCTGTGATGAGGCACAACATGCTTTTCCTCTGTTAGTTTCCTACTTTTGATTTCCTCCCCCAGCCTACCTAGATGTAAATATACTTGCACTGTCACTTATATATACATACATTGGTTAAAATCCTGTGGATTTCAGTTGGAAGTTATGATTTCTTTGAATGTGGGATTAGTTGCGCGTTACATCCTAGACCGCATCAACACTTAACATCAGGTGAGATAGTGGTCAAGCGCAAGCCTATCAAACAATAAAAAAAAAAGGTATGAGCATTTTGTCATAATAAATTCACAATAGTATTTTAGTACTTCTGTACTTCGAGAATTTCGGTCCAGTCAACTGTATTTCATGGTGGGTTTTTTGATCCATAGTTAAGTTAACCAATGGTTAAAAATACTAACAGTTTCTAACCAATGGTCAAAATTTGTTAGCATTTTTAACCACAGATCAAAATACTCACCCTTAGTTAATTAGAAATAACACCTGTCTGGCTAACTGCATTACTGTAAGAAATTTTAAGGGTCTGGTCAACCGAGCTATCACAACTGCAATGAATGGAACTTGAAAAAATTAGACTACAATAATATTGCTCTTGGGGATGTTAACTGCTTGTACCTATACTATTGCAGTAAATATAATTAATAGCTTTTAGAAAGGGTGTTTCCTAATGGATAAACCAACTTGTCTTAATTCGTAGGATCTCTAGGAAGCCCAATTCCTTGAACTCATTATTATTTAATCTGCCATCTGTGTGTAAAAAAAATCTTAGCTAAAAATTTTCATTGAAAATAACATGGGAGACAAAAAAATTAACCACTTTTTTCTATAATCCTGGACTTTCAATGTTTTTGACCATTATTACATCTTTCCATGGTATATTCCCAGTTGCCCCCCTCATGGATTGCCCCCGGTTGGCAACTGGGAATATAAACTCCCAATTGTCACCCAGTGGAGACTGGGAAGGTATTGCCCCCACTTCATTCGCCATACATTGCTGCATAGATCGCCAACCCCTTCATTACTGTCCAAATGTAATCTATACCTTTCCATCATCATCCTCTTTGCATTTTCCCATTATGTTATTGGGGTCTGCTCCCAACCTAACCTGTAGCAGTGAGCTACCAGAATTACACAAGCAACTGATTATTTCAACTTTCCATCTAATCATGTTTTTTTAGCACTAACATACTTGTAGTCATATTGGCAGCAAATAAGACCCACTGATTCCTTATGGTCTAAAAATACCACCAGGAAACTCCCAGGTATGTTGAGAGAGATTGGCAGTGGTGAGCAGTTGAGAACTGAAGACTACCAGATCATTATTAAAATTGAATTGTAGTTCAATCCAACAATTATTACAGCATACTGTAGTATCAAGCATTTATTTCCCACAATCATTGTGGTTCTAGCTGACCACAGTTGCAGGAAACAGGATACAATGAAACCAATATTTGTAAGTCATTTTGTATATTGATATTTTTATCACGTTCACACAAAAAACAATCCACTTAAAATTTACAGATAATAAACAATACACAGAAATAGTTAAATATTCAACATAATAGAGATATTACTTAAAATAAACATGAACTTTACACACAAATGTAATGAGTACAGACAATAAATAAGTTTATTTACATTTATCAGACACTGTTTCTTCTGAGACAGTAGCAACAAATACATAGATCTTGAGTCTCGAGTAGGATATTTTTACAATGACATATTACAATATTACAAGCAAGATGCACAAACAAAGGAACATTTTAATTTACAGAAACAATCACAAGTTAACTTGTAAGTTATCATAATAGGTATAGATGCCTATTGTAAATCAAGTAGTACCTATTTTTATTAGAAATTCCCAAAATTGAATTAGCATTGTGGAAGAGAAGACTTTTCTTTAAATAGACTTACAATTGACTACTGACTAGTGCTGTTTAAATAGAAACATGGTTATAATTTTCCAATCAAAATTATAAAATATCAAGAGGAATACATACTTACGTCATTTAAAAGATTTTTTCGCTTTAATAATAACTTAACTAACCAACCGCTCATATCGAGGGGTGTCAATAGGTTAACAACAATATAAATAAGTGACGTAAAAGCGTAATAAATCTAAATACAGGACTTTAATCCCGTTTCACAGCCACAATATACGTTCACTTATAATAAAAGCGTTAATAAAATACCAATCTTGCGGAACATGTGGCTAGTTAGGTTTACAATAAATATCTAGGCACATCTATTTTACACTAACCTATCAACTATCTTTGTTCGTCGCTAGCCCTACTCTATCAATTGACTATTACGTTGACAACGAGAGATTGCAGTTGATATAGTCACCATTATTTACAGCTGCTAATGTGTTACGGTCATCAACCGAGCGATAATACTTAACCAGCCAGGGTCACCTGGTGAGGAACAAAATAAACATAGCTGTTTCACTTTCAACAGCGGTCAGATGAGTTTACTCGATGCCGAAAGTGTTGGTTTCCTCTACTGCGAGGAGTAGTTTCTCATAAAGGAGTTGTGGCGTGGGGTATGGGGGTAAGTCGAGGCGGTTGAAGCAGGTGTGAGCGCGCGGGAGGGACTCGACTCGCCCCCACCGCTCGATGCAGAACCGACGCGGGCCTGTGGACCCGCGCAGCGCTGAGAACCCTTCGTAAGGGATGGACGACGTGCCCGTCACGAACTGGACTAGTCTGAGGCGCTGCTCGTTTGTGAACCTGCAATCGTAAATACTATATTAGATACCTTATTAGATTTCCCTGATTGATAAGAGGTAGTGCAACGCAGGTAAGTCCAACTACTTAGAAGTTAGGTCTTGCCACAGAGACTTGTTTATACACAAAATGGTACCTAAGTCTGCTATGATGGCTTTATCTGAGGAAGATTTGCACTTTGAGGACTGCAAGGGAATTTAGGAAAATTATGGAAAACTAATTTTAACTGATTTTACAGGATAAAAGGTATCCTATTGGTGGTATGCAATATTTCATCCATATTGATACAGCCGTTATACCGTGAAAGCCAACTGGGCGACAAGTTTTGTAACCGTTCATGTCTGGATTCAAACCAGAAACCCTGGAATACATCAATAGTGATTGTGATGTATCTATTGCTTTAGCCGGATGAGGGTGATGATGGTAATGATTATATTTTTTGAGGCTGCAAATGCATATACACCTAAGTTTGGCTGTGGTAAAAGAAATTACTACATGATTAGCGACTTCGGGACAGTTTCATCCCGACCCAATATGTTATTGAGCGCCTGATTGTAATAGAATATAATAGGAAACTGAGTTTCGTAACTAATTAGACCAGCCTGATAATTAGGTAACTCAGCGGTTGCTAAGTGGTAGTTATACTGCGTTTGGTCACGAAAGGTGCGTGCTGCGCTCTTAGTACGTGATGTTTTATCAATTTGTTCGGTCTAATCGTTCTCGTTTTGTAACAATCGTTCCGTGGCGTAAATGTAAGGTTCGAATCAAAAAGACACGATTAATTTAATTTTTCTCTAGGTAAAACTGTATTGTTTTTCCGCAATAATTTCACGTAGCGACTGGATTTTATTCATAGTGATTTGCACGATTTCATTAACATTTGCGAATACTTGAAATGTTAAATAATTCAAGTTTCTGCCTAGTCAAGGTTTTATGAAAGTCTCATGTCAAATGTAATGTATTTTAAACCCGTTTGAAAAACGAACTTGATTGTTGCCTCGTACACACTTATAAAGTCCTCCAAAATACTTACCCACTGTAAAGGGTGTGGTTAAAATTTGTTAAGAGTTTTTAACCATTGGTTACCTTAACTACGGATGAAAAAACCCATCCTTAGACCTCATTTTATTTATGAACAGCATTATCAAAATTTGACCCTAGTGATATAGTTTTTTTAGTACAAAAGGCAATTTTTATTTAGTTACCCACAAATTATTTAGTATCAAACAAATTTAAGTATAAATAAAATAAAATAAAATAAAAAAGTATAAATTAGAGTTACCTATAATACTAACTCGAGGCTGTTGAATGAAACAAACTCATGTGGGTTTCTCTAGTTTTTAATCCGTGGTCCATAAAAATGCTGCTCACCAAGCTAACGCGAGGTGGGCTGATAACAAGATATTATACTCTTAATTATTGCAAAATTCGAATTCTTATTCACGGATCACAAGTTTGATTGTCAGTAAATTAGAAATAATATCCTGAGTGTTTTTAGCGTGTTACCCATGTTGTCACCATATTACCTATGTGGTCACCGTGTTACTTCTGTTGTCAGTGTGTTACCTATGTGTTGTGCACGTGTTACCTAGGTGTTATCCCCGCGCTATGGCACATGTAGTTACCTGTCTATAGCGTGCCAGTACCACAGGATGACGGGGTGAGCGTCGTGGTAGCCGCCGCGGTACTCGGTGTTGGCGCGCCAGTCGGCCACGTCCAGCTCGGGAGCGCCCGCTATCACCAGCTCCAACTCGCGCGCGTCGAACGCGCCCACCAGCCGCGGGTCGACCACCTGGGAACAATACAGTGGTGTCCAGGTCTTCATCTACAACCGGTGTATGCACCTTTGGTCGATTTTTATAGGGTTTGTATCAGCATGGAAGGTGACAACTTTTACATACTTGTGGATCTGTGAGCTGTAGAACTGCGCAAGCCAGTCTTTGCATAGCTTAAAACTAAAAAAAAATCGTTTTCAACCGTCGCGTCGCATTTCTTAACCGAAAATAAAACTTTACGTTTTCACGTTTCTAAGTTTACGGCGGAGCCATGGATGTAAAAAATAGTTTTTCAGTTTTAAGCTACGCAAAGATACGAGTCGGGAGGTTTACAGCTCACAGCAGGCTCTTACAATTGTTCCAACAAAATAAGTATCCAAAAATTGCTAGACGGACCTGTATTTGGCTTCCTCGTGCTTACGTTAAATTCTATTATGTAAGAAA
This sequence comes from Ennomos quercinarius, assembly GCA_910589525.2. NCBI lineage: Eukaryota > Metazoa > Arthropoda > Insecta > Lepidoptera > Geometridae > Ennomos > Ennomos quercinarius. Next base: position 16,631,523 of record OU342492.1, on the reverse strand, counting down.
AGCTGTTGGTCTTCCTATCAATAAATGAATAAGAAAGTTATAGGTTTTTTCCCACTACCAGTGCTAGATGAACGATCGGATGATTTGTAAAAGGGAACGGGAAGAAGTATGGACGAAAGGTAAAGGGTTAAATGGGGGAAAAAGGCAAAAAGAATGATGGTGGAGAAGGGCAAGGGGCATTAAGATAATTTATATAGCAGTATCGCCTGCATAGCGTATAACAGATTCACTTTAGCGTAAATTTAAAATTGTAATCATCTAAATTCCAAGGGGTTGTAACATTTTGGCATAGTTCACCCGCCGTGTTTGGGTTTTATTTTTTGTGAGGTCATTTTTCAATCATATTTTAGCATAATAATAAAATATTAAAAAATAATGTATAATAATGTCAATAATAAAATCAATAATGTAATGTCTGTTATAATGTCAGGTTTTCATCATTTACAAATTAATTAAATTAAAAACATTTAAGTGTTCGACATACAACTCACTTAACATAAATTCTGACACTTTACGACGTTTTGTAATATTTGTGGTTTGTATTGATTGACGGTAGCTATCCATTTGCATAATATTAAAGAAGCAGCGTAAACAAAAAAGTTAATTGATTTCATGATCGCTATGCCAGGCTCCATACAAAAACGTTACGTACAACCCCTTTTCACAAAACTATAATGATCTATTTAATCTGTGTTCACCTCGTGGAACCCTCGCACCAGCCACTCGGTCTGCTCGGCGACTCCCCGCTCGACCCTCCAGCGCACCACCCGCTCGAGGTACTCCTTCTTGTTCCGCTCCGTGACCGCCACGTCCCGCCCGCCCGGCTTCAGCTCGCGCTCCAGCACGCGCCCGTCCGCCAGGCGCTCCGACACCGCGAACGTCAGCTCCAGGGATGACACGCAACGGGCTGACTGGTTTTTATATATGAAAAAAATATACATATTTAATATCCTCTTACTGACAACTTTTTTTTTTTTGTGCCCTTTCCTTCTGTTAAGTGCATTGAAGGTGTAGGTAGGCATAATGTAAAGTAACTTCAGAAGTAGTACAACAAATAATCAAACTTTACAAAGATTTATATGACGTGTAATATAATGTACGACCTTATCGCTAAAGCTATCTCTTCCAAGCGCCTTTGTATGGAGAGGATTTATCGAAGTGGTAAAAGAGCGCACGTGCATAATTATGCAACAATCGTGTTTAATATATTACTAAATAAATAAAAATAACTTATAAACATACTATTTAAATAATATATAAGTACTTATACATATATCAAATTGTATGAAAGAAAATTAATTAATTTGCAACAAAGAAATATTGTAAGTAATATGGCAGAACAGAGCGACTAGGGATTGCAATCCGGAAAACCGGATCCGGTAATCCGGCGGATCCGGCATCATTTTACGTCTACCGGACCCGGTACCAATGCACCGGATCCGGGATGCCAATTTTTGGTAAAATAATCGCACTGCTGCATGAGTATAGGTTACTTTAAATGCATACCGGTACGTAAGATGATTAAACTTGATCCTACCTCGGGTTGACGAAATTATAAAAGCATTTTTGTGATGATTGTGCCATTCATTAGACAGGTCCATCATGATGTCTGTCATAAGAATGATACTTGTTAACATGCTCAGTCACATGCTCAAATACCTAATTATTGTGAAAATCAGTAGATTAAGTAAAGTTGATTATGTTAAGAAGAAAGAAAGAAAATACATTTATTCAAGACATCACTACAACAAAGACACAACAACAACACAACATGAAAGTTTGATACTTATTTTATAAAAAAAACGACAAATAAATGCGCATTGCATGGCACTATGATATACACAGCATAAAATTAAAGTCTTAGTCATGACCGTAAAACTAATGGATAACTGCTAGATTTAATAATGAGTACTAAAGTTGATCTACCTGTAAAAACTGGAAGCCTGAACCACCCATTACGTTAAAATTTGACTATAGTTACACTGTGGAAGATTTTTAATTGTTTGTTTAATTAGAACATCGGAAATAAAGTTGATACACATAGTAGTTGCACATATATACATTTTTTTGCTATGCATATCTCGCATATTATGTAGACTCACTTGATTATCTCATAAACAGTCCTTTTTGAAACGAAAAGGGAAAAATAACCTGATTTGATCAATCCGGCCGGACCCGGCCGGATCCGGCCGGATCAACAGAAATTCGACCGGATCCGGCCGGATTGAAAATGACACCGGAATTGCAATCCCTAAGAGTGACGCTTTTAATAATCTGCCACAAATGCAACTGGAAGAATATAATAGAATAAAAGAATACTAAACTTTATTCCACATAAAAAAAAAAAACGAAACATTGACGATAAGATACCAAAATATGGAAATTGGAGGGTGAACGAGTGCATTACAATTCATAAAGTGTATACTCCAAGGAGGACACCGCAACAGTTTCCATTAGAATGTATGTTTCGCAAGTTGACTTATTTTGCATACGCAAATAGAATGAAAAAACATATTTTTATCAGGAGGACCTAGGTATTGTTATCAAGTATTATCTCTAAGGATTGATATCAAATTTCAACCAAAACCATAGGACGTAGACAAATGTATTTAACGGGTTGTTCCTGGCTGTCCCCTTGAAGAATAAAAATTCTTGTCTGTCCCCGAACTCAAACTCGAGGACAACAAGAAAAAATAATTCCTGTCTGTCCCCTAGTTTAAATCAGGCGTCGAGTCAACTATAAACTAAAATGTAAAGGAAAGGTGTCACATAATTTGGAATAGCAGCAGCTTCATGTTATTTTTTTATATATATGAGCTTCAAATATGTAACGCTAATATTAGTTTGTCTTTATTTCGCAAAAAAACATGCGTAGTTTTGTTATTGTCAACAATCTGCGCAGATTCTAAAACTGCGTCATAGTCGTCATTTTTATATTATTTTGAAGGGTAGGTAGTACAAGTGCGCAATAACCATGATCGACTGTTATCTAAATTACTTAAGGCGACTGGTAGGACCAGATAAGCAGGTCAAAATCCGTTCAAAGAAGCATCGACCTTAACGTCGTAGTCTTAAATCAACTCAGTCTGCACCTCATCGCGGCGCTTAATTACGACAAAAACAACGCACGAAATGACTGATTTTGACGGTTTTTAATATCTATGAGTGTATAGCATTTTTCAAAATTATAAAGTCATCTCATCTCATTGAGTATTGAGTATTGAGTCATCTCAACATTTGAATGTTTGTTTGGAATACACTAATGTCCTTTGTAAAATTATATTCGATAGAAAGTCAGTAAAATTGGCCCATTAAAATTTTCTGAGGTAGGTTTGAATTTTTTTTTCTATAGAGCTATATTTATTAAAATCTTGTATTTGCAGACGACTTAATGAAATGAATTACATGATATATTAAATTCAAAGCTCCGCATGCTCTAATTATGCCCGGAAACGTGCCAATGATACCTTGTTTTTCCTACCTGTCGTACCTTAACATATTGTGTAAGAAATGGTACCAATAACATTTGTGTATGATGTATTATGTACGTTTATGCACAGCGTTTTTGTTTTCTTTTTTTATGAGAACCACGTATTGCTGCGTTATTCCTTTCCGTGCATGGTTGTCTGGAAAAGATCGCTCTAAGCGATAGGACCGTCCATTTTTACACTTTGGTTAAGTTTGTTCACTTAGTTGTAATTATTTGTGATGTGGAGTTTCAATAAAGAGTTTATCTATGTATTTGTTCATGGACCGCGCATGTAATCGGATAGCGAGTGTTGTCAACATCACGGTTATTTCCGAACTCACGTGGAGTATTATATTTATAGCGCCGGCCACGTGCTATTGTTGGGACATTAACGGTTTCCGGTGACTGCCGCCAGGGCGCGCCACTTGTACATAAACAATACAACGTGGGCTGTCAGCGCCCGCGCATTAGGCTGTGTCGTTTTAGTTGACACAACACTCACTAGATGGCGTTACTAGGTTACAAATAGAATAGTTTTGTGATGCAGACCCCTATGCTAAGCCAAAAGTCACGGTTATAAGGTTAAGATTATTACATGCAACTGCAAGTACCTAAAAACTTACTATAATTTAATTGTACCTAGTAAAATTATATTATCTGAACCGTGGTTATACTATACTAATGCCCGTGTGTACTAAAGTTAGACAGCTTTTAAGTTCGGACTTATCTCTTTGTCACGTACCTGCAGCAACGCATTTGAGTATTTCCTAGAGAGATAAGTGCGAAATTAAGAGGTGTCTAACTTTAGTCCAGTCGGACGTTAAGGTGGAACGTTTCACACAGCGCGGCAAATTCAAATTTTCTTGCGTTTTATGCCAATAATACTACGTTAAATCAGTTTTCGTGTAATCACGTTGAGTAATTAAGCTATTATTGGCAAAAAACGCAAGAAAATTAGAATTTGCCGCGCCGAGTGAAACGTTCCACCTTAATAAAGATTATTGTATACACACCTGCAGCCACCTCATGGACGCGGCGAACTGTGCGTCCAGTGCGTCGACATCTTCGAGCGCGGGCGGCAACCGCAGCAGCGCCCGGTACAGCGCCCGCGTGAACCACGCCTCCAGCAAGTAGCCGTGCACCAGCGCCAGCCCTAGCACGCGCCCGGAGAAACGGAACCTGCAGCCGGGGGAAATACGCTGTTTTACTACTATTCCAAATTAACAACTAAAAGTAGGTTAAAAATTAATGTAATAATTGAAAAAATAACTAAAATAAGTAAATAAATCACGGAGTAATACGCTTTGAAAGTTTCTGGAGAGGGCGTCGCCTGTCCCTTTCTCGCAAAACAGTGCTCGTGCCGAGCTTCCTCACAGCTTCTGTGAAGGCGTAGTTTGTGACGTCACATGCCAAAGAGATTGTATGTATAGCCGTGCCATAAAGTCTCATTTGCCCAGTAATTTCACTAGCTACAGTGTTCTTCAAACCGGAACACAGTAGAACTTACACACACTAATTACACCTAAACGAACAGTTGCAGATGAATTCTGTTCTACGCTAAAATATCCACTAAAGACGTCCCACTCCTGAACATAGGCCTCCCTCACAGAGCGCCACTTTGAGCGGCTGCCAGCCTGCATCCATTGGCTCCCCGTGGTTCTGACCAGAGTGTCGGTACAAACAGTGTGGGGCTTACGCTGCGGCTTCCAGTTGGTGGTCGGCACTTAAGGATCTTTCTTCCCCATCGGTGGCCAGTTCTACGAGCGATGTGGCCTGCCCATTGCCATTTCAATTTGCTAATTCTAAGAGTCATCGGTCACTTTAGTTCTTATTTCGGACTAAAACTAAAAGGTTTATTAAAAACTATTCATTAAATCTGAACCCAAGGGTCTAGAGTCTTCATCATATCGATCAATCCGGCCCTGACAGCCGCCATCTTCCGGGAGACAAACGTGCCGGCATTCGTTATTATCTAATTATACCAATCAATGTGTTATTATTACGATTATTATCCTCTATTACCGGCGAACAGGCGTAATAATAAATAATTATTTTATATTAATGTCTGTCTCCGTCAACAATGTTTTGTTGCGTATCTGTAGTCTGTAGGTACTAACAATAATAATAAAGTCTTCTCTCTCCACAAATAAACAAATATGTGTGGACATGTCACACAGCGCCATCTAGCTCCAAAATAAGCAAAGCTTGTACTATGGGAACCAGATAACTGATAGAATGGAGTTTTGGGGGGAACGCGGAAAAGTCCACGTCGCTGAATTTTTTTTTCATGAGAATGAATGACGTGGTGAGCTGGTCGTTCACCTAATGTTAAGCGAAACGGCCGCCGATAACAGTTGCAGTGTCACTCGGAACTTTAAAAAAATAAAGTTTCGCGTGACAATGCACTGCGCACGTCATCCTGAGACATCACACAGTCAAGTAATTAGATTACTGACTGTGTGATCAGATCATAAAGTCTCATTTGCCCAGTAATTGTATTGTATTATTTTTCAAAACTTGTGCTTATCCCGGTGTTAATAATTATTAAAATCGGTGGCGTTTTACGCATTAACCCCCGGTTTCTCGCACGTTTGTTAAAGTTAAACTCATGTCAACTTAAACACACTGAGCGCTCATTGGTTGCCTGTTGATCATTGGCTATCGTCAACCAATAAGCGTACAGTATTTGGTCTGTTAAGTTAACATGAGTTTGACAAACGCACGAGAAACCGGGGCAAGTGTTGAATTACGAGCATGAGTGTGTGCAAGTGATATGTGGTGAAACTTGGTTTATCGCGTTGCTTCCAAAATTCCGTTTACTAGGGCATGACTTAGACTGGACTATGACTAAGACTGCTTACCTAAACGAACTCTTGCAGATGAATTCTGTTCTACGCTAAAATATCCACTGAAGACGTCCACTGCTGCACATAGGCCTCCCCAGTGAGTGCCACTTTGAGCGGCTGCTCGCGTCTTGCATCCATCGGCTCCCCGCGGTTTTAACCAGATCGTCGGTCCACCTAGTGGGGGGCCGGCCTACGCTGCGTCTTCCGGTTCGACAGAACACATAATATGCCTTCATAATATTGACCTGATGATGGAGTCAGGCCTAGATCTACCCTCATTACTTATTTATTGAATTAAGGATCTGCAAAAACGCTCTCAGTGGAGCAGTAATAGTATGAATGGGAACTATGTCGCATGGCATGGTAGTTGTATGCATTTAAAAGGCCGTGCGAAAAAATTGTTAAATTAAACTAATTACCTGCATTCCCACGAATAAAGTCCTATTTAAATCTACGCAAGTTTTTAAAACTAACATTGATTCATTCACCACTATTACTTTTCACATTGCTTATTAAATTCAAATAGTTTTCCGCGGAGCGCGACTAGTTAACATTTTATATCCTATGGTAAACTAAACGAACTCCAACCAAAAAGCTCTGCTTCAAACTTCACGAGTTCTCGTTGCGCAAGCGCTGAATATAATATCAAATTACCTCAAACATTGTATTGTGTTACAAACAAACACACTCGCAGCTGAATATAGATATTTTTTGTGCACGTCTTTGTACAACTCCAAAATCTCGGATTACGGTATTCTCATCGGTGTGACGCGACTGGGCGCAGTTCGAAACGACATGCTTGGTTAAACCAGTTAAACTAACCATGGGCCTTATTGCGTAAGTCTGGAGGAAATCAAATATGCTATAGATAGTCTCTATGAAAATCAAACCTCAAAAGTGTCCCCGCGGCTATGTTTACTTATACAGATATATACCTCTCCAACTAATATAAAATAGTTCACAAGCGGTTGTTTCATTTTAATAATGAACCATGGCACCCTGCAATAGCATTTTAAAACAATAATATGTGAGTTACATCACTTTCATTAAGCGCGGTCACACGCGACTGAGAGCAAAAACAAGGCATATGCCTTGTTTAAACGGTGCCGTTTTCAAGGCGGCGATCGTGAATCTACCCTATATTTGATCGCAGAGAAATGGTGATCGTGTGCTATCTTGCTCGCACTCACGGACTTATAAATAAGGGTGTGCAGGATGGCAGAACTATGTCCAGAACAGTTACGCGATAGAGGTGTAGGTTCCAAGTGCAGTACAAACATGGTCAAATAAGTTTAAATTTCAGAAATAAGGTGTTACTTGATAAGTAGTTCTTTGCGCCGCGTATTTATACGCCGATGTTAAACCTAAATCTGTACTCAGTCCATGCTATAGAACAATATTACAGTGTTAATTTAAAATTAAAATAAATAAATGCCTCAAAAAATAATTTGCCGTTCGCCGAAATGTCTATTTCACACTACATGCTGCGGGCAAATTTTTCGTAGGTAGCTAAAACACCTGCACCGCCCTCCCCGCAGTCCCGGAGTGCCTAACTATTACATGTCGTAGGGCTTTCGTTAAGAATTTGTATTTGGACTAATTTTTTAGTACCTGGTTTTACGTTTTACATTGTTTAGCTTTAAACACAGATAACCCCCAATAGATACCGCATGAAAGACGACGACAGCGCACCACGCATTGGCGTAAATGGTTCTATATAAATCGACGCTTCGAAGCACGGCCTTAGTTTCGACCAATTATGAGAGTTCATTATTAGGGCGTCACTCGAAACAGCCAATAATAGCGCATTGGCTCCAGTCCCCGCAACCCGCGCCTTCCGCCAGTTTTGGTGAGCTAGGATCCGAACAAAAATCCCGTAATGCGGTATCTATTGGGGGTTATCTGTAGCTTTAAATTAAGATTCTAAAGCATGGGCTTATACATACATTACAGGAAAATATCTAATTAAATTCCACGGTGTATAATATACAGGGTACGATTAAACTCATTAGCTGTGGCTGTTTATTATGCAAGTTATCATCAATACCAAATCGATGCGTTAGATTTCATACATTTTGGTCCACACGTGACCGGTGTCAGGAGTAGGTACCTAGTTTCAAAGGATGCTAATGAATTCAATTACATCCAGTATAATATGGGTATACTATTGGCACTGTAATTAATAAATGGAATGGAAAACTTTACTCCAGATAACATAATCTGTCAAATAAAATGTTTTGTTTCGCATCCACGCGCGATACGTGTCGCCAGCCAAAAGTTGACAGAAAGTTTTAAAGCAAACATCGCTATAAATAAAGTGTTTATAAAAGTTAGAACTTATTTTTATATTGTTTGTTGACGCAGTCTGTATGATTGTTGATGTGCCTATTTTAGAAATACTGTTTATCATAAGATTATGGTAGCCTGTTTTGGTATATTGTAAATACCAATACCGGTCTAACTAAAGGCTAAAGAGTAGCAACGCTGAACTATGATTTGGATTTGCAATAGATGTATGTACCCACTGAACATAATATCAGATGGAAGACGTCCACTGCTGAACATAGGCCTCCCCCACAGGGCTCCACTTTGGACGCTTATCGTAGGGGGGGTTGCCATAATCAGAACAGTTTAATGTTCGACTGGCCTGTTAGCTCAGTTGGTAGCTCTGCCTTCTGAACTATAGGTTGTGGGTTCGATTCCTACCCAGGACAAACATTTGTGTGATGAACATCGAGGTTTGTTCTGTCTGGGTGTTATATTGTATTCTATGTATGTATTTACAAACAAAAAAGCATCTAAGTATTGTATCAGTTATCTGGTTCCCACAGTACAAGCTATGCTTAGTTTGGGGCTAGATGGCGCTGCGTGACATGTCCCACACATATTTACTAAAAAAAAATGTACTGTGGAGAATGCTGCTGCCCATTCCCTGGATATCTCCTAAGCCGGCTCTTACGGTGCTCACGGGAAGAGATGGGATGGTCCTATTATCACATAGCGGAATAAGTATACGCCTAAGCGAAAAATTTAAAAATTATTTTAAAAAAAACTGCTATATAATATTGCAGATCGAATCACTTTGGTTCGGCCCTTGTACAAATAATTACAATGAATGACAGATAAAACTGTCGATTTAATAACTACAATAACAGTGGACTACGAGTTATAAATGGCTTGTAAATAAGCGATAATCTGTAACTGGACACTTCAATTGCACCTAATACGATACTAAATGTTGGCTTAAGAATAGACTATTAAATGTAATTCCATGAATTATTGCAACTGGGTAAGGATAACGTTGCTTTAACTTGTTGTTTAGGTCTTTCATGAATTTGATACAGTCTCTTAAGGTTTACAATAGATGGCGCTATGAGTATTCAGGAGCGTAACAACCACACTAAAGCAATTACATTTTTGGTAAAACTATCAGGGTTTACCCCTGGTATTAAAAAAAAACTGAGAGACTAGACTCCCACGAATGAACCGCGCTTCAAAAGCAATTCCACTCTGCCTTCTACTACTCCTACTACTAGTTCTACTTTATATCATCATCATCATCCTCTTTGTCTTTTCCCATTTGTTGTTGGGGTCGGCTTCCAATCTAACCTGTAGCAGGGAGCTACCAGAATTACATGAACGACTGCCATCTGACCTCGCAACCCAAGGAACCAGTAACAGGGATGGTTAGACCAGGCGTCAGATTCTGTCAGGCTTCTGACTACCCGTAACGATTGCTATAGATGTTCTTATGACAACCGGGACCGATGGCTTAACGTGCTCTCCGAGGCACGGAGCGATGGCATCGAAATCTGCACATAACTTAATAGATAAGTCATTGGTGCAGGGCCGAGGATCGAACTCGGCGCCGTAAGATTGCGAAGCGCACATGCTGCCGCTCGGCCACCATCGCTCTACTAGTTCTACTTCCTATAAATTACCAGTAATGTCTTTGGGTTGATATAATCTCACCTTCTGCGCCTGAAGAGTGCTACGTCACAGAATAAATAATACTACAAGTAGTTAACATTACAAAACATATTGTCTCTAGAAACTTGTGGAAATCTTTCGAATCCCTTCTCTTTCTCCCTTCGTTTAACCGTGTATGAGCGAACGCATACGCCATCTTTGGTGTTTGGTGTTTTTTGTTTCTATAGGCTGATTCACATACCTCTTATATACTAGTATCTAGCATGTAAACACTCACCATTCATGATGGTTGTCTACAAACGCCGACATCGGCGAGACGTGCACAGTGTAGGTATCGTTGGCCGAATACTCAAACAATCCATAGTACGGGTTGAACAGTTCCCGAGATAATAAGAAGAAGAATTCTCTACTCGGCCCGCCGTAGTCTAGGCCTTCTTCTCCGTCCCAGAGGACGCAAAGCTTTCCTTTCTGTAGTTCCTTCTTCCCGCACGACATTATTCTTCTGAACGCGTCTTCTAAAAGGTGCTCGCGGCGGATGTGTAATCTGTAAATTGGGAGGGTTTCGCGTTAGACGATTGGATGAAACATCGTCGAGGGGTAGAAAATGTATGTGATAGCTAGTAGGAAAGAGAGAACAGGGCAGAATGCTGATACGGTTATCACACACTCAAGTTCTCTCTGTGGTTAGCCACTTGCCTATATATCTAAAGAAGAATACAACGATATTAATCTATAACAATATTATAAAGAGGAAAGATTTGATTGTTTGTTTGTTTGCATTGAATAGGCTTCGAAACTACTGAACCGACTTGAAAAAATCTTTCACTGGTGGGAAGCTACACTATCCCCGGGTGAAATAAGCTATATTATATTTTTAAATAAATTAGGGATTCTTACTAAAACTCCAATAATGTAACCCAAGGTGTAAAAAAATTACCTAAAATATTCTTTACATCGCGTGCGCTGCGAAAACTATTATACCCGTGCGAAGCCGGGGCGAGCCACTAGTATCAATATAAAAGAAGAAATCCCCACATTATAAGAGGAACTGGGATAGGATAAGGGATGGAAGATGATGAGGTGATAAAATAAAAGCTTTGGTAGAGCTATTGCAGCAAGCTTCAGCCCTCATTCTAAGAGCTGCTCATCTCAAGTTCAGTTATCATTGAGATTAGGCTGCTGTATTTCAAAGTCAGTTTCAATTTCAACAAAAATCTTCTCGTTCTTAAAATAATCATCATAAATGATATGAGAAATATTATGTAACTTTCTTTGACCACATTGGTTTACAGTTCATGTGTCGTATGCTCGACACCATTGCTCCGATTATGCATTCTTCACAATATTTGTCCCACAATACAGGCAGCATTTTATCATGTCGCCTGATGAGAAGAGGCAATGAAATCGACTGTGGAACACGCAAATCTGGAGATCTAGATCTCGGTCCATACAGTACGCGAGACACCCGAAGCAGTAACTCGGGTGATCTCGGATCTAAAATGATGATTACAAAAAATAACTAAGAAAAGAACTCACTTGAGCTTGCCAGGCCCCTGGCCGTATCCTTTGCTTTCGAGCTTGCGGTAGAAAGCCCTCAGCTTCGCCTCGAAGTCCCTCCGCTGAGGCGCAGGCGCGCGCGTCGAGCGGGCTGCGGCGGGGGACGCTGCGGGGGAAGCGTGCACGCTCGACACGGTGCCGCCCGCCGGCACGTAACTCATTATCTCCTGCTCGAACAGGCTGCGGAAGACAGAGGAACACATTACGTTTTGAAGAATTGGTTCAATTGTGTTCAGGGTTATTATCACCTGCACTAATAGATTGAGGAAGAAAGAAGAAAACGCTAGAGTTAGAACAATAGTTCAGGATAATTTATGGGCAGGGGAAAACAGAGAATGAAACGTCAGAGTTCTGAACAATGCTTTATCCCCTAGAACAGGCTGCTGGAAGGAAATGTGATATTTTAGAAGTTAGAACAATGCTCCGAGGTGACTATCTCTTGATCAAATAGAAAGCAAAAAGAAGCTTACGTTATAGATAATCTGACGCTCCAGCGATTTGAAGTGGTTGGCCTCCGACCATAGGAAAACGCTACTGTTTTTGTCTTGCAGGGTCTCTATAGAGTATAGATGTCATCAAGAGCTGACGCAAAGCCCTCGTTCGCTTCCTCCTACACGTTGTATTGGGAAATAAATTATGTTCGTGATGTGCCTTTGTAGAATAAAAACTGTTTACGACATGTGTTTCTTTCAAGGAAATAGATAAGGTCAATAGACTTTAAAAGCTCTTTTTTAATTATATCTACCGAGCTAGCGACACAGGAAGACATTAATACTAGTACAATAGTGGTTAATTAATTTTGTCACCTACTTTGGGGACGTAATCTGAAACACCTGTTGATGCATATTGTTGTAGACCTTTTATGCAGTTGTTGTTTTGAATTTTAATAAACATTTCAGAAGATCATTTGATTATAGAACTAAATGACTCTCCCCGAGTCCCTCTAAACAACGAAAAAGTTTAAGCAAATTTTGCACAACGATAAAAATAGATAGTGAAATTAGGTCGTTCTGAACCGTAGAGTAGTGCCATAACATAACACAAGTGTGATAGTGTTGTTTATAGATCGGCGAGGAGGTAACGTGGCGGCTTATCACACTCGTGAGGCAACCACAGATACAAGCAATGTTCCAAGGCACGACTTGATAAAGGTGCCGCTCGTAAGTTTTACTAATTTACTATTGAGGTATCCATTTGGCAACCAACGTTATACCTGCACATTATCCAATTCCTCGCTTATATTAGTTGAAGTAGGTACAACAAAACTACCTGTTTGCTGTTCAACAGAAGTAACTGTTTCACGAGCTAGTATGTCAGTTTTTGATTCAGCACAAAATTAATTTGTGAAATCCGCGAAATTAACCTAGTTATCACAAATGATCGTAAACCGTGAAAGTTTGGAGCTCCTATGATGTGTACTAGAGCGTGTGCTAAACGTACAACAATTATCTGGTGAATGACTGTGTGAAACTGGACTCATTAATGAACTCACGGTCATATTATACCATCAAAAAAAACGGACTAATGAAATTCTTTGAATGTAATATATTAAAACTGAGTCGAAAGCTTCACCTTTCCCATTTCCCGTGAAGAAACCTCAGCCCGGCTAAAACAGCCGGTGCAATGAACCATGATGGATTATGACCAAAAAGAGGAGAGCAAGGCCGGCCCACATTAGACAGAGACAAAACGCACGGGCTCTAGGCTAGTAATACCCATAATCGATTTAGGAGAGCGAGAGATTTAGGACCGCTACGCCCCCCGCTCGTGATCGAGATTCGGTAATTATACTAATAATTTCATTTGGGCCCGAAATATACGTGAGGACGCGCCGCGTGCGCACGCAGATTGCCGCAAGATAAAATCGATCGAGATATCCGCTTAGAATTACATAATGATCGTTACATTGGTACGTATGGCAACCGTCCGTCGTAGCCATAACAAAGTTGAGAATTTTCGGCGTAATTTGTTACTAAAACAATGGGTTCACCGTAACCGAAGGCCGGTCGCACTCGCGATCACGTACGCGCCGCACATACAGACCCACCAAACCCTTTTACAGAAAAACCTTCGGCCGGTGCTTATTTATGACAATACGCATTAATAAGACGCGTGCCAATACGCCAAGGCGGTGCTGATTGCCTGCCTGCAGCGCTGTTACACAGATCTAATTATCGTTATACAAATGACGAAGGCTGTGGTAATTGAGGAAACATTAAAGCTCTCGCCTGTGCTGCATTCACGCAAAGCGAGGCCTCCCGACGCCGACTCATGGGAACGACCTGAAATTACACTAGTAACGAGAGAGATATAATCTGTTAGGCATCGCTACGTGTTAGCGCCATTCGTAACGAGATCAGCAAGAACATAGAAAACAAAGCGCAAAGTCAAGGCAAATACAGGAATATCGGTGGGCGTGGAAGATCTCTCTCAGGTATTCGAGATCATTATACGAGCATCCGGCGCGTCCTGTACATGTATCATTGAGGGCAGCAATCCCCGAAAGATAATGAGTATCGGAGGCATTTCCCCGGAGGTCTGCGCACGCGCGGTCGAAGGGCCCCGGGCGCGCGCCGGTCACGCACCTCTGCAGACAGGTGTGCGAGGTGTGGCCGCGCAGCCCCGCCGGCCGGCCGCTACCCGCCGAGATCTCTACTTTGTGAGATAACACCGGTGATATGAAAAGCTGACGTCTTCATTCTATGTCAGGGTGAATCGAGAATGACGAGGCAGATCCGAAGGATAGCAGTTATTCAATTAACAGTGGCCACACTGAGATGGGCCCTGATAACGTAGAGAAGAGAGCGAGTATTGTCTCGTGTAGAGCAGCTTGATGATATAACGTCGAGGGCTAGGACGTTAATGACCAGGTACACAGGCGTGTAATGGCGTACTTTCACCGCCACGAATGTGTAGCCCTCGGACATAACTCAACGCCGCGCCGCGCCGCCAGCCAGCTGCCGTTGATGGCTTTGGAGCGACTTAGCTGTCGTTTAGAAACAAATGCATTTCGGTCAAACATATTGTAGTTATGAAACGTGAAATCGAATGGTTATTGCTCACGCTCAATAATGCGGAACAAAAAGATATTGCGAAAAACAGACAATGCTTTAATCTACTAGAAGTTTGTATCAATATCCCAACCATCAAATTTTTCAATAGAATTAGTGGGCACCATCCAAATATATAGGGTATACATTAGACATCCAGAGAACCCTAATTAGGGCTCCCAACGGCCCCGTATAATGACCACCAATGATTCCTTGCCTCGGGCACAAGAAGGTAGACCTACCGACGGAAACCGTGGTTAGAGAAACTACCTCAAACAAATGTTGGATATGTTGGTTCTACATATAATGTTAGTTGGCCTCTGGTCATAATGCGCCCAACGTTACGGGCTTACTGTCATTTGTAAAAGAATTCTACGGCTTTAAATTTCATAGTCTCTATTTAAGATTCTTTACAAATTGCTTCTTTTATGACAAAAAAAATATGATGAAGATATAAATGAAATTACAGTTAAAAGTCGTACCTTGTTCACTCATTATAATAATGCATTGGTTATGGACATACGATCAGACTGGAAAAGTATCAAATTACTTCGTAGACCAAAAAACCTTTTATATTTACACGTAGATCCAATTGTCCCACAACAATAGGGGACTTGTTTCACGCGTAAAGTTTCGAATAACTTACCTTTAGAGAAGGCGTAGTTAATTCATTATGAAATAGCCGACATTGAAGCGGCCTTTGAAGTTGAAGAATTAGGAGTTGGTACGTGCCCAATATTCGCACCAAATTACTTCCTGATATTAAATACCTCCAAATTAACTGATATTATCATTATTCTTTGTGCGGTTTGTTTACATTGGTGTACTAAAGTTTTCGGACTTAACAGGTACCATTGTAGAAAATTACATTTCTGGTTCTAGAAGTTTTTGTGAGTGTATAATATACTTTTAAACCTTGTGTATATCTGAAACTAGATGCATGACCTATATGGTAATTAGTTCATAGTTATTTTTTGAGTAATAAAGATTTTGTATATTAATTGAACTGTTTGGTAGCACGAGATCGGGTCAGATGTAATTTCAATTTAGGTTTTTAATAACCGTGTCTAGGAAACCTGGGCGTTTAAGTACTTCCTGAGTTATCGTCATATGCGTTATTCATATACCTATAACGTGCCGCTAATTTCTGTAATGTTGTCAGATAATTGTCATTTTCTATAACATAACTTTCAAGTTTTTAAATAAATAGCATGTTGATGGCGAAATGAGTCAACTTGGGGCAGTTATAGGTTAGGTTGGTGCAGTTGGGGTGTTAGTTTGACGAAATGCTAAGTTTATTAAATTATTATTGTGGTTTGGGTTGTCCTTTTAGATAATGTTATGCAATTCTCTTCATTGTAAAGGTAGGTAATATATGTGGTAAGTTTCTAACAGGAAGATGTTCAAAGTACACAGTTTAAAATGTTATGGTAAATGGAATACTAATCTGTTAGTTGGAATTTCAAGTGCATTCCTAGTGCGTTGTATGTAGCCTCTATGGTCGTTCGTTTAATATTTATAAATTTAGCTACAGTTTTTTTACAAAGACCGTTTTTTCCTTGTGCAGTCGTTTTGCCTTCATTCTTTAACTTTATTAATCAATCAAACTGGTCCTTTTTCCAACACCTAACAATTATGTTTCTGAAGATTTTATAAATTGAAAATCTTCGTGAGTTAACGCGGTGTAATCATGGGTTGCGGATGAAATTTTTGTTAAATTGAGATGTAGCACCAAATAATAAATGGGAACACCATTATTAACATTGTAAAGTAATATAAAGCCAAGGGAAGAATTACTATTAAAGCTACAGCTCTTAAAATTTAGCGTTTGATTTTACAAAATACTGCTGCGATAGTATAAATATTAATTAACGAATGTTTGTTTTTATTTAGAACATTACCAAATACTTAGATAAAAATTGATATTACAATAAGTCTTACAATAAGACTTTAGAAAGATCTAAAAAACAACATTACATATTAGGGCCACTGAACATGCAGAAGGCCTAGAAATAGATCGCACACCGATAAACAACGAGCACCAAGGTGAAGACAAATTATCGAGCAAGTAAAAAAAAAACGCAAGAACAATATATTAGTGGCAGAGTGCAAAGTGTTCCAGCCACGTCATGGCAATTAGGATGTTAGGAAGGACTTCCGGCAGCCGACATACACATTAATATCTATGTATCTCTGTATGCGACTCATTTGCACAACAACACATGGTATTAACAAATGACTATTATGCTGCTCTGCATTATATTTCTGTTCTTTTGTGATAGATAATAAATATTCTTCGTGTTGAAGGTCGCTTTGAAAGCCAAAGCTGTCGCGTGTTTCTGTTGTATTTATACTTATATGTTGTCTGGTTAGGTCATAACATAATATTTCACTGTTTAGGTCTTTTAGTCGTCATATTCAATGTGTGAACATCTAAATGGTTTTCAGTATCCTTTTAATGCAAGCTCTTCCAACACTAACGTCTAAAGCTTTTTAGTTCTTATCATGTAAGTTCCATCAGTCCCCATATTACGGTCTTCAGTACTCTTGTCTTTATTTTTATAACAGGCAAGATCAAAATTACTGTGTATCAAGTTGTCAACTAAGTAAAGTACCACCGTTAATCAACAGCCTTTCCAGTATTTTCCCTTCTCCGTTCAACGGAGCCAATCCAATTTAAGGACAATAAAACTGACCAGACAACAAAGCATTTAATGAAAACGCTGGGTCCCTTAGCCCTTAATGGCTTTGTAATTAATGTGGGTTCTAAAAAACACACTTTGCTGAAACCTTACTGCTTTGACATAAAGCTGGGAATACGTAGTAGTTTCGTATGGTGCAATTGTGTTATTGGTCTGGACCGGAAATGAGCACAATGGTGGTGGAGGGAAATGATGGGGGGACAAGGGATATGGCAACCCATGACCCTCTTTGCATCGCCAACCACGTAAGTAGGTACCTATTATTATACTTGCAATGTTGTGGACATTTTGCGTTACAAATTAACGGACTCTTGAAATTCCACAAATGAAGGAAAGTCCCTTTTTTGTATATGTAGTTATTGTGTGGAACGATGTCCTTTTTTGATATAGAGCACATGGAAAGACGGTTGGTAAAGGTTAGATATACAAGATAATTTATTAATGAAAAGAATAAAAGTATAGACTGCACGTTGTATAACTCAAACGAGGATAATGGACCAAGGAAAGCATTAGGGATTGTAAAAATAAAGGTGTATACCTAAAATACCTATAGCAAAAAGCGACGACTGATAACATGGAACAATAGGAATATCATAAAACATATATTTAATGGTTCACTGTCGAAACTCAACGAAACTCATAAGGCGTATATAACATAACAGTACAAATTTATAATGTTTTGTTACCATGGCTAACTTAAATCATAAAACATAATATCATATTTATATCATAATATCATGTTTATAATACTGTAAATTAATGTGACTGGAACTGTTGATTGCTATATATATCCTAATCAGTTATAAAAACGTAGTACGGCAAGCCAATTTGCTCTTCAATCTATGCAGGCACTTCATCCAGTCAAAACAAACAAAATTAACGTGTGGACTGTGGGTAATTGTAAAATAACTTATATTTTATCAAATAGAGGTAATCTGAAAATTAATATAGAAGTTTTCTGTATTTTTTTATATAAGCATAAGTGACTTCTGGCACTTCGCCGGCCGCTACCGCGGCACGCTCGCTACGCTTCACTTCGCTCGCTCGGCTCGTGCGTTGTGTGGTCACAGTTAACCTAACGCTCCTCCTCGCTTCGCTCGTCGTCGCACCGACGTCGTCGTCGTCGACTTTGCCTTAGACTAGTATCTTAGTATCTTTAGGGTATACATGCATATGTATGTAATGATTTAACTACATCAAAATTATTATTATGTTAACAAAAAAATATGAAAAAAAAATTATAAACAAAACAATTATGAATGCTGATTATTATGAAATTATAAGTAATGAAATTTATAATAAAAATAAATATGATAAAAAAATTCTTAACATTAACATTATAACATAAAATTTTATAAATTTAAACATTTTTAATACTAAAATTTAAACATTATTTGAATAAATTGTATAAGAAAAGATCAATATAAAAAGTAACTATTATGAACAAAGTTATTTATAAATAACCACCATTATAAATTTCATCATTATTAAAAATGAGGTATTTGAAATGAAATTATGAATAATGAAATTATTAGTACAGACGGTATCCCATATTTAATACATATACATATATTCAATATAATGTAAATAGAGCATGGCAGTGACATTTGTAAGACAAACAGACCAATCTATGACCGAAATGAGTAATATTAATGACAGGAAACGTAAGGACAACGACCGATTGGTGAGCAGTTGAACACTCCTGCGCGTTCATCAATAGACTGCGCCTTTGTTTTATTCCTACGATACCTTTTTTTAAATTTGACAGTCACTTTTAACTAACAGCTTTAACAATTGAAACATACGTTTATTTTTAAAGCTAAACAACGTATACTTACATTTAATTAATGTAATTAAAAGTGTAGATTATTATCTATCACCTCAAACACGTCAGTTTGTGAAAAGGGTTAACGCAGTTTGCATTATTAATTTATTATATTTGCCATTGTTGTGGGTAAATGGAATAAAAATAATAATGAGCAAGAAATATTACTGGTCTGATTAGAAGTAACTGTTTGTTTGTGGTGAACTGAAAAATTCCAGGAGCTTGGTCTGTAGTCTGGCTATCAGTCAGTATGTAGGTCGTTTGAGTGGATTGTTCCTTGAATTTAGCCTGTGTAGGTAGAGGCCTGAGAACAGGAGTAAACAGCAGAGTGATAGAACAATACCTTGAGCGAAATTATATTTACGGAAATCAATTTGATTATCCAAATCATTAACAATAATGTAACTTTCTACCAAAGAGGAATAATGGACTATAGAATAGAGGTGTTTGCTTTCTGTCTCCCACCGAATTATCAATGAGCTATTTTGAAATAAGAAAGACACGAAGGTTTAGAAGTCTGAAAATAGCGGTGGAAGGAATTTCTATAAACAGTAATAGTACCTAACAGGATCAATGTACGTTCTCTAACATCTTCTAGCATACTGTTACACATTCTGTGCCCTAATTACTGTGCATAGTGGACACTAGTCAGCTAGTCACACAACTTCAATTACAGAGGATAATTGTAATATGTACCCTTGAGTCCTTGGACTGGGCAGTGGCTCCCGGAGCCTGGACCAGTTAGACACGTCGGCGACATACAATGCCATTCCACCCGACTGCACCCGTCCTCTACGGGTTATTGTTTAACGGACACACATCCCTGGGGATAAGGTGTTGATTACAATGTCAGGCTGTAAACTTGGGCGTAATAGTGATGCGCATGTTTCGGTACATACTTTGCTTTTTTTCTTCCATAGAATCCTATAGATCTCCAAAAATTAAATAATGGGACGCGCACTGTCCAACCGGTCTATCGTACAGATAGCGGGCAATATGCCATGGAACAAGGAGGAGAGGAATGCCAACAACAACAACGTAAATCATAAATATGCTTAAAACTAGATGGCGTAGCAAAATGAGCGGGTTATAAGTTAAGCGCAGATCAGAATTATGCTAAAAACCCGTGTTGAACCTGGATAGCACTGCAAAATGAGCGGGCCATACGGGTAGCTACGGCGCGGCGGGCTAGGTTTAAAACGGTTTTTGGCATATTTCTGATCTGCGCTCAACTTATAACCCGCTCATTTTGCAACGCCAGGCATATTTTTGATCTACGCTGTTGTCTTGGTGTATTGGCATTTTTCTCCTCCTTGTTCCATGATCATACGCGAAATATCAAATATTTAATATGCATAATTTATTATGTTAAGCTTATTTATACCAATTATGTTTCTATTTCAATCATGGACAGTAAAACCAACCATAAAATATCAACTAGTATGCAATAACAATGGTATAACGAGCAATAATAACTGACTACGGGCTTCTGTTACCTGATTTCCATGTCTAAACGTCCTTGGGTATCACCGCGCCACCCGAGGACTTTTGATCAAGGTAAAATTTTAACCCACAGCTAATGACTGGTTGCAGACGTAAAAGGATCGCGTTCAAATATTGATTTAAAGATTCATGATATTCATGATTTACTACTTACTGTCCCAATCGCAGAGGCCATCGGTTTTATTTTCAGAACAAATATGGAATAGTGCCATTGTAATGTTAATTTGAAAAATGACTGAATGAATTTCTTAGAGATGTCACAATACTGAAAAGCATGAAGGTGACACTGCAGTGTTAAAAGAAAACTACGAAGATCTCGCTTCTTTTTCCTCTTCGTTTCATGTTAAAAGATAATGATGATTATTATAATACGTGAGCAAATTGCAAGAGATATAAAACAAACGAGCGTACGAAATAAACATTAGCCACGCGTGCTATAATACTACACGGTGTCTGTGTAAACGTGAAGACCGATACTAAAGTAATTGTTATTAAATACGCATCAGGTGTGTATCTGAAGGTGATAAGGTTGGTTATCGCATGAAAAATAATTCAGTACAACAGAAGTGATCAAGCTTTTTCAATCACAGGCCGCGGCCATCACGCGTTTTAGGAAGTACAAATACATGCGAATGTAGCACAATGTAAATGTTAATTGACATTCCTCGTGAAAACTTGAAACGATTGATTGAATAATATTAATAGCAAACACTAATAAAAAAAATTAAAATCATTTAATTTGATTGCGGAAAATATAATGGAAACACATAAATACCGTTCTTGAAATTTGCGACACAAAAACAAATTAAAAGTAGAATTTAAAGTAAGTCCTAGACCTACTTCTTTTGACATTGTTGGCTTTATAGGGTCCAGACAGACCACGCAAAAAATTCAACAGGTAAAGTGTACGGGCCACGATTTGAGAATCACTTAAAAGGAACAGTATAGTCATGCCATGCGGCATGCCTCATCTCATAGAGTCCAGTTCCCATATCGAGTAGATTATCAGCAAGACCATTACATTTTACGACGATTTGATTGGACCGCGACTAACGATACGGCATCACGGAACACGGCCGTACGCGTAAAAACTAAGAGATTTACGGCAGTCGTTAATTCTAAATCGTGTCATTGTTAATTTAAAACCAATAGGCGGAGATAACTCACGCATTAACTAAGTTTGTTTTGAGGTGTAATGAATACGGTGGTCGTAACTTTACTGGGGATTTTAGTGCTCCGAGTCTCGGTTATTTGGTTTTGATTTTATCGCTCAATAAAATAACCAAATTTTATCAACTAAACTCCAAAACTTGCTCTAACACACTTGGCCCTGTTTACACAATATCTAATTATTTCGTACATAATGTTATGAATAACCGTGTTGATGACCCAATTACTGACAATAAACGATAATAATGCTTGCAGTCGGCAGCAATTTACTTTCCTGATAACAACAAATCTAAAACTGATAATAATGTCCTAGTTAAAGCTTAATCAATGTTGACCAATATAAATAATTATGTTGTTGACTGTAGAAAAAATGGCGTGCTCATGGATGAGCTCTATCCATATTTTCTGAAGGCCAATTTATACCAAACGAACATGAACCACAGAGCAAGAAGTATTAAGAACATTGATTGCACGATATTCTTGATTTTTGATGTAATTACTCTATCCCCATTAGTAAATAAATAAATATACATTATACATATTATGTATCTATTTAAATCCAAGTATAATGTATACCAGAGCACGAGACTCTGCAAAATAAGAAGCTATACCGGATGTT
The DNA here is from genome assembly GCA_910589525.2 of Ennomos quercinarius. Classification (NCBI taxonomy): domain Eukaryota; kingdom Metazoa; phylum Arthropoda; class Insecta; order Lepidoptera; family Geometridae; genus Ennomos; species Ennomos quercinarius. The sequence goes on along the minus strand of OU342492.1, from coordinate 16,608,852 downwards.
GATTTGCATTGTCTCCATATTTTTAGAATCCATTGTACTGTGTATATTTAATCATATAAAAATAAAATTTAAATTCCACATTTATTTAGTAGCCGAATATTTGATAAACCATTTTTGTCGTGAATCACAAGTAGCCTCAACTTCGTTTCGGCTAGGACAATAGTAGGACCCCACGCGATGACTCAGTTTAAAGTAAACACTTTTTGTCTCATCATTAGTCCATTGACCGCCCGCGTTTTTGTTCCGCCCATTGTACCTATCTTATTATGTGATTCTCATTTCTATGTTATTATTATTTTGGTGTCAATAAAGAGTTATTGTATTGTATTGTAGTCAAAACATCATAAAAACATTGTTAGAAAATTGCTACATCGAGGAAGGTCCTATTGTCTAATTACCTACAGGGTTCAGGTATTCGGTCTCTATTGTTTTGGCTATGTGCGCGGGGTGCAGTAAACAACCCATGGTAGCTATGACTTAATCTGTGTCAGCAGCTTGCCACTGGGGCGTTACAGTATTTACAAAATTATGTACTTACAAGTTACGTTACCCTAAGATACTGCTCAAAGTGTCCTCCTTCGTTTTCGATGCACAAGTGAGCGCGACGTCTTAGGTTTCGTGATAGTTTTTTTAGCACATTCACGTTTAGTCTCACATGATCAAATGCAGCAATGATTTTTTCTTTTAATTGCACAGCACTAGTAATTTCGTCCGTGTAAACTAGTCTTTTTATTTCACCCCATAAAAAAAAATCACATGGGGTCATGTCCGGAGATCGTGGGGGCCAGGGTACTGGACCACCACGTCCAATCCACTGGCTTCTGAACACTTCACTTAAAAAATCGCGCACTTGGCGTCCATAATGAGGTGGAGCTCCATCCTGTTGGAAAAACAGGTTTCGTTGAAAGGCCAGTGGTACATCGTCGAGCATCTCGTCAACAACGTGATGCAGAAGCTCCAAGTAACTGGAGCTGGTTAGATGACCTTCGATGATGTATGGACCTAGCACATGCTCTCCAATAATGCCACCCCAGACATTAATACTAAAACGATGCTGAAACGAATCGTTCTTGGTTTTATGCGGGTTATGGTCGCGATGTGCCCACCAGTGCTCGTTGTGAATGTTGTAAATCCCCACACGTGAAAACATGCATTCATCGGTCCACAAAATGTTCACATCCCTGTTTTGTAAAATCCAGTGAGAAAAAGCTATGCGTGAGTGTCTTGTGGATGCAGTTCTTGGACTCTCTGAAAATGAAACGGATGCTGAAGTTCTCGTTTCAGTAGCCGCCATACAGTTGTGTGGTGGACGTTGAAGCGCCGCCCAGCATCACGGGTGCTAGCACGTGGGTCCTCTTCAAAAAAGTCCAAGATCTCTTCTTGAAGGCCGGCCGAGAGACCTACACTTCCACGAGCGCGAGCGTGATGAGGGACTTGGAATTGTCCATAATCCCTTAGTCTCTGTGTGGCACCCAGCATCACTTCACGTGTTGGAACATGGCTGTTCGGAAACTGATCGCGAAACATTTGCACAGACTGTGTTAAGCTGTTTCCGCTGATAGCATACAAACGTACCATCTCCACAAGCTCAACATTTGTAAAGTGTTCCATTTTTGTTACGCGATCGTAAGCAAAGTAGGTGCCTACGCAAATTCGGCGCGGCGCCGGTGGCGGGCAAGTGACTGATCGGTCGCTGCACCTGCACGCGTGACATAAGTGCGCTGCGCGGGCGCGGGCGGGTGAGAGAGGGCACCCCGCAGCCCGCCCGCGTGGCTAGTACAAACGGCGGTGGGGCCGGTGCAGCGGCGAGCGTTTGTAGAACTTTGCCGAAAGTGGCGGGTGCCTTTGTGTGTTGTCGGCGCGATAGTTTATGACTCTGCGCTCGCACTGGTTGACTTTATAAAATCATGTTGTTTGTTAAATGAGAACGCACACACGTGCTGTTTTATTTTTGTGCAATGTTTTTTTTATAAAGTGTAAATTTTAGGTATTTATTTTTTCATTGATTCGTGTTCTATAAGTGTAGCATACCTACCTCTGTAAATATGGAGACAATGCAAATCAACATCCTGTATAAGGCGCAAATGAAAACCGTCGGCGACAAAGCAATAGACTCTACCGATTCCGAGTTTCAAAAACGCCATTTCTATTGAACGTAAACATCGAAACGCAGAAGACTATATTAAAAACCTATTATTCTCGTCCTTTTCACGAAACGGCCTTCCTCACGTAATAAAGGGCACCCTTTGAAGGATGCCGCAGCGTTGCCGCGTCGTCTTTCCGTCTGGCCATAAGCCCTTAAAATCTGCCTACTGTCCGCATCTTTAGCTGTTACCATTTGAATAGCTGAAACGAAACGTAGCTGTTTAGCGTAGGCTCTACTCAGTACTCACTCACATAAATATCTTCAAGTCAAGAGTGAACGCATCTCATGAGCAAACGTGTTTCACCTTACCTTAGACAACTTCGTCACTCCCATCAGGTGCAATGTTGTCAAACGTATGCCCATTTTAGAATTCAAAAAAGTATCCTTTTTTGAAATCGATGGTATCAGTAATTTTTACATTCATGTCTTAGATTTATCCATTATGACTGTTTTTGGTATATAGCATTGCCAAATTATCCTTCTCTATTTGTACAGCCCCCTAGTAGAATGACGATATCCAGATATAAGCCTTGTAACTGTGATCTAATTTGTTTCACTTCTACAGAGCGCACAGTCCAAATAATATTTATAATATCTACGTCATCAAAATCCCTTTCTAGTTTAAGCGAAATTTAGACCGTAATTGACCATATGTAATCGTAATGGTATGAAGTAATTTTTTTATAACGAGTAGAGCGTTTGTTGCGTGAAGCAGAATGTTCTGATGGTACGTTTATAACTTTGTAAGTTACGAAATGGTAATTGCCGAATAGTAATCTCGTGTATGTAGGTAATGTAATGAGGGCAAGATGAGGAACTTGGACAAAACCATTCATCATAAGATAACCACCGAAACAGTTTCAACAATTTATAAAAGCACAGAAAAATTATTTCTGTATATTTGATTTTCTTTGTGTGTTATTCTTTGAGTATAGTTTATCTATAATTATTTACTTAATTGGCTTTGCAGGTATTAAGTCGCTGGTCGCTGAACAACAATATAAAAATACTTTTTAAAAAATGTTATTCCTGTTTTTGGCTGTAATGTTATGTAAAATTTAGTTTTTTTTGTATTTACTAAGAGCTGTGGAATAAATAAATAAAGAAAATAAAATAAAATATGTTTCAAACTGCCTTAGCTAATAAAAAAGGAATCCTAATATATCTGAGAACCAAACTTTTCATTGTGTTTATTCATTCAAAGGTGTGATAGACATATAAAAATTAATAGGCGTTTGTCGTGTTTAATTTATGTGTTATTTGTGTTTGTATGCTAATAAGCAACAGCATATCAAGCTGAGGTGTTTTAAAACTTAACAAATTATTAATTATACTCGTATACTCATACTCACACAGCATTGTTTTAAAAGGTAACAAGGCTAAGAACACTTCGCCAAAAGTAGGTAAGGTCTATCTGTAACATATCAACGATTTAAGATCATCCGGAAGATACCAATAAACTGGTGCATTTCCACATTCGCGGAGTTTTGCTCTATTAATTTTAGATTTAGGCCGATATCTCGACATTGGCCCCAGCGCGTCCTACTAACGCGGAGCGAGTTGCTGTGACGTACGAGGGTGCGAAGCTGCGAGGGCTAAACGACACATAATACCTACGTAATATATCTAAAGAACACAGTGGGAATTGAAAAATATCCCTAGCTTTATAACGTGGCTTTAACAAATGGAGCCGTTTGCAATTTGACTGATTGTTTTTCTTTCTAGTTATGTAAGGAACTCCCGGAACAAAAATATGAAAGAAATAAGTGGGTAATTTGCACTTAATAGTGACGGGAGATAGATGTGAGTTAAGACATTGTCTATAATGCGTGTTTATTAACAATTGAATCCCAGTCGCGTTGGTTTTCATAATATATATGTTCTTGTAGAATCCCATAAACCTATTCGCAATCAGTAACACAACCTGGCTCAAGACGACAGGCACTCATCGGTGCGTTCCGGTAGCGCTTCCGATACAACTTCTACGTATCGTATCCTCAATTCATGACAACACTGTTACAGTTCCAACTGAAATTATGTGAATACTTTCAAGACAATTAAATGTTGTAGAAGTAGAAATTAGCCAAACAAGTTTCTCAGGTTTTAAAGCTTGAGTCACTGGTTGTCAACACAGAGATGCGTGCCATCATGGTCATCAGACAGAAAAATAAAATTGTTAAGCCCTTAATTATTAATCTTATTATACAACAACCACAGATAATCTCCAACACAAAAAGAAAATTCGAGACATTGGTGGCACTAAGGGTGGGTTTTTGATGCCAATGCTTAAAAATGCTAACAAATTCTAACCAATGTTCAAAATATATTAGCATTTTTAACCATTGGTCACCATAACAACGGATCAAAAACCCACCCTAAGTCTAACTCTATTGGAACTAGCGGGTTGTTGGTCAACAATAAGTGACGTCATCATAATTATATCTACTGCAAATTTTGCAGCGGTATTGTAATCGACCGTCTGTCAGATAACAGTCTTTAGTAGCAACAAATAACTCTGATTAATGCTACAGATTGTATCAGTAACACTGTGCGGTTACGAGCAATATTGTCGATTTACCTTACTTTATCACAGAATAATATACCAAATAATCATACTATGTTCTACTGTATCATACATAGGGCTACGAAATTGCAGTGAGCCATAATTATAGAGCTTAGTTTGCAGGGCGATAAAGTCAACCAACGAGGCGACGTGATCACAGAAATTTTCGCTGTGGATTTGCTCTACTTCTTTTAAATTTTACAAAAGACATGGGAAGTGAAACGTTGCATTCACCGTAATCAAAAACTAGCACACAAATGTACGAAAATCACGCGCAAGGCGTATGTTGTATGTGTGTTTTGCGTATGTTTTTGTGCTTTTTATGCCACCTTCTAGACAAGCGCTGTATTGCAGATATTAGCAGCAGCAGATATATTACAATTATTTCGTACTTTATTTACGGACCTTAGAAATACTATACTTCTATAAGAGTAGATAATACCTACATAATAGATCTCTTATTCTGTTATAACAAGTTAATCGAACCCCTCCGGCTGTGACGAAAGCTTTTAAAGGGTTATTGAATGACGCTAGAGCGGGCTTGTCCTAGTTTCAAACTGAACTAGAACGGTTTCAGAAGCTGTAATAGCACCACAAATAGCACCTACTGCTCATGGTGTTACCTGTGACATAAATCTTAACCTTTAATTTTATTATTTTTGACCAACATCTATAGATAACAGATAAAATATGGTTAAGATAGTTTTCAGCTTGTCGTCAATGCATTTTTTTAAATAATTAAAATAGTAATAAGTTGAGTTTGTCTTAATTATATAATGGGAAACCGTCACGGTCATGATATTCAGATTATTATGTCAACAAAAAAGAGCTAATTACAATACAGGGTAGGTATGTAAATGACCTATTGTTTTCTATAACGATCATTGTGGAAGACATACTTATTATTTCGGTCAAATAAGAAAAGTAATTTATTAATCTTTAAGTATCTTAATTTGTTTACACATCATAATACTCAACAAAGTATAAGGTAATCACTTGTTTTTATAATTATCGTACCTAATTTAAAGATATCTAAATTGCCCTTGTTAAGTATAATAGCGAAATTAAACATACTTAAAATAATTTACATGTAGTTTTTGTATTCTGACCTCCCTACCCTTTTTTGCTAAGTACTAACAAATATACAACACCGAACGTAGCCTATAGAGGTGAATTCAGTTACCTATAACCTATCATTATTTTAATTTTAAAACTGCATGCAATGCGAACATCAATGATGTATCGAAAGTTAATTAGTATGTAAAGGCATTTTCTCCAGTACAAAAATATAGGGCAAAAGCGAAAACTAAAGCGTACATAATGACTTTATAACTGTGAGAACAATTTGCTGCGTAACCGAAGACAAATATAAGAAAGCAACCCAACTAAATATCCCATGTGTTGCAACCGTTGCAAGATCTGCATGAGCATTGAGTGCGTGAGAGCGAAAACTTGGAGATGAGTTTAGGGAGTCGATGTTACATCACAATGCTGCGGACTAATAAGCTACAAGCCGTGAAGAGGAAGGTAGTTCTATCATGGTCCTTGTTTGTATTCTGCATCAAACCTTATGGGACAATTAATGCGCTGTTAAAGGAACATTGGCAGACTATATTTCAGAAACCTATAAGCTTGAATTTGACTGCGACAAGGCAACCATAGTATAGGCTACCCTCCGACTAGGTGTAGTGATGACATACGCAGAATGGCTGGCAGCAGCTGGATAAGAAGAGTCGAAGATCAGGCTCAGTGGCGTGCATAAGGAGAAGCATATGCCCAACAGTAACAGTAGAGGTCGAGGATCATGATGATTATGCGTAGATGGGACATTACATTAATGTCTATTGTCTATCAGGGACAGGGCCTAATGAAAGAGGTCTCGGTAGCAAAAAAGAACCGGAAACATAAAAATCTGACTTTTGTTTGACCATTTACGACAAAAATCTACATTGAAAAATTTCTAGGCCCAGCAGGAAACCTATGCACGCTACTGGAAATAGGAATACTAATAATTATTTACTGGTGTGGTGATATAAGTAAACTACTTGTAGCGTGTGTTTGAAAACGTACACGCATGTGTCGCGTTCCATGCGAATAGGAGAGCTTGCGCAAGCGCAACGAAACCGTGCAGCGGCCAATGGGCTTTTATAGCTGCTCTCGATCTTGAATGTAGATAAATTGACGTGATAGAGACAGTTTTTTTCTTTCTCTATTAGTAGTAGAGCGAGTTAAAGAAATTTTAAGATGCAGTTAAACCAGATAATAATCAGTTCTGCTGATGTTTTTTATTTAGCACCGTAAATTTTCTACGTTGGTAATCTGTCTTCGCATATTCTTCTCATGAAATAATCATTAGACCTCACCGTCATGTTTTTTTCCTTTAGAGTTATAGAAACTTACAGACTGAAAACGATGCCGAAGGTCTTCGAGATGACCCCCATGGTCTTCTTCCAGCCTCTGATAAACTGGCGGCGGCGCACGCCCCGGGGCGGCGCCGCTCGCTCATCCAGTTCTATGTAAGTGTTAATCTTGCCGCCCTTCTGTAACCACTAGTAAAAAAACACTTGTTACACTTCACTTGCAGGAAGGTACAGTTCCACTAAAAACTGAATCTCCATTAGATTATTGCCTTCGTCGTCTGTCGACTTATTTCTTTAGGGAAATCGAGCGTACAGTCGCGGAAGGATCGTCAACAAAGTCAGCATGGCATTCAGGGCGGGTCGGCGGCTTGCGCGTCCGTTCGCTGGCGCTGGCACGGGGCGACTGCGATGCGACTGACTTTCGTTCGTAGAACGCCGCTACGGGCCAGCGAACGGGGTGCAGTGTGCGTCGGCCCTTCGTAAGCTCGCGTGACTCACAATAACACTGCAAGTACTACGGTGTCGTTAGTGAGACTACGGGCATCGCCCGGCTTGCGGCGCAGCGGCGTTACGGTCACACTCACACGGAGACGCGGCTTTTCAGTGACTAATGCAATTCCTTCAGCATATATTGTGACACTTTGGTAACATGGTATTAGAATGAAAAAAAGTCCAGGCAACATTAAGTTTCTTAATTTCCAAAAAGACATAATTATGTACAATGCGACGCTTTATACTTTCAAACAATTCTTCTGTTAACATAACTAATTTTCATTTCAATCAAGTGCCCAGAACGCGGAAGGTCCCGAGGCGAGGTGCCGGACACTTAGCATGGCACGCGACAATTACAAGACGCATGCTGTTCAACTCCATTTCTCCGAGCTGGACCGCCTGAAGGAGAGCATCGCGTGAACACCTCTCGGACACATTTCAATAGAGTTCAGTGCGAGGCTTTGCGTAAACGGCTCTGACTCTTCGCGCCTGCAATTTAGCGGTGATTGCAAACAAGCGAGATAATCGCCTACGCATGTTTGAAAGTATGAACCCTGCAGTGTTACATGCAGTTGTTGATGTCACGAGTGAGCTCATGTCCTGACTCACGGCACGAGACATGGTATAAATAATATTACGAAATAAGTATAATCCTTGTATAGCTAAAGTTATTAGATAAAATGCGGGGGCCGAAATGACTAAGTTTCTTTGCAAATTGCATTAGTTTCGATTTTCTATTTGGTAGTGGCGAGATAATAAACATGTAAATCTAGTTTAAATGAATGATCCTGAAGAAAAAGCAGAAACAGAATATTTGACAAAAAGAACAATTTGAGAAAGGGAAATAGACAACTTGAAACTTGAATAAAATAATTACAAAGAGAACGGTGAAAGTTTGGGAATTATACTGGGTGGCGCAAAAGTAAAGACCCTATTTGGTTCAGCTATAACATTTTTTCTAAATTAGAAAACTAGATTTAGGTTTTTTTAAATGTATATTTGTGCCATTAAATTTCGTACCATTAGGATTTAAAGATGATGTCTTTTAAATGGTGACCTCCAGAGTTGATACACATTTGAGCCCTATTTATGACATTTTGCAAGATGATTTTCCTTCAAAATTGGTTATGAGTGACGAAGCGCATTTCCATCTCTCAGGGCATGTCAATAAGCAGAATACTCGGTTCTGGGGCACTGATAATCCGCGCATTATTCAAGAAACACCTCTACACCCACTAAAAGTTACTGTATGGTGTGGCATCTGTGTTGACAGAGTGATCGGACCCTATTTTTTCGAAGACGCTGGAGGCAATGCGATAACTGTCACTGGAGAACGCTACAGAACCATGTTACGTGAGTTTTTGATACCCAGTTTGGACGAATTGGGGCTGGAGCACATCTGGTTTCAACAAGACGGCGCTACGGCACACACAGCGCGCGACACTATGGACTTAGTGAGGGACGCTTTTCCAAGCCGAGTTATCTCTCGTTTTGGCGATTTGCCTTGGCCTGCAAGATCACCCGATCTGACCAGTCCAGACTTCTTTCTTTGGGGTTTTTTGAAATCTCGGGTGTATGTGAACAAGCCACAGACTCTCGCAGCTCTAAAAGAAAACATTCGTCAAGAAATAACGAACATATCGCAGGAAGTGTTACGGCAAGTTATGCAAAATGTCATAAATAGGGCTCAAATGTGTATCAACTCTGGAGGTCACCATTTAAAAGACATCATCTTTAAATCCTAATGGTACGAAATTTAATGGCACAAATATACATTTAAAAAAACCTAAATCTAGTTTTCTAATTTAGAAAAAATGTTATAGCTGAACCAAATAGGGTCTTTACTTTTGCGCCACCCAGTATTATGGTAGAGATTGTCATTGAGCGGTGATACTTTATTATAGCACTAGTGAGAAAAACATATAAGTGACTTTATTACGATTTATATTGAATCAATACTGACTACCTCTTGACTACCTTCCTAAAATACATCAGAACATGAACCCATATAAGTTTTCACCACGATCGCCAAGCGCGGGTTGGTGGAAATAGTAGAGGTTGGTTGATTTTAAACCCTATATCAACAAGTGAAGGATTCGGGATGCCAACAATCGTTTTGGCTATTTAATTATATGTAAAAACATCTGAAAATCATCAAAACTAAATATCCACATTGGTGATTCTGTTGTACAAAATAATGAACATGGTTCTAAAACTATAGCGGTCCTTTGTCATTTTGATTTAAAGGAAAAGGGCAGCAATGTGTTATAGTATAACTATCAAATTGCTAATAATTATACTGCTGTGCTGGTGCGACCAAACGGGCACAATACGAAAAGAAAACTTCGATCCGGAGCTTCGATTACGCTTATAAAGAAGAAGCAACAAGACACTGCCACTGATGTCATTTCTCTTTTTTGTATATTTTTTATTTGTTTACATTACAATGTTTTATAGTTGAGTTCTATATGCAAGGAACAACTATAGGAGGTTGCAAGGAACTCTAAGAGTCTCCGTCCTTAAGGCGAGGCTTTTCCGGATCTTTAGGTATTTTACGCTGCCTCAAGCCGCACTTTTTGAACGCACGACGTATTCATTTACGCGACCCAAAAGTTGTGTGCGATGCGCCGCGCGCACTTGTTTCGCTCGTTAGCCACGTTATGTAACTCAGTAGCGGAGATCAAGTCGCTTTGAGAATAGAGTTAGCTTATGTTCTGGATTGACATAATAATACAATAAATGTGAACCTACCGTTATTTTATTAGATAAAATACGTATGAGATACAACCGTGTTTTTAATGCTATTTTTGGTTATTATTGTTATTATAATACCTACCCAGTCCCATGGTAATAACGACTTCAATTACCTTATTTCCATTAGGTAGGTATATTAATGTTGAATGGTACGATTAAAATGTTATAATGTTAAAAAAAGTACATGATGCAGGTATAATTTTGAACATTTTTTTTTTCATGTAAACTAACAGCTGTTGATTGATTATGATAAACACAAGAAAGCCTTCCTAACAGAAAAATCACCTGCCGTCACTTCCACACATCTATCCACATCAGCCGATTGCCCATACCTGCTAACACTGTTTCTCACTTGCCCAGGCCTGCCCACTTTTGCCCACACGTGCCTACTTTTGCGCTAGACATGAGCGCCGCGCCAGCGCGCCGCCGCCGCCGTCTATTTTCCTGCGCCGCCGCCGCCGTAACACGAACGCTCACCTGCCCATAGCTTTTTCATACTTGCACACACCTGCTTACGCTTGCCCACGCCTGTCCACATTTGCCCACACAAACTGCCTATTAGCCCATGCCTGCTAACAAATTTTCAAACTTGCCCACACCTGCCTACTTTTGCCCACATCAGCCCAGCTGCCCATAGCTTTTTCACACTTGCCCCCACCTGTCCCCACCAGCCGCTCACCTGCCCATAGCTTTTTCACACTTGCCCCCACCTGTCCCCACCAGCCGCTCACCTGCCCATAGTTTTTCACACTTGCCCACACCTGCTTACGCTTGCTCACGCCTGTCCAAATTTGCCCACAGAAACTGCCTATTAGCCCATGCCTGCTAACACATTTTCAAACTTGCCCAAACCTGGATACTTTTGCCCACATCAGCCCAGCTGCCCATAGCTTTTTCACACTTGCCCCCACCTGTCCCCACCAGCTGCTCACCTGCCCATGGCTTTTTCACGCTTACCCACACCTGCTTACGCTTGCTCACGCCCGTCCACATTTGCCCACACAAACTGCCTATTAGCCCATGCCTGCTAACACATTTTCAAACTTGCCCAAACCTGGATACTTTTGCCCACATCAGCCCAGCTGCCCATAGCTTTTACACACTTGCCCCCACCTGTCCCCACCAGCCGCTCACCTGCCCATGGCTTTTTTACACTTGCCCCCACCTGTCCCCACCAGCCGCTCACCTGCCCATAGCTTTTTCACACTTGCCTACACCTGCTTACGTTTGCCCACGCCTGTCCAAATTTGCCCACACAAACTGCCTATTAGCCCATGCCCGCTAACACATTTTCAAACTTGCCTACACCTGGATACTTTTGCCGTCATCAGCCCAGCTGCCCATAGCTTTTTCACACTTGCCCCCACCTGTCCCCACCAGCCGCTCACCTGCCCATAGCTTTTTCACACTTGCACATACCTGCTTACGCTTGCCCACGCCTGTCCACATTCGCCCACACAAACTGCCTATTAGCCCATGCCTGCTAACACATTTTCAAACTTGCCCACACCTGCCTACTTTTGCCCACATCAGCCCAGCTGCCCATAGCTTTTTCACACTTGCCCCTACCTGTCCCCACCAGCCGCTCACCTGCCCATGGCTTTTTCACACTTGCCCCCACCTGTCCCCACCAGCCGCTCACCTGCCCATAGCTTTTTCACACTTACCCACACCTGCTTACGCTTGCCCACGCCTGTCCACATTTGCCCATGCAAACTGCTTATTAGCCCATGCCTGCTAACACAGTTTCAAACTTGCCCACACCTGAATACTTTTGCCCACATCTGAATACTTTTGCCCACATCAGCCCAGCTGCCCATAGCTTTTTCACACTTGCCCCCACCTGTCCCCACCAGCTGCTCACCTGCCCATGGCTTTTTCACGCTTACCCACACCTGCTTACGCTTGCTCACGCCCGTCCACATTTGCCCACACAAACTGCCTATTAGCCCATGCCTGCTAACACATTTTCAAACTTGCCCACACCTTCCTACTTTTGCCCACATCAGCCCAGCTGCCCATAGCTTTTTCACACTTGCCCCCACCTGTCCCCACCAGCTGCTCACCTGCCCATGGCTTTTTCACACTTGCCCCCACCTGTCCCCACCAGCCGCTCACCTGCCCATAGCTTTTTCACACTTGCCCACACCTGCTTACGCTTGCCCACGTCTGTCCACATTTGCCCACACAAACTGCCTATTAGCCCATGCCCGCTAACACATTTTCAAACTTGCCCACACCTGGATACTTTTGCCCACATCAGCCCAGCTGCCCATAGCTTTTTCACACTTGCCCCCACCTGTCCCCACCAGCCGCTCACGTGCCCATAGCTTTTTCACACTTGCCCACACCTGCCTACGCTTGCCCACGCCTGTCCACATTTGCCCACACAAACTGCCTATTAGCCGATGCCTGCTAACACATTCTCAAACTTGCCCACACCTGCCCACTTTTGCCCACACTAGCCGCTCAACTGCTAACACTAATTCATACCTGCCCATACTTGCTCACACCAGTTACGTATTATCTAACACCATGTATCGTCCTCATCAGGCTGAAGACGTCCACTGCTGAACATAGGCCTTCCCCAAAGAGCGCAACTTTGAGCGGCTGCTTGACACCATGTATACGCAATGTATACTATGAAGCAAACATATCCACAGCCTCAGTGGTGTAGGGGTTGAGCGGGTCGGCTCATAGCCCGGAGGTGATGGGTTCGATTCTCGAGACAAGACAAGTAGTATTTGTGCACAGAAAAAAAACGCAACTGTTTTTTCTGAGTGTGGGTATTGTGGACCATGGTCCTGGTATTGTGGGACCATGGTCCTGGTATTCCTGGGTCCCTAGGTACAGGGAATCCTTGTTGTACAGGATCTATGTATGATTGTGGTGAGTGTTATTTATTTATTATTATTACTACCTATTCTATTATTATTTGGTGACCGAATTAGTCAAAACTTATCAGAACAGCACCGCTCCATGACCCCACCTAGAACAATGAAGATACTTACGTGTTGTCAATTTCAATTTCATTTGTTATATTATCCTTATCCTGTATTAGTAACCTTCTGCAAAAAAGAAATGTAAAATAGATCGCGTATTCATGTACATACTAGGCAAATTGCAAATAAACAAATGATTTGATTTGATTTAGGGCGGGTATTTATTTCGCGAATACACGTAACAGGCCAAAACACAGAGCCGAAAAACAAAATACGCTCGCGCTCCGATAGAGGCGCAAGTAATAACAATAGGTATAACTCGCACCGAGCTTATAGGTTCCGAGCGCTAACACTACAAGACTGTAATGTAGTGACACTGTAGTGAGCTGGAGACTGTCTATAGGTCATCGCGGCTACAGTACAAATGTTTTTTTTAGTAGCATCTAGTAGTAGGTAGTTGGTGTAATTGTTGCTCCTGGACTCGTACGATTTTCTAAATGCATAACTTGAGTTTTTTTTCCTTTTATTACATTTGTTACCCATTTTATTAATTCTCATCTTTTTTTATTCACTTCTTAGTTAAGGTACTCGAAATAAACAATTAAATTAAATTATTCTATTTTTAAATTAAAATTTACGATTAGTGTACCTTCGCGTCGTAGAGCGCAAAAATTTGGCATACATCCGGCGTCGACGGGCTCTGCGAGCGGACTGGCGGCCTGGAAAACGCGCTCGGATGCCATGACTCCAAGATATAAATTCATATAAAATTACCGTATTAACTTTTTAATATTTTTATTAATGATTTAAATTTTTTGATCAATACATAATGCATTAAAAATTATTTAAATAATACGATTCGTATAAAACAAGTCGAATAGTCATTTCAAAAAATGTAAGATAGAGGTAACTTTGGATTTTTTTTCGATCGAGTGAAGTTATTCCTTTTATGTGTAAGTTTTATGGTTTAACTCAAAGACATCCTTAAGAATAACATATATTTTTTTCATATCTAAAAGTGTGGTTTATCTCAGAGAAAAGTCTGTTCTTACAAGGGCGTTTTTGGGCCAGTCTCGCCTTAAAGCTTATAGGTATTGTCTTTCATGTATTTTTTATATTGTTTTGGATGTTCACTTGTCCATTGCAAACTGTCACAACTATGTTGTGCTGCATAATATATTTGATGGTTTTCGTAATGCTACTCGTTGCGACTCTAAAAACACAAAAGAGCGTTTCGGTCCGTGACTGAAAAATAATCTTATTGTTTATGCGGAGTACAATTAGCGACAAAAATAACTGAATATTCCTAGATTGCTACCTTCACTCTCGTATAATAGGGAAGTGGTTACCTAAACACCCCCCGAAAAACAGGGTATAGCTTTTCTCCAAGCAGGAATACCCATCGGTTAGGTACGGTGGGTAACTATTAGCTACACTATGAATATGCATTACACTACGAAATAAACTGCTCTCGTTCTAATTTTAGTAACTTTGATAGGTTATTGTGGTTGCGGTTATTGTCAAGTTTCAAAGGTAAACATTGTGCAAAACGAAGAGACGTAAGAGAAACTATGACGCGTTCATAAACAAAACGTCAACGATGTAAATTGGAAGTTTCGACAAGTTTTGTCACCGACTGTTCCTTTACTTACGTTTTAAATGGGGATTTTTCATGATACGCTAAATGTTAACTTTACATATTTTACTGCAAGGCTTGTGTTTGATATTCAAATTGTATTATATGGATTTTTGTTTAGAAGTTACATGTCAAGAAATTCATCTTCTAGGTATCTATTCTGTAGTAAAACCGACGAATTAAGCCGCATCTAATCCTGTCATGAATATTATGATAAAACGCAGGCAGAATCGCGAGTCACAGCTGGTTCCTAATATTTATTACAGCCACGTCAATCTGATCACTCATGCTGTCCCTCACGCATCTTATATCCCCCGTATTCCTTATTGCCGGTCAGAATCGCGGGCCCCACCCGCGGGCGGTAATCTTTTATATTATACCTACCTGTATCTTTACTCTACTCTACCTACCTCTGTATTTAGGGTTGATGCTGCATTATTAATAAAAAAAAAATTAATAGCAGAACTGCAGTCAACCAATAGCAACTGCAGAATTGCGATGGTGACTAGAGCAATTCCTTGAAATTACAGCTATTTAGCACTTTCTCTAGTTTTCATTAATTAGGTAGGTGATGATCTATACACACAAATACGTTGATACAAAAATGTTCCTTTGTAAGCCTCCTGAGAACTTTCATTTTTATTTGGTAACCGGAATTTAAGCGTAATTTGTTGCATGGTGCAGGGAGCAAACCCTGTGGTATTTATTTACATATATGAAGCATAGAATAGTGGGGTGCCACGAGCTAGCCCTGAATTCTTGCAGTTCCATTACGGTCCGAAAACGGGTCACCGAGCAAGGAGAATGGAATCGCAACGCTACTGTGCGTTTTGAGCACACCGTTTATTTTGCCATTTTAATTGGAAAAGTTTAATTTTTGAAGGGAAGGATTGAAAGACTCTCGTATTGTTTCCGTTTATAGCGCCTGCTCTACTTTTAGTAAAACCTTCAATCTTCTTTCTCCGTATAAAGCTGAACCATTTGAAGTCTTAATTGTATGCAGTATGCACTATTCGTTGTTGTGGTGATAAAAGAACATTTAATAATATGCTTATCATTTTCCAAAAATGTTCATACCTAAGTAGCTAAGTTCTAGTCAAATCGTAATAAAAGTGAATTTCATATAAACTAGAGCAGTCGGAAGTTCCTACTCTGAACTGCCATGCGCTGCTGAAGTCTGTTACATCAAACAAATGGGTCATAGCATCTCGGAAGCAGTAGTACGGGACAGGAACGACTTTGTGCACGTGTTCTGTGTATACTTTAAAATGTGTATTGTAACGGAGTTTTATTTTAATGGAGAAAAGGTAGCGCATCAGATAATCCACACGATTGCAAGCGGTTATGGATGGGCAGCTGGATTATCAGATACTTTGTCGGTGGGTTATTGCATATTGTTTGTATAAGACGACTGATGGATTCTACTTAGTAGCTCCTGCGAAAAACCCGTGATGAAAGATTTTTGCAACTTGCTAGTACTTGGCAGGGCATTGCAGTATGCGGCAGAAAAGACGATATATGTGCGAAGAGTCCTTCATATCAGAGCAATGCCCAATGTACCACTTTGTTAAATTTTTGATTGTTGTTTGTTTTAGCATCAATCAAGTCTGGCACTCAACACTAACATAGACTACAGAGAAAACTGAATACGAAATGATATGCAAGTAAGCAAGGAAGTTTGGTCAGCCCTGCGCGCTGTCGCGTCCTATTCGACATATGGGTCACCGACTCACTGCGCCGCCGCGCCGCTTCTGTGTACGTGCGCTATGTGTGCGCGGGCCCTTATTGAAATTGTGTCTATGTTTGTTGTTTTTCAATGTTGCAAGTTGTTAGTTGGTGATGCGTTAAACTAAACTGCTTCGTCGTATATCATGCAGCACGGTGGTAAGTTTGCAGTACTGTTATTAATTCTGTGACACGAAGTACCAAAACGCAACAAAAAAAAGAAAAAAAAAATTGCAAGCAAGGATTTTTTAGGAACTAATTTTAACTCCGTTAACCTTGAAAGCCACAGTCTACAAAACAACGCATTAGTTAATGCAGAAAAACGAGGGTTTTAATGATCTATTAATAATTTAATAATAACAATAAGCACGTAACAATAGCAAGTCCCATAAATAAACCAATAAGGGGTAAACAAATAAGGTGCACAAGGAAGTAATACCGTTTTGTTCTATGGCCAATAAACGTAACAGTTTTCAGCCATAAACGGCGCTTGCGCACTGTTTGGACTTTTACTTTCACTAGACAAAGGCAGGGGTGGACACTATTCAGTCGATGTAACGGTATACCATTTGTCATCTAATTGCGGGGTAATTAGACGAAGAAGAATGCATTCGATACGCCGCAACGAGCACTAAGGGCCTCAGTGTTCCCATTGTTACAGTTTTGAAGCCACGCGCCCTTCCAACAACGCCGCCCACGTTGGCCATTGCCTCACAACGATGACAGCTAAGTGAGGTAAGCCCTTGTTTCACTAAATATAGCTTTAACCTTTTTAGAGACGAGATACTAGAGCGTCCTTCATTCAAAACGAACACGCAAAAAGTTTCCAATGCGCTTGCTACGAATTACATACAAATTTGGTTTAAATAGGCCGTAAAGAAAATAACTTAGATAAAACACGACGGCTGTAAATAAATATATCAAAGAGCACTTGAGCAATTTCAAAGGAGCATATCAAAGAGACTGTTCCCCGGAATCACCGGGTGCGCGGGCGCATCTACCTGCGTCAAACCGACCGCACTATATCGGTACCGTTAGCGTTGATAAAAAAACTTCTGTTGCTAAGCAAGGGTGCGCCGATTAGAAGCCGGCTGACCTTTATAAAATATCATACATAACGCGTGAAATTACAACAGCTGCTATTTAGATGATAATGATAACATATTTCACACGTAAGCCCGCTACTAACACAGCTCAGGACATCAGAGCCAAGTTAGTCCGACACTATACCGAAGATATCCCGGACATCAGCCTGTACGAGATTAGAATGCTAATTAGAATTGGGTGACACTGCAACTGTTATGGGCGGCCGTGTCACTTAACATCAGGTGAACGACTAGCTCGTCACGTCATTCAATCACATAAAAAAAAAAAAAAAAAAAAAAAAAAAAAAAAAAAAAAAGAATGGCCCTCAAACAGCTTAAAAACAACAAGGCACCAGGTGAAGATGGAATTACGACGGAACTTCTGAGAGCGGGTGGTAGACCGGTACTTTTAGTCCTCCAGAAGTTATTTAATTCTGTCATCCTTGAAGGTACAACGCCAGAGGCATGGCACAAGAGCGTGGTGGTGCTCTTCTTCAAAAAAGGCGATAACACCTTATTGAAGAACTATAGGCCCATCTCGCTCTTGAGTCATGTGTATAAGCTGTTTTCGAGAGTCATTACGAATCGTCTCGCACGCAGGTTTGATGAATTCCAGCCTCCCGAACAAGCCGGTTTCCGAAGAGGCTTTAGCACCATAGACCACATCCATACGCTGCGCCAGATTATACAGAAGACCGAAGAGTATAATCGGCCGTTATGCCTAGCGTTTGTGGACTATGAGAAAGCCTTCGATTCAATCGAGACTTGGGCGGTGCTGCAGTCCTTGCAGCGATGCCAAATTGACTATAGGTATATCGAAGTTTTGAAGTGTTTGTACAGTAAGGCCACTATGTCAGTCCGACTACAGGACCAGAGTACGGAACAAATTCCATTGCAAAGAGGCGTGAGACAGGGAGACGTTATTTCTCCGAAACTGTTCACAAACGCATTGGAGGATGTTTTCAAGCTCTTGGAGTGGAAAAGATCTGGCATCAACATAAATGGCGAGTACATCACTAACCTTCGTTTTGCCGATGATATAGTCATAATGGCGGAATCGCTCGAGGACCTTAGCACCATGCTCAACGACCTCTGTAGAGTCTCCCAGCAGGTTGGTCTTAAGATGAATATGGACAAGACAAAGGTCATGTCTAATGCTCATGTTCCACCAATACCGGTAATTGTTGGGAACGATACTCTCGAAGTTGTCGACAAGTATGTCTACCTGGGACAGATTGTCCAATTAGGTAGGTCCAACTTCGACAAAGAGGTGGCGCGAAGAATCCAACTCGGCTGGGCAGCGTTCGGGAAGCTTCGTCCTATCTTTTCGTCCAAAATACCGCAGAGCCTGAAAACGAAAGTTTTCAATCAGTGTGTGTTGCCAGTGATGACTTATGGAACTGAGACATGGTCTCTTACTGTTGGCCTCATTAGTAAGCTCAAAGTCGCGCAGCGAGCTATGGAGCGAGCTATGCTCGGTGTTTCCCTGCGAGATAAGCTCCGGAACGAGGAGATCCGCAGGAGAACTAAAGTGACCGATATAGCTCTTAGAGTTAGGAAGTTGAAGTGGCAATGGGCAGGCCACATCGCTCGTAGAACTGACAACCGATGGGGAAGACAGGTTCTCGAGTGGCGACCACGAACCGGAAGACGCAGCGTAGGCCGGCCCCCCACTCGGTGGACCGACGACCTGGTGAAAGCCGCGGGGAGCCGATGGATGCAGGAGGCGAGCAGCCGCTCAAGGTGGCGTGCTCTGGGGGAGGCCTATGTTCAGCAGTGGACGTCTTCAGGCTGTTAATGATGATGATGATGATAACATATTTGGAAGTTGAAAGTTTGGAAAGCAGATAATTGGTAGGCACCAGCATGTATATCAAAAGGGTTGGTATAAGAAGGATGTTGTGGTTTCGTGTGATTTGTGATGCGTCAAATATAGCGTGCTGTCGGCCGGTGTTTCTCCGACATGCAGGAAGTCTAAACGCGACCTGGCTCCGTGCCAGGTGCAGGTAGCCGAGCCTTAGCTTCATTCTGCAGCTTGTTACGACCGTTTCTGGCAAATCCTTCTTAGCCAAATTTGAAAAATTGCTGAACTCGGCCCATGTCCCAAATTAGAAACCTTATTGTGACAGTTCTATAGGTTTCCTCTTTTTTTATATTCTGGTGAAAACTTCTAACAGACCTTGCCCAGCGTAGAGCTGTTAGTTTTCTCAGAAATAAAAGCTATCAAAATTCTGGGAACATGTTTCACGGTTTACAAAAACGCCCGTTCCCGTTATAGGATCCGTACGGATGATCAACAAGGCTTGGATCCTGTGTAATTACGGCATATGTCCCGACAATTGTCGTATTGTTGTGAACGCACCTGTGCAGATGCATCTATTATTAAGGTTAGAGTTAGGACGATATTTTGGCAATTCTATTCTGTGCACCGTGGGAAATATGAGTGCAGAATGTTAAATGAAATGGTTTGTTTTTTGTCACATGGATTACATTACAATATCATAATGACACGTTCGGAAGATATTAATGTTTAGAGCACCTACATTCCAAAATATGTATGTACTTACTTTATACCTCTTTTACTTACTTATAATAACTGTTACGCACTTCATATTTGTTGAATTTGGCAACCTGGCTATGTCTCATCTGCTCACATTACGGTTTTCAGGTAACGGTAAAACACCCTCAAGCGTACCATCCGTGCGACACCTTATCTCTAATAAAGACGCTCAGTCATTATCCTAATCGTCGCCTGATGCTATCTTGCATTAGCAGCCATTGTCTGATAGTAATTAACTTGCAGATACTTGGGATTAAATTCCCCAGTTGAAACCGGGCCAAGGTTCGCTATTCGCTATACTATGTAGATAGGTACCCTTTTGCTTAAACGCCGAGTGTCGCTAAAAATAGTTCGGCGATGACACTGTTACGAGAATATTTTTGCAGTAGGGACGAATTTAAGCGCTACCATCCAAAAAGAATACCTAGGTGCCCGCCTTACGCAGTGCTAGTTTGCAGACATGCGTAATGCGTATACGATAATTGAAGCGCTGTAAATTTGCCAGACGTGAAAAGGGCGGCAAGAGAAGTTACTGTGTATCATGAATGTAAATTTTACTTTCGTTACTGTATCATTCTTTACTGTGCTTGTGTTTCGCTCTTGACAAGAAGCTTTAGAGTTATTTAGAGGATAATATGATTCTTTTGACACCCACTCAGCTTTCAGAACGAAAAATGTATAACTTCTTTTTAAATAAAATGTTAAATAAGTGGATGTTGAATTGTTTATGGGATCCTTTATTACTTAAACAGCCAGAATCGTAACAGTGATTTACTGCAAATGAATAACGCATGAAGGTTTTGATTTAGAAATATTTCCGACTTCCATTGAAATCTATTAACATTCTATTCCCCATTCTAATATCCGAAAGCATTTATCACGTCGATATCTAAAGTTAATCTACGTTATTAAAACAATTGGCCGTCCAATTTCCACAGACAAAGACCCAGTGACATTCCAGACAAATATCTACGAGAACGATTTCCATATTTCAAGCTGACTTCGATATGAATACGCTATGAATAGATTCAGAATTCACTGAATCAGATATATTTGGAAAGGACGCTGGGAGGATGAGACATATGTTGCGCTGTAGAGGCTTATTAAACTGAGCGAGAGAGACCTTTGGCATTTACGAAATGTCACTTGCACACGACAAATATTTTTAGAATAATATAAGAACTCCTACGTCTGAAGAGTGGGAGTTCTCTGCAAAAATCTCATCAAAGTTATGATGATTGAAGAAGCATATAAATAGCGCATGAGACCTACGGGTTGTTGTGAGCAAATGGGTTTAAAGTATTAAAGTTAGTTGTATACCTATTTGATTGTAGTCAGACGTCTGAGGAATGTTTTTTTTACTTTCAAGTTTGTTGCCAGAATTATGTAGAACCATAAGGTCAAATTAAACTAATTGGAAGGCTATGGGTGCTCGAGGACGGGTGTGGATGCATTCGTCTTTTCTTATGCCTATATACCAATACGTAAAAAAGGGTAGAGATCGGTAAGTCTTTCACGAGAACTGGGCGAGTCGACACGATTGTAGAGCTGAAAAAATCATTGCCCAGCTGGAGAACTGTTAAGTTATTTGTATTATGTAAAAAGTGTTTATCCATTAGTTCCTTCTAAAATAGAACATTGCTTATTTGCTAGGTTATCCCCCGGCCGCAGAGGGCAAAGTTCAATCTACGTAGATTTGAATTTTCATGCACGTGACTGGCTTTACGGGAGCAGGAGTATAAAACGTGCCCACGTGAATCGGTGAAGGATTACGTAGAACGTTAGTTTAAAGCTGTCCTTTAACATAGTATTAAAATCATTCTAAACATTTTTGTTTTTTCAGTTGTATTAATTAAACAGCCTTCGGCCACACACCTGCACTAAGAAGTCATCATCATCATCATCATCAACAACAGCCTGAAGACGTCCACTGCTGAACATAAGCCTTTCTTCAGAGAGCGCCACTTTGAGCGGCTGCTTGCCTCCTGCATCCATCGTCTCCCCGCGGTTTTCACCAGATCGTCAGTCTACCTAGTAGGGGCCGGCCTACGCTGCGTCTTCCGGTTCATGGTCGCCACTCGAGAACCTTTCTTTCCCATCGGTTGTCAGTTCTACGAGCGATGTGGCCTGCCCATGGCAATTCCTACCAACCAAATAAGAAGTAGATATACTTAAATTAATTGATTGACTCACGCGTGACTTCGCGGAAATTCATCTAAAATACAAAATGAAACAAGTATATTTTATCTAGTGTAATTCCGCTAAAAACTCCGCGATTTTTAGCGGAATTAGACTAGATATTATACTTGTTTCATTTTGTATACCTAAATTAGTCTTTGGTAAATATGTTGTCGTTGCTATTTTTTTAAACAAAATAGATTGCATAAGGTCACAATTACGGGTCGTTAGCCTGCCATGCCATTGATGCCATAGTAGATAATTATATTTCCTCTCCTTTTCTCCTCCATTTGTGGATACTTACTCATCAACAGAAATAGAAAATCCATCATTAGGAAAGAGATTGGTCTTCCGAATCTGGTTTTCGAGCTACCATGTAGATCAAGAACATATTAATTATTTATTTATTCATTGATGAATCATGAATAAGCGGAAGTAAAAAAGCCGCTCCTGGTTTTATCACACTAATATTATAAAGGCGAAAGTTTGTAGGTGTGTATGTTTGTTACTCCTTCACGCTCAAACGGCTGGACGGATTTGGATGAAATTTAGAACATAGATAGCTTATGTACTGGATTAACACATAAGCCAATTTTTATCCGCGGGTGAAACCACGGGGCGCCGCTAGTTTTAGATATTTATTACAAATACAGCCACAGGAAGAGGTCATTATTCAACTGACGTGTTTGTTATATTTCGAGCGTATTTGAACTCCTCGGAGTTTCACTTACCTTTCATAACAGCTGTTCTCAGTGAACCCTTACCTGAAACAACACACGCGGTTATTAATAAACGTAACAAATGAAGCCACCGCAAAGTTTATAAAAACATGCGAAAGGATCATCTGTTGTAAGTGCAAAGGACTGAAATATCTTTACATATAAGAACGCATAAGTACGTAGCCCAAGCACAGAATAGGTACTGGGTGTAATTGAATTCATTAGCATCCTTTGAAACTAGGTACCTACTCCTGACACCGGTCACACCAAAATTTATGAACTCTAATGCATCGATTTGGTATCGATAATAACTCAAAAAAAATGATATCACTTACTTAATCAACTGCTACAGTGTAAAAATAAATTGAAATAATTATTAACTGTTTTCAATTATTACATACAAAGTAAAAAAGCTTTCAACAGTATCAAAATCATTCGTGTTACTACATTAGGCGCCGCGACAATCTTCATAATTTTCAATAAAAAAATAGTTTCATTTGCACTCTTTTCCCTTTAATAATCATCAATAAATGATGTACTATCATGCACTCAATTTATACTAGTGAAGTAGTACGTAGCCCAAGTACTGAATTTTGACAAGTGACCAATACGTTCCCATTGCTGGGATGCAGGCCTTCGCTCACATGGCAAGAGTGTAGGCGATAGTCTGTGGTAGCACACTCGTTCAATTTTGACACTGACATTTTTTTTTTTTTGACAGCCTCTGTGGTGTGGTAGTTGAGCAGGTCGGCTCATAACCCAGAGGCGGCGGGTTCGATTCCCGCGACAGAACAAGTATTTATGCAGAGAAAAAACCCACAGATACTGGTTCTGTGTCTGGGTGTTGTGGGACCATGGTCCTCGTACACTTGGACGAATCATCCTCGTAGTGCCTGGGTCACTAGATACAGGGAATCCTAGTTAGGGTCCAGGATCTATGTATGTGATCGTTGGGCGTTATTTATTTATATTTTACTATATGTACGTAGGTATAATCGGGTTCTTAAGCCAAATAAATCAGCATAAGTAATCAGAATGTACGGTGTTCATCACAGACCTTAATTCAGATCTTGACATAGTTATAGTAGGTATACCTATTGTATTTTAATATTATTGTAGCTACCTACAACTTGTTGGTGTCTGTGTTTGACTTCACACCGATAATATTTGCGCGTTAAATATGTATTCAACTATTTACCTAATACTTATTATATAATAGAATACTAATTAGTACAAAATAGAGCTGTTAGTATCATAAAATATGGTAAACACTAACATTATATTCTCCACCGTATACTAAGCAGAACGAGACTGTGGCAATAAAAATGTTATTGAAAACCGTTTATGATTATTGTTAATTTAGTAAGAAAACTAAGTAGATATATAGGAAACGAACTCTGAAATTTAAAACTTGACAATAGGATCCCGAATGATTGTCCCATCCAGGCGCGGATACAGGCGGGGGGCGCAAAAGGCGCGCGCCCCCGCCCTTGATGCAGGCAGTCCACACCAAGCGCGGTAGTAATTAGCCAATTTACCATACCATTTTTTCAACATTTTTGGAAAGACTACCTAATGCACAAAAGCTAAGCCTAGGTCTTTTGAAGTCAAGATTGAATGGGTATCTCATGGGCAAACGTGCTCCACCTAAGACAACTTCGTCACTTACCATCAGGTGAAAAGTTATAAAACGTATGCCCATTTTAGCATTAAAAAATATATTGATCTAGTCGAAGAAATACGATTACCTACCACCAGCGTGCCGTACAAAGTAGCAGTAGAAGTTGTGTAACGCACCACGGGACGGAAGGGCGAATTATCTAGGTATTAACGTGGCAATATTCTAGTGAGTATTTTTAGCAAAACGCAATCCTTTGTTCAATGTTGTACGACACGGTTTCTTGAAAATTAAACGCAAAAGGTGACATTATGAATAGCTCGAATAGTAACTAGGATGTAATCTGTGGAATTACAGTGTACAGTTTAACCGGGATAATATGAAGCGATGATGTCTATTAAGAAAAACTTTAAAACATTACACGCTGATGCTGTGTGCGTGCTGGTTACTCACCGGGAGCATTCCTGTGTAATGTAACAATGCAAAATTAGATTACGAGCATTACAATAGCGCCAGCTCAATGTACCGAGCTAAAAGCGTTTTTTACAAATAATGTTATTTTTGGTAGCCTCTCAAAGCATCGCACACACTGAAAATTCGATGTTTAAATCGATTCCGTTTTTTTTACAATGTATGTGTTCAAAAACTGTATCATATGAATCATATTATTATCATTACATTGTATCATTTGTATTATTCGGCTGAGCAGCTGAAACGGCGCAAATAATTTATTATAGTAATTTTTGTACTTGTAGGTTACACATTTGAGCCGTTTAGTGTTGAGACCCTGACTCCGTGAGGATCCGAAGCTCATCGTCTGAGCGCTGAGCCAAGCTAAGCGCATGTTCACTGATATTACCGATGATAATCGAATGGGAGCTATTACATTACACACAGAAGCTCCCGGTGAGTATCCAAAGCGCCATATATAAAATGTTTGGGTTGTTTATTTTGGGGTTGTGTATGAATATTTCTAACATTTATAATTTTATTTAGGTACGAGATACTTAACCGTATAATATACTTCATGTTATTTAGATAATTTAGTACATAATTAAACGATTTGTTTGCTTGTTCAAAAGTTAAACAGTTTTATCTCATTGCAGCCACACTAAAAGCATAGAGTTTACATAGTAGTAATCATAACGATGTGTTCAATAATGGATGAAAGAGAACAATAACTTAAGTTCTAAGTAATCAGAATCACCTGGACCCTAATTCTGTATGACCAATTTACGATTCCTTGCTTCGAAACCACGCGAATTCCTTGTCTTACATAAGAAATCTGCAAAACTCTATTCTCTATGAAATGAGAACGAAACCGCGCGAAATGAATGTGGAATTAACTGGGATTGGCGCGATTTGAACTGTCAAAAATCATGTTCCGCTCAGGCGCGTTCCGAAACATCGACCCGTTAAAAGTTACCACCACTTATGCCAATATTAATTAATAGGCCTTACCCACAGAGTGCCACTTTGAGCGGCTGCTCGCCTGGTGCATCCATCGGCTCGACGTGATTATCACCAGATCGTCGGTCCACCTTGTGGGGGGCCGGGCTAGTTTTATACGCCTTTACTATAACTCATCATCATCATCATCATCATCATCATCATCACCATCATCCAGCTTGAAGATGTCCACTGCTGAACATAGGCCTTACCCACAGAGTGCCACTTTGAACGGATGCTCGCCTCGTGCATCCATCGGCTCGACGTGATTATCACCAGATCGTCGGTCCACCCTGTGGGGGGCCGGGCTAGTTTTATACGCCTTTACTATAACTCATCATCATCATCATCATCATCATCATCATCACCATCATCCAGCTTGAATACGTCCACTGCTGAACATAGGCCTTACCCACAGAGTGCCACTTTGAGCGGCTGCTCGCCTCGTGCATCCATCGGCTCGACGTGATTATCACCAGATCGTCGGTCCACCCCGTGGGGGGCCGGGCTAGTTTTATATGCCTTTACTATAACTCATCATCATCATCATCATCATCATCATCACCATCATCCAGCTTGAAGACGTCCACTGCTGAACATAGGCCTCCCCCACAGAGTGCCACTTTGAGCGGCTGCTCGCCTCGTGCATCCATCGGCTCGCCGTGATTTTCACCAGACCGTCGCGCTCGACACCAATGTGTCTTAGATTATACAGAATACAAAAATTGACGATTCCTTGCTGTGACACGATTTGAACAAGACACGATAGCGACGTGGTTTCTGTATCGTGTGGAATCTGTGTTTTCATACAGAATTGGGCCCCTGACGTGTTAACTGATTACTTACTTATAACTTAGTTACTATTGTTGAAACAGTCACTTAGAATGATGGTGAACGATGATGTGTGGTGAATAAGCAAGTATTAAATTATAAATATTACATTGTAACAATTTTAACTAGGTACCTACCTAACCTAATGAAGGTGTGCCTTATAAAACTTTATCGGATTTATATTGCGTATCCTTACTAACACTAACACCATGAGAAAATCTTTGACCACAGCTACTTTGAGGATGGCCGTTCCAATTACTTTTTGCTGAGCATGAAATTACTCGATAAGTCGATCGATCATGGATAATAGCCATTAGGATAAAAAACTAAAAGAGTACTATGAGTTGTGTAGAAGCACGCAAGTCACGGGTCCAGCGATTATGCACTATAGGATTGGTCCGCGCACTAATGCGTAACTCGAATATCTGAGTTATGATTGGCGGAATAGTAATGAGAAGTATGACTATTGAAGCAACGTGTTTTCAGCAGAGAAGTAGCGAAGTCGACGAGGTTGAATTGTCAATGATCAGAGAGATGAAATATGACGCGTCAACATGTCATATTACAACATCCTAAACGTAAGTCATAAAACCCTACTCAACGATGACAAGCGATCGTAAATGTATGAAAATTAGTCGAGCAACAGTGAAGCTGAAATTACTAAAGGATTTGCGAAGTGATAAACTGTTCCTGGAGACTTAAATTTATAGCGATGAGTGACAAGTTACAGTAAAATAAATTAACGCAAATGACAGTTCTCGGTAAATCAGTAAAATAATCTTATTATTTTTACTGTAGACGTAAATGTTTCCGTAATTAACTTTATCAAAGCTCCCTAATAATTACACCATCGAGAATTCTATTTTTATCATTTAACTAGAGCTTTCATTACTTTGTGCAGAAGAAATATTTTATAAGATTTTGTCTTATTTGTAGTATGTCAGTTCTCCAAGATGTCTATTTTGTGTCGCAGCTGTCTAAATCCCATTCATTTTTTACTCCAAACTCATATTCTAATTCAAAACAATAAGCACCAAACTGTTTCCAAAAGTTAAAACGGCGGGGTAATTACGTAAAATTTGCAACAGCAATGCGACAGCAGTAGCAATGCGACAGCAGTAGCGAAGCATACATTCTCGACACTACTAATGATGTATGACAGCAATCACCGCGAGATTTACGCCTGTCGCAAACCTGTTGCGAGTTAGGTAATTAGGGGGCGGGTCTCTTCGCGCACAAATTTATCAAAACATAATTTTGCCTAACCTCGACGTTTCGACCAACCCCGACCCGTTTTAACTTTATAATATGAGTTCAAGTCACGAAAGTTTAAAGTGTTGTCTCCAAAAGGCCAGTCACACTTTATCTTTATTAATTAAACAATTTACAATCGAGTCCGTTCCCAGCAAGTGGGTTAAAAGTCGAATTAATCTCATTCGCAGCCGATTGTATGCAAATACCCGCATGGCGTGCGCCGGCGCAGGCCCCCATAGCCGCCGATCCGACGATTATCTTCTTACGAAACCCCATGATACTTGGTTTTATTAGACTCGATTAAAGTTAAATTGATAGTCCCATTGAATTTGCAATGTTACTAGAGAGTTGTATGGTGAAATTGTTGAAGGGCTTGACAATAATAGGTTAGATACAATTCTGAACTAAGTGGATGAGAATCAGCGAGACGTTTTACCGAACCCATGCTGAGCTGATGCCGGTCGCGTATACTAAGTCTTGTCTAATACTTACAAGCTTTTCGTTTCTTTTACTTTTGCAGATATTATTTTATTCAATAAGCGAAATATGTAATAAGCTAATGTTAATGGTGTAACTAAACATGTAAACGAAAATCTAAGGTAAATTACCATAAGCATCACAAAATCGGTTTGTTTGTATTGCGTAAAATAAACAACATGAACTGCAGATGTACCATCATAATGGACTCGCTGAATTTAAACACGTCAGAAATAGCAGAACGTCTATTTCGCTGCTCTAAGTAGTCGTATGCATGTCAACTGAAGTTCAATTCAGCTACAATATGCTTAATATCATTATTCTCTTTCTTCTTCTCGTGTAGATAAGTGGTTAGCCCTGGTTTCAGAACTATATTCACGGTGTAGTAATTTTTATAAATCTTCATTCTATTCATCAATTTTAACGTTTAGGAAAATTCGGATACATAGGAAAAATGTTTAAACTGAGTAAGGAGAAAACTGATAACTTATTCTTACATAAAGAACCTAAAAGTGCATATTCATAAAAGACAATATGATGAGAGATAAAAGGCAATAACACTGATACGTGATAAGTTCGTATGTATGTATGTAAACAAGACATTAATCATTACCTAGACATCCGCACAGTCTAGCGCGGTCATTATGAACCTATTTACGGACCTAATTGTATCAAAATTACTTACAGTAAACAACTCAATAATAAAGAAGTAACTACTGTCAACGAGCGTGAAATATGATAGAAAAATATTATTTGCATTGGAATCCCTTCCACAAATCTGGAATAAGTAGTATAGGTACATAGTTACTGCTTTTTCTAGATATTATGTTCTTGACTTGACTACTATTTTTGAACAAATTGACAGGTCACAGTAACTGTGACCTATCAATTTGTCCAAAAATAGAAGCATAAACTAATTACACACTGTTTACTAAAGAAGAAACCCCAGCAGATGTTAAAAATAGTCAAGAATATTATAGTCCAATTTTACGTTTCAATGCACACTACCGATCGTCCGCTTCAATTGAAAATTAATTACATGATCACAATCCGTATAAAGAAACAACAATTTCCTCCGATGTATATAATCTACCTTGTTGATGTCCTGGTAACTCTAACGCCATTATCATTAGCCGATAGAATACAAGAGAGATTAGGGATAGAATAATTACATCTCAAGATGATACCTAGACTAAAATAGGTATGAATCTAGTTTCAGAACAATCAACTCAAGCTTGATTCGAATTGCTCTACACTTGATCAGTTTTCAGCGAATATCGCTGATTACCCAAGGACATAGTAACAAACACGCTAACAACGGATACAAACCTGTTCAAAGTTAACGATTACATAGATTCAGGTGCGATGACTATAATAGCTGTAGGTACTTGCTTCATTGCCACCTTGACACGGGATGAATCTTAATTTGAGCTAGATTGTATTTCATTGTTTACTTTTAACGTCACTCGCTGCGAAGATTTAAAATTTGTTATCACGCGATTGATTCTGTTATTGAATTTCATTCAAGAAATGACACAAAAAAACAAAAACGAGCTTTTTAATGAGGTAGTATAAACTCTAGTCTTCATTAAACTGTCCTCCCCATAGACAGAAACTTGTAGACAAAGTTCAAAATGTACTGAAAATAAGGAGTACTAGTGAGTGGAAGTAAACGAAATGAGTAATGACTGTCGATGAAATGAAAGAGGTAGGAAAAGATAGAGTAAAATGGTGTTGCTCCCTTTTTGGTTATTGCAAAGGAGATTGTAACAGTGTAGCGTTTGACGACTTTTTACTTGATGGTAAGTGAAATATGGTCAAATGGTGCCACGAAACGCTAAGCCCAGATTTAGAACAGGCTCTGAAGTGAGTATGCCATAACACGCCGTTGTGGTAAGTGCTTGCTGACAGATTACTAAATTGAGGGTGTTATGTTAGCTGGCCAGACGAGCACTAGAATATTACCGTGCAGAACTAGCTTTATCTAGGTACACTAATACATCACCGATTTGAAAAAATATTCCAGTCCAACACTAATTAACTACGATTTGGGTACAGTCATGAGATGAGTGAGATATGGAAATTAATAGATATAAAAAGTATCAAATTAGTTTCCTCCTTTAATGATGATGATATATACTTGCCTCTATCTATTTTGTAGAGTATCAAGGCTTCACATGTTCGTGTCCACATAATTAAGGTACAAAGGAATTATTATAAGCTTCGTATCCAAAACGTTGGCCTGGGAAGGTCAGGGCGCAACCTTCCGACACAAATTATGGTACAAAAGGATATTATTAGACCTGCTTTTGTTTGAGGTCAAACTTACAAAAGAGCACAATGGAAACAGTCATCTTTATAGAAATTTGGATTTGGAAATGGGGATTATTTTTTCATTAGTTGTAGCAGGTCACGCAAGGGGTGGTTGAGAATCAAAAAACCAATATTATTATGGAAGAGGTAGACATTTGACTTTTTAAAATCGATGGGTTTATAAGACACGAATACGCTTACATTAACTATAAATTTATAAATCAGGTCAATGGTGTTGTTATAACCGACGCCGATAACAAGAACATGTCTATAATCAAATTGTAATAATCATTTGAAGTATAAAATAAACTAAATTATACCCACTTTGCTTCAATAAGCTAAAATTAACAACACAGACCTAAATATTTGTTCTTTAGCAACTTACATATTTGAATAACCGTAAACCGCTATCTATACACCTATGGTATTAAATTTGTTTTTCAATACAGATGTGGAAATAGTACCTTACTCACCCGTTAAATAAGCTGCTCATGCATATGCACATTTGCACAGTGCTCAGTTTTTATCAAAAATAGATCGTTCTTGAATAAAATTATAGCAATTACAGTATAGCAGTTACAGTAAAGATATGAATTGAGGTTCATGTCTGAAACTAAAACCTTCGTAACCAGATCAATCAATGAAAAGCTCAACTTATCGTTTCGATTTAGTTTTATTCAGTTTCAATATTAGGATGGGTTGTTTTTTATTGCACAAGTACTAATAATTGATCTGGCGTCATTTCTATGTAATAGTTTTGTATGAGGTCATTCATTCTATTGCGTTCAGATAATTATCTTATGTACCTACAGAGTGCAGTCATTGCAAGAGGTGCCTAAACAATTTTAAGGTCACTAACAATGGTATATAATTTTTTGTGAAATAACTCGTACGGCATATATACGTTTCGTCCTTAGGTACTATGGCATATTTTTTGTAAAAGGAAAAAATTCAGCCTCCTTAAAACTGGAACTAGAAACTGTTCAAATAAAATATAGACAATAAATAATATTAAAAGAAATATCGTATGTATTTCTTTATATATTTAAAGCGTACTACAAAAGAAGGTTGACTCATCGTTAACGATGCGAGCGAATGAAGCAATTACAAAGCATACTGGAAAATTTGCACCTGTCTATGGTCAACATAAGATGCAAATTACTGCAAATTAATAAAATGCCATACGGTTCCATAGATTAACGATTATAAAAGTTCCACTGTGGGAACTGATGAATGGACATAACTCATTGTAATTCTTACTAAGAAACGGCGGCAGTGTAATAAGCTATGAAATATGCCACAAAACGGGTTTTGGCATATTTCTGATCTGCGCTCAACTAATAGTCCGCTCATTTTGCAACGCCATCTAGTTTTAGGCATATTACTGATCTACGCTGTTTTCTTGGTGTATTGACATTCCTCTCCTCCTTGTTCCATGGTAATACATAATCCAATAACCTTAGATTCTGTTTCACCATGGACCTCATCTCATTTCACGGTGCCTGGTTTTTAAAGAGTAGTAGCTGGAGTCAGATCACGATCTGTACATTGTGGAAAGTGAAAGTACTGGAATATTCACAGTTGCAAGCTCAAATTCATTCTGACTGATTCTTTAATACACTCTTAAGTTAGAAATTGAATTGGTATTTTTAAGTCACTAAGTTTCCCCAATATCGATAAAATTACTGCGTGGGGACGCGTGTGGCATCTAATAGTAAAATATAGACACTAATAAACAACATCCCAAGAAGACATAACTAAATTGAAAATTCATATGGGATTGGTCGCGTAGTTAATTAAAAATAGATATGCCGAAATCATAGCATGACTGTATGCTTAAATCATAACCATATGTTACAATTAATGTCATTTTGATGCATGTTAAAAATGTGAGCGACGAGACCGTTAAATCGTATACAAATTGCTGCTATTGAAGTATGCCGCAGCTAATTTGACAAAGGTCAACATTTGCTAAGCAGATTTTAAATATGTTCAATGAGGTGAATAAATTATGTTCTAAGAATCATACAAAAGTAGTTTTCGCAGATTAGTCGGTCAGTATTTTTTTTAAAAAAGGGTTCATTCAATTCCGAGCTTACTTTAGCAAGAGACAAGTATGAGAAGCGTTCTGAATTAATATGTGGGAAAGCAGTCAGTAAAGTTACTGAGCACGACTTAAAATGTATTAGGCATAAGTCAAGATGACGCCAGTGCAGTCCCACGCCAGATTATGTCATACAAGCTTCTGCAGCGAAAACTGGCGACTCAGTGAACTATAATAAGCTAAAAGATGGAGACAAACTACCTTACCTTTTATATATTTCTATTAAACAACATTTTACCATGTTGTTAAATTGAAACAAAAATATAAAAAAGAGAAAGTTCTCTTCTCTTGTCCAAACAAGAAGCTCCAACGCTTTTTCACCCTTAAATGTAATCCAATGATAATAATTCTTTTATATGTTGTCTACATAGTAAAAAAACTATGCTCGTACGTCTTTTTTAAGTTTTTTTTTTGGTTGTAATTAGAACACGAATCATATTTACAAAAAAATGAAGACATAAGCGTAGATTCAATCCAAACGACAGACATCAAAATCAAAAGATTTTCTAAAGATGGGGTGAAAACAGTTTTCGCCCGAAACGCTAAAATGTATGTAAATTTAGTCATGGCCTCTACTATCTCTGCCATACCGATACAGAGCGACGGCAATAACATTTTCAAATACCAGGACGGTCCTCTTAATAAAACTGATAGAAAGTATGTACCTACATATAAAGTGTAACGGACAGATTCTCCAGATCATAAACGCATAAAAGATGAATATCACCACGGTCCGATGACCACTTCAAGTGAGAGTTTCGCAATAAAGTTTTCACTCAGTATGAATAACAATTAGTGCAAAAGCAAAATACAAAATTAGCAATGCCTGAGAGAAACAGAAAGCCAGGTTTATAAACAGTGAGCTTACAACTGTAATGTAAGAAACATACTACTTAGCGGTGAATTGCTTGAATGTTCTAATATTAACATGGGCACAAGACTTTCGAAGCAGCAGCAATACTGGTAACCACAGTCCAGAGAGAAAGAGAGAGTAATAAAATATGAGATGGGCAGCTAGAATAAAGTGACTTCAGGTTATGGATGAGTTTTCCTAGGGGAATATAACGAAATTATTGACACACATAAAAATAAATGTAAGAACAGAGTAACTTACTCACATAATCATAACTTACTGTCAAGGTTTCTCAATGTTCAGTAAAAGCTCTTAGCGATATTTTATTACAGCTTAGTAGGTAAGTGCCAATATTGAACATGTACTTCCATTCAATTACTATGTTAACTTAAAATTGATTCCCAGGATAGATGATTTACGTTACAAAAAAGTAAGCTCTGTATAACATTTCTAATTAAAATAAAATACTAACTTTGGTTGACGCATCATGGGCATGGCAAGCTAAGGCGATAAATTAGCAAAGTGAGCTACCAATTCGAAGAACTATAAATAAAATTGGACCATACGCGCAGCGAATCAAAATAAACACAACAAGTACCGTGTCACAATTCATCATCATCATCATCATTAACAGCCTGAAGACGTCCACTGCTGAACATAGGCCTCCCCCAGAGCACGCCACCTTGAGCGGCTGCTCGCCTCCTGCATCCATCGGCTCCCCGCGGCTTTCACCAGGTCGTCGGTCCACCGAGTGGGGGGCCGGCCCACGCTGCGTCTTCCGGTTCGTGGTCGCCACTCGAGAACCTTTCTTCCCCATCGGTTGTCAGTTCTACGAGCGATGTGGCCTGCCCATTGCCACTTCAACTTACTAACTCTAAGAGCTATATCGGTCACTTTAGTTCTCCTGCGGATCTCCTCGTTCCGGAGCTCACAATTAAATCTGTTTAATTCTTTTGTTTTTAAAAGGACCATCTCAATGTTCATTGCGATAAAGTGCGAAAACGATACCATAACTCTAGCCTATTGCAAATCATTATTAAGTGTAGGTACCAAGTTCGTAGGAAATATAACTCCGACTTATCACTTTGCTTAGTATAATACTAGTACTATTTCAATGGCAAGACGGCCTAGTTCTGCCTAAGGATGAAAATTTCCCACGAGCTTAAGAGGTATAAGACGTGACATGTATATCTTCGTAATCCTAAACACAGTAAACGATGTCTATAAAGCAAAAACCCTGAACATGAGGTAGCTAAATCATCGAACATTAGGTCAAGATGATCTTGCGCGCGATAACGATAATGCGCTGGCAAATATTCCTTCCTCAATTTTAGGTGGACGGCTTTATATCTATGCTAGCTATCACCACAGACGTATATAATGGTTTTTGCTTCTATAAAAATATAATATGTTGGATATGTTTATGTAACAAAATATTCCTGACTGTATCTTTGATGGACATGAGGAAGGAGAAAAATGCTGTGTCTACCATACTAGATGTTAGTTATAATACCTTGTTTTTAAAATATATAAAGAAGAAAAGACAAGTAAGATTATTCCAAAATGGCATTCGAGACTATGTTTGACAACAATGGACAGAGACAACTGAAGCTGTTAATGTTAACT
The DNA here is from genome assembly GCA_910589525.2 of Ennomos quercinarius. Lineage (NCBI taxonomy): Eukaryota > Metazoa > Arthropoda > Insecta > Lepidoptera > Geometridae > Ennomos > Ennomos quercinarius. Next base: position 16,573,167 of record OU342492.1, on the reverse strand, counting down.
CATCTAAAAAACATTTAAACAGGTATAACAGTCAGTTTATACAACGAGCAAAATAACATTACAAGTATTCTGCGTAAGTAGTTCTATTCAGTGGTCTTCAAATTATGACACAAAACATAAGCCTTTGTGATGCAAACGTAAGGACGCATGTGTTGACCGGCCAAACACATTAGTCTCTTCGGCTAAGACCTTGCCACTTGCGCGTCTTGCCACCGGCACCGGTACGTTCCAAGTCAAACGTAGCAAGGATAAACAAACGAACTGCTATTGTTAATATATAGTAGAAGACAAAATTATGAACGCAACAGTGGATTGTTAGTATAATATGTATACAATACAACAGTAAATCACTGCTGTTTGTACAGTCAAGTTCAGTCGGTTGCGTAAATAATGTCAACGCTAACGCTCTGTTTACATTTGTGGTTTCTTTACGTTGCGTTGTAAAGGAAGTGTCGATATAATGTAGAAATATTACAAGTCATAAAGTCAATCTGTTCTAGTACAATGTTTTTTATGCCAAGATGGTAAGTGCTCGCTACTTTGAGAACATCACCAATTATGTAAAACTAACTCACACCTTCAGCAATATCGGCAGCCGAAGCTGAGTATATTGCAATAGGTACGATGGCAAATTCCTTTTTGTAGAATAGTGGCACCAAAATTTTTTTTTTTTTTCTTGCCGAGCACGACACAAGACAAATCAACGGAATAACGGCAAGAACAAACAAACAGATAAATAACACGACGATTCTAGGTACCTACTGTTGCAATAAGACTGCCACTGCGCATATAAAACGGACTTGAGACCACAAAGTCTTCGCAAGTATGAATAGTCTACCCAGAAAAGGAAATGTAATACCTGATGGGCATCCTATTATGCAATGTTGGCGATCTATATCTCTTTTGATATATCAAACGCTTAACCCAGCAGATGTATATATTGCAAAAAAAACAACGCAAGGAATACTAAAAAGAATTTGACAGAAAAAAAACAGGATGGTCATAATTTACTTGTTTATTTATTTATTTATTCATAAATGCTTGCACACTTACAGCGACGCCAAGACATGTGACGAGCCAGAAATACATTAATGGTACAGATCTGCGACATTAATAAACTTAAATTTATTATAGTCTAGGGTAAAGTTAATTTTGTTACAGAAACGACTTTATTTTAATAATCTCCATCTGTATGGTAGTGGCATTTAATGATTATATTTATCTGCTGTATTTTTTACTCTTCCCGAACGCTGCAGCGTTCGGGAAGCTTCGTCCTATCTTTTCGTCCAAAATACCGCAGAGCCTGAAAACGAAAGTTTTCAATCAGTGTGTGTTGCCAGTGATGACTTATGGAACTGAGACATGGTCTCTTACTGTTGGCCTCATTAGTAAGCTCAAAGTCGCGCAGCGAGCTATGGAGCGAGCTATGCTCGGTGTTTCCCTGCGAGATAAGCTCCGGAACGAGGAGATCCGCAGGAGAACTAAAGTGACCGATATAGCTCTTAGAGTTAGTAAGTTGAAGTGGCAATGGGCAGGCCACATCGCTCGTAGAACTGACAACCGATGGGGAAGAAAGGTTCTCGAGTGGCGACCACGAACCGGAAGACGCAGCGTAGGCCGGCCCCCCACTCGGTGGACCGACGACCTGGTGAAAGCCGCGGGGAGCCGATGGATGCAGGAGGCGAGCAGCCGCTCAAGGTGGCGTGCTCTGGGGGAGGCCTATGTTCAGCAGTGGACGTCTTCAGGCTGTTGATGATGATGATGATTTTTTACTCTTGGCTAGAATCTAATAGTCGGTACAGTATACGTGTGGGATAAGATAAATCATACGCGTAGATATTAGTAACAACTCTTAGCCGCCGCCGAGCTACTGCTCCTATAAACAGATTACCTTATAGTCGGTGGCCATATTGAAGAGAATTGAGTAGTTAATGTATTCTGCGAAGTTTATGTGCTTTATTTTTGCCCAAGTAGTTATAGCTACCGACATACTAACAGCTTTCCGCTCGAATTTCCAAAATACAATTGCAACTACGTATGTCCTTAATTTTTACTTCTACCACAAATGTGCACTCTAAATCTAACAGCAGTGAGATTAAGCACATATTTTTAAGAGCCTATACAACGCCAAAATGCTTTAAAATGGCTTAGGATGAGGCCGTGTCCTGTCAACAATATTGCAACAATGACTTTGAAATTAATATATGGTAAAGTTCAAGACTAATGCTTATGTACAGTGAAAACACGAATTAATAAACTTTTCTCTATAGGAAAAAATTACAAAGTTACCTCCAAAACCGTACAAATATACCGCGATTATGCAATGAATATTTTAAATAAGGTCATGAAACTTTGTGTAATAAATTACCTAAATTATTGCGCGTTGGAACCATTCTAACTTAGACTGCCCCTGCAGCTCGGCCCCCCGACTCATCCCCGCTTTGGCCTAGTACTATATATCTATTCTGTGGCTTTGGCTTGGCCTAGCATAAGCCCTTAAAGGACAATGCATTTTTTGAACATAAAATGATAAAAAGAGTTAACACTGTCGGAAGTGAATTGAAATTGAATTGAATTGAATTGAAAAAGTGCTTGAAAGTTCCAAAAAATCAGAACCTATTGGAGAAAAAAACTGTGTCAATTATGATACTAAAATTCTCGATAATTAATGATGAGTGTTGTATAGTAGTTGAGCGTTTTTGCCGACATCAAGGAAATCACTACTCAACAATTTATTTATTTATTTATTTATTTATTTATAACTACTTCTTACTTACTCTCTCAAGTCTGTTTAGTTAAGCAGCTAAACAAAAAACGGTAACATCACAATTGGCTGAAGAGTCGTAATCTCGTAATTAATTGTAAATGCGCTTACTAACACTAGTGGGGACAAAAACTACAAATGTGAAAATCTACTTATAGTTTATTCTCGTCCAACGATAATAATAAGGTTATAACTTACTTTTCTATGCAATAAGGTATACTAATTGAAGCTGCTAATTATTAGGTATTGTGGGTGGAGCATAGTTGTTTCCTGATTCCCCGGACACACGAAATCCTGGTTAGAAATACGTTGTGTGACCGTTGAACGTCATTTGTTTAAGTTTCGTTACTTACAAGGAAGGTTTTTATTTGAGGGGTGCTAGGGAACTAGTATAAAAAAAACTATAGCAAATGTTATCTAATCTGTAATTTTACGATCAGCCAGTCCAATCCAGGGGTCTAGCAAAGATACCTTACCAATAGCGTTACCGCCAAGCGATAACTCAAAATGTATGGGAATGACATTGCCTGCGGAAAACTTTTTCGCAGGTAATGTCATAGCAAATGTGTATAGGAATAAATTTTGAGTTCAGTTTGAGTTCAGAGTACATCGTTTGGCGTTAACGCTAATTGAAAGATATCTTTGCTAGAACCCCCAGGTACTAATATTTCATGTATTTTATATGGAACTTAAATTAAGGATATACGCAGTCTTTAGACTCAGTTCCACAAATACTTAGGTTGATTTGAATTAACTGTGTAGAGGAAAACTAGAAAATGGAAAAACAGCATATAAAAAGTCAAATACCAAATGCAGTGGTAGAATAAACGTAGAGGCCAAGACCCCACAAAACGTTGTACCACCGCAGCACGGGTATCATGAGCTGTACAAATCGACATCTCCCGTCTCTCGAGAAAGCATTTGACCAATGAACGATCACGAAGATCACGTCATAACGCTTTTGTTGCGTTCTCATTGGACAAAAGCTTTCTCGAGAGAAGAGATATTTATGTCGATTTCTTTAACTCATGCTAGCCGTGCAGAATGTAAATAATATACACAATAATATAATGACAAGAGGCAAGTGAAAATCGTGTCTGTAAGGTTCCGATTAAGCAATAAACAAATTGGTCTAATAGTCAAGATTTTTAGGAATTTATTTTTATTGTAAGGAAAGCTTAAATTTATTACAGGATTATTTAGCCACAGGATTTGATATCAATTTCCACTTCTCACAATGTCTTCAGCCCCCATTGAAAAACAGGGTTTGACTGACAGACATCAGACCGACGCGACGGACGTCAAATGAAGTTCTAAGCCTTAAAGGTTTTTGAAAAACTGAACCCTTACGAGTCTAAGGGTTCAGTTTTTCAAAACCCGACACATCATCAGCCGGAAGACATAAGCGTCCCTCGTAAAACACCACTTCGGACGCTTATCATAGGGGGGGAATAAGCAATAAATAACCACGCTTGGCAGGCCGCTTGGTGATCGCAGAAGATTTTAATGTACCGAGGGGAACGCTGCTGCCCATTCCTTGTATATTTCCTTAGCTGGCTCTTACGGCATCCACGGGTAGAGATGAGGTGGTCCTATTCGCAAACCGGGACCACGCAGTGTAAAAGCCGATGCGGAATCCTAAACGCCTACATTATGATGTACTTAGCGTGACTTAACTAATATACGGAAGAATTTACAAATTCACTTAAAGATAAACATAATTTTATATTAAAATTAAAAGCCGGTGAGCTGCAAGTTATCTCTTTTTGTTATCAATTAGTATTGAACGAAACAATATAATACTGTACAGTGTAAATTTATTTTTCTATCTACCTGCGTAAAACTAGTAAAACTTTCGTACTATATTTCGTATATAAAACGTGTGAATCAGATCGTGACAAAACAAACATACTAAACTACCGTATGATTCACCAATAGGTGTATTGAATTAGCCTATTTAAAGGCCGACTAACTGATATTTATTTTGCGATCTGCTCAAAACTGTGTCAGTAAATTACATAGAATTACAAATAACTTTGATAAATCAAAATTATAGATGCGCTAACGATCTTCCCCATTATGGCATTCGAATACAAATGCAGAGTCCAATAGATTCAGTAGCGGATTAAATCGAATAGCGCAGGTTTTCGCAGAACTATTTTGTATGTTGGCCTCCAAATGTTTGATTAGTTATTCTCAGTATTAAAATAAAACTGAATTAATGCATTTAGTGCTTACTCTAAGGTATCTCCCCATGTGATTAATCAAAAAGGAGAAATACAACAACATAAAAAATACTTCAAAACAACAGAGTGGAGCAAGGTCAGTTATCAACCCTGATTTCGTAAGACAATGTATTATTTCGTTACGGTTACAGTTCGAGAAAGACGTATGACGAAACTACTAAAAGCTGTTCAAATTCAAGTTTTGGATACCAACGCAATGTTAGCATACGACTGTATGTACAATTTTATTTTCATACCTCAGTATCAAATATACCACCTTGTCCCGTAGTGTTGCAACACGTACCTGAGCATGCAAGTGAGCTGCAGATCGTTCTGGTACCGTGCGAGCGCGGGCGCCCCCTTCACTGCGTTCACCTTGTCCCGTAGTGTTGCAACACGTACCTGAGCATGCAAGTGAGCTGCAGATCGTTCGGGTACCGTGCGAGCGCCGGCGCCCCCTTCACTGCGTTCACCTTGTCCCGTAGTGTTGCAACACGTACCTGAGCATGCAAGTGAGCTGCAGATCGTTCTGGTACCGTGCGAGCGCGGGCGCCCCCTCGACTCTCACTGCGTTCACCTTGTCCCGTAGTGTTGCAACACGTACCTGAGCATGCAAGTGAGCTGCAGATCGTTCGAGTACCGTGCGAGCGCGGGCGCCCCCTCGACTCTCACTGCGTTCACCTTGTCCCGTAGTGTTGCAACACGTACCTGAGCATGCAAGTGAGCTGCAGATCGTTCTGGTACCGTGCGAGCGCGGGCGCCCCTCGACTCTCACTGCGTTCACCTTGTCCCGTAGTGTTGCAATACGTACCTGAGCATGCAAGTGAGCTGCAGATCGTTCTGGTACCGTGCGAGCGCGGGCGCCCCCTCGACTCTCACTGCGTTCACCTTGTCCCGTAGTGTTGCAACACGTACCTGAGCATGCAAGTGAGCTGCAGGTCGTTCTGGTACCGTGCGAGCGCGGGCGCCCCCTCGACTCTCACTGCGTTCACCTTGTCCCGTAGTGTTGCAACACGTACCTGAGCATGCAAGTGAGCTGCAGATCGTTCTGGTACCGTGCGAGCGCGGGCGCCCCCTCGACTCTCACTGCGTTCACCTTGTCCCGTAGTGTTGCAACACGTACCTGAGCATGCAAGTGAGCTGCAGATCGTTCTGGTACCGTGCGAGCGCGGGCGCCCCCTCGACTCTCACTGCGTTCACCTTGTCCCGTAGCGCTCCGCCGGCGCCAGCCGCGCTCGCCGCTCGCTCGCGCAGAATTGACATTATGTTCGGTTGACGGAGGAATGCTACCACCTGAAGGCAATACAGAACCAATAGTGAGAAACATTGGTAAAACACTTTTTAGCTATAACTAGTAAATGGGGGTCTTTCAAAAACAACGTGCTAAAAGGCGTATTTTACTTTAATTACTCATACATTTTTGAAGATGAGGAGAGAGGGGGAGGGGGGATTTAGATACCAAAAAGAAAAACGATTTTACGATTAGCGATAAGAGATTTTTTTTCTTTATTTAGATTTCTTTAATTATTATACAAGTTGAATTTATGGCTATCCAATTACCTTATCATTGTACGCCACCGGTATTTCTTGATGACTATGATGCGCGTACACATCTGCTGCGGATATCGGCGGCCGCGGCGGCGGCGTCGGCGCCTGTGCAATACAACATTCATAATAATACACAAGATGGACAATAGTCCGTAATAGTTTAATAATTGTTATATTATTTTAAATATCAAATAATATAACAATTATTAAATAAAATTAAACAAAACAAATTAAGTTTTGTACACTACATCCTTATTTAGACACTAGAAATCTAAAAATAATAGCAACCAAAATACAAAAAGTTCCCACAATGTAAGTGAATTGTTTTAAATTTTTGGTATAGGAACTGGTAAGTAGAAGAGCACAAGTTTCTACTCAACTATAATTAAACTGTAAAGCCAAGGAAAACCAAAAGAAACAAAAACATACCAAGAATTTGAAAAAGTGAACCAAAATATAGGACACAACACAAATATTAATAACCAAAGTGCACTACAAGGTATCTAATACAAGCTTTAAAAATAGAACAAGAAATGTCTCAGACCAAACAAACTGTAACTAAATACAAACAATAGAATAAGTCCACTGCAAAAATAATAAATATCAACCAAGGAGATGCTACAAAACTAAAACCAAGCGTTCTGATTGGCCACTTACCTCACTGGCAAAAACAGCCAAATACGTGCGACAAAAAGAACAATGAGTGCATTTGCAAACAAAAATAAAACCAATGCCTTCTAGAAAACACAAAACAGTCGAGAAAAATCACAAGTACGTTGTGATTGTGCTACAAATGGAGTACAATATGACGGTAGACAGCAAAACTACAAACATATAATATACAGGGTTAATTGTAAAATAGAAAACTCTTCCCATAATTATTCATGTCATCAAAACGAACAAATTATTAAGCTCCGCATTTTTTTAAAAATCAACATCTTAAGAAATGGATAGTACAGATATATCTATAAAGATATTATGTTTTATTTAATTTACTAAATAAAATCAATATTCACCAATATATATGACAATTCAAAATTATACTACGTATATCTGTGTACACTAAGCCTAGAAAAACAAAATAAGTGAGTAATAAAAAGTTATAAATAAAAAACAGAATTTAGGTCACTATCTGCGGGTAGCGTGCCCAAAAAGCTGGCGACATTCCCTCGTTGAATTGCCAGGCTAATTCGTTGGCCGAGGTATGTGCCAGCCCTTTGGTCACGCGTCAGCTCGACTAAACGTCTGGACAGCTCCCTGACTAGAAGTCGTGCCTGTGGGCCCCTAGTACAGATTAATTTAAATTTTATCATTCTCCTGCACAAAAAAATTATGGGACCGATACCTTGTCCCCTGAACCTTAAACTAAAAATTTGATAGTTCTAAAAATGTTCTCGTCCTTATCATATGCATAAATGGCAATAACAAGGACGGCATAGTTTTAGGACTAACAAATTAAGTTAAGAATTTTGTACAACATAATCGACTTAAAAAACCGCCAAAGACAATATACAAGAAAAAATGTCCACTCCCTCAAGATGTTTCAAACTTGAATAACATCTTCTGTACATCAGTTGTATAAGAAATATAAGTAATCTGAGATAACTCTAATACTATACAAATAACCCTGTATAACCACAACTTTCCCAAACAAAATCATCGCTTTATTTGTACACGCAACACCTTTACAACTTCTGCATTACAGGTAAATTATTCGGATTTTCTTTATAGCAACTTTCGCCACAGCCTACTCTCTACATTGCTATGTCGATTATTGACAGATTTACCATAGCAAATCTGCAAATCTGTCATAAACAAACGATTGTAGAATTTGTAGACCGACGCATAAATAGCAGATGCAGAGCTAAATGGCTAATGTACAACGATACGTGCTAAATGCAGACTAATATTATGACTGACAACTTGTATTTGGCTTAGAAGTCCTGGGGTCGTACTGGTAACCTCTTAGCGCGATTCAAATGACGACCTAAACTGAACCGCTACCGTACAAATTGTATTGTAGCGGTTCAGTTTAGGTCATCGTTTGAATCGCGCTAAGAGGTCACAGTACGGCCCCTGTCATCTGTCGTCGAAAGCTGCTGGTTGTACAAATAAATAAACAAAAGTCAGAACAGAGGCGCCAGTAGACTGCGTAGAGTAGAGTTAGACTAACATCGCAGAAGACCTGTTCAATGAGGACGGGGCGGCGGCGCGGCGGCAGCAGCGGGGAGAAGGGCCCGGCGGCCGGCGCGCGCGGCAGCCGCGGGTCGATGAATGTCGTGCGGCGCATCACGTGGTCCACGAAGAACCGCTACGGGGCGAACACTCTGCTCAGGTATCATCCTTACATCTTACTATGGGATTATTTTAATACGCATATCGGAGAGGCTACAAATATATTGTGAGCTCGGGGACAATACATGTCGTGATCCACTAAGAGACAGGGAGACGTGGCGAAATCTCATTTAAATTCGCGGGCGAGGCAAAAGGCGAGGTAGGAGGCGCGAGTGTGAAGAAGCACGCCTCGCATCGCCTCGTCACTTGCGGCGCTCTCGTCGGAAACATTCTGGGCACGAGTCAAAGAACCTCGCGACCAACATAAGCGTGCGAGCACTAATTTTCTTTCGTACACGCGATAAGCGAGGCAAGAAGTCGAGCGAAGCACGAGGCGAGGTGCGAGGCGCGAGTGTGTTTTAAGTTATACCGTGGGTCAGTGATGTCGTGATCCACGAAAAACCCCTGTGAGAAACGTGACAACACTCTCCTCAGATATAACCTTACATGAAGTACAATAGATAGACACTTTATTGCACACCAAACTTAAAAAAATGATGGGTATCGTGGTCCAAGAAGAATCGCTACGAAGGACGGGACAACACTTTCCTCAGATATAAACCTTACACGTAACTATAAGTGGAGAGGGAGTTATAAATATATCGTGGTTCGATGTACTAATGTCGTAGTCTACAAAGAAATGCTACAGGGGAACTCGGCAACACTCTTCTCAAGTGTAACAACCTTACACACAACAATACGAGAAGGGGTTTGTTTCCAAATACACTACGGGCCTGCGGGCCCATAGATGACGTGGTCTACAAAGCACTGAAAGGTCTTATTAAACAAGAATTTAATTTCATAGAGCGATGGTGGCCGAGCGGTAGCATGTGCGCTTCGCAATCTTACGGCACCGGGTTCTATCCACAGATCTGCATCAATGACTTATCTAGTACGTTATGTGCAGTTTGCGATGCCATGGCTCCGTGCCTCGGAGAGCACGTTAAGCTGTCGGTCCCGGTTGTTATAAGAACATCTATGGCAATCGTTACGGGTAGTCAGAAGCCTGACAGAATCTGACACCTGGTCTAACTGGTCCCTTATGGGTTGCGAGGTCAGATGGCAGTCACTCGTGTAATTCTGGTAGCTCGCCGCTACCACGACTGACGCGTTAGACTAGTAGCCGACCCCAAAAACAAATGGAAAACGGCAAAGAGGGTGATGAATTTCATTTCATAAACAATGTTATTAGTATTACTTAAATACCTCATTAAATAAGAATTTAATTTCGCAGACATGTTATTTATTAGTTACCTTCCCATTCCGGTCCAGCTTGGTATCCCACCCAAGCGGCAGATCTCTCTCGGGTTCGCTGAACATGTTGACCAGTGCAACTAGATCTCTGTTATGTTGGTATCGATCAAAGGAAGTCGTGTCCCGTCGGATCTTGGAGATCATATGCTTGAGGGTCGAGTTACAGTTGTATAGGGATGATGCTTCCTGGAAGAGACGAGGTGGGAATCAGATTTTGCTAAAGATAAAGAGTTAGGGAGGAACTTTAGTTATTTATTGTTTAGTTAGTTGGATTTTATTACCTACTGAATGATTTAATAATGTGAGAAGAATCAATTTGAGAGTGTTGTAGGTTTAGATGATAAGACTGCATGGGTTGGCAGACCTCATTTAGTACTCAAAACGTGGAATAACAGTATTAATCAAGCTTGGCTTGGCTTGCTTGCTTCTTCACTATAAACTATTGGAACTTTTGGAACATCGAGCTAAAAAGGAAACCGACGCAAGTCCATCTATTTAAAATGTAGACATAAAGCAGAGATTGTGTACAATCTCAAGATGTGTGGTGCTTAAACTCAAAACACAGTTCAACGCGATTTAAATCACAAGCACAAAAGGTCTTCTTAAGAACCCTGCTGTTACCTGGTTCATATGCAGTATGGAGTAGAAGTCAGGCCTAGCTAGAAACTCTGCGGCGGGATGTGCCGAATCATTCCAAGACGACCAAGGACATTGAACCTTATTCCTGATGCGGGTAGGTCCACATTACCTGGTTCATAATTATGCAGTATGGAGTAGAAGTCAGGCTTCGATAGGAACTTTGCGGCGGGATGTGGCGCCTCACTGCAAGAGGTCTAAGGACATTGAACCTTATTCCTAATGCGGGTAGGTCCACATTACCTGGTTCATATGCAGTATGGAGTAGAAGTCAGGCCTCGCTAGGAACTCTGCGGCGGGATGTGGTGCGTGAGGCGCCTCACTCCGGGATGACGTAGAAGTTGAAGGGGGCGTGGACGCCGCGGGAGGGGGTGACGCACAAGCCGGACCTTCTGCTTCGGATAGCTGCGTGCGTGTCATCGTGCGACGGATCGATTGGTATCTGGAATGAAGGTAGATTGGGAATTAGATCTTTAGTTGGTATATATATATATATATATATATATATATATATATATATATATATATATATATATATATTTAAATTGGCGGCTAACCTAATATAAATAAAAGACTTGAAAACCCTGGCTTTGAAGGTGGACTGCAACCAGCTTGGAAACAGCAGGCAAACATGACAGATATAAAGCGGTTAAAGAAATTAATGTAAATGTAGTCAGAGATGCCACGGTCATGCGGCGAACAAGATTGCAATAGCCGAACCTTGTCTGTAAACTTACGTACATTGCTGTTGAAGCTTATACCACAGCTTATACTTCTTATTTCGAACCCGCAACGTATCGAATCTTCAGCGAGTTGTTCACGCGACTAGCGGCCGACGATAAAATTGGTTCTCCCACAAAGGAGCTGCCATGCCATTTCCAGTCCTATTCCCTGGTTAACAATGTCGATGCCTGTGAGATGTTACCTTCTATCCAGCTGCCTCCTCTGCACTTCAGGCGCGGGCGAGCGCGGCGCGGCGCCGTTGTCGCCGGGCCGCTGCCAAGTGGTGGTGCGGTTGATGTGGTCGATGTAGAACACGCGCCCGTGGCTGTCCATGCGTGCTTCCCACCCTGGAAGATTAAAGGTAGATTGAGTAAACCAGTTTTCATTTCTTCCCACACTACTAGATTAGGCATAGTTTTTTTTAAACCGTTTGTGGTCCACTGCAGGGCAAAGGTCTCCTCCCCCATTTACTCCCATTTGTTTCTATCGTTTCTAGGTGTATAGAGGTCGTCAAATCTCTACACACCCAGATTAGAAGGAACTTAGAAATCTTAATAATAGTTATCATTTAGATTTCTATGGGATAGGTAGCAGTTACATTAGTATTCGGTTGTCAGTTCTACGAGCGATGTGGCCTGCACATTGCCATTTCAACTTGCTAATTCTAAGAGCTATATCGGTCACTTTAGTTCTCCTGCGGATCTCCTCGTTCCGGAGCTTATCTTGCAGGGAAACACTGAGCATAGCTCTCTCCAGGCCGGCCCCCTACTCGGTGGACCGACGATCTGGTGAAAGCCGCGAAGAGCCGATGGATGCGGGAGGCGAGCAGCCGCTCATGGTGGCGCGCTCTGGGGGAGGCCTATGCTCAGCAATGGACGTCTTCAGGCTGATGATGATGATGATAAATAAATATAAATTATATAACAATATATAGATAAATTCTGAAGCTACCTATCTGATTATTTTGCTTAGGAAATAAGATAATCAAAGTCAAGTAATGCTCTAATCTAGTCTCTTAAATTCTAAATTCGCACTGGAGGAACATGGAAAATGCCGTATACCGACAGACATACTTGATGCGTCAAGTGATCATTGTCAAATGCAGTGCCTGAACTAAAAATATTGGTTTTTTGATCAATGATAGGGCTGTGTTTGACCACTGTGTCACCTAATGACAACTAACTACGCGGCCGAGGATGGAGCTTGCTTGCCAAGACAATAGCAGTTTATGTTTTTCCTTGACGACACCCATATTGGTGGTACTAATTAGATATCACAAGAGAAACTTACCAGCCGGCAACGGTTCTTCGCACTCAATAATCCCGCCGATCATATTAGCGGGGAAGTCTCCGGTCAGCGCCATCTGTCGACTCGCTCGTTCTGGGATCGAAGGCAGCCTAATCCCAGCCATGTGTCGCAACGGCGTCGGCGACGCGACCGCATTGTCATTGTCATCGATGTCATCGACCGGCCGAGGCCTCCTTAACACGACGTCATCAGGCGGCCCGGCGTGAACTATCGTAAAATGATTGCTGTTCACGAACTCCAGATTCGGAGATCTGATCTCCGAAGTTCTCAACTCGTTGGTGAACTCGACCATTTCGAAGTTCTCATGCAATCTGCTCTCGTGGTTTTGTATCGGTGGTGGGTGGAGGTCCGAAGGCGGCATGGGGCGTGGACGCCGCGCGTGGTGCGTCGGCGTCGGCGGACACTGCGGGGCAGCCCCGCCCCCCAGCGCAGCCACGCGCGCTAGGACCCGCGGGTGAGGCCGCACCGGACTATCCACGACGTTCTTGCTGTTGACTTTGTGCGGGGAATGTTTCGGCGTCCCCTCGCACCCGAGGTTTTTAAGCAAATGTCGCGGCAGACTCGAGTGCTTTGGAGTCGAGGACTCTGAATACTTTCGGTTCATGAGCAATGTTCCGAGATTCAGCACGGGTTTGCTTTCATCTACGGGAGATGATGAATGCGAGGAGTTGCACGAGCTCGGCCCGTTCGAGCTGTTGTCATCTCTCGGTCCATCCACGTGAGAAGAGTTTAGAAACGCGGTCATCATAGTCGGCGTGTTTGCCCGTCCGGAGTTTTGCCTCGTCAGCGGTTTGTGCCCTTTCACCGTGATCTCCTTCTCTTCGATTTGATTCCTGTTATCGTCCTCGAACTCCGAGTGGTTGCTGATATCGTTAAGAAACGTATTCTGCGCTTTTTCTTCAGATTTGGCGCGGTTCGGAGTGAGAGTTACTCCGTCGACGGCGTCCGGCGGACTCGGCTTGTCCCGTCTCGCGAACGTCGTCGTTATGTAGTTATCAGGCCCTATGTCCTTTATAAATAATATCTTACTTCTAGATTGATCATCAGGTACGTTCTTCTTCTTATCGTCGTTTAGCTTGGATAGTTTAGAGATTGTAGATTCACATAAGCTGCCGTCGGTTTCAGGAGTCGCCAGAGGCGCGACGTTTTGTCCGCCGCGCCAGAAGCTGGCAGTCGATGACATAGCTACTTGGTTCCCGGAGTAGAACTCGCCGGGTTTGAAGTCACCGATGTCCGCCTGCAGCGCCGCCGAGTTAGTGATGTTATTGTCGGTGAAGAACTGTTCGTCGGTATCGATCAGTTCAAATGTAAAGGCATCCTCTGGCTTTGTCAACTTTTTCGGTTTCCTATGTCTTGGGACGAGCGGTGGAGACAGCGCGTGCATGCGTTCTAGCGGCTTGTGAGTTTGTCGCGGCGGTAGCGGCGGGACGGGAGACTTTTCCGCTTCGTTCGGCACCGTGGCACTTTCCACGTCGTACACAAACTTCATGATCTTGCAGGGGTTCTGCGGGGACCATATCTTGTAGTACTCACCCCCGGGAGATGTCGGCGAGTCAACGCCGCTGTGAGCTTTAGGTTTCTTCTTAGTTCCGTTTGCCCCGCCACCCGTGTCCACCGGCGGAGGACACTTCTTCTTCACTCCCGACGATGTCGGCCGGCAGTCTATAGCACTCTGAGATTCAATATTTACACATCGAGATTCCTTACTTACATCACTAACTAGAGGTTTACTAGGATCACATGTTTGTTCGAGATTGTTCCCGTTAGATTCTAGGACGCTAATTGAGCATTTGTCAACGTTTTCGCTTAGCCGCTTGATGTCCTGGGATGGAACGAATTCGACGCGAGGGTTTTCGGAGCTGACGTCGAAGCTTTCGTTGTTGTAGGAGAAAGGGGAGACTTGGTCCCCGCTTCGCTTCCTGGACATGCCTTCCTTAAGCCGAAGGGGTAGTTTCTTGAGGTCCAACTTGAGCCTCTGGGGGATTGGCGTCGATTCCGCAGCGGATTCCTCACCCTCGCCATTGTAGTAGCGGAAGCAAAGGAGTTGCTCACAATCTGAAATTTTTTAAAAAGTTACTGTGACATTGTGAATATGAATCACATAGCACTAAAAAAATGACGCTTCGCACCCAGATAGAGGCGCCGTGTTGACATTCATATCGCTTCCAATGAAACCTCTATCAGACTATCACTTTACACAAACAATCGACTATGGCGGATGATATTAATATGCGCTTGCGCTTGATGTCGGCACTAAATTCATGTAGAACTTCGTCTCTATCCGAGGGCGAATTTCGTGCTCTTTGATATGGATAGTTGGTCGAAGGGATAGTTGAGATAATTCGATTCGAGACCCAAACACCACTTTTTTCTTACCGCTTGTTTCCATTATAATCATCGTAGTCAGCCCACTGCTGAACATATTTAGGCACATCAAGTTTAACCGATTTTTCTGGATGCCTTGCCACCCGTATTTAAATATGCTTTATTTCATTTTATCTTATTAATTTTACTTTTGGAATAGGTACAATTTGATTTGAGGCCACTATTCTCGTCTTTGACTTAACTTCTAAATAAACAAGTGAACGCTCAACAGCTACCCTACCGGCAGTAGACGCAGCTAGGGTAGCGGTAATTAGCCGAGCGGTAATGTGATTACCTTCATAAGGCTGATTGGGCTCATCAAGCAGCCACATTATGTCGCCGCTCGCGCATCCGGTCGCCGGCACGCGCCCGACCACGCCGGCGCTGTGGGCCGACTCTGAAACAACACAACAAATAAAATAGGTATAATAACTAGAGATTAATGAATTGGTAACATGTTATATCATTAACATTCCTAAAGCGTGACGACGTAAAAGATCAATGCAATGTCATTAGCCTGCAATACTCCCGTATTCATATTTTGAATTCGTATAATACATTTCAATAGAACTATATTATATTGTTAATTTACTATACATGCGGGCGATTAGCACGTTGAAAGAAAACGATCGGACTGAAAACTATTGGGCGAAAAACAAAAGAATGACGACTGGCAAAATCTCATTCAAAACCACAAGCGGCGGCGGCGCGGCGGCGCAGCACTGCGAGTACCAGCATGCAACAAAACGAGCGTAGCAGGTGCAAAAGAGTCGACGCTAAAAACAAACAACAATGAACGATCTGCTTCGCAGTACCGGCTCACCGGGGGAGAAGGTCCTGCGCCTTTTTATCTAACAACAATCAAGCCTCAGCTCGGCGCAGGCGCATCACAAATTATGCGCACCGTAATCACCGGATGCGGGAGTCGCCCGCACGTTTTATGCGGAATAATCGAAGCCACCGAATTGCCAGTTAATTGGGGAACACGACCATAAATTACACGGTGGCAAATTGATTCCGCAAGCGAATCTGCCGGGAGCCGAGCCCTGCATTTCCATATTTTGATTGCACTAATATACGAGCGGACGGTTAACATCTTCCTGCCGCTGATGAAGTGTTCGAGCCGGTCGTAAATATCAGAATTTAAAGGAAATATTTACACCGAACGTCACAACTTCATTTTATTTAGGACCATTGGCAGCGGCGCCCGAATGCAGGCACGGCCACGTCCAATTTCGTGTTTGCAAGAGGAAAGAGCGCATCGTCATCGAGCAAATCAACAAGCGGATATACATAGAGCAGGATAAATCACAGCATTATCTCGACGCGTTTCCGTTCGACACTAATTACCCAGCCCCCCAGACGGGTAAACGAAATTGGTCCATTGCTTTTCGCTTCTGGTGATTTGTTACGTTTTGAAAACACCATTGTGTAAATTTTTCAGTGACAATGATTGAGCGGCATAGAGACGGATTCACATGCGGTGTTAAGTTGTTAATGACGAAGCTCTGCTGACGTGACGACACGCCGCACACACAACGCGACGCGGTGACACAGAGGGCGTCTATTTCCGGCCGGTGACGCAACATCCGCGCGCTTCCGGCCGCAGGATATGGGAGGAGATACAAATGTCGCGCCGTCGTGAGATGAGCCTGCACTCTTCCGCAGGATTTGCGATCTGTACCTAGCGAGCAGCAAGCATCCTTATCGGCCCAATTTGTGGGCACTCATTTCGGATAAGTGATTAACACAGTCAGGAAACGTGATTAGAATCTGAAGAAGGGCACCGTCACAATTCCAGCAAAAGAAAACATGACGCCATGGATTAAAAATCTAAATCTAATCGACGATTACTTCCGCTTCATTTTCGGGAATAGACAGTCACTACAAAAAGAATAAAAGCTCGGGGCTACTGGATGCAGGAAACATATGTTATACACTTCGTTTCCTCGGATTATGATGGAAATATACTCCGGATGAAATATTTTGATAGCAAAAATGTACATTACCCACATACTCCAGCCCACACATTCCTATTCTAGCTTCATCCATAACCCGCCAACCTTCAATGCCGTCAGAATGCAATCTTCCCGCCCCGCCACATAAAAGTATTAAAGCTTCTTGGTATAGTTGGTAAACATTATACAAGCGGCGGCAGCGTGTGCAATTACTCGATTTGTTAGGACAGTCAACGCGTAAATTGTCACCCGAGAACATCCTAACCGTTCTCTTGGCGGAAGCCGGTAGTTAACTAAACTACGGTCACTCCGACCCCTGCTCCAGCATCTGTCTTAACGCCCACGCCCCAGTTTTAAACGGAGTTTTTTTATACTGAGCATGATATCTTTTTAAGTAGAACCCTCGGTACGTATCCACACGTGATACCTCCCCAGCGTTACTGACATCTCGTATCCTTTCAGAAACAAAACATTGACAATTTACTATCAACGGGCGATGGATTCGAAATGTTTCACGTCAGTTTTGTAAGTGTGTCTGTTTTTGTGATCAACCATCGGAATAACAGATGGTTAAATCACGAAATATTTACCCCCATGAACCACTTACGAAGCCAGGAAACAAGGAGAATAAAAGGATCATCCAGATGACAGACCCTCATTAGCAAAGTGACGATGTGACGGTTTCACGAGCGCATTACATTAGAATATTGACGACCCTTTGTTTCCAGGTTCACACGATTGCCTTTCAACATATTAACAACTCGTGACGACAGACAGTAGAAGGGATTTAAAACAGGCTTTAAAGTTTTAAACCTTCACATCCGTAATTTATTTTTACCTCCAACATGACAATAAAAAGAAGCGAACACTGACGGTTGAGTTCGTAAAATTGGCTGATGTTTTAAACGTATTTTAAAATTCCTTTCCATTCATTCGAGCCCATTAAGGACCGGTTAATTTTATGAGTGTAGACCACTTAAAATTCCCAAGGGTGGGCTCAAATCGTGGCGGACAACTTGCTCTATACAATGGTGGTAGAGCACGAGAGCAGTGTCCATTAGCGCCGGCGGAGATAACGCGCGCCGCAGTGACACTTATCGCCTCTAATGTCAATCCCATGAAGATGAATGTATCTAACCACGACTAATCAAGAGCTGGTACTGCTTTTTGCTTCCCGCTAGAATAATGAGAAATCTACTTTTTGATGAATTATGTTTTCACTCAAAGCACTACTGCTAATCTAGATCGAATTCTTCTAACGGTATGTATCCGAACAATTGGAAGCGGAGAGAAGTTCAATTATCGAAGTCTGCTAAGTTATTCACATGTTCCTCTTAATTGCTAGCGCGATTTCTCAGAAAAGGCAAATCAAAGCTACTTGGCCTCCGTTGTTTTTACTGTATGCAAATCTAACGTGACTCATTGAAAAGGGGTAATTTTAATCGTAGTTTGCGCGTACGCTGCCCTGTCCGGCCCGACTAATCATACCAAAAAGTGGTTATATTAATATATAAATATTAATTTAACCACTTTCTGTATCTGTTTGTGTATCTATCGAATAGGTACGATGATAACATCGTACCTATTCGATAAATATAAGAATACATGAAACACGTCAACTGATTTAGCAGTTTTAATGTAACCTCGCGCCGCCTCATATTATCTCATCGTCTCTAAATATGGCGTGATATTATCCGGCATTAGATATGTTTGCCACCTCATAAGGGCTGGTTAATATGGCAGGCGAACGCTGCATCCACGCTCAGGCCATTGCCTCTCCAATAAAGGCTAGCCGTTCTAGTTTCCCCAAATGGTGAGCGAAGGTGTCGCCCGTTATAGCCGTCTTGGGCTCACCCATGCCAATACATCGACCATTATGAATGGAGGAATCGTCTTTTGTAATTTAATGGCCTATTTTATCGTCATTATCGTAAACATGTCCTGATCTCGACAGCGCGTGCTCGAAACACAAGCGTGGGCGTAGGAGACGTAATATCAAGTGCGTCCTATAACTATATTACGGCAATCGAACAACACTCAATTATACCTGACCAGTCTAATGGGGCGTTTAGCTGTCAATTAAGGGCCGGTGGCAGTCTTGGGTCATAAGATAATACAGAGGATTGATCCCATTGTCAACAAAACTCTGATGAATTGACTGTGACTGTAATGAATTATAACTGTAGATGTAGACTATACAGTCGACCAGGAAAACTAATGTGAAAAACCGATCATCGCGTTTACATATCGCGTGTTTCTTGGCCATTGATCGAAGTACGAAAACCATATGCATTCGAATTAACATAGTATCAATCGCCACGTGCGGCCCATTGATCGGCGAGATCGCGAGGGGCGGAGTGGGGGATCCATTCATTTACATTGCGCACGCGCAGCGCTTGTAACCTCGCGGTGGCCGTCGTGTTGTTGCGCGGTCGCATACCAGCCGCTCCGCCGCCGCCCTCGCCACAAAACGCATGTTTCACATTACTCGTGTCATCATCATAAATTATTCACACATCTCGTCATTTAGAACGGTGTCATTGAACCGTTACGGACGCATTGTTATGATAAATCTCTCGGATAAATCATAAGTTTAATCCTCGATCAACACTGATCTCGCACATTGCTGACAGCCGCGTCCCATACAATAAAAGACGGTTGTCATTCAAACGCCTCAAGCCGACGCCTACAGTGCAATTAAGCAACGGAATGCCGTTCTTAAAGGTGAGTGTAGGTGACAAGACATCAAATACTTATACAAAATTAACGTACCGATTAGGTAATAGAGTAAACTTGTCGCGGGCAGTGCGTTAGGCGAGGCAAGTGCCAATATTTGCGAACACCTACATCCGCCAACCAGCCGCCGACCACTCGCTGGCCCGTACCCGTATAGATACTCAACGAGTCAATAAACTCCCACAACTTTTAACTAACACCGTAGACGGATACTAGAAAGCTGATATCTCTGTTTTGTCACGACTCTCCGTAAATACAAAGACTGAATGTGATTTTAACCTTGGAGACTTTATAAATGAAACTGTTGCACCATGGTTGACACGCCAAGCCAATGCATTTTACCTCAAACGTTGCCAGCAATTTTCTTTGCAATTAGACGTTATCGTTTTATATATAAACTATAAAGAATTATGTGCCTCATTGTTATAAACGGTAGAATGCGTTTATTTTATTTTAGTGTGTTCATTAGATTATCGATATATAGTAGTGCTTGAATAACGAAGGCGGTACGATGGGTGTAACAAATAATGAAACGCAAAGTGTCACAAGTCATGCACAACACGTAGGTTGATCTCTATGCCAGTCGCGCCCACCGCTGCATCGTTACAAATCTCTGGCGACACTGCAGAATTTATGGGAAGGTTGCCAGCGGCAACGTAGCCGATCGAACTAGACGGATTATCAACTTGCTGATCACTCGGAGCGATTCCTCACATGCCAGTCTCGTAATGTCTAGTAGGTACCACCATATCTTAACGTAGGCATTGATGATTAGCAACCGTGATTTATCAAAAACCCCATTGAACTAATTTATTAGTGTGTAACAGCATGTAGTTTTAAACCTGCCAGAATGAAAAAAATATCTATTCGCATCGTTTTATAGATATTGACTACAAATAAAATATTCATGGGACGCGGTGCTTCCAATGTGTTAATACCGATACGCACGCGGAATCGGGATTCCAACAGCGGCGCGCAAAAGAATATGTAATCTGAGACTAGGACCGGGACGAACGACCTCCACGGCCACAAAACGAATACAAATGCCCTAATCGAGCAGTCCACCAATGTGACCCGCGAGACACTACACAAATGTATAAATGATGAGAACCAGCAACAAAACAAGTTAACATTCGTCGCGAGGTTGCAATAAAACTGCAAAGTATGGTTTCGCATCACAAGGTGCAATGAATGATGTAAGAAGTAAGTCTACTATTTCATCGCTCTGTATAGTCCGCAAACAAGGTCCACAATTAGCATATTCATTGGTACGCCGCCGTCGGCGATGGCCTAACTGTATTAATTTGGCTACGTCGAAAGTGCCTTCATCGAATCGCGGCAGCCAGCATTGTGCCGGCCTTTCAACGGCCGAATGCTTACACGCACTTCCTGTCGACAATTCGAGTGACGAAAACAATTCCAATAATACTTATTAGTACAGAGAATACATGATTATTTTTTGATCATATGTGGATGTCATAACAAAATGTAACACATTCGGTCAAGCTGCGAACTATAGACACGTTTGCCATTGACCATGATCCGTGTCGAAATGTCATAGGTCACGTCATAGCTAGGATATCCGTCTGCTAATAACGAACAATATTCTATTTATAGCCAAAAGGACCATTGTAATATTTTCCTTACCTATCTGTTAGATACAAGTTATGATGATTTCGGAATAGGTAGAAGCAAGAACGTGAGAATCACTTTACACATTTGCAAATAGTTGTGCAAAAACAGAATAACCAGATGCCTGAATAATTATGGAGGCTCATTATCTTACTTTTAAGATATATTTTACAGTGAGAATGAGAACCTGACAACAAAAGCTTTTGTAATGCTGAATTGCATCTAAAAGGATTGTGGAAATCATTCCGCAAAGGCAATTCAAGTTTTCGTAGCGTTGGCTTAATCGTGTTTTTTTTGTGTGCTGTCTTTATTTATTTATTGACACAAGGTATATGTTGCAACTACCAGCTCCAGCCATTAATTAGAAGACCATTATTAATACACAAGCATATTTACTTCGTTAATAATTAATTATAATTATAAAATTATAATTTATGAATGTATGATATCGATTTATAATGCGTACGAGTTATATTTATTGTACTGGCAGCTTATGGAAAATAGTAAGGAGAGCGAATAACTGATTGGGTGTTTGATGTGGCGGCGGAATAATAATATTGTGCTGCGTTCAACAATGTTGATTTTGACCTGGGACTCCTTCGCACTCTTAACATATCTCCAACGGTGATTGACTGGTTTCGTAATTACCTGCATGGACGCCGGCAACGTATACGTATTAAGGATTCATACTCCACTTGGTGTGATATATTTGCTGGTATTCCTCAGGGCGGCGTGTTATCTCCTCTTCTTTTTGCAATTTTTATAAATTCAATCTCCCAACATCTTACTTCTTCCTACCATATCTATGCAGACGACTTACAGATTTATACGCAGTCCCTATTGGAGCAGTTAGATGCAGCGATTGAAACTACTAACTGTGATTTACGAAGATTTTTGCAGTGGAGCAGATCCTACGGTATATCAGTCAATCCGTTAAAAACGCAAATCATTGTCATAGGCAGCTCACGAATGATTTCCAAGATTGACTAGTTCCGCCTCCCACAAGTAATGTTCGACACTAGCTATATCAATTAGTAAAACGGTTAAAATTAATGCGTAATCATGGGCCAGGCAGCTTTCCTGGCAACCTCAGCTGACTGAAGTTAGCCGAAAAATTTTTGCGTCTGCTGGTTCTCTGCGCAGATTACGTAATTTCCTTCCCATTACCACCAAAACTGCTCTCGCTCAATCTCTTCTCCTTCCGGAATTAGATTATGCCGATGCCCTGCTACTTGGACTTAACCGAAGAGCAACTCAACAAACTTGAACGTCTGCAAAACTTTTGCAATCGTTTCATTTTTGGTTTACGAAAGCATGACCACATCACAAAATTCCGGAACAAGCTCAACTGGTTACCAATCCGTCTTCGCCGGAATACAGACATACTCTCCTTTCTGTACAGCATTATATTTCTCCCCTTTACTCTAGTTTACCTAAAACAATGTTTCAAATTTTTTCACAACTATTTTTTTAACCTTTTACTGAAACCTCCCATCCACACGCACGTCCCATTTCTACCACAAGTCTTTTTCCGTACAGGCCGTTATGTTATGGAATGAGCTCCCAGGCAAGCAAAACCTTTGTCAATTTTCAAGACTAATGTTGAAGACGCATTACTTATCCAATCTCAACTAGTATTATAATAATTATATAACTAATATAAGTTTATTTATTTAGTTATTACGTAATGTAATTTTATCATAATCAATAAATAATAATAATATAATAAGTACTAATAATATAATTTAGTATCATAGTTCTCTAATTATTGGTATTTATATTTCCTTACGTACACCGCCGACCTCCCTAATTCATAAAAAACTATTTCTGTCCATTCAAAGGTTGTCTGGAAATGATCGCTCTAAGCGATAAGACCGCTCATTGTACTACCCTTTTTCGAGTATTTCTTATGTATCTTTGTGTGTATCTTGGTGGCGCAATAAAGCATTCTTCTATTCTATTCGACGTGTTTTTATCATGATCAACATCATCACGATCCCCGACAGAATAATATAGGATACTTGCATCCTGACGAGCGCAAGTGTCGTCATCGGATGTCTAATGCATGGATCATTTTTTTCGTCAAAAGGGAAGTAACCAGCTGGGCTGTTTACTAAAGAATGGTGGCAAGCGACAGGTTGTCCGGCCGTCGCGCCGCCCGGCCCGGGGGCACCGGCCACATTCCAGGACAAACTTCTAACTATCCGACGATGCCCGTTTTAATAGATTGTTCTCTCCCAATCCAATTGAAATAAAGGTACAATACGAACTCAATTTCTACAGTAACTTTCGAGTTGTGAAATAAGCAAGTTTTCGTAAAGGTTATTTTAAAATACCACTTTGTGCCGAGACCGGCTCAAGCTCAAGTAACGGAGTGCAATCGCAAGTAGAGCATTGCGTTCCCACATGGTTGGAAGTACCGGTGTGCGCTGTCTACGCACCACGGATTTATCTTTCTGCAACTTATTTCCTTCGTATTGTTTGCCGTGGAAATAACCATTTGGAAACAAGTTGATTGGAATATTAGTATATCTGATATTGCACGCCACGCACGACTGGATTTTAAAGAAAATAATATAATTCCTACGCGTACCTATCTACGATTTGTCTACGCTCTCCGGCAGAGTAAATCAATCAATGAAAGTGAAAAAAATTATGCAAAAAGACGAATTCTAAAAACGTGAATTAAAATATGAGAAATTGAGAACATCCATTTCAATTACGATTTCGGGATTCCTGCGCACCGGAACACAAATAGAAATTTGCATTGGAACTTTGCAATGGCACAGCAATCGATGGAATTCCAAAGTTAGCATATAATACGAGTGGGTAGGTTTCGACATCGATACTATCGAGATCCTGCAGGTTCCCACGCGGCGGATGTTCGTAGTTATCTACAATGCTGCACTGGTAGAGTTGGAGACAGCATCAAGTAAAGAGAGATCAGGCCCTGTTACCCTAAATATGTTGTTAGGTTGCGAAGATTTTGATGACTTCGTCGAAGTTAGATTAATAGCTACCTAATGCATCAAAGTTCTTTGGAAGACATCTAAAACTATTAAGACAGTAAATAGTTATACCTTATTCTTATTACACTTTTAAGAGCTTTAAGACACATTAACTGACATTAATGATAAGTCTCAGATTTAGCGTGTCTATTTCGTTAATTACTCTCCATAAAACTGTCACATAAGACCTGTCGTGCAGCACGAAGACAGTCTCAAGTTACAGACACGGCGTCTTCCCTGACCGGCTTAAGCAGTATCAGAACTTTAAATACATCAAAATATTAAGTGCATAGACGCGAGATAATCTTATATTTTAAGTCTTATAGATTTAAAGATAAGCTGCCTTGACTTTCATTTAAATTATTTACTCAGGTCAGGATTATAATGAATGTTAATTAGCCTGATTCGCACGTTTCTACAGCATTTAGTTTGCCTTTCACAATGCTGGCCAGCTAACAGTATAACTACGGCTGGCAGACTAGAAGAAATGCCAATAACTTAAAGCATAATTCATATGGTGTCCAAAATTGAACCATCAATACGCAAGAACAGCAGCAGCATTGTTTGCGTTCAAAAAGAAATACAACACGAGCTCCGAAGGTCTGCGTTGTGACGACACGGAATTTTATGAATGTTTCATTACAGAGTTGCATTTTGTTGTATTGCACAATGCGAATATGGGCCGATGGACTGACGATAGCGAGCGACGCGCTCAAAGCTTGCGTTATGCGAACTACACAACCGATCTCAGATATAGCAGAGGTTTCGCCTTCTTCGCAGTGCAGCGTTTGTGAGAGCCGCATGCTGAGTTAGAAAGCCATTGACGCACTGTGTGCCATCTTGGTTCACATGGGGGGGTCTAGCAGTCTCAGCAAAGAGATTTTTTTTTTGAGGGGGGAAATTCCCTCGCACTTCCCTGCCACCACGGGGGTGATGGCAGGGGGTATGTGGGACTCGAACCCACTAAACCCCCCCGTGATCCGTCCGCCGCCGGGATGGGGCGAGATAGGGTCGCGCTAGCATTCACTATCTCACCCCGACGGTAGGCCCTTTCGGGCCTCTGCGCCAGTGGGTGAGCTAAGAGATACCTCAACATTGACTAGCCAGTTTAGCGACTCACAGATAAAAATGCATGTCTGCTGTAAGCCCAGTGCGGTCTCTCGGAGTTTTACTATACAATGTAATACTCAGTAAAGTTATACAATACAATAAACTTCATAAACAATTCAAAAATCGTATAATGTAAGCTGCAGGGTTACTCTTGACACTCGATTTCAATCGTAATTTGGGATTTGGAACGAAATCGTAGCATTTGGTACTCTTGAATCCGATACTAGCGCACGATTGGAATCTTTGTCCGTGGAATTTTACGGAACTAAATGGAATCGACTCATTTCTACACCATCCGCTTTTTCGGTACTCTTGACGCGATTTGACATTGGCAAATTGAGTTTGAAGTAGAGTTTGCGATAGAATTTTCAGACCTTTCAAAAGTTAACTTTTTTGCGTTCGAGTGTGTTGTGTTAAGTGGTTTCGGAAGCAATTCGGAAGTAAAATGGCACGTTTAGCTCTTATTTTTGATATTTTGGACAATGCACATAGAGAAGATCTAAGGCAACGTCGAAACCTAAGAAGAATGGCGCGATACACTGAGAAAGCTTTTGCCATGAACGACAACGAGTTTAAGAAATGTTACAGAGTGACGAAAGACCTTTTTGAGGTCATATGTGGCGATTTAGAGCCTCTGATGGCAAAGCCTACTCGTCGTAGTGACATGTCCTCGAGATACGAGGTTTGTAAATATAGGTGGTAGTTCTTTCATGCGTGGTGTTTTTACGAGAAGTCTCTCTCCTCCAACTTTTTGAACTTGTAGGCCTGTTTTAATAGTTGCCTTACATAGCATCACAGAATTGGTAATTTCTGTCGTCCCATTTCTTTTTTGTCTCGTATTTGCCATGGGCGGACCGCAACAGACCTTTTGCTATCCCTGGATTGTCCCCAAGGAAATCCGCTAGAGCCTCCAGCTGCTGGTAGATTGGCCTACTCATAATCTTTCCTGTTAGAACGGACGAATATCTCCAACCAAATACTTCAAATCTTGAAAACAAAACCGCTAAACAACAGCTGGAGCGGAGTTTTGGCGGGAACGCGGAAAAGTTCACGTCGGTGCATTGTATTATTTTACAAAACTTATGCTTTTTTCAGTGTTAATGTTTAAAATTGGTGGTGTTTTACGCATTAAGTGCTGAATTACGAGCATGAGTGTGGGCAAGTGATATAATGTAGTGAAACGTGGTTTTTCGTATTGCTTCCAAAATTCCATAGAAGCCTCTAGTAAAGTTGCCACCACTTTACTAGGGCATGCCTTAGACTGGATTATGACTTAGACTAGACTATGACTACTCTGACTGTGACTATGACTTGACTTTAAGTGAAAATTTCCATAATACGATGAAAAATTACAAAACTTGACACTGGCTAAATACACTATGTGTGGAGCCAAAATATAAAAAAAAAACAGCTGGAGCACACAGAACATTGATACTAGTTTTTTTTTCTAGACAACCATGATGTCAATAATGACATTATTCATTCAGCCGTTCTTGATATTATTCGTCGGTAAATAACCGCTTTTATTTCTTTGAAAGTGACTAAATATCATCAAAAGTGAAGGTTTTATGGTAATATATTTTTTATCACTGTTATTAATAAGGTTTTTACATGTTTTCCACAAATTTTGGTATTAATATTTTCTATTATGTGTGCATGGCAACACTTACATAGTGTTGTACTTTTATGGGTCACAATATTAAGTCGATTGCATTTCCGATTTCAATTTCGATCTCGATTTTGTTGAAGAGTACCAAATTGTTTAACATTGGAATTGAGATTGGTTCGGATTAGAATTAGAGTGAAATTGGGATTGGATTCAAGAGTAACCCTGCTGGTCTTGTGTTGAACATAATATGGCAGATTTATATGATAATAAATAACAGGGTTCATACATAGAGCACAGCAAATAGAATTAACATAAGTAAGCGCAATCGAGTGAAACAATAGATCACCAGGCCACACCAAGAACAAAAAATAATATCGAAGAACATTCCCAAGGACGGTTGTACGGTGTACGATCGTGCGTCCAAGTGTGGCCGATTAGCATATCGCTTGTGACCGGATGTCGAGGACTGACATCGTTTGGCCAACGTGCAGCGCATGTTGGACACACTCCAAGCTATTGGCGGCGGACTGGTCACCGATGACCTTGCAGTAGACCACCCAAAGGCCATTTTGTGCACGAAAGTATAACCTTTGGGTACCCAAAATGTAAATAGTGAAGTCGCAATGCGAAAACCCATTCACCAACCCCAGAAGACATGGGTTATATATTTGAATAGAATATAAACAAATTGCCAAAAATGCTGTTCTTCCTAACCTAGTTTACAAGTTGCACAAATAACCTCTTCAATGAGTCTACTCTTGTCTAATATTAATCAAATAATCATATTATAGAGGTTGAGCTTGAAGCAACTATAGAAAATGCAAAGATGATGTAAGAATCCACAAAAATATATTTAGCAGTGAGAAGTGGTCAGTCAGTACACTAAAAATATAAAATACCTGAATAGAATGCGTAATTAGGTGACAAGGGTTCTCAGTATCACGGCTTCTAAAAGCGGCTGCGGAAATATAAATTTAAAGAATCAATGCCAATGAAGACTTCGAGGATAAATTTGAATAAAAATATGGCAAGGGCAAACCATGTAAATCTTAAATTTTCTGGAGTTTTGATATCAATAATGTAGGTACTTAAAAAGTGCTAAGTGAAATAATCCAATCCCAAATGTTTCAATAACAGATAAAGCTAAAGAATACACCGAAGATCAAAAATATCTTCCGGAAGATCATTATGGAGAAAAGAGAAGAACTTTAATCTCTTCGGATCTCGATCGGATCCATCATTCAGCTATGGGAGATAATGTGAGCACATTTCGGCGCAAGCGCAGCCGTTGCGGCGTCGTCGTCGGCGTCACATCCGGCCCGCTGACCGCGGGTTGCGCAAGCGCGGCCGACATGGGCATTGTATGCAAAACTCGCGGCCCGCGCGTTCGCCAAATACCAAGCAAAATGTCCTAACGGTATATCCCTACAAGACTCGATGGAGCATTGGTGTCCCCGCTAATTTCTCTGCCCTCGTTACTAAATAGACAAAGTTGAACTTGACTGTCCAAAAGAATGGATATTATAGGTATACAGGATGCAATTCAATTCATTAGCATAACTTGCGTGCACGATAGTACATCATTTATTGATGATTATTAAATAGTAATGAGTGCAAATGAAAATATTTTTTTTATTTGAAGATTGCTGGTGCCTAACGTAGTTGGCACGAATGATTTTGATTCTGTTAAAAGTTTTTTTACATTGTATGTAATGATTAAACACAGTACTTATTAATTTTACTTTAATTTTGTACTGTAGCAGTAATTAAGTATAGTATGTTATTCCATTTTTTGGAGTTATTATCAATACCAAATCGATGCATTAGATTTCATAAATTTTGGCCCACACGTGACCGGTGTCAGGAGTTAGGTATACAGGCCGGTATAAACAGTTCGTAATATCAAATTGAATTCTACGATCCCGATAAAATAACGACTAAATTATAGCTAACATTATTTTATGTAACTATTAATTTATATTCGTATGTAGTTACTTCCGGATTCCGGATGCACACACATAATACGATTATTTAGGACCCTACGTTAGCACAGTCAAAACACAAAAGGCTGAAATCACACACCCGGGCAACAAATAATGTTTGCCCAAGCACGGGTAGACAAACACACTGGCCCTTTGAAATATACGTACGCCGCCGCTTATCCGCCATATCAAAAGGACCGGAAGGATTTTTCGTAACTGCTCTACTGCCTCGTTTCTATTCGTGAGAGATGCGATGAAAAGTTATTAATTCTCAAAGTAAACAACCTTTACGTCTCTTTCGTAAGCGTATATTTTAATCTTTGGAAAGGTTAAAATCTGACGATTAATACCATTTTTATGATGGGTTTTGTTCATAGTTATGTACCTAAGCAGTACACAATGTGGATTATAAAAATGGATGAATAATTTTCTCATCATCTCATACAAACGCAAGGAGCCACGGTCGTGTGAAATAAATCCTGACCGGCACCGGACATCCGTCTTTGTCGATATTCCCATTCTACATCAAAGGAATCACAAAATTTTGAATTACAAACAAAATTACACTTTATACAGAAAGTAACAAGGCCTCTACTGCTTTTTATCGAGATAACAGTGGCTATTTAACTGGTTTAATAAATCTCGTCACGTGAAGAGATGATTCTGCAGTGGACGCTGGACTGAGCTACAATAATGGCTAAAAGAAACAAATCGTATTGATACACATTGTTATGGTGACAAGTATCACAACACAACACACTGCCACAATATCTTATTGGAAACTTGGAAATATAAATTATGTTTCAACTCAACTAATAATGTGTTTAATAGAAACCGTATTTATTTATTTTTATTTATTTATATATATATAGGTACACAAAACAAATTACAATCGACGACTTATTCCAAATAGGTAAATATACAAACAAATCTGTTCTGGATTGTATTGCTATAGTGTGAGAGTGAGACTCCCACGGAGACGTAGATACAATCGTTAGTACTTGTTATAACAAGTACTATCGATTGTATCTTCAGTGGTATAATGTCGCAAAAAATATTAGTTTCACAATGCTAGGTAGAGTTAAAGCTATTCAATATTCACCGACACCAGCGTATTAGTCGGGAATAATTCGATTCAGCGGATACGTGTCGAACATTTGTAATAAACATGAGGACCATCGAATAATTATGATTTACTTGATTGATGTAGATTATAGATATTATATAATACATACATAGACCTACAACCTACAACAGATCGTGACGGTGATTACTAGCAGTATTTACGTGGAACGGATGAACAAAAAAATAAAATTAAACGAGGTGAAAAGTTATACAGAAATAGATAATGGATTAAAATTTGTCACTGTGTGCACGTTGAAAGCGGTCACTTGGGCATACCGTAGGCGCGTCGCCCACGTTTCGTCCGTTTCCGTTGTGGACCCAAAATACAAGAGCTGATCGCTCAAACCGCTCCCACTAATCCCTACATTCCTCTCAAGATTTGTTTCAACTAGCCTGATTATATTTGCTCTCACCGGATTTACAATTCCAATGGATGCACCGGTCGATCGCTCTCGGGTACAAGTACCGTCGACCTTGTGCGAGGACTCGCGCAGCGGACGTGGATGGTCGTAAAATAAAAACGGCTTTCGCAGCCGCAGAGACAAACAGACATACGAGTATAATATATGGCGAGACGCTCGCACGATTGACGGCCGATAGGTCCTCCGACGACGGAGCGCCCCAGCCGGCATCCGGCATTCAAGGTGACACGATCCATCCTTGCAGATCCGTTCAGCAAAAGATGATAATTATTATCACGTGACCACGAATCTTAAAACACTGAGATAACAGAATCTCGATTATTTACTACCTCTAATCAAATAACAATCACCATTCACACTAGTCACAGCAGTAAACTATGACGTACCCATTATCCAATATTTTTTTTTTATGCTATACGTAGCAAACAAGCATACGGCCCTCCTGATGGGAAGAGGTCTTCAAGAGGTCTTCAAGAATTTCATCTTGAACATGATATCCTTAGATATACGAGACCTTTGACACAAAACGCCACTAATTCAACAGTTTATGTTGGATTTTATAGCCGGTGGGTCATTCAGTATTAAGTGCTAAATCAAATTAATGTTGAGCTGAATAATACGAAGCTGTAAATCAAATGAAGGTTTGAAATTAAAACCTCTTAAGACATGTTATGTTCGGAGAGATTATCTGTGAGCGGTGAATGCAGGTATTACAATAACGGTTGAGTAACACGCGGTAACGGGCTGATACTTGTATAGATTGTCACCATGCGCACTGGATTGGATTGTCGTCAAATCGAATTAGAGCGCACCACCGAGCTCGCGCCCGCGCAGTTCGACGACCGATCGCCCACCACATTCACCATATTATTGATCCCATTCAATCGATCCTTGTTGATTGATAAATCTCGATGTGGGAGTGACAGCGTTCCAAACTCATATCATAACAAACGAGTTTCAGAAATTCTGCCTTTATTTGTAAAGGTTGTGATACTTGTGATGCAAGGTGTATTGCAGCTTAACGGTGATAGCGTTGGAGGTTTTTTTATAATGGACCGGTGCGTAGGGTGGTTCGACATATGGAAAGGCGACAGGGACGCGTGGGCTCTCAACGGGGGCGGGACTCCTAGCCGGCGGTCTCATTAGCGAGATCTCTGAACATAGGATTCAAACCACCTTAAGAGCTTTGCGTAACCACACTAATTCAATGGGCATAAACGGGATGTTAGCGATTGGAGTGCAAGTAGACGTATAATATGTTATGTAAGCGAGAAACACAGTCGATGTAGCAGGCTTTTGTTTTATGTAAATAGTTATGAACGGTATTATATCACCAACGCGACGCCGTTAATGTAAAGGCGAAACTTTTCCAACTTTTCGCCCAGGCAAATGAGACAAATTCAATTTCTCATCACGGTATTTCCATGTCCAGCCAACCTAACCGGAACAAACAACTTTGACGCTGAACAGAAGTTGCGTTCAGCTTTACGTTGTGTTACTCAACAAAGTACGACACAGCATAATTAATAAGCTCGTTTACTCATTCAAAGACGTACATTCGTGTACAGCATCAGAAGATAACCACTTCCCTAACCGAGGTCTGCTGTTTATCCCATACCTGGCTGAACTAAAGGCAATGAAGGTACTCCCTGATGGTTACATGCCTGAAAGTGTGTTTATAGCATCCGCTTTCCTGCCGTGGACCGACGAAAATACCGTTATGCCCGCACAACCGAACTTCATCGATTTACATACGCAAATCATGACGAATTGCTCACGTTGCACGTCCGAAACCAAAATACGCACCAGTTCCTCCGACATCGGGTCATACTCATATCACAAGGTGATTCATTACGCATTTCCTCGTAATAGGAGCCCATTCGATACCGCCTCCACACCATAGGACGGAAGGTTGTACTACACTGCAATTTATTTAAATCCTGCTTTATAACACTAATCATAAAGCTATGTTTAATGAATAGAATTGCAAACTCGTCTCCAACCGCACCGCATTATATAAATGTCAGACACATTCCATGTATAAACATGTCTCTGCCTTGCCTACCGCAAGTTTCTATTCAGATCAAAAGCCTCATCTCCTGTATATTAACGTCTATTCAACCGACTAACAAGTAGGAAACTGAAAACAAGATGTTGATTGCAGACGCCAGATCCGAACGTTTTATGGCGACTTCTCGCAGATGGAATGTGCAATGCAATGTGGAAGCCTGTTTAGTTTGTTGCGGATTCTTTTAATGGAATCTAATAAGATCTAATGGATAGTGGTGTAGTTACAAATGCTGTTACGAATAGTCGTGGCGGAAACGCAGCGAACAAAAACAAACTAATGCCGCACAGTGGGGTTTAAAAAGTTTTACACTCGTTAGTGCATCCGGTGAATTACGATTGCATGGCCTTTTTGCTCCGATTTAAAAAAAAACTAAATTGATCAATCGAACAGCATAGCTCATGGCGAAGGAGAATATCCTGTCGCCGCGGGAGTGGGAGGTTGCGCGCAGGCATCCATGAATAGCCCTAACGAACCCGCTGGCCTTGGCGGGACGACCCTCGGCCGCACCGCCCGTCCGGTGTCCCACCATAACCGCGGCTAGCCTGGACACTAAAATTACTATGCATCTATACTCCGAATTAGCTCCCCGCCTTACAAACCTAACCATGAATGAAATATACGTAGGGAATGAGCTATTAGAAAGATTTTTAAATAATAATAAGTACATCAGTGAACATCCGATCAGATTTTTCCGTACCTTTAAGAAACAGGAAAGTCAAACGATAAATAATGTCCAAGACAAGAATGTAATAAAACTTAAGATATCAGGCTCATTTATTCACTACATGAATCATAATACTTAGTCTTATAACAATTATAGAGAGAGGTACTACATAGTACATACCCAAGCGGTAAACATCTCATTCACGATCCTTTGATTGCGTCTGAATGAGTGACGTGCTCTGCGTTTACAATTCGCCTTGTAACAGGAAGTTAAACGAGTCCAACGATATCAAGGACGATAATATTGAAACTTGATTTGTTGCATCATTCGTCGGAACGACTATTTCGAATTTTAAAGACGTTCCAATATTTTTTGTTCGTTACTGTTGGATCTTTTTATTCATGGACAAAGCAAGTTATCGGTTCTGACCTTGAGGAGCCAGGATCGACATGGTAACCCACTTAGTGCTACGTGCTCGCGCGTGCCGACAAGGGATTACGTCTTGGACTAATGATGCGGCGGTTTACAATATCTGCTATTTGTGTATTTTACTTATATTTATACTACAGTTTTGTCTACGAACAACAAAAGTAGAAGTGTCATCCTCCTTTCCATCCTTTTCAATGTGAACAAAATCAAGGATTGGTTACTCAACAGTGAATAAACTTCCGTTCTCAGACAAGCTATTGAACGGCGAATGTGCGGATGTTACCGGTCAAATATTTTTCTGTGAAGAAATTCTTCAAATTTTTGTTTATTTATATTAAAACTTTTGACTGTTATTTTTCCTTACTATTGTACTGAACCATACCGAAAATTAGTAACGCATTAAATCGCAGAGTCTTCGTGATCTATGATTTACCACGGCACACTTAGTCTGCCCCTCACTCGTACAAATTCTGATTCTTGGTCAGCCTTTGCTCGACCGAATGGAGCAAATGCCTAAGCCATTACCATTGGTAAAATTGCCGTTGCACATCCGCAAGGGAACGTTGACCTAGATACTCACAGCATGGTTCAATCGCGAAGAAACTGATGACATTTGCGTGTGCACGTATGATCATTGAACATTGATCAACACTCGCTAAAGAATTTAGCATTCAGTTTACTATTTTAATCAGCGCCATGAAAACGGAATCAGACGCTGAGACGTGAACAATGCCTCATTATAGACGGTGTTGCGGCCACCACTGGCAGAACTGAGGAAGTCGATATCTATTAGCTGGCACAATAGGTGAGCGACATCCGAAGCTCATTACTGGCGTTCATTTCCGCTGGCGATTCGCAAGTTGGGACTAAATCGCGGCTTATTGAAGTATCAGTAAGCTTATTACGTACGGACCGGAGACTTCGATAATTTATTGAATAACCAAGCATAGATTCTGTTATGTACTCAATATTAACTTTTACAATTTATATTCATGACGCGTTTGCGGACAGCGTCTTGAGATCGGGCAATTCAATTATATTCCTTTCTACAGGGTGTCTCAAAATAATGGGACCTTAAGGGTAGGTTTTAAATATAATAATTATACTCGCTGTTAAAGGACAGGATTCAACGGCGGAAATGTATTTCCTATATCTAATTTTGCCGACACGACGTGTTAATTTTATAGTATAAGCTCTAGGAGAGCGTAAACATGGCCGGCCTTGACGGGTGTTGTTTACGGATGCTAAATGCGTCCGCTAATACACTCGAATACCAAGTTAATTTTGTAAAACGATGACACCAGTACGTTCTCTCGAGTTTTGTAATGTTTCACTAATTGTACAAAATAATCAAAATGAAAATGCTAACTAACAGCACTAAACACGTTCTGCTATCACAGTCAGCGAAACGTCAGACTAAATGACCATGCTAAAACTTCATAGCCATAAGTATTTGTGCCGACAACTGCATGCATCTATAAACCAATACAAATAGAACGTGAGGTTGCATGCATCCGACCGCTAGTGATCCGTGCCAGCGATCCTC
Organism: Ennomos quercinarius; assembly: GCA_910589525.2. NCBI lineage: Eukaryota > Metazoa > Arthropoda > Insecta > Lepidoptera > Geometridae > Ennomos > Ennomos quercinarius. Next base: position 16,537,719 of record OU342492.1, on the reverse strand, counting down.
AGGACATAGAGTAAGCAAACATGATTTGTTGTGTGCAAACACTTCGTGTTATCTCGACGTTTTACAGCCGAGGTTTATCATCTGTGGCTGCCGCCGCACCACCTATGGTGCACGTAGTAGCGCATCAGAGGAACGTGCTTTTTCTACTGCTCAAACATTTGCCGTGTCAATATTTGTCGCATGCCCTCGCGACTGTTGCAAGAGTACGCCCTCAAACCCAGCTTTCGACCTCGAAACGAGTGCTTTAGATAAGACAAGGGAGTTGACTTGTAAAATGCTCCATTTTAATGAAATTCGTACAAATCTTGCCTGTAAAGACTTCTGTTGTGTGATATTCTTGTCTGTGTTGTGTGTGTCTTTGTCTCGTAAAGGTAATCTCATGGAAGAATTAGGAATTGGAGTCAAACATTGATCCGCGCAGAAAAATCACACGTGAGCCATTGATCGCTGATTTAATGAATTATTTTTACAGGGCACCAGTATACATAGCACAGCGGAAAACGCATAATGACTTCCGTTGGTGGGAAAACGAGAAACATTTAAACTAAAACGCCACGCTGATTTTAAAACCATTTGAAACCATTTGGCTGGAATCGTCCATTTTGACGTATGCGATGACGTTTTTTTTGGGCATATGTAAATAATAAAACGTAATATATATTTGCTTGTGTAGTATTGATATCACAGAAATCGTAATATAAATGAAAATTTCTGACGTATAAAACGCGGAGAACTAGTTTATTTGTGAGAAGAGAACTGAACAAAATCGCGAGAATATAAATTAACGCTATCAGAATATTAGCAGTAGGATAATTATATTATGAGCGAGTTTGTACGTAGAAGTTTTTTTTATGCTTGAATGGGCTTTCGTTTGACAACATCTCGCCTGATGGAAAGCGATGATGCGGTCTATGTTGGAGCTCGTTTGCCCATGAGATGCCTATTCACTGTTGATTTGGGAATAAAAGTAGATAAGGCTGAGTACATGCTGTATCGCACAAATAAATCGAACAGTAGCCTAAAGAAATGTGAAAAAAGACTACACTTCTGTGTAGCTTTCAAAGATGAATGAACAATATGGATCGTGGAATTTGACATTACTAATATTTACGTTCAGAGAGATCCAAGATGGTATGCGTAAGATATTTAATGTTGATGGCAAAGGAAGTGCGGTCAGTGAAACGCAAGTGCCCGCGACACTCGCGATTCTAATTCCAATATATCCTGCGGGCTTCCTGCGCCAGCCGCGACCGGAACCTGCCCACTCTCCCTAATAAATAAACCATGCGGGTTTTCACTGAGCCGTCTAATGAAGTTCAACAAAATATCGCAGCGCTGTAAAATTGTATATATATACATCCTACGTACTAAAAGTACATTAAATACCCGAGCGAAGCGAACGCGAAATTTTTTATATTTGCTGTATTGTATTTCAGAAAACGCGTATAGCAATTCAAACATGAATTACCACAATGAGGACACGGCCTCATGCTTAGCCATTTTAAGCATTTTGACGTTGTATAGACTCTTAAGATTTCATTTTTGGGCCACTGCGGTCGGTCAGTGACTAAGTGGTAGCCGGGCGGCCGCTTGACTCCGATAAACACTAAACACAAATACGCTCTACGCCGGCAAATAAATGAGCGCGATGTTTCGCGCTCATTTTTTTGCCTAATTTTTGGTCTAATTTTTGATGATACTGACATGTGGGTACGTATGTGTTGGAATCGAGCGCTAGGGGGGGGGGGGGGCGCAGCGGGAACTTATCAGGAGCAAACCAAATAATAGTCCTGCCTGGTTTGGCCATTCTTGCGCCCCCCAGAGTCTACCCTGTGCCTGGGCATCGGTAGCACCGCCCTATTTACGGCACTGGGGGGGGGGGGGGGGGGGGGGGGGGCCGCACAAATCATTATAGAACGGGAGTCCAAGAGGGGAATTTGGGGATGTGGTGGTGAAACACATAAGTATGCGATACAAGACCCCCCCCCCTGTATCCGCGCCTGCTTTTGATTCGATTCGAAAAAATGACATCTACAAACTTGTGCTCGGTCAAGCCTGGTAGATTAGTGCACACTTTCTGTATGTATTTAATTGCCACCCGGGGGCGATCCATGTAGGGGCAACTGGAAATGTGCCTGTATATCAGATAGAAAATGCCTGAGACCTAGGAATGGGAGCTTGTTGTGGCTCAGCGTTTATTCGTTTAACTTTGGCAGAAACATTGTAGTCTCATTGTGCAACTTGGGCAAGACTTTATTTTATGCTTACGTATTTACTAGGCATTAAGCATGCCAGACATGGCACTTACCTCGGTTTCTGGTGCGTTTGTTAAAGTTAACCTCAAGTTAACTTAAACATACTGAGCGCTCATTGGTTGCCTGTTGATCATCGGCTATCGTCAACCAATGAGCGTACAGTATTTCGTATGTTAAGTTAACATGAGTTTGGCAAACGTACGAGAAACCGGGGGTTAAAACAGGCAAATTTCGATCAGGTCATAATTATATACCTGATTGAAGCAGGCAAACGACTATAATTACATCATGACCTCATTCGTTTTTTAAATAGAAAGAACTAAATTTTCCCTACCTAACCAACTAGATACGACCAAACGAACAGCAAAAGTGCAGGTAAATAAAATATTGCGTACTAACTCAATCAACTGGGCATGGACAACAAACATGATGCCGAACAACATAAAAACGCGTAAACCGGTACTTAATTAATATCAATTAAAGTCAATCATCTACCAGCGCATATAACTGAATAATCAAGATAAAGATTCCATAGATAAATGCACAAACAAGATGATGCTTATTATCAATAAGTGAATGAATACCGGTTGTATTAACACAATGAAGAAACTAAATGTAAACAATTAGCTATCGACGGTTATTGTCTATGCATGAGTGGTGAATGATAGTAACGAAAACAAACTGGTTCATATCAGTATCAGCACAGCGGCCACTGTTTACATACGAACAATAAACACGTAACACTCATCCGAGAACTGAACGTAACATTATTTATCGCAAAAAGTTGCTATAATAGACAATCATATTACCCGCATGTGAAAGGTTAAATCTTTTGAAATATTGTTTAAAATATATCGAGCCAAAAATGAATTAAAATTTACATTTGCAAGGCATGCAGCAAAGGGAAAGATAACGTTTTCCCAACGCAAACTAGCGCTTTATCAGTAATCAGTTCACATCCTCTCTCGCAGTCGCTAACTGAAAGTTAGCACCTATTGTTTCCGCCGATGAGTACTATCTTTCCATTCACCACCTTACGTGCTCATTCAGCGGTTCTAGGAACAACTGCGATTGTTCGCTTCCCCGGACGGTGCCTTTGTCTTCGGGAACTTGGAATATCTGCAGCATCGACGCTTTTCCTCGAAACCGCTTGTTTATTAGATCAAATTGTAAGAAATCTACACACGCGCAGCTTTGAGTAGTTAGAAGCTACATGCTAGGATGCGCATGAACATGAGTAATGGTTGGTCACAGTTCAGAAACGCCATGGGAAAGAGAAGTACAGATTAAACATTGTAATGAAGATGTGTTGCGGGCTGTGACTTGTGAATCCAGGGGTAACTAATTGCAAGGTGTTCGTGAGAACCACCAACATCATAAACTACAGTTTAAGTGAATTCAGAATTCACCGGTCAAACTTTATCAACAAGTTTTTGTTCAAAGAAAAATAACAAAAATGAGAGATCGTAAAGAAGATAATCAAAACGGATATTCACATTATTAAGGGAAAAAACAATGACGCTGAAGATAACAAACAAAAAGATTCTCAGAACCAGTTTAAGGATGTAGGTCCGGCTGGCCTTAAAACCATACTCGTTAAGCATTTACATGTAATTTATTAAAATCGGTAGAGTTTCAAAAGCTCATTACAAACTCTTTAATTGGGGTGTATTAAAACTTATAAAATCGCAAAGAATCGTGATTCCTGATTGAAAAGAGGTAAAACTCGGCAGAAGGTGATGTGTTCACGTTTAATTGGACAACTGGCCTTTTAAGGTGTATTTCTCGAGAGGAAAAGGGCTCACGATCTCGACCTGTCGCCTGATGTCGCACACAGGAAGTTGAGAGCAGCGCGCGGGGGCAGATACACGATATCCCTTTTACGCGGGCCAATTAACGGACCCTTGGACCGGATGTGCATATACACATCCATTAGCACCTCCACCCTTCACTAATCCCTTTATGGAAACTAAAAAACTTGAGGAGAAAAGATCGACTACGCAAAATTCGTTAAAACTTATAGTTGGTCACGTTTTCTGTAGGGTAGCATAGTAGCTGCGAACGTGACTCCATTGACCGGATTACCAGCGTCCTTGGCGTCCCCAGTTAGAGCCAGCCTCACTTCTATGGCAGGACAATTATAATAGCATACAAGTACCGGACACGAGAGCTATTGTATTCAATGCGTGTATATAACCCGTGACAAGATTATTTCTTATTGACATGACCATATTAGAATCTACTGTAACACCCTCGTTGATACTGAGAATGATAACTGACTGATAGACCTAAATCTATATTTTTAGTCTCTTGAGCAGTAAGACACCAACGTTCTGAGAAAATATTTTGTCGATTCTTCACGTGGTCAATCTTGATCCTAATTCATTTATCATCTAAGTAGGTAGATCTAACTGCCAGGTGAATATAACTGCATTGCTGCGCTGACAAAATTTGTAGACAAGCCAAATTTATTCCAGTTTTAGCGCTTGCGGATGAAGTAATCCACGTGTCAAGATTCTGACATTGTATCGTGCTAAAATAGCTCAAGAGCACGTTACTAAAATTCCACCGAAAGTATTGAAAACAATGACGCAGGAGCCAGCGGTAAACAAACGGTCGGCTGGCTAGTTGGCTGCTTCAACTTCAAACAGTTTATGGATTTCGCAGCTCATTATAAAAATTGATCATCAAAACATCTTCAAAAATTCCAGCTTCAGTAAGGGTATTTCTGTCCTTGAGCGTTTCTGCTCATGAATGAATGGGGAACTACTTGTTCTCCATACATTTATATCTATTATTATCATAAAGGAGGACACTAACTAACATGAATGTAAGTATGTCATTTTTATTTTCATAACTTCCATCATGTTACAGTTATGTATTCCTCAGTAGATTACATCTTGTAGGAAGTCTTTTTCTATGAATAATATTTCAAAAAGAAAAGGGTATACGTGCCTGTGATATATTTTTTCTGCCTACGGCATTGGCTCTTTTAATAGACAAAAAGAGTAGGTACAGCAAAAGACAAGTCATAACCATATGTGTAATAAATACTACTAGTGAGTCAACTCGGCGGCAAGACGGAGCAACGATGGGGTGCAGTATGAAGGAGAGCGGAGGTCCCCCCCCCCTGCCCGCGACGTCTGCGGTAGTACCGACCGGCTTCGCTTGCGGTCGGTACGCCCGTTCAGGCATGTCGCTTAAACACAGAACAAGATGCGTGGATTGTGTTCAAGCTACTCTTGCGATCCGTTAGTATAGAATATACTATGGAACTACATTGTTTGCATATAATTTGATAAAAATGAATGTTTACTAAGAAGTACCTGCCTCTTACCTACCTAGATCCTACTTCAAGAAAATGTGTATGTACTTATGTATCGATTTTAGCCGCATAAAAATTCTTTGTTAGTATAACACTGAATCAGTGAATTAAGAATTCTTCCATTATACGTATATTGAACGTACTACGTGAATAGAAGAAGAGTACTTCGACCTATCTTTTCGTCCAAAATACGAATAACTATATAACGAAGGTTTTCAATCAGTGTGTGTTGCTAGTGATGACTTATGGAACTGAGACATGGTCTCTTACTATTGGCCTCATTAATACCTAAGCTCAAAGATGCGCAGCGAGCATATATGCTCGGTGTTTCCCTGCGAGATGAGATTGTGACGTAAGGAGGAGATATACAGGAGAACTAAAGTGACCGCTATATCTCTTAAAATTAGCAAGTTGAAATGGAAATGACAACCCACATCGCTCGTAGAATCTGGTGGAAACTGCGGGGAGCCGATAGATACAGGCGAGTAGCCGCTCAAAGTGGCGCTCTGTGGGGGAGTCCTATGTTCAGCAGTGGGCGTCTTCAGGCTGATCATGATGATACTACGTAGTCTACGTATAACTTGCAGTAAAATACTGAGAACTTAACTGAATCGAGATATTATCATAAAACAGTAGTGCGGTAATGTAAAGAAAAAAGCACGCGTCCGTAATATCTTGGATTATGAACCTAAAAGCGGTGTGATAAGAGCCACTGTACGAACAACTGTGACAAAAATAAATTATTACGAAACACAAATTTATTATCTAAGAAAATGTTTTTCTGACAACCCTTGCTTATTTTTAGGGACTAGACGTCGAGACGGTCTTGTAGGTATTTTGCGGTATAACAAAAGAGTTGACCCACTATTAGTATTTATTACACATATTATGGCATAACTAAAACACAAAAAGGTGCTCTTTAAAAGGATACACTATTTTTAGCATCATAAAAGAAACCGGAAATGCAGCCCGCGCCGCCAATTACGGAACTAGAATATGGCGGACGTATGCTACTTCCGTTTTCGCTTGAGCGCATTCTACCCTTAGCAGAGGGTTGCACCGGAAGGGACAATTAATAATAACCGCTCAAAAGTCAACCCAGCTTTTGTTCCGATTGTAAGAACTTCCGATTTTTTTTACACGCCCATTTAGCTATTTTGACGGTGAATATATTTGAATACTATTAAACAAGTGAAAGCACAGCCAGCTTATGGTTTAAATACAATTTGGGTAAATTCAACTCTACTAAAAGTACATTCAATTGGACATGAATGTTACTGAAGGTTCATGGGTTCATGAATCATGACCTATTTCATATTGATAACGAGACACACAACTCGGTCGTGACAAGTTAAATTTATCAATCTCCGCTATATAATTATGTATATCGTTGGACTGATATTCTATTATTTATTGACAAAGTCGACATTCGCATAAAAACGGCTAGGCTATAATTATGATGACTTAGCTTAGCAGTGAATTGGTAAACACATAAATATTATTTCTTACTATGTTATTGCGATCAGGCATTGTAAAGAGTAGATTCTATCTAGTAACGATGAAAACAGAAACACCAAACACCTCAGAAGCGGGAGATGACGTCGCGATCGCGAGCGCAGAGCCCATTACCGGCCGACGGTATAAACTTCGAACATAATTTATCGCTTCCTCTTCGTGTTTTTCACTCCACAACAATGCCCCGCTCTCCAAGTGTGAAGTTAATGTCTTTACGACGTGTCGAGGAGTAATTCGCTTTAACGAGATTGTACATACTGCGGAATACAACACAACACAAGATTACGTATATCACGATGGTACTGCAATCCCTGCAGATATACTTTCCACATAATGAGGTTCAGCAAGTTTGATAATGACAAAGCATTAGGTTTCGGTACAGAAATCCCTCATTAAAAGTCCGAGCGTTAACTGAGACTTACGAACAGCGGGATCTCTTTCGTTTCTTAGTAAGCCGGCTCGTGAGAGACTGTCTCACAGTTTCTTTCTCTTGCCGCAACACACCATTTGACTAATGGCGTTGCGACTCGAAAACCCCGTGAGAATCTTCCAACACAATGTAAGAACAATGACGCCAGCGCGAAGTTCAATGAAATGTTTGCAAGTAAAAACTTACTAACTTGCTGGCAGAATGTTCCGAAGAATCATTCGTATAAATATTAAAGACATCGTTTCTCTCAGCTCTGCGTGATCAAAAGTTTTTCTCGAAATTCTGTTCTTGTCTAACTTTAAAGCACAATTGTGGGAAATATTTACAGGGCAGGATGTAATAAGATCTAAAATGTAATGGGAGTTTAATGGTTACAGATACAATTAGTTAATGAAGGAAATGAAATGTAAATTGAGCTGATAGAATTTATCGCCCCACAGAATGAAGCAGCATTCAGGAAAACGGAAAATAAACGGGATATATAAAAAGTAATTGAAGATAATTGCCGAGATTATAATGTCAATCCAACAGATACAAGGTTCTAACTTATTTGGACAGATCTATAAAAGCGAATGAACCAAAAATGACTACAGAAAGGTCAAATAATTAACTCAATAAATTCATGTCAACCCGCATAAGGGAGAGGAATATGGGAGTGTATTAAATTCCACGCAATTTACAAACGTATTATTTATATTCCAGAGATCAAATTAAATAATTAGGATCTTTGAGCTGTCTGACTTTACACTACGTTAACTTTTACACATTCATTAGAAGAAAAGCTCCGGCAGGATCGTGTCGGGACGCTTTAATTCTATGTAAGCGGTAATGTTACCTAATTTATTAGTTTGCAGCAACATAATGAACCTTCGCAGAAATAAGCTACTCAATCATTTAATGAGATTACATTCCTGCCGATAGACTTGTAGACTTCCTCAATTAACTCTGCAGTTAATGCAATGACTGCAAAAGAAAACCGCTTCTGCTGCGTAAAAAGTGAATGCTTTTATATTGTTGCTTCAATACTCATTATAAAATACATTCACAAAAACTAATTTAAGTTTTTGCACTTATTACTGTTAGCAATACGAGCAAAAAGGCAGTTGTTAGAAGTAATTCAGTAAGTAATAACATAGTAATGGAATAGGATGGAGGAGTGTACTTCTACAGAGTGAGGCGTGTCAATTTAATATCCGTTGGTGGGCTCTCGCTCTCATCATGATAGATGGCCGTTTTATTAGACCCACCCACCGGACCTAGATGGAGTTTACGATCTTACGTCGATAGTAAGAAAGCCGAGCTTACATTCGAAAATTGCTATATTTTTACACGGATTCTGAATACAAGGAAACTACGCGACCCTGTTTAAAGTGTTTAATTGAACCTTTTAGAAACAAATATACATTTTCGTAGTGTTGTGCAGAGAGGCGATCGATATCGACGACTAAACAATGGGGGCTCATCAATTTTATTTTTAACACGACGCGCGCGACGTGAGTGTTTGTGAGCTTCGTGTAAAAAAATGGCGAGAATTAGAGCCAGGTAGAGAACGGTTAGCGCCTCATGTAACGGACCATTGTTGCAACAGGGCGCCTAAACTCTGACCATTTTTTAAATTAGCAAGTACCTAATATGCAGAAACGAAACGCATCTGCTAATGCTTGCTAAAACGTATTGCAAAGCTTAACGTTGTATAAAATTTAATGTAGATTTGTACTATGTTGATTGAATAAATTAGTGTACATACAGACATTATTGACTACAATCTGATAATACGCTCCTATTATAATACAACTAATTTATGTTTCCTGCGGTCAAGGCGAGAAAAACAAGAATTATAAGGAACAAATATGTAGATTCTACAGCCTTACGTGTAGGTGTGTCGGTCGACGGTCGATATAATATGATTTTACAATGTAACGTCGTGTAACATATCACTAAAGTAAAATAGTAGATGTAGAGAAGACTCGACTGTGTACTACACCTACCATATTGGATTTACGTGGGCACCACCTACAGTAACTACAGCCCACTGTCGATGTCGTATTTTTGTTCAACAACCATTTAGCCTACGTGTCACCTTAATTAAGTATTCAGCCTTAAATTTGTGCTGAACTGAATGAAAAATTAGCTTTGGTTACTCACCGTGTACGTCAAACGGTGTCTGCCGTTTGGCGGCTTTCCCAAAAGCTGGTTACTTTCGTAAATACAGAAGAACTGCTTCAGGGTCCCACTTCGAAAATGGATCCAAAAGAGTCAACAGTGGAGATGAAGCACTAAACGTCAAACTGTCTGTGGAAATTCAAAACACAACTAGCGATTCCAAATTTCTAAACGTCAAAATTTGAAATAGGAACATGCGCTCGCGTGCTTGCGCGATGGTCGACCGCGACTGAGCGTGAGCGGCAAGACCGCAGCACGCGCCGATGGGGATTCATTCACAACCGAGCGAGTGGCGGGGCAGAGGCGTGCGGGGCCGCCCGCGGGCCATTCATGCGCCGCTGCTGCGCTGACCTGCACGAACCGCATGACCTATCGGAACTTCTACTACACGATTATACGCCAAATTCCAAGTTATGAGTAACCACTTAGCGGTAAATCTACTCGTTGTAACAAACCGAATAGACTTCCTGGTGTGGTGGGTGACACAACATCGATTTCGATGTGGAATCGGTCGATGGTGTTGCATGTCACAATCAGTATACAGTACAATAAACTCTTTGCAATTGAACCGGTCATACGTGAGCGATTGCGACAGCCACATGACATAAATTGTATGCGGGTACATAAAGCGAAAGTCCGGAGAAATTCGAGAGTCAGCATTGTAGAAACGAGGACGCCTTGCACATTATGTACTAGCGTGCGAAAAAATTTGGTACGCAGCGCAGCTTACCCCGATTATGCGGAAGAATGTTTTGATTTAGAATTATCAATAGGGAACATAATCGCAGAATAAGAATTACTTCATATTCTTTATAAGATGACATTGACGATACTTCATCGTTTGAGAAATCCAAGGTTCATGTCCCGCTAGACATAAAAACAGCGGTTGTCTCCGCAGATCCCGTTGCAACGGATTTACAGTAATGATCGCTTTGCAACGCCAGAAAATTGCAGGCACCCGGTGTGGTGTCGGTGAAAGGCAACTACCACCAAGTACCGCCCGCGGTTTACGTAACAACCACCGATCCGGCCGCTTGCCTAGCACGTGCCAGCACAGTTGTTATGATGCAGCTTTTTTATTTCAACCGAGAACCGGCATTAGTATTCAGAATCTGTAATGGATGATCTCACAGTTTCGGCAACGACGGACACGTAAAGCCACTCGAAACGAACGGCATTGAACTCGATTGCTCAGATAGAATAACTCGTCATTAATCTCAATACTGAACTGTAAACGGTGCTCGTTAAGCTTATTGCCAATTTGTGTAAATAGTTATAAAAGCGGAATCAATTAGCTCGATTCTAGAAACAGGTTGCTGGACAGTTAATAGTTCGTAGGCGTTAATTGAGCTTTCATTTTAAATTTTGTACGGTTGTAGCATTAAAACTTTTAAAGGAAGCTGATCGTTGTGCGCGCGAAAATATATTCCGTACATGGCTTCAATGGTTTTGAATGGTGCATTAGCGATTCACAGACACCGTTCTTGCCTGGTAGCGAGATTGGGCCCGTAAATGGCGATGGCTATCTCCATTGGGAGGGTGAATTGCACTCGTGCTCGTTTCCTGTTGTCAATTAATGCAATGAGCAGTCGCCAACCAGTAACGACGCCGGTTGCCAACTGTACAGTTACACATCGGACCCGGCTGACGTTGGGAATTGCGAACAGTAAAAGTACACATAAATCCTCGTACTTAAGAGATAGCGGAATTGGCAGTGAGAGTAAATAGTGCAGAACTGAAGATAATTGCTAGTATGCTAATGAGAAAGTTATGGAAATATTGCTGACAGTTACTGGATGGCTATTGGTTGTTATGGACCAATATGAACACATATTAAGAAAAATATATATATACGGAAATAACTTTTCTCGGTTAGATTTTAATACGGTTACTGGATGGAGAAACATGGACCAATATGGACAAATATAAAGAAAAATATATATGGAAGTAGCTTTTCTCTTTATACTTATTTTGCTGTTTTACTATGATCAGAGTATATTATAACTAACAAAAGAAAGTTACAACTCACCTACGCGACATAGCCCGATGTAGTCCTTTGGCGTAGCAATCCCTTCCGGCAGACTCCATGCTACTCTAAATACGTTTCCTTCCAGCGTCCAGTTGAGTGTTGCTCTTATATCTTCGGCATCGGCGAATATTTCATCTACATCACTATTTGCTTCTTTATTTATGGCACTATCTTCTTTGGTGTTGTTGGCACAGGTTGTTTCGCGGGCTTCAGGATTCTGGTCAGTGTCTTTTATGATGTCATGGACTGGATCTTCATCATCGTCTTTGTCATCTGTTTCGACAGTTTTAACACAGCCCACGTCATGTTTCTCTGTCATGTCTCCTCGGTCACAGTTTAGTCATACATTTTTATTAACACTGAAATAACAGGATAGAGTTTTTTAGGACGTACGATTTTATCATGGGATCTTTTACTGGGTGGACTTTTTTTCACGTGTTTGTTAAGAGATCTACTTCGTATCATATTTGGCGGCCATTACAATCATGAATGATACGTATCTGCCGATTTACCGCACTTCAGTATTAGTAGGTAATCGTATCAAAAACACATTTTCACTTCGAAACCCCATAGGGTTATTTTATTTTGACTTGATCTTAAAACATCAAGTATCACAGCAGCCAACAAGAGGGGTAGTGGTGTAGGGTGGTCGCCGGGCACTGAGGCGAGAGGTGGTCGCGGGGAGGGGAGGCGGCGACGTCGCGACGCCAGCCCGGCCGGCGCCGACGGCGACCTACGACTTCATAGCTTCATACAGTTGATTATAAGGATTCTTGGTAATCACTGGTTAATGAAAGAAGACTGGTGTCTTGATGCTACAATCTAATGAGTGTTTATTTTTACTTTTCACCCTTTCCATTGATATTAGCATGCATATATTTTTTCCAGTTATTTTGATTTATAAACCGAATTACAGTTAAACCTATTTTGATGACATTTCTGTGGAACCAATATGAAAGTACATATACTCTTTCAAATAAATAAAGAATTTGAAATGGAGTTCTGAGGTAACAAAAAGAAAAATACAATAAAATTGAGAACCCCCTTTTTTAAGTTGCTTAAATATATGTATGTAATTAGGTACTGACAGTAAAATTGGTGAGTATGTAGCAAGCAAGCAGCACAAGGATAAGAATGGCTGGTTATAGAAAAAAAATTGTAATTGTTGGGCATTGTCATAAGAGGCATATTAATATTAGGACAAGGATTTCAAGACATTGTTTTTATAAAAAGATGTGTCAAACTTACTAATTTTATCCAATGGTCAAAATAAAGGCTGTTATTAACATTTTGCCAAGATATAATTAACACAAACAGAATAATTGATTGACTCAGGTGTGACATCGCAGAAGTTCATCTTAAATCAAATTCAAATTCAAATTCAAATTCTGTTTATTGTAACATGAACGGCATACCTACCAATTATACATATTACACAATAATAGATCAACACATTATTACAATTAATTATAAGAATTAAAACAATGTCAAGAATTAGAACGGAAATAACATAAATAATAACAATATATAGCTATGTCAAATTACTATCATAAAAATTAAAAAGAAATGTCAAAGGTAGGTAACGTACATCTAAACATTTTCACAATAAGTCAACAAGGCGGGCAGTATTTTTTGCCACTTGTCAAAAGCAAAAAAAAAAAAAAAAAAACAAAATGAAACACCAGACAGTATAGATATTCTTTGTTATTTAGACCACTATGGATTGGTTTTCTAATAAATAAATATTAATCACGGTAGAGGGCTAGGAGGTTAGTAGCACATCACTGGACATAATGAAAAGGGCAACTTCACATGTGTCGACTTCAACTTTTATCAGTGTTTTCATGCATGACGTGTTTACAGAGACATGCAAAAGTTTGAACAATCAATCAAAAGGATCATGGCTAAATGCCCACTATCAGTTTAGAACCTATCACATTCATAACGATGCAATCAGATTTTGAAAATATTCATCATAAGGATATTACTTAACTGGCCGATTATAGTATGTAGGGTTCCATGGTTGAAATTCCACATTGATTGATCAGTATGGGGGCCAGGTAAGGCAAACTTAGTAAACCAATAAATTGATTGACAAAACATACTGAGAGAACTCAGACTAAGTTGATAACAATAGATGAACAATTAAAAAACCATAACAAGTTTACATTTAATATTTCTTCAGTTAAAGCAGACAAGTACATCTATCTCTATTTATTATATCCTGATTTGGAAAATCCCTACTAATAATATAAAAAAGTGAAATGCTGTTTGTTTGTGTGGCATTTATGCCAAAACGGCTTAACCAATTTGCTTGAAATTTTGTACACAGATAGCTTAACTACTGAGATCTATGTAGGATAGTTTTCATCCTCGAATGTCAATAGTTCCCTAGGAATAACGGTTATATTACAAGTGAAACTGTGGAGTGCCTCTAGTATTTTTTATATGAAAAGTGAAGTGAAATGCATATGATATGATTATTATATAAGTGTTTAGAGACAAAAGTTAAGTTAATATCACTGTAGATTTTAACCCTCTGGCTCAGAATGACTATGGGGAAGAAAAAGATAATACTAATAATCATTCATAAGTTTCAAATATCTGCCAACTGCAGCTATGACACCTGTGAGCCGAAGGGTTAACAAAGTCAAACAAGGACCTACCCATATATTTACAAACAACAAGTTTAACAAGATAGGTATAACTTCATGCATAAGTAGAGTAGAGCATGAACTACTAATAATTTGGGATATAACCAAGAAAAAAAATGATCACTAAAACAACTTACTACCTATGCTATCTGAGTTTAAATTGGTATATTATACCGAAAGGAGGTAAATCTACTCCCCAAGGTAGACAATGTTTCTTTTACAACTTTTCGCAATTAATAGTCTTTCATTGAAGAAATGCCATGTAAAGTTTATGCTCGAAGATAGCCCTAGCACAGCTGGGTGGAGAACTCACCTTGTATAGGTATATCTATTGTATGTATTCCACTGTACTGTACAAAATGTTTATTCATTTTATTTTGTTAAACTGATTTTAAGTCACAGTTTAGCAATATAACAACCCATTGTGCACTTTCGTTGGTGAATTTTAAGTTTACAGTTAAAATGTTGGTCTATTCTTGACCATTATAGAGTTCGAGTTGTTGTTTGTTGAGTTGAGTTGGGTTGTTTGTTAGGTTGTATTGTTAGAACAATTGTTAGAAACATATTATTTTACTAAAAATTAGAGACATACATATGTGTGAGATCAGATAAATATGAATAATGGGACATAGGTAATTAAATTTTATTTTTTGGATTCAGTTTCAGTGCCTTTGTTGTTTGTAATTCATATCAGTCGGATACTTTGCTTTGATAAAATGAAAATCCTCTTAAAAATGTACTAATAATAACTTGTACGTAATACAAACGCAGTACTTATTAAACAAATAAGGACATACCATGTAAAATTCAACGAAATATTCAGGGTCTTACACATAAAATAACACTATGATAATACTTTTACTTTACAGTAATTTCTTAAAATTTTGATAATTTTTGCCTTTTTTCAGCACCATGAACCATCAGTAGGGATGTTTCGATACTAGTAAATACGAGTAAGTAATCGATACTTTTCTTTCGATATTGGTATCGATTGGTACTTTTTAGCATCGAATCATTCTTTCAATACTTACTTGGTATCGGAAAGAAAGTACTAGTATCGAATCGAATCAATGCTAACTCAAAAAAGGATAGAATCGCCTAAAATTCCATTCCAACCAAGCAGCTTTGTTTCCACAATATCGAGGGCGTAGTGAGGAAATTAGATAACAAACACGTTTTGCGAAATCGACTTTTTGGCATGACGATAAAGCCCAAATCACGACACATCTTTTGGTCTTACCCTAGCTCGAATATATTATTCCGTGCCAAAATTATTCCAAAAGAGGTATTTTTGATGACAGAAATTAACCTTCAATAATAGCTGTAAAACTTGAGAGGAAGAAGTGAATAACTGACCAAATATATGTATAATTTCACAGTATCACCATTTAGTACTCACGTAAAATGTATAAAGCTCGTAATTCAGTTTTACCTCATAACCTAATTCATTTTTGCCTCAGTGAGGCAAAAAAGGATTAGGTTTTCCAGTAAAGAGCTGCGGCATTCATGATGAACTCAAAAGTTGTATACTGAGCCATTACATAACATATAAAAACGCCCACGGTAATTTTGCTCTTACAAAAAAAAATTATTGCTAAATTTGTCGAAAAAAAACACTAAATCGTTGTTTTCTCGCGATAATGGTTTTGTTAGTTATCTAATTTCCCCACTATGCCCTCGATATTTATTCATTAAAGAAGGCATTACATTCATACTATGGCCTAACTAAGTCAAGTAGCCTAGAACGATGATTTATATAAATATACTTAGGGCTAAAACAACCCCCTTTTTAATTTAAGCAGGCAGTATTGAATGTAAATTTAATTCAAAACGTTGAATACAATTAAAACACACATATTACAGTTCATGTTACTTGTTATACTTCATTAAAATAATTACATAAATAAAATAAAAACGAATCATTCTCGCGATACCTACTCGGTATCAGAAAGAAAGTATAATACTTGTGTCGGAAAGTAAACACTTAGATCGGAAAGAAGGTACTTGTATCGAATTTTGTCAAATAAAATATCCTAAACGCATCCTTGGTGTTCGAATGTCTGATTCTTCACGCCAAAACAGTTGGGAATGAAGTTCAGTCAAAGAAAACACAAAACTTTGCTGCAATTAGGTAAATGTTCATTTTTTCGGTTTTGATATATAATAAAAAATGTAATGATATGAGTAGGTATTGATACTTTCAGGGTATTCATATGAGTAGTATCGAATCATGATTTGAGTACTACTCACATGAGTAGGTATCTATACTTTGGTGGTATCAGAACATCCCTACCCATCAGATCTACCCAGAGCTTGGCAAAAAAGAGTAGAAACGGATTAAAATTATTGTCTTTTGGCAACACTGTCATTGGAGGTACATACTCATTGATTTTATACTTCCATGATCTAAACAAAGGCAATTATGCGGACTTGATGAAGGAACTATCACTCATCTAATATTCTCTTGTCCCCGCTATTCTTCACCTTCTCTGTATCAAATTCTTTGCAGTCATAAGGCCCCTCTACCCGCCAATCTACTTTCCATTCTTTCTCTAAAAAATAAAAAATCAACAAGCGCTTTTATTAATTTTCTTACCATTCACGAAATAAAATTATGAATATAATATGTATACCTATATATCATCATCTGTTATTGTAATTATTTATTATATTATCAACAATTATGCTTCTTTTGGCCCTAACTTCCTTTCAAGCCCTTACTATGTCTAACTTTCTCCAACTTCCCTTTCTTGCTTCATTAACACGTAACAAATAACTAACGTTATTGGTCACGTATTTTGTAAAGTTGAAAGAGAGAATTCATTGGCAACTTGAAATTGTTGTGACATTTTATTTGCATTAAAGCTTTTTTATTTTTAATAAGAAACTGGAGCAGCCGAGCGACATTCATGCCAAGATGTTAATGGAGATGATTGGAAAAGTTTGTACCACACGTAATCAAATAAAATAATCATCAACAAAATTATATTTTACAGTATTGTAATTAGAGTCTACTTAGTTTGAAGATTTACACACATTTCTGCTTCTGCATTCAACAAATAACGCTCTGACGTGTCACCACACATGTCTTCTGTCAATATAATACGGCATAGCAAGGGGTAATTGTTTTTTTTCATTTAATGTGATCTATGGCCACAGGCTATTCATACCGCGCCGCCAGCCGGCTGGCCCCCTAATTACCTAATTTGCGACAGGCGTAAATCTCGCGGTGATTGTTGTCATACATCATTAGTGGTGTCGAGCATGTATACTACGCTACACCACTAATGATGTATGACAGCAATCACCGCGAGATTTACGCCTGTCGCAAATTAGGTAATTAGGGGGCCATTAAACCGACATTAGTCATTGATGAACAGAACAAATAATAAGGGTCCCAAAATAGATCCCTGGGGGACGCCTGATGTAACAGACATGGTAGCGGAGCTGAACCCATTTATGACCACTTTTTGAGTACGATTTGTAATATATGATGAAAACCACCGTAATAAGTTTCCTCTAATGCCATTAAATGCAATTTTATTTACTAGGAGCTCGTGATCAACCTTGTCAAAAGCCTTCTGAAAATCTGTATAGACCGCGTCTACTTGGTGTCCAGCATCTAAATTTTCAAACACATGAGTGGAAAACAACATTAGATTAGATACCGTTGAGCGCCGTTTGAATTTTCTTTCTTTTTTTCTTTATTTACTAGAATATTATAGAACATGAATATGATACCTCTGTTTTTTATTATTGATACTCCTTTATACAATATTTACTGAATTTTGTAATCTATATCTTCAAAAGTTTTAATGATAATTATCCAGGTAATAAATAACACAGGTCAACACGATTTCTGGGTCTGGCTCCTGAATGTGAAATTTTGGTTTCTCCTATATTACAAATAAATAAAAAAATATATGTTCCGATCAAAGTTTGCTTTTGTAGAAACTAGAGCAATTTTAGGTACGGAATTTCAAAAAAAATACTAATATTTTTCTTTGTAATTTTATTTAAAATTACAATAAGAAAAGTTTTTATTGAACATAAAAGTCTTTTTATACAACAATTATGACAAATAATAGCAAAAAATAAAAAATAACAAAAAATCAAGTTCAAAAATGAATATTTTTAATCTTTTATGTTTGTATGGGCTTTCTCGTCGTTGTATGGGCTCGTAATCCCCAAATGTAATCTCCCATCATGTTCTCGTTGTACTGCCCTTGGTAACGTCGTTCCACCACATCACATCTTGGTGAAAACGTTCTCCCTGCTTCTCTGATAGGCACCAAAAGCAAATTTTTTGTTTCTTACTATAACAAATTCACCGCAAATAAAACAGAATTAATCAACATCCTGTTTAACTGTCTTGGTGCAATTTTCTAATTAAATACGACATAAAAGTCGGTTGTTACAACAGTAATAGGCCTTTTTTAATAATAATGGACAAGTAAACGCTCACTAGTGCCGTTCAGAAATACTACACAATTTACAATTAAGATAATCAAAGTGCTCATAAAAACCAGTTAAAATCTTCAAAACGTACTTATCAACATAAAACAGACAAAAGCAAACTTTAAGAGTTAAAAATAGATATTCGAGTGTTTTTCGATGTTTGGGATCAGAATTCAAACATAAGAACAGAAACCCAAAAAAAATTTTTTTTTGGGTTTCAGCGGTGTAATCAGCGAAGTATCAAGACAAGTTTGGTGTTCTATTATGTGTAACCATACAAATGGCACAGAACGGCACAGTGGCGCCGCTATTCTACTCTTTTTTGGCAAGCTTTATACTCTATACTCTTTGATCGGAACATCCATAAATATAAATAAAGTGCTGCCAACTCAGAGTTTATATAGCTATATTTAGCTAAAATTCAACATCATCAGCTACAAAAAGTCGATCTAGCTATTAAGCAATTTTCAGCTACAATTTTAGCTTTTTTTATGGTAACGTGTCAACTTCAGCAAAAAGAAAAATAAGATTTTAACTATACGATTAGCAACACACAGTAACAATTATCGTATGACGATTCCAAGACTATTCAATCACAATGGGAGGTTTTCTGACAGCCAAATTTAAAGAAAATAATTTCCTTGTACCTTGTCTGCGGTTGTGAAAATTTTGGATGAATGATTATGCGTAGACCATAGACAGCTACTCTCTATATCTACATCTACGCTGTGAAATAAAAGCAGAGCAGACAGAGAAAGCAATGTGAAAAGCTCTGACGGTGAGTGACAGTGTGACCATCTGTAAATTGCAGATTCTGCTCTAAATAGGCTAAAAATCTGCCCAAACTGAAATATCCCAGAAATACGCCCCGTCTTTTATAATAGATATTTTTTGTTACTGTATTGCTTTCCTTATATCTATTTTTAAAATCATGGAATTAATAAACAGGAACTCAATATTCATCTAGAAATGACAAAAAACGAGGAAGTTATTATTAATATATCAACGTTAGATTGATATTCCTGCGTTTTTCCACATAAATGAGTTTTACGTTCATATTCTTTCCAAAAGAGCATTCAACAACAAAAAACACCTTTTAAGTCCAAAATTTCAAAAGCTTTAAGGAAACGTTTAATAAAAACCTAAGACCGGGAAAGGCTGGAAGCATTTAAAATGTGGTGCTGGAGGCGTATGGAGAGAATAAGCTGGACTGAGCGAAAAACTAACCAAGAAGCACTGATCCTTGTTCAAGAAAAGCGGAACATACTAGCGACAATAGAGTCAAGAAGAGGAAAAATGTTTGGCCACCTTGTACGACATGACAGCTTCATGAAAAACATCATAGAAGGAAAGGTAGAGGGGAAGAGAGGAAGAGGCAGACCTAGAAGGGCTTACATAGATCAAATAAAAGAAAAGATAAATGTCATATCGTACGGGGAAGTCAAAGCATTGGCTGAAAATAGGGAAAGATGGCGATTACTCCACCGACAAGAGCAAGCCTCTTAAATAAGAAGAAGACTCTTTCCAAACGTGGCTTTACTTGGCGTGAGGGTGAAACCGGCTTGTAATTTGCTAATAAATAAAATGAATAATAATAATAAGTTCTGTTATTTTTGTTGTTCTATTGTTGTGTGTTGTTTGTGTGTGTGTGTGTGTGTGTGTGTGTTTGTGTGTCATTATATTGTACCCATATTTTCGGCAAATAAATGATTTGATTTGATTTTAATTTTTGTTTGTAACTGATTAAAACCCACCAAAACCTTTTGGACATTTTTTTAAAACATTTAGCTATTCTTTATTGCTGATCTGGCTAATTTTTTAAAAACTGAGTTGGCAACTCTATATCCACTATCCACAGCTTTAAAAGAAATTACTTTTAATAAAATATTTAAAATGCTAATGCATTGAAAAAATTGATCAGTTAACATGAATTCTGTGGCTCCGTCAGACACTGAATCAAATGTGAGTGGTTTCATACGATATAGCGACAAAAACTTCAAGTATTTGTACAAGTCGATGATAGAGGTAAGAATTTGCAATATCAAAAGCAGCGCAAAAAAAGTTATATTTTCTTAGCTACTTAAATTGGGGCATTTCTCTGTAAACTGGGCAAGTCCTCAGAAAGTTGTCCATAGCACTATTTATTGTCCATCAAAAAATGGGTAGCTATATCTTCTTGGCAAACAGCAGATGAACCAAAAATATTTCCATTACTTTAGGAAATATTGAGCATTTTCTGAAAAACTGACTGGGACTTTTGCCTTTACTAGGGGACTGTGTATTGAAATGAAAAATAAAGATATTAAATCGTTATTTTATACCTACCAAGACTCTTTTTTTATTTTCGTTTTTTAATATAGGAAGAAAGTGTTTGAACCATAGGTAATCAAAATCTTAACAATTCTTTAAATAAGCTTTTAGTTATTTCATTATAGCAGATATGTCTCTGTTTGGGCACCAACTCGCTTGATGGTAAATGGTAAGCTATGGTCTACCCAAAGATGTAGCACACAAACCCCTAAGGCATTTTTTTAGTCTTGCCTTGAAGGAGCCCACTGCCCAGGTTACTGTTTTCAGGAAACAAGCGAGCTGGTAAAGAGTTCCAATTGTTGGCAGTGCGCACTATGAAAGTGGAGTCAAATCACTTCATATGAATATGTGGAATGTCCACTAGGTAGGGATATGGATGGTATCATGCAGATTTTCTACTTGTTCTGGTAATGGACCAGTGAGGGTGGGATAAGGTTGTGTAGTCCTTTTGCACTCTCAGAAATGAATCTGAATCCTATAAAATATTGACAGAGATGCTACTTTACGATGTTGCTCATAGGGATGGTGCTGACGGCGCGTGAAAATAAGAAGCCTACACGACATTTTTCACGAAGTTAATCAACAGTACAACTCGGTTTTTTCCTCGCAACTGTGATGAAAAACGTCGTATTACATGCGTGTGCATTGATGATTACACTCTCGGCTCCCATAAAGCGCTCGCCTGCGGCTCGCGCGCATATTATCCCCTTGACTGCAATGATCAACTTTGCACTCTTATATCATAATGTACTATATCACGGGCAGACTTAATTCTTTACATAACATTAGGTACTAAAAATATTTAACAAAAGTGCACCTATGATTCCACACATCCTAAACCGTTTTATACATTTAAAATGTTTTATGGAACCTATACACGTAAATAGGAGTGTTATGGTTAAATATAGGTACAAGTCACAAAATCTAAATGTGTAATGCAAGAAATATTAAATTTCGTTAGGTAGATGGTACACTCAACCATAATATATCTATCCATCTATTCTGTGACTCAACTAGAAAGTGAAGACAATAAGAAGTAATTTGTAATTTATAGTCACACTATTTAAGCTTCAACCCACCGCGCGCGTTGGCGAAGCGACAGCGTCAGCGATGCGAAACTTTTCGGAATAGCCGATTTTGACGCTTCATTGACGCCACTTGACGCGCCGGTGTGGCTGAAGCTTTACCTGTCATTCTTCTCAAAAAATGGTCAAAGCAATTTTTTATTAAATAATCTGATTCATTTTATTTTCAGAACATGGAGTTAATTAACCAGGATATTCTGCAAATTGAGAAGAACCTTAATAACATAGTAGAACAGGCAGGTCCATTGGAGAGCCAGCTGACAGTTTTGCTTCATGCCCTGCCCAAACCTAAAGTAGAGATAGAAATGGAAACAGACTAGATGACATAATCTCACAATAACCATTGCAGTAATATATTATAAAGTAATAAGTAGGTACTCAATATTTGTAATTATTTTGTTGTTTGAGCTACAAAAAAAATGTGGTGTGGTGGTTTTAATTAATCTGTTAGGACAATTTGTTAGATTATGACTTGTGTATTATTAACAGAAATATATAATAATTATGTTGTGTTGGATATGTTTTGTTACATTCTTCATTCATTACTAATAAGTAGGTACCTAGATATTCAAATATTCTTTTGTTTGTAAAGTGTATTTTTAGAAATACTCCATTATTATATTATTTTTTTTTTATAATAGTAGGGGCAAATAAGTTATTAAAACCTTTGAGTGCCACAACAAAGTTATTTTTTTATTCCTGTCTGTCCCCTTGTGCTGTCATACTCTTTGTTAGCTTATCTGTGTCAGCGTCAACAAACATCACTCAAAATATTAGTAATCTCCCCCCCCCCCTTTTTATACTCCTAACTATCCCTTTACGGTTAGTGGCAAAATTGTGTCGCATTTGGCGGTAAGAGTAGCTTCAATTAAAAAAAAACCATCACTCAAACCTTAGAGTATGGACAAAAGATGTTCCGTATAGTGCCATGCATAGAGAAAATAACCGCCACCCGCGTTTATAAAAAGGTACTCTGTGCGCTGTACCGTGAACCCTTCATGAACCTAATGACAAAAACTGTCTTTTTTATTTGTTCTGTATTGCAAATTATTGTACTCAGATATTATACATTATTTTTCAAGTCTTTTACAGCAATACTGTGAATAAAATGGCAGCAACATTAACTACAAGGCCTAAGTCTCCACCCCGGGTAGAAGCAATGGCTAAAGCTAACAGACCGGGGCCAGTATACAGTACCAGGGTACTTTTAGGCAAGTTAAAATACCTCCTTTAATTAGACAGAGACCATTTAAATTTTCCTGCTTTGTTTCGATTATACACGACAGGTATTATAGTACACCTATAGGCTATAGGAATATGCAGGTAGCGTGCGGTCAAAATCGGAACTAAATGCAGTATTGCCGAATAATAGTATAACATCACAGATAATATGATTTCTGAAAAATTGGATTTTAGTTCTATAATTTAACAATAAAATATACAGAAATCTGCTGTATCTAATCATCGAACACTTCACTTCATTGTTGATAATTCGACGGCATCGCCATCAGTTATGCGACCTATCTTGAGCGGACTCTACCAGACTTCTACTGTACACAGTTCATGGACTTTATAAAGCCTACTTTTCTACTAGGAAACTGGGTTGAGGACAGGATTGAATGTCCAAAAGGCGGCACACTCTATTTCGCTCCCAAAGAAGAGATCGATTACGTAAGAATGAAGCCCCAATCAAGACAGCCGGATTTTAGGGCTAATAAATTGACTGGTTTGCAGGTAGGTATGGTACCTACTCTTGTAAATACCGCGTGGCCATACACATTTCCTCAAGTTCCTAGGTGAAGAATTATTTTTAGTTTTTTTTTTTTTTCTTATATTTTGGCTCCACACATAGTGTATTTAGCCAGTGTCAAGTATTGTAATTATTCATCGAGTTATGGAATATTTCACGTGTAAAGTCAAGTCTTCAAGTCTTGTCACAGTCCAGTCTAAGTCATACCCTAGTAAAGTGGTGGCGACTTTACTAGAAGCTTCTATGGAATTTTGGAAGCAACACGAAAAACCACGTTTCACTACATTATATCACTTGCCCACACTCATGCTCGTAATTCAGCACTTAATGCGTAAAACACCACCAATTTTAACCATTAACACTGGAAAAAGCACAAGTTTAGAAAAATAATACAATGAGACGACGTGAACTTTTTCGAGTTCCCGCCAAAAACCTATTTTTAGTTTGATTGCTGAAATAAATCTCTTGTACATAGGTACTCTTTGGATGGCTTGTGTTATGTTTTGAAAAAAACACGAGAGAGGAGACGCGGTTTTACACGTGCTTCATAGGTATGTCGGTAGATCCTTTCCGTGGGAGAAAACCGAGCAATCGGAAGATGCCACTCGCAGTATAATGTAAGTCTCTGCATATATTCGTCTCGTTTTCCAATATATGTAATTATATATTGTCAGAATTTTTCAGGGCAGCGTAGCGTCGATAACGCAGCACGACAGCCATGCAGCGTGCGGAAACTTCGCGTCTACAAACGACCTCGTGTACAACCACCTACCGAAACCGCTGTGCGGCCCTGATCAGCGATACTACAAGCGGTGCAAGCACCAGTTCTACCCGCAACCAGACCTTATGAAATGTTTTGTGAGGGTTGATTTTAAATTACCTAGTCGTTTTATTATTGTCCACTAGGTCCGCCCCGCGGATAAAAAGTAGTCTGTGTATATTAGGTAGGTACCTATCATCATCATCAGTCTGAAGACGTCCACTGCTGAACATAGGCCTCTCCCAAAGAGCGCCACTTTGAGCGGCTGCCTGCCTCCTGCATCCATCTGCTCCCCGCGGTAGGTACCTATACTATAAACTATCTATATTCGAAACATCCTTATTCGTCCAGGCGTTTGAGCGCGAGCGTGAAGGAGTAACAGACATACAAACATTCGCCTTTATAATATACTAGTTGACACGCCCCGGCTTCGCATGGGTTAATTAGTTTTACGTTCTAATCTAACCCTGTTCATGAAAACAGGGAAGCGAAAGGGGAAAAGAATGAATGTATGGGAGTGGGACGGCAATACAAGGGAGGTAGCCGACGCGTGCTTTCCTCCGCCGGCCCATCCATTGATGATTGGATGGAGTCATACTTATCCGACAGAAAGCAATATGTCGAAATATGTAGCACCAACCTCAAATCAAAACTTAAATGTATTTTCAAGTCAAAAACCAGAACTGTAAAAGCTGGAGTGCCCCAAGGGAGTATCTTGGGCCCTCTGCTATTCTTGATATATGTTAACGATCTACCACACTGCACTGATCATCAAATGGTTTTATTCGCGGATGATAGCACAGTTCTGATAAAAGCAGATAGTCAATGTACTATAAAGCAAGAGATAGAGAAAACTCTCCAGGCAATTAGTACGTGGATGAATAGCAATGAGCTTGTATTGAATCTAGAAAAAACTAAAATAATTAGCTTTCACTTTCCCCAGAAGGTACTTAACCCACTTAACGTTTCTATATTTGGTACTCCAATAGAAGAAGTTCCAGATCATACATTCCTAGAACTCTTAGTTAACTGTCATTGCAATTGGAAGGCTCATATAGATCATTTAATTAGCAAAATAAGTAGATTCATATATGCACTTAAAAAACTTAGACAAGTAACTTCAATCAAGACGGCTATCTCTGCTTACCATGCATATGTACATTCCAATCTCCGATATGGGCTGATGTACTGGGGCAATTCAACAGACAGAAAGAAATGTTTTACGTACCAAAAAAAGTGCATAAGGGCTATAACAGGTATAAAAATGGATGACAGTTGCCGCCCATATTTCAAAAAACATAAGTTAATGACTTTATGCTCGCTATATATCTATGAATCCTGTGTATTTATTAAGCAGAATCCGCAATATTATAGAATCGAGTCATCAATCTGTAGCAATAATAGGCCAGTACGTAGCATTAACAAAAAGAAAGAACATTGTTTAGCCGCTATTTGTGATGTAAAGAAAGGACGACCAAAAACAACATATTTTCTTAACAGCGCTTTGCATGTCCCAGCAACGTTGTATAACCATTTGCCTAATTGTATGAAAACTGTACAAAGTGAACATTTTAAGAAACTTTTATTTAAACTATTGACTGACAATTGTTTTTATACATTGGAGGAATTTTTTGAGTGTAAATTTATATAGGTTTAAATAAATATTATAGGTACAATTACAATTAAAGAACAGGAATGAATTGAACAATCTTAATTTTAATAACGGAACGATGTAAATAAATGAAGAAATGTATTGCTTTAGACTATTAAGTACCTATGACATGACTATGTTTAAAATGTATATGACGTTCGTTCGATACTGGTTTGAATTAAATCAAGTCAGTCATCCCAGCCTATTGCATGCTACAATGGCATGTTACAGGTGGGACTATATAAATGTAGCAATAAGACCTGCATCCTGTAACCCTGTGACAGCAATAAATGAATTATGAATTATGAATTATGATGAGTATAAATAAATAAGTAAAAAAAAGTTTCTTCGTGCAACCCGCACTTGGCTGTTTTAGAAAACAAAATGTATCCTTAATCTTATTCTGAAAAATTAGCTATAGGCAACCATTTTCAGCAAAATCCGTTCGGTAGTTCCAGCGTGATGCGTGTTCAAAGAGACAAGACAGACAAAAATTAAAAAAATAATTGTTTCTATTTCGATGAAGTGTAATGCCACTGTAATTTTCAAGCGTGCTACACCTTCGACCGCGTCATCACTTCCCATCAGGTGAGATTGTTGTCAAACGCTAGCCTAGTCAAACATAAAAAAAATGCAATCAAAATTTTCAAATATTCAATTCAATGTACAGATTTAGCCCAGTAACAGTTTTATTATATGTATGTATTGAGATATATATATACTATAGTGTGATGTGATTAGCCGGGTATCGAAGGACCAAGCACATTTGTCGGGAGACAGGGAAAAACACCTCATGACCGAAAGCTAGATGCCATGTTGGTTACCGAATCATCCTGAACTTTCCCTTTCCTTCTTTGCCCGCGGTTCTATTGCGTGGTTCTGTAGGGGTCATTCCTTTAGGTACCTACGTGCCAAGAGCATTTAGACTGTACAATATCAGCCATAAGCTCAATGCACTAAATACTAAAAGCCTTCGGACAACTTAAAAGTCCTAACCATTTTTATTATTAAATAGGGAAATGTAACCGAATGGGGGTTGAGAAAATACAAGCAGTACGAATGGGCCTGCACGGATATATCCGACTACAGTATTTCTCTGTATGAAGACACGTATGTGCCGCCTTACCCGCACCAATATCTTCAGCAGGCGGACAGGAGGGCCAGGGACTCGTGAGTACCATGCATGACATTACATACTACGTAAAAAGTTACTACACTTTCCGCGATGAACCTGAGAAATAAGCTACACGGTAAACATTGTATCAAAATCAGTAAAGTTGTTTTTGAGATTATTACTACTTAGCCCTTATAAAATATGAAATGTACGTACTCAGTCCATGCTATAGAATAGAACAAAATTACAGCGTTAAATTAAAAATAACAATAAAATTAATGCCTCAAAATATAATTCGCCGTTAGCCGAAATGTCTATTACCACTACATGCTGCGGGCGAATGTTTCATAGGTAGCTAAAACACCTGCATCGCCTTCTCCGCTGTCCCGGAGTGCCAAATTATTACATGTTGCAGGCCTTATGCTAAGAATTTGAATTAGGACTAATTTTATAGTACCTAGCTTTACATTATAGGTATTTTTGTGTTTAGCTTTAAATAAACACTCTAAAACATGGACTGAGCACCTACATACATGTCAGGAAAATATCGAATTAAATTCCACGGTGTATAGACATAATATGCTGAAGATAGTGATTTTAGAAGTAGAAATGAAATAATTAATAGTTTTTACACTTTTTATTTGCAGGAGCTTCACAAAAACATTTCGATATAAGATGACGAAACCAAAAAAAATCACGAAGGACTAACGCGCCCCGTGACTTACTTAAAAACAATGATAACATCAAGAATCATTTTTCTATTCACTCTTTGCAAAATATTACTAGTCTTTACAATATCACATTTTGTTCAAGATTAGGACAGTGACGTCCGTATAAAAATTGTAACAATACAATAATTCTTAATGCTTTCATATAGCCATCACCTGGCACCAACACGAGATCAGCAGATATACTTACAGCTAGGTTTAGTCTCAAACATTACAACTAACAACCGCTTATAACTAACAAGTGCTTCATAACTTAACGAAAACTTATCTTAATGGCAGTTCAAAGAACTTGAAAAAAAAATGTATCGAAGAATAAAATATACGAAAAAAATTATAGTACATGTCAAATGATCAGCCTAGCAGAAACAAGCATTAGTGGGAAGTGAAAGAATTAACGTGAGGTAGTTTTATGAGCCCGGAACCGCTAGGAGTTTTGAACATGCCGTTTTGTATATACTGAGTCTGCTGAACGAAAAGGTTCTGAGGAGCAGATGGTCTCATCGCCTGAGGAATGTGAACATGGCCGTTGTACTGCATTTGAGGGAAGACGGGCGAACTCATCCGACTAAAGTTCTGCGGCTGGTGATAACTGCTCAGATTGCTCATGTTGGGAAACCGATCGAGAACCATGGGCTCTCCGCATACCGACTCTTCGCGGGACGGCGGCTGAGAAAACACATTCCGCTGATTCATACTGGAAGTCTGAGATTCGAATCCCGAGCTCTGACTGGAAGAACGGCTACCGTCCACGTTAAATATGTTCTGGCGATCGCTATCGGTACCCCAGTAACCGCCCGCGACCCAAGACGCGCTGTGCCCCAGCTTGCTAGGAGATATCAGAGGTCTAGCGCGGTTCATAGGAGTCGGAGTAACGAAATTTGGAGAGGCGGTAAATTTACGCAACGAGAAAATTGAATTTGTTTTGTTCTTAGACTTTGTTGGACCACCAATCGATAATGAACTAATGCTTTCATCTAGATCAGAGTCAGAGTCGTCTTTCGCCAGTTTTTGATACTTGCTAAAGGAAGGCTTCACGAATACCGTTTCGGAAACTGAGCTTGGACTTTTACATATTACAGGATTAACGCAAAACGTTGAATTGGGCTTGGTCCATATGCTATCGTTTCTGGGTGTGAAAGTTCTACCATTCATTAAACTTGTGCTTAAAGGACTGATAGTTTCATTTGAAGACTCTGAAAGGTTGTGTAAACCAAATTTACTCAATGACACATCATCATCTGAATCTAAATTCATGACATCTTCCTGATCAATTAATGAACTCACAGACGAATTTGCAAGCTTCTTTATAGGTTTTGGAGAAGTTTGGTTCTTATGAGTGTTCTTTCCAGGCATCTTCATAGTCTTGTACACAAGCAAAAGCGTAAATATGCTCGTTATCTGAAATATAAATAGCTTTTGTTTAATCCCCGCAAAATGGTACCAAATAGTATCTCATCAATATTTTGTGGGCGACGTGTCAGAGAGAATAGCGGAAAAAAGATAGATCTTAGCATAAGTATTTTTTAAATTTCATTATGGGCCATGGAGAACATTAAATAACGCCCAACAATTACACATAGATCCTGCACCCTAACTAGAATTCCCTGTATCTAGGGACCCAAAAACTACGAGGACCATGGTCCTACAACACGCAGACACAGAACAAGTTTAGTATTTGCGCTTTGTTTTTGCCCCTGTGCACAATTACACTTGTCCTGCCGCGGGAATCGAACCCGCCGCCTGCGGCTTATGAGCAGACTTGCTCATCCAGCACACCACAGAGGCTGTCAAACATTGAGGACAACATTTGCACCCTGATGGACCAACAAGAGTAGCATGAACATTACTCGCGCTTTCGTGAGAAAATCGACAAATGCTTGAAATATATGCATACATAAGACAAAAAATCGCTATTTAAAAAAACCTTTGCCTAAAAAGGGTGAGAAATGCTTATGCTACACCTGCAGAAAAACACAGACAGATGAACAAGTTTCTTCTAAAAAATCCATGTTAAATGACAAAAAAATTGCATTGGGTAAAGGAAGTGGTCATTATTGGAAGTGGACTGTCTGGGACAAAACTACATAGACAAGAACAAGACAATATTTGCACCCTGAGAGCTCCAGACAGAGATACAAATGCGCAATAGTTTTCATAAGGGTTCCATCAACTAAACTGAGAGAAGTCAGTATGGCCTGCATTGACAAAAGTTCTTATAAGTGACTAAAAATACAAAAATACTAACCTTAATTAAACTAGTGATTAGAGGATTCAATACCACAATGTTATCAGCTATACTTAATACAAATACTGTCCACAGTAAGTCAATGGCTACTGTATATTTTAAACTGTTCACATTCCTAACATTTGCTAAGATTTGTAGCAAGCCAGCAATCACTCCGAGAGCTTCCTGCATTGTCACATTAACATAACCAAATGTCTTCAGTCTAAAACTAAAACTTTTTGGCAACATGTCAATATAATTTACACTACTTATCTCATGAATGTATGATTCAATAGATGGGAATGTAGTACATAATTTCATTTTTAAAATAGAGCACACTCTATCTAGCAAACCTCTAACTATTTCTATAACATTAGTTATTGTTTTAGGTAAATTCTCATATTTCATCAAGTTAATGTAGAATTCATAAGAAACTAGTATCAAAAGTATTGCTGCGGTAATCATTGAGGTATTATTAATCAAACCACTAATGGCTCTAGATTGTTTCTCCAGCTTCAGGAGCTTTTTCTCCGGTGAGCGGTTTTCTAGTAACTTAGTTCCTAGGAGTGTTTCTTTCTCTTTATGTAGTTTCACTTGGAGAACCCTTCTACATGGACTGCATAGCTTGTAAGCTTTTTCTAATTGCATCCTGAAAAAAATATGGTAACAAGTGTTTACTAAGGACCATAAATTAGATTCTAGCATGGTGTCTCATTACTCACAGTACCTATGAAATTACACAGCTGTATGTGAGTTAGATAATGAATGTTCCTTAATAGGCACAAGGTCTAATAGCAAAAAATAAACAGTAATAATACTTTTAACTTTGTTTGCCGAAATGATAAGTAGTTCACTACAACACTCAACAACGCTACAATGCTCTCACCTATATGCTTCTATTTCTTCATCAAAATTCCTGTCATTCATTGGAATGAAGTTGGCCAACTGCGTTACCATGAGTTGCTGATTAATGTTACACATCTTGCAGAGTCCATTTCTTGGATAACTTTTTTGGAATACCTTTGGTGTCTTTATAGCTTGCTCACTGGCAGTTATTAATGTCTTGTTGTAGTCACCATCCTGAAACCAAGAAATTATTATTGATATAGCAGAACCCCCTTTCCAAAGGATATTGTTAAATTTCCACTCTAAAAGTGTAATACTTATTCTAAAAGGGGCCTAAGTGTGTGAAAGACCTATACAGACATCCCTCTTGGGGTGTAAAAGTATCCTATTGTATCTATATTCCATGATAGATAGTAGTAAAAACTGTTTTAGCCATTTGGACTTGGAAGCCACACAGTCAAACTGATAAAATTTCACATTTATGTATTAGTAGACACAGGAATTGTGTCATCAATGCCAATTTCATAAACTGTGCATTTTTATTCTGAATCTTTGCCAATTTTGAGTAGCAACAGTAAAGCAATCAGAAGTAGGTAAAAAATTCTATGAAAGTTGTATGAGGTATATATGAATCACTATAATTATGTATTAATAAGGCTGTTGTGAATAAGGACAAAAAGGAATATTATTACTATTTGAATAGAAAATTGGTGCCTACTTTTGTGAACCCATTATACTGTTCACATTTAGGGCAAGTCCAGCTGTTATGTTCTGGATATTTGACCCAAGAATTACTGTTGCAAAACCAACAGTTGACACGCCAAGGACATACAGATCTGTAAAGAAAATAACACATATTATTATTACTGTCCATCGGGCGTCGGGCGGGAAATCGAGGGTCGTACATAACCTCACACTCACCTTAATTTATTCAATAATTTCATAAGTAGTATTGTACACAAAATTGATGTGATAACAATTAATGCTACTTCCATTTTAAAATTCAATTTCATTCTTGTCAAGCTTATTGCAATATTACTACAAAAATCTATTTTTTTATTTATAACCTAAAATACCCCCATGTCACCCATATCTTATTTTTTTCTACACAGAAATAGGGATGTGCTGATACTAGTAAATACGAGTAAGTACTCGATACTTTTCTTTCGACACCAAGTTCTTTTTGCATTGAGTCATTCTTTCGATACCTACTTGGTATCGGAAAGAAAGTACTAGTATCGAATCGAATCAATGCTGCTAAGTCAAAATAGGATAGAATCGCCAAAATTTCAATGCCAAGCAGCTTTATTTCGCCATAATATATTGTTTCTTCAAAGAAGGATAGTATGGCTCAACATTAAGTCAAGTAACCTAAAAAGATGTTTTTTTTTAATGTATAGTTGGGCTAAAACAACCCCATTTTTAATTAAAGCAGGATTCAATCGAATGTAAATTTAATTCAAAGCATTGAATACAGTTAATACACAAACTCACACACACCCAAACACAGTACAGCTGAGGTAGTTGTTATACTTAATTAAATAATATAAAGACGAATCATTCTCGAGATACGTACTCGGTATCGGAAAGAAAATACTTGAAATGAAATGAAATTATTTATTAAACACGGTTAGGTATACAAGTTGTAAGAAATCGTTGAATGTGCTCGTGTTTCACCATATAAAAAGCATACAAAATTCATGAGAAAAAAAATGATTAAAGAAATTACTAAAGTACTCTGTTAATATAGTTAGAGTTACGTACATGGTAAAATATTAATATTAACTCAATAAGAAAAAAAAATGAAATTCACACAAAATCAATCATTTAAAATACATAAATATTAGCATGACAATGATTAACATAATATCTATTGTAATAGTAATAGACCACGCTACATGCTCAGGCTACATGCTTTAAAAACATAAATAGTATTGCAATAATTAATGTCAAATAATTACAAAGTCAGTTCATAAAATGAATAATAAAACATGTCAACCTTTACATTCTAAATACTCTTTTACGCCAAAAAAGAAATGTCCGATGAGCCATGTACGTAATTTGTATCGGAAAGAAAGTACTTGTATCGAATATTGTCAAATAAAATATCCTAAACGCATCCTTAGTGTTCGAATGTCTGATTCTTCGCGCCAAAATGCTTAGAAATGTATTTCAGTTAAAGAAACAACAAAACTTTGCTTCAATAAGGTAAAAGTTTATTTTGTTCGGTTGTGATAAATATTAAAAAACCTTAACCCAGTGAATAACTTTTCTAATTTTTTTTAACTCTGACTATTTTATTTGACATTTTAATAACCCATTGTATCTATTTTTTATTATTTCATACCTAGACATGTTTATTCTGTATGAAATATTTTGTGGTAATTATAATGAGGTGTATTATTAAAAAAAAAATTGTATTTTATGCATGACTCAATAGATGGTGCCAGCTGTGGCTTTTGCTAAAATCTGTCACTGTCACTGTTTCAAGCATAGACCACAGGTTAAAGGAAATGTGTCACGATACTGACTGACAACTTCTAAACTCTTTCGTTTTTTTTAGCTTCATTGCGGGATACCTTGGCTTTATTTTGGATCATAATATTAACGTTTATCTATCTCGCAGACATACTGTACATCAATTTACTTAATAAGAATGCACCACAGACTACTTAGGAGATACTACAGACCCCTACAGAAAATGTATTCATGGTCCACTCAACTCAATTTGACATTTCTTTGTAGGTAGTCTAAGCATTTTCTTATGTTTAAACTACTGTGGTTTGTAAGGTTTAAACTATGTACTTACAGCGCCATCTAGAAATAAAGCGGAACTAGTGTTTTTTTAAAATAAAATGCCTCATTGGTTTTGTCGTTTTTATCACAATAAATAAATAAATAAAATAAGGTATCGATACTTTTAAGGTATTCATATGAGTAGTATCGAATCATGATTTGAGTACTACAGCTCATATGAGTAGGTATCGATACTTTGGTGTTAGTATCGGAACATTCCTACACAAAAATTCAAAGAGTATATTATATATATATTCACTTCAGACAGACAACTAAAGAGAATACAATACTCAGACCAAGGAAGTATACAAACAAACGCATACGCAGACATCAAAGAGCATAGAGGGAGGATGACAAAAAAAAAATACAATTTTCGTTTTGCGTTTTGTCTGTGGTTTTGTTTTGCCTCTATACTGTGTTCCATAATCTTAGATTTTTTATGTAAACAAAGGGGATAACAGTGCAAAAAATATATTTTATAATAGTAGTTTACCATATTTAACAAAAACAGCGTTCAATTATTTTTTTTCTGGTCATAATCTGATCTATAAAATTATAATCGTTTTGTACTATCTATTTTAACGTAATATCTGGACCCCTATTCTCACGAATCGAGATGCAATGTCATCTCATAATAAATCTCGAGACTCGAGTTGTCTCTACTCCCAAGCTTAAAATTCATGATATTCTCGATTGACTAGCGCACGAGATGGCTCGTAGGGAATCGAGACGCAATGTCATCTCACAATAAATCTCGAAATTCGAGACTCAAGCTTCAAATTTGTGATATTCTCGATTGCTAGCGCACGAGATGTCTCGTGTGGTCGGAGGCAGTCGAGACCACCATGAGACGCGCTTTTGCCTTTACTTTTAGGCTCATTTGTTGCCATTTTATTGACATTGAAGCTAATGGCATGGCAACTTTTCTTCTTCTTTTCGTTTTTTCTTTCTTTTCTTTTTCTTCTTGTCTTTTCTTGTCTTCTTACTTTTTTCTTCTTTTCTTTACTTTTTTCTTCGTTGGTTAGTTTGTCTGGGCGACAGAAGTTATAGTTATACTTTTTGCCATGCCAAGCGTTATTAGGGATGTTCCGATACCACCAAAGTATCGATACCTACTCATATGAGTAGTACTCAAATCATGATTCGATAGGTACTACTCATATGAATACCCTAAAAGTATCCATACCCACTCCTATCGATACATTTTTTTTTTATTTATCAATACGGAAAAAATAAACAAATTTTACCTTATTGCAGCAAAGTTTTGTTGTTTCTATGAATGATCTACATTTTCAAGTGTTTTGGCGCGAAGAATCGGACATTTGAACACTAAGGATATACCGGATGTTGATTTGCATTGTCTCCATATTTTTAGAATCCATTGTACTGTGTATATTTAATCATATAAAAATAAAATTTAAATTCCACATTTATTTAGTAGCCGAATATTTGATAAACCATTTTTGTCGTGAATCACAAGTAGCCTCAACTTCGTTTCGGCTAGGACAATAGTAGGACCCCACGCGATGACTCAGTTTAAAGTAAACACTTTTTGTCTCATCATTAGTCCATTGACCGCCCGCGTTTTTGTTCCGCCCATTGTACCTATCTTATTATGTGATTCTCATTTCTATGTTATTATTATTTTGGTGTCAATAAAGAGTTATTGTATTGTATTGTAGTCAAAACATCATAAAAACATTGTTAGAAAATTGCTACATCGAGGAAGGTCCTATTGTCTAATTACCTACAGGGTTCAGGTATTCGGTCTTATTGTTTTGGCTATGTGCGCGGGGTGCAGTAAACAACCCATGGTAGCTATGACTTAATCTGTGTCAGCAGCTTGCCACTGGGGCGTTACAGTATTTACAAAATTATGTACTTACAAGTTACGTTACCCTAAGATACTGCTCAAAGTGTCCTCCTTCGTTTTCGATGCACAAGTGAGCGCGACGTCT
This sequence comes from Ennomos quercinarius, assembly GCA_910589525.2. NCBI lineage: Eukaryota > Metazoa > Arthropoda > Insecta > Lepidoptera > Geometridae > Ennomos > Ennomos quercinarius. The sequence continues at coordinate 16,501,668 of OU342492.1, read as the reverse complement.
TAGGTTTCGTGATAGTTTTTTTAGCACATTCACGTTTAGTCTCACATGCTCAAATGCAGCAATGATTTTTTCTTTTAATTGCACAGCACTAGTAATTTCGTTCGTGTAAACTAGTCTTTTTATTTCACCCCATAAAAAAAAATCACATGGGGTCATGTCCGGAGATCGTGGGGGCCAGGGTACTGGACCACCACGTCCAATCCACTGGCTTCTGAACACTTCACTTAAAAAATCGCGCACTTGGCGTCCATAATGAGGTGGAGCTCCATCCTGTTGGAAAAACAGGTTTCGTTGAAAGGCCAGTGGTACATCGTCGAGCATCTCGTCAACAACGTGATGCAGAAGCTCCAAGTAACTGGAGCTGGTTAGATGACCTTCGATGATATATGGACCTAGCACATGCTCTCCAATAATGCCACCCCAGACATTAATACTAAAACGATGCTGAAACGAATCGTTCTTGGTTTTATGCGGGTTATGGTCGCGATGTGCCCACCAGTGCTTGTTGTGAATGTTGTAAATCCCCACACGTGAAAACATGCATTCATCGGTCCACAAAATGTTCACATCCCTGTTTTGTAAAATCCAGTGAGAAAAAGCTATGCGTGAGGCATTATCTTGTGGATGCAGTTCTTGGACTCTCTGAAAATGAAATGGATGCTGAAGTTCTCGTTTCAGTAGCCGCCATACAGTTGTGTGGTGGACGTTGAAGCGCCGCCCAGCATCACGGGTGCTAGCACGTGGGTCCTCTTCAAAAAAGTCCAAGATCTCTTCTTGAAGGCCGGCCGAGAGACCTACACTTCCACGAGCGCGAGCGTGACGAGGGACTTGGAATTGTCCATAATCCCTTAGTCTCTGTGTGGCACCCAGCATCACTTCACGTGTTGGAACATGGCTGTTCGGAAACTGATCGCGAAACATTTGCACAGACTGTGTTAAGCTGTTTCCGCTGATAGCATACAAACGTACCATCTCCACAAGCTCAACATTTGTAAAGTGTTCCATTTTTGTTACGCGATCGTAAGCAAAGTAGGTGCCTACGCAAATTCGGCGCGGTGCCGGTGGCGGGCAAGTGACTGATCGGTCGCTGCATCTGCACGCGTGACATAAGTGCGCTGCGCGGGCGCGGGCGGGTGAGAGAGGGCACCCCGCAGCCCGCCCGCGTGGCTAGTACAAACGGCGGTGGGGCCGGTGCAGCGGCGAGCGTTTGTAGAACTTTGCCGAAAGTGGCGGGTGCCTTTGTGTGTTGTCGGCGCGATAGTTTATGACTCTGCGCTCGCACTGGTTGACTTTATAAAATCATGTTGTTTGTTAAATGAGAACGCACACACGTGCTGTTTTATTTTTGTGCAATGTTTTTTTATAAAGTGTAAATTTTAGGTATTTATTTTTTCATTGATTCGTGTTCTATAAGTGTAGCATACCTACCTCTGTAAATATGGAGACAATGCAAATCAACATCCTGTATTATTTGACGATATTTGATAAAAGTACTCTTTCCGATACAAATTCTTTCTTTCCGATACCAAATAGGTATCGCGAGAATGGTTTGTTTTTATTTTATTTTAATTAAGTATAACAACTACCTTAACTGTACTATTTGTGTGTATTAACTGTATTCAACGCTTTGAATTACAATTAAATTAAGTTAAATCCTACTCACATTCTACCTTTACATGTATTTTTACCTTTACACTAATTTTCTACTACATTGAATCCTACTTAAATTAAAAATAGGGCTGTTTTAACCCTAAGTATACATTAAAATATCACATTTTTATTCTACTTGACTTAAAGTTAGGCCATACTATGTTTCTTTAAGGAAAAAAATATTATAGCGAAATAAAGCTGCTTGGCATTGAATTTTTATCCTGTGGTTCAATCCTGTTTTGACTTAGCAGCATTGATTCGATTCGCTATTAGTACTTTCTTTCCGATACCAAGTAAGTAAGTATCGAAAGAATGATTCGATGGTAAAAAGTACTTGGTATTGAAAGAAAAGTATCAAGTACATACTCGTATTCACTAGTATCGGAACATCCCTAAGTGTTATATACTCTTTGCTCCGTGCCTATCAAATCAAACGAAGTTGCTCATTGTTTGCCAATAGTGTTTTCACAAATTAGAAAAAATAATATGGTGTTTTGCATTGTATAGTGCACCAACCATAGATTAGAGAAAAAAACAATCTGTGGCTAGTGGGAATTCTGTGTGTGGCACCAACTTATACTACTCTATGGTATGCACAGCTATAAAAATACTCTGTGGTGCACAGAACACTATTATATTATCCTTTTGTTTTTTTCTCTAATCTGTGATTATCCTTATCACAGATGGAATAAACCACAGAACACTACTTCAAGGTAACCAATTGTTAAAACCTCTAACAAATCTTGACTATTAGTTAGAATTTGTTAGCATTTTTGATTGTTACTTTAACAACGGGTGAAAAAACCCACCCTTATAAAGGTACCATAATAAATAAAAGCCACATAACTCATGTATAATTTCATTATATTATACATATTTATATGAGTAGGTAACAACTTTGGGCCTAGTTTAGTTCTAAAGTTATTATTATCAAATACATAAAATGAAGAAACATGCAGTCTCAAAATACAATCCTGCCATCATTAAAAATGTTGTAAAACAATGCCGTAAAGCAAAGATGGCTATTTTAACTTTATTTTTACTTTTTACATCAATAATTTTAAACCAACGAAATCAGCCTCAGGGCCACTGGTGTAATAGTTACAGTGGCACATATGGAAATGATGATGACGAAGATGGTAATATATACAGTTACTCACTGTCTAATAAGTGGCGATTTAAGATTCTTCTGTGACTTTATATTATCACAGCACACATTCACAGCATTTTCAGAAAATTGTTCCGGAAGCTTTACAGTAAGTAAGATGTAGTTATTGCAGTAGCAATAGTAACACCAGCCTAGAAGCCTTCATTGAGTAGGTACCTGAAGCAAAAAAGAAAATATTATTTAGATAGCCTTAAGGCCAGCTCCATCAACTGTGCTGTAGGTTGTTGGTTCGCTTCTCACTCAAGAAACGGGAAAAACCCTCATATTCCCCTATCCTTTGGTATAAAATAAATCCAACAGGCAACTGTGTCAATATCATTGGTATGAACTGGATTTTTACATACTTTTATTTCTCTCTCTCTCTGGTTGGTTCCTCATTACTGAGGATCATGGTGACAGGATCTATCTGATTTAACATAATACTTCCATCAACTTCGGTCCATAGCCTCACGGCCTGGGAAAACTTTTATTCAGGTAATTGAAATTAATTTACTTGAAGGTTTGAGCCTGACACATTCATAGGTGAAGTTACAAGTTGCACATTTTTCTTGGCGGCACTTCAACAATACATCTACTGCTCCAATCGGGGTTGGGATTATAAAATTTGTTTCCATAAATCAGGTGCCTTCTGCATATAGCATACCTATACGCTGTTGGTGTAGTTGTTTCAGTGATTCCTCAGAAGTCTAGCTCCCAGCTGGATACCATTATTCAGCCCATAATCACGCCCTGAAAAAAATAAATAATAAACATTTAATCTATAGAGCGAGATACGGGTGTAAGCAGCGTGATTTTGAGAAAGTATTCTCTTTTATGTATGTACCTACGTAGTACATTATACCTTTTTGGATTTCGCGTAGGTTATTAGGCTTACTTACTTCAAAGATCCATGTTTGCCAGGCAGAGAAAACCTGTGGAATCGCACGTTCACATCTTCGGATGCACCATTATAGCATTTTGCACAGTTTTACCGTTTTTCCATAACGAACATAAGAAAATCACAATAATATAACCTCAACCATAGAATTATAAAAAAAGCAGGATGGAATCTTGATTGACATCGAACTGACGTACAGCAATGGCGGCCGCATAAACATGTGTGACTGATTAAAGGATTGCCATGTGAAGAAAATTACCCGAAACCGACAAAAAAAAATCTGTTGTTGGTGTGACTTTTCGTATGACCAAAAAGCTACGCGAGCTTATAACAGAGTAGTCAAAATTAAATGGCTTATTTTTTTTTTACTTTCGATAGGTTAGCTTTTGACTACATCTCACCTGATGGTAAGTGATGATGAGGTCGAAGGTGGAGGACGCCTACCTAGAATTAACCTATTTACTTTTGATTTGAAGACACTTAAGTTGTAAGTGAATGGAAATACCGACGCCGGGAGTGAGTTCCATTCCATAGCCGCACGCACAATAAAGGAATCTGCAATCTCCCCTCCCCCACACTTGCCCCACCTCCCCCTCACTTTCCTCGCCACCCCCTGCACTTGCCACCACCTCCCCCCTCACTTAGTCCACCCCCCTACTTGCCCTGCCTCCCCCCGCACTTGCCCCCCTCCCCCCAAGAACCATGTATAGATTACATTTGGACAGTAATTAAGGGGTTGGCAATCTACGCAGCAATGTACGGCGAATGAAATGGGAGCAATAGCTTCCCAGTCTCCACCGGGTGGCAACTGGGAATTTTGTTCCCAGTTGCCACCCAGGGGCGAAGCATGTGGGGGCAACTGGGAATATACCCTGTACGCTATAGCGAAGAGAGAAGTTCCCAGTTCTTTCTTCCTTTGGACAGGGTCGGGTCAGCCAGTCAGTTAATAAAACTTGGCACAAAGATTTATAGCCAGGGTGTTGCTTAAAATGTTTTATGAACACATAAATCGTATTTTTCTACGTTACTTTACTTTTTCTACATTATAGAAAACCTGCACAAATATGTACGATTAGTAGGTCCATTACCGGTACAATATTTATTTTAACCTGCAAAGTCCAGCACATGCATATGCATAATGGAAATATGCATTTGCATATAGTCAGATCTCTAATTATGATCAATATAGGTGAATAAGTTGTATTCGAACATAATTTGGTCATTCTCCCACACTTCCGGGTAATTTGCAAGTTTGATTGTTGGTAACACTAGCTGGTTTTGTGTATTGATTGCATCTCAATAGTTTTATCGAAAAAGCAAGAAATTAGCGAAATATTAACAAGCTTATTTGTGAAAAGTGATCCCCTGACTTTTTTTTATCAAACCACTATGATTCCGACAACTTTTCACAACGCAAGACGGCATTTTATAATATTTTTTTCTATGCGTCTTGGGCGAGGTTCGGAGCAGTAATGGCAGGCGATAGACTTCCTATGATGTGAGTGTGTGCGTGTCCGCTCGTACTTATTAGCGTCCCGACTTCCTATGGGTACCTCGGTTCGGGATCAATTGGGACTCCGTCCTTCTTTTTTTAGTAGGTCCATGACCTCAACTCAACTTACTTTTATATTCTATAGTTTGATTCATGTTCCAGTGTCAATTTTCAAGTTCTTGATTCTGAGCATAAACTTTGTGGTCGCTGTCTTACATATAGCGTTATCTCGTTCTGATCTCTCGACTGCCTCCGATCCACAGACTACTATACGCTAATGCTTCCATCACTCGAGTCATCTCGTGCGCTAGCAATCGAGATATTGCATGAGAATACCGAAAACTCGAGTTTCGAGATTTATTCCCAGACGAGATTTCATCTCGATTCGTGAGAATAGGCGTCCTGGACCCCTATTCTCACGAATCGAGAAGAAATCTCGTCTGGGAATAAATCTCGAGACTCGAGTTTTCGGTATTCTCATGCAATTTATCTCGATTGCTAGCGCACGAGATGACTCGAGTGATGGAAGCATTAGCGTATAGTAGTCTGTGGATCGGAGGCAGTCGAGAGATCAGAACGAGATAACGCTATATGTAAGACAGCGACCACAGTCTATGCTCAGAATCAAGAACTTGAAAATTGACACTGGAACATGAATCAAACTATAGAATATAAAAGTAAGTCGGCTACGGAGAGCCCGAAGATAAATATTACCTACGACGCAAATGCCGGAGTGGAGTCATTACTTGCCCAAATAAACAATAAATTAAATATAGTTTACGGGGTAAAAGAAAAGCTGGATGAATTGAATGAGACGGTGGACTGTTATGCCGAAAAATATAAAGAATTGGACGGGTTCAAGACAGAATACATAGAAAAATCTAAGAAAACGGAAAACAAGATTGTTGATTTAACACAAAAAAATATTTATTTGGAAAAATACAGTAAAGCATTGGAAGAGAGGGTCAGTGTACTGGAGCAGAAGGAGCGTAGCCAAAACATAGAACTAATTAATGTGTATGAGGAAGAAAATGAAAAGATTATGGAAGTGCTAGCTAAAATAGCGAAAGAGTTGAAACAAAACCCAGCTAATATCGAAAAAGCTTGGAGGGTAGGTGTAAAAAAAGAAACAAAACAAAGGCCAATAGTCATAGTACTGCGGAGCCGAGCAGCCCGTGACGCCTGGCTAGGATGCCGTAAACAAGGCCTCACCAATCAAAAAGTATTTAACATCGATAATAGTACCCCGATATACTTAAATGAGAATGTCACTCGACAAGTACGTCAATTGTTCTGGGAGGCTAAAACTAAACTAAAAGAACACTACAAATATATATGGATCCAGAATGGAAAAATTTTATTAAAAAGGGATGATACCTGTAAAAAAATTCAACAAGTAAGATCAGAAATTGACATTGTTACCTTTGCCGAAAAATACTCTGAAGAGTAGTTGATTCTGAAAGTATAGTTTTACTTAAATACTGAGTGGTCAAAATTAAGCACTCAAGTATCTACCTACTCATAGATATTATCAATATAAAAATGAACATAGACTCGGTCAATTTACATGACGTAAGTTATGTAACTTACACGGACTTAGATACATGGTCTTACGATATAAACAATAGCAGAAAGTCACTACATATTGTACATATTAATGTCTGTTCACTGAGAAAATATTTTAGTCAACTACTTGTGCTGCTAAAAGGCTGCATAGATGTCCTAGATATATTAATTCTAACAGAAACTAATATCGCTGAAGAGTACGTGTCACTATACAACATACCCAACTTCACAAGGCACGCTCATACACGGAAAAATAAAAAAGGTGGGGGTGTTATTATATACATAAAGGAATATTTAAAATATGAAGCAGTTAACTTAAACTGCACAGCGTTCGAAGGCATTCATATGAAAATATCTACAGAGAGCTATGACACGCAACTGATAGCAGTGTATAGACCACCAAGAAAAACCAAGACCCTATTTATTGAGCAGTTGGATGGAATTCTTAAAAAAATCACATTAACAGATAGCGTGATAATTGCTGGAGACTGTAACATTGATATATTAGACCAAAATTCTACTGCGACTACTATGTACCTAAACGCAATGAGTAAGCATGGGTTGCAGTGTGGCATACGTGAAGTGACGCGAGAGGCAGTGGTAAGCGGGCGGCGCGTGGCGTCATGTATTGATCACATCTTTGTGCGGACTGGTGCGGCGAACGAGCTATCTGCGTATACGCTCACTACGCAGCTCGCTGACCACTATCTCACTGGATTGACAGTTGGACTGGATATACAGGGTGAGCCATATAAGTGTACTAAATTTATATTATGTCAAAAAATTATAAAAGATGAGTTAGATAAGGTGGAGTGGAGTGAGTTCTTAAATATAGACTGCCCGCTATTACTGTATAAAGAATTATGTAAGACATTTAATAATATTTATAAAGAAGCACAAACTGAAATTCAAGTTAATTCACACAGATTCAGTCAACCATGGATAGACAGGAGTTTAATAAAACTAATAGAGGCTAAGGATATATTGTTCAAAAAGTGGAAGTCTCAACCCAAGAACATGAGATTAAGATTAGAATACACAAAAGCAAGAAATAAAACAAATAAACTAATAAATATTGCAAAAAATAATTTTAAAAAACAAGAAATAAGAAATTGCAAGGGCGATATTAGGAAAGTGTGGCAAAACATTAATAACTGGTTAGGCCGGAAAAAGACAAGTATAGACCAAGTAATTCAAAAACATATGTGTAAAGACAGTAGCATTCACGAAATATGTAATCAATTCTGTAAAACTTTCACTGATGAAATAGATAGAATTAAACATCGATGTGATCATGTGTTCTTGGAGAGGGATAGCTATGTAATAGAGAGTGATGTAACTTTTTTGTATAAAAAAGTGGGTACGAACGATGTTATTAGAATAATAGATAGATTAGACACCAATAAATCGCCAGGGTCAGATGGCATTCGAATAAAAGACTTAATGTACGTTAAAGAAAAAATCGGTCCTATCATAGCCAAATTTATAAATTTATGTATATTGCAAGGAAAGTACCCAGAAGAATTGAAAGTGTCTATTATAAGACCGATTTATAAACAAGGGAATCACAAAGAGTGTACAAACTATAGACCAATCGCAATATTAAACAGTATTAATAAAATAACTGAGAAGGTCATAGTAGGACAGATAACAACTTTTCTTGAGAAAAACTATATACTATCAGATAAACAGCATGGTTTTAGGCAGAATAAAAGTACCGCAACCGCCCTTGAGCAGTTTACTGATGATGTAAATAACTATCTTAATGATAAAAAACAAGTTGTGGCAGTATTTATAGATTTTAAAAAAGCTTTCGACACCCTTGACCATGACGGATTATTACGCGCGATGCGTGAATGTGGAATAAGAGGATATGTACTTAAGTGGTTCCAGGAATACTTAAATGGCAGGCATATGAAAGTAGTAATAGATATGAAGACAAGTGACAAGGGAAACATAAAATATGGAGTTCCTACTGGTTCTGTGTATGGGCCAATAGGGTATATAATGCATGTAAATAGTATAACAAATGTTATTAAGCACTGTAACAGTTATATGTACGCGGATGATACCTGTTTGTTGTACGCTGATAAAGATGAAAAAATAATTGAGAATAACATACAAAAGGATTTTGACAGTATTGTTAAATGGGCCCATGATAATGGAATAATACTCAACGTAAATAAAACAAAATTGATTCGTATATACTCACCGTACAATAAACATAACATACATAATAGCGTGAATATAACTGGACACTCATATGATTGCTTACATGTTCGTAAAGATAACTGTCGATGTAATGTGTTAGAAGAAGTGAATCAGATAAAATACCTCGGCATGACAATAGATAATAATTTTTCGTGGAAAATACATATAAATATTGTTAATAATAAACTTAGGATAATGCGAGGGAAAATGTATCAGCTATCAAGTATTTTAAATCGAGGCACCCTCTATAGTGTGTATTATGCTTTAGTGGACGCGGTTATCAGCTACGGGTTGAGTTGTTACGGGCTTACTTTTACGACCTACTTACAAAAAGTTAAAGACCTACAATTGAGAATATTAAAATTGTTAGTAGGTAAATCAGTTAAAGATTCAGTGAATAAAGACTATAATAAACTTTTTAATGTATGCAAAATACTGCCAGTAGATATTAAAGTAAAATATCTAATCATGTTACGACATTTCCAAAATGATAAATTTAAGCAATCTAAGATGTTTACTTATCCGACCCGTGAAGCTGCCAAGCCGCAACTAGCCGTACAAAGTAAATGTAATAATTATTACGGACAGCGAACACAAAAATGGGTAGTTCCAAGATTATTTAATGACCTACCCAATGAGATGGTAAATACCTATAAAATGAAAGGTAGCTTTAAACTTGCTCTAAAGAAACTACTCATAGATAAATTAGAGTAAGAAGATAACAATATAAATGATTGCCTATGTATATGTATATACCTCTAATTGTAATGCCTACCTACTTGTCAAATTATATTGTATTAGTGTAGTAGGTAGTTAGTTTATAGGATAAATCACTTGCCCGTTTAGTATTCATACATGAATAGTAATAGTTATTATTATATATAATAATTATATTATATATTTAAAATAAAGTAAATGAGGTGAGGCAAACAATAAAATATTTTTAGTGTTATTGAGTCTTGTGTACACAAATAACTATGTGACCCATAACGGCTAGTGAGTTATGATCATATGTACCTATGTAGAATGTTTATTATACCTTTAGAAATAGTACCTACCGAGTGAGGTTTGTGATTGACACAAAAAAAAAAAAAAAAAAAAAAAAAAATGACCCTGTTTTTAACATAAACAGCTTCCTTGTAGTGCTTTATAAAACTAAAATCTATATTTGATAAGTAAAAGTGTCAATTATAAAGCTCGGTCAGGAAGAAAAATGAGAGTTTGTGTCTGCCGACAAACTGCTCAGCAGTTTGGCAGAAGGATGTTATTTAGATTAAGATTCTGTTGTTTTGTAAAACAAATAAATAAAAAAAAAAAAAAAAAGTTGAGTTGAGGTCATGGACCTACTAAAAAAAGAAGGACTGAGTCCCAATTGATCCCGAACCGAGGTACCCATAGGAAGTCGGGACGCTAATAAGTACGAGCGGACACGCACACACTCACATCATAGGAAGTCTATCGCCTGCCATTACTGCTCCGAACCTCGCCCAAGACGCATAGAAAAAAATATTATAAAATGCCGTCTTGCGTTGTGAAAAGTTGTCGGAATCATAGTGGTTTGATAAAAAAAAGTCAGGGGATCACTTTTCACACATAAGCTTGTTAATATTTCGCTAATTTCTTGCTTTTTCGATAAAACTATTGAGATGCAATCAATACACAAAACCAGCTAGTGTTACCAACAATCAAACTTGCAAATTACCCGGAAGTGTGGGAGAATGACCAAATTATGTTCGAATACAACTTATTCACCTATATTGATCATAATTAGAGATCTGACTATATGTAAATGCATATTTCCATTATGCATATGCATGTGCTGGACTTTGCAGGTTAAAATAAATATTGTACCGGTAATGGACCTACTAATCGTACATATTTGTGCAGGTTTTCTATAATGTAGAAAAAGTAAAGTAACGTAGAAAAATACGATTTATGTGTTCATAAAACATTTTAAGCAACACCCTGGCTATAAATCTTTGTGCCAAGTTTTATTAACTGACTGGCTGACCCGACCCTGTCCAAAGGAAGAAAGAACTGGGAACTTCTCTCTTCGCTATAGCGTACAGGGTATATTCCCAGTTGCCCCCACATGCTTCGCCCCCGGGTGGCAACTGGGAACAAAATTCCCAGTTGCCACCCGGTGGAGACTGGGAAGCTATTGCTCCCATTTCATTCGCCGTACATTGCTGCGTAGATTGCCAACCCCTTAATTACTGTCCAAATGTAATCTATACATGGTTCTTGGGGGGAGGGGGGCAAGTGCAGGGGGAGGCAGGGCAAGTAGGGGGGTGGACTAAGTAAGGGGGGAGGTGGTGGCAAGTGCAGGGGGTGGCGAGGAAAGTGAGGGGGAGGTGGGGCAAGTGTGGGGGAGGAGGGTAAGTACGGAGTAGGCGAGGAAAGTGCGGGGGGGAGCGGACTAAGTGAGGGGGAGGGGGGGGCAAGTATGGGGGAGGGGAGATTGCAGATTCCTTTATTGTGCGTGCGGCTATGGAATGGAACTCACTCCCGGCGTCGGTATTTCCATTCACTTACAACTTAAGTGTCTTCAAATCAAAAGTAAATAGGTTTATTCTAGGTAAGCGTCCTCCACCTTCGACCTCATCATCACTTACCATCAGGTGAGATGTAGTCAAACGCTAACCAATCGAAAGTATAAAAAAAATAAGCCATTCAATTTTGACTACTCTGTTATAAGCTCGCGTAGCTTTTTGGTCATACGAAAAGTCACACCAACAACAGATTTTTTTTTTGTTGGATTCGGGTAATTTTCTTCACATGGCAATCCTTTAATCAGTCACACATGTTTATCCGGCCGCCATTGCTGTACGTCAGTTCGATGTCAATCAAGATTCCATCCTGCTTTTTTTATAATTCTATGGTTGAGGTTATATTATTGTGATTTTCTTGTGTTCGTTATGGAAAAACGGTAAAACTGTGCAAAATGCTATAATGGTGCATCCGAAGATGTGAACGTGCGATTCCACAGGTTTTCTCTGCCTGGCAAACATGGATCTTTGAAGTAAGTAAGCCTAATAACCTACGCAAAATCCAAAAAGGTATAATGTACTACGTACATACATAAAAGAGAATACTTTCTTAAAATCACGCTGCTTACACCCGTATCTCGCTCAATAGATTAAATGTTTATTATTTAATTTTTTCAGGGCGTGATTATGGGCTGAATAATGGTATCCAGCTGGGAGCTAGACTTCTGAGGAATCACTGAAACAACTACACCAACAGCGTATAGGTATGCTATATGCAGAAGGCACCTGATTTATGGAAACAAATTTTATAATCCCAACCCCGATTGGAGCAGTAGATGTATTGTTGAAGTGCCGCCAAGAAAAATGTGCAACTTGTAACTTCACCTATGAATGTGTCAGGCTCAAACCTTCAAGCAAATTAATTTCAATTACCTGAATAAAAGTTTTCCCAGGCCGTGAGGCTATGGACCGAAGTTGATGGAAGTATTATATTAAATCAGATAGATCCTGTGACCATGATCCTCAGTAATGAGGAACCAACCAGAGAGAGAGAGAAATAAAAGTATGTAAAAATCCAGTTCATACCAATGATATTGACACAGTTGCCTGTTGGATTTATTTTATACCAAAGGATAGGGGAATATGAGGGTTTTTCCTGTTTCTTGAGTGGGAAGCGAACCAACAACCTACAGCACAGTTGATGGAGCTGGCCTTAAGGCTATCTAAATAATATTTTCTTTTTTGCTTCAGGTACTCAATGAAGGCTTCTAGGCTGGTGTTACTATTGCTACTGCAATAACTACATCTTACTTACTGTAAAGCTTCCGGAACAATTTTCTGAAAATGCTGTGAATGTGTGCTGTGATAATATAAAGTCACAGAAGAATCTTAAATCGCCACTGTATTAGACAGTGAGTGACTGTCTATATTACCATCTTCGTCATCATCATTTCCATATGTGCCACTGTAACTATTACACCAGTGGCCCTGAGGCTGATTTCGTTGGTTTAAAATTATTGATGTAAAAAGTAAAAATAAAGTTAAAATAGCCATCTTTGCTTTACGGCATTGTTTTACAACACTTTTAATGATGGCAGGATTGTATTTTGAGACTGCATGTTTCTTCATTTTATGTATTTGATAATAATAACTTTAGAACTAAACTAGGCCCAAAGTTGTTACCTACTCATATAAATATGTATAATATAATGCGATTATATATGAGTTATGTGGCTTTTATTTATTATGGTACCTTTATAAGGGTGGGTTTTTTACCCGTTGTTAAAGTAACCAATCAAAAATGCTAACAAATTCTAACTAATAGTCAAGATTTGTTAGAGGTTTTAACCATTGGTTACCGTGAAGTAGTGTTCTGTGGTTTATTCCATCTGTGATAAGGATAATCACAGATTAGAGAAAAAAACAAAAGGATAATATAATAGTGTTCTGTGCACCACAGAGTATTTTTATAGCTGTGCATACCATAGAGTAGTATAAGTTGGTGCCACACACAGAATTCCCACTAGCCACAGATTGTTTTTTCTCTAATCTGTGGTTGGTGCACTATACAATGCAAAACACCATATTATTTTTTCTAATTTGTGAAAACACTATTGGCAAACAATGAGCAACTTCGTTTGATTTGATAGGCACGGAGCAAAGAGTATATAACTCTTAGGGATGTTCCGATACTAGTGAATACGAGTATGTACTTGATACTTTTCTTTCAATACCAAGTACTTTTTACCATCGAATCATTCTTTCGATACTTACTTGGTATCGGAAAGAAAGTACTAATAGCGAATCGAATCAATGCTGCTAAGTCAAAACAGGATAGAACCACAGGATAAAAATTCAATGCCAAGCAGCTTTATTTCGCTATAATATTTTTTTCCTTAAAGAAACATAGTATGGCCTAACTTTAAGTCAAGTAGAATAAAAATGTGATATTTTAATGTATACTTAGGGTTAAAACAACCCTATTTTTAATTTAAGTAGGATTCAATGTAGTAGAAAATTAGTGTAAAGGTAAAAATACATGTAAAGGTAGAATGTGAGTAGGATTTAACTTAATTTAATTGTAATTCAAAGCGTTGAATACAGTTAATACACACAAATAGTACAGTTAAGGTAGTTGTTATACTTAATTAAAATAATAAAATAAAATAAAAACAAACCATTCTCGCGATACCTATTTGGTATCGGAAAGAAAGAATTTGTATCGGAAAGAGTACTTTTATCAAATATCGTCAAATAACATATCCTTAGTGTTCAAATGTCCGATTCTTCGCGCCAAAACACTTGAAAATGTAGATCAGTCATAGAAACAACAAAACTTTGCTGCAATAAGGTAAAATTTGTTTATTTTTTCCGTATTGATAAATAAAAAAAAAATGTATCGATATGAGTGGGTATCGATACTTTTAGGGTATTCATATGAGTAGTACCTATCGAATCATGATTTGAGTACTACTCATATGAGTAGGTATCGATACTTTGGTGGTATCGGAACATCCCTAATAACGCTTGGCATGGCAAAAAGTATAACTATAACTTCTGTCGCCCAGACAAACTAACCAACGAAGAAAAAAGTAAAGAAAAGAAGAAAAAAGTAAGAAGACAAGAAAAGACAAGAAGAAAAAGAAAAGAAAGAAAAAACGAAAAGAAGAAGAAAAGTTGCCATGCCATTAGCTTCAATGTCAATAAAATGGCAACAAATGAGCCTAAAAGTAAAGGCAAAAGCGCGTCTCATGGTGGTCTCGACTGCCTCCGACCACACGAGACATCTCGTGCGCTAGCAATCGAGAATATCACAAATTTGAAGCTTGAGTCTCGAATTTCGAGATTTATTGTGAGATGACATTGCGTCTCGATTCCCTACGAGCCATCTCGTGCGCTAGTCAATCGAGAATATCATGAATTTTAAGCTTGGGAGTAGAGACAACTCGAGTCTCGAGATTTATTATGAGATGACATTGCATCTCGATTCGTGAGAATAGGGGTCCTGTTCTATAGAATGTTATGATAAAGGAAACATTTTTTTGATAGAAAATATTTTATTATACTGGTAAGACTGTGGAGGTTCTAAACATTTTCAAGAGAACATTTCTGCCGCCATCATTTCTTTTCATTCGTTTTTGTTTTCTCGAACGCAAATGTCCTTCTCCCTGCGTTTGTGCAATTTTATTGTGATTTTTTTTGTCAACTGGTTGGTTATTGTTATTAGTGTTTAATTTGTTTTTGTTCCGTTTTTTTGTTAAGTTTCATCAACTTCTTCCCGAAAGTGCACAAAATAGAGCCACAGCCGGGTCCCTCGACCTCAAGGAACTTATGTAAAGAACAAAAAATCTGTCACCAGTCAAAAAGCGGCCACGGAAATCTTTGAGTGCCACGGAAAAACTCGTCGGCCGAATATTAATCACTAACAGACCGTGCAAACAAAACAGCTTCATAAAAAAAAAAAGTTTACACCACGGAAAAATGTTTTGTTCAACTGGCATGTCACCTTGACAGTGACTTTTCGTGACATTTTTTTGTTTACATAAAAAATCTAAGATTATGGAATATACTTGGACCCGTTTTATTTTTATTAAAATATTATAAAACCGATCACCCTTCTCTCTGCGAACTATTCTTTCTTGGATTTGTCGGTCTACTTGACATTGGCAGAATTGTGGTGGAATGGCAACACCATAGAGGCCATTAACCAAGAGTTGAAGTTGAAGATTATGGAACACAGTATAGTCTATGATGGTCTTACGTAGTAAATTATGTACTCTTTGTATGATGGTCAGGCCCGGGTCAGCTTTAGTACCGATGTCTCCACGAAACGCTCGTGTCACACGCATTCCGACATTTTCTTTGCATCAAGTGACTTCTATAATGTCAAAAGTCAATTGTGTTGTTGTCATGGAAATTATGTACATAACACAACCTAATTAATCGGTATAATTCGTAGTTTTGCTGGCTTTTTGTGTATAATTTCAAATTAATATATCATTATCATCATCTTCTTTGCCTTTTTCCCATTTCGCATTTGTTATTGGGGTCGGCTCCCAAGCTCCCAGTCTAATCTGTAGCGGCAAGCTACCAGAATTACATGAGCGACTACAGGATCGGACCGTGAGTTTGACTAATTCTCAGCTGTTCTTGTTTTTCGTTAATCCTGATAGTTTCAGGTTTCGCACATTTATAAGTAAATCTAGATAAGACCCGTTAAATTTCAGTGGGGGCTGGGGGCCCTTTATCTCCACGGCGCGCTGGGCTGAAGCTCAAATTGCCCTTATACAAGATCTGGCCCTGAGCGACTGCCATCTGATCTCACAACCCATAAGGAACCAGTAACAAGGATGGTTAGACCTGGTATCAGATTCTATCAGGCGTCTGACTACCCGTAACGATTGCCATAGATGGTCTTATGACAACCGGGACCGACGGCTCTCGGAGGCACGGATGGCATCGAAAACTGCACATAACTTACTAGATAAATCATCGGTGCAAGGCCGAGGATCGAACCTGGTGCCGTAAGATTGCAAAGTGCACATGTTACTGCTCTGCTACCATCGCTCTAACTTCAAATTATATACCAATTATCTTAATCAGTTGAGCATGGGCAGTGACTATGGTTATTGATCAACACTATGGCGCCGCGAAAATGTCATGTTGAAGCTTGCAACTAATAAAGCTCATCGCCTGTTAAGTATCCCAAGGGACGATAAATTGAGAGAATCATGGTTGTCTTTTCTGATTCCTACAAATACTGAGCTCAGTGGCCTGTCTTAGTGAACAAACGTGTTCGCCAAAATCACTTTGATATACCCCCAATTTGATGGGATGGGTAACCGTCTTCTGCATGGATATCCTTGTTCACTGCAAATAAAGTGTTGCACGGGATTCCCTTGAGCTTATCTGGTGAGTAAACTCAATTTGAATAGCAAAAATAAATAATTAAAATAAAAATGGTTTCAACCCAAAAAATGGCCTAAAAATGGCAGTAAAAATACAAAGCTTAGGCTAAGAAATAAAAATAAATAAAAGCTATTTCAGTCTCATTTGTTTCATTTAATCCTTATTAGCGGGTGCTTCATCTTCCTGTAGTATTAAAATGTAATAGGTTAAAATAATAATAATAACTTCCTATGTAACTTCCATGTCGATATTTTTTTGGCGTGGCGCGTCACTATGATATCGATATCGATATTTGAATATGGAGCTAGGTACATCACTATGGCGACACCAGCGTTTCGTGGAGACACGGGAACTAATTGTCGATCATATAGAGCTGTCCTATCTGTCTTTGACTAGTATAGTAGATATCTGTGATGATGGTTGCAATGCGTTTTGATTCGTAAACAAACAATTTATTTTATTTATTTACACTTTCAGACTTATTGTACCATCACCTCGCATCAATAAAAAGGAAAAGCCGTTTTTATAATTGTTGTTATAATCAGTAAAATGTTGCCGGAATGTGTATTGTACTTATGCAATTTTGACGAAAAAACGATCGATACAAGTAAGGTTATGTTTTAGCAATAATAGTATTGTAAATTGAAAAAATAATTGGTTATAAGAATACATATTCGAAACACCTTTCATTAAAAACATGCTTGTTGCGTGGATGTGTAAAGATTTCATCCATTCTCCATAATTACTTTTTATGTAATAGAAAACATTTTGCAATAAACAATATTTTTTCAGACAATGAAATAATTCAAAAACTATGGAACACCGCTTGGCCAATTGAAGACAAAGAATTATGCAAGAGGCTATTATCATGCGGACTTGACACAGAAACACTGTCATCGGAAATGAAAACTCTAAAAAATGAGGGGTTGCCTAGTGAGAAAGTACTTCAAATGGCGATAAGTGCATTCCTTACATTCTGTGACTATAATTGGAACCCACATCCTGAGAAGTTAGACTTGCAGGAGTACCTGGGTGCTGATTGGCCGAAAGATATTGATGTCAGTGTGAAACTGCAAATGGATTCGGAACCACTCTATGTGAACATTCTCTATGCAGAGCTATTGTATTTTTCTAGTCAAATATTTGGTGCTTTGAGTGCTAATGAACAGAACTTGGTAAGATAAGTTTTATTAACACTCAGGAGTGATACTCCAATACTCTTTAATCCAATCATAACATTGAATACTTGTATGTTCAATTTCAGTTACACTTATGGTGGTACTTCCGAAGTAAAGTGGTCCACCAGAGGGCTTTAGAAGACACAAGTGCCTCTCTCTACTCTGAGCTAGAGCTCCTCATAGCAAAGCTGTCTAACGAGTTAGCTGGTCTGAATGACAGTCCTCGACTACAGATTCTGCTATGCTCGGAGATGGCTCAGGCTTTTCTAATGTATGGAAGAGTCCAAGGAACTGAGGAGTACTTGGTGCGAGCAAGGGAAATTGCTGGGCTTAAATTGGAGTTGACAGGTATACTGTGGCTTTCTCAATATTTGCAATGAAATTCATACACAAATACATAAAAACAAGAACCCAGTTGCTCTAGAAAATTTATCCAGCTATATCCAAAATCTGCATGCAAACAAACAATATTTTTCTCAAAAGTGGATAAAACGGGATTTTTGTCTCCAGTATAGACTATACTGGAGACAAAAATCCCCTGAGGTCCCCCTTGAATCCCTTAGTCTGGAGACTATACTATAGAGAGGCTAAGAGACTTGTTTTTTTTGAACTTGCTATGGTATTAAAGATAACTAGGTATACATTTATTCTCCAAACAAAATGTTTGCCTTGAACAATGTGATTGTCATGAAGTGTCTTGGGTTAACATTTTTTTTTTTTTTTGTTAACCTATACTGTCCCACTGCTGGGCAAAGGTCTCCCCCATATCCTTCCAGATATCCCGGTCCCCCGCAACTTCAGATCACTGCTCTTGAAAGGCGTCGAGGTCATCACGCCATCTCTTACGGGGCCTGCCTCGGCGGCGACGGCCGTTTTCAGGTACCCACTGCGTGGTGATCCTTGCCCAGCGATCTGGGTGCATGCGGCTTACGTGTCCTGCCCACTCCCATTTCAGTTTAGCAGTCTTATAACCAACATCGGCAATGCCTGTTATTGAGCGAATTATGGAATTAGGTACTCTATCAATTCTTTTAATGTTCAGTATGCTTCGTTCCATTCCTCTTTGGCAAACCTTGAGCTTAGACTTCTGAGACTCTGTTAGCGACCATGTCTGAGCACCGTAGGTGAGGACCGGCAAAATACACATGTCAATGAGTGTATGTTTTAATGACAGTGGAAGGTCGCCCTTCATAAGTTGTTTCATGGACCAGTAGCTCCTCCAAGCTTTTTTTTGACACCGCGATAGATTTCTTTATCTTGCCGGTTGCTTAAGGAGACTATCTGGCCTAAGTAAATATACTCATCAACATAGTGTATTTGTTGCCCGTCAATTTCAATCCTACGCTTTGTGCTGTTGGTCATTACTTGGGTCTTAGTTCGGTTCATCATTAGTCCAACCTCAAGGCTTGCTGTGCTCAGATCTTTGAGCATCTGTTGTAATTGGGCTGCTGTGGGAGCGAAGAGAGCAATGTCATCGGCGAAGCGTAAGTTGCTTAGTTTTTTGCTGCCGATGTCGATACCCAAAGATGTCCAGGAGTCTGCAAGAGTTTTAAATATTTCTTCTAGGGTGCTAGTGAAAAGTTTGGGAGAAAGCGGGTCGCCTTGCTTGACACCCCTTTCAATGGAAAATCGTGGACCGGGAGATAACAGGGTTAACATGATAACTCATAATTATCATCATTAAGATAAAGGTGGACTATGACTCTAAATCATTGTCATATTACCTGGCATGACAGGACAAAAATATAACTTTAAAAATTTACTACAACCAACTTTTTTAGATGTGCCTTTTTAATAAACATTTGCCAGATTTCTGTACAACTTTTTTATTCATTTAGGTAACTACTACAAACATACCAACTAGTAGTAAACGCTACACCTCCTACTACAAAAAAACATTAGACTATAATAAAATGTCCATTCATTTCGAATAGTATTTACAGGATTTTTACCATGATTGGAGATTGGTATCATATTTTTCTATATAGGATATTTTGCCACAGTTACATGCACTATGTACACGGATGGACTGGGAGGTCCTGTAAGATCTATTAAAAATTCAGCAAACAATGGTGACAGTTTAAAACAGTATTTTTTTTTATGTTAATGAATGACGTGACGAGCTAGATGTACGCCTGATTTTAAGCGTCACGGCTGCCAATAACAGATTGCAGTATCACTCGGAACTCTAAATTAATATAGTTTTGTGTGACACTGCACTGCGCACGTCATTCTGAGGCTTCACACAGTATAGTAATAAGATTACTAGACTGTGTGATCACATCATAAAGTCTCATTTGCCCAGTAATTTCATTAGCTACAATGCCTTTCAAACCAGAACACAATAGTGCTTGCACACTACTGCTTGGCGGCGGAATAACTGGCAAAGCGGTGGTACCTACCTAGACAAACTTTGCAGAAAAGTCCTACCACCTAGTAAAACAGTATGTTTATAAATGTATCCAATATCAAACGAAATAGTTATGCCAATATAACACCCACCTTGTGTACCTACTACACATGATCATAAGCAATAATAAAACATTCAAATCTCCATTCCAGGCATCCTTGGGAAGCGAACAAAGTTCCAACAGAACTCATTGCCGCAGCTTGCCTTGTCTAGTGAACTGGAGAGCAGCATCGAGAGGCCTACTGCAGAGGAGAGCCACGGGGATTCTCAACTGCCCCCAGAGATAGCACTAGATGATGATGTGAGGCTGAATAAAATTCAGTACAACGAAAAGATCAGCCAAGCTGAGCTGCCCAGCCTAGAGCAGATATTATGCTTGCTTACTGTGTAAATAACTTTTTATGATAAAATTACCTTACCCCAAACATACATCTAAACTAGTCTAACTTTGAGTTATTAATAAATAATTTTTATTTTTATATTATGAGATGAGAAGATGAGATATGATTGTGTTTGAATATGTGCAGCCACAAAATAACGACTAAGGCATTTAAGGCATGTCCCATTCACACCCTCTTGATTTGGCTAATAGGCTTAATGAACAATGTGGTTACGCGTAATTACCAATGGGTATTATTTCGCTGCAATATTACAATGCAACCGTTTTGGGTTCAACTTTTAAAATTCTATTTATTTTTTTCAACCATTCAGCCAGTACCTCCAGAAGTCTCAAGCACGAGACGAGCTGATGAACGAAGAACTCCAGCCGTACTTAGAAGCAGTCCTCACGCAGAAAAAGGGTGCTTGGCCCACTCGCGTTGCAGCCCTTCTCATACGGTGCAAGCTCGAAGCTAACCATAAGAGGACAGTTGAACGAGCAATGCTGCAGTGCGAGACCATTGTCAATGATAAGAGTGGTGCTTCTGCTACTACCAGGTATTACTTATGACCGCCACAAGACTTTGAAATGCGCCGTGAGCGTGGTTTGGCATAGATACCCCTGGTTTCTCATACATTTATCAAATTTGTGTCAACTTACACACCAAATATGCGTTAATTAGTTGCATGATGTTGATCAATGACTGTCTCCAACCAATGAGCGTACAGTATTTGGTGTGTTAAGTTGACATGAGTTTGACAAACATACAAGAAATAGTAGACAGGAGAATGGTTGAGCGAAGCGAGGTCTAATTGGCAATTTAGCAAAATCGGTGTTTGTATGTGTTTTGACGATAAACTAGGAAGTTAAGAAAAATTGATTGCATTTTAATGTTTGGCAGAAAGGTAACTCGTTTCTATAATTTTTGTTCAACGTAATTCGTAGAGGGGGGTTTGGTCGAGATATTTAGTATGTAAGCTCAAAGGCTCGAAACTGGGGTTGACATTTTCTAAATGAGACCGATGCCATAGAAGGCTTATTATTAATAGTCCAGTACTCCAGTACAAATACCATGTGATAAAGCTAAAGGGATTTCTAGACACTTTTTTTATTATGAATGACCCAAATAGGAAATTTCAAAACTGTGTTTTTAAGCTAAGATGAACTAATCTTAACACCAGGCGAACGACTAGCTCGTCACGTCATTTGATTACATAAAAAAAAGTGGCTTAATTCTCCACGACTGTCTCATTGTCATTGAACTGTCAAAACGCAATAAAATCTTGAAAGTGCTTCAAGTTCAAATACTCAAATACTCAAATACTCATTTATTAATAAACTAAGTTTACACGTTCGTGTTCTCAGTGTTAGGTCGAACTGATGCGTAGGTCCTCGTAGTTCCTGGGTCCCGGTCCCTAAATACAGGTCCTAGTTAGGATCCACAATCTATGCATGTCAAACAAAATGAATAGTTGTTTGTTAAATGTCATCATATATCCTCCCAGGTTATCATACCTGTGGGCATCAGGTCTGCAGCCCGCGTGGTCGTGGCGCCAGCAGCTCGCGGACCTGTATGTGTCGCTCGGGCTCGTGAAGGCGGCCCTGGAGGAGTACCTGCGCTTGGAACTGTGGGAGGATGTTATTGTGTGCTACACTGTGCTGCAGCTGAGGCATAAGGTGATATACCGTGTTTATATCCCTACAGATAGAATGTGTTTCATGTCTTTTGTGTGCATCTGACATTCCGAGTATCTGGCATTCCGCGTATCTGTCATCCCGCGTATCTAACAATCCGCGTATTTGACATTCCCCGTATCTATAGTATGTTTCAAATCCGCTGAGAAAGTCGTGCATTGCTCCCCCAGTATAATGTTAGCCCCGAAAAAAGCGACAGTATCGCTTTCCGTACAATTATGCATCGCTTCTCTGTCGTTTATGCATTTACCGCGTACATTTTACCGCTTGCATTTATTCGTGGTACAAGGAAGTGTGCGAGGCAAGGTCAATCAGCGGCGCTAAATCGGTTTTGACATGTTTCAATGTACGAGTTTCTCAGGGGATTTGAAACATACTAAAGCAGTCGCTTTTTTTATTTTTGTGTTGTGACGGTCTGCTTTACTGACTTCCCCCCGTAAGTACTTATAGCTGACATTCTGCGTATCAGGAATTCTGTGGATCTGACCGTCTGTGTTTTTTTTATACTTTTTGCATATCTGACATTCTGCTTTACATAGTTTTTGCGTATCAACACACACACACGACATTTTGTGTAATATTAAGCGTACAAATGGAGTAATGTTTGTTCGTATGTTTCATTTGGTTTGTGTCCGACTAGGTTGTTCGCGAACTACACAAGTCTATCATAAATCCATTGTAAGCTAATTCCGACTTACTTATTTTAGGCAGCGGAGATAATTCAGCAGCAGATTGATATCAAACCGACCGTCAAGCTGTACTGTCTTCTGGGAGACGCCACAGGTACAAAAGTTACTCAACAAGTAGGGTCGTCCTTATGGACCCACTACTGCCACACTGGTGGCAGTGGCACCACAGGGAAATATAGTTCCTCGCGTTCCACTCAGCAGTGTGCCCATAAAGAAAAAGTGACAATGGACAATTTTTATATTAGAATACAGTTTTACAAGCGATGTGGCCTGCCTATTGCCATTTCAACTTGCTAATTGTAAGAGCTATATCTGTCACTTTAGTTCTCCTGCGTATCTCCTCATTCCGGAGTTTATCTCGCAGGGAAACTCCGAGCACAACTCTCTCCATAGCTCATTGATGAGGCCAACAGTAAGAGACCACGTCTCAGTTCCATAAGTCATCACTGGCAACACACACTGATTGAAAACCTTTGTTTTCAGTCTTCTATCGATTTTACGAATGTTACTTTTATACGCGAGCGCTTTAAATGCATATCATTAATTTGGATGATCAGATGAGGTGGAATGGTACGAGAAGGCGTGGGAGTTCTCCAACCACAAGAGCAGCCGAGCCCAGCGGCACTGGGGGAACTATCTGTTCGAGAGGAAAAAGTATGAGGACTGCATTCCACACTTTGAGAAGTCTGTGGAAATCAATTCTATACAGGAAGGAGTTTGGTTGAGACTTGGGTAAGGAAAGACAAAATATTTTGCAGATTTTTTAACCTGGCGTAGTGGCTTTATTCTTTAAATTAACTATTGCAATAATACCAGCTACACACTTTGAGAAGTCTGTGGAAATCAATTCTATACAGGAAGGAGTTTGGTTGAGACTTGGGTAAGTTGGGTAAGGAAAGACAAAATATTTTGCAGATTTTTTAACCTGGCGTAGTGGTTTTATTCTTTAAATTAACTATTGCAATAATACCAGCTATTAAATGCTACTAGCTATACTATTACTTACTACAATAAACATTGGGACTGTATACTGGCTGCGCTGACCTATCTGACCTGTGCCGTTATTTCATTGTTTGGTTTTACAGGGTTTCATCTTTCAGGAAAGTAATGAGTTGAAATAGATGATAATAAATACTAAGCTCAACTTCAATAAATATAAATAGGTCAGGGAAGAGTTTCTTCGTATTTTGTTTGGGTTTTATCACAGATAACCCCCAATAGATACCGCATTCCGGGATTTTTGTTCGAATCCTAGCTCACCAAAACTGGCGGAAGGCGCGGGTTGCGGGGACTGGAGCCAATGCGCTATTATTGGCTGTTTCGAGTGACGCCCTAATAATGAACTCTAATAATTGGTCGAAACTAAGGCCGTGCTGCGAAGCGGCGATTTATATAGACCCATTTACGCCAATGCGTGGTGCGCGGTCGTCGTCTGTCATGCGGTATCTATTGGGGGTTATCTGTGGGTTCTATGTACGGAACTGCTGCAATTTTGGCGTTAAATGTTTTCGGACTGATGGAAACGCTTGAACCTACATGCTATCCTCACTTACACTACGGACTATCCGTAAAGTCGTAAACGTTTGTCACAATACGGTATTTGACAGTTATAATTTTATTGCTGCATAAATGAATAATGTTCCTCAATAAATAAGCAATCGTGAAAACAAAAATGAAATATCCTAAAAAATGACAAAGTTACTAACATTTTGGAATACAAGAATAGAAAGAGACAGCTCAAACACGCAGTGCCGTCAAAAATGATTTCTTCATAGTATCTCATTACTAAGCTGTGGTAGCTCTACATACAATCTCCTGGCATGTGACGTCACAGCGCTTTACCACGCTTTACTCTCCGTTTGGCGAGAAAGGGACAGCTAGTGGCCTCTCCAGAATCTTGAAAAGCGTTTTACTCCGTGATTTATTAACCGAATTTACTTATTTTTTTCAATTAAGTTACATAAAATTTATTAGGTTATTTAAAAAAAAAATATTTACTCGTTAATTTTTAGTGGTAGTCAAATACGTACCAATTATGTTTTTTTTATTGGAAATACGATACAATAATCATCATCATCATCATCATGCCATGATAAACAATAATTCGCACACATCATTAATACTGATTGTGGTTACCGTCCCAGGTATGCAGCCCTAGTGAGCCAGCGGTGGGAGACGTCGGCGGCGGCGTATCGCAGGTACACGTGCCTGCAGCCGGGCTCGTTCGAGGCTTGGAATAACCTCGCTAAGGTGTACCTCAACCAAGGAGACAAGGGCCGCGCTTACAGGGCGCTCATGGAGGCACTCAAGTATAACTATGACAATTGGAAGGTTGGTTGACTATTTTTATATCACATCACACATCATTAGCCGGAAGACGTCCACTGCTGAACACAGGCCTCCCGCATAAAACGCCACTTTGAACGTTTATCATAAGGGGTATTTGCCATAATCACCAACGCTTATTGGCAAGTGGCGTGGTGATCGCAGATTTTAATGTACCGAGAAAAATGCTGCTGCTCATTCCCTGGATATTCTCTTAGCCGGCTCTTACGGCACCCACGGGAAGAGATGGGGTGGTCCTATTCGCAAACATGTCATCATCATCATCATCATCATTAACAGCCTGAAGACGTCCACTGCTGAACATAGGCCTCCCCCAGAGCACTCCACCTTGAGCGGCTGCTCGCCTCCTGCATCCATCGGCTCCCCGCGGCTTTCACCAGGTCGTCGGTCCATCGAGTGGGGGGCCGGCCTACGCTGCGTCTTCCGGTTCGTGGTCGCCACTCGAGAACCTTTCTTCCCCATCGGTTGTCAGTTCTACGAGCGATGTGGCCTGCCCATTGCCACTTCAACTTACTAACGCTAAGAGCTATATCGGTCACTTTAGTTCTCCTGCGGATCTCCTCGTTCCGGAGCTTATCTCGCAGGGAAACACCGAGCATAGCTCGCTCCATAGCTCGCTGCGCGACTTTGAGCTTACTAATGAGGCCAACAGTAAGAGACCATGTCTCAGTTCCATAAGTCATCACTGGCAACACACACTGATTGAAAACTTTCGTTTTCAGGCTCTGCGGTATTTTGGACGAAAAGATAGGACGAAGCTTCCCGAACGCTGCCCAGCCGAGTTGGATTCTTCGCGCCACCTCTTTGTCGAAGTTGGACCTACCTAATTGGACAATCTGTCCTAGGTAGACATACTTGTCGACAACTTCGAGAGTATCATTCCCAACAATTACCGGTATAGGTGGAACATGAGCATTAGACATGATCTTTGTCTTGTCCATATTCATCTTAAGACCAACCTGCTGGGAGACTCTACTGAGGTCGTTGAGCATGGTGCTAAGGTCCTCGAGCGATTCCGCCATTATGACTATATCATCGGCAAAACGAAGGTTAGTGATGTACTCGCCATTTATGTTGATGCCAGATCTTTTCCACTCCAAGAGCTTGAAAACATCCTCCAATGCGTTTGTGAACAGTTTCAGAGAAATAACGTCTCCCTGTCTCACGCCTCTTTGCAATGGAATTTGTTCCGTACTCTGGTCCTGTAGTCGGACTGACATAGTGGCCTTACTGTACAAACACTTCAAAACTTCGATATACCTATAGTCAATTTGGCATCGCTGCAAGGACTGCAGCACCGCCCAAGTCTCGATTGAATCGAAGGCTTTCTCATAGTCCACAAACGCTAGGCATAACGGCCGATTATACTCTTCGGTCTTCTGTATAACCTGGCGCAGCGTATGGATGTGGTCTATGGTGCTAAAGCCTTTTCGGAAACCGGCTTGTTCGGGAGGCTGGAATTCATCAAACCTGCGTGCGAGACGATTCGTAATGACTCTCGAAAACAGCTTATACACATGACTCAAGAGCGAGATGGGCCTATAGTTCTTCAATAAGGTGTTATCGCCTTTTTTGAAGAAGAGCACCACCACGCTCTTGTGCCATGCCTCTGGCGTTGTACCTTCAAGGATGACAGAATTAAATAACTTCTGGAGGACTAAAAGTACCGGTCTACCACCCGCTCTCAGAAGTTCGGTCGTAATTCCATCTTCACCTGGTGCCTTGTTGTTTTTAAGCTGTTTGAGGGCCATTCTAATCTCGTACAGGCTGACGTCCGGGATATCTTCGGTATAGTGTCGGACTAACTTGGCTCTGATGTCCTGAGCTGTGTTAGCAGCGGGCTTACGTGTCGAGGTGTATAACTGTCCATAGAAGTTCTCGATCTCTCTCAGAATCTCAGGCTTGGATGAAATGACGCTACCATTTTCGGTCTTCAGTTTTGTCATTTGGTGTTTTTTTTTTTTTTTTTTTTTTTATGTGATTGAATGACGTGACGAGCAAGTCGTTCACCTGATTTTAAGTGACACGGCCGCCCATAACAGTTGCAGTGTCACCCGGAACTTTAAAACAATAAAGTTTCGCGTGACACTGCACGGCGCACGTCATCCTGAGACATCACCCAGTCTAGTAATCAGATTACTAGACTGAGTGATCTGATCATAAAGTCTCATATGCCCAGTAATTTCACTAGCTACAATGCCCTTCAAACCGGAACACAGCAGTGCTTGCACACTACTGCTTGGCGGCAGAATAACTGGCAAAGCGGTGGTGCCCAATAGACGAATCCTTTGCGAACACTTTAGAGCCTTGGTTCCGCTCAATTGCGGCCTCAATACGTGAAGCAAACATGTATTTCAGAAAAATCGATGTTTTGATCTTTTGACCACAACACGTCAATAAGATAATATTACAATTAATTTCAAAAGTCAGTAAGCTCTGAATAAAGTTATTTGATAAATAGTGATAAAACCGGCCAAGTGCGAGGTTGAACTAGTTGGAGTTCCAATTTCAAAATTTTGGCGCAGTATAAGTAATACATAATATAGTATTATATTATCTGTGGTAATTTATTAAGGCCGATGATAAATAAATATTTGAGGACCTTTTACATAGCGCCACTTTACAATTCCCTAGTATTTATTTATGTGTACATTCACTTTATATTGTAGTTATGGGAGAACGTAATAATGGTGAGTTTGGACACTGGCCACTTCTACGACGTTATCCGCGGCTGCCACCGGCTGCTGGACCTGTTACACAAGTACGAAGACGTTGAAGTGTTGGCGCTACTGGTGCGCGCCGTCACACAAGACTTGCTCGATGCTGACGGACTAGGTGCCGCCAGGTAATTAGTACATACTAAACTTGTACTTGCTTTTATGTACCTGTCAGATTAGTACCCGATAGACTAGAACCTAACCTATAGACTAGTAATTGTCAGATTAGAACCTAGTAGACTAGTACCCGATAGACTAGATTCTAGTCTAGTCATTAGAACCTCATAGACTAGACCTTACTAGACTAGATTCTAGTCTAGCCACTAGAACCTAATAGACTAATACCTGATAGATTAGAACCTACTAGACTAGAAACTGTAGACTAGTTACCTGATAAACTAGAACCTATAGATTAGTACCTGATAGATTAGAACATACTAGACTTACTAGTCCAGCACCACACACACAGTAACAGGTCCAGCAGCCAGTACTAGTATATCAGGTCATCATCATCATCATTAACAGCCTGAAGACGTCCACTGCTGAACATAGGCCTCCCCCAGAGCACGCCACCTTGAGCGGCTGCTCGCCTCCTGCATCCATCGGCTCCCCGCGGCTTTCACCAGGTCGTCGGTCCACCGAGTGGGGGGCCGGCCTACGCTGCGTCTTCCGGTTCGTGGTCGCCACTCGAGAACCTTTCTTTCCCATCGGTTGTCAGTTCTACGAGCGATGTGGCCTGCCCATTGCCACTTCAACTTACTAACTCTTAGCTATATCGGTCACTTTAGTTCTCCTGCGGATCTCCTCGTTCCGGAGCTTATCTCGCAGGGAAACACCGAGCATAGCTCGCTCCATATATCAGGTACTCCTGATATACTAACACCGGTTGCTGAATCTGTTACATTAGTAAGAAGACGTCGAAGTGTTGGTGGTATTCATTCGCACCGTCACAGAATTGGACTAGGTGCCGCCAGGTAACTAATGCATCCTAGACTAGTATCTAATAGGTTTTTACAGACTTACCTACTTCCTTAGCCTAGACTAGTATTTGATAAAGTAGTGCCTGCTAGGCGAGTGCCTGATATGCTAGTACCTGCTAAGCTAGTGCCTGTGAGACTAGCTTACTAGTGGGTAGTGGGGCCTGAGAGACCTTACGAAACTTATATCTTCATTACAAACACCTGCATGACTTGTATCTGTGGGACTATTTTTTCCGAATAAGTTTAGCCAAAATATCCTTTATTGCAGGTTACATAAGCGCGTCCTAGAGCTGTTTGGACGCATCACGTCCATCCACCAGAACAAGCCTGAAATATGGCAGCTGTACGCTGATATCAGCCCAACAAGGTTACTCACGGCGCAGAGGTTGTTGAAGGCATATAGAGGGTATACACAGGTAAACATGGGATTTGATTTTTTTTAGCCCCGTCTGGTCTGTCTCACTCCGCGCTGCTATGAAACTACAAGTACATGGTATTTAATTTACCGGCTCCCTTATTACCTAACTCGCAACAGGTTTGCGACAGACGTAAATCTCGCGGTGATTGCTGTCATACATCATTAGTGGTGTCGAGCATGTATGCTACGCTACTGCTGTCGCATTGCTGTTGCAAATTTTACGTAATTACCCCGCGGGTGTCTAAACGGGTCGGTCCGTTACGCGTAACGCGTCAGAAGAATAAATAAATAAATATGCGTGGACGTTTCACACAGCGCCATCTAGCCCCAAACTAAGCGAAGCTTGTACTAATTCAGAAATATAATATTTATTTATTTTCATTGATATAAGTATATAGTAGGTATGTCTATTAAGAATATGTATGTATTACGTTTATGTAGTTTTTATTGTGATGTTTATTGCATATTATATGTATAGTATGTACGTTTATGAATAGCTTTTTGGGGAAACCACCGTCCATATATTTTTGCGTTATTCCTTTCCGTGCAAGGTTGTCTGGAAGAGATCGCTTTGAGCGATAAGACCGCCCATTGTTACACTTTTGTTAAATTTTGTTCACTTAGTTTTTAATGATTTGTGTGTTTCAATAAAGAGTTTATCTATCTATCTATCTATCTATCTATCTATGGGAACCAGATAACTGATACAATACTTAGATACCTGTAGATGTTTGTAAATACATACATAGAATACAATATAACACCCAGACACAGAACAAACACCTATGTTCATCACACAAATGTTTGTCTCGGGTGGTAATCGAACCCACAACCTACAGATCAGAAGGGAGAGACCAACTGACTCTGAGCTATCAGGCCAGTCAGAAGAGCAGTGATATAGCGATAGAACGAGAGGCAACTATTTAAGGAAGGCTCGTAGCGGTGTGCGAGCTGAACTACATTCTATAGCTTTACAGCAAGAGTCGCTATTTATTTAATTGACTTCGCGGAGTGAGCCATCTGTATGTAGTACTATATATCTATTCTGTGGCCCCGTTACTAATAAACACTGCATAACAGTGGAATAGCTATTCAGTGTTTTCTCTTGCTTTATCTTTGCATAATTCAAATTTGATAGAGAGAAACTAAACATAATTTAAATCTTCTTCTGCTACTCAGTATTAGCGAGGATGTTAACCGTAAACACCACACTTGGCAAACTGGCTTGGTGATTGCAGAAGATTTGAATGTCGGAGAACGCTGCTTCCCATTCCCTGGATATTTCCCTTAGCGGCTCTTACGGCACCCACGGGAAGAGATGGGATGGTTCTATTTTCATACAGTTGGGACCACACGGTCACGATTCTTCGGTCATTCTTCTATCGCAATTAGTCATCTATCGTTACTACTGGTAGGACCACAGATTAGTAGCCCTGATTTTGCATAATAATTTTATATTTTGGATTTCAGACTGGCAACTGGCCCAACAGTCCTGACTCATGTAAAAAAGTTATCGTATTGGCCCTGTCTCTACTAGAAGACAGCGTAAAAGCCCGCCAGGAGTGTGAAGACAAAGACATCCTCCTGGCCAACTCGCAGCTGTCTTCAGCTCGTCTCACTGGGCAGGCAGTACTACGAGCGGCTGAGAAACAAGACTGGCCGGAGACGAAGGAACTGTTACCCCAGCTTAGCAAACTGTATGAAGAGATCACTGAATATATGAAATCGATTATGTAGCGCTTTGTTTTATTAAATTGTGTCATGTCACAAAATAAAATATAATAGTTTGTGTTTAAAAAAAAACTAAGTATAAAAAATGTAAAACTCTGGGATTGTGTTTGTGGAGAACTTTTTTCTATTCACTTTTCAGATGAAAGACAGAAAGGGTATAACTAATCGCTGTTTGTCCAAAACAGCACGGGTTCACAAAATGGTTTGGTTTTGTTCCAAGATTTCAAAGTGTTACAAACATCCTTATTTCAACAGAGGCTGGTGTTGGTACTTAGGGGTTGGTTGTGGGGGCAACTAGGAAATTATTCACGTTTTTAGATTAAGTATGTGAATAATAGTCTACTCCCGCAATTTTCATAGTCATCTAGATCTCTACTATGTAGGTACTATAGAGTTAATTAAAGCTAGCTACAAAAGTTAAACCTTAAAAACTACACTACGGATTACGGTTTTTTTTGCCATCCTATTCTATTCAAGAAAACTTAGCAAAAA
Source organism: Ennomos quercinarius (assembly GCA_910589525.2). Classification (NCBI taxonomy): domain Eukaryota; kingdom Metazoa; phylum Arthropoda; class Insecta; order Lepidoptera; family Geometridae; genus Ennomos; species Ennomos quercinarius. The sequence goes on along the minus strand of OU342492.1, from coordinate 16,469,771 downwards.
AGAACATCATCAACAGCATGTCGTCCACTGCTGAACATAGACCTCCCCCAGGGTGTGAAACGCTTTAGCCTCCCATAGAGAGCGGCTGCTCGCCTCCTGCATCCATCGGCTCCCCGCAGCTATATCATAACATAAAAAGAACACACAGATCAGCCGATAGGGCTGCTGTACCTGAAAGAACATAACAAATGGAAAATGCAGAGAACGTGCGAAGCCAAAACGCCAGGAGAAAAAACAATTTCCCGCACAGATTAGAAAATTTTTTGCAGATTCGCAGATTAAGGAAAATGTTCGTTATTTTGTATACACAAATGTCAATTTGACGTTTGTCAAATAACTTGAGTTGCAAGTCTGTGTTAAAAAAAAAAGTGTCGGAATGGGAATGGGGTGTTTCTTTTTTATTATTTGTATTTTGCTTTGCGATGTTAATTGAGTAGGTTAGCTTTGAAGCAATGTCTGCATAGAAAATTATTCCAAAACCATGGCTGCAGCTAATGACGACGAGATACTGGAAGGCTTTCTGTGCCCGATATGCAAGGCGGACTTGAAATCCGCCTCTCAATTGACGAGCCACTTCGAGAGTCTACATCAGGAAGAACAGGACGTTCTCAAATCCCTAAAGGATATATTCGGCAAGGCGAAGAAGATAATTTTGAATAACAATGACTCTGAGTTGCAGGAGACGTTTGATAAAGCGCTAAAGTTCAATTACCAAGATCAGTATTATGAAACTGAGAAGCAAAGTGTAGGAGTTTCGCGGAGTTCTAGCGACTACTTCAAGGCTGTGCGCTCAGCGCGACTGGAACGCTATGCCACGGAAACCAACAAGCTGCTGATAAGGCTAGACAAACTGGTATGCAACATGCCGACTGAGCCAAACCAGAGGAAGCAATATGAACAGGAAGTGAGTAACTTCACCATCTTCCACTTATTTCTAAATATACTTGTGAAAACTGCTATTTATAAGTAGAATGACTACTGATAATTTTTCATATAGTTGCCTCTTGCAGTCCCATTTTATAACCTGGTATCTGCATATCAGATGTGTTTGATATAGTATATTCATCTATGTTCAGGTTGTACCGTGGCTAGATGGATCATCAGTGAAGCTGTGCCCAAACTGCGCTAAGGCATTCAACATAACACGCCGGAAACACCACTGCAGACTATGTGGCTCCATTCTCTGTAATGAATGCTCGTTGTTCCTAGATTTAAATATTGCTAGTAAGTTACTTTTGTTCTAAAGCATTTTTACAAGTCATTGTTTAGTGAAGTTTCATTCCATAGATTAATTTTTAATGTAAAGGAAAAATTTGAATCAAGAACAACAAGCTTTACTCAAGCTACCGTGACAAGTATGTGATCTCATGTCCAAAATCCTTCTCCTTTTACAACCAACTTACAGAGTTGGTAGCACCATCTATTGAGAGATTCCTGAGAATCACCTCAACCAGCATGGTTATGTTACATCAACACAAATGCTGTAGGTAAAGATAAGTTCAACTGTAAAACCAGTTACTTATTAGCTAATAAATGTTTAAATGCAGTATAAATTGCTATGGATACAGTTATTTCAGTTTTAATTATGCAACAACATCACTTATCTGAGCTATGAGTTGTTTTTTGTAATCGGAGAAAAGTAACCTGATAACCTCAGTTTTTACTAATAATAGTAAATAATGACATAGCTGTTTAATTTTTAACATGAAACAAAAAAGAGCCTTCATTAAATTTGTCTGTTTTTTTGTGATATTTTTTAATTCTTTGAGTGTTCCGGTAGTGTAGACCCCATTGAGGTATAAGTAGGCCTATGTTTTGGTGAGGAATGAGAATCTGATGATCTCAATGGATGACAGGAAACCCCAAAGTACACTTCAATGACAAATAGCTCATGTAGCAGAAATAGGTTGTTGCACTGCATATCACAAGCATAGGCTGTAACCATCACAGAAACGAAATGAACACATCTAAACAACTGAATATTTGGACACAGATTGCGTACCACTACTGTAGACCTACCATAGGCATAGGCAATTTGCAAGTTAGACATCGTTTTTAGGCAATTTGCAAAAAGGCTCTAATTTTAAATTCCAGGAGGAATAGTAGACCCATCAGCCCCTCAAAGCGCCCAGTCTGAGCAGCCTGCCACAGATAAGGAAGGACTCCGTCTCTGCGAGCACTGCTACAACCTGGTTGAGCTGAGGAAGCAAGTGCAAGACAGCCGGAATGCCAAGACTGTGATGGTGACAGCCTATGAGCAGATGAGAAGTTTGATGGACCAGGCAACACCAGCTGTTGCTATGTATGAAAAGGTTAGGTCAATAGTAGATTGAATCAGAGTTTTATCAAGTACTGACAAGTGTATTAGAAAGTCACTTTCGTGAAGTCCTTAATTATTACCAATAGAGAAATTGAAATTGAAAAACAACAAAAATTCGCACAAAATTAACAAAAGTTTTTTATAGTAGGAGATGAGTTTGGGCCTGAATATACATAGAATGAATCAATTTGAACAATGGTTTAATGTGGGATTCAGAAACACCACACAACATGCATAGCCTGTTATTCTAAACTAGGTGCCCCTTGCTCTTACCATTTTCCTGTGGAAATATCTAATTTCCGGGCATTATAGTACGTTGACCCCGGTAGTGTAAAAAATATAAGGCATATGCCTTGTTTAAACGGTGTCGTTTTCGAGGTGCCGATCGTGGATCTACCCTATATTTCATCGTAGCGGGTGGGATAAAAATGTGATGAGTGTGTAATAATCCTAATCCCATAAGTACTACTAACAATGCAGTGAACAACCGTGAAAGTTTAAAACTGTTTTAAGAAACATACTACTAACAATCATGTTTCATTACAATCAAAAAAATACAACTGAGTTGAGAACCTCTACCTTTTTTGAAGTTGGTTAATAGTATTTCTTAGCTCAATTTTTTTCCAGATGTGTCAAAGCCTGTTCGACGGTGAGACGACGTACAACCTATCTGATGTAAACGCTATGCGCGGGCGCATCGGCAAGCTCGCTGAAGGCATCGACTTCTTGAGCAAGCAGATAGCCACGCTCCCCGTGGAGCAAGGGACAAGGCTGGCCAAGGTGCAGACCAATGTTAGGCAGGCCGCCGCTAATTATATTAAAGTAAGTCTTTTCTTATGTCAGCCATGGTATCTTTTGCTTATATTTCACCAGCTGGAGTCTAGCTAGATGGTTACGTAACATGGCGGCTACAAAAATTTGTAATTTAGATTTGTATGGATTTAACAGTTCTTTGAAGAGCTAAATCTACGGTTCAGTCTATTCATAATTTGTTTTTATGAGGCATAATACAACACAATATACAATAATACTTTATTGAACACCAATAAATAAGAATGCACATAAAAGTTTACAAAAGAATGGTAGAACGACGGGCTGCCTTATCGCATAAAGCGATTTCTTCCAGGCTACCTTTGGATGGACAGGAATTAACGAAATAAAAACTACGCATAGGCATAATGTCTTATTCTATAAATACTCAGTACATACTCCTGCTCCACCTTAGCCCCCCCCCCATACACGTTCAATTTTATTGATCAATTAAATTGACGAGTCTACTTCCGTCAATTTTTTCTACATACAGTAAACCGAAAAACATTACTCAATAGTAACCCTACACAATCAATAAAATTGATCAATTACAAAGATTGATCAATAAAATTGAACGTGTATGGGGAACGAAATTGTCTAAGGCCATAGCCTTAGACAATTTCGTCACTTACATCAGGTGAGTTGATGTTAAATGTATGCCCGTTTTAGCATAAATTAAAAAAAACACGTTCTTTGTTTTTGTTCAGGAAGATCTCCTCTCCCTCCGCAAGTTACCGACGGAAGCGCAGATAGAGGAGGTCCGCCGGCAGCGGTACGAGCGCGCCGAGCGCCAGATACGCCTCGAGCGGGAGCGCCTCGAGCGGGAGCGCGAGCGCGAGCGGGCGGGGCCGGCGGCGCCCGCTACTGGTGGGTACACTTCACTATACCTAGTTTATCTATTGGAAGAGTTCTTGGCCGAGCGAGCGTGAAGCGCGTGAGATCCGTAATGAGCAGATCCGCAGGAGAACTAAAGCGACTGATATAGCTATTACAATTAGCAAATTGAAATGGCAATGGCCACATCGCTCGTAGAACTGACAACCGATGGGGAAAAAAGGTTCTCGAGGTGCGACCACGAACTGGAAGACGCAACCGAAACCTTGAAACCGTGGTCGTGGGGAAAAACCGTGGGGAGCCGATGGATGCATAAGGCGAGCAGCCGCTCAAAGTGGCGAACTCTGGGGCCTATGACGCTGTGACATTCACATGCAGTTTTAATTTAAGGGCTTGTGGTAGGCCAGCGCGAATCCAAGCCAAAGCCACAATTGATATATAGTACTAGGCCAAAGGGGGGTGAGTCGGGGGCCGAGCGGCAGGGGCGGTCTAAGTTAGAATGGTTTCAACGCGTGATAATTTAGGTAATTTATTATTACACTGAATATAAAGGGTATTTTAAAAATCCACTATACATAAGCCCTCCATTATATTTAGTTCAACTACTACACAAAGTTTCATGATCTTATTTAAAGTATTCATTGAATAATCACGGTTTATTTGTACGGTTTGTTGGTAATTTGTAATTTTTTTCTATCGAGAAAAATTTCTTAATTCGTATTTTCACTATACATAAGCCTTAGTATTAGTCTTGAACTTTACCATATATTAATTTCATGGTCATTGTTGCAATATTGTTGACAGGACACGGCCTCATCCTAAGCCATTTTAAGTATTTTTGCGTTCAGTAGGCTCACAGTCTTTTTAATACACAATTTGTCGTCAGGTCACGACAGCCACGCGCAGAACGATGATGATGAAGACAACCCACTTTTAGAACAGATGAACATCATCCGGGAGTACATAAAGAAGGCGCGACAGGAGTTGAAGTTTGAGGAGGTCAGTTTACACTCCATAAGCACTAAATCCTTGCGGCATAAGAATAGTACCAACTCATCTCTTCCCGTGGGTGCCATATACTGATCTCTATTATACAAGTATGCTGGGTATTAGAAGATATCGCACAAAAATTGATAATTTCTTGTGCCGACTTGTAGCACCACTCCGAGCGTCCTGAGAACTATAATTTGGAAATCCATTGCGTTGATTGGTTGGTTTAATTAGTTCCGAGGACGCTCACGATGTCACTCTTAGCAATCAGCGCCAAAATGGCGGAAAATCAAATGCCTTTAGTCAATATTGATCATTGTGAATTCCAGCGTACTAATATAGGGAGGTCAGTGGTGCCATAAGAGCCGGTTAAGGGAATATCCAGGGAATTTGTAATCTTCTGCGATGACCAAGCCGCCTGCCAAGCGTGTGATTATGGCAACCCCCGTCTAATTGGGAGCCCTATGTAAATGTTCACCAGGACGCAAAAAGGCTGATGTTAAAGTTGTAGATTCCAAACATATTGTTTTTAGTATTCTTATCCAAAATAAAATTCTATATAACGCCATGGAACAAGGAGGAGAGGAATACCAATACCCCAAAAAAACAGCGTAGATCAAAAATACGCCTTTTTTGCCATATTTCTGATTGGCGCTCAACTTATAACCCCCGTCTTTTTGCAACGCCATGTAGTTTTAGACATATTTTTGATCTACGCTGCCTTCTTGGTGTATTGCCATTCCTCTCCTTCTTGTTCCATGATAACGCACACCATTTTTTTAAACAATTGTAAACGTTATTGATACGATAGCTACAGATGTTTTCTCACTCCTTCCAAAAGGCCTTCGTCACAATCGCACACAAGTCAACGCTGCGGTTTATAACTGATTAAAAATAGGAGTGAAACTTCTGTACAAGTGCGTACTCTTATCTCTATCTACTCTTTGCCGATAGTGTACTGGTCGGAGTGAGACCGCAATAGAAATGTCCGCTCGTTTTATAACTTATATAATAACAATTAGCATTAAATTCTCCAGTTTAACACTTAAGGCTTACTACAAAAATAATTGAAAATAGGGGCCATCACCTAATAGCGTCTGAGACCTAAAGTGAATCGTTACTATACAATTTGATTGGTGCAGTAGTTATACTAGGTGGTAGGACTTTTCTGCAAAGTTCGTCTAGGTAGGTACCACCGCTTTGCCAGTTATTCTGCCGCCAAGCAGTAGTGTGTAAGCACTACTGTGTTCCGGTTTGAAGGGCATTGTAGCTAGTGAAATTACTGGGCAAATGAGACTTTATGATCTGATCACTCAGTCTAGTAATTTGATTATTAGACTGGGTGATGTCTCAGGATGACGTGCGCAGTGCAGTGTCGCGCGAAACTATTGTTTTAAAGTTCCGGGTGACACTGCAACTGTTATGGGCGGCCGTGTCACTTAACATCAGGTGAACGACTAGCTCGTCACGTCATTCAATCACATAAAAAAAAAAAAAAAAAAAAAAAAACTTTAGCTCATCATTTGAATCGCGCTAAGGGAGTTCATCCAGTACATTTTCTTTTTGAAAGAGTGGTATAGATGCTCAATGTAGCTACACTGTCTCTAAACCTCATAATATTAGTACTATGGTAATAAAAGCCAGTCTTGATTCAGCACTCGTTTATATCGTTCTCCCCGTCCATTCACCCGGAGCACAAAGTGGTCGGTGACGCGATGGTTTTCTAACATGAGAATGGAATCTAAGCCAGAAAAGCACTAGAAAATGTCCATGCTCATCATTTAGTCAGTTCAGTTTCATCATTTATGATCTTTTCCCTTAATCTTAACTCGAGTTCATTGTAGACTTTAAACCCATCTCAGTCATCAATCAGAAAGCAAATTAGAAATCTTATACGTTTCCTTCATTGTCCACAGGTCGCAATTTTAGAGACAAATCTAAAGGAACTGAAAAAAGAGTACCACCTTCAGAAACTCTCAAAACCCTAGTCATATTAAAACTTAGTTCAATCACTCTCTCTCTCTCTCTCCCACTTACTAATAAATACTGCATAGCAGTGGAATAGCTATTCAATCTTGTACCTTGTTCTATCTTTACCTATTTGAACCTTGATAGAGAGAAACAAAATACAAAATAACTGTTCTTTTGCTATACAGTGTTTATTAGTAAAGGGGTATGTATATAATTCAGAGCCGTACCTCAGTGTATAACATTTTGTGTATTGATTAATTTATTTACCTTTAAAGACATTCTGTTAAGTTTATTTTGTACCTTAGTTTACGATAAGAATAAAAATAAACAATTTTAAAATTATGCAACATTTTTAATGTAAAAATACCTTGATAAATAATTGTAACATAAATAAAAACAAACATTATTTAGGGTTATTTTAAATAACACAAATAGGAATCGTTATAATAGAAAAAAACATGATTAATATAATAGGTATCCTATTTTTAAATACACTGTTGTATTGTTATTAAATTCTTAACTCGCAAAAGCCAAATTAAATTTGACAGGACTGCTATTCTCTTCTCATAAAGGAGCAACGAAGAAGACGGGGATGCTTTAGTGATGGCAAGTATATAGAATTGACACCATTATACCTACTTCGGGTGTTTATCTTTAAATCTTTCCAGCTTATCCAATTGCTTCAACAATTGAGGGCGAGTACACAGCGCTTTCTGTATAGTCTCGTCCAACATCCTCCGTTGGTAAAACGGCGGAATCGGCGTATCTTCCAAATGGAATGTGTATATCCTTCCCGTTGTGTCCCCAACGAATACATTGTCACCCGACGTAGAGAATTTAACGTACGTCAATACCACGTGGCTGGGGAAATTATACTCCGTGCAGGGTATGTGAGTCTTCCGACGCAAGTCCCAGATTGATAGAATGTTTGCGCTAACGGAAAGAAGGACGGTCGCGTTTATAGGACACCAAGCGACCCCGTAAACAGCTGAAGTACACGTAAGAGTCATGATAACGTCATCTATTCCCTCAATCCATAGTCTTACAGCGCTGTCCGCGCCGCATGTCACAAGCAACGTATTCATGTAAGGGCTATACTCCATGTTGTATACTGGGCCAGCGTGCGCTCGGAATACATCGATATGTTGGTTGAGGTAATGGGTGGAACATTTGTGAACGCAACCTTCGTCCGTCCCAACCAAGTAAATGTGGTCGACTGTCGGATGCCACTTCACACATATCGCTGCAGGGTAACGCGTGATGGGGACGTCTACTTTCAGACAACTTTTGGCGGTCTCCAACCCTTTCAATTTCCCTTCCACAGTAGAAATCCTCATCATCGGCGTGCAGATGAAGTCGTGAGTCTTCGTGCTAACAAATCTATTGATCCTCCCGTCTTGGCAGCCCGTCATCACGTATTCTTGATCAGAGTAGCACCAGTTGGCTACCCATATAGGATCGAAGCACGGATTCGTATCGCGCTTGCTCGTCGCTATGATTTTGACGAAGTAGGATGTTACATCTAGAATTATTACGTCGCCATTCGCGAATCCACACGCCAGCCAATTAGGATTTTTTTCAGAGAAAGAAACTGATGTTACCGGAGTTGCGAATCTGTACAGTCGCTCTGGCACGCAAGGGTTTTTCGTACACCATAGGCATACGACGCCTGTGTCGTTTGAAGCGTAGCTGAACTTCCCGTGAGCCACCGCTAGAATGTTTTCATTTTTTGGGTTAAAAGATATGCTCGTAATTGGTCTGTTCGCAGTATATGTACATTCGAAAGTCCATAAAGGTTTCATGGAATATGTGTAAACCAAGTCTAAAGACAGTGGATTCATCTGGACGAGGCCTCGAAATGTCTTTTGAGCGTCTGAGTACAGCAAACTTGCGAGAACTCGTTCTGTCAGTAGCACAGCATCAAGAAATTGGGGTGTATTCGAAATTTCCTCAAAGGTCTTGCCTCTCCTGGAATCTAATCCTTTTTTCTTTTTCTTACGCAATAAATGAGCTGCGGCAGTCTGGTATAAAACCATTTCGTCGGGTTCTTCAGTCTCCATCTCCAATGCCAGCTGAGCGTATGTATCGTGCATGTCCCACATGGACGCAAAAGACATGGCATTTTTTTTCTGGGGCCGGACTGCAAGTGTATGGCGACTCTGCGTAATGTACCCCTTGGTTTGAGTTTCTTCTCCAACCATCTTGCGGTTTCTCCCTTTACCGACGGTTATGTATTGATAATACTCATTTTCTTCTTCTACCGCGTTCGCTTCCTGCGTTCCTTTCTCGTACGAAGAAGACGGCAACTCGAACGTGAAACATGTCTCTGTCTCTTTGAGGATTACAAATATTTCCGGCGGATATGTCATTATGGGGTATTGTTTAGGCATATAAAAGGCAGAGGGTGCGACTTCCAGATCGGCGCCTTCGGGAGCATATCCTTCCTCGGTGTTTAGTGTGTGATCGATATGTATGTCGTCAAGGTTGATAGTGGTCGCGTAAACCTTCATTGCAGTATCTGTGGCGGATTTAGACGTTGTTCCTTGATCCCTTGACTTTGATACTTTGAGACCGGTTTCGCTTTTGTGCCGAGGTTTGCTTTCGTAAGCGGCATGCGTGAATACATCTTCCATGATGACATATTCTGCACAAAGTAGGTTCTCGGGCGTCACGTCTATACCTTCCGCTATCACGCGGAAGGCCAGCCGCTTGTCCATGAAATTGAAGGTGGGCTTCCGGCTCTGAAAGTCTTCGGCGACGCTTATCCGCGATGGTTCGAGTGCCGGTTGAGCTGATGAGCTATCATCGGTGGAACTAGACATATTATCCAACTCCTGTATCGTCTCCATCTTTGCTATGGTCAGGAACGAAGTCATCACGGAAGAATATATTAATTAGCGAAATCTAAAAAAAGGTGTCTTGATCCGCAAAATTAGCGATCAGTATTATTTATATAAATATTCTCCGTAAATACACTGTTCTTTGCACTTTGATTGGCAACTTCAACTTCATCAATAAACATAAACATTGACTTTTTTCTGCGAATTCAGTGTCAGTTGCATCTTACAAAGTTTCAATATCAGTCTAACCTGCTTGCAACCAATTTTAATTTAGAGTTCTTTATTTTTATGAAATATCTCCCTTTCTATGCGTCTAATCGATTTTGCATCAATATAAAATTAGTAGATCCTAAAATTCGCTACATATTTTGTCTGCAACAATTTTTTATATGTCTAACTGTTTATGAGATAGAGGGCGGTGAAAGTTAAAGATTCATTGACTGACTGATGTATTAATGTTCGGGAGGTTTCAGTTAGGGGGGTAAAAATGATTTATGGAAATGCATTTCGGTGTTCCTGAGTACCAGAAAAATCTGACATTATCAGAAGTAGTTTCTAAGATGGAGTACCCATCTGCAGTGCAGCTGGCTTCACACCGTGATTGTATGTGTCAAATAAATCGTACGAAACTTGTTTTTTAATTGTTAGTACGCGGCCACAGATAAATGATAGTATACTTACGTAGTACGACGCTTCATGCTAGTACACAACTAAGAGTAACATTACTAAGTTCTACAGAGCATATCGCACGGCTGCAGTCGCGCTCTGCCGAGCGCAGTTCCGCTGAAAGCGTCGAACTACCTACCTACTAAGTACTGTGCATGTTGTTCCCTTATGCATAGGGGAGCTAGGTGTTCTTCACATGTAATTAATTAACATTTAAAGGGGTTACGGTCCCGTAGTTTTGTTTAACATTATGGATTACAATTACTGTACTTTTTAATTTTTATGATTCTATCAAAATCGCTAGTGTCAATTCTGTACAGCATTCGCTAAAGATAAACAAAAACAAAATATCTTCCTCTTTCACATTGCTTCTATTAGAATAACATAGCCATACTTTAGAGAATCTACTTCCTTACTAACATTGTGTAGCGGAAGAACAGTGTGTTTTGCTTCTCTCTATCAAGTTGGAAATAGGCAAAAATAAAACAAGTAAATACTTGGAAGCTATTCCACTGTTGTGCAATTTTTATTAGTAAAGGGGTTAAATTTTAACTAGGGCTCTAGAATAAGCTTGGCTAAAATCGTTTACCTTGGTGAACTCTTCATCAAATCTCGTTCAGTATAAAGAACTCGTTCTTCTAATTCGTTCAGTAACTCCTTTCGTTCAGTGAATCCGAACGATCGATATGATGTGCGAGTCTTTGCGATCTCGTTCGGATTTACTAAACTCATTGAACTGCGAACTGCGGAATGATTTTATTGCAATGAGTTCTAAGGCTGCGAGTCTCTGCGATCTCGTTCGGATTTACTAAACTCATTGAATTGCGAACTGCGGAACGAAATTCAAAGTTCTCTATACGAACTAACGAATCACTCCTGGGTCCGCAACTCCCAGTCCCGTCGCTCGTCGTCGCGTCGTTGACTATTGAGTTCACCGAGTTAGAACTGGGAACTGGGAACGACTGAACTAAAACAGTCCGTGGAGGTAACGAGTTCCTTTCGTTCACCACAACTGAGCAGTTCTTAGGACTGACTCGTTCAGGAGTTACACAAGTCTACTCTAAAACCAATACTTACCTATAATTCTAGAGTACCTACCTAATATTGAACAATAGCTGAGGCCGTTTTCCCTGGAACACACAATTTTCCGGGAAGAAGGTAAGTGTTCTACTTACGTTGATCCCGGTGATGTGATGTAAGCAATCGTACGTAAGTTTTGATTATCTACCTGTCTCGACAATCAAAGCCTACTATTATTAAGTAGGTAGGTATAAATAGGTAAGGAGCCTACGTAATGCTTACCCTAATTTAATGATGTAGAGGTAGGCCTGGAGACCCATGAGGACACTCAGCTTGCAATATCTAAATTTTATTGTTGTAGGGAGGATATCCAAAATCCCCACTCTGCGGTCTACAAAATGCATTATCCTTTACAAACTTAAAACTGTGCTGTGGGATTGGTTTTGGTTAGTGACTCTTTCCACTCTAACCCCCTTATTAATAAACATTGTGTAATGGATGTATAGTTAACTAGTGTTCTGTCTTTTCCTGTTGAGTTTGAAATGGGCAAAGATAAAGCAAGAGAAAACACTGAGTAGCTATTCCACTGTTATGCAGTGTTTATTGGTAAGGGGGTTACACGATAAATAAGTAGTATAATGCCCGTCTGCACTAAAGTTTGACAGCTCCTTAGTTCGCACTTATCTCTCTAGGACATACCATACAAATGCGTTGCATTATAGGTACCTACGTCATTGAGGGATAAATGCGAACTTAACATAACAAGTACCTAATTTAAGTTTTTTACACTCGGATTTTTAGCTATATCTTCCAAGTTCTCTGAGCGAGAAACGTTACATATTATCAGGTGGAAATCAGTACGTCGTTAGAAGCCGTAACAGCCGAATACCTCCACTCTACAGAATCTAACTACGCTGAGTTTTTGTAAGTTTGACAGCATCATAAAACAAAGGAGCGACGCAGACTTCTTCAACTCTGCAAGCACCTATAGACTCTGTGTATAGACTGGATTATACACTGGATCGCCGACTGGAACAAGTTAAACCTCCTTAGTCATAATGAGCGGAGTTTATCCACCTCGTACCGTGGCCAGCCAAGCGTGACGCCGCCACTGTCCCCCAAATGCAGTGTTGGAGACGCGCGCGTGCCGTGGACCGCGCTGCACCTGGCTACTGCTAGCTATACAGTTCCCGAACCAGTTACAAAACACACGGTAGCGAGCTGGTGTCACGATGAAGAGCATCTTCAGGAGGTTCAGAAAGAGTGAGTTGTTGATTTTTATTTTATTTTTATTTTATTTTATTCGTAAATCATGTTATCGTCAGAACACTTTTACAAGTGCCCTAAGTGTTATACTACTCCTTTGTGCCAAAGCTTATTATTGTCTCCTTGATTATCTTTTCGTGGTTTTTTCGATATATCGATAATGTTGTTCAATATTTAAGACCATAACATTCAACGGAGACCAGTGTTGATTTCCAGGAAGAATATCACAAAATGAAACTCGCGGTTCAGTTCTAACTAAGACGGTTACTGTAGTGAAGTATTATAATATCCCTAATTAATAGTTACTAGAAATAAAAACTTGATAGGTACAATACAATGTTTTGAAAATTATTGCAATATTCTGAATTACATTTTGTACAACCATAAAGCGCCAGCGTACCCGCGCGAGAGTAAACCGCGTCTCGTTCCACGCAAATTAACGCTCGTCACGGCTAGTTCCCATCGTTTCCATCATGCGAGCAAAAGAGCATAAAAAGCATGAGGAGCAAAACGAGTACGACGGTAAAGAGCAATGAATCAGATACTAGAGTTTGGGGTTAATTTCTACTCGTGCCGCCCACATTTCGCCGGCTGCGCAGGCTCTTGTTGCAGGAGTGAGTGTGGGGCTATCGGAACATTCGGAGTGCTATCGCTAATTGGATCTCGAAAACTTTGTAATAAAATAACAGGTGAACTACAAGTAGGTATGTCATTCGTAAAATTTCAACTGAAAATTTAGGGCTTGCGATGGAAAAATCCAGAATGGTATAGGTACCTATATATATATATATATATATATATATATATATATACAATACCGTGTAAAGGCATAAATGGACAGAACAGTTTAGAACACACCAACACAATAATGTGGGGCAGTGTGACCGAATGACCGTGACACAAAGTGACGAACCTTCCTAATAACGCATAAAAGGATCTAGATAGAGTTTCGGACAATTTTATCTAACCTATACCTATACCGCACCATCCAATAAAAATCGTGCAAAATTACGAGTTTCGAAGGGGACTAAAACGAAAGAATGCAAGATCGTGACGCGGACATTAAAAACAAACGCAATTTCGAAATTCTCACAGGGCCGTCACCGTGTCAGGCGCAAGCATGCCAGCTTCGGCAGACCGAGTGACCACACCACGGAACGGCGCGGGCGCAGGTCGAGAGGTCGCGCGCGCAGACGCGCCCCGCCCTCCTAATTGCCGCGCCCCACGCAAATAAATAATTTTTATCCATCGAGCCGAGATCACGCTCCTTCTTGGCCTTAAATTATTCCACGTAAAGCTCTTTTTGTAATAATCGGTTTCCCCGAGCCCTAAATGGCGGAGTTTCTCGCGGATAGCAGCGATGACCGCGGGTTCGCGATACCATCTCCACGGTGAATTGTTAATGATACGTTTGTGTTGTGAATCAGCACAGATGTAATAATTAAACTTTAATTATTTTAACTTGGGATTTTTGTAATCATGTCCCAGTTAACTCTGAACCCGGGCGAAAGAACACCGGAATTCAAAAAGGTCAACGGAATAGGTTGGAACGGCCTTTGTTGGAACTCTAGTAGAACATCCATGATGTGATTCCACAGCAGCTATTTCGATGATCGTAAAGCCAGGTAATGCAAACAACCGGTGTTTACATGTCGTTAAACGAATAGCAATATAAATATAATAATTGATTATAATTATCATAATAATTAATTATAATATGTGCACCCGCAGTTTGCGTCATGAAAATGCATTTTCTGAATGATGCTAGGTTTTATAACTATTGCAAAACAGAATGCAATTTAAATGAAATAGAGCAAAATAGCGACGATTTGAAAGGTACCTTAGCTTTAGCTCCTCTCGCAAGCACCGCTATTTTATTTCTTGATGCATCCTGATGATTTTTTTTTTTTAAATAATAACTACTCTTATATATGCTGCATTAATTACCCAATTTATTTTGACGACAAAAATCAACACGGTACTAAAATTATCCCAATTTCATAAGCATTTTACTATACGAGGGCAAAAGAAATAACTATTAAACTTTGCCGGAACTTTAAAAATACTCAGAAGAACCTAATCAACTCCTAGTTACGGGAAAAAATTATGTAGAAGCCGTAAGTTCCACTTCCCGGCGATTTCTATTCATTACGCATTCTGCATACTTTATATTATAAATCCTCGATTATAAATCCATCTGTACATATGTCACAGGTAGGCGAAGCTGTGTCGAATCTAGTAATCGACATACTATGGACGTAAGTAGGAATTACTTTCAAGGGTTTCGACTTCGACATCTATTACTGGCTACCTGTGGATATCGACAATCATTTTTAAGAGTCCAGTTTTGAAGACGACTTACAAGTGTGTGTACCTACTTTTAAAGATTTCTCAATAAATTAGAGGTACCTGTATAAATGCCCGCCTGCACGAAAGATTGATAGCTCCTAAGTTCGAACTTATCTCTCTAGGACGTATAATGCGTTGCACAGCAGTAGGTACGTCATAGAGGAATAAATGCGAACGTAGAAACTGTAATTTAGCGCAGACGAGTATAAGTGTCCCAGGTATACGTATTCTACCATTACCTTTTGGTCACAGACGCAATATCGTAGAGATATCGTCACAGTGAATTATGCTACATTAGAAAACCGCTCTACTGACCTCCGCGTTCGTTTTCGCTTTCTATTGTTCTTTCGAAATCCATTCTTCTGGACAAACTATTACAAAAGAAAGGATAAAAACTGATTAACGGTTTTGATAATTTCCTTTTAAAAAAAAAAGTGTAATACCGACTTCATCGCCTTAATTTAAAACTGAGAAATACTTGAATGATCATCATCATTAACAGCCTGAAGACGTCCACTGCTGAACATAGGCCTCCCCCAGAGCGCGCCACCTTGAGCGGCTGCTCGCCTCCTGCATCCATCGGCTCCCCGCGGCTTTCACCAGATCGTCGGTCCACCGAGTGGGGGGCCGGCCTACGCTGCGTCTTCCGGTTCGTGGTCGCCACTCGAGAACCTTTCGTTGTTGGGGTTGGTAGCGGGGCGTCTGCTGGGGATTCGCACCCCTTGCCCTGCCGTTACCGTGACCGCTCGTAGCCACGGGATAGCAGAGCTGCCGGGGACTTGGCAGGCGGCTTGGTGATCGCAGTAGGTGAGGATTGATTATCACCATGACCGAGGGGAACGCTGCGACGCATTCCCTGGATATTCCCTTAGCCGCCTTCTACGGCACCCACGGGAAGAGATGGGGTGGTCCTAGTCGTAACCGGCGGGGTAATTACGTAAAATTTGCAACAGCAATGCGACAGCAGTAGCAATGCGACAGCAGTAGCGAAGCATACATTCTCGACACCACTAATGATGTATGACAGCAATCACCGCGAGATTTACGCCTGTCGCAAACCTGTTGCGAGTTAGGTAATTAGGGGGCGGGACCACACGGGCGGCTTGGATGATATTTTCATCTAAATATTTTTACCAGTTGTTTTAATTTAAAAACTAAACTACTGAACCGATTTTGAGAAATTTGAAAAAAATACTGCTGAATCCTTTTTTGAAGTCGCTTGAAAATGATATACTTTTCAAATCTCTGATGATAGATTGCACTATCCTTATTGGAAACACAACTTTTTGTATTTCCACTTTCCAGTAAGACAATGTTCCCGGTCTCAAATTCCTAGACACGACTATCTGGTATGTGGTCATTAGATACATTCTTCCCATCCAGCAAGGGAAGGGTGCGTAGGAACGCTGCAGTGTTGCCATTGCCAGGCTTGCCAGGACCACAGTACACGTAGCAGTTACAATGCGCCGCCGCAACAATTCTGCGTTTTCGCCGATTGTAGAATGCATTGCTCTGTAGTACTCGTGGGCATTATATATTATGAACATAGATCAAGACCGTCAGCAAAAAGAAATATTATAGCCCATTAATGAGCTCTTTTCGTTTAGCTTTGACTTATTAGGCAGTTATTATCATAATTATTAGGATTGGCGCATTGTATGGAACTAGAAGCTAAAACCTCTGTAGGGTTAGCACGGCCGGTAGACAAAACTGTCTTTCCCCTGTTTTACTCCAAGCAAGTATGGCGAAAGTGACGTAAAACGGGGTAAGACAATTTTATCTACCGTCCATGCTAACCCAGCTGGTCCTAGTTATGTCCTGAAATTTTAAACTCCTTGGATAGGTATCACTCCAAGGTGTCTAGCTCCGTAGAGGAGGGTCAAGAAGCAACAGTGGGGTAGGGATAGTATAGAGTAGGCTCATGCATATTTATGGGATATACTTAATTAATATTAATTCAGCACTAAAACGTAAACATTAAAATCAAATAAGTACATAAAGCAACATCGAAACCATCATCATTATCATTAATCTCCTAATTTGAATATTTTCTAAATGCAACTTTCACCGCTCTCTTATAGCAAAACGAGTAAAAAGTAAATAAGAAATTACAAGCGATTATGTTAACTTTTGTGCTGTCGGCGCACGCGCAGCCAGGTCCGTGGAAGGCGCATCTCTCGTTCTCACGGTGCAATTATCGGCTGCCTACACTTACCCTTAATTTCGCTGCCCTCCTACCAGTTCGGACAGTGTTTCCTACCCAGAACACCCATTCCGGTCACGGACCATGTTCAACACGATCGGTTTTGAATCTTTTACAATGGTACAATGAAGTTTAACTGCGATGCGATGATCAGAGAATCTAAAGCGCAAGATGTACACCTATTATGTTATATTGTATTCTATGTATGTATTTACAAAAAAAAAGTATCTAAGTATTCTATCAGTTATCTAGTTTCCATAGTACAAGCTATGCTTAGTTTGGGGCTAGATGGCGCTGTGTGAAATGTCCACACATATTTATTTATTATTATATTTTATACCTTCAACAAAGCAATGACCTTTTGCGAGTCACAAAAGCATTCAAATGGTACTATTACTCTACCATAAATTAGCAATCGAAGAGCCCAATCTATACGATAGATCATAACATATGTCACTGTCCCCCAGGATCTCCGCGTGAGGAATTCATCGCTTTTGAGGACGTTCTTGAATCTAAAATTCTGCACATAATGAGATGGGTGTCATGCTCGATGTCGGAGCAGTTATCAGGACATCTTTACGACTCACCTGTCGTGTTATCAAGACTACACCCCGGGTATACGCTAGTATTACCATACAATCGGCCCTCGAGTATCGCTATGGCGTTGCCAACAGGTCCTCCACAAGAAATAACATTTCACACCTTGTTGAGGCTAAGCATGACCATATCGGATAATATAATTATAGTACACGCGACTTTACAGCCGTTTGTATTTATGATTTTTGTGAGATAATATTTATAATTATTACATTTAATTTCATAGATGCGTAGGGAGGCGTTCCTCGAATATTTCGTGGGCCATCGTAATGAGTTATCGATAATGATCGCCATAATAACATGTTAACTAATGGCTAGTTTGGTCTATAATGTAAAATATTTGTAGAATTTACGTTTGGTGAGGGATTTGGTTGGGAAACTTGAGATGAACAGTTTGTTATGATCGATTTAATCGTGTTTGAAGACAACGGTGTTATTAGCGAGTTTGCCTTTCAAACACACGACTCTTTTGGTAAGAATAAAACGAATTAAATCCAAGGCGAATACCAAAAGACTAAAACCATCAATTGGAGAAATCAAACCATCAACTAATGTTAGAAATTCCAATGAGAGAGAGTAGTATCGACGCGAAGTATTGGTGCAGTAAGTCCGTGAGTTTCGTGACACAAATGAATTTAAGACCCTTAATTCTGGAATGCGTATATGAATGGCATTTTTCGGTGGCAACAATAGAGTCGGGACGCGTGTGCGCACGATTTCGGCAGTCGTGATCCGTCCGGTGTCCGTCCGACATGCCTGGTGCCGCATTCCCCTCATAGCGACATGCCCGTGGGATCGCCGCATTGTCTTCCGTTTTCACGCCTCCTTTAGCCACGATGGCATTACACTCAGAAAAATAAACAAACATTTATTGTTATCGGCAGATGGGAGACTTCCTGGTCAAGATAGTCGCGGATCTTTGAAATATTTTAAGCCTTTTTAAAGGTTTTCAGCGAAGTTATTGCGTCTCATCTTGTTTTTAAATCTTGCAGATACGATTCCTGTTGGGTTTGAGATTATAGAGATAGAAATCCAAATAATATCAGCAAGATTTCTTTCTTTTCATGAATCCATAGATCTCTAAGTAATATATATGTCTATGCAATCATCGCTAGTTGGAGATTTCCAATCACATTACATATTTGCGTGTGGTCCCGCCCACTTCTAATTCTAACCCAACCTCGGTTTGAGATACATAATTAGGTGTGTATTCATAATGAACTAAATTATAGTATAATACCTACTCGTAGAAAATGATTGCAATTATTGTGAATCAAATATACGCGATTCATTCAATGCGAGCATCCCGACCGGAACATCAGGTCTTTCTGTGTTGCCAGTTGCCACATACAATTATGTGCTCGTGTATGTAATAATAATTATTGTTATTGCTGGCATTACGATTGTAAGCGCACCAATATGCAATCCAATAACCCCGTGAAATTGCCGCGCGGTATCGACGACACAGGGCTTTTTCGATTTCGGCGAACGTATTTAAAATCGAGTAAACACTTACGAACGTCGCGTTTGTTTTATCGAGAACGTAAATAAAGAAAGTTATAAAAAAAACTGTCGCCGAAAACTGCGGAGAAGAGAATGTACGTGGGTGGTAGTTTATTTTATTGATATTTTATGGAATGATTGTAAAAAGCTCGTTTTATGGTAAAGATGGATAAACGAGCAAAAACACTGGATGTATTCTTAAAAAAGTGGATGGGAAAATACTTGACTGTTGAATCAAAATGAATATCATTCAGGAGAACTGGTTGTAAATAAATAGTAAGTAAAGGCACAGTAGATTGATTTTGAACTGGTGCAGTTCTTTACTTGTGGCTAAACTTACCTAATACCTAGCTATTATTAAATCTCTGAAGAAACGGTGAACATTTTGAGAGTAATCCTACTTTAATATACTATTGACATAGAATTAATAATTGATTAACTATGCCAAATAAAGCTCAGCTAACAACTCCCAAGAAGACAAATAGTGCTAATTGCAACATCAATATAATGTATGCGTTTAGCTGCACAACAGGGAACTAAGGAAACAATAGCACCGTTTTACGAGACAAAAAGCCTACAAATCAGGCGCAAGACAAGATAACGAAATATAAACACAGGTGAGCACTGAGCGGTCTCTGAAACAATCGTTGGGGCGTGAGAAGTGTTAAATGTGTGCCTGTGCATTGTTTGCCTCTTAACACTAAGCAATTAGATAGTCGGTCTCGTGACTGCCGAATTTTCACCATTTCTCCTCATTATATTGAACGTGTAGCTAGTGCGGAGTTGCCTCGAAGACTTCTTCACAATTTACAGATATCTGGATTTGTTTAAATAATGCGCTTCTCAGTGAGCGGTGTCTCCGGAATTTGTGTACATTTCCCCAAATGTTATTGGCCTAATTGGGCCGCGCACTGCCCAACCGGTTGAGGCCTAGATGCGTAAATATTATATTATTTCACGAACCAAACAGAAACACGTGATACGCATGTAAGCGTTTGTATATTACTTTCGCGTGATGATCTAAAAGGTCAAGTCACTCGGGTCAGATTTGCATTAGTAAAATACGTGTCTAACACTGCTTCGAATGGTGGTACTACGAGCTACGAGTAGTGCCGTGAAGTGATGGTCCGCGAGAATGATCATTGATCAGGTTTCCGTAGGAGGGCGACGTTGATGGGGTGTCAGGTCGGGTGGTCGGGTGCAGTCAGTGGGCGCGCGTCGGCGGCGCGGCGCACTCTCGGCCCGGGCCCGGCGCGCGCGGGTACCTCGGAAGCGCATCCCCGGCAGCGGCGGCAAAACCCCGCATTGTTTCACCAGCCGCGAACGCGCCCGCCTTCATTGTTACTCATTATTTATGCCCAATAATCCGCTCAACTGACTATGGTAAACCTTGTTATTGAACCGATCCGGTCGTGATTTACGATCGATTGTAATTTTTAATCGATTTCGTTTTCAGAGATCGCGCTTAAAGAGTCACCGCCGCCGTACAGTGTTAATGACAGCGCCGGCAGCGATCGGGACCAACATGGTTCTCATGATCAGGTATAATGGGAAATTAATGTCCTATCATCACGTGTAAACTGCAAGTTGCAGCATATAAACATAACCAATCGTTTACAGATCACTCTCCCAGTGTGTGAGGTGCTAGATTTGCTAGCGAACTGCAAAATCGCAGCGGAAGCCGATGACACTCAAGAACCAGCAGTGGAATACGCGGAAATAAAAGACATGGGTCTGTGGCACTCAACGCCGCTGGCGCACGGGCACAAGTCAAAAATATCACTAACATGGATCCTGAAAGAGAATTTAGAGAACACGAAACTACCGACAAAGAAGATCGAGAACCTGAACGAGGATAGGATAAAAAGCAAAATTGGGAACGATGTGGACAGATACCAGCGGCACAATAGGTTCAACGAAAACGAACGTCACAGAAAGTGCAAGTCGAGAGACGTGCGGGATAGGGTCGTGGGACGGAACGAGTACTACCATAATCTCAGGTTTAGGAGTGCGTGTGAGGAGTTTGTGAACGGACACTCGTGCTCGGACGATACCAGTGCCACCGAGGAGTACGCGCGCCGGAAACATAAGCACCGCCATCGGAGGAAGAAGAAACCTCATGACGGGAAGTTTGGATATGATATACGGGATTTGGATAGCTTTTTGTCTGAGGTAAGTTATTCTTACTCTTGTGGTTAAGCATAATATGTAAACAAGTTAAAACTTTATTACGGTCGTTATAACCATTAAGTTTATTGCTCGTCCGGTATTTAAGCAAATATATGGTAGACAGTGAGACATAAATCATTATTAAATACAGTTTATGCAAAATTTCGAGAGAATCGTTCAAGTCGTTTCGTGTTAATCATAGTTCCAGTTTTTATTTTTATAGCGTTGAACTTTCTAAAACGATAATAATAGATGCAATTTGTCAGAGAAACGTTGGCCATAAAATTCAATTAGCTCACATCCTATTTTTTATGTATTTGTAAAAAAATATGATGCCAGGACTATGTTATTCTAGTTTGACTATCGCCATAATAAGAATATATCATTTTTGACTTCTATGTACAAGTTTTAATTATGAATATTGCGGGGATTCGGGTGTTGAAAAATATGACGTAGTAATATACCTACAGCATGGTCGCATCAGAGGATGATACTACTTGTTTTGTGATGATACGTCCATGACCTACAGTAATTAAAATTGGTAACACTTAGGTACAAACACTATCCACTCCGGATTAGCTTAGTCTTATATTTCGCAAGACACTTTTTTAAAACTATTTGCAGAAAAAATATTCAGTCTACTTTTTGAGATAAATCACCTTTTTTGCCAGTCATCATTTTTCGAAAAAAATTTTTTCATGTTTAATCAGTTTTTAAAAAGTATGGTTAATTATTATTAAATTTAACTGTCAGTAGAGTCATTGAGGTTTAAGTTATGTAATTAAATCAAAAACTTGATAGTCAATACCCGCGGGGTAATTACGTAAAATTTGCAACAGCAATGCGACAGCAGTAGCAATGCGACAGCAGTAGCGAAGCATACATTCTCAACACCACTAATGATGTATGACAGCAATCACCGCGAGATTTACGCCTGTCGCAAACCTGTTGCGAGTTAGGTAATTAGGGGGCCGTACTTTCAGAAATCAGCGATTTAAGGTCAAAACGAGTATTTTTCCAATTTTAACAAAATATTTGAATAACTCAAAAATAATAAAAACGCTGAAATAATGTTAGGCTTAAAAGATAGCCCAAGACCTGTTTAAGCACATCCTGAAAGGACACGGTCTACGAACTAAGCACCCTGGATGTTAGATTTTAAGTCAGAATTTAGCCACTAAAAATGTTTGGTCATCATGATACCACTGATTATTATTGAAACTTATTATACATTATTTCTTCGAAGTATTGCTGCAACCCGTAAGGCTCCCAAATTAATCTTAAATGCGCCTCTCTTAAAACTTAATCATTATATCCTCGAGATATATTATTATGAATTATGAGGATACGGCGTCGAGCTGACGCTTTTTGTGGCATACCTTGGAGTAACCGATCGAACATCGCACGCCACTAAATTGGCGCAAAATTGGAGAGGCATAAATTGCACGTCATTTATTTCTGAAAAGCCTTTGTGGGCTTAATAAGAGTGCGTTTTTGGGGCACCAATGCGGCTTTAGGGAATTATCCGGAACGATTACTTGGGGCCAAGTACTTGAGGCGTATATCTTGATTGATTATCCTCGCTCATACATATTATTTACGACTCGCATTCAAATTATTTGAGCCAAAATCAAGAGTGAAAGTAAAATAATAACGAATGAGATTTATGGTCGTCTGCACTAAACTTTCACAGCACCTAAGTTCACACTTATCCCTCTATGACGTATCACGTACCTAATTCAACGCATTTGGGTGCGTCCTAGAGAGTAAGTGCGAACTTAAGAGCTGTCGAACATTAGTGCAGACGGGCATTACTCGCGAAAGCGTCAGAAAGATCAGTTTTCGTAGAAGTTCAGGGTTAGGGTATGAGATCAAGACTTTTTGTATATTGTTTTATTTAGACTTAGAAAACAGCTACACGCACGCGCTTTATCATAATTATTATCCTCGAATATAATATATCGATCACAATAATATTGTATTTCATGAAATTGATTCAATAAGACCTGCAGACCATCCAAATAATCACCGTTGTTCTATTATATCGACTATAATATATATACAAAATATAAACCTGCGTAAAGGCGGATACATACAGACATTGCGAGCCATGCGCAGCGCACGCCTCGCAACGCACACCTCGATATAAAGCACTTGCATCGCCACGAATATGAACGTCCATTGCGAATCATGTAGGCTGAATAGTCAAAGAAATCATGCGATGCGCGCATGTCTATCCACCTTTAGTAGTCTTTGCAGTGAAACCACCTGTGGGTAAGTATGGACACTGGACCATTTATCAATGAAACGCATTAAAAACAACAAATATATCTCTCCTGGGTCAGAGGTTACGCACTGCGTTAATTGCCGCACATTCCGAGCTACAATATTTCATGGGAGGCTGTTAAAAACTGTCTTGAGGGTGTGGCTATTTGTCTTTGACCCCTAACCTCTGACCGGGCGTCGATGTTGAAAGGTTTTGCAATAATGGAGGCTTGAACTTCAAGGTGGAAATTGAAAATAACAATGTGTGTGAATAAGCCGTGTGGTCCCGGTTACGAATAGGACCACCCCATCTCTTCCCGTGGGTGCCGTAGAAGGCGGCTAAGGGAATATCCAGGGAATGGGTCGCAGCGTTCCCCTCGGTCTTGATGATAATCAATCCTCACTGCGAATCACCAAGCCGCCTGCCAAGCGTGGTGATTATGGCAAACCCCCCCCCCCCCCCCCTAATGACAAGCACAAATAAAAACGGCCCCCAGTCCCCGGCAGCTCTGCTATCCCGTGGCTACGGTAGCGGCCACGGTAACGGCAGGGCAAGGGGTGCGAAGAATCCCCGGCAGACGCCCGGCTACCAACCCCAACGACGACCCCTGGCCCTGGCAACACATAACGTGCGCACACTGAAGGTTGACGAAAGGATGGTCGAGCTAGAGGCGGAGATGGGTAAGTTACGCTGGGATGTAATGGGATTGTCAGAAGTCCGAAGACAGGGACAGGACACGATAATCCTAAATTCCGGTAACTTATTCTTCTACCGGGAGGGAGACCAACTCTCCCAAGGGGGTGTCGGGTTTCTCGTCCGCAAGTCTCTCGTCAACAACGTGGTCAAAGTCGACAGTGTGTCGGCCAGGGTAGCGTACCTGGTACTCCGAATAACCAAACGGTATTCGTTGAAGGTTATACAGGTATACGCGCCGACGTCGGCACACTCAGACGATGAAGTAGAAGCTATGTATGAGGACATATCCGAAGCCATGCATACTTCCGAAACATACTTCACCGTTGTGATGGGAGACTTCAATGCGAAGTTGGGCACAAGGAATAGCGATGAGCTGAGAGTGGGGCCATTTGGATACGGGCAGCGGAACCCTCGAGGACAGAGGCTGGCTGACTTCATGGAGAAGGAGGAACTCTTTATGATGAACTCCTTCTACGAGAAGCGGCCATCCAGGAAGTGG
The DNA here is from genome assembly GCA_910589525.2 of Ennomos quercinarius. NCBI lineage: Eukaryota > Metazoa > Arthropoda > Insecta > Lepidoptera > Geometridae > Ennomos > Ennomos quercinarius. Next base: position 16,444,772 of record OU342492.1, on the reverse strand, counting down.
ACGTGGATAAGTCCCGACGGTTCCACTAAAAATGAGATAGACTTTATCATGACGACCAAGAAGCACATATTCGATGATGTCTCTGTGATCAGCAAGGTGAAAACCGGTAGCGATCACCGTATTGTTAGAGGCACATTGAATATCAATGTTAAGCTCGAAAGGTCACGTCTGGTGAAGTCTACGCTCCGTCCAAATCCTGTCCAAATCCAAAACCCCGAAGGCTTTCAGCTGGAACTCCAAAATCGCTTCCAGTGCCTAGCCGACTGTAACACAGTGGACGAGCTAAACGACGGGTTGGTGGAAACTGTCCAAGCTGTTGGGTCGAAATTCTTTAAGACCCAACGCCGAAAGAAGACTCAAAAGCTCTCAGAAAAAACTCTTGAGCTAATGGCCGATCGGAGCGAAATGAAGCTGCAGTCTTCAGTTGATATGTCAGCCTACGGTGAACTCAATAGACGAATCTGGAGTTCCTTGCGACACGACTTGCGTGCTCTTAGTACTTCACGTATTGAGGCCGCAATTGAGCGGAACCAAGGCTCTAAAGTGTTCGCAAAGGATTCGTCTATTGGGCAACACCAAATGACAAAACTGAAGACCGAAAATGGTAGCGTCATTTCATCCAAGCCTGAGATTCTGAGAGAGATCGAGAACTTCTATGGACAGTTGTACACCTCGACACGTAAGCCCGCTACTAACACAGCTCAGGACATCAGAGCCAAGTTAGTCCGACACTATACCGAAGATATCCCGGACGTCAGCCTGTACGAGATTAGAATGGCCCTCAAACAGCTTAAAAACAACAAGGCACCAGGTGAAGATGGAATTACGACCGAACTTCTGAGAGCGGGTGGTAGACCGGTACTTTTAGTCCTCCAGAAGTTATTTAATTCTGTCATCCTTGAAGGTACAACGCCAGAGGCATGGCACAAGAGCGTGGTGGTGCTCTTCTTCAAAAAAGGCGATAACACCTTATTGAAGAACTATAGGCCCATCTCGCTCTTGAGTCATGTGTATAAGCTGTTTTCGAGAGTCATTACGAATCGTCTCGCACGCAGGTTTGATGAATTCCAGCCTCCCGAACAAGCCGGTTTCCGAAAAGGCTTTAGCACCATAGACCACATTCATACGCTGCGCCAGATTATACAGAAGACCGAAGAGTATAATCGGCCGTTATGCCTAGCGTTTGTGGACTATGAGAAAGCCTTCGATTCAATCGAGACTTGGGCGGTGCTGCAGTCCTTGCAGCGATGCCAAATTGACTATAGGTATATCGAAGTTTTGAAGTGTTTGTACAGTAAGGCCACTATGTCAGTCCGACTACAGGATCAGAGTACGGAACAAATTCCATTGCAAAGAGGCGTGAGACAGGGAGACGTTATTTCTCCGAAACTGTTCACAAACGCATTGGAGGATGTTTTCAAGCTCTTGGAGTGGAAAAGATCTGGCATCAACATAAATGGCGAGTACATCACTAACCTTCGTTTTGCCGATGATATAGTCATAATGGCGGAATCGCTCGAGGACCTTAGCACCATGCTCAACGACCTCAGTAGAGTCTCCCAGCAGGTTGGTCTTAAGATGAATATGGACAAGACAAAGATCATGTCTAATGCTCATGTTCCACCTATACCGGTAATTGTTGGGAACGATACTCTCGAAGTTGTCGACAAGTATGTCTACCTAGGACAGATTGTCCAATTAGGTAGGTCCAACTTCGACAAAGAGGTGGCGCGAAGAATCCAACTCGGCTGGGCAGCGTTCGGGAAGCTTCGTCCTATCTTTTCGTCCAAAATACCGCAGAGCCTGAAAACGAAAGTTTTCAATCAGTGTGTGTTGCCAGTGATGACTTATGGAACTGAGACATGGTCTCTTACTGTTGGCCTCATTAGTAAGCTCAAAGTCGCGCAGCGAGCTATGGAGCGAGCTATGCTCGGTGTTTCCCTGCGAGATAAGCTCCGGAACGAGGAGATCCGCAGGAGAACTAAAGTGACCGATATAGCTCTTAGAGTTAGTAAGTTGAAGTGGCAATGGGCAGGCCACATCGCTCGTAGAACTGACAACCGATGGGGAAGAAAGGTTCTCGAGTGGCGACCACGAACCGGAAGACGCAGCGTAGGCCGGCCCCCCACTCGGTGGACCGACGACCTGGTGAAAGCCGCGGGGAGCCGATGGATGCAGGAGGCGAGCAGCCGCTCAAGGTGGCGTGCTCTGGGGGAGGCCTATGTTCAGCAGTGGACGTCTTCAGGCTGTTAATGATGATGATGATGATGTGAATATTGATTATGATTATGAGTATTGTTTTTTTTATTTGACCTGTTTTAAGCATTTAGGAGTCCCATCGAAAAATTAGGCGAAACGGAGACCCACACTGACCGATCTGGGATCTGGGATCTGGGACTGTGATCTCACAGTCTAGAAAACTTCATTAGACTGTGTGATGTCTCAGGATGACGTGCGCACTGCGCAGTGTCGCGCTAAACTTTAATTTAGAGTTCCGAGTGACACTGCAATCTGTTATGGGTGGCCGTGTCGCTTAACACCAGGCGAACGATTAGCTCGTCACGTCATTCGATAACATAAAAAAGAATATATCATTATTAGAATTTAGTAAAATATTTATAAAATATTAATTTATAGCTCATATTTGAGGAAAATTGAGCAGTTAAGACATCAAATATGATCGGCGCTTTTCAACTTTAAACAAAGCCTATATTATAGCCCTCGCGAAATACACGTACGTATGCATAAAAGCTGTACTTGGACTCCGCCTAAGCTAAGATATGGAAAAATCGCAAAATCGCGAAGCCTCACTGACTAATAAATGTGTCAACTATTTGCGCAGACTATCAAAGATCAAAGTAAGATTTGCTTAGGCCTCAGTCATTGGACCTCATTGATGATCTATGTTTATCGCATTTCCAGGCTACAATCGATCGTCCAGGCAACATCCCCGTGGTGATAGCATACCCAAGTACCCTCTACCAGACGCACAAGGAGTGCGAGCGGCAGCTCACACTGGCTCTAGGCACCGTCGTGAACGCCGTGTTCAAGAGTGATCACTGGGTGTACGCACAGACACCTCATGGAGAAGAGGGATACGTGCTTTATGCTGCTTGCTTGCCGCTGGGGATCCTGCCGTCGAGGTTGGTATATAATGACTTATTATGGGAGCTGAAAAAAGAAAAGGTCCTCGAGTAGCGACCACGAACCGCAAAACGCAGCGTAGGCCAGCCACCCACTAGGTGGATCGACGATCTGGTGAAAACCGTGGGAAAGCCGATGGATGCAGGAGGCAAGCAGCCGCACAAAGTGGCGCTCTCTGGGGGAGACCTATGTTCAGCAGTGGACGTCTTCAGGCTGTTGATGATGATGATGTGGAGGCTGCGTTGTATAGGTACGATTGATATGCGTTTTTTTGCTTTATAAGCCCCCAAGACTATACTATATTTACGATTTCATCGCTATAAAATCGTCGATTTTTCGCCAGGTTTTCCTCAGCGAATCTGTTAATTAACAAATTTTTCATTTAAATATTCAAATATCGGCAATATCCAATTTTTCCGTGTGGTTCTGCTGTAAAAATAGGACACCACCCCGTCGATATAAAGGCTGGTTTGATCAGAATTTTTCGTAGATCATCATCAGCATAAGGTTTTATTTTGTCTAAAATGTTAGTTGTTTTATGTAAACAGCAAAGCTTTTAGACATGAAAAATATATTGTATGTTCCAGGCCTTCGCCGCAAAAGAAGACGCCCTGCTGGGAGTCTAGCACAGACATCTACCCGCGGCCCTGCGGTAACCTAACCGACACCGAGAAAGAGCACCTCAGAGGTCGCGCTCGCTCCGAAAGTCGCCATTCGCGCGCCCGACGAAGGCCTACCTGCGCAGAACGGGACTTCGATTCTTTGTACTTGAGAACTAAATCGGTCAACAACATTCACGAAAAAACGCAATCACTTGAAGTAAAAACATCGTCATTTGAAGTGAACAGACCGTCACTTGAAGTGAAAAGACCGTTATTTGAAGTGAACAGACCGTCACATGATGTGAAAAGACCGTCACTTGAAGTGAAAAGACCGTCACTAGAAGTGAATAGACCGCTACTTGAAGTGAAAAGACAAACGTTACTAGTAGTAAACAGTGATTATACAGGCAGTGAGGTGAACAGAACATTGTCAGTGCAAACGGGGGATGTGGTAGTTTTAGTGTTGGGAGGGGAAGAGACAGATGTTGACGCCGAGTGGTTTTACGTGAGGAAGAAAGACGGCAGTCAGGGGTTTATTCCCGCTGCGGTAGCGGGACATGGTTATATTTAGTGTTTGTTGGAGTCAATAAATTAATTTAAAAAAACGTTTTTATACTTTATTTCTACATTGCATGAAACAAGTTGAAAAGTGTACTGTAACGTGCATGTCACGTTAGGTCGATTTTACAATACTTTTAAATATGAATTTCCGCAGAAAAAAATCACGGATTTACATCAAGCACGAGATGACGTAATATGATAAACAATCACAACTGAATTTTTTTTTGTGCATTTATTTGGCGTTGTTGGCATTTATAATGTTTACTTGCTATAGGTTTTTAGGTCCAAAATGTCCAAGTCTTCAATGAAACAGATGCAGTTCCATCAAAAATGATTAATTTTATTACAAAACAGCATAACCTAAATTCAAATTACAGTCATAAACTTACCTAAAATGCAACACTTGATCCCTATAGTTAAATGTTGTACACAGATCAATCTCTGGACTCGATCCAGCTATAGCCAGGACTTTGTTAGGGCTGGTCCGTAGCGCTGCTGAGTATACAGTGGTAGCTGATACTGGAAGTTCAACCCTCACTTCTCCAGAGTAGCTGAGCTGGTAGAGATGCTTTGCTGCTCCTGCTGCGAAGATGCAGTCGTCGTGGAAGAATGCCACGTGGATGCCGTGGTCTGGGATGTCAAACACTGTGGTGGCGTCTAGCGATCGCAGGTGCCAGAGAGCTAAGCGAGGCCCGCCGCCGCAAACCTAGAACAATGTTCAAGATTTAGTTTTTGTTTTTTATTTATTTTATTTACTACAAGTTGTTGTTCACGGCTTCACTCAAATGGACCAAAAATGTTTAAAACATAACCTATATAGACCTGTAATCCTTCCTCGGAGTTCAAACCATTAGATGCCAAATTTCATTGCGGTAAGTTCTGCCGTTTTAGCAGGAATTGAGAAAGAGACAAGTAACCCTTATAATTATGTACTTGTAGTAGCAGCTCTTGACTGATGTGTTTTTTCCTATAAACATCAAAAAAAAAATCTTTGCACTTCAATCTTCAAAATGCCTATTATATCTATAAATTATCATCACCTGATGATAATTTCACCCTGCACACAATTTTTCAATCTCAACTAACTTTCCTCTCTTTCTTTCCCATTTTAATAGTGAGTTTAGTGATATAAAGTTCATTTACTTACAATCCAATCATCACCAACAGCAGCTGAGCCGACCCACTTGCCGATGTCAGACCGGCTTACTTTGCTGTTACTATGAGGCTCCAGCTTGTTGTGAGACTTCCCTGTTCTCATGTCCCAGAGCATAACCAGGCCATCTTCTCCTGCTGTGACCAGATGATTATTCCTAGGGAATAAAATGGATATGTGAAAGGAAAAATATAAAGATTTATATTTATAGCAGTAGGTATCTCCTGCTTAGCATCAACCATTAACTTATAAATTATAGGAAAAATTAAAAACAAGATATATTTGATTGACTGGCCTGATAGCTTAGTTGGTAGTAGGTCTGCCTTCTGAACTGTAGGCTGTGGGTTCAATTCCCACCCAGGACAAACATTTGTGTTATGAACATATATATGTTTGTTCTGTGTCAGGGTTATATTGTATTCTATGTATGTATTTACAAAAAAAAGTATCTAACTATTCTATCAGTTATCTGGTTCCCATAGTACAAGCTATGCTTAGTTTGGGGCTAGATGGTGCTGTCTAACATATCCAATTATCCAGACATATTTATTTTGGCAATAATATGTCATTGGGCATATCATACAGAGAGAACACCATCTACAATAAGAGTGTTGAATATTATGAATGTTGATGGCAGCATAAAGGATGACATCTGCATGTTAAGATGATGTTGATGACAGATAAAATCATTAACAAGCTGCACCAAAACAAACATCATTGATGAGATAGGGGTATGTTCTAGCAAGTAACTTATGTTTTGGCTAACACACAATAAGGCCTAGCAGGCTGTGGTTGCATAAACACATTTTAATTTGGTAGGTAATGTAAACAGACCACTATAAAATTGGACTATATCATGTCTGATCTGATGATGTAAATAGGAAAAAAAGCCACGTTTGTGTCTCAGCCTGGATTCAACCTAGTTTACAGCAACTATTCTTTTTTCAATAGGTTTATGCATACTTACTTGCCATGTACAGAGTGCACAAAATCGTTGTGACCTTTGTAGGTAGAGAGGAGACTGCCATCTTCCATATTATACACATATACATTGTTATTTCCACACCCTGCATACAACTTGGATTGGTCTTCCGATAGCCATACACTATTCACATCACACTGTTCCATAGTAGACTGTGACGGTATTTTTATAACCCAGGATGGTTTACTCAGCTTTGAAACAAGAATACCCTTCCATTCCCAGCCACTAATGACATTCACCGAGCCAACAATCAGAAACTTGTCAGAGCTAACCAAGCTGCAGACTTGGGAGCCTGATTCAAGTGTGTGAATGTGTTTAGGTCTGTTGTAGTCTGCTGTCATTAGTTCCAACACCGGGTTTATGATCCTATCAAGACTGAAATCAAAGAGTTCAAGAGTTATCCTGATAAGGTTAGGTATATAAATGACAAAGTTCGTAGTTTTGTAACATCATAAAAAACGATTTTATAGACGAAGAAGTGGTTGTTGTAGTATAAAACTTACTCAAACAAAGCTATCTGTCCGTAAATATTGCCGGCAGCCAAATATTTCCCACAGGGTGAGAAAGACTGACAAAGAACAGTGTTGTACAATATTTTGTCAAGCATTTTGAAGATAACTTCATTAGCTTTAATAATTTCTGTGTGAATTCCACGATAGTGCAAATAAAATAATAAACAAAGAAGTAAACAAACAAAACATAACCTAACTTCTTTTTTTACTTTTTTTTCTTAAGTTTTTAACCACAGAGTTCATTTTTACTTTTAACATATATACTCTTTGAAACAAAGAGAATTGTTGTATTAACTTGATGATGATGAATAACGCGCAATGATCAAATTACATTGCTGTAGCTCTGCTCTGGCAAAAAGGAGCTAAAAATAACGATGAAAATTATGTTTTTCTTATATACCTACGCGTGAAATGAACTACTTATATCTTTCTTTTCTCTGTGGTACGTAGTTTGTCAGTGCTACAAAATTGTAGTCTGCAGTGTAGTTGCTATATATATTATTTTTCTCTATGAGTGTAGGTCTAGATTTTTTTTATCTTTGGTTTTTTAAAAGTTGAAAAAAGTAAAAATACCAAAATGGACGTGTCGTGCGTGTATTTTGAGAAATAAAATAAAATTAATTTGATGTGGTGCTCACAAACAGTGAGTTAATTAGTAAATAACTAATTGTACTGTATGACCTAGACTATGTCGTTTTCCATTATCTAGATACAATTTTGAGAATTGGTATTTCGTATCAGTAACAGTATCAAGTTGCCTGAGATGCATGGTAAAGATTATTTCATAATTTTAGGTAAATAAAACGGAAAAATGTACAATGGTATTGGATTGACGACGCCTCGAGGCTCTGGCACTAATGGATACGTCCAGAGAAACTGGGCATCCGTGCGTAAAACCAAAGATTCTGTGAACTATCGGACTGAAGAAGAGATTGCCAAGTTAGACTCTGCATCAAACAAGCAGCCTAACCGAGAGATACTGGACCATGAGAGAAAAAGGAAGATTGAGGTGAAGTGCGCTGAACTGGAAGATAGTTTAGAAGACCAAGGGTGAGTCATATATTTCTTTTTTTAATTGGTTAGGATGTTAAAAATCACAATGGTAATGTAAATCGGTGCCATAGAATTTAAATTTTCAGCTGGTGGTTAGACACTGCACTGTATACTTAAACTTCTTTTTACCATGCTGGTCTGTATCTGTAATAATAATTGTATTGCTACTTACATCTACCTTTTCTTCTCTATTTTGTATATTCCCATGTATAGCATATTTATTTATTTATTTATTTATTTATCTAAGATTCACAGCTTATTACTATTTCCATTATAACGCAGTTACATACTATGTTGCACTTGCCAAAACGAATCTACACTTTGTCGATTGAACATATGTATAGGCAATTAGGAGAAGCAGGGTACTAAATGATTACGAAAAACAAGTTATGTAATAAAACTGTGTATATGAAAATGAAAGAAAGACAGAGAGACTTCCTGTTGAAGTTGCACATTTTTAGGCTAAAATGGAGGATGGAACCTAATCTAATTTGGAATATTTTCATCACTATGTTGTTGATATCTAATAGCGAAGAGCCTCAACCAACATTTTGAGCTCTTGCCAGATGGTCAAGGGTCAGTTGCACTGGTAGCTTGGACCCTGCCTTACTGGTGGAAGCAGTCTAGGTTTAGATTTTACATAATATTTTGAGCAAGTACATATAATTTCATATTTCATAACATTATAAAACAGAGGTTGCTTTAGGCATCTTGAATTTTACAAAAAGTGTTGTTTATCTCAGTAAATTATAGTTTATATCTATTTTTACATGTATCTGGTAAATCAATTAGCATTAAATAAATCTGTTTCCCACTGATAGTTTTAAGTGAATGCAATTCAATACAGGTTTTAGACACTACAGATGCAATAAACCATTTTAAAATGAATTATTACATTAATGAATACACTGGCTTTTAGCCAATATTGTTCAGCAATGCTAGAGCTAGAGCATAGAAAATGTGGTGAATGTGAAGATTCCGTTATTTTATTTTTGCTGGGTAGTTGGTAGTTGCAATCAAATAAGAAATACACATGGTGTATTTTGTTTTTTCATCTGTATAATAAGGATTCAGATGCATTTATTCAATGTTTGACTTGGGTTGGTTTCAAAAAGATTTGATAGTGGTTTGTCATGATGGTATGGATTTCCTAGTGTAAACCACACTTTAATTAGTAATGTCTATATAATTATAAAATTAAATATCCATTTTTGATAAATCATATTTAAAAAATCTGGAATTTGGCTGTAATTACTTTTTAGATTGATTTTCTGGCTGTTGATTAACTAGCTATGGCATTAGTAATGAAAATATGTGTGAAATTGCTTATTGAAAGTCAATTTACTGCCTTGGTAGTTGGTATTTAAATCCAAGCTAACATGTAAACCTTAGGTCTGTGCCACAGACTACAAAATGCTATACAAATATCTATCTTAAATCCTTTCATTGTGTGTCATTTTGAAGCCCATATTATGGCATCTCAAACAAAGTAGTTGAAAAAACTTACCTTCATCCTTTTCAAATTTTTTGATAAACACATAAATAAGACAACAACAAGCATGTAAGACTAGCATCCAGAGTGAAGTAATTGCCCATCACCAAAGCTCAATTTTAAAGCTCCATACCTGCTTAGAAAAAAAAAGTGTCATCATCAACAGCTGAAGACATCCACTGCTAAACGTAGGCCTCCCAGAGAGCGCCACTTTGGAGCTGCTGCTCGCCTCCTACATCCATCGGCTCCTTGCGGCTTTCACCAGATCGTCGGTCCACTGAGTGGGGGGCCCGTCTACGCTGCGTCTTCCGGTTCGTGGTCGACACTTGAGAACCTTTCTTCCCCATCGGTTGTCAGTTCTACGAGCGATGTGGCCTGCCCATTGCCATTTCAACTTGCTAATTCTAACAGCTATATGGGTCACTTTAGTTCTCCTGTGGATCTCCTCATTTCGGATCTTATCCTGCAGGGAAACACCAAGCATAGCTCTCCCTATAGCTTGTCGCGCGACTTTGAGCTTACTAATGAGGCGAACAGTAAGAGACCACGTCTAAGATCCATAAGTCATCACTGGCAACACACACAGATTGAAAACCTTTGTTTTCAATGTCTGGGTTTTTTAACATTGGGTATTCCAACTATTTTATGTCATTTGGTTAAAAAGTTTCATACATCTATACTTATAATAAAACTGTAACAGGGTCAATTCTGTACAATAAAGATATATTGAAAGTTTTTTTTAGAGGGCTCTCTATTATGGATACTAAAGCCAAAAATATATTTTTTTCATTTTTGTCGGTCTGTCTGTTTGTATCTTGGCTGAGCATCACGCCGAAACTACTGAATGGATTCAACTGAAACTTAGCATGATTTGACTTCATACTCCAAGGTAGGCTATAGGATACTTTTTATCCCGAAATTCAGCATGGTTCCCGCGGGAGAGGGGGTGCAAGTTAAAATGTGTACTTATTTTAAATTCATCAACGCGTGGTCCGATTTCATTTATTCTTTTTTTTTCAAAAGGGGGTGTTTTAAATGTTGTCCCTTAAATATTTCAAACACGTCGGTTTTGTGGTTCAGAAATTACAGACATTCAACCTTCAGTATTAGGTCTAAAGCCACTCTTATCCTGTACTATGAGAAAGAGAGAAGGGAGGGGGGAAAGATAAGGGAAGAGGATGAAAGGATGAAACGGTGAAAGGAGGCAGGTGCCCTAGCACCTGCCTCCTTTCACGTTCATCCATTCTACTGTTCCCTTATCATTTTCCCTCTTCCTTCTCTCTTCCTTTACACTGAGATTAGGTGTAAAACTAATTAACCCGTGCGAAGCCGGGGCGGGTCAGCTAGTAATAAATAAATAAAAGAAAAAAATGATGTTGCAGCAACAGAGTAAATGCAAGCATGTGGGCAAAATGGACAATCTTGTAGGTATTCCTTATTGGAAATCTGAGACTGGAACAGTATAAATGGTAAATCAATGAAATGCAATTGATTTCAATGAGAACAGCAACAGTGCATGCCAGTAGTTATTAATAATGGTTGGTATTATGTAAGTGTGTCATCATCATCATCATCATTTATTTACGACTTGATTAAAATAGTATCACTAAAGAAATAATGATAAGAAAACTTATCCAATGAGGTTTTGCTAAATTTGTTCCCCAGGGTTCTTAACAGGGGGAACTTATTTTCATTAAGATTGGTTCAGAACTTCAGACTCAGCCATAAGCAACAGACAAGGCCCGTGTAAAGCTGCGTTTCCACCAAAGATGTGCGAGGCAACTGGGCGGTGCGACGATGCGTAGCGAGGCTGTAAAATGGTGTGAGTGTTCCCACCTGAGATGTGCTAGGTCACCGACCGATGCGAGGATTCGTAGCGGCGCTGTGAAACGGTGAGCGGATGATCGGTGCGAGGATGTGTAGCGGGCTCGTTTCTGATGCGCGCGGGGTGGGGTGTGGTGGGAGCAGAGCGCGCGCACCTCTTCCCGCACACAACCCACGCACACATCCCTTGCAACACATCCCTCGCACACATCCCTCGCAACACATCCCTCGCACACATCCCTCGCAACACATCCGTAGCACACATTTTTCACTTGTTTTGCATGTATAAAAACCTCGCTCCGCTGAGCCGTTCCCTCTAGACTTACGCCGAGTGAGGCTAGGTAAATTAAGTGATTCTATTGGTTCTTCACAGACACATCCCTCGCTACCCATCCTCGCACATCTCTGGTGGAAACGCAGCCTTACAGAACTACGCTCAGACGTGAATCTGTGCTCAAGACATCTATGGACGACTGAGCATAGTTCTGTAATACGGGCCTTAGCTTGTTTGTCACGACTGAAACAATCCTAATGAACATTATTATGGAGATCAGTTCGAACCGTGTACCCTTTTATCACGGTAAAAGTCCTTAATTGAATATTCAATTGCCGTTCACCAGATTCCGGCTTATATAATGGGATTGCTCTATTTATATCCGTGGATGACATAAGAGCCTACTAAGGGGTAAATTACTAAATAGAAATAACCGCCTATTGCATTCCTCCAACGAGGATTGCCTAGGAGAGATGACGTCGTAGATGACGCCGGTCGTAAAATAAAGCAAAATCTATTCAGCAGATCGTAATGACGTGCTGCATTGACCCCATATAGTGGAATACAATGGGCGAATGTTGATGTGATGGCTCTTTGGAACAACACTACATCAATCCTAAACTCTACCGTTTCGTGATAGATTGTCTGATCTGCAGTCTGTAGAGTCCATTGCTTCTATGCAAACAATTAGAGCTTTGAGCTTTTTCATCCACAACAATCAACTAAAGGTTCCTGCTGATTGCTCTCGAATTGTTTTCCAAACGAAGTTTTACAGCTTAGTGATCATTTTCCTACGAATGTACCTATACAAATACATGGATGTATCATCCTCATAACATGCTAGATTTCCGACCCTGTCGTCGCATATGTACCTAGGTACCAGATTCGTCGCACCTTGACCAGCCCCGCAAATTACCAAATCCTCAATTAGCAAATGACTAGGATACACGCAAGTGACAATGTTCCCAATTCGCAAATGACTACATACGCAAGAAACCAAACAGTTTCAAAACATATTATTATACATTAGATTTGAATCATACCCAGTCGCACTTCTACATTAGAAACATTTTGCAATTGCAACCTGTTTCGTTTCTTGCACATGTCGCAGCACCACGTGCCGTTATCGATTCACAACTCAATAAAACCCCCTTGTTTTTATTTTTTCAATAGCTACCCTCCGCGTGCGGTCTATTATTGATTCATCCACCCTAGTTTAGGGTCACTCGCCCCATGCGCTTGCGTCGGATCAATAATTCAGCAGAGTGTATCACCCTGTTTCAGAAGCAAGAATTGCATAAACCATGCATGCCGTCATTGTGTCCCCGGCTCGGTTTACTACCACACGCAGCGCAGACTTCTTATCGGAAATTTAATTGTTTTCGCTAAAGTAATTCGTCGTTAAACCGCGACGTATCATGCTTTGGTACGTTACTGTGACGGTAGATTTATGGCCATGTTTCAGTCGTATCGTATATTCAGAATAGCGTGGACGACGTCTTATGACCGCCGATAAATGATACTTTATTTTCGATCTTAAAGCTTTGATGTTAAGGGTTTTATTGTATTTTTGCTAATGAGTGTGTCTTTGGTGTGGTTGCGTAGGTTGCCGAAGGATGAGATAGCAGCGCGCGTGGCGGCCTTCAGAGCGAAGATCTCGGAGTCTGCGGCTGACAAAGACGTGCCAAAGGACGAGTTTGGAAGGGTTATGTGAGTATTGCTTGATTATTGCCAAGGTCCTATCGGAAAATATCTAAATAGCATTCAACATTACTTGCATCTACAGCTGTGAGATTTACCGGAGTCTCGTAGAACCATCTTCGTAAATATGACTTAAACGTTTTGAATGCCAACTTATTTAAATAGAACTTGGAGGTTGTTGCTTTAGATGTGTAGACAGCTGCGATGGGGAATAATTATACAAACAAATATAATTTTTATTTTTAATTACTTCATCGAAAACTGTTTCATAAAGAAGCCGCTAGCGGTCGCTGTGGTATGTCTATATATTCCATGTATTAGCACTACATAATATGACACCGATTGCAATACCTAATAGACCGTTATGTGGCCGATGGCTGCGTGCGGTTCAATACTCAATTGATCAAAAACTGTTTCGTTCATATTCTGTACTTCTATATCCAAGATATTATTTCTTCCATGTAATTATGGAGTCTTTTCAGTGTCTTGTACGTGACTTCTGGGTTCTATACTTGTTTTAAAAAACGTCTGTCTTGCTTTCAAGACCGCTTTTCAAGAACGGCTGATGGTTACTCAGTTGAAATTTATATCAGAGGCTGGGGTCTACCGTTCATGCTACTATAGTAATCCTGCAATAAAACCAAGCTTCATACAAAAAAGATATAAGTTAAAGTGAATTGGAATGTATAGTTAATACACAATGACACAGTCTGCTAATTAATTTGCTGCCGTGAAATCAATTTTTTCGCGTACGAGGGAAAAATTAATACAGACAGATTGATTTATGGTTATACTGGTTAGGTTATATACTTTTATAGAATAGACATTGTAGATGTATTAAATTAGTTAAACATAAGAATCAATCTTCACTCTAGAATTTTTTTAAAGCGTTATTTTGTTTTTGCTGTATCTGTTTTGAAGTAATTTTCACAAGACTGCGTAATAAAAGTACAAGCCAATGTATATTATACAGGGCGTATCATCAATGTCTCTTGAATCGATCTAGGATCTTCTTACTACTCACTTATTTCATAGTAGGGTTTTATGGTTTTGCATAACGTCTACAGCTATTGAAAAATACTGAAAGAAGTTGACTTTCTGTGCCACTACTGGACAAAAGGTCTACTACCCATCTACGACGAAATAAATCCATAGATACTTATTAAAAATTCAAAAGTAACTGTCTGTTGAACCGGGTCTCAAAGTTACGACCCATCAAATACCCGGGTCTCAATAAAAGGGCTGGGTCTGCATTCCCTAGTTGACACGTTCGCGATTGAACGGCTAAATTAACATATAAATATTTTATGATACCCGTCATCGAGTACAGTAATACATTACAGTACTGTACATTCGAATAAAGTCGTACTAAGGGCACAGAATATGTAATAGTACTAGGGGTACTGATCTTGGATCTAGTTTCACTACTCGGGAAGACCGTAGGATACTTTTGTCACGATAACCTGTAGTACCCACGTGCGATGCCGCAGCTTATTAGCTCACACCACACGGACAGACAGACAGATCCAAGACCATTATTATGTTGGCCTATTGTCTAACATAATAATGGTCTTGGATCTGTCGGCATCCGTAGAAGAGTAACAGAATAGAAAGGCAAAAAAATGTCAAAAGGAATAACCGTCGTACTACGTGAAATCAATATTATGGAGTAGCATGAAGTCAATGGTTATTCAAGTCAAAATGTATATTCTAAGCAAGCATGCACCATCGTAGACTGCGTCATCACTTTCCATCAGATGAGACAGTGTTCAAATGCTATACCTACAAACAAAAAAAGAAAATGTTGTTTCAGTATATAATTGTGTCGTTTCGAATAGAAAATAGAAACTTGTAATCGGTATAAAAATAAAAAAAAGCATTTATATAGTTTTATTGTATATAGTATATACTCAATAGTTCTTCATTAAACTATTTGCACCGAAGTTCTGAATGTAAACAAAATTATTTACGAAAAATAAAAAAAAAACAAATCTCTTCACTTCTTCTTCTTCTCTTTCTCTCAAGCTCTTCAAATTCTATATCCGTCACTATAAACCAAATGCGTGATTTGTTCGCAAACCTAGTGATACAGTCGAGAACTAAAGTGTTAGATATTTACCTCCTTACTAATAAACTTTGTATAGCGGAAGAATAGTTATTTAGTGTTTTGTCTTTCTCTGTTGAGTTTGAAATGGGCATAGATAAAACAAGAGAAAACACTGAGCTATTCCACTGTTATGCACTGTTTATTGGTAAGGACGTTAGACTCTTAACTAAATAGAACCTCTAACGGAGGGTCTATTTAGCCCCATGTTATGAAAAACGTAATTTCTTTATCTTGAATCAAAATCTGTGCTATAAAATTATTATGATAAGTATGAGCAACATAATTATACCTACTATTCAAGTCAATTGCATTTACTCGCTACAATCGCGCACTGCTCTAAGTTTTGAAGTAAAAAAAATGGTCTTAATTTCTGAGACACATTGTTAAATTAATAAAATGTTTACCAAATACTAAATTATAGAAACCTCGTGCTCCATCACGCTAAGTACCGCGAAAAATATTGCTTATTTTTATAATTCCGTTTTATAAAATGAATACACAACCGCCGGTATTTTCAGAATCGCTGTCCCACACTGCAGCTGTTTACTTATTTGCAAAATTCGCAATGTATAAAAACAGTACCCATTAGGGCTTGTAATTATTCGAACATTTTAGATATTCGAATATTCGGTTTTTTATTTCAGGAAATATTCGAATAATTCGAATATTATTCGAATATTTTGAATTATTACAGAATCATACTGCATAAACTTCGTAATAGACCAAAAACTTCGTAATAGACCAATCTGGAGTTGCATGAGGCCTGATTTGCGTGCTATTAATACTTCACTGCCACAATTGAGCGGAAGGCTCTAAAGTGTTTAGAAGTATATTAGGAAAAACCAAATGACAAAACTGAAGACCGGAAATGGCAGTAATTTCACCCAAGCCTCAAATTCTGAGGGAGGTCCAGAACTTCCATGGACAGCTTGTACATAGACCTCGATACGTAATTCCACTACAAACATAACTCAGAACACCAGAGCCAAGTTAGTCTTACACAATATCGAAGATATCCTGAGCATCAGCCTGTACGAGATTAGAATGGCCGCAAATGAATTAATAAAACAACAAAGCGACAGATGTAGAATTGTGGATAGAACTACAACATCTCGCTCTTGAGCCATTATATTATTATAGAGCCACAGATTTCATGGTAAAAGTGGTTTTCTAGAGTCTTTACGAATCGCCTCTTGGTCTGATGAACTGCAGCCTCCCGAAATGTCACGTCACACTGGTGAAGTCTATGCACCGTCCAAATCCAAAACCCTGAAGGCTTTCAGCTGGAACTCCAAAGTACCTTCGCCTAGCCGAATACAACACAGTGGACGAGTTGAACAACGGGTTGGTGGAAACTGTCCAAGCTGTTCAAGCCCAGCCAAGCTGTTGAGCCACGCTCTTCAAGACCCAACGCCGAAAAAAGACGCAGAAACTATCAGAACAAACTCTTGAATGGCAGACTAGAGCGAAATGAAACTGCAGTTTTCAGTTGTAATGGTAGCCTACGGTGAACTCAATAGACAAATCTGAAGTTCCATGCGACACGACTTGCATTTTCTTGCTTTAGTACTTCACGTATTGAGGCCGTAATTGAGCGGAACCAAGGCTCTAAAATGTTCGCAAAGGATGCGTCTATTGGGCAAAGCCAAATAACAAAACTAAGGACCGAGAAAGGTAGTGTCATTTCATCCAAGCCTGAGATTCTGAGAGAGATCGAGAACTTCCATGGACAGTTGTACACCTCGACACGTAATCACACTACTAACACAGCTCAGGACATCAGAGTCAACTTAGTCCGACACTATACAGAAGATATAATCAGCCTATACGAGATTAGAATGGCCCTCAAATAGCTTAAAACAACAAGGCGCCAGGTGGGGATGGAGGTTTGCTTATGTATACTCTAAGGGATGGAGTTACGACCGAACTTCTGAGAGCAAGTGATAGATCGCTACTTATATATAGTCCTCCAAAAGTTATTTAATTCTGCCATCCTTGAAGGTACAACGCCAGAGGCGTGGCACAAGAGTGTGGTGTCGCCCTTCATCAAAAAAAAGGTGATATCACCGTATTGAAGAAGTAAAGGCCCGTCTCGCTCTTGAGTCATGTGTATAAGCTGTTTTCGAGAGTCATTACGAATCGTCTCGCACGCAGGTTTGATGAATTCTAGCCTCCCGAACAAGCCAGTTTCCGGAAAGGCTTTAGCACCATAGACCACATCCATACGCTACGCCAGGTAGTACAGAAGACCAAAGAGTTTAATCGGCCGTTATGCCTAGCATCTGTGGATTATGAAAAAGCCTTCGATTCAATCGAGACTTGGCCGGTGGTAGGTACTTTCCTTTTCCACCTCTATCACATAATGCTATTCGCATTCTGATTCTCGTTGTCGCGTCGCTTATTGACTGTAGAGTGCTGTCTGTCATTTTTTACTCCATTTAGCTTACTTTCAAGGTTAATTGAAAATTATTCGAATATTCGAACTTTACCTCCCTGATTATTCGAATAGTGAAAATGACCGAATATTCGCACTATTCGAACATTCGAATATTCGAATTACAAGCCCTAGTACCCATTCACCACTGTCGTACAAATCGCCGATTAAATTGCTATGTGAAAGTAGCAATGTATGCTGTTTTATGGTAACGGTCGTATAAAAGTCGTAGTCCTTGTCCGGTATCGATCTGGGTGGATGACGTCACCAACTTACAATTCACCACCCTCTCGGGGGTGGGAGGCGGGGCGGGGTTGATTTAATACAACGTTCGCAAGCCTCGCTGCTACTCACCCACCCACCCTATTTTATTATTATCACGGGTACTTTTGTATTTTCGAATTGAATTTTGTTCGTAAGTGTAGGATAGGATTATGTCGTACGTGTTTCAATTGATGTACCTAAGTAAATATTTTTTTTTATTGAAGAATTGTAGTTTTTCTGTCTGGTACAGTTGTCCTGGAATATTAAAAAGTTATTGTCGTCGCTCTGCTTTCTACAAGTGTGATAGAGACAATAGAGTCCGTGAGTGAATTTACCTAAATTTTAGCGTTTCAAGGGAAAATGGTTTTCACCCTTAAATCAAATTACTTTTAGATATACAGTCTCTATGAAAATGAGACCGCAAGTGTCCGCGCGCCAATGCTTACTTATCCTCTCCAGCTAATATAAATTAGTCCACAAGCGGTTGTTTCATTTTATTAATGAACCATAGCATCCTGCAATAGCGTTGTAAAAGGAATAATAATAATATGTGAGTTACATTTACTTTGATTAGGCGCGGTCACACGCGACTGAGAGCAATAACAAGGCATATGCCTTGTTTAAATGGTGCCGTTTTCAACGCGGCGATCGTGGATCTACCCTATATTTCATCGCAGGTTTCACCCTTTAAATCTTAACAAAACCTTTTCATTTGGTGGCAACCGTTTGAAATTGATTATAAACTATACCTTGTACCTTGGTTTTTTTATATATGTTTTCTATTCTAAATTACTTTTCTTCGTTATAATTTTGACGCATAAAATCGTCTCTTTATGTTGTACTACGAAGATATTGCAAAAACTCCAAAAGGAAGACGTGCGAGCATAGTTTTCACTGTGTAGACAAAATATTAAAAAATCATCAAAATCGTACATTCAGGGGTAGAAAAACGTTGGCGCTTTTTGTATGGACATACTCCCTTCTTAATTCGCTTTCACTATCTAATTATTTATAGTAAGTGGTTATGTAAACTTTTTTAGCGTTCAATTATGTTTAATCACGGTTGAACGCGCTAGCTAAATGGAAATTAAAAGCGTTGGGCGCGGCAGGCGTCCGATATAGTGACTTCGCAGAAAGTAAACAACTGAATATTCATATTTATATTTATCAACCAATCTTTTTATTTTATATAAGCCAAGCGTTTGAAGTTTCGCTGGGTTGAAAGTGACTGTTGCGGTCAAGAATTATAAGAACCGAGTAGGAATTATTTTGGAGAGTTATTGAGCTACAAATATTTGCGAAAAATCTGTCCAAAACGCCTATAAATTCGATGATCGTTAACTAATTTAATCATTATTCGTACTGACGCTTGCAAGTTCGTGAATAAAAGTTAAGTGCACGCAGCGCTATTTAATAAAGTACTTGCTGTTGGTTTCGTTTTTTTTATTCAAACTGGCGCGTTATTCGTACCGCTGTCGGTAGCGGTATACCGCGCGGGATTCCGCCCGCGTATTTTGTATGAAGTTTCGCTCTAGCCGCGGAACTATTTTCTTTATTTATTTATTCCACAGCTCTTAGTAAACACAAAAAAATAAAATAAGGCTTTACGTAGGACGTGATAGGTTGGTTGCTACATTGTGATTTTTACAACTGCGTTTTACTGCGGACAATCAAAGCACGCATGGTACAGTTGGGTCCAAAACGAAACACTTCAACCTTCCACGACACAAGTCTAGTTTTCCCGCGTCCCACCACATACATGTAAATCCGGTTTTATGTGGCCATCCTTCTTTTCTAAGCTAGGCCTAACAATCCTGACCCAGTAGCACTCCCACTCGTAATGTTATTGTTGAGCGTAAAGATAGCTTTTGATGAGAACTTGGCACGAGCGGTCTGACATCATGCCAGGGAAAACACGGTGGCGATTATTTACCTGGCTTTACTTATTTTCATGTTCGTGTAAGAGATTAGAGAAAATATAATTCATATCGTTATAAAGCTAGAAAAGTCCGATATACTAATGTGATTTGACAATACATAAATGGAATAAAACGCTTTTATTTGTTCCTCATACAAGTTAAACGAAAACAACTTTTTCTGATCTTAGATAAATGAGAACTGAATGAGAACGTTTGAACTCACAAGGAATCGAAACAACGAAGAAACTAACATTCTGCTCAATACGTAAAAATAATTTATGATATTGTTCTTAAAATAGACATATTATATTTTGAATTCAGGCAGACTGTTTTATTTTAGAGATTTCTAAATTGATAAAACTGCTTTAAGTACATGTGCATATATAATATATACTACCGAGCTCTCGCGCGTAGAAAGAAACGTTAATCTCTACACGCTAATTAATTTTGTTATAGTTTATTTATTAGTATTTTTCTATCGTAAGGGGAACCATAAATTATTCAAGGGTGTCTTTGAATAATTCTATTCATCATGAAACTTTTATTCACATTTTATTCCGTGTTACATATTTTTGAAAGAGCACCGTTCGTTGGAAATATTTAATAAGTAATTTGCACCCATTTTTCACCAACTTCGATTTTTGGTACGCTATGTTAATAAAACATACGATGCGGAAAATCTTTCTAGCTCAAACGAAATAATGTTTTTGCTGTAGGTATGTAATATTTTACGTTATATAAATACAACTGTAATAGAAAATAACGGTTATAAATAGTGTAGTTTACGAGGTTGTGTTATATATAAACGGTTTATAGCCATGCTTTTTATCTATACTTATAATAAAACTGTAACAGGTCCAATTCACAGGTACATTGAAGATACTTTGAAATTATTTTTTAGAAATTTTGTTTAAATTTCCCTTTTATCGATGCTGAAGCTAAAACTATTTTTTTCCCCATTTTTGTCTGTCTGTCTTGTCTTCTAGACTACTTAGATACTTTTAATCCTGTAATTCAGCACGGTTAATGATGAAATTACATACATCCTACCTTTAGTATTAGGTCCAAATCCACTCCTATTATGCACTACGGGAAAGAGAGAAGGGAGGGGTGAAAAGATAAAAGAAAAAAAAAGAAATGGAAGAAGGTTAAAGGAGCCACCATTCACCATTTCACTCATTCATTCATCCTTTTCCCTTATCTTTTTGTCTCTTCCTTGTTTCTTCCTTTAGACTTAGATAAGGCGTAAAACTAATTATCCCGTGCGAAGCCGGGGTGGATCAGCTAAGATAGTAAGATAATAAGTAGGAGCGCATCTATTCTGTGTCATAACATAAGGTCACCAACCTTCAGCGAAATAAACTATTATACGAAACGTACGAATCACCTATTTGTATGTGAAATTCTTGTGGAATAAGATATCTCTGCAACGGACGAACATATTTGCAGAACAGCCGCATAGAGTCGGCAGACCTTGATAGGTATAAGTAAGATTAATAAATAAAGATTAACGGGGCAAGCCACGGGTCCACGGGTGCATGTACAAAACAGAATAGTATAACTCTTTATATTTGCACATACTAACATACAAAAGAGTACAAAAATATACAGCTTTCGAAAGGTCTTAACACCTCCAACTCAGCGACATTACTACTATTATAAGTAAACTTTTCTGGATCTCACCACATGTGATGTGCATATTCGCGATTTCACCACATGTGATGTGCATATTCGGGATCTCACCACATATGATGTGCCTATTCGCGAGCTCACCACATATGATGTGCCTATTCGCGAGCTCACCACATGTGATGTGCATATTCGCGAACTCACCACATGTGATGTGCATATTCGCGATCTCACCACATGTGACGTGCCTGTCTGCGATGTCACCACATGTGATGTGCCTATTGCGATCTCACCGCTTGTGATGTGTCTATTCCTGATCTCACCGTTGGTAATGTGCCTATTCGCGATCTCACCACGTGTAATGAACCTATTCGCGATCTCGCCACATGTGATTTGTATATTCGCGATCTCTCTATTGGCGTTCTCACCATATATTATTATGATTTGTCAATTCGCGATCACACCACGCGGATCTAAGATATTTACGACTTCATTTTCACGCATTTTCTGTAAATGTGACTTTGATTCAAGTAAAGCCAAGTTGCCAACCGTAACTGAATAAATACTGCTTAAGCTAGCATATTATGTTGATATGATTTTATGAGCTAAATGTAGGTCAAGAAATAAAATGCATATACCAACTTAACGCAGTAACGGATAAGCTTAGTTTTCTTTATGCCGTCTATAAAAACGAGAAAGATTTTCGTAGAATGTATTTTAGTATAATATAAACCACATTTAGTTGTATCTACAAAGATATTTACAAAAAAATTAAAAAGAAGATTTTTTTAACCACAAATAATTAATGATTGCATTAAAAGTACCTATTGTAGTTTTAAATAGCGTTTTCTGACCCCACTGAACGGAAGCCTTTCAGGAAACCCGGAATGCACACAACGCTATGGTCCACCCGGTCCACCAGAAACGTCCAATATAGACATAACCACAGATAAAATAATACCAAAAACTATATTGCTATATTAATTTAGAGTTCTGAGTGATACTCCAATCTGTTATAGGCAGCCGTGACGCTTAACATCAGACGAACGACTAGCTCGTTACGTCATTCATTTACAAAAAAGCTTTGGCTTGATCACATATTGAAACAAATGGTTAGACATTAAGCCCGAATGGAAATTATCCGCGCCGTGTTTTCTATATAGAGACAAATAAGCAAATATGCTCTCAAACAAAATGTGAAAGCGTACGCGGAATAACGACCGTAATAAACATTACCGTAACAACACGCTCCTTTTAATTACCCGTAAGAGGCGAAGTTGGTCCGTTGCCCTGCACCCCCGCGGCCGCGCGGCCCCAGCAAATGGGGGATGAGACTCGAGTTAAAGGGGGTTGTCGGAGCCTTTAAGCGGCGTCGAAGCGGAGATCCGTTGTTTGCGCAGGCTGCGCGCGTCGGCTTCCTGACGCTCGCGGCCTGCAGTAGCTCCGCCGGCCCGCCGCCGGCTGCTCCGCCATGTAGCCGCACGCCCCCGCGCCTAAACAATCACACAAGTCTTCCAGCGGTACCACTGCTTTAGTAATTAAGTAACCAAGTCTTCCATTAGATATAAGTTAGGTTAAGATGCAAAGGGGGCGGGCGTCGCGTCGCGATACACGCCAGGAAAACAACCGGATCGTGTTCGAACGCCTGTGGCGCGGCACGTTCCAGGCGGTTGTCGCGGGCCCGCAGCGCAGGCCTCGTGCCTCATCTCACGACCCGGAAGCGTTGCCGGTCGCCATGCCGATGCCGGGGGCTCCACCGTGTGCTCCCGATCCTCTCGAGCCCGCGTTACGGTCCATCCTCGAGGGTCTCAGGAACTCTTGCTACTGCCGCTGCAACTGTTCCTCTCTGGAACGAAACAACTTTAACGACAATTTGCAGGTCTGTCTCCCCAACGATGCGGAGAGGAAATCCATGCGGTCCGTCATAAGGTGTGCATACTGTTTTATCGATTTTATCGTCCCTCGTTAGCTATCTGGGTCGGCCGACGCCCGCCGCCTCCGTGTTCAATCAAAAGCTACACGTCTAAGAATCCGCGATATTTCCAGTATGTTTTTGTTAAACCGTAACTCATTAAAATAACCTACCGTGGAATTTGCGTCCTTATTATCTTGATATTAAAACGGAGTCGAACAAGATTGCTAAATTGTTTTACTGTTTCCCTATTTTAGCGCACTTAGTTGCAATAATTCAGGTAAATAATATTCATAAGCGTTTCTTGCAGCCTCGTAGGTCCTATGTAGTGTAATCATTCATATCGTTAACATTCTCTAACCACTAACACGAATCTCTTAAACTCACGACAATACCATCTCACACTGTAATCATGTTTTTGAGACAAACACAGCTTCCTCGCAGCCAACAGAGCTTGACATCTCCCCTGATGATTTAACTTGCATTGATGGGGTTGCGCGGTTTCAGCGTTCGTGAGACGCACGCGGTCGCAGAGGCCCAGCAGGAGAAGAACGCGCGGCTTCGGTCTGCGTTCGGTATATCGCCGCGGTTCGTGGAGGGCTCGAGCCTGGACCCCGAGCGCCGCGCGCGCGAGCACGCCTCGCGGTACCCGCTGGTGCGCACGCCGAGCCACGAGCGAGACTCTAGGGAACACACTGCTAAGAAGAAGAAGAAACGCAGGTTAGACAAGCTTTTCATATTCATTTTCATTCTGTTGTGTATTTTGGAATCTGGCATCAGAACTAATGGTGGTCAGAGGGGTAGCTTCTTATTCTACAGGGGGTCAATAAAGCCTGCGCTGACGTCCCGTATGGGGTCTATTGTTCATTTTCCTCCCTGACAGAATCTACCCAAGCCAGGCCAGCTTCTTTCTGTAGCGTAGCGAGGTTCTGTAGGTCGCTGGCACAACTGTCTTTCTTCGAGACTATGTTCGGTTTTTCTGGTCCACTGCTGAACCCAGGAGGCGAGAGTTGCAATAATCACAAGTCCGATCTTCTATGGAATACTATAATTTAATATAATTTATTTATTTGCCATTAAAAACTTAACCTAAAGTTGCACAAAACAGAGATAAGTAGCTATATATAGTTATAGTTAAATAAATATTATCTTGCAGTACTAGGTTAACAAGATTAAAACTAACAACTAGCTCCTATACTAGGGTAGACCCTGTGTTACAGGAGCCAGTTACCAAGTGTGGGTTCCTTGTAGGTAGGTACATTATGTTACACGAAAAACTTGAAAGCAGGTATTACAAGGGTAAACATAAGACGAATCTGTATAAACACTCGAAAATATTGTGAAGGCAACTATAGAAATATGAATAAATACATTATAAATAAATAATAGATAAATACATATAATAAACACAATATAATATATATAACGTGTTACGTGAATATTGTATCTAATTAATATAATAAGGATATACATAAACTATATAATTATTTGCTATTATTATGGGAAGATTTGTAAAACTGTGTAGGTATGTTTGGAAGTGAAGATGAAATGAGTACCTTACTGTGAGTGTGGGAGGGTTAAGTAGGTATGTGGATGAGGTGGGTAAGGGTGCTTGTGACAAGGTGAGGGTAGGTAGGTGTGGGTATTGGCGTGTGTGTCAAATAACTGTATGTAAGAGGCGTTCAGTTTCTTCATAATTTGAATATATATTTGAATACTGCGGCCATCTCTGGGATGGTTCAGCTAAATACCAACTTCAGGCCTTGGAATCAATTGATAGGCGAGCAAAAAAGCTCATATGTGACGATACAATGGTGAGGGCTAGGCTCCAGAGCTTAGAGCACCGTCGTAAAGTTGCCAGCCTATCAGTGTTCTACAGGGTCGGTGAGTGTGCTGCGGAGCTACACAATCTAATTCCACCATCGGACGACAAGACGTACAGCTACATGCCATCCGTTTATGGTTGATATTCCTTCGAATCGCACAAAGTGGTTTTACTCAACATTTATAATCCTAGCAGCGAGGGAATGGAACACATTACCAGCGTCTTTGTTTCCTTATAAGTACAATCTGGGTGTCTTCAAGTCGCGAGTGAACAGGTATCTTCTAGGCAAGCATGTACCATCGTAAACCGCGACGTCACTTTCCATCAGGTGAGATTGCGGTCAAATACGGGCCTATTTGTTCTGTGTCTGGGTGTTATATTGTTATTATATGTATATATTTACAAACAAAAAGTATCTAAGTATTATATCAGTTATCTGGTGCCCATAGTACAAGCTATGCTTAGTTTGGGGCTAGATGGCGCTGTGTGAAATGTCCACACATATTTTTTTTTTTTATTTGGTGATCACAGTAGATTATAATGCAGGCCGAGGAGAATACTGTTATTTTTATATATTGTCTGAGTTTGAATTGGTATATTATCCCGAAAGGGGGTAAATCTACTCCCCAAGGTAGACAATGTTTCTTATACGACTTTTCTAAATTAATAGTTTTTCATTGAAGAAATGCCATGTAAAGCTTACGTTCGAAGATAGCCCTAGCGCAGCTGGGTGGTTGAACTTCGTCCTTGACCGAATGCACTTAAATGAGTTTGACGACCTGTGTTTAGAAATGAAGTCGTTTATTTATTTGAGTATCTTTTTAACTCTTGTAGCGATCGCACGTGCGATTTTGTGAGTGGATTTATTTTTTAATATGGAGGTTTGGAAACACGCAGTTTCAAGTAAGGCTCTCACAACTTGTGGGCTACTATGATCCCAGTCCCCTCTTTTCGGGATAACATACCAATTCAAACTCACCTTGTATAAAAGTATAATACTAACAGAAACCACTTCTGTATCTTTCCAGCGATTCACCAGACGCAAAGAAGTTGAAGAAGAAGAAATCCAAGAAGAATAAAAAAGAAAAGTAAGTACAAATTGTCACCACTCTGCAAGTCTGCGCTTTTAAATTTCTGTTTGTATGACATATTTAAGTTTTCATACTTTACCATGTATTTCATAGATTATATTTGAATTCAGACAGGAGATACTGCGGTTGTCCAAGAGGCAAGTATATTGTACCTTTCAATATAATTATATTGGAATGGGTAATAACTTTTATTTCAAACAAATTGAACATTTCAGCGAAAAGAGGCTGCTGTTGCACCTCATTAATAGGTACGAATGTATTATTTAACTTAATAATATTTGCTTTAGGAATTTTAAGAGAGCCCTCTTTTAATTTTTTATTCTTTGAATTTTATGAGAGGTCTTATCCCCAAGAAACGATTTGTTTACGTATATGGGAATTAGCTTAACAAGGAAGATGCTTTTACAATAATGTTAAAGTGACTCCAAGAAAAGAGGTTTCCTACCACTTCATCATCATCATCATCATCATCATCATTAACAGCCTGAAGACGTGCACTGCTGAACATAGGCCTCCCCCAGAGAGCGCCATTTTGAGCTCCTCGCGGCTTTCACCAGATCGTCGTCGTCGGTCCACCTAGTGGGGGGCCTACGCTGCGTCTTCCGGTTCGTGGTCACCACTCGAGAACCTTCCATTCCCATCGGTTGTCAGTTCTACGAGCGATGTGGCCTGCCCATTGCCACTTCACCTACCATTTATTTCTACCTAAATGCTTGCTAATATTACAGAATAGATTGGTTACTGCTAATATCTTAAATATACAAAAGGAAGTCCGAAGAACATAATATGTTAATGGTTATTTTGTTTTACTGCCTTCCTAAAAGGTACCTCAATATATCCATGTTTAGGGTTCTTTATTAAACTGTATTGCGTTGGGAAAATTCCTAACCTAAATCTTATTTAAGCGTTCTAATAAATTTGCCGTCCCTTTCAATTGTAAATGGAGAGACACGGACCACGATAGTCTTAGTATTGTTAAATTAAGTTTAGTTTTGGATTTGGAACAATAGAGTCAACAAATGTTTCATTCATGGTACACACTAAGCGGTTATTTTCTCTATGGTACACACGCCGTTCTAACCTCATCGAGCTAAAAAGTCTATGAATGCCATAAAGCTCAACAATAAACTCGTAAAAATATTCCATAGACAAGAGTCGAAGAAAAAGAAGAAACGCTCGAAGTCTGCAGACACGGACAGTTCCAGCAGCTCAGAGGAGCAAGACAGCGAGTCGGCCACCTCCGAGGATGATAGGCAGAGAAAGAAAAAGAAGGTATTTAGATCTTCCACATTTGATTTTTTTCCTGTTGCCGACGTGACCATAGTTTTAGAAGTGATGCGATGCAAAGAATATGTTTAAAAGTCTTTGATATACTTTTTTCGTAGCAATTTTTTGTATAACTCGTTTCAATAAAGCAAAAAGCTGACATTTCTATTGCTGTTACGCTCCCACTGAACTTACACATAATGGCGGAAGTGGGAGAAAACAATACTTTCTTGCTTTCGTCAGAATTGGATTTTCAATGCCACGCGCTGTATTTATATATGATGGATGATATACAAAATGATAAATTGTACTGCAACAGATATGCATGCAGAAAATTTGCATTTGTCAATAAACCGTTAAACCAGACAGTCTAGCAACTTGACTGAGGCTAAATACATAGCATAATGCTCAATCGAAAAGATGCAATATTTACTGTTTTAATTTTTTTAAACTGTTTTGTTTCAACTAACATAATCTTTGCATCATTTGAAGGTCTAACGTTAACTTTGTGTTTTTGGGTATTCGGGGACAGCATCGATCAAGTTCTATCAACACATTTACTTCAGTTCAATTCCTACTGGTTTACCTTACCCATGAACTACTTACACTCACTATTTTGAGATGATCTCCTGTTGTAAAGTAGTACGAACAGCTGGGCAGCACGACGCTTTCTTTACTTTTCGCTCGATCATAACCATAAGGCAGTCACATTGGCCTCGAAAAAGTCCAAACTACCCGCACTATTGCAAGAAACTAGCTTCAAGTTTTCGTTTATAATTTTTACATGCCCCTACTCATTCCTATCCGCAGATTGTCCGGAATTTAGCTCAGTTTTGCCTGTATCTTCATAGATTCTTGTGCTTATTCTGTCTTTAGTATAAAATCTATTCACGAACATTAATAGTTCCATGGGGCGGAATTAAAATTGTTTTTTAAATGTTTATTGTTCTTCTTACCTTATTATTTTACTTTTTTTAATTCTGTAAATACAAAAAATAGCGAGTAAAAAATTATCTGTTTAACTGTGCATCATTTCATAGGATAGCCATCTTTATCTGAAGAAATAACGTATACTGTAAGTATATCACAAAACAATAACACTCAGTTAAACACTATGTTAGGTGAATACTAAGTTATCGGTAATTTTGGTATGCATTAACGACATTAACTAATATTATTACTAATACGGGGTGGATGTGTTACGGGGAGAGTTGTGGAGCTTTGTTTCTAACGCAGATATTTACATGCATGGTGTTTGTAGCCTTTAAAACAGATGGTGGTTTTTATATTGATACGTATCGCGATATTACTCGGCGTGTTCTGAAAAAACGTAGTCGGTACTCGAAAATGTTACGGCATTCACACTCTGACGTCGTTCGCTCAGACCCCAAAAGGCACTGACTGGGTTTCACCATAAAGTTTTGCTAGCTATATGTTTCTAATAAAACTTTGCAACATGGTCTAAAACGACTATAAACGGTACAGTTGCATATATTTTACTTTGATTAAATTTTAGTACAACAATAAATTTTTCAAGTATTTGTGGTACGTTTTTTTACTACACGTCTACTGCTAATATCCAGTCTTGACATTATGTTGAAATGTAACTAATCCATAACATTCTCCCTCTTCTGATTTACCCAATAATTAAGGATGCACCAATATAAATGGTAGACAATACCACCACCGTTTGTTAAATAAGGTACGTTCCCCAGGTGTTATATTTCATTTTTGTGTATTAAGTGTCTTTATGTTCCAAGCGTAAAGTGTTACTAACATAGTATATCTAAAACAAACACTTGTGCCAACCAATTTGAATTATATTATTTTGTTTGATCTATTTTGATTTGGTTTCTAATTGAGAATGTTATGGATGAAAGATGTAACATTCCCTTCAGATATTTTAAAACTAATTATACTTTCTATATTCGCTTCCATCGGTAGCTTTAAATATTCTTATTTTCATTTCTAATACAAAAAAAATATATATAATTTTAATGCCTATTTTGATTTGACTATGATTCATTGTTAGTATGCATGTGTAAAGTGACTTAAATTATATGTTAAATTGAAATTCTTCATTATTTTGATCGCCTCACGGACGGTAATTTGAAGAATTTCAGGTAATTTTTTTTAGTAAAAACATTTTTGTTGCGTTTAACACTATAGTCTTATTGTATTGGCACTGGTGTATTAATGTACATCTCTTTAGTATATGATATTTATGGTTTTTTTGATGTTTGAACAGAAAAAATCAAGCGCAAGACGTCGCGGCAGCAGCGCCCCGTCGAGCAGAGAAACGTGAGTATTGAACATGATAATTTGTGATAAACAAATTGCTGCAATTTTCTTGATAAGATCATTATATTTGCTTTTCATATTCCAGGTCACCGGTGAAACATGCGAGGGAAAAACAGCGAGAACGCTCCAGCGAAGCGCGAGGCAATGACGTCGAGTACAGAAGAAAAGAACGCGAGCGCGAGCTCGATGACCGCTCCAAAAAATACGACAAATACGAGAAACGCAATGACCAACCAAGAAATGCCCGACGCAACGACTCGAGGGAACGCGAACGTAGCGCTTCGGACCGCGACTCTTCCACAGAGTACAGACAGAGGTCGACCATCACTAAAATAGAAAACAAAAGACGCGAGCCGTCACGCGACGACGAAAAGCCGACGAGTGATAAACGCTCCAAACGCGACCGCGACTCATCTCCGGAATCTAACTCTGTACCACCTGCTAAAAGACCAGAGAAACGAGGCAAAAAGCAATCCGCGAGAGAAGCTAGTTTGTCTCCCTCGCCCGAGAAAAAACGACGTCGGAGCGTGTCTCCCGATTACAGAAAGAAAGACGACGGGTACTACCGAAGAGATGCACGTGGCAGCAGCAGGAATAGAAACGAAAGTCCTGCAGACGAAGACAGGAGAGGATTTAGGCAAAGCGAATCCCCTGGATATAGAAAGGCTAGGCTGAATGATAAAGACAACAGAAAAGAAAGAGACGATCGCGAACCTTACGGTAGGAAAGAAAAAGATGACCGTGAACCTTACAGACGAAAGGAAAGGGATGATCGAGAATCGTATAGCAGGAAGGAAAAAGACGATCGAGAATCTTTTAGAAAGGATAAAGGTGACAATGAGTCTTATAACAGAAAAGAAAGAGATGAACGAGACTCTTACAGAAAGGATAAAGATGACGAAGAATCGTACAGTAAGAAAAAACGAGACAATCGAGACTCTTATAGGAAGGATAAAGATGACACTGAAACGTACAGTAGAAAAGAAAGAGACGATCGGGAATCTTACAGAAAAGATAAAGATGACGGTGAATCGCACAGTAGAAAAGAAAGAGACGATCGTGAATCTCACAGAAAGGATAAAGATGATAGTGAAACATATAGTAGAAAAGATAGAGAAGGCAAAATTGAAAGAAGCAACAAAGCAAATAATAATGATCGGTATGATGACCCCCCAAAACGAAAAGAAAATAGTGACGATACTAGACGTCGCAAAAATAAAAGTCCTTCAAGGGAAAAGCGAGACTCTTCCGAAGAGGTTAGAGAACATTCTCCCGCGAAATCATACAAGGAGAAAAAAACACGAAAGGAAGAAAAGAGTCAAAAGAAATCCAAGCGGGATGTTTCATCCGAATCAGAGCTAGAAACTACGAAACAAAGAGATAAGCCTCCGAAATCCTCAAAGTCGAAGCCTCGGTACCAGAAGGACAGAAGTGAATCACCAAGGGAACAGAGACGAAGCCCGTCCCCAGAGTACAGGCGGAAAGATTCGCCACCGACGAAAACCAAGACCGATAAACATAAATCCGATAGAAAATCGGTAGAAAACAGGCGAGATGACAGTCGCGAGGACAGTCGACCGAGGAAGAAATCTCCAACTCCCGACGAGAAACGAAAACGTAGATCCCCGAGCAGGTCCAAATCGCCGCGCAAGATCTCCAAAAGAAAGCGAAAGTGCGAGACACCCGATAAGAAAAGATCTCCGTCGCCAAAGGAAAGGAAACGAGATAAGAGCGAGAAGAAAGATTCTCACAAGGCGCGATCAAAGTCTCGCTCCCGTCGCAGTCGAAGCAGAAGCACCTCTAGTCTCAGCTATTCGCCGGCACGACGCAGTCCCGAACGCTACCGAGACATCATTGAGAATCTACCAGAGAAAGACAAGCGCAAATACATTAAATCCCCATCGGATTTGCTGCCGAAAAAGAAGAAAAAAGGGCCCGATTACAAGCCGAAAGTGTCTTGCATGCGGAGTACAAGCTCCAGCGATAACGACGATTCAACGGAAGACTTCATGCGGGTCGACGACCGAGCGAAGCAAGAAGAGATAGATATCAGAGAACTGAACAGGCTTAAGGAGAAATTGGCTCAGATGGCCAAAGCTTCGATGCGCACCGACACTGAAACAAACGGTCCATCGACGTCAGAACCAGGACCTAGTGCGTCCGAATCTAAACCTAAAGACGACGACGTAAAAGTGATAATAAAAGATAGATCTCCTGAAGTGATTAGTCCAGAGGTGGTGAGGAGTCCTCTGAAAGATATGTCGCCAGAGAAGCGGAGACGTAGCGAGTCGCGTCGCAGCTGGTCGCGTTCGTCGTCGCGTCGGTCGCGGTCGAAGTCGCGTCGGTCGCGTTCGAAGTCACGCCGGTCGCGCTCGAAGTCGCGGCGTTCGCGTTCGAAGTCTCGGTCGCGTGGGAAGTCGTCCCGTTCGCGCTCCCGTTCGTCGAGGTCGAGATCGAGATCGTATTCTTCATCGAGGTGAGCGAGATATGCTATCCTGCTAATAGTAATATTATAAAAGTTTACGAAAGATTGTGCGTGTGAATGTTTGCCACCGTTAATCTCCGTAACTGCTGAACCGATTCCGATGAAATTTTGAATGTAGACAGTTCATACGTTGGATTAATAGACATAATATTGTAAATCCGCGGGGCGCAGCTACTTTTTTTATTAATTATATAAAATATCAGCTTATCTGTTCAATTTCATTTTCACCGTCTTTTGATGGATGGTTTCATGAGAGAGAGACCACGAAAATAAGTTTATGGAACTCTATTTGCCTGTTTGATACATCTGAGGTTGATTTAGTTTTCATTCAAAGTAAAACTTATCTCTGGCTAGTAATATATTGTATGTGTCTGTGGTAATGATATAAAAAGCAGACTACTTCAATCGTCTAGGACCTGAATAACGCACTTTACGCAAACTAAAAGCCGTCATAATAATAATTATTGAGCAGTTAAGATCCCGTAAGTACTATTAAAGACCATCATCATCCTCTTTGCCTTTTCTCTTTTCGAGCTACCAGAATTACACGAGCGACTGCCATCTGACCTCGCAACCCATAAGGGACCAGTAACAGGGATGGTTAGACCAGATACTATTAAAGATACAATTCTTAAGTGTACCAATTTCATGGACAAAAAAGTCGATTTAAATAAATACTTAAAAATAAAATGTAAATTTTGGAAATTATGTGTGTACATTTTTGACCTTTCCGTCATGCTTGGTGCCCGTAGACGGTCCCGGTCGAGCCGCTCGAGCTCATACAGCAGTCGCAGCAGTTCCAGATCTTCACGCAGCACATCTCGATCCACACGCTCTTCAAGGTACTAACTTCCCCCACTATCCCCTCTCGCGCCATTAAACATAAGTTCTGAGAAGAGTACAGATTCCTATTGCTGTCTCACTCCTGCTACACTTTCGACATGATGGTGGAAGTGAGAACAATGACCGTACCCTTCGTCAGAACTGGCTTTGTTAATGACTCGAGTAGTGCTGAGCTATACCGGCTCCTCTAGAACAATTTTTAGAGCTATTAGTCTTTTAGCGGTAACTGTGAAATATAGTTGCCTGCAAATACTCCTTCTTATAAAAACATAACTTGCTCAGTAAGCGATGAGAAAGATTATTGTTCTACAGGAATCCGGTCTATTTGTAATCAACAGAAGTCCCGCGAGAGTTTGTACAATGTGAACTTTAAATGAACCCACAAGGCGATATAGTCTCTGTGTCTAGTACATAATGACAGTTATGCCATAACCGTTTGTACATTTCACTTGTTAAACATTTCTCGCGTGGCTTTATGGAATAAATGAATATAATAATCAATGTGCTAGTAATAAATAACTGTAGTTTATTTAAGTTCAGATAACGCTTGTTCTATAGGACATTGTTGCAAGCACCTTGATTATTCTTGCATAGGATTGTGTTGTGGAGATAAAAAAGTAAGTTATTCTATTTGTGTCAGTAAGGTTACATTACCCATATCCCCCTAAAGAGCTTCCTGAAATTGAACCATGATCCTACCATAAAATGTTTATACTTTGAATAAAAACTGACAGCCATTACATTAAATATTATAAATGGAAAAGCTTACTATTCTTCTGAATAACTAAATTAACATGAGCTATTCTCTTTCCGCTTACCAAAACTGAACCATAACCGTACGAATGAATCTGAATACGAACGCAAACAAATGCGGACACGCAACTGAACATGCGAATACGCAACCAAACGTGCGGATACGCAACCAAACGTGCGGACACGCAACCAAACGTGCGAACACGCAACCAAACGTGCGGACGCGCAACTGCGTACGAATGGGAAACGAATACGGACGAATTGGCACGATTGCGCACGGAACTCGATATGCGACCGTGAACGTTGTGACTTGATACGGGATCGCATGATGTCCGCACAATGACAGAACGATGACGGGTGTGTACGCCGATTACCGTAGATCGAGCGGCAGCCGCGTGCGCTCGCGCTCGCGCTCTCCATCCATCCCACGCCGCGCTGGCTCGCCCAGCTTCTTGGATAGAAGGCGTATTACGAGGTATAATCGTGCTTTCCAGTGATTGCAGTGCTTTTATTTGCATTTTTCAGTGCTAACCATTCGCACTTGTTTGATATTTTTACATAGATAGCTGGCGTCTTTTCGTATCAATAAAAGTAATCGGGTCTTCTCATTGGCAGATACACTTTTGGGGTGTGATCTGGAGTCTAGATCAGCAATGCCAAATTCAACGACATATTGACCAAGAGTCTAGATAATCTAGAGTCTTATCCCCTTACTAATAAACATTGTGTAGCGGAGTATTTATTTCATGTTTTGTTTCTTTCTATTGAGTTTGAAATAGCCATAGATAAAACAAGACAAAACACTGAATAGCTATATCACTGTTATGCAGTGTTTACTATTACTAGTAGGGGGGGTTGGCCAATATGTCGTCTTGGTTAACATATTGATCAATAGTCTAGATAATTTACTCTTGAACAAGAAATGCATTGTACAGAATGCAGTATTTATCGCTTTGTTTTTGAATTTAGTATGAACGCGGCGCGGGTATGAAAATACGCTAGTTAGTAAATGAGTTCATATTTATGGGTACACTGTTACTAATTTTTGATAACCACATTCAAGAATTATAACCCACGGTTTTTAAGTTCACAATAATTTTTATTAGAATGTGTCATGTATAATGTCGCAAAAAAACTGTACAAAACACGCGATTACGCTTGACCGATGTTATGTTATTTTGTTTATCCATATCAAAGACTTGATATCAGTTTTAATATTATATTATCTATGGCCTTGATAATACTGCTCGTGATAATAATGACCTAATACCTAATCTTCATAAGAATTGATATTCTCGCAGTTTCTTGTAGTATATATAAAGCACTGTGCTCATTAGATATTGGTGTGTTAGTAGAGCGACGTTTCTAACACTTATTGAATGATAAGTGGTAGTGATGTCGCCTTGTGTGCCAGGTGTTTAACATTGCGTTTGTAGCTTTTACTAGGTTGGTTTTATTATAGTTTTGCTGTAAGTATTATTTTATTTTGCCATCGTGACATATCGCCACTGAGATTTTTTACGCCCTTTACTGCTTTTGACACGCGCGTGCACCAATGCGTGAATAATCGCACACGTATTTTATACTTTATGCGTTGT
This sequence comes from Ennomos quercinarius, assembly GCA_910589525.2. Lineage (NCBI taxonomy): Eukaryota > Metazoa > Arthropoda > Insecta > Lepidoptera > Geometridae > Ennomos > Ennomos quercinarius. Next base: position 16,409,047 of record OU342492.1, on the reverse strand, counting down.
CTTTTTTATGGCTTCGGCAGTAGCGATGTGGCACCCGAGTTTGTTTTTCATATTTTCTATTATTGTTTTATTTTCTCTTTATAGAAAAAAATCCCGAAAATATAGCACGAGTTCAGAAGACACGAGTAGTAGCTCCGATTAGCTGTGTGGTTGTGCTAGCTTCTGTTTAAGTTATATTATTATGTATTATGATTTAATATAAGTTCAATTTACCGTAGTATATCATTATATAATCCTAATTCCTCCCATTCGCCGATATTTTCACAATACGTAAATATATTTTTTTGTATTGGGCTGTGAAGTTTTCATGTATAGTTTGTTTTTGATGTGTGCCTGGCCTAACATTTATATATTTTTTCCGCTAACAAGGGTGTGCTACTACTAAAAATATAAATTATAAGTAACTTGTAAATTCCCGTTGTCCCCATTTTTTAAGTTTCCATGATATTTTAGTTTATGTTTTTATATTTATTCAAATCAAATGATGAAATTATATTTGTTTTTGTTCCGTAGCGCACCCATAATAGATCTAACGTACACGTCAAACAAATACAAATACCGGAGAAGATAAATGAAATAATAAAGAATTGTGCCAAAAGTATCAATTGGGAATTTCAACATTATCACCGCCAAATGTAGATTGTGCTATGTATAGAAAATGTATTGCAAGTGTGTGTTTCTGTTTCAAAAGTTTTGTTTATCACATTAAAGAATATTGTAAACAGTTTAGTTGTTTTTATTTTCCGCTGCATGGTAAGCTTGTAGGCAGATCTTATTACTGTTGTAGCTCTTCTACACGATCGGCCATGGGATGCCTGTCGATTTATTTGGTGCTGCTATTTTACTAAGGAGTTAGAACAAGTCTTAAAATTAAAAAGAATAACCATGGCCAATAGTGTAAGAGCTATCAATACCTACTTGAATGTTGTAGAATACACAGAAAATGAATTTTTACTCATGAATACTTCTTTTTATTTTGCTAGTGTGATGTTTGCTCAACAGGGTAAGTCTTCTTTTATTTGCTTGTGCAATATTATTTAGATAATATTTTAACACTATTTACCCTCCAACTATAACCTCCTAACTTTATTAATTTATCGAAATTTTACAATTAAAAACAGACTTAATAGCAAGGGCATAAAGTCGAAATCAAGTGCTAGTGCACTTCGTGAAATATGTCCAAATATCTGCTTTAGTGCACGTGGCATGAAAATTTTCACTCTGACATGACTAAACTTCTGTCTACCTCTAACACTACTAACGACTAACAGCGCCCGTAAACGGCCGATCCCGTACCGGAGGCCTACGCCGTCGACGCCCACCTCTGGAACCTACAGCAGTCAGTCTTCGCAGCGCAGCTGGTCCGGCTCACCACCGCCTGAACGAGAGTAGACCTTGACTTTCTCGTGTAAGCAACTGGTTATCCAAGTCACAATGTTTACCGCTTTGACACGATCTCCTCAGACCGAGTAGACTCTGGTATCTATTCGGACGCTACTCGTATTGTGGCAAACAATAATCCGAGCGCACTCGAACGACTGTATCCGATCTGTGTAGACTGACCGCGCTCTATTTGTCCAAGCTAGCTCGTATACGAGTAGTGGCTTGCTTATTTTGGCTCCACACATAGTGTATTTAGCCAGTGTCAAGTTTTGTAATTTTTCATCGTATTATGGAAATTTTCACTTAAAGTCAAGTCATAGTCACAGTCAGAGTAGTCATAGTCTAGTCTAAGTCATAATCCAGTCTAAGGCATGCCCTAGTAAAGTGGTGGCAACTTTACTAGAGGCTTCTATGGAATTTTGGAAGCAACACGAAAAACCACGTTTCACTAAATTATATCACTTGCCCACACTCATGCTCGTAATTCAGCACTTAATGCGTAAAACACCACCAATTTTAAACATTAACACTGGAAAAAGCATAAGTTTTGAAAAATAATACAATGCAACGACGTTAACTTTTCCGCTTTCCCGCCAAAACTACGAGTAGTGAAAGTACAATACAATACCAAAAAAAAAAAAAAAATTAAACTGAGCATCGAAGAGAAGTGTTAAGAAAACCATCCGAGTGAAGTATGATAATGTCAACCACTATGCTAGTACACTCGTACGAAGCTTACTCCTACGAGTCTATTCGGTCCGAGAAGACGCTGATCGTGTCAACGCGAGTTAAGCCGGGCGAACGCTTCAAACTTGGGTTAACTGTTGTCTTGCCCTTGATGATGCTCGGTGAGCTATCTCTGTTCAACGTTATTAGCAGTCAAATACAAAAGAAGTTGTTGTTATTACACCACCAGATCTCGAATTTGGTTGATTTACTATTATTGAAAGATAGGACGCAATGCTACTTGTTATAAGTTTAAACTGAAACTATCCGCCTCTATCAGTAAATTAAAATTCATCTAGTACTTCCACCATTGTAATTAAAAAACAGTATTTGTTGCAAGTGCAAAAACTTGGAACAATGTTGCCAGCTTTTGAGCATTTAGAAACTTTCGGATCTCATTTGAATCGTATCGTATTGATACAACTAGTCAAAACTCAGGGTTTATTTATTTTTATTGTTAAGTATTTATGTGTATTTTGGAAATAAGACATTGAAAAATCTAGTCAACGTGAACATGTTTATTAAACAAACAATTATTTATTTTACTTCTTGTATTAGTATCCAGCGTATGTCGTACTGTGGTAAATCCAATTTCTAAAAAATATATGTACCCCCATGCTTTTTATTTGTATAGTGTTGAAAATGTGACTATTTCACTAAAACTTAGGTAGAAAAATGTTAAATAGTCAAAATATAGTCTTTAGAATAAGACAATTTGGTAAGTACTAAAGGAGCTACCTACGCTTTATTTTAGTTTTTGATCAAAATTTTATTTTGTTGATTTACAGTTTTACGATGGTTTTACACCATTTTTGTTGATAATTTTATTTTTGGTACTTGCCTACCTTATTTATTCAAAATTACTCACAATAACTAGGTATTAATTATTTATTTTGTGCAATACATTAAATTATATCATACGCGACATTTGTATTAAATATTTAATTTTCTTTCTAGTCATTCCTAAGGTGTTATTTTAAGAATTAGTACATAGTTAAGGTTATATTCATTTTAGTTTTAAGTAATTTATTTATATAAAATGTATTCGTTTGTAAAACCTTTTGGTTCCTTCGCCGCGTAATACTGGTAAGTAAGTAAGCAATATATTGAAAAGTTGTGAACACTAAACGATGATATTTAAATAATACTCTTTAATTAACAATAACAATTTATTATAAATATACAAAAATATACTTATTTGATTAGTTTAAATCACAAATGCACCACGTACGAACGAATTGATACAGATTTGATAGCCGTGTAGACGACACATAAATGTACAGTAAATAGAGGACACTTTCGAAGGATCTATTTGCCTCGAAGAAATTACAATAATAATTATAAATCAATAAAACGATAAATGTTTCCACGCCTTTTTATACACATACCTATCCTTCAAACAATAACATATCGTCGCTAACAAATCCCTGTTGAAAAAATGTATTATTACATTTATACCTATTACAAAATAAATAAAAGAGCTAATAAAAGGAATGTTGATACCCCATAAGGCCAAATGTTAACTGTTACTAATAATTTTGCTATAAAATTGAAGATAAACTAATATAATTCTTCCGACGAAGAACCCAGAAAAGTGTGATAACAATATTAATTATTTGAACTGAAATTTTACGAGACGTTACGTAAAGCAGATAAAAAAAAGTTTGTTCATCACAGTACCAAGTTTCGTGCAGCCACCACCTAATGTAAGTCTTAGAATGTCTCAGTTAGCTTTCTTCTGGCTTTGTTGGCGACGTTTGCTGGCCAAGAACATCGCCCAACCAAAACCAACTAAGTTCATGAAGAGTACTCGGAGCTGAAATAAAAACAACTCGATTATCTCGTGTAAAACAATAAAAGAACCTGTGGAATAATATCGAGGGCGGCGCGCTCATACCTAACTCATAACAACAAAACAAATAATACCTACCTACAAAATATTACCATTCCACCCGCATTATTCCACAGCAGCACACATGGACCCGCTCCCGATCATTGCTCAATAATAATGCAGACGGAAAGGTGTAATTTACTCTTGTTTGTCTATCAACCACCCTTCGTATTTCAAGTATTTACGTCCAGCGATTTCCCAAGTCTACGTCCACCAGTTTGGGCTGTATGTTGTGTCACCCAGCCAGGACAAAGCCTTTTATATAATACAGATCAGCAAGTGTAATCCATACTATCAAATGTTGGTACAGTTTCGGATTGATATAAGGCTAACATTTTAAAATAATTAGTTCCCCGTTTTCAAATAGGTATGCAGTATATGTGTGTAGTAATAACTTCATTATCATCATCATCAACAGCCTGAAGACGTCCACTGCTGAACATAGGCCGCAGAGCGCCACTTAGAGCGGCTGCTCGCCTCTTGCATCCATCGGCTCCCCGCGGTTTTCACCAGGTCTTCGGTCCATCCAGTGGGGGGGCCGGCCTACGCTGCGTCGTCAGGTTTGTGGTCGCCAATCGAGAACTTTTTCTTCCCCATCGGTTGTCAGTTCTACGAGTGTTGTGACCTGCCCATTGCCATTTCAACTTGCTAATTGTAAGAGCTATATCGAACGCTTTAGTTCTCCTGCAGATCTCCTCGTTTCTTATCTCGCAGTAATAACTAACTAAGTAAGAATTATATAGCTTGCGATATTGCGCTTCTGACAGAACTAAAAGAAAAGAAAACTTACGATAGGCGGTACGAACGCCAAGTTGATAACTTGGAAGAGCGTCAGCCACTTCCAATTCGCCTCCAGCACCGTCATGTAAAGTGCGTAAAGCTGTTTAGTCGCGGCAGAGTGGTTCTTTCCTTCGAACCTCGCCAGGGTGTAGAGAGAGAAGGCCTGCATCAACGGCGCGAAGATCAGTCTTTCGAAAATTAGCTTCTTAGCGAGCGAGAACGATACAACGTCTTCCGGGAAAATGCTTTCTAAGAAATTGTAGAAGTGATGTGGAATGGTACCGCCAAAAATTAATCTGTAAATTGCAACGGATTTTTAGGGTTAATTTAACATAAGTTGTAAATAACACAACAACACAATCAATCCCCACGTTGTGTTGTTTCGCGCCACCTGGGTACCGGTATCGGCAGGTATTAGCAACTCTATCAAGGTTAGCCCATACCATAATGATCTATCTATGTGTGGTAACCCCTAACATAAACCAACCAAAACCCAACATAAAGGAACAACATCTTTACCCAGTCAACCAAAGGAGAGAGAAAAAGTATCAACCAATACTAGTATATGAAAAGTATCTACTACTAGCTGCGCCCCGCGGTTTCACCCGCGGATAAAAAGTAGCCTATGTGTTAATCCAGTACATAAGCTATCTATATTCCGAGTTTCATCCAAATCTGTCCAGCCGTTTGAGCGTGAAGGAGTAACAAACATACACACAAACACACATACAAACTTTCAGCTTTATAATATTAGTGTGATTAGTGTGATAAGCAATTCTTACCCATACAATCCAAAAGCAAGCACAGGGTCCAATCTTATAGAGTCACCAGCAACCAACTGTGAAGCTATACTGCCTGCTGTGCCGACTACACAACTGAAAATCACAAATAGAAAATTAAAAAAAAATTGCCTTAAGAAAATATACTTGTTGCGTGGAGTGGACTACCCCGCTTGCATCACAAAAATAATAAAAGTATCAAGTCAAGTGTTATGTTATTCCACAAACAAATCTCATCAAAACCGTTACAGGCAGCGCAGCGCTTCGCTGAATGGTAAAAGAATAAAGAGTAAAAAATGTATTTCTTATTTACACATAACTTTTGTATCTACAATTTACAATAGGTATTATTATGCAGCTACATAATGTAATGTTCATGTAAGTAAAATTACATCTACGTTTTTTTTTTTCATTTACGATAGCAACAATCAGTTTCTTATTCCTTGTAGGGTTGTTCCTGTAGGTACGAAGGATGATAGGTCCAATCGTTCATGCCTAAGGCAAGTACCTACAATATTAATTGACCTTTGTCATTATAGGTAGTACCCACTATTAAAAATTCTTTGAATGTGTGACTTTTCCATTGAATTAATATTCATGCATAATAATGTTCTCCTTTACAAATAATGTACTTATACCATGTAGGCACATAGCCACATATACACCTAGTTTTAAAAGAACCTTGCAGGAAAGACCTTTGAAGCATAATCGAATGGAACGAAAAAAAGAACAATAAAATAGAGATAAACCTTACCTTGTGATAGCTTTTGTTTTTATCGGATGCAAATACAGGTTCTGCAAATACGATGCCAGCAAATTCATCACTGGTTTTGATAACGCCATATTGTTAAATTAAGGTAATAATAAATTCGTTTGTATTGCCGGAAAACTACTATTTCAAACACGTAATTATTCGGATGCCGAATTAAAACTGATACGCTGATAGTAGTCTGTGTGTTGCTGATAAGTGTCACCAGCACAGTAGATTAGTAGAGGCTAGAGGATACTACGAGTTCCTAAAGCTGCGCGTCCACTGCGTCGGAATCGGAGCGTACGGAGCGTACGAGGCGTCGGTATTTACAAAATGCCGATAGGGTGCGTCCACTGCATTCGGATTTTCCATCGGCAATATCGTTATTTTCAAAGCAATCGAGTTCGCCTGTGCACGTATTCACATTATGGAAGATAGCGACGAGGATATTGTAATCATTAGTTGTTTATTATCAGCAGATGAGAAAAAAACAAAAGGAAACGAAAGATGTGGGTTCATAACATAAACATAAAAAGGCCTATTTTCGGAGATTTTCATACATTATATTTCGGTTTATTAGTAGATAATGTTGATGTTTTAGATGTAAAGTTCTACATATCTTTCCACTAAAGTAATTAAAATCAAAATTCGTTGTTATGAGTGTAAATTTAGGTAGGTATGTACAGTAGTGAGCGTCGCAAACACGTCAGAACTCAAAGCGATCGGGATTTGAATGGTGCGTTCACTGCGGATGACGTCATCGGCAGAAATACCGGCCAGTGGACGCTACACCATACGAATCAATACAAAGCAACGAATCCTTCCGCTCCGTACGCTCCGATTCCGATCCAATGGACGCGCGGCTTTAAAGTCTTTGATCAAGTAGCATATAGTAGTCTGTGAGCTGTCCGTGCTCGACCCCCAACGACACGTAGTTCTACATCCAAAGGTAGATGGCGCTGGCGAGATATGGCTTGTTTTTTTGTGAGGTGGCTTTGCCCTCTGTCATAGCGCAGTGTCACTTTCACTCACTCACCAGTGTGACCATTTGTTGCAGATTTCTGATATTTTCACAGATTTGCACTTCACAGTGCTACTGGCTACTTAAAATTTTGACAGATTTAGGAGTTTTTATAATTTTGAAGTAAAATTCAGAAATACAGCTACGAAATCTTAATTCATTTACTTCGATATGTGGTGGGAATCGTAGTTACGAGACATCCGCAGGAGAACTAAAGTGACCGATATAGTTTTTAGAATTAGCAATGGGCAGGCCACATCGCTCATAGAACTGGCAACCGATAGGGTAGAAAGGTTCTCGAGTGGCGATCATGAACCGGAAGACGCAGCGAAGGCCGGCCTCTGGTAGGTAGGTAACTACATACCTTAGTCCTTATTCTGGGATCCGTTGAACTCTATGATTAAAGGGTTTATTCAATTTACTAGCAAATTACAAGCTGGTTGCACCCTCACGCCAAGTAAAGACATGATTAGAAACAATATGAATGTTAAATCCATGTATGATGAAATAAAGAGGAATAACAAAAATAAATAATGAATAAAATTCGGTGGTTAATGATAATTTTCCTCTTACTTTTCATCATTTCTACATGAATTTTGGGTTCCTATTTGTTTTTTATTCCTTGATATTTTAAAATAAATATAAGTAAATACTAACGAAAAATATTTGTATTATTTCCCTTATATTATTAGTATTATAAAAGACGAGGCATATTTCTGAAAGATTTCAAAGTGTGGGCAGATTTTTAGCCTATTATCCATGCATAAATCACAGTATTGTTTTTTTCTCTAATCTGTGACATAAATCTTCTGAACACAGATATGGTAGGTCTGTGATTCTCAACTAGGTCTCGTCAACGCCATCTAACGGATTTTTAGGAACTAATTTTTTTTTTAATTTGGCTGCCTGAGAACCTCCTATTATTCATGCCACGAAAAAAGTCTAGGTCTGAGACATGGACCTACTAAAAAAAGAAGGATTGAGTCCCAATTGATCCCGAACCAAGGTACCCATAGGAAGTCGGAACGCTAATAAGTACGAGCGGACACGCACACACTCACATCATAGGAAGTCTATCGCCTGCCATTACTGCTCCGAACCTTGCCCGAGACGCTGTCAAGGTAATAGAAAAAAAATTATAAAATGCCGTCTTGCGTTGTGAAAAGTTGTCGGAATCATAGTGGTTTAATAAAAAAAAAGTCAGGGGATCACTTTTCACATGTAAGCTTGTTATTATTCCACTAATTTCTTGCTTTTTCGATAAAATTATTGAGATGCAATCAATACACAAAACCAGCTAGTGTTGCCAACAATCAAGCTTGCAAATTACCCGGAAGTGTGGGATAATGACGAAATTGTGTTCGAATACAATTTATTCACCTATAATGATCATAATTACAAATCTGACTATAAGCAAATGCATATTTCCATTATTATGCATATGCATGTGTTGGCCTTTTTCTGGTTAATAAATATTTTACCTAATGAACCTACTAATCGTGCAATCACCGCGTCGCCGAGTCCACCGAGTCGTGCGTAGCATACATGCTCGACACCACTAATGATGTATGACAGCAATCACCGCGAGATTTACGCCTGTCGCAAATTAGGTAATTAGGGGGCCGGTTAGTTAGTTTTACGCCCTAGCTGTCCAAAGGAAGAAAGAAATGGGAGGGGAAAAGGATGAATGGAGGCAGGTGCGCCTCTGTTCACCGTCATACATTCATCCTTTTCCCCCTATCTTTTTCGCTCTCCCTTCTCTCTCCCCTTTAGCATACAGGATAATAAGGAGTGGCGTCAACTTCGTTGCTGACGATGTTTTATCGAAGTGTATAGATTACATCACGCAGGTATAACTATAACTACAAGGGCTTCACTGCCGAAGCCCGCCGTACTATCGTACACCATGAAATTACCGCTAGGATTAAAAACTTAGTAATCTTTAACCAACATCTAACTCTAAGCCTATACGATAAATAATGCACACCAGCTCTAGGTCAACGTAAAGTAGGTAGGTACCCTATAAGTTGCATCTAATATGGACAGACAGACACACAACAAAATAACCCTATACAGGTTCCGTTTTCGTACTGAAACGGAGCAAATATAGCGTGTAAAAGGATATCACAGACTACTATACGCTAACGCTTTGAAGGATAATGTATATATTTATGTCATAATAGTTTTTTGCAAATTCAAATAGGACTAACCCTGAGCGATGAAAAATAAAATGACATAAGCCATTAAATTTTGACTACTCTGTTACAAGCTCGCGTAGCTTTTTGGTCATACAAAAAGTCACACCAACGTCAGATCTTTTTTTTTGTCGGTTTCGGGTAATTTTCTTCACATGGCAATTCTTTAATCAGTCACACATATTTATGTGTCTGCCATTGCTGTACGTCAGTTCGATGTCAATCAAAAGTCCTTCCTGTTTTTTATACTTCTATGGTCTGAGATTCGCGGCCATGTTTCTTCAACGCCATCTTACGGATTTTAAAGAACTATTTTGTTTTAAATGGTTGGCTGAAACTGAAAACCTCCTTGTACTTTTCTTTTCAACTCTTCATTTTATTAGTGTTGCCAACTTGGGGGTTTTCTCCCTAAATTTAGGAGGGAAAAGTATTGAAAGGGGTAAGTTTAGGGGCATGATTTCTTTAGGGGTATTTTTGGGGGAACTGGTTGGAGGTAAAATAATTCAAAGCAGTCTTATATTTCTGAATGCTGACAATTTGCACCCGTTGTACACAGCGAATCGATCTGTCGCACCAAACCACTTCATTTCTTGATCAGCGTGACCGCAAATGACCGATATTTGTTTATACATTGGGATGATATTTATTTAAAGAAGAAGAAAGAGTTCTTATTTCATAATCTTTAATTCAAATACAACACTACGTTTTACCTAAACATACCACTAACAACATTACGTGAAATGATTACATGTTTACTACAAAACACTTGTATTATGGAGCCCTACCCTTAAAATACGAAGAAAATATCAGCTGTTCCATACACTTCATCAAGCTTATACTACAAGAAACCCTTATAAGTTCGGCATGTCTGTCTGTCTATTTGCCCATCTGAATACTTACATCATCATTATCATCAGTCATCGGCCTGAAGACATCCAATGCTGAACATAGGCCTCCCACATAGAGCCCCACTTTGAGCAGCTGTTGGCTTCCTGCATTCATTGTTATTGGTCCACCTAGCAGGGGGCAGACCTACGCTGCGTCTTCCGGTTCGTGGTCACCACTCAAGAACTTTTATTCTCCATCGGTTCACGGTTCTGCGAGCGATGTGGCCTTCCCACTGCCTTTTCAACTTGCTAATTCTAAGACTTATTATCGGCCTCTGCCGACTGTAGAGTGGAATCTCCTCAGTTTGAATAAAAAGAAAATAAACAAAATTCCGACGCTTTCTGTCTCTCTCCATTTTCGTTGCGAAACTTTGAGCTTACTAATGAGACCAACTGTAAGAGACCTCGTTTCAGTGCTATCATCACTGGCAAAACACACTGGTTAAAAAGCTTTGGTTTCAGGCTCTGCGGTGTTTTAGACGAAAAATAGGTATTTCTCGAGATCCTAAAGAAAAAGCCGAAATGAATCACAAACATGACACTGGCGGATGCACAAGACGTGCAAAGCCAAAACCTCCTAGGAGGAAAACATAAATAGGTATGATTTCAAAAATGGATCTAGCACTAGCACCTCTGAAATCACTGACGACGATGACGATGCCGTTTTACAAATATTAAATGATATAACCTGTGCGTTTTCTATTTTATCAGGTTTAAAACCATATATTATTGCCAACATAAAAATACATACAAACGACAGTATAATTTGTTAAAGAAAAAAATTTGAACACAAAATTTTTTTGGGAATTTTAGGGGGATTTTAAAATTATCTTAGGGGAAAATGTCTTTACGGGTTGGCAACACTGGGAAATTGCCGCAGAAAGTAGATTGCATTAGATTGTCTTAGGGATGTGACGTGATGTGAAGGGGTGAAAAATCGATTTTTTAAATAATCGATTATTTTTCGGACAAGAAATCGTTTATCTAAAAATCGATTTTTTGAGAAAAAAATAATCGATTTTTGCCGTATTTCATGGAATAATAACAAAAAAAACAGGTTAAATCAACTGTATCTATAGTAATTATTTGTTTGAAACGTGAACGAGTGACGTGCCAATCTAATACTTTGTCCGATGTTAATCAAAACTCAAAAATTTTATTGCAAATAGGCTATTTTTAACACTTTTACAAGTCAAACCACGGCCGCCAATAACAGTTGTTGTATGCAGTGCCACTTGGAACTCTAAAATATAAAGTTACACTCGATCCAAAGTCAAAACTCTTCCTCGATAACGAAATTCTGCTCTGACATTAGCTGCGGAAAAGTTATTCGCAGGCAATGTCATTTCCTATACATTATCGAGTTAGCGTGAGGCATTAACGCCAAGCAAAGCAAATCGATCTAGCAAACGTTAGCGTTAACGCCTCACGCTGGTATCTTTGCTAGATCTCCAGGAATTTGGTAGCGGTGTTGCATTATTATTTTTAACACAAGTAGAAAAAAAATCGATATTAAAATAATCGATTTTTTTAAATAATAATAGATCAATACAAATCGATTTTTATAAAAAATTATTCAATTTTGTAATAATCTTTAAATAATAATCGTCCCTATTGTCTAGTTTCTTAATTTCTTCCTACGAAAGACTAGGCGGTATGGTCTCATGACTTTAGCCTGCCCAATAGGGCGAACAAAAAAAAAAAAAAAAATTCTTAATTTCTTTATTTACATCACAGAGTACCTTGTAATATTGACATCTAGTCTAGACCATATAACTAATTGTATAGATAGTTTGTGATCATAGTTGTAGTGTGCTACCTAGCTGGCATTGTTAACTGTTGCATTGTTGCGGCTCACGCAAACCAAATAGGCTATAAAATATGGCCTCTTACGTACAAGTAAATGGTTTTGATGAGTTCGACTCTTACGCAGAAGCTCTCAACCCAAATGGTCCTCCTGTGCTTTTCTACTTTAGCGGGTCCAAGTCAGCCGACGGTAATAGCTGGTGCCCTGATTGCGTGGAAGGTAGGTTTCAAATGAATATACCTCTGTATAAAGAAGAACATAAATGACCCGCTTAAAATATAACAATAAATTACATTTAGTAAACAGCCCACTCAAAAGCACAAAGTGAAGATACTCACGAAAAGAAAATCATAATATTCCGGCCATCATTCTCGAACAAAGTTTGTTACACACGCAACAGTCCATCTGCAACCTCAATCATTGCTCAAGAACCAATGTGAACAATGATTTGTAGATTTTTCATACACAGTAATGTAATGAATTTCTTAATGTGACAATCAAAATCATAAAATATAATTCAAGATAATTATGTATTTCATATGCCAGATTTTTAGAAGTGATTACACATTTTTGCAGCATGATTTTTTTTTGCAGCGGAACCAGTTGTGAAAGCATTTTTGGGAGAACTGGATAGGGAGGCAGTCTTCGTTTATGTTGATGTTGGTGATAGAGAATAGTAAGTTAGGGCAACTTATTGATTATGTTTAAATAATGATCTGCTTATAAACCAATCATACAAACTTATCTTTGCATAAAATTAATAATGTAAGAATATGTTGAACATCATAAACTTACGGCCTAATACTCTATGAAAAAAGGCTTAGATTAAGCTGTGGCATTATTTTGAAGGCAGCAAGTCTGCATTGAAATATTTTATTGTTGACATCCTCTTTTGTGTCTTAGTTGGTATTTTTTAAATTTTACTTTATATGTAAGTCTTATCATTTTCAGCTGGAAAGACAGAGCTTGCCCATTCAGGACAGACCCTCGCACCAAGCTCATGGTGATTCCCACCATCATCAAATGGAATGGTGTCCAGAGGCTCGAGGGCAGTCAGTGCAACAACAGAGACCTGCTTGAAATGCTGTTTGAAGATGAATAAAATTGGGGATATTAATAGGCTGGTTTGTGTTGAAAGTTGTTGCCGATTGGGGCCAACAGGAATAACACACAACAACTTGTATTCTACTGTATATAAGGTAATCATAAGAATGGTATTTGATTTGCAATAAATATATTGATGCAAATAAAGTTTATATATCTATTAAGGAGACACATCATTATTGTTACCAGGATGGAGGAAAAACTGAATGCATGAAATCTTTTTAGCTGTAAGTTAAGGGCTTGTGGTAGGCCAGCACAAATCCAAGCCAAAGCCACAGAATAGATATATAGTACTGGGCCAAAGCAGGGCCGAGCAGCAGGAGTGGCCTAAGTTAGAATGGTTCCAACTCATGATAATGTAGGTAGTATTATTACAGTGAATATAATAGGTATTTTTAAAATCCACTATACATAAGACCTCCATTATATTTAGTTCAACTACTACACAAAGTGTCATGACCTTATTTAAAGTATTCATTGAATAATTGCGGTTTATTTGTATGGTTTGGAGGTAACTTTGTAATTTTTTTCTATTGAGCAAAGTTTATTAATTCATGTTTTCACTATACATAAGCCTTAGTATTAGTCCTGAACTTTTACCATATCATTTCAAAGTTATTGTTGCAATTGTGTTGACAGTACATGGGATCATGCTAAGCATTTTGGCGTTCAGTAGGCTCTTAAGTAACATAAATATGTGCAACCAATTAAAAATTTTGAGACTGCTTGTTCATTCACTTTCATATGTACTTACCTAAAATTGCATAGTTTTATCCACATATTTTTTTGACAGTAAGCTTTAAAAAACATGATAAGATACTGTCCTTTCAGAATGATAAGAAAGTAGATAAAATTAATTCCATAATTAAACGATAAACACAGGTCACTAACAAAGAAAAGAAATGATGGAATAATCTTTAATAACATAACTATAATCATTGTGTTTATATAAAAGTATAAGGATATAAAAAACTAAGCCTACATGAATGAAGTAACACAAATCAATATATTGAGCAAAATACACTTAAAAATATTACCTTCCACACTTACCTATTTACAATTTACAATATTTTATGTATAATATCTATATTTATCATAGTTACATTTTATACCTACAATGGTTGAAGTATAAAACAATTTCATATAAAATCTAAATGGATCGTTCAAGACAAGGATTCTTATCATAAATCCTATTTATAATATGTTATTACAAGAACATACATAGTTCAGTTGAAATTGCTATAGAACCTATAGGTACCTATAGGTAGGCATACACAGTAATACAGTAATTTTATTCTATAGCACTTAATTGAATGTTGCTTCTGTTTCAAACAAATGTGGATAGTTATAATAATAAAAAAATGGGGATTGATTACTAATAAACATAGTGGAAGAATAGTTATTTTGTGTCTCTTATCTATTGAGTTTGAAATCGGCAAAGATAAAACAAGAGAAAAGAGAAAGCACTCAGTAGCTATTCAGCTGTTATGCAGTCTTTATTAATTACCTATAATAGGATTTAGGATTACTTGTACGATGGGCCTATTAGCTACCTAATTTATGTAGTTATACAAGGCAATTGCAAGTATATTTACAGGCTTGATAGGTCTTTTTTGGAAAATTTATACATACATAAGGTTAAAACTATTTTTATTTAACGTTCATAATTTTTCACAGCCCGCTGCCACGCTGACGAATTCTTATCACAGAAATATTATTGAATTCATCAATAATAAAATATACCGTTTATATAAAACATATTTAACAGTAAATGCATTATGTTAAAAGTCTAAAAATAATACCTACACCAATATGCATTAATTAGTACCAACAAACTAAAATATAAACTAAAACAAAATCGGCTCGGATCTCCACTCATTCTGTACATTATTTATAAATATCTGATAGGTAATTAATATAGAATCGATAAACATAAAAAACCAAGTTATAATTGATATTGAAGGAATCTGAATTTTTAAACGAGTTCAACGCCACAAAGGACGTAGAAAAAAGTACAATGGGACTAAAATACAAGACGTAACCCCTAACATATTAAGTAACCAATAACATCTTTTTGCTCATAACTTTATTTGAAACGTTTTGACCTTGATAGTTTCTTATACAAAGAGTCAAATATGACAGCTAAATAAAATCAAAACATCATCGTAATTTCATAAAAAAGTCGCAAGTTAGCATGTAAAAACCCAACTAATTATTGAGGTGCAAACTTTAAAAAGGATATATAGGCAGTTAAGTAGGTATTCAAGAAGATTAATTTCGTAATCTAACTCAAGCAACGCAAATTGGTCAAAAACCCGCCATTAACTGAAACTGTGATAAAGATATTATTTTTAAGTCTTCCGACGATAGACTTGTACTTATTCAAATAGCGAATCCGTACATCATTATTTTTCTAATTAGGTAAGTAGGTATCTTTAATTTTTCTAGTTTTAGCAAAAAACCGACTACGTAAGAAAATGAAAGATATTATCATTAAAGAGGAAAAACAAGGGGCTTCAAAGATTCTTCTGTTTGAAAAGAGTGTTTGTACCTACGAGTGTAATTTGCCCCACCTAAATGCCCTTGTAAACTCGCCTTCATTTCAACATTCCACTATGCCCCACCATGAAGACACTTGTTGGGGCAAGGTGGAACTACTCAAATCTTCTAATCCCTTTTGTTTATAATCCTATTAGGGTTGTCTAAACTTTGATAGCCTTGCTGCAAGAGGCGGCCACGGGCGCAGGGTTGTCATCCGGCTCATCGCTGATGTTCAAGTCGCGGGAGGGCACAGATATGAACACGTCGTAGAACACTTTCTTGCTTCGGAGGAAAGCGCTCTTGTTGTCGAAGATCACAGAATCTGTGGGAGTTAGATATTCGTCAGTAAAATGTTTACGCTATAAAAAGATACCCTCCAAATATCAAGCTTAGCTCCATCAGAGTTGGGATGTAGGCACGTTGACTGTCGTTCAGTCAGTTCCAATACTACGCCCTTGGTCAGTTCAATGAAACGCTTTTATATAAACATTTGCGTTTTAAAAGAATGTCGGTAAAAACCACCCCTAAAAAAGAAATGACACGCCATGCAGGTTTCCTATAAATGAGGGTAAATGATATTCATTTAGTATTATTGTTTTCTTTTTAAATACTATGGATAATTTATAAAGCTGGGAATTGAAGTTTATTTTTCTTGTCTCTCGTCTTCTAGAAAAACATACAATTTGCTATTTAAATGTATTTAATTTATACTTTCGATACGTACAAGTGCTATTCAAACACGTGGCTTCTATCTGCTAGACTGAAAATGCATAGGATCTGCCATCCTTCTTTAGTCAAATAACATAGATGTTTAAGAACGTATATAATAACTAGGTAATATAAAAAAGAAGGTATATAGGTATGTATTTATAGCAGTGTGTCCGGTACTGTCTGGTTAATTTATTTTTTGTTGCATCCGTCTATACTACAATCTTGATGCTCATTGCAAAAACTATGATGATAGCTAATGAAGCTATGGTTTTTATGTTTTTTGTTAAATTGCTTGTACTGAACAGACAGAAAAGAATACGAGTTGCCTGGAGACGAACATACCAAAAATCGAGTTGCCTATACTTAATACACTACCGATGCCGATGGACGCAGGAGGCAAGCAGCTGCTCAAAGTGGCGCTCTGTGGGGGAGGCATATGTTCAGACGTGGACGTCTTCAGGCTGTAGATGATGATATTACACTCTTTATTGACACCAAGATGTAATAAATGGCTACATGAATAATGTAGGTACCTAGATATTTCTATATGATGTAGGAATGAGAAATAGTACAATGAGCGGTAATAAAAACTTGTTAAAATAAAAGTAGGTACATACAAGTAGCAGGTCCAGTGACCGGCATGACCCCCACGTCGGCGGGTCCCTCGCAGACCTTCCGCGGCCCGTGCACCACCTCCACGTTCCCTTCCTCGTCCCGCCGCTTGATCACAAACTTTATGTCGTGGCTGTCTACTCCTATCTCCCATCTAGAACATAATAACGTTTGTAGGGCGTCACTGAGGGGTTATTCAAAAATCCTCCGCAAAAAAATGGGCTCTACTGGTGGACGTTGTTCGTCATCATCATCAACAGCCTGAATACGTCTACTGCTGAAAATAGGCCTCCCCCACAGACCGCCACTTTGAGCGGCTGCTCGCCTCTTGTATCCATCGGCTCCCTGCGGTTTTGGCCATATCGTCACCTAGTGATGGGGGCCTACGCTGCGTCTTCCGGTTCGTGGTCGTCACTCAAGAACCTTACTAAGTTGTTACTATATTGTAGCAACGGACCCCAGTAGTCCGCAGACGAATGGGTTCACCTCACCGCTAGTTACGCCACAGAAAAATGAATAGTATTACGAAGCGATCTAGTCGAGAGAAAAGTTAGTTGGTTTCGGTTTGAATTCACTAATATAGTCCTTGCCAGTGTGTATTATTGCGTTAAATATACTGTAGTATGTTTAAAACACCTGAGAAACTCGTGCATTGCTCGGTATTATGTTAGCCCCGAAAAAAGCGACAGTATCGCTTTCCATACAATTATGCATCCTTTCACTGTCGTTTACGCATCTACCGCGTTTCATGGTACAAGGAAGTGTGAGAGACAAGGTCAATCAGCGACGCTAAACCTGTATTGACATGTTTCAATGTAGTTTCTCAGGGGATTTGAAAATATAAAGCGACCCACCAGAAAAATAGGTTGAGAGTCGCTGCAGTCCGCTCAAAGGTCAATGTACGAGTTTCTCAGGGGATTTGAATAATACATACACATTTTGTTTTTAATTTAGTCAACAATTTACTTTCACCGCACTTCAAAGTTTCCTATGTGTGTACATTTACATAATACAATAATTAGTATTACTTAAGAACGCTGTCAGCATCAGCGCACAGCAAGTCCACGGTGTGCTTGTCTCCGGTCTTTATCGTGACGCGGGTATACTCCTTCTCGGACTCTGCCGCAGGGTTCTTCGAGTAGAAATGCTTCGGTACTTTTCCTCCGGGCTTCACCTGAAAAGAACGGTGTAGAAAATTTAAAAAATCCTCATTTTCTCGTACTTTTAGAAGTGTGTAAATCTCCGTTGATCACGCTTGTCTCATTGGTACTTTAACATGTGTAAGTATTTTTTATTCTTTTTTTTATGAGATGAGTGGCAAACAAGTAGGCAGCCCACCTGATGGTAAGTGGTCACCGCCGCCTATGAACATCTGCAACACCGAAGGCATTGCCGGTGCGTTGCCTACCCTTAGAGAGGACTCTTTTAATACTTTTCTTGAGGCTCCCCATACTGTAGTTATGCGGAATAACCTCAGGAGGAAGATCATTCCACATCTTGCAGGTTCGTGGAAGAAACGTGCGCAAGAATCGCGTCGTATGAGATTTCTACGTGTCGTAATTGTAGACACGTGGGAATCTCACACATATTGATGTGGATGCGCATTTTTACGTTGCCGAGAAGTTTGATAATAAAATCGAGAAGATGGGATGAGGTTAAAGATTCCTTCAGAGCATTTCCCATGATAATAACGGTAGAAGAGACTCAGACTTCAAAGAGTTTCATTCTGTTGGCCTACCTACCTATATTTAGCGCGCAGGTCATAAGTACTCATACCGTATCAGCCAACCCATTCATCATTTTACCCCTAATTGCCTAGCTTTATACTTATTTTCACATTATTTACACAAATATTACCATACCACTGCTTATGTTAAAAATTTATCACAAAGCTAACAAAATCTTTTTTTTATGCGATTGAATGACGGCACGAGCTAGTCGTTCACCTGATGTTAAGCAACACGGCCGCCCATAACAGTTACAGTGTCACTCGGAACTTTAAAACAATGAAGTTTCGCGTGACACTGCACTGCGCACGTCATCCTGAGACATCACACAGTCTAGTAATCAGATTACTAGATGATATTATTACTAGTGATCCGATCATAAAGTCTCATTTGCCCAGTAATTTCACTAGCTACAATGCCCTTCAAACCGAAACACAGTAGTGCTTGCACACTATTTGATTATTATAGGCTTCTTCTGGCTTGGTCGAATAGTCTTTTAATCAAATTAAAAAATGTCGTAGCCAATCGAATTAGAAAAAATCGTAAAAAATATACGTGTATGTGTGTGTGTGTATGTGCTTGTTTAGTACGTAAGTACTCACAATCAAGCTGCACCTAGGATCGCCATTTGCATCAACCATCGTCCCTCCATAGTGCGCCGGCAGCTGGTCCGCATCAATCACCGTCAGCAACTGCGGCTGCCACTTCTTGGAGTCAGTGCCGAAGATCTTGATCTTCGATATCGTGTATTCATGCATAAACTTCTTTACCACGGAGAAGGCAAGGGCGAACACTTTTGGTGCTAACAAGTGAAAAGAGAAAATAATGTAGCATGAGCTATTAAAAACCGGCCAAGTGCGAGTCGGACTCGCGCACGGGTTCCGTACCATTATCTATCCCTGCCATCTAGTGTTGAGTAGCAGTACTATTTAAAGCAGCCATCTATGACTCATCTGGTAAACGAGCAAAAAAAATCACGTTTGTTGTATGGGAGCCCGCATATTTATTTAATTCTGTTTTTTAGTATTTGTTGTTATAGCGGCAACAGAAATACATCACGTGAAAATTTTAAATGTCTAACTATCACGGTTCATGAGATAGCAAAGCGGTTGACCAATGAACCATCACGTCATAATACATTATTTCCTCTTCCCCCCAAACCTCGAATCTGAGTAGACGTGTGTAGTGCTGTAGAAATTTGATTTTTAAATAATAATTGGTGGTGATTTTTGGAAAAAAAGATCCGGTGACAAATAAATAGGACATCATAACATCTGAGGAGGTCTTGCATCGCCCATCACTCAAGCACGCGGAGTGACGTATACGCTGACGCACGGAAGCGCACAGGCATACCTGCCATACAAGTAAGCTCTGTCCCGCTCTGTCCCTACTCTTCTGTCTATGACGTCGTGCTCGCTTCGCCCGTTCACTCTAGTCGCCTGCCCTTGTCGCACCCGCTGTGCTATCTACCTAACCGGTTAATTGAGCTCCACGATTTACTGGTAGCCTGGTACTTGGGTATTAGCACCCACCCGTACTTGTACTGCTCACACTGCGCTTGATAACCTGCCTACTGCTTTAATTTGGATAAAATGTCGGTTGCGCGTACACCGCCTATGTCCCCAATGGTGTCGGCCTTTGCAACGCCTATTCACCACTATGCTTCTGACTCAAATGTGGCTGAAGTTGGTCTAGAAGCTACCAGTGCTGCCTCCTCTTTTGGCTACATTGCCTCCCGGAATGTTCCTAAGCGGAAGCGAGGGGATACGGACGATATTAGCAAGGCAGAAATGATGGCCATGTTCGCTGCTCTTCAAAACAGCCAGGATGATAAATTTGACATAGTTCTGAGCTCCATAAATGAAGTTAAAGTATCTGTAGATTGCATGTCTACCAAGTACGAGGAGGCCCTGAATAGAATACATAACATTATGGGGTCTGCTCTCTCACCAAAAGACGGTTATTTTCTTGGTAGTATTACTTTGCAAGTCTATCAATCGGTTTTCAAACTGATTTTAACCACTAATTTATTTATTTATTTATTTATTTTTAAGCATTCCGAATTTTGTATTAAAATATGCATCCATTAGGTAGTACATTAAATTATTTTTCTTATAGATTAAAAATTAATCGGTTAGATGTACAGTATAGTTGTTGCGAGTCATCTTACTGTTGTCTTTTTCTCGAAACTCTTCGCGCCAAGAGTCAACATGGTTGGGAGACCAGACCCCACTGTCTCTTTCTTTATTTTTATTCACTTATTTGTTAGTACCATTTCGTTGAACTTCTAATAAATAAAAACAATAATGTAATCCCCGATAACGTTATCCGTTTAATAAGATAATACAAACCTTCAATCGCAAAAACAATCTATTGATCTTATTAAGATCTCTCTAAGCGACTACCCACTAATACCTATATTATAATCCTGCGTTCCGTGGTTTCACCCATATTGACTATAGTAATCGTAGCAATATTATTTCATGTATTTCTCATGAGAATAGCGCAATTTTTTCGGTATGGAAGGTATTGAAGTCTTAGACTCAATTCCCTCCAGATCAAAACCGTTCCGGAGTTACACATTCACACCTACCCTCTCTTGCACATATATTTATTGCATCCACACGTATGCACACACCCATACGCACAAAACAAAACTAGCAAGCTTTCCATAAATTTTTTTTATATACACACATAAACTACCTACTAATATACATTATCTTCCACATCCAAATCATGCCATACCATACCTCTCGTTCCATACACACACAACACTCACCACTGTACCACTACACGTAAAACTGAGATGTTTGCCTTCTTTTGTTTGTTTAATTTTTAGGTTAATGTAACTTCGTTTCAAAATATTTACTTATTTTAGTTTCCTATTTCATTTCTTTTTTATTATTTTTGTTAATGTCTACTTGTATATTTTTATTATAAACCGTCGAAATCGGAAGACACTAAATCCCACGACACAGGTCGCCCTAGTGTGGGATTCAGAGTTCCTTCTTATTATATCCTTTAACACTGTAACAACCTTCGATGTACCTATTTTTACTTTTGTATTGTTTTCTTTGGCCAAATAAATTATTATTATTATTATTTTTGTTGTAACTAATAACGTTTCTCTCCCACAACTACTTAGGAGGCAAGCAGAGCACGGGCCGAAGCCAAGTGCAAATATATATACAATCATCATCATCATCATCATCATCATCATCATCATCATGATAATCATTCATAAATACAATTATAATTCAGCAGTTATTCAGAAACTTACGTACTATTCGGCAAGTGTTTAAGATAGCAGCTTTTTGCAGTAGGATGTAGCTTGTTGGAGGAATGCCTAAAGTTTTTAAACTTGTGTGTAAAGTTTTTGGTATAACCCCTGTAGTAGAGACAATTATGGGTATCGTTCTGGTGGTGTTCACTTGCCATTGTGTTTTTATTTCTATTGAGAGGTCTGTGTATTTTGCCACTTTCTCAGTGTGAGTTGTAGTAAGGTTGTGCGTGTTACAAACGGCAATGTCTATGAGATATACTACTTTCTTGTGTTTGTCCAGTACTGTAATGTCGGGTCTATTGTAATGAATCGTTTTATCGGTTATTATGGTTCTATCCCAATAAAGTTTGAAGTTTGAATTTTCCAGGACAATTTCAGGTTTATATTTGTAGTAAGGTATTTTCTCTTTTACTAATTTATATTTATATGCTAGGGTCTGATGTACTATTGCAGCTACTTGGTCATGTCTATGTTTATATTCTGTTTGGGCTATGGATTTACATGCTCCTGTAATATGTTGTATAGTTTCTGAGGCTATATGACAGTGTCTGCATTTGTCATTATAATTTAGCCTGCGGATAATATATCGTTGGTAATTTCCAGTGTCAATAATCTGATCCTGTATACCTAACATAAAACCTTCAGTTTCAGGGAACAGCTCTCCCCGCTGCAGCCATGCATTTGATGCACTTTTGTCTACATGTTGTTGGTCAAGTTCATGTCGGTGTCTGCCATGTAAAGACTTTTGTCTCCAGGTTGAAATTTTGTCTTTGTTTGATGTTATGTGCTCGCTAGGTTGATTGTTTCTGTCATGTAAGTTAAGTGGAGTAATACGTTTGTCGGCTTCCGCTATTGATTTGTGTAATCGGCAGTGTTCTGCTTTACTGTGAAAGTAATTTCTTAGGGTGGTTATCTGTTTGTTGTGTAGGTTAACTATATCAATGAGCCCTCTACCACCTTCGTTTCTTGGGAGTGTCATTCTTTGCACACATGAACGCGGGTGATGTTTACGATGGTTTGTTAGAGTAGTGTTAATTAGGCTTTGCTTACGCTTTAGATCGGTCTTTGACCAGTTAATAATACCAAATGAGTATGTCAAAATAGGGATAGCAAATGTGTTTATGGCTTGGATTAAATTGCGGGAGTTTAACTGTGATTTTATTAATATGTTAAGTCTGTGTTTAAATTTTTTAGTTATTTCAGACTTGGTTAATTTTTGGTTGATCTGGTGTGACTGTTGAAATCCTAAGTATTTATAAGTGGCGTTTTGATCTAAAGGATCAACCTGTTCTCCTGTATTGAGTGAATATTCTTCGTGATCTACTTTGCCTTTCCGGAGGGTAAAAGTTTTGCATTTGTCAATACCGAACTGCATGTAGATGTCATTCGAGAATTCTTGTGTGGCATCAGCGAGACGATGGAGAGATGGTGTGTTGTTACTATACAGTTTTATATCATCCATGTACATTAGGTGGGATATTGTTGTGAAGTTTGTGTCGTCATTTGTTATTACAATGCCATTGTTTGAGTTATTCAGGATATGTGAGAGGGGGTTAAGGGCAAGACAGAACCAAAGAGGGCTTAAAGCATCTCCTTGGAAAATGCCTCGTTTAATGGGAATGACATCTGTTTCTACGGAATCTATAGTGTTTTTTATTTTAAGTTTAGTCTGCCAATGTTCCATAGCTTTTTCGAGAAATGATATAATTGTTGGGTGTACTTTGTAGTGGTGTAATATGTATGTAAGCCACGTATGTGGTACAGAATCATAAGCTTTTTGGTAATCTATGTACATAGTGTGTAGTTCTCTTTTATTATTGATGGTGTGTCTCATTACTATATTGTCTATGGTAAGTTGTTCTTTGCAGCCTTGGCTACTTTTACGGCAGCCCTTCTGCTCTTCTGCAAGGATGTTACAGTCGATAGCATGTTTATAAATCAGTTCAGCAATACAGGCTGTTATTACTTTGTAAATAGTTTGAAGGCATGTAATGGGTCGGTATTTGGCGGGATTTTTTAGGTCATTATCTTTAGGAATCATATACGTTACACCTTGTGTTAAAAATGAGGGCATTATTTCTGGGGACTGAATGAATTCGTTTATATGATTGTGGATTATGGGATGCATTGATGTCAGTTTTTTATAAAAATAATTGTGTATGTGATCTGTTCCTGGCGTTTTCCAATTATGTGTCTTTTGTAGAACGTCTATAAAAATGTCGATCGGGATGAACTGAAATTGCATTTGTGGTGAACCTTCCATTTTTAAAACATCGTCTTTAATCCACTGAGCTTCTGAATTATGTTGTACTGGTTTGGCCCAGATGTTTGACCAAAACTGATGTAGAGCTTCTGCTGTTGGCATTTGAGTGTCAGTGTTGTTATTATTTGTTTGTAAGTGAGGTGTTTCTTTTGAAAGACTACGGTAAAATTGTTTTTCATTGTTGTAAAATTGTGCGTTTTGGATTTTTCTCTGTGTACAACTGGTATATCTACGGAGCCTACTACAAACTGCATTTAGTCTTTGCTTAAGACTGTCCAAAAATTGTTCGTCACTTTTATTAGGTTCTTCATGTCGCGAATGAATTCTATACTTTTGTTTTATTTCACTTACATACATAATTAGTCTACAACTTCTGTTGCCTTGTATATATTGCGTCATGCGTCCTACATCTTGCCTTAATTTCAAAATCTTATTTTCTAGTCGAATCTGCCAAGAAGGTCGTTTGTCCTTTTTATTTGTTTGTGGAGAATCATCTACTTGTTTGATTTTTGCGCCGTTACAAGTAGCAGTAGTGTATGCAGCACAGTATATTATAGTTTGTGTGACAAGGAATGTTTGGTCTAGAGATTTATATTGAGGTAGTACTTGTAAATTTAAATAGGTTATTATGTATGTCAGTTTTTTTGAAGGTTTTTGTTTCGGTATATAAGGTCTTTGTGTAGGGATTATTATTATTATTTTTGGTGAAAAACTTTCTCGAGAGAAGTGATAAATGTCCATTTCTATAGCTCATGGTGTCCCTGGTTGTCACTGGAAGAGTTTGGAACGAAATCCAATGCAACGAAATAAAGCTACTGACTATCTCAGATCAAAAACTATTAAAATCATGGTTCAAGGTTTCGTAATTAGGCAACAGGTAGAGCGCATGCGTAATCGTATCCATATCCAAGGTTCTATTTGCTGATGCTGAATCAGTTACACGTGAACTTTAAACTTAAAGGTGATCGCGTGAAAAATGTAGATTTGTATTGATCTGTAGTGTAGGTGCTGTTAAGTCTTCTGTGGTATGTCGTCTTGTAAAGAAGACAAGGTACTTGTATGATGAGAAAACAGTCGCATGTCGAACACCGTTACACCGTGAAATTGATAAATAAATAATTGGTCTTAGATCACAACAAACTTTGTTGAATTTATGTGCAATGAAATAATAATTAATGGATTAACCTTTAGTTCACAATCTCGTTGTACGTCGAAAGTGTACCACCTTTGCACAAAGCATTTTGCTGAGTCATTCATAGTCCGAACGGCCAAGGAATGTGTTGTGTATTGAAAAAGGTTCATAGATATCAGTTTACAGTTAACCTCTTTTATATTGTTTTATTCTTCTTTCTTGTATTCTTTTGTTATTTTGATTGTCATTTGTTTTTGCAGTTGTTGGTTTGTCTTGCTCCTTAGCTCAATAAACATGTGCTTATTAAAGTTTATTTAATCGTTTTATTAAACATAATAGACTGGAATGTTCTTCCAACAACAGTATTTCCTCCTGGGTATAACCTGGGTCTTTTCAAGTCAAAAGTGAATGGGCATCTCATGGGCAAACGTGCTCCACCCTTGACAACTTCGTTACTGTATACCATCAGGTGAGATGTTGTCAAACGAATGCTCATTTTAGCATTAAAAAAAAGAAAAATTGACCATGCAGGAGGGCGGGAGGAAAAGATTAGACTACTATGGCACTAGTTATCGCGATCCATAATCCATTCTTCGTTATTTTGGTGTCTTTAAGCAGAAGAAGGAGTAAAACAGCAATAGTTGCTTAAAATAATAACAATATTGAATTTATCGAACTATAGAAAAATACTAAAGACAAGATAAAGAGTGAAATTGTTACCGTTGACGATGAAGCAGACCTTCAAGATCTCAGGGTAGTTAGCTTCGTAGAGCTGAAGAAGAGTGAACACCATCTCCGCCGCTGGTTTCCACGCGTATTGCCGGATGTTGAATCCTTCCAAGTCAAACACGACTGTCACCTGTAAACGGTTAGGTTTAATTTTGAATGCGATATAAATTAACTCACGTCACGCAGGTTACTTATTAAACATAGTAGAGAGTACCTAGAATTTCTGGCCCGTCACAGAATAAATAAAAGTACTCCTCGTGTGTGGCAAACAGGTGGCAAAGCTTCCTAGTCGCTGTTTAAATTATGTAGACCGTACCTCTCTAAGGCCCGATTTCATCAACGTTTATTCCAAGTATACGGCTATTCCTTACTCCTGGATACAGCTAATTGACAAATGAAATTACACAAAAAGACGCCATTTTGATTGTATCCAAGGAATAAGTCTTATTCCTTCACAAAATTGGTGATATAAGGGCTATATTCGCGTAACTCGGTTGTTCTCGGAAAGTTATACCTGAAATAAAATTTATTCTAGTTTGGTGAAATCGGGCCTTAGACTAGTATTGTATAATCTATGTAAGTACCTCTAACTATAGTGAACATAAATATTAAAGCATCAGATATAATTAATGTACAGTACAATTACGGTTTATTGTTCATTATCTTAATTACCTGGAAGCATTTCCGCGTTTTGTACAATACGAAACAATGTGGGTAGGTAACATAATAATGAGACTTGATATTATGACGAATAGGTGTCCTTTGTTGTGGAACGGATACGAGGTTTACCTCCTTTGGCATTTGGAAACAATTTATTGTTTTTCGACAAAAACTTGTGTTCTTATTATGGAACAAGGAGGAGCGGAATGCGAATACTCCAAGAAAACAGCGTAGATCAGAAATATGCCAAAAAACCGTTTTAAACCTGGATGGCGCTGCAAAATGAGTGGGCTATAAGTTGTCATTAAAATGCCGCAGTAGTAACTGATATCTTATTCTGTGTCTGTTTTTGTTTATCTAAACTACGTTTCGAATACTCCTAACGTCATCTGGAAATCATCTCATCTTGGTCATCTTGGAATTAATGAAAGCGTCTTACGCTGTTTTTTTGGTGTATTGGCATTCCTCTCCTGTTCTCATATACTGGGTGTTGATTTGCAAACCCGCAAAATTTACAGAAGTTGATCTACTGCTCTTATAGAACAAGAATCAATGAAAAAAGAAATACTAAAAACATTACTTTATAAAAAAAAATCTCTAAAAATAAAACCGTAGGTACGTGTGTGAGAGCTCATTTAAAACACAAGATAGTTTTTGTGAAAATTGTGATATCACCTTATCTAAGGCGTTCCATTCCGCGCCACACACACCAACAAAAAGGTCTCCTACGGGGGCTACTTTTGGTTCATCATAAAAATGATTTAATAAATATTCGGCTACTAATTAAGTGTGGAATTAGACTTACATTATTAGGTGATTCGGTGTATGCATAACAGTTAACCCTATATGGAGAGGATGCAAAACAACATCCAGTATTTTGAGGGTTTGACAGCTCGCAAGTTCGCACTTCCATAACGAATCTACTGCAACGTACCTACTACTTACCTATTTAGGTACGTCCTAGAGGGATAAGTGCGAACTTAGGAGCTGTCAAACCTTAGTGCAGACGGCATTAACGTTTCACCTTCAAAGCAGCTGGGCCATGCGTCACAGCCTGCTGCCGTGCTGTATCGAGGTAGTTCTCCAAGTGCTTCAACACCATGCGTATCACATCTGTCCTGCTGATGGAGTGTAGCAGCCCCCACACGTCCAACCCCACGAAAGGTACCACTATCACTGGAAATTAGGGGTGGATTTTACATTTACACACAGCACGGTAACGTGGGGACCGATTACCGAAAACACCGATCAACGTATACTTAAATACTTTTCTATTTTGTGGTATAAAGGTAGGTAGTAGGGTAGTAGGTACCCATTTATGTTCTTCGGGATTACTTATATAGGGATTAGGGAATTTAGTGGGAACCAAACGTTTTCTTCCGCAATCAATATTATCGATTGCGATAGAAAACCCTTGGTTCGCACTTAAACTCGTTCGTAAGTTTACCTGGGACCAAAAAGTTTTATTCGGTCTCGGTAGAGTACCTAGTTCATATCGATTTCGATTATCGAAAGCGTTGAACATAAACATAGTTGATTCGTCAAAGACAATGAAACATACTACAAAAAATATACAATAAGTCGCAATAGAGTTTCACTGAATCCCAGGCTTTTAGTAGCAGGCCACTTAATTGCGGCCTGCGATGCGAGATAATCGCACATGACGAATTATGCCAGTAGGTACCTACCTACACATAATAAAAATCTAGACTAGCCTGCGCATTAAACTTGAAGTCCTTGACCCTTCCTTGAACTCAGCAGTGACAGTGAGCCTATATGATGTATAGTTATCAACCTATAAGTACCTACCTACTTATAGTAAAACTGTAACAGGTCCAAATTAAAGAACACCTTGAAGATATTTTGCAATTTTTTTTGGAGGCCTTTTATTTTTTTTATAACTAAATAGGATAAAATGTGTACTTAGTTGTAGTTCATTAGCGCGTAGTCTGATTACATTCATTCTTTTTTTGTTAGAAAGGAGATACCTACTTTAAATATTGACCCGTACTTTCACGGACCCGTAAAGTTTCGTAGTTCAGAAATTAGGTGCATACATTCAACCTTCAGCATTAGGTCTAAATCACTTATAACCCGGAATGACGTACAGTAACGCAGTGCAAACCTATGTAGATAGGTATATACCTACATATATAGCTACCTACATAGCTATATAACTCTACGTGACGCATGTCTTAGTATAGTCTGTGACGTGACGTCCTACGCTACGAAGAAATATTGTCGGCAACGAAGATGAAGCCACTCTTTATCCTGTACTAGAGAAGAGAAGGTAGAAGAATAAGTATAGTGGAAAAGAATGAATGGATGACACTGATGCACCTGCCTTCATTCACCGTTTCATCCATTCATCTTTTTATTCTATACTTTTCCCTCTATATATCTTCTTTCTTCCTCTGAACAAGGTTAAGGCATAAAACTAACTAACCCGTGCGAAGCCGGGGCGAGTCGGTTAGTATATGATATGACCGTGACGTGACGTGACCCCCAAGGTAATCCATCTTTAAATCAGTGATGTAAATAGTGTTTCAAGTTTACAAGAACGTATATTACGTCACCAACCAAAGATTATAAAGCCCGTTGATAGCTCGTGAACATAATTTCTCGTACAAACACCACTCACCTGCGCGGGCAGGGGGCGAGGTAACAAAACGAGACAAAGCTATACGAAATTACAAAGGACAGAGCAGGGTGGAACAAAAGACATCAACTGGTCCCCGTGATTTGTATGAAAATAGTAGTTGAAATACACTACTAATTTTCGTAGGAGCGGAAGTTGTATCAT
Organism: Ennomos quercinarius; assembly: GCA_910589525.2. Taxonomy (NCBI): domain Eukaryota; kingdom Metazoa; phylum Arthropoda; class Insecta; order Lepidoptera; family Geometridae; genus Ennomos; species Ennomos quercinarius. Next base: position 16,379,262 of record OU342492.1, on the reverse strand, counting down.
TGGTCAACTGGATTTATAGTCAATGCCACCAACACTGATCTGCATAGTTTATACCATTTCAAGATTTTCAAGTTATAATACCGACCAAACAAGATGTTTTATAGAGTGTTTTCTATAATAAATCAGTGTTTGTGAATTTTTAAATTTGATGTAATGATTATATAGACAGTATTATTATACCGACACTATCGCATGGTTTTTTTTAAACGAACGAGTTTGATTCTTGGCTAGGAATTTTGATGTTTGAAAAATCCAATGATGCAATTTTAGTTTTCATCAAAATCGGACCCGAGAATTCTTTGAGTACATTTCGCTATTCCTCATTCTGTGGCAATGATTCACAGAATTTAGAAATCTAACACCTATATACCTACTTTTATGACAAAAAAAATAAAGAGTACACTATGGTAAGTAAGTATCACTAGCAAATATTTTAAAACATTTGGAAACACTACTTTAGTAGGTATGACTTTTAAAACAATAATAAAAGTCGCCGTTATATTAGCAATGGGCTTACCAGGCGAACCCTCCTTGTCGAATCCAGGACTGCCGCTCGGGAAGTGGTTCTCCAAGACCTCTGGAGGCTGCCAGGTCTGCAGCGTTGTATCCACACCCCATTTCTCGCGCCACTTCATAGACTGAAATCAAATATTTTATATAAGTATATATATTAGAATTATATTATATATATATTACTATATATTAGTACCCTATATTAGTCATCAACGAAAGTGTCTTTCGCTGAACACAGGCACTGCTCGTCTGTGAAAGACGGAAAAGACTATCTATGTATGTAGGTACCTATAGTACCTCTACTCTACTAAACAAATACTTGTCGTATTTTGGGGGTTAATGATCAAACAAACGTACCAAGTGAAGTTCCATCACAATTATGTGAGCGGATGGATCCTTGCGATTTAATTTCTCACAATCATGCAATGTGTAAAATCTAAATCGCAAGGACCAATCCGCGAAACATAATAAAAGACACAGTACCTACCTACACCTTGAGTCAGAAATTGAAAAATGTTTGATTTAGGCCCGATTTCACCAAACTAGAATAAATTTTATTCCAGGTATAACTTTCCGAGAACAATCGAGTTACGCGAATATAGCCCTTATACCACCAATTTTGTGAAGGATGAAGGAATAAGACTTATTCCTTGGATACAATCAAAATGGCGTCTTTTTGTGTAATTTCATTTGTCAATTAGCTGTATCCAAGAGTAACGAATAGCCGTATACTTGGAATAAAGTTTCTGTATGAAAAATTACTTATATGTCTCTCTTGTTAGAGATTTAGTTTAAATTTAGTTTATTTGTAGTACAGTAAGCTGAAAAACGATCGAGATCCTGTTGAAATCCATCATGATCAGAAGCATTATCAATAATATGAAATATTTTTAAGTCATCTGCATATAGTAAAAGTCACAAAATTTAAAACAGGCTGCTTACATCATTAATGAACAGTGTAAAAAGCAATGGTCCCAAAAATTATTTTCTAAAGTTTTCATTATCATTTATTTTAAATGACTTATCTTTGTAAATAAAGCAGGGGTATAAAGCAGGTAGGGTTAGGTACCTACTAGATAAGATAATGTAATTAATTACTAATGAGCTATGGGTACTTACATAATATGTGTTACTTAGTACATAATATTACATGTTAGAAAATATGATTGCGTATAATGTGGTAGCCACTAGTAGGTAGGTAGTAGTAGAAATATATAATAGCTAAATTCTGTGTGTGGTAGTTAGATATTTGTCTGGACTTACATCTCTTAGCATTTTTTCAGCTGCCTCTGGGTCCCATTGCCTTGCTGAAATAAAATTGAAAGGTTTAATACCTACTAAGGGTGATGGGTTTTTGATCCTTAGTTAAGGTAAGCAATGGTTAAAAATGCTAACAAATTCTAACCAATGTTCAAAATTTGTATGAAGTTTTAACCATTGGTTACCTTAATCACGGATAAAAAAACCGACCCTAAGTAACAAACCAAAGAATTTGTAATAAGTTATATTGTTCAAAATTAAAATAACCGACATTTCCCTTAGTACAAAATATCTGACGATCTTCAAGTAAGCAGATTTTTTGAATCTTAAATAGGTAGGTACTTAAAGTTAGACCACCTAGGACTAGGACCTACCTATGATCTAGTACCTTTTTTTTTTTTAATGTTAAGAGCGACAAACAAGCATACGGCCCGCCTGATGGAAAGCGGTAACCGTAGCCTATAGACATCTGCAACACTAGGGACGTTGTCGACGCATTGCCAGCTCAGTAAGGCTTTTTTTGATACCCTTTTTAAAGACTGCATATTGTAGCATTGCGGGAATACTTCCGGGGGAAGATTATTCCACATCTTGCAGGTGCGTAGTAAGAATGAACGCATGAAGCGAGTCGTGCGTGATTTCAATTCTTGCAAGATATGTGGATGAGCCTTTTGACGGTGGCGTGATGTACGGTGATAGAACACCGACGCCGGGATGATATCAAAAAGCTCCTCAGAGCTACCTACCTACCTAGGAGTTAACTTAGTAGGTAGGTAGGTACTAATAATTCTGGTACCTAGACTGATTACGTAGATATAGGTACCTAAAGTTTACAATGAACTGTATCCATCGCAGCTATTATGTATGTATGTATGTATAGATAGTACAAATGTTTTAATTTGTAGTAGGTAATGTAGCTAGTAGTATTTAGTAGTATTTGTTATATTACTCTAGTACTGTATCCCTCTTATAGGTCTTTTTCAGGGACATGCAATTCCCAGTTCCTACTCATCTACCGTTATCAATAAATACCTGCTAAGGTACCTACTATACCGAAAAATAAGCATTTGACATTACCTACTGTAAACTTAGATATTCCAATATTTCCAATGCAAAAGCGAAGTTTAGCTTTGACGATGACCCCGCCTGTAGCATCTAGGTCATGATCTTCAAATTATTTCATTGTATTATCTAAGATTTGATGAGCCTTGACAACTAGTTTTAGGTTAAAATTTAGAGTCACCGACTTCCGTACGTCGTTGTCGCGACTCGGCAAAATTTAACATACCTAGAATTTTACAATTTTTTCATCCTCTTTGGTTTCGGCTTTGTTACGTTATCAGTAGTAGTGCTTTTAGTCCTTAGGTAAACTAACACTACAATAATGCTACTAGCTACACAATAGCACTACCAATTACAAAAACATATATGACTGTATTGTATAGGCCTACTAGCCGCGATAGCCTGAATGCAGGCCAAAATGAAATGCTCCAAACCACTAGCAGCTGCTTGCTGGTAGTGGGCTGGTGGGCATTTGGACGCTACCTGCTGGCAGCAGGTAGCGTACCTACCCAACATTCTGGCATTGGCATGATTTGAGTTCATATTACGAGGTAGGCTATCATCATCATCATCATCATTAACAGCCTGAAGACGTCCACTGCTGAGCATAGGCCTCCCCCAGAACGCGCCACCTTGAGTGGCTGCTCGCCTCCTGCATCCATCGGCTCCCCGCGGCTTTCACCAGATCGTCGGTCCACCGAGTGGGGGGCCGGCCTACGCTGCGTCTTCCGGTTCGTGGTCGCCACTCGAGAACCTTTCTTCCCCATCGGTTGTCAGTTCTACGAGCGATGTGGCCTGCCCATTGCTATTTCAGGTAGGCTATATATATCATCATCATCATCATCAGCCAGTGTCAGTCCACTGCTGGACATAGGCCTCTCCCAAGGTACGCCACTGAGCCCGGTCTTCGGCTCTTCTCATCCAATTACTGCCAGCTACTCGGCGCAAGTCATCGCTCCACCTAGTGTAGGCTATATATATAGTGTGGGTATATTTATATATATATATATATTTATATATATAGCCTACACTTTACTACTGTACACTGTGTGTGTACTTTACACTTTGGTACTTTAATCCCGAAATTCAGCACGATTCCCTCGGGAGAGGGGATGAAAGTAAAAATATGTCATCATCATCATCATTCATGATGATGATGATGACATATTTTATTTTAATTTATAAAAATATGTACTTAGTTGTAATTCATTAACGCGTAGTCCGATTTCTTTCATTCTTTTTTTGTAAGAAAGGGGGTACTTTAATTATTAATTATTTATAAATATTTCAAGGTCGTCGGTTTTGTGGTTCAGAAATTACAGACATCCAGCCTTCAGTATTAGGTCTAAAGCCACCCCTATCCTGTTCTATGGGAAAGAGAGAAGGGAGGGGGGAAAGATAAGGGAAATGAATGAATGGATGAAGGTGAAAGAAAGCAGGTGCGCTGCCTCCATTCGCCGATTTCCTTTTACCTTATCTTTTCCCCTCTTCCTATAGACTGATTAACCCGTGCGAAGCTGGGACGGGTCAGCTAGTAGTCAATATCGATGTATAAAACCGGTCGGTGAAATGTGCGTGTGTACTTGTGATTTAAAGTTTGTATCTAAAACGGGTATTACAAATTTGTGTAATTAAATTACTCAACTGAGTAATAAACTTATTATTACCTACTGTTGTTAGATAAGAGTGCAACGATTTTTAAATCATGCAATTTAGGTACGTATTAATACGTAGTACCTACCGACTCGAGTAGAATTATCTTCCGGCTACAGCACGAGTTCTTGTTATGGAATAAATTGGGTCTCTGAAGTTTATATTGGAACATGGTAATTTAATTTTTTTTTTTTTTCACTCATTTATTTACAATTCTTAAGCCTAAGTTTTTTACAATATCTCTATAAAAAGGAATTTACAAAAATATTATAAAAAACCTAAACCTAGAGTGCCGCCGGCAGCGGGGCAGGACCCAAGCTACCGGTGGTTAGGGCTGCAGAGTGAGGAACCTCCTGACAATACGTGCCGTGTCAAGGAGTACTGCCTTCTGAATCTGACCCTTGATCCAACCGTCTAGCGAGAGCCTCTCGAGGTGTTTTTTTAATTATTATTATTATTATTTTTAGCCTGGTTTGTCCCACTGCAGGGCAAAGGCCTCCCTACCCTCCTTCCACTCCTCACGATCTAAAGCTCTAATAGTCCAGCCTTTACTGTAAAAATCTAAATCATCCCGCCATCTTCGTCTGGGCCGGTTCTGTGGAGCCCACTCTAAAGTGAGATTGGCCCGCAACTCGCCCGACATGCGGCAGACGTGTCCGGCCCAGTTCCATTTTAGTTCGGCGGCTTTCTGACCAACGTCAGCGATTAGGGTTTTGGAGCGCAGTGTGTCATTTCTGATACGGTCTGATAGTTTGACGCCCAAAATATTGCGCTCCATTGCTCGCTGGCAAACCCCAAGGGTGGACTTCTGATGTTCAGTCAAAGACCAAGTCTGAGCACCGTAGGTAAGGATGGGGAGAATGCATACGTCCATGAGTTTTTTCTTCAGGGTAAGAGGGAGTTTGCCCTTCATAAGGTCTTTCATATGGTAATTTAAAGATAACCATAATTATGATGATGTGTAGGTAATCTTTGTGCAAACTGCCAAGTTCATCATAAATAATGGTAGTAAAATGATAGTTGAAAATGCGCGTGCTGCGCAGCGAGCGAGTGTTTGTTTATCTAACGATGCATTTCATTTACGATGCCGCCGCGATAACGATGACTGAGAAAAAACCGGCCAAGTGCAAGTCGGACTTGTGCACCGAAAGTTCCTACACATTGTAGGTACTTACCACAGTGTGTTAAAATATTGCTTGTCCGTGCATTTTATTGAAGCACGGAACTCCGTGCTTCAATAAAATGTTAACATAAAATGGTTAAAAACTAATAAATATTGACCATTGGCTAGAATTTGTTAGAGTTTAAATCAAGCCATCTACGACTCATCTGGTAAACGAGCAAAAATATCACGTTTGTTATATGGGGGCTTCCTTAAATATTTATTTTATTCTGTTTTTTAATATTTGTTGTTATAACGGCAACAGAAATACATCATATGTGAACTGTCGTAACTATCACGGTACAGCCCGATGACAGACGGACAGACAGACAGACAAAGCGGAGCCATATTAATAGGGTCCGTTTTACACTGAGTATGGAACCCTAAAAAAGAAAGCTGATTTCAGTACATACGATGTTTGTAAATTGCATGTACCTAATACCGTTTTTGAGATATAAGAAACTGCAATAACCGCTAAAGACACGTGTCCCTAAAAACTACGTTTGTAGTCACGTGGTGACAAACAAGCTGTTAAAGCTATCAAAACAAGCTCTTATCTCGTTTCATTCATGATCTTTGTCCTATGACGTTCTAATAAGTTTGTTGTCATGTCTCTATTCTATCTTATCTGTGTATTCTATCTAGCTATCTATCTATACGTATCAGCTTTGATACGTAAAACGTTGTGTAAAATTAGAATTAGAATTAGCGTGCTTACGCTAGTTCTAATTCTAATTTTACATGGGGGTGATAAGTCCTGCACTGACGTTCCGCTCGGGGTGTATTGTGCATTTCCCCCTGCCAGCATCTACCCGAGCCATCCCAGCTCCTTAAAATAGCGGAGTGTGGCTCTAGGTTGCTGGCACAGCTGCTTCAGTGGCACTGATGTTGGGTGTTGGAGTGACCATGATGAGGCATTCGAGATTTCTTGGGCAGAATGTCGAGCGTCTTTTTGTGTTAACATTCCTGATGTGTGTCTGGCTTTCTCTGTGGCTGTCACGTGTTCCACAGTCTCATTTTCACTCAAGCGCGCTAATTTAAATAATGCCAAACGACCACATACAAAGATTCTGGTCCTGGGATCGTATCTTACCTCTCAGCCATCTCAGGAGGAAGTGATCGTTGTGTTCCGGCTTCATAACATCTCTAACGCTTTTCCGGAACTGAAACAATAAAACCTTTACTTAGATTAAAACTTGTCATGCTTTGTATTAAACTATTGTTACGCAGGTACTTACATAATTATTATTTAGCTATCTAACTTAGAGTAGAGATGTAGATACCTAAACAAGGTGTTGTTCAAAATTAGTATATTATCTCGGAAAAAAAACTAAATCCGGGGGTAAATCTACTCCCCAAGGTAGACAATGTTTCTTGATGAGTTTAACGACCTGTGTTTAGAAATGAATTTATAGTATCTTGTTACTCTCGTAGCGATCGGACATGCAATTTTGTGAGTGGATTTATTCAACAGTATGGAGATTTGGAAACACGCAGTTTCAAGTAAGGCTCTCACAACTGAACTACGGTTTATCAAATCTAAGAAGTCCACTATGAAGTTGACATGATTAGTGATTGACACTGTCAGATTAACTGGTCTAGAGATGTGAACTAAATAATCGATATCGGATAAACCCGATTTTAAAGAGTAAAGGATACTGATTCTACATATTTATTCAATAATCGTTTAGTTTTTTCATATGATATGATCTCAGTAAGAGAACTAATGATTGTTGCGAATAAGAGTGTTGCGAAAATAAAGGATTTCACTTTCACGCGATAGCTTTCTGCGCCCATCGATGCTGCGATGCATCGCTGTACGCGGCCACATGAGCGTTCAACAGCGAAGATTCGCTGTTGCTCCGCATGTCTGGCCGCGCCATAACACCAAGAGGCCTTTTTGAATACAAAAGATAACACGGTCACACTATTCCTATACTTGACGTCAATGGCTTGCATTTCAGCGAGGACAGCTAGACAAAGTGACCGAGTTGTACTATTTATTTCTTACATGTTGGCATACCTATTCATAACTATTTTGTTTAATAAATGAAGGTAAAAATATCTGGGCTATTGTGGTGAACTTTTGATGGATTATTATGATCTGGTTTATGGAATGAGATAAAATTTGTCTCATCATATCAAATTTTTGAGGGAGGTGATGACTTGCCACACTATAAATGGGGCACCCGTAGGGGCTACTGGCTACCGAGGAAGCAACATCGGTGTGGGGCGGCTTAGGGTGTGGAAAGGTGTGCTGCACTTTCATTGAACGCTACTCGCGGCGTTATGCCCTTTAACATTTCCACCCTGGAGCTTTAGGATTGTATACTATATAATTATTATAATTAAAATCACCCTTTCAAAGTAGATAATTAGCGAACTGCACAAGATTATATCACTGAATTATGCTCGCCCAAAGATTTGATTCGATTAATTACCTTATACGAAAATTTCACCGATTAATCGAATGTGTAATAGTCGCATCACTATTTTTAGAATAAAAGTGCCAGTTCCTAAAGAATTTTTTCCCTAGATAACTTAAATCCCCTAAAAACCCCTAAGCTTTTTTTGTATTCCTAGCATATTCATTGTATGTTGCAGGTATATAAGTATTTGAAGCTCATAAAATAAAGCAATAATTAAACAATGTTTCTTAATAATATCTAAAACGCAATAGTCGTGACACGGCGACCTCAAATCCTTATGCTATAGGAACATTTGTAACATGAAATAAAAATGAAAGATTTTCTCTATATGGTTATAGTTTTTATATTCTTTACGTTACTTCCTCATTTATAAACTGATTTGAGAAATACATAAATTTTTAAATTAGTACCTTTATCTTTTCTTATTCTTGAATGCGTACTGCTTCATGCGTCATCATTAAAACATGTTAACACTTATAATTATATATTCATGTAAAAAACAATTCGTTGACCACAGCATGAACAACAGATGTATATTAGGTGATATACATCGGTTGCATCGCCTGATCGCACGGATAAATTTTAATAAATAGACTTTTTTCCTTCTCATGAGATGAATAATCTTAAAGTGCGAAGATTTCTGCAGCAAAAAAACGTTAAGCAATCTTGCCATCAATTTATTATTATTATTTTTTTTTAATCCCCTAAGAACCCCCATTCCTCTTTTACCTCAAAATTTAGGGAAAAAATCTCTAGCTTGGTATCCCTCGAAATGTCATACTGTACCTATTAGATTTGATAAACTGTAACAACCCTCTTTATTTACCATCTTTACCTACCTACTCCTAGTATAGGTATTATATTCTCTTTGGTAGGTACGTACTCTTTGATAAGAGTTGCCAAGCAACCAAATTGACAAAACAACTCAGAAAATCTCTGTAATTATTTAACTGTCGTTTGTTCAGGAAACTTATAACAAGCATTTTTTTATCTTATAAAAAATAAAAGGGTAATTTACACCACCATGGAAGGCGACAACATTTCTACATTCAGCGCCGATGGAGGACAAGACACTGTAGGCCTTCCACGTATAGTGATGGTCACCGAAGGCTCTGACACATCAGCGTCATCTGCATCCTCCACGTCTTCATCCGAAGACAACTGGGCGGACCTGATCAAGTCATCAGAAATACCTCCAGAATACTGGCACATTCAGAAGTTAGTAAAATATATGAAGGCTGGTAACCAAACTGCTACGATGGTGGCTCTGTCATGCTTGAAAGATCACGACTTGACGGTGGAGGTCAACCAAAGAGCCATTCAAGAAATCGGTGGCTTAGAACTTCTCGTCAATTTACTGGAGACGAGAGATTTGTGCTGCATTTTAGGAGGATTAGCAGTCCTTAAAGACATTACACCAAACATGGAAATAAGGAAGAAGGTAACCGATTTAGGAGCCATTCCTTTGCTTGTGGGACTGCTATCGGACCCAGCTAGAGACGTTCAAATACTTGCAGCGGAAACCATAGCTAACTTGGGAAAAATCCGAAAAAGTAGAAAGTTTTGCAGAAAGTTCGGTGGATTACCGAAACTGATTGACCTATTGGATATTAAAGAACGGTAAGTGTTAAACAAACAATAATTGCGAGTTATCTTTATAGTGGTCGTGACATACTTAACACGTCTTATTATCACTTTGAATTCGTCAGATACTTAGTGTCCCCTCGCGAAGAATTGAATTTGGATGAATTACAATATTTAGATATTGCTCGTGCGGGAGCCAAGGCTTTGTGGTCGATGTCTGCATCACAAAGGAATCGGGAAGCCATGAGAAAATATGGAATGATTCCATTGATTGCAAGAGTATTGAAGACTATCCATTTAGACGTGGCTACGCCAGCCGTAGGTCTTCTGCAAATGTGTGCAAACGAAACGTCATTCCAGCTGGCTATCCAAACTGAGAAGATGGTTACTGACTTAATCACGCACTTGGCTAACGAGGATAAAGATCTTAAGGTAATAATTCGCGTAGTGTTCTTAATAACTAGATCCGTGAGTAATTAGGTCTTGTGTAGTGCTGTTTGCTTTAGATTACGTACTTGGTTCGTTTACAACGCAAGGTTACCTACAGCTATTTGGTAATATTATACATAGTTGCGAGAATGTAATTGAGCAAATTCAGTTCAATGTGCAATTTGTGTAATAAAAATATATGAACCAGATGTAACATTTTCAGACTTATTGCAGTCTGGCTATATACAAATGTGCTAGCGATCCAACCACGAGGGATATGATTCGCGAGGCTGGTGGATTGGAACTGTTAGTGGAAGCTGCTTCAGACCCCACAAACCGTCCCAATAAGCCACTTCTCGCGGCTGCCACGGGAGCCATATGGAAATGCGCTAATAGCGATGCCAGCGTAAAAAAATTAGATGCGCTCGGCACAGTTCCTATACTCGTTCGACTTTTGGATGACGAGAATGATGGGGTGTTGACAAACGTTGCGGGAGCTTTAGCGGAATGTGCTAAACATCATAATAATCGGGATAAAATTAGAAGTGCTGGTGGAATTCCCATGCTTAGTAAGTAAACCCCTTAAAAAGTTTTGTACAATAGTCTTGGGATTACCTACGTTTACGTAAGACTGAAACTGATGTAAAATACTTTGTATGAATTTGACAGACTCTATACGCCGTTTATGTGCATATTAAAACGGATAATTTAAAGTCATGACGATGATTTCGCATATTGCATTACAAAATAGCAATGTAATGAAAGCTGCATTATAATCTGACTAAATAATGATTCCATTTTTTTTTTTTTATCTAACTCTTATCCATACTTTGTCATTTCAGTTCATCATCTAAACAACACGTACAAGCCGTTATTAGAAAACGTGCCTTTAGTGTTAATGGAATGCGCCAAAGAACCAAACTGTATGCACGAAATCGATGAGCTAGATGGAGTTAGGTTGGTGTGGTCACTTCTCAAGAACGACTCCAAGAAGGTTCAGACAAACGCTGCGCTGGCTTTGAGTCCATGCGTGCAAAACGCGGCTGATTCTGGAGAAATGGTCCGGTCTTTCGTCGGGGCTTTGGAGCTGACGGTAGACCTGTTAGATTCCGATGACCACAACGTTCTGTCCGCTGTGTGTGCAGCCATTGCAACAATTGCTCGCGACCATGAAAACTTGGCCGTAATTTCCGATCACGGCGTTGTCGCTAAGCTTTCTAAACTCGGTAAGCAATTACCTACCTTAAAGTTTCTTGTACAAACAACGGTTATTGTGAGTCAAGTTATTTTAACAACACCTTCAATTACGTTATGTAATTTGTGTATAAATATAAACTTAATATCATTGTGGTTTATTCATGCAACGGTGACTCGGTGAGTTAGGAAACGGTTTGCTATTGTCAGCAATCAACCTGTCTTTGGTTGAACAACCGGAATATGACTTTCCTATAGTCGTTCTGTTCTGCGTAATCGGATGCCTTTTCGCACATTTCTTTTCTAATCGCATCTTAGCTATAAATATAGCTTTAGGTATATTGTCGAATATTGAGTCACGTCACTAAAGAGTAAGGGTGGATTCGACCAAACGAGAGTAAGGGTTATACTTAGAATAAATCGCCAGTTGTCCGAGAGTAAACCAATTTCACATTTTACCATCTACACTCAAGCCTATTCGAGAATAATAACTTATACTACCTTTTTTGGTGGAATAATAAATTATTCCGAGAATAGTTTAATGGCGGTAGCGCGCCATATAATTCCAATTTTTACTTACCTGCACTATAATACGACAAAGTTGAGTTGACATGACATAAGCTTGAATACCGTGGCGTTGTAGAACAATAACTGTTAGCTGGGTAATAGTTTCGTTCGTCGTTCATTCCGCTATTCGCGTATAAGCATAGCTATATGCATTGCATGGTAAAACAACTAATGAATTATTCCAGTTTAAGATCGTAGAATAGAGTTATTCTGGTATAGTTACTCGCGCATAAATCTATGTTTGGTCAAATCCACCCTAAGAGATGTAGCACAGGTAAATTACCTATGGCTTTCTTTGATATATCTAATCTACCGATCGCAGTTTTACTTTAATTTTAATTTAATGATTTAAAAGAAAATTTACGCCAGCTGTACAAACTTGACTGGCGATGGCGTAACCAATATACAGCCATAAAGTTACTTTATTTACGTTAACAGTGGAATAGTAAACCAGTGTTTTCTCTTCTTTTATCTTGGCCCAATATAAACAAAACACAATAACTATTCCTCCGCTACACAATGTTTATTAGTAAGGGAGTACAGCCCTATTCAAATCAGCGCCGCTGTGGGTAGTGGTATACCGCGTGGGATCCCGCGCTTCATACAAAATACCCGGGCGGAATCCCGTGCGGTATACCGCTACCTATAGCGGTACGAATAACGCGCCGGTTAGAATAGGGCTTTATAGTGGCTAGTACTGTCAAAAGTAAACAGCATTCTGTTCTTACTCAGAACAGAATGCTATGTTATGTTACGGCTACGAAAGATCACCGAACCGAAGCCCGGTCGCGATTAAATGATTTAAAAAATTAGGATTACATCATTTTTTTTTTTTTTTTTTTATGTGATTGTATGACGTGACGAGCTAGTCGTTCACCTGATGTTAAGTGACACGGCCGCCCATAACAGTTGCAGTGTCACCCGGAACTTTAAAACAATAGTTTCGCGCGACACTGCACTGCGCACGTCATCCTGAGACATCACCCAGTCTAATAAGTAGGTACCGAATAAAATAGAATCATTACTTTAATACTATTGTTTATTCTGTGCTGTATAATTAGCGGTAATAAGGCGAGCTTTGGCTGAGACACCGACACCACATTTACGTTTACGTGCGAGGACAAAAGTGCATTTTGTAATGATTTTGTACAAGTTTAACTTGTTTTCCGGTTACTATACGTACCTACATACCTACTTACTTACTATGATCATACTTTTATGTATTCTGTGGTAAATTGCAAAGTTTGCAAATCAATTGTTTGTCTTACGCTAGAAACTAAGCAATCAATCAAAATCAATGCTACATGTACTGTGTATATTCTTCCCAGTGAGCACTACAGACGATCACCTTCGCGCCAATCTCGGGGTTGCCATCGCATACTGCTGCGACTGGGCCCAGAACCGCCAGGAGTTCGGCAAGAGGGGAGCAATCACCCCTCTGGTCAACTACATGACGTCACGAGACATCGCCGTGCATCGGGCCACGGCACTGGCGCTGTACCACCTGTCCTTCTACTCGATTAACTGCGTCACTATGCATGCGGTGAGTGTTTCTGTCAGTATTGTTTGTACATCTACGTAATATACCTATATCTCATCATAGTATTTAGGTATTGAGGTAACTACAAGTTTTTTGTTTATCGGACGTGCATAATTAAAACTGTTATAGGACGATTCAAAACATTGTTTGCTATCGGCCCAGTTCTCACATTATTGTGGGTACTTCTACCGAGGTAGGGTGGGGAGTTATCCTCATGGATCCCACAGGGCACGGGCCCGCGGGTATGTCCGACTCCATCCGACCTACGGACTAAACCTCCCTCCCTATTATTACTATTAGTCACTGCAGACATGAAGTCCGCACCATTTTTTAATCATTATCTTTTTTATAGTATATTTTAGGTATACTGTCTATAAGTAAATCTGTACTGCACAGATTTAGTTTTAGTCAGTATTATTACTATTTTGTGGTATTATTCTAAAAACAATTTTTTGATTTTACTATTTTTAACTTCGATCACTTTTAAGATATAAGTAGGTAGGTACCTATTTTCTTAACTTAGATAAGTAAGTATAATAATTTAAAAAAAATTGTGGGTGGTAGGTTGGTGGGTAGGTCTAGGTACTTAGTAGGTACTTAAATATCTTTAAAATAGTAAAATCTAAAAATGTTTTTAGAAGTTTTGTCTGTTTGTGTATAAAAAATCACCACGCAAACCCCATTTGATGGATTCTTATTTCGTTTGCTATTACATATTCTTTGGAGTTCTGAGCAGACTGTTACGTTTGTTTTATCAAAATCAGTCTATCCAAAAAGGAGTTATACAATAGGCATTTATAGATTAGGGCTTACGGACTGTACCACCATGGTACCACCGCTGCGCACCGGATGGTCGTCCGGAGGATTGAATAACAAATTGGGGAAGAAGTAAGAATGGAGGGGAGATGAGACGTGGAAAAATGTAGAGTAGTAAATAGAGGGGGTTAGTGGAGAGGGCGGATTGGGGGAGAAACATTGACATATATATTACGGAGAAATCAATTAACCCGTGCGATGCCGGTATTCGGACGGGCGATAGTAGATACAGATATCACTGCCTCATAATAAATAATACCTATTATGGTTCAAAGAGGTATAAGTAATGTTTTATAATGTACTAATTGTACTTTAGAGGTCTTTGCTTATGTCATTACTACAACTCTAACATATTCAAATGTTAGCCTATCGATGATAAAAAAAATCTTTAATTGAAGGTTTTATTCTGTGTAACGGTAGGTACTATTTTGTATTCTGTGAGACAACTGGGTAAATAACAGTGTATTAAAAATTAATAAGACTTGATAATTGGTGTGTGAAATTGGTATTTTAATTTACAATGGGTGGTTTGGCTTGTTTGGTTTTTTGGTTATGGTTATATAATATATACCTACTAAAAGGTATTTTTTTTTATGATGTAATAATGTTTTGCTGGGTTTTGTGGTTTGGTAGTTCCATTAGAACGTATAGGCACAGAATATATAATAGTACTATGTGTTACAGGTGATTAATTAGGTACGAGTAGTTATAGGAGGAAACTGTAATACTAAAGGTACTAAATTGATAAAATAATAGTACATTATGATGTAAGTGTGCAAAGTTGATCATTGCACTCGACGCGGTATGCGGCTCGCGCGGTATGGGAGCCGAGAGTGTAATGATCAATGTACACACATGTCATACGACGTTTATCATCACAGCTGCGAGGAAATAAACAGAGTTGTATTGCTAATTAACTTTGTGAAAAATGTCGTGCAGGCTTCTTATTTTCACGCGCCGTCAGAGAAATACCGTGTTGATGGCGCAAAATCGACATCGACCAAAACGTAACGAAACGAAACGAAACCTATAACTGGAACTGGAACTGGGACTGGAAATGGAACTGAAACTGGATCGGGAACTAGAACGAAACGCAACGACGAAATTGTACGTTGTATAACTTGCAGTGACGTACAAACTTATAGAATCGGGTTATCATATTATAACGTGTGTGGCAATATAAAGTAAAAAGCACACGTCTGAAATTTGTTGGATTTTGGTCCTGAAAGCGGTGGCAGAAGAGCCACTTTACGAGAAACTGTAATGAAAAATAATAAACTAATTACTATTACCTATCTTATTCAGAAATCTTGACCATAAATCTTACAATTTTTTGTAGTTTTAAATGTTTAATTAAAACTAGTCTTGATTTGCGTAATACTACCTAGTACTATATATCTATTCCGTGGTAATACCACAAAGTAGGGAGTATAATACCTACACCTATATTGTAACACCCTATAATATGGTGTTGCCCTGTCTCGCTTATCGGTAGGTATCACCAGTCCAATATAAATTATAACTGTACTAAATAGTACCTCCTACTATTTTACGTTTTAGTATTCCATGGTATCATTTTGTACTATTATTTATCTGTGGTATCGTTCACCATGTAGGTTGGTAATGTTGGTATATCCGGCTCGAAGGACCAAAGTATAAATCACAGACTAAAAACCGATCTTTGAATAGTAATACTAACAATGTTGTTGTCCTAAACCTAAGTTTAAAATACGAGTTTGTTGTCGTTCCATAACGTATTATTTTGTGCAAGGTATTTCCCATACCTACCTAATATGGCATAGCATAATAAGGATGATGACCACAAATGGTGTCTACATAATAAATATTTAAACGGACACGTTTTTGTTGATTTGGCGTGCAGTTCTTGTGACAAGTTCAAGTAGGGTTACCAACTGTCCTGTTTACCCAGGACATGTCATGTTTTTTTGGAATGTCCTGGGCTGTCCTAGATAGTTTTGAACTTTTTGGAGCGAAGACGCTTCGCGGTCTCGGTCAATTATTGTGTTAAACGAGTGTCAAATCGTCGGTCGGTTGGCTCCCAAGATTATAAAGCCCGTTCATAGCTCGTGAACATAATTTCTCGTACAAACACGACTCACCTGCGCGGGCTTGGGACGTGGTAACAAAATGAGACAAAGCTATACGAAATTACAAACAACAGAGCAGGATGGAACGAAAGACATCGACGAGTTCCCGTGATTTGTATGAAAATAGTAGTTGAAACACACTACTAATTTTCGAATGAGGGGAAGTTGTATCATTGGTCAACTGAACTTATAGTCAATGGTTGGCTCGCATTGCACGAGGTTCATCTTCAAAATATCTAATTTTGTACTTGCTAGTCGCTAAACTAAGTATTGGTTCTTGATAAGCACTCCTATAGCTACTAGTAGGTTACTGAAGACGCCTATTAGACAACCCTCATACCAAAGTCATAAAACATTACTGTTATGGCGGCGCCAGGCATAATAAATAGCCGTCCCACTTTCCCTTGCGAACTTCCCCTCTTCCACTGTCTATAGTGTCTAGCCAAGGCTAGGCTGAGACATTAGCGTTGGTGTGTTGTGTTGTGACGTCATCGTGATATTGAAACTTACGTCAATAATGTGCGTCATGAAAAAGTTTGGCGATCATGGAGATGGTGCTTTAGATAACCTAAATAAATATCTACTAAAAATACTTTAAGTACTTCTAAGTAATAAGTAAAAGTAAAAGAAAATAAAGAGTGTTCTTGCTACATTGAATCCAACTTTTCCGATGTTTCGTTATTGTTGTAGGTATCAAAAGGTTATAGATTTTCGCCATAGAGTTAGTTTTTCAGATTACTTTCGCTTGGTGAAGATCAGTAGAGCTAGAGATCATTATCATAATCAGCCTGAAGACGTCCACTGCTGAACATAGGCCTCCCCCATAGAACTCTACTTTGAGCGGCTGCCTGCCTCCTGCATCCATCTGCTCTACGCGGTTCTGACCAGTCCACCTAGTGGGGGGCTGACCTCCACTGCGTTTTACGGTTCGTGGTCGTCATTCGAGAAACTTTCTTCCCCATCGGTTGACAGTTCTACGGGCGATGTGGCTTGCCCAGTGCCACTTCAACTTGCTAATTCTATAAGAGCTATTGTAGTTTTCTTGCGGAGCTAGAGATAGAGTCACAGAAATAAGATAGAGTCCAACAGCATAAGCCCGTTAAAAAAAGACTGACAGTGTTATTTTCTATATATTCAGACCATATTGCGAGACTTCCGAGACAAAGTTTATCTAGGTAGGTACCACCCGCTATGCCAGTTATTCTGCCGCAAAGCAGTAGTGTGCAAGCACTATTGTATTCTGGTTTGAAGGGCACTGTAGCTAGTGAAATTACTGGGCAAACGAGACTTTATGACCTGATCTCACAGTCTAGTAATCTGACTACTAGACTATGCTGATGTCTCAGGATGACATGCGCAGTGCAGTGTCACGCGAACCTTTATATTTTAGAGTTCCGAGTGAGACTACAACTGGGCGGCCGTGTCACTTAACATCAGTTCAACGACCAGCTCGTCACGTCATCCATTATCATAAACAAGGCTACAGAACGTAATTAAATTCACTCATAATAAACTGTTTGATTCCAGGCTGGTGTGGTCCAGTTTCTCTTGGAAACGATCGGCTCCAAGGATGCTATTCTGCAAGAAGCATCTGCCGGCTGTCTATGCAACATTAGGAAACTGGCACTGGCCACAGAGAAGATCAAATTGAAACAGTAGGAAGACGTTTGCTGTTTATTTGATTGCAGAAACTATGATAAATGTTAAATAGTCTTATTACATAATGCCAGAGCTGTACCGTATATACATATAAGTCTTTGGCGGTACCTGGTATTGCGGCCAATTTTAAGGCTTTAGTTGACAGAGCTGAAACTCTTGAAACTGTTGCTGTTCTTGTCAAATAGACGGCAATGTAAGAGACGGATATATTTTTTTGTAAGTTAAGGACTGTCAACTAAAGCCTACAAAATGGAACTGTTTCTCTTTCTACAGTAGTACCTACTAGACTAGTTATACACCTCGACACGTAAGCCCGCTACTAACACAGCTCAGGACATCAGAGCCAAGTTAGTCCGACACTATACCGAAGATATCCCGGACGTCAGCCTGTACGAGATTAGAATGGCCCTCAAACAGCTTAAAAACAACAAGGCACCAGGTGAAGATGGAATTACGACCGAACTTCTGAGAGCGGGTGGTAGACCGGTACTTTTAGTCCTCCAGAAGTTATTTAATTCTGTCATCCTTGAAGGTATAACGCCAGAGGCATGGCACAAGAGCGTGGTGGTGCTCTTCTTCAAAAAAGGCGATAACACCTTATTGAAGAACTATAGGCCCATCTCGCTCTTGAGTCATGTGTATAAGCTGTTTTCGAGAGTCATTACGAATCGTCTCGCACGCAGGTTTGATGAATTCCAGCCTCCCGAACAAGCCGGTTTCCGAAAAGGCTTTAGCACCATAGACCACATCCATACGCTGCGCCAGATTATACAGAAGACCGAAGAGTATAATCGGCCGTTATGCCTAGCGTTTGTGGACTATGAGAAAGCCTTCGATTCAATCGAGACTTGGGCGGTGCTGCAGTCCTTGCAGCGATGCCAAATTGACTATAGGTATATCGAAGTTTTGAAGTGTTTGTACAGTAAGGCCACTATGTCAGTCCGACTACAGGACCAGAGTACGGAACAAATTCCATTGCAAAGAGGCGTGAGACAGGGAGACGTTATTTCTCCGAAACTGTTCACAAACGCATTGGAGGATGTTTTCAAGCTCTTGGAGTGGAAAAGATCTGGCATCAACATAAATGGCGAGTACATCACTAACCTTCGTTTTGCCGATGATATAGTCATAATGGCGGAATCGCTCGAGGACCTTAGCACCATGCTCAACGACCTCAGTAGAGTCTCCCAGCAGGTTGGTCTTAAGATGAATATGGACAAGACAAAGATCATGTCTAATGCTCATGTTCCACCTATACCGGTAATTGTTGGGAACGATACTCTCGAAGTTGTCGACAAGTATGTCTACCTAGGACAGATTGTCCAATTAGGTAGGTCCAACTTCGACAAAGAGGTGGCGCGAAGAATCCAACTCGGCTGGGCAGCGTTCGGGAAGCTTCGTCCTATCTTTTCGTCCAAAATACCGCAGAGCCTGAAAACGAAAGTTTTCAATCAGTGTGTGTTGCCAGTGATGACTTATGGAACTGAGACATGGTCTCTTACTGTTGGCCTCATTAGTAAGCTCAAAGTCGCGCAGCGAGCTATGGAGCGAGCTATGCTCGGTGTTTCCCTGCGAGATAAGCTCCGGAACGAGGAGATCCGCAGGAGAACTAAAGTGACCGATATAGCTCTTAGAGTTAGTAAGTTGAAGTGGCAATGGGCAGGCCACATCGCTCGTAGAACTGACAACCGATGGGGAAGAAAGGTTCTCGAGTGGCGACCACGAACCGGAAGACGCAGCGTAGGCCGGCCCCCCACTCGGTGGACCGACGACCTGGTGAAAGCCGCGGGGAGCCGATGGATGCAGGAGGCGAGCAGCCGCTCAAGGTGGCGTGCTCTGGGGGAGGCCTATGTTCAGCAGTGGACGTCTTCAGGCTGTTGATGATGATGATGATGACCTACTAGAACTAGTTAGGTTGGTTTTGGAAATTAAGAATCTTATGCCCATTTTCACCAAAGGTCCCTAAACTACACCCTAACTAGGAACCCCTTTGGCTAAGGGCCCCCTAAATTTGACCCTTACCTAAATTATTCAATTAAAGTGTCACTTAGCGGTGTGAAATTTCACACCGCTGAGTGACACTTAAATTGTAAAGTGACAGTTTATTCTTTCGTACGGTTTTTGGAAACCGTAGAAAAGAATAAACTGTCACTTTATATATTTTAAGTATCATTCAGCGCTGTGAAAACTAATTAAGGCAAGGGCAAAATTTAGGGGGCGCTTAGTCAAAGGGATTCTAGTTGGGGTGTAGTTTAGGGATCTTTGGTGAAAATGGGCATTCATCTCACGAAAGGAAAATCCCTAACCTCCATGCTGCATGCAGTCTACATAAAAAAGTTGCAGATTGTGCAGATATTTAAATGATCTAAGTTTCCCCTTATAGGTACATGAAACACGCAAGCACTCTAAGCAAAGTCCAACTTGATTTGTATTGTAAAGTAATATATGTGTATGTCTATGATTGTAATGCAACTTATATTTAGTTATCGTTACAGAACCGGTCACAATAAATAATTTATTTTGATGATTCGGCAGTTTGGTTTTAGTTTCTTGCATTACCTAGTACGCTTACGACGTAATTGGCAAGGTTAAGTAGGTACTTAATAATTTATGTAGGTATAAGGTATTTACCTATTGCTTATGATTATTTTCGTTGAGTTGAAGCTACAGCCTGATAGACGGTCGACACTTTATCTTTGCTTATGGGATAAGTTTTCTTGCAAGTGGAAACTCGGCGTAAACACTGGAGTTGTGAGACTGCATCTGTTATGAGCCGTGGCGCTAAACAGCACCACGGCTGCCCATAACAGTTGCAGTCCCACTCAGAACTCCAGCCGGAAGAACCCTCAGCAGAGAATATCTTGTTAATAAAAGTCATTGGTGTAGGGCTGAAATTCGAACCAGGTGCGTTATCGGTTTGACAATCTCACCCCGTTGAGCCACACTCGCTCAGGGGGTCTAGCAAAGATGCCAGACTGAAAAACTAAGAAGAAAATTGTTTTTTGCCATTTGTCGCTAATCCAATGATATCTAGGAGATACTTTTAATCGTTATTTGTTGATACATTCTATTTCCGCAAAATTAGTTATCATGTAATAACGTTGAGTAATTAAGTCATTTTTGGGGAAAGAACGCAAGAAAATTTGAATTTTCCGCGCTAGTGTAACGTATAGAAAGGCATCTTTGCTAGACCCCCTGGGTCCTAATTCTGTATGAAAACACAAATTCCACACGATACGAAACCACGCTCGTTATCGTGTATTGTTCAAATCGTGTTACAGTATTAGAAATACCTTCACTTTACATTAAAGTTATTTTTATTTTGACATAAGATTTTTTCTGATTTTTTATGTAAGACAAGGAGTTCGCGTGCTTTCTAAGTAAGGAATCGTAAAGTGATCTTACCGTATGCCTAGCACGAATATTTGCGTAAAAGTAAGCGTAAGCCATTTGTATGGCATTTGATCAGCGCCCCTACCGGGTGTAAAACGAATCAAAATTTGGTAGCACGAAGGGTTTTGGTTACTATCGTATCGCATTCGTAGCGCCGCGCTTCGCAGGTGGCTTGGTGATCGCAGAAAGTTTTAATGTACCGAGGAGAATGCTGCTGCCCATTCCCTGGATATTCCCTTTGCCGGCTTTTACGGCACACACGGGAAGAGATGGGGTGGTCCTATTCGCAAACCGGGACCACACGACCAAAGTGCAAAGTGTCACAAACGTTCGTATCGTTAGTAGGAAGTACTGAAAGTGTTGTATAATTATTTAATCTTTTGAAGTACTTACCTAATTATTACATGCACTATTTTTCTGTGATGCAGTACTTAGGATAAGATAAGATCATTTTAACCTTGACAATGCAGCTTGACATATCATAATTAAGTATGTTTTTAATTATTTAGTTGATTGTTCTTTGTAAGCATACTAAATACCCTGATTACAAAGTAGGTAGATAATGTTTCATTTATCAACACGTCGTGTTTGTGTTTTTATTGTTCTAAATAAAATGCTGCCATTTAATTATTTAATTAAATTTACGTGCAATATTTTTACTGTATTTTGTTTTATAGCAAGCGCGTTTGTACTGACTAGTAGGTACCTGCATGTAATTCATGTTCGAATTGCCATACGTGTTTTATAAACTACAATACAGCAAATATATATATATTTTTAGTAATACACTTGCTCCCCCCCCCCCCTCGAAGATAAGGGCTTATATTGTCTTGCGGTAGCAACGGAATTATTTTCGTGGTTGCTCGTTGCTCTGGGGGCGTACCGTGAGCTCTTAGCGCGATTCAAAACAGAGCCTACACTGGGTCGCTTGTCAAAATTCTTATACAAAAAAAAACAAAGCGATCCAATATAGGCTCAGTTTTGAAACGCCAATGTCACCCATTTTAATAATGATACCTATTCACTGCAATCACTTCATTAGTACCCACTGCAACTGCAGTACTGACTGCAGTGCAGACTGGCTACCTACCAAGAACTAACTATGAATAGGTCCTTTACTAAATTATTTACATTTACATTACATTGTAAGAATAACGTCATCGCTTACCATCAGGTGAGACAGTGGTCAAATGCTGTGCCTATAAATTGTAAAAAAAAAATAAAAAAAAATAAGTATAGGCTATTCTGAAAGTGTTCCAGTTTTAACGACGTGGTTAGTTGCAAATATATGAATATTTTGTTTTGTATATCTGTAACTTTGTATTTGTGCCTATTTTAATAACATCAAACTAAAATACAAAACATCTTTAAAAAACTGAAATTTTTGTAAAGTATGTAACAAATCCAGTTTGTTTAGTTAGGACTTAGGTGATAAAGAGTTATGGTTATGACTATTTTGCCACTACCCATAGACCTAGGATGTACTTACCGAAAATATTGTAGGTCTGTGCCGCTACCGGTTTAGAATGTAACGTACCTACACATTTTATTCTAATTTCAACCCTAATTCTCGAGGCCTATTAAATCAAATTAATTTCTAGATAAACCGCTAGATAGATGTGTCAGACAGAAGGCTTAGAAATTTTAAGAAAGACTGGATTATGTATCAACTCAATGCTTTATATGGATTTAATTATGGCTATTATATATGGACCTCCTTAGATTATATCTTTCTGTCAAGACATTTTAAGTTAGTGAATCCTGCAATATGTATAAATTAAGTTATCGTACCTACATCTAGCATAAAAAAAAAACTCTCGACACAAAAACACTCTCAAACAAGTGGATTTGTATGCCCAGCATATAACCCAATTGCCAAGAAACCCTAAATTATGATTAGACCAGTAAATATACAAAACTGTCTTGACCGAAAAAGACAAGACATGACACAGTCGTGGAGGCCCGATGATACCTAAACCTAAATATAAATATGATTTTATAATCTAACACTAAACCTGTTAGGTAGGTAAAGTAGTAACCTAACCTAGGTGCTTACTGATTGTTTCATAGTCACCTATCAAACAAAACAAAGACGATGCCACAGACAGACATACAACAATCTGTTTGCCTCGCAGGCGCAGGTTAATTAACCATTTGTTATATAGGTATAATAAGTAGAAGACATTTTTCAAGGCCTGGATAAAGGAGTTCCGATCAATAAATTACAACTGAAACTGACTTCTTATTGTTTCAGTAGGTAGCTAGGTAGGTAACTGAGTGTGAAACAAACTCAATGGCGGCTGTGAAGGTATGAAGTGTGCTGCAAGCCCCCCCACACCACTTACCTCTTCCCGCGCACATTTAATTTCCGCTACTGCGCAGCGTTTCGCGCCGACTTCACAGCCGCCATTGATTTTGAATCGCACGTTCGTCACGTGCTGTCTTGTGTGATTCAAGAGTAACCCTGCTGTTTTTGAAAAGGGCAGGTACCTACGATCTCTTTAATTTTATCTAAATACACATACAATTACATACCTATGCGTGAACATAATATTAGGCTGTTTAACATTTTTTCGTTTAGGTACTGCGAGCACATTTTGTCAATCATCATCATCAACAGCCTGAAGACGTCCACTGCCGAACATAGGCCTCCCCCGCAGAGTACCTCTGAGCGGCTGCTTGCCTCCTGCATACATCGGCTCACCGCGGTTTTCACCATTTTGTCAATACCAAACGCTAATGATGATGACGGACATTAGTCAAAGCTTTAGGTAATTTACCTCTAGAGTAGTGGCAGTATAATCTATCCCTGACCGAGTTCAGCGGATGGGTCTCACATTAGTGAACAAAATAACAGAAAAAAGGCACTTGTCAATATTTGGCAGGTACATATTATGCACTTACGCAAACGGCTATTGAGACATTGCGTATACAAGTAGCGGTTCCTTGACCTTGGGCACGGCCTTGGACACTGAGTTTGGCAATACTTAATGTACCTACTTGCCTGCACGATAGCCGGCGAATTAATGTCAACAATGGACTTTGAATAAATTGCAATTTTATTTTCCATTTTTAATTTACCCCGGTCTTTTTAATATTTAATTAGGTATGGGTACCACCTCAAGCCCCCACTAAAAACCCTGTGTGAGCTCTCCGCTCCGCTTGCTATAAGACGAAATGGGGTCGCGTTAGCATTCAATCAATCATCTCGCCCCAAATACCTACCTATAAGAATATGCTAACATATTATTATTCAAAAGTAGAAAGGTACTCTTTTACCAATAATACATTTTGCAAATTACTTAAATTCGACTGTTATAAAATATTTTAAAAATACCGTCCCCGTAATTTGGTTGTAAAAGGTAGGCAAGTAGGTAGGTAAAGTGGATGTTGTAGGTAATGATAAATTGGACATGGGACGGATGGATGCGGGTTCAAATCCTGTTGATGATTTTTTCCTTTACTATATTAAAATATTAGCGCAAGCCCATTAAACAATAAAAAAAATATTAATCTGTTGATTACACGAGAAGTACAGTTATAAATCTTAAATCTTTCTATTTGGCTTTCTCCTGACCGACTGACAGACAACGTACAGCCCAAACCGCTAAACGTCAAGACTTGTTTGGGGGGTGCCTTCCTTTTATGGCGCAAGCGCGTGCTAAGAAAGAATTTATGAGAATTCAACCCCTAAGAGGGTAAAAATACAGAAATAGATCCCGTCGTAAGACGTTCGCACAGGCAACACCACTAATGCTATAATTTGAATTGAAGATATATTAATTCTATGACGTAGGGTTGTATTACGAAAGAGTTTTTGAAAATTCAACCCCCAATGGGATGAACCGGTAAAACGTATTTGTATGATAAACTTACATTTCGTACTGTATAGCTTTGAAACTTGGCACGTATTAAAATTTTTAAACTTCTTAAATTTGGCTGACAACAAATTGTGTAAGGCAAAATTAATTAAGCTAAATCACATTAAAAACAGTAAATCTGTCTGATGCGACTGACGGAGATTATGACTTGCTCTACCTGTTATTAATTTTACATTTTAATGAGATTTAATGCTAATAGAGTTGCATTGTGCAAGTGTTGCTGAAAATAAAATGGCAAGTTATGCAATCTAAGTATATACAGGATGCAATTTAATTCATTAGCACAAATTGAGTGCCTGATACTACATCATATTTATTGATGATTATTAAACAAAAAAAGTGCCGATGAAAATATTTTTTAATGAATATTATGAAGACTGCCGCGGCGGCGCCTAACGCAGTTGACAGGAATGGTTTTGATACTGTTAAAAGATTTTTTCCTTGTATGCAATATTTAAAAACAGTTCTTAATTATTTTAATTTAATTTTGGCAGTTAAAAAGGTTTGTTAAAATTATATAGGTACATTATATTGTTGCCAGGTTCAGTGTGTGAAACTTCGGAACGGGAGGGTAAATAATCGGGACTTTGCTTTTCAAATCGGGACAATTACAATACCAAACAAAAAAAGTTACTTTAAAAAATGGTAACTATATTGCTATTATAACATATTATTTTTCAACTTTGTTTTTCTTTTGTTTGGTGAGGAATTATGAAAGCATAAATATTTCGTAAATTAATAAAAAAAATCAGATTAGGTATACCTTTACCTACATATTCTCGTATTAGTAAAAACATGTTATTGCCGCTCTGCTACGTATCAGCCATCATTCTGCACGTGCCATAGTGACGATTGCAGTTGTAGCCCGTGAGTGATTTAAGTAGGTTTTTTTTATCAACGATAGGCCAACATTTGACCACGGTCTCACCTGATGGTACGTGACGACGCGGTCGACGATGGAGCATGCTGGCCTAGAAGATACCAGTTCACTTTAGGTTGTATTTGTTAGGAAACAATGACGCTGGTAAGGTGTTCCATTCCTTTGCTGTCCAAATTACGCGCTTTTTGCGCTGTTTTGTTTGTATATTTACCTATTTGGAATAAGTCGTTGATTGTAATTTGTTTTGTGTACCTATATATATAAATAAATAAATAAAATAAATAAATAAATAAATTATAAACGAGGAATCAAAACGCTTTGTACGTATTTTAGGAATTTCTAATTTTCTAACATGTACGGATGAGGTACTTACGTACATTTTAACGTTTCGGGAGAAAATAGTTTTCAATTTTCATCCTCTAAATTTCACCAAAATCTTTCGTTTTCAGGTCAATCGTTTCGTTTGATTATAATCTATAAGTATATACTTTTGAATGATTTCCTTTTTTAAGTAAACGGATGACGTGACGAGCTAGTCGTTCGCCTGGTGTTAAGCGACACGGCCGCCCATAACAGACTGCATGTGTCACTCGGAACCCAAACTAAAGTTTCGCGTGACACTGCGCACTGCGCACGCCATCCTGAGACATCACACAGTCTAAAAAGTTTTCTAGACTGTGAGATCAGTTCGTAAAGTCTCATTTGCCCAGTAATTTCACTAGCCACAATGCCCTTCAAACCAGAACACAGTAATGCTTGCACACTACTGCTTGGCGGCAGAATAACTGGCAAAGCGGTGGTAACTCCCTAGACGAACTTTGCAGAAATGTCCTAACACCTAGTAAAAATGTCTGTTTGTACTTTCCTTTGCCGACGCATTTTTCGATAATGTCGACGCATAATTCGCCACTAACCGTACCTAGCGTGTTGTGAAATTCCGAAAACTTCATAATAGGTTATCATAATCATAATCAATCGTTTATTCAGGATAAACACATACAAATTACATTTTAGGTTACAGGTAATGTCACAGTCACTGTACCCAGCCCGCAAGCAGGCGTGCAAATATTGACCTATATGAAGTTAGGTATTTAAATCCATTACAAATTGTTACTATTATTATATTACATGTCATTTATCTTAAGTAATATTATCACTGTCGTAACTATTACCTACGGGTTGAATTTTCAAAAATCCTTTCTTAGCACGCGCTTACGGCATAAAAGAAAGCTACACTCCTGTCAAGTCTTTACGTTCAGCGGTTTGGGCGGTGCGTTGTCTGTCAGTCAGTCAGGACCACTGACTATATAGCCGCGCGTCTATTGGATCGGAATCGGAGCGTACGGAGCGGAAGGATTCGTTGGTTTGTATTGATTTGTGTGGTGTAGCGTCCACTGGATCGGCATAACTGCGCCAGAGACCGGTATTTCTGCCGATGACGTCATCCGCAGTGAACGCACCATTCGAATCCCGCCCCCTTATTACCTAACTCGCAGGTTTGCGACAGGCGTAAATCTCGCGGTGATTGCTGTCATACATAATTAGTGGTGTCGAGCATGTATGCTACGCTACTGCTGTAACTTTGCTACTGCTGTCGCATTGCTGTTGCAAATTTTACGTAATTACCCCGCGGATCGCTTTGAGTTCTGACGTGTTTGCGACGCTCACTACTGTGCATACCTACCTACATTTACACTCATAACAATGAATTTTGATTTTAATTACTTTGGTGGAAAGATATGTAGATCTTTACATCTAAAACATCAACATTATCTCCTAATAAATCAAAATATATTGTATGAAAATCTCCGAAAATAGGCCTTTTTATGTTTATGTTATGAACCCACATCTTCCGTTTCCTTTTGTTTTTCTTTTCATCTGCTGATAATAAACAACTAATGATTACAATATCCTCGTCGCTATCTTCCATAATGTGAATACGTGCACAGGCGAACACGATTGCTTTGAAAATAACGATATTGCCGATGCAAAATCCGAATGTAGTGGACGCATCCTATCGGCATTTTGCAAATACCGACGCCTCGTACGCTCCGTACGCTCCGATTTCGACGCAGTGGATGAGCAGCTTAAATCCAGTTGACCAATGATACAACTTCCCCTCATACGAAAATTAGTAGTGTATTTCAACTGCTATTTTCATACAAATCACGGGAACCCGTTGATGTCTTTTTTCCATCCTGCTCTGTCCTTTGTAATTTCGTATAGCTTTGTCTCGTTTTGTTACCCCGTCCCCTGCCCGCGCAGGTGAGTCGTGTTTGTACGAGAAATTATGTTCACGAGCTATCAACGTAATCAACGGGATTTATAATCTTTGGTCAGGCCAAAGCCTTTTTTATAATAGACACAAGATTCGTTTCTTTTGCTAGATTTTTTAATTCCCTTTGTCAACCAGTTTAGCTTTGAAGGTTTGTTACTAATTTTAACTCTAATAACCGGAAAGCACAACTCGTAGAACAACCGAAAGGTTGTACTATAACGTAACTCTAACCAAAAAAAAAAAATACAAAAAAATAGTCAAATGAGTCATGTAGCGATTGACTTTCATATAGGTACTTCTCCAAAAGATAGTGACGACATGCATTGACCTTTCCTCGTGTTGTCCCAACTGTAATCGTGTTTGTTTCAAATTAATGATTAGGTTAATGAACTAGTTTAATGTTTAACACGTTACGCATTAACACGAACGTCTGCATTTTATATTGCACTTTCACCGTAACTTAGCCAAAATGTAATCTTCTTTATTACTTGGCCGTGTCTTTTTAATTAGTTTTTTTAGGGTTCCGTACCTACCTACCTACCTAGGCGGGTATTATTTTCATATAAATAATTTCATATAATAAATTATTATTAGTTACCACCTACAAGCATTGACTATAAATCCAGCCCACAAGAGACGTGTTATGTTTCAATGCTTTGTGTATTAATATTGCTCCATCATATCATCGTCCATCGAAAAAACTACGATAGTTACTTTTGCGGGTTGAAATCTCGTTTGGGATGATAATTTTTAATTTACATTAAAATTAGTCAAGTTTTAATTGTTAATCAATTGTTATGCAAAACGTCAGCAATTCAGCATTTGACTGCTTAACAACAAATAATGTAACCTTCTGAGTCGGTCTCGGGTTGTTCCTGTCTGTCCCCGAATTGTCACCGAATTCAAATTCGGGGACAAACAAGAATATAGATATTCCCTGACTGCCCCCGAAATTAAAACTGCTGTAAGTACCTATACTGCCTAATTTTATCCTCGCGTCAATGTGTGTTGCTACGGAACCCTCGACCTCAATGGACGAGTCTATCTTACAGTTTTGATTTATTGGCCGTTTAGATCAAGAATAATATTAATTTGACATTTTAATCACATTTCACTGGATCGGATTACATCCGTTAGATTTTAATTAAATTAAACTACATAACCTATGCTATGGCATGGTTACCCAATGGACAGTATTTCGTTTTTATTAGGTACTTTCATAGAATTATATAGCTAATATCAAAAGTTGGTTATAAAATAACAGACACGTGTGTTTTTTGCACTAGATTAGATTTTTTTTTCAACACATTTGCTCAAAAAGTGCATTTACAAAGCCTGTATACATTGTTCGAAAGTTAAACATTACGCACCATACAATGGAGCGTGCGGTAAAATAGGTACTCTCACCTAAGTACCTATTTTACCGCATCCTCCGTTGTATAGCGCCGTGCGTAACCTTTACGGTTTATTTTTTAATTTCCATAATAGTTATTTATGATATTAGGGCGGTAAGTTGGTTTTTACAAACGATTAGACAAATGTAAGCCCGAGACGAAGTCGAGGGCTTACCATAGTCACGAGTTTGTAGAAACCAATTTCCGCACGTGTATCATACAACGTTTTTCAACACATTTGCGAGAAAACAGTACAATAGGTAATGAAACAAACTTTTGTTTATTAGTGGCAAAGTCGCAACAACCAATCTTTGATGTTCCTAATCTAATATGAAAATGGGCTAAAATGGCGCGCATTTACAATGCAAATGGCGCCACGTTCATGTGGTGAAAATTAAAACTACATCTTTAGTTTCATTTTCTCTTAAGTATTAAAATGAGACAAACATATTGAGCAAAAACGCTTCCAAGGAGTTTCGATCATTCAGCTTATTTATTCTCGTAATATGAAACTCCTTAGTGAAATTCTTATACATGTTTTATTGAAATTATAAAAAAACCGTAAAGGTTACGCACGGCGCTATACAAGGAACGATGCGGTAAAATAGGTAATTACTTAGGTGTGAGTACCTATTTTACCGCACGCTCCGTTGTATGGTGCGTAATGTTTAACTTTCGAACAATGTATACAGGCTTTGTAAATGCATTTTTTGAGCATATGTGTTGAAAAACATATACTATAAGAATTCCACCAAGGAGTTTCACATTACGAGAATAAATATGCTGAATGATCGAAACTCCTTGGAAGCGTTTTTGCTCAATACGTTTGTCTCACTTTAATACTAAAGAGAAAATGAAACTAAAGATGTAGTTCTAATTTTCACCATATGCACGTGGCGCCATTTGCATAGTTAAGGGGGAACGTCACACTCGCGCGGCAAATTCAAATTTTCTTGCATTCTTTTGCCAATAATAGCTTAATTACTCAACGTGATTACATGAAAACTAATTTTGCGCAAAAAAATATAGTGTATCAATAAATTACAATTAAAAATATCACTTACTTATCATTGGTTTAGCGACAAATGGCAATAAACAGTTTTCTTCTTAGTTTTTCAGTCTATTGCCATTTGTCGCTAAACCAGTGATAAGTAGGTGATACTTTCAATTGTAATTCGGATTCTATTGTAGGTATAATGCTGACTGTATGTAATGCTGCGAGCGCGTTTGGCACAGCGATATCTAGCTCATGCGACTTTCAAGTACGACGTACCCGGGTTCGAATCTCACTCGGCTCTGGCGTGTGCGTCATTTGCACTCGCTTTTATACATACATACATAGTGAGGAAACCACCGACATGTTTAAGATCCAAGATAACATGAGAACTACCATATACCAACCTGCACTTGTGGTTTCTTACTGTTGGCCTCATTAGTAAGTCAAGGTCACGCAACGCGCAACGAGCTATGGAGAGAGCTATGCTCGGTGTTTCCCTGCGAGATAAGATCCGGAATTAGGAGATCCGCAGAACTAAAGTGACCGATATAGCTCTCAGAATTAGTAAGTTGAAATGGCAATGGGCAGGCCACATCGCTCGTAGAACTGGCAACCGGGGAAAAAAGGTTCTCTAGTAGCGACCACGAAGACGCAGCGTAGGTCGGCCCCCCACTAGGTGGACCGACGGTCTGATGTAGCCGCGGGGAGCCGATGGATGCAGGAGGCGAGCGGCCGCTCAAAGTGGCGCTCTTTTGGGGGAGGCCTATGTTCAGCAGTGGACGTCTTCAGGCTGTTGATGGTGATGATGACAAACCTGCACTTGCCCAGCTCTGTGGGTTATGGCCAACACTCTTTCCATGTAAGATATGGACCTCTGTCCCAGCAGTGGAAACTGATCTTGCACAGGCTGATGTTGATGACGCGACATACCTACCAATATTGGGTAGAGTAGAATATTGGTGAATGGCAGCGTGATTAGGACCACCCCATCTCTTCCCGCGGGTGCCGTAAGAGCCCGCTAAGGGAATATCCAGGGATTGGGCAGCAGCATTCTCCTCGGTACAAGTATTCTGCGATCACCAAGCCGCGTGCCAGGCGTGATGATAATGGCAAACCCCTATAATAAGCGCCACAGAGTACTTATAAGCGCCTATAGTGGCGTTTTATGGGGAGGCCTATGTTCAGCAGTGGACGTCTTCAGGCTGTTGATGTGTGTGTGAAAATATTGGTACCTATAGCTACCGTAACGCATATGCTTTGCTTAGGGTGGGTGTTTCGGTTCTTAGTTAAGGTAACCAATGGTTAAAAATGCTAACAAATTCTAATCAATGGTCAAAATTTGTCGGGATTTTTAACCATTGGTTACCTTAACTATAGATCAAAAAGCCCACCCTTAAGTAACTTACTATAATCGTAGTAAAATAACTGAAAAAGTTTATGTATAAAATCGACAGCCTTATTTATAAGCCCTGAGTTACAAACACAAAATAAATAAATGTGTTACTTACGTAATTAAATTATGATAACTCTGATAACAGCCGCAAAAATATACTAATTAACAAATAATTTGATAATTATTGGTGTTGTGAGGCAAAGAAGGATGCGTTGGTCATGGTACGGTTGTGTTGGGACTTTGACCCCTGACAAGGTTGACCACAGCTTCCACTGTGACCGGACAACGCGAAGAAAAGCAGATGAATTAAATCCTCGGTTTAGCAATTTGAAACTATGTCTGCCCCTAGCTTGCTGCCTTTCTAGCACTTATAATGAGCTAGGCCCTAGCCGGGATCTATTTATTCCGGGATGACTCTCCTAGCTGCTACGATAATCATCCCGGAATAATCAAAAAATGCCAGTTCTCTAAGGGCCTTAGCCCTGTATCACAGTAACGTTGAATTCGAGATTGATTCACAAAATGGCAATTAAGAAATCTCGACATGAGCACCGATCGACGACTGAGCGTCACGTTCTCTATACGGATTCTTGCTTGTTTTTCCAGTGTTGTTCCGTGTTCTTCATACATTTTTTCAATCAATATCAATAGAGAACTGTATATACACATATACAGTTGAGACCCTGGGTCCGTGGGGACTGGGAGCTCATCGCGTTTTCCAAAGTTTATCAGTGATCTGAAACTCATAACCTGAAGGTTTTTAAGGCCATAGGGTGAATAGGCATCTCCTAGATTTACGTGCTCTATCTTCGGCCACACCGTCGCTTACTATCAGGCGAGCTGGAGGTTAAAAGTAAATCTATAAAGACAAAAAGAAAAAGAAAAATAGTGAATCCAAGTCAAGGGACCCAAGTGGACGGAGAGGAAGAAAGTGAAGACAAGATCTATGATTTATTTTATAAGCATAGCAGTATCGTCTGTGCTTATAGCGTAGCATCATGTAGCATAGCGTAGATGTAACTTGACATTACGGTTGGGGTGATTCTCAAGAAATGACGATAGCAAAGATTATAAGACGATAGCAAACCAACCCCGTGAATTGTTTGTAAAGGTGAAGGATTTTGTATATGAGATCACTTTTCACGGTTCCATGTCCCGGTTAAACGGGTTAAAATTGTGAAACAAATTCTTCTATTACAATTTTAAAAAACTAGCGAAGACCACGATGTAAAACAGCCACAAACTAGGTAGGTACCTACATTCACTGTATGCCGGGTTACATACTACATGCATACGTAACAAATTGAACGCATTTCC
Organism: Ennomos quercinarius; assembly: GCA_910589525.2. Lineage (NCBI taxonomy): Eukaryota > Metazoa > Arthropoda > Insecta > Lepidoptera > Geometridae > Ennomos > Ennomos quercinarius. The sequence goes on along the minus strand of OU342492.1, from coordinate 16,345,753 downwards.
ACTTGGCGTTGGTGCTAAGCTTTTAAGCAGTTATGTCAGACACTTAGATTGTATCCATGGGATATAAAATATTATTATGAATGATGATGATACAATGCAATCGTGATGCCATTTACGTTATTTCTATTCGCTTATTCCATTCACTTTACAAAAAGTGAAAGTTTATCTAGTACATTTCAATGAACTTTGGGATAAATGCGGTTGAAAAACGGTAAAAACTGCGGTTTACGTTACGCCATTCGACTGAAGGGTTCGCAGTTGATGTGATATGGCGAAATATTCGCCTATCCTTTTATGGAGCGAGAGTGAGTTTATCGGACTCGGTTAAAGTTTAAATAGTCGTTTCCATAATATACTAGTTAATAATAATTATGCGAACAGTGTATCTCGGGAGCACAAAGTTTTTTTGCAATAATAATTAGAGTTGTTTGATTGTTTGTCCCGTGAGGGCTCAGACCAGACCACACGACCTTATAATAATTATTATCTTGATATCCTCTTCACTTTTGCTCATATCATTGAGGTAGGTATGTGTCACACCTCCTGGGTCATATTGAAAAACTTGTTTAGGATTATTATAACTACTATCTGAGTTTGAATTGGTATATTATACCGAAAGGGGGTAAATCTACTCCCCAATGTAGACAATGTTTCTTCTACGACTTTTCTAAATTAATAGTTTTTCATTGAAGAAATGCCATGTAAAGCTTACGTTCAAAGATAGCCCTAGCACAGCTGGGTGGTGGAACCTTGTCCTTGACCGAATGCACTTAAATGAGTTTAACGACTGGTGTTTAGAAATGCATTCGCACGTGCAATTTTGTGACTGCATTTATTTTTTAGTGTGGTGCCCCCCCCCCCCCTTCCCCCCCTCGGGATAACATAGCAATTCAAACTCACCTTGTATAATTCTTGTTGAAGTTTTACTTGAAGTTTCGTTTTTTGTTAGTTCGGTCAGAACTCGGACGAACCTTGCAAGGTGTTGATAAACTGTGTAGGTACCTAGGTTATGTACCTAAAAATTTAAAACTTAAAGCATAACTAAGGTAAGGTTGGGTAAAGCTTACTTATACCTAACCATACCTAACGATGCATCAGATAAATTAATTAACTTTTAAGTTTACGATTTTTACCTACCTAAGTTTTGTGTATTTACCAAGTTCCGTTAGCAGGTGTGTCACTGTCGAGTATAGGTAATTATATCGAAGTATATAGTTAGTTAGCTACTTTAGAGCTCTACCTAGACTAGGTAAGTCTAAGCCTACATAGGAAGAGAAGGTGCATGCGTATAAGTAAGTACCTAGCCTAGGGTATCTTAGAAAATGTCGTAAGAGAAAGAGCTATCACACTGCGTAGGTAACGTAACAAGTAGGAAGTCTATTACCTACATAGAGAACTGTAAGATACAGTAGCAAAGCGTATACTTAGACAAGTCGGCCAAGACTACGTAGTACTATTAGGTATGTATTCAGTGCCAAGACAGTATTTCACAGAACATTTACCTGCCTAGTATGCCTAGGTAGCTGTGAGTTGGTATGTCGTGTAAAAAACGTTTATTTAACTAGGTGGTAGGACTTTTCTGCAAAGTTCGTCTAGGTAGGTACCACCGCTTTGCCAGTTATTCTGCCGCCAAGCAGTAGTGTGCAAGCACTGCTGTGTTCCGGTTGGAAGGGCATTGTAGCTAGTGAAATTACTGGGCAAATGAGACTTTATGATCTGATCACTCAGTCTAGTAATCTGATTACTAGACTGGGTGATGTCTCAGGATGACGTGCGCAGTGCAGTGTCACGCGAAACATTACTGTTTTAAAGTTCCGGGTGACACTGCAACTGTTATGGGCGGCCGTGTCACTTAACATCAGGTGAACGACTTGCTCGTCACGTCATTCAATCACATAAAAAAAATGAATACTTAGCTACATTGTATAGGTAGGTACGTATATATACCTTTAATTGAATTATTATAGGTACTTACAATCACAGACCTAGAATTTTTTCGTTACACAGTTTTATTTGTAGGTGCCTATACTGACTAAGGATAGGTTTTTTGATCCGTAGTTAAAGTAACCAATGGTTAAAAATGCTAGCAAATACTAACTATTGGTCAAAATTTGTTAGAATTTTTAACTATTGGCTAGGTACCATAACTATGGTTTTTTAATCCCGTACGGTTACCGTAGTTAAGGTAACCAATGGATAAAAATGCTAAAAAATTTTGTCCATTGGCAAAAACCCACCCTAACAAATTCCAACCAATGATCAAAGTTTAAAAAAAAACGGGTTTTAACCATAGGCATAGGTTGTCAAAGTGATGAAACTTAACTACATAGAACTTAGGACGAGTTTTTTTGGCGGGAACGCGGAAAAGTTCACGTCGTTGCATTGTATTATTTTTCAAAACTCGTGCTTTTTCCAGTGTTAATGATTAAAATCGGTGGCGTTTTACGCATTAAGTGCTGAATTACGAGCATGAGTGTGGGCAAGTGATATAAAGTGGTGAAACGTGTTTTTCGTGTTGCTTCCAAAATTCCATAGAAGCTTCTAGTAAAGTTTCCACCACTTTACTAGGGCATGACTTAGACTGGACTGAGACTACCTGACTTAGACTGGACTATGACTACGCAGACTGTGACTAAGACTTGACTTTACGTGAAATATTCTATCATTATGAAAAATTACAATACTTGACACTGGCTAACTAAATACACTATGTGTGGAGCCAAAATATAAGAGAAAAAAAAAACTTAGGACGTTACACGTGTCTCCAATCCACCTCCAAACCTTAGCGTGATTGCAACTTTTTGTTGTAAGCAAGCAGGTACATGTACCTACCTACCTAATAACTTAGTACGTAGGTACCTACTTACTTTAATACCTACACCGAAATAACTTACGTTTTTATTCACAAGGAAAAAGAAACGTTTCACATTTCGGTAGGTTGTATTAAAGTAGGTATTTGACTATCTAATATTATACAGGCAAGAACTTGACCTATACCATGTAGGCATGGATCAAATCACAAGGAGCAGGTGAAAAATGATATGATTTTATTTTTCATAAATCACTGCTACTTTTTGTCAGACGCTCTGCTACAAATCACAGTGTGATAATAACACTTAATTGAATCGTGGCTTCGGATTTCATAATACGAGAGTAGCATCAGACGTCCACTAATATAGGCCTCCCTCATTAGAGGGGCAATCACCATTCTTGGTGGTTATATGTATTATAGGTTACATAAAACATACCCCAACGTTCCTATAGAAAGGTTGGTAAAGGGCACTTACGAAATCTTGTTGAGCCCATTTCACGGCCATATCACGCCATATGTTGTAATGTCGGTGATTTGATTATTTTGATTGGCCAGTTGAGATCTCGGACATCTTATTGAAAATTCGAGACTACTAAAATTAATTTAAGAAGATTGCATCCATTTTACACAAAAATCGATAATGACCGAGTTGTAGAAGAATTAGGCTTGCCTTATGGTAGACTGTAGTCGGTAGCCATCATCTACAGACAGATAACTGCAACACTAGGGGAACTGTCAGTTGCGTTGTTAGAAGCAGCAGAAATGAATAGGTAGGTGGGAAATCGTTGAAATTGATAGATGTAATAAAAAATCTAGAGATTCAACGGGTTCGAAGGGAGGCTAGGAAACTTGATTTACAAAATCTAAGTAGGTCTAGGTAAGTACTTAACTAGTATATAGTTTTTATACATATTGGCCCCGGGATTTCGCTATTCCCTATAGGTAGTTAGGTAGGTAGGTACTACCCGAATATCTACGTGATCCAGCCAGAGTTGAAAAATTCATCTAAATAAGTAGATAAATACTCTTTATTGACACCAAGATAACAATAAATAAAACAGAAAATCTTACAAGTAGGTTACAATGGACGGTCTTATCGCTGAAAGCGATCTCTTCCAGACAACCTTGAATACTTAAGTTCTCTTTTTTGTGTGGCTTTCACGCTAATCTTTGGGTTATCTCTGATAAATCTACAAATAGGTATTATAAGTAGATTGGCACTTAATTGTATTCCCAGAAATCGTTTGTACGTAGCTGCATGTAAGCCTAATAACGATGTGTAGGTTTTCGTATTGTAATCTCTAGTAAGTATAGTATCATCAGATAACGACCACGGGGAACCAACATTCCCAGTGGACCACCCGGGGACGGAGGATTGGGTAGAATTAAGGCGGAGTCAGACCGCAAAACCAACAAAAAGCACAATTTTTGAAAGTCCCGTGACAAAACAAAATAGTCAGATGAAAAAGTTGTGTAAATAAGAAATAAAACCAAGAAGAAAGATGACCACCACCAACCAATTTAAATATGTAGTTTCGTTTTTCAAAATAAAATAGTAGAATAACCCCCAACAAGGTATTTTCAAATTGACAAATTAACACAGCAGAAGCATCAAAATTATCTGTGACTAACGGAGCCTTCTAGTAGAACCCTTGAGAAATAAGTAGGCACATGAAAGTTGCGCTTGGTACGTAGTAACTACTATTATATATTCTGGCCCGCCATGTTACCTTCTAATTAAGTCTTCCGTGCTTTTACAAATTACAAGAATATCTAGATAACTACCTAGTTACCTAACTTAAATTAGTAGGTTGCGGTAATAGTAGGTTTAAGCCAAAGAGGTATATGTACTACTTACTAGAGAAGCTATTCAAAGCACAAATAGTTGTCATTTTTTGTATAATTAAACTAAAATTCGCTACAGCGCTTTACGAGATTAAATCGTCTAACCAACGATCACAACACGCAGCGCTAGTGCCGTGACACATTCGGATCATAATTTTTACTGCTATTCACTGCTGCACGTGCAGTCGCTTTGAGAGCTGAGCATCGTATGAGCGAGAAGATGCTCATTGGCATATTTGCAGTGGTTGACAGTGCAAGTTAGAGATGTCCTGTCTGGTGTATACATAGAAGTCTTTGGTTTAAGCACATTATTGTGCCTGGGTAACATGTAGCTACTATTGTAATAGGTACCTAACGTACTACCGAATAGTAGGTTTTTTGACCCGTAGTTAAGGTAACCAACGGTTAAAATCTCTACCAAAGTTTGACCATTGGTTAGTATTAGTAAGGGTGGGTTTTTTGATCAGAAACCAATGTTTAAAAATTCTAATAAATTTTGACGATTGGTTAAAATTTGTTAGCATTTTTAACCATTGGTTACCTTAACTACGCTTCAAAAAACCTAACCTTGGGTGGGTTTTTAGATCCATAGTTAAGTTAACCAGTGGTTAAAAACACTAACAAATTTAGACCATTGGTTAGAATTTTCAACCATTGGTTTCCTTAACTGCGATTAAAAAACCCACCCTAGTCGCCTAGTCGGGATACGTCGCCTAAAGTCACAAAATAGATAAAGTACTACGTTACGTACCTACCTTAAAATTTATTCTACGACTACGTACCTAGTACCTAAGTAAGCACTAATTTCTGCGAGAAGCACGAAACGATTAGATAGGCATTTTGCATAACAGCACCAATACTTCGTTTATAAACCTAATAATTATATCAGACGCGCGCCGACGAATGTAAACAAAGCACAATTTTTAATTTTAGAATTACATACCTTCATCAAGGCGAAACGCTGGTCATCATCGATTCCCACCACGGTGTTGGACACTGGAGCCATTTTCACCAGATAATAATAATCATACGATAAACAAAGTAATGTTTTGATGAGGTGAACGAGCGACGGGTGTTAGCGGCGAGCGGTCGCGCGCGAATACTACGTTGGTAGTAAGTAGACTGCAGAGAAAATGGAAATGTGAATGACTCAGCCACAATTATTTCGTATGGCCGAGGCCGAGACAGTTTGCTTAGAGAAAATATAAAGGCGTTTGCTCGCAAAACCAACAAACGATGCTGAAACTAGATGAAAGTGAAGGGAACGGCTAGCCGTGAAGAAGATAGCCAGCTACTCCATAGAGTTTCCTTTTATTATACTGGAGTGGCTACCTACATCTACGCAGCACGGTATGATGTCTGTAAGTACATCCATTTCTCCACAACTTGACACTTTGATGGGCGAAAGCTATTATAATTTTTAATATGACTTAGTGGGGGACAACAGGAATAAAAATCGATGATAATAAAAATTCCTATTATCCCCCATGGGGCCGAAAATATGGGGGATAACAGGAACAACCCGAAAGCTGTTTCTAAACGCCCAACGTTTAGAAACACTAAGTAAGCAATGGTTAAACACTTAACAAATTCTAACCATTGGTCAGTTAGTATTTTTAACCATTGGTTACCTTAACTATGGATCCAAAAACCCAGCCTTAAAGGTTTTTTAAGAGATGACTGGCAAACAAGCAGGCTGCCCACCTGACGGTAAGTGGTCACTGCCTGTGCGTAGCCTACCCTTAGAGAGGACTCTTTAAACACTTTTCTTGAAGCTCCCCATATTAATGTAGTTATGTGGAAAGCCCTCAGGAGGAAGATCATTCCACATCTTGCAGGTTCGTGGAAGAAACGAGCGCAAGAAACGCGTCGTATGAAATTTCCACGTGTCTACAATATGTGGATGCGTTTTTTCATTTTTGCAGAGAAGTTCGAATTTCGTCTGTTCTGTGGAAGCATAAGGTGGAAACCCTCTGGGAAAATCCACAACACTACAAAGAGAGTAGCAAAAATAGGTACTTATTTATTCTCTGTGCTACAAACACGTGGTAGAGTTAGTAGATATATATGTAGCTTTAAACACAAACGAAAAGTTCATCATTGTTTACTAATAAGGCCAAAATGAACATTTAACTAGGAGTTTTTCCCCCTTGCTATCACACGATTGACACTATGTCATGTTCATGTTACGTAGTACTAGCAAAGACTTCTATGTATACACAGTACATATACCTCTTTGAGTACTAGTACCTATTCACAACATTATCACATTTCGCAATAAAAAAAAATCAGTCAAATTCATTAGTTTTAGTTTTGTAATTATTTTATCAAAATTTGGCATTCCGGATCCAGTGTATTGCTACCGGATCCGGTAAACATTTAATGATGCCGGATCCGCCGGATTACCGGATCCGGTTTTCTTGACTGTAATCCCTCGAGGGGACACATTGCAAGCAGCTTTAGCGGCCCATATTTCAAAAGTGGTACAACTGGTAAAAGTGATGTAGGAAACCATTCATTCATTTTAAAAGAGATCTTTTGTGACAATAATACCCATAGCCAGCAAAAAGTTGTTACATCCACACATGTTACAGACAGATAATGATGGTTTTTAGTGGTAGGTATAAAAGAACCCTAGTATGCTGATAACTGATTTTTTTAACTCTATTTTTAAAACTACCTGTGAGTTGCAATAAACCATTACCTTACACAATTAAATAAGTACAACTAAATAACTATAAATATCATTAGAGAGTCCCATGTGCCAGAATTAGTGAGAATAATTAATGATTGAACATAATAAAGGTCAGTCTTTATTGTCTCCACCTTCAGTTAAGTTTGGTTGTCTATCACCATGCTCAAGTTGGTAAAAATTTAGTTTTTAGAGGTTGCACTCTACCATACAGATTACAGACTGCTCACAGCAGCCTTCCAGTTACATTTCATATCTTTACACATATTTCACAAGCATACATATGTTCCTCCTCTTTCTGGTTCTTCATCATGGACTTCTTTATCAGATCCTTCTGGGTCAGAGTCATCTGAGTCTTCGCTGATAACTTCCCTATATGTTCCTAACTTAGTTTTATCTTGAGGAAGCTCTCCAATCTTGATTCCGGTCCGAGCTAATAACCTCTCGGCGGCATGCTGTGCTTCAACCTCTTTTATATGGTGGTTGTATTCTTTCTGAAGTGTCAGAGATTCTTCAATAGACAACACTTTAGCAGGACCGTGAATACTTGGTGGTGGTGTTGCTGCAGTTACTTCCCAGTGTTTGTGTTTCTTTCTTGTGATCTCCCTTTCTGGATTTTGTGAACCAGATATGGTTGTTTTGTAAGGCTTGAACCCACCTGTTTTTTTTTTTGGGTTGACTGGGGTCTCAGTTTTTTGTACAATGTATTTGATGTGGGGGAGTTCACCTATTTTTATTAGGTCAGCCGGTGTGACAAGTGGCTTCTCAGCAGGTAATACTTTTACTTGTTTTTCTTCATGTCTTTTGGTAAGTATGTGAATAACATCTTCAGGATCACTATCATCATCTGAATCCAGGTACACATCTTTTTTGTTTCCAAGATTACCATCCCATTCCAGCTGTTGCACTGATTGTTTATTCAAGTTTAACTGGTCGAACAAATGGCACGTGTGCTCCTCCTCTTGTTTCTCTTTCAATTCTTGAAATATTTTATCATGGAATGCCTGTATCTTCAGACCTTTATCTGCTAGTTTCTTAATAAATGGTTTGTTACCTAGTAACTTGACTTGCCTGTCGCGTAGTTCGAGAAGTTCAGGAATGTTTTTTGAGGATAAGTCTGTGATCTTTCCATCAATTTCGGTTTTCGGAGGTGGCGATAAAAAACCTGGGATCTTAGTATTTACTTTCTTCATTGTTTTGAAATAAGTCATAACCTTAATTGATGTTATGCTAATTCCTATGGAAATAATTTTTTTTTTTTTTTTTTTTGTTCGCCCTATTGGGCAGGCTAAAGTCATGAGACCATACCGCCTAGTCTTTCGTAGGACCTATGGAAATAAGATGGAATAGTGGATTTCCTGTCAGCTGGACGCAGTGTTGCCATGACAAAAATCTGGATGACGGTGATTCCATTTTAAAAAAAACGGTAGATTCTTAAAAATTACGGTAATTGCGTCGGAAAAATACTGTGTAAATTACGGTGTACTAATTTTTAACAAAACAACTATTCTACCCCACAAATTGTGATCTCGAAGACACTACCAAAACAATGACTCAAAGAAAGCTAGTTCATATTTTTAATGCAATGCAACTAAATGTAGGTAATTCTTGTAAAATTACTTGGAATGAAAACGTTTAATATTTATCGCATTGACGCGATGCATGGGTAAATCCCCGAGCTTCAACTCATCCGTAAGGACAAGATTGCGCTCTTAAAACATAATTGCCTAATTATGCTGTCTCTTTTTATTACGATATAATACTTTTCAGTTATTGGCAGGCAGCAATGTCACGATGTTGCCAAGATATCATTGTTAATTTTAACGGAATATGGTTTGAAAACATAGGAATTTATTGCCAAATAACTAAAAAATCGCTGTAACCATATGTATTTTATTTCTTTTTTTAAATATGTCGTTCTTTTAGGAGCATTACACGCTTTGAGACGTACTGCGGTTTTTTTTTCTACAAATATTCGTACCTCTGCAAATTACGGTAGATTTTGCCACCGTTGTTCGACGGTAGGTGGTAAATAAGTGCGAATTACGGTGCATTTACCGTAATTACGGTGCACATGGCAGCACTGGCTGGACGGCACGTAAGGTAAAGCCGCGCGTCCATTGGATCAGAATCGCAGCGTACGGAGCGGTAGGATTCATTGCTTTGTATTGATTTGTATGGTGTAGCGTCCACTGGATCGGCATAACTGCGCCAGAGACCGGCGGGGTAATTACGTAAAATTTGCAACAGCAATGCGACAGCAGTAGCAATGCGACAGCAGTAGCGAAGCATACATTCTCGACACCACTAATGATGTATGACAGCAATCACCGCGAGATTTACGCCTGTCGCAAACCTGTTGCGAGTTAGGTAATAAGGGGTGCTGTCACATTGCTGTTGCAAATTTTACGTAATTACCCCGCTAATTACCTAACTCGCTAACAGGTTTGCGACAGGCGTAAATCTCGCGGTGATTGCTGTCATACATCATTAGTGGTGTCGAGAATGTATGCTTCTCTACTGCTGTCGCATTGCTACTGCTGTCGCATTGCTGTTGCACTATTTACGTTATTACCCCGCCAGCCCCCTAATTACCTAACTCGCAACAGGTTTGCGACAGGCGTAAATCTCGCGGTGATTGCTGTCATACATCATTAGTGGTGTCGAGAATGTATGCTTCGCTACTACTGCTGTCGCATTACTACTGCTGTCGCATTGCTGTTGCAAATTTTACGTAATTACCTCGCCGCCCCCTAATTACCTAATTTGCGACAGGCGTAAATCTCGCGGTGATTGCTGTCATACATCATTAGTGGAGTCGAGCGCATGTATGCTCGACACCACTAATGATGTATGACAGCAATCGTCGCAAATTAGGTAATTAGGGGGCCGAAGAATAGTTCGCAGAGAGGAGGGTTCCTCTCTGCGAACTATTCTTTCTTGGATTTGTCGGTCTACTTGACATTGGCAGAATTTTGGTGGAATGGCAACACTAGGGATGTGACCTAAAGGTTGAAAAATCGATTTTTTTTATAATGATTATTTTTTGGGCGAAAAAATCGATTACCCAAAAATCGATTTTTTAAAGAAAAAAAAAACCAGTTTTTTTTAAATACTCGATTTTTCCGTATCTCATAAAATAATAAAAAAAAACGGTTACATCAACTTTATTTATAACAATTATTAGTTTGAAATATCAATGAGTGACGTGCAATCTAATCCTTTGCCTGCTTTTAAGCATAAAAACTCAAAACTCAAAAAAATTATTGCAAATAGGCTATTTTTAGCTTTTTACAAGTCAAACCATGGCCGCCAATAACAGTTGCAGTTTGCAGTGCCACTTGGAACTCTAAAATATAAAGTTTTACTGCGATCCAAAGTCCAAACTCTTTCTGGGTAACGAAATTCTAGCTCTGTGCTTTCTCGAAACAAACTTGAACAAACTAAATCAGAGAGCATATAATTATAACCACTACGACAGAACAACTAAAGACCAAAGAGTTATATAAGGCTACGCTAAGCACGTTTGTTTCGTAGACTGCGTTCCATTTGGACTGAATTATCGTTTTTTTCGATCACAACGGGCGTTCTACTTGGAGTAAAAGTGATCACTGTGATCGTTTTTGACAGTATTCTCTCCCCTGTTCCACTTGAAGTAGAAATGGTAAGAACGATAACGAATTTTGTCACATTTTACCACCCCAATGCGATGGGTGAAAATTATCGTTTTTTGGCATTTGTTGGCACAGATACTTATTTGTTAGCTTTGACTGTACTATTCATGTTCACTTTGGTGATTCGATGAAGATTCTTCCATCATCGTTGTTATAAGAGATGCGCTTTACAAATTTGCTTCCATAAATTATTTCAGATTCAGATTTATACAAATAACGCCAATTCATTTCGAATCAGAGTCCACAAACCACTGAGGTACTATCCGAGTCTGTCAGGATTAGTGGTCTGTGACATTCTTTGACATAAGCGGAAAAGTTATCTGCAGGCAATGTCATTTCCTATACATTTTGGAGTTAGCGTGAGGCGTTAACGCCTCACGCTGGTATCTTTGCTAGACCCCAGAAATTTGGTAGCAGTGTTGCGGTTATTTTTAATACAAGTAGGAAAAAAATAAAAAAATCGCTTTATAAATAATCGATTTTTTGTTAAATAATAATCGATCAATAAAAAACGATTTTTATAAAAAAATAATTGATTTTTTTAATAATCGATTTTTTTAACATCCCTAGGCAATACCATAGATGCCTCATGCCATCATTAACCAAAAGTTGGAGTTTTGGCGGGAACGTGAAAAAGTTCACGTCGTTGCATTGTATTATTTCACAAAACTTATGCTTTTTCTGGTGTTAATGTTTAAAATTAGTGGCATTTTACGCATTAAGTGCTGAATTATGAGTATAAGTGTGGGCAAGTGATATAATGTAGTGAAACGTGGTTTTTCATGTTGCTTCCAAAATTCCATAGAAGTCTCTAGTAAAGTTGCCACTACTTTACTAGGGCATGACTTAGACTGGATTATGACTACCTGACTTAGACTGGACTATGACTACCCTGACTAAGACTTGACTTTACATGAAATATTTCATAATACGACGAAAAACTACAATACTTGACACTGGCTAAATACACTATGTGTGGAGCCAAACTATAAGAAAAAAAAAAAAACCAAAAGTTGAAGTCAATTATTTTTCTCTATGGTTGAAGTTGAAGTTGAAATTATGAAGTCCAGCGCAGGCCCGGGTCAGCTTTAGTACCGATGTCTCCACGAAACGCTCGTGTCACACGCATTCCGACATTTTCTTTGCATCAAGTGACTTCTATAATGTCAAAAGTCAATTGTGTTGTTGTCATGGAAATTATGTACATAACACAACCTAATTAATCGGTATAATTCGTAGTTTTTCTGGCTTTTTGTGTATAATTTCAAATTAATATATCATTATCATCATCTTCTTTGCCTTTTTCCCATTTCGCATTTGTTATTGGGGTCGGCTCCCAAGCTCCCAGTCTAATCTGTAGCGGCAAGCTACCAGAATTACACGAGCGACTACAGGATCGGACCGTGAGTTTGCCTAATTCTCAGCTGTTCTTGTTTTTCGTTAATCCTGATAGTTTCAGGTTTCGCACATTTATAAGTAAATCTAGATAAGACCCGTTAAATTTCAGTGGGGGCTGGGGGCCCTTTATCTTCACGGCGCGCTGGGCTGAAGCTCAAATTGCCCTTATACAAGATCTGGCCCTGAGCGACTGCCATCTGATCTCACAACCCATAAGGAACCAGTAACAAGGATGGTTAGACCTGGTATCAGATTCTATCAGGCGTCTGACTACCCGTAACGATTGCCATAGATGGTCTTATGACAACCGGGACCGACGGCTCTCGGAGGCACGGATGGCATCGAAAACTGCACATAACTTACTAGATAAATCATCGGTGCAAGGCCGAGGATCGAACCTGGCGCCGTAAGATTGCGAAGTGCACATGTTACTGCTCTGGTACCATCGCTCTAACTTCAAATTATATACCAATTATCTTAATCAGTTGAGCATGGGCAGTGACTATGGTTATTGATCAACACTATGGCGACGCGAAAATGTCATGTTGAAGCTTGCAACTAATAAAACTCATCGCCTGTTAAGTATCCCAAGGGACGATAAATTACGAGAATCATGGTTGTCTTTTCTGATTCCTACAAATACTGAGCTCAGTGGCCTGTCTTAGTGAACAAACGTGTTCGCCAAAATCACTTTGATATACCCCCAATTTGATGGGATGGGTAACCGTCTTCTGCATGGATATCCTTGTTCACTGCAAATGAAGTGTTGCACGGGATTCCTTTGAGCTTATCTGGTGAGTAAACTCAATTTGAATAGCAAAAATAAATAATTAAAATAAAAATGGTTTCAACCCAAAAAATGGCCTAAAAATGGCAGTAAAAATACAAAGCTTAGGCTAAGAAATAAAAATAAATAAAAGCTATTTCAGTCTCATTTGTTTCATTTAATCCTTATTAGCGGGTGCTTCATCTTCCTGTAGTATTAAAATGTAATAGGTTATAATAATAATAATAACTTCCTATGTAACTTCCATGTCGATATTTGTTTGGCGTGGCGCGTCACTATGGTATCGATATCGATATTTGAATATGGAGCTAGGTACATCACTATGGCGACACCAGCGTTTTGGGCAGACACTGGAACTAATTGTCGATGATATAGAGCTGTCCTATCTGTCTTTGACTAGTATAGTAGATATCTGTGGTCCAGCGTATTATTATAAATAATAGAGGTCAGTGGCAAATAATAGTGAATAAAATCAAAAACTTGACAGAAAGAAGACTCTTCTAATATCATTATAAATCAGGCATCAAGCTATTCAACCCCGTTGCTTCATCTTCACAAGTTTTGTGATAGCTATCAAGCACAGGCCAAGTAGAGGATTGTTAATCTACGTACTACGTATTATTGTTTTTAAAATAATAATCCACGAGTTCTTTTTCAGGTTTTCCTAAATATTCGTGCTCCAATCTTATTGCCATGTCCTAATCTATATTGGACCTCAGTTTCAGTGTTTTGAAATTACTACCAATTGCAGAAATGGAAGACGTTACAGTATGTACATTAGTCGTAATAATGAATGTGCCCCTTTTAAAAGGACTTTGTTTATTGACCTTGGCTTCTGTTTTAAGGTACCGCTACATTTGGAGCCTATGCAGCAAAACGAAGTTTCTGACAAAAGGTTATGGATAGGAAATCTTGACACCAGAGTTAATGAGTATGTTATTTATATTTTTTCTAATTACTGCAATATTTCGTATTTATTAATATTTCGCACTTTACTGGCGTAGATTTGAGAGAACATAAGATTTTCCTATATGTAAGGTAATGTCTTTACTAAACTATACCTTTTTTTATTACCGGTATCAATTACTGAAAATGGTCCGCGTGTATGGAAACATTGAGAAGTTTGACATGCTTTTCCACCGGAGTGGGCCCAACGCAGGGCAACCACGGGGCTTTGCATTTGTTACATACAAGCTGAGACAGGACTCTATCAAGGCTATGAACTCACTCAATGGACAGCTTTTGGGCTCTAAAAAGATCTGTGTAAAATTTGCTAAGAATACGGTAAGTTTCAACTGTATTGCCTGTTTAGTTTTTTACGAAGTTCCTGGGCTTGTGTGATGTTCAAGAATGTATTTGTGTTATTGGCCACACACCTAACTGGTTAAGCATGTTTTTATTTAACATGCTAAAAAGAACATTAAAAAAAAAAAAAAAAAATGAAAAAATGTAGAACCATATATGGCTGTAAGTTTTGTTAAAAGATGTTTGTTTGAATTAAAGGAGCTGTGGTTTTTGTTTAATAAATAAAATAAAATATATAAAGAAGTATAATATATTTATAATTATAATTATGCAATATATTTATAGGAAGATCAAGACAAACCAAAGCCAGAGCTTGGGATACCAGCCCTTGCTGGTGCAAAGCCAGAGATGAAGCTCAGCAAGAAAACCGCTATTCAGTCCATCGAGGCCAAGCTGAAAATGATGGAAAATATGAAAGCAGGAGATGACTTTGTTGTGAACAAGCTGGCGGCAAATGAGATGCCAATTATTTCACAGTATCAATCAAAACAGTATCAACCACCAAATAAAACTGTTAGCTCCTTCAGACGGAGACACCCATATCATAAAAAGAGATAAGTTCTGCCCTAAAATTATATGTAATTTAAACTCAATTTGGATGATTCTGAAGCATCTTTGTTTTACACTTCTATTATAATAGCTAGACAGTACTAATAAACACTGCATAACAGTGGAATAGTCAGTGTTTTTTCTTGTTTTAACTTTGCCTCTTTCTTTGATAGAGAGAAACAAAATAACTATTCTTCCGCTATACAATGTATATTAGTAAGAGTAAGAGGGGAAAGATATATTATGAAATGCTCACTGGCAAAACTCAGGTGAATAAAAAAAAGTGTTTATTTTGAATCTTTGCCACAGTTTTCATTGATGTTTGAATTAGCTTTGACTATTACTTAGGATGTTTGACTAACTTTAGAATAATCCATTTGTAGGTAGCTTTTAAATGTTGTGCAGTGTAAACCAGTATTTCAATTGTTTTGTAAGTATATTTAATTTAGTTTAAGATTAATTATGACTTACCATCAGTGTGTTCAATAGCTGTTGGATTACTACAAAAATGTGTAAATTTAACAGTTCAAAATTCTTATACAGTAGCAGTAAAGGCTGTGTCATTTTACCAGTATTATGCAATACGGCAATCACATCCTTTCATCCTGTTTAATTTTTTGTGGTAAGAGTTACATTTTTGGCACAAAGTTTGTGTTTGCTATTAACCAAGCAGTTTTTCAAATATATACTAGCATTGTAGAGCTAAAGCTGAAAAATATATTTATTAAATCATATCAGTAATCTATCAAAAATAGTTTCGTTTGTCATTTTGAATAATGGTTTAAATTTTTCCATGCCACCTCTCTTAAAATAGTGTTTAGTCTTTGGTAAAAGGTGCGGATCCACTCTTGTTGGCATGGGTTTGCATGCCCACAACCCAGAGATTCAAAGTCTGATGTCTTAATTAAAAATTTGCTTTGCCCTTATGGTCATATTCCTATATACACTAAGGTCTTGGCCGAGGCGTCATACATTTTGTAAACGTATGTTGGAATGCAATGTATCGATCGTGAGCAAATCCATAGTCTGACTTTGCATTTGGCCGATTCCCGTATGGCTCAACATTTTTTGACGCTGGATCCGCGCTTGTTTGGTCTGCATGCTACTCATGTTCACACTGGATTTAGGAAATGATTCTCATATTTAATGAAATGTATATTTGTACATGATAATCGAATACTCAAGTTATTGTGGTGTGTTGAATAGCTGAATGTGGTTTTGTGAATGTGAATAAATGTTGAAACATAAAAATGATTTTGATTGAAACACCATTTCATAAATATGTATATACATTTATTTCAGTAAAAACTTAACTATTCTTGGGCAATTTCAAGAATCACTGTTCAAATAAAATATCTTCAGGTAATAACTTTCATGTTTAATTATCATTAGCGGATGCAGTGTTGTGGTACCTACACTGCATCCCCATCATGGTAAATGGTTAACAATCAATAACCTCTAGATGTTTACAAAGTTTTTAAATACGTATTATAAATCCCTAATAGCTCAATTAAGAGTATGTATCTCAAGAATTATGGTTCAAATAAAAAATCTTTTAGTAATAATGATTAAGTTTTTTACGTTTATAGGATAGTGTTGTACGGTGTACCTCAGTAAAACAGCTGACAATGAATATTAATCTTAAGTCTTAATATATTTGCTATGTCCTATAAATCCAAAAGGGGTGTCAGTGCAGAACTTATCACCCCCCATGTAGACATCTTATAAATTCCAAATGGCTAAGTCTTTCCATACAACAACAAACAAACAAAAATGCAGTCATAAAGTAGGCGGTTGTTATCACTTAGAAATAAATAATAAATGTAAAGTATTATAACAACTCAAAATATTATTGTATGCAAAGACACGTTTTGTACATAGACTAACGAAGCTGTACAACATTTTTATAGACTACCTTATAAATAAGAGTTACAGCACAAAGTAATGCAGCAACAGAACTGTGGAAATAGCACCTTAACCTGCCAACATGTTGTTTATCCCCAGAACAATATGGGATGTATATTGTGGTAGAAATTGTTACTATGCCAAGATTGGTCACACTTCAGTTTAACATTGTGTTCTCACTTGTTTTAAATCCGGGTGATATACAGTTAGATAAGGAGTTAACATGTTTTTGTATGGGGCTGGCTTGCATTAGGAAGTCGTCATCTTCAGGGTCGAGCTTTTTCTTCATACCAGAGTATTGGGTCTCGTCGTCGCCGTCAGTCAACCAGTCTTTGTACTCTATGCATAGAGGCCATACAATTTTGCCGGATCTGAGAACAAAAATATGTGAACTTGAGACACTTCATGGCCGGCTAGCTTATTACGTAAAGTTTGCAACAGGCGTAAATTTCGCAATCATTACTGTCAAACGTCACTTTGGCAGAGCAGAAAGCGATCGAGCGCTAGATCACCGTTGGCAAGAACACACTCACAACTCTACGGCTACTAGAGCCACACACTGTTACTACAGCCACACTCTGTTACTACGGCCACATTGTTACTAGAGCCACACTCTGTTACTATAGCCACTCTGTTACTAGAGCCACACTCTGTTACTATAGCCACACTCTGTTACTACAGCCACACACTGTTACTACAGCCACACTCTGTTACTACAGCCACACTGTTACTAGAGCCACACTCTGTTACTACAGCCACACTCTGTTACTACGGCCACATTGTTACTAGAGCCACACTCTGTTACTACGGCCACATTGTTACTAGAGCCACACTCTGTTACTATAACCACTCTGTTACTAGAGCCACACTCTGTTACTACAGCCACACTCTGTTACTTTAGCCACACTCTGTTACTACAGCCACACTGTTACTAGAGCCACACACTGTTACTACAGCCACACTCTGTTACTACGGCCACATTGTTACTAGAGCCACACTCTGTTACTATAGCCACTCTGTTACTAGAGCCACACTCTGTTACTATAGCCACACTCTGTTACTACAGCCACACACTGTTACTACAGCCACACTCTGTTACTTTAGCCACACTCTGTTACTACAGCCACACTGTTACTAGAGCCACACTCTGTTAATACAGCCACACTGTTACTAGAGCCACACTCTGTTACTAGAGCCACACTCTGTTATTTTAGCTGCACTCTGTTACTAGAGCCACACCCTGTTATATAAATACCTTGGCAGCGAGTAGGGATCGTACGGGAACCACTCATCGTACGTGACGGCGTGTTGCAGCGTGTGCCGTTGGTTGCGCTCGATGATGGCCTGGCAGTACACCACCTGGTGCGAGCGTGTCACCGAGGAGAACGCGCGCGTGACGGCCGGGGGACAAGTGCGGAGCGGGTTCAAGGCGCACGTTACCAGGCGGGGTAAGTTTAGGGACTCCACGAATATCATATCTGCGAAATAAAGAGTTTAAGGTTTCAAAACCACATTCTGTTGATTGGGAGAAGCCACTGACTCCTGAAACACAGTGAACACTAGTCAAGAGTCTATGGATTTATAAACGAATTGGACAAATTAGAATTACATTTATCTATACAAATTATCTAATTAAATTGTAACGGAATACTGCACATCTATTCCCTATAAAGTCCTACTGATATTTGTTACAGCTTTACAAGGTGAATTTGAATTCATATGAATTCATCCCGCAAGGATGAATTTCGAAAAGTTGTAGAACACACTACCTAGAATTTACCCTCTTTCGGGATAATATACGAATTCAAACACAGATTGTCTATTGAAAAATAAAAATCAACACAAATGTTCGAAATATTAGCACCGATTTGTCTGCTGATATTTCAAATTTTTTATCATCCACCCGCATTTTCTGTCTACCCGTGAACATGAAGCATGTAACTACCTAAATATCGGGAACCAAGAAAAAATCCCAATCACGCTAGACACCCAGAAGTCGCGAGCGATATACTAGTAAAAACAACACGATATAAAATGAAGACTTGTACTCACTTTCTTTACTAGAAAACAGGTGATGATGCTTGAAGGCAACAAGGTAGAAAATCGCGTGGCACATAGAATGGAAAGCGCCGTGCGCCTTGATATTGTCACTGGAAGTGGTAGACTCTTGTGTAGCGGAGATATAGGAGTGACACCACTCTGACATGCTCCGGAGATATTGCACCAGCCGAGTGTTGGGAACGCGGACGCAGCGGGCTAGTAGACCTGTGGGAGAAATGAGAGATTGCATCACAACGAAACAATATATTAGACTAGCTGCGCCCCGCGGTTTCACCCGTAGATATCTACAATAGTTGAATTTAAGTATTTAATATTAGTATTATTGTCTCTGCAGCCCTGACCACCAGTAGCTTGGGCCTTGCCCCGCTGCCGGCGACACTCTAGCTTTAGGTTTTTTATAGTATTTTTGTAATGTACTTTTATCACAATATTGTAAAAAAACAAACTTAAAAAAAATGAATGAATAATAATGATGTAACAGAACCGTCGCGTTTTGAATAATTAGAAAATATTATTTTTTAATGTAACCGAAAAATTTGAATCACGAGCGGCTATAATGCTATACAAATCATATCATACACGATTAGAAAATAGCTCTTCAAGTGCTTGTTTCTTCTCGGTCTTTGAGTTAATATATTATTAGATTTATAATATTTTTATATAATCGGAGGACTCATTTTCGGGTATACATCTCGTGTGTATTTTATGTAAAGCAGAGGTTCATGAAAGCAGCCAATCCAAATAGCACGTGTTACGGCAGCGATGCTGTCGCCCCGACTGAGGTCTAGGCATGGAAATGATTGCTACTTTTAAATCATTGTCATTTGATCATATGATTTATTTTTATCGCTGTGATTTTTCATTTGCCTACTGAATTATGATCAATGGTGATTGGCGGTGCTATATGAAATAGAACAGAGACGTGATTTAGGAGCAACCTAGCGAAGTTGCGATCTGCTACAAATGATTACAACGAAATAAAACGCTACTCACTTCAGTTAAACAAGATCAAAGTTCACCGCTATATCACAGGCACAGATTGTTTATTATTATACTCTACAAGTCTCACTTTGATTACTGAAGCATAAACTAAGTATAATATGTTCTGATATTCACCGCACTGTCGTATTATGAAATCTGA
The DNA here is from genome assembly GCA_910589525.2 of Ennomos quercinarius. Taxonomy (NCBI): domain Eukaryota; kingdom Metazoa; phylum Arthropoda; class Insecta; order Lepidoptera; family Geometridae; genus Ennomos; species Ennomos quercinarius. The sequence continues at coordinate 16,325,584 of OU342492.1, read as the reverse complement.
AGCCACGAACCATTAATGACACTGTGATTTGTAGCAGAGTATGTGACAAAAAGTAGCAGGTGTGAATTATGTAAAAAAATCATATGATTTTTCACATGTTCCTTGTGAAATGATCCATGACTACTGAGGTCTCACGTCAACAAAAACTCACCCTTCCCGCACCGCTCTACTGTTGCGGGAACCTACTATGCCTGAAGTCTTCTAATTTTTCAAATATTTACCAGCTAAATGACTAGCGGCGGTGCGTCTCGTCGCCAAAGCTCCGGGCCCCGTGCCTTGCAGTCCGGCCGCAACTGTCCACAAGTTGTTCAACACGCGATCCGCGCACTGCTGGTTTATGGATATCGTGTAGAGCAGCAGGAATTGAACGTGTCTGAAAGGTCAAACTTGCAATTTTCAATCGCTGTTAAAGAAGACTGAAGAAACATAATAAAAGCAGGTCTCTGCTTTCTCGCTCCCACTAAACTTTCGATATAATTGTGAAAGTCCTTGTTCCCAGCTAACAGGTATAATCTGGGAGTCATCAAGTCAAAAGTGAACAGGGTCTCCTAAGCAAGTATGTACCACGTAGACTGCGTGTCATCACTTTCCATCAAGTGAGACAATGGTCAAATGTTTTGTCTATAAACAATTAAAACAGTGGGAAAACAAATGAAAACTTGCTATTTTCAATCGGTAAAAGTAACACACGCTCTATTAGAAAGAGAACGAAGAAACACCTAAAAAGACGCTGTCTCGCTCCCACTACACTTTTGGTATAATGGTGGAATTAGGAAAACAATATTCTCCAGCTTTCATCTATCTCGCTTACAATGGCGGATGCTGTAGGTAAGTAAATACACGCGAAAAGATTTTTAATGATCAGGCATATTTATTGTTGACTGAGAAAACACTACTCTGTCAGTATTTTACTATCCCGAGATTAAAAAAAAAATGTAATGTACCTACTGGTACTGCTATTTTCTTTAAATAGTAATTTAGAATTGTTAACCGAGTCAAACAGACATGGAGAGAGATATAATGGTGAGTAAAAAATAAAAAAATAAATAATTAAAATAAAAACAAAGGCTCAACTATTCTGTAGGACCAGAGTGGAACAGTTCACTATGCCAGCCTGCCTAGTGCGGGCGGTAGACAAAATTGTCTTTCCCCGTTTTATGGCACTTTCCCCATACTTGCTTAGTTGTCAAGTGGTGTAAGACAGGGGTGTTAACTTTTTGGTAAGATTAACATGAATAATTTACAATTTGTCAATATTTTTGTTAGTGATAAGGATTAAGAATGTTAAGTTTGGATATCACACAATTTTGATAACATACTGATAAGCACAAGAAACTCAATCACAACCTTGACATAGAGGCAGTTTTGACAAAATTCTTATCTTTAGATTATCAAAACCTCAAAACTACTAACTAGCTTGTTATGCCAATTATAATTTCATCATCATCATCATCGGCCTGAAGACGTCTACTGCTTAACATAGGCCTCCCCCATAGAGCGCCACCTTAAGCACCTTCCTGCATCCATCGGCTTCCCGTGGAAGCCTGAAAACGACAGTTTTCAACCAGTGATGACTTATGGCACTGAGACATGGTCTCTTACTGTTGGTTTTATGAGTAATCTCAAAGTCGCTCAGCCAGCTATGGAGAGAGCCATGCTCGGAGTTTCCTTGAGAGATAAGATCCGAAATGAGGAGATCCACAAGAGAACTGGTAATTATAATTTAGTAAGTTGAAAATCTAACAAACTGCTCATAAGGGATTAACAACATACCTGATACCATAAGTAGGAAGTACAGCCTTTTCAAACACAGAACACATGATGTTCAAGATAGGATCCCGTTCATCTTCCAGCCAGTTCAAGACCTCCAGCATGCTATAATCCAGGGCATCGGAGACTTCATCATTCTCTTCCACATCCATCTCAAATTGTGTGTCGGTTTGGGTCTTGTTCTTCTGACTTTCTACTATGTTTACATCCATTATGATCATTCTGGAACAGGTTTGGAATGCAAGCAGGTTAAACCAGGTTGTCAGGGTTCCATAGAACGAGAACCCTTATAAGTTCGACATGTCTGTCTGTCCGTCTAAGGTAAAAAAAGGTTACAAGTACATGCATACAATATTGACATTTTTTTAATTGGATTGGCTAGTATTTATTTCTTTGATGAAAGTAGAGATAGAGGAAAACGTTTCACACGAATCTTATACTATTTTAGCCTCTATTACAAGGAGCGTTAGCCGTAATTTTCAAGGCCCTTTTGTAGAAATATCTTACCTGTTAATAATAGCCATCATGAGCTGTTCCCTCATAGCGGGAAGGTACTTGCTCATCCATATTAGGTTGTGTATGTATGTGCGGTTCACGAAGCTACCGGACTTGTAGTACGGGAACTGATCTATCACCATTTGCATTAGAATATTGCTTGACCTGGAAAATTATGGGAAGAAATGATTAGAAAAATATAAGAAAGAAACCATATGATTTCTAGTTTAATATTATATTTTTCTATGAGTTTGACAACTAAGGGCTCAGACAGCGTGCCGCCGACTTCGCGTGCTATCAGTTGGGCGACTTGCCGCGACTCGCTCCAACTGAAACCGCGAAGTCGCTGGCACGCTGTCTGAGCTGAGCCCTAACGCGAGCTTATGAAACCCTTTGTTAGCTCGTTATTTCCAATTATTGAGAAACACTTCCAGTGGGGCTGTTGGGTTAGCACGGCCGGTAGACAAAACTGTCTTTCCCCTGTTTTACTCCAAGCAAGTATGAAGAAAGTGACGTAAAACGGGGAAGACAATTTTATCTACCGTCCATGCTAACCCAGCAGCTTGCGTAAAGTTGTGGAATTTCTAAACTATTATGAGCATGATCATGAATATATTACAAAGAGTACGAGTGGATAATAGGGAGCGTGTGTGGCTCAAAAATAGTGAGTCCAACTCAGAGAGAGTGAGTCCAACTCAGAGAGAATGAGTCCAGCTCAGAGAGAGTGAGTACAGCTCAGCGATAACTCATGGAGTTTTTGATTCGAATCCACTGCTTCGAGCCTCTCATACTTCAACATTCACTATTATAGGGGCGAAGGAAACATCTTGAGGAAACCGGCATGTACAAGAATTACCTACATGTTTCGAGGATATCGCATTTGGCCAGCATAGTGGCTTATACTCTCTCTCTGTGAGAAATTCCGGTACCCCAGCCATGGGAACGTACGAAGCATGGATACTTCTGATTTCTCAAATCTGTTTCTCCATTAAAACCTGAGAAATAAGCTGCAGACAAAGTGCTTTGTATTTTAAACACCGTTCAAAACACAATGTTTTATGGATACCAAGGCCAATTAAAATCGTGCAGTAAGGTGTTACTCTTAGCTCCAATACATATGCAGCAATTCCTGTATAGCTTGTCAATGTAATTAACGTATATACAACACACTTTACTGTATGAACCATTTTATTGAGTGACTTACATAATTATATTATAACACAGTAGACATTGCATAGTCACCCATTAGGGTCAATTCACATAGAGCGGCAAAATGCTCGCGCATGCTCGAGCAGTCTCGCGCAACATCGCCGCCGCCGATGTTGCCAACCATACGATTTAAATCGTATTTATACGACCTTTATGGGCCTGATACGAAGTACGATCGTGTATTCGAAATCGTATGTATGCAAAACATACGATCTTTTCAAATCTTGTAATCTACATAACAAAATATTTTTTTTTTAATAAATTACGTTCATTATGTCAAAAAGTCAATAACAACAGACTTGAAGGAACCATAAACTTCTTTTTGTTGGGTAGGCATTTTATGACCGCAACCAATAATTTTGTTAAACTTTGTCCCACTAGCACTTTATAGGCACGCAGCGTACCTCGTCGCTGGTATGGGAATTTGTCGTCTAACCTGCTAGGCGAACATATCACTTAATTGCAACCGATAGAATCACAAAATGGTATGGATTTGACAGTTTCAATATGCACTTTATGTGCATAGTTAGTATGGAAATTTTCAAATTAGGAATAATGTTTCTCCTGTTGCATTGCAATCAAAGTTCCATGACTACCGCGCTGTTCTTACCACCTTATTTATTTTATTATTTTACGTAATTGCTATTCAAAGTACACACTACGTAGTACGTATATTTCAATTTCATTTTATTTTATTAATAGTCGTTGATTCGGAGTTTTATGATTTAAAAACGTACTGTTTTTTTTTGCTTCGTGTGGATTTCCCTATGCAATTTGTCGTGATTCTGGTAACCAAAGTTCCAGAAAATCACTAATTGTTTGTATATAAAATACTAAAAGTGCCTTTGCCCGTCATAAAATAAATACAAATAAAAATTAAGAATTGCCTAATATTTGATATTGTAATATTTATTATTATTCGTAGTTATTATAAATTACGGTACTTATTTAAATAATTTCCCAATGTTTCATTAAGATTTCTATGCATCCTTTTTTATTCGGGTATTCATATCAAATTACGATCTTTTCAACTGAAAAGTACGATTCCCTAGAAAATAAAGTTGGCAACACTACCGCCGCGGCACGCGAGCATGCGGCGACGATGTTCGAACACGCGCTCCTCTCTTGTAGGTAAGATTTTAATGTTGCATACTGTTTTCAGCTTTGTCTAAATGGAATAAGGTTTATATTCCAATAGCACTTAAAAACTGCTCGAGCATTTTGCAGCTCTATGTGAATTGACCCTTAGACTATTAAAACTGTCTACTTGTTTGAGTGACTTGATTTTCCTCGAAAAATCATTTCTTTGTTCCTTATCATTTTCTTACAGCTGTACTAATACTTGGTGTGTAAGTACTATGTACTGTCTAAGAATAAATAATAATTACTGTGTAAATGTTGTTGGCTCTTCCCCAAATAAATCACCAAGCATCCTTTTTTTGCATGGTAATATGGCCCTCATTAGTCCAGGAACCCGGAATGCAATATTTGCTTGATCTTCCATTCTTTGATGCTTCTTTGAACTGCTTTATAATTTTTTCTTTGAGACATTTTGCTTCATAACTTTTTGAAGCATTGCTACTAGATTCCAGATAATATACTGCAAGTCATTTTCTATGACCCTTTGTGCAGTTTTTCCAATGGCAATAATTCTTGATAATTTGGAAACAAGTAACAATTATCATAGGGTTCTTTCTCCTCCTAAAATCGAGAGCTGTTGATTTTGATGACCTCACTTAAAAAGGTCACAATACATGAATAAATATTAGATGATCAGTTTGGCCTTAACTAATTATACTTTGCATAATCCATTTCGACCATTGACTGGTATGTATGTCAAATGATGAGGTACTGTCATGGTCATGATTGAGACAGCTTGCTGAGCCTTTTATACACAGAAATGTTTGCACATTACTGTACCAGGCTATCCAGGGCTTTATAATCTTTGAGAATCATATTACAGACCCACTCAGTCATTGTTGGAGCTCTCTAGTCTTCAATGGTAGTAGTACATTTATTTAAGTTTACAAATACATGTTCTGCATGATCATGAACTCAAATGTGGTAGAATTTATATCCCCTAGCTGTCTGTTCTGATAAGAACTCTGAAGAATGAGAAAGTTATGACAATTTTGGCAATTTGCTTGCTAAATTGAATTTATCCATATTGAAACCATGTATCCTATATTAGATTTACTTTCATATTGTGTAATGATTAATATTAGTGTGAATTTTATTACACAACTTCCTAACAAATACTGTACACAACAGTAGGCATGGATCATTTCACAAGGAGCAGGTGAAAAACCATATGATTTTATTTATCATAAATCACTCTGCTACAAATCACAGTGTGATAATCATACTTAATGAATCATGGCTTCAGATTTCATAATTTAATAGTAGTAGCATAAGCGGTGAATGTCAAAACATATACTATTGATTATGCTTTAGTAAACAAACTGAGCATAAATTCATTAGGCATATGAAAAATCACAGGCTGTGAAAAATCTCAGGTGAAATCACAGCTACATAAATAAATCATGTGATGAAATGACAATGATTTTAGAGTAGCAATCATTTGCATGCCTACACAACAGTGGTATATCTAATTAGCGTTTTCTCATATTATATCTATGCCTCTTTCAAAATCAACAAAACACTAAGTAACTATTTATTCTTCGGCTACACAACATTTATTAGTAAGCGGGTTAAAAAATATTTTGTGTATTAATCTTTCTTTTTTACAAAACCTGGTGTTAACATTAACCCCAAGTTAGTTGCTGACAGACCCTCTTAAATGAATTACTGTAATTTTATTTTGTATTTTAGTTACTATATTTAAAATTACGTAATTTTGACTTATTTCATCAAAATCATATGATCATGTAATTATAGTATACCTATGACTCACATTGGCATGATGGCAATAATTTGTGCAATAGCTGTGTGTATGTTGGACCAACGCTTGACCTGTTCTGTTCCCGGATTTCCTTCCCAGTGGGTGCCTTCAGCTGAAAATAACACAACAATTATTTAAGATCATTGATCAAAACAACAATTTTATATATTCCTTAAAACATTATCCCAATAATTTTAAATAATATTTAGAAGTAAGGCTTAGACACTGGCAGTATTTTTAACTTACTTAGATGATTATTTATTGTAATGTAATTTTATAGAAATATTGTAATTAAGGTTAAGATAATATAAAGTAAGTCTTTTCCTCTGTGTTACATACATTGTGTAATAACAATAACACAAAAATATTTCTACCAAAAAAGTTGTGCAAGAAAAACGCAATAGAGGCAAACTTTTTTCATGAGTATGAGTAAAGCTGAGTATTAGTTGAAAGTATACAGTACCTTTAAATGCTTTCACCAAACATTTCAAAACTTTAGAACAATGATATGAGTGAGCTGTTACTAGGTTCAGCAGGAACCTGCTGTAAAGTTCCACCAGCTCTTCACTCCGGTTTGCCCAGTCCAAGTCACACACGGCATCCACAAATGGCTTCAAATTTTTACCTAACAATACAACACAATTGAGGCAATCCTCAATCACATATTGAAAGTTGTTATCATTCAAAGGATAATTTCTTAACACTTTTACTAGCTCAGTGTATGGAGCATGAATTCCTCGTTGCACATTATTCAAGATCACATTTTCTACTTGTTTGGGAACGAATTTTAATTTGATGCGAGCAAGTGCTTGTTGCCTTTCCAGGGTCTTTTGCATCAAGGATAGAGCTACATTTTTTTGCGCTGCGACTGCCATTTTACTTTTTGAGATCTGAGGATATTGATTTGAGGTATTCAACGATTTCAGGTTGCCGGAGCAATTCAGATTTTTTGTGGTTAAGTACTTCGCGCAATATGTTACTGCTGTCCTCCAGCGCTTGAACCGTGTGAGGCGCCTGGCTCTGGTCGAAGCTAGTGCTCGGCTTGTTGTAGTTGAGAGTCGACTCGGCAACCTCGGAACTTCGCTTATCTTTTAAATACGACTGCAATCTCTCCAAAACCACTTTATTATCACTTTCTTTCTTTTCCGGACTATAACCTTCTTTGGACATACCTTCGAGTATTATTTACATTGCAACGTTGTTGTATTTATGCATATGCATAATGTAAAAATTTTAATGGAACAATGTATATCACTAGTGTATACCAATAAGTTTCATGAACAACTACTTTTAATTTCAGAAACACGTGTGTTAAAAAATTCCGCAACACTAGCGCGAACAGCGAATACCGAAGCAAGCAATCAGCATGCAATTAGGGATGTACCGATACGAGTAAATACGAGTGAGTACAGATATACTCGATACTTTTCCTTCGATACCAAGGTACTTTTGGCATAGAATCATTCTTTCGATACCTACTAGGCATCAGAAAGTACTAGAATCGAATCAGCGCTGCCAAGTAAAACAGGATAGAGTCGCCAATAATTCAATGCGAAGCAGCCTTAATGCATTTTTCCTTTAAGGTAGCTTCATCATCATCATCATCATCAACAGCATGAAGGCGTCCACTGCTGAACATAGGCCTCCCCCAGAGAGTGCCACCTTGCGCGCCTGCTCACCTCCTGCATCCATCGGTTCCCTGTGGTTTTCACCAGATCGTTGACCCTGACTGGCCTGTTAGCTCAGTTCGTAGTAGCTCTGCCTTCTGAACTGTAGGTTGTGGGTTCAATTCCTACCCAGGACAAACATTTGTGTGATGAACATCGATGTTCGTTCTGTGTCTGGGTATTATATTGTATTCTATGTATGTACTTACAAACAAAAAGTACCTAAGTATTCTATCAGTTATCTGGTTCTCATACTACAAGCTATGCTTAGTTGGGGGCTAGACGGCGCTGTGTGAAATGTCCACACATATATTTCAAAAAAATATATATATTAAAAAAAAAATACTTACTAGGTATCGGAAAGAAAGAACTTATATGATTTTCATAGCAGTATCGCCTGCTCAGCGTAATCTACAGATTAATTGGTAAAGGAAAAATTCTTGTCACGGTAGCTTAAGTAAAGCATGTCCCGGCTTTAGGGACGGATGGGTGCGGGTTCAAGTCCCGCTCGTGATTCGAATTTTTCCATTACAAATTAATCTGAAGAAAGTACTTGCATCGAATAATGTCAAATAACATAATTATACTGAACGCGTCCTAGTGCTAGAATGTCTGATTAATCGCGCCAAAACACTTGGAAATGTAGTTAAGTCATAGAATCAACAAAAATTTGCTGCAATGAGGTAAAATTTGTTAATTTCACAGTTTTGTATTAATGAGGAGTTTTATTTTAAAAAAAAGAAATGGTGTTTTATGTATGACCCAATAGATGGCGCCAGTTGTGGTTTTACCAAAATCTGTCACTGTTTCAAGCATAGACCACAGGTTATAGGAAATGTGTCACGATACTGACTGACAACTCTAAACTGTTTCGTTTGTTCTATTTTCGCGCGATAGCTCGGCTTAATTTGGATCATAATATTAACGTTTATCTGTCTCGCAGTTCTGCTGTACTTCAATTTACTTAAGAATAATGCACCACAGACTACTTAGGAGATACTACAGACAATGTACTCATGGTCCACTCAACTGAATTTGACATTTCTTTGTAGGTAGTCTAAGCATTTTCTTATGTTTAAACTACTCTGTGGTTTGAAAGGTTTAAACTATGTACTTACAGCGCCATCTAGAAAAGAAGCGGAACTAGTGTTTTTTTAAATAAAAAGCCTTATTAAACAAAATATATCGATATGAGTAGGTATCGATACTTTAAGGGTATTCATATGAGTAGTGTCGAATAATGATTCGAGTACTACTCATATGGATAGGTATTGATACTTTGGTGGTATCGGAGTACCCCTATGTGCAATTCGCTCAAATACTCACCAGACCAGTGTGACCATCTGTAACCTGCAGATTCTGCTACTCTAATTTGATAGACATAAATCTGCCAAAATCTTCAAATTTGCCAGAAATATGGGGAAATAATAACAATACAATAAACCATTTTCAGGGCTGGCCTTAATATCCGGTCACACGAATGAAGAGTTTTATTTTAGACATTGTCAGTTTAGTTCTATCATCAAGAGATGGCATTCGCGTATATTTTGGCATTTTAAACTTTATAGTGACAGTGGCAAAGGCGAACTTATATTCATATTCATTTATTTGCACAACTAAATGTAACATGTATGGGTCTTATTCTATGTGATAATCTTTGATACTTAGTGGCCTATTTCAGGCATCGCAAGATTCTGTGAAAGCGCTATACTATAATATTTTAATTAAAAATATAAATTCTTATCTTACACTCTATTTTTTTACAGACAATATCTCAATTGACTTAGGACATGAGTTGGCAGTTTAATAACAACGGTTCCAACCAAATATCCAATCAGCGAATTTACATTTCACAACAATATAACCACTTTTCACTTCATAATATTAAATACTAATAATAATAAATGTGTACCAAAATCTGCTTCATTTTATTTAAATGTTCACACCGTCTTTTTGCCAGTGTAAATGTAAGGGTAAGTGTGCCAAAATGGCAGAATTCCGCCACACATGGTCACACTGCACAAGACTTTTACTTTTTGACACGCACGACGTAAAAAGTCAAATGTCAGCACGTCAGGTTGTCAGTCTAACGTAGCGTTCAGCGAGGTTCAGAGAAAGATGTAATTTTTTAACCATCTTTTTTATATATAAAATCAGGTGAGGACGATATAGGAATAATCAAAAATACAGATTGTGCTTTGGAAGCCTTTGGAACTAAATATTTTTTTATATTTTGTAGTAAGTAAAACAATTTAATATTTCCGTAAAAAAAAATTAATATTTAAAGAAATATCATACTTAAATAAATTTTGTGCACCCTTTTGTAACCTCGCGCCCCTTCATATATACGTGCCTACCAAAGAGAATATAACCACTAATGAGTGCCTACTTTGCCTTGGAGATAATCCGCCACGGCCATAATCGAATATTGTATTGAGATCACAGATTAGAGAAAAAAACAATTGACTAAACAGATGGAGCGAAGTATGACTTTTGCGAACACCGATGCGTACCAGAGTCAGTGCAACATTTGCAACATTACTACCTTACCAAGTGAAGAAATTTCATGAAGTTTTAGATTGTTTCTTTTTCCGCTGTCATTTTATGTAGCCGTACTGGTTCATTCAACTCTTTCGATGGGCATATGTGCGCCTGTGTATGGAAAGGCGCCTAACGCAGTGCACAGGAAACTACCAGCTGGTATAATAATAAAAAGCGAGGCTTTGTAAAGATACTTTATATATCAACCATGACGGGCGTAGAAAAACTAAAAAGCACCCAGTAACCATAGCAATACATAACAACCGCATCAAAGACAAACGTTCTACAAGTAGATACTTCACACCCTCTCCTAATTTCATAAATTATATAAACCAAATCACTTAATTAACTCCTAATTATTAGGTGGGCAACTTCCTATGTTACAAAGAGATTTACAAAATAACTTAACATCTCTTTGACATATCTACAAGACATCTTTGACATAATTCGGTTGACATGTCATTTATTAAACAATCATCTTTTTGACATAATGTCAACCACTCACTTTATCAGCAAACCTACTATAGTCATGTACTGCCCTTACAATTTTATTTTTATGAAACTCAAACTTATTTTTAGACAACGGTTTCGTAAACACATCCGCAATTTGCATGGCAGTTGGACAAAACTCAATAATAAAATCCTCGTTAAGATATAACTCGTGAATGTAATGAAATCTAACATCAATATGCTTCGAACGTTTGTTAAAAACTCCCGTTTTAATTAACTGAATAGCACTTTGATTACCTACTTTTAACACAACATTCACTTCAATACTGAGGTCCAACAACAGCGATTTTAAAAATATTGTTTCTTTACAACACTCTGCTGCTGAAATAAATTCTGCTTCAGTTGAAGACAAAGCCACAATAGGTTGTCTTCTTGAGGCCCACGAAATTGGTCCATCACCTAGTGTGACTAAGTACCCTGATGTACTCCTCCGAGTCTTGAGATCCCCTGCGTAATCAGAGTCACTCTATGACTTGAGACAAACATTGTCCTTTAGTTTGTAGAACAAACCCTCGCTCAAAGGTCCAGCTAAATACTTAAAAATCCTTTTAACAGCCGTAATATGCCGCTGCTCTGGCTCTTCCATATTTCTGGCAGCAACGCCTACAGCATATGCTATGTCTGGTCTTGTCCTAGTCAAATATAAAAGACTTCCCACAGCCTCTCTGTAAGGAAACTTTGATTCTTTCCCACATTGTGTTTCTTCTATGCTGTCTGCTAAGCAAGGTGTTTCTACAGGCTTGCAACATTGCATGTTATACTTTTCCAATATAGACTTTGTATACGCAGTTTGAGTCAAATATATCCCTTCAGTCTTTTGTACAATTTCCATACCCAAATATGTTTTTGGTTCTTCACAAATTTTGATCTCAAACCTTCGGTTTAATTCTTCCAATATCCTTTTAATTTCTTCGCTTTTCTCCCCTATCATCAATCCATCATCAACATAAATCGCTAGTATGACCGATGATTCCACATTCTTGAAAACACAAGGTTCATTTCTGGTTTGCACAAACCCAAGCTCTTTCATAGTCATTAGAAATTTTTCATTCCATCTTCTGGGCGATTGTCTTAATCCATATAAGGACTTCTTCAGCTTACAAATCTTATTACTGTCATCTCCCAACCTTAAACCTGATGGTAATTTCATATACATAGTTTCATTTTCTTTTAATTCCCCATGAAGAAACGCAGTTTTAACATCAAAAGTCATTATTTTATAAATTTTCGCTGCAGCTATCGCAAATAACGTTCTAATAGCTGACATACTTGCTACTGGACTAAATATTTCATCATAGTCTATATCACGCTGTTCATTTCCTCTCACAACTAAACGAGCTTTATATGTCCCATTGTCTTTTATACGAAAAACCCATCTGTTTGTTAATATTTTATGACCCTTGGCTTCCTCTTTATCAACCAATTCCCATACATGGTTTTCGCGTATTGACATCATTTCTTGATCAATTGCTTGTTTCCATTTATTTCTATCGTGCGATTTCATTGCTTCTTCATAAGTAAGTAACAAGTAATCCTTAAACTTTTCTGGAACCTTTAGTATCCTTTTTCCTCTCCCCAGTTCTTCTTCTTGACTTTCTGTGTCAGTACTTTTTGCGCTTTCATAATCATCTATTTCCTCTTCTACACTATCTTGTACAGCTTCAGGTATAGTATTTTCGCTTTCTGTTTCTGTATTTTTTCCCTCTCCTATTATTTCACAAATAATATCTTCTTTTTCTAGATTCATAGTAACTGTACAATCACCTTTCTGATTCGCTAAATCATTAATTTTCTCCTTTCCCGTGAATATAACATCTCTTTTGATGACTACGATCTTTTTCTTTTTTAGGTATACTCTGTAACCTTTAGTGCTATCTCCATATCCCATAAATAATCCTAGCTCTCCTTTGGTATCCCATTTCCTACGTAATTGATCAGGTACATGCACATAGCATTCACTACCAAACACTTTCAATTGAGATAATCCTTCAAATTCCTTACCAGTCCAGAGTCGAAATGGTGACATTCCGTCTACTGTGCTTGTACCAGTACGGTTAAGCACATATACAGCATTCGCAACAGCCTCAGCCCAAAAATCTTTCGATAAAGACGTTGCCTGCAGCATTGTCCTTGCTGCCTCTGTAACTGTTCGCATCTCTCTCTCAATTTTACCATTTTGTTGTGGTGTATAGCTTACCGTAGTTTCATGTTTTATACCTTTCTCCTCAAAATAATGTTTTAACTTCAGAAATTCAGTCCCTCCGTCTGTTCGTATCTTGCTCACGGTCTGTCCAGTCTCTTTTTCCGCTAATGCTATAAAATTACGCACTTTTTGACAAACCTCAACTTTTTCTTTCACGAAGCAAACAGTTCTGTAATGTGAGTAATCATCTTTGATTAACAAATAATAGCGAGCTCCCCCTAAGGATTTTTCCTCCATAGGACCACACAGGTCAATGTGAACTAGTTCCAGTGGTCAACTTGTTTTTGTTGAACTTCTTTCGAAAGGAAACTTATGCTGCTTGCCCTTAATACAGTCTACACAAATATTATCTTTGTCATCAGTATACTTGATGTTTTGAGAGTCCAGTAATTTACGCACGTGACTGAAATGTGTGTGTGAAAGGTGCGCGAGCCCCTCATGCCAATCTTTCAGTGTTGTGGCTTTGACCCCTACAAAAGCAGAACGTTTACTTACTAACCTGAACCTTATGTTGAACAGTTTACCTGCTCTCAGTGCATATGCTGCAACTGAGCCATCCTGTTTAAAAAAATAACATTTGTTGTTGTTGGACATCAGCATGTAATTCCGATCTAGAGCACATGAAACTGAAAATAAGTTAAATTTAATTTCTGGCACATACAATACGTTATTCAATGATGTTTTATTCCAGTTCTTACCATTATGCGCTTCTAACTCAATATTTCCGTGACCTTTAGCTAGTTAGTTCTGAGTTCCCGATATTTCGGCACAGTTACATGCACCATGTTCACGGGTTTTTTCTTTTTTATCATCCACCCGCATCTTCAGTCTACCCGTGAACATGGTGTATGTAACTGTGCCGAAATATCGGGAACTCAGAAATGTTTCAAATCACGGTAAAGATCCCGTAAGTAATATTATAAACATCGAGGTTTTGTTTGTTCACAGATTCTGCCAACCGTCATTACCACCATTGATGACCTAATTCAATGAATTTTGTATTTAGGGCAAACCTATTTATATTAATAATTTGATGCTTACTATAGCTATTTTGAAATAAACTTTTGATGAAAATACATTCCTTCATTTCTTAGTTGCGCCCCGCGGTGTTACCCGCGGATAAAAAATACCCTATGTGTTAATCCAGTGTATAATATAATTATCTGCATTCCAAATTTCATCAAAATTGGTTTTAGTAGTTACGGAGATAAACTATAACGCCCCGTATTTATAGCAAATAATGTTTGAAGCTTCACAAATATTTACACAAACATTGTTTGCAAATGATTTAGTTCAAATATTAGCCTCAAACAAAATGTTTAAATGGTTTTAACCACATAGAAACGATTGATTAATGTATTTATGTTCTATTATTGATATTTTGCCATTGTAATTCTTTAACGCCTTTGAACCGATATATAATATTATAATGATATATATAACATAGGATACAGGTGCTAAACCACAAAAATATTTAAGTGCACCCCCGTGAAAATCTAACGGCCTTATATACTTGAAAAGTTGACCTGTATATTCCATTTCACACCCTCAGGGGTTGATTTAAAAAAAACTAAAATATACCTACCAACATTAATTTTTATACTTGTATTTGTCAAGTTCCAAGTTTGAACGGTGGGGGATGTAATTATTTTTGTCTGTCAGTCAGTCAGGATAAAGCTATTTAGGTATATAATAGAGAAGTTAGAAAATAATTGTTATTTTATAAGCATTTATTATTATTTATGTAACATTTTTCTTTAGTTACGTCAAGTCATCCAGGAAAATGACACCTTTCATTTATATGTGTTAAGCTAGTTAGAATTATGTTGTCTTTGCCAATGATAAGTACCTTCATAGCTAATAAATTTACTTACCTTCCATTGCACAGCGTTCTTTGATTACATTTTATTTATTAAAACCAAAACTTCCATTAATTAGCTTTTCAATATTTTTCATTAAATTTCACTAAGTACAACAAAACAATTAATAGCTGAATGAATAGTATCGATATCGATAAAATATGATGACTATTTTACAAAAATAGGTATGAAAATAATACACTGATGTTCTCTCTGGTTACTCTGTGATTGAGATCAAACGACTGGAGTGAATTGAACGCATCCAAACTAGACGACCGACTGTCAAGCAAGAGACTGTCAAGTTGTCAAGGAGTCGTTGAACTTTTTCTTGGACATTGGCAGAATTTGGTGGGATGGCAACACCACCAGTGGCCATTGTGACAGGAGTTTTGGCGGGAACGTGGAAAAGTTCACGTCGTTGCATTGTATTATTTTTAAAACTCTTTTTTTTTTTTTTTTTTTTTTTTATGCTATAGGTAGCAAACAAGCATACGGCCCTCCTGATGGGAAGAGGTCACCGTAGCCTATGGACATCTGTAACACAAGACGTGCCACTGATGCGTTGCTTACCCTGTGATAATACTCTTTTGACCCTCCTTTTAAATTGCTGCATGTTGTAGCTCCGGGGAAAGACCGCTGGTGGAAGCTCATTCCACATCTTACAGCTCACAACTCGTGCTTTTTCCAGTGTTAATGTTTAAAATCGGTGGCGTTTTACGCATTAAGTGCTGAATTACGAGCATGAGTGTGGGCAAGTGATATAATGTGGTGAAACGTGGTTTTCGTGTTGCTTCCAAAATTCCATAGAAGCTTCTAGTAAAGTTGCCACCACTTTACTAGGGCATGACTTAGACTGGACTGAGACTACCTGACTTAGACTGGACTATGACTACGCAGACTGTGACTAAGACTTGACTTTACATGAAATATTCTATCATTATGAAAAATTACAATACTTGACACTGGCTAAATACACTATGTGTGGAGCCAAAATATAAGAGAAAAAAAAAACCATTGTGACTTATAGCTTATTCTGTGTTTTTCTTGCAATGATGGTTGATGGATGATTGAGAATTTGTAATCTGTGGATTTTTATTTCTCAATGAGTTTGGGAGGGGTAGAATGCGTGTGTATTTCTAAATTCCGGATCTTTGGATTAATTTACTATGTACTATCGTTTATCAGTTTACACGTAGTGCTATTGTGAAAGTGTATAGAATGAACCGTATAAATACTGCGTGACATCAACTACTCAGTTTCTTTCTTTTATATGGGCGTCGATAATCATGCAAAATGGCCAACGATTTGTGGTCATGTACCTGTTGTACCGAGGCACTGACGTGCTGGCTGCGCCTCAAGCTCTCGCCCGAGGAGATCGAGCAGCGGTCGCGCAGCAAGGAGATCGACCGGATCCTCGAGAAGGACCGACAGACGCTGCGGCGACAGGTCAAACTGTTATTGCTGGGCGCGGGTGAAAGCGGAAAGTCAACATTCTTGAAGCAGATGAGGATAATACACAAAGTGAAGTTTGAACCGGAACTGGTGCGGGAGTACCAGCATGTGATATATCAGAACATTGTGAAGGGTATACAAGTGTTAGTGGACGCGCGAGATAAGTTAGCAATACCATGGGAGAACCCGCGAAATTTAGACGTGGGGCAGCAAGCGCTGCATTTCAATAGCGCGGCGTTGGACAGTCGCCTCTTCATGCACTACGCACCACACATCCACTCTCTGTGGCTTGACCGAGCCATAAAGAGAGCCTATGATAGACGGAGAGAATTTCAATTGGTATGTATTTGACAAGTAAACAATGGCTGCATTTTAGTGGAATGCCTTGATTCGTTACTGAAGTCTCTATCTATCTATTGCATTTTTGGTGTGTTCCTAGACAGACAATGCCATTATTGTTTCTATCACAAATATTAAATTGCATAATTAATTTGTAATCTACATTTCCACACTTCTTCTTTATTTATATTGCATCACAGGTAGGTACTAAGTAAACAAAGGCTGTGCTTCTGATGCAATACATAAATTTTATAATAAGAATATTTATTTGCATGTTCATAATATTGTAGCATGTAGTAAATGTGGTAAAGATCACTTGCAAAAAACATTGCTTATAATGAAACATATTTGGTATAGTTTGTCATAGTCTTTACATATTTTCCGTAAAATGTTTGGATGTCAAGGCCATATGAGTAATTCTACACTTCACTTAAATGTTGAGTATCCATAAAAACACTAGGTATTCATTCTTTTTAGTCATAGGTGCCTATTTTGTCTAAAGTTTTGTTTGGGGAAAACTGAATGGAATTTGGAAGAATATTGTATGTTGTTATTTTTAGCAAAATAGTAGACTTGGCATGACCAACGTTCGAGTACCTATAGGTACTTACTAATCTTTTCTTAATGTAACACAAAAGGAAGTGGCTGAGTTAGTATGAAGAGCAAAGTCATAATCATGCAGCAAGTTGTCTTCCATTAATAGTTTCATATTCTAGAAAAAATAATTTGTATTACCCAAAAACAACCATCAAAGAGCATTATTTGCAAAAGCAATTGTAAATAATGTACCTAGTAAAGTAGGTGGATGAATATTATCATTGCTATTAAAAACGGGTCTTATGGATGTGTGTGTCACACACATGGCATTCAAAAGTGCTCACATTGTATGTGTGTGTTTTTGATGCTTCACTGAGCACATTGTATTTTGTTATGTTGAACAAAATTATTTACTTGTACATAACTAAATAACTGTAATATTTTGAATGCCATACTTGTTTTCATTTTTTACTTGTGCTGCCATCATCATCACTAGCATCACTATCAGCCGGACTTTTACATATTTATAACATTGAGCTATTTGATATGACAAATGAAATTACCGCTATAAGGCCTTCTCTCATTGTGAGTGAATAGTCCCTTCACATTAAGTTGTACCTTACTAGTCCTATTATATCTATTTTTAACTGGTAAAGTGAAGGTATGTTTTGTTTTGGTCATCACTTTGATGGGTTGTAGCAGTCGCTACAAAAGTGGTATTTACAATACTGAGCAATACCATGTTTGAGAGGGCACTTTAAGCTGTTTTTGTACCTCAATAATACTCAGGTCTGTTCCACCATGGGTAGACCTGAGTATTATTGCTTCTGGCTTCACTAAATTACTGTTAGTTTTATAAAGCCACCTGCCCAGTTAGCATGGATGGTAGACAAAATTGTCTTTCCCCGTTTTATGTCACTCTTCATACTTGCTTACTTCTCAAGTGGAGTAAAACAGGGCAAAGACAATTTTGTCAACTGTCCGTGCTAACCGGCCTGGGTGGCTTAAAAGTTCTAACAACAGTGTACTTGCACTATCATTTATACTGTGATGAGCGATAATCACAGGAATATACAAACAACAAAAGGAAAGAGATAAATATACTTTTTTTCATAGACACCAAATGATACAATTTTACAAAGAATACAAGTTTACAAGACTAACCCCTGGATTTTATACGTTTGTTAAAGTTATACTCACAGCAATTTAAAAATATGGAACACTCATTGGTTGCCTATTGATCATTGGCTGTCTTCAACCAATGAGTTTTCAGTATTTTAAAGTTGACATGAGTTTAACTTTAACAAACATATGAGAAACCGGGGGTAAGAAACTAAGGGACTATAGTTTGTCACTGGAAGAAAACAACATGATGCACCAACCCTACTTTAGATGAATCTTTAACATTTAGGATGGATTCTCATAGTGAAAGCTCTTCAACCCTAGAATATGAATGTCATTTGATTATTGAAAGATCAGCTTTTGGGATAACGGTAGATGGATTATGAAATAAAACAAGACATGTATATAAAAGTAGAAGTATGACTTGCAAGTACAATTATCATTGACTCCTTTTGTCATTTGAAAAGTATTGTGAAATAAATAGCTTGGTTTATATCAACTTAAATTAATTCTTGTCTGACCTACTCGAGAGTTCACTGATAATATATGATAATATAGAAGGTAGGTAGCTACTTTCATTACAGTTCTAGATGAGAACTAGAATAGAAACTAACTTGTGGACTTTTAAATGTCTATACATATAATAAAACTGTAACTTGGCTAAATCTGTCACACTGGAACAACTGAACGGATTTTGCTGAAATTTGGTATGGTTATAGCAAATTTTTTTCAAAATAACATTTACGATACTTCATGTTTTCTAAAACAGCCAAGTGCGCTAAAATGCTGCTGCCTATTCCCTGGATATTCCCTTAGCTGGCTCTTAAGGCACCCACGGGAAGAGATGGGGTGCTCCTATTCACAAACCGTGACCACATGGCCAAGGCCACTTTTAATAAATGTTCATCTATCAATAAGCATATCAATGGCAATGGATGGGTTAACAATACTACTAGGCATGGAAATGATTGCTACTTTAAAATCATTGTTATTTCATCATATGATTTATTTAAGTCACTGTGATTTCACCTGCGATTTTTCACAGCCTGTGATTTTACATATGCCTAATGAATTTATGATCAATAGTACTGTGCTTTATGAAATGGAACAGAGATGTGATTTAGGAGCAACCTGCTACAAATGACTCCAAGTAATCTAACACTACTCTCTTAAGTTAAGCAAGATCAAAGTTCACCGCTACACCACAATGTTAATAAAATTATACTCTTTAGGTCACAGGTTGTTTACTGAAGCATAAATAAAATTATAAGTTTTGATATTCACCGCCTATGCTACTCTCGTATTATGAAATCCGAAGCCACAATTCAATTAAGTGTGATTATCACACTGATTAGTAGCAGAGTGTCCAATAAAAAGTAGTAGAGTGATTTAGGAAAAATAAAATCATATGATTTTTCACCTGCTCCTTGCGATTTGATCCATGCCTAAATACTACCAATATTAAAGATGTGTTTTTGTATATTTTGTAGTGGAACAGCCATCTTATTTTATCAAAAAAAGTGAGGAAGTTATTGAAACCAAATCATTATAACAAAGGAACATTTGACTCACTCACTTGAGCTGAAGCTTTGTATTTTGCTTGTTTGTGCAATAAATTATGCATGATTCAGGTATAAAAACCCTTAGCATAGTGATTTGAAGTCTAATATGATATTTCATACATTATAATATGTATTATGTATACATATTGTTTTGTGGTTACTGACGATTGGCCAACTGCAGCCCTGTGTTATAAAATTAACATCACTTTTAACTCGAGTAGGCGTTGAAAAATTTCATTGGACATCCAGAGTTAAGTGATGATTCATTTGTGATGAGTGATGACCATGTATGTTAGGGTTTATAAAAAAGCTGTACTTACTAGCTGTTCTTAACTGGCAAAAGTAAGCAACGGCTGCTGCGGTCATTACTTGGATGGGTGACCAATAGAAAAAGTGTTATGGTATTTACCACAGAGTATTTCCATGCGTCAGAGAATCCTGGTTGTTGTCGTAAGACAACTTATCTAGTCATAAAGCAAAGACAGGCAATTAATGGTTTATAAATTCTGGTATCAATCAGTGTTTGCCACTTGCCTACACAAGATTTAAGGCAGGAAAAAAAGGTTGTGATAATATAGCTTAGGCATGTACATAACAAATCTACTTTTGCCGGGGTGGGTCAGCTGGTCTAATTGTAAAATTCATTCAGAAAAGCAAAATTAAATTTCCCCCAAGTTTCCTCAAAGAAAACTTTATTTAATAAAACTCCTCGAAAATAGTTGCCCATTTTAATTGAACCTCGCATTTATAAAGTATTCCTAGAGAGATAGAGTATCTTACCTATACCCTATTGTCTTTACCTCAGAGTCAAAGATAGCTTACATGCACGCTGCGACATAATTTTGTCGTCGCATTATCCCTTGTGGAGACGTCAAATCTAATAAAAATGTTGACTGGAGAAGTTCTTGGCCAAACCAGTACTATATATTATCTATTCTGGTGTAAAAAAGAAAATAAGTGAGTGAACCAAATGACATTATGCATTTTGCACCTATCCACTCTATAACAATATAATAATCTCTCATAATAAGAATTTCGTATCAGTACTTTCAATGGACATTTTACTCATTGTCTTGTCTCACACACACCCCCACACATTGTTCACATTCTGCACCAGATATCATAGTCTCATTTGTCCCAGAGTCCCAGGTCTATTAGCTATATTATAGCTGCTATAACTATTATAGTCTTTGACAGATTAGGCAGATATTCATATAGTCTTTGGTCTTTCTTAAATGCTTTATTTGTTGCTTTGTCCGAACTAAATTAAACTTTAATTAGACTGCCCTCATATGAACAAAAACAGGTGTACAAACATAAAGTTTTGTTACGTACTGCAAACTGACATCGTGACAAACGTTTCTTGTACTATAATCCACGGATCTGTTCTTTCAAAGAAGTATTGTGGACATAAATAAAATTATTGTAATTGCATTCGTTATCTCATTTGATTAGTCAGTCGGTTGCGTCATGCGGAGTATTGCGGAGCATCGCTGTGACTAGGAAGACCATGGTTTGTTGCTGGAATAGAGATGAAAAAGAAATTTTTAGTTCCTGTCACAAGGTCTGGAAAAAAATTCTAACATCAGCGATCAGAATGTCTGGGCTCCGTGATACAATAATTATATTAAATTATCATGCTTAGTAGGCCCTTTCCACTGAACTCATTAAGCGGCTGTCCTCTGGGATATGGTAGATTTCCGACAATTCAATTATTGTATTATTGCCCCAATTTGGCCGCGCGCCGTTCAACTGGTTAATCTGTCGTTCGTAAAATGGCATACACCCAACGGCTCCACTGACCTCGCAAATAGATTCTTCGTTTTAAAATTCCTAACCCCAACAAAAGCTTTACGTAACACACGTACAATATACGTAACAAAACAGCATCTTTTGGCAGATAAAGCATTACTCAATACTCAAGTATTCAAACTTAGAAATCCACCGACAACAGTGTCATATCCTCATTCAAAAACCCATACCTATATCCGCTATCTGGGTAAAAGCGAAAGCATGGCTACAGTAAATACATGGCTTCATGTGCCCATGCGTCCGTTCTATCGTGCGTAATCAACTGCCTATAATATAAAAAATAACTTACTGGAATCGAAGGAGATTGAAAAAAAACTTGTAGAGTACTACAGATATGTAGCTGCATAGCAGTGGCGTGCGGTTCAAATAGACAGAAAGACACTGCCTACCCTAACTAACTCAGATAAATATTTAAATAGTAGGTATTTTTATAGCTACGAGCTACCTATCTACTAACAAACAAAATATTGTTAAATAAAAACTTTAAAAGTCTAAATCAGCTCCACCTGTCGAGTATCTTTAAGTATCATCGATACAGTATGCCGCTTTCAATAGCAATCTGCACTAGCGCTAGTAGCGCCTCTTGAGTCCCTGACGGTAAAGACACAAACTAATATTGTCTAAATGTTTATATGTGTGCTCTCGTAGACATGCGGGTTTGCGGAGTGTGCGTTTCTATAAATACGTGACACACATTGATACAAATAACGCACACAACCGCACAGAGTAGGTAATGTCTTTTTGACCGAACTTTTTTTTTTGTTTGATAGTGTGCACATTTGTTAAACTTTGGGACAATAGATGTGACTTATTGCGTCAAAAAATTAAGCGAATTGAATTTGTAAATATTTATAAATCACACAAATTTAACTTAAAATAAATACATATAATACAGTTTTTTTTGAAGTAGGTAGGCTGAGATTGGCAAAATTAAAATGTAATAAACTGTTTCCACGAGCAGTTCTTCAACAGAAAGTACGTAGTACCTGCTACTGTTAATTTTTCTGTGCTGAAAGGTAATTCTCGTCACTAAAACGAATATAATGCTACCGGCAATCTGTGTAATCCGGCGTTCTATAGCATGCCTAGGCAATGTAGGTATAGAATAGCTATAAAATCTTCAGGCAACGCATGAAATAATATATATTTTATACTTTGAGGTGGCAATTACCTGCATTAAGACATTATTTAATCGACAAGACGACGAACATAAACCAACAGCATAGTATTTTTGGTTAGGTAAAGGTTTAAAAAAAAAACTGCCTACCCTGTCTAAAAACTCTGTGCACTGCTGCATAGATACAGGATGACTGGTGCCTTGCCTTGTATGTTGGTGTCGAGCACGGACGTTTTAAGGAATTAATTTGCTTGATGCCTGTTGTAATATAGTAGAATTTACTTCTTAATCTTTTTGAAGTTACAAGAAAGCCTGATCCACATGTTTAGGTAGCTTTTGTTTTCGGGTTTTGCGCCTGCTGAAAAGGCAGATGTAAAACCCGATGTCACTCTTCAATGCGCTTTCGCAACCTCAGGCACAGTTTTCTTTATTTCTGATAATTATTTTATTAGCAAAATCCTACCATTTGCGTCCGCAATAAAAGCGTCCGTGGCATTATTAAGAGCAAATCTATAGATCTATATCGTATTTAATATGTCTATGAGCAAACCGATGCCCTGGGTGGGCCCTGACGATCTCTTGCAAAACAGACAACCTGGTGAAAGGCCGCAACCTTTTCAATGGCACGGCAAATAATTAGTGCACTTATTTACTTGTCCACAGTAACGTAATGCTCTCAGTGCCGCGCTTTCCCTATCAATCATTTCTACCGCGAATAGGTCGTGGACTGCATTCCTGCACACCATAAAATGTTCCATGGTGTTGCCGCAATGCGGAATCGCAGCCAATATCTCACTGCAGCGCGTTTAATGGCAGCATTGTGCACTAGCATCGTACAATTCAATGTCGCGCGATTAAAATATTTGTAGACATTCAAAAAGGATGAAGCCAAAAAGTTTTAACTCGTCGTGTAGGGAGGTTTTTATTTATTCTACGGTGGGTCACATTTATACCCACCAATGTTGGAGCGGAGACTCTTGGTCCGATTTGCATGATTCCTTCTTATTGGAGGAAGTTGTTCATTTGATTCCACTCTCACAAACGTTACATTGGTCAATTAGTTTTTCAGTTGGGTTTCTACCTACCACGCCCAAAACTTCAGCGTAGATTTGTGACCATATTATATTGTCAACCTGCCATGAGTTTGTGTCATATTGCGAAAATCCTGTATCCTCATAGATAAAACGAACCCCAGTGTGATTAAACAATTAATGCGGGCTAATCTAGTCAGGATTAACCTATAATTATGAATGAACGTGACTCAGGCGGGCTACGTCCGGTAGCTCGCCTTAATCAAATATAGCTATAAGCTTATTGGTTTGAACACCGACAATTTAGCTCTCGATGAACCTATGTCTTAACTACATGAAATGCCATACACATATAACTGGTAAACATTGAAATTTTAATTAGTTCATTACTCAAGCCGTAATCTGTTTAAACCTACATAGAGTACAGAGTACAGACCCTTATCCTAAATACAGTTTATGCCACCATAATCATGCATCATTGCACTAAACACTACACACACTACCAAAAAACTACTACTACCGTGCTACTTCTATTGCACTGAATTGTCTTTCTTTTACCAGCCTAATCGGTGACTAAAATGTACATTTCAAAAGGATTAGGGCCACTCCGGTTATACGTAGACTTTCCGATATTCTACCGACAACAACCCAAGCCGAAGCTCGTACCAGTCACACAGCATACACAACTCTTGGGGTTGTGTAACCTCTAATAATTTTGTTAATCACTAACACTACGTTCAGAAAGTACCTTTTTGATACCTCTTTAAATATGTTCTTGACTCGAAAATTGTAAACAATCTTCAACTTCAATTTCAAAAGATTTCATAAACTACATTTTACCGTAAACATTATTGCGCTGTCATTAAAATGCAGCCTAGATCATTAGAACGAAGTGCGGGGGGTAATGTTAGACTTAGACTAAATATACCCCATAACCAAAACCTGTGTTTGCTGAAACCAGCTTTGCATACAGAGCGTGTTCAAACAAAACAGGAAAGTCATAAGATTGACAGATGAAGTAAAGTCACGTCATGTTTTTTTAAACACCTGTACTGATGTTTCTCAACTGGTGAATCATATTTGCAATTATTCTGTACGTGTGCTATCGGCCGTTAGATATATTTCATCAATAGCATCAAGAGATAAGCATTATCCGTCCGAGCTTGTCTATTTGCTGGTAATGCATGGAATGGAAGGTACAACAGGGTGTGAAAACCTTTGCAGCTGTTGTAAAGGGTCTAATTACCATTGAAACACTTAACAATAGCCTTTGAGCCGTCGTCGGTAAACGCTGAGTAAACTGCCCCCATTTCGTTAATGATACTCACTCCATTCATTAATTTCGAGGCATGTTCGCAGACAAAAGATAACAAAACATGCAGTTCGATCGTAACTTTATTATCTGCCGATAGTAGCTTGCCATGTTTTACTTTTTTTTATTTCCTGTTAACCATTAACTCGCGGCTCCGCTCTCAGATATAATCATAATAAACACTGGACCTCGTTCGATCGGAAGATAATTCTGGGAATAAGAAAAACGATTGAGTTTTTAATTCCATAATCGATGTTATTATTTAAACTAACCATAGCGCTGCCGACCCTTCATATTTTGTCATTGACTGCTAACTTTCATAAGTTATGGTATCGCCCCATTCTTGTGTAATATTATTATATGCCAAAGCAATCTCGTTCTAACTCTTACCTGGTGATTTACCTCTCTCGGTTGATATCTAACTGCCCGGGGCTGTAGACCGGTGCGTGCCTGCTTTGCCCTTGATATATTCGAAATGTATCGGGCAGGTAACAAACGAAATAGCCTTTTTGCATGTCCGTAAACTTAGCTTTTCACGTTTGCGTAATTTAGAAAATTATAGTCTAGGCCGCCGAGTACCATAAATTCATTAGTCATGTCAACGTCATCCGTGACGATTGTTGAAATCACATAGTGTGTAATTTTAGTTGCCTACTACCTACTACATATCTTCTGTTTTGATGTGTTAATTTTACGTTTCTAAGACATCGTTTGAATATGATTTTATAGACGATCAGTCACACAGTGAAACACGCTCCGCTTTTCAGAGTTTTAACGAATTTGATATAAGATAGTGTAAGTATAAAGTATTTATTCTTGGTGCTTGGTGTAAGCACATTGTTTTCGGTTTCCCAGTAATGGAGTCATACAGTTCATTGTATGCGTTTATTATTAACGCGGATTGGAGGCGTGACCGCTTCGCCACCTGTTAACTATACAAACCGTTATTGCTACTGATGTATTTTCATTTAAATTGTATATATTTCTTTCTACATATCTTTCCAGGACACTTATCTAAACCCATCTAAAGATAGTAGCTTAGTGAAAGTCCTTTCGCATAGCTTACTACTCAGCCCGGTCTCCGAGTTCTCAAAATCTTTCCTAGAATAAAACCTTGTTATCTCGAATATTTATTATGTTTAGCGATGTACTCTTCAAAATCGTCTGGTGCTTCCGGAACTACGTCAAACCACATGCACTAGCTAACTAAAATAAACATTATTAAAACATTAGCGTAGAATATGCTGCAGAAACTCTTGAAGTATTCACAGTTCTAAGAATATTCCTAAATGTTCGAATACTACTTCCTCAGTTTTTGTTTTATTTAGTACATGGTAACACAAGGGGGTTTCGAATAAAGCGCCTTGCGTGCTTTGATCAATATCAGTGCCCCAGTGCCCCGAAAACTTTAATGACACGCTAAACCTGAAATTTCCATTTCGTACAAATATGAATACGGTTCTTCATTATTTCAGTCTTCAATAATACGGTTCTGTGAATAATGATTTCTTTTCGCCTTCTTTGTTTTAGTTCGACCGTGACATGTCGTGACTCCACTCTACAATTCTAACTGACAGTCCTAACCATAATACCTCGAGCCTCGAGGAATGTTATGAATGCATCGATATAGGTTTTTTTTTATTTATGTGAGAGAATACACAATTCGAGTATATTCTTTTGCAATATTGATTGGCATCTATCGTCGTTATGTTCCAGCAGCTGGAATTTTACTCGTCTCCTATTCTAAGCTTTTTGTGCTGCCGTAATAATATATTGTAAACTACAAATGTATACTAAGTAGTAGCAGGATATTAATAATCTTAATCATCATAATCACCTAGTTTTAGACCACAGGGCTCTCAGCATAAGACTTTCGCATTTTTGCATAAAAATACATTTCGTAATAGAAATCTCAATACGGTATTTGTGTTTTTTAATTTATGTAATTTGTACCTGGTCTAATTACCTATGTCTTGTAAGTCTATAATACTGATACTTGATTATTGTCGAGAAGCAATATGTCTGGATGAACAAACCTAAGGCGGCATTTCTTAAAGCATAAAGCTGAAATTCCCAGGTGATCATAGGACACTAAAGAGTATCCTATGATCAGTCACCCAGGTGATCATAGTGGAATAGACCATTTTAAAAGTAATAATAAAAATGTCTCAGACATAGATTCTACGGAGTCATGGGTAATATCAATAAATCAATGGAATACGTTACAGATACACCTCCAATTTAACCTTTCAAACTAAAAATCGCACTACCATCTTATAAATGATCTAATTCTTCACTTTTCACATTCCAGAGCGACTCTGTGAGCTATTTCTTCGACGAGCTGGAGCGGATCGCGCGACCAGACTACGTCCCCTCCCACCAAGACATCCTTCACTGCCGGAAGGCCACCAAGGGCATATCCGAGTGCACCATCAACATAAACAACGTACCTTTTGTGTTTGTGGACGTCGGCGGGCAGCGGACGCAGCGGCAGAAGTGGACGCAATGCTTCGACTCCGTCACGTCCATACTGTTCCTGGTTTCGTCTTCGGAATTCGACCAGGTGTTGTCCGAAGACAGGTGAGTTTGACTTACTTAATATGTCATAATAGTCTGAGTTTGTGCATCTATACAAAATGTATTATCCTGCCCTGCACTAAATTGTGACAGCCTCTAGTTTCGCAGTTATCCGTCTATGACATACCTATTTCAAAGCAGTTGAGAGATAAGTACAAACTGAGGAACTGTCAAACTTTAGTGCAGACAGGCATAAGTAGCAGAATCACTATGTAGCCAAAACGTTTTAATTGGTAAATTACTTTTTAGTAAATGTCTAGATAGACCGACTGAGGGATATGAGTGGGTGTAATATGGCAAGCCTCTAGAGATACGCGGACCCACTATCTCCCTCGCGCATTGCTACATTTTTGAAGATATTCAATAATTGAATTTACTTCAGGTGAGATAAAATAAAAAAAAATTTAAAACTTAAAAATCTGGCTAAACTATGCTCTCATGAATAACATAACATATATTTAACAAAAATATAATATTAATCCAAACAAGATTTCTTAAATACAATGGTATCAGTTTTTTTTAATTCGTAGCCGTTTTTTATGAATGAAAACTTGTTTGGATTAATATGATTAATTTGTTTTTGTTGAACATTTGTAATGTTATTCATGAGAACATAGTTTAGCCAGATTTTGCGTAAATAAATTCAGTTATTCAATAACTTCAAAAATTTCGCAATGCGCGAGCGAGATAGTGGATCTGCGTGTACAGCAGCCATAAACAAATAGTGAAGTTGTCTAACAAGTCAGTTTATGTCTAAAATAGATGACTGATGTCACAGAATAAGTAACAGTACTTACGCACTGAATTACTGGAAGTCTATCGTTGACGTATTATTTACTCTAGACTCGTCTCTCCATAGGATTTAAAACTCCTCATTACAACATAACCAGTGCTTTGCTGTAGTATCATTTCACCGTTAGTTTCAATGTTAGTCTGTGTATATTTGTATTTGTCTTGTGGTTCTCTTTACTCATACAGTCTGCGTGCATACAAACTCGGTAAATACCTACGTAGTAGGTAACTAGGTAACTCGACTCACTTGTTTGTATAGGATTTCTAACGTGTCCTGCTTATGAATTTACTAGTAGATAAACAAAACAATGATCGAAAATCAAATGGTATTAGTGTAAAAGGAATATCGTTGCATCATTGTATTCTAATATCTGCCACGTCTTGCATAATAATAACAAACGATAGTTCGTCGCTTGCATAGAAATAATGCAATACGGAATTAGCTGGCGTTGGCAAAGACCTCTATGTGTAGTACATTATACCTCTTTGGGCGTTGGTAATAGCGAGCTAAGACGATCACTCTTTTCTGCGGCATAATGACAGCGTAGCTGCGAAACTTGCCAACAATGACGTCATTGTATTATTTAACTGTACACATGCTTGTTATGTGATATGCGTTTCTTATTTTGTTCAGGAAGTCCGGGTGTTTAAAAAAAATATATAGTGTTTGATATCCCACCTGATGAAATCGACTTTGCTGTTTTGTGATGATGCGGTCTACGATGGAACATAAAACCCTAAAATACACTATTTCGGTCGCGCAAGAAAAAGCGCAAAAATTCTGTAAATTTAGTTCGTACGCTTCCTTTATATTGCTACTAATTTCATCATTGTAGTCCTATTTTTATATTTTGTGGGATCCTATATAATGAGTGAAGATAGACATCATAGTCATGAAAAGAAAATCACGTGAAGCATCTTTTAAAGATATCAGACTAGCGCCCATAACATAGCGTAGCTCAACTCGCTGGCTGTGGTCAGTACTAAGATGGGTGACCGCTGCCGCTATGTGATATTTCCAACATGAGCCGTGCTTTGGGTCGTCGTCGTGCTAGCCAAGTCAAAACCCTTTGAGTGATTTAAAAGTTCTGATAAAGAAGAATAAGTTAAAATAATGCTTCTATTCAAAACTTAGCTTCACATACGAACTTCACTAAACTTTATAAATAAGGTCAGACGAGTTTTTAAACCAATCAAAAAAGCTCCTCATCATAACGCTCATTAAAAAAAAGACAAATTACTACAGTAACTACAGTTGCGTTATTAGGAAGTGACTGCAAAGTGCACATTATGCAATGTCTAAATGACCGACGAGCGGTGCAATCAGACGTCATATAAATAAGAAAGTGTGTTTTGGCGCCTGCACGTCCCGGATATTGTAAAATATGTAGGCTACTTTAGCGAATGCGAAGACTAAGTTTAGTTCTTCTGAACTACCAGGGTCTGCCTGAATTGTTTATCTCGCTCGCGAATTCAGACATTTTTGAAGACATTAAATAACTGAATTTACTTGCGAAAAATCTATGAGAATTATACCACCTCGGCTCTTCCCGGTGGGTGCTGTAAAAGTCATCTAAGGGAATATCCAGGGAATGGGCAGCAGCATTCTCCTCGGTACAGCGATCACCGAGACGCCTGCCAAACATGGTGATTATGGCAAACACCTTCCATGATAAGTGTCTAAAGTGGCGTTTTATGGGGAGGCCTATGTTCAGCAAGTGACGTCGTCCGGCTGTTTGATGTGATGACTGTAATGGTATTATTCCACTATTTGCCCAGATTGTTTTTGATATTCTATCGGCACCCCGATATTTTTAGAATTTGATACACACATAGTCGGCCTATTGATCTGTCTATGGAGTTAAACGGGTAAATAGTCATTTGTCCGATGACGTTCCATAGATAGACCATATTTATAGGACTTGTTAAAATCATTACTAAAATATTGTTTAAGGGGATATTTACCATGTAATTTATTTGTTGCGTTTTGCCGATATTTCGGTACTGTTGCAAGCACCATGATCACGGACGAATGTGTGCATCCGTGATCTTGGTTGGTTTTTTGTAATGTTAGTGATCATAGAAGTTTAAAATCTTGTTAAAATCGGCATTCAAACTAATTCAATGAGGCAGCTAGTTCCTCGAATTCGGCAGATTTTCAAAAATTAAATTGTGTTATTGACCGATTTTGGTCTCGCGCTGCTCAACCTGCTTAAGACCTCTGCAGCTCAAAAATTCCAAGTGAAACACCTTTAGAACAATATGCCTACCTCGCTTCATAAAAGCTGAGGGCACGATCGTATCGGAAATTTCTCCCATGTCGCATTTTCCCATATGAGGCTGCGACCGGACCGCATTCTCGCATCGTATCTCCTCTCTAATTGGCACTAACCGCATTAATTACACGAGAAATACATTTCCATGAGCACGCGCAAAATAATTAGCAAAACCGTGAGTGGTAGGTATATTATTGTACTCACTACGCATACATACCTAATCTGTACCAACTATACCACAAAATTGAATATGCCGAGGGCTTATTAGAGCGATCGTCGTTTCAGATTTAGTACTATTTCTTAAAATTTATACGTATGATGTGATAGTCATATGCCTGTTTCATCATCATAATCAACAGCCTAAAGACGTCCACTGCTAAACATGGGCCTCCCCCAGAGAGCGCCACTTTGAGCGGCTGCTCGAGTCCAACGAGTGGCGCCTCGGCCTACGCTGCGTCTTCTGGTTCGTGGTCGCCACTCGAGAACCTTTTTTCTCGCGTTCCAAAACATCAACACGTGAAAAGCAACCACCACTTGTCAATATTTATTCAAAATAAAAATGACTTTAATGTAAAGTGAAGGTATTTCTAATGCTGTGACACGATTTGAACAAGATAACGACATGGTTTCGTATCGTGTGGAATCTGTCTTTTCATACAGAACTAGAGCCCAGGTATGTTTTGCCTGAAAAAGCGGTAAACAATTTATTGAGCAGCTCAACTCAAACCATTATTGCATTAGTCTTCTGTAAACAAACTCTGTAAACAAACGTAAATTACGTTGACAGAGAGATGATTCAGATGATGAAACGAGTATTACTCAGTGATTATAATATTATTTAGAAACTGCTTATTTAGGATGTTGTTTAATGAATGCTGTTATGTTTAAAGATTTTATTGTACCGTCCATTGGCATAATCAGTAAATTAATTAAAAAATATTTTTTAATTAATTATATTACTAATTGCGAGGACTAAATAAATATTTGAATGACTAACTGATATTCACAATAATGTCAATACGCATAATAGGAGTTGTTCAGCGCTTTGATTATTAATTTACATAAATAAATAGCCCCCCACTAGGTGGACCGACGATTGGGTTAAAACCGCGGGGAGCCGATGGATGCAGGAGGCGAGCAGCCGCTCAATGGCGCTCAGTGGCGGCGGCCTATGTTCAGCATTGGACGTCTTCAGGCTGTTGATGATGATGGTGATAAATAAATAATGGCCGTCTGCACTAAAATTTGACAGCACTTATCTGTCTAGGACGTACCCAATTGCGTTGCAGTAGGTACGTCATTGAGGTAACTGAACTTAGGAACTGTTAAACTTTATTACAGACAGGCCTAAGACTTGTATCTTTCCCCAACTATAAATCGTAAAGCCCTATTCAAACCGGAGCGATATTCGTACCGCGGTGGGTAGCTTTATCCCGCGCGGGATTCCGCCCGGGTATTTTGTATGAAGTTTCGCTCAAGTTTCGCGCTAGCCGCGGAACTTCAGTACAAAATACTGCGCGGATGCCGCGCGGTATTTACCGCTACCCACTGCGGTACAAATACCGCGCCGGTTTTTTTATAGCTAAAGACATGAATACTGAGTATTAGTAATCTACTATTAAAGTTTGCTTCTAAATTTATTTATAGAAACATCAAAAACAAAACTAACACCCTATAAATATACATCCAAGATTCATTAGGTTATGGTACCGTCAAATACATCGTAAATAACCATAACGGTGATAAAATCATGCTAATTATAATATGTACATAAAAATGTTCGCATGTGTTCTGTTCACAGGATATTTTGAAGGGTTGGTTTAGCAATAAACGCGTGTTTATAGATAAAGATACATTTTTATTGGTATCGTTTTATTGCAAATCAACATTTTGGACGTTGGATTTCGATGTATGTTTATTTATGTATGTTGGGATGCTTTTCGACGTGCGTATTTTTATGTTGGTACACTTTATTTTATTTATGCTCCTATATCGTTGCAAATGTAC
This sequence comes from Ennomos quercinarius, assembly GCA_910589525.2. Taxonomy (NCBI): domain Eukaryota; kingdom Metazoa; phylum Arthropoda; class Insecta; order Lepidoptera; family Geometridae; genus Ennomos; species Ennomos quercinarius. The sequence goes on along the minus strand of OU342492.1, from coordinate 16,292,492 downwards.
AAACGTTATATCAGGTATACCTTGTCCTTCCGGGGCGAGATAGTGAATGCTAGCGCGACCCTATCTCGGCCCATTCCGGCTGTGGACGGATCATGGAGGCGTTTTAGTGGGTTCAAGTCCCACATACCCCTGCCATCACGCCCGTGGTGGCAGAGAAGTGCGAAGGCATTTCCCCCCTCAAAAAAAAAGGTATACCTTGTCCATTTTATGAATGGTTTCTTTACAGCTCACGCCCATGACGTTTCGCATTGTTTACGTTAAAAGTTCATACAAAAAAATACTGCACTTCATGGAATTCATCAAAACTAAATCAAAATGTACATTTATCGTAACGATTATTACGTTTACGTACCTAATTCGATTAATGATAATAGGTACAATAGGAATGGTATCACATTCCAGAATCTTTAGAACATCCCTAACTTGTCAGTTGTCGAGCTGTCAAAAAACCATTAATAAAATGGACAAGGTATAGGCAACATAATAATAAGAATAGACGTGAAGCTATTTTGCCGTTCATATCTCATAAAGGACAGCTTTAGTTTTCTTAAATCAGTTTTGATGTTAAAAAGAAAAACAATATTTTTACCAATACGCCTGCCGAGCGTGGTTACCACCCTTAAGGCGGCGGGTAGACCAAACAAGGTGTTTTTTTGGGACGTTTCCTGGCGTAATTACAACACGTGGAGCTTTGAATTTAATTTACCATGTAATTCATTTCATTAACTCGATTGTGATGACCGCAAATACAAGATTAATAAATATAGCTCTATAGAAAAAAATCGCAAAACTCCCTCGAAAAATTTGAATGTTCCCATTTTGCTGAGCTTCTACCGAATATATATTTACAAAAAATAAATTAGTGTATTCGCAACAAACAATCCGATGTCGTGATGACTTAATAACTTTTTTTTTTTTTTATACAAATAGATATTAATTAAAAACCGTCAAAATCAGTCATTTCGTGCGTTGTCTTTGTCGTAAGCACCGCGCTGAAGTGCAGACTGAATTGATATTTAAGACTACGAAGTTAAGGTTGATGTTTCTTTGTACGGATTTGGACCTGCTCATCTGGCTCTACTCGTCACCTTAGGCCCGATTTCACCTATCTAGAATAAATTTTATTCCAGGTATAACTTTCCGAGAACAACCGAGTTACGCGAATATAGCCCTTATACCACCAATTTTGTGAAGGAATAAGACTTATTCCTTGGATACAATCAAAATGGCGTCTTTTTTGTGTAATTTCATTTGTCAATTAGCTGTATCCAAGAGTAAGGAATAGCCGTATACTTGGAATAAACGTTGGTGAAATCGGGCCTTAATGAGGGAAGCCTATGTTCAGCGGTGGACGCAAAAAAGCTGATGTGTGTGATGTAAAACAGTATTTTGCGTAAGTACTCTTATTTTTGCTGAACCATAAACAGTATGAGCCGTTTTATGAAAAAAAAGAAAACGTCTTTTATGCATGATCCAATAGATGGCGCCAGTTGTGGTTTTACTAAAATCTGTCACTGTCTCTGCTTCAAGCATAGACCACAGGTTAGAGGAAATGTGTCACTATACTGACTGACAACTTTAAACTCTTTCGTTTTTTTTTAGTTTCGTTGCGAGATACCTTGGCTTTATTTTGGATCATAATATTAACGTTTATCTATCTCGCAGATCTACTGTGCTTCAATTTGCTTAATAAGAACGCACCACAGACTACTTAGGAGGTACTACAGGCAATGTACTCGTGGTCCACCCAACTGAATTTGACATTTCTTTGTAGATAGTCTAAACATTTTCTTATGTTTAAACTACTCTGTGGTTTGAAAGGTTTAAACTATGTACTTACAGGGCCATCTAGAAAAGAAGCGGAACTAGTGTTTTTTTTTAAATAAAACTCCTCATTATAAATCTAAAAAAATATAGTAAAGCTGCGCCCCACGGTTTCACCAATAACTTTCCTGTTTTCCCATGAAAACTCAATTTGCCGGGATAAAAAGTATGTTGTTCCTGGTAAAATAAACTATCAGTGTGCAAAAATTGAAATCTTCATCCAAATCGGTGAGTCATAAAATATATATTAATGGGAATAAAATTATCATTATCTTAATTATTAATTAATCAAAGATAATAATTATCATTTTAGATGTAAAATTAGTAGTGCTTATTTCAATCGGTACTCAAGGAAATAGGAAAAATAAATTAAATATTTCGCTGAAACTTGATATTGCGAAACAGCGGTGGTGATGAAGCTAAAGATAAATACAATCGTGCCTTTTATCCTCCCACACCCTAAAACACCCCCACGTATATTTATAAACGTTTCTAATTCAAAGGTCGACCCTTATTCCCTACCCCCGCCCCGGTTTAAATTAGTAAAAGTTGTATCCACATTTTCACCGTTAACTGCCTGTATATTTAGAAAGTTTGAACAAGATGCTTTTTGTTTGGTTTGATTTATAATTATTTATCGTGTAAGAACTTTCGCAAGTTGTCATTAACGGAAGCCTAGCAATAATAGCATATTTAGCCAAGAACATTTTAATAGCCTAGTTACCTGCCATTGAAAATGAACAAGAAAATATTATTTTCATAAATTAAGTTAAAAACGGATGCAACAATTGAAAAAAGTAAGTAAAATCGGTAAATAAACCACGGAGTAGTAGGTACATTTAAAGATTCTGGAGGGGGCATCGCCTGTCCCTTTCTGGCAAAACAGCATCCCGACAGTTACTATGAAAACACGTGATTGTGACGTCACATGCCAAAGAGATTGTATTGTATGTAAAGCTACCACAGCTTAGTAATGAGGTACTATAAAGGACCAAATTCTGACGTCACTGCATGTTTGAACTGTCGCTTTCTATTACTGTATTAATGCTTGTATCTTTATCATTTTATGAGATATTTAATTTTTGTTATCACTAATGTTTATTCTTTGAGAAATATTATTGATTTATGCATTGAAAAAAATAGTAGTCATGTAGCCTATTCAGCCAAACATAGATCGGGCTAAAGAAAAATATTTTACAGCCAAATTGCTCTACGAATCAGATTCTTTACTCCGCAAGGTCACGTCTGAGTCAACTGAATTTAGAGTTTTAGTGGGACAAAACATTTTTATGGACCCCGTCGCGGGGATAGCCTATTTGGAGACAGGGGGATGCTGTTCTTCTTGAGGATAGGAATTTGGAAGTTTATGTCATAAGATGACAGTCGAGGTATAAAAAAAGCAAAATAGGTAGGTACTATATAAAGCCAAATTGCCATTTGTCAGTTTGTTTTGAATAAGCTTAGGTTTCACACGAGATAACCAAGAGTTTGATTAGATCAAAAACTAATTAATACATTTTTCTCACAATAATCACGGAGCAACCTCCAACTTTTCATATTCTCTTACGCATGTCCACTCCATGCATATAATGAATTATCCTCTACCTTTAAAATAAGCATTAATGCTTCACGATAAACTATTTAAACTGACAGGATAAATATAAACTTGGTTACATCATGGACGAAAAATATCCCACATGTTTGCATTTACCTTTTCAGTTTAAATATCAAAATATCTATACTAATATTGTATAAAAATAAACACACGCTCCTGTTATTTTCAAGGCTAGGCCTAACATCAATTATTATTTCCCTAATGTATATAAATATTATGTGAGTAATAACGTTTCTAAGGAAAACGCTGATTAATAGTAAATATTTAATACCGGTTTAGTTTATCGGAGATTAGACAGGCGCCCGATAAGTGGCTTTTGTCAGAACTGGGTGTATTGTTATGTAAAATATATCAGCATCAGCTATTATACAATAGATACATATACAGAATAGATACCGTATAGAAGATTTACCCTGAAAAGACGTGACGATTATGTAAATAGCGACTCTTTTACCGCGCAATAAAAATCAATTTTAATCGCACAGCGCTGCAAGCCTTTTTATAGTCTCCTCTCCGTAGTCCCCATCAGAAGCATGATTCGCATGTCTTTTTTTAATGCCAAAATGGGCATACGTGATACCGTTACAAGACTATGGTAGCGCCTAAGGTTGTCTCACTCTAACAACGACAAAAAAGTAGTTTTCTCGCGGTGCGCATGTTAGGCACAGGTTATACCTGAGGAATCACTGTTGCTGGAAGAGCATTCTTCTATTCCTTGGCCGTTCGGACTATGAATGGCTAAGCGATATTCCAAAAAGTATATAATGCTATGCTGACGCCTCACAACTCACGAGGAGACGGAATGTTTACCGATCTTCTATTTTATTTCCCTTTTTCTTTTCACAGTTCAACCATAGCCATAGTCTCTTGGTCTGTCACAGATCTCAGAAATAGATCTCAATGGTCTCAGTAGTTTCATTCGGTTGTTCCTGCTGTTGTTTGCGCACCACATCGCTCGCTCACACATATTATTATACTACCCCATTATTTTAAGTTTATTTTTGAATATTGAATATTATTAGATACAATTTGCAATTGTTATGCTATTTACTGAAGCAAACAAAACCACGAATATCAGGACATTTATCATTTTATTATTGGATTTCATGTATTGTTGTAGTTAAATATTTATCATAAATTTTTATTATAAGTGAATGGCTTTAAAAATGTTTTCAATTATGAACGTTAGTCATATCTAGGATAAAATAATGAACACTAGATCATATACTTGTATTTTATCATGATGAATAAAGATTTTTGAAATTGAAATTGAATTGTAATTGATGGAACTACTGGGACCAAGCGGTACCGATCAGTGTGCTCGCTGTCATTGCGTATAGATTACCCTATAATAATGTTTCTTTCTTATCTTTTCCAGAAAAACGAATCGCCTTGAAGAGGCTCTCAATATCTTCGACACAATCGTCAACAACGTGAACTTCAAAGGTATCTCCATCATATTGTTCCTGAACAAATACGACCTTCTCACGAAGAAGGTCAACAGTCCCGAGACCGACATACGTTGGTACTACCCGCAGTTTACGGGGGACCCCCACGACCTTCAGAGCGTGCAAATATTCATTCTCACCATGTTCGCGAACGTTCGGAGGGAACCAAAAACAACACTATACCACCACTTCACGACTGCCATAGACACTAAAAACATAGAAGTCGTATTCAATTCAGTAAAGGACACGATATTGAATCGCAACCTTGAATCTCTGATGCTTCAGTGACGAATCGAGACTGTAAGTGTTAAATATGTGATAAAATTTTGGCAATATTATATAAACTGTTGCGCAGAATGTTTCCAGACGTTTATGTTAGTTAGTGGATGACAAAAGACATTGGGATTAGTTTGGCCTCGTGAAGGCCTATGTTTAGTGATATGGGGCGTGACACAGCCAATAAGCAGTAGAAATACTTGTACTGAAAATGAATTAAACTAAAAAAAATACTTTAATGAACTTTATAAAAAGTTATACATACATTGGTTTATTTGCCGAAATGTTTTTATTGTTTTCTCGTAAAAATATCGTCATTACTATTTATTTTTGGTGGATAATTGTTTTTTTGTTTTGCGTGTTTTATGGGCATGGATAATCTTAGAAAAAGCCACGCGAATCTCGCTCATACCGCTTCGCCTCGGCGAATTTTCAAACGTTTTTGAACGCTTCTTATAATGTGTGTACAACCAATATGGTTATGAACTTTCAAAGTTTTCCTACTGCTTATTAAACTGTGATATTTATTTATTTGCCAAATTGTGTAGCGGTTGTTTGGTGAAGTAATTAGCACTTGTACCTTTCTAATATCAGTATACATTTATTTATATGCACGTTGGATATGACCACTTGTACAGAAAATGATATATTATGCGAGTATATTATTTTACCAATTTAGGCTTAGTAGTGATTTTTACTCAATGTTAGAATACAAATAAATAAAGTAAAAGAATTGTTAGGATGTTTGGTATAAAGCAGCCGAACAGGTTGATTTTCTGATTGCCCTAAATATTGCAGTGCCAAGTTGAGACTTGATGGGGAGTTAATATTAATTTGTTGAATTATTAAACTACTTTCCAACATGTGATTCGATCAGGTACAGTCGGTCACAAAGTTGCTAAATGGAAGTAAATCAACCGTCCGTCGGATGCCATTGATATGCATAATAATAGATAAACAACTAAAACTACACTACTGTCGTACGGCATGAACATAAAATGGAAGATTATTAAAAAATATTCACCAACTTTCGTCGTTGGACATCCCATTGAATATAGATTAATACATGTATGAATCTTGCTCAATTCAGTTACGTATCGAACAGTCTTCGTATTGCAATACAGGCGTCATTAAGAACAAGATCTGAAATGACCAGTCATTTCTATTGCTGTCTCATTCCCATTGCACTTTCGACGTAATGGTCGAAGTGGGATAACAGTATTCTCTAGCTTACGCCAGAGTCGCTTTCCAAAGGCGCGCGTTCGTATTCGTATAATGAAGTGGTCGCACACACCTTTGTAAGAATTGTCGATCGATCGGGAACGGATTTGGGCATTTCAGTTCAATGTAATATTTTTGTGATTGTACCGTGGCGGAGGAAACATTGCGATATTGTATCGTCCCATGGAATAGAGAGGATTTGGAGCCACCTTTAAAAAGCGGTCATAAAATATGTGTTAAGTCAGCCATCAGCGCCACTAAACATTGTAGATAGAAGTGGCGACATCTGTTGTTCAATACAACTGGTTGCTCCATTTCCAATATTCCTAAACGCCATTAGTCAAATCCAGGTTAAGTTCAAGCTTGTATGTGCACAGAAAACTCTCATTTTACTAATCAATTCTATAAAATATGATCTGTCATCTTCCCGCGGACGAGAATCGTCATGTGTGAAAGTAAGACAAAAACTTTATACAACAGTTTAGCTTATAGCGTTTTGGGTGAGGGAGATTTTTAATAATTGCTTATCATTACAACGAACAGGGCATCTAGATGACGAATTTTGCTGACGCATGCTACATACATAACTCTTTTTGTAGCTACAAAAGAGAGAGTTAGCAGTCATTATGTCGAAGGGGGGCTTACAGCCTAAAATGTTGTTTAAAAATTTAAATCGTTAACAAGTAAATCAAGTGCTCTATGAACATAGTAATATTGCCAAGTCTTCAAACCCACTGAAATTAATTACCATTACTGGTCCGCTAGATGGTGTTGTGTCACCTTACGTTAAAATTATTCCAGCCATACTTTTGGGCACTTACTCAGTTTATCTATCCAGGCAGTGTAGATTAACAATGTGTCCAAATTAACAGTACGGAAAATGTATATTCTAAGCCAACACTAATATTGGCTATCAAAGTTAGTTGCCTGCATCGAATTGTAGATGGCGCTAGTGTCGGAAAGAATTGGCTTTATTACTATTGTACTTCAGTGTTTGATTAGAAATAGTTACAAAAATGCTCTTATAGGGTGCCACGATGGAAAAAGCTAATTGCATACCTTCTTATTGGAAAGGATGCTAAACTAAATCCCCTGCGGGAGTAAAAATGTACATAAAAATTGATAGCTGTGATGAAATTTGTATAAAAATATTTTGGCTGTAAACAGCAACGAAATTTAACGTTTTTTGATTCCAGTGGCTGCTGCAAACTCTTTTTGTGCGATGCAGTTTTATGGCTCAATGTGATGTTGTTGAATATCGTTGATACTGTTTGTCATGCAGTGTTTTCGGAGGTTGATTGAGTGCCAGTACTTTAAATCGTATTTTTTCCGAGCCGTGTTCTTTTTTGTTATGTAAACGTGAGGAGCTAGTCGTTCGCCTGATGTTAGCGTCGCGGCTGCCCAAAAATGTAGATTTCAGTATCACTCGGAACTCTAAATTAATACGGTTTCGGGTGACACTGCACTGCGCACGCCATCCTGAGACATCACACAGTCTAGTAAATAAGATTGCTAGAGTGAAATCAGACCAAAGTCTCATTTGCCCAGTAACTTCTTTATATATTTGCGCGGGAATAAACACGGGATTATTACAATTGGGTCGGGGGGGAAAAGTCTTTTCGTGTTTTATTTATTTAACAAAAACCTCAGCTCATTTAAACTAACATATCTTCATATATTTTTTAAATCTAATTTATTTGTATAATTATATGAATATCATTAAGAGAAGGCAAGGAATTATTTTTTCTGGTTCGGGGACAGACAGAAATTTTCATTTGTGTCTGTTCGCTCGAGGGGACAGCACGCGGGGACAGACAGGAACACCCCATTTAAAGTAATTTATTGTATTCAAAAGTAAAATATACTTTTCCACACTTTCACAAAAAAAAATAATGACAAAACTGACGGACCATATTTAGTATAATGTGAGAATAGCACACACAACATTGGTAAGCGTTTCCAGGCAGAAAATTGTATCGTCTAAAATGGAAATTCTTTACATTTTATAGAGCTCTCGAAAAAATACGAAGAAACATTTCCCCCGACCTCGTATCGTCAGTCGGAAGACGTCCACTGCTGAACGCAGGCCTCCCCCGTAAAACGTCACATTGGACGCTTATCATAAGAAGGGATGTGCCATAATCACCACGCTTAGCAGGCGGCTTGTTGATCGCAGATCTTAATGTGCCGTGGAGAACGCTGCTGCCCTTTGTCTGGATACTCTCTTAGCTGGCTCTTACGGCTCTCACGGGAAGAAATGGAGATCCCCGACCTGATATGTAAAAAAATAGGACTAATCTACTGGATTGTCACATTACCATGTTCAGCGTTGTAAATCATGCTATTTTTCGACTCGTGTCGGATGTTGCATGATTGGGATCATACGAAATAAGTAGTTTAATTTTGTTCTCGTGCGGTCGCGTCGGGTGTTGGTTTTATTTGAAGTAATTTTGTAACTATGTATTTTTAAGCTAAAATGGGCATACGTTTGATAACAACTCACCTGATGGTAAATGACGAAGTTGTCTAAGGTGGAGCATGTTAGCCCGTGGGATGCCCATCCACTCCTCATTTGAAAAGAGCCAGGTTATACCCAGGAGGAAACACTATTGCCGGACGAGCATTCCATTCCTTGGTCGTTCGAACTATGAATGACTCAGCAAAACACTTAGTGTGGACTTGTGGTACAATAACGATGTAAGAATGTGAAGAATCACCAAGCCTCGTAGTTCTATGTGACGAATTTGAATTGAATTGAATCTTAGTGGCTTCTGCAGCAATTTCACCACAATTTCGCCAATGTCGTGTACTAGGATAGACCATCAAACGAAGGAGATGTGTGACGAATTTATTGGTATCTCAATCAACCGCCTCTTCTAAGATGAATTCCGTCCCTTGGCACAACTTAGAGCAAAGACGTAATCACAGACTCCTGTCTTGTCTTTTTATAAGTACAAGTTTTATATTTTATTTTTACAAGGTGTAGTTTAGCATTAACGCTAGTTTATTTGAGTTTGTTGTTGGTAAGGACTTGACATATATTTTTTTTAGTTTTGTTATTTTTGTAATTGACTTAGCTTATCCTTGTGATTTGATTTTTGATATTGAGATTGACTCTGAACAGACTAACATTGTTATAAGTGTTTTACCTAAAGTTGTCTGTGGTAAATTTTGTTTTGTGCACCAAGTCTATCTCGTACTAAAGTAAAGAATAAGTTAATTTTTAAATGTAAAAGTAGTATTTTGGTTTTGTTTATTCAAATGTTCCGTAATAACTTTCGATATGTCAATTTCTTAAGCACAACTACTTGTTTACGAATGTTGAAGGGAAATGATCTGATTTTTGTGGCTATAAGTGATTCACGCATAATCTGCGTACATAATAAGTACTCGTCTAGGTTAAGATCCATATACTTTATTTATTTGTTTGAGGACCCCTGTCATATAGTTTTTTTTTATTACTAAATCAAAATGGAAACGTCTATTTATTTACGTACTTGTAAAATATAGTCTGTCGTGTTGTAAAATATGGTCTGTTGAGGCTATTGTACATACCTCGTAATTTAATTTTTAGCGTGTACAATGTACATTGGTTTTTAGTATTATTATAGGTTTATTATTCTGGAATATACGATTGGTGGGTTCAATCCATTTTTTCTTTCTTTTCGTGATAAATTTTGCATTTAGTAGTGCCATTGCGTGATGCATAGTTTTGCGGGTTGGATGTACACAGCTTTGATATTACATAAAAAAATATAACACAATATTATGTTATAAATAAATAACGCCTAACGATCACATACATAGATCCTGGACCCTAACTAGGATTCCCTGTATCTAGGGACCCAGGAACTGCGAGGAACATGGTCCCACAACACCCAGACATAGAACAACTTACTGTAACTTCGTCAATAATGAAACTCCTTTTATGGAATCTTGATGTACCTATCTAAATAAATAGATATCTTTCAAATTACCTAAAAAGGGAGTTCCATATGTTATCTGTGTGGTATATTTTTTATTTAATATCCAAAACATTCACACCCTGTATAAATCATTCATAGGTTCATGTTTATCTACTCAACAACTTTGCTCAAACGAAACTTAATTCAACGTCTGTGTAATTTTTTATACAAATTATGTATATTTTGACATTATTCAATTTGACTTATTTGTGCCGAAAATAATTAGCTACGTTTTGTAATTGACTTTGAAACCTTTGCTCTTGTATCTAGGGCTTAATTAGTGTATTAACTTTTATACTTAATTCTTGCTCATCTTTTAAGCTTTACAATCATTCTGTATAAATCCGTTGATTCATAAAAAGTAATATTATATCATTAATAATGTCACATGTAATAATGACTATTATAATAGAAATAAAATGCCTTCAAAATGTATATCTCACTGCCCTAATATTCAGCCATAATATATGTAATAATGTATATATATATATATATATATTATAGTATACAATAAATACTTAGTCCAATCAGGCTCGTACTGTCAAGCATATCTCTAGTAGCTTTTGATATGGAACGTAACGTGATATTATTCTGTGTAATATTTTTTTGGCAGACCATCAGTGTTCCATCTGCATAGAACAATTTGCGATTACAGTGCACGCAATTTCATAACGTTGCAGTATTTGAAAATTGACCACCAGGCACAGTGATGATTGTTTAAAAAATTAATAAGCCTAAAAGCTTGGTACCAGTAACTGTTAAACAGATGGCGTTATTATTAACTTTTTTGATACCCTAGAATGCGAGCTGTTTACTTGTAATACAAAATGTATCTTGTCTCTATGTACCTAGTACTAACTAAAATATCGTTTCTAAAAAGTTTAGTATAATAAGGAGAGACAGCAACTTGTAAATTTAAAACTTATAAGTTTCTAGTTAGTTATTCCATCCCGCGAACTCTTTCTGGTTATTATTGTAATGACTCGCGCATATATTTTATGTGTGTGTCTCTTGCTCAGTCGCACATTAACACAGTTTTGCATATCTATACAACCAGTAACAGTTATTCGAATGTATATTACTGTACTCTCGAGTATCGTAAAGTATTTGTGTGAAAGTATGAAATCGTTAGTTGCGTATAGTTGCCGCTAGTGGCGCTGGCCTGGACTTATAAATATTGTGGTATACAATATAGTGAGCCCAGTAATATACAAAGAGCATACAGATAAACTCTTTAGGCAGTACACGTTCTAACTAGAAATAAGCCCTGTATACAAATAAGGATTTGGTGAGATGGAATACTTCCTATATGATAATAGTCCACAAATGCTAGCGATACGAATACGATAAATATCGTAGATCTAGACAGCGATTGAGCAGAGATTCGAAATTGTTCAAAAAACTTATAAAGTTATTAACACATCAGAATATACTTATGGTGTTAGTATTTTTATCAATAAAATAATTTCTTCAATTTCTTAGACTTAAAACAAAAAAGTCCGTTTGTTAAGAAAACTAAAATCAGAGGCCTGTCCATCTTTCACATCTGTCATCTGTCACTCGGTTATTTTATTTATCTGGAGCATTCGACGTTATGTGCACTTACTTAATGTGATAGAATTTGGTCATTTCTCTTATAAACCCTGTTACATTTGAAAAATATTGAATTCTAACTTTAACGCCATTCCTTAGAGTATAAGTTACATTATTTCACGTGTAAAACATTATTAGCGACCGGTCAAACTAAATTGGAACAAAATTTACTTTTTGGCGCCCAACGTGGGGTATAGTAATCGTGAAAATATTTATCGATAAAAATATCAACGTACTTTGTTATAATCTTGATATATTATGTAGGCACGTAATATATAGATTTTATGCAACATTATTAAAAATATGCATCATGTTGGCCTATAATTATGGGATTTAGCACATAGCTCCCACGCTGTATAAATGAATACAGGAGTGCTTTTGGAAGATGGGTTGAATAACCAGAACGTAGACTGTAATAAGAAATAGATAATAGTTAAGTAAAGATTAACAATCTAAGAAGATTGCGAAATTTTGACATTCGGTCAATCCAGCCCATCCCAAAAACGCACCTAAAAAAGTATAAATGTAGTAAATAATTTGTAATGTTACGAATTTTATACGTTACGAGTCATTTTTACACTCCTAATATTATATACCTACTAGAGTGTGGACAATATATTTTGGAACAACTATATATTTTATAAACAACAATAACATAATATATTGTACAGTGTAATAAATTATCCTGCATGTATACGCTTTGTTTCTATTAAAACCTTGCACCTTTAGTTTACATCGGGGTTACCTTAACTACGAATTAAAAAGCCCACCCCTAGTGAAGTTTATCTTTGTGGAAATGATATTATTATAATGGTCCGCAGGGAGCCGATGGATGCAGGAGGCAAGCAGCCGCTCAAAGTGGCGCTCTATGGGGGAGGCCTATGTTCATCAATGGACGTCTTCAGGCTGATGTTGATGATGATGATGGTGATGATATTAATGGTCTCAACGTCTTTCTGGTTCGTCATAAAAAGAGTTCAAAGAGGTATATGTACTACGTACTAGAGAAGCTATTCGAAGCACAAATAGTTGTCATTTTTTGTATAATTAAACTATAATCCGCTACAGCGCTTTACGAGATTAAATCGTCTAACCAACGATCACAACACGCAGCGCTAGTCCAATGGCACATTTGGATCATAATTTTTACTGCTATTCACTGCTGCACGTGCAGTCGCTTTGAGTGCTGAGCATCGTATGAGCGAGAAGATGCTAATAGGCATATTTGCAGTGGCTGACAGTGCAAGTCAGAGATGTCCTGTCTAGTGTATACATAGAAGTCTTTGGTCTCACCACAGTTCTAATAGCTTTGACAAATCCTATTTAGTTTATTCTCAATACTTCCCTTCAGTTACTTTGAAGGAAGTACTGGGCATTTTCCCCTGCAATTCCTTTAAATAATTGCCAAAGAAACTACTGAAAACTAACTTCCTTAACCATCCCTCAATGGCCGATTCGTAGCTTTAGTACCTATGTAGGTAGGTACCGTAATATTATTTATTCTGTCCAGCTACTATGTAATAAAAGTAAACGGGACATCAAATTAAGTCATAATTTCCCCCGGGCTCTAAAACGTAATAGGTTCATTAGTTCATTAGAATTGCAGGTCATTTATAACGGAGGTTCAGACGCAGCTGCTGCTTTAATCATCAGGCTGAGAGATTAACTCCTGACCTTTTATTTTTAGTGTCAAAATTATAAGCTTTACTTTTTGACCATTGTGGTTAGGTGCCTACTTTTTTTTGTTGAGATGTCGTCGCCTATGTCATTGATTCCTGCAAAATATTAATTTGTTTTACTTATTATTTATTGAAATATGTTAGTAGTAGGCTCCAATTTATTCAGACTTATACTGAGCTAATTTTTTTTTATATTGGGTAGTCTGTCTGGTAGTTGTGCTTTGGTAGACTTCTGGACCTATGTAAACAAACAGGGCGAATTATAAGTAGGTATATTTAAATTGCAAATTTTTAGCAAATTTCAAATAGATTTAATGAATATCCAAAGGTACAAAATATTTAAGTTGGTATATTATAACATTTATATGACATTTTCAAATCACGACAAATCCCACAATGCTTAAAAACTCGCCTCTTTAACCAATGTGTTCTGCCCACCATGACATATGGTGCCGAAGCATGGACGCTCACGCATGAGGCTGTACACAAAATCAGAGTTGCACAGAGAGCCATGGAGCGCTCCATGCTTGGCATCAAACTTGTAGACCGAGTCCGCAACGTTGAGATCCGGAAAAGAACCAATGTTCAAGACATTGGAACCACAGTAGCGCGACTGAAGTGGAGCTGGGCAGGACACATGGTCAGGCGAAGTGATAATAGATGGAGTAAAGTGCTAACAGAGTGGTGGCCGAGGCAAGGTAAGCGAAGCGTAGGCCGTCCAGCAGCTAGATGGGTCGATGATATTACAAAGATTGCGGGTCAAACATGGACCCGATTGGCACAGGACCGAGGCGGATGGCGTGTGCAAAGGGAGGCCTATACCCAGCAGTGGGATGACAAAGGTTGTGGATGATGATGATGATTATAAAAGGTTGTGGACGTGATTTTATTTTATTTTTGAGAAAACATCAAAACTAAAAAGCAAACATTATACAAGTTTGCTATTGCAACTTTGTTTAAACTTTGAAGAAACAAACATCATGCAAGTTTGATGCTGGGAAACTAGAAAGTTTGATTCAAATTTGCCTCTAGTGTATTGACTTGCCATGACAAGTTTGAAACAAACTTTCACTTTTGAGACGTCAAAATTGCTGCAAGTCTGATTTAAGTTTAAATTGCTATCTGGGTTGGTTTTTTAGATGTTTGTGTGTGATGTTTGGTGGGTAAGCAAATGTTTAGTTCTGTTTTCATTACAAATCCTACAAAGCCATCATCTTCTTCTTCATCTCTTCTACGAAAGGCATGCAGGCGTACCTAAAGATTTAGGCGTAGCCCGTAGGTATACTTATAGGTAGATAGCTAGATATTTACAATTTCCACTGATTCCGAGCCTCCGAATTTCAGTTACTATCTGTCTGTGTAAGCAACATTTACGCGTATTTTATGCGATATCGAATAGATACAATAAAAATGTGAACGTTAAATGGGGGTAGGTATTACTTGTGACCGAGTTTATTATCTTCCGGATGTTCTTTTTGTTGGTCACACACGCTTGGTAACACGCTAATATTAGTGTCAAGGGCAAAAAAAGGATGACATATATTCTTAAAACCAAGTATGCCATATATTTATGGTGGCCTAAGGGTAGGTAAGTATAGGTATCCTTTCAAAATAGAAAAAGAATATTCGAAATCGGTTGGATAAAATAATGATGGACATATGAGGTGGGTACATAACGAATATTATCGTATTCTTTTTTCTTATTAAAAAAAATCAACTGAATTAAGAAACTCCTTCTTGAAGTCGGTTGTTAAAATTAAACATATCCACTTTGCAAAGTTGTTAATGGAATAGGTACCCAATTGTAAAAAAAGGCTATTTGGTAAGTGGTCTTTGCGGAAAGTAGGTAAGTTATAGGTACCTACACTAAATAGTTCCTATATTAACGTGTTTATCGTTGTAAAATGAGCTTCTAATTAAACCTTTTATTCCTGACTATAAATTCTTAATCTGTAGAGTTCATACATCAATTTGTCGTACTTAATTGGGTTGGCCCACGGTCCGAGCGTTGCATCGAAACCACGAAAATGGCGGCAAATAGCCAAATAGTGGCGAAGATTGCACTAAATTGCCCCATTTGGACGAGCTCGAGGTAAACTAGTTTTCCGAAACGTACTAGGTAGTCGGGGGTGTAACCCGACCGATTATTTACGGTGACTTTGTAAATTCGTGTAATTATGAATAGCTGGGAAACATAGAAGTAAAGTTTAGTGTCTTCCAAGTTATATGTGTTTTAAGCTATAGGCACAGAATATGTATACTACGTCCAGAAGGCTCACTCCGCAAAGTCACTTAAATAAATAGCTACTCTTGCTACAACGCTATAAAGTATAGTTCAGCTCGCACAGCGCTACAAGCCTTCCTTAAACAGTTGCCTCTCGTTCTATCGCTATATCGTTACTCTTCTGACGCATTACGCGTAAAGCGTAAACGGACCGACCCGTCTAGACGCGGTCCCATGTACTTGTAGCTTCATACCTAAACCGCGGAGTGAGACTGGCCTGCTATAGGTAGCAAACAAGCGTAAGTAAGGCCCTCCTCATGGGAAGAGGTTACTGTAGGATGGACATCTGTAACACTAGATGTGACACTAATGCGTTGCATGTGTCCTGAATCCTGAACGACATGTAGAGCGAGACGCAGGGCAGTTTTTGTTAAGCGATATGAGTAGGATGTAAGTTACGTAGTAGTAGGTATATAATACCCATCTAGCTCGTAACCTATGACGTTGCATAA
This sequence comes from Ennomos quercinarius, assembly GCA_910589525.2. Classification (NCBI taxonomy): domain Eukaryota; kingdom Metazoa; phylum Arthropoda; class Insecta; order Lepidoptera; family Geometridae; genus Ennomos; species Ennomos quercinarius. Next base: position 16,276,135 of record OU342492.1, on the reverse strand, counting down.
TATAACTCATCATCTATGCCTATGGTGGGAAATTGATTAAATTACTCTGATTTTGGACTTCGAATGACTTGCAATATTAAAATGATACCTTTTCTAAAAGGAGCAACAAGCGCTACCGTGCTTCGGAGGGCACGTTAAGCCGTCGGTCCCGGCTGTTGTCGTAAGACAATAATCGTTAAGCCAAGTTAGAAGCCTTTGGGCGGCCTAAAAATTCTGACACCAGGGCTGACTACTTGCCTACCCGAGAAGAAGGAGCAACAAATGCATTGTTTATGGGCCTATTTTCTTTTTTCGCATGTCCAGCGTCTTGCGCCGCACCACTGTCCTATGTAATTAATAGAATATTACTAGGTATAGGTTAGGAAATCCGAACAATACAAAAGACAATATAAGATGACTTTATTTACCTATTATTGTTTTTAAAGTAATTAAAATACCTACCTCAGCAAAATAGTTAAGACAAACGACTAACTACAAATATTTGGATGGAAACTTGGTTATTGTCATGTCTGCTATCTTTCCAGCTGAATGGATTTAACGCCAGTCGTTTTGCCTAACGATAAAACTGGATTGTCCTTAGAAAAACATTTTATATATTTTTAATTTTTCATTAAGTAACGCAGGAAAGAGGTTCAGTTGTTAAAATTATTTTAAAGAGGTGCTGAATTTTTATTTGAATACCAACCACCACCGTTTACCATTTACTTACCAACTGAAACAACAGAAAAATGAAAATAAGCAAAAGAAAATAGAATTGTAATGAAAACTCGGCACGTTTAGAAAATAGATTTCCATGATCGTTGCTGAACGAAACTAAAATGATTCTTTTTTTAAAGTATCGGCTATCGGGTATGCAGCTGTTACATGTTTTGCATTTTTTGGTCATAATTTGTGTTATAAACTATAAAATGAAAACGCAATATAGCCTTTGTGAAGTTTAGTAGGTACTTACGATATTTATCCGCCCTTATCCGTAGAAAATTGTATCAATTTCTAACACATCGCATCATTCACCAAAATTAGGAAAATTTGAATTCCGCCCATGAATCTAGGAAACCTCCAAAAACGTCCTACGGATTCAACTTGAATTTTCTCCGAACTCCCCGTATTCATAGTCAACTGGCTGAAAAACACCTCGTTACCAGCCGCTGAAAGGCTCTTGGATTTTAGGAATTTTTATATGCAAACGGCGCCTGTTTACACTACACTAACTTCGCAAGATTTGCTTAATAATTATGTATGATTAGGGATAAAACCACGCTGACAAAGTAGACCTTTTCGTTTCTGAAATATAATACTGTACTGTAATGTGGAAAGTACTTACTGCTGATTAAAATAAAAAGGGTTTAGGTAAATGATGATTAGTTGCGCTGTGAAGTTGTTAAGCCTAAACGTAGCTCGTTATGAGTCTAATGTTTATAAAGTGAGCTTAAAATGCATAATATATGGATGACGAGGATTTACGTGATAACCAACATAATGCTAAATAGTATTTTACAAAAGCAAACTGCATTAAAATTTTTGCGCAATATTTAACTTTAATACTTAACGTATGGTAACGGCGAGCTATGCTCGGTGTTTCCCTGCGAGATAAGCTCCGGAACGAGGAGATCCGCAGGAGAACTAAAGTGACCGATATAGCTCTTAGAGTTAGTAAGTTGAAGTGGCAATGGGCAGGCCACATCGCTCGTAGAACTGACAACCGATGGGGAAGAAAGGTTCTCGAGTGGCGACCGCGAACCGGAAGACGCAGGTATTTGAGGGATTATCACTATATTTTATTAACATAATAGTATATAATAGGAGCTAATTAGTAGGTACCTCGGCACATAGTTCTTTTATTATGGTTTAATATGGGTTTAACGGTCGATAACGGTAAGAAAGTGCAATGCAGGTTCGGTCGCGGTCGACAAATTAAACTTGAAGTAGGTAGGTACATGTTGTAAATAGGTAGTATTGGTAAAGCGTTTAGGTACCCGTATTTAGAACTGTACAACTTTAAAACACTAAAATAGATTATTATATAACATCCATGAAGATTATGTAGGTACCTGTCTACCTATGGTTACATCAATTAAAAATATTTCAATAAAAATAGAAGAAAAAATTTATATTCTTAATTTAAAAATCTGTCTTTACTTATAAATTTACTAGTTACCTACCGTGGTAGCCCGTACCACCCGCCGCCGCCGGCCGCCGGCGTGTCCCGTGGTACCGTGGTAGTTAGTTATTTACTAGTTTTTTTTTTCTTTACTTTTTTTTTTTAGGGCTTTTCTGCAAAGTTCGTCTAGGTGGGTACCACCGCTTTGCCAGTTATTCTGCCGCCAAGCAGTAGTGTGCAAGCACTACTGTGTTCCGGTACGGTTACGGTCTAGTAATCATATTACTGGACTGTGTGATGTCTCAGGATGACGTGCGCAGTGCAGTGTCACGCAAAACTTTATACTTTAGAGTTCCGAGTGACACTGCAATCTGTTATGGGCAGCCGTGGCGCTTAACATCAGGCTAACGACTCGCTCGTCACGTCATTTTTTCACATAAAAAAAAATAAAAAAATTACAAAATAAGGAATCCTCGCATAAACAGTTTTGAATTTATTCACAATAACTTCTTTGGAGTGTTTAAATCTAAAAATCTATTTTATTCTATTACTTAATTCAACTGCTTAACGAAAATTATTAACAAAATAATTTCGATTAAAAAACTTTGACTACTAAGTGGTAATGGTATTGAGATAAATTATCTGCCATAAAGAGAATGAAAACGATACGTTCTAAAGATTACAATACCAATCCAGTATTTTGTAGTCCACGCGTATATATACTTAAACTTATTTATATATAGGTACGTTACGAGATGACCATCTGAAATAGACCCTTGAAAACTGACTGTACTGCACATTTGGCTTGACTGATAAGGCTTTAAGATAATAGACAGTGGTCAGAGCCCATTTGTCAAAAGATATCTTGGAGGTTTATTACTGAAACAGTGATGACAAGGGCTAAATAGTCGAATGTAAAGCCACTAAATCACATCTCTGTTCCATTTCATAAAGCACCAGCCTTTGATCATAAATTCATTAGGCATATGAAAAATCACAGTCTGTGAAAAATCACAGGTGAAATCACAGTGACAACAATAATTGTTAATCATAATTATGTTGAAATTGCAATAATTTTAAAGTAGCAATCATTTCCATGCCTTAACTCATTTGGTAACGGCTTGGCAACATACATTTCAATATGAATTGTTTGGATACGTTGCCGGCGACGTCGCCATGGCATCTGGGTGAGTTAGTGGCCTAAGAAATCTATTTGTGCATTTTGTTCTCTAAATTAACTAAATATATACCCACGTACACCTACATAACTACCGCTGTGAATGCAATTTACTACTAATAGGTATATTACGTACCTACCTACCTGTTTATTGTGTGCGACTACTACGCTAGAGTCTGGAAGAGATCTCTCTAATCAATAAGACCGTCTATTGTTATAATAGATAAAAGTTAACAAAACATTTCAATTTTTTTTATTCTTATGGTGTACAATTAAAAACGTATCTATCTATCTATCTACACAAAACATTTGGACTGATTTTATTGGCAGTGCTGACTCAGATCCAGGATGAATTGTTTAATTCATCATCATCATCATGATAAGCCGGAAGACGTCCACTGCTGAACATAGAACTCCCGCATAGAGTGCTACTTTGACCGGCTATTTGCCTCATGCATTTATCGGCTCCCCGCGGTTCTGTGACGTCATCAATCCACTGGGTTAGCACAAACGGTAGACAAACTTGTCTTTCCCCGTTTTATGTACTTTCTTCATACTTGCTTACTTGCCAAGTGGAGTAACAGGGGAAAGACAATTTCGTCTACCGTCCATGCTGACCCAGCTAGTTTAATTAGAGTACTTATTATAAATAATTGTTCCTAACAATTAGCTTTGATCCATTTGTATAACTTTTATTGTAAGCATTAACTTCATCATCATCAACAGTCTGAAAACGTCCACTGCTGGACATAGGCCTCCCCCAGAGAGCGCCACCTGAGCGGCTGCTCGCCTCCTGCATCCATCGGCTCCCCGCGGCTTTCATCGGTCCATCTAGTGGGGGGCTGGCCTACGTTGCGTCTTCTGGTTCGTGGTCGCCACTCGAGACCCATTAATCCCCATCGGTTGTCAGTTCTACGAGCGATGTGATCTACCCATTGCCATTTCTAATTCTAATTCTAAGAGCTATATCAGCATTAACTTAATTCTCCTGATTCATAAGTTCATGACACCTATCGATCTCCCGCTAAACTCACAGCCCAATGAATCTGACCAGAAATCATTTTCCATTACTCATCCCACGGGCATCGAAGTTATCCAAAACGGAGTAGGCAGCAAGCCAACCAATATCACTCAATAAATACTTATTAACCCACTAGGGGTTCCATAAATTGAGTTTATCCAATATCTGTCATGACTGACATGGGTATTAGGTACCAGTTTTGTGTACAAGCATGTAGATCAATACACGACAATCACAGATGCCATGCTTTAACTAATTATGTCGACGTGTGTCTTGTACGCTCCTATTAATCGCAGACGCACAGTCATTTGTTAATGCCACAGATCTACCTATTATTGAGTGGAATGTGGTTTCGAAAATACATAGGTACTGCTATATGAGTTTGTTGGTATATTATCCCGAAAGGGAGTAAATCTGCTCTCCAAGGTAGACGATGTTTCTTCTACGAATTTTCTAAATTAATAGTTTTTATTGAAAAAATGCCATGTAAAGTTTACGTTTGAAGATAGCCCTAGCGCAGCTGGGTGGTTGAATTTCATCCTTGACCGGATGCACTTAAATAAGTTTAACAACCTGCGTTTAGGAATTAATTTATATAGTATCTTGTTAACTCTCGTAGCGATCGCACGTGCAATTTTGTGAGTGGATTTATTTTTTAGTATGGAGGTTTGGAAACACGCAGTTTCTCAAGTAAGGCTCTCAGAACTTGTAGGTCCCAGTCTCCCGCTTTCGGGATAACATACCAATTCAAACTCACCTTGTATATTGCGTGGAAATTACGGATACATCCTTAGTCAGCACGATCCTGACTTACATGGAAACTGGTGGCGCCATTGGTGCCTACTGTCAAAGATAAGTTATTTGAAGATCTAGCATGAGTTTTGGCGGAAACGGGGAAAAGTTCACGTCCTTGCATTGTATTATTTTTCAATACCTGTGGTTTTTCCCGTGGTAATGTTTAAAATTGGTGGCGTTTTATGTATTAAGTGTTGAATTACGAACATGAGTGTGGGCAAGTTATGTGGTGAAATGTGTTTTTTCGTGTTGCTTCCAAAACTCAATAGAAGCTACTAGTAAAGTTGCCACCTCTTTACTAGGGCATGACTTAGACTGGACTATGGATACCCAGACTGTGACTAACACTTGATTTTACGTGAAATATTCTATAACGCGATGAATATTACAATAATTGACACTGGCTAAATACACTATGATGTGGAGTCAAAATATAAGACTAAAAAAAACTGGCATGGAGGATGATACGCCCATGAGATCTACTACTACTACTAAATGCCATTACAGGAAAAGACATTACCACACACACACTACAACTAAAAAAAATAATAGACTGTATACAGCCGCGATGACCTATAGACAGTCCAAAATACTCCAGCCCACTACCAGTAACAGTATATACCCACTACTCCTTGAATAAATATTTACTTAGTTCCATTATGAGAAACGAGGTACTTATAAATGTATTCAGGGGGCGTACCGTGAGCTCTTAGCGCGATTCAAAACAGAGCCTACACTGGATCGCTTGTCAAAATTCCCATACAAAAAAAACAAAGCGATCCAATCCAAGCTCTGTTTTGGATCGCGCTAAGAGCTCACGGTACGACCCCTGGACAAGAAACTTGATAGACTTCTAGGATATTATAAACGATTGAGTACCGTCTCAGGTGGGCGTTGTTACTTAGATGGGCACTAAAGATATGATCTCGATAATACACGCTCAATAGGGTAGTATATTCCGAGTTTTATAGTTTCTATTACGAGTAATTCTTGAAAACCATGGCCGGTAAAGTTCATAATCAGCAACACGATATGGTGATATTAAGAACTGGACTCAATCAAAGCAACGGCCAGCGACATCTATCAAACTTTTAACGGCTCCTTTAGTTTCAGTAGTAATTTATTAAATCCAGAATTTGCTGCGATCATCAGCTGTACGATGATGGATCCGCTTACAGTATTACGCGATACGAATACGAAATTTTGATTGAAAATTCCATTAAAATAAAACGCGGGTTGGCGCAGTTTGTCTCTCTGTGAAGACGGGAGTAAGTAGCTCAGTGATTTAAGATTTAAACAGAAGGAATGATGCAGGTCGTTCATGTTGACAAATAAAAACAGTTTTATCCAACTTATATGCTTAGCTAATAAGCTTTGCAGGACTGAAAAGTTTCGTATCTAATTTTGTATAGATAAGTACGTAACTATTGCTGCTTTGTTGAATATTTCGCCTTGCATCGTGGTTTTCCAAACGCTGTATGCTGTCTTCAAAATGTTGCTCCAACTTCACTTTTATAGTTTCCAGGTGGAAGAGATCGCTGTCAGTGCCCAGAGCGTCTATTGTAGCACTAGTTCATAAGTATCAATACTTATACCTACCAATACTTCATTGCTGAAAACAATAAAGAGTTCTCTATCTATCTATCTAATGACTCTCAAACAGCTCTTTATCATTTTGATTGTTTCTTCACCTTGAATCCAGTCGTATCTACAATACGAAGCCGGATTAGTTCACACAGTTCACAAGTTTACGTACTGCCTACCCACGAACGCGACAGCAATTCGGATACCTAACGAGCTCTACTCCTGGGGTTGAGACTTTACCCACCCTCGGACTTCGTCCTAGTGGCCTCGAATAAACTTAACTCGGTTCTAATTGAAGAGACTCGCGAAACTCCGAACATATTTTGGAATATTAAGGAAAAACTTTGCCATGCGAAAGCTGTTTTGATGAAATTTTTATTCGGTGAGGACATTTACGTATCGCTGCGTACTTCCATAATGTATGAATACTTCCATCATCGTGCCATAGACTAAAAACGTTTTATTTTAAATTAAAAACTGGAAAAAGTAAACGAGGACATGAAACAACCTCAACTGTTTTTAATACCAAGTAAGAAATAAAGAAACCAACTCAGTAGACTAGGTACAGGTACGGTACCTACTGGTAGTAGGCTGGAGCATAATATTTATAGGATTCTCTATAAGTAAAAAAAAAACCCGCGCGGTGAAAGCCGCGGGGAGCCGATGGATGCAGGCGAGCAGCCGCTCAAGGTAGCGCGCTCTGGGGGAGGCCTATGTTCTGCAGTGGACGTCTTCAGGCTGTTCATGATGATGATCATGAAGGGTAGCCAGTGGAAAAAACGGTATCAAGGATGAATTTTTCAAGTGGGTGTGGTAGGCCAAATCCGAAACTGAGGAACAGCAAAAAGTACTCAAACGAGTCACGGGGCTGATTTTAATGAAAACTAAAACTACATCATTGGATTTAAAATGGTCCTAGACAGGAATAGAACACGTTGAGTTTAAAAAAAAACACGTTGTATTATTACCTACACCATTCGATAATTCTGGGAAGTATAGCATTTAGTATAATAATGATAATGATTTATATAAGGCTTGTATGTAACCTTGTTTGTCATCACCACGTTGTTTAAAAGATACTTGCAAAAGACATTAGTGCTCTCTGATTAAAAGCACAGCAAAAGCAATTTACGAGCTCGTTTATTTCGAGGTTTCGAGCAGAGAGTGATTTACAAATCCAATCAAAGTGTCAACCTCACGGACTCGGACGCCATGGTAGCACCCGGCAGAGTGATATTTGCCCATTTTCCTCCAAATTTGCACCCATTAAAATTTAATTGCTAATGATTTAACGCTATGGAAACCCAAACAGGGTCATACTGTGGTGCTTTGTTAAACAATCTGAGGCCGAGTTATGATTAAAAACCATGAAAACTTGCGAATTTTCTAACGAGGTTGTCGTTGGCGTCATATTAAATTATCACGAAGATATTTTGAACGTTTCAAACCTTAGTCATTTTGTCAAAACTTAAGTGTATCTATTTTGTAACATACAATGGTATATGAAAACTTAAATTACAATTCAAAATGTAACCGCAGGGGCTCCAACCGGAACAAAAAATGATTGAGGGATCAACCAGGAATTTCATTTGAAAAATGAACAGCACGGGATCGTTGTATCAAACCAGAATAGCCCAAAACACAAAGTTACATTCAGAATTTCCAGCGTTTATGATAAGTAAAATACCATACCATTTTATTATATTCCGAACTCCTTATTTCAAATGCCAAGTCTCGAATTCTGTCGGTAATAGTCGTAAGTACCCCACTCCTAAAGGTGTCAAGTTTTGAATAAGAAAGGAGGCGATATCGCACGATGAGTCGCTCGTTTCACGCGAATGAGCTCGCTCGTGACCGCCTTACCAAATTCCACCCTGTAACTTACCAATAAATCTTAGTTACACTCGTGAGAGATTTGAATTAGTTGCTGTCCATTGAACGCGTTGTTAGCAATACTTAATTGAAGCGATTTGCGTGCGCAGCAATGGGTGCAGGAATAAGCAATGTTTTTGTGAATTTTCAGTTCGGAGTAAGGAGTTTGTACTCCAGCCGGCTGTCATGTCGCCTGACAATACTGTTAAGTCAACGCCGCGTTGTACAACTCTGTTTCACAAGGACACGATAATAAATAAAACGTGGACTAGTCCGTCGTAACGTTATTGCTGAACTTTTGCAGTGTTATCTGATTTCCGGTTTGAAGTAGCTCCTCTCATATTAGGAGTTAGGACGTAACGTAACTCATCTTATTTGATATGCATGAACTGTTGTTGTCATAGGTAGGTTGTTGTGTTGTCGGGTACTAGGGAAAAACGCACAGCTATACCTTATTCTATCAAATATAAAACAATTAATATATTTTTGTATGCCTTTACATTTACTAACATATTTTACTAAACCATTATGCAAAAAGCGTGAATTACTGCAAGATTTTTTTTTAAATTCTTATAACAATGTACATTATTTATGTTAAGGTATTAATGATAATATACATAGAAATTATAGGTACCTGATAGGTATTTAAAAATCTTGGAACCCTTCTTGTGTCTACAAAGGTAAAAATTTTGCATTTAGGTTTTTTCTTATAAGTATTAATTACTAAAGTACCAACCGTTCACCGTAAGATGTCCCCTGATGTACGTATATTATTTAAAAATATGCAAGTAAAACATATTAATCTGTGGTCGGGGTCGGTACATACAAGTTTAGATAATGCTTACATATTTACTAGGTGGTAGGACTTTTCTGCAAAGTTCGTCTAGGTAGGTACCACCGCTTTGCCAGTTATTCTGCCGCCAAGCAGTAGTGTGGAAGCACTACTGTGTTCCGGTTTGAAGGGCATTGTAGCTAGTGAAATTACTGGGCAAATGAGACTTTACGAACTGATCTCGCAGTCTAGAAAACGTTTTTAGACTGTGAGATGTCTCAGGATGACGTGCGCAGGGCGCAGTGTCACGCAAAACTTTAATTTAGAGTTCTGAGTGACACTGCAATCTATTATGGGTGGCCGTGTCGCTTAACACCAGGCGAACGACTAGCTCGTCACGTCATTCGATTACATAAAAAAAATATTACTTTACATTTACGATAATACTTGCATATTTTTAAAATAATATAAGTAGATCAGGGGACATCTTACGGTGAGCGTTCTGTTCTATAGTCTTTTTTCTTTTCTGTAATCTGCCCCTCTAGAATCCAACCATTATCGTTTTATTTTCCGTCATTGCATTTCAGCTTAATGTGACACTTAAGCTACTTTTACATGGGCGATTAAAATCGCCGAGCATTCATTGAATAAAATTATGGCAACTTCACAAGAGCTATAAAGTTAAGAGCGCTTTTACACGGAAAACTCTTAAGGCATTGTCAGCGAAGGTGAACAGTAAAATATTCATGAGAATATCCTGTTGTAAAACGTTCCTTTTAAAAATATGGGTTCGTCAAAATTGTCCTTGAAAAAAGGTGTAAATTTTTATTTAGATTTGGTTTTAGTTGTATGAGATCTTCATAAAAGTTTCCCTGTTTTTGTCCGCCTGTTTGTGTTTGTAATGCTAATTACTTACTAATCACTTCTTATTCTACAGTGTGGACAATATTTTTTCATTGTTTCATAGATGGCTCTGATTTGCAAAGGTTTTGTTTGAAAAAACAACTAAGTAATAAATTATTTTCAAAACTCATTTATTTCTACGTTTATTTAACAGGGCTGTCAAAACGAACTTGCAAATAATTTAAAAACTCTAACATAAACCTATACCAAATTTAATCAATTGTTAACCATAAATCATCAAGAGTAAAAACAGTAATGTTAATTAGAATTGTTGTTAAGACTACACAAGTTTAGTATTTATGTGCTGTTGTTCATTTAGTTTGCGGCTAAACATTACAATAATTAATTCGTAGTTAGATTTGAGAAATAGTTTCTTATTACTCTCTAAATTCAAATTCTCGGGATCCTTCTTAAAATCACACACGGATATTTTAAATGGCGAACTTTAAAATTGCATTTTAAAGTCATTGTCATAAAAAAAAATCTGTTACACTATAAAAAACATACCTTTACAATTTTTGCTGCTTTTTAACTTGCCTAACTCATGAGTTAATCTTAATTTTTTTTATAGATTTTTCAACTCTACACAACACACATAAGTAATTTGCGTGCATGAATAATAATCACTGCGTTTGGGATTCGTTAATTTTGTTGGAACGTACAACTAGGCGTCTAGTAATTATTGAGGACAGACCCAAGCAACAAAATTATCCTATAGTGCACGGGTTATAGGCCTGCAGCACTAATAACGGTCGTTTAGTGGTTCTACAGTTTGCTGCCACGCTTATACTAGCATGTACGGAATCTGTTTGGCCTTGTAGTACATCTGTTCTTATATGTTAACTTATTATCGTCTATAGACCTAAATTAACAGCACAGTATAAGCTAAGATGTCCTATAAAAGTACTGCAAAGGTGTAAACACGCTTGGGAATACGCGCTCTGATAAGCTATACTTATAATTGCCTACAAGAATCATTATAAACCCATTCTAAGTAAAGTATGCTCATAAGAGTATCAAATAGAACTAAACGTACTGGATACCATTTGCACTTGTTACTTGAATTTATAAGGGTTTATAACAGCTTATTCCAAGAGTAAGTGTACCTGGTTTTGTTGTGGATTTGTCTGACACAGTTATAATCTTAGCACCTTTATAAGAGTTTCGTGTAGTATAATTACGAACCAAAGTTGTCTGACTAACCCTAATTCCTAACAATATGGCGATGCTGTAGTTCTGATGCAAACCATTTTGAAACCAAGTAAGTGTATAACAGTTCTATAATGAACTTTGGGAAGATAGATAGATAAAATGGAGACTTTTCATTGTAAGCATTATTAAAAACCAATATTATTTTCAAATGCAAGTTGTTAAATATGCTAATTTCAAGAGGCGCGTAAAAATTTAGTTTTAAAACATAATATACTTCGCCGTAAATATACGTTTGCCATGCGAACACATCTTATTAAGTATGTGTAACACTGCAGATGATACATTTGACTCATTAGATAATACGCTTTAAAGAAAACAGATTATTTACCATTTTATCAAACATTTTTATATTTTTATATATAGGCAATATCACAACTGTTTTTGAAAGAGCTTGAAACAGAAACACAGAGTACGTTAGAGTCGTGTATGGTTCTTTTAGGCGCTTATAGTTGGCTTCGCGGGAAGCGGCTAGTTCTGCGTAGTCCAACTATAAGGATACTATTGGTCTAAGTAGTAGTCACCAAGTCTACTATGGGTGTATTAGAAGAAAGAGTGCGCCTATAAATTGGGCCCTTTTCCGTTGTTATAAGAGCTTACTATCCCGTTATAGTCCTAAAAAATGATGGTTCCAGAGTAAGCTACAAAACCACTTTTTGTTGCTTGGGGAGCTTCGTATATGCGATTGAGCTGGAACATTTGGACTGTCAGTACGGCCAATATACAGACCAAATGTTTAATGTATTAGTTTGCATTTAGACGTACTAAGGGAATATCCAGGGAATAGGCAGCAGCATTCTCCTCGCTGCGATCTCCAAGATGCGTGCCAAGCGTGGTGATTATGGCAACTCTCCCCCCTCCTCTAGATAAGCGTCTAAAGTAACATTTTATGGGGGAGGCCTATGTTCACTTGTTCAGCAGTGGACGCTTTCCGGCGGTTGGTGTGTGATGTTCCGATGTGAAATATAATAATTATAGTACAGGTACCCAATTTGGTTATTGAAAATGTTTTGTATCCGTGTGTCCGGTTCGTAAGGATTAGTCGACAGTAGTGTAGGTGGATTGCATCACGAAGCGTGTTTAATAAAGAGGGTATAATGCGCAATGGAGATGGCCGTCCGTGACGATGGCCATTGACTGTCCAATGCAACGCGCACCAACTATTTAATTAAACTATACGCGATGTGGACGCGACCAGGGTCGAAGCCAGGGCCAGGAGAATATTGGAGAACAAGGGGGAAAATAGCGTTTTTTCGCTATCACCGTTAATGAGGCAGGGAAATGAGAACGAGAAAAATAAACGCCTTCATGTCCCCATTATTTGGGACGTTTATAGCAAATGGGGACAACGGGAATAGACCAAATAAAATCATCCTTATTTCAACCGTCAGCGTCATCTTAGCGTTCTTGTGATACTGGCAAAGTTTTCTATTTCATGACATATTTTGAGAGATAATGAGAGTTACATATCAAATAAAGACCTGCGCTACATTGTGGGCATAAAGTGAAGTAGCGATGTAAAAGTAGATAAGTATACACATAGCAACCACCTGCAGATATTGCAAAGAAGCTATGAGACCATGTATGTATATATAGATAGGTACATACTCGCTAATACCACACGATGTTGTATAATAAGGGTATACCTACGTATAAGTTATATTTTCTGCGAGAAAATAAGGTAAAATGTGGTTGAGTCGCGGATCGCCACTAGTTCTAAAACCTAACTTGAAAACAGTTGCAAAATCCACATAGTTTCAAATCTCAAACAAAACACTGTTGGAATTAGGCCTTCGAACCATATCACATTCAAAGGGCAACTAAACTCAAAGCGCCCGCAAACGAGCTAATTTGGACCAATTTCACCAGTGCCGGCGCGGTCGAAGGCCGTGACCAGTGCCCGGCTAGGTAAATGTGACTTGGGAAAGGGGCAACACACGTTAATTGACATAATGAATTTCATTAGTTTGTATATTCATACGCAGATTAACGCTTTGCTTAGCCTCGCTAACTCACATTAACGAATAAGCCGCAAGTGTTTAGGTCTTCAGATGGATTATATAGCGTGTGATTTATGTAACTTGATCGTGAAGATATGAAAAAAAGGCACCACGATTCGCTTGGATTGGAACTGGCTTTTTATTGAGGTGCTATGCCGGAACAAAGTTAGAACACTCTATGTTATCTTACCACAGAACACTTGAAATGAAATGAAATGAAATGAAAATGAAATGAAATTTATTTCACATAAATGGAGATAGATGTAGGTGTTAGGATTTAGTAAGTAGTTCTTCCATTTAGCCTATACTTGTGGCATGTGAAAATTATTATTAGGTTTAGGTCAATAATTTTCAAATAAACTTAAATAATTCTATTGGTGTTATACACTTGCAAATTTAAATTATATTATATTATTATTATGTCATTAAAATAAGAATAATCATTAATTAGTTATTTAACAGTAAATAATTCTATTAGTATACATTTGCAATAAATTTCAATTATATTATATGATTGTTATGTCATTAAATTAAGAATAATAATAAATAATTAATTAGTATATGTATATCAATGAATTACTTATTTAACATTAGATAGTCATTCATACAGTAAAAAGACTTTTCTAATAGCCAGAGTTTAAGTTTTTTCCGGAACATTCCGTAGGGCAAGTCTTTTATAGACGGTGGTAATTTGTTGTACACAGTGATACACATGGCGTAACAGTTTTTTGGAACAATGTGGTCTTAGGCACACGGGTGAGTACAAGCCTTTCCCCATTCCTTGTGTTTCTTAAAAAGAAGTCTTTTGCTTTGGTAAACAGTGCAGGATGACATCGCACAAACACTCCTATTTCAAAAATGTACATACTGGTCAGAGTCAAAATTCCCAGTTCCTTAAATAACGGTTTGCAAGATATATAGGGCGGAATACCTACAATAGCTCGTATACGAGGTGTATACGTTCTGCGATAAGAATGCTCTTTTTATGTCGGTAGAGTTTCCCCAAAGTAGCAAACCATACCGTAGCACCGAGCTTACTTAATAGTTACAAGTTATTAAGATTCTATAATTAACAAATCAAATTGTTGTATAGGTGTCAAGCTTCTCGACGCTTTTGCCACAAAATGATTTTAACAACGACTGCATTACACAGCCCATTTCATAGGTTGTGAAGTGTAGGTAGTTTTAGCATTATATACTCTTTGGTTTTAGCAAATGATAGTTGAGTATGCCTATAAATTTCACTATAGCAGGTTTACCATTCACATTATTGCACTATGGTACAAACCAGAACACAATACCGGACACAAGTGCTGGCGTACTGCTGCGGTGGCAGCAGAATATCTGGCAAAGCTATATATTACAGTAGATACTTCTGAATGAAGTTGCCGCAATCAGAAACTAGGTAGAATTAGTTTTCTTTACAATAGGTAAATCTACCAATTCTACCATAGATAACATAGATAACATTTTACTAGGTGGTAGGACTTTTCTGCAAAGTTCGTCTAGGTAGGTACCACCGCTTTGCCAGTTATTCTGCCGCCAAGCAGTAGTGTGCAAGCACTGCTGTGTTCCGGTTTGAAGGGCATTGTAGCTAGTGAAATTACTGGGCAAATGAGACTTTATGATCTGATCACTCGGTCTAGTAATCTGATTACTAGACTTGGTGATGTCTCAGGATGACGTGCGCAGTGCAGTGTCACGCGAAACTTTATTGTTTTAAAGTTCCGGGTGACACTGCAACTGTTATGGGCGGCCGTATCACTTAACATCAGGTGAACGACTTGCTCGTCACGTCATTCAATCACATTAAAAAAAAAAAAAAAAAAAAAAAAAAAAAAAAAAAAAACATAGCAATGTCACTTATTAATAATGCCGCTCAATGCACACTTATCTTTAAATTGCTTCACCCCACGCCCCAGCCTCAATCCACCTCTGTACTTCTAAATGACGGCAGGAATCCAGAGTTGATATCCTAGGGCCCGGACGTAATTGAAACGCTGACGTATTGATATTGCATGTCCACGGGTGGAATAATGGTAGGGCGCAAGTAAGCTTTCTACGTAATGAGTTCTATTTCTGCCGATTTATGGATAGATAAGCCTGTAGGCAAGTTTAGAGAGCCTTCTTCATGCGGGCTGCGAGATCACGCCTGAGTCAATAGAAAATCTTTGTAGATATGGCACTAAACCACTCTTACCTCTTGCTTAACATTTAGTTAAAAGTTACTGTATTTCTATTTAGTGTCTTGTTTTGTTATTATAGCTTGCAAGTAGCGCCCCGTGGTTTCACCCGCTTTCCTACAAGAACCGTTCCCGTTTTCGGATAAAAAGTAGCCTATGTTTTCATCCAGGATATAAGCTACCTCCATACCAAAGTTTATCCAAATCCGTCCAGGTGTTAGAGTGTGAAAGAGTAACAAACATACACACATACATATACAGGCTTTCGCATTTATAATACTAGCTGCGCCACGCGGTTTCACCCGCGGATAAAAATACCCTATGTATTAATCCAGTACATAAGTTATCACTATTCCGAATTTCCTCCGGTAATGGAACATTGGATAACTGCAGCGTTCTTTGGATACCCAATTTAAACGTCAGATTAATATTCCAGTGATAATTCAACAAACAACAAACAAACAAGGGCAAGGAAAGCAGGTTTCACCTACCTACCTTCTGTTGCCGTCCCATCCATTCATCCTTTTCCCCTATCTTTTTCACTTTCGCTTCCCTCTTACCTATAAACAGGGTTAAGGCGTAAAACTAATTAACCCGAGCGAAGCCACACACATTACACACACACACACACACACAGTACATTACCACAGTACATTTATAAAATTCGAGATCACACGCGCTACGAAACGAATTCATTATAGGCTCATCCATATAGATTTTTGGCTCATAAAGCTAATACAAAAATTAACCTCAAGATTAACCTGTTAATGGTTTTAGCTTTGGGCTATTAAAAGTGCTCGGCGTGATCTGAAATTATAGTTAGCTTAACAGGCTCGCCATAATCTATGCCCAAATGGCCACATTTGAGAACCTATAACTCTGGGAGGAGCCTAGTGATGTAATGGTTAGTACTTTAGCCGGATAATTTGTCCGGAACAAAGTTCCACAAGTTTGACACAGCTAGTTAATATACAAGAAATTGCTAGCAGAAAAAAAACTTGAATGCTATAATAGACAGTGGCGGATTATCCCTAAGGCAAAGTAGGCACGTGCCTAGGGGCGCGACGTTACAAAGGGGCGCGGGTTTGCCTAGGGCGCCCTCAACATTTTATCCGCCTCTGATAGTAGATAAAAAAGTCAATCTTTTATTTACCTAGGCATTAAAAAATAATATTATACTAAACTAGATAAAATAAATAAATAAACTATTCTATAAATCTAAACTAAGTACTACCAAACTAAAACTATAAAATTAACTATATAATACAAAACTAATATAACAAACCACTACCAGTAGGCTAACCGCCCAAAATGTTGGCAGCATTGCCACGTTGAATGGCAATGCTCAACCTTTGGCCCAAGATAAAATAATAAATAAAATAATCCAAAAAATAACAGATAAAATAATCTGTTACTAAATTCTAGGTCTTACTATTATTCCAGGTACTTATAGTAGCTGGTTAAATAAAAATTAGATACCATGATCCTGGAAGAAATACTTTACTTTTTCGTAGCAATATTTATCGTCGTCTTCAATCTTGATGTCGGGTGCACCGTTAGTATTTCAGATTCAGATATTTTATTGTTTCCTTATTGTTGATTGAAAGAGAGAGAGAGAGAGAAGGACAGCTATAGCAAAAGAAATCGAAATATGAAAAATGAATCCATTGTCAACTCTGGCTTTCCACGAGTAAACTCATTTAAACTGTAGTTGTTTGATTTTAAAGCCTAAAAAATGTTTGGTGTGTTGAGACCGGACTGATTTGTAATTAACAAAATTGCCAATGCTGAGAATAAAATGGCCGGATACGCCGACAGCCGGATACTTCATCGTCCATACCATAATGTGTACTTACTATGAAATGGCAGTAAGGGTTATGTAGGGCGCAATTTGTAGTATAATGATTATAGCCCTTAAAGACCCTTAGAGAGGATTACTGAGGAGTTGCCTCGAAAGATACCGCGTCTAATATTCATACATTACTTCGCAGATGCGAAGGTATCAGTGTTATGGATGCTAAACAACTTTGCACCATATTTACAGATGCTTTAGAGGCAAAATATCGTAACACACCGTGATTTAGATTATGCATTTACGCTGCACGCTGGAAAGATGTGTGAGGATATTTGTGTTTACGGAAAATACAAAATGGCATGAAAAAATATTTTTATTTTAACGATTTTTTTGGAAAAACATCGTTCAGTCTTTTTTTTTTTAAACGGGCAAATTACAATACTAAAACTATACTATACACTAAAAATTACTAGCTACACTACTTACTACAAAGAACATTTTGGACTGTATACCAGCCGCGATGGCCTATAGACAGTCCAAATGATCCAGCCCACTACCGGTAGATAGCGTACCCAACATTCTACCCACCCGGTGACGCTGTAAAGGTCGGTAGAGACCAACAGCATTAGCCCGTTCACAAAAAAAAAAACCCTACATTCTGGCAGCATTGCCTCATTGAATTGCGATGCTGCGTGAACCACTAGAATTATATAACTTATTGAACAATTTTTTACAGTCTTATTTGTATTTTGAATGTAGGTATATTAATTTTAATATTAGTTTTTTTTTTGTGTTAACCGAGCAAAATATTTATTCTTGAAAAATAGTAGCTTGGTTACTTGCTTAATTGGTTATTTCTATCTAGAATATTCTTAAAAAAACGGATTTAATCGACTTTAATCGCTTTATTTTCATACTGAGAAATGCTTGGATGATTATTCCCAGTTATTTTGATAAAAACCAAACTCCATTTTGATAAAATTTCTATCGGGTCTATCTGAAAGTACCTATATTATCACACTAATGCTTGTGTCTATGTGTGTAGGTTAGTTACTCCTTCACGCTCAAACGGCTGGACAGATTTAGATGAAATTAGAATAGAGATAGCATATATACTGGATTAGCACATAAGATACTTTTTAACCACGGGTGAAACCGCGGGGCGCAGCTAGTTTCCTATATCGAATTATAAATGCCCGGGTTTCTAGGTAATAATCATTAAAAAAACATAAGGTCAACCAAATTGACAACCCTCTCCTTTCTTGAAGACGGTTAACATATAAATTGCGGCCTGACAGACCCTAACGGTCCGCACATATTTAATTTTGTGAGTATTCCGCAAAATTATTCCACAGACAAACAATAGCAAACAATATAAACCATTTCAGTATACTTATTGTTTGTTTTATGAAGATGCGCAGAGGTAGTTAGTTGTTTGTTTAGTTTACATTATGTTTAGATTTGTTGTTTGTTGCGACAACTATGAATGATTTGCCTACAGCTGATAAACAATTTGAATTGGAAATCGCGTCCAAATATTTTTGTGTAAAGCGAGCGAATTGGACGGAAATCATGACAATGATAATAACATAAAATCTTGGACAAATAATATAAAATAATTGACGAGGAAGATGTAGAAATAATGAACAAAAATGACTATATTAAGGAAACATTTCAGTAAGAAACAATAATTATTGAACCTGTATCTTTACAAAGACCTAAAAAAAAAAGAAGAAAGATGGTCTATTTATATACTTAGCAGTATCGCCTTCTTTAGATTTGAGAGGCGTTACCCTTACAATTTAAAATAAGCGCAAATACTTGTTCTGTGTCTGAGTGTTGTGGGACCATGGTTCTCGTAGTTCCTGGGTCCCTAGATACAGGGAATCCTAGTTAGGGTCCAGATGTACGTGATCGTTAGGCGTTAAAAAAAGCATGTGTGTTAGTTCGGGTGATTCTGAAGAATCACTGAAGTACTGGAAAGATGGCGCTGTCAACCTCGTCATTTAGTTGCAAAAAGTAAAGGATATAAGATCGCTTATCACGGTAGCATAATGCATTATAATAATATGATGCCCGTCCTGGGGGTCTAGCAAAGATGCCAGCGTGAGGCGTTAACGCCCCCCCCCTGGTCCACCGCAGCCGTAGCGCTACGATCTTCGTAGATACTCTACATGCTACGGGTTTCGTAGACGGTCTACATGCTACGAGATTCATAGAAAAAAAAATCGGTTATTGTACAAAAAGTAAACTAAATGTAATTTAAATGTTTGGAAACGTTGCCATCTCTTTCAAATGAATCGAAATAACAAGGACCTCTCTATATACTTTTAGAGCTGACCAATCAAGTTCAGAATTATGTACGGGATCGATGTTATTGTGGTACAGTTTTTACAGTTCGATTAATTAATCGTTAACCATTTGTTGTTCATGTTACTACCAGTAACATGAGCCATGAGCAATAATTTTTTCCTGTAGTACTACCGACAGGCTCAGGAAAAGACGAGATTTTTTTTACTTGTTGTGTTACTAATATTAGCAATAATAATTTACATACTTTATAATACTTTCTACATATATTTCTACTCGTTGTAATATCTGTATTTCTACTCATTGTAATACCACTAACAATAAAACATGGTTTCAACCTATTTGGGTTGTTTTAAGCGAAAACATGTTTTTGTAGGTTGTACTACTTACAAGGTACTCTTACGAAATTTTAGTCTTTACGACTCATGCAAGGCAGCCACGTAAATTAGTAATTTTAAATATATAAATTCAGAAAATGACTCTTCCAGCTATGAGCTTAGTAGAAAGTGAACTAGGAATGAAACAACGAATTGAAACCCCCATTTCCTTGTTTACTTTTAGCAAAATAACTTCATACTTGTATTTTCAAAAGAAATCTCGACTTCTAGAAAATCAGAGATTACTTAAAACTTCGTGATAACATTTATCAGGATAATAAAGTGGAAAGTTAGGTTCATTTGTTTCCAAGTTACGACAAACTTGTAACTCAGCAATAAATATGTTGCCATTTATTTGGCTGCCATTACATTGTAAAGTTTTCCTGTTGCTAGATCGTCGTTGTTTTTTTTTTTGATTAAGGTAAAAATGTATCATGCAGCCTGATGACATCCACTGCTGAACATAGGCCTCCCTCATAAAACGCCACTTTGGACACTTACTATAGGAGAGGATTTGACATAATCACAATCGCATTGTGAAAGATTCGGTAGAATTTATCATATTGTGAGCAGCATTGCCCCGTTAAATGACAATGCTCATGGTGCGAGAGCCCACTGCAAAATCACCTACGTGGTCGGGTACCCCAATAGGCTATCTTTAGATCGTTAACTGACATTTAAACATGTAAAAAAACAGGTCTGCCAGTGGCGATCCTGCCAGGTCATGGAAATAATCCACCTCTACCAACTTCAAATGCCTTGAATACTATGTTTCGCCAAGTTTAGACCTGGCAGACCTTTAAATCTATTATCAGGGGCATCTTGGCTATTATTGGGCGAAGGTTTCATCGGGGTATTCGCTGCGGTAGGCAAAGGGTGTGAAGGGCACATTCTTAGGGGTCTGCCAGATACTTCTGGCAGGGTGCGCAATGGCAGACCAATTTTTATTTACATAATTAATCTATAGTTAACTGTTGCCAGCACTTTCATTCGGGTACCTTATGACGTAATTTTGAAAAAAAAATACGTCGAAAACTTTTAATTATTTCCATGACCCGGCAGGATCGGCACTGGCAGACTGGATTCTTTTACGTTTAAGTGCCGGTTAACGATCTAAAGATAGCCTATTGGGGTACCTGATGACGTAGGTATTTGTGCAGTGGGCTCTCGCACCATCAACCTTTTGGCCAAGTAGAAGCCAGCATTTTGGTCACGTATTGCTTCAATTTATTTAATTAAAATTACATAAAAACTCTTATTGGTGGCGGGATTTTTGGAATGTGCCATTTTGATGAACGTTTTCAAACATTTTGTAGGTACCATGCAGTCAAAACAAAATTCGAGAAAAAATCGATTCGAGAATTTGATTTGAATTTGGAAAGTGTTTTACCGCAATATTAAGCGGTAAAAGAACTAAAAACGTGAGTTAGACACGTCGTTTTGCAAGATTTTTTATAACAAAAATTAAAAAAAAAAATGCCGCCAAAAACAAGCCACCAACTTTCCTCAAATAAAATCCTAAACAAAATTTCAGAACGTGTTGTTCAAAAATGAAATGTCGCCGTTCAAAATACACATCCGTCGCTCCAAAGAAACTTCTGCCTATCCCTGAAATACTTAAAGTTCATATTTGCACGAGTGTCACGTCCAAGCCTATGCGGCCGGCAGTCACGCGCATTGAAAAACGAATGCTTAGAGCGTGCCTCGCGGTAAATTCTAAAATTCCTACTACGCGGTCTACCCACAGAACCCACATATGGTTCTCGGGTAGTATACAATCTAAAGGTCTTTATTTTTAGATGACCTCCTGTGTCAAAGGAACGATACGTATACTGTATTTGGGGTTAGTACCCTGAGAGTTTTTGTTAGAGAGTATTAAATTACTGTTCTTTGCCTGAGAGTCATGTCAAGAGTCGTGGTAGAAACATCACGTGTGCCAAATGTCAACTCACTTTTTGGAAGTAGGCAGTTTTAAGACAACTCCTCAAAAATGGGTTCTCGATTTGGTTATTTTTAACCCCTTAACTCAAACAGAGGGGTGTTATAAGTTTTACCTAAGCTTGACATTTTAGTACTTTTATTTCACATGACAGATATTTTCAGTGGTAATGTTTATAATATGTCGGATACTAGGCACATTTTCCGGGTTAGTTTACAATCACAAAATAGTCGATCAAACTCTTCCAAGCACCTACCCGTATATTTTTAAAGACACCGTCCTAAACCGCTGAAGATCAACTTTGTTATGTTAAAGCGATTTTACAGACTCCAGTTTGTACTTCGATTTATAAACGACCTATCCATTTTCTAAACTATCTGTTTTGTCGACATTCTAATAAGAAACATACGGTGGTACACTTAAAGTCGATTTCAGAGTGGAGGCCTTGGGTTCTTGATTTCGCGGTCGAATGCTCGGACAAACCAAGAATGGACAATAGCCGTGTTGTGTCTGGTAACTTGTTCCAATATTCATAAATTTTGTTCTTTTTCCGTCAATGTCATTAAATTTTATAGCAGCCCTTGGCTTGGAAATGTGTCAGCAAGAAATTAGTTTGCCGCTCGGAAAGAAAATTGGGAATTGAATAGGAAAATACGAGCTCTCGATGAAAGTGCCAGACTTGGTATAATTAGTTCAGATAAATACATAATTTATGTACCTATTTAGTCTTAGAACGTCGCTAATTTTGGTTCTTTTTAGCGTCTTATTTTCCTTTCAGGCATTAGGGCAAGACTGGATATTCAGTGGCTTCAGTAATAACATTACCACAAATTATTTTCTATTCCTTGAAACCTAATTTTTCGGTATTCTCTTTTGTAGAATATTACGTACATGTTAGAATGTCATTTAAAGCTATTCCGTGGCGAATAATAAGTAATAGTAAATAAGTTATAAATAACATAAGAATTTTCTTTATGACTGGTCATGAAATATGGCCATGAAAATATATAACACTATTTAATCAACCCCGGCTTCGCACATGGTATCTAAACCATCTAGAGACCCCATCCATTCAAACGCACACATAAATTTTCATTTGAATTGGCTGCCGTTTAGAAGTGGCCTAAGCAAAAGGAGGCTTATACCTAGCAGGGGGTTAAGCAATGTGAATTATGATTGAAAGACGAGTGTTCAGTCGAGGCGTTTATTGGCAACCACAGAGTACCTTTTTATAAATCGAAATTGGCAACTAAAGTGCTTACGAATTAAACACATATTGGCTGAATACTACCTCACCTACGGGGGTGAAAGAAAAAAAAACTTAATTAATACTTATTCTACCAACTTACAAAACCTTTTTGTTCTATCCTTATGTACTAAGTATATTTTACCTTTTTTCTCGATTTTAACATTAATTCCTAAATCCTCTAAAACTACATAAGGTCCTTCATAGACAGAGTTCAACTTACGCGCACATTCATTTTACACTAAAATAACATGATTTTTGTTTTTGTCATTTTTGTTTTGTTTTTGTTTTTGTTGTGTGGGTTACGCATTTTCTCGTCATTGTTTTTCCGCTTTCCTTTACAAGTTATCGAGTTGATGCGTCTTCTATAGCTATTTTTAGCTTATATTTTTAATCTAAATAATAACTATCTGGATTATAAAAAAGGATCCGCATTATCAGTAGTTATTATTCTAAACGGTTCGGTATCCGAAACTGTCTACCAAACCCAAGATATATATATATATACTAGCAGCGCCCCGCGGTTCCACCCGCGTTCCTACAGGAACCGTTCCCGTTTTTGGGATATAAAGTAGCCTATGTTTTAATCCAGGGTATAAGCTACCTCCATACCAAATTTCATCCAAATCTGTCCTGCTGTTAGAGCGTGAAAGAGTAATAAACATACACACATACGCACAAACTTTCGCCTTTATAATATTAGTGTGATGTGATATATATACAGGATGCAATTTAATTCATTAGCATAAATTGAGTGCATGATACTAAATCAGTTATTGATGATTATTAAAGGGTAAAGAGCGCAAATGAAAATATTTTCTATTGAAAATTATTTAGATTGCCGCGCCGCGCGGCACCTACTGTAGTTGGTACGAATGATTTAGACACCTACTATTAAAAGTTTCGGCCTTGTATGCAATAATTAGAAACAGTACTTAGTTATTTTAATGTAATTTTGTACTGTAGCAGTTGATTAAGTAAGTTATCCCATTTTTTGGAGTTATTATCAATACCAAATCAATGAGTTAGATCCATAAATTTTGGTCCACACGTGACCGGTGTCAGGAGTAGCTATCTAGGTTCAAAGGATGCTAATGAATTCAATTACACCCTATATATATATAAGGTGTATATTTAGTTTCGGTATTTACACAAGTTTTATAACTAAAACACCAGAATGGTAACCAATGCGACCACGAATAAGACGTATTTGACAAAAAGTAAGTTCTTAAAAATGCACCTAAATGTTTAAGAGCTATCTTAAGGGCACCGATTGGTTGATGGTGGTATGCAGTTGACGTAAGTTTCTCTATCTCTAATAAACTACATACTTGCTTCATAAGTTGTGGATTTATATCCACAACTTATGAAGCAAGTATGTATTCAGTCCCTCTGTCCAAAGCTATAGATTTTGGAATACCAAATCACAAAATAAAATTGTTTCTAAAAGCTTTCGCCACACTTACCGCTTCCTTGTTGGGTAATGGGTACGCCTCTTTGTACTACTCAGCTCACATTGCAGTGTTAAAATATAACAGTTTCCATACTCATATTTGTCCTAAGGTCCAACTATGTCAAGGAAAACTTTTTCGACTGCAACTGACGCTGTAGTAGTCATAGGTTGTTTGGTATACCTACCTTACTTCTTTTTCTAACACATCTCACATTTGCTTATACAAGGTGAGTTTGAATTGGGGTATTATCCCGAAAGGGGGTAAATCTACTCCTCAAGGTAGACAATTGTTTCTTCTACGACTTTTCTAAATTAATAGTTTTTCATTAAAGAAATGTTAGGTAATAAATTATAATAAATTGTTTGCCTTTTTCGTCATAAATTCGTCTTATACCTCTCGAAACAAATATTTGGGGGCCGGTTCATTCTTTTAATGAATTCACTTCACAAAGTTCCACGAACAATCCTGGCAGGGTTGCCATGAGTTATAATTGAAAGACGAGTGTTCAGTCCAAACGTTATTGGCAACTATAATTATGAACTAAATACATATTGGTTGAATACTAATTCAAATGTGACATTATGGATAATGTCGAAATACACTCAGAATTCATTTCGAACAATTAAATATTAGTATAATAAGAAACTCATTTCAGCTTATTTTATTTTTAGAGCTGCCCGAAGTTCTTTAATACTTATTTATGTTGTGCCCGAGGCAACTTACGTAATTGTCTTCTCGTAACCTTATCTCTCATAATCCTAAGTACGTACCTGCTTATCTCGTTCATAATAAAACTTGTTCTTTTCGACATTTTTTTATTCGTCATTATTTGTTTAGACTAAAACAATATACGACGAACCTCACAGAACTTATAAATGAAGTCGAAAAAGGTATTCCATATCCCAAAATCATACATTTCGTATGCATTATTCTAGAGCAGCTTAAAAGAGAGTGACGTCTTATACGTCTGTACGTAAGATTTTGGTTGTTGCTCGTAAATACTGCGGACGATACACAAAACACCCGAAGCGGGAAGCCTTTGTCACCCCCTCGTGGAATAAGAATACTGCGGAAAAAATGGTATGACTTTGCGGTTTCGTATAGGAAGTAAAGGCTTAATTCTTTTAGTTCTGAGCTTCTGATAGAACTTACAGTGCCCCCAGCTGTCCTGTTCAGTTGAATACTCTGCCGTCACTTTCCGTTCCTTACACTGTTAGAAAGAGATGACAGAAAAAAGACCGGAACAGATAAATTGGTGGCACTGTAATTGACTTCAGTTGGTTCACTAGGTGCTTTACAAAACCAAGTGTGATGGATAAGATTCCGTGAAAGCGCATCTCAACCGTTTAATATATACTTAATACGTTCAGTGGGATTCTGATTACATGTGTGTGTCTGTTTATATGGCCATTAGTGGCCAACGTCACGTGCCGTAGATACGTAACTACCACGTAGTTTCAGCGTATTCTATATTTTGATCTTAGTACCTATACGCTTATTACATTGTGATAATACATTTTACGCATGTAGATATAAGGTACCAGGTTCTCGAAAATGGTCCGTTTAAATTATGTGCAACGTACATAACGTGAAAAAGAAGTAATAGCAATGAAGACTGTGAGGATCTTCCCCGTTCAACTACCCACAACTATGGTGTTCACTTGTTTTATGTTGCAATTTATATAATTGGATAATTGACTCCTATTTAAAATGAACAAGTAAATATTATTTACTTAAAATAGGTTAATTAATAATGTAATAATTGAAAAAATTAGTATAATCGAATAATAAATCACGGAGTAAAACGCTTTTAGTTCCAGGATGAGGCACCGCCTGTCCCTTTCTGCCAAAACGGAGAGTATGGCACTCTGACGTCACATTATGCCAGGAGATTGTATGTAGAGCCACCACAGCTTAGTAATGAGATACTATGAAGAAATCATTTCTGACGACACTGCGATGAGATGTCTCTTTCTATTCTTCTATTTTAAAATGCTTGATAACTATGTCATTTTTTGAGTATTTCATTTTTGTTTTCACGATTGCTTGTTTATTGAGGAACTTTATTTATTTATGTAATAAAATTATAACAGTCAAATAGTCTTTTCAAGTCTAATAAGTTCCCTGGGACACGGGCCTTTTATCACAAGGAGCGAGTGTGGGCTATAGTCCACCTCACTGGCCCAGAAGTTACGGGTAGGTAGTTGACACATTATTTATGTCCTCTAACTTTGTGATTCTTAAATATACCGGTTTCCTCGTGATATTTTCCTTTACCGTAGTATGAGCTAGTGCAATTTCTTCACATAAGATTAGTTGTTAGGTAACCAGCTATAAAATTGGTTTTTCTGGATGGAAAGGTTTATGATAATTTATCTAACAGTACCTAAATATTTTTCCTGTCGGATAACGAGTTGTCAAACTTGGTATTCCAATAGGAATAAACGGTGCAGGCAGTGACATATATATTACTAACATCTACTAACATAAACTCAACGTCATCAAGGTGACGCCGCCATGACGTTTTTTTTTTCTTATATTTTGGCTCCACACATAGTGTATTTAGCCAGTGTCAAGTTTTGTAATTTTTCATCGTATTATGGAAATTTTCACTTAAAGTCAAGTCATAGTCACAGTCAGAGTAGTCATAGTCTAGTCTAAGTCATAATCCAGTCTAAGGCATGCCCTAGTAAAGTGGTGGCAACTTTACTAGAGGCTTCTATGGAATTTTGGAAGCAACACGAAAAACCACGTTTCACTACATTATATCACTTGCCCACACTCATGCTCGTAATTCAGCACTTAATGCGTAAAACACCACCAATTTTAAACATTAACACTGGAAAAAGCATAAGTTTAATAAAATAATACAATGCACCGACGTGAACTTTTCCGCGTTCCCGCCAAAACTCCCGCCATGACGTTCTGTCTGTATAAGTTTACAACAGTTTTAAAAATAGAAAATAGATTATTTTGTGACAAAATGAAGTATAGTGTTCAAAACAATGACTTAATTATGGTAAAATATGTTGCTTTTTTGAGTACACTCACGGAAGTAGGTCGTACAACCCTCCACAGCACAACTGAGCATGTTTTCTTTATAACACTCGAGCGATCTAGTCTAACTTACACCACAGACTGAGCGCTAATGTTGGCCAGTCTGTGAATTTGGATCACACTTTGAAGCGACGTTTTAACCTGTCATCAGGCCTGCCGCCGTGCAGAACTTTGCTGTGCAAGATCGAGTGGGATTCAAACCAAGGTGCGTAGGTTTTACCGCTGATCCATACTCGGTCTTTTAGCTAATTATATATAAGTAGGTAAGTTACATCTCTATTTTTCCCGCTTCGTTAGTTAATCAGCCCCATAACAAAGGCAGCAAGGCGTGTCGACGTGTCGTGATCATAATGCGGTAATGGACACAAACCTCCAACCAAATTACCGACATAACGCACCCAGGCAAACTCAATTATGGCCACGGGCTGAGTAATTCCATGCTCGCTACACACAGTATATTATGAATTTTACTACAAGATTCTTTGTAGCTTACTTTGATACAGTTAAAAGAGACGCAATTAAATTAAAATAATATTGAATGCCTCCTACTTAATGCTACTTTTCATCAGCCGGATGACGTCCTCTGCTGAACAAGGGCCTCCCCCATAAAACGCCACTTTGGACGCTTATCATAGGAGGGTTTGCCATGATCACGCTTTGCAGGCGGCTTGGTGATCGCAGAAAATTTTAATGTACCGAGGAAAATACTGTTGGCACCCATGGGAAGAGATGTGGTGGTCCTATTCGCAAATCGAGACCACACGGTCTGACTTGATGTAATACTAAACCCAATAACAATTTAAGGATCCTTATGCGTGTAGAAATAATGATACGCTTAGCGAAAATAGATTCGTATTCCGTAATTGGTTAAAGCGGTTGTAAAATTCGTCAAATCGCAAAACTTAGGAGTAAAAAGTGCCAAAGCTAGTGAATCTAAAATTTAAGTAAAATGTTATCGAAAACATTAGCCTGTTTACTTTAATCTGTAGTTACTATTTTAAATTAAACTCGAAGTATTTTTTTTTAATTTATCGCGAATAGGCTTCGCAGCGCATTTACATATTTAAAAAAAATGAAAAATAATTTAAATTATTGTGCATCAGAATCAGTAGATCTTAATACTTACCAGGAACATTGTTAAGTATAACCTAGGGATTGATTCGCTATGCCACATGAAATTCCTTGCTAATAACCACAGACTAGAGAAAAAAACAATTGACTCTAATTACGCGTGACGTCATAACGTGCTCTAAACATAAACGCGGATTTTTTCTTTTGTATGCCACGCGTTAGGTTGTTTGTGGCCAGTGTTTTTTATTTTTCGACGTGCGTATAACGAACCTAGTTGCATTTCTCTTTGACAGCGGCATGCAGAATAGCATTTTAAAACCCAAAACCGTTCTATGAAGCGTCGCGTTACGTGTCTAGATGGTCATAGCGAATAATGCTACTGCTATGTGCAGCTTAATACCGTGTGTAAGCTGGGGGCTGTAAGGTTTACGAGGCCTTGTGGTTCACAGCCGATTGGATTCGGCGAGATACAGTAATAGTAAGCTGAAACTGGGTTTGTAATGTCGATACACATTATCTACTACTGTTTCGATACCTGCGGCTTGGGATATTAATTTTGAATGTGCACCGAGTTCAATATAATTATGTTAGAGCATACAACATTATAGTATAGGCCCGGGTATAGTACCGACTAAATTGTACGTCTTGACAACATCTCTCAGTGGTGTATGTATTAAGTTAGCAATATAGAAGATGAATTTTATTTCGCAGGACAAAAATGTATCGCACTCCGACGTGATATGTACTGCAGAAACGAAAAGTTGAAGATTACCGTGATACCGGCAGTTACGAAGCATAACGTAGTGATCTGTGCCTGCAGTGCCGTAGATCCTGTATCTATATAGAGACCCAGGAACCATGAGGACCATGATCCCACAACACCCGGACACAGAACAAGTATTTGCACTTTTTTACTGTGCTCAAATACTTGTCCTGTCGCGGGAATCGAACCCGCTTCCTCCCTGATATGAGCCGAGCTGCTCAACCACCACACCACAGAAGCTGTCAAAATAACCCTACGCAGTTCACGTTTTCGTATATTTTGTTAAATTCTGCTTTATTCATCATCCTCTTTGCCTTGTCCCATTTGTTATTGGGGTCGGCTCCCAATCTAACCTGTAGCGGCGAGCTACCAGAATTACACGAGCGACTGCCATCTGACCTCGCAAGTCTCGCAACCCATAAGTAACTAGTAATAGGGATGGTTAGATCCGGTGTCAGATTCTATCAGGCGTCTGACTATCCGTAACGATTGCCATAGATGTTCTTATGACAACCGGGACCGACGGCTTAACGTGCTCTCCAAGGCACGGAGCGATGGCATCGAAAACTGCACATGACATACTGTATAAGTCATTGGTGCAGGGCCGAGAAACGAACCCGGTGCCGTTAGACTGCGAAGCGCACATGCTACCGCTCGGCTATCATCGCTCTTAAATTCTGCTTTATTAGCCAGTTTATTTTGAATGACCATTTAAACTACCTATGTACCTACGCTACAAACGATTCATACCTAGCAGTATTGCTATAGGTACCTACCTAGTACCTATAACTATAATAGCTAATACGAATAAACATCATGTGTCTATTGTTCCCAGTTTCAGAGTTTCTATTATTGCACACAGGGTTATTGTTCGTGCTTGTCTAAACTAAGATTAGAACCAAACCAGTCGATGTGGACGTAATAGATGAGGGTTTTGCAACTTTTCACACTTGGATGCACGTCTGCCCGCGATATAACAATTTCTACTGAATAATTAATTTTAAAGCAGGCTAGTCATTAAATTGGCTACAAATATTGTTATACTTTAATTTTACCCGTCATCATCCTGAAGTGGTCCACTGCTGAACACAATATAGGCCTCCCCCAGAGAGCGCCACTTTGACCAGCTGCTTGCCTCTTGCATCCAACAGCTCCCGGCAGTTTTTACCAAGACAATGCGTCAACCATGTGCACCTGGTCTGAGGGATCAAATCCTTACTTAGATCCTTGAGACAAAAAAGGCAGATTTAGTAAAAAATTGTAACAATTAAATACATGGAGTTATCCAAAAATTTGTAAAACGCGATTTAATAGAGCTATGTCGAATAACTGGATCCCTCAGGTACTTGAAAAATTTAATTTCATCAGAATATGCTATATTTGCGAGCATAATTTTCCTTTTACTATTTAGTTAAGAATTTGTAAAAGATTTTTACAAATTTCTAGGCCACTAGAGTGGAGCGGCACGAATTTAATTATGATGATTTAAGTAGGGAGGCCGGCTTATCCATCATCATCCTCTTTGCCTTTTCCCATCTCGTTATTGGGGTCGGCTCCCAATCTAACCTGTAGCGGCGAGCTACCAAAATTACACGAGTGACTACCATCTGACCTCGCAACCCATAAGGGACCAGTAACAGGGATGGTTACACCAGGCGTCAGATTCTATCAGGCGTCTGACTACCCGTAACGATTGCCGTAGATGTTCTTATGACAACCGTGACCGACGGCTTAACGTGCTCTCCGAAGCACGGAGCGATGTCATCGAAAACTGCACATAACTTACTAGATAAGTCATTGGTGCAGGGCCGAGGATCGAACCCGGTGCCGTGAGATTGCGAAGCCCATGTGTTAAGGTTCGGTCACCATCGCTCTTTCGACTTATCCATTATATAGATATATCAAGGAGGTATAAGATAGTGGTGTAGCATTATTATTGCTATATAGATATTTAAAAAGGACTTTATTAGGACAGCCATATACGGATTGATTTCCCCGTAATTTAATAACAACTTACAAAGAACAATAAGTGGCTAACAGACAGGGCTTCATTATGTGCAAAGTTTTTTCATTAGGTCGTTTCACCGCATATTTAATGGACTGATAAACTTACTTGGTGTATCTTTAATGTTGTTCTTAGGTAAAAGGAGAGAATTTACGACTTTCCCGTTTAATTACTGTAGTTATATTAAATACTCCGTCAGTTTCAAAAGAAATACCTACTAAGAAAGCTGTGGAACACCTAACAAAGGAAGTTTAGGTACGTACCATAGATTGGTACGAGGTATGTATAGGTACGTTTTATTGGGACAGCTCATATTGTAGACGATTAAGCAACTACCACTACCACCACCACCACCACCGCTACCGCTTTAGGTACCACCGCTTTGCCAGTTATTCTGCCGCCAAGCAGTAGTGTGCAAGCACTACTGTGTTCCAGTTTGAAGGGCATTGTAGCTAGTGAAATTTCTGGGCAAATGAGAGTTTATGATCCACACAGTCTAGTACTTATTTTACTGTGTAAAGTCTCAGGATGACGTGCGCAGTGCAGTGTCACGCAAAACGATATTAATTTAGAGCTCCGAGTGATACTGCAATCTGTTATGGGCAGCCGTGACGCTTAACATCAGGCAAACGTCCAGCTCGTCACGTTATTCATTTATATAAAAAAAACTATTCTGAAGATTGATATTAATGATAATGACATAACGAATGCTGCTTTTGTATAGTGTATAGTTTTATAGTTATTTCGTGGGTGCCATAAGAGCCGGCTAAGGGATATACCTATATCCAGATGATGGGCAGCGGCGTTCTCCTCGATAGCATATTAATATCTTCTGCGATTACCAAGCCGCCTGCCTTATGTCTTTATGGCAATTTTACCCTAATGATAAGTTGCCAGTGATGACTTATGGAACTGAGACATGGTCTCTTACTGTTGGCCTCATCAGTAAGCTCAAAGTCGCGCAGCCAGCTATGGAGCGAGCTATGCTCGGTGTTTCCCTGCGAGATAAGCTCCGGAACGAGGAGATCCGCAGGAGAACTAAAGTGACCGATATAGCTCTTAGAGTTAGTAAGTTAAAGTGGCAATGGGCAGGCCACGTCGCTCGTAGAACTGACAACCGATGGGGAAGAAAGGTTCTCGAGTGGCGACCACGAACCGGAAGACGCAGCGTAGGCCGGCCCCCCACTCGGTGGACCGACGACCTGGTGAAAGCCGCGGGGAGCCGATGGATGCAGGAGGCGAGCAGCCGCTCAAGGTGGCGTGCTCTGGGGGAGGCCTATGTTCAGCAGTGGACGTCTTCAGGCTGTTAATGATGATGATGATGATGATGATAAGCGGCCAAAGTGGCGTTTTAAGGAGGCCTTTGTTTAGCAGTGGACGTCTTCCGGCTGATGTGTGTATAGTTATTTAAGTATTTAGCTGCGCCACTGTAGTGAGATTGCCGTGGTAATGTGCTACCATATACCTACGTTTAATACCAAATTCTGAACAGCTTAGTAAGCTAAACCAAAAGTAAGTTCTATACCAAATGATACCCTGTCATCAAGGTGGTATAATTAAGTCAGTTTTTATAGGTTGTAATGAGATATTGAAAGTATTAATCAAATCTTTTTGGCTTGTCCATTTTTTTTGAGAATTGATTACAAAAATACCCATTAAACTATGACTTGATAAAAATTTGTGCGCAAATAAATCCGTTTTAACTTTTATAAAACGCAATCAAGTAAAAATTTTAGTAGGTAACATACAAAATTTTCCCCGAAAACCATTCTAACTTTCTGCCGTATATAGACTAGCGTACCTACAACTCTATTCATCCTAACAAATGAGTCCTATTCGTACAATTTCCGTGGAGTCACAACACAATGGGTCCACATCTACAGGACGCTGTCAGCAATAGCAATATGTCACGGCAAGCCTCGGTGCAAACGAGCGGCAAACATGAGCTTATGGACTTCATGTTTGATAGAATAGGTCCGTTTTGGGCTATAATCAACATTAAAATACACTCTGATGAAAAAAACGAAACAAAACAAAACAAACAACACAAAACAAAACATTAAAACAAAACAAAAAATACACAAAAAACACAAACAAAACAAAAATCAAACACAACCAAATCAAAACAAAAAAATCTCAAAAACAAAACGAACAAAACAAAACAAAAAAAAAAAACAATAAAAAAACTGAAACAAAAAAAAAAACAAAAAACCATAAGAAATAAAAGGAAATGACAAAAAAACAACGTTATCAAATTATAACTGAAACTTAAAAAAACGAATGTCGATTGTAGAAGATTGGGGTCATGTAGTCCCGGCGGTGCACAGTGCGAGAATAGGACGTCCACATCTTTTTCTGTGGATTGCCGTAAGATCCGGCTAATGGAGATTTTCCGGGGAATAGGCAGCAGTTTTCGCCTTGGTATATTAAAATCCTTTCATTTAAAATTTAAAGATTTTAATATGCTGATTCAGCGGGCCACCTGCCAAGCGTGGAGTTTATGGTTTATGATAAACGCCCAAAGTGGCGTTGTATGGGGGAGGATTATGTTCAGCAGAATGTCTTTCGGTATTCTCGCACCTATATCTTTATATCTGTTCAAAAACAGCTACAAGTTAGTGAAAGAGGGTAACAGATTACAAAAGGATATCGCCTTTCCGTTACCAGATTTATTATCAAGAGAAGGTATAGGAAATATACAGCGATCCTTAGAAAATCTATAGAGCCTTTGTCTACTGTTGTTAAGGCACGAATAAGCTACAACTTCGAATCAGAATGGGAAAAAGAAGATTGCAGTTTTTTTTGAGAATGAATGGCGTGACGAGCTCGTCGTTGACCTGATGTTGAGTGACACGGCCGCCCATATCAGTTGCAGTGTCACTCGGAACTTTAAAATAATAAAGCTTCGCGTGACACTGCACTACGCACGTCATCCTGAGACATCACACAGTCTAGTAATCGGATTTCTAGACTGTGAAATCAGGTCACAAAGCCTCATTTGCCCAGTAATTTCACTAGCTACAATGCCTCTCAAATCGGAACACAAAAGTACATGCACACTACTGCTTGGCGGCAGAATAACTGGCAATGCGGTGGTACCTACCTAGACGAACTTTGCAGAAAAGTCCTACCACCTAGTAAAAAAATATTAAATAGCATGATAAAGATGATGATGATGATGATGATGAAGATATTAAAGAACATTTCAGGCGTAGTCTTTCTGAAAACAAACACCGTGAATATTGTTAATAGTTTTAATAGCTTATTATTATTGTTCAGGCTTTATATTGTAGCCGTCCAATAATGCCTTTTAAGCATTCGTACAATAAATAGCCGTAATTCTGGAGGAAATATCCCAAAGTTCCGGCCAAAACTGCAAACCAACGGTTAATACTAGCCAAAATTACTAAGAACAGGGATTATTTTTATCGCGATAAATCATAAAAACCTAATAACAGTAGGATAAAGAGAGCAGGGTCTGTAAATGTCTGTAGAGATGTAATAGCCGTCCGGCTACTTTGTTATTGGTCAGATAAAGCGTTTGAAAATGGTCTGTTGACAGTTGTAAAATTGTTTGTGGTGACAGACTTTTTAATGTTATCAATAATCAAGGAAATTCTATACTATACTAGCGCCTCGCCACGGTTTCGCACGTGAAGTGGTGTAGCCTATGTAGCCTCAGGGTGAATGTAGCTTTCCAATGGTGAAAGAATTTTTGAAATCGGCACAGTAGTTTTTGAGTTTATTCATTACAAACATACACACAAAAATACAAATCTTTCCTCTTTATAATAGTGGTGCAGATAAGTATAGAATATACTATAAAAGTTACTTGTCAATAATCAAGCAGCTAGTATCTACAGTTGTCAGAAACTGACAAATCTGCTTATGTTGTGATCTGTAATTTGTCGATTGGCGATTCTGGGAGAGTCTACGGGTCTGGAAGGGTCTTTAAAAAGTCTACCTAATGCATCTTGATTTATTTATTTACTGTTCAGTTACTTATTAGTTACTCTATTATAAACAAATGCCAACATTTATTTTATAGTGAACCCTATTTTGTCTTTAACTGTTTTGATTGAAATATATTTTATACATACATCTTTTTAGTGTCAATGTAACTACTACTATTTGTTTTTGGCCGGATTTATTTCCACTTATTCGGCCAAAATATTATCAAGTGCATACCTTTTAGGCAAACAAGCTGTCGTGAGGTCACTACTATAATGACTACAGCTGTAGGCGGTACCATATGGACGGCAGTAGAAAATAGGTATAATACCCAGGCTTTCTCTTGAGCTTGGAGTAAATGTGCGAAAAAACCTGCCTTGTAGCGAAATGTTTTTGAAAGTGTACGTGACCACTTTCATAGTTTCTGTATAAATAAATGTATAAACTATTCTCTCCCAAGCTGAGGCTGAGTTGAGTGCACTTATGGTACAGGTAGATTTCTCAATCTACCAGAAGTGCACTCAACTTCACTCAAGTGTGACGCCCCTCAGAATAGCAGTCAGTGCACGCATCTCCATTAGAAATTCATTTAAAAGGAGGAGAAGGTATTGAAATATCTTTCTTTTATTTTAGTTTTCATATTTGGTTAACTCTACAGTCCAAAAGGCGATGTTTTACAGAAGAAAGTGTCTCTAAGTCTGATAATATATATAACAATAATTCTTGTAATAAGTTGGGTTTGAACTGTAGAATATTCGGAATGCAGTGGTACGTTTATATAAACTTAGAAAGATTTCCTCTTCAAGCGCAAAATGCAATATTGTGAGTATTCTGTGTCGAGATCGGGTGCATAATGTAGTGGCAGTTAGGGACTGGGTGGATACGCGACGCATATCATAGGTGCAAAGGAGGCTATGTCTGGCCACAACTTATTGTCATCCACCCGCAAGTTCTTCAGTTTGTCCGTGCTTTATAAGTACCATTATATTGTGCTTGTAACAGCATACCGAAATATTGGCAACTAGAAACAAATTAATTACACGATAAATGTAGCAATAAACAATATTTTAAAAAACATTTATTTCGATCCAGTAGAATACAGTCATGTTGAGTAATATCGATGCAATGAAGAATGTCAACTCATTTTGATTTTCATGTATTTGCGCGTAATGCCATATCTACATGAAGGTACCTACTTCCTTTATATGTGTAGGTATGCACTATGCACGGACCTAGAATATTTTTTTTAATATGCGTAATGTAATTAATATCAATGCTGCCAGGTAATATTTTCCATTGAACAAAAAATTCAAACCTGTTACAGTTTTAAAAATTGTTCAACAAAAGTTGCTCCGCTCTCGTTCCGTGACACGATAAAAACTCGCTTTTTTACACATGTGTCGTTAAGCGACATATGACACCGGCAATCGGACTACCCTCCTTTTTATTATTTTTTCCATCGTTGCAATGAAAAATATTTTCTATTCCGTAATGGCGGATGTTTCTCACCGTTACGAAATACTTTTGTATTTTGTATTCCGATAAAGTGTGCTCTTTATACGGAGTAGAAATGTATTGAAGTCTGTTGTCAAACTGCTTAGAACGAGAAATAAATATAATGAGGAAAATATTTGCTTTGTTGGAGTAGAAGCAGTTGATTAGGAAGAAGCTAAGATAAACTAACCATAAATATATTAGCTCTAAAACTTTTTAAAGGGATAAGGAATGTCTCAAAAACATTCCTTATACCTTTTAAGAGTTTTTTTGTCGTTTTGAGATAACTTTTTGTCTCAAAAACAAAAAGTTGTAAAAAAGAAAATTGTAAGAATGTGAATTACTGAGTTTACGCCGAGACATCGGTTCCCTCTGTGTGTTCTACAAAGTCTTCAATGGGGAATGTTCTGAAGAGCTGTTCAACCTAATCCCAGCATCGCGGTTTTATAACCGCACAGCTCGTCACCGTCAAAAAGCTCATCCACACCTCGTGGACCCATGGAAGTCTCGCACAGTCCGTTTCACGAGATCATTTCTGCCACATACTTGCAAGATGTGGAATGAGCTACCCTCTGAGGTATTTCCGTTGAGCTACAACATGGGGCACTTCAAACGTCGGGTAAATAGAGTCTTAAAAGGTAGGCAACGCATCAGCAGCGCCCCTGGTGTTGCAGGTGTCTATAGGCGACGGTAACTGCTTACCATCAGGCGGGCCGTCTGCTTGTTTGTCTGTCCATGTTATAAAAAAAAAAAAAAAAAATTACCTATATATACTTACCATTGTGTTAAACTAAGTGTAGAAATTCATATATTATAATCTAGTGTTAAATGCAAAAGATGACGACTTTTAACTTTCATAATTCGCGTTTATAGGCAACTGGTGTCAAAAATTTTAGCACCCCAAAGGCTTCCCACTTAAAATTTAAGCGACTGTTGACTTGCAACAAAAGCCATGAGGCTGGCGGCTTAATTATGCCCTCAGAAGCGCAGTAGACACTCTGTTATAGATACATAGTTACCGCTACCATTCAAGTAGTGACCACAAAAAATGATCAATCGGTTAACAATGATAAGTAGGCATGGAAATGATTGCTACTTTTGAAACATTGTCATTTCATCGTATGATTTATTTTTGTCACTGTGATTTCACCGGTGATTTTTCATATGTCTAATGAATTTATGATCAATGGCGATTGGCGGTGCTTTATGAAATGGAACACAGATTTGTGATGTAGGAGCGACCTAGCGAAGTTGCCACCTGCTACAAATTATTACTAAGAAATCTAATGCTACTCTCTAGATCAAAGTTCACCGCTACGCACAGTGTTTATAAAATTATACTCTACAGGTCTCAGTTTGTTTACTGAAGCAATAAACAAAACTACATGTTTTGATTGGATCACTGATGTGCTACTCTCGTGTTATGAAATCCGAATCCACGATTCATTGAGTGTTGTTATCACATATCAGTAGCAGAGTGTGTGACAAAAAGTTGCAGAGTGATTTACGCAAAATAAAATCATATGATTTTTTCACCTACTCCTTATGAAATGATCCATGCCTAATTGGTTAGTCGAGTTTAAGAGCGCTACATTTAACATGTCGAATATTTCAAAAGACCCATAGTTTAAATACCGCAAACAAGTTGTAACAAGACATTAATATACTGTAGGTATCAAACAAAGCGGATCAACAAAGTTCTCAGCAACAATTACGGAGCAAAGTCACGGAGTCATCCACATTTCACCTAAACACCGGAGGCACTTCCAAGATGAATAACAGATGCGCGAGTATTTATGTTCCCCCTCGACCCCCCCACTCTTCTCCTCTACGGGATCCCAATTTGTAAGGACAAAGCCTCTATCCGTCATCTGTAGAGATCTGAAAGAAGTGACGTAATTCTTTCGGGTTTTACGGACGAGTTGGAATAGATAATAGCTCTTTTTGTAGGGTCAATGACTTATTTCATCTACGAGTCTTGGGATTCTAGATTCGAATCTATGGGCTACCTTGGTACTTAATCTGTTATTTGATGCCATGAGAACAAGTCAAATAAATTAACTATTAGCTATTCAGTTAAAAGTTTTATTACAGCTCACGTGCCGTTGCTATTTTTTACCGCTTCAAAATTGATTATATATGCTGTAAAAGTAGCATGGTATGGTAGTGTTACAAAGCGACAAATATCAGAGGTAAGTACCTATTTTACGCAACAAAGGAGAAGTTAGGGAAGACACCAGCGGCGGTCTGGGAACAAATACCGGGGAAATGTTTCAAAAAGTGACCCACATTGACGACACAGTGACGACATTTGTGATATTTTTTGGTTAATTTAGAATGAGATTTAATTTAGATTTAGAGATAGAAATGATGGGATGGTCAACAAAGTAAGCTAAAATAATATCTATAAATACGCGAGCGCAGAAACCGCAAATACTTTTTCAGGTAATTTTTGCTCCAACTTGAATGGTGCTGATCAGTTGTGCCGAATTTGAGCTTTTTAAAACTTCATTAGCAGATTTTTCTGTTAGTTGTAAAATACAACATCTGGTAACTTTTTTGTTAGTTATAGGCAAGTAATTAGAGGCCTAGTGTCTGAGGCCAAGAATGCCTGGGGTTTGGCTTGTCCAAATTCTGATTTCCCGGTGGTTTTTTCCTCACAGAGGCTGTGGGACCGACCGCTCTGCGAACTAGCACGGAAAAAAATTTTTGATACGTGTCCTAGCGTCGCTGATCGTGCTCGGCTTCTCGCAGTCTCTGTGTGGGAGTCAGGACTTTGGTTACAGGCCATGCCTTCTTTCAACACTGGTAACCTTTTAGATCCGACTACTTTTCGTTTAGCTATCAGCTTACGTTTGGGCGCAAGATGCTGTGTGGCCCATCGCTGCCAGTGCGGTACTGCAGTTGAACAGCTCGGTCATCACGGTCTCTCGTGTTCGAAAAGTGCTGGTCGAATTTCGCGCCACGCTAGTCTTAATGACATCATTCACCGGGCTTTTACCACCGCCAATGTTGCAGCCGTTCTCGAACCGAATGGTCTCATGCGTGACGATGGTAAAAGACCTGACGGAATGACTCTGGTTCCCTGGAAGATGGGGCGGCCTTTAGTGTGGGACGCTACTTGCGTCGATACTATGCCGCCGTCACATCTTCCCGAGACACACGTCAGGGCCGGCGCTGTGGCTAATTCTGCTGAGCAGCTAAAACGGCGCAAATATAGTAATCTCGGTAGCGGTTACATATTTGAGCCGTTTGGTGTTGAGACCCTGGGTCCGTGGGGACCGAGAGCTCATCGCGTTTTCCAAAGTCTATCAGAGCGATTGGTCGATGCGACGCGTGACCAAAATGCTGGCACTTACCCAACCCTTGGCCCAACGCATCAGCATTGCAATTCAACGAGGCAATGCTGCCAGCATGTTGGGTACGCTACCTACCGGTAGTGGGCTGGAGCACTTGGACTGTCTATAGGCCATCGCGGCTTTTATATAGTCCATAATTGTTCTTTGTAGCAAGTAGTGTAGCTATTTTAGTTTAGTTTAGTTTTTAGTATTTTAGTAGTTAGCTTGAGTAATTAGATAATAATTAGCTCAGTCATCACGGCTCGGCTCTCCGTTAAAATGTAGAGAATATGCAGCTGTTGTTTGGCTCTGGGTCTGGACCCGCTCAAGGAGGGACCGGCCCACCGGGAAAAGTCCCGGTAGCCCCTGAGGCCAGACCGACCCTGGAAGACACCAATTCAAACAGCACCAACTCAAACACATATAATTAACTTAAAAACCGCTAAGTGCTATTTTAAACTAAACAAACGATGGCCAGGCGTTATGCTATAATGCAGTGTCAAGTCACGATTGCTTTGACCCGCATTCTGACACACCTCAACAAGAGCTATAATCAATACGGTTGAGCTTTCAAGAGCTATCACCTAAACGCTTGTAATAGATTCCATCTATAACAGCTCTGGCGGAAGCTATTTGCCTCCTCTGTCGCTGGAGGAACTCATAAACTATTCCTATCTTAGCTCTCTAACTTAAAGGCTATGTAGATAGGTTTCTCGTCTTAGGTTATTTTTAGCTTTAGCGTTCGTTTCTAAAGCCATATAACCGACCAATTAAGTGGCACTTTGTTAGAAATTTCTAATTTATTATATTCAACGATTTTTAGCTCATATATAAAATAACCAGCCAAGTGCGAGTCGGACTCGCGCACGAAGGGTTCCGTATCATTATCTATAAAAACGAGCAAAAAATTCGGTTCGATTCCCGCGGCAGTACACAGAAAAACACACACACACACACAGAAAAAACAAAACAGACGCACAGAAAAAAGCGCAAATACTTGTTCTGTGTCTGGGTGTTGTGGGACTACGGTTCTCGTAGTTCCTGGGTCCCTAGATACAGGGAATCCTAGTTAGGGTCCAGGATCTATGTATGTGATCATTGGGTGTTATTTATTTTATTTATTTATTTAATTAACCTATATAATGATGTACCTATGGTTAACTTGCAAGGTGGTAAAATGTGAAACAGCGAATACTAAATTACTTCCTTCTATAAGTACTTTTTCATTTTTTTGAAACGTTTTTTCGGAGATTTTTTTGCTATATGCTTAGCTAGAGTTAGCCTGCGGTTTCACCCGCGTTGCGTTATACAATATTTAATACCCCATCTGACTCCTGTAGGTTTAAAAAAAACTCTTTTAGTAGACTCTTACGCCATAAAAGAAATACACCCTTCAAATATCAAGCTCCTCGGTTCAGTGGTTTAGGCTCCATGTTGTCTATCGGTTAGGCAGTAACCCCAAAAGATTATAAAGCCCGTTGATAGCTCGCGAACATAATTGCTCGTACAAACCCAACTTGCCTGCGCGGGTAGGGGGCGAGGTAACAAAATGAGACAAAGTCGTACGAAATTACAAAGAACAGAGCAGGATGAAACAAAAGACATCAACGGGTTTCCGTGATTTTTTTTCTTCTTATATTTTGGCTCCACACATAGTGTATTTAGCCAGTGTCAAGTATTGTAATTATTCATCGAGTTATGGAATATTTCACGTGTAAAGTCAAGTCTTTAAGTCTTAGTCACAGTCCAGTCTAAGTCAGGTAATCATAGTCCAGTCTAAGTCATACCCTAGTAAAGTGGTGGCGACTTTACTAGAAGCTTCTATGGAATTTTGGAAGCAACACGAAAAACCACGTTTCACTACATTATATCACTTGCCCACACTCATGCTCGTAATTCAGCACTTAATGCGTAAAACACCACCAATTTTAACCATTAACACTGCAAAAGCACAAGTTTAGAAAAATAATACAATGAAACGACGTGAACTTTTTCGAGTTCCCGCCAAAACTCCTTTCCGTGATTTATTTGAAATTCATAGCATTTATTAGAAGTTAGTGATTGAAATACACCACTAATTGTCGTATGAGGGGACGTAAGTAACATATTCAGTAATCTGTGACGTTGTATCATTGATCAACTGGATTTATAGTCAATGGTCACCCCAGAAAAAAAAAAACTTTTTCTATTAATATAGATTGTTATTAAGTATCTTCATAGAAATAATTTCGTAGAAATCAACTCATGAGTACACCACATAACTTTCGCAGA
Source organism: Ennomos quercinarius (assembly GCA_910589525.2). Classification (NCBI taxonomy): domain Eukaryota; kingdom Metazoa; phylum Arthropoda; class Insecta; order Lepidoptera; family Geometridae; genus Ennomos; species Ennomos quercinarius. Next base: position 16,233,447 of record OU342492.1, on the reverse strand, counting down.
AAATCATACAAAGCTAAAACTAAAATATTGCCACTTTCGATCAGGTTGATTGAAGATTGCCACAGATTACAAATACTTGTGTTGCTAAGTATCAACAAGGTATCAACAGACATTTAATTTTTGTCAGCCTCCGTGGTTACAAGTTTTCTGAACTTTAAAAACTTTCAATTTCCGGAACTTTTAAAGTAGAGGTCGGAGTGCTTATAACTTACGCTATAGAACATTTCAAAGAATGGTTTCAACATCGAAGAGCGTAATGCTTTACCCTCTTTACTTTTTCCTTTGGTGCCTTAAATAAATGTGGTCTATTCCACCATGATCACCTTACTAGCTTGACACACACACGGTTTTCATCTAAACTGCTCTTGCAAGAGCGCCTACGTCTTTATGCTTTTAAGGCTTTTTGGTGCGAGAGCCCACTGCACAAATACCTAGGTCACCGGGCACCCCCATAGGCTATCTTTAGATCATTAACCGACATCTAAATATATAAAAAAAACAGGTCTGCCAGTTCCGTCTGATCCTGCCGGGTCATAGAAATAATTGAAATTTTTTGACGTATTTTTTTGTCAAAATTTACCCATACGAAAGTTCTGGCAACAGTTAAGCATTGATTAATTATGTAAAAAACAAATGGTCTGCCATTACGCACCCTGAAAGTACCTCACAGACCCCTAAGAATCTGCCCTTCACACTCTTTACCTACCTGAGCGAATACCCCAATGAAACCTACGCCCAATAATAGCCAAGATGCCCCTGATAATAGATTAAAAGGTCTGCCAGGTCTAAACATGGTGAAACTTAGTATTCAAGGCATTTGAAGTTGGTGGAGGTGAATTATTTCCATGACCAGGCAGGATCGGAACTGGCAGACCTGTTTTTTTACATGTTTAAGTGTCGGTTAACGATCTAAAAATAGCCTATTGGGGTACCCGATGACGTAGGTAGATTTGCAGTGGGCTCTCGCGCCATTTTGATTTTTAGGATAAATCGCACGCTGTAATGCTCGAATTTGTAAGCTACACACATCAAAAAAGTCTAAGCAACATGTACTAATTTGATTTTTAGGATGGTTCTTCACATTATAACGTTGTATTTTATTTTTAAAATTATTAAAAAATGAAATTTCTAAAGAAAATGATTTTTTTGTGAAAGAATAGGACAATTTAATACAAAGTATGGCCTCGTCTGCTATTCAGAACTTGTCGGCAACGATTATTCATTGAATTAATGAGACCGTTTTTGTCATCTTGTGGTATTCGCTCCCAATGGAATTGTAGCAAATCCTTCAGCTGTTGGGTTGTTGTCACTCCGTCCAAGTCCTTCAAAACACGTCTCTGGAGCATGTCCCATGCGTGATCGATGGGGTTGAGGTCTGGCGATTGTGCAGGCCAGGGAAATACCCGGATGTTCTCCGTTGCCAAGTATTCACTGGGTCGCCGAGCTGTATGTGAACGCGCATTGTCATGCATTAACGTAAAATTGGAGCCAAAGGTTTGTGCAAATGGATGGACATAAGGTCTGAGAATATCCTCAACGTAATTTTCAGCGTTCATGTTTCCATTTACAAAAACGAGCTCAGTTCGCCTGTTCTTCATAATACCCGCTCATACCATAACTGTTGAGCCGCTGTATGGATGAACTTCCTGAACACACCTGAGCCTTTCAGTATTTCCGGGCCGATGGTACACTCGCACCCTTCTTGTATCAGGCCTAAACCCGAATCGCGACTCATCGGAAAACATAATTTTATCCCATTGTTCCTGGGTCCATGTTATGCGTTCTCTACACCATTCATTTCGACGAGCGCGATTCCCGTGATGTATCGGTGGGCACCTGATTGGGCGTCGAGCTCGTAGGCCGTACTCATGCGGTCGATTTCGCACAGTTTGGGGACTTACAACAACACCACTTGAATTTTGTAGCCTCAAACTTAGCTCTCGAGCGGTTAACATCGGCTGGCGTCTTGCAGTCAGTTGTATGTACCGGTCTTGCCGAGTGGTTGTACTCCTTCTTCGGCCTGGGTGCTGTTCAGCGGGTTCCCCTGTATTATTGTAGCACTGCCAAAGACGACAAATAACACTTCTATGAATGCCAAAATGTCGAGATACCTGAGATTGATTACTTCCCGCTTGCAACATCCCTACAGCTCTTTGCATTTCATCTGCCGTCAAATGACGTCGCTCCATGACGTAAAAAATATCTAAACGATTCAATTTTGTCACTAACTTTATTTAAATGGTTGGTAAAATTATTAAATCAAGAATAAACGCGTCAATTAAAACGCACTTAAATTCAAACAAATTCGCAGTCATATGAATTTTATGAAAAAACAAAACATAATCGATTTTTTTTTCCAACCAGCCAGTATGTCATCAAAAACAAAAAAGTTTTCTTACCTACGCACTTTGAGTGAGTAAATACTTAGAAATTAATTAATATAAATGGTTAATTTGTAATACCATGCATGTTGCTTAGACTTTTTTTATGTGTGTATTTTTAAAACACTGAAGTTTTAAGCTTTTGACACGATTCGTAGGACATTCGTACACTTTTCATAGTTGTTTATACGGATTAAATAACTCATGAAAATTGTTAGATACCTACGCCCTGTTTTTCTGTCTGGAATATCATACTTGTGTAGTAAGTATTTTACCTATTTTTATAAGTACGTAACTGCATTATCGTACAAGCTATGTTGAATGGAAATCAGTTTGACATTCAAGAGTATTAATACACAAAAGATATGCCATTAACGATGTCTAATGCTTTAAACCATTTTTGCATTGAAAACTTAGTAAGTATATATTCTTTACCGAGCTTTGAGAAAGTCAACCTTTAAGCTCTTGAACCAAAAATAAATTCTAAGGTTTATTGATATTCAATAACAATGTCTACTTCACAAAAGGTCATTATACAGGGTGGGTAAAATAATACGACGTCAAGGTTAGGTAAGGTACTTGCTGCCCTTAGAAGGTTTTGTTTCTAGGAAACATTAGGTCTCATCATCAACAGCCTGAAGAGTTCACTGCTGAACATAGTCCTCCCCCAGAGAGCGCCACTTTGAGCGACTGCTTGATCCTGCATCACAAGAAACTTTTCTATAGGCAACTTATGGAATTATTCTAGATAGGTACAAGTACCTATTTAAGTTTATACTTATGGTGCATTGTCTTTAATAGTTATTCCACGAGGAAAGCACAATCAGAAGTTAATCTGTCAATGGGCGTCACCTAACATTCTCATATTTATAGTGTGGGTAGGCCTACGTTTTACAACACAAAAGTAGTGAACTACGAAGTTTTTGAAACTACAGAAGATCTGACAATGATGCTAAATGCTTTATCTTAATTAACGTGAGTGGAGCCGCATGGCGTAGCTAGTATTACCATAAGTAATTAGAAGTAGTGCTCATAACGAAGCACGACTAGCCTTTTCTAACCGATCGGGAAAGTTAAGCAACGTTCGCTGCGATCACTACTTAGATGGGTGACCGCTACAGCAAAAAGTGGTATTTAAAACAGAGCGCTACCGTACTTCGGAGGGCACGTGAAGCCTTCGGTCCCGGCTGTTGTGGTAAAACAATAGTCGTTAAGCCAGTCTGAAGCCTGTGGGCGGCCTAAAAATTCTGACACCAGGGCTGATCACATGCCTACACGAGAAAAAGAAGAAGAAGATTAGAAGTAGAGATCTTCGATATAGAATGTTCTATAAATAAATCGATCCTTGATGACACGCTAGCAAAAGTTTATTACAGTATCCGATAGCAAGTGGGTACTTTTGAATAAGCCGGTAACAAGGTCGGTGCGAGAACTCTGCGAGGTGCTTTCGTACTAGACCAATGTGAACGCTGGTAGCTAGATATAAAACATCTGGCATGCTATTCTGACACAAGAAAGGTTTTTTCTCTAATCAAGCCGTTGCGTTAGGAGAAAAATTGTGGAGACCGCCAATTATAATTCGTTGTTTAATGATACGTAATCACAAACATTCGCTGTATAATTATTCGTGCAGGTCTCGATATTTCGTTATTACGATTTGCTTTACTTTAATCTATCTGCGATATATTATTCGTTTATTTAATTTCGGACTTAAGAATTTAAATTTTATACTAGTAAAGTATTAGGGTCTCATGCAGACAAATTTTAAGTAGATACTAAGCGTTTTTCGCGGACCGTTATTTGTAACGTGGTCAAAAAAAACGCTCTCTATCACTTCCAATGCCCACCCACCGCTTGCTTGCGTAAGGCGAACGCAACTGTGAAAGGCATTTGGGCGTGTGAGGGTAGGCTGTAACGACGTGCTGCGCATAACAACGCGCGAATATTCAAAAAGTAATTGCGCCTTTTTACGTATGCTTGTAATCATCTACGTGACGTAGATAGGAACTTAACTACGTGACGTGTCGGGTAATTGGATTTTGAAACAGTTTTATTTTGATGGATTGTTTTTTACCGATGCAGACTTTCAAAAGTTAAATTTTGTTTTCACTCACAATTTTTGGTATTTCGAACTTGCCTGATTTAGAAAGGTAGGTACATTTTATTGTTTTTTTCTCGCGTAGAGATGTAGTATTTTTCATACATTTGTCGGTATAGATGTTTTCAAGAATCGAGCTATATGTAGGTGTTATATAATGATTCACATCTCTCACTACGTAGATTGGTTACATAATAATGTGCATAGGCCCTTAAATAAAATTAGAGTGAACACTTTTACTTTACAATTTTATAAATGCTGTACATAATAAAGGTATTTTTATATATTATAATTATTCTATGCAATTTTTTGGCGCAGTCAGCATAACTAGTTTGATTAATCACCGGGACCTCTCATCAGGATCATCTGTAATAAAAGGTAGGTAAGTAAGGTTAAACATCCGTTAAAGTTTCGTGACAGATTATGTTAAAAGGTATAATAATTATAATTAGCGATAAAACACTTGTATTTTTAGTTAATGAAGGTTATAAAGACATTTTTACTAATTATGAATAAAGCCGATTTATGCGTAGTACTAAATAGAGTTTTTTTTTTACTTACATCCATCAGCTACAAATATCTCTAGCGCTTTTGAACCATGCTGAAAGAAAGTGTAACAATTTCATTCTATGAATGCGATGATTACCAATTAACTCTGTTAGAGCGGCTGGTTTCAGAAATTCTGTATATACAAAGATATTATAGTTCTTAAAATTTTAGCAACCAGCGGAATTTGAATAAGTTGCGGTTGCTAAAATTTTAAGAACTATAATATCTTTATAGATATACCTGAAGTGTGGTTTACACTTAAAAATCAATCCATGATTCTGTATATAGGTTTACAAGTATTTATTGACTGAAATCGGTGTCGTCACAAATAACAGAAGACTGCTTTCACTTTCTAAATTTGAATTTGTTTCAAAATCAACAAAAATTTGGAAGCCTCCTTAAAGGAGCGATAGAATAAGGATGTAAAACATATAAATATATTAAACTGTATATAAACATAATTCCAGGCCTACTACTTTAACTTTTTTTTTGCACAAGGTTAAAAGGACTATCATGTCCTAATTGGTTTGCAATGTGGATTCTACGAAACTTATTAACACTACTATAAATAGAGCCAATTAGTGCAATATAATTTCTTTTTTTAGAATATAATATCCTGTACCCAAATAATAATAATATAATAAAGTAATGTAGAAATAGAATTATACCTCACACAGAATAATCGAAATCATAAAAATATAAATTAAAAACGTTTTTGTAAATAAATTCATTACGAGAGAACTCCGTTTTAAAGTAAAATTGAACTACGTTTACCTTTTGTTATCATCTCTATTTATACTAATACTTGTGATCTACTTTAGTTGTTAAATGGTTAATAAATTGTAAAACCGGTTCATGGTAGTCATATTAACGTTAAGGTTCCGCAGCAACTTTATTAAAATCGACTAAGAACAATGATTAAGGTGACGGGTAGAGCCAGATAAGCAGGTCCAAATCCGTTCAAAGAAAGATCAACTTTAACGTCGTAGTCTTAAATATCAATTCAGTCTGCACTTCAGCGCGACGCTTACGACAAAGACAACGCACGAAATAGCAGCGTTTTACCTGAAATAAAACGCATATTAAAATACTTACCTTACTGGAACCTTATATTGAGAATAGCATTTCCGTTTCCGTCGATTTCCTGCCAGTTTTTCCGTATTTTTATACCTCGTTTCCTGTAAAGTGGCGCCACCTGGCGGAGGCGCAGCATTTTAGTTTACTTGGAAAAGTGCAGCGCCATATTGGATCATTGGCTCAATTTTCACCAGGCAGAAGTTAAGTGAAAGGTTCCAGTAAGGTAAGTATTTTAATATGCGTTTTATTTCAGGTAAAACGCTGCTATTAAATAACTGTACCGTTACTGGAACCTTATATTGAGACGTGTTTGTTATCGCCTGGTGACGCCACTTTAAAAATAATTAAGTATTTAGATCCTTATTAAAATAACGCCAATGTGATGTGATGTGGCTTTTATGTGAAACACAGTAGATAGGTGTGGTTTTCTATTATGAACATTCAAATATAATTATATATTACATTACAAGAAGTGCAGTGAATAATATTCACACTAAGGCAATTTAGATTGTCAATTCAGCATTATGAATTGTGTTACAGATTGTAAATCATTGTATATGTTATCACCACTTCATGTCGGTAGACCTGATGAAATGTATTTAGCTGCTTGCTAATTGCCCTGTGCCAAAACTTGATTGAGAGAGACATTGTCTAAACATTTTAATACTACTGCTGATACTTTGAAGATGTGGTTTGATGCCAGCCTCTTCAAACAGAGTATTATCTCAGCCAGATACTGCTGTGTGCGAGGTGGTTTTGCAATACCTTCCTCTGTTGAAATAAAACCTGACGTTTTATATTTGGTGCTTTCTATCCAGAATCAAGCATTAAGATTTTTACTGTTTACATGCCTATCTAAAGTAAAAATATAAACATTATATATTCGACAGACTTCAACCTTACACAATGATTAAAATCTTCTCTCAACATGCTTTGTCTGATATTTTCAGAACAAAGTAGTAATTGCAGTATGATGCGATGCCTGAAATCAATTGCTTTTGTCTAATAGGTACAACCATATAAATCAGCTGGCATTCCATCATCATAGTACCTCAAGACTTTTGGATAAGCCTAAAAAAGAGCGTGAGAGCTTACTGACTGGATCTTTCGAGATACAATGCAAGGTGAAAACGATATGCCTACGACAGATTAAAAAATGGTTCTAGCGTAATTACGGTTAATACTCTTCCAAAGCTGGCCTTCCCTGTCAAGGAGAGGGTGCAGGTCAAGATCCACCACGCTGGCGAAGAGTGAGTTGCTATGTAAATTTCCGAGCTATGACATGCGGTTTTACGTCACAAACTTAAGGAAACCATATTTTTTTTTAGTTTAAGTTAGGAATCTACGGTTCCGTCACTTTGGGCCACCCCGTATTTTCAAATTTCGTGAGCTGAATGCTCCAACTGTTTATGATTCATAAGTCGTTCAAGATCAACCGTGCTTCAAATGCTCGGGCATTGAGATTTCCAAGTTTTCACATCTCTGTGGGCTTAAAAATGCATCTTAAATGCAAATGCATTTAAAGGCATCACAAACACGTCATTTGGCCGATGTTGGTGAGTCAGGTCAGGACTCGAAAAATGGTCATGGAAGCGCCCATGTGAGTAGATAGTTCTATTTAACACTGATAAAGACAGAAACTAGATAGCGATACTAACGTATTATATACTCACAAACCAGGTAGTGGATACTACGTATACTGATATGGGACGCAAAAATAGGGATTATCGGTTCTCACATTTCGTGTCAGAAAGTTTAACACAAGACGGGCTGCTCTGAACTCCCAACCATAGATATAACTATATAACCATACAATACTAGGGCGCACTATACTTACCAGTACCTAGTCCGAATTAAACAAACCCGTTGTTTTTAATTTCATTATTTCTACACTGGCCAGTATTATTAGCAGGTGCCACTCTGGAGGATGGCGATGCAGCGATAGATGATCGGCATGACTTGCATTCAGCATGAATGGACGTATGACATGAGTGTATTTGATGCTGATCTAATACTTGCAAAAGTTTATTTAGCATCTCTATAGTTCCATTATTGGGCGACCTAGCAGTTTTGTTGTCGCTTGTCGCATTTATTGGAGACTGAACTGGCTCGAATTTACTGGGCCGGGGCAAGGCAATAATATCTTACCTGTAGGTATGTTGTACGCCCGCCAAAACTAACAAGAAGAGTTCAGGCTATTTTGCCCTGCCTGGCCGTCATCACTACCAGTCTTGCACTCCGAGTGTCCGGCAACATCGCCACCAATTTGATAAAAATATGCTGATAAACGTCGTAACGAAAATTGCATTCTTGTTTCTTTCTAACAACAGTGGCGTATATACTCTCCATACTCCACAAACTTCATAATAAACATACGTAGGTATGTATAGGTGGCTTCTAGTTAGTTTTTAAAGCAGTGTGGTTCGACTGTAACGTCTCTATATTTCCAACTCACTGGGGCAAGGGCGTTGCTCACTTGCAGTTCATAGACCACTCAAATTGTTAAGAATATCTTTCGGTAGTTAAAGGTTCCTCAACGTTTATTTACGGTTAAACAAAACACGAGGTACCTACCACAACAGGCAATATTTATTTTTCTAAGTACCCGACTATTTATTACTATTTATTTATAGTAATATTTCTTTGCTGACAAGGATCAGCGCAAAATGTTTACTATTCTGACGAACCGCAGTGTTCATGTATTCATTTCAGAAAAAAAATATAGATAGTCGAGATAAATAGCAAAACTACTATGTCCCATTTTTCTTGCAATAATTGAGCTACCCAATTGTAAGAATCAAAGTTCTTTTGGTGCTGTGCTCAGACACAATGGCAAGAAGGTCACCTCTAACAGTTCACAAGGTGCAAAAGGCCTGTCTGTATAAAACTGTATATTTTCAAAGGGATGCTCAACATAAACTTACTTTCACACCCAGTCCTGATTTGGTTGCAAGAAGTATGGAATACAATTCATGTATATCAGGTGAAATGGTGCGGCCATTATATTAACGCTTTAAGGTTGTAGGTAATTATAGCGGACGGACTGATCTATCCAACTTTGTTATTTGAAAATGAGAAGAGAGGCAACTAAAGAAGGTTATCTGCTACTTTTGGAATGCCCTTTATTTTTATAGATTTTATGAACAATTACAGACAGTTGTTCTGAGAAAATAAATTTATGTATGGATTAAATGCATATGCACGTGTATCAAAGAATTGTATTTGATGCTCTTTAATTTTAACTTCAAAATCATTCCTGCTAGGTGATCACGAAACTTTGATTACAATCTATAGAAACCCCAATTTGTTTGGATTTGACAGTTTCAATAAATGGTTTACGTGTATAATTACTAAGGAAATTTTCCAAATTAGGAATTAAAATACTCTTGTTGCATTGCAATCAAAGTTCCATGATCACCTCATAGGTGTGCTCATTTCTGCACAATTCTGCACAATTCTGCTCATTTCATACCTTGGCTGAATTGGAAATGTTTGAGCTATTACTTCTCTCTGAAAGAGTGTCTGAGCATTTGTACGCTCTTTGCTACTTTTACGAGCGGGCTGCGAGCCCCGGTTGTGAGCCTAGCCCAGTGCCAGTTACAATGGCTATTTGAGGATTGACCTCAGGGAGGGCAGTTCCTGTGATACAATATCCTGCGAGGATAGATTATTGTAAGTTTGTTATGACAAATTTTGTTCATTGCATGTGATAACATCCCGTGAGGATGGCTATTCAATTTAAGACAAACTTTACTTTAATTCACAGTATGTGATAGCATCCTGCGAGGATGGCTCATTGTAAGTTTTAAAAGACAAACTTTAATTCATAGTATGTGATAGCATCCTGCGAGGATGGCTCATTGTAAGTTTTAAAAGACAAACTTTAATTCATAGTATGTGATAGCATTCTGCGAGGATGGCTCAGTGGAAGTTTTGAAAGATAAACTTTAATTCATAGTATGTGATAGCATCCTGCGAGGATGACTCATTGTAAGTTTTAAAAGACAAACTTCAATTCACAGTATGTGATAGCATCCTGCGAGGATGGCTCAGTGGAAGTTTTGAAAGATAAACTTTAATTCATAGTATGTGATAGCATCCTGCGAGGATGGCTCATTGTAAGTTTTAAAAGACAAACTTTGTTCATAGCATGTATGTATAACATCCTGCGAGGATGGCCCCTTGTAGGATTTTAAAAGATAAACTTTGATCATAGCATGTAATAACATCCCGCGAGGATGGATCATTGCATGATTGAAAACGGCATACTTTGCTCATATCATGTGATTGCATCCCGCGAGGATGGCTCATCGTAATTGGTAAATTTGTAAATGACAAATTTTGTTTATAGCAGTAACAAATATCCAGTTCCATGCGATGGAACGACAGGCTTTTGATTGAAAGTCGCTAAAGGTGGAATTCTGTCTACCGTAGTGTAACACGCAATCTGCCAAAACATCTATACAATCCATTATTATGGTGATCAGTGTCAGAGAGACTTAATGGTATCTTGGTTTTGATATAACTCTTAATATTTTATTACTATTATAGGTTAGGTGACGAAAGGTGTCATATTTATATACTTCCTCGACTGATGTTTGAACAAGAACACTACCCAGTCACTGAGATCGGTTAATATTTTTACGTAGTCAAATGCTGACGTTTTGCATAGGGACAATTCAACATTATAAATAATTCATAATGACTATGACTGTCACTCTTAGGATTACGAAATTATCTTCAAAATCGATATCCTCTAGTATAACTTGAGATGACATGACATGCATTATCTATAAAACCTACCGAGGTACTTGTAGTAAGAAAATAAGAAAATTGTTATAAAGCTCACCCCTGCTTCGTATGGCTGGAACGCTTGTAATTCTGTGGCTGGAACCTTCGCCTCTGTTTGTTGCCTGAGGACGACAAACCTGAAGAGCTGCTGTCGCTGCTGCTGCAGCTAGATCTGCTTCGGTGCCGCTCTTTAGCAGGGCTTGAATGGCAGCCTGCTTTCGTGATCCGTGTGCTCTGTAACTTCAATTCCATAATAAAACTACTGTAAGCACTACGAAAGATATATACACTGGCTATTTAAAATTTAAACTGTAAGTGTCGAACGGCAAAAGCCGTTTATAATTGGTTTACTTACCAAGTGTGGGTACCACTTACTTTTACAATTTACTCACATATTCACTTTCACTATAATATAATTAAATAATAATGTGAAGTAAAGCATATAGAAAATACACTTAATAACTTTGCAACTCACGCAGAGCCAGAGCTGCTGCGCACAAGTTGCTACGACGGGAACTCAAACGCCAATGATCCAATATGGCGCTGCACTTTTCCAAGTAAACTAAAATGCTGCGCCTCCGCCAGGTGGCGCCACTTTACAGGAAACGAGGTATAAAAATACGGAAAAACTGGCAGGAAATCGACGGAAACGGAAATGCTATTCTCAATATAAGGTTCCAGTAACGGTACAGTTATTTAATGACTGATTTTGACGGATTTTTATTAATATATAGTATTTTTCAAAGTTATTAAGCCAACACGACATCTCAATACTTGTTGGGAATGCACTAATTTATTTTTTGTATTTAAATATATTTGGTAGAAGCTCAGTAAAATGGGAATATTCAAATTTTTTGAGGGAGGTTTGCGATTTCTTTCTACAGAGCTATATTTATTAATCTCGTATTTGCGGTCATCACAAACGACTTAATGAAATGAATTACATGATATATTAAATTCAAAGCTCCACATGTTCTAATTACGCCAGGAAACGTGCCAAAAAACACCTTGTTTGGTCTACCTGTCGCCTTGACATGGTGCAGTGAAAATAATTTTCTCATGACTCTATATCTATGTAAACTACCGATTGGTCAGCAATCTGAAATTCCATCAACCCGCACTAAGCGTTTTGCTATAGTGCGAACAGCCAATGAGTGGAACACCTTGCCGGCGTCCTTGTTTCCAGCTGATCTGGGTGTCTTCAAGTCGAGAGTGAACAGATCTTCTAGGCAAGCATGCACCATCGTAGACTGCGTCATCGCTTTCCACCAGGTGAGACAGTGGTCAAATGCTTTGCCTATAAACAATAAAAAAAAAACCTTTTACCTGTAATTAAATGTCTAAAATGTCAATAACGACAATAGCACCCATAGTTACAAGTTATTTCATTTACATTTAGCGTTTTCTGAAGCTGATTTTCTTCAAGAATTGATGGCTTCTGGAGTCCGGGTCCTATATCATTAAAGTTTAAAAAAAAAATTGCCAGTGCCAGCCTACCTAAGGCCCCCAGTTTTATTTTATTGATCGTGTAGGGTTAGCATTGGCCAATGTTTTTCGGTTTACTGAATGGAGAAAACATTGACGGAAATGGACTAAAATTGAACGTGTATGGGCGGCCTCTCTCTACCTACTATACTTATGTATAAGTAGGTACTGACAAGCGTTTCATAAAAATTAAAAAATCTTATGTGCATATATCGTAATGACAGTGTCATGAATGTGAAACGCATCCAAGATTCGATCAAGGATCAATGATTTGTTAAACGTCGGTTTGACGTTTTCGATTGACATTATTTGTGGTTCTATTAAGATTTGTCAGTCTAATATGAAATATATAGCCCAGATCAAAGACCATCGCGATAGTCATGTCACGACCTTCAGTAATTATGATGAAGAGGCCAGAAAAAGATTTATCGTCTAGGAAAAACACTGTTTTTTTGCGGAAATCAAAACCACTGGTCCATGTAGAAGGTAGGTAGGTAGTCATTTTATTTGCAAATATCGAGGAGAATGCTGCTGTCCATTCTCTGGATAACCCCTTAGCAGGCTCATACGGCACCCATGGGACGAGTGGCTATTCGCACCGGGACCACACGGCGGTCGATATATAAGCAAATAATGTCAACTCAATGAGCGACATGACGGAACCCTATATAATTTAGCAAAGAAATGATTACCATTGGCAGGATCGGATGTATGCCAGACTTGCTATACGCATCATAAAAATGACAGTTTATTGATATCCTTAAGTTAACTAGCGAGGTTAAGAAATACTTTTTTTTGTTTTATTGTTTACGGATAAATTTATATAATACTAGCTGAACTGCCCCGGCTTTGCACGGGTTAACTAGTTTTACGCCGTAATCCTGTTCATGGGAAGAGGGAAGCGTATCTTTCGAAGGGAGTGTCCGAATTGAATAATTCAAAAAGTTATATAGAAGTATTGAAGCAGTCTTAAATATGAAGTAATTTATTTTAATAAGAATTAATACCAAGATACAAATAAAGAGCCTTTTCTAGCGGCGGCATATCAAATAAATTTTTAGAATAAAAATCACTTATTTGTGGCATAACTGTTGTCGGGACACTTTTTGTAAAATCATCGCAATTCTGATATCGCTCAACCATTTCGTGGCGGCAACCCTAAAAATCAGCTGATTCAATTGACAGTGCAATGTTAGTACATATTGCATGTTGAATATGGCTCTGGTATAGTCATTAACAATTTTCATACAAATAGGTTGTACCTAAACATTATATTTATATATGAAATTGGCTGAATGACAAAACCATGCAAAGCCATATCACAAAAACAGTAGTAGATATTCTCTTTCTCTTGCAATGTTGAAATTATCAGCTTACGTTATCTGAGTTTCTGTAATAACACAGAGAGAAATAACAAAGAAGATAATATAATACCTATTCTAAGATGTGATCAGTGAACACAAAGAAGGTAACAGGCAATGAGCGCAGGTGCAGAGTATATTCAATTTAGATAAGAAAGTCTAGTCGCTTTAGAATGAATAGGTAATATACTAACAATATAGGCACTTACGTATACAAGAAATATATATATTTATTGACAGCCTACTAAACTGAAAATATGCAAGATAGGTAGAAATATACGCAAGTTAAAAAACTACTTTTTTTAACGGGCAAATTGCCTTTATTACTCTAGCTAACTACTACAATAATTAAAACTAAACTAGACTAAACTAAACTAAGCTAAACTAAACTAGCTACACTACCTAACACACAAAGAACACTTATGGACTGTACAATAGCCGCGATGGCTTATAGACAGTCCAAGTGCTTAGGAGCCTTAGTAATAGCGTCCATTTTACCCTTTCGGTACGGGACCCTAAAATGAAACATTTTGTAACAATAGGTATCGGTATCACCACAGTATGGCAAAGTAGAATCTTTACATTGTATTTACTCTTAAAAGAGTATCGTATCGAAAGGCTTCATACAGAGAGGTTTTTTTCGTAATATGCCTTTCTACATGGTAAGTAATATAACATTTCAAAGGATTCACATATTCAAAGAGGAGTCAGGTTTTTGCATACAAATTTGATATTTACATGATCAATTGATCAAATATCAGTCAGTAGGTATGAAAACCTCAATTTTTAAAATATTTGGTTTTAACAAAATTTTATGGTAGGTACTTAGGTAGTTAATTGACGTCATTTTAAGATGACTGTATTTTTATTTAATTCCATTAATGAGCCTGTTTCCAGCCTACGTTACACTAGCGCGGGAAATTCAAATTTCCTTGCATTCTTTTGCCAATAATAGCTTAATTACTCAACGTGATTACATGAAAACTAATTTTGCGCAAATAAATGGAATGTATCGATAAATTACAATTAAAAGTATCACCTACATATCATTGGTTTAGCGACAAATGGCAATAGACTGAAAAACTAAGAAGAAAATTGTTTATTGCCATTTGTCGCTAAACCAATGGTATCTAGGAGATACTTTTAATCGTAATTTGTTGATACATTCTATTTATTTCCGGAAAATTAGTTTTCATGTTGAGTAATTATTATTAAGCTATTATTGGTAAAAGAACGCAAGAAAATGTTAATTTCTCGCGCTAGTGTAACGTTCCACCTTAATATGAATCCGTTTATTCATAGAAATGTTTATTACCACTATAATAAATATAGGGATAGATAGAGAAAATGCTTTATTGCACAAACAACAAATTAATTATAACATTAAAAATAATTTAATGAAAAATGGCAAAAAATACATAATGGAGGTTGGTACACAGGTGTGTGTGGTGTAATTTTTTGCACAGCACGGGTTTAGAGCCAAGTGTTCCCACGCTAGGCTTGAAGCCCGTGCTCTTTTGTCAAATGTAGGTAAAAACAAACAAACACAAGCACACACCAAACATAGGCAAACTTAATGCTAGAGACGATCTCACTAGATCATCTCTAGCATTAACTAACTAATTAGCAAATAATAACATTGACTAATTAGTGTCAAATTATCAGTAATAGTAACTAATATAGGCAAAGAAATTATTGTTATTATAATTGTTATTGAGTATTAATTATATATTTTCTTATTATTGTACTATCAGTACGTAGTAATAATATTGTTTGTTTAATTAGTGCTGGGTGGCACGAAGAATCCAACTCGGCTGGGCAGCGTTCGGGAAGCTTCGTCCTATCTTTTCGTCCAAAATACTGCAGAGCCTGAAAACGAAAGTTTTCAATCAGTGTGTGTTGCCAGTGATGACTTATGGAACTGAGACATGGTCTCTTACTGTTGGCCTCATTAGTAAGAGCGAGCTATGCTCGGTGTTTCCCTGCGAGATAAGCTCCGGAACGAGGAGATCCGCAGGAGAACTAAAGTGACCGATATAGCTCTTAGAGTTAGTAAGTTGAAGTGGCGATGGGCAGGCAACATAGCTCGTAGAACTGACAACCGATGGGGATGAAAGCTTCTCGAGTGGCGACCACGAACCGGAAGACGCAGCGTAGGCCGGCCCCACTCGGTAGACCGACGACCTGGTGAAAGCCGTGGGGAGCCGATGGATGCAGGAGGCGAGCAGCCGCTCAAGGTGGCGTGCTCTGGGGGAGGCCTATGTTTAGCAGTGGACGTCTTCAGGCTGTTAATGATGATGATGATGATGATGAATTAGTGGTATCCCATCGACAGTTATTATCCTAGGTATATAGTAATGTATCATCGGAAGCTGTATCAGAATGAATACTGTCCAGCATAACACAGGGAATCCTACTGTGCTGAACAGCGAATTATAGAGGGGCTGCAGCGGGAGTAATAAAGTAAACGACGATGTACAATTATTAACTTTTATTTAAGGTTTTACAATTAGAGTTACTTTAATTAGATCCTAAAACTAATTATCTCTAACTATTTACATTTGACGAGTCTCGACGATCGAGAGCAAGTGCCGGGGGAGGGTGATATAAGCCTCGCGGGGCCGTGAGGGGATCGAAGGCGAGGGCGCTGCGCGGACGGTGGTCAGGATCTCAGTCTCACGCTTTCGCTGGTCAGCACTTTTCTATGTGTTAGTGGATCTTCTCTATGTGTGCCAATCTAGCTGACACGGTAGTGACGACACCTAGATGGCGCGATAAGCGGTGTGTCCGATGTACTTGTCGTTCTACGTAACAAGCGTAATTATGCGAATAATTTGTGTCATGTATGTGATTAATTAACTATAGGTAAACTAAATTTATTATTTTTGCATAAATAAATAAATAAATATGCCAGTCCATAATATTCTATTGTAGAGAGAGTATTATGGACTGGCGAGCCCCCCTCTAATGTAACTAAACCTTTCACACAAACTACAATCAAAGAAAAACGAATGATTTTTTCAAGGATCAAGTTGTAAATAGCCGCTTCGAGGTGAACCTTCATGTAAGAAAATGACCATCGATTTAAAGAAATGGTGATGAAATATGAACTAGATGGGCGTCTATGATAGGAAGATTTATATAAGGGGCCGTGAACACAGTAAGGACCAATCCTACTTAGTCGGCTTTTATAACTTTTTAATCAAACTTCTGCGTCTTGTGTTTTTTCAGAAGTACCTCTAGCCAAAAAAGCATCAATTTTAGAGCACAAGAAAAATTTAAACCCCATATTAACGTAGTCGACGTGATTACAATGTGTTCAACAACTGGGCATTATATCCGTGACATTTTGACACTTGCACATTTTAACACTTCGCCCAACATCCCCCGAGACAGCCCATATGGTGTAGACATTTTCGTTGATAAAAGGTAATTTACTGTAACCATACCAACATATTGCAATTTAGGGTTAATGTTCCTACAAGCTCTTTCTACCATTATGCGGCCACGGCCAGACGTCTCAAGATTTTTCATTCGAAACTAAACGCACGGTCGTGGTTTAATTTAGTTTTATATTTTTACGACTTTATTTTTAGTAGCTATTTTTGCTAAACTTATAACTTTCAAAACTTGTTATATGAAATGAGTTTTTGAAACCGTTTCTGTCGACTTATTGACTGTGAAAATGGTAGTTGATGTAGTATGAAAACACCCAGTCCTTATCTAGCAAAGCGAATTTAGTGTTGTTGAGAGAAGAGATGGTTCGTGAAAAAATATGATGTTGATTTGTTTTTTTTTCTTATTGTTTCACTACGTGTAAGGGCGGGTTTTTTTATCCGTAGTCAAAGTAACCAATGGTTAAAAATTCTAAGAAACTTTGACCATTGGTTAGAATTTTTAACTATCGGTTTTTTTAACTATAAATCAAATACCCACCTAAGTTACAAAGGACATGGCTTAAATGGTGAAAAGAATTATTTCACTTGCACGTTAAACTCTAGTCCGTGTAACTGCGTAACCGCGGAGAAAAGTAGAAATTACCATTTTTCTACTAAACAATTTACTAACGAATTGGAACGAATCGCTGCAAGGTTAGTTCCAATCTTTTAGTTTGACGGCAAGGGTTTGTACACGTGATGTACGCAACGCGCGTAAATGATGCCATCCACAGAGAAGGAAAATAAAATACACCTGCGTTTAGTCTAATAGGCATGGAAATGATTGCTACTTTTAAATGATTATCATTTCGTGATATGATTAATTTTGTCACTGTGATTTCACCTGAGATTTTTCATTTGCATAACTATATGGTCAATGGTGATATGCGGTGCTTTATGAAATAGAACAGAGATGTAAGTTAGGAGCAACCTAGCGAAGTTGAGACCTGCTATAAATGATTACGAAGAAATCTAAAGCTACTCTTTTAACCCTTTTTAAGGTAGAGGCAGTATACATGCCACCAACAAAATGAATTTACAACCTACCAACCAACATACCTAAATTTCATTTTCCTACCACTTCCGGTTTTCTCTGCCTTATAAAAGGTTAAGGTAAACAAGATCAAAGGCACCGCTACAGCACATGCACAGATTTTTTATTATTATACCTCAGTTTATTTACTGAAGATAGACAAAATATGTTTTGATACTCATCTTTTTACTCTACGAAATTTTACTGCACGCGCTAGCGAATAACACGCCGGTTTGAATAGGGATTTATGAAATCCGAAGTCATGATTCATTAAGGCCCGATTTCACCAACGTTTATTCCAAGTATACGGCTATTCCTTACTCCTGGAGACAGCTAATTGACAAATGAAATTACACAAAAAAGACGCCATTTTGATTGTATCCAAGGAATAAGTCTTATTCCTTCACAAAATTGGTGATATAAGGGCTATATTCACGTAACTCGGTTGTTCTCGGAAAGTTATACCTGGAATAAAATTTATTCTAGTTTGGTGAAATCGGGCCTAAATGTGATTATCACACTGTGATTATTTTGTATTAGCGTTTATGACTAAAAGTAGCAGGTGTGACTTATGAAAAAGATATCATATGGGATATCATATGGTTTTCACATGCTCTTTGTGAAATTATAGGAACAGGTACACGCCTATACTAGTTTAGTGAACTGTTTTTTCTCTAATCTGATGTGTGATGAGGTGGTGATGAGCGAGCGTATTATTTTTCCTGATGACACCTCTATAAAGTCCCGCTTCTGCATTCTATCTATCTATCTTTCTCTATCTATATAGGTACATATACCGAGCGCGCACATCTCTCCGCTTGACTTAGCTCAGCTACGCATCACTCCAATTAGCCGCACAACTCTTCAATTTGGTTGAATGAGGGAATAAAGCTTTGTCGACAAATGATTAGATAAAATCTTACAACTACTTAAAAGTTTGTTTGTATGATTGGCCATACTAAATCGGCCGAAACGGTTTGGATAAACTTTGCACATAGCTTGCTTGGTAGTAGTAGTTAATATCCTGGAAAATTAAGATGGTGATGTAAAGTGGAAAACCGTAAGATTACTAGATAATAATTACTAAGGCTGGCTTTTTGATCCGTAGTTAAAGTAACCATTGTAGCTAGTGAAATTACTGGGCAAATGAGGCTTTATGATCTTATCACTCAGTCTAGTAATCTGATTACTAGACTGGGTGATGTCTCAGGATGACGTGCGCAGTGCAGTGTCACGCGAAACTTTATTGTTTTAATATTCCGAGTGACACTGCAACTGTTATGGGCAGCCGCGTCGCTTAACATCAGGTGAACGACTAGCTCGTCACGTCATTCAATCGCATAAAAAAAATACCAATGGTCAAAAACTCTAACAAATTTTGACCATTGGTTAGAATTTGTTAGGATTTTTAACCATTGGTTACCTTAACTACGAATCGAAAAACTCACCCTTAGACACGCAGCCCGTGGTTATACCCGCGTTTCTTCATACAACGTCCCATTTCACTTTTTTAGGGGTCATATTTTAAAACACCTTTTCTTAGCCACAAGAAGAATATCTATCTACCCTCCAAATATCAAATGTCTAGGTCCCACAGAATGAAAAAAACGTTACTCTGTGCTAGTGCCAGTGGTTTAGGCTGTGATTTTTTTTTTGTTATTTTTGCATCCCCTCGTTTGTCCCCCCGGATGCAATCAGTGTGGAAATGAGGGGGGATAAAAGTATACGCGGATCCACATGTGGTGCCAAGCTGTGGATTCAAGGGAGCCTTGTCTGTCACTCTGTTAGGGAGCTACGTGGTCTTGGCGTACGCCGAACTGAATGTGCCGGCCTGCCTAATAAGTGTGTTGCGCCCCTAAGAGCTTTTCAGGCCAAAGCTTTAAATTAATGTTGATAAAATAACCACTTATTAGCTTATTCTTGGAAATTAAAAGTTGCTGAGAATTTATTTATATTTTTGACATTTTCGACAGTTTCCCTAAATGTAGATACTTATTGATGTAGAAGGTAAACACTTTTAACAACCTTTACGAGTATAAAACATCCAGTTAATTTAGCAACGAAAAACTTTTCGCTCAAAGTATGATCAAAGTACATAACCGTTAAAAATTACTCGAGTGAATAATAAAAATCTATCGGGAAACTCTCGAAAAGGATATCAAAGGCTCTTAGAGAGAATCCTGCCTTGTGCCTGAATTAGGCATTCAAGGGCAAAACGAAATTATTAAAATTGCGTTATTATGTTTCTGAGAATTTATGGCCGTCAAATTAATTTTGATTTAGGTATAAAGTGAAATGAATGAATTAGGTTATGACGCTTGATGGTAATCCGGTAGATTGGATTTTTGCGGGTGGGTTTTACAAGGGCACAAGTTATGAGTTTTCATGATATAAGTGGGCTTGTTAACCTAGTTGTTTTAATACGGCCAAAGTGCCTTTAACTACTACAATACTACGACACTTTTGGCACTATAACATTTGACTGATTCAATCAATAATTCGTCTTTTCCTTTATCAAATTTCGACATTTTGTACTGACGCCAAATACGACATTCACGCTGCAATGCTTCGAAATAACTAGAGACGCGGCGCAAAGCATTTGAATGCCGCCTACGGCGTTCACACGCCAACGTCAGCGTGTGAAAGAGACCACAGTACATTTCTATAGCAATGCGGCGTACGACGTGACGCTGTACGCGGCCGACGGCGTTGTTAAGAGAACTTATATTCTTTGCGGCCATCGTCTGTAGGAATCATTTTTCAATGTTGTGTGTTATATTTATCCCATAGTATTTAGATTCACATAATTGTAACCTGCACCGTGACGACACTGAACCGGTCCCGACGGAAAGCCAGCGCTGGTTGCACGACCAGCACTATGCTGAGTTGGGACCGATTCGTGGCAACGAGCAAACAAATGTTTATCATTGTTTGTAGTACTTAGTTTGTAACTTTGCGTTGTTTTTCGTCAAATAAACGAGTGCATTTTGTCAGGAATAAATATTTTCTATATTCTATACTATTCAATAATGACCAACTTATGTACTTCTAAAAGCTACTAGTTACAAAAAAAAAAAAAAGCCAAAAACTGCTGCAGACTGCTTGCTATAGTAACTGAAATACTTTCTAGGTCGTAGAGCTTTTCTCAAAAGTTTGTCTAGGTAGCGTACGACCGCTTTGCCAGTGATTCTGCCGGCAAGCAGTAGTATGCACGTAATACTGTGTTCTGATTTAAAGGGCATTTTAGCTAGGGAATTTAATGGGCACTGGTATCAGATATGAGACCTCATTATCTGATACCAGTGCTATAAATACTGCTACATTTAGTGACATGATTCTCTGGCCTTGACTGTATTAAAACATAGAAACTAAAGAACGACTTCGATAGAACCGTTGAGTCAACAAAGAAGCAAATTGTTATCACAAAGTGCCCTCCCAGTGAAAGTTAAATAAAAAAATATTTTCCGTTATGAATAAATTTATGTTAATTTATGTAACAAGGTTCGGTTCGGATGATTATTATTCTGGGGTTTATCCCACGCTGATTTGATAACGGCTCTTCCTTCGAGGGATGTATATCTGTGTGGCCAGTAAATTACAGGCGACAGGTCTACTAACCGTCAAATAAACGAGTGCTTATGAAGTGTGCCTATTTACTAAGGTTGTATTAGCTCCCATAATTCTCCTCTCCGTAGACCTAGATTTTACGAAATAAAATCTAGATCTAGAGGCATAATCCAGGAAGAAAATAGGGGAATACGTTTGGACATATTTGTTTGGAGAATCGCAGCTCGTGTATCCTCTTAAGTATCCTACTATGCTACTTCCTATCCTATACTATCCTACTTAGGCCCGATTTTACCAATGTAGAATAAATTTTATTCCAAGCATAACTTTCTGAGAACAACCGAGTTTTTGAGTATAATCCTTGCACCACCAATTTTCAACGAATAAGAAGCTTATTCCTTGGATAAAATCAGAATGGCGTCTTTTTAATTTTCATTTCGTTTGTCAATCAGCTGTATTCGAGAGAAACCAGTAGCTTTATACTTGGAATAAAATGTATTCTATTTTGGTAAAATCAGGCCTTAATATTATAAATGCGAAAGTTTATGTATGTGATGTTTGTTACCATTAATCCCCGTAACTACTGAACCGATTTTGATGAAATTTGGAACGCAGATAGCTTATAAGGCGGATTAATACATAGGATACTTTCTATCGGCAGGTGAAACCGCGGGCGCAACTAATAATAATATAAAATCTATACTCGCTACAGAACGCTATTTTCGTGGCTTTTCCTAGATCTCTGTGATATGGTAATGCATACTTACTATAACTATTGCCGCCGCGTTGTGTACCCAGATGGCAAGGTTCTCTTGCTATAGAAAACCTTTGTTTTGGTACGTTGGTTAAGAAAGATATGTCGCAATTTGACTTAGTTATGTAAACACGGAGTTGGATATAATATTGGAGGGAATAAAATAAATGAGCACCAATAACAAGCTATGTAACATTGTGCTCGTTAGCGGGACTTGCTTATCTTATAGGCATTTTGCCGGTGGCATATAGAGAGGCCCGAGAAGCCAATAGCTTTATTAGAGAATAGCTGATAGACAATTATTATTGTCTGCCCCAAGAACGTCTCTCACGCGGTGGCTGGCGGTAGTTACTTATAGCTATTTGCCCCGGGTTTTCATGATTTCAAATAAAGTTATAGTAGAACTTCTTTGGTTCGAGTCAACTATAGTGCGCAATACAATTTCAGTCAGCCTCACCATCGATGGGCCCTCAGTTTGTTTGCCTGCCCAAATTAAAAAAAAACCGAGTATGGGGATATATAGATAGAAAGTAATACTTTATTGCACAAGAATAAAACAAGTACAGCGACGAGCCGTTACACTCACCGATGATCCTGAGCTCACCATAACTACACAGACTAGAATATTTTCGTTATTCGCTCTCACAACCACAGATTAGAGAAAAGAACAATTGACTATAAGGTCTATGAGTACATGGTCAAATATTTTAATTTACCTACCAATAATAAAACAAGTCCACGGTCAAAATCGTGGGCAGCAGCTCATAACAAAAATAAGAGTTCGACCACTGTTTCACAGGGTGGTAAAGCCGGGTATATAAATGTAGAAGAAGGTTATTTTCCGCGTTTTCAGCAAAGAGGGTGTAGGTTATACAGGTTCTTTTCATCGCGATTGTCCGGAGCTGCGGTAGCGGCCCCCGTATTATGTAAAAGATTACAACAGCAGTAGCAAAGCAACAGCAGTAGTGAAGCGACAGCAAACACTTAGCAATCGGTCGCAAGATGTCACTGGAAATCGTGAGTCACCCGCCTGTTGCTCGCCTGCCGCTGAATGCTCTTTGGTCTTTGATACTAGCGTCACTAGCAACAGAACAGCAGTAGACGGAAACAAAATAATGCACTTTTTAGTTCATCGATTGTCCGACAGACGGTGATCTGGCGCTCGATCGCTTTCTGCTCTGCCAAAGTGATGTTTGACAGCAATGATTGTGAAATTTACGGCTATTGAAAACTAGTTGCGAGTTACGTAGTTAGCCAGCAGATTGCACACACGGGCCATAAGAATAAAAACCTAACTAATTTAGACTCAATTTACATTGCCGCAGAGGGGAACAAAAGCATAATGAACTTCGTTGAGTTGTTATCTACACCATCTACACCACTATTATAAAGAGGAAAGATTTTTATTTTTGTGTTTATGTTTGTAATGAATAAACTCAAAAACTACAGTGCCGATTTCAAAAAATCTTTCACCTTTGGAAAGCTACATTCACCCTGAGTAACATAGGCTACACCACTACACGTGCGAAGCCGGGGTGAGCCGCTAGTAAACTATAAGATGAAAAAGAGTTCCTCGAGAGTTCTCTAGAAGACACGCGCCCTATTTTTAAACCATAATAGATTTAACGTCAAACAATCTATGCTTATAATAAAACTGTAACAGGGTCAATTCTGTACAAAGAAATATATATTGAAAAATTTTGTTGGAGGGCTCTCTATTACTATTGATACTAAAGCCCAAACTATAATTTTTTTCATTTTTGTCTGTCTGTCTGTCTGTATCTTGGCTGAGCATCACGCCGAAACTACTGAATGGATTGAAATGAAACTTGGCATGATTTGAGTTCATATTACTAGGTAGGCTATAGGCATAGGTGACACTGCAACGGTCACGGACGCTTAACATCGGGTGAACGACTAGCTCGTCATGTCATTCACAACAATACGAAAGAAAGTTTACTGGTCTTCTTTGTGAATCGAATGTGGTAGTAGTTTGCTTTCTAACAATGAAGTCAGTGTGTATCATCCCTAATCGGAAGCTGCTAGTGGATGAGATATTCTGTGAAATTCAACGTATACCCAGTGCTCCAACTTTGCAAAACTTTCTTGTAAAACCTGTTTGGCAACATGTTAATAAAGACCTTAACGACGTATTAACAGAAAGATTTTCGTATATGCATATAAAAGAAATAAGGTTGACTCCGTAATCATCATCATCATCGTCAGCATCGTCATCATTACCCACTCTATTAGTCCACTGCTGGGCCTATAGCAATGGCGTGCCTTTTGAGAGGCCTGTGCTTATCCCTAGCGCGGCTCTCCCAAGGCACGCCACTGACATAACAGTTCTTCATTACCAGCCACTCTATTTATACATGTCATCATTTTATTGAGTCGCAAAGCATCCCACGCTACGTTTGCTGAGCAAAAAACCGGGCAAGTGCGAGTCGGACTATCACGGTTCATGAGATACAGCCTGGTGACAGACGGTCGGACAGACGGACAGCGGAGCCTTAGTAATAGGGTACGTTTTACCCTTTGGGGACGGAACCCTAAAAAGGGCAATACTTTTAGATTTCATTGTCAGAACAGTTTCGTACCCGTATGCAACTGGAATTTCATTCTAATACAATCCTTGTCCAATAGTGTTAGAAGATACAGGATTCTACGGCCGTCAATTATTGACCCTCGTCCGGCGTCGGACGGCCGCTCGTCTATTGGACGGCTCGGCTGTCAGCCAGCGCACCACCCATCCACTTCCTAATACTAATCGACTCACCATGCCACACGTCACGAGATTGGATTGACCCTTCACGATTCAACTGACCCCACATTAGGGCAGGATTTAGAACAAGCACCCCACGGTACGTTTCCGTAGGAATCATAAATATGTAGGAACCGGATTACCGGGTTGAGGACGGACGGTTATAAAATTTTTCATAAATGCAAATAGAGATAAATCGCGGACCGTATATTACGCAATTTCACAACAATTTTCACAGGGACACAGTTTTTGTTTTATCTCAACCCATAAATGACAATTTGGGATGTAACCGTCCAATAATCTTGCTCGAGTGCTCTGATATTACAGAATATTGGAATAATATGGGTTGGTAATTAAGTTAATTTGATTCCGAGTGTATTGATATTGTTTGCAATATAGTTTTCAAACCATATTAAATTCGTTGTAACTGTTAATGACTGTTGGCAGGCACACAAGCAGTACTTAGTTAAATTGGTGTGGTTTTAGAGTTCTCAGATGCCTACATTTACTAGAGCAAAGACAGTTGACAGAGAAGCGTACTAATATTTTGTCCTATGTGATATTTATAATATTAGCATAGGATGTGGCACAGAACCTTAAGGGGGAACGTCACACTCGCGCGGCAAATTCAAATTTTTTTGCATCCTTTTGCCAATAATAGCTTAATTACTCAACATGATTACATGAAAACTAATTTTGCGCAAATAAATAAAATGTATCAACAAATTACGATTAAAAGCATCTCCTAGATATCATTGGTTTAGCGACAAATGGCAATAAACAATCTTCTTCTTGGTTTTTTAGTCTATTGCCATTTGTCGGTAAACCAATGATAAGTAGGTGATACTTTTAATTGTAATTTATTGCTACATTCTATTTATTTGCGCAAAATAAGTTTTTATGTAATCACGTTGAGTAATTAAGCTATTGTTGGCAAAAGAATGCAAGAAAATTTGAATTTGCCGCGCGAGTGTGACGTTCCCCCTTAAGTAGAGTCTACATGAGCGACGGACTAATTTTTAATTGCATTTACAGTTTAATGCAAATAGTTACATAATTTTGTTAAAATATAGTGTGTAGCTTATATTATAAGCTACACACTATATTTAATCAAAACATTGTTAACTCGATAAGACACCTACCGTATAATATATAACCTATTTGAAACTCATTTATGTCGAGAAATAAATTTATTCTTATTATTCACTCATTTATTATCATTACTTAGATTTAGGTTTTTCTACAATATTCATATAAAAATTAATTACAAAAATATTATAAAAACCTAAACCTAGAGTGCCGCCGGCAGCGGGGCAGGGCTCAAGCTACCGGTGGTCAGGGCTGCAGAGTGAGGAATCTCCTGACAATACGTGCCGTGTCAAGGAGTACTGCCTTCTGAATCTGAATCTAATCTTCTTATTATTATTATTACATTATCCCAAGTATCGACTAAACTGACCTCAAAAATGAAAGAAAAAGTTGGGGTAATGATCATAATCCATCACGCTGGGCAAGTGCGGATTTTTGAATGACACAATTATCTCCTCGATTTTTTTTGTGATGCTAGCACGTTTTCATTCACCGTTGTATATATATACAGAGCAGTGCAAATTCCGCACATTACTAGAAAAGTTGGTGCAGGGCCGAGTTGGATTTGAACCAGGGATGCGTTGGTTTGAATTCGCACGCTGAGCTCCACTCGTCAAAGTGCAATACGCATCAACAATGATTTCAGTTAACACGTCAAACGCCATAACCACACCCCAGGGCACCCCAAGCGTGGAGCACAAAACGTCCCAAAGTGATCGTTGACGTGACGCGTCGACCCGTGACGCGCGTTGCCACGCGTGCCTGCTTTACGCATAATAGGTACGCTTCGCGTAAATATATATATACTGAAATACGTATCTGAAATCCAACGCGCGTTTCCGGTTTTGACGCTGTAATTTTAGAAGCACGTTATTATAACGCCCGCGCGAATTGATGATGGCACAATAGGCTTTAATTACTTAGAATGATAGAATGACAGGGTAATATGGTGATTGATAAATTACGCAGGCGATGTTTATATCGTAAATATTTGATGCGCAAGAGAGAACCTTTGTTTTATAAATACTTATATCACACAATACCGAAACAAAAACGCTATATGGAGAAAAATAGGCATACTTTTATTTTTCTTATATTTTGGCTTCACACATAGTGTATTTAGCCAGTGTCAAGTATTGTAATTTTCATCGTATTATGGAATATTTCACGTAAAGTCAAGTCTTAGTCACATTCAGTCAGGATAGTCATAGTCCAGTCTAAGTCAGGTAGTCGTAATCCAGTCTAAGTCATGCCCTAATAAAGTGTTGGCAACTTTACTAGAGGCTTCTATGGAATTTTGGAAGCAACACGAAAAACCATGCTTCACTACACTATATCACTTGCCCATACGTAATTCAGAACTTAATGCGTAAAACGCCACCAATTTTAAACATTAACTGGGAAAAGCATAAGTTTAGTAAAATAATACAATGCAACAACGTGAACATTTTCGCGTTCCCACCAAAACTCATAGGCATACTTTACAGGAGGACTATTATAGACAAATCGCCGGCATACACCCACAAATGCGATATCGATAGTTTGATATAACTACAATTATATTTTAGCTAAATTCAAGTGAAATTCACATATAAATTTACCCTTAATTATAAATATTTTTACATGGTTAGGATTTAATAATACCTACTTTGTTTTCTTTGCTGTTGTGATGACCCCACTGGATCGCTGCCGTCCCAGATATCACACTGCAGCATTATACAGTATAAGCCACGCCGGTAAGGGACAAATATAATTACTACTACTCTCTCTCTCTCTTGCTCATAATCATCATCATCATCAGCCGGCCAGTCCAGTCAAGAAGTAAGTAATACGTCGATTTTTTTAAATTACAGATCGTATAACTTTGAAGGCAGATATAAGTTACGTACTTATGCCATGCTTATATTATTATTATTATTATACCTACGTTTACTTACATGAGGTTGTTAAGTAACGCGTGTTGTAAATTCTCGTCTCAGACGGGATTCCTCACATATCCATAATATAAAAGGGTCCACGAAATTAACTCCGGTTCAGTCTTAAAGCAAACAACATTACCGTTCTTTCGTTTGAAATTTCAGCATTTTCAACCTTTCAAAGTCACGGGAGCTTGACGTGATTAATTCTAGCGAGTGGGTCGTTTCAGGCCCAGTCGTCATTAGGTGGCCCTTATACGGGGCCGGGGTGTCCCCTTAACCCTTAATTGAACCCCTGCTGCGGCCCTGAGATGATTAAGACGTGACGATGCTTGTGTTGCAGGGACCTGGAGGACCCAACAATTGTTTTTGAATATCGGTTAATGTCTTTTGGGCTTAGTTTGTAATTTCAATGGGACCATTAAGTTAAGTTTAGTTTAAGTTGTCTACGTTGTTCAAGTTTGAATTAATTATAAATGTATTATTTAGTTATAATAATAGTAAACAGAGATTAGTTAGCTAAAGTTTATTCCATCCAAGACCAATATTGGGATTGGTTATGGTCCAGAATTCTGATTTATTGTACTTGTAGGTTAAATAGAATTGGAGTTTAAGATGCAGCTGACCATATTTATTTGCAAAGCATGGTTAACAACAAGATCATCAGTGAGTCATCGATACGTAAGTTTTCCTTCCCCTACCCCTAACTATTTTTGCGTATTTGCATCAATTAACGGACAATTCATCAAATTCATTATTATCGTCTTCTGTAAAAGTAAATATTGACATGTAGCACTCACACATCAGCTAACAAGTCAGTCATGAGCAATTCACTTCTGTCATCACTTGGATAGGTGACCAGCTACAAAAAGCATTATTTAAAAATTGAGCTTTATTAGAGAGCACATATAGTTGTCGGTCCCGGTTATTGTCTTAAGACTACAGTCATTAAGCCAAGTCAGAAGCCTTTAAGTGGCCTAAAAAATGTTACGTCATGGCTGATGACCATGTGCCTGTTGCGGAAAGGAATAGCATGATATACTATTTTGTAATTACATTAAATCAAAGTCCAAGTCTTATTTTATTCAAATAATATTTTATTTTAATAATAACGGTACCGTGACAGTTCGTTCGCCTGACAATAAGCGTAACGGCCGCTCATTACTGATGCATTACCTACTCGTATAACTCGTTTCGCGGGACACTGCACTGCGCGCGCCTCATCCTGAGACATAAACAGTACGACATCACTACAAAAAATAACAAATACAAAAACAATAATAAGTACCTATAATCAAACAATAGTCAAACATAATTGGAACACGCCTTAGATACGTTATTATAAGACTTTTTTAAAAGTTCACCGCAAGTTTGTGCAGTGCGGCTGTGGAGCGAAGGTGAGTCCGCAGCGGTGCCAACTTCTACGACCTCAATTAACTGCCTGAATTCCGCGAGTTGCATTACTAACGGTTACTGTAGCATGTACCTATCTTTTAAATTAAGAGGACCGTTATTTCAAAATGTTATTGCCGTCGCTCTGCTCTCCACACGTATGATAGAGACAATAGAGCCTATGAGTGAATTTACCTACATTTTAGCGTTTCGGGCGCCAACGGTTTTCCCCCTTTAAAACCAAACAAGTACTTTTGATTTTGGTGTCAATCGTTTGAATAGATTATAGTCTATGCTTGTACGTCTTGATTTTTTGAAAAATATTTTTTGTGTTCTAGTTACAGCTATAAATACGAAAATATTGTAAAAACTTGCAAAATGGAAAATGTACGAGCATAGCTTTTACTGTGTAGGCAACATATAAAAAGCATCAAAATCGGATAACATTTAGAGGTGGAATAGCGTTGTCACTTTTTGTATGGGGGTATACGCTTCTCTTTATCTACTAGAAATGTGAAAGTTCTGAAAATTTAGTTTTAAGCTGTTGAATGGATGACTGACTTATGGATGCTTGGGTTTTCCTTGTTGGGTTTTCTTGGATTATGGGTACTTTGGGTGGGGTTGAGGGTTTGGGTATGGGTGTTGGGTGGGTTGGTGTTGGATGGGTACTTTCCAAGAAGAAAAGATGTGAGTTGACGATAATAACTAATAAGTGCTAAAGGCGATTTATGTAGTAGGAAGTGTGGCAAATGAATTATTAGGTTTTCTGGGCGCAATATTTTTTGTCTGACTACTTTCTTTTTGTCTAGTGAGTTCTGCATTTTATGAAACTAATTCGAGTTCTATTACCCGTAGTAGTTGCTGGCGTCTGCCCAAACGAAGTTCCGACCTGCGGCTAATGAGGCCGTGAAATGTGACCGGGAAGAAAATTGCTGTGCACCGGTTGGAAACTTGCGTCGGCTTTTTCTACACACATCAGGAAACAAGTCGTCTACGGCCTTATTAATAAACGCGTATTAGTTTTGCCTTTTCTACTTTTTAGTGTTGCATGTTTTTTAAATAATGTTTGTTACCTCAAAACTACGACATTATTTAACCGATTTTGAAAATATTTTTATATGAAATATTTTTTATTTGAATCCTTACTTTCAGTTTGGTTCCATGGAAATTACAACAAAATTGGTTTAGTAGTAGTATTCAAATCAAAATTACTAAAAAAAAAAAACATAATAATGTACGATAATATCATCCAAGTATCTTCCAGTATGACGTTAAGGCAATTGAAGTCGGTTTTACTTTTTTTATTATATTATTTGCTATTTGAATATTGAAATCGATTGAAATAGACGAAAGATGATTTGACTTATCCAAAACTCACGTTTTTATTGATGAAGCCACTACAAGAGTATCAGGCGAGCTTTATATCTGGTGATTTGTATATATAAAAGCGTGGATGTCCAGCGTAGAGAACCGCTCAGAACCACTCTGAACTACTCAGAATCAGTCAGAACCACTCAGAACCATCAGAGCCAGATCCTGAGTGGTTGTGTGTGGTTCTGTGTGGTACTTAACAGCTAAATATAAGTAATTTTATTTATTGTTTTCAGCGGGGTTACAGATATTGCGGTATTATTTTGTATTTTGAATATAACTATCACATTATCATGTAAAAATATTTAATAATAATAAGCCTGATTACGTATTTGTCATTTATTTGTTTAAAATATTTAAAACTGGTTTAGTGTCAAATATAATAAAATCTCTAACATCCGCAATTTTCATTACTACTATACCATATGTCTTATAGCTACAAAAGTAAAAAAATCTGAGTTAGGTACTTTATTTTGAATTTCCCGCTTCATAATAAACATTCCACCTTAAAACGGATCAAATTTTATCTCACAAAAGCTTTCAGCCACGCAGTTAACAAGCACTTTTTAAACTCCTCCAAGATTGTACTACTTCAAAACCCCAATTTGATCGCATTCTCCGAAGTCACCGTTCCGACCTAAACCGATTACAGTTCCCGCGAACTCCGCGAAGAGATTGTAAGTAGGCGCCTTAGACTTAAAGGATAAGGTAGACAGCAGACTTATAACGATCTCACGAAGCTACTAAATCTAAAAGTATCGAATAGTTAAAGCGTGTAACAATATTTTTTTTATTTTATTCTCGTTTTCAAGGGGCACGGAGCAGTGCGGTCCATTGTAAAAATCGGTAGAATCGATGACGCACTGCATAATAATAGATCTAAAATAAAAGTGAGCCCCCCCCCCCCAACTTGATGTTTTGAATTAAATATGATTTTTGAGATGTTTTCACCATAATCACAAAACACAGTAGTAATGTAAAAGAAATAATTTGTTTTCCTATAAAAACCTTTTATTTGCCCTTTTCAAAGTAGCCTATAAAGATTAGTTAGTGTACCTAAGTAATAAATAATCATTAGTTAACAAGTCGCACAAGTTAATAGAAAACATTTCAGTTTTAATAAAATAGCAGAGGATATATGCGATGCCTATTCACTCCGATCGTTGCTCAAAAATGCTAACTTCCGTAAATGAATGTCTTAGCATTAAGTGGCTTCACTCACTAGTTCATGTCAGTGTAGTCTATATTATTCTTTCGTCCCAGGTAAAAGCCGCTAATTCCATGCTTGGTTAGCTCCCCCACTACCAACTTCACAAGCACCTGACTGAATTTTAAGCACCCTAACTTCCAAGTCGCGGACTAGATAAATCGCAAAATGAACGGCCAAATATGCAAATTATCTATCAGTTGTTACTTCGGGAATAATGTTGTTTTCGTGCCGAGTAGTTGCGAATTAAAGTGTAATTTATTAACTGTTCGGTCGTTAAATATCACGGTTACAACGTAACGTTTGTACAACATGAAGATTATTTTAAGTCTGCTGTTGATATTACTCAAGAGTTAGTTGAATCTTTTGAAGAATAATTTGACGTTTTGGTGCTTATTTACTCTGCAAAGTATAGCTGTTATACTTCAAATGCCATTGTACTTAACAGGAAGCAGAGTGCCATCACATTACGGGTGGTATATAGAATAGCATACATTTACAATAGTAAATACCTAAGTAAGTACCTAGCTTAAGTAGTCATAAGTTACTGTTTGCCTTAACAGATAATTGCAACACTCTTTGTCAGAGGACATATATTTTGGTTACTTTAAGTTGTATACTTAAGTACTAACTTTATGTAAGCAATTAAATAAATAAATAGGTAAGGTTTCCTTTGAATGCGGTAACATTTTTAATGATGATTTTGTAAAAGTGCTAAAAATGTCCTATTTGCGATAAAACTTTGTGATTTTTGGCTTTTAATCTAATACTTTAGTACTTCATCTGATTTAGTTTTTTGTATCAGGGGCCTACATACTAACGGCGGGTTTTTTTATCCATAGTTATATAGTAACCAATGGTTTAAAACTCTAACAAATCCTAACTAATGGTCAAAATTTGTTAGACTTTTTAACCATTAGTTACCTTAACTAAGGATCAAAAACCCTACCCTAAGTTTATGTACTTTATCTGATTTAATATAACATCAATGATTCTAAGTGCCTAAGTATATTGTAGTAGAAATGGAGTTAACATTACGGTTTTATTTCGAATATTGAAACATTCTCTTTCTACCAAACGCTTCGAAATAGTAAAGATCTTCAACTATCTGAGTTTGAATTGGGGTATTATCCCGAAAGGGGGGGACTGGGACCATGATAACCTACAAGTTGTGAGAGCCTTACTTGAAACTGCGTGTTTCCAAACCTCCATACTAAAAATAAATCCACTCACAAATTTGCACGTGCGATTGCTACGAGAGTTAACAAAATACTATAAATTCATTTCTAAACACAGGTCGTTAAACTCATTTAAGCGCATTCGGTCAAGGACGAAGTTCAACCACCCAGCTGCGCTAGGGCTATCTTCGAACGTAAACTTTACATGGCACTTCTTCAATGAAAGACTATTAATTTAGAAAAGTCGTAGAAGAAACATTGTCTACCTTGGGGAGTAGATTTACCTCCTTTCGGGATAATATACCAATTCGAAATCACCTTGTATAGAAAAGTCGAGCGATGAAAAATGTCTGACGGTAGAACATAAGCCGACTAATCCTTACACCTTGGAGAGTGAAATATCTGCATTTCTTTGACGCGGGAACAATGCTCGTAGCACTCGCAGGCGATCCAGCTTATACCGGATCAAGCCGGTAAATTGAGTTAAACCAGCACTGTTCGGCGCCGATAGAGGGCACTACACTTCACTGCGAGTGTCCTAAAAAATGAACTATTTGAGAGGTGACAAAAAGTGAGAGAGTAATTGGTTAAAGCATTGTAGTTCTTTACGTGTGTGAGTTCTGTTAGGCCGCCCATACATACACGTTCAATGATTGATCAATAAAATTGATCGTGTAAGGTTAGGATTGTGCAATGTTTTTCGGTTTCCTGTATGGAGAAAACATTGACGGAAATGGACTGTATGGGCTGCCTTATGTAGTTTCACATTGGAGAATGCTCACGACAAATAGCTCGATAGTTCTAAGGCAAACTGACAAGTAAAAGCTTACGGGAAAATATTGCGTGTTTACTTTTCCCCCAAACAATTTAATGAACACTTTAAAAAGAGATCCCAAATCTTTTACCCATAGCATAAAATATGTCCGGCCCATTTACGTTTTATCCTTGTAATGACTAATTATATTTAATCCAGTCAGCGTCACTCAATTTAAATTAAACGCCGAAAGATTTAAAGCTTCAACCTTCATTAGGGCGGCATATACTAATGGACATGATATTACGTAGTATTAAATCACTGCGTATACTCTGTATATAATATTTTGAATAAAGACTTACTTATTTATAAAAATATATATAAAAATCCTAATGTCTCCCTGCACTTAAAAATTACAGATCCTAAGTTCGTACTTATCTCCCTATAGCCCCCATTTTCCCATACGTTTGTCTCTCGTGTCAAGCCAGCACATCAAACACTGTACGCTCATTGGCTGAAAACAGCCGATGATCAACATGCAGCCAATGAGCGTTCAGTATTTGGTGTGTCAAGTTGACAAGAATTTAACAAACGTAAGAGAACCCCAGGGACAATTTAGTCATATGCTAACCTTTACGTCTAATAGGTGGACCGATGATCTGGTGAAAACTGTAGGGAGCCGATAAGTACGTGCAGGAGGCAAGCAGCCGCTCGAAGTGGGACTCTGAGGCCCTATGTTCAAGGCTTATGCTAGGCCAAGCCAAAGCCGCAGAGTAGATATATAGTACTAGGCCAAAGCGGGGATGGGTCGGGGGGCCGAGTGGCAGGGGCGGTCTAAGTTAGAATGGTACCAACGCGCAATAATTTAGGTAATTTATTATTACACTGAATATAATGGGTATTTTAAAAATCCACTATACATAAGCCTTCCACTATATTTAGTTAAACTACTACAAAGTTTCATGACCTTATTTAAAGTATTCATTGAATAATCGCGGTTTATTTGTACGGTTTGGAAGTAACTTTGTAATTTTTTGCTATCAAGAAAAGTTTTTTAATTCATGTTTTTACTATACATAAGCATTAGCATTAGTCCTGAACTTTACCATATATTAATTTCAAAGTCATTGTTGCAATATTGTTGACAGGACACGGCCTCATGCTAAGCCATTTTAAGCATTTTGGCGTTGTATTGCTCTTCAGCAGTAGACGTTGATGCTGATGATGATGATGATGATGATGAGGTTATAAAAAATGTATGCACTAAAATTTCTATTAGATTGGTCCTCGCCTCGAGGGATCCCAGAGCTGGCACATACTTCGCTCAGAAGCATTGTAAATGTAAATAATGTACTTAAATGTTTTTAGTTATAATTTTTATTTTATTTTTTGTCATTTGATGAATTCTAATGTTATATTTAGTTTGTAAAAGTTACCATGCACTAAAATAAGCTACGCTAAAATCACCGCATCTACTAGCAGTTCGAGATGCTTGAGGATTAGCACAAAATCTTTCTAAAGTTCACAAACAACTGCCCTCAACTCAACACCTACGCTTACACTCTGGTCCAATAATACATACACGAAAATAGCAGCAAGAAAAGTAGGAGTAATGTATAAGAGTGCGGGTAATGGGTCGCCAGTCACATGTGTACCCTGCCTAATACCCTCATGTAATGGACGACGCAGCCTTACGTTACACGAATGAAAAACAGAACCTAGAAAACTAGCTTTTAAGAGCGACTTCGCATGGAATAAACAAGAGAAAATGATTAAACTATTATACTTACAGGATGCAATTTAATTCATTGGCATAAATTGGTTGACTATTAAAGGGTAAAGAGTGCAAATGAAAATGGTGCAAATGAAAATGTTTTTTTTTTTATTTTGAAAATTAAGAAGATTGCCGCGGCACCTAACGTAGTTTATACGAATGATTTTGATACTGTTAAAAGTTTTTTTACCTTTTATGCAATATTTAAAAACAGCTCTTACTTATTTTAATTTAATTTAGAACTTTAGCAGTTGATAAAGTAAGTTATCCCATTTTTTGGAGTTATTATCAATACCAAAACGATGCGTTAGATTTCAAAAATTTTGGTCCACACGTGACTGTTGTGATGAGTGTTAAATGATGCTAATGAATTAAATTACATTCAGTAAAATAAGTAAATGTTAATGGACATTTCACACAGTGCCATCTAGCCCCAAACTAAGCGTAACTTGTGCTATGGAAACCCATCCAAACAAATGAATGAAGTTTTGTTTGTACCATAATCTAAATACATATTTAACACCCAGACACAGTACAAAAACTTATGTTCATTACACAAATGTTTGTCCTGAGTGGGAATCAAACCCACAACCTATGGTTCAGAAGTCAGAGCTACTACAAATGGGCATTCATTAAGAAGAATATTAAATTTAATTCCCAATACAGCACATACGGTTTGAAAGAATGGTAGTTAGCGCTTTGAATAAAATCGCGACTGTTTTTATAGCCCTCGTGAAACCTAACACTCCAATCTGCCTTTCATGGATACGACTTTGGTTTGAAGTCGAGCCAAACCTTCAGAACTCAGACGCCCTTCAGACAAAATGAAAAATGTATTGTATCGCTTTTTCACTTCGTTTTATTAAAAATGTTATATTTACACTCAGAAGTAAAAACTTGAACGGTTGCCCTACGGCCATTTTGACTTATTTTTATTGAGCCTTTTTTTACTATGGTATCCGCCATAGTTATTATGTTCAATGCGTGATAAAAACCGTTAAAATGATTTTAAGTTTTAATAAGAGAAACGTTTATTTATTTAATCAATTTTTCATTCTAACGGAAAAACTAAGTATATGGTAAAAAAACTGTAAAATCATAACATTTTTTTAAATCTTCGCGACTTAAACTCATATTCATTCTGTGCGCGAATAGATAGTTACACTGGTTTAACTTTTATAATATGCGAGGAAGATACGTCCACGGCAAAATTTTGCGTATAAAAGTAAGATTTATAAAAAATTATGTAGAAGGCAATTGCTTTATCAATCAAATAACCTAATAATAACCTACCTATAATATCTTATTTTAAGTAGTCATTTGGGCTATGACACTTGAAATGGAGCCGAGTTAAACCTTTATGATCAGACTGCCTAAAAAGCAAATTGCCTAAAAGCGATGTCTAACTTGCAAATTGCCTATGACGTAATATGGCTTAAAAGCATTTTGCCTACAAATCAAAATGCCTTAAAAGTATAACTTCTAAAAATCAATAAGTCTTAAAAGCGTAATGTCTAATATAAATATGTAACAGCCTAAATAGTTGTGCTTACTACTATTATAAAACACTTTTAGTTGGTCTTGGTTTTTAGGCTTACGGCACAGATTACTGAATATGTTACGGGCCAAACCGCCACCGGTATGGCAAGAAAAGCCATACCGGTTAAGACTTACGAGTTAAGACCCAGAAACCTAATGTTTTTAATAAATACACCTAACATGAACTAACAAAAGATCTTGTTCTTTTTCTCGTGTAGGCATGTGGTCAGCCTTGGTGTTAATTTTTAGGCCGCCCAAAGGCTTCTGACTTGGCTTAACGACTATTATCTTACGACAACAGCCGGGACTGTCGGCTTAACGTGCCCTCCGAAGCACGGTAGCACTCAGTTGTAAATACCACTTTATGTAGCGGTCACCCATCCAAATAGTGACCGCAACAAACATTGCTTAACTTTTCCGATCGGTTAGGAACTGCTGGTTAATAAATATAAATATGTGTGGACATTTCACACATGGCCATCTAGGCCCAAACTAAGCATAGCTTGGCAGATAACTGATAGAATACTTAGATAATTTTTGTTTGTAAATACATACATAGAATACAATATAGCACCCAGACACAGAACAAATACCTATGTTCATCACACAAATGTTTGTCCCGGGCGGGAATCGAACCCACAACCAGACAGAAACAGTTCACACACACAGACAGAAGGCAGAGCTACTACCAACTGAGCTATCAGGTCAGTCCATTGCTTAGCTATGAGCGCTTAACAAAAGAAATCACCAATAAAAGCCACCCACTAAACTAGGTTTCAAGTAATAGCTAATCAGCTTTCGACACGCAATTACCATCAGAATTACCTTAAACAACTCTCAAAAGAGTCATTTACGATAGTCCCCGTAATAAAATCACGAACAAAACTTGTCTACAATGAAACCCGAGCACTTTAAAGAGTAACAAAGTTTAAAGCGCACTGGCAACACCGGCTGCGACGGCTACGTGAGCGACTCTATAAAATAGTCACGTTTAACGACGAAACTCTAGGGTGGTTACGCTCTTAGTTTTTGCGGTTTGGTCGTAACAGTGCTATCCTTTTTTAAAAGGGGTCTATGCGATATCATACTGCGAGTTCCGAGTCCATGGAAAGCTCAGGTTACTAAACAGGTTTCCTAACAATATCCAGTATAATAACACCATAAACCGTTTAATGTTGAGACCTTGGGTCCGTGAGGACCAAGAGCTCATAGCGTTTTCCAAAGTTTATCAGAGCACATGGTCGATGCGATGCGTGACCAAAATGCTGGCACTTATTTGGTTCAACGAATCAGCATTACAATTCAACGAGGCGTCATATTTTTTAATGCTCTGGGGTTATTGGGGCTGCTATGTCCAAATGTCTTTTTTTGTAGTAACGAGTGTAGCTGGTAGTATTTAGTCATAGTTCCTAAATTATTGTAGTAGTTAGTTAAAAGAAAAAAAACATGTATAATAACCGATTCCGAATATTTTGTTTATTAACGTACCTAATGTATAATGTGTAATGTAGCTAGTAGTTTTAGTACATAGTATGAATTTTATTATTGTAGTTGTTAGTATAAAAAATAACGGCATATTGCTGTTAAAAAAACAATTTTAATATGTTGGAAATGCGAGTCGGCAAATTTCTTGGTTTTTTTCTCTCGTAATTCATCGTGATCCTTACTTTTAAAATATGTAAGATCGCCACGAAGGACTGAAGGTACCTACTACAAATAAAACAAAATTAGTTCTCAATAAAATTGGTGGAAATAATAATATCCAAGAAGTTCCATGTAAAAAAAATAATCCATGTAATAAGAAGTTCCATGCAAAAAAATACAGCTAAAAATATAAGCGTCTTTTTTCAGAATTAGCTTAACAACTGGTTTGAAGTCTTTGTCGTTGACGTGCTACGGCGTAGATCACGTGCTACGGATGGTGACTGCGTAGAGGACGTGTTGCGTAGGCTAGATGGCAAAACGTGACAAGCTGACCGGATGTGTCGTAGCTTTGCTACGTGCTCTATCTTCGGCCACACCGTAGCCTACCATCAGGTGAGTTGGTGGTCAAACGTAATACTGACGACAAAAAAGCCGTTACTACATGTCAGTATCTACCCCATCTCTTCTCGTGGGTGCCGTAAGAACCAGCTATATGGGAAAATCCAGGCAATAGGTAGCAGCATTCTCGTCAGTCTACAATTATGGCACAGTCTAGTCGATCCTATTACTAGACTGTGCTGATGTTGACGTGCGCAGTGCAGTGTCACGCGATACTTTATAGTTCCTAGCAACTGTAATGGGCGGACGTGTCGCTTAACATCAGGCGAACGACAAGCTCACCACGTAATTCATTACCATAAAAATGAACGCACTCCTGTCTTATAATTTGTATCAATTAATGTTCCTTTAATCTTCCCCCGTCGATGGTATCGTTAGCGAGCAGCTCAGACGAGACTAATGCTATTGCAAAGGCTTTCGTTTCGGATAAACCATTTATTTTATGATTACGTGGAAATTTTACAATAATATGAAACTGTCGGTCGTTTATTGACTTTAATCAACTAAAAATTGTGTACATTTCAGTTGTGAAATAACCTAATGTTTGTTTAAAAATAATCCTAAAATGTAAATTTGTTTTTTTTTTTGCCAAAACCTGTGTATTTTTTAATTGTAATCCCTACATATAATAAATGTGTAACTCTGGTGCACTACGGAACACACACATAATTATATCAAATGTAATTTATCCCATAGGTTCTATTGTTAAAAAAATATCGCTTGCGCGATGCAGGCCCCGCGGCTTTTGCCCTTTTTCCATACATTATCTAATTTTATTTGTATCAGCGCCATCTAGGGACTCTAATGTGTCGTTGTTTGTTTGTAACGACTGAACTCCTAAAATACTGAACTGATTTTCATGCAGGTTTCACTAATATGCTTAGAAATACCCGGCGCTTCAAATAGGATACATTAAAATTGAAATATCATTAATTTTTAATCAAAAGTATTAATATTTAATTATGAAAAAACCGAATTTTAAACAACATGGCCGCTTCATGGTGTGTTTTTTTGTTGGTGACGGTAACTTTATAGGCGCAGATTAAAGAAAAAAACCTTAGTGTAAGGATATGACCAAAAAGTAATATAACCGTTACTCTATGAGTTAACTTTCTTTGCCACCTATCCATAACGTAACTTTGATAGTAATACAACAGTCGAAAACTCATTATAATAAACTTCCATAGTAAATATGCAATAAACCGCGTATTGAAACTAACAAAACAATTAATAGTTTTTCTATTTAAGTCTTTACAGATTGTTTGGCGTTTTCGGAGTAAATTAGATGGGTACTTACTACTTACATACCAAAAAATATTAAAGCTTACATAATTCAAAT
This sequence comes from Ennomos quercinarius, assembly GCA_910589525.2. Lineage (NCBI taxonomy): Eukaryota > Metazoa > Arthropoda > Insecta > Lepidoptera > Geometridae > Ennomos > Ennomos quercinarius. The sequence continues at coordinate 16,192,548 of OU342492.1, read as the reverse complement.
TTTTATTCAGTTTTTCGATTTAAATGGTTCTGGGTCTGGCCTTTGGATTTACTTTCTGGGTGTGATTTTACAAGCAGCAAAACTGGGTGTGGCTGATAGATAGAAAACCTTTTGCGGCGTTTACCAAACGGAGTCAAGTTCTAAGATGAGGTTTCATCAAAATCAGTTTTTAATAATAAAGCCATTTCTTAATTCCTATAATGTAGGAAATACACCATGCATGCAGAACAAAGACCAGAGCTTATGAAAAAACAAAGGTAGTGCGATCCTTAATGCTGTGAATATTCGACAGTTTTAACATTTTCTGATAGGCCATAGACTTAGAAGTAATTTGGGAGAATTCTGTGGTACAGGCATCTTTTTAGGATGTGACACAAGTGATATCTGCTGGCTGGCTGGCTCTGCAAAAATTAAACAAAACACCTCAAACCTAAGATGTAAATAAATAAATAAGATGTAGGTTAAATAGATTTGCCTCATAACGATATTTTTGTGCTTCTTTTGTCATTGACATCATAACTGTTCAAATTAAAGTTATGTATTTAATATTTTTTACTGGCAACATATATACTATGTCCTGCAAGTATGACGAAATACCGAATACAACAGAGCATTGCAAATATGACGCTTATTTTTTTAGCACAGATGAGCAAAGGCTTATTTGGCGCAAGGAACTTGGACGTATATTGGCTCGGCGCAAACGGGCCACAGACCACAGCCACCGGTGGCTGTCGTGCGCCACCGCCATACTCAAAGAGTATAGTTAAAGGAGGCGATACTTTCGCAGCAGTAGCGGTAGTGTGCGACAGTCATCGGTGTTTATGTAATCCAACGCGTGGCAACGCCGCGGGCAGCAGCTAGTGTGTAATAAGGGTGGATTATTATCCGGTAAGTGTTCATAAACGTGCACGAGTGTTTGCATATGGTACCAAGTTTATAAAACCATGCCTTTTCGTTTTCTCTTCAAAAACCACTTTTGGCTGACTTAATTTTGACAGATGTCATATCGAAAGTTGTCATTTTGATACATGCTGTGGATACGTGTCATTTTAACAGATGTCATTTTGGAAGGTCGTTTTGACAAATGGTGTTTAGGCTGACGCCATTTTGACAGATCGAGCAAAGGTGGATAGGTGGGAAGGTAGAAAGGAGGGGAAAAGTGCAGGGAAGGTGGGACAAGTGAAGGAAAATGATGGGAAAATGGGGAAAAGTGGAGGGAATCTGAAGGTAAGGTGTGGCCAAAGTGAGGAAAAGTAGAGGATAAACGACAGAATGTCACATTTTAACAAATGTCCTTTCGGCTGACGTCATTTTGACAGATGTCCACCTGACAGATGCCATTTTGACAGATGTCTAATTGGCTGACGTCATTATGAGGATGTTATTTTAAAGGTGTCATTTTGACAGATTTAATTTCAGATGTTATTATGAGAAATATAATTTTTTTTAACGGGCAATGTTCCTTTATTATTCAAGCTAACTACTCATCATTAGCAGCCTGAAGACTAACTACTACAATAATAAAAACTAAACTAAACTACCTACACTACCTACTACAAAGAACACTTATGGACTGTATAATAGCCGATGTCACTTTAGCTGGTCATTTTGGCTGACGTCATTGACAGATCAAGCAAGGTGGTTGGTGGGAAGATGGAAAGGATTGGGAAAGAGCAGGGAAGGTGGCAAAAGTGAAGGAAATTGAAAGGAAAATTGGGAAAAAAGAACACGAACCGGGCCTAGCATTAAATTTTTTTGTGAACTTTCTACTCGATTAGTCCCTCGGAGCCTCGGAGAATATCAGAACTGACATATACTCCGCTATAAGTCTTCTTAGGGTGGGTCTTTTTACTCGTCAGACGTTCAAAAAAATACTAACCAATGTTCAAAATTTGTTACAGTTTTTGCAATTCACCCTTACTCAGTGGAGTAATGTTGTGGGGTAATTCTGGGAATCTTACCACGTGGTGGTGAGCTGCATGGCGTATTCATAATGTCATCATCGACAACCTGAAGACGTCCACTGCTGAACATAGGCCTCCAGGGAACGCCACCTTGAGCGGCTGCTCGCCTCCTGCGGTTTTCACCAGATGGTCAGTCCACCTAGCCGGCCTACACTGCGTGTTCCGGTTCATAAATTCATAATGTACATTTATGAAATTTATAATGTTTTTCGTCGTAATTTTTTGTGTTTCTTACTTGTTCTCATGTCATGTTATAGTATAGTTTTATAATTGTAAACAACAATTAATAAATATTAATGGACATTTCACACAGCGCCATCTAGTCCCAAACTGTATAAAGCAAAGCTTGTACTATGGGAACCAGATAACTGATAGACAACTAAGATACTTTTTGCTATGTTAATACATACACAGAATAATATAACACCCCGACACAGAACAAACACCTATGTTCGTCCTGGGTGGGAATCGAACCCACAACCTACAGTTCAGAAGGCAGGGCTACTACCAAGAGTACCAAGTACTAACTACATTGAATAACTAACTAGAAATTAATACAACTATCTAGACTACTGTACGATGGATTATCTATTGACCGCTGCTGAATACACATTAAATTCAATGTAAACAATTTGAAATAACAATTAATTCGTACACAATAATTTTAATGTGAACCTTATTCAAAGGACTTTAAGATTCAATATTACCGAAAGCTTCGAAAATGGTTTAGTAGTGGGCGATTAGGAATATACCCAATGGGTTCAAAGGGATCTGAGCCGTTCGCTTTGTTATAGTAATGAATAGTTTTTACTGAGGCGTACAGTGGTCATTTACAAACAATATTTAAGTAGGTAATGTATCTTTTTGTGTAAGCGATTGGCGAGGAGATCCGCAGGAGAATTAAATTAGTGACCGATATAGCTCTTAGAATACCTGCGACACAGGCATGCCCCTTGCGACACAGGCATGCCTAGTGCGGGATCTAAGGCTCCATAATATTATGTAACACTTACTTAAGTTAGAATTAAATAAATAAATAAATAAATAAGCAAGTTGAAATGGTAATGGCAGGCCACATCGCTCGTAGAACTGACAACCGATGGGGAAGAAAAGATCTCGAGTGGCGACCATGAACTGGAAGACCCAGCGTAGGCCGGCCCCCCACTAGGTGGGCTGACGACCTGGTGAAAACTGCGGGGAGCCGATGGATGCAGGAGGCAGGCAGCCGCTCAAAGTGGTGCTCTCTGGGGGAGGCCAATGTTCAGCAATGGACGTCTTCAGGCTGTTGATGATGATGATGATTGGTGAGCTTGTCTTTCGCCTGATGTTAAGCGTCAGAGCTGCCCGTTAACAGACTGCAGTTTGAAATGGTTAACAATACATATCGTCGATTGATGAACCTTTTTATACAATAGGCTGGTTGTATACTATTTTTTTTATTACATAAATTAATAATATTACTCAAAAAATAAACAGTCATGAAAACAAAAATTAAATATTTTAAAAAATTACAAAGTTACAAGCATTTTAAAATACAGGAATAAAAGGAGACAGCTCAAACATGCAGTGACGTCAGTTCTTGGTCCATCATAGTACCTCATTACTAAGCTGTGGTAGCTTTACATACAATCTCTTAGGAATACGACATCACAACGTGTGTTTACACAGTAACTGTGGGCAGCTACACACCATCTTTGTTTTGCGAGAAAGGGACAGGTGATGCCCCTCCAGGAATTTTAACAGCTTACTACTCTGTGAGTTGTTACCGATTGTACTTATTTTTTTCAATTATTGCATTCGTTTTTAACCTACTTTATTAAAATAATTTTAACTTGTTAATTTTTAATAGTAGACAATTGGTTTTAAGTTTATTTTCTATAATTTGTAAAGTGTTTTTGATAAAATGGTGGTTTGTTTGACATTACTGCTAAGGCTGTTATAGATTTCACAGATTACGTTTAAATAGTTTTCATATTGGGTTTTACCAAATGATTATGGTGCTACTCTAGCTTTCTGTGTGCTCATGTATTGGACCTGCTCTTCCCAAACAATACACAATAAGCAAAATACAGCAAATTTACTTCTAAGTAATATCTAAGCTTTTTGCCAGAGAATAAAAAAGCCTAAGAAAAAGCTTCTCATCATACTGATGATAATGCGCAAGATCTTGTGAGGCATTTGCAGATAACCCTAAAGTACTTCCTAGAGTTCCAGCAAACGAGATACTGTTTGTCATTAGATTGTAGTCAGTTAATTTTACTGAAGGTCAAATATTACAAGACAAAGGTTCGTTTGTTCTATTTAAATGTGTATAAATAAATAGATAATAACGCCCAATGATCACATACATAGATGCTGGACCCTAACCTACAGTATCCAGGAAGGAAATAGGGGAATACGTTTGGACATATTTGCATGGAGAATCGCTGCCCGTCTTTCCTCATAAGGACTTGAAAAAGTATCTCGTCTGCACGTTCCCTAATCGACTTGAAAAACTCAGGCTAACTTGTCTGCCTTGTCACAGCCGGGTAGAGTACTCAGCATTTGTCAGTGTAATTATGTTCCAACTCATCTACAACCCAGCCTCCACTGAAATATTAGGGCATTAGCAACGACGACTTTATTTCCGTAATGACGTTAAAAGAATGTTCACGACGCGTGACGCTGTTGGCAATAAAAAGTTCTTTAAGCCGTCTGTCAATAGAGTTTACTCAATACGGAAATGTTTTTGTTTTGTTTAGAAATATCTGTGAAAGGAAAACAGCGGTAGCAGCTACTTAGACAAAGTTTGTATGAACTTATTTATCGTACGGTTTTTTTAGTTTTAATATTCAAGTTTTGAAAAAACATAACCTATGAGAGAAAAACATCGTGGTTGCTTAGATTTTTTTGTGTTCTTGGATGTGCGAGTATAGCCCGTACGGCACGTATAGCCCTTTTTTGGTCAGTAAATGATAGTGTTGAGCTAGTCCATATAAACTTAATAATTTAAGTTATCGTTAATAAATACCACCTGATTTTTTAAATAATTATTATGGTTCCAAACAGTGTTTTGTGTGTAGTTTGTTGTTGGTTGTCTGATGTGTCACGTCGTAAAACTATTAAAACAAAAATTCTATGAACGTATATCTTACGTAAAGCTCATATTATCATGTTTATGTAGGTACAAATGTTATTGTCTTTTTATGGCAGCATAGTCAGCCTTCAAGTTACTTAAAGCGTAGGTACTTATCTATGTAAGCACGCCCGTCAAAAGTTCACTGTGCTATTAAGCCACGCTATATATTATCAATTCTGCATTTAACGTGGCGTGGCTCAATATATTGTACATTACAGAAATAAATATGAAAGCTGTATGTAAAAGCGCACATACAGGAAGTCTTTTTCAGTGGTGTTGCAATGCAAAATGCCGTTTTATTCTAATTTCAAACGTCTGTAAAAGAGCTCCGACGCATTCCACGAAGTAAATCGGCAGCAAAAACAAAGTATCTACTTTAGAAAAGGACTAACAGTCGCAAAGAACTGCATCTACGAATTCAAAAGAAAAAGGAAAGCTCATTTTCACGGCTATTCCAAACAGTTGGTACGAATCGGAGAGCTTGCTAGTGTTGCCTGTTTCGAAAACATAAAAGTTGAAACTTAAGAGAGAACCGTTTTTTTTGAAAATTATCTATTTAAATACTTAATGAGAATGGAAAGTGTTCTTATTTTTTGATATTAAATAACTACTAAAACACTAAATTTTATAAAAAGAATACTATTTTAATTTTAGTTTGTTTAGAAAGTGTTATGGTAGTATTAGTATTTTTTTTATTAAATAACGTGGTACGCTGGGGAACGTTACGTGTTGGTTTTGATTTAAATGGATCTAAATAAAGGCCTTCATCCTGAGTAACTGACTGATTGACAGACAACACACAGAACAAACCACTGAACACAGATACATAATATTTAGAGGGTGTCTGTCTTTTGTTGCGTAGGGGCGTACCTACTAAAGGTTTTTGAAAATTAAACCCCCGAGGGATTCAAACGAAATATTAAACATTTGTATGAATAAGCCCGGGTGGTGAATAGATGATAAACAGGTATTGCAAATAGATCAGACAAATAAATTCATTGGTTAGTATGATGCAGGTATATAACTTGTTTTTTGTGGTATTTGATTTTTGAAATTATTGTTTTTCTTTTGCTTTGTTTTTGTTAACGATTATTGTTTAAATGATTTTCTATTCTATTTAAATTTTGTTAAATATTTTATGTTTTTGACAGTGCTCTTGGCAACACTGCGCGACGCGGGAATCTCTTGAAAGTGCAAACATGGCGCGCGCCTCTCGTAATGAAATTCTACAGTTCAATTGTTGGACAAACATAGGCCAGTGCCTCGCTCACTTGTGTAGCCGGCGGGCACGTTCTTTACAACTTGATGTTTGAAGAAACATAGTGCATCGTATATTTAGTTCCGCATATCTAGCCGTTGATTTGCTTAGAGACTAAGATTGTATTATGTATGCTTGAGTGTGTACGTGAGTATAGAAATTCAGTGTATCAATAACAATTACCTAAGTTATCAGAAAGATAACTTTTTGCCAAATTTTTTAGCTTTTTAGAATATAACGCGTCGCTAGAGCTACCTTGTGCACACACCTTATAGGTAAGCAAACAATCTAGCTATGAACATTCAGTTGGTAAATATCAAGCTTATGTGAATGATTCTACATCCTTACTACAAACCGATAAACGGCTACAAACGTGTCTTTATAGCTCGATAAGCCGCCGAACCATTATAAAAATGGCCGGCGTCGTAAAGTAAATCACGATTACGCCCACCTGCCTGTGAGCCTACCGCAGATTAGTATTATGTCACTACGCCCTTACGCGTTCAGGAAATTGGCAATATTCGCATATTCTGCCTCTACACCGCAGCTATATAGAACTAGAATGAGGGTACTTTAAATCTCAATATTTTTAGCTAAATGCAAATGTTTATGTGCCAGATTTTACATGGTACCAGTTTGGGCGCCAAGTTTAGTCTACTAAACTTGGCGCCCAACATGGGGCTTACAAGTTCTTGTAAAATATGTGCTGTGATCGATCATACCACATTTAATTTAGCTAATAATTCTAAAACTCAGTATAAATAATGCAGAAATGTAAAACACAATCTGTTTTTATCCTAGTCATCCTATTAAATCATTTACGGGTGTGAGTGAATACAATCGAGCAATTCATAAGACCTACACAGCTGCCTTGCAGTACTGTCACCGTTACATTATGATGAATTACCTCCAGCAGTCAAAAGATTTTCTTCACATTTTGATCCTTGCGGAGCAAACATTAGAGTTGAAAGTAAATCGCATTTGTGTGTCCGCTTGAAGTACGTGTAGTAATACGTTACGTACACGACGGTAATGTATAATAGGCTTGAGAAAACATTGGATCATCTCCGTTGCTGTATAATAAATTCCTTTATCCCCCAAATATAAAACGGAGCGTCTTTTGTACGACTCTAAAAATAAAGATCAGGGGAGGATTTGGATGAGCGGTTACGGTTTCGTACTCTTTAAGTGCCATTATATTTTAAGGTGCTCTTTTATATTTTGTAGCTTTTTTGTGCAAATGATTTAATAAGAACGAGTACATTTATTGCTATAGTGACATGATTATATAACCATGTCTTTATAGCAATAAAATATATCATGTCTCTATAGCAATAAATGTACTAGGGCTTGCAATAATTGCAGCAATCAGCGCTCGAAATAAATGTAGCAATTCTCTAATTGCAATAAATGTAGCAACCAGTATTTGCAGTACCTAATTACATAGAATTTATCATCAGAATATGTGTATGTGTAGAGTATCACGTTTAATATATGATTATCTTCATATCAACATTTTATTGCCTTGAATATTACAATACCATACAGATCCGCTAAATCCAAACCAGCCATAAATATCAGTATGTTTTACGGCGGTCATGCGACGGCAACCATAAAACTGACCAATGCGTAAACGTAGAATTGGAGCAGGTGGATATTGGATATGGATAAGTTTTGAATAAATAAAATAACAGTCATGAAAGCTAATTGCTACAAAGTTTAGAAAGACACAAAAAATACAACTTTTAATCGTTTTTAGGCGCGTTTATTTGAGCACTGTCTCACCTGATGGAAAGAGATGACGCGGTCTACGACGGTGCATGCTTGCCTAAAAGATACCTGCGGGGTGATCATGTAACTTTGATAGCAATGCAACAAAAGAAATTTCAATCCAAATTTGAAATTTCCATAGTAACTCTGTACATAAGCTGCGTACTGCAACTGTCAAATCCATACATTTTTGTGTTTCTATCGGTTGCCAACAAGTTACATGATCGCCTAGCTGTTCACTCTTGACATGAAGACTCCGACTGAGCTGTGTTTGCAATTTTATTAAATTACGGGCAAAGTTTTTTATTTTTAAACTGACAATCACAATCATATCAACTACGTACCTACGACTGAATGTAACCTAGCTATAATACACTACCTACTATAGAAACCATTTGAACGCTGTACTGGCCGTGCTGTTGACCTATTCCAAAAGCTCCAGTCAACTACCACTAGAGCGTCCCTGACACGCTGGCAACATTGTCCCGTTTAATTACAAAATTGTAGGTTTGAAAGCCAAGATCGGTTTATAAAATTTCTATAGAAGCATTCAGTTTAAGAATATCAAGATTGCTCTCATAACTATAAATACAGGCCTGTACGAGGTCACGGGAGATAATAAGCCGGTGTTAGGTAATCTTTGTGATCACAAGAGCTACTTAATTGCTGTCTGATGTGAGCCGAATTGCATACTAATTCGCCTTTAACTTAGAAACGCGCGTGAATCAAACTAACTAACCAATACAACATACATGTGTGAACCTATAAAAATAACTTTGTAGTTAATGTTTCGTGTTTGTGCTTCCACGTTATGATTGAAAAGCTGAACTTTCCCGCACACAGCGATAAAATACAGCTGAAACTTTCGAACCGCAATCTTGAGAAACTTATCCTTCCATACTACGTCATTAAATTACCCTCTGTTTTATTAACGGACATAGATCTCGACGTAAACTTAAGACAATACACGCAATTGCCACCAGGCACCAGGCATAGCTGATCCCATGGTAAACTTAAAACATCAATCATGATCAAGGACCCCAAAGTTGGCATTGTGGGTCCCAAACCGTCTCCGCGCCCGATTATCCCGTTTGTTTTCTTTTGTTAGCTTCCACGGAGATTTTATCGAGATCTTTTCAATAGTAATATAAAAGAACCGCTGATAACAGCACTATCACTATGAAAGACTCATTGGTAATGATGCGTTGGTGGAAGCTAAGCTCCACAGTTTAGAGCACCGGCGTAAAGTTGCCAGTTTATCGGTTTTTTATAGACTGCATTTTGGAGAGTGTGCGAAGGAATTACACGATCTTATTCCTCCATCTCCTTTCTTTCACCGGACATCAAGGCGCACAAAAACACGGCACCCATATATGGTTGAAATTCCATCAACCCGCACTAAGCGTTTTGCTATGCACTTTATAGTGCGAACAGCCAATGAGTGGAACTGAACTGTATGTACATATGCACACCTATATTATGCCCTGTATATTGTGAGGGTACTACAGCAGTAATAAACTAGCTACCAAGCAAGACGGTCGTTTCATTACTAACCTACAGCTCATTTGGCGACGAGGCTGTGCAATCTACCCACAAGTGAAATAAAATAGCTCCCAGCCAGTTAAAATGACGAATTTTATCGGAAATTTAAGTGTTTTCGACCACAAAATTCACGAATGGGACGTGTTTTACGGAAGGTTGACGCAATTTATTAAGTTAAACAACATTTCTACCGGTAATAAAAGCGCAGTGTTGTTAACAAATCTGTCGGATGAATCCTACCGTCTGGTTCGGAACCTTGTGCATCCGAATACGCTCGAGGAAATCGCTTTTACGGAGCTAGTGAATGTGCTCAACAAACATTTTACGCCAAAGCGGTCTACGTTCGCCGACAGGGCGAAGTTCTACGAAGCGACCAAATCCGAAGGTGAAAGCATCGAGGAATGGGCTGCACGGCTGCGAGGGCTAGCCGTGTATTGCGATTTTGGCTCGGAGCTGGACACGCTGCTGCGTGACCGTTTCGTGCTAGGCTTCAGAACGGGACCGGAGCGTGATAGATTGTTTGAGTGTGACTCAAAGACCCTGACCTTCGGCCAGGCACTGGAAGTTGCTCAGAAGGCAGCTTGTGCACGGCAGGCACGCACTGAGGTCGTGGTGAAGGAGGAGCAAGTGTTTCATGTTCAAGACGGCGCGCGCCGCGACGTGCGCTGCGCCGGCACCGGTGCGGGCTGGAGCCGCGCGGCGGATGGCGGCGGCGGTGGCCGCAGATCCAACAATGACGAGCAAGCTCGGTGCACAGTATGTGGTTTAAAAAATCATAATGCAGTAAGGTGCAGGTTTAAAAACTACAAGTGTCTGATTTGTGGGCAAAAGGGCCATTTAAAAAAGTTATGTGCGGTCAAGAAATCAAATATTCATAAGATTGAAACGGAGGAGGCGGAGAAGTCTCAAGCTCAAGAAAATATGTGCAAGGAGTGTGAACTTTATAACCTGAGGTATGTGGACTATAATCCAATTAAAATTACTGTAAATATAAACAAAGTAGATTTATGTATGGAGTTAGATACTGGATCGGGAACTACTGTTATTTCAGAAAAACTGTTTCTGCTTCATTTTGCTAATTTAAGGTTAAATAAAAGTGATTTAAAAATGTGTCTTTACAATGGTCATAAAATCACGCCTCTTGGATATGTTATAGCTAAAGTGTCATATGCCAATACAACCAACGATATTAAAATATACGTTATAAAAAATGGGGGACCACCCTTACTTGGCCGTGATTTTATGACAAAATTTAGAATTTACTTTGCGACAACTAATAACAATTTGACCTGTATGAATAAAAATATTGAAGAAGTGCAGCGGTTATTGAACCAGTATCCAGACGTTTGGAAAGATGAGCTAGGAAGTTTCAATAAATTTGAGGTAGAACTGCAACTAAAAGACAACACTTCACCAAAATTTTTTAAGCCACGGCCGGTGCCTTTCGCTCTAAAAGACAAACTCAGTGCAGAACTGGACAGGTTAGTAAGTTTAGGTATTTTGAAGCCCGTTAATTACTCAGAATACGCTACGCCAATAGTACCTGTTTTTAAAGAAAATGGAAAGTTAAAAATTGCCGGGGATTTTTCATGTACCTTGAATAAAGATTTAAAAGTGGATAAGTATCCCTTACCACGAATAGAAGAGGTCTTTTCTAAGATAGGTGGGGGGGAAACTTATACGAAAATTGATTTGAGCAACGCCTATAATCAATTTAAATTAACGGAACCCTCACAAAAGATGACTACTATAAATACGCACAAAGGGTTGTTCTCTTACACTCGATTAGTTTACGGATTAGCTAATGCACCAGCTATTTTCCAAAAGGCAATGGAAACTTTACTATCCGGTATAGAGGGAATTAGTATATGGCTCGACGATATATGCATAACAGGTCAAACAAAAGAAATTCACTTATCCAGATTAAGGGAGGTTTTAAGTAGGTTGCAAGGTGCAGGACTGCGCCTGCAAAAGGATAAGTGTGAGTTTTTCAAAAGTAGTGTGACTTATTTAGGGTACGTAATAGATAAAAACGGATTAAAGACGAGTCCAAGTAAAGTTGAGGCCATTCTCAACGCACCTGCGCCCACCAACGTATTAGGAGTGAAACGGTTCCTAGGAGTTGTTAATTACTATAGGAATTTTATTCCGAGTGCATCGGCAATACTCAACCCGTTACACGAACTATTACATGCGGGCGCAGAGTGGCAGTGGAGTGAGCGACATCAAGCGGCGTTTGAGAGCGTTAAACGGGAGCTGGCCGGTGAGCGGGTGCTGGCACATTTCGACCCGGAGGCGCCACTGGTGCTGACGGTGGACGCGGGCCCGTGCGGGCTCGGCGCCGTGCTCGCGCACCGGGACGCGGACGGCCGAGAACGACCGATTGCCTTCGCGTCGCGATCCTTGACTGCTAGTGAGAAAAACTATAGTCAAATTCAGAAAGAGGCGACGGCTATTATCTTTGGCGTAAAACATTTCCATCAGTACTTGTATGGCCGTCAGGAACCTTTTATCTTGAAAACGGACCACAGGCCTTTATTGTCAATATTCGGCAAAGAAAATGGCATATCTGTAACGACCGCTTTACGCCTACAAAGATATGCAATAATTTTAGCCGCATACAACTATATTGTACAGTACATAGACGGTAAAAACAATCAAATCGCAGATTATTTTTCTCGGTCACCGTTATCAGTAGCTGACAGCGATAATGAGCAGGGGGAAGAGAATAATAGCAAGTATTTTTTTTTCTTAGAGGCAAGCGTAGAACCGGTTTCGTTCGAGGATATTAAACGGGCGGCGGCCGCCGACAATATATTGAATACCGTAATCAAGTATATGAATAATGGTTGGCCTAGGAAAATACAATGTAAATCTATAATGCCGTATTTTCAATGCAAAACGGATTTAGAAGTTATAGAGGGGTGTTTGTTCCGCGGCCATAGAATAGTTATTCCGACTGTCTATAGAGACAGAATGTTACGAGAATTACATTCGGCACATTTTGGCATCGTAAAGACGAAAAGTGCAGCTCGCAGTAGAATGTGGTGGCCGAACATAGACGCCGACATCCAGCGATGGGTGGGCGCGTGCGCCGCGTGCGCCGCCGTGCGCAGCGCTCCGCCGCGCGCGGCGCCAGCGCCCTGGCCGCGCCCGCCGGGGCCGTGGCACCGTATTCACATTGACTATATGTCTATAGGGCAAGTTGTATACCTCATCGTCGTAGACGCGTTTTCCAAATGGCTGGAATGTGTTCACATGGACCGTGGTACTTCTACAAGTGCGCTTATTCAAAAACTGAAACAAATGTTTTCTAGATTCGGTGTACCTAATGTTATTGTATCAGATAACGATGTAAAAATAAGTTCCGCAGAGTTTCATACATTTTGTCGCGTGAACGGTATTGAATACTTGAATTCATCTATTTACCACCCGGCCAGTAACGGGCAAGCAGAAAACTCGGTTAAAACATGTAAAAAAATGATTAAATGCTTGATTGCGGAAGTTAAATGTCACAAAGATATTTATGAAAAGTTACAGAGTTTTCTGTTTGAATTTAGGAATACCATACATTGTGCGACAGGAGAAACGCCAGCTATGCTTATGTTAGGCCGTAATTTAAGATGCAGGTTGGATTTAATTCTACCACAACAAAAAGCTTTACTAGATGAATATACCGAACAACCTGTATTGAAGCAAAGCAGATCTTTTCAAATAGGTGAAACTGTATGGGCTAGGTGGTTTATCGCTAGGAAGAGTGTGTGGAGTATAGGGATTGTTAAGAAAAAAATAGGTAATAGAATGTTAGAAATTTATTTTACTGATTATAAAACTACCTGTAATCGACACATAGATCAGGTTAGAAAATGTACGAAAGAGAGCAACTGTGCCACTGTACTAGAAAATAATAATCCATTCGAAGGGGCGTCTGACGTCAACAGCTGCAACCAGCTGCCGGCGGCGAACGCCCCGCCGCCCGCGCTCTCGCCCGCGCAGCCCTCGCCCTCAATGTCGCGGGTGCAGCCCCATGCGCACGCGCAAGTCTCCACGATGCCGCAACCGTCGGCATCTCCACCTCCGCAAATGAGCACTGCGGGGGAGGAGATGTCGGGTGCGACCGATTGCGAAGATAATACTGATGTAGGAGCGCAGAGGGATGCAGATTGCGATGAATGGGCGGAGGCTAGCGAGGTGATGGACGTCGTTACCCAACCGGAGGAACAGTGTGTCGATCTTAATGAAGATATTATTCAAGGTGATGAAAACACTGTTCAGGCCGGACGCTCTAAGAGACACAGAGTACCAGTTAATTATAGAAAATATGTTTAGTAAATTATACTTAGTTATATATATAGATATAGGTACCAACATAAAAATTAGTGTTTTATGATTAGAGTGAGAACATTTTTATTATTGTTAAAGATTTCCAAATTAATGTTGGAGGGATGAACTGTATGTACATATGCACACCTATATTATGCCCTGTATATTGTGAGGGTACTACAGCAGTAATAAACTAGCTACCAAGCAAGACGGTCGTTTCATTACTAACCTACAGCTCAGGAACACCTTGCCGGCGTCCTTGTTTCCAGCTAACTATGATCTGGGTGTCTTCAAGACGAGAGTGAACAGGTATCTTCTAGGCAAGCATGTTCCATCGTAGACTGCGTCATCGCTTTCCACCAGGTGAGACAGTGGTCAAATGCTTTGCCTATAAACAATAAAAAAAAAAAAAAAAAAAAAAAAATGCCTGCAGTTTCATTTTGCCGGATTGCTATCAGAGTTTAGCGCCGGCTTACACCACAATGCTTGATAAGATTTTGTTGTTATTACTTGCTTTTGTTTATAATTGTTCCCTATTTGTTATAAAGTTATTCCAACATAATTTAGTAACTACAATATCGTATGAAGCACGTTTCATAAGCCAAGCTGTGTAGAAATAGGTTTCCTTTTTCAAATATTGGCTAAAAAGTGTATTTGATCTTAGTGAACGACAAAATTGGCATTGGCAGCGAACGCAGGTGTGCCAATATCGATACAGCAGAACTAAACTACGTCAGTACTTACTTACTTTTATTTTGTGTAGCATCGGGAAAAATTGCGATGAAAGCGTATCGTGTTTAGAATGTTTTTCGTATAACTCCATTATAATAAATCAACGCTAACAAATTAATCGCACGATGTTGCGACCTCGAACAGCTAAGCTCATCACGGGTTCAACCGACCACTCTGATCCATTAATTCTGCTTTAACGAAGCAGAAACAGCGTTCAAACATGTTCAGGCACATGATACATAGAAAATCCATCAGACTCGCTACACCGCATTAGGCGACGCAGCGTCCTTCGTTCATTCCTCACAAATCTTTCTTTCGACTTTAACTAGGTTTTAAGTTGGCCGGACCCTTCTAATTTTCCTTCGCAAAGCGTAAATTGTTATACATGTGTTACTAGCAGTAGTATGGCTGTGTGGGTCTTAATTTGATTCAACTTTCCCGGATGCCGTACCCAAATTTTTGAAAGTTAGCGGCCCTAATTGAAGATTTCACCCGAAACTCCAGTGAATATCACCGCTTTCCACAACGAGTCTCCGACACATGTACCAGAACCTAAATTCTGTGTAATTACTTTTTTCTTTTATTCTTTTGTTCTGTATTTGAACAGGCTGTGCCTCATCAATTACGCTTCTGACGTGTTAAAGAGCTTACTGTGATCTATCTCAGTGATTGATTTAAATTGAGGCTCCTTTATAAAAATCAAATAACAATCTGGTCAGACTATGAGTAAATATAAGTTATTCATCATTTTGTAAGACTTGTGTTTGCTATTACGAGTGTTTCGTCGAGATGTTATCGTTTTTCTGCGGCATCTGTCAGAGTGTATTCTCGTCGGGCGAGCGGCCAGCTGAGAAATCGGAACTTTCATTACATCGCAGCGCGGGCCGAGGTGTCGACTTTGTCATGGAGTAAATCTTCCTTCATATTATACCGAGTATTAGGAGTGAAGTCAGCAAAAAGGGTCACCGCTCAGCGGGATTTGTTGAGCATGATATAGTGACCCAATTTTTGTTTGATTAAATAACGCGAGGGTCGGTTTACGGAAACATCCATATTTTCTTCGTAAGGCTCGGCCGGTTTACATTGACACCTCTGTGCTGGGGGCGGAAGAATCAATCCGGGATATGGCGGGGCCTGCCTCGAGTGGTCGCGGTAATGATTTCCTCGAGACAATAGGGCAGGGGAACAGTTTGCCGTTCTAATTATCGTTGTTAAGAGTTTCACTCGGTCATAAGCCGGAGTTTCATTCAACAATGGTGACACGTTTCTGTTTCATTGTTCGTTAATACGCCCGCAAACTTCGACTTGATTAAGCATGGCTGCCGGTTACGTAGTTGCGTAATGTATATTTGGCGAAGGTTTCTATTTTCACAACCCTAGTCAAACCTGGCATGTTTGTTCACGTCACGCTGTTTCGTATATGGGCATGATTAGGGCGGACAAGAGAGATTCGCATACCTACCTATTACGACCCCTTTGTAAGATGCTTTTAGAGAACTCGCGTTACTTTATAATTTGAATTTATAATATTAATATTTCACAGCCTTTTTTCAGTCCTTTGAGGACAAAGACGGCAAAGTAGTTGCATGCAGTAAAGCAAAATAAAATCTTATTATAACCTATTTCCCAGTCGTTGAAAAATAGCGTCTATGTCTTAATTTACTTAATCTAAAATCACCCCTAAAATACACAGATATTGATATCATAAACTGAATGCAACAACGTGTTTTGAACCACTAAGCTATTTGCGCAGCTGCTCTATTTCAGTTTGAAATATTAATACACTTGCTCTATTTTATTAACACTTTAAACCTTCACTCGCTTGCTTCTATACGCTGTATTTGCAAATGCACATTGCTTTGTGTATTTTAAGCCGCCCGAAGGCACGTTAAGCCATCTGCCAGGGTGACGGCTTAATGTGCTTTTGAAGCACGTAGCGTTCAGTCGTATAATGCCACTTTTTGTAGCAATTCCTCATCTAATAATTATGAACAGATTTTATTAAGATTATCTATTAGAAAAAGGCCTACCGCTTAGCTGCCGACAGTGTTATGGTTCTGATACAAATAATGCCACCTTGACAATTCCAGACATATTATAAAAATAATAACGCCCAACGATCACATACATAGATCCTGGACCCTAACTAGGATTGCCTATATCTATGGATCCAGGAACTACGAGGACCATGGTTTCGCAACACCCAGACACAGAACAAGTAGTTGCACTTTTTTTTCTCTGCACAAATACTTGCCCTGTCGCGGGAATCGAACCCGCCGTCTCCGGGTTATGAGCTGACCTGCTCAACCACCACACCACAGAGGCTGTCAATATTCCGTGGTCTATACCTATGTTGCACTACGGTGTGACACATTCCAGTATTTTGTGAACTGAATTATAATGCCGCGTGGCTCCTCCATTGTTGCTTCAGGGATACAGTATTGCTTGCTCAATTATTCGGACCGATTCAGGCGTTCTATCATTAACTCTTAAATATGGAAGCCCCATAAGATATTTCAATACCTATACATCAATCTAAATAGTCATCATCAACAGTTTGAAGACGTCCACCGCTGAACATAGGCCTCTTCCAGAGAGCGCCACTTTGAGCGGCTGCTCGCCTCCTGCATCTATCGGCTTCCCACGGCTTTCACCAGATCGTCGGTCCACCGAGTGGGGGGCCGGCCTACGCTGCGTCTTCCTGTTCGTGGTCGCCACTCGAAAACCTTTCTTTCCCATCGGTTGTCAGTTCTGCAAGCGATGTGGCCTGCTCATTGCCATTTCAACTTGCTAATTCTAAGAGCTATATCGGTCACTTTAGTTCTCCTGCGGATCTCCTCATTCCGGATCTTATCTCGGACGGAAACACCGAGCATAGCTCTCCCCATAGCTCGCTGCGCGACTTTGAGCTTACTAATGAGGCCAACAGTAAGAGACCATGTCCATCTAAATAGTGCTGTAAATTAATTTTAATACTCAAAAAGGTAACAATTTATTAAAAAAAATTGATCCAGGTTAGTAGTTTCGGACCCTATTCAATGCAAGCAAACCACCAAAAAATCTAATCTTTCCTCTTTATAATTAAAAAAATTAAAATGTTATGTTATAGTTAAGAAAGTATCACACAGGTTAAATAATCACTCTGCTGCAAGTGTCCATCGAAGTCCTGAATTCGTGTATTCGTGATTTGTCCCCATCAGTTGCCCCGTTGCTGCTATAGCAAGACTGCACTTTATTGTCATACATCCAAAGCTCCATTTTCATTGAGCAACTCTCAATATGTCAGTTCAGTACCGACAACAGCCTTTGTTTGTTCCTCGTGGTTAAACACCTATTTGCATGCGGGAGTGTACTCTACCCAGTCTTGGGCATCATATTAACGTAAGTTACCTTCTAACACCTTATGGTTATATTACCTTTTGCACGTGTATAATTCGCGTGTCACAGCTATGTATAATAAGTACAGTGATTGGATGGGTGACCACTAGAACAAAAAGTGGTCCCAGCTGTTGTCTTAAGACAATAGTCGTTAAGCCAAGTCAGAAGACTTTGGACAGCCTAAAAATTGAAGAAGAAGAAGTGATTGGAGACTCAAAGAATAATAGGTATGTATTATGAATTTTTCAACTGGGCGTGGATGGCCATTTCGAAAATTAGTCTCAGTTCAAATGATCAAACAAGTCTCGGGGCCTATTTTGATAGAAATAAAACCTAACCGCCGTGTGGTCCCCGTTACGAATAGGACCACTCCATCTCTTCCCGTGGGTGCCGTAGAAGGCGGCTAAGGGAACATCTAGGTAATGGGTCGCAGCGTTCCGCTCGGTCTTGATAATCAATCGTATCTACTACGATCACCAAGCCCCCATAATGCCCCATAATGACAAGCACGAATAAAAACGGCCTCCAGTCCCCGGCAGCTCTGCTATCTCGTGGCTAAGGTAGCGGCCACGGTAACGGCAGCGGCCACGGTAACGGCAGAGCAAAGGAAATCAAGAATCCCGGGATGATCTGGTAAAAGCCGCGGGGAGCCGATGGATGCAGGAGGCGAGCAGCCGCTCAAGGTGGCGCGCTCTGGGGGAGGCCTATGTTCAGCAGTGGACGTCATCAGGCTGTTGATGATAATGATGAAAACCTAAGCTACTGAGATTTAAAAAAAAACTGTGTGCTTAGGTTTAAACAATAATATTTACGCGGGAGTAGAACACGTTGACTTTGAATAAAAAAACACAGCCTGTAAATGTAAATTCCGCTTCCGGTTTAGTCGTAAAGAGACCCAAATTAACTAGATATAAATGAATACGGAATCGTTAAATCATTCTCGCCGTATTAAGCGATTAGGAGCAATGCTAACCTTGTAATTAGCACGCTGTGGGTCTAGTCTCACTATCAGTATAACGCACAGATATCTAATGCTATACAGTAAGCAGACCTAACATTATCTTCACTACTACATAGACGAGAATAAATATATCCATTACTTTTTTTTTTGTTTTTTTTTTTACGTGAACTAATGACGTGACGAGCTAGTCGTTCGCCTGGTGTTAAGCGACACGACCGCCCATGACAGATTGCAGTGTCACTCGGAACTCTAAATTAAAGTTTCGCGTGACACTGCGCACTGCGCACGTCATCCTGAGACATCACACAATCTAAAAAAGATTTCTAGACTGTGAGATCAGTTCTTAAGTCTCATTTGCCCAGTAATTTCACTAGCTACAATGCCCTTCAAATCGGAACACAGTAGTGCTTGCACACTACTGCTTGGCGGCAGAATAACTGGCAAAGCGGTGGTACCTACCTAGACGAGCTTTCGCTCTTATTAAAAGATAACTTAATCTTTTCCTTTTTACTGTTGCAACACTTACGCACCCATGGACAAAAATGAACGCGTGCCCAAAACGAAACATATCATGTTACCATGGAAACATATCGTTGTGTGACAACGTTTCATATAGGAACACATCCGAATTATCTTTTCACCAGTAAGTTTTGATGTGCATGGCACTGTGTGCGTGAGATTTGTAAAAAGTGGCACGCAATATTTCTCTTATGTTAAGTCTGCTTACTATAAGTATTAGATGTCTGTGGTATAACATTAAATTTTTTATTGACATTACATACGCTCCCGTACACATCAAAAGTTTTGCGGATGTACCTAATGGTTTGATTTTTCCAATTTCGTATTCTTTTTTTGGCTTCAGTTTCCAGTTCTTATCTGCTGAGTTAATTTATATTGTTTTTGCCTGAGATTGGAGGATCTGACGTATTTTGTTAACCTTAAAAGAAAAACTAGGTACTTTTCTTATTCACTTGGTTTTCCAAGAAGAGAAGTCTTTGAAATACTTAATTATCTTTATCGTTTCAAAGGCCATATTATTTGCGTGCTATTATAACGCGATTCAACAAAGAAAAGTATTTAAAAGAGCAAACATTCCTATTGCTGTCTCACTCCCTCTGCACTTAAACACAATAGTGAAAGAGGGAAAAAAATTATTCTTTGCGTCAGATTCGTCGTTATTCAATTTGGACGACAATAAAGCTGCGGCCACACCGGCGCGTCAAGTGCGTAAGTGAAGCGATGAAATCGGGTGTTCGGCACCCATCGCTACCCGTGTTCGTAGACGGCCACGCAGCCATTTCCGCGAGCAGCGATGGGTACCGAATAGTTTCGCGTCGCTGACACTGCCGCTTCGCATCGAATTCGGGGTCGAAGCTTAATCAGCTGAATGAAAATGAATTAGTACTCAGAAATATAAGCATTTAATATCTTTCACTCACGATTGGAAATAAGCTATTTTTATGCACATATTTTGTGAAGCGATATTTTTCGTAAACACAATTTATATGTAAATTGCAAGATTTGTGCGTGAGCCTACGAGTGTGGATATTGAAGAATGAAATGCGCGTTTCCGCTCTATGCTTTTGCGGAGCGCCCCGAAATGCGTTTACGTTTAAAGGTAACGTAGTCATTTTCATTGTTACAGGCACAGAATAAGTGATAGCAGGTACTTTTAACCGTATTTTTACGTAGGTACCTATAGTACGGTGGTATGTAGGCCTTGCGACGCTCAACCGGTTAAAATATGCAGGCGAAACAATAGCGCGTTTCGTACTTAAAGATACTTTTAATCATGGTAAGTCTATACTTCTATAAAGCGTCTTACATTACCGGTGTGAAGTTGGCAGCAAAAAGTTAGCAGTCTAATCCGACCAAATTAAGATGGTAATTTTGTTACGGTAAAAGTCACAAATTTCATGCCATTTTACAATGATAACTGCTGAAAAAACTAATAATTAAGGGTCTGTACATTTTTGAGGATATAATTATAAAAAGTTCAGGTTAGATAAGGGCCCGATCCTCTCAATCCTTGATATACCCAATCTCACCTTTCCGACCCAACTTAATGTTCATAATCGGCGCGTGTCACCTGAACATCAATCACTAGTCCAATCGTTTCATCTCGCCGGTGATTGCGAGGGCACGACATTGACGGATTCGGATTTTTACGTGTGAAGATATTTAGGGATGGGATATAAAAGGTTATAGACTGTACAAGAATAAAGTTCTAAAGATTTTCGCACGCCCTAAGGCATGCAGCCATAGAGATAGGAGAGATTATGTTTATATATCAAAAAATTACAAATTTCATATTCAAATAACATATTGCTATTTTTAGTACCTACTTTAAAAAAAAATACTATTAAGCTTTTTTCGACAAAGTTACAAGCATTTTAAAATACATGAATAGAAAGAGAGCTCCAACACGTGTGACGTCATAAATTATTACTTCATAAGTATCTCACGACTAAAGCTGTGGTACCTATAAGGTAGCTCTACATATTATACATTCTCTTTGGCATTGTGTTGTCACAAATAATGACTTTCATTTATATTGTAGTACGTAGCTGTAATGCTCCATTATAACCTACGTTATGCTGTTTTCGAGAAAGGGACAGTCGGTGATGCCCCCTTCAGAAACTTTAAACACTTTTATGCTCATTTTATAAGTATAAAATTCATCATCATCATCATCATTAACAGCCTGAAGACGTCCACTGCTGAACATAGGCCTCCCCCAGAGCACGCCACCTTGAGCGGCTGCTCGCCTCCTGCATCCATCGGCTCTCCGCGGCTTTCACCAGGTCGTCGGTCCACCGAGTGGGGGGCCGGCCTACGCTGCGTCTTCCGGTTCGTGGTCGCCACTCGAGAACCTTTCTTCCCCATCGGTTGTCAGTTCTACGAGCAATGTGGCCTGCCCATTGCCACTTCAACTTACTAACTCTAAGAGCTATATCGGTCACTTTAGTTCTCATCACTGGCAACACACACTGATTGAAAACTAGTAAGTATAAAATTTACAAACGATTTTTTTTCGATTATTACATTATTTTTTAACCTACTTTAATATACCTATTAATATTTACTTGTTCATTTTTAATAGTACTTAATGAGTAGGAATATCCTGTGCATATTTAAAAAAATGTATTTTCACAATCTCGTAAAATACGAACACAAAATGTCCCATCCCTACGATGTACGAAGGCAATTCGACTAATGGTATCCGGGAGCCTATTTCCAAAGAAGAATTCGTCCACTTACCTGAGTCGAATACTTTAAATTGCCGTTTGTAAGATACAACTGGAATACAAAGAATCAAATAGTAGGTACTTGAGTTTCCACTTAAGTCTTTGTATTCCGAAAGCGAATTGACCTAATACGTAATTACTTAGATAAATAGGAAAACTTAAGGAAGAGGTGGATAAATTAATTACACGCTATTTGTAAGTAGATCTGTAGCTCAGACACTTGTTAGCTTTTGTTGTTGTTTCTTATTAGTTGGATAGATAATAATCTGAACTTTTTACTCTGATAAGCTCTTTTTTATCACAGTTGCTCGTAAAATGGCTCTTCTGCCATTTTACGAGCAGCTTTTCTTTTTGGATTATAATGCAACAAATTCCAGTAGGTTCCTACGTGTGCTTCTTACTCTAAATTACCACACACGTTATAATATGGATAACCCGATTCAGTTAAGCTTGTATCTCACTGCAAGTTATACGTACATTTTCGTCGTTTCGTTTCGTTTTAGTTCTAGTTTTAGTTCCAGTTCTAGTTCCAGTTACAGTTCCAGTTTCAGTTCCAGTTTTCGTTTCATTTCATTTTGGTCTATGTCAATTTAGTTCGCGCCATCAATACGGCGCCTGAAAATAAGAACCCTGCACGACATTTACCAGTACAACTCTGGTTTTTTCCTCGCAACTGTGATGAAAAACGTCGTATTACATGCGTGTGCATTGAACATTACACTCTTGGCTCCCATAACGCGCTCGCCTGCGGCTTTCGCGTATGTTACCGCCTCGAGTGTAATCATCAACTTTGCACACTTATATCATAATGTACTAATATTAATTACATTGCTACCGAGCCATAGTTGCTTTATTACCTAACATAATCTAATACAGTGGTAAAATTCAACTGAACAATTTGAGGACGTATAGCTAGTATACATGATAAATACCAGGTAATAATTGCCAGATAACGGTTAATTGACGGATTTTCTCGAAATTGTTTGTTAGCAAATTCATAGAATTTATGGCCGTTTGAGCGGAGATTACTCCTCCTAAATTCAAAGTTTTATCTTTTGAATTTATTTCGTTTATAAATCACGGAGATACGTGCGACCGAACCAAACGGCTTCATTTTTTTCTGCATCAGCCATGGGAGCGGGTGTAATTTGATTGCGTGGCGTTTTGGAAAGCGTTAGCATTTTACATTCGGTAATGCGTTTATAGGTAATTATATTCCTAGTCTGCTTGTTTCACCATGGTTTGTTTTTTAACTTAATTAGCGGACAAAGTTTTGTAGAGTGCCTACATGGAAAACAATTCTATTAACTTCTGGAAAATCATAGCATTTTTCATAACAATAGAATAACAATGTTTGCCCGATATTGAGTCACTGGGAGTCCAAGGGTTAATTGAAATAAGTTGTTAAGACCGGAATGAGTTTAGTAGACGTTTAAAACACTTTTTATTCATATAGTAATTGCACATGCCATCGTAATCTCGTAATCAATTATGAAAAACCAGCCAAGTGCGAGTCGGACTAGCGCATGAAGGGTTCCGTACCCATTATCTATCCCTGCCATATAGTGTTGAGTAGCTGTACTATTTAAAGCAGCGCCATCTATAACTCATCTGGTAAACGAGCAAAAAAATCACGTTTGTTGTATGGAAGCCCCCTTAAATATTTATTTTATTCTGTTTTTTAGTATTTTTTGTTATAGCGGCAAAAGAAATACATCATCTTTGAAAATTTCAACTGTCTTACTATCTCTGTTCATGAGATACAGCCTGATGACAGACAGACAGACAGACAGACAGCGCGGAGCCTTAGTAATAGGGTCCGTTTTACCCTTTGGGTACGGAACCCTAAAAACACTACAATACTTCGATTCACCTAGTTAATTTGGCAACGCTGTAAACAGTATTCGATAAAGCTCTAAACAAGTAAAATGGCAAAAGGCAGCCCATAATTTGCTTGCAAAACCAACAACCTATGAGGAAAAAAGGTTCTTGAGTTACGACCATGAACCGGAAGGCGCAGCGTATAGACCCCCTACTATGTAGACTGACGATCTAGTCAAAACCGCGGGGAGCCGTTGGATCCAAGAGGCAAGTAACCGCTCAATAGGGAGGCCTAAGTTGAAGTTTAGTATCTAGTTATCAGTTAACCAGCTGTTTACCAAATAACAGCCTTTAACTGATAGTCTGTGAACTCCACCGTAAACAATCCAAGAGGCCCAACCGAGACCCGTTTTGGGTCGCTGCGCTATTCCAGCTATCTCTCTGTGTTGCAAACGTTTCTTCATTCTTCGTGGAGTACATTATACCCTTAGATTAATATTATAAAGTTAGAGGGAGCTTATAGAGCTAGTGAATTAACCACAAGACACAATGACAAATGGCAGAGCCAAACTATTCTCCCGAAGTATTATAGAGCAGAATTTGTGAGCGTACAGACTGTAACTAAATAGGCGATGCATGTAATTCAAGTCAGTCCTGCCCGGCTAGCATGCGCTCCGCGACAAAATTTTCTCGATACTTTTCTCGTGAGAGACCGCGACAAGAGTATGGTAGCGCCTAAGTGTGTCTCACTCTAACAGCGACGACAAGGTTTCTCGCGGCGCGCATTGCTAGGCCATTTGATTGCAGCTTGGAAACCGATGATTGCTCAGTTTGCAGTGGTCAAAGATCTTAGGTACAAAATAAGAAGGTAGTTTGAAAACTACGACTCTAAGATTTCGGCCATGAAACCGTTTCTTTTTTAAGTATTTTAGGGGGGAAATTGTTGAAAAATATACGTGCCTGACTAAATAGTTAAGAGTCTGCTATAAAACACTTCTCAACTAGTCCTTCGACAGCTACATGATCCAATAAAAAAATCTTTTCCATAAATATTTTGTTTATATTACCAAAGTGAGCCATGGCTATGACCTAATCTTCACTTAGGTACACCGGATGTCATTAGATTTATGGCCGATGCAAAAATGAAAAAGTTATTAATACCTATATACGTTTGGCTTCGTATATGATATTACGCAGTTGTACCGACAACTACAAGCTTGGCGCGTCGTCTATCTATCCTATAATATAGTCTGAAGCTATATATTATCATGACTTTCCACGCTACTGGCTTCGCGTCCGGCCACTTGAGGGGCGGACAGGATGTGTGGACGGTAAGGGTTGAAAATATTTAAAAAGCTTTTACAGAATAACTGACTAGGCACGATTACTCTTCGCGATGTTACAGAATAATAGTAAGTACTCGGCGGTGCTTCCTTTCTTTTCCACAAAGGAGTCAGTTGAGCTTATTCCGCGTGTCGCGTTTGTACAATTCAACTTTTATGAACCTTTACGAGATTATGTTAATACTTACATTAATTACAGCTAGCTCAGAAAATACTGAAGTCACTACTATACGACATGATCAGATTTTACAATTTATTTTTCATGTCAACGAATGACGTGACGAGCTAGTCGTTCGCCTGGTGTTAAGCGACACGGCTGCCCATAACAGATAGCAGTGTCACTCCAAACTAAAGTTTCGCGTGACACTGCGCACTGCGCAAGCCATCCTGAGACATCACACAGTCTAAAAAAGTTTTCTAGACTGTGAGATCAGCTCGTAAAGTCTCATTTGCCCAGTAATTTCACCCAGAGAGTTTCCATCAGAAAGGTGTTACAAAAAACAAGTAAGTAAATACCTACTCATAATGTTCCACTGAGACGCGTTCTGAAACACCAACACGCCAAAAGATACCACCACTTTATGTCAATACTTATTCAAAATAAAAATAAGTTTAATGCAAAGTGAAGGTAATTCTAATGCTGTGACACGATTTAAACAGGACCCGCTAAAGGTTTGGTATCGTGTGGAATCTGTGTTTTCATACAGAATCAGGGCCCTGATCAACTGGTTTCCTCACCTGCGGTTTCAAACTTCACTTCCGCGACCCTCTTTCCGTAAGATTGTTCTACAGGTAAGAAAAAGAGGATTTATTCACCGATAAATTCTTTTAACGACCACATTAACTGTTAACTATATAAAAGATTCGAGCCGCCGAGGTAAAGTTTTGCCTAGGCTAATAACAAGTTTTCCGAGGTAGATAAAACTTGATATACAATTTTAAACTTTTTCCCGACTCGGGAATAATCAGGAAAATTGAAGAGTTAGTATGTGCTAAACGTTGGCATGGTTAACCAGGAAAATTGTTTTAATAGTACCTATAAAAATTAAATTTGCTTACACGATTACATGATCCTATATTTTTTGTTGATTCAGGCGTTTTATCTATCCATAAAATCATAATTTTTTTTTACAAATTCGGTCAATCATTCGAACTTTTTATAGACGAGGATACTTAGTAGGTAGGTAATGCGCTACCATGGAACCATGAGGAGAAGAACACCAATACAGCAAGAAAACTGCGTAGATCAAAAATATGCCTTAAACTAGATGGCGTTGCAAAATGAGCGGGTTATAAGTTGAGCGCAGATCAGAAATACGACAAAAAACCGTTTTAAACCTAGCCCGCCGTAGTTACCCATATAGCCCGCTCATTTAGCAGTGCCATCCAGGTTTAAAACAGTTTTTTGGCATATTTCTGATTTGCGCTCAACTTATTACCCGCTCATTTTGCAACGCCATCTAGTTTTAGGCATATTGTTGATCTACGCTGTTCTCTTGGTGTATTGGCATACCTCTCCTCCTTGTTCTATGGTGCCACTTAAAAAATGAACCCCTCATTCTATGGTGTGTACCTACCGTAAAACTACAACACCAGAAAGCTATCGTATGAAAAGTGAAGCCAATTAATGTGAGTTATAGTAAGTCAGATAATCAAGTCAACCAAATAAAGAGAATATGGTACTTAATTTCGTTTAAAAAAAAAACAAAAAACATTTTGGGATAGCTGACGTTTTCCATATCAATTGATTACCAGTTAAAAGGTACATACCTGACGTTTTTTAGTCCTTGGTTTAATAATATAATAACCAAACAGGTAAGCCAACATGGCCGGTCTTGTTTACAGCATTTTCGATTTCATTCCCACCGATCATGCCAATTTGTCATGTGGAATGCTTATCGCGCTATACAGGACTTTCATTGAATCTGATATATGAACCATTACCGAAGATTCATTCAGGGGGTCCAGGGTTGATGGACCGCCGTAATTATATTATGGACCATGCGTCGATCCTGCTTTTACAGAATATATTTTTATGTGATCGAATTGCGGCGAGGCCTCAGACTTAAAGAATATACTAGACTTAGCACTCAGTACCAGAAAGTGAAGCAATACAATACAATACAAAAATACTTTATTGAACACCAAAGTACAACAATACACATAATACAAAAACAAAGAATGGTGGAACAACGGGCGGCCTTATCGCATAAAGCGATATCTTCCAGGCTACCTTTGGATGGACAGGAATAAACAATCTAAGTAATTGCGGTTGGTGCTATTACAACAGTAATATGAAATCGCAAAATTATTTGAGTTTGAGTTTGAGTTTATCACGAGTATAACACTATTCACTCGTTATTCCTTGTGTTACTAATCAATGGTTTAACTGCAGTATAGGCGATTTTTTATTAGTAGAGCGCCTGACTGACTCCGCGGCTGCTTAGTCGTACAAAACAATAGTCCTAAAAATTTTCGTAGCCATTGGGGAATGCAACCATAGCTTAATTGGTGGAGCGTCTAATCCAAGGAGTTATAAGGCGTGGATAAATAATGGCTGTTTGCTAAAATTTTTGGGAACTATAATATCTTTATCGTATTCCTTTTCATGCTTCACTTTCTAGTTCTGAGCGTTGAGTCTATGTTATTCTACTATTCTAAGTTTTATGTGAACAAATTGCGGTGAGATGCGGTCAGTCTAATGGTGCCTGCTATACGAATGTTACAGGCGTTATGGTTTGGAAATTTTCAGTACGATACTATGTTATCCAGAATATATTGATCCCCATCCCAGTGTTTATTGGGCCCAAACAGACCTGCAATTTTAATAATTAGAAAAGGAAAAGGTAAATTGCGTTGAGCATTGTATGCGTAATGTACGTAAACAAATGAAAGGTGGTGGTCATTCCGGTAGGTACTGATATATTAGATGGGATTAACTTCTGGTAAATGTTCCCTAAAAATAATAAGTGCTTGAAGCTTGAACGTCTGCTCCCAATGATTCCCGAAATTACGTATTTTATGTAAGCAGTACCCACTCATGAGAGGTCGCACGAAGAATCCAACTCGGCTGGGCAGCATTCGGGAAGCTCCGACCTATCTTTTCGCCCAAAATACCAGAGAGCCTGAAAACAAAGGTTTTCAATCAGTGTGTGTTGCCAGTGATGATTTATGGAACTGAAACGTGGTCTTTTACTGTTGACCTCATTAGTAAGCTCAAAGTCACGCAACGAGCTAAAGTGACCAATATAGCTCTTAGAATTGGCAAGTTGAAATGGCAATGGGCAGGCCACATCGCTCGTAGAACTGACAACCGATGGGGAAGAAAGGTTCTCGAGTGGTGACCACGAACCAGAAAACGTGGCGTAGGCCGGCCTCCCACTAGGTGGACCGACGATATTTATGAACAAAACCATCTAAACTGATCCTTTATTATTCGATTTAAATATTATATACATCGAATACAACTAATACACAATCTTAAGCCATGTACAATACACCAATTTTCGATCGAGCGATCGCAAAGCTCCGTTTTAGCTTGTAGGCAAAATTATTTCGTATGTCTGTCAGGCCGATGTTCGGTGGATATTCAGCTATTCTCCTCCACAGGCCGCATCTCTCAACCAATTCTTGTAAAATTTTGTGAGGTTCGATAAAATATATAATTAAAAATTTTGTCGATTCGGTTATTGGCAAATTTTCACTAAGGTCTACACCTCACAGATCCACGTGGTATACCTAAGTGCTTTGATTATCTATAGACAGGTGTCTAAGTACATAATAATCTCACGATTTAAAAACTTTGTCCCTTGTGTTTCAAAGTATAAACTACTATTCAATATCAAAAGTGCCGGCTAGCTAGTCTTAATTAAGAAACCTTTTACAAATAAGCCAGATTGGGAGCATCCTTCCCGGTGATAAATCGTTCGTTAGCATCCGAGACTGAAAAAGCGACATGGTTTTGTATTTAGCAGCTGATAGGAAATTGTTTATTTTTGGTATCCTTCGAATACAAATTAGTACCACTGTAAAGAACAGGCGCAGGTTCTTGTGGAAATGAAGAAAACGATGGGCTTACGGAACTCGAAGTTGCTTTGAAGACATGTTTTTATATGTGGGTAGGTACGTAGCAGCGTACCGAACGGCGTTTGCTTCGCGACTGGAGGACCAGCGGTCGCTTTATAAGTGTGCATCACTCACGCACACATACAACATACATGTACTCGCCTTTGCCGCTGCCTGCTTTATTTATTTAAGGTAAGTACATTTTTGGAAATCAAGTTATATTACCTAGCTTATATTGGCATAAAAATTATGACGAACACGACACATCTTTTCAAAAAATCAATACGTACAAGCATGGATTATAATCTATACAAACGATTGACACCAAAATCAAAAGTTTCTGTTAAGTTTCAAAGGGTGAAAACCGTTAGCGCCCGAAACGCTAAAATGTAGGTAAGTTCCACTCATGGGCTCTATTGTCTCTATCATACGTGTGGAGGACGGTGCTCTTAAGTTACTTGAATTGTTTTTATAGTTGGCAACACGGGTGCGGGACGAAAATGGGGGTCAGTGGTTGAACAGGGAAAGAGATCCGTCGCTTAGTCTTTGGCTTGCTACCTTACTAGTAAAAAGATACAATGTATATACAATGAAGAATAAATAGAAGTTTAAGAGTTGCTCCGGGTTTTATTCACTATACGTGGTTTTTTGGCAGCAACTGGGACCGACCGGTTTAACGAGCCTTTATAAAACTATTTGATTTCCAAAGTAGCATCTAAAAAAACAATTTAACGTCAATCATCAAAGTACTATCGTGCCACAGATATTATAATACCTACCTAATGCACCGTGAAATTGAATTCGATATTTTCCTGAAATGTATGTCCATGGTATAGAACAATATTACAGCGTTAAATTAGAAAATAAAAATAAAAATAAATGCCTCAAAAATTAATTCGCTGTTAGCCGAAATGTCTATTTCACACTACATGCTGCGGGCAAATATTTTGTAGGAAGCTAAAAAACCTGCACCGCCTCCCTGCTTTCCCGGAGTGCCAAATCATTATGTTATACTTAGGTCTTTTGTTATGAATTTGAATTTGGACTAATTTTATAGTACCTAGTTTTAGCTTTAAATAAACATTCTAAAGCATGGACTGAGTACATACATTTCAGGAAAATATCGAATTAAAATCCACGGTGTATAGTACCACTTGAGCTAATATCCCGAAACGGGAAAACCTAAGATCTATCGAACTTGTTTTATAAACCAAAACAAAGTCAAAAGTCAATTAGGAAGGGGCGAATTCGATTTCCAAACTTCGCCAGTCTGTTGTTTCGCTAACCGTATTTCAATTTGTCGGCCA
The DNA here is from genome assembly GCA_910589525.2 of Ennomos quercinarius. Lineage (NCBI taxonomy): Eukaryota > Metazoa > Arthropoda > Insecta > Lepidoptera > Geometridae > Ennomos > Ennomos quercinarius. The sequence continues at coordinate 16,161,718 of OU342492.1, read as the reverse complement.
ACTTTTTTATTTTTAATCGTGGCTTCGGTAGAGCAAAGACACGTGTTGGAGCGGCATGTGGGGTAGGTAGATTAAAAGTTGGGCAAAATAATAAAAAAACTCTTACGTCGTTTGTTTCTACAGAATAAAGGATCCAAACTCCAAGGAAAACACAAAAAACTTTTTCCGTTTTTTTTTTTATTCCGTATTGGCAAAAGTCGTACTTTGCACTCAGCCTACTCAGGATGTTTGTATTTATTTTGTTTGGTCCCAATAACATTGCTCTTCCTGATTGATCGTCATTCTAAAAGCGTTTTGTTTGTATTTGGAATGGACATTTGCCCAAATCAGTTTGTAGCCATTTTGGTAGACATAGGGCCACCTGCAGGATTATGAATAAGTATTAAAACGCAAATTTTAAATACAAAAACTCTTTATTCTATACCTCAAACTTAATGATTCTTACATAGGTAATAACTTGTAGGTAGGCCTTGTCACTAAAAGCTATTTCTTCCAGGAGGCAACCTTTGGATTGACACTTGGACAGTATTGGATGAAGTAGAGTGACGGTGCATGGTGCACAATTAGTAAAATTTGTTAAAAAAAAAAAAAAAAAAAAAAAAAAACTCATTGCTATAACAATACAAAATGAGAAATAAAAATAAATCATACTGAGAAAACATTTTTATCAACAAAATGCAACGGTGCGTGATGTAGGTACCTAAATTAATAAAATCGCGTGGAAAAAGAAAAAAAAAATCACTCATATAAAATCGCTTAATCGTCAATAATACTCACAACTTTAAAGCAAAATTAATGTAGTAGTTAGTTTAAAGAATAAAGGCACACTGCCCGTATAAAAAAAGGAAAATAGGCGTTTTCTACATTTTAGCATAATAATATTTTGTGAAGTTTCCAGAAACATGAATAGTAGGTATTACGTGAATTGGCTTTCAAGACAATACGCTTGCGCACTTCCCAGTCCGGGAAGGAAGGAAGGAAGGAAGGATATTATTATCATTTCAGAAAAATGCAAATTGGGCATACATAAAGACAGCATGTAGCTACAACGTAAACAAACAATGAATAATTCATGCAAACGTAGCAATGAATTTGATTTTTCTTCGGCTTTTGTTCTAATGAAAACATTAGAATTAATTTTACGCGATACTCATATATTTCTTTTGGAGCTCTCTATATTTTGCTTGATCCCGTTAACAAAGTTAATTCTAATTGTTGGTGAACAATTACAATTATTAATGTGGTTTTCCAGTGTGAGAACAGTACCACCGCATGCTTTTTTTCTTATATTTTGGCTCCACACACAGTATATTTAGCTAGTGTCAAGTATTGTAATTTTTCATCGTGTTATAGAATATTTCACGTAAAGTCAAGTCTTAGTCATAGTCCAGTCTAAGTCAGATAGTCACACTCCATTCTAAGTCATGCCCTAGTAAAGTGGTGGCAACTTTACTAGAAGTTTCTCTGGAGTTTTGAAAGCAACACGAAAAACCACATTTCGCCACATTATATCACTTGCCCACACTTATGCTCGTAATTCAGCACTTAATACGTAACGTACTTAATGCCACCAACTTTAGACGTTGACACTGGAATGAGCACAAGTTTTGAAAAATAATACAACGCAACAACGTGAGCTTTCGCGTTCCCGTCAAAACTCTCACCACATGTCTTCCGCGGGATGGTGTAAGATCCAGGGAATGGGTAGCAGTATTCTCTTCGGTACTTTAAAATCTTCTGCGATCACCAAGATGCCCGACAAGCATGCTGATTAAGGAAAACCCTTCCATGATAAGCGTCTAAAGTGGCGTTTTATGGGAGAGGCCTTTCAGCAGTGGGCATTTTCCGGCTGACCTGATGAAAATGCGAATGACTATGAATGTTAAAAAACTACAGTAACAGATAACGCGTGCCTCCTTTTGTAGGCGACGTGCCTACTTTGTATATATATTTTTTAAATTAAGTGTTTTTTTCAGTCAATGTTTTTTCTTTACTACACTATTACATAGTCAATGGTTTTTTTCCCTAATCTGTGACTAAATTAGAGTTTACAATACCTTTTCGATTAGTTTTGCTGCTAAATTAAAAAAAGTCCGACATCGCTTATAACGTTATTGTAAAAAAAAAAATATAAGTTTAATGTAGGTGTAAATTTGTAACATCTTAGCTCCTAAACGGATAAACCATGATTGAGTATTTTTCGTTTGAATGGTGACTTGATCTAGAATCTAGAGTGTTATTAGCCACTAATTTGTACCCACAGACCCAAAATATTTTCTCTAGCTACTCCTAAGTCCATGTTTATACCAAACAACCATTAAGATAATATTCCTATAGCTATAGATACAATATCTCATGAAATGACATTAATATCACTAACAGAGTTACGCTAATGCGTTAGTTCCATTACCGCAAACGTCTCCGGTTATTAGTTTGTAGTTACAGCAACAATGTGGAGCGTTACGAATGATACATTACTGGAATAATATAGGGAAGTGAGAATGTCTTCCATTTAATCTAAATACGTACTTTCACGATATTAATTAATTATTTGTAAATACAAAATGAAAAGAGTATATCAAGTGTAATTCATTCCGGTAAAAATAACTATAAGATTATCTATATTCCGAAAGCTGCAAAGGATTGTTGTAGGCAAATGTATTACAAAAATGATAAGAAATGTATAAGGTATAATATTTTTATGGAAATAAACTGGGACGCCTATATTGGTCCAACATTCGTTGCGCAGGATTAGGAAAACCCAGTAAAAATCTAATCAGACCGATGATTAATTTAAGCGATTAAAATTAATTTAAAATAAATAATTTGTTGTTTTTTTTTTTTTTTTTTTTTTCTTTTTTTTTTGTTTTTAAGATGAACTTCCGTAAAGTCACGCCTGAGTCAATCAATTATTTTAATTATTTGTAAACTGTACCTAATTGAATAGAGCCACTGATCTCTATTATACAAATAACCTGGATAGACGATATCTTGCAAAATTTGAGAAGTTGTGGGGTTTTTGGCGGGATCGCGGAGCAGTTCACGTCGTTGCATTGTATTATTTTTCAAAACTTGTGCTTCTTCCAGTGTTAATATCTAAAATTGGTGGCGTTTTACGCAGTAAGTGCTGAATTACAAGCATGAGTGTGCGCAAGTGATATAATGTGGTGAAACGTGGTTTTTCGTGTTGCTTCCAAAATTCCAGCTTCTAGTAAAGTTGCCACCACTTTATTAGGGCATGACTTAGACTGGACCATTACTTGCCCACACTCATGCTCGTAATTCAACGCACTTATGCGTTAAATGCCACCAATTTTAAATATTAACACTGGAAATAGCACAAGTTTTGAAAAATAATACATTACAACGACGTGAAATTTTCTGCGTTCCCGCCGAAAACTCCCACTTTCTAATTGTACTTATATAGCTAAGAAAAACCTCTTTTATCTTTTTGACTTAAAATTATTGACCTAGTATTTGCAACAAATTATTTGAATTTCTATTCGACTTTTTTCTATTTTCAAATGGATATAAGAATGTTACTTTTTAAATATCAAATAGTTATGTTTGACTACTAGTGTAATAATATAGTATAGTCATATGTGTAATAAATACTAATAGTGGGTCAACTCCTTTGTTATACCGCAAAATACCTACAAGACCGTCTCGACGTCTAGTCCCTAAAAATAAGCAAGGGTTGTCAGAAAAACATTTTCTTATATAATAATTTTGTGTTTCGTAATAATTTATTTTTATTACAGTTGTTCGTACAGTGGCTCTTATCACACCGCTTTTAGGTTCATAATCCAAGATATTACAGGTGCGTGCTTTTTACTTTACATTACCGCACTACTGTTTTATGATGATATCTCGATTCAGTTAAGTTCTCAGTATTTTACTGCAAGTTATACGTAGACTACGTAGTATCATCATGATCAGCCTAAAGACGCCCACTGCTGAACATAGGATTTCCCCACAGAGCGCTACTGAGCGGCTACTCGCCTGTATCTATCGGCTCCCCGCAGTTTTCACCAGATTCTACGAGCGATGTGGGTTGCCATTTCCATTTCAACTTGCTAATTTTAAGAGATATAGCGGTCACTTTAGTTCTCCTGTATATCTCCTCCTTACGTCACGATCTCATCTCGCAGGGAAACACCGAGCATATATGCTCGCTGCGCATCTTTGAGCTTAGGTATTAATGAGGCCTATTGGCTATTGTAAGAGACCATGTCTCAGTTCCATAAGTCATCACTAGCAACACACACTGATTGAAAACCTTCGTTATATAGTTATTCGTATTTTGGACGAAAAGATAGGTCGAAGTACTCTTCTTCTATTCACGTAGTACGTTCAATATACGTATAATGGAAGAATTCTTAATTCACTGATTCAGTTTTATACTAACAAAGAATTTTTATGCGGCTAAAATGGATACATAAGTACATACACATTTTCTTGAAGTAGGATCTAGGTAGGTAAGAGGTAGGTACTTCTTAGTAAACATTCAATTTTATCAAATTATATGCAAACAATGTAGTTCCATAGTATATTCTATACTAACGGATCGCAAGAGTAGCTTGAACACAATCCATGCAACTTGTTCTGTGTAAGCGACATGCCTGAACGGGCGTACCGACACGCAAGCGAAGCCGGTCGGTACTACCACAGACGTCGCGGCCAGGGGGGGACCTCCGCTCTCCTTCATACCGCACCCCATCGTTGCTCCGTCTAGCCGCCGAGTTGACTCACTATTAGTATTTATTACACATATGGTATAGTGTTATTATAATCTGTGCTTTGCCCATAAAATGCGGACGACGATGTACGATAAATGGTAGGGAAATTATAAGAGTAAGGTGAGTAAAACTAAAACTAGACTAGAAAAAAAAAACTAGTGAACACTTCTGTTCTTAGCGTACCATAGAGAAGGTCAGATTTTAGACATTTTGAAATTATGATTTTGGTGGTAACAGGAATACAATTATTGAATTTTATTGGCATTCTTGGGCTTTAGGTTTATGAGGGTCCCGTTACCTCTTTTACTTCTTGTGCATGGCCATGTCTAATAAATAGGCACAGAGTAAAGTCTAAATTTGATGATTTTTCATGGAAGTTCAGTGAAAATGCGTTTAAATAGACAGAACGACAACAAAGTGACCCCACGTTATAAAGGTTCAGTTTGAAATTGTTTGAGAGATTCCTAGAAAGACACGAGGCTAACAGTATGTTTCATTTACCTTGCCACCAGTTGATTTAGGTTGGGTTTTTTGGTTCGTACCTAAAGTTAACCAATTGTTAAAATGCTAACAAATTCTTACCAATAGTCAAAACTTGTTAGAGACTTTAACAAATGGTTACCTTAACTATGGATCAAAAAACCCAGCCTTAGTCACACACAGTAATAATGGCTGAATCAACTTGTATCGCTGAACCACTAAGCAAAAGTATGAACGCTGGAACCTAAATTAGATTCTGGATAAATTGTTGTCCACATTTATTTCGTTTACTATTTACAAAAAATAATCCAGCCTGACTCAATTTGTATTCACGGCACATATCGCTAAAGGAAAATTATTTCACAGCCAAAAAAGAAAACATCTAAAGCTCTCTCTCGCCACTAATTGAAGTTTTTTTCACTTGCAATGTAGGTACTTTCAAGGTATTCAGCCTGTATAAGGCTGCGTTTCCACCAGAGATGTGCGAGGATGGGTAGCGAGGGGTGTGTTTGTCAAGAACCAATAGAACCACTTAATTAATCTAGCCTCGCTCAGCACAGGTCTAGTGGAAACGGCGCAGCGGAGCAAGGTTTTTGTACATGCTAAACAAGGGAAAATTGTGTGCGAGAGATGTGTGCGGGCAAAGGCGCGCGCGCTCCGCTCCCAGCACACCCCACCCCACACGCATCAGAAACAAGCCGGCAGATTACAATCCTGAAAAACTAAAAAAAATACTCCGTAGTGCAATACAAATAAGTAGATATTTTTAATACATGCTGATGATTTATAGACAAGCCACACGATGTGCGTATTAGACGATTTAATATTTTGTTGCTATATTACGGAATATACAGAGCAGGAAAACAATTGCGCTCGCATCCAGATACAGGCTCTTGCTCAACATTTTTCATACACTTCAAGCATGTCACGTTTTAGAATAATTTATTGCTTACTTGCGCAGATAACATGAATGATGGTGATGAATGCATTATGTAAGCGCTCGGCGCCTTTGTGTTCGATACAAAACTCTACATGTATTTTGTCTCTATCGGTGCGCGAGTGTTCTTTTTCCCTGTTCTGTGGCTGAATATATCAAGGCAACGCATCGGTTATATAGTTAATAAAAAAAGACTGGATGCCCTAACTCTACATTCGACGGTAGGTTTCCCCTCCGCAAAAGAAGCTCATTGTACCAAGAACCAAGCACGATTAATCTTAGCAGCAAGTAGAATTTTAAGCACCTCATTAATTTAAAGATTCCTTCAAAAGTTTTTCCTTTAGCATTCTGGCCTACACTTAATTAAATTAACTTCCTGAGTTTCGTGACGATACTTGGAGGAGTCTTCTGAAATGGCTAAATGTGAGCAGTGAGCGTTGACGAAAGAGGTTTAAAGAGAAGACATTGCACTATTTTCTATGACATCAGTGATTTTTCACTCATAAATATCCGATCACCGGTTACAAAACACTTTTCGCCCAGCAATTAAACCCTCAGCATTTTTAATGTGGTTGATTACTCTTTCTCATTTCACTAGTTGGTAATGGTAAGCAGTTTAGTACCCTTTATTCTGTACAAGATTCTATATTGGAATATAGAGTTCTGTGTATCCGTATTAGTAAATCTTTTACTTGTCTAAACTTTGCTTCGTCCTTTGCAAGTGTACGTGTCTTCAACTCGCCGACTCGAGATACTTATGATGAAATATGTCTCGTATTATTTGCTGGCACGAGTCTTCGGGAACTTCGTCTTTCTTACCAACTTTGTGTTGCAATTATGCTCTCATATCTTATTTCAGCTGGGCTCCAATACTAGGCCATTCGAATTTAGTTCTGACTTGTGATTTTTTCTGATTGTGAACTAAAGGAACTTAATCATAATCATAATCATTTATTTGGTACATAAAAAAAGTCAAGTAAAACATATACGTACTTGTAGGTACGTCATCTTGTAACTAGCAGAAGCGAGTTTTAATTAAAAATTAATGAACAAATGAACCCAAATAAAAATAAAAAAGTTAAAAATAATAAAAATGGCGAAATTATTACAATATAATAATGTCCATTCAAAAATTGGATGTAAATAATAATAGCACGTAATAGTTATTAATGTCAATCATAAATACCTAAAGTTAATATGGCCTAATGCTTCTAAATTCATCGAAGTGGTAGAAGGTCTGCTCGATGAGCCAGCGCTTCAATCGCAATTTAAAACAACTTAGGCTCAACGCCTCTGTGACATTTACCTGACTGTCCCCAAATTTAAATTCGGGGATAGACAAGAATTATTATTCCTGTTTGTCCCCACATGGGGACAGGCCGTGGGGACAGACAGGAACAACCCGAGCTGAATCAGGAGGTCTATTCTCACAGTTTAAAGTTTGATTCGAAATTAGCGAGGAAGAGGAGAGGGAGCCGACAGACGTTTAGTCTGGACAGCTCCCTGACTAGAAGTCGCACCTACGAGCCCCAGGCACCCATTGTCTCAACCCCAAACGATACAAATATGTATCCCTCACCTCGGGATTCATATTTCCTCTGCTTGAGGTTTTCTGCATCTTATGCTGCTGCGCATGCCGCCCGAGGTGAGTTATTCACGTGGCAAGGCGCCAGTGTGTCAACGAAGGTAGCATCCCATACACTAGCGGCCTTCCATGACTCCAAGGAATTAACGTCATACTTACCTACTATATTTTTTAAGCTGCTTGTTTTGGATGGAACTCAAGGCTAAGTAAAAACTAGTATACACGGTGACATTTAATTGGTTCTTTTCCTTAAATGTATGTACTCAGCCCATGCTATAGAATAATCGTACAAGGTGCAATTAAAAAATAAAATAAAAAATTAATGCCTTTTTACATAACTGGATATCAGCCGAAATGTCTATTTAACGCTACACACAGCACGGGCACCGGCTGCTGAGCGCTTTGTAAATGTTTCGTAGGTAGGTAATAAAACAAAAACACCTGCGCTACCCGTCCCGCTCTCACACAGACAAAAAACAACGCGAGTGCGGCTTATCTCTTATCTTTGCTAAAATAGACTCCCAATTTTCCCTTCATACTTTATCGGGCTTAGGACCGTCAGAATTACTTACCTACTAAGAAAATCAGCTACGAACAAAAGGGTACGTTAGGAACTTGTGGATCCCTGATGCCATGTGCTCGTAAAGTGTCCAAGTGCTGTGGCCGTGCGTACATCCACCTAGCCTCTGCTAAGTTGTAGCTTGACAGCGTATAAAAACGCACCATGTCCAACCACCCAACATTTGAATAACTGTAATGTCAATCCATTGTCCAAAATCGCGATGCGCGCGCGTAAACGGGACACAAGTTTTGCCCCTGGAAGTTTTTGACCGACTGACCTATTTTCTGGTAGACTGGTACTTGTTTTCGGAAGCGGCCCGCGCGCATATCCGCTGCACAAAAGAAAGGGGCGGGGTATCTTTTTGTGCTATTGGTCACCGCGGGCGGCGCCGGCGCGGCGGTCGCTGTTTGAACCAGTATTCGGTCGGGCGTTTTATTACGTTGTACTATTATCTATTCCGTGCCTTTGTTCAATGTCGCAGGGCTTTTCTTTAGAATTTGAATTCGCAGTAATTTGATAATACCTAGATTTAAGTTTTAAATCCATAGTTTTAGTTATATAGGAGCGTTCTACAGCATGGACTGAGTACGTACATTTAAGGAAAAGAACCAATTAAATGTCACCGTGTATAATTATATAAAATTTATTTATTTTATGTGACTATTTATCTATCTAACTATACATATAATAAAAATGTAACTGGGCTAAATTCTACATTGAATATTTTTTGTAAATTTTTAATTTGGATAGACATCTTAATCGATATAGAAAAAGAAATACTATTTTTTGAATTTTTTGTGGTCTGTCTGTCTGTCCCTTTGAACATGCACCACGCTGGAAACACTCAACGGATTTTTCTGAAATTTGGATAGGTCTAGTTATTTTAAAAGAATAACATTTAAAATACTTTATGTTTTCTAAAACTTCGGGTTGCACAAAGCGATAAGGATGTAATTTATATGCAAGAATTTTTTGCTTGTATATTATTTGTTTATATTCACCATGTCAAAAGGAAGATGGAAGGGAAAGGAAGGCAGGCTTTGTCTGCCTCCCTTCTATTGCCTTTCCATCCATTCATCCTTATCCCTTATCTTTTTCCCTTTCCCTGCCCTCTTCCCATGAACCGGGTTAGGACGTAAAACTAATGAACCCGTGCGAAGCCGAAGCCGGGGCGGTTCAACTAGTATTACACTAACTTACTATAAACTGAAATCATCTTTACTTCATCATAATCAACAGCTACTAGGTACATAAGAAAGGTTCTTTTGTTTTCTATATTAAACCCCGGGGCGGAGATATAGCCATATTAAAATAATAGAAAGACATAATGAGATCCTTTAATTATTTTTTGTTCCTGATAAAAGCGTCCCAGAAAATAATATCTAATTTGAGCGCTCAATTATTTCTGTCGTGAAATCCGGACAAAATCAACCCCTCTTAATGAGGGTGTATTAATTTCTGGAACAACAAAACGAAATGCGTTAGAATCACATTCTAGCGGATTTAATTGAGGGGAATATAGCGTATAACTAGGAATGTCATGCTATACTGGAAGCTTTATTATATCGATGATTTTCATCAATCTATCGTCATCAACGTTCCCAGCCCAATTCGTTCCCACTAGTAGGATCTTAGAGTATAGACTAAAAGCATAGAGAGAACTTCATTATCTGTCAAGCGTACCACTTTTTCGGACACTTTTTATATGAAGTGGACACTTTGATGTGAATGAATCTGACAGATTTGTATAGAAAAAACAGTTGACTCAAGTCGAACAAATTATACGGTGACTTTTCGCAAGCGTAGCTAATTACTATATGTTGTTTCTTTCCTTCACCACTGACGTAGCGACAGTGTGAGCAGTACAAATATAATGCAGTTTTGATGATCTCTCTATGTTTTTAGTCTATACTCTAAGAGTACGATTAGTGCCTTCTCTCTCACATAGAGAGAGAAAGAGAGAGAGAGCAAGTAACATAGTCACCACGCTGACCAAGTGCGGTTTGATGGATTGTATATAATTTATTTTAAAAGATCGCTTATTCATTTTTACTATCAGTGCTCTTTTGGGAATACTTGAGGTTTTTCATAGGTGTTCTTAAAATTCGTGTTTTTATCTTTTGGTTTACCTCATTTATTTATATCGATATGCAAAATTTTGTTAGATTTTTTTATGTAGGTACCTATAGCTAATGGCTTATTGGCAAATACATTACTATTTTGTTCTTTAATTCTTTATTTAAAATGAATTCAAAAGGACTGGTTGGGTTTTTTGATCCATAGTTAAGGTAACCAATGGTCAAAAACTCTAACAAATTTTGACCATTGGTTAGTCTTTGTTAGTATTTTTAATCATTGGTTACCATAACTGCAAATCAAAAAACCCATCCTCAGTGCGTGTGAAATATGATTTATTGTGTTTTTGTATATTTCATTTGTGAAAAAAAAAGAGTTCTCTATATATCCTTAGATTTATCTATCTATCTACAGCAGTCCAAATAACAAGTCCTTCTCCTCTTATTAAAAGTGTTAAAATATAGGAAGCATCATTCATCAATAAAATTGATAGACACTGTCCCAAACATCGATTTTTAATTTATGTCACATCCCTACTCCCGTTGCCACTGATTGTTGTTCAGCCCATCGGCAACTCAAAACAAATAATATACATGGTAAATATCCCGTTAATAAACAATATTGTAGTAGTGGTTCAGCCCATCGTTTATTAATGTGACTCATATTAATTTGCATTAAATTGCGTACGCGTTGATAGCTCCCGATCCCATTTATTTTGTTTGAGGTGAACTCAATTTCACGGTGGAGAGGTGGTGGCACGGTAGCTGTGATACTGACACTTTGTGTCAGTCTATCAACTGTTACTACATTCACAAATACGCATGCGATGTCAGGATAAGCTTTATGAATTATGTACTACCAAATTGACCGTATTTTATTTTATGGAAGGTACCGGAATGCGAAAATCATTTGGAAGTTATTTTCTAAAATGCTCATAATATAAAAATATCAGATTGTAATATTCATATTCATTCATTCAGTGTTTTTATTTGATACTTCTATTAATTCATTTCATCCACAAAAACCTCGCAAAATTTACACAGTCCCAGTTTGGAGATTTTCCTTTAAACAAAGCCCTCTAGAGCCCTGGAGAAATACACAAAAGTTGTGCTTGGACTCTGCCTTTCTTTGAAATAGTGTGCGGTGCACCTAATTTAAGCGGATCACTTTCAAGAAGTAATTGAATCTTCTCTTTTTAATAGGTATATCAAGCAAGACTTCCAGCAGATAGACAGAAGATTATCGTAGCCTCAGTAATAGAATGCGAGACTCCACAAATATAATATAGTAAAGTAAGGACAATTAAAATGTCTAGTACCTACTTTTTAACTAAGGTCTAGTATTAGTCTAACAAGACCCTTACCAATTCATTACAGCCCCTAAGCTCAGTAGATACACGGCTGAAAGGTTCAAAATGAATGGATCACCGTAGAAGAATCTATATCTTTTGTTCATTTCCTAAGGGGTGAGGGGGGGATAAAAAATCCCTAATAACGGATGGGGTGAACGGCGGCGAGCTTATTGATGGCACGACTTATTATTTGGTTAGGTGTCTTTTTCGATAAATGATTATACACTTATCGGATAAAATATCGGAGGAAAAAAGGAGAAAATGTTTTGCTGTTTGTGAATTTACTGGGAAACGTACATAAATTATAATTTATCAACGTTCATTTAGACATTTCTTTGTGAAAAACTAACTTTTATAAATATATTTTGTCTTTTTGTTTGTTTTGTAGCTTAAACGACTAGCTTTAGAATTTACAGAAAAAATAACGAAATTATAAATAAAGATTGAAGCAGGAGCGCCTAATTGTTCATGATATCTTTTACAGGATTGCTCTCATTAATTATCGTATAACTGTAACATCGACTACTAATACCACCATCATACTTTGACCACGTTTACAAGTATGTAACTTTGACAAGAGGAGAGCGGGGCTTGTTCTAACGCGGGAGGTATAGGAATTAACAAGTCCACTCCTGCCAAACGAATAACGTTAAATAATAAATAACAGCCGAATAACTATAGTATGGTCTGAATTGAAAACATTGAAGAAAAGTCAGCTGTATTTCAAAATATTAACCAAAATACCAAACATGTTAGAACCCACCCCGCTCTCCCCTACTAACAATGTAGCTTTGACTACGATTAAAAAAAAAACATATTTTAAAATAACAAAGACATAAAATCTGCTAACTGCCTATTATGTCCACCAAATTCAAGGCAATCTTTGCTAAAGCTCAAAGCTAGAGCCTAATGAGGTATTGAAGAGTCTAAGCGAGACAAATGGAAGACCCTCTCCCAGCCTAATAATCAGTCTGGACAGAATATTTAAAACCTAATAGGTATTGGAGGGAAAATTCTTGTCAATATTTTAAACAGAAATTCAGAATCATCATACAAATAGAATCGTTTAAGTACAGAAATCCATTATGAAATTATGTAAATGAATGGATAAAGCGTGTTACAATATGAATCTTTCATTTCAGATTGATTTTGGTTTGTATAGAGCTCTTATATGAAATCCTTATACACGAAAACCTCCTAAAACAATCGAAGAAAAAAAAACAATATAGGTATTTCAAATAACTTATCTATCTCTAATGTACCTATTGTCCTAAGTGACTGACTGACTGGCAGACAGCATACAGCCCAAACCACTAGACCTAAAGGTACCAAGAAAGGATTTCAGAAAATTCAACCCCTAAAGAGTCAAATGGGCGTTAATACAAGTATGAAGAAAAGCTAGACTGCCTCGAGTTGCGAATAAATTAGTCAGTGACCTATATTAAATAAATGTTTCTTTTCACTTTTCTTCATACAATCTCTTACCATTCCATTTAACCCCTTAGAGGTTGAATTATATTATATTAGTTTGCATGGTTAGAAAGGTTCTCGAGTGGCGACCACGAACCGGAAGACGCAGTGTAGGCCGGCCCCCCACTCGGTGGACCGACGACCTGGTGAAAGCCGCGGGGAGCCGATGGATGCAGGAGGCGAGCAGCCGCTCAAGGTGGCGTGCTCTGGGGGAGGCCTATGTTCAGCAGTGGACGTCTTCAGGCTGTTAATGATGATGATGATGAGTTTGCATGGTCACGATTATGACAACTGCATTTACAACATAGCAATATATATGTCAATGACCTACAATAAATATTGGGCTTAAATGTTAAGCTGGTAATAAAATTGGCGCTCAAATTCCTTGGACTTACATACAAGGCTCTGCGCTCAAAGGCATGTGATTCCGCGCACTTTTCGTCTAATCTACGAGTCACATATGGCGGTAAGGTCAGCGATCCCATTTCTACCCTCGCTTCCTTATTTTTATATCAGAAAAAGAAAAATTATAAGGGTAGCGCATCTTGATGCCGTCGCGTAGAAATTCAAGTCAAAAATATGAGAATATCTTTTACCTATTTTACTACGCCCTGGTGACCTCAATATCTGGAATGTCCTCGTTTTCGGGTGAGCAAGGGACTGGCCCCAGTCCTGTATTTGCGTATGTGAACCGCTTGCCTAACTTATAGGCTATTTGAAAGTTGTTTTGGTAACGAACTTCATTCAAATCGGCTTTCGTCGTCCATCACGCGTGTCGACTGGATATGGCGTTCCATAATCCGAAATCGCGCGTGAATATTGGTTGGTAAATAAATAAATATTTTTTGCAACTGAAAAAGAAGTGAGGAGGATAAAGTAAATCAGATTTATTTGGCCCACTTATGTGAGCAAATACGTATCTCCGTAGTTCTTATTCACATGTGTTTTTTGAAAGTACTTACTTATTATTATGTATAAGTTAGCAAAATCTTCTTCACGGGTATTTTGCACTGTGCAAGATGATTGTATAACTGTTTTCAACATAAGTAAATATTTGTAGACATTTCACATATAGTTCTCACTACATCCTTATTATTATAGATTGTATCTTATAAGTATTTATATAATCGTTAATTATGACCTTTCTATCGTTACCAAAGCTCTAAGTTTAGTTTTGCTTGAACGTAACTTAAACTAATGTGGTACTTACTAAGTCTACACCCGCCTCCGTTTGGATAGGTACCTTTAAGACATCCAGGCTTTATCTATTTTTGTTGACTTAAAAACTCAATAAAATTGTGTGGGTAGGCGCGTATAGAAAGATCGTCAGCGGAATGTGACGTCATTTCACACAATACGTCGATTCCATTGATGGATCCATCACACTGAAGGCGTCAGAAAATTTCCATTTCATCTTTGTACAAAGCTTTGAGTTGAGAAATAACGAGAGCCTTATTTATATCTTTTATGTTTCACTATATAGCTTCTTGATACAAATGTTTTGGCATTCTTAAAGAGCCGCGTTTTTTGTTACTGGAAATTTTCAATTTATCATATTAGACTTCGAAATGCCTTTGCCTTACAGTGGGATGACCAGGGCTGAATAATAATAAATAATAATAATACATGTGTTACACGAAGTTTTCTGATCCGAGTTTTATAGTGTATCTACTAAATAATAATCAGCCATATTACAAAACGTGATATTCTACGTTTACTGGATGGATTAAGCCTAGTATTTTCATTGGTCTACTTTTGGTTAAGCCAACTTCGTTAAAGTGTAATAAGACGTAGAAGTCTTACATCGCTATCGGCACAATTCGAACGAAGCTATACTTAAGTTCTAAGACATAGATAACTCTCAAAATCCTCCTGTGGAAATCGAATGAGTTTTGACAGTAACCCAATTTGAATCTCGTACAAGATTCATTACAAAAACAACTGAAACGCGGCTCGGTAAATCGCCGATTCCGAAACCATTGAACGAAGTGATTATAAGTGTACTCTTTGAACCATTGCGCGGTGGCTTTATAGAAGCTGAGTAGGTCCTGCGCCTTCGCCCTTTCTTCCAGGCAATGGATTTTGCCAAAGGTCTCGGATTCTTGTTTGGACTTTCACATAAAAGCTCTCATTTCCATTCATGCGTGCACGTGGTAATTCATGCGAGAAAATTGACTTACTATTTTGCGGTTAATATCATATTAAGGCGATGTTTAATGGAGCGATTCGTTTTCTTGGTATTTGAGGGCGGGTTTCTTTTTGAGCCATGGGGGACTGAAGGTCAAGGTTACCAAAATGCCTTTGTGTCAAATATTTCTGAAAAACTCCCTGTAATTTTAATGAGAGGAAACAGGTAGGCATGTGAAATAATTTTTTTAGTCTAGAGTAGACTAGACCTAATAAGAGATGTCAGTTTGGAAACGCTAGTTATTGTTGGCAATATTGAAGACGAAGATCACGAACCCACTCGCCAACACGTTGGTTTGCCCAAATAAAAAAAGTTACGTTTTTAGCGTTTCACAGATCGTGAAAGCACGTAAATTATCCAGGAATCTTGGAGGAACCAGTGAAATACATAAAAATACATAGGTAGAGGGTACAATTGAACATAGAACCTTTTTTGAAATGGGTTAAAAACTGAACGCATGTCGCCATACACTTATACCAAAAATTTATTTAGTTTTAGCTGTCCAACTACCTAACTACTACTATCAAACCGGGTCTAACTGTCTGTGTAATGTAATGCCTATTTTGGTCTAAACCACACTGAAAGCATGATTTAAAGTGTAATTAGGTTTGGCTAGATTCGGCAGTTCGGCTGCTGCACACAATCGCGCATCCGACCTCGGCGTGGTACAGTCGAGATAATACGTCTGTGGTTTGTCTGTGGTAATTTCTGTATTTAGATTAGTCTGTGGTTTAGATGATTTAAATCTTATAGATGTGTATGAAGATATAGAAGTATATACCTAGTTCAAATTGGAGTTTTGGTGAGAACACGGAAAAATTCACGTCTCTTGCATTGTATTATTTTTCAAAACTTGCGCTTTTTCCAGTGTTAATGTTTAAAATTGGTGGCGTTTTACGCATTAAGTGCTGAATTACGAGCATGAGTGTGGGCAAGTGATATAATGTGGTGAAACGTGGTTTTTCGTGTTGCTTCCAAAATTCCATAGATGCTTCTAGTTAAGTTGCCACCACTTTACTAGGGCATGACTTTGGCTGGACTATGACTAGAATATTTGACCCAGACTGTGAGTAAGACTTGACTTTACGTGAAATAGTCTCTAACATGATGAAAATTATAATACTTGATACTGGCTACATACACTATGTGTGGAGCAAAAATATAAACAAAAATAGTTCTAATTCTGTGATGATTGTGAAGCTTTTTTGATTTTATGTTTTACTAGTGGTAGAACTTTTCTGCAGAGTTCATCTAGGTAGGTACCACCGTCTTGCTAGTTATTTTGCCGCCAAGCAGTAGTGTGCAAGCACTACGCGCTAGTGAAATTGAAATTTAAAGCTTCTGGAGGGGGCGTCGCCTGTCCCTTTCTCGCAAAACATAGCTTCCCCATTTACTATGAAAACACGTGATTGTGACGTCACATGCTAAAGATTGTATGTAAAGTTACCAGCACAGCTTAGTAATGAGGTACTATGAAAGACCATACACTGAAGTCACTGCACGTTTGAGCGGTCTCTTTCTATTCCTGTATTTTAAAATGCTTGTGACTTTGTAATTTTTGAGATATTTAATTTTTGTTTTAACGACTGTTTATTTTTGAAGAATATTATTAATTAATGCAATAAAAAAAGTAGTATTTTAGCCTACTGTAAAAAAGGTTGGTCGGTCGACAACATATTGTGTTGTTTACTATATAAAACTGCAGTCTGTTAATGGGCGACCGTGACGCTTAGCATCAGGCGAAAAACAAGCTCGCCAATCGCTTACATAAAAAGATACACTTACTTTTTTATTTGTATGAATGACGTGACGAGATAGTCGTTCGCCGAATGTGTGACGTTCATACTTCCAAATGAATGTCATGTCTCCAAAACTGAGAGACGTTCCCAAATCTGAACATTTTCATTTGTCCCGAAGAGATTTACGATCGCAGAGCGCACATGCGTGAATCGTACGTCATGTTTTTGCCGTTTTGTTTTTGTGCGGCACCGTTAAATAAATAGATACAATTTATTTTATTAGCCGACAAAGAAGGGTCTCGTTGTCTGGCTAGTTGAAATCCCCAATGCCTTTTTTATGTGGGCTCTGTGGCCGTGATTGCGGGAAGACTAATTCTGTTTATTATTACGTTTATCTGTTTTCTTGTACCATCTCTTTATTATAAACTGATTTAGGAGTTTTGGCGGGAACTCGAAAAAGTTCACGTCGTTTCACTGTATTATTTTTCTAAACTTGTGCTTTTTTCAGTGTTAATGGTTAAATTTGGTGGTGTTTTACGCATTAAGTGCTGAATTACAAGCATGAGTGTGGGCAAGTGATATAATGTAGTGAAACGTGGTTTTTCGTGTTGCTTCCAAAATTCCATAGAAGCTTCTAGTAAAGTCGCCACCACTTTACTAGGGTATGACTTAGACTGGACTATGATTACCTGACTTAGACTGGACTGTGACTAAGACTTGAAGACTTGACTTTACACGTGAAATATTCCATAACTCGATGAATAATTACAATACTTGACACTGGCTAAATACACTATGTGTGGAGCCAAAATATAAGAAAAAAAAAAAAAAAACTGATATACTTATATAGTTACTTTTTGATCAAGTACCTATCTATACAGGATGCAATTTCATTCGTTAGCATAAATTGAGTGCATGATAGTACATAATTTATTGATTATTATTAAAGGGTAAAGAGTGCAAATGAAAATGTTTTTTATTGAAAATTATGAAGATTGCCGCGGCGCCTAACGTAGATGACACGAATTATTTTGATACTGTTAAAAGTTTTCTTTTTGGAACGAGGAGATCCGCAGGAGAACTAAAGTGACCGATATAGCTCTTAGAGTTAGTAAGTTGAAGTGGCAATGGGCAGGCCACATCGCTCGTAGAACTGACAACCGATGGGGAAGAAAGGTTCTCGAGTGGCGACCACGAACCGGAAGACGCAGCGTAGGCCGGCCCCCCACTCGGTGGACCGACGACCTGGTGAAAGCCGCGGGGAGCCGATGGATGCAGGAGGCGAGCAGCCGCTCAAGGTGGCGTGCTCTGGGGGAGGCCTATGTTCAGCAGTGGACGTCTTCAGGCTGTTGATGATGATGATGATGATGAAAAGTTTTCTTTTACCTTGTAAACAATATTTAAAAACAGTCCTTAATTATTTTAATTTAATTTTGTACTGTAGCAGTTGATTAAATAAGTTAGCACATTTTTTTAACGTTTATCAATATCAAATCGATGCGTTAGATTTCAGAAATTATGGTCCACACGTGACCGGTGTCAGGAGTAGGTACCTAGTTTCAAAGGATGCTAATGAATTCAATTACATCCAGTATAATGAATGGGTGTGAAGGTGCGGATCGGAGTTATCTATTCTGCATAGTGCCGGATTGCTTGCACCTGTAATGGAAAAGAGAACTTCTTTTTTCAAACTCACATTATTGTAATAGGCTTGTTATATACAATATTTTTACATTTTTTTATGCGATTGAGTGACGTGACGAGCTAGTCGTTCGCCTGATGTTAAGCAACACGGCCGCCCATAACAGATTGCAGGGTCACTCGGAACTTTAAAACAATAAAGTTTCGCGTGACACTGCACTGCGCACGTCATCCTGAGACATCACACAGCCTAGTAATCAGATTACTAGACTGAGTGATCAGATCATAAAGTCTCATTTGCCCAGTAATTTCACTAGCTACAATGCCCTTCAAACCGGAACACAGTAGTGCTTGCATACTACTGCTTGGCGGCAGAATAACTGGCAAAGCGGTGGTACCTACCTAGACGAACTTTGCAGAAAAGTCCTACCACCTAGTACATTACGCACTTTGTTATTATATATGCTCGGTATTTACAATAATTTAATTTAAGTATTTAAGTACCTATTTCATTTGACTTGTAAAAGTGCTATGCATATACCTAGTTGCAAAAAACACTGATTTGATTTGATTTGTGGTGGATTAGGTCGATGTGAATAAAGTAAAATTACAGAATGTTAACTCTATAATTGAATAGGTTGGGAATAGTATTTTTCTGTACATATTAATTAGAAATCGAGTTTATTTGGTTCTTTTGTTCATATATGTTCTATTTACCGCCAGACGATTAATGTGAAGTCAAATAAATTTTATTGCAAATAGTTTATTTTTAGCACTGTTCCAAGTCAAAATGAGATTAATTAAAACACTTCATTTAAGTTATTGTTCTAAGCACATACAATTACAAAGTGCTTAATGTCAAGTATAACAGGCCTAATACAATAGCTGTTCTCTTTCCCACTACAGGTGCAAGCAATCCGGCACAATGCAGAGAAAACTTCGATCCAGAGCTTCGATTACACCTGCTGAGAAGAAGCAACAAGAAACATTACCTATAAGTTAGGATAGCAACGTTGGCTCAAGCGTTCCAAGTCCGGAAAATTTTTAAAGAAAGAAATGCACGTACATACTATAGAGCTCTAGAAAAAAACACGAAGAACCTTTTCTTCGATCTAATTTTATATTCTGAGCCAATTTTTCATGCCGGAACCATTTTGATGTTTTCGTTAAAATTGTACTTTAATGCGGTGAATTTTAAATTTAATTTCCTTTGCCAACTGCAGCTTATAATTTACGAGTTACTAAGAACTGTCGTTTGGATCTTATGAACTTTGGATCTCAAGTCGATGCTGGAATATAAAAGATTTATACTTCCTGTAAACTTACACTAGGATGTATAGCAGGATTACGTGGTGTTCAACTTTTACGTCAACGCAGTTGGTTATAAATATGACGTTCAAGTACCTACTTAAAAAGCTGTTTCTAAAAATCCCCGACATAGAGGTCCCTCCGGTCAGTTTGGTCCACTTCTTAAAATGTCCATTTCCAAAATTGTCATCTTCCTATTTGTCTTGAAGGTGAAGATATAGTAAGTATTAAAAAACGACATGTTTTTCTGACACTCCATTTTGGGTTGTTCCTGTTTGTCCCTTCGAGCTGTCAAGGGGAGAGACAAGAATAAAAATTCATGTCTCCGAATTTTCCAATCGGCTGTTAAAGTTTTCGAAAACAAAACGCTTACTTTTTACTCACTGTAGTGTGTGCGATTGTGACTATACAGAAGTGCTGCTTTGGTGCCGAAGAGACCAAGTGTGACGTGTCTCATGCACGACCGTGAGTCTCACTAGAGCCGTCTAGCTAGCTACATATTACTGATCTGTGGAGCCGTCGGCCGGAGTGAACGTACCACGTCTCTGAGCCAGTGTCTGATAAACACTCAACATACACTACACTCAAAAACAAGAAATAGATATTTTACGAAAGTTACTGCCCATGGCCTGGGCACATCGTAGGGCAGGTTAGGTAACATCTTTTCTGTGAAAATACAACAGGTTTTTATTCTTCTTTGTTGGAGAATTCACAAATCTCAGTTTTATTTTCGACACCTTCGATTATGTATACCTGATCAAAGTTAGACACTACCCATTTTTTAAAGGAAAAGCTATTGAAAAAACAACATTAAAAATTATAATAAACCAGCTGACCCGGCAGACTTCGTACTACCTTTATATGGGAAAAAGAAAAAGGCTGTTCTTACGGTTTTCCCGGCAATTATTCGAATTTTTCTCACCTTTTAAACCTTCCCTAGACCTCCACGAACATTTCAAGACCAAGATAAGATAAATCCGTTCAGCCGTTCTCGAGTTTTAGCGAGACTAACGTACAGCAATTCATTTTTATGTATTTTGTTATGTATATATATAAAAAATAAAAAAATGTTATTATTTATAATATTTCCTTTTTTCCCTAGTAACCCAAGTAGATATAATGTTAGACGCCATTCTGTTACGGGACTCCAGCTTGTTAGAACCGTTTGAGAAATATTCACCCATTTGTCCTGGCCGTCTCTTCCCCTTACTTATAATATTGTCTCCAGTGTCTTAAGTTTCTTAACGGGATTATCCCGTAACTCGCACAGGGGAGTTGTACAGAGTTTCTTGCGAGCTTGGTTTTGTTAATTTAACTACATGTGCTTGAAGGATTTTAAGTAGTGAGAGTTCTGGTTTTGTTGTGTTGTGCTTGCACTTTAGTTTAGTTTGATGAAGGTTCTCTCAAAGCTTTTATTTTAAAGTGCTTTTTTGCAGGTTTAATAAGTGGATGCTCCTTAAGTTTAGTTTGGTTGTACTTGCATTTTAGTTTAATGATGATGGTTCTCCCAAAGCTAGTCAAAATTTAATTTTGAAATTGCTCATACCTAGGTACTCGCTCATCTTCATCATCATCATCATCATGAACAGCCTAAAGACGTCCACTGCTGAACATGGGCCTCCCCCAGAGAGCGCCACTTAGAGCGGCTGCTTACCTCCTGTATCCATCGACTCCACGCGGTTTTCACCAGGTCGTCGGACCACCGAGTGGGGGGCCGGCCTACGCTGCGTTTTCCGGTTCGTGATCGCCACTCGACAACCTTTCTTCCCCATCGGTTGTCAGTTCTACGGGCACCCTGACTCTTTTATAATTATTGTCTTCCTAAGGGTTCTTGCAACTTTGAAACAGCGACGCGGGCACTTTTCCCGGTATTGGTCAGAGCCAAGCGGTTTCCAAACCAGGGTGCGTCGCGTTTGGAAGCCGCACGAGATATCCGCTGAGCCAAAACTCGCTGCTTGTATTTTTTATCTACATAACCAACAACCTACTACACTACCTACCTAGGCATACAAAAAGACTGTAGTATGTAGCCGCGCTGACATAATAAAATTATATTAATACACTAGCTACTGCCCGCGGCGTTGCCACGCGTGGACTACATTACCTATAGTAATAGTTATAGGTACTTAGCCCCGATGCAGACCGGCCACCGTCCACAACCACCGATGGCTGCCACGCACCACCGCAACTTACATTCGGTAAAAATATGCCTTAAGCCTAGGTTAGGTTTGTCCAAACATATGCAGGTAACTTTATGGTACTTTCGCAGCAGTAACGTTTACGCGCGACAGCCTCCGGTATTTGGAAGCTGCCACATCTTATGCTGTGCAGTCTCATGCTTCTGAATAGGTTACGTGTGTCAGTGTAGTCTTTGTTCTGCATAGAATATTTCCTACCTGCATTACATAGGAATGAAAAAATGGCTTTATTTTTAAATTCACAAGCCAGAACCTTTTAATTCGAAAGATTTAATAAAAATTTAAATTATATAAGCTTTAATATATTATCTTTTGGTACGTATCTATTTACTCTTAAAACGCCATACAAGTCATACAACCTCTAAAGGCATAAATAGAAAATCCACAGAATTCCCACTAGTAGAAATCTATTTCGCGTGGCCGCCTAGTTGTTTCTTGCTCCCACACGAGGTGCTGCCTGAATAAGAACGTCTCCCAAAATTTTGGGTAGATAATGGGCGATTTCGTTAGCTCTATCTATACAGTAATTTACCTTGATACCTAGAATTTATGTTTTACCAGTGTTCACTGCTTCTTTATTGTAAAAACTAAAATGTAAGGTCAGGTGGGGTAAGTGAAACGAAGGAGTACCTAAGTGAAACCCTATCGTAATCAATAATTCATACAGTTTAGCTCTATGCTATGTGGCGAAATGGTTTCAATGCTCTAGCACACGCGTCACACAATCTTTCTGCTAGGTCATAATATAAAAAGAAATCAGCTATCTTTAAGTTTACAAAACCCAAGTCGGCTGATGCCATGAAGCAATTTAATAGTGTTTATGTACATTTTTACACGAAAATGATGCATGAAACGGCGCGTAATGTGGGGTTAGTATTTGCAGTCACAGACGACACAGGTAATACAATCAATCAAATACCTACTACATTACAAATGTCATTGTAAATGTCCCATGGGCGAAAATCACGTATTTCATGTCAACAGTTGGAAAACGTCTAGTGCTGAACATGCATGCCCATAAAACGCCATTTTAGACGCTGATTATAGGGAGGTTTGCCATATAGGTACCTAATATAATGATTGCGGGTAACAGATAATAAAAACAAAACTGTCAATATAGTCAACAGCAAAGTTAGTCAAACGCCAATGTCAACCTACCGTCAGAATATTGAATCGGAACGTTTCTGTCAAAACCGTGAACCATTTTTGAAGTAATGTTTCGTTCACGCAAATTGAATTTTCAAAAATTATTTTCTTGAAAAGTATTTATTGCCGTCATTTGCCCTTTCAGATTTAGGCTTTCTATGTGTAAAAAAAATTTGCGTCCTAGCAGAATTCACAAAGTGGATAGATGTGCAAGTATGTTTTACTTACCCCACCTGATCTTAAATATAAAATGATATATTTTACTAAGTTAAATCAAGCAAATAATTAGCTAATATACCTACAAAAGGATTTTTTCCGACTTGTAAACATTTGCAAATCAACATGGTACCTAGCTGGTTTTATGGGAAATTAAAAATAATAAACTGGCAGTACCTTGACAATGAAATTTTTTTGTTAGGTATGGTTATTTTATCCATTAATTAATCATTTAGCTGTTTTTCTGTTTAGCTGAGGACTTGTTATTACATGAAATGTAACGCTGTATTTATATTTTCACGATAAATACTTCTAAAAAGGGAAAATTGACAAAATAATGGCTACTTACTTGTGAAATGTTATTCCTTCATATTTACGCCTCAGTGCGACTTCTGTTGCTTAAAATGCTGCAACCACCCACTGCACACTAATTATTTCTCAAATATTTATTGCCTAGATCACCATTTAAATAGGATTATTTCACAACAAAACAACAATTTCAAAGAATTGTTAACCTGTTTGGCTTAGATCAAACGAAGCCAAATAAAAAAACACCCGGTAACGGTGACAAGGACCAAAGATATTACGTTCGTCTTTTTTTTGCTTAGTACCGAATGTATAGCGCTCTCCTTGTTGTCCATGAATGACGTCACATACTACGGTTCTACTCGTACATATTCAAAGAGAAAATCTATAAAATAGATAGGTAGCAAAGAAGGTTATGTTCTCAATTACTTATTGTTGTACTTACCTACCTCTTAGAGTAGCGGTTATAATTATTACTCTTTGGTTATATCCTACACAGAGATTTTTTTCTTTAATCTGTGCCTCCAGATAAACAGCTAGGCACCAGATAGGTGACATAAAGTTACCGTCAGTGGCCAAAAATAACCTCACCATCTCACCATGAAGCGGCCATGTTGTTTATAATTCAGTTTCGTTTCGTAATGAAAACTTAATAATTATGACCAAAAAATTAATGAATTTTCAATTTTAATATATCCTATTTTAAGCGCCGGTTATTTCTAAGCATATTAGTGAAACTTGCATGAAAATCAGTTCAGTATTTACGGAGTTCAGTCATAACAAACAAACAACGACACATCACTGTCCCTAGATGGCGCTGATACAAATAAAATTTCATAATGTATGGAAAAAGGGCAAAAAGCCGCGGGCCTGCATCGCGCAAGCGATATTTTTTGAACAATAGAACCTATGAGATAAATTACATTGGTTATAATTATGTGTGTGTTCCAAAGCATACCAGAACTTCACATTTATTATATGTAGGGAAGGGAAGGGAAGGGATGTAGGGATAGACGTGGAAAGAGCTATGCTTGGTGTTTCTCTGCGAGATAAAATCTGAAACAAAGAGATCCGCAGGAGAAGTAAAGTGACCGATATAGCTCTTAGAATTAGCAAGTTGAAATGGCAATGGGCAGGCCACATCGCTCGTAGAACTGACTACTCATGGGGAAGAAAGGTTCTCGAGTGGCGACGTCAAACTGGAAGACGCAGCGTAGGCCGGCCGCCCACTCGGCGGACCGACGATTTGGTGAAAGCCGCGGGAGAGATGGATGCAAGAGGCGAGCAGGCGCTCAAAGTAGCGCTCTCTAGAAGGAGGCCTATGTTCAGCAATGGAGGTCTTCAGGCTATTGATGATGAGGTATGTCATAAAGTAAGTGCGAACTTAGGAGCTGTCTAACTTTAGTACAGACGCATCAACCTTACATGATGGCTATGGCTTAGTTATATGACACGAGACACGTAATTCAATTGTTTTGATTATCTAACACATTTGTAAGAGAAACTACTTACCACAAACACAGAATAAATAATAGTAACATACCACAAACGCCGAAAATGTAGAGCACGAGATACTTATCTCAGCCTACCCCGCAAATTGCTTAATCAACGATCGCATTCAATTGTTTCGTACGTCGCTCGTGTAGGCAATATTATGGCATATATCAACTCTGTGCACACATTTGCGCGTATTCAATAATACACCTAAAGCCTTTTAGGTTATAACTCATTTGGGTTCCGACGTTCCGACTAAAAATCAGGTTATAATGTCATGAGCATGCTGAGTCGAAACCACAGATTAGAGAAAAAAACCAATAGTTTACGCTGTGGTTGAAACCTAGGCTAGGTACCAATATCATGGCGTCGAGCAACATCATATTTTTTGTATCTTTCCTTTTGTAGTTTTTTGTATATCTACTTACCGTAATTTCTATGCTGTAAAATTGTAATGTTGTGTGATGTCTTGATAAATGTATTTTCTTTCTTTCTTATTTAAGTAAATAATCTTTTGCCCTTGTTTTTTTCTAAACAAGTTAATACTTTAATTACTTAGTGAAAACGTAGTTTCCAACATTTTGCGTGTTCGGTGCACAACTGTAGCAAGATAATTAATTTGTTTCATAAAGTAGCACGTATTATGATCATTTGATATTTTAATATCATCAATTAAAAGATATAAAAATAGTATAAATCACAAAAGCAATAGTTATTTGTTATACTAGGCTGCAAAGTTGGTTTTTGGCGCGAGTACTTGAATTGAAACCTGAGCAAGCGAAGGAATGAAGAATCCTGAGCGCAGCGAAGATTTCAAAGGTACGAGACGCAGAAAAACTTTGCTGCCGAGTGCAACACACAACTTTTCACCTCACTACAGCGAGGAAAATGCAAGAAAACCAGCTAAAAGGCTAAGAAAAGATTAGTTTTTAGCTTATTAATTTAGTTATGGGTGGCGGTAACGCTTAACATCAGGTAAACGACTAGCTCGTCACGTGATTCATGGAAAATTAAAGAAAAAGTGTTTTTCATCCATTTTTCATGCAGTCGCCTGTGATTAAATTCTTGAATCCTTCCTTCCTTTTCTTGAATTCTTTAATTCTTGAAGAGAAAATTGTTAAATAGAAACGTTCGAATTTTAAAAACACTTTCCACGCTAGCGATTAAAGTGCGTTTTTGTGCCCAGATTTGAATTTGAATGACAAAGAGAATCTTTCTGAGCTAGTGAGGTGAAAAATGTGTTACCTTATGCAAAAACATACGTCATTTTGTTAATGAAAGTTAACACACTTTGAATGTATGAAATGTTCATATTGTTGTGAAACATTTACAATATACGAAGATTTATGTCCGTATGTACGGTCATCAAGATAAGAAAGTTATTCCGTCCCCTCTCGAATATAATCTCTGCAAGTATCGAATCTAATCATAATATTTGTTGATACATGATACAGGAAAGTACGATAGTGCTAATTTATCTGTGACATGTCGCAAAACAAATAAATACCTACCTTATATGGTACTTGTGTCGATATTTACGATGAGGAAAAATGCAGGCTATAATGTACCTACCCATATAACTAAGATTATTATCTGGACTGTAAAACCATAGGTACGTACGTACGTACGTACTGGTTCAGATCCAGCTAAAGAAAAGCGAACGACCAAATGTTAAGCATTTTACCTACAGATATCCTTATTTAAATGAAATACATTGTTTATCACTTTACTGGTTCTTTATTTCGGCACTCGTTACACAAAACGCAACAGTTCTATAATTTATTTTCATTATTTTAAATAAGCACAACGTGTCTGCGAGCGAGACAGATAATTTAGTATATGAATACTAAACATTATATATATATATATATATATTTTAATCTAACGTACAAATCCATTCGAAGCATAAGCATTTGCAACTGACCATCATGCAATTAATGGACACATTATCCAAAATTATAGGTGGAGGTAGGGATTTTTATGCAGAGATCCTCTAGGTAGGGGCTACCATTTGGCCAGATATTCTGCAGCCAAACAGTAACTGTACCTAGTGTGCAAGCACTACTGTTTGGCGAGTTAAATTACTGGGCAAAATGAGACTAAGATCTGATCTCACGGTCTAGAAATCTTATGACTGTATGATGACTTAGAATGACGTGCGCAGGAGAGTGTGCCGCGAAATTATTAATTTGGAGTTCTGAGTGACACTGCAATCTATTATGGCCAGCCATGACGCTAAACATAAAGCGAAAACTAGCTCGCACGTCATTCGATTACATTAAAAACTGGTCTTTCGATTACCAAAACTGGCAGAAGTTTACATATAAAACACATCGCTAGTAAATAGTAATTGATGGGTCCCAATGGATCCCACGAAACGGATCCCATCCGTTATTTTTTGGAGCTGATACCACAAAATATTATTTTAAGCCCTCATCTGACCCCAATCAAAAAGTTGGACGTAAAACTTTGATAAACGCTGTAAAACACATTTTTTTTTTAAGTTGATAATATTGTCGACGACAAAAGTGAGACAGGTCAGTGGTAAGCATGTATTGAATCGTCTTAGGCTACATAATTGTGTTCAGTTAACAAAAAAAAAAAAACAAAAAGATATGTTACAATTCAGAGCAGTCGTCGCGTCGCTCGTTTCACGAATTGCAGTGAAAGTATACGAAGAGTGTGTATGCAAAACTCGACACCGAGGACTTTACGCTTTTTTATTTGTTTGTTGACTTTATGGTTTTATTACTCAGGCGTTTTAAACGCTGCATATGTTTGAGTGTAGGTGGATTCGCACGTGTACCTACATGTGATTTGAAAGAAAGAAAGAAAAAAGAAAAAAGTATTTATTTGCAACAGACACAAATAATAATATAAAATTACAGTAGACAGACGATTTATACTGTTACAAATCGGCCCCAACTCAGCATGGTGCTAGTTCTTACGAACCGGCGCTGATCTTCCGTTGGGACCGCTAAGTGAAGCCACGGAGCAGACATACACCGATAGCCCAAAAGAAAAACAAAAAAAAATAAAAATATTATACGAAAAAATAATTATAAAAATAAAACTAACTAAACAGAGTGAATATGCTATAACTACGTAACTAATAAATAAATGGTACTTTGTAATGGTAATTTGTTTACTACTAAACATAAGCCTGTGTGTGTGATCCATGCACGCAGAACCATCTGCGTGGATCTGAGTGATTCTTTGTGGTTCTGTGTGTTACCAGCCAAATATAAGTGGTTTTGTTTATAGTTTTGAGCGGTATTACACTAGATATTTCTGTATCATTTTGTGTATATAGGTAAGCCTGAGGCCTGCCCGTTAATAATATACTTATACTAAAGCCATATTCAACATGCAATATGTACTTACATTGCACTGACAGTTGAATCAGCTGATTTTTAGGGTGTCGCCACGAAATGGTTGAGCGATATTAGAATTACGATGATTTTACCTATAAATTCTATCAGATTTGTCACAATAAATCCGAGGGCTCGATCACAGAATAAACAGTACCTTACTAGTTCAATATAATTATTCAACATGGAATTTCTGCGCAAGAAAATAAGTGTAGTAAAATAGCGCCTTTTTGTCAGAGATAGTGTTTACGGCGCTATAACTCGACCGTAAAAGTCTCGGAGGTTCTCGCTTTCAGTTGCTTTCAGTATTATCGTTTCACTTTACCCGTTCAGTGTAAAATTTTATGGTGAAGGATTGTATAATAATGCTAAAAGCAAGATAAAATTGCGATTAAGAAAGAAAAAAAAATATAACGATATGGAGTTCTCGTGAAAACAGAGATGATAATTTTGTAAACATGTCACATGCTGGTGAAAGAGGGGTTCCTCTTTCACCAGGCACTCTGGACAGTTGCCCAGGGCCCCATGATCGGTAGGGCCTCCCAGTTTTATTTATTTATTTAACCATCAGAAAAACAAAACTTATATTCGGTAAAAATATGCCTTAAGCCTAGGTTAGGTTTGACCAGACATATGGTTCTCGGACAACTATTGATAGTTGAACTGTTGACAGTATCCGATTTGAGTACCAGTCCCACAACGCACCAACGTAAATTAAAAACTAAAAAGTATACAAACTTTTGCGCGATGGCACAACACATATCTTGGCAGAGTTCCTGACAGATCTCCAAACGATAACTGATACTTTCACTGAAAAGCATTATTAAAATAATAAAGAAACAAACGATAATGACTGACAACATGGAGGATACCTAATATTACCTGCATGCGCTAATACTCTATTCTTGGCCGAAAATGAGGCTTTCCAATTTCACCATGCTTAGATGGGTACCTTAATCGATATATATACACACATCAAAAAAGTCTAAGCAACATGTACTAATTTAAATTTTAGGATGGTTCTTCACATTATAACGTTGTATTTTATTTTTAAAATTATTACAAAATGAAATTTCTAAATAAAATGAATTTATTGTGAAAGAATAGGACAATTTAATACTAAGTATGGCCTCCTCTGCTATTCAGAACTTGTCGGCAATGATTATTTATTGAATTAATGAGACTATTTATGTCATCTTGCGGTATTCGCTCCCAATGGAATTGTAGCAAATCCTTCAGCTGTTGGGTTGTTGTCACTCCGTCCAAGTCCTTCGAAACACGTCTCTGGAGCATGTCCCATGCGTGCTCGATGGGGTTAAGGTCTGGCGATTGTGTAGGCCAGGGCAATACCCGGATGTTCTCAAGGATGTTGCCAAGTATTCACTGGTTCGCCAAGCTGTATGTGAACGCGCATTGTCATGCATCAACGTAAAATCGGAGCCAAAGCCCCAAAGGTTTGTGCAAATGGATGGACATAAGGTCTGAGAATATCCTCAACGTAATTTTCAGCGTTCATGTTTCCATTTACAAAAACGAGCTCAGTTCGCCTGTTTTTCATAATACCCGCCCATACCATAACTGTTGAGCTGCTGTATGGATGAACTTCCTGAACGCACCTGAGCCTTTCAGTATTTCCGGGCCGACGGTACACTCGCACCCTTCTTGTATCAGGCCTAAACCCGAATCGCGACTCATCGGAAAACATAATTTTATCCCATTGTTCCTGGGTCCATGTTATGCGTTCTCTACACCATTCATTTCGACGAGCGCGATTCCCGTGACGTATCGGTGGGCACCTGATTGGGCGTCGAGCTCGTAGGCCGTACTCATGCAGTCAATTTCGCACAGTTTGGGGACTTACATCAACACCACTTGAATTTTGTAGCCTCAAACTTAGCTCTCGAGCGGTTAACATCGGCTGGCGTCTTGCAGTCAGTTGTATGTACCGGTCTTGCCGATTGGTTGTACTCCTTCTACGGCCTGGGTGCTGTTCAGCGGGTTCCCCTGTATTATTGTAGCGCTGCCAAAGACGACAAATAACACTTCTATGAATGCCAAAATGTCGAGATACCTGAAATTGATTACTTCCTGCTTGCAACATCCCTACAGCTCTTTGCATTTCATCTGCCGTCAAATGACGTCGCTCCATGACGTGAAGAATATCTAACGATTCAATTTTGTCGCTAACTTTATTTAAATGGTTGGTAAAATTATAAAATCAAGAATAAACGTGTCAATTAAAACGCACTTAAATTCAAACAAATTCGCAGTCATTTGAATTTTATGAAAAAACAAAACATAATCGATTTTTTTTTACAACCAGCCAGTATGTCATCAATAACAAAAAAGTTTACAAACTTACCTACGCACTTTGAGTGAGTAAATACTTAGAAATTAATTAATATAAATGATAAATTTGTAATATCATGCATGTTGCTTAGACTTTTTTGATGTGTGTATATATATAAAGAACCCCTATTCTTCTGGTCACGCTGGCTGAGAACGGCTTTACCAATTTAATTCATCTGTTTTTTTAAAATGTTTTTTAATACTTCGTAGATGGTTCTTACATTAAAAAATATTAATTCTCATCCAGTCGAAGGGAAGATGGAAGGGAAAGGGAAAAAGAGGAAAAAGATGAATAGATGCAACGGAAGGGAGGCAGGCGAAAAGTAAATAGAGACGACTAGCGAACTAAGCGAAACTTGAGGCGCGAAGTTTGATTAACTAATTTAATTCAGAAATTTCATTAAAATAGATTCCAAATGTGTTAAAAGTTACGTTAAATATGTATAAATATTTAATTAGTTTGACGCTCGCTCCATAGAAATGAAGATTTATTTTATGTATAAGATCGAAGTGTCGCTTTTTTATGTTTCTTTTTATGTGGCATTCTAACAACTACCAACCACTACCTATATATTGTCACTGATGATGGTAAATATTTAGTTCAAATCTACGTAAATAAAATAATAATTGATGTAAATGAAGTACAATGTCATGTTACAAAATTTTTGACAGTATTTTATAATTACAATTTTAAGCATAGTGGCTGTAAAATGTAAGCCATGGCTTGCACTTTAATATACTCTAAGGCTTGCATAGTTTTTAAATTAATTGTATAAAAATGTTAGTGTTTACTTACACTTTTTAGAAATAGACAATTTAAGAAGTGGACCAAACCGACAAGAGGCCTTCCTTCCAGACAAATGGGGAGTGGACACTTTAGGAAGTGTTATTATCCGTTAAGTCTTCGTGAACGTGCACGAGTGCATGCAAATGGTTCCAAGTTACAAAACCACGCATTTTCGCTTTATCTACGCTTCCAGAGCTTTTAGTAACATATCCATCATTTTACTGTGTGGCATTTTGACTGACAAAATAGGACTTTGACATGTTATAACTGTACAAATTTTTAAATATACTCACTTTATATTCGCAGAATTATATTAATAATAATAACGCTCAACGATCACATACATAGGTCCTGGACCCTAACTAGAATTTCCTCTATCTAGGGACCCAGGAACTACGAGAACCATGGTCCCACAACACCCAAAAAGACAAAACAAAAAAAAAACCGATAGAAAGACATGAAACGAAGAAGCAGAAGGTACCTTTGTATTCTTAGTGTAGCTTTATGTTATGTTCTCTTTGCTTTGTATTATTGCCGTAGGTTCCTTAATGAAATGTCTGTCGCTAGAACTCTAA
The DNA here is from genome assembly GCA_910589525.2 of Ennomos quercinarius. NCBI lineage: Eukaryota > Metazoa > Arthropoda > Insecta > Lepidoptera > Geometridae > Ennomos > Ennomos quercinarius. The sequence goes on along the minus strand of OU342492.1, from coordinate 16,129,200 downwards.
GAAGCAATAAAGCCGCAGCAGGATATAACTAGAAATTAATAACGAACTACAAAAGGCTGTGTTTAATCACAGTTTTATATCTTAAAGTATTTCTTGAACCGAGAAGGCACTCTCGTCCGTTCCGCCCCCTGCCACTTCGAAAACTTGGTCTTAACTGCCTCGCTTACCCTAATATCTGTCTAACTATTCTAATTTTAAAGGCTGCCTGATGGCTCTTAGATTACTGTTAATCGTTATAACTGAAGTAACTGTTAATTTAACAGTTATAACGCCCGTTATAACTGTTATTGCTGCTATTACCAGGTACCACGGCTTAACCGTTTTCCTGACTTAATTTGCTGTTGAAAAAGTATAGGCATATGCGAGAAATTTAACTTTCATGGAAACATTGACTGGCCTGTTAGCTCAGTTGGTAGTATCTCTGCCTTGTGAACTACCTATAGGTTGTGGGTTCGATTCCTACCCAGGACAAACATTTGTGTGATGAACATCGATGTTTGTTCTGTGTCTGGGTGTTATATTGTATTCTATGTATGTATTTATAAACAAAAAAGTATCTAAGTATTCTATCAGTTATCTGGTTCCCACAGTACAAGCCATGCTTAGTTTGGGGCTAGATGGCGCTGTGTGAAATATCCACACATATACTTTATTTTATTTTACATTTATTACTAGGCTTTTTTCCGTAATGTTCATCGTATTGGAAACACTTTAACTGAGTACCTAATTTTATCGCGTTTTTCAAGTGTGAGTCGGACTCGCGCACGAAGGGTTCCGTACCTTTAATAAAAACGCGCAAAAAATCACGTTTGTTGTATGGGAGCCCCCTTAAATATTTATTTTATTCTGTTTTTTTTTAGTATTTGTTATTATAGCGGCCACAGAAATACGTCGTCTGTGAATATTTCAAGTGTCTAGCTATTTATTTATTTATTTAATAGTTTAGCACAAAGGTGTACATGGATGAACTTAATGCTAAATAGCATTGTCTACCAGTCCTCCAGGTCATATAAGACAAGTGTGGGTGTGCGCGGCTATTAATTAGAGATAACAATTTTGGGACATTAATATATACTTAAATTATCTAGGACTACTAAGTTGTTACAACGTAATACAAATATACAAGATAATAAATAAACTAATACATAAAAATATAATACACAAATATTATGTAACCTATCTACACAATAAACATAATACATACTTAATACATACTTTCATTCTATAAAATGGTAATCTGAAGTTAATGGAATAAAAATGATGTTGTGAATAAAAACATAGAAGAGATCATAAACAGCATCGTTTATAGGAAAAATGATGGGGTCAATATTACATTGGGTAAACTTTTATAACAAAATATTCAGTAGCTAACCGTTTAAAGCTAACTTTGTCTCTGGCATTTTGGATGTTATCTGGTAACGCGTTCCATAACCTTACCGCAATGACAGCGAAGGACTTGTCCATAAAAGAAGTGCGGTGTTGAGGAGGGGCGAGAGTGAGCTTATTTGATGACCTTAGCTGACGATCATGAGTGTCCTTGAGGAACCGAAATCTTTGTTTTAAGTATGTAGGGAGTGCGGATCTTTAAGTACTGCGAAGAGAAGACACAGAATTCTTATATTTTTACGCTCCCGAACAGGCAACCACTTCAGTTTTGCTCGATATTCTGAGACATGGTCGAATTTGCTGAGGTTAAAAATGAAGCGGATGCAGGTGTTTAATAAGCGGTCCAGCTTATTTAAAAGTTCTTCTGTGAGATCTAAGAAATAGATGTCAGCGTAGAAAAAAATAGGAAGGAGAAGGGTGTTGACACGGGATATTTTTGTTTTGATAGGCAGGAAGTGTTTAAGCCTAAGAATTGAATGAAGCGAAGCATAGAATTTTCGGGAAATCTCGTTAACATGTGCATTCCAGTTGAGGTTTGAATCGATAATGATCCCTAAGTCTTTAACGGTAGGTGTAAATGGAATATCACAGTGGTTGAATGATATAGCAGGCAAGTTAGTGAAATTGACTTTAGCAAGCTGACGAGAGCTGCCGACCAGAATGGCTTGGCACTTGTTAGGGTTAACCTTGACACCATAACTATCTGACCAATTACGGAGTCTTAAGAGATCAGCATTTATCACATTTATAGTGTGGCTCAAGTTATCTGTGGACGTGGAATAGTAAAGTCACGTCATAAATATCACGGTTCATGAGATACAGTCTGGTGACAGACGGACAGACAGACAGACAGCGGAGCCTTAGTAATAGTGTCCGTTTTACCCTTTGGGTACCGAACCCTAAAAATCTTTATATAACAGGTTTTTATTTTTAATTTGTACCATCTTTTGTAGCCGAAACAAAAAATATGGTTAGATGACGACCGCGCGTTAGTGAGTATAATGACCTTGATTTATACTGTTAGAGGTACCCAGGTATAGGGGGGTTCCAAAACAAATCCATACTATAGAAACACATTCACAGGCGCCTACTCGTATTAATGCTGAATAATAGTACATAGAACTACCAGCTATTGAGCAAACTACTCCTTGCGGGATTACATACACACTCAATTATAGCGACACAGCACTAGACCTAGAGCTGCGGGTATAACGGGTATATAGAGCTGAAACCTTGTGAGGATTTTCACGATGTTTGTTCGGCTTTGAGAGATGTTAAGTGGCGTTGCCTCCGCTATACAGGCACAGGTTAGATAATAGTTATCCTAGACTAGACGTATTTGTTTAACATTTTGTTACTGGTAGCGTGCTGGTAGCCCTAGAAAGCTAAAAGCTTTTTTCTTTTTTATATTTTAGCTCCACGCGATTACCGAACTTAGTCAGAGTCAAGTTTAAATATAAAAAGGTTTAAACCGTTAAGTAGGTAACTTACTGTAAAAGTAGGTAACATAGGTACGTGCTGGGGCGAGATGGTGAATGCTAGCGCGACCCTATCTCGCCCTATCCTGGCGGGCGGATGGATCTCGGGGGGGTTTAGTGGGTTCAAGTCCCAGATACCTCCCATCACCGCCATACCCCATGCCATCACCGCCGTGACAGGGAAGTGAGAGGGCATTTTCACAGCTCAAAATAAGAGTAACATAGGTAAATAATAATTGTACATGCATAGGTCTTTACAATCACAAAGCCTAATATTAAAACCATTTTCATTCTTTTATTAAGCTGGTAATTAAATGAAGACGTCTTGATATTTAATATTGAGCCGAGATCATCTGTCAACGTCGTACGGTCCAACAATATTAGCCATCCAGGAGATTGATGCCCTTGCCTTTGTCTGTCGCATTGTACGCTGAGGGCCGAGGATATTAAATAAAACAAAATTGCTTGTGTTTTAAGAATCTATACTTATAATAAAACTGTAACAGGTCCAAATCTGTACATTGATGATATTTTGAAAATTTTTGTTGGAGGGCTCCTTATTATCGATGCTAAAGCCAAATATATATATTTCTTTTTTCATTTTTGTCTGTCTGTCTGTTTGTATATTGGCTGAGCATCACGCCAAAACTACTGGATGGATTCAAATGAAACTTGGCATGATTTGAGTTCATATTACGAAGTAGGCTATAGGATATACTTTGAATCCCGAAATTCGGCACGGTTCCCGCGGGAGAGGGGGTTAAAGTAAAAATATGTACTTAGTTGTAATTAAAAAAAAATAAAAAAAAAACCGCGTGAACCAAAAAAAAAAAAAAAAAATTAATTACCGCGTGGTTTTTTTTGTTAGAAAAGGGGTGCTTTTCCACAAAGGGTACTGTCCCGTAAATATTTCAAGGTCATCGGTTTTGTGGTTCAGAAATTACAGACATCTACTCTTCAGTATTAGGTCCAAAGCCACTGCACACTACGGGAAAGAGAGAAGGGAGGGGGGAAATGATAAGGGGACATTTGTTGGATGTTGCTTCTAAAAGCGGTGGCAGAAGGGCCACTTTACGAGCAACTGTGATGAAATAGTTATTTGTTATACTAGGCTGCAAAGTTGGTTTTTGGCGCGAGTACTTGAATTGAAACCTGAGCAAGCGAAGGATTCTAGGATTGAAATGAAGCAAGGTACGAGACGCAGAAAAACTTTGCTGCCGAGTGCAACACACAACTTTTCACCTCACTACAGCGAGGAAAATGCTAGAAAACCAGCTAAAAGGCTAAGAAAAGATTAGCTTATTAATTTAGCTATGGGTGGCGGTAACGCTTAACATCAGGTAAACGACTAGCTCGTCACGTGATTCATGGAAAATTAAAGAAAGTGTTTTTCATCTATTTTCCATGCAGTCGACGTGCTCGATAGCGTATTGGTTATATACTCTTTGGTGCTGGACAGTGCGATTATTCTAAAAATGAGGTTGGTGAACAAGAAAAAGATGGTATCTTTTAGGAGGTAGTCTGTGGTAGTGAGTTTTCCGTGGACTGGCGATATCAAGAAGGTTAAATTTGGGCAGATCTGTGATTAAATTCTCAATTCTTGACGAGAAAATTATTGAATAGAAGCGTTCGAACTTTAAAAACACTTTCCACGCTAGCAATCAAAATGCGTTTTTGCACCCAGATTTTGAATGACAAAGAGAACCTTTCCGAGCTAGTGAGGTGAAAAATATGTTTTCCATTTATTAGTTTAACACACGTACAATTCTGTGAAAATATTTCGGGAAAGTTTCACCTGTGTGGGTTACCACAAAGGGCATAAAGACTTTACTAACAGCAGTCGGCATGTGGTTTTGATTTTGATTGTGTTAAAATGGTTTCGAAAATATCAAAGTGAAATACTTTTGTAACGTGAAATAGCTCCCGATAGAATTTTCGTTTCATCTACGTTTTTATACCTCTACAGCTGTTTTTACTTAATACAGTAGTCACATTTTAGAAAGTTTTTTTTTATTGGCCTGGGATTGCTTTTGGGAACGCCGTACGCATGGTACATACCCTATAGGTAACATACGTTTAGGCTATTTAAATGTAAATAGTGATTATTCAAGTATCCGCTGGTATTGCCGCGAGTCTCTTGAGAGACATCCCGCGGCGGAGTATCCGCGAATCTCCAGACAGATTTCCCTAATGTTGTTCAACGAACTTCCATAACATTTGAATATCTCATCACATCGCAATGTTTTTATTTTGTCGATTCGTTCCGTGGCGTGAAGGGCGTGTTGTCGGTTAATCTTTTTATGGAGTCCCAGAAGTCTTCTGATACTTGTTTTGTAATTCCACGTTGAATTTTCGGCTCCGAGAATTACGCGTTACGCGAGCGTCATTTGCGCTTAGAAGCTTCGCTCGACTCTTCGTTGTTTTTGTAAGTGGATGAACTTTATGAACTTATCCTGCTACTGTTTCATCAAAAGCAAAAAATATTCTGCGGTCTTTGTTTTTGTGTGTGAGGTTTTGATTAGTCTTACTTTTTACGATTTTCCTTTCTTTTGTGTATTTTTTATGTGATTATGTGTATTCCAATGAGGTATATAAAAATGCCTGTTGTAAACAAATTACTTACGTAGGTTGGTACCTAATTTATTTACTTTCATTTTTTTTTTTAACGGGCAAATTGCCTTTATTACTCAAGCTAACTACTACAATAATAAAAACTAAACTAAACTAAACTAAACTAAGCTAAACTAAGCTAAACTAAACTAAACTAGCTACACTACCTACTACAAAGAACACTTATGGACTGTATAATAGCCGCGATGGCCTATAGACAGTCCAAGTGCTCCAGCCCACTACCGGTAGGTAGCGTACCCAACATGCTGGCCGCATTGCCACGTTGAATTGCAATGCTGATGCGTTGGGCCAAATAAGTGCCAGCATTTTGGTCACGCGTCGCATCGACCAGGCGCTCTGATAGACTTTGGAAAACGCGATGAGCTCCCGGTCCCCACGGACCCAGGGTCTCAACACCAAACGGCTCAAATATGTAACCGCTACCGAGATTACTATATTTGCGCCGTTTTAGCTGCTCAGCAGAATTAGCCGCGGCGCCGGCCCTAACGTGTGTCTCGGGAAGGTGTGACGGCGCCATAGTATCGACGCAAGTAGCGTCCCACACTAAAGGCCGCCCCATCTTCCAGGGAACCAGAGTCATTCCGTCGGGTCTTTTACCATCGTCACGCATGAGACCATTCGGTTCGAGAATGGCTGCAGCATTGGCGGTGGTAAAAGCCCGGCGAATGATGTCATTAAGACTAGCGTGGCGCGAAATTCGACCAGCGCTTTTTGAACACGAGAGACCGTGATGACCGAGCTGGTCAACTGCGGTACCGCACTGGCAGCGATGGGCCACACAGCATCTTGCGCCCAAACGTAAGCTGATAGCTAAACGAAAAGTAGTCGGATCTAAAAGGTTACCAGTGTTGAAAGAAGGCATGGCCTGTAACCAAAGTCCTGACTCCCACACAGAGACTGCGAGAAGCCGAGCACGATCAGCGACGCTAGGACACGTATCTAAAAGATTTTTCCGTGCTAGTTCGCAGAGCGGTCGGTCCCACAGCCTCTGTGAGGAAAGAACCACCGGGAAGTCAGAATTTGGACAAGCCAACCCCCAGGCATTCTTGGCCTCAGACAAATGGGCTACTTCGAAAGTACCTAAAGATGGAGCAAGAATTTTTTCTATTAATTTATGTGTACCATGTACAGAGGACAAAAATGCCGGTAATGCAACACTCGAAATTTTGCGTATCCCTAAACCTCCTAAGCGCACAGGTAGAGAGGCTTGCGACCACGTCCTGTCATCCATATCAACATTCAAGACCGAAACCAGAGTGTTTTTTACAATGCTGTCTAAGCCCATAAGGAGCTCACTGTGTTTCCACAGTTGACAACATCGTAAAATATAAGTAAATTTAGGGACAAATAGACAAAAACGAATAATTGTAAAAGCCATGTGGGCGTTAATTTTGAGTAACCTGTCTGATGCGTTATTGAACTTTTGAATTTTTTCTTCTACAAAAGGTGAGATAGACTCATCCAGAATCGGCGAACCCAAAAGGCGAAGAGAACTCTTGTCTACTAATTTGATATTCGGAGCAAGACTATTAAACTTTTCAAAAACCAAATCTTTATCAGGACAAGTATCGCAAACAAAAAGTTCGCATTTAGAAAAATTTAAATCCAAACCAATGTCGCAAAATTCGTTAATAATGATACCTAGATCATTAAAAACAGTGTTCACGTCGCCTCCTAGGGTTCCGTCATCCAAGTACCAAACATTAAGTTTGGACTGAAGACGTTGAATAATTGGATGGATGGCAAGGCTAAAAATGGCCGGACCTAGAGGGTCGCCCTGTTGACATCCGACTGAGGATAGGATCGCGTTATTTTGGTAATTTAATTTTGTTGGATTGCCATAACATTGATAAAGGAATTTATATAGTTCGGGAATTTTATCCTTGACTTGTGTCAAAAGAGCGCCTCTGTCGACAGAATTAAAAGCGTTTTTAACATCCACCTTTAGCAACACTTCACCACAATTTAGTTTGAGAAAGGTTCTAAGTGAATGAACAGCGGCCTCACAGCCACCCCGCGAACCAAAGCCCAGCTGTATTGGCTGAAAAAGGTTGCTTAAAAAAGCAACCTTTTTCCTACAGCCGACCTTGGCAGCGAGGCGGCGGTATGTGGTGCCTACCGCAATAGGTCTGATACCACCGTCTTTTTTGATAAGGGCACACAAGTTTGCGCCATACAAAATTTCGATGACGTCACTGTTGACTTGCCCTGACAGCATCAGGTTTACTAAAGCCGTTAAGTCTCTCAAGAGGGCCTCGCCAATTTCGCCGGAAATGCCCGATAAAAGATCTTTTAGAATTTGAGGGGTAAGGCCATCAAGACCTCCGGCTGAACCACTCTGGAAAGAAGTAACGGCTGCAGCTACTTCCTGTGGGGTCACTTCAACAGTGACGTCATTTGGTAGGGGTGGTTCAGGAAGGTGGAGATTTGCTGCTGCAGGTGGATGTTTGTCCTGCAGTGATTGAATTGTCTCAGAACAATATGGGGCTATTGTGTCGCTAGAGAACAGGACGCGGGCGGCGCCCTTAATGTCGCCGTCACTAATTTTGCTCTCTACGATTTTAAAGGTGGCCGAATCGTTATTTTGTTTTGAATTTATAATATTGTTTCGCCTGTTAAGCGGAACAATAATTTCATGATCCAAACATTGCTCTTCCAGTACTTTGTACCTTACGCAGTTTTCCTTTACTCTTTTAGTAAGGGAAGATTTGTTTGTAGGGTCTAATTTTACGTAAAGTACATGGTACGGAAAAGTTAGGAGATGCTCCCAGGCATGTTTCGTGTTTTTAGATATAACGTTCCTAATGGATGATGATAATGATTGAGCAACCGAAATGCGAGCACCACGCGGGATGCGTTTTAGAACCGGAATAAATCTTTTGTACGAGCTCAAAACCTCCCAAAACGGTTTGGAAGGAGTAGCAGCGCTCGTAGGGCTGCTACTGGCTACTAACGAACCTGAAACGGGGGCTGATAGAGGAATTTGGATCACTCTGTGGCATTTCGATTGATGAATTTTAAGGCCCTTTTGGCCCTTGAATAAACGTACCTGGGGACAGTCGGGACACTGTATCCTGTTTTCCAGCGACACCACGTTGTTTTGGGTACTCATTTTTTCCAAAAGATGCTGTGTTTACAAAGTAAGTAAATAAATAAACTTAGGGTCTGTATAGATTTGACGTCCGTCAGGAGCGACGTCGAGGCCCGTCGTGCCGACGCCAGGCGGCGTTGACATGGAAACAAAAATAACAAATTAGCAGTAGACCGTGATAAAATAAGAATATGGAAAATAAGTAGAGACTGTCGCCAGCTCTACAAATAGTACCTCGAGAATCCCGTGTTGTAGACGGCTAGTTGGTGGACAGAAATTGTCCAAAAAGCAGCAAAAAAACCTGAAAAACCCTATCGAAAAATAGGCCGAAAAAAATACGACTTGACAGGGCTTTCAAATTTTTTTTTTTTTTTACTTTATTTACTTTCAGAATACGTTGGCAACCACTAATTTTTTATTGTATTAAGATGAATAAAGGTATACGCAGCTACCTATAGGTATTACCTATATTAAAATAATAATGAATGATCACCCTTCACTTGGCTAGGGACACAAATACGTCGCAAAAATCATCAATTAAATTTCACTTCCAAAGCTAGCATCAAATAATTCGAGTGGCATTGTGTACAGAATAATTGGTTTCCGGCACAATAGGCTTCGTGTAATTGCCACCGTTCAAACATAGTGTAAAGACAAAAGACGAAGGCATTTATATGCGTTCAAGATTGTGTAAGTTTAGTGTCAAAGAGCTACTCGTGTACATAATTATACACATTATGTTAATTATATATTGAACACTGACAGATATTTGGTCAATATATTATATTACTTATAGAATTAGCAGTTTAACGGGGAAATGCTGCCCGCATTTTGGGTACGCTACCTTCCGGTAGTGGGCTGGAGCATTTAGAATATCTATAGATCATCGCGGCTAGTATACCTACACTCCAAAAGATTTTTGTGTAGTAGCTAGGTAGTGTAGCTAGTGCATCTAGTAGTAGTTAGTTAAAAAAATAAAGGCACTTTGCCCATTAAAAATATCTTATATACTTACCTGATATTTAGGTATCATGCTCCATTATATTTTTTTTTTCCGAGCTGAGTCATTGCTTAGCCAAAATGTCTATCACAGTATCTTCCAACTCTATAATGTGGCATAAAACCTTCATCAAGAAGTATGAGTGATAAATATACTTAGTATTCTGTCTAAATTACCCTGTGGTCAGTTTAGCTTGCTTCGGGTTCGCTTCGGATTCAGGTATGTCTGACATCAATCACAACGTCGTCGTCGCCGACGTCAGAATGATTAATGAATTATTTTTCGGTATTATAAGGTGTTTTTAAACACATTTAAAAATAATGTATATAAGTATTTAATGAGTAACGAGATGGTGAAATAAGGAACATAATAATTGTACCTACTTTTTGTAGCGCATAGGTTACGTTTGGCCACTGGCACCGTACCAACCGACTTTATAGGTAAGGGATGGTATATGGTAAGCCATAAAGCATTAACTAAGATGACGCTCCGCGTTTTTTTTACTTGCTCTGTGGGGTAACCAAAGGCGTGACCAAAGATGTAGCATGCAAACGTACCTACAAGGTATCAATTTAACTCTAGCCTTGAAGATGCCCAGGATAGATTTCAGTAAACAAGTACCAGGCAGGCGCGGATATACAAATTTCATAAAGGGAGGGGGGGGGGGGGGGGGGGGGTGTCATCATAGTAGGAGAGTCCAAGAGGGAAATTTGGGGATATGGTGGTAAAACACATAAGTATACGATACAAGACCCATTTGTGGTCTTTTCTTTAAATGATGAATTCCATGCACCTATATCTTCCTGGTAAATCGGGCTCTGCGCCCCCCCCCCTTGTATCCGCACCTGGCAGTAGCTTAGGTTTTCATCATCATCATCAACAGCCTAAAGACGTCCACTGCTGAACATAGGCCGCCCCTCTGGAGGTGAGCAGGCTATTGATGACGGTGATGATAATGATGATGAGATAAATATATATTATCCCAATACTTAAGTGTTGGGTTAGGTCCCATAGTACCAAATTCAATATTAAAATTAATTAAATAAAACCCATAGTCAGATTTCGAAAATATGTGACGTGTAGTTATAAATGGATGTAAGGAACGTAATGTAGGCACTCTCATCACTGGGCAGTATTTGGACCGTATCCTGTCAATGTCCTTTTGACGCTTGATATAATTAATTATCACGGTGATGTAAGATATTTTAATAAATTGAATAACACATACCTACCATACAATTTTCATGGATAAGATTCAGTGGGTTATTAGGTATTGTTAATCTAGCATCCAGCATAATTGTGTTAAACCTCGATATGATCGTGACCACGGCCAATTCGCTACTCTATTTCATCAGAAGTGTGGTTCCAATGGTTTCGGGAGAGATGGCGCTGTCTGAAGTGTCTACACATTTATTACAATATACAATATAACCAACGATAGCAAACCTCAGCCCAGATATTATTGTAATGTTTGCAGTTTGAAGCCTGGCCCAAGGCAAGGACCTGGTGGAAGAAGACGGTCTACGCGAGCAACTCTGTAGGTAGCAGGCAGTTAAATATTATAAACTGAAGACTAAATAATAAACTGACAGAAGCCTGAGATCAAGAAGACACATAAACGAACGCAAATGACTACGGAATAAAGTAAGATTGTAGTATTGGCAGATCTCGTGTGTGGTGGAGTGATTGTGCCATTATGGACTTCAAAGGGATTGCCTGCCGGAAACCACTTACAGGGCTATTTGTCAAGGAAGTAAGTATTCTCGATCAGTGATGTGAGAATTGATTGATTGAGTTGAAATACAATGTGTCAAAGGAACGACGTCTATAATGAAAACTATGGTAACCAAAGAATTGAAACCTTCTTGCGTCTAATAAGTTTACAAAACCACAGAGTAACAGTCATTATCATCATTAACAGCCTGAAGACGTCCACTGCTGAACATAGGCCTCCCCCAGAGCACGCCACCTTGAGCGGCTGCTCGCCTCCCGCATCCATCGGCTCCCCGCGGCTTTCACCAGGTCGTCGGTCCACCGAGTGGGGGGCCGGCCCACGCTGCGTCTTCCGGTTCGTGGTCGCCACTCGAGAACCTTTCTTCCCCATCGGTTGTCAGTTCTACGAGCGATGTGGCCTGCCCATTGCCACTTCAACTTACTAACTCTAAGAGCTATATCGGTCACTTTAGTTCTCCTGCGGATCTCCTCGTTCCGGAGCTTATCTCGCAGGGAAACACCGAGCATAGCTCGCTCCATAGCTCGCTGCGCGACTTTGAGCTTACTAATGAGGCCAACAGTAAGAGACCATGTCTCAGTTCCATAAGTCATCACTGGCAACACACACTGATTGAAAACTTTCGTTTTCAGGCTCTGCGGTATTTTGGACGAAAAGATAGGACGAAGCTTCCCGAACGCTGCCCAGCCGAGTTGGATTCTTCGCGCCACCTCTTTGTCGAAGTTGGACCTACCTAATTGGACAATCTGTCCTAGGTAGACATACTTGTCGACAACTTCGAGAGTATCATTCCCAACAATTACCGGTATAGGTGGAACATGAGCATTAGACATGATCTTTGTCTTGTCCATATTCATCTTAAGACCAACCTGCTGGGAGACTCTACTGAGGTCGTTGAGCATGGTGCTAAGGTCCTCGAGCGATTCCGCCATTATGACTATATCATCGGCAAAACGAAGGTTAGTGATGTACTCGCCATTTATGTTGATGCCAGATCTTTTCCACTCCAAGAGCTTGAAAACATCCTCCAATGCGTTTGTGAACAGTTTCGGAGAAATAACGTCTCCCTGTCTCACGCCTCTTTGCAATGGAATTTGTTCCGTACTCTGGTCCTGTAGTCGGACTGACATAGTGGCCTTACTGTACAAACACTTCAAAACTTCGATATACCTATAGTCAATTTGGCATCGCTGCAAGGACTGCAGCACCGCCCAAGTCTCGATTGAATCGAAGGCTTTCTCATAGTCCACAAACGCTAGGCATAACGGCCGATTATACTCTTCGGTCTTCTGTATAATCTGGCGCAGCGTATGGATGTGGTCTATGGTGCTAAAGCCTTTTCGGAAACCGGCTTGTTCGGGAGGCTGGAATTCATCAAACCTGCGTGCGAGACGATTCGTAATGACTCTCGAAAACAGCTTATACACATGACTCAAGAGCGAGATGGGCCTATAGTTCTTCAATAAGGTGTTATCGCCTTTTTTGAAGAAGAGCACCACCACGCTCTTGTGCCATGCCTCTGGCGTTGTACCTTCAAGGATGACAGAATTAAATAACTTCTGGAGGACTAAAAGTACCGGTCTACCACCCGCTCTCAGAAGTTCAGTCGTAATTCCATCTTCACCTGGTGCCTTGTTGTTTTTAAGCTGTTTGAGGGCCATTCTAATCTCGTACAGGCTGACGTCCGGGATATCTTCGGTATAGTGTCGGACTAACTTGGCTCTGATGTCCTGAGCTGTGTTAGTAGCGGGCTTACGTGTCGAGGTGTATAACTGTCCATAGAAGTTCTCGATCTCTCTCAGAATCTCAGGCTTGGATGAAATGATGCTACCATTTTCGGTCTTCAGTTTTGTCATTTGGTGTTGCCCAATAGACGAATCCTTTGCGAACACTTTAGAGCCTTGGTTCCGCTCAATTGCGGCCTCAATACGTGAAGTACTAAGAGCACGCAAGTCGTGTCGCAAGGAACTCCAGATTCGTCTATTGAGTTCACCGTAGGCTGACATATCAACTGAAGACTGCAGCTTCATTTCGCTCCGGTCGGCCATTAGCTCAAGAGTTTTTTCTGAGAGCTTTTGAGTCTTCTTTCGGCGTTGGGTCTTAAAGAATTTCGATCCAACAGCTTGGACAGTTTCCACCAACCCGTCGTTTAGCTCGTCCACTGTGTTACAGTCGGCTAGGCACTGGAAGCGATTTTGGAGTTCCAGCTGAAAGCCTTCGGGGTTTTGGATTTGGACAGGATTTGGACGGAGCGTAGACTTCACCAGACGTGACCTTTCGAGCTTAACATTGATATTCAATGTGCCTCTAACAATACGGTGATCGCTACCGGTTTTCACCTTGCTGATCACAGAGACATCATCGAATATGTGCTTCTTGGTCGTCATGATGAAGTCTATCTCATTTTTAGTGGAACCGTCGGGACTTATCCACGTCCACTTCCTGGATGGCCGCTTCTCGTAGAAGGAGTTCATCATAAAGAGTTCCTCCTTCTCCATGAAGTCAGCCAGCCTCTGTCCTCGAGGGTTCCGCTGCCCGTATCCAAATGGCCCCACTCTCAGCTCATCGCTATTCCTTGTGCCCAACTTCGCATTGAAGTCTCCCATCACAACGGTGAAGTATGTTTCGGAAGTATGCATGGCTTCGGATATGTCCTCATACATAGCTTCTACTTCATCGTCTGAGTGTGCCGACGTCGGCGCGTATACCTGTATAACCTTCAACGAATACCGTTTGGTTATTCGGAGTACCAGGTACGCTACCCTGGCCGACACACTGTCGACTTTGACCACGTTGTTGACGAGAGACTTGCGGACGAGAAACCCGACACCTCCTTGGGAGAGTTGGTCTCCCTCCCGGTAGAAGAATAAGTTACCGGAATTTAGGATTATCGTGTCCTGTCCCTGTCTTCGGACTTCAGACAATCCCATTACATCCCAGCGTAACTTACCCATCTCCGCCTCTAGCTCGACCATCCTTTCGTCAGCCTTCAGTGTGAGTAACAGTATACTTAGTCAATTGTTTTTTCTCTTATCTGTGATTAAAACTAAGATATTATAGTTTTTGACATTTTAGCAGAGTTTTAGCGGGAACACGGAAAAGTTCACGTCATTGCATTGTATTATTTTTCAAAACTTGTGCTTTTCCAATATAAATGTTTAGAATTATAATACTTTTTATCCCGGTAAGATAAGACTCCGGCCAGAAAACGGATACCTGATAATTATGGGTAAAATCGCGCCAATAATAAAATTGACAGAAAGCAGGTACTTCAAAGCACATCAACTTCCAGGAAATGAACACCAAACATCCAAGTCTGTTTGGCATTACCATTACGCAAAAGGCAAATGTAGTGAAAAACATAATTCAGAGCGACACAATCGAGTACACTTTGAAAGGAGATGGGATGTATGGTGAATAATGGATCAATAAGCAATATTTGGGGTGATTTGGGGCCGCATACAAAGCAGCTTGAACTTCGTGGAGAAATGAAATTCTTTAACTTATGGATGAAGATAATTTATTGACTTTATAAAAGAATCGCTAAAGTTTTATTTTTGTGCTTAAAACTTTAGGCAAAATTGCACTGGTTCGCTTGAAACTGTAAAAGATAGGTATAGCTGTTATCTATAAGGTTCCCACAAAATGAACAAACTGTTTTATTGGGAAATAGCCTCACATTAACTGAAAAAGATAACTCCTGAAGTAATTGGCTAAAGTAAATAATGTATTATATATTCACTCATACATTTACGTATCTTAAGCCTTAGTTTGACATAGTTTTTTATATCAACTATTATTACTATTTTTTTTTTTTTTTTTTTTTTATGTGACTGAATGACGTGACGAGCCAGTCGTTCACCAGATGTTAAGCGACACGGCCGCCCACAACAGTTGCAGTGTCACTCGGAACTTTAAAACAATAAAGTTTCGAGTGACACTGCACCGCGCACGTCATCCTGAGACATCACACAGTCTAGTAATCAGATTACTAGACTGAGTGATCAGATCATAAAGTCTCATTTGCCCAGTAATTTCACTAGCTACAATGCCCTTCAAACCGGAACACAGTAGTGCTTGCACACTACTGCTTGGCGGCAGAATAACTGGCAAAGCGGTGGTACCTACCTAGACGAACTTTGCAGGAAAGTCCTACCACCTAGTATAATTATAATTATATTTACACACAGATTGCTTACACTCTGGATATACCACAGACCCAGAATATCTTCACTACATCCTAAGTCTATGGAATACACACCAATACTTATTATAGTACTATTTCTTAACGCGCCAAATAAAGAATGTCTGAACGTCAGATGGAACCGGGAGCGTCTATAGTATTAAATAAAAATAACTGAATAAGCCACATCTCTTCCCTTGGGTGCCTTAAGAGCCGGCTAAGGGAATATCCAGGGAATATATTCAGCAGTGAACGTCTTACGGCCAATGACGTGATGTGAATTGAATAAAATTTCATTAATATCGGGTGAAATCTTCCAATTTCAAAATTACTATCAGGATCTGGAGGTACGTACGTATAAGTTTGAACATAACTATTTTTGGCTGCAACATATTGCGGCGTCAGCTTAATATTATTTTTCCCACTATCCAATATTTGGATTAGACTTGGCCGGAGGAAATAGGGTCTGGAGCTTATTTCCGTTTAGGCTCTGTAATAATGCTACAGCATCCGAAACGGTTTGTTAGTCGAAAACTAACATTTAGGTACAACAATACGATAGAAATGTGAACCAATAATACAGCTCACTATTATACCTATACAATAATATACTATTATACGTAAAGGTTCTCTATTTTTGAGAATTATTCCTCGTAGCTACTGATACTTTCCTCGTAGATTACACTTTCGATGTAGATATACTTTTAGGAATAATTCGCTTTTATTCCTGTTAGAGAGCATTTTACAGAAGTGTACCAATGATAAAAGTGGATCTACAAGAAGTAATTAATGTTTGATGCATGGTTGCCGAATTATTTTATTTTGATTATGAACTAAATTTGAAGCGGCTGTCTGTGCCTAGGCTTCTGTGACGCAGAGGACTGTTGCACACTGTTCTATAGTGAACCAATTTCCAAATTTCCAATAATCTATCAATTACACACAACATTGCTCATTTCTCACAAGAGTACTTATCAATCTTATCATACACAAACACAAATATAATAAAAACAAAGTTTCAAATCGTAGTTATGTAATAGAAATTTTGATTACACATGGATTGTTCGTATTATTACACATTTTTCGCAAAATGACAAATTTGCGTAATGATACATCCACGAAATGTAACGCAAATACGCTGTTAATTACTTAGGTACTCAAAATGTCACACAAAAGTACAATTATCTACCTACTCCAAATTCCAACTACGCAAAATGCCAACTTGATACTTAAAACGCCAACTAAGCAAAATGACAATTATGCAAAATGGCAACTAAACAAAATATCGTTTAGTTGCCATTTTGCCAACTACTCGTAACAACCTAGTGACGTAGTGACAACTACGCAAAAATAAATGTCGATTACACTAAGTGCTCACAACTGCTCATAACAGCCCTACACAGACCTGTATAGTGGGCTAACGAGTATTTTGCGCATTATTTTGGGTAATGGGGCGTTTCACACCACGACTGGTTCACACCGCGGTGTGAATCGCCCAAGTGCTCTATATGAACAAGCTCTTTCGCACCGCGGTGTGAATCGCTCAAGTGTTCTAATAGCAGAGTGCGATTCACACCGCGGTGCGAAAGAGCTTATTCATTTAGAGCACTTGGGCAATTCACATCGCGGTGCGAACCAAGCGCGGTGTGAAACGCCCCATTACCCTTTATGTTGTGGTCAAAACGCTTGCGATTGCGAACGCTTCATTTTTTTTCTTACACAGACGGACATGGACATTACACCAGATGGTGTATCTGCAGCATAACTATAACGTAAGTGATAGTTACTGACAATATCTTCGGCAGATGTTGCATCCCAACTGACTTCGTTGCCAGCGCACCGAGTCTGATCGGGGTAGTAGTAACTATGCGGCCAAAGCCAGGGCAAAACCCTGAAACTATGAGGCTGGCCTCATAGTTTCAGGGTCGGAACCTGAAAATTTACAGATTAATTTTGCATAACCACAGAATAACTAACAATGGATTTATAAATGTATAATGTGCGTGTAAGCAGACCACTTTCGAAAAGTGGTGTCTATAATCTTTCCTTTTTAGGGTTCCGTACCCAAAGAGTAAAACGGACCCTATTACTGAGGCTCCGCTATCTGTCCGTCTGTCACCAGGCTGTATCTTATGAACCGTGATAGTTAGACAGTTGAAATTTTCACAGATGATGTATTTTTTTTGCCGCTGTAACAACAAATACTAAAAAACAGAATAAAATAAATATTTAAGGGGGCTCCCATACAACAAACATGTTTTTTTTCCTGTCTTAAACAGGTTTTATTGATGTCGCCACGACTGCTTAGTCGGTGAACACATAGTCCTTAAGATTTTCGCAGCTAGGGTCATGCGACCATTGCCTAATTAGTAGGGCGTCTAATCTGGTAAGTTAGAAGGCGCGGGTTCAAATCCCGCTGGTTGCTAAAATTTTAAAGAACTATAATATCTTTATATACCTGAAGTGTGGTTTACACTTAAAAATCAATCCATGATAGATTTGGCAAGCGCGCCATCTCTCGTCATTAGGTAGTATCGAAATTACTACTAATGAATAGATTATCTGTCTTAAACAGGTTTTATTGATGTCGCCACGACTGCTTAGTCGGTGAACACATAGTCTTTAAGATTTTCGCAGCTAGCGGTTATGCGACCATTGCCTAATTAGTAGGGCGTCTAATCCGGTGAGTTAGAAGGCGCAGGTTCAAATCCCGCTGGTTGCTAAAATTTTAAAGAACTATAATATCTTTATATACCTGAAGTGTGGTTTACACTTAAAAATCAATCCATGATGATTTTTTTTGCTCGTTTTTATAGATAATGGTACGGAACCCTTTGTGCGTGAGTCCGACTCACACTTGGCTGGTTTTTTATTTATGTCTATGATCTTAGCCCTTTAGCACACTACTAGTACCTACCTATACTTCAAGTGGTAGGAATTTTCTCAAGAGCTCGTAGGTAGGTATGTTATACTTGATCGACTTCATAAGGGGTTCCCTATATTAAAATAAAGTGTAAAATAAGTGAAAATCAAGCTCTACCAAAGCGTTGGACACTTTACAAAAAGCTTCTATGAAGTTTTGGAGAGAACACAAAAAGTTCGTTTTTATACGATTAGCTTTTTACTTAATAACACAAAATAATACTAAGCCGGCAAAAGAAAACTTTCAGGGTCTCGCCAATAAAATCTCATGATCAGTACTTACGCCTTGTCAGTGTGTTTATAAAACTCATCACGGATATCCCCAGATTGGCAGATTCTTTATGTAATCTCTGACAGGTTATCAACACAAACATCGTTGTACAAGTGTGATAAACAATGAAATATAATGAGTTATTGAACCCAAAAAGCACGTATTTCTTCTGTAAAATAAAAAAAATCATCAAAACACAAACAGTACTTTTGCGTATTGACTTTTTGCTGGGTATTGTAGTAAAATAAATAATGATATCTTTAAACACTGTTTCATTATATTTATTTTGACATGGTACTTATAATATGTATAATATATTGGAAAAAAATGATGTTTTAAAGTGTACTAACGCAGTGCCTAAACATACACTAAACGGTATCTATACTTACATGTATCATAACTGTAACTGAACTAAATCTGTAAATTGAATATTTTTTGAAAATTTTGATAACGTTACATTTCTTTATCGATAGAGAAGTGTAAACAATTTTTTTAAATTTTTTGTGTCTCTGTCTGTCCCTTTGAACATGCATCACGCTGGCACTATTGAACGGATTTTGCTGAAATTTGGTATGGTTCATCATCATCATCATCAGCTTGAAGACGTCTACTGCTGAACATAGGCCTCCCCCAGAGCGCGCCACCTTGAGCGGCTGCTCGCCTCCTGCATCCATCGGTTCCCCGCGGCTTTCATCAGGTCGTCGGTCCACCGAGTGGGGGGCCGGCCTACGCTGCGTCTTCCGGTTCGTGGTCGCCACTCGAGAACCTTTCTTCCCCATCGGTTGTCAGTTCTACGAGCGATGTGGCCTGCCATTACCATTGGTATGGTTACTTATAGTTAATTTTTTAGAATAATGTTTAGAAACTTTTTGTTTTCTACTAGTATGCAGGTTACAATAATAATATAACTGCTGACTGAGGATTTGAGTGCTGTCTATTTATGGACTCAAAAATTTGGTCTTCAAATCAACACAAGTAAAACCCAAGTGATGATCACAGGGAGTAAATCTTTCATAGCTAGACTTGACTTAAACTCTCTCCCCTCTGTTTTGTTTAATGGTGTCCCTTTGACCTATTGCTCTGAGGTGAAGAGCCTTGGGCTGATCATCACTCAGAACTTATCTTGGGATCGTCATATTGCTGAAATCAGCCGGAAAATGTATGGTACTATGCATGCGCTAAAACGCATGCAAAACTTCCTCCCTTTCTCTGCTAAAGTCACCCTCGTGAACTCTCTCCTACTACCACTTCTGGATTATGCGGATGTCTGTTACCCCGATGTGACCGAGGAGCAGCTTAACAAATTAGAGCGGCTATTAAACCTCTGTATAAGATATGTTTACGGACTGCTTAAGTTTGACCATGTCTCACATTACCGCTCTCAGCTTAAATGGCTCAAAATCCGATTCCGTCGGGATACCCACACACTCTGTCTCCTTTTCAACATTCTCAATAACCCTTATTCCCCTGAGTACCTCAAAGAACGTTTTACTCTGCTCTCAACGCATGGTCGCCCTATGCGCAGTTGCTATCACCTTGATCTAATCATCCCTCAGCATAATACTACCTTTTACACAGACTCCTTCACTGTTACTGCTATTCGTCTCTGGAACTCATTACCAGTAGAAGTACGGAAAGCCACTTCAATGGGAATCTTCAAATCCAAACTTTACCAACACTTTATATCCATTCAAAATAGTCAGCATAATTGAGCACTTAAAATAGTTATTAAATATGTACTTGTTTTTATTTATTTGATATAGATTTGTAATATATATGTATATATTTATATATATATCATAAAACTTTATATAAGTAAATGTAATATGTAAGATATTGTATGTATTATATTGTATTATTATTTAAAACCTTATAATATCTAAACTATTAATGTTATCTACCTCTTACTATTATTTTTTTTTATTTTGGGTAATCTTTTCTTTTTCTTTTTTCAACCAGCACAACCAATCGTTCCACACTACACAAAGGTTAACTGGAAGAAAATGCTACTTAGCATTAAGTTCGCCTATGTACTTGATTATCTTGTGCAATAAAGCATTTTCTATCTATCTATCTATCTATCTATCTATCTATCTATCTATCTATCTATCTATCTAATATATTTTTATGACGGGGGTGGATAGATGTAGAAGGAATGAAGAGGACACGATGGCGTGTCTGAAGTAATAACGAAAATGAACTTCACTCACCTTAGTATTAATGCACGAGTAAATGAAACTATATATCAAAAAAATATAGTTTACCGTCGTTATGATCAAGGCATATATAATCTGGAAATTATAAGTGTAAATATTATTTAGTAACATTATTTAATCCAATAATAGATGACATTATTCACTAAAATGATTATATTTACCTCACTAGTAAAACACTGTGCAATTTGGTTGCTACACTTTATTAACATTTTGTAAATTTCAACCCAGGTTTTTATAAGATCCGTTTTTATAAAATTGTGCACATTGTGCGTGGTCATGCTTTCCACAGTGCAACGTATTTCATTATTCATGCATATCATTTGTTTATAAATGATTGTGGTCCAAATGCAGAAGACGTAATATTCGAAAACATATCTGGCTTCACTAAGAACGCTGTATACGGTAAGCATACTAAACTGTACATGAGTAATTATTTTTATTTCAGCTTCCACTTCTTGTATTGTCCGATAACTTCTATAGGTTATCAAAATGCCTCTGATCACCAGAAAGCCAGTCAATGTGACTGTCATGATTGCTTTCATCTTCTCCAAAGATTTCATGTATTTGTTATCGTATTGAAATTGTGAATGGACTAGGCTGAGGTTACGTAAACAATTTTTGAATAAATTACTGTATCTTACGGCGCGGTATAGTGTTATCCAATAATTGGTGTATCCCATTAATATTAGGATCTCGTACATAAGTGCAGCATCGGAATCCGCTTTGAAAATTTCCATAGCCCAAAACACTTTGCTAACTATGATTCCAGTAAAAAACAAAAACTCTAGTATTATACGAATTATTATTAGACGTCTCATTTTTTTCGTGCACATGGCATAGTTACGATAAATGCCCATAAAATTTTCCACCGTTAGTATACATTTATTTAACTTATTCATTGTCATTATTTTGAATTAGGTGATCCGTTATTTTTTATTTAAGTAACGCGACTGCTCAGTTGTTTCTATATGGATAATGAAATTATCAACCCTTTAACGTATTCGTCCAAGTATAAACCTAATGGTGCGTGGTTATGCTGTTATGCTTTATGGATTGGAAAGCATATAGTACCTACTTACATACCTACGGTTCTGTTTAATTACTTTTACTATAGTTACGTACGCGTCTTTCGTTAAACATTGTAGCGTTCCTTTTTACGGTTCCGTACCCAAAGAGTTAAACGGACCCTATTACTAGGCTCCGCTGTCTGTGTCTGTCTGTCTGTCTGTCCGTCTGTCACCAAGCTGTATCTCATGAACCGAGCATAATTAGACAGTTGAAATTTTCACAGATGACGTATTTCTATTGCCGCTACAAAAACAAATACTAATAAATAGAATAAATTAAATATGTAAGGGGGCTCCCATACAAAATACGTGATATTTTTGCTCATGTTTATAGATAATGGTACGGAACATTTCGTGCGCGAGTCCGACTCGCACTTGGCCGGTTATTTTATATAACTGAGGTGACTTTGACCGTTTACGAAGCTTAGATTTTTGTATCTGGTTTCAATAGAAGAATATTTCTTGGTATATCGCTTATTAAAATGATATAGCAGCTATAGTGGTGTGTCACTACTCTAAAAAAAACTCTTTTATTAAAACTTTGTCTTTTCTTACACCAGAAATGATTTGATCTAATATAAAGTTCTAAAGGATGGACAATCCTCCATACAAGTTTGCCCTACAAAAGCTATCAATGCATATTTATCATTTTTTACATCGTAATTTTTATCCAATGGGTACCTACCCATAATGGGTGCCTATATTAAAGGTGTATTAATTTAATTGTAATTGTAAGTAATTTATATAACGTGACTGACATAATAATTTTTGTATGAATATGAGCCAATTGTAGCATGGAAAAAATAAATTTTAATTAAATTTAATTTTAAAAATTAATTTCTACTTAAAAACATTAAAAATAAATAGCTTGAGCTTTTAAACTAACTGTTTTAAATCTAATTCAGTAAATACATTCTGACAAATGAGTTTGAATATAATATTTGAAAAACCATATACCTACAGACCGTCAGTCATTTTTCGAACGTATATAGCTCTTTCTTCGAATGATGACTCAAGTGATGAACAAGAAGTACCTAATATTCATTTCAATTTGAATAATTAATAGTGTTATACTGTCAACGCTAACCCTGACCAATCAAACAGACAGGAATAACCCTATTAAATTACACAGACATTTAAAACAATATACATAGTAAAAATAGGTAAGTATTGACAATACTGCTGTAGATATACCTTAGGTGTGGTTTAAACTATTGTTATGGGCGGCCGTGTCGCTTAACATCAGGCGAACGACTAGCTCGTCACGACTTTAATTATCATTAGAAACTAAAAACTATTAATAAGCTAAGTTAAGTAGGTAATAGCTAATAATAAGTCATACAAAAATTAAGTAGACCAAAAAATACATTTACAAAACGCAGACCCCCACAACCCGATTTCTACTTCACAAAAAAAAAACAATAAAACCCTTACGAATTGTACGAATAGGTTTTATTTAATACGATAAGCACATCACGTATAGCTTGTAGGATCCTGGTTGTCATAATGATGCCGTAATGGGGTGTAGGCTGGGTCGTGGCCTGAATTAAATTACTTTTAATTGTCATATTATGTCATATGTTTGATATCTCAGAGCATCGTTGCGAACAGACGTGTTGAATTATTACAATTAAACAAATAATATTAAGCTAAATCGTGACCTTGTTTTTACCGACAGCCGGTAGTAACGTATAACTATGTCATATTTTTATGCATAGTTTGTGTCAACTTTTTTTTGTGGAAATGTTCAGTGAACAAGACAAGTAAATTACTTGAATAAC
Organism: Ennomos quercinarius; assembly: GCA_910589525.2. Classification (NCBI taxonomy): domain Eukaryota; kingdom Metazoa; phylum Arthropoda; class Insecta; order Lepidoptera; family Geometridae; genus Ennomos; species Ennomos quercinarius. Next base: position 16,105,442 of record OU342492.1, on the reverse strand, counting down.
TATGGACGGCAGCCCCTTCAGCCGGAGCGACAGGACTGCCCGCTCCCCGCCACCCTCACACGCACCTTCACCACCTGCACCTCGCCCTCAGTCGTCGAGTCAAAGTGTTCCTGAAGTGGTCTCTACTTCGGAAATACAAGGCTGGATGACCTCAATCGAACAATGGCTTAATGAGGTATGCAACATCGCTTCTGAGGGTAAACTGAACTCTGAGCAGAAACTCCGCATCAACTCATTATGCCGGAAAGTAGGTCACGGTACTTCGCAGATGGCAGTACAGTATCAGTCCTTAAAGCTTAAAGCGATCCAAGGCCACTCTACTATTCAAACCCTCAAAGGCCAGCAGGACTTATCACAGTGCTTACAGGATCTTAAACTGGCTATTGAAGAAAATCCTAAGCCTGCTTCGGGTGCCTCTTTTGCGGACATGGTTAAAAAAGGTGCCAACAATTTCATTCAGCCCATTCATCTAAATTCAGTGGCCATTTATCCCCACGATAAATTGAAGACAAGCGACGACACGAAAACACTTGTCCAAAAGATTATCTGCCCAGAACAGATGAAGCTCCACGTGAGGGGCCTGCGCAAGACCAGGAATGGTGGTGTCATCATCAGCACTGACTCGAAAGACGACATCGTGAAGCTAAAACAATCAGAGCAGCTCATGAACTCAGGCCTTATAGTTGACGAACCTCTTAAGCGGAACCCTAGAGTGGTGATCATTGGAGTACCCTCATCAATGCAGGATAAGGAAGTTTTTACCTGTTTGTACCACCAGAATCTTGCGGACAAACTTCAGGACTCTACCCTGGAAACATTTTTGACCTCAATTAAACTAAGCCATAAGTCAGGCAGGAAAGACGCTGAGACCTGTAACTATGTTATAGAAGTATCTCCAGTGGTACGTAAAGCTCTCATAACTAAAGAAAGAGTTTTTGTGAATTGGTCATCTTGCCCCGTAAGAGATTTCACTTTGGTCACTAGATGTTTTAAGTGTCAGCAGTATGGTCATGCGGCCAAGTCATGTCGGCAGACTACCTCCACTTGCGGTCACTGTGGTGATCAAGGTCACCCTATAAAAGAGTGCCCGAAAAAGACAGAGGAAGCAAAATGTGCTACTTGCTTGCACTTCAAAAAACCAAGCAATCATACCACCGGTTCTATCGAGTGCCCAGCAAAATTAATGGCCGAAAAAAGGTATATAAACTCTGTTAACTATGAGGGCGCCTAGAGCGCCGTTTATTTCTAGTTGTTTCTTGCCGTTACTAGCGTATATTATCTTAACTCATGGCCGATGAATTAATGAATGACCTAGATAATACTTGTATTTATGAGTCAAAAGTGTGTGACACCGAAAACTGCAAACAATATCTTTCTAAGTATAAAAGCCCTTTAACTGTACTAACCCAAAACATCCGTAGTATTTATAAGAATATAGATAGCCTTAACGTTTTCTTACATAGGCTTAACATTGAGTGTGACGTAATGGTCCTTACCGAATGTTGGCTTTCAAATCGTGAGGGGGCTCTTCCTGTTTTACCAGGGTACAATAGTTTCTGCACTACAGCATCGTTCAACCAGAACGATGGTGTGGTGGTATATACTAAAAAATCCTTACTTCTCACAGTCGAGGAGCCTAATGTTCATGAATGCAATTGTTTAGTCATTAAAGTTGGTGCTGAAGTCGCAATTATTGCTATATATAGACCTCCTTCTTTTAAACAATTAGATATTTTTCATAATAGTCTTAATACGACATTGCAAACTCTATCCTCGTTTAGAAATATCATATTAACTGGAGATATTAATATAAATATAAACTCGGAAAATAGCGATGCAAGCCTAAGTACCCATGATTACCTTAATGTATGCGCCTACCATGGACTTTTCCCCTCTCATACTTTATCAACACATCAAAGCGGTTCTTGTCTGGATCACGTCATGCTCAAGGCCAGACTTCCGTGTTTAACACTTGTAACTAACTCAACAGTAACAGACCATTGCGCTGTCCTACTAACCCTCGATTTGTCGCTGTGTAAGCACAAAAATCGCCCTCAGCAAAAATCTAAAATAAACATGCGTAGTCTCGAACGTGATTTATGCAACCTTGACTTTAATCCAGTTTACAATACTGCTGATGCTAATATTTGTTTATCATATGTAATTCATAAACTGCAAGAAGCCATTTTGCATAACACAACGCTTATTGAAGTTAATAAGAAAAATTATTCTATAAAACCTTGGATTACCCCGGGTCTTATCAGGTGTATACGGCACAGGGATAAATTGCATAAGAGAACAAAGCAACGTCCCGATAATTCTATTTTACAGTTATCTTATAAAAGGTACAGAAATTTCTGCAATAGCTTATTGAGAAAATTAAAAATTGAATATGATAAACAACAGCTGCTTCAAGCAGGAAATAATAGCAAACAACTATGGAAAACCATTAAAAATGTCACATTTACGTCAAATCAGCAAAAGTCAGATTCGAGTCTATTGCATACACACACTTCCCCGCTTACCTCCGCTAATAACGTCAATTCCTTTTTTGTAAATGTCGGTAAAAGTCTGGCTGAAAAGATTTTAAATAAAAATGACAGCCATTCCAACGATTCCGCAACGCCACTAACCCTGACCAAGCTACAAAGTGGAAAGTCGTTTGCTATGTTAGGTCTGGATGAAACGGAAGTGGATAGGGTTATTTCTAGTTTGAAAAATAACCAATCAGCCGGGTGGGATAATATCAGCAATGATTTTTTTAAAAGGTTTAAACGTATTCTTGTCCCCCCTTTAACGCACATTTTTCAAATATGTCTCAATGATGGGATTTTTCCAAAATCTCTTAAGAAAGCTGTAGTTATTCCGATTTATAAAGCTGGTAGAAAAGAGCTCGTTACAAACTACAGACCTATCTCTTTATTACCATCACTCTCTAAAGTCTTGGAAAAAATAATTAACAACAGATTAGTAACGTTCTTAGAAAATAATTCCCTCTTCTCCCCCTGGCAATTTGGTTTTAGATCTACGTTATCTACAGCAGACGCGGTACATCACTTAACTAACTACGTCACCGAGGAACTAGGAAAAGGTAAAAGAGTAACAGGGATTTTCCTCGATCTGGCCAAAGCTTTTGACACAATTTCTGTTCCGATCCTTCTTAACAAACTAGAAGCACTAGGAATTCGAGGCTTGCAGTTGAAACTTTTTGGTGACTATCTGCAGGATCGGTCGCAATGTGTCAAAATAGGTAATATCATCAGCACCGACATGAAAATTCCTCCTTTTGGGATTCCCCAAGGAAGCATCCTTGGACCTACACTTTTCTTAGTCTATATAAATGATCTCTGTAATTTAAATCTAGATCATGGGAAAATAATTTCATATGCTGATGACACTGCTTTAATTTTCTCCGCTGACTCCAGCACAGATGTACATATTTACGCGCAACGAGGCTTTAATGTTGTAAATAGCTGACTTAAACGTAACCTACTAACGCTTAATGCTGATAAGACGAAATTTATGAGTTTTTGCATGCGGAAAATCCAGAGCCTTTCTAACAATAATCAATTATGTGCACACTCCTGTGATAACACCCTGCTTGACGTTTGCACTTGTCCATTTATTGATAAAACTGTTTCCATTAAATATCTTGGCATTATAATTGACGACACCCTTTCTTTCAAAAAACACATTTCCACTCTAGCTAACAGAGTACGTAAGTTAATATTTGTTTTCAAAAAGCTGCGCTATATTGCGGATAAAAAAATAATTATTCAAGTCTATCAAGCTTTGTGTCAATCTGTTATTCAATACTGCATTACGTCTTGGGGCGGCGCTCCAAAAACCACTATTTTACCTATCGAACGTGCCCAAAGAGCGGTCCTGAAAGTAGCCACGTCCAGACCGTTCCTTTTCCCTACACGCCTACTTTATGAATGTTGCAATGTTTTAACGGTCCGACAACTTTTCATAATGTACACTGTCCTAAAACAGCACACCACTCAGACGCATAATGCACTGCTTACTAACACTAAGAGGCGGAAAGATATTGTATGTACTTCACTCTCTGTGTCTAAGTTTGTTTTCACAAACCGGTTCTTCTTTTTCCTAGGTCCTTTTCTGTACAATAAACTTAATAAGGCATTATCTATCTATGACCTCAATTATTTTAGTATTAAATTAATACTGTATAAGCATTTACAAGGTCTGACTTATGATCAGACCGAATTACTGTTACACATTGATAAATAAGTAAATTAGTTATTTTATTTTTTTTTCCTTTTGGTAAATTCTAATATACTCTGCTTAAGTAATTGATACGTAAATTATGGTAAATATATTTTTAGATAATACTTTTGTTTGTTAAATAATTATTGTAAGCTTGTCTATAAATAGAGGTTTTAGTTTTAATGTAAAATATTGTTAATAATTTAATTTTTCACGTGTATATACTCGTATTGCTGAATGCTAGCCCTTATGCCGCCTGTGACACAGGTTTATCCTAGTACAGGCACCGTGCTTTGTTAGACTTATGTATAGTTCCTAAGATTCATATTGTATAGTATTTTAGCATAATGTAATTTTTGAATAAATATTATTATTATTATTATTATACAGATTACACTTAATTGTAAGTTAATTGTTGATTAATCGTTATACAAAACGTCAACATTAGACTGGTTAAGGTTAGGGCAAGAAAGTTTTTCACTGGCCTGTTAGCAGTTGGTAGTATAGATCTGCCTTCTGAACTAAAGGTTGTGGGTTCGATTCCCACCCAGGACAAACATTTGTGTGTGATGAACATCGATGTTTGTTCTGTGTCTAGGTGTTATATTGTTTTTTTTATAACACGGACAGACAAACAAGCTGACGTTCCGCCTGCTGGTAAGCAGTTACCGTTGCCTACAGACACCAGTAATACCAGGGGCGTTGCCGATCGTTGCCTACCTCTATGTATGTGTTTACAAACAAAAAAACAAAAAAAGTATATAGTTAAGTATTGTATCACTTAAGTATCTGATTCCCATAGTACAAGCTATGCTTAGTTTGGGGTTAGATGGCGCTGTGAATTTAAAATGAATTTCTGGTAAACCGTTTTTGTGGTAAATATCTGGTAAACAACCAATCATTCTTTCCGAAACTGAAATTCTCTTTGACTGAAACGTTCACAAACAAACATAAATTTAGACGCAGACAGTCGAAACTATTCCCGTTATAATCCTTGAACTATGTTTAATAACGGCAATTAACGAGATAGCTGTCTTGGATAACATCGCGCGTTTCGCGCGTAACAGAAGCGTGCCGTGTCCGTGACTAGATTACATCTTGTGGGGTTGTAGACACAGAAACATTTATTTAACCTGTGGCTACAAATTTCCTTTCATCGCGTTGTACCAAGACTAGACCAGTGACTAAGTAGGTACTTATATTTTCAATACGCAAAGGATACTTACGCAAATGATCATCATATTCTCAATTCACAAAAGTTAGTAGATATATACTCTTTAACAGGTGCAGTGACTATCAATTTTCATGTAGCTTTGGATTTCATAACTTTCCTTGCAGTACGTATGTTTTATTAGAAAACAAATTAACCTCTTTCGCATTCTCTACTAATCTATAAAAATATAAATAAATAAATATTTATGGACGATTCACACAGCGCCATCTAGTCCCAAACATAAAATGATATTTATTTTTTGTGTATTTTTAGAGGTCTCAAATAAAGTCTGTTTATATTTTTTACATGAGAAATGATAATAAAAACATTTTATAGTCTATGAAAAGGCCGTTAGCTCGGAACGGATCCAAAACGGTGTTTGACTTCCTCAAAAATATGTTCACAAATATATTTTTGCTCGAGAATTTTCAATTCGCCATCTGCCCAAAGGTCAATAAAAAAGTCGTGACTAAAAGGAATAAAGTAGCTCCATTTGTTCACAGACGAACCTAAGTGCGTTTACAGATGGAGACAGTTGGTTATGGACATGGAAGATCGTAAACTTGAGAAGTCACTGCGTAGTAAACGATATGAGACGTATTCTGGACATTCCAGTCCTTGGAAAAGGTTTGGTTGGTCTGCAAGATACTTACTAATAGCATTCCCTTCCGGTCAGTTGCGATAGAAGATTGAAAACTCTTTGTTCGTAACCAGTTGCGAACTAGGAAGTCGGTTTTTTTGGCGGGAACGCGGAAAAGTTTACGTCGTTGCATTGTGCTATTTTTAAAACTTGTGCTTTTTCCAGTGTTAATGTTTAAAATTGGTGGCGTTTTACGCATTAAGTACTGAATTACGAGCATGGGTGTGGGGGATATATATAATCTAGTGAAACGTAGTTTTTCGTGTTGCTTCCAAAATTCCATAGAAGCTTCTAGTAAAGTTGCCACCACTTTACTGGGCATGACTTAGACTGGACTATGACTACGTGACTTAGACCACTATGTGTGGAGCCAAAATATAAGGAAAACTAGGAAGTCTCCACGTCAGGGTCACCAATTTACCATTAATATTGTTACTACTAACTGATGCCTAACCGTATGAGAGTAAATTAAAGCACCAGTTAGTTTCAATGGTATATTTATTATTTAAATGTTCAATATTATTATAATCATCAAGTTATGCTAGCGACCTACGACTACCTAACGTGCCGGGGGGGTGACGACTGATGTGCTCTACTTGCATCATGCATTGCGTTCGCTAGTGTCAGCAGAAATCAATGCATGTGCAATATGTGTCGCTACACAGGCAATCCTAAGTGCTTTTATAGATGGAAACAGCTGGGGCTGGAAGATCGTCAACATGATATTTATAACTCACTGCGTAGTAAACGATATGAGACGTATTCTAGACATTCCAGTCCTTGGAGAAGGTTTGATCAGACTGTAAGACAATGTTACTGAAACCATTCCGGTTTCGACCACAATTGGATTTGGTTTTTTTGAGAGAAGATTGAGAACTTTTCGAAACCAACTGATTACGAACAAAGAGTATGAACTATTAGGAAGTTCTCAAAAATACTTGCACATCCAAAACCTAGACAGAATCGGTGAGTAAATACTCTTTACGAGATGGAGAGCTAAACTTGGTAATTATCAGTTCAAATCAGGATTCCTTTAACGCTCATTGATATTGTTATGACAATTTATAAACGCTGAATATTGGGCAAGCTCTTTAAAATAAAGACAACCTACTCAACGGGCCCAAAATGAGATCTATCCAATTTTCTTCATCTGATATTTTAGGCAAAATGGTTAGAAATTTTACATTCTCACGAGTCTAGACTTTTAAATAGCTAGAATGAAATGTGATCTAGATTGTTAGCTTTTCATCTAAGTTAGCGAAAATGTATTTTGACATTATGTTTATTCGGCGTTTTGCGTAGGTGTATGGCACAAAGTGAAATTAGTATTTTGAGTAACAATTAATTCTTTAGTATTAAAATTCTCATGAGTGTGACAGTCATGTGTGTTTCTCATGAGTGTGTGTGTGGGTGTGTGTGTGTGTATGTGTGTGTGTGTGTGTGTGTGTGTTTCGTGAGTAACAGTCGGATACATATTTATTTAAAATTAATTCTTTGGCATTTTATTTTGCTATTATTGCGTTAGGTGTTGGAACGATAATAAGCATTAGTCTGCGATGGATACTGCTGGTACTGCGACTGGATAGATAGCACTTTTACCACTAGGTGGCAGGACTTTTCTGCAAAGTTAGTCTAGGTAGGTACCACCGCTTTGCCAGTTATTCTGCCGCCAAGCAGTAGTGTGCATCCACTATTGTGTTTCGGTTTGAAGGGTATTGTAGATAGTGAAATCACGGGACAAATGAGACTTTATGATCTGATCTTGCAGTCTAGAAATCTAATTACTAGGCTGTGTGATGTCTCAGGATGGCGTGCGTGAAACATTAATTTAGAGTTCCGAGTGACACTGCATTAGAGTATGTACTAAAGCACATGGCCGGCCGTGACGCTTAACATGCACGCGAACGACTAGCGTGTCACGTCATTCCTAATAACATTAAAAAAAATAGCAATAACTCTCCCATAACTTGTTGTTAGAGTAGGGTAAATATATTATATTTATATAAATATGTTAAAGTTTACCAAAAGCCATAAATCAGCGCAATCTCACATATTATACGCCTCCTCGTCCTGTCAGTCAGGAATAAATCATATACTCAATCAATACATGATATTTTCACACTTCCAGTATTAAATAGATAGAGTGGTTGCAGTGCGACGACAGTTTCTGTGACAGCTTACATTAGACGTGATTAAAATTCATCTAACTATAAAGCGATAAATGTTTTCTTTGGCGGGAACACGGTGAAGTTCACGTCGTTGCATTGTATTCAAAACTTGTGCCTTTTCCAGTGTTAATGTTTAAAATTGGTGGCGTTTTACGCATTAAGTGCTGAATTACGAGCATGAGTGTGGGCAAGAGCCCCTACTACCCTACCCTAGAGACCTACTTAATGTGGTGAAGCGTAGTTTGTCGTGTTGTTTCCAAAATTCCGTTCCGAAGCTTTAAAGTTGCCACCACTTTAGGTTTGACTTAAACTGCACTATGACTACCTGACTTAGACAGGACTATGACTGCCCAGACTGTGACTAAGACTTATTCTATAATACCATCAAAAATGACAATACTTGACACTGGCCAAATACACTAGATAGCCAAAATATATATTTTTTTTTAAATTGGGTTATATGTAATAGCCGTGCGTGCGTGTGGTCTCGGCGTCGTAAGAATTGGACTACTCCGTCTCTTCCTGTAGGTGCCGTACGAGCCGGCTAAGAGATTATTCTAAAAATAGGCAGCAGCTCCTCAGTCTGCATAATAGCCTACTACGATCATCACTACACCTGCCAATGGTAATATTGGGAAACCCCTACTGAGAGGCCTAATAATGTGCAACAGTTGACGCCTTCCGGCTGATGATGATGTTTTTTTTTCGTAATTTTTTGATTTATCATCATTATCATCATCATTATCATCATCAGCTTGAAGACGTCCACTGCTGAACATAGGCCTCCCCCAGAGCGCGCCACCTTGAGCGGCTGCTTGCCTCCTGCATCCATTGGCTCCCAGCAGCTTTCACCAGATCGTCGGTCCACCGAGTTAGGGGCCGGCCTACGCTGCGTCTTCCGGTTCGTGGTCGCCACTCGAGAACCTTTCTTCCCCAACGATTGTCAGTTCTACGAGTGACGTGGCCTGCCCATTGCCATTTCAACTTGCTAATTCTAAGAGCTATATCGGTCACTTTAGTTCTCCTGCGGATCTCTTCGTTCCGGAGCTTATCTCGCAGGCAGGTTCTAATTTATACCGTTATAGTAATTTCATCAAAACCCAACGTGCAACTTACCTATCACTAATCAAGATCGTCACCTAAATGAACAGTAAGATTTTTATTTTATTTAAATTAATTTCGCCTGCTTAGCGTACCCAATCAACATATTTAATTACTCAACTAAAAAAACTATTTTCTTTATGCATTAGAGATTTTAACCAATAAATAAATAGAACGTCGGAACACTGCATAAAAATTTAGTTTTACATATGAAAACACACACGTCTCCAATTAATGATCTATATAAAATCTCAAATACTTCACTAGGGCTGACACATAACCACACTATTAATTGTGGCCAAGTTAGGGTTGCCACCGAGATTATTCCGCGACTGCCAATACTTATTGTTAGCGGAGATTTAGTGGCAATATATCAGAAGAACAAAGGGTAGGGCTACAACGAGAACTTGCCAAAACTCACAAAGTTTTTCAGCCCTTGTACTTGACGGGTCTTGGACATGTTTTAATGGTTCAGAAAGAAAAAATAATATGTTGGTACATTGAGAAAACTGCAGTTGTGAAAACACGTATTATGATTGGGTTTGTTAACTAACTACCTACTTCTGGGCCATAAGGTTTAGATAGTATTTGTCATCACGACCCAAATCTGTTGTTTTCAGAGGTTTTAGCTGTTTGGTACAAATATAAATCAATTAATATAACTAATGCGCCGAAATACGAACGCTAATCTCTACTATGTTTTATACATTTTTATTTAATTGTGTGGTTGTGTCTTTTTTTTTGTTATGCTAAAATGGGCATACCTACGTTTCACAACAACTCACCTGATGGTAAGTGACGAAGTTGCCTATGGTTGAGCACGTATGCCCACGAGGGGCCCATTCACTTTTAATTTAAAAAGACCTCGAGCTTTATTTCGCTCTTTTTCGATTCCACAAACTTTGTGTCACTCTCACGCATTAAGAGCCAATACAACGCTAAAATAAACGCGATTCTGCGTACCATCAGTTTATTGTGCCTTTATGTTTTTTTTATGTAACCGAATGACGTGACGAGCTAGTCGTGGTGCATGGAATTCATCGTTTAAAGAAAAAAGCACAAATTGGTCTTGTATTCTTATACTTATGTGTTATACCACCATATCCCCAAATTTCCCTCTTGGACTCCCCTAATATAATGATATGTGAGCCCCTCCCTTACGAAATTTCTGTATCTGCGCCTCACGGCCGCCCATAACAGATTGCAGTTGCTTAATGGAACTCTAAGTTAAAGTTTCGCGTGACACCGCGCACTGCGCACGTCATCCTAAGACATCACACAGTCTAAAAAATATTTCTAGACAATTAGATCAGTTCATAAGTCTAATTTGCCCAGTAATTTCACTTGTTACAATGCTCTTCAAACCGGAACACAGTAGTTCTTGCACACTTCTGCTTGGTGGCTGAATCGCTGGCAAAGCGGTGGTACCTACCTAGATGAACTTTGCAGAAAAATCCTACCACCTAGTAAACCTAGACCTACGTGTTTTAACTAATTACTACAATAATATACTACCTACTGTACAAAAAAAAAACATTTGGACTATATACTAGCCACGATGACCTATAAACAGTCCAAATGCCGCCCACTACCTGTAGGGTAGCGTACCCAGATATATTTAGACTTATTTATCCCCCAGACCCAGATATATATGTTTATTAAATTCACTTCAGCTTAGCACACACGTGCTAGATGTTTTTATTCGGTTGATGACTATTCACATATAAATTCTCATGTAACAATTGAAATTATTTTATTGATTTGATTAAATTATTTACTACACTGTGGTTTTATTATTGTTATTTATAGACATGAAATTTTAGTTACTATTGATTTAATTATAAAAAAATGTGTTCAATGTATTGTAAGCATTAGGTTATTTAAAATTTGTATATAGGTACTAACTCAAATATATGCACAACTGAAAAGTTGAGTATAGAAAAACGTGAACTTTGTGATCATCTAGGCGTAACCTATATTCAAGCAAATAAAGATTTCATTCATTTAGTCATTCATTCATTCATTCATTCACAATTTTCTGCACCTCACTCCTAGGCAATAATTCTGTATGAAAACATAGATTCCACACGATACAGAAACCACGTCGTTATTGTGTCTTGTACAAATCGTGTCACAGCAAGGAATCGTCAATTTTTGTATTCTGTATAATCTAGACAAATTATCTATGACAGGTTTTGGATCCCTCGAGTGTGTTCCGAAGTAGAACTAAAGGATTTCTCATCCCAAAACCGGTAAACAATTCAAATAAAGGAATGGCTTATATTTATGTTGTGATATAACGAAGCCATGGGTAATTAATCTAAATTGACAGAAACCCTTTAGAAATACCTTCACTTTACATTAAAATTAGTTTTATTTTGAATAATTAATATTGACATAAATGGTGGTAACTTTTGACGGGTTGATGTTTCGGAACGCGACTCAGTGGAACATATGATTTTTGACAGTTCTAATCGCGCCAATCCCAGTTAATTCCACATTCATTTCGCGCGGTTTCGTTCTCATTTCATAGAGAATAGATTTTTGCAGATTTCTTATGTAAGACAAGGAATTCGCGGGGTTTCGAAGCAAGGAATCGTAAATTGGTCATACATAATTAGGTCCTGGTGCCACAATAATTGCGACTTCAAAGTGACACGAAACTAACACCGGATTTTCATATTATCCTTAAATAAAAAAGAGCTCAAAACGGAAATTGAATGAAACCTTTAAGAGAGTTCAGTCTAAAACTGAAAACGAAGGAAACATCCAACGAAATAACACTAAAATAAAAACTGTAACCTAAAACCGCAAAAAGGCTATTCGATGGTCTTTTATATTCTACATACCGATCTCAATATCAAAGGAATCGAGATAAAAACGTTATGCGTCCCAAAGTATAGCAAAATAAACACAATTTATGTGTGTGGCTAACGCCACGCCGTCTTGTGTATTGAGTTAGAGACCTTAAGACCTTTTGGTTAATGCGAACATCACACAATCCTTGTTAGCTTTGGCCTCACATGTGCTATTTCGTGTTTTGTTTTTCAAGATTTTTAACGTCGACTTTGATCTACCTTTTATATCTACTAATATCTAAAGTCTTATATCTTTGACGATACAATTATGAATGGTAAAATATTGATGATGGGATATTTTTGATGTTGACTTTGATTGAGAAATATGTATTCTATATTTTTCCAATATATTCGCCAGAAATATCTACAAAGTTAAGACTAATGATTTCAAAAGATTTCGCCTCCTAAGTGCGACTATATAGATTAAGTAATATCTTATTATATTATTCTTCCACCAAAAGCTGTACATGTAACACTGTATTATTATATTATGTCGGAATTGACAGACGTATCGCCTATGTAGTTACCATACGAGCTTCATCACTCTATCTATCGTATAGGCTTCACCAGGTGAAAGTCGAGGCAATCCAGCTCCTCGATAACATGGATATAGTGAGAAGGCTAAAAAGGATAAAACCTTTTGAGTTAGTTTAGTGATAGTACATTGAACTATAGTGATGTAGTGTGTGTTACTCAAAAAGACACATGAAAGACATTAAAGAAAGTGTTAAGGGACACATTCTTAGTATTACTCTACATTGACAGTTAAAATTTAAAAAAGATTGTACCTAATATTAATGAAGTACTTTTTTTTCTATTGTTTAAATAAACATTTACTTTAGTTAAAAAAATGAAGTACTTATAAGTAAATAGAAAAGCTCTTTAGCGTTATAAAAATGCAAGAAATTTGTAAGTACTTGTAATACTATATTTTTATTTAATCTGAGCCAAAAAGATAAGAAATATTTGTAGTTAAACACTTCATCTCTCTATGCCATTTTGCTTTTTCTAGTTGCACGGCAATAGCAAATTCCATTTTCCGTATTGCACATAGCTTCGGTAGGTGAAAAGCAGCTACTATCACAGGCCTGCACGCAATCGTCGTCGGTGAAGCAATCTGAAGCTGTAAGAAATAAATAATTAAACACGGAGTCACGTTTCAGCTTCATCTAGCCTCAAACTAAGAAAAACTTTTATGGACACTACTAATCTTTACTCCGAAACGAGAAAATCCACAGGAGAACTAAAGTGACCGATATAGCTCTCAGAGTTAGCATGTTGAAATGGCAATGGGCAGGCCACACCGCTCGTAGAACTAACAACCGATGGAGAAGAAAGGTTCTCGAGTGGCGACCACGAACCGGAAGACGCAGCGTAGGCCGGTCCCCCACTCGGTGGACCGACGATCTGGTGAAAGCCGCGGGGAGCCGATGGATGCAGGAGGCGAGCAGGCGCTCAAGATGGCGCGCTCGGGGGGAGGCCTATGTTCAGCAGTGGACGTCTTCAGGCTGTTGATGACGATGATAGATCTTTACTCAAAAATGCTCGTAATGTGGTCATTATTTTGACAACCTTCCTTGGGCAAAGGCGACGTTGCTGTGCTACTCGAGAATTTCATTGCAGGTGAGTTTTGCCACCAGCAATTTCCTTTGAAAATCCATTGTTGTCGAGTTTTATTTCTTGACATGAATTGAATCAATGCCCTTCAAACCGGAACATAGTAGTGCTGTACACTACTGCTTGGCAGCAGAATAACTGGCAAAGCGGTTTGTACGTTTCATATAATTATATCGGTTCCAATTTTATAATTATAGTTGCGGTGCTTAGTTACCTAGATTGCAAAAACTTTTTAATTTCTAGTAAGTACCTATGTTCCTTATTACGATTGGGTTTTTTTTTTTTTTTTTTTTTAACGGGCAAATTGCCTTTATTACTCAAGCTAACTACTACAATAATAAAAACTAAACTAAACTAAACTAAACTAAACTAAACTAAGCTAAACTAAACTAAACTAGCTACACTACCTACTACAAAGAACACTTATGGACTGTATAATAGCCGCGATGGCGATGCGTTGGGCCAAATAAGTGCCAGCATTTTGGTCACGCGTCGTATCGACCAGGCGCTCTGATAGACTTTGGAAAACGCGATGAGCTCCCGGTCCCCACGGACCCAGGGTCTCAACACCAAACGGCTCAAATATGTAACCGCTACCGAGATTACTATATTTGCGCCGTTTTAGCTGCTCAGCAGAATTAGCCGCGGCACCGGCTGTTTGAACTGAGTAGCTTCAAATTCATGAAAGTTCTTTTTTTTACTGTACCACAAAATCCAAGACTGCTTAAAATTGGAAGTGGACCTTTAAAAATATTTGTGTAACATTAACAATGAGTGGCGATAATTGCACAATTGTTTCATTATTACTTAATTTGTTACGTACCTTTAATATTTCCATTGACACCAAGCACTGCAGTAACAAGTAACACAAAGTAAATGAACTTCATGTTTGCTTTATATTCTTGAAATTCGCGAAACACACGTTCTCCTCATTGCGTTTATTTATATAATATGTTATGATTATATCTATATTTATTGTTATATTCCTACGACCTTACTACAACCAAATCGAATTATAAAATAATAACATTTCGCAAACCTTATTTATCGGATGATATCAAGCAAGCTGAAGCGAATTATTACTCACTAGTCGCTGCCCGCGGCGTTATTCGCGAATAAAAAGTATTCTGTGTCCAGCGTGAAAGCTTTCGGCAATCCAAATTTCATCAAAGTTTGTTCAGTAGTTATTGAGATATAAAGTAACAAACATTCACACACACAAACTTTCGCATTTATAATAATAACATAATAATAATGTCCGACGGTCACATATATAGACCCTGGACCCTAACTAGGATTCCCTGTATCTAGAGGCTTAGGAACTACGAGGACCATGGTCCCACAACAGCCAGACACAAAACAAGTATTCGCGCTTTTTCTTACGTGCACATATACTTGTCCTGTTGCGGGAATCGAACCCACTGCCTCCAGGTTATGAGCCGACCTGCTCAACCACCACACCACAGAGGCTATTAACTATCAGTATCAGTATCAAATCGCAGTAGGATAGAATAGAATAGGATGGAAAAAACGAGCGAACGAAGTGAACGAAAGTCTCTGCTTCAACTCGCGATTTTTGCTTTTGTCTATCTGGATGTAGGTACCTACGTACTCGCGTACAGGTTGTATTTCACAAAGAATCTTGACGAAGCTTGGTACATACACATGTTTTACAATTTGAGGGACTTTTTTGTCGTCGGCGATTTTTTTTTAGTGGGGTAGTTCCCCCAAAAAGGTGGGAAATTTGCAGCGGCATAATTTACCAGCCTATTTTGATAATATTTGGCAGGGACATTGGGTCCCCAATTCTTAACTCAAAAATCTAATCAAATCTTCAAATCTTTAATCTTCAGCGGTCTCCGAGAAAGCAAAAAAGTCTTTAAGCTGTATGGACAACAAAATGATTCTCTTGGTTTTAACATAGGAACAGAACCCTAAAAATAGCTATGAACTACTCAAGTAACTCATTGCTATACCTTTTCTGCTTCATGGCTGTTTGACAAAGTGCAGTTTATCACTAGCATCGTTTAATATGCCTTATCGAATCGATTCTTTGCAAATCTTGCTCTTATAGATTTATGAAGCTGATATATACGCTTCACATACGCTTCGCATGGTACGATCAATTTTACGGGAATGATTTTAAACAGTATAATTATGTATAGTGGCAATGGGCAGGCCACATCGCTCTAGAACTGACAACCGATGGGGAAGAAAGGTTCTCGAGTGGCGCACACGAACCGGAAGATGCAGCGTAGGCCGGCCCCAAAGATTATAAAGCCCGTTGATAGCTCATGAAGATAATTTCTCGTACAAACACGACTCACCTGCGCGGGCAGGGGGTGAGGTAACAAAACGAGACAAAGTCATACGAAATTACAAAGAACAGAGCAGGATGGAACAAAAGACATCAACGGGTTCCCGTGATTTATTAGAAATTCATAGTATTTATTAGAAATCAGTGGTTGAAATACATCACTAATTTTCGTATGAGGGGAAGTTGTATCATTGGTCAACTGGATTTATAGTCAATGCCAGCCCCCCACTAGGTGGACCGACGACGTGGTCAGAACCGCGGGGAGCCGATGGATGCAGGAGGCAAGTCGCTTAAAGTGGCGCTATATGGAGGCCTATGTTCAGCAGTGGACGTCTTCAGGCTGATGATGATGATGATGATGACGATCCCTTCTCTTAGTTAGCACGCGACAGCTTCCATTGCATCGTCACTTCCCATCAAGTGAGAGCTTAGTCAAATGCTAGAGAAGTATACAATGTAAAGAAACCGTCAGAACATAGGAAAGAAACTTCCCTCTCTCTCTATCCGGCCTCTGCTTTTGTCCTTTCCCTTGTACTTTCTTCTGTCCTTCTCCCTTCCTTTAATATTAACAACTTTAACCCCTTCTTTATATAAATGTCCGCTGGGAAAATTCATGAACTTTTTATATGTTTAATTTTCTTTAAACTGAAGGGCCTTCCTTGCCCCTTTGTCCTTGCCTCCGTCCCATTTTCCGGGACGAATCAGAATGTTCAAACACTTGGACAAGACGTACCACTTAACGCGTTGCTTACCAAATATACACAGTAAAATTATTTTGCGATTAAGTTGCTTTTTGCGGTTTGATTCTCGTGACAGGATAACGTTTGTACACTGGAAAAAAAGCGTAAATACTTTTTCTGAGTTTGGGTGTTATGGGACTATGGCCCTCGTAGTTCCGGGGTCCTAGTTAGGGCCCAGAATCTAGGTGTGTGATTGTTGGGTGTTATTTATTTGTGTATTTAAGTTTAGTAGAATTGTTTTATCAGTGCACACTTCCCCTTCATCTGGAGCGTAGTTTCGTGACATAATGACTAGACAGCGTAGCAGCGTCACTAATGGACGTTGCAGGTTGGAATTTCATGCCTGTGGTATTATTTTTGGTTAGATATTTTTGTTTTTCTGAATTGTTTTTAAAACTCTCTGCTACCTCTCTTTAGAAATTAAATTAATACAAAGGACAGGAAAATATTTACTATGTGTGTATGTATTTTAATTATGGTGCCGTAATCGGCTCAAATATACGTTTCCACTGCTCGAACATGTGTCTTCTATCACAAGGAGGCGGGTTGGTGGATGACGCATTCATCATTATCATTAACAGCCTGAAGACGTCCACTGCTGAACATAGGCCTCCCCCAGAGCACGCCACCTTGAGCGGCTGCTCGCCTCCTGCATCCATCGGCTCCCCGCGGCTTTCACCAGGTCGTCGGTCCACCGAGTGGGGGGCCGGCCTACGCTGCGTCTTCCGGTTCGTGGTCGCCACTCGAGAACCTTTCTTCCCCATCGGTTGTCAGTTCTACGAGCGATGTGGCCTGCCCATTGCCACTTCAACTTACTAACTCTAAGAGCTATATCGGTCACTTTAGTTCTCCTGCGGATCTCCTCGTTCCGGAGCTTATCTCGCAGGGAAACACCGAGCATAGCTCGCTCCATAGCTCGCTGCGCGACTTTGAGCTTACTAATGAGGCCAACAGTAAGAGACCATGTCTCAGTTCCATAAGTCATCACTGGCAACACACACTGATTGAAAACTTTCGTTTTCAGGCTCTGCGGTATTTTGGACGAAAAGATAGGACGAAGCTTCCCGAACGCTGCCCAGCCGAGTTGGATTCTTCGCGCCACCTCTTTGTCGAAGTTGGACCTACCTAATTGGACAATCTGTCCTAGGTAGACATACTTGTCGACAACTTCGAGAGTATCGTTCCCAACAATTACCGGTATAGGTGGAACATGAGCATTAGACATGATCTTTGTCTTGTCCATATTCATCTTAAGACCAACCTGCTGGGAGACTCTACTGAGGTCGTTGAGCATGGTGCTAAGGTCCTCGAGCGATTCCGCCATTATGACTATATCATCGGCAAAACGAAGGTTAGTGATGTACTCGCCATTTATGTTGATGCCAGATCTTTTCCACTCCAAGAGCTTGAAAACATCCTCCAATGCGTTTGTGAACAGTTTCGGAGAAATAACGTCTCCCTGTCTCACGCCTCTTTGCAATGGAATTTGTTCCGTACTCTGGTCCTGTAGTCGGACTGACATAGTGGCCTTACTGTACAAATACTTCAAAACTTCGATATACCTATAGTCAATTTGGCATCGCTGCAAGGACTGCAGCACCGCCCAAGTCTCGATTGAATCGAAGGCTTTCTCATAGTCCACAAACGCTAGGCATAACGGCCGATTATACTCTTCGGTCTTCTGTATAATCTGGCGCAGCGTATGAATGTGGTCTATGGTGCTAAAGCCTTTTCGGAAACCGGCTTGTTCGGGAGGCTGGAATTCATCAAACCTGCGTGCGAGACGATTCGTAATGACTCTCGAAAACAGCTTATACACATGACTCAAGAGCGAGATGGGCCTATAGTTCTTCAATAAGGTGTTATCGCCTTTTTTGAAGAAGAGCACCACCACGCTCTTGTGCCATGCCTCTGGCGTTGTACCTTCAATGATGACAGAATTAAATAACTTCTGGAGGACTAAAAGTACCGGTCTACCACCCGCTCTCAGAAGTTCGGTCGTAATTCCATCTTCACCTGGTGCCTTGTTGTTTTTAAGCTGTTTGAGGGCCATTCTAATCTCGTACAGGCTGACGTCCGGGATATCTTCGGTATAGTGTCGGACTAACTTGGCTCTGATGTCCTGAGCTGTGTTAGTAGCGGGCTTACGTGTCGAGGTGTATAACTGTCCATAGAAGTTCTCGATCTCTCTCAGAATCTCAGGCTTGGATGAAATGACGCTACCATTTTCGGTCTTCAGTTTTGTCATTTGGTGTTGCCCAATAGACGAATCCTTTGCGAACACTTTAGAGCCTTGGTTCCGCTCAATTGCGGCCTCAATACGTGAAGTACTAAGAGCACGCAAGTCGTGTCGCAAGGAACTCCAGATTCGTCTATTGAGTTCACCGTAGGCTGACATATCAACTGAAGACTGCAGCTTCATTTCGCTCCGATCGGCCATTAGCTCAAGAGTTTTTTCTGAGAGCTTTTGAGTCTTCTTTCGGCGTTGGGTCTTAAAGAATTTCGATCCAACAGCTTGGACAGTTTCCACCAACCCGTCGTTTAGCTCGTCCACTGTGTTACAGTCGGCTAGGCACTGGAAGCGATTTTGGAGTTCCAGCTGAAAGCCTTCGGGGTTTTGGATTTGGACAGGATTTGGACGGAGCGTAGACTTCACCAGACATGACCTTTCGAGCTTAACATTGATATTCAATGTGCCTCTAACAATACGGTGATCGCTACCGGTTTTCACCTTGCTGATCACAGAGACATCATCGAATATGTGCTTCTTGGTCGTCATGATAAAGTCTATCTCATTTTTAGTGGAACCGTCGGGACTTATCCACGTCCACTTCCTGGATGGCCGCTTCTCGTAGAAGGAGTTCATCATAAAGAGTTCCTCCTTCTCCATGAAGTCAGCCAGTCTCTGTCCTCGAGGGTTCCGCTGCCCGTATCCAAATGGCCCCACTCTCAGCTCATCGCTATTCCTTGTGCCCAACTTCGCATTGAAGTCTCCCATCACAACGGTGAAGTATGTTTCGGAAGTATGCATGGCTTCGGATATGTCCTCATACATAGCTTCTACTTCATCGTCTGAGTGTGCCGACGTCGGCGCGTATACCTGTATAACCTTCAACGAATACCGTTTGGTTATTCGGAGTACCAGGTACGCTACCCTGGCCGACACACTGTCGACTTTGACCACGTTGTTGACGAGAGACTTGCGGACGAGAAACCCGACCCCCCCTTGGGAGAGTTGGTCTCCCTCCCGGTAGAAGAATAAGTTACCGGAATTTAGGATTATCGTGTCCTGTCCCTGTCTTCGGACTTCTGACAATCCCATTACATCCCAGCGTAACTTACCCATCTCCGCCTCTAGCTCGACCATCCTTTCGTCAGCCTTCAGTGTGCGCACGTTATGTGTTGCCAGGGCCAGGGGTCGTCGTTGGGGTTGGTAGCCGGGCGTCTGCCGGGGATTCTTCGCACCCCTTGCCCTGCCGTTACCGTGGCCGCTACCGTAGCCACGGGATAGCAGAGCTGCCGGGGACTGGGGGCCGTTTTTATTTGTGCTTGTCATTAGGGGGGGGGGGGGGGGGGTTTGCCATAATCACCACGCTTGGCAGGCGGCTTGGTGATCGCAGTAGGTGAAGATTGATTATCACCAAGACCGAGGGGAACGCTGCGACCCATTCCCTGGATATTCCCTTAGCCGCCTTCTACGGCACCCACGGGAAGAGATGGGGTGGTCCTATTCGTAACCGGGACCACACGGCCTTAATTATCTAAAGGCCGAACAATCTTATTTCAGAAACAAACAGAATCTAAAAAAGAAAAGTATATTTCATTATATTACTAAAACCTTAAATTAATGCATTTGTATTACGTATTTAAGTTACACGACATTAAAAGTTATATAAGTAAATAATAATTTAAATACCTACATAGTTTTAATTAATTTTCTACAAAAATATCTAGTTACAGCCGCAAACAAGCCCGATATTCTTCTGAAATATCACGATAGACGAATGAAAGGAAATCAAAGCCTTTTTTCCTCGACCGTGCTTTGTAAAACGTGACTGTGAGGGAATATTCTTTAGGCTTTAACTGGGTTAGCTTACTAAAAAGGCAGAATTCGTTAACCTGTATCTAAAGCCTTTTTCAAGTTGAAAGCTTTTGTTAGGTATCTTAGGTGTCTAAAGGTTACTATGAATACCACTGTTAAATGTGTCTTATGTGTATAAGACACATTTATAGCGCTTAATCACATTATCCATGTGCAAAATGACACACGCGAAATGGTATCAATTCGCGTATTTACACAAAATGACATTTGGTACCCAATTCTAAACAAGTATAATTATGTCAAATATAAACACAATTGGCTTAGAGGTTGTCAAGATATAAGTTCGTGTCGTGAAGTTCGATGAGCGGCCAATTTTGATATAAGTATTTGACCGAAATATTCGGTATGCATGTAAATACTTCGCAAGTACATTGCTCGTAGAACTGACAACCGATGGGGAAGAAAGGTTGTCGAGTGGCTACCACGAACTGGAAGCGAGCCGGTTCGTGATTGCCTCTCGAGAACTTTCCTTCCCCATAAATTGAGGATTAATTAATTCTTAAAGAGCTATAGAGCTTCGAATTAAACATAATATCTAATCACACACCAAAATATAGACAAAAACACATATATTAAGTCTTTAGTAGGTACTAAGGGTGGCTTTTTCATTATAGATAGTTTCCTACTGTGACGAAGCCGTGTATGCATGCTTCAAACTGCGTAGCAAATAAAGCAGCCATCTGCTATAAACTGCCAACATTGCCAAATATTTGAGAGGAACATATTATACTGTATATAATTTGGCTGGTTCTTTAGCAACAGCCTAGATGTTAATTGTATGGAGCTTACAAATCGGGGGAAACTCGGATGGATGGCAGCCCTAGAGGCAACCGGGTCGTATCAAGTCGGAAGTCTGTGTTTTATGGCCATCCTACGACAATAAAAGTCATATCCAGCACACCTCGCCCCTGATTTGAAAGGAATCGAGGGTAGGTACTGCTACTTCAATGTTTATTCCGTTCAGATTGTCACATTCATTTTTATTAAAGCTTTGTTATATTGAGTTCTCTTGTATTTTGCTTGTGATTTGTTCAAGCAATAGTTCAATTTTTTTTCAAAACGACTTATTTTTTAAATCTCTATTTAAAAAAGTCCGTGTAGAATTAGTGAAAACCACGTGGAGTGAAACTAAAAGTAAAGCAATACAAGCTTAATTATACTAAAAGCCTATATTTTTTTGTTTTTTCATTTTTATTTGTTTATTTATTAAATATATAATTATAGGTACACAGAACAAATTACAATCAATGACTTAATCAAAATAGGTAGACATACTAATAATTCAGTTCTGAATTCTAGCTTACACTATGTGTACACAGAAAAATATAAGTTACACAATCACTACCGAGTCATGCAGCTGAGAGTAGGCACCCATCAGCAAAGCCACAAGCTTTGCTGATGGGTACCCAGAGACAACGGTATACTAAAATTAAATTTTAGGGATAGGAATTTAGGGTTTAGGGAGTGTGACTAAGGCTGGGTTTTTTCACCAATAGTTGTGGTAACCAATGGTCTAACAAATTCTAGCCAATGGTCAAAATTTGCTATAGTTTGTAACCATTTATAGGCATAGCATTTTTTTCAGTTTTTTTGGTATTTATAAAAAGTTGTGCACCTGCAACAAAGCAATAATGTAACTAATAGAAATAGAGAGCACTATTGGTATGTATTCCATGCCGAAAACGTGGGTGGACAAAATGCTGATTCTGATCGGGCTAATGTTCACTACCCGGCCAAAATCTCTTGCTAACTTTATCTCTTCATTGCCGAAATCTGAAATAAAAGGAAAAAGTAGTTCTTTATACGTGCGCCAAACAAACATTAACATTTCTGCATAGGTGTATACCTACTACACACTTATAGCCATCGGGTAGTATGAGCTGTAGAAATTGACAATAAGCGTTTGACAAATGAACGAGCACGCGGATCACGTCATAAAACAGTCTTTTCGTTTTCATTGGTCAAACGCTATCTCGAGCAAAGACTTCTATGTATACACTAGACAGCACATCTCTAACTTGCACTATCGACCACTGCAAATAAGCCGGCCAGCGTCTTCTCGCCCATGCAAAGCTCGGTACTCAAAGAGATTGCACGTGTATTGCAGTAAAAAATTATGATCCAAAAATGGCATATGCGTGCTCAGATACTACAAAAACCAGTCGGGGAAAACAAACAAACACGACGGAATCAATTTTAAACAATAAGTTTAGAGTTTGGAACAATATACGCCTAAACAAAATATTATTTTGTCGATTTATAATGGCGCCAGAGCGCGCGGCGGCAGCCATATTGGCAGAGTGAACGAACACTGACCGAACAATATATAACCTACAAGCACTAGCGCTGCGTGTTGGGATCGTTGGTTAGACGATTTAATCTCGTAAAGCGCTGTAGCGGATGTAGTTTAATTATACCAAAAAATGACAACTATTTGTGCTTCCCATAGCTTCTCTAGTACGTAGTACATATACCTCTTTGATCTCGAGTGAAAAGATAATATGTCGATTTCTACAAGCTCATGACACCCGTGAAGAGAATATACAATGAACTTTTTTAAGTATGTTAGAGGCATCTTGATCATTAGTCTAATTTTCAAAATGTCTGTAAAGCAATGTAGTATCATAATTATAATAAATGAGCAAACTGTCTGGAACTCCGTCAGAACGTTTACAAATATATAGGCCGGCAAATATCAACCGTCGTTCCGCATGAAAGCTTAAATTATTATTATTAAAATTAATAATAAGTAATTTGTAACGTATGGCTTTTTTATGTAAATTATTGACGTCACGAGTAAAAGCATAACGTCACTTCCAAATCGTATACGGATGTGTACCTAGGTCACTTGCAAAGTTTTTGGAAAGTTATCGGTGCACGAAATCGTCGGGTTATTCCGATGTACCTACATATTGTCTTTCGCTCGCCTTTGATTTTTATAGAGTACGATCTTGAAATAATAGGTAGCGATGGTGGCCGAGCGATAGCATGCGCACTTCGCAATCTTACGGCACCAAATTCGATCCTCGGCCCTGAACCAATGACTTATCTAGTAAGTTATGTGCAGTTCACGATGCCATCGCTTCGTGCCTCGGAGAGCACGTAAGCCGTTGGTTCTGGTTGTCATAAGAACATCTATGGCAATCGTTACGGGTAGTCAGACGCCTGATAGAATCTGACTCCTGGTCTAACCATCCCTGTTACTGGTTCCTTATGGGTTGCGAGGTTAGATGGCAGTCGCTCGTGTAATTCTGGTAGCTCACCGCTACAGCTTAGATTGGGAGCCGACCCCAATAACAAATGAGAAAAGGCAAAGAGGGTGATAATGACTATCTAAAAATAATAACACAAAAATATTTATATTATTCTCATGGTCACTTACGTAAAGGTATGGTATTGATTAACACCATCACGGATACCTTCAGGGTGTTAAAGTTGTTATGCAGCCTCTGACTCGATATCAGCACGCACATCGTTATAATTATACTGTATATAATTATGTAAAACGAAGTGTTCTTATCAAAAAGAATTGGATCTATCTGAAAACACTCAAAACTGTCAAAACTTACTAAATTCCTGCTCGGTGAATGCTTTTACTCAACGAAGGAATTTCTGGAGTATAAATTTAATAAATTGAATTAACTAAACATTAATTGTGACACAACCATAATCTATATTAATGACATCTAATTTTCTATATATACTTTCGATAACTTGCATAAAATATTTAAGCACCGGAAACGGTAGAGTATTGAACTATTAATTTATGTAGAACATCTGTATTTACAATATTCTAATAAATAAACACTCATTCGTTCATTCATTCATTCAACATTTTTTGCTATATTGAAATATAACTTTTTTTTTAAATAATCAATGTTCAATTTTAAACTTACTTTCCTTAAGGTTATGTCAATCAAATGATACGTGAAGAAAATAGCATACATCGTTGTAGTAATAATAGCATACAATAGCTGCAAAAAATAACATTAAGTATAATGATTGTCAGGAAAAAATATAATTAAAAATGGAGTAAGAGTTATTGGAAATTACTTGACTGCAGAAACATCGAGTCAAATTATCACTGCACACTACCAAACGCTTGTAGATTTCAGCCCATTTCTTTATTTGTTTCTTCAATGAAAAACTCTTTAGATCTGGTTTTTTCTTTATCAAGTCATTTTTAGCGGTAATAATCTCATCCTTAAGACAATGAACCTGCCTGTTAATGATTGTTGCATAAATGCAAAACACGAAGTAACCCAAAAGATATCTCGTCTCTAAATATAATATGTACAGTACGTAAAGAGCATATTTTGTAAGTTTTATTATTACGAAAACTAAGTCATAATTGTTATATTTTTGCGATGCGGAGTGTATTTTTAAAACTGTCACAACTGCTATTCTTAACAAGGCGTACAAAGTTAACGTCACTATAATTGTATATTTGACAATCTTTATAGTTTTCATATATTTTTCCATATGTAGGTATCTTGTATGAATATGCCTGACGTTGTTATATAACTTTTTAAATGCGTCACTGTTACGTATGACACGATATAATGTCATTAGATCGTTGTTGTAACTGATGAAATAAATAGTTGTATATATGCCAAACGTCTCAAAATCAACAGTATGTTCTTGTAAGACTGACACAAAGAGTTTTGACAAAAAACAAGTGTACAATAAAAACTCAAAGATTAGTCTTAAAATAATTAGTTTTTTCATCCTCTTGCTACATTGCAGGTAGTTTCTATAAATGCATAAGTAGTTTTCCGTTGTCACCACTATTTTAAAGATTCTTTTTGTCATTACTAAAATGAAATTGTTTCTTGTGTACGACTGAGTTCATTGCCGACTTCAAACAATATAGTAGCTGTGTGTATAAAACCAAAAAAACAATTTAGATATTATCATGTAAAATTTTATGAGTAATGAAAAACGCACTTAGTTAAATTATATTGGTAAAAGTATGTGTATTTTATTCGATGCTTCGCCGGGGTAAATTATTGTTTCTCTAATACCTATTTATTGTTGTTATGATTAAACGGAAACCAAGTAGTTTTGTAATTTGCTGCTGACTGTTTAATGACCTGACCATATTTTTTATCATTCATTACGATTATTTTCCTAACCGTATATCAAGAGATTATTTTCGAGAAATCGCATCGCATACACTCTTTCCACTATGTTATTGCATTCTAGACAGATTGAACTAGTGATTGCAAGAAAATATTAAAATATAGACATAATTACAATCGAAATCGATTACTAAAAACCTCGAGAAAAAAATAATATTTTAAGTGCCGATTTTTTTGTTTATTGTAAATAAATAATTAACGAATAATTACAGAATTCATGTAAAAAAAGTTACATCACTAGATAGCTCATGGAAATTTGGAAAAAAAAAACAAAATGTTGTCTTAAAAATAGACATGAGGCTGTTAAGGTTTATAAGGGCTGCCATGATGTTACACGCCGTCCTACCTATCTATCCTTTTACCCTATGGCACACGTTTTGGCAAACACCCTGTATACTATAGCTGATATGCCCAACAGTTTCACCTTTCAGTTTTTTTTAAATTTTTATTATGAGAATGGATGACGTGACGAGCTAGTCGTTCACCTGATATTAAGCGACACGGCCGCCCATAACAGTAGCAATGTCACTCAAACTTTAAAATAACAAAGTTTCGCGTGACACTGCACTGCGCACCCTGAGACATCACACAGTCTAGTAATCATATTACTAGACTGTGAAATCAGGTCATAAAGTCTCATTTGCCCAGTAACTTCACTAGCTACAATGCCCTTCAAACCGGAACACAATAGTGCTTGCACACTACTGCTTGGCGGCAGAATAACTGGCAAAGCGGACCTTCGTATTTGTTCATGTTATAATCTTTGACACCACGTATAATCGACGTATAGGGGTTGAATTTTTAAAAACTATTAGTTAAATCCCTCCAAACTTCACGTTTCTAGGTTCGACGAGTAGGTTCTGGGTTGATTGTCACGTGTCAATCAGAACTTAGCATCTATAATCGAATTAATTGCTTTCATTTTAGCCTATTCTTTTCATTACAAGTTAAGTCAGCACTTATGTCGATGATGGTACAATCAATAAACTTGATCTACGAGCGGATGGGACTGTAATTAATTAATTTTGGGATGGGATGGCAATCTTTGAAAAATGGTATGTGGTGTTGAGTGCTACTCGCACATTAGGTATAATGTTCTATTGTATTCTATGTATGTATTTACTCACAAAAAGTATCTAAGTATTCTATCAGTTATCGGCACACTACAAGCTATGCTTAGTTTAGGGCTAGATGGCACTGTGTGAAATGTCCACACATCTATATCTATAACAATATTATAAAGAGGAAAGATTTGATTGTTTGTTTGTTTGCATTGAATAGGCTCCGAAACTACTAAACCGGTTTGAAAAATTATTTCACTGTTGGGAAGCTACACTATCCCCGGGTGACATAGGCTATATTATATTTACCAAAAAATTAGGGATCCTTACTAAAACTTCAATGATGTAACCCAAGGTGTAAAAAAACTACCTAAAATATACTTTAAATACATCGCGAGCGCTGCGAAAACTATTATACCCGTGCTAAGCTGGGGCGAGTCGCAAGTATTAAATTAAATAAAAAAGTAGACCAAGAAGAATGCTGTCCGTTTCCCTGGATATTCCCTTAGCTAGCCCTTACGACACCCATGGGAAGAGAGGGTTCACTACGCCAGACCAAAACACGTTTCAACTTGTTACATATCACCTATGTCGACTCATCTAAAGCTCATTTGAACTAGATTTCATTTCAGCAAATTATTGTACACCTTTGATTCATTTCACCTAAAGTTCATTATGCCAACTGATGTTTTACCTAGATGCTATTTCATCAAGTTACACTTAACCAACTTTACATTTCAACTAAATATAATTTTAAAGGGCTCTGTTCTCAATTTGGTGGTATTTTATCATTATTTGATTAAGATGGGGTCCATTCTTCACTGGTACCACACGGCGCAAATAAAAAGCTTCATTAAGTTAAAATACCATGGCTCTTTAATTTACTAGAATCACAAGTGCGGATCTCTACTAAAGAAAATTGACAGTAATATAATTAAGGAGTCAGAATTAATATTGGAATATGATAATTCGAGAGATAATTAATGTCGTTTTGACTGGTACTCAAGCCCGTGGAATATTAATTATAATTATTGATTTATTTAACGTCATGGATGAGACCGAGGGCTTATTGGATTTTAAATTACTACGTTAGTTAATAATGAATCGCAAATATCCACTCATATTAATGGAATTCTCATAGTTTTTTTTTTATAACTAAATAGGCGCGCATTTCACCGCAGTCTCACCTGATGGAAAATGACGACGCGGTCTACGATGATACATGCTTGCCTAGAAGATACCTATTTACTCGCGACTTGAAGAGCTTCAGGTTGTACTTATCGCAAAGTATTCATTCCATTCCTTCGCTGTTCGGATTATAAAACTCGAGTCAAACCGCTTTGTGCGAATCGAAGGAATATGAACCATAAATGGATGGCGTGTAACTGTACGTCTTGTCGTCCGATGGTGAAACGGAGATGGTGGAATTAGATTGTAATTGTGAATTAGTTATCTTCAATTATTTTCAAAGACGGAAAAACTAAAATAGTGCGGAAAATATTTTTTACTTTTTTTTAAATTGCCTTCTTCTAATGCATCTTTACTTACTTTAATGGTATGATGGAGGTGACAGAGAAACCACGTTATACTGTGATCAGTTCACTTTATATTTACTTACGTAAGTCTGTCCGATACATGACGTGCGACGGAGTGCAGACGACTGACTGCCGATGAGCGCTAGCCTAACCTTAGAGTATAGACTAAAGCATAGAAAAAACTTGATTATTTGTCAAGCGTACCTTTTTTTGGACACTTTTTATATGATGTGGACACTGAGTGAATGAGGAATGAGTCTGACAGATTTGTATAGAAACAACAGTTGACTCGAGTTGAAAAAAATGGAACGGTACTTATCGCAAGCGTAGCTAATTACTATATGTTTATTTCTTTCCTTTGCCACTGACGTAGCGATACATGTGAGCAGTACAAATATAATATCGTTTTGATGATCTCTCTATGCTTTATTCTATACTCTAAGAGCCTAACAATCTTATCTAAAGGTGACGAATAAGAGCCCTAACTTACCGAGATGTGATGGCGACGTCGCCGGCCACGTAACGTACGTTTCAATTCGTAAATGTATGGCAGTTAACTCACTTGGCAACGGTTTGGCAACACAGATTTCAATATGAATAGTTTGGATACGTAGCCGGCGACGTCGCCATGGCATCTCGGCGAGTTAGGGCTCTAAAGCCAAGGGCGCCTGCCAGTATAAATAATTAAGTTACTAAACAAAATGTAAGTACATTTATTTTAACGCAACAATCTGAATTTACTGGATTTACTTAGCAATTTCATTAAGGAACGTTTTAGCAAATTAATCAGTCTCAAGTTATCTGCGGCCGCGAGAAGGAAGACGGATTGCCCGTGGAATTGGATCGTGGTTTATTATTGTATTGTGTTGACTTATCTGACAGGATAAGAGTGGTTAGTTGAGTAACACGTACATTATTATATATGAGACTAGTGGCTCGCCCCGGCTTCGCACGGGTATATTAGTTTTTGCAGCACACGCGATGTAAAGAATATTTTAGGTAATTTTTTTATACCTTGGGTTACATTATTGTAGTTTTAGTAAGGATCCCTAATTTTAAAAAAAATATTATATAGCCTATGTCACTCGCGGATAGTGTAGCTTCCCAACAGTGAAAGAATTTTTCAAATTCTCTAGTTTCGGAGCCTATTCAATGCAAACAAACAATCAAATCTTCCCTCTTTATAATATTGTTATAGAATACCCACGAACACGAGTACTACGAGTTACGAGTAGTGAGAATACGGAAAAGTGAATACGTAATCGCAAAAAACCCCGTAAACGAAAAGACTTTATTTTAGTTATAATCCGTAACGAATTGGACAAAAGAACTATGTTTATGAAGGGAAAGGGAAGAGAAAAAGAAAATAGAAACAAGTATAGAAAACATAGATGGAGTAGAATGGTGAAGGTATGGAAGTTGAGATCTAATGCATCAAGGTAATTTACCCTTTACGTACGAAGCCGGCCGCCCACTCGGTGGACCGATCAACTGATGAAACCCGCGGGGAGCCGATGGATGCAGGTGGCGAGAAGCCACTCAAGGTGGCGCTCTCTGGGGGAGGCCTATGTTCAGCAGTGGACGTCTTAAGCTGTTGGTGATGATGATGATGATGTACGAAGCCGGGGCGGCTCACCTTGTAATAAATATATCTTTTAGGTAAACAATAATAACTGAAACACTCAAGTGTTTAACAAAATGTTTGTGGCTCTATAAATCGAAGAACTTTTCAACAAAAACAATATTGCTGTCGCAAGTGGCTGTGCCATTTGCGGGCAGGGTCAAGGGTTCTTGATCCCAGTTTTTTACGACTTTAACAAATATTATACAAAAAGGGTAAACAAAAAGGACAGTTATCAACAAACGTTGCAGACAATATGAAGCCATGTTATCAAGGCATTAGCAAAATTCAATATAATACTCCAGTTATTTAAAAATGTTTCGTAAAATAAAATCTGAAGTTTGTCGGATTTAGGTACTGACATTTGTATTTTTATATCTTTCTTAGAATAATTTATAAACTCAATTAAATACTGTGATAGACATATCATCTCGTAAACGCGCTCTTGAAATGAATTAGCCCCCATGGGTCCCAAGCGTTCAAAGGTTTGCTGCAACTTTAGTTAAAACGGGGAAAATCCGTCCGACTTATAGTTTCCGAAAGCCGTTGGGGTACTCCGTTTCCTGTTGCTAATGTCAGATTTTTCTAGTACTCACCAGTTCAACCCCTACACTTCCTCCATATATCATTATTACCCCCCATAAACAGCGTGAATAATAAGTACTAAAATGTAGAGCGATGGCAAAATCAAGGTGTACCTGTATTTAGCCCTCTTTTTATACAGTTTGTCTGTGGTGTAATATTCTTTAGTGTTAATAATTTATAGCGTTCCTAGATCGCATCGCAAAGTCTAAGTTCTGAGATCTCTTCAAGCGTTCATTTCGAAATGTTTCAGCCCTCGAATATTATTAAAGTAATGGAGACGTTAAGCTAATATATACGAAAGTTTGTGTGTTTGCTAACAAGTGTTGAAGTATGTTACATGTTAACGCGCTGTACCTACCCTTACTACGATTTTATGCGAATGTTCAAAATATAAAATTAAATAAAATTGTTTACATAGTTTTTCATTCCTTTAACCTTTATTTATTTTAATGTTTTGAATTTGTAATCTTAATAATATACTTACTTGAGAACCTCTGAAATCAAAACGCGACACAAAAAATAAATAAATAAATTATAAATAACGCCTAACGGTCACATACATAGATCCTGGACCCTAACTAGGATTCCCTGTATCTAGGGATCCAGGCACTACGAGGACCACGGTTCTACAATACTCAGACACAGAATAAGTATTTGCGCTTTTTTTTCTATGCACAAATACTTGTTCTGTCCTGGGAATCGAACCCGCTGCTCCGGGTTATGTGGCGATCTGCGCAACCCCCACACCACAGAATCTATTGGGAAAAAAATTAATAAATAAAAGATGCTTCCACAGCGCCGGCAAAATTTCTAAATATTTTTTCCAGTTCCAATATTACGCCACGTACCGACCGGACAGTCCATTCGATATTAGGTCAAAATGGCTCTTCTTTTCGACTACAATGACACATGAATATGTACGTTAACACAACGTGTTAAGACCGGGATATCCTTGATGTCGGAACTCGTTCTCGGTTGTTTTAAGTGATCAAACAAGAGGAGTGTTTGGAGATCGTTCGGAGTACATCTTTGTAGGGGTTGAAAGATCTTCCCACTTCTACCCCACTTACTTCCCTCAGGAAAAACAGCATCCTGTAATTTAATTTTTATAGACTCTCTAAGTTACACAGTTCGTCTCTCACCTTTTCGGTGGGTTAATAAGATTTATTTAGCCTTTCGGTTTGTTTGTAATGTAGGTAGTTACGACAGTAGCATTTTTTTTATATATCCAGAGAATAAGCAGCACCATTTTCCTTGATACATTAAAATTTTCTGCGATCACCAAGCTGCCTACGAAGCGTGGTAATTAATGGCAAACCTCCCCACTATAAGCGTCCAAAGTGGCGTTTAATGGGGCAGGCCTTTGTTTAGCAGTGGACGTTTTTCAGCTTTTGATGTAATGTGCTTTTCTGACTGCAAGCAGCGGGTTAATTTAAATAACTTGATAAAACGTTAAAACTGTCTCTACACGAATAAAAAATTGCAGATCGCAGTGAATCTTGTTTTTTTTCAACAGCCCGAAGACGTCCACTGCTGAACAGAGTACCACTTTGAGCGGCTGCTTGCCACCTGCATTCATCGGGTCCCCGCGGTTTTCGCCACTCGGTGGACCGGCCTACGCTGCGTCTTCCGGTTCGTGGTCGCCACTCAAGAACCTTTCTTCCCCATCGGTTGTCAGTTCCACGAGTGATGTGGCCTGCCCATTAACATTTCACCTTGCTAATTCTAAGAGCTATATCGATCAGTTTAGTTCTCTTGAATCTTGATTAGAAATTGTAAAATCTCTAAAAAGCAAAATGTCTAGAATTCAGAACATCTACAATTCTATAGGCCTAAAACGCTTTTTGCTTAATATGTAACATATTCTTTACAACTTTCTAAGGCCTTGAACTTAGTTCTTTGCTCGCAAAGCATTATTCACCGACACAGTTCTCTTCTGATAGAATGAATACTTAAGACCCATTCAAGCGAGTTTTATTAAACCTTTGTCGGACTTTAGGACGTTGCGCGATAGGATACTTGTAACTTGTAACAGATAGAATGTATACTTGCATTTAATAAACTAAAGTAGGCTGTAGTTGTATAGGGAGTATTTTATTATTAGCAAGTTGAAGTAGCAGTGGAAGGGTCACATTTCACGCACAACCGACAGACGATGGGGAAGAAAGGTTCTCGAGTGGCGATCA
This sequence comes from Ennomos quercinarius, assembly GCA_910589525.2. Lineage (NCBI taxonomy): Eukaryota > Metazoa > Arthropoda > Insecta > Lepidoptera > Geometridae > Ennomos > Ennomos quercinarius. The sequence continues at coordinate 16,072,327 of OU342492.1, read as the reverse complement.
CGAGCCGGAAGACGCAGCGTAGACCGGTCCCCCACTCGGTGGACCGACAACCTGGTGAAAACCGCGGGGAGCCGATGGACCGATAGACCGATAACCTCGTCAAAACTGCGGGGAGCAGATGGAAGGGAGGCAAGCAGCCGCTCAAAGTGGCACTTTATGAGGGCGGCCTGTCTTTTTTTATGTGGAGTCATTTCACACGGCACCATCTAGCCCCACACTAAGCATAGCTTGTACTATGGGAACCAGATATCTGAGAAAATACTTAGATGCTTTTTTGTTTGTAAATACATACACAGAATACAATATAACACTTAGACACAGAACAAACATCGATGTTCATCACACAAATGTTTGTCCTGGCTGGGAATCGAGCCCACAATCTATAGTTCAGAAAGCAGAGCTACTACCAACTGAGCTATCAGGCCAGTCAAATGTATGCATATAATGTGAGAGAAGTACTGTATTCCAGTGGTAGAAATAGAAAACGTAAGACGCATAGCTGCACTAGCATATGTTTCTGATGGTCCTATTAGACATTTTCTGTATAAATATTATTATACAAAACAATTGAAGGAAGACGAAAAAAAATTTCTATAATAATAAAAATCCTAATCATAATAATAATTATTATATTTTGCTTGTTTTACGTTGTAACAACGTAATAATAAACAAAATATTTTTTTAAACATAAATTATTTCTAAATGAAAGTAAAATAAGCAAGTATTTCAAAAATACAATTTTGACAGGATATATATAGATAGGATTTACTAAACTTGTAAAACACAGTTTTAAAATTATGGATGTAAAAATTTATGGAAAATGCATGGTTTTACCACACCACAGTAAAACCATACATTTTATCTTCACACTCATTTTCCATACAGAAGTAGATAAAATAACGAACGTCGTTTTACGTCGTTAATAATGTCGTGATTATAATTGAAGTCACTGTGACATGATTCGATATTTAACAAAAAAAATGCATAACATTTAAAGCTTTTTTATCATGAGCTGGCTAACGAACCTTAGCTATCACTCTATCGTAGATTCAACGTGACTATTCAGCAAATTCACTTTCGATATACCGCTCGTTTTGTCAATACCATGATGTTTTGTTAAAAAGAGACTGAAACTGTATTTATTTTTCAAAAAATGTTGTTATTTATATTTAAGTAGTTTCGATGTATTAAAATAAAATATTTATGATTCGTATGCAACCGCCCGCCCGCCCAGTCGTCGCTTGGTGGCGTAGCGGGCAACACGTAGTGGTCGTAGCACACGTAGCCCTCGTAGCACTCGTAGCGGCGGCGCTAAGTTACGAAGTTAACGGAAAGCTTGCATAAGTGCTTAACGATAAGTGTTTGTGTGAACTAAACGGTGATTGTGTTTTTTTTTAATGGTAAGTAAAAATATATATTTAGGTTTCAAGAGTAGGCATAATTATTATGATAGATGAACCTTTCTTTTATTGTAAAAAACCCTAAATAAAAAAAAATACCTAGTGCTAACAAAATATTGTTTTACGTTTTATGTAGTTTAAATTTAATAAGTTTCTCTAAGCTATGTTGAGTACACAAATGGAATAGACCAAAAGAATGGAATGGATGGAATTGAATACCAAATCAAAGAGAAATTTACTGATCTATTATTTTAGGATAAACTGAATTGACTAATATTTAAATTTTACAGTAAAATTACCCTAAAAATCAAAATCTTTTGAAAATACCTCATTTATAATAAGGTTTCTTCTTCTTCTTCTCGTGTAGGCAAGTGGTCAAACTTGGATTAACGACTATTGTCCAATGACAACAGCCGGGAACAACGGCTTAACGTGCCCTCCGAAGCAGAATAAATCTATGGTTCATGACACTAATGTTTATCCTGGTGGGAATCGAACCCACAACCAACTGAGCTATCAAGCTAGTCTTATTAAAATTTATATTCATAAAATGTTTATTTAACATGTGTATTTTTTTAAATGCCTTATTCCTTTATTATTCATGAGTATTATTATTTTAGGTGGCAGTATAAAACTTTATTTATTTCTGCCTTATTTGATACAAACCAGCCACCACTTATTACATATCATCAACAGCCTGAAGACGTCCACTGCTGAACATAGGCCTCAGAAGGTCAGAAGTTATTTAATTCTGTCATCCTTGAAGGTATAACGCCAGAGGCATGGCACAAGAGCGTGGTGGTGCTCTTCTTCAAAAAAGGCGATAACACCTTATTGAAGAACTATAGGCCCATCTCGCTCTTGAGTCATGTGTATAAGCTGTTTTCGAGAGTCATTACGAATCGTCTCGCACGCAGGTTTGATGAATTCCAGCCTCCCGAACAAGCCGGTTTCCGAAAAGGCTTTAGCACCATAGACCACATCCATACGCTGCGCCAGATTATACAGAAGACCGAAGAGTATAATCGGCCGTTATGCCTAGCGTTTGTGGACTATGAGAAAGCCTTCGATTCAATCGAGACTTGGGCGGTGCTGCAGTCCTTGCAGCGATGCCAAATTGACTATAGGTATATCGAAGTTTTGAAGTGTTTGTACAGTAAGGCCACTATGTCAGTCCGACTACAGGACCAGAGTACGGAACAAATTCCATTGCAAAGAGGCGTGAGACAGGGAGACGTTATTTCTCCGAAACTGTTCACAAACGCATTGGAGGATGTTTTCAAGCTCTTGGAGTGGAAAAGATCTGGCATCAACATAAATGGCGAGTACATCACTAACCTTCGTTTTGCCGATGATATAGTCATAATGGCGGAATCGCTCGAGGACCTTAGCACCATGCTCAACGACCTCAGTAGAGTCTCCCAGCAGGTTGGTCTTAAGATGAATATGGACAAGACAAAGATCATGTCTAATGCTCATGTTCCACCTATACCGGTAATTGTTGGGAACGATACTCTCGAAGTTGTCGACAAGTATGTCTACCTAGGACAGATTGTCCAATTAGGTAGGTCCAACTTCGACAAAGAGGTGGCGCGAAGAATCCAACTCGGCTGGGCAGCGTTCGGGAAGCTTCGTCCTATCTTTTCGTCCAAAATACCGCAGAGCCTGAAAACGAAAGTTTTCAATCAGTGTGTGTTGCCAGTGATGACTTATGGAACTGAGACATGGTCTCTTACTGTTGGCCTCATTAGTAAGCTCAAAGTCGCGCAGCGAGCTATGGAGCGAGCTATGCTCGGTGTTTCCCTGCGAGATAAGCTCCGGAACGAGGAGATCCGCAGGAGAACTAAAGTGACCAATATAGCTCTTAGAGTTAGTAAGTTGAAGTGGCAATGGGCAGGCCACATCGCTCGTAGAACTGACAACCGATGGGGAAGAAAGGTTCTCGAGTGGCGACCACGAACCGGAAGACGCAGCGTAGGCCGGCCCCCCACTCGGTGGACCGACGACCTGGTGAAAGCCGCGGGGAGCCGATGGATGCAGGAGGCGAGCAGCCGCTCAAGGTGGCGTGCTCTGGGGGAGGCCTATGTTATTACATATATTCGGATAAAATTATAAAAAATCCTCCTGTAGCCACAGAATAACCAATAGTACTAACGTGCTGTAGCTGTTTTTAACTGAAATATAAAAGAGGCCAATAAGGTTTGATTTAATTTAACATTTTGTAAAAAGAAAGGTAAAACATAATTATTATTTGTGTAAAATGTAATTACTTTCACCTGAATTTTGAACCTTACAATCTGCCCTCGAGGCAATCAGTCTGTATTTTACCAAATAAAATAAGGCTGCTTTAGAATTCGTGCAAATTCGATTACTGGCAAAATTGTATGCCATTTTTGGATCTCTTTCAATATTAGCAGACAAAATAATTGGATTAATTTCACTTTAAGGCATAATTATTCTAATTCATCACAGCAATTAATTGTTTTTTACTTGGTTTATAAGGTGTCAAGCAACTCACGACCTTTTAATATGAATAACGAAATAACATTTAGTTTGCATCATTATAATTATAAATAAATAAAAACTAGAATATATCCTAAGTAATTTGCCAGAAAAATGCCGGCTATCTACGATGCACGCAATCATAGTTCAGCGTGGGAGTATGGCCAGACTTAGAGAGTGTGACGCGGGTTCAAGTCCCGTTGAATGTGGATTGAACTGATTGATCGATTTTATATTGATAAGTGTCTTTTAGGTATGATAACATAGGTATCTTTTTTTTACTAGGTGGTAGGACTTTTCTACAAAGTTCGCCTAGGTAGGTACCACCGCTTTGCCAGTTATTCTGCCGCCAAGCAGTAGTGTGCAAGTACTACTGTGTTCCGGTATGAAAAGCATTGTAGCTAGTGAAATTACTGGGCAAATGAGACTTTATGATCTGATCACACAGCCTAGTAATCTAATTACTAAACTGTGTGAAGTCTCAGGATGACGTGCAGTGTCACGCAAAACTTTATACTTTAGAGTTCCTGGTGACACTGGAATCTGTTATGGACAGCCGTGACGCTTAACATCAGGCAAACGGCTGGCTCGTCATGTCATTTGCTTTCATTAAAAAAAATGTACACCCAGAAACCCAGAAAACAGAAACTACAAAACTAAAAAAAAGGTCAACAACACCAATACAAACGAATAAGTAAAACTTTTCAATTTACCTTCACCTTTATACCTCCAATCCAATCACAGAACGAATACTTTACCTTTTTGAAATTGGAATTTCGTCAATCTACATTTTGCGCCAACGTTCCCAAACGTTGTTCTGTGACAATCAAAAACCCCGGTGCACCTCAAACAATGAAAAAACTACAATGGCAATACTCTGCATTGCAGTTTTCAACACCAAAAAGCCGCAGTATTAGCCGACAATTTATTAACAAAATTAAATAACATTTCGATTGGTATAATGCCAGTAATACAATTAATGAATCGCTAATGGCCCAATCGCGGTTTCATAAAGAACGTAGTGAAAAGGAATAGAATAAGTCCATTATTTTTAATTTAGGCTGATTGAACTGCCGAAGCAATTTGCTTGATAGAAGTGTAAGCTGTTGAGTCGTTTTGATGATACCTACTGCAATACATTATACAGGCAGTAAATCGAATCATGACCACGCAAAATAGATATAATAGACTAGTAGCCTGCTATTAAAAATTAACAAGTAAATATTATTTTCATAAAGTAGGTTAAATGGAATGCAATAATTGAAAAATAAAATCAGCAAATAAACCAAGTAATGAGCTTTTAAAATTCCTGGATGCTGCATCGCCTGTCTCTTTCTAGCAAAACAGGAGATTCCTCACAGTTACTATGAAAATGCTCGTTGTGAAGTCACATGACAAAGAGACTGTATGTAAAGTTACCATATCTTAGTAATGAAGGCGTAAGAGTGACGTCAACTGCATGTTTGAGCTGTCTCTTTCTATTCCTGTATTTTAAAATGCTTGTAACGTTTTTTGAGATATTTAATTTTTGTTCTCACGATTGTTTATTTTTTGATGTAATAAAAAAACTGCAGGTAGCCTATTACACAAAAAATATCCCAATAGCATTATGAATATGTTAAAATTCATTTTTTTAATCAAAAATAGTTGTAGTGATTTATGGCGCCAGCCGGTGAATGAACTTTGCATCTCGTTTAGAGAAAACCACACCTAAAATCTTTAAGTCAATCACTTGTTTTGTTATCAAGCTAAAAGGGATGGATGATAACGCCTTTGTGTCTTGGCCCCTTGATGTAAGGTCTTACAATTTGGTCATAAGTCGAAGAATTGGAATTGTCTAGTAGTTATAGCATAAAACAGTTAGTATAGTAGAAGAGTTGATGAGTTGTTGTTGTTGTTGTTGAGTTGTTGCCTTTCCAAGAGGCAACAAAGTGTACATGTTTTGTCCTCTTAGAAGAGGACTTGCTTGGGAAGTCACTTAAAAGACTCCGTACCCAAGTTGGTCGCTGCAGAAGCAATCTAGCTAAATGGGGCATAATAGACCCAACTGAGGTTCAGTGTCAGTGCGGAGCTCCCTTGCAAAGTATGCTGCATTTGCTATCCTGCCCTTTGTGCCCAATAACCTGCACATAAGGAGACTTAATAAAGGCATCCAAAAAGGCCGTGCCACGTATTAGAGCAAGCTATTTAAAATAAACAATATTGATATAAAACTGAGCCATTTGACATGAAGAAGAAGAAGATTACTTACTATTTCATCAAATCAGAGAGGCTAGAGTAGAATGACAAGATGCGTTTTTAAAGATTTGTGTAACTGTGTAACATTTTACTGGGTTTGCGTTTTGTTTAATTGCAGAGTTTTTCCTTGAGACGGGCAAATTAATTTAACAATCATTTTGATTGGGGTTTACCTTTGGCTCTTTTTGTGCCTTTTGTATTTTGAAGTCGGATGCTTATCTTATTTATTTTTTAAGAATAGATGTTAGACCTTGGATAGATGTTAAAGGCACTTTAATTCCGTTCCTAAAAGCTATAAAAAAGCTTGCTTGAAGAAATGAGGTTGAATTATCAACTATTTTCGACATATATGTATGAAGAAAAATTTGCATTTTGTACCTACTACAACTTGGATATATGGGCAATGGATTAGACTTTAGCTTTTTTTTAATTAGATCTGACTGTACGAAGTTGATAAAGAACTAAAAATATGAAAGTCCTTTATAGCTTTGAATAGTTTTAACGTTTAGACAGCTATCTCGAATTATTCATAATATTTTTATTTATTAGGTGGTAAAACTTTTGGGGAATTCGTCTTAGTATTAAATGTTACTGATTTGCCAGATCTGATAGTTTTTACCTGTTATCTTATGATGATGTGCGCATTGTCACGCTAAATTTGTATAAATATCAAGTTCCGAGTGGGTGGCCGTGACACTAGTATCAGGCGAACGAGTAGCACGTTTACTAGGAATTAAAAAACCAGTGTTTGTACCTACCTGTCGTATATCTAAGGTTCTGTTTATTATTTTTTTGTGAAAAATAAATATATTTTTATTCTTTGATTGCAAAAAAAGGAGAGCTAAAGGCTCATGGTGTATGGCAGTAATTTCGCTATAAGTATAAATTATCACACATTTTCCCTACCGATTTGATGTAAGTATTTGGAAACGTTTTAAAGGTTTTTTTAAATTATGTTTGGTTTATTATTTAGCTAAATCCAAAAAAAAAACTTCTTAGCATGCCATTTTCACTCTTAAGCTCTATACAAAACGTGTCAATTTAAGCTAGTCGATCACTACAAGAGCCGTCAAAATCTTTCAGACATCTTACAGACGTGATAGGAAATAACTTAGACTATATTATAATTTCCCCAAAATAACTATTCTGACATCTTGTTACATCGAGGTGAGTAAACAAAGCCAACTTGAAAAGAGACCTTAGCGCACCGTGTTAGAGCCGAAAACTAAATAGTTGAAATGGTGAATGAACGCTGACTTACAATCTCGATTCGCGTTTCACGTCATGTTTCTGGAACTGTCAATATGCCAAGACATGACACGGTGTTGTATTGGGAAGGTATTTCCGTTACGTGTGTTCGTTTTGTTCTAAGCGATGGTGGCCGAGACGTAGCATGTGCGCTTCGCAATCTTATGGCACCGGTACCCGTATTATGTAAAAATTGAAACAGCAAAGCAACAGCAGTAGCAAAGCAACAAAAGTAACAAAGTGACAGCAAACACTTAGCAATCGGTCGCAGTCGCCTGCCTGTTGCTCGCCTGTCGCTGAATACACTTTGGCATTTGATACTAGCGCCACTAGCAACAGAACAGCAATAGACGGAAACAAAATAATGCACTGTTTAGTTCATCGATTGTGCGACAGTCGGTGACCTAGCGCTCGATCGCTTTCTACTCTGCCAAAGTGACGTACGACAGCTTTGACAGCAATGATTGCGAAATTTACGCCTGTTGCAAACTTTACGTAATAAGGGGGCGGGTTCGATCCTCGGCCCTGCACCAATGACTTATCTAGTAAGTTATGTGCAGTTTTCGATGCCATCGCTCCATGTGTTGAGTCAACTACTGAATGAGTGCTTTTTCAAACTTAGATGAAACTATTGACATAATTATATTTATAAATCTATGGATAATAAATATAATAACGCCAAACGATTACATACAGAGAACCTGGACCCTAACTAGGATTCCCTGTATCTATAGGGACCCAGGAACTACGAGGACCATTGGTCTCACAACACCCAGACCCAGAACAAGTATTTGCGGGTTTGTTTCTATGCACAAATACTTGCCGAGTCGCGGGAATGGAACCCGCCGGGTCCGGGTTATGAGCCGACCTGCACAATCTAATTCCACAATCTCCGTTTCCTCATCGGACGACAAGACGTACAGCTACACATCATCCATTTATGGTTGATATTCCTTCAATTCACACAAAGCCGTTTAACTCGACATTTATAATTCGAGCAGCCAAGGAATACTTTACCAGCGTCTTTGTTTCCCGATAAGTTCAATTTGGAGCTCTTCAAGTCGCGAGTGAATTGGTATCTTCTAGGTAAGCATGTACCATCGTAGACCGCATTGTCACTTCCCATCAGGTGAGATTGCGGTCAAATGCGGGCCTATTTAGCTGTAAAAAGAAAACCACCACACCACAGAGGCTGTCATATGACATGGATGTAACACACTTACGCTGTCTGGCGTCGGCTTGTACCGCGATCTACGCAGGTGTCATATAGATCGCGTTTCAGGGATTTAGGGTCCAATTGGTTCACATGCCAAGATGTCGAATTGATTGATTGTATCATAGTTGCAACATATATGTGTCCGAATGTATTAAAATGTACAGGTGTCAGAATGTCCATGTACCATTGTAATATTATGGAAACTAACGTGTGTTCGTTACGTAAGAGCTAACCGTTTACTTAGTTGTAGTTAGGTACCATTCATCATCATCATTATCAACAGCCTGAAGACGTCCACTGCTATACCTAGGCCTCCCCCATAGAACGCCACTTTAAGCGGCTGCTTACCTCCTGCATCCATCGGTTCCCCGCGGTTTTCACCAGGTACCGTCGGTCCACTGAGTGGGGAGCCGGCCTACACTGCGTCTTCCGGTTCGTGGTCGCCACTTGAGAACCTTTCTTCTCCATCGGTTGTCAGTTCTACGAGCGATCTGGCGTGCCCATTGCCATTTCAACTTGCTAATTCTAAGAGCTATATCGGTCACTTTAGTTCTCCTTATTTCGGATCTTATCTTACAGGGAAACACCGGGCATAGTTCTCTCCATAGCCATCCCCGTAGGACCATTGTGTTGTTATAATAAGAGAAATGTAATGTGTGTACCTATTTTAGGCTAGATAATGAACAAGAATTTATGATTAATAACAGTATCGCCTGCTTAACGTAATGAACATTTTTCTATTTTGATGAAATAAGAAAGTAGTGAAAGGCGCAGCGTCGGCCGGCCCCCCACTAGGTGGACTGACGATCTAGTGAAAACCACGGGGAGCCGACGAATGCAGGAGGCGAGCAGCCACTAAAAGTGGCGCTCTCCGGGAGAGCCTTACGCTCAGCATTGGACGTCATCAGGCTGTTGATTATGAAGACAGTGGTTCGGCATTTACAATAATTCAAAATTCCAATACACTGGCCCGTCCCACCAGTGGGGTGAGGGTGAAGGGGAGCTCTTTCATATCTTTTCAGTCACTATATGCATCATATAGTTTACTAGAGGCAAATAAATATAAAATAGGTATAAAAATAATGAAATTATTAAGTACTTAAGTAAAAATATCACCCACAGTATCTAAATGAGTATACTACCATTGTTTTGATCAAACTAAAGCCTAGTGCTCTAGATAAGAAAACTCAAGAAGCACCGAATAATAAAGATAAACCTTGAACAATCAGACAAAGAATGGAATCTCAAAGGATTCCGCCAAAACACGCGTTTCTTTATCCATGTAAAACCCAAAGGAGAAGTTAATACAATAACTGACAATAGACAGAGATGGTTCCATCTGGGACCGACGAAACATCGGACGGCAGCTGTACGCTGACATTTTAACAATAGCGAGTCAAGAATCTTACAAAGATAGTAAATTAAAAGTTTGCTGCATTGGTTGTTAACATATTTTAAATGTTTTTTTTAATGTAAATTAATGACGTGACGAGGTAGTCGTTTGCCTGGTGTTACGCGTCACGGCTGCTTATTGCAGTATCACTTGGAAGTCTAAACTAATATAGTTTTGCGTAACACTGCACTGCGCACGTCATCCTGAGACTTCACACAGTCTAGTAATTAGAATACTAGACTGTGTGATCAGATCATAAAGTCTCGTTTGCCCAGTAATTTCACTAGCTACAATGCCCTTCAAACTGGAACACAGTAGTGCTTGCACACAACTGCTTTACGGCAGAATAACTGGCAAAGCGGTGGTACCTACCTAGACGAACTTTGCAGAAAAGTCCTGCCACCTATTCGTTTATAGGCTTTGCTTAAAGTTGAAAATCGCAAATCATTTTGTATAGTAAAACCAGAATAGAGAGTATTCATTACATTCCAGACTTTGATAGTAGGTATTCCGGGTATTATCATCAAATACCCGCATGAATTATGTTTTGATAAAATTGTGTGCGCGAATAAACTCGTTTTAATCTTTAGAATACGTACCTTTTTTTTCTGTCGTTCGATTTTTATCAAGGAAGGAGGAAGTGATTATATATTGTTATCTATAGGTAAAAACGTTATTTTTTTTAAATATGATATATCCCAGGATTATATTTGAACAAATAAAAAATAGATTACGCTAGACAATACTAAAACTAGGCTAGGCGAAAGATTGAGAAGCCACATCTATCATTTCAGCTGTCATGCGTATTTACAGCTTTCCTTCTAGCGCTGGTGTTTACTTCCAAACATGTTTAATCATGGTAAATACCATGAAAACCAACGATCTACATTATTCTTTTAAATACAACTGTAACCAAGGAAAAGTCTGTAATTAGAGGAAAAAAATAGTATTTTTTTTAATTACTGAGGTAGGTAGTACAATCCATAATTTATATCGTTTTCAGAATTCTTGTCTGCCTATTTGCCTGGTAGAGAATAAATCAAAAATTAACCACTAGACGAATTTGAATGTTAGCGGGTTTTTTATGTAAGTAAATGAATGCCGTGACGAGCTAGTCGTTCACCTGGTGTTAAGCGACACGGCCGCCCATAACAGATTGCAGTGTCACTCAGAACTCTAAATTAAAGTTTCGCGTGACACTGCGCACTTCATCCTGAGACGACATCACACAGTCTAGAAAAGTTTTATAATGTTTTAAGGTGGAACGTTTCACTAGCGCGGAAAATTCAAATTTTCAATACAATAGACATAAACAATTCTCTTCTTAGTTTTTCAGTCTATTGCCATTTGTCGCTAAACCAATGATACTTTTAATTGTAATTTATTTACAAATTCTATTTATTTGCGCAAAATTAGTTTTCATGTAATCACGTTGAGTAATTAAGCTAATATTAGCAAAAAAACGCAAGAAAATTTGAATTTACCACGCTAGTGTAACGTTCCACCTTAAGTAGGTATATAAGGAGACATAGAATGGGAGTTAGAACAAGAGAAAATTGCAGAAAACTGACGATTATAGTGAGACGGTAGAGGGAGCAGAGAAAAGGGAGTTGAGGACTGTTATTAGAAAATGTTATTGCCGTCACTCTGCTATCTGCACGTGTGATAGAGACAACAGAGCACTTTTTTTTTTTTATGCGATTGAATGACGTGACGAGCTAGTCGTTCACCAGATGTTAAGCGACACGGCTGCCCATAACAGTTGCAGTGTCACTCGGAACTTTAAAACAATAAAGTTTCGCGTGACACTGCACTGCGCACGTCATCCTGAGACATCACACAGTCTAGTAATCAGATTACTAGACTGAGTGATCAGATCATAAAGTCTCATTTGCCCAGTAATTTCACTAGCTACAATGCCCCTCGTGAGCGAATTGACTTACGTTTTAGGGTTTCGGGAGAAAACAGTTTCCACCCCTTACATCTTAACAAACCTTTTGATTTAGGTGCAAATTGGTTGGGTAGATTAGATTGGATTGGATTGGCTAATCTACGTCTGTACTTTTGTATTTTTTGAATAAATGTTTTGTATAATCGAATTACCTTTCTTTTTTTTAACGGGCAATGTGCCTTTATTCTTTAAACTAATACTAAAAACTACAATACTAAAAACTAAGTACGTTTATAATATCACTTACGGGATAATCACGGTAAAGATCCCGTAAGTAATATTATAAACGTAGTGAACAACCGTGAAAGTTTAAAACAGTAAGTAGTAAACTAGCTACACTATCTACTACAAAGAACATTTGGGCTGTATAACAGCCGCGATGGCCTATAGACAGTCTAACTGCTCCAGGCCACTACCATAAGCAAATTACCTTTCATCGTCATAATTATGATGCAAGAAACTGGTCACTTTAGGTGGCTTTATCTACCAAGATTATAACAAAACTCAAACAAATAGACAGTGCAAAACTGAGGAACCTCAGCACATAGTAAAGAAAATAAATAATAATAATAATAATAATAAAAAAAAAAAAAAAAAAAAAAAAAAAAAAAAACCGCTGTCATACAAACGTCTTTGATTTTTCTCTTATTTTATAAAAATATTTACACTGCATAAACCTATTAAAATAGCACACGATATACATAAATCATCTCCAGCAAACATCATTACATCATGGAAAACGAAAACCTACTGGGAAATCTTGTAAATATACTTTTCACAACAAAAATAGTTGAGCTGTCAAACTGGACAGTTACGAGGAACAATAAAATATTATAATTGCTACGGAATGAAATAGAATAGCATGATAACAAGATCGAGGACGAAACAAGCGGAACAAAGCGCACGCCTGCCACCACCGCCCGCCCCGTCATCTTCGAGTTCGTCGTCGGGAGACGAGTATGGCACTCCCCCCGACACCACCGCGTCGAGTGACGAGGACGGGCCGCCGTCACCTCCGCCGCCGCCACCACCTGCGCGACGTGGGCGACCACCGCTGCCGGCACGCTTGGGGCCTGCGGGGCAACCTGCTCCGCGCCCGGCCCCCGCTACCGGTGGTATAGTGCGCCGCATGCGATGGACTCAGGCCATGAACGAGAACTGCATGCGGGCCTATTATGGGGCTACAGAGGGGGGAAGCAGCCTGACTGCGTACCGTGATCGGATGCTGTCACTGTTTCAGAACCTTGAGCCAACCGTCGCCGTATCCGCACAACGACTGTCGGATCAGGTGCGGGCTATCCAACGTTGTAAGATGTTGGACCAGTCTACGCTTGATCGGTTGCGCCTGGAGGCGCTGCCTACTCGCGCTACTTCTCCGTCACCGCGGGTCCTGCCTGCCGCGCTACCGGATCCGGGACCAACTACGGGCCCGCCACCGGTGACGCCGCGGGGTGATCCCGCGATTGGTGGGGAGGAAAGTGTGAGTGACAGCGTAAGTACCCAGGCGAATGAGCAATTGAGGAGCGCTTTGGAGAACGCGATTTTGCGGTATCGATCCACATCTACCTCTAGGCCGCGATTACCACGTTTGCCCACGAATAGACGAAACCTAGTGCTAATGGGAGCCCTGAACACTTTGCTAGCTCCGTACTTACGGACTAGCGAAGACTTAGTTGATACGCACTCGATCCTGTACTGTGGGGCCATCGCGGCGTGTCGCGTGGCTCGTGTCAAGTTTCCGGACACTGACCGAGCACCGCGACCCGCCGATGGTGCTCCCGCGTGGCAGGTACGGATCGAGAAGCGTATCACTACATTCAGGACTCTCATAGCGAAGCTGGTCTGCTTCAGCCGGGGCAATCATCGCCCCCGAGTCATGCGTTTCGTGACCCAGGCCTTCGCTGGGACCGGTATTAGGCCTCAGGACTACATGGCCTGTGTCACGGAGCGCATTGACTTCCTGAAGCAGAAAGTCTATGCGTGGGCAAGTCGTATTCGCCGCTACAGAGAGCGTGTGGATAGGTATCAGCAAAATCGCCTTTTCCAAAGTGACCAAAGGAAGGTGTACCGGAACTGGGAGGGAACCGGCCAACGTGTGGTCGACGGTCAGTTACCGGATGCAAACGCCATGAACGAGTTTTGGCGTAGCATCTGGTCGGTGCCCGTCGAGCACACGGAGGGCGATTGGATACGTGTTGTCAAGCGTGTGTGTGAGCCGATCGAGTCCATGGGGTCTATTACGATAGACCCCGAAGACATAAGTTGTGCGATCCGGACGGCCCAGAACTGGAAAAGTCCTGGACCGGATGGATTGCACAACTTCTGGATTAAATGGATTCGGTGCTCATACCCATGTTTGGCGATACAATTTCAAGAAGCCCTCGAGGCTGGTTCACTCCCAAGTTTCATGACAACTGGTGTCACCTTCCTGCTCCATAAGTCCGGTAGTACCACGGAAGCGAAAAATTACAGACCCATCACGTGCTTGCCTACGCTGTACAAGCTCCTTACATCCATTCTGAGAACAAAAATTAATTCGCACATTGTTGCGAACAATATTTTGGCCCCCGCTCAGAATGGATGTAGGGTTGGGTCCCGTGGTACTAAGGAGCTCCTCCTCATAGACACGACCATTTGCCAACAGGTCCGGCGGAACAGAGGGGCTCTCTCTACTGCCTGGATTGACTATAAGAAGGCCTATGATTCGGTGCCTCATTCATGGCTGGAGAGGGTCTTGGAGCTGTATAAAATAGATACAACTCTAAGATCTTTTTTAAGGTCATGCATGGGGCAGTGGACCACGGTCCTTCGTCAACCAGGTGGCGGGGACAGCGTCTCTGGTCCACAGGACTTAATAAGGATAGAGCGAGGCATATTCCAGGGCGACAGTCTGAGCCCTTTGTGGTTTTGCCTGGCGTTGAATCCTCTCAGTACTCTACTGGAGGATTCAAAGCTAGGCTATCGACTTCGGAGGGGGGGTGAGACCATCTGTCATCTACTATACATGGATGACCTCAAACTGTTCGCACCGCAACGCCCACAATTGATAGAGTTGTTAAAAATCACTGAGAATTTTAGCAACTCTATCAGGATGGAGTTCGGTGTGGATAAGTGTGCGGTCATGCATGTACGAGGAGGGAAAGTTGTAAATTCTACGAATTTGCAACTTTCCGAGACAATGACTCTCAGATCCCTCTCCGAGGCCGAAACCTACAAGTATCTTGGTATGTCAGAGTCGTTGGGTATTTCAGTAGGGGATGTTAAGCGGACGGTGAAGGAGCGCTTCTTCTGCCGTCTGACAAAAGTACTCAACAGTCTTTTGTCGGGTGGCAACAAGGTGCGCGCCTTCAACGGCTGGGTGATGCCCTTATTGATATACTCCTTTGGCATACTAAGATGGACTCAGACCGAGCTGGACGCCCTGGATAGAAAGGTCCGTCAACTGCTTACATCACATCGTATGCTGCACCCGCGCTCGTCTGTTATGAGACTGTACATTCCGCGGAAATGGGGGGGTCGAGGCTTTTTAAATGCCAAAAACCTCCATAACCGTGAAGTGTGCAGTCTCCGGGAGTACTTCCTAAACAACGAGTGCGGGATGCATCGCGATGTGGTGGCAGTTGACAAGGGCCTCACGCCGCTCTCCTTGGCAAATGAGAACTGGCGTAAACCGGTGGTACTTAGCACCGAGGACCGCAGGGACGTATGGAAAGGCAAGGAGCTGCACGGGTGGTTCTATCGGGCCTTGACAGGGCCCGATGTGGACCTGCATGCGTCGGTGAACTGGCTGCGATTCGGCGACCTCTTTGGGGAAACCGAGGGTTTTGTCTGTGCGATTGCGGACGAAGTTATCAAGACGAATAACTACCGGAAATATATCATGAAGGACGGTACGGTCGACATCTGTCGGGCATGCCGCCGTCCCGGAGAATCTCTCCGACATATCATTTCCGGTTGTTCTCATCTTGCTAACGGAGAGTACTTGCACAGACACAACCTAGTGGCCAGGATCATCCATCAGCAACTTGCCCTTCAATACGGCCTTGTGGAGTCTGAGGTGCCGTACTACAAGTACACGCCGGGGCCAGTTCTCGAAAATGGCCGTGCATTGCTCTATTGGGATCGCTCTATCATCACGGACAGGACTATTGTAGCCAATAAGCCTGATATCGTGCTGATAGACCGGTCCCAACGCCGGGCAGTGCTCGTCGACATCACCATTCCGCATGACGAGAACCTCGTGAAGGCTGAGAAGGACAAACTCAGCAAGTACCTTGACTTGGCTCACGAGGTAACCGCCATGTGGAATGTTGACTCGACAAGCATTGTCCCGATAGTCGTTTCGGCAAACGGCCTTATAGCGAAGAGCCTCGACCAACACCTCGAGAGGCTCTCGCTAGACGGTTGGATCAAGGGTCAGATTCAGAAAGCAGTACTCCTTGACACGGCACGTATTGTCAGGAGGTTCCTCACTCTGCAGCCCTAACCACCGGTAGCTTGGGTCCTGCCCCGCTGCCGGCGGCACTCTAGGTTTAGGTTTTTTATAATATTTTTGTAAATTCCTTTTTATAGAGATATTGTAAAAAACTTAGGCTTAAGAATTGTAAATAAATGAGTGAATAATAATAACATCTGTCGGGCATGCCGCCGTCCCGGAGAATCTCTCCGACATATCATTTCCGGTTGTTCTCATCTTGCTAACGGAGAGTACTTGCACAGACACAACCTAGTGGCCAGGATCATCCATCAGCAACTTGCCCTTCAATACGGCCTTGTGGAGTCTGAGGTGCCGTACTACAAGTACACACCGGGGCCGGTTCTCGAAAATGGCCGTGCATTGCTCTATTGGGATCGCTCTATCATCGCGGACAGGACTATTGTAGCCAATAAGCCTGATATCGTACTGGTAGACCGATCCCAACGCCGGGCAGTGCTCGTTGACATCACCATTCCGCATGACGAGAACCTCGTGAAGGCTGAGAAGGACAAACTCAGCAAGTACTGTAGCGTGTAGCTACTTTTTTCTATTAATTATAGTCAGTTTCCCCTGACACTTTCGCAATAGCAACCTTTTCCGTCGTTGCTCTGTGCCCTTGCGCTGACAAGGCCAGGCACTTTGTTATATGAAAACAATTATTCCTAATTATAGCTTTCCTATTCGTTCTAGCATTTAGATAGTTAGATAGATTCTTACTAGGTATCCTAAGGTTTCCCAAGGCTGATGAACTACATTATGGTTTGAAGTATTTCTAGGAGAATTTGATGCAACTTGGTCGGACAAGGAACTCTGACGTTCATGTTTTGGTTTGTTCGAAATACGGATTCTATTTACAAGCATTTATCGAAAACAGCTTAATAACGATTTAGTAATTACATACCGCACGCGTAGTAGTCCGTGGAACTGGTAATTTACCAAAACTTTACACTTTTTATCATAAGCTTCTTGTCGGTTTTTCCCATCCAAATATCACAACAATTACTGAACCATTTTCGGACGTATGTGTATATAAACGATCAGAAAAATCGCCTTAATTTTGTAATGTATTCGTAATTAAATAATATTAAAATAGTTATAAAACATAGGTTACTATAAGCTTCGTGTATGAGCGAGGCAGCGATATTATATAAGCGAGAAGACACGACACGCGTGCACAGCGCTGAGAGAAATTCCTGGCGGGAGCCAATCGCAGCGCCAGTCAGCAGTACACGCGCTCAGAGTGCGCACGCGTCCTCCGTTCTCGCACGAGTTACGCGGTCGCGACAAGCAAGCCCCAGGCAGATGGGACGCTGAAGGAGCATCGAGGCCGCCGTTTTACGGCTGGCATGGCGCAGGAGTTGCTGACTCATTTATTAGTCGCGTCGAGAGCCCCGTGTGTGGGGCGCGACAGGAGTAATTCTACGCCGACCGCCTAGGCGACGCGACTGGCCCATCCAAGATGGCCACATTCCATTCTTCGTGTTGAAGATTTATTTTTCCGTTTCGCGGTGGTAGTCCAGCGACGGCTGGCTCCCGCGAAACGACTCCGCTGCCGTTTTTGTGTGAGCGTATCATTTACCTAATTTTTATGAAGTGAACTCTCTTGCCTCCGTGCGTTTTCAATCTCCCCTCCCGCGAGCCCGTAGTGTGCGTCCCGGGATTAGCGTCATCATGTTAGGTTTATAGACTTTATGTGCGGCCTGATGATGTATACGTAATAGTTGTTACTTTTTTCTGTAGATTTCTTTGTTTCGCATAGGATGTTTTTGTGCCTTTAGCGAGTAAATATTCAGTTGCACTAAATCCGCTTTAGTTTCACTTTCATCACCAATCGACAGTCCCAAGCAGGTTAATTAGCTGACCGAGTTAGGTAGGAAAGGCGGCACGGTGTGTCCACCACCAGGACGGTCCTTGAAACCAGAGGCCCGGTGTGAAGCCGTTGACCCTATCCGTGAGCATCCTTTTTATTTTACTTTTTCTGATAAATAACTTGTTCGTGATATTTTATAGGTGGGAACTACTTTCCCCAGTCGTCTCAAAATCGGTTGACCGTGTGACACTGGACCCATTTCTTACCTTCGATTAACCGTGGCTTAACCACGCGTTCTAACCAAGGTTAATTTAATTTTTTTTTATTTATTTTTTTACATATCACGACAGTACCTTGACTTGGCTCACGAGGTGACCGCCATGTGGAATGTTGACTCAACGAGCATTGTCCCGATAGTCGTTTCGGCGAACGGCCTTATAGCGAAGAGCCTCGATCAACACCTCGAGAGGCTCTCGCTAGACGGTTGGATCAAGGGTCAGATTCAGAAAGCAGTATACTCCTTGACACGGCACGTATTGTCAGGAGGTTCCTCACTCTGCAGCCCTAACCACCGGTAGCTTGGGCCCTGCCCCGCTGCCGGCGGCACTCTAGGTTTAGGATTTTTTGATAGTATTTTTGTAATGTATTTTTATAACAATATTTTAAAAAAACCTAAACCTAAGAAAAATGAATAAATGAGTGGATAATAATAATAATTCTATTGGGATCGATCGATCCCAATCTGCTCTATTGGGATCGCTCTATCATCACGGACAGGACTATTGTAGCCAATAAGCCTGATATCGTGCTGGTAGACCGATCCCAACGCCGGGCAGTGCTCGTTGACATCACCATTCCACATGACGAGAACCTCGTGAAGGCTGAGAAGGACAAACTCAGCAAGTACCTTGACTTGGCTCACGAGGTAACCGCCATGTGGAATGTTGACTCAACGAGCATTGTCCCGATAGTCGTTTCGGCGAACGGCCTTATAGCGAAGAGCCTCGACCAACACCTCGAGAGGCTCTCGCTAGACGGTTGGATCAAGGATCAGATTCAGAAAGCAGTACTCCTTGACACGGCACGTATTGTCAGGAGGTTCCTCACTCTGCAGCCCTAACCACCGGTAGCTTGGGTCCTGCCCCGCTGCCGGCGGCACTCTAGGTTTAGGTTTTTTATAATGTTTTTGTAAATTCCTTTTTATAGAAATATTGTAAAAAACTTAGGCTTAAGAATTGTAAATAAATGAATGATAATAATAATAATCATTTATTTAATTCTCTCATACACAAGCAGTCAACAATAAGTAATGCTATTTGATAATATTTTAGGTACAATAAATTAACATTGTTACCTGCTTTGTGAGAGACTGGTGCCTGATGTAGGTTTTAAAACCTGTATTACAAGTCACCAGGACCCCACTCCGCGGAGACACACTTGTTAACATAAGTCTTAAAAACAGAGGGTAGAACATAGTTGGACTGAGATTTAAGTGCAAATTGAAATGACTGACGGTAGGTACATAAACAATGGTTGGAAGCTAAGAATATATTATACTATGTCGTGGGGGTTATTTATCTTGAGTTACTTGTAAATCTCACTCACAGGAGAACAGTACAGGTTAAGGAAACCGTAAATAAAACAATTGTTTCTTGAGAGTGGCCTGATTAGGTGCAAAGAGTTCAAGTCGTTGAATGTTGATCGTTGAAAACACATACTTATGGTTATTTAAACTCAGCTCGTATTTCATTTGAATATTTATTGCCCAACCCTTCCGTCACCCATAACGCTCGGTCTACTCACATCGTAAAAAAGTCATAATTTTCCGGATATTCAGCTTATACGGACTAAGAATTTCTTTTCCACATTGATTTTAAGTAAAAATTCAGGAAATTGTTTGCTAATCTCGTAAAGTAGGCACGTTACGTTATATTATAATTTATGTTTTGTTTATATGTTATGTTTTGTGAGTTCTGTTTTATTATATGTTTTAACGGTTTTTGCAATTTGTGGTGAGCAGTTATGCGATTGTCATTGGTATGAAAACTAGAGACATCTTAGTTTTTAGTGACAATTTACTCGTTTTCCTGCATAAACTTAATTTTCCAAGATAGATAGCAGATAGACTTAGAAAACTAAGACCCAATTACTTTATAGTAATTATGGTGGCATCTCAAAACAGCGCTATCATTTTCATAGTAAACCATTACGTAGCCGCGCGTAAGTGTACTGAAATCTGTCTGAGGTAATGAGGCAATAGAACTCGAGGGAATATTAAACATACCTGCATACATACCTACATAGACTAATATTAAAATCTTAACCTTCTTTTTTACAGTAGCTGGGTAAAAATAAAATAAATAATGCCCAACGATCACATACAAAGATCTGCAACTTAACTAGAACTCCCTGTACCTAGGAACCCAGGACGAGGAACAACAACAAAAAACTCAATAAAACACATTGTTGGTATTTGTGGTGAAAGTTAATTGTGGGATAAATTCATCCTAGTTGGTTTAGGCATTTTGACATGAAACAGTCATGCACAATCAAATAAACAATCAAACATACAAATACACAGCTTTTTGTATTAAATAAAAAAATATATAATAGTTTCAATACAAATGATAGAGAAACTATTATAGTGTAATTTTGCTCAAAATACCTAATACACTAAATCACTTATATTTGCCGGGTAAGTACCTTTCACACAGAATCACTTAGATCTACACAAAAGCACATAGAATAGACTGATATAAATAGTACCTGGCACTACAGCAGTAGGATTGGCAAATTTGTATTACCAAAAGTTAAGTTAAGCATTGCCATTCAGCGTGGTAATGCTGCCAGCATTTTGGGCACCTTTCCCTCCGCCAACGGTTTATTTTAAGTTTCATATTTTAGTTTTTAAAGTTAGGTCTAGTTTAGTTTAGTATAAAATATACATGTTATTTAAGTTTTTACATCCAATAAATACTTGCGTGAGGCAAAAAATAACAAAAAAAAAAATAGATAAAGATAATACAGTGGTCATGTACAAATGCTTTGACTGTACAATATGACAAAAAACCGGAAAAAAATTGTGTGTGTACTAGCACCGTGTATTACAGACCTCTCGAATGGTGATATTGTTTTTTTATATTTATAGGCTTTATTATAGTTATTTATGATATTAGGGTGGTAAGTTGGTTTTTACAAACGAGTAGACAAATGTAAGCCCGAGACGAAGTCGAGGGCTTACCATAGTCACGAGTTTGTAGAAACCAATTTCCGCACGTGTATCATACAACGTTTTTCAACACATTTGCGAGAAAACAGTACAATAGGTAACGAAGCTTTTGTTTATTGGTGGAAAAGTCGCAACAAACAATCTTTGATGTTCCTAATCTAATATGAAAATGGGCTAAAATGGCGCGCAATTTTAAAATGCAAATGGCGCCACGTGCTTGTGGTCAAAATTAAAACAACATCTTTAGTTTCATTTTCTCTTTAATACCCACCGTCAATCTTACCGCAACCAAAGTTGCGAAGGTGCACCCATTCTTAATACCCCTCGCAACTGTGGTTGCGAAGAATTGTTCATAATTTTATATCGGCAAAAATTTAAAAATGGTGCTTTTTTTCTGCTAAATTGAGGTGTACGTCGTAGTAGAAATATATTTCCTACGCCTAGCAACCCCAAAATAGCCACAACCCATGCAATTTTAAAAGAAAAAAAAAAAGTTTAAAGTCAGTTGACATTTTTTTTTTGTTCGGCCGTAATATTTGAAGTTTAAAAAAAAATCGTTCTGGCTAATTTTTGTATTGTCTGTGTCGATATTTTTATGTCTTTGAATATGTACGAGTAGAAATCTATTTCGCGTGGCCGCCTAGTTGTTTCTTGCTCCCACACAAGGTGCTGCCTGAATAAGAACGTCTCCCAAAATTTTGGGTAGATAATGGGCGATTTTGTTAGCCCTATCTATGGAGTACTTTACTTTACTAATTTTATTTTTACAAATCATAATAAACTAATTAAAAGAAGGGAAGGGAGGCAGGCTTCTACCTGTCTCCGTTTACCGTAATATGCCATAACATTATTAGGTAATATTATCTAGGTACCAGCGTATCTACAATGACTATTTAAACACAAGCCAGAAAATTATAAAAGATACGACAAAAATATATTCACATATCACTTTTATTAGTTATATCTTGGTTCTAACATTTCAACTATTATTTATTTGATAAAAATCGAGCCTATATCAATCACAAACAATG
The DNA here is from genome assembly GCA_910589525.2 of Ennomos quercinarius. Taxonomy (NCBI): domain Eukaryota; kingdom Metazoa; phylum Arthropoda; class Insecta; order Lepidoptera; family Geometridae; genus Ennomos; species Ennomos quercinarius. The sequence continues at coordinate 16,049,832 of OU342492.1, read as the reverse complement.
TAGTTGTCTAATAGTGTATGGTTTATGCATAAATCAAATCAGAACTTCCAAAAATTACCTCGAACAAATATAAACTTACAAACGACATTGTCCACATCTTAGGACATTACGGCCTAGCTTGAACAATCATTTATGTTGTGATGTAAATGACAATAAAGCATCGTTCGAGGGTGTCGATGACTAATCATGGATTATCACGGGTCCCATGGTCTATCGTCCGTAGGTCTGTGAGCCAGGTTCAACTTTAGTGGAGGTATCACATTTTTTTTTTTTTTTTTTTTTTTTTTTTAGTTGAGCGAATTGTCAAGCAGTGGTATGGAGTAAAGTGGTTAAAATAGGAAATTAATAAATATAAATATGTGTGGACATTTCACACACCTGGCCTCAAACTACGGCGGCACATAAACGATCAATTTTATTGATTGATCAGTAATATTGATCATGTAGGATTAGTATTGCGCAATGTTTATCGGAATACAGTATAGAGAAAACATTGACGGAAATGGACTCGTCAATTTAATTTACCAATAAAATTGAACGTGTAGGGCCCGCCTAAGCATAAAATGACGCGTGACCAAAATGCTGGGTCTTATGTGGCCCAACGCACCAGCATTGCAATTCAACGTGGCAATGCTGCCATGTTGGCAGGCTGTTTGTAGTAGGTAGTGTAGCTAGTTTTGTTTAGTTTTTATTATCGTAGTAGTTAGCTTGAGTAACAAAGGCACATTGCCCGTTAAAAAAAACATAAATAAACAAATAAATGTATAACGCCCAACGATCACATAGTACATAGATCCTGGACCCTAACTAGTATTCGCTGTATCTAGGGACCCAGGAACTATGAGGACCATGGTCCTACAACACACACACACACAAAACATATATTTGAGTTTTTATTCGTTTTGTTTTTGTGTGCACAAATAGTTGCCATGTTGCGGGAATCGAAACCGCTGCCTCCAGGTTATGAGCCGACCTGCTCAACTACCACATCACAGAGGCTGTCGTTCATACATAGCTTGTTCTATGAGAACCAGATCACTGATAGAATACTTAGATACTTTTGTTTGTAAATATATACATACAATTATACAATATAACACTCAGCCAGACACAGAACAAACATCTCTCTCAGAACTGGTTTGGATGAACTGATACTGCCATTTTCGACCTTTAGTTTTGTCATTAATTTTGCTTTGTCCAATTGACGAATCCTTTGCGAACACCATAGAGCCTTGAAGACGTCCACTGTTGAACATTATAGTTCTAGGAAGTAATGACTACGGCAAACTTCAGGAAAATGTTGGATTTTAATTAACTGCTTTAATTGTAACATCCTGTATACATACACACTCACGCATAATAACATACAGATACACTACATAAATACATACTGGTCATCAAAACCCTCCTTTTTGATTCGCCGTAGTTAGGTAATAACCTTCAAACGTAATTAATATCTATGAACTTCTACCTCTTATATCTCATTTTGGACTAAGTTTAGAGATATGCTTCTTAAACAAGTTTTGTTTATTACCGTATACTGTAATAGAAAATCAAGGTTTGGTCAATGGCCGCGCGAAAAAAAAAGAAGCCACCTTCCATACAAAATCCGGCGTTGTCTTTTGTCTAAAATTACAACTAAGCACCGCACCTACTATTGAAACTACTGAGCTATGTAACGTAATAAGCAATACTCAAGCAAAAAGATTTTGCCGACTAATGAACATTCTCAATAGTAGGGTGTCTATGGGAAATTAAAACTCAAAATCTGGCAGTACCTTGTCAATAAAATTGTATGGTTATGTTTGGTTATTTTAGCCATTAATTATTAATTTAGCGGTTTTCCTGTTTAGCTGAGGACTTTTTATAACATGAAATGTTACTATGTACTTATATTTTTCACAATAAAGACTCCCAAGGAGACAAAATAAAGGCTACTTACTTGTGAAATGTTATTCCTTCAATTTTTGACTCTGTGCGGCTTTTGCAACCTAAAATGCTGCAACCACCCATTGCCCACACACTGTTTTATAAAAACTTATTGCTTTTATCACCACACAAGTAAATATATTTCACCAAACACAATATTTAATAAAATTCTCAACTTGCTTGGCTTAGATGAAAACGAAGCCAAATAAAAAACGCGGTAACGGTGACAAGGACCAAAGATATTACGTTCGTCTTTTTTTTGCTTAGTACCGAATGTATAGCGCTCTCCTTGTTGTCCATGAATGACGTCATATACTACACTTCTACTCGTACATATTCAAAGTTTTATGTCATTGGATGCGAACGTATATCTTTTATACAAATAAAACAAAAAAGTAGTATGTCATCGCTTTTAATTTCGTAGAAATAAATATTTCGCTGAACAACATAGATTTATTTGACTGGGACAACTTTGCACGTTCCTGGCTAATTATTTTACTATTATATTGGACATAAAACGATGCGGATGCGGATGCGTTGTTCGTTCCTGTAACCGGAAACATAGAGTTTATGCTTTAAAAACAAACACCAGAGGCACAGGAACGATTATTCCCAAAGTGCCGAACGTGGCGGCCCGAGTTCCCGCCAAAAAAATCAACGACACAGACATCAAAAACGCGCATCGGTCGTACAGTGGGTATTAAAGTGAGACAAACGTATTGAGCAAAAACGCTTCCAAGGAGTTTCGATCATTCAGCTTATTTATTCTCGTACTGTGGAACTCCTTGGTGAAATTCTTATATATGTTTTACTGAAATTAAAAAAAAAACCGTAAAGGTTACGCACGGCGCTATACAAGGAATGATGCGGTAAAATAGGTACTTAGGTGAGAGTACCTATTTTACCGCACGCTCCGTTGCATGGTGTTTAATGTTTAACTTTCGAACAATGTATACAGGTATCGTAAATGCATTTTTTGAGCAAATATGTTGAAAAAAACCTGATAACATTCTATTTTAGAGATCCACACGCCTGTGTGAGGACGCCTCCCCCGAGAAGCACTGTTTGCTCTCGGAACTACTGTTTACTTGAACGTAGACTTATAATTTCAAGTCTCAACTTGTTGTCAAAACAGTGGTTGTTGTTAGAAGCTGACTCTATTATGGAAATTACTCTTGTGTGCTTACAGAAATGGTGACCAAATTTTCAGACATTCTCGAATTTTGACTAACTAGAGTCTAGACTCTGGTCTAATAGTCTAGACTCTTGCAAAGATTAATAATATTATTGTAGTTCTTAAAAAAATTGCCAGTGGGTATTTGGACCCACGTCTTCCACCTCACGTGATTAGACGCTCTCTCTGTGCTATGGTTGCATGCCCTAGTGCATCTACCATGCACCATACCTTAAGTGTGGTTCACATTTTTCTAGTGATGTCTCAGGATGACGTGCGCAGTGCGCAGTGTCACGCGAAACTTTAATTTTGATTTCCGAGTGACACTGCAATCTGTAATGGGCGGCCGTGACGCTTAACACCAGGCGATCGACTAGCTCGCCACGTCATACGATTACATAAAAAAAAAGTTTACATTACTTCTGACGTACCAAGACACTGCCGTAAAAAGAATCATGGCGAAAATCTGGCTAAACCAGAATCTGATAAAAGACGTTGGTAATAAACAATAAAGTCACATGCTCTGCCAATAGATCAAGATAAAGATAATTAATTAATTCCATCAACCCACATTAAGCGTTTTGCTATGCATTTTATAATGCGAACAGCCAATGAGTGGAACACCTTGCGTCTGCGGCGTCTTTATTTCCAGCTAACTATGATCTGGAAGTCTTCAAGTTGAGAGTGAACAGGTATCTTTTAGGCAAGCATGCACCATCGTAGACTGCGTCATCACTTTCCATCAAATGACACAGTGTTCAAATGTTTTGCGTATAAAAAAAATATTCTAAGAGATAAAGATTTATTATTTGTAAAAACATGTGGGAGAACACAATAATGCACAATCATATCTAGTGATAACAATGAAAACAATTTTCCAATGCCATATTAAATAGACTTACCGATACCCCATGTAACTTGTAAAGATATTCGGACTTTTTCAGAGCAGCTAAGCCAGGACTTTTTCATCATGGTAACCCTACTCAAGCGTGTTGTCAAGTTTCATTAACAGTAACGATGGTGTTATTTTTACCCCTTGGCGTTACGGAGGCTTTCGAGTTACTTGTTATTTGAAAATACAAATTGTACAAGTTCTGATGAAAATTATCCAAACTTATGTACTGTAATATAAACGATAATAGCATTGAGGTGAACTTATCGTCTTTGTTTCTAAAATTGCTCATTTTAAACTTACTGTGTTGGGTACAGTTTCTTTATATCCCATTTATGTACCTCTAGTAGAGCTCTAGTACGACTTTTTGAACATAATGTATGATTATTGTACTCGCTTCGAAGTATCGTACAATATTTATATGAAATCTCAGCACAGTGGTTACCATTTTTTATGAGAATGAATGACGTCACGGGTTAGTTGCTCACCTGATGTTAAGCGACACGGCCGCCCATAACAGTTGCAGTGTCACTCGAAACTTTAATAATAATGTACTAGTATGTATATAATAGTACTTTAGTGTTAGTGTTTTTTATATTGTGTTTTATGTGCATGAATGTACCTATAAGTAATCAATATATTATTGTAAAATCTTATTGACATTCACACGTTTAATTCTATTGACTATTGTAGATACTATACCTAAAATTGACACAAAAAGAAACATGAAATTTGGAATAATGGAAATTGTAATTGACCTTTAAATATTGTTATTGCATGCCAGTAATGGCTAATATGTTGGACTTTATTAATTATATAACATCTCTGTTCCATATTACCGTAACAAAAATTTGTATCATTTGCAACTAAAGATTTCATACAAATATTTTAGGATGATCGATAGCAAATACACCGTAATCTACCTACATTCGAATAAACTAAGGGTGCTGATGTAGCTAATACATTAGCAGCCCAGAGCCCTATAGTAAGATTTTAGTTTGTAGTTGTGTTTGTGGACAGACAGACAAACACCGGAGGATTAGTAATAGGGTTCTGTTTTTACCCTTTGGTTATGGAATCCTTAAAGACAAACTATAGGTATAAAGTATGTATTTTTACAAAGACCTAGAAACCTAGAATATTTTAGTTAATCTCAATCTTATTCTATGGTTTTTCTATGTTTTCCAGCGTATTAATCCGCATAAACAATTTTGAGAGTTTATTTATAAAAAGTTCTTGTGATAAAAAGATTTTTTTTTTTTTTTTTTAATGTGATTGAATGACGTGACGAGCTAGTCGTTCACCTGATGTTAAGTGACACGGCCGCCCATAACAGCCGCAGTGTCACCCGGAACTTTAAAACAATAGTTTCGCGCTGCACTGCGCACGTCATCCTGAGACATCACCCAGTCTAATAATCAGATTACTAGACTGAGTGATCAGATCATAAAGTCTCATTTGCCCAGTAATTTCACTAGCTACAATGCCCTTCAAACCGGAACACAGTAGTGCTTGCACACTACTGCTTGGCAGTAAAAATATCAGTGAAAATGTATTGGGTCGGAATTCTATTTTTCCTTTGATTTCTGAAAAATCCTTTTATTATTCAACGCTGTGAAAATGTTATCCCATACCCATCCTTTTAAAACGAGTTTAAGCGTTTTATTCTTATAAAAAATAATATTGACGTTGATAAAGAAAAAAACAGTTAAATATTATATCGTCTAGAAAGGGTTCTAAGCTAATTCCAACGCTTTAATTTCATGCTGAGGAGTTCTGAAAGTAGAAGTTTTTGAAGCCTATGGTTTGATTAATTGACAAGTAATCTCCAAGATAAACCCTCTTTATTTGTGATAAATAAACATTTCTTGTTGAGTAGTTTCGTAGTGTACCTTCAATGACCATGGTTTCATCAACTGACGAGCACCTTAACAGCTATTTGTGATTTCCAAAAATACCGTTAATTGCGTAACAGTAACTATTTTCTCGATGAAGAGTTCCGTAGCGTATCATCGAGTATCATCGAATTGAGAACTTCCTTAATTTTTCTGTGAAGTCGGTTAAATAGGGTTTAAACCCACCTCAATGGGCTTAATTTGATACTGAGAACATACTTGGATGATATTATGACAGATAGCTTTTTTTTAGAAACTTTTATTAAAAACTTGCTGAACTGATTTTGTCAAAAATGTTAATGGGATCAATCTGAAAAATATCCTTAGATATGAGGTAACAAACATGAAACACCTTCTCTTTCAAGATTTAGGTTTCGGTTGAAAATTTAGCACTATGAAATCACGAACTACTTGGAACATAGACAAATACTAATAACGGCGTCCCTTTCTTCCTTCTTTCATATAGAGAGTATACCAAAAATACTGGTATTTGAAAATTAACATCTGTAAACAACATTGTGGAATGCAAATAAACAATTGAAATTGAAATACTTTATAATGTACCTATTGATAATATTCGATTGTGATACGCACATGGACGTTTAAAATAATACGTCCACGAAGGCGTTCCTTCATCATCATCATCAACAGCCTGAAGACGTCCACTGCTGAACATAGGCCTCCCCCAGAGCGCGCCACCTTGAGTGGCTGCTCGCCTCCTGCATCCATCGGCTCTCCGCGGCTTTCACCAGATCGTCGGTCCACCGAGTGGGGGGCCGGCCTACGCTGCGTCTTCCTGTTCTTGGTCGCCACTCGAGAACCTTTCTTCCCCATCGGTTGTCAGTTCTACGAGCGATGTGGCCTGCCCATTGCCATTTCAACTTGCTAATTCTAAGAGCTATATCGGTCACTTTAGTTCTCCTGTGGATCTCCTCGTTCCGGAGCTTATCTCGCAGGGAAACCCCGAGCATAGCTCTCTCCATAGCACGCTGCGCGATTTGAGCTTACCAATGAGACCATCAGAACAAAAAGGCGTTCCTTGCTTTATACTATTTTGATTGCGCCTGTCACATGTAGATGGTTGATATGATCTCAATTATACCATCATAGAAAGAAAATTGTTACTTACCCCTTCGGCCATCTACCCCCTTCAAATCGGGTAAAGTAACCGTCACTTTACAACCTTAATCACTGTCCGCCAGTTATATATTCACTGTAAATAATTACGGCAAAATAATGACCGTAACAACGTAACCAGCGGTTGAGTCCGTGAGTTTAGTGAACAGCCCCTAAATATTCGTATAAAAGCAATTTCCTGCCATTAGGTAAACGACTTCTAAACAAATTTTATAGTTACTGCCGCCGTAATGAAAAGTATATAGGGATAATTAGGAAAATATTTTAATGGATTCAATTTTTGTTTTCTTAAACGATAAGTAAAAATAGCTGTTAACATGTTTTATTTGTATATTATGCTTACGAATTATTAGATCTAATCCTCTTTGAGTTTATTTACCAGACAAAGAAGGATGATAAAGGTTCAGTAGTCACTACCAAGGAACTACCAATTACTACGTAACTGAGATTAAACGGGTGTAACGAGGTTTACGATATGAATATTACAGATTAAAATACGAAGAATAGGGAATGAGTTACTCCGTAGAGGTAATGAGTTACTTCGTAGAGGGAATGAGTTACTCCGTAGAGGGAACGAGTTACTCCGTAGAGTAACTTTTTCCTTATTCTTAACATTTTTTCCATCGTGTGCAAAAAATGACGCAGAAACAATGTCAACATCTAATAAAATATTACCTGTTGTAAACATGCTATGAATTTTAAGTCCAAGCTAACTAGTACAACCTTGCAGGCGAGGGTTTGGGACCTGATCACACTGTTTAGAGTTCTGAGTTGAACTGCAACTGTTATGGGTAGCAGTGATGCTCAACGTCCGATGAAGAACTAGCTTGTCATGCCATTCGTGTACTTAAAAACATTGATCAAGAAAGCAAAATAGAAAAAATGCTTTGTTCATTTTCGGAGATTGGTTCGCTATTATATAGCCCGGGCTTTTTGAAAGTACAATTATTTCATTCATTTCAAAAGACAACTAGGTTTTTTTTTATAACACGGACAGACAAACAAGCTGATGGCACGCCTGATGGTAAGCAGTTACCGTCGCCTATAGACACCTGCAACACCAGGGGCGTTGCCGATGCGTTGCCTACCTTTTAAGACTCTATTTACCCGACGTTTGAAGTGCCCCATGTTGTAGCTCAACGGAAACACCTCAGAGGGTACCTCATTCCACATCTTGCAAGTATGTGGCAGAAATGACCTCGTGAAACGGACTGTGCGAGACTTCCATGGGTCCACGAGGTGTGGATGAGCTTTTTCACGGTGACGAGCTGTGCGGTTATAAAATATGTTGTGCATCTTTTATTTTACTTCTTAGACAAAAGCAGCAATCTACTTCACAATCTAAGGCTCGTATAACAGAACTACGTTCATCTCTGTTCAAGATGAGATTTCTTTCATAAATTTCTTGAAAAATATATGTGTTTACCCACATATTTCTTTACTCAGTATTTTACCAGCATTTTAAATCAAATCAAATCAAAACGTTTATTCGCTAAAATACATGTATAGTAGATGTTACAGTAAGTTTTGTACATGTATTTAATCTGCAAGCAGACGTGCAAATGTTATTTAATAACTAATTACAATTTTTATTATTTATAATTTATAAGTAAATATTGGTACAAAATTCATTATAATCACACTATGAAAACAGTTGCATTGTAGCCAGTCAGTCAAACATTTCTTAAACTTGTTACCCTCTAATATCTTTATGTCATTCGGAATATTATTGTAAATGGTTATGCACATATTATATACATTTCTCTTATACAAGTCTTTTCGAGAAGGAGGTTGATATAATAAGTTAGTTAACTGGGCTAAGTATACACGCCTCTCATCAAATAAACTAGCGTATTGAGTGTTTCGTAGGCTAACAGCCAATTATAGTAAGCCTCCACAAAACTGAACCAAAATCCGGCGAACGCTGTGGCTCTGCAAATATTCGGTCAATTTACTCACGAACGAGCAATCATTCACTGGATATGAACCTATCGAATTGTAGGCTATTATTTTGACAGTTTTGTTCAAAACTGTATTTGCGTGGATATAATTATCATGTCACATATTTTTAAAAGACTTGGTTAACGATTTTCTATCTTTCATGGTTTCGCAAATTTCTCAGTTCATCAATCCTCTTCGTGCAGTCTACAGATTAGAGAAAAAAAAGGTTACTCTGTGGTGCAGTCGGACTTCCGCTGCGCCAACTGGATTTCGTCAGCAAACTTCTGTTTTTGCTCTGAACCTCTATTATAGGTATAGTTTTAGATACACTCTTACATTACAACTTCTATTTACCTTAATATAGGGTGGAAGACCAAGGCACAAGGTCAGTGTTCGTCAAAGTACCTACACATAACTTAATGGTCGTGCCGTTTTTTTTTTTTATGTACGAATAGGCCAACGTTTAACTGCAACTAATCCGATGTAAGTGACGATGCAGTCGAAAGTGTAGTACGTTGACTACTAATTGCCCACAAAAACTAGCTTATTTAAATAGCTAGAGTTGCTGACTGTACTTTTTCTTATTTTTGATACTTATGAAAAAGTGTCACCGATCGGGACATGATTTTTAAATATATATAAATTTTTGGAATGTGTGACCGAGGGGCCTAGTTTTTTATATGGATGACCGAACGGGCCTGTGACCGAACAGTACTAACTCAATTCATCAATCTACTTCTTTTTTTTAAATCGTTTTGTACTTGTATTTTGGCTCCACACATAGTGTATGTAGCCAGTGTCAAGTATTGCAATTTTCATTGTGCTATAGAATATTTCACGTAATGTCCAGTCTAAATCATTTAGTCATAGTCCAGTCTAAGCCATGCCCCAGTAAAGTGGTGGCAACTTTACTAGAAGCTTCTATGGAACTTTGGAAGTAACACGATAAACCACTTTTCACCACATTATATAACTTGCCCACACTCATGCTCGTAATTCAGCACTTAATGCGTAAAACGCCACCAATTTTAAACATTAACACTAGAAGTTTTGAAAAATAATACCATGCAGCGACGTGAACTTTTCCGCGTTCCCGCCAAAACCCCTTTTTAAATCGTTGTTGACAAAAATTTTAAACGGCTGCAAAAAAAAAGATAAAATACAGTCCATCTAAAAACGCTATATTATACCTGGCAAAAAAAATTATTTGAACCAATAGCAACGTACCAGAGACCACCTTTACAATAATACGACCAACCACACAGTCTCACAATAAGCATTATTGGTAACCACAAAATGATTACTTACATCAAAAGGATTCAGGCAAACAACATTAAGTTACCCTGTTAACGACACTGCGAAGTAATTATCATTAAACGAGCACAAAAGGGAAAAATAAATTGAAAAGCAATTCAAACCACTTCGTACAAATTAAATTGAACAGGTTTTATTGGAACTGTAGAAATAGAATAATAAAAGTAGCTTTGCTTTTAGCTGGAAAGTACTTATTTCCTTTGCTCTTTGGCTCTTATGTTTTACTAGCAGAGAGATAGTGTAAGTTAAACAAAGTAAGTGTATCTGTCGGAGCAAAAAATCATATCTTTTAGAAGGAATTAGACGATCTTATTCCTCCATCGCCCTTCTTTTACCGGACATCAAGGCGCACAAAAACACGGCACCCATATGGTTGAAATTCCATTAACCCGCACTAAGCGTTTTGCTATGCACTTTATAGTGCGAACAGCCAATGAGCCTTGCTGGCGTTCTTGTTTCCAGCTAACTATGATCTGGGAGTCTTCAAGTCGAGAGTGAACAGGTATCTTCTAGGCAAGCATGCACCATCATAGCCCGCGTCGTTACTTACCATCAGGTGAGACAGTGGTCAAATGTTTTGCCTATCAAAAATTTAAAAAAAACTTTGTATGGAAAAACCACATCTAATATTCTATTTATTTATTTTCAAATATATAACCATACAAAGTGAGAGGAACAGTTTCCTAATTTGTCAACTTGGGGGAAGCATTTCAAAAAAAATTAAACATAGGTACCCCATAACTTGCATAAGTCTCCAGAAACTCCAATTCCATTCTACAGAACTCCGTACATTGAATTAGGGCAAGATATTCGACTGAGCCCAATTTGTCGTGCGTTTGCATATGAAAAAAAAACCATCATACCGGCACTCCAAATAAGCTTCAAATAAGTCACGCCTTGTGCCGCCTAGCTCATATTTGTCTGGAACCGACAACGATATTTTATCAAGCAAAAAACGGATTGCATTGTACGGCCCACCAAGATGTTCACATTATATATCATGAGAGGTACGATAAGTCTTACATCTAGTGTATTCAACCTCGCCTTATACGTTCTTTCCTGCGCATAAATCTAAATGCAGGAAGAACTTCCGTCAGCGCAATGTATTGTTGTTGACATGCGATGATCACTAAATATATGCCTTTTTGCTTTTATATGTATAAAAATAATATTAATAAGTATATATAGCGTATTGTATAAGTAAACTGACCCAATGGTTTGAGGATTGGGTTTCGGACATTTCAACGGCTCTCATATCTTAAATCTAAGCATACCTACGCGTTTCAAAATTCACGAAAATGAAGCCAAAACGCCGCGCACAAAATATTGCGTAACAATTTTATTTTTCATTATTACGTTAAATCCATTTTTTCTGTTTATCCCTAAATTATCGAAAAACCCGACATTTTCCGCCCATGACCTTAATTCTCTTTTTCATAATACAAGTAAAATACTGATATAAAATTCATTGCGTGAGAATACAGGGCAAATTTCATTTGGAGTCCCATCACGACAAAACGCGAGCTCGCTCTCTGCACGACGCGCATATGAAATAAGAAATTCAAGGCCAAATAAAGAATGCCTGCATAAGTATAACCTATATAATATAAGTATAAGTATAGCTGCTTTTATTTATTGCAGTATACTAAAAAATAAATAGCCTACGTGAAATATTTGTGAGGAAATAATTATAGTACAGGAAGATGGTAACAGTTTTTTTTCAGTTAAGTCGCACGAGTCAGGGCGGCAAACAGCGTGGGCTGCGAGAACTAAGAAAAAATTCTACCATCGTGCCAATTGCCATAATATACATGTTATAAATTCATCACAATGTTTCATACACTGATAGATAACAGTGGGTAGTTTAACAAGTAAGCAGACTCAAATATTACAATAAAGAATATACATTTACTTAACACCAATAATCAAATTACCACGAACCGGAAACGCAGCGTACAGCGAACCGACGATCTGGTGAAAGCCGCGGGGAGCCGATGGAAGTAGCAGGCGAGCAGCCGCTCAATGTGGCGCTCTTTGGGGGAGGCCTATATATGTTCAGCAGTGGATGTCTTCAGGCTGTTGATGATGATGATGATGATGATGATGATGATGATGATGAATAATAAAATTTAGTTTTAGTAGTTATGTGCTGTTTTTTTTAAATTTAGGTACGTGAATTAAAAACACCAAATAAATTAGGTACAGTATAAGTTGGGAAAAGACTTTCTTTGTATTTTGTTCGAGAGCTTTCTAGAATGTAAGAAATTATTATATGCATTAATGACGTTAATATTTTCAAAAATATTTTTTACTTTTGATGATATCTTATTTATTTAATTTGCCTTCTTCTAATGACATTCAAATCAGTAGGGTACAATCGGCACAACGAAAGAAATTCGATTTTTAATTCATACTTAAAAATACGAAAATAAATTTTCTCGAGCTATTATCACCGTCGTTAAGACAACGTTTTAGGTAATTAAGGTGTCCAGCGTTACACACTGCGTCCCATGACTACTTATAAATTCAATCAAATCTAGCTTTAACAAGCTAATAAATAAGATCGTAAATAGCTTTACAACTCCTATCCTTAAACAGTAAGTTCGTTGCCCTTGTAGGGATATATTCATTACGCCTTACAAGCGCTCAAACCCCGGGGTTGCTTAATAATTGCGTCATTATTCCACTGAACATCAAAGTGTATTGCATAAGAGCTACGGGATTGAGCACGGGACTTGTTAACAAATTAATGGAATAACAGTAACATAGGAAGACATGACTTGAGGTTGGCCCCCAAAGGGTACCTGACATGACCATTTTCAATTTGGTTACCTACAATTTATGAGGAACTATAGGTTCCCTTCAGTTTTATCCAGTACTAGCTGACCCGCCCGGCTTCGCACGGGTTAATTATTTCTTGCATTATCTCAGTCTAAGGGAAGAGAGAAGGAAAAGGGAAAAAGATAAGGGAACACGATGAATGCATGAAACGGTGAAAGGGGCAGGTGATGGTGCACCTACCTCCTTTCACCTTCATCCATTTATCCTTTTCCCTTAACTTTTCCCCCCTCCCTAGGGGTTTCCTTTCACGATAAGCTCCGGAATGAGAACTAAAGTCACCGATATAGCACTCAGAATTAGCAAGTTGAAAAGTATCCTAATGTCGTGATTTATTAATTATTTCCTATTTTTCTAAGTCGGGTGAATCAGTTCTTTCCAGTTAGCAACACTGATTAGACGAAAGCGTGAATTAGATGGTTAATGTCTTGCTACTTTCGCCGTTCGTTGTGAAACTCCATGGGGCAACGACCAGTTTCTAGGTTAGGTACTAGTAAACTACTTCGATGTATATTAAATAATGAATAAGAAATAGAAGGTAAAAAGGTGTATCCTCGTTTCATTTACAATAGTAAGGTGATCTCAATAGTATTTTTATCAAAATCAGTTCAGCTATTTTATTTCAGACTGTGATGGTGATTATGATTTAATTTATTCTTATTACATTACTGTTAGTAGGTACATGTGTACGAGACCTTCGCTGTGCGAGTCCATCTCGCACTTGGCCGTTTTTTTTTAAGCTTTTTTATGATATTGAATGACGTGATGAGCTAGTCGTTCACCTGATGTTAAGCGACACGGCCACCCGTAACATAAATAAAACAATTTAATTCGAAAACAATAAAGATTACGCTTATAACACCTTTGTCACGCTTTTCGTATTCTCAACTTACTTAATAAGACTGACTTTGAACTTCTTTTTTAAAGAAATGAATTAAATTATTTTCCTTGTCACGTCTACGCAACCTGACTCAAAGGAACCTTTGCTTTTACATTTGAGCCTGTAATTGTTCACTACAATGTCACGTCCGCCAGGCACGCTGTACAATTCGACGTGCCGAAAGCGTCACGTTACCATAGAACATATAACCGTATCTTCTGATGTTACCAAGCCTTGGCCTATGAATCGTGAGATGCAAACACAGTGTGACCTCTCTTTTTGACACGTCGCTTCGCATAGTCACGTGTCACGTTCGTAATTATCACTTTGTGTGCAATGTGCTGCAGCACAAAGCTCTGTAACTTGATATAGGTGTAGCATTGCACAAAGGTTCTTGTCCATTTTGTCAATTCATAGCCAAAGCAAGTCGTTGCATGTTTTTTTTTTTATAACTAAATAGGCCCGTATTTGACCGCAATCTCACTTGATGGAAAGCGATGAGGTCTACGATGCTACATGATTGCCTAGAAGATACCTATTCTTTCTTGATTTGAAGAGCTCCAGATTATATTTACCGGGAAACAAAGACGCTGGTAAAGTGTTCCATTCCTTCGCTGCTCGGATTATAAATGTCGAGTCAAACCGCTTTGTGCGAATCGAAGGATATCAACCATAAATGGATGGCGTGTAGCTGTACGTCTTGTTGTCTGATGGTGAAATAGAGATGGTGGAATTAGATTGTGTGGCTCCGTAGCACACTCACCGGAATGTAACCTGTAGAACACAGATAGGCTGGCAACTTTACGACGGTGCTCTAAGCTCTAGAGCCTAGCCCTCACCATTGTATCGTCACCTATGAGCTTTTTTGCTCGCCTTTCAATTGAGTCCAAGGCCTGAAGCTGGTATTTAGCTGAACCGTCCTAAAGGTAATTGATGTTACAACGCAAATACAAATTACTTCTCCGTATGAGGAGATTAGATTCCATAAATGTTAAGAGTTTGCTATATCACCTTCATCCATTTTGAACCTCATTGCTTCTCACTATGGCCTCGTTCATCTTGAATACTTTTTTTATATGTTAATGAATTACGGGATGAGCTATTCGTTCGCCTGATGTTTAGCGACACATAAGTCGCCCATAACAGTTGCAGTGTCACTCGGAATTGTAAAATATAAAATTTTCGCGTGACACTGCAATGCGCACGTCATCCTAAGACTTCAGCACAGTCTATGGCAATAAGATTAATCTTTATTATTCTTTATTAAACACAACCATTTAAACAACAAAAGTAGGTACACATCATTTGGAAATAATAAGCTAAGCTATGGGGAGGGACAATAACAGCGAAAATTAAAATACCTTAGGCTATCCGTCATAAATAATCCTAGAAAAAAAATGTAAGTTAACACAATACCTACAAAACAAAACATAACATAGACATACTAGACTGTGAGATCGTCATGAAGTCCCATTTGACCAGTAGTTTCACTAGCTACAGTGTTCTTCAAACGGAACATAGTAGTACTTGCACACTACTGATTGGCGGTAGAATAACTGGTAAAGTGGTGATATCTACCTAGACGAACTTAGAGTACCACATTGGTAACCCACAGTTTTTATTTTTAGAACTCCAGCAAATGACAGCGCAGCGCAGTTTTTGGAGAACTGTACGCCTACTCAAGCACGATTTTTTTCGAATATATATTACCTAGTATTCGCTATCGAGTATATTTGTACGAAATCCTTATTTATGTATGTTTACCGCTAGGAGGGCGCTGTGCTTGGTTACATAATATAATCATTTTACTTTCATTTTAATAGTAAAGCAAGGTTTATTTTAATTCAACAAACACAATACAAATACGGGTTGTGTATACATGTTCCAGTTTCTGAACAATATAACAGCTACTGTCACATTTCAATACAAATCAAAACTATCGATTTTAACTTTCTTATCGCTTACCGCGACTCAAAATGAGTTAGTTCGAGTTTGGAGTCGTATCAAACTGTCAGTACATTTCAATAACCCCATTGTGTTTTGAAACAATACACTAGCGCTTAGTCGAGCGTCACTAGTCCAATACTGTATTATCTTTTAGTACCTCTGACATTACAAAACTTTGAGCACTCTTTTTTATGCAAACACTGCATTTTTTGCACTGCTGTATTTTTTAATAATTATGACTCTAAGTATGTAGTTTTAATTTTTTGGTAAATTTTATGTTTATTTGGAAGAACCCGTATTAACCATCGCAATTTTGAGCACCAAATTCGAAAGCTACCATTATATATTGTAATTATAGCTGTAATGATAGCATTATATAATATATCATAATAAATTGTGATCAAAATTGCAACGTATTTACAGAATACATAATAAAGCCTTATGGTAGCCTGGAAGAAATCGCTTAATGCGATAAGGCCGCCCGTTGTTCTGCCATTCTTATGTAAATTTTTATGTGCATTTTAATTTATTGGTGTTCAATAAAGTATTATTGTATTGTATTGTACGTATAAATACTATAAATATAAATACTGAACCATTCCACCTTTTAGTTACCTCTAGGTTTATGGGGTGCTACGGAAAATGCTACGAAAAGCCTACGAAATGCAGTAGCGTTGATTTGCTATCCTTTATCACTTGAATACAGAATTAAATAAAGTTCTTTTGGTCACTCATCCATTTCCGGTTTTAATAATTTATAATACTTAATTCAAAGGCTGTAGGACGCACATCATTTTGTAAATTGAGCTCGCGTTCTTCGCACAAATCTTTTACTGGAACCATCATCATTATCATCATCAACAGCCTGTTGTCGTCCACTGCTGAAAATAGGCCTCCCCCTAGGGCGCGCCACTTTGAGCAGTTCTACTGGAACTGTTAGTATAATATTATGATTTTTGTTAACCTTACACAATATTATTATAGACTATTTGCAATATATTATTTATATCTCTGACTTTGGCTATAAAATTATAGTTATTATTCATCGTGTTATTATAATATTGTTGTTTTTTTTTTTTTTTTTTTTGTGATCGAATGACGTGACGAGCTTGTTATTATATTGTGGCAAAAGTATTTGCATTTCTGTGGTAAGAATGTGAAAAAGACATTTTATACTTACATACATATATTAATAACGTATACAGCTGCTAATTTTAAGCCACCCTGGGGGTGTTTTTTTGGATATCTTGCAATTACAGACTTTTTTATCTCTACAGTTTTATTATATGTGTAGATTATTAACATCGTTTTGTTTTATAAATACCAACATTGTTAAATAGGGACGAACCATGCAGTAATATTAACGTACAAGATATACTAAAGTTGTAATACAGTTAAAACTAAAGGGACAGAAGTGGGCGCTTATCTAGCGAGCCCGACTAGCAGTTTTGCATAAACATGTGTGCGGCAACCACTAACCTACTTCGTACACTCCCACTTGCCAGTCCAGATACACAACTTGGAAATAGCATTACGTGATAAGTAGTGATGGGAGACACACGCATTTATTAGGCATTTTTAACTATTCCTATTTACTAGGTAGTAAGACTTTACTGCAAAGTTCGTCTAGGTAGGTACCACACCGCTTTGCCAGTTATTCTACCACCAAGCAGTAGTGTGCACGCACTACTGTTTTCCGGTTTGAAGGGCATTGTAGCTAATGAAATCACTGCGCAAATGAGACTTTATGACCTGATTTCACCGTCTCGTAATCTGATTACTAGACTGAGAAATCAGTGTTATTGTTTTAAAGTTCTAAGTGACACTGCAACTGTTATGGGCGGCCGTGTCGCTTAACATCAGGTGAACGACTGAATCGTCACGTCATTAAATCTCATTAAAAAAAGATAGGCAGTGATTGCGTTTCGATGACATTGATTTTCGAGGATGTGGCGTTTCGAGGATTTGGGCTTTTGATGATATGGCGGTGAGGAAATGGGCTGCGCTAAAATAGCTTTTGATATCGAGTACAAAACACTGGGGAGTGGTAACTGCCCAAAAAGTTTGAAGGCATCTTAGCCGCGGTTAAATACTAGTTAAATATACCATATTTATAAAGCATAGTTATGTAATTGTATCGTAAAATTTATTAAAAAAACTATAGACTAACCTTGGATTAGCAACAACTAAATCTAAATCTACTTGTCTGTCATATGGAGAACTAAAGTGCCCGATATAGCTCTTAGAATAAGCAAGTTGAAAAGGCAGTGGGCAGGCCACATCGCTCGTAGATCTGACAGCCAATGGGGAAGAAAGGTTCTCGAGTGGCGACCACGAACCGGAAGACGCAGCGTAGGCCCCCCACTAGGTGGACCGACGAACTGGTGAAAATCGCAAGGAGCTGATGGATGCAGGAGCAGCCGCTTAAAGTGGCGCTCTATGGGGGAAGCCTATGTTCAGCAGTGGACGTCTTCAGTCTGTTGACTACGATATCTAAATAAAGATAGTCATCCTGTGCAACTCAAGCTCAAAAATATGGCACGACTAGGTTTTTTTCGTTTGACTATTAGACCTTATTCGCACGAGAGCTTTTTCAGCGTTGAAATGAAACGAATGAATGGTGTTTGATTCACACGACAGCGCTATTTCAACGTGACGCTTTTTTCGGTCTGTGTTTGATTATAAACGCTGGGCGTATTTGAACGAATAGTTTCATATTTTTCATGTTTTCTTCATTTCATCACGTCCCACTGTAGCGAGAAATAAGACAAAAGTGATCAAAAAGCGCTCATATGGAAAGCAAAGTGAGTTTTAAAGTGCTAACGCTGGTTGTTAACGCAACGCTTTTAAGCGCTCATGCGCTTATTTTCTATCAATGTTATAGCAGTTACTTAGTCAATAATAAGCATGACCCGACAACCTCAATATGCTCTTGGAAATGTATATTTATTTGTATTTGTCAATCTCAAACATTTTTCCAAGCAGAACAAATCTTTCTGTGTTGTGAAAGCAAAATAAATATTTATTATCCGATGTATATTTTCTGGAACGTCGACATGCTTATAATTAGGTGCTTGTATTACCATAAATAACTGCGTACGTTTAGGCAAGTATTCCTGGTATTGCTATGATCATAAATAACCTTTAAGATGTCTTTAATATAATTATAACTTAATTGGTACCTAGTATCTGTATACATTGCTTTTTATAGTTTTTTTTTTACAGTAACTAATATTATACTGGACATATGCCTAACCAACATGATTATGTGATTTTTTATGTCCATGATTGACGTGACAAGGTAACAGAGAAATCTGGCTCCGTGAAGAAACACAGGGCTTAGGGTAGCTGTAATATAGCCCCCGCAGCCCCACTAGGTGGACCGACGATCTGGGGAAAACTCTGAGAGCCAGTGGATGCAGGAAGCGAGCAGCTGCTCAAAGAGGCGCTCTCTGGGGACCTATGTTCAGCGGGTAATGGGGTGTTTCACCGCGGTGCGAAAGAGCCTATTCATTTAGAGAACATGGGCGATTCACACCGCGGTGTGAACCACGCGCGGTGTGAAACGCCGTCTTCAGACTGTTGATGATGATGACCATAAACAGATCATTTAAATACTCGATTGTGCTCCAAAACCCATCTTGTTCTCCCTATTTTAGTTGCCCTTGCGAAATGCCGACAACTATTTAGTTTTAAATAACAATGTTCAAGTAAAGAAAGAAAGAAAGAAAATACATTTATTAAGGACATCACACAACATTACATTACAACACACAATAAAAATAACATAAGTACATAAAAAAACAAACATACAACATTAGCACATATAATGTAATATTGTGTGTATTATATAACAACCAATGAGATACTATTTTGAAAACAATAGAACATTCCTAACCAAATATTAGTACTTATTCAATCTTATACTTTAATTAAATGGCTGTCTCATTTACCCCATCACTATAGAGTGAGACGTCAACTTAAAGTTATACGACTCAAGACTTAAGTGAAACAGTAAACTCGTAGAAATCTTATCCCAGATATAGAGTGTTTGTGACGTCACAAAACTCTGCTCGCATTGGTGGTTTTATTTTTACGATCCATTGCAATTGGTTGGATAAGTATCGCAGTAAAATATAAATATCTCATTTACAAACATCAGGTGAGGTAATAGGTATAATAAAATGTATTTATTGGAAACAACCCTCTGTACGTCGTTTGTTTTGAAGGAAATATACCTAAATATACCTACCGACCTAGCTATATACCAACCTAACTTGGCTACCATATAGTGGGTTATAGCCCAACTCTGTCCCAAGACATCATGGGCTTGTTAATTATGTATATTGGAGATCCGTAAGAGAACTAAAATGACCGATATGGCTCTAACAATTAGCAAGTTAAAATGGCAGTAGGCAGGCCACGTCGCTCGTAGAACTGACAACCGATGGGGTGGGTCGGCCCCCAATAAGTAGACTAACGATCTGGTGAAAACCGTGGGGAGCCGATGGATGCAGGATGCAAACAGCCGCTCAAAAAGGCGCTCTATGGGGGAGGCCTATGTTCAGCGCTGGAGTATCGCATCTACACTTTGTTGTGATTTCAACGATATAGAATAGGTATACTTTACCTACTTGTAAAATATTTATGTAACGGTACAAATAAAACCGTTATTTTGAAAACCGAATGAGGTAATCTGATGTTTATTTGTTTTCCATTGAATAACAATTTGACGAGTCATGTTTATTTATTTGTGTAAATTAACTTTAAACTATGCTCGGGATTAATAAATATTTGCGTATTTATACAAGCAAACAAGCGTATAAAACACAGTTTTACAGTATAGACAGTGCAAATACACAAGTTAAACCGATGATTTTATACCTGGCTTCGCCTGCCTCCCTTCTATTGTCGTCCCATCCATTCATTCTTTTCCCTTTCGCTTACCTCTTCCCATGGTTAAAACGTAAAAATAATTAACCCGTGTGAAGCCAGGGCGGGTCAACTAGTAGATATAATAAAACTGTAGGTGGGCTAAATATGTACATTGAACTTCTTAATCGACATAGTAGTAGTTTTTTTTGTCTGTCTGTCCGTCTGTCTGTCCGTCTGTCCCATTGAACACGCATCACGCTGAAACTACTGAACGGATTTCGCTGTAATTTAGTATGGTTGGTTATAGCCACTATAGCTAATTTTTCAGAATAACATTTAGTATACTTTACGTTTTTGAAACGGCCAAGTGCGGGTTGCACCAAGCAATAAGGAAGTAATTTTAATGCAAGAATTTTTCGTTTCTATGATATTGTTTATATTAAAAAAACCTTTTCAAATCTTTTGCTCAAAAAAACACATTTACAAAGCCTGTACACATCGTTCGAAAGTTAAACATTACGCACAATACAACGGAACGTGCGGTAAAATAGGCCTAAGTACCTATTTTACCGCATCCTCCTTTGTATAGCGCCGTGCGTAACCTTTACGGTTTTTTTTTAATTTCAATAAAACACATAACCAAGGAGTTTCATAGTACGAGCATAAATAAGCTGAATGATCGAAACTCCTTGGAAGCGCTTTTGCTCAATACGTTTGTCTCACTTTAATACTAAAGAGAAAATCAAACTAAAGATATAGTTCTAATTTTCACCACGCCATGGCGCCATGTGCATTGTAACTGCGCGCCATTTTAGCCCATTTTCATATTAGATTAGAAATGTCAAAGATTGTTGGTTGCGACTTTCCCACTAATAAAAGTTTGTTTCATTACCTATTGTACTGTTTTCTCGCGAATGTGTTGAAAAACGTTGTATGATACACGTGCGGAAATTGGTTTCTACAAACTCGTGACTATGGTAAGCCCTCGACTTCGTCTCGGGCTTACATTCGCCTACTCGTTTGTAAAAACCAACTTACCGCACTAATATAATAATAGTTATTTATGATATTAGGGCGGTAAGTTGGTTATGGTTGGTTGGTTGGTTGGGTATGTATACAGGCTTTGTAAGTGCATTTTTTGAGCAAATTTGTTGAAAATAACTATTGCACGGACGTCGCTCCAATAAAGTGACTAGCAGTCTCATTTTACGCTATCTGGTAGGTATATCTGTCTATTCCTATGAAAAATCCTGTAGTATTCATATATAGCAAAGATCGATTAACCTTTCCTATGTGGCCGGTATAATGTTGCTGTGGTCATTATTTGGATGGGTGCCCGCGTCGAAAGTAGGTATATATATACTGTCCTTGAAATGTAGGTAGATAGATCTTTGTTAATATTGTTATGTAGATGTTGTATAGAGGATTACAACATATAATAAAGCTAAATTGGCTCGTTTCGTTTATTCGATTTACCTTTCCATTTGGCCGTTTATTAGCCTTTTTCGCTGTTTCAGTGGCACTAGAACTCCTACAGAATCGTTCTTACCTAGATAACTAACAAATACTTTCACAATAATTCAGCTACTAACCAGTAAAAAAGACTACGAACTAAGAACTAGGATAGTCCTACCTACCACCTAGTAAATAAAGACTACAATGCTTTGTGAGCTCAGATTATAGTTTTGTGTTTGTGGGCACGGTCTAAGTGCAAAATCAACAAAAAGCACTCTTTTAAAAGTCTAGTGTGACCAGTCAAAATAATGATATAAAAAGTAATGTAATAAATAAAAGTAAAAACAGGGATAACCGAAGAAAACTTAACCACACCTACCTAGTTTAGTTTATCTAAAATAAAGACATTCTAATGACCCCCAAAAAATACTTTTCAACAAATTTGTTAAAAAAATGCAAAATGGGTTTACAAAGCCCGATATATTGTTTGAAAGTTAAACATTATACACCATACAACGGAACGAGCAGTAAAATAGGTACTTTCACCTAAGTACCCATTTTACCGCATCCTCCGTTGTATAGCGCCGTGGTGGCGCCGCCGTGCGTATCGTTTATGTTTTTTTTAATTTCCATAAAAAAATATAGGTATTATAAGAATTCTATCAAGGAGTTTCCCGTTATACGAGAATAAATAAGCTGAATGACCGATACTCCTTGGAAGCGCTTTTGCTCAATACGTTTGTCTCACTTTAACACTAAAGAGAAAATGAAACTAAAGATATAGTTCTGATTTTCAACACACGTACGTGGCCCAATTTGCATTGTAAATGCGCGCCATTTTAGCCCATTTTCATATTAGATTAGAAACGTCAAAGATTATTTGTTGCGACTTTCCTACTAATAAAAGTTTGTTTCATTACGTTTTGTACTGTTTTCTCGCAAATGTGTTGAAAAACATTGTATGATACACGTGCAGAAACTAGTTTTTACAAACTCGTGACTATGGTAAGGCCTCGACTTCGTCTCGGGCTTACATCTGTTTACTCGTTTGTAAAAACCAACTTACCGCACTAATACCATAATACCAACGTATAGTGCTACTCAGCGATAACAAACATCTCTAATGAAATAGCCATACTGTTGTTTTCAACCAGCATTTTCAAGCGCAGACCCAGTTGACATCAAAATGTGATCAGCGATTTTCAACTTTAAACAGAGCACTCTAGAGACCTCCTAAAAACGTGCTATGATACCACCTTAGATAAGTGCTGAACAAAATATTTCGTCGACAGTAAACAACTACCTATCCGAAACGCGATATACGAGGCCAACGTGCGGGGTAAAATATGAAATTCGACACTCATGCCGGGTAGGATAGTATCTCGTAATTCTCGTAACACTGTCTATTTTGTAGCCGACACTGACAAAATACTAAACGATAAATGTTTCTTTCACTAAAATGTAACACTATCCCAATGTATTGTTTCAGTTTTCCTAGAAGTTTTCAGCGAGTCTAGTGTGGGATTTAGGATTTCTAACTAAAATTTTACCTACCAAATAAAATAAATGTTTTTTTTTATGAGAATGGATGACGTGATGAGCTAGTCGTTCACCTGATGTTAAGCGACACGGCCGCCCATAACATGTGAGTGGCCTTTAAAAAAGTATCCTAGAAATCGAACATTTTTGTACAGATATGTTTTAAAAGGGCTTGTAAGTACTTACATATTTTTTTGTCCTGATTTCTAAGACGTTATAGCGTCTCAATTCAGACTATGTGAAGTCTCAGGATGACGTGCGCAGTACAGTGTCACGCAAAACTAGATTAATTTAGAGTTCCGAGTGATACTGCAATCTGTTATGGGCATCCGTGACGCTTAACATTAGACGAACGAGTAGCTCGTCACGACATTCATTTACAGAAAAAAAGGTAGCCTCACTAACTTATAAAATATCAGCTAAAGCAAACAAACTTAGGTATTATATAACATTTGCCTAATTATCGGTAAAGAGCTTTGACTAGTCAACCTGATAGTCAAAGATTTTACCTTTGCATTTATAAACTTAGGGTCGAAATGGTCTGATTTACGTTTCCCTGGAATACAGTTAGAAGAAGAACAGTTTTAATATTATTGCTTTAGTAAACAACTAAAACACACAAAACAAACACAGTGCGGCAACTGCTGCAAGCCCACAATTTTTCGTCATTTCTCTTTCTATCGCATGTCTTTTCACCGTAGTTTCTTCTTTTCACCCTTTAGCACGCTCCAGTTTTTCGTTCTTAAACATGAAGTAAGAGTTAGCAGTTAACCACGTTTTTGTAGTCAGCAGCTAAGTATTTTTGTACAAAAATAACCTCTTTATTTTGTAAGTGAACAAAACCGTCTCGTTTGAACAGCATTTTCGCTGTGGGTCCTCTGTACCCACTTTCAGCTGCGTCATCACCTAATTGGAAAAAGTTCACTGGGAAAAGGCAGCTTGAGCAAATATAGTATCTACGCAAGTCAATACCTATACTTACTTGAATCGAGTGAAAATGCATGTCCTATGGGAAACTCACTTTCATCTTCAAATAAATTTTGTATAAATTGATAGTGCTAAACATAGTCTTTTTTCAAGTGTCATTTTATATTCTGTAGGAAAGTTACGTTAGTTGCCCGCGGTCACTACTTAGGTACTTAGGTGACCGCTACAAAAGTGGCATCAACAACTATATACAATGCTCGGTCCCGACTGTAGAACAATCGTGGTTAAGCAAAGACAAAGCTGTCGGACGGCCCCTGGGCGCCCTTGAGCTAGATAACCACATTTGATATACAAAAGTGCCGTTGTATTAATATATGCAGTCTTTATAAAGATTGGTAGAGACCAACAGCATTATAAATATAAAAAAGTGAATGTAAAGAGTGAATGAGCATCTCATGGGCAAACGTGCTCTACCTTAGACAACTTCGTCACTTAACATCAGGTGAGTTGTTGTCACACTTTTGCCCTTTTTAGCTTAAAAAAGTACGGTGGTCTATTTCTAATTAATAAATAAAACACATAAGTGGGTTTAAATAATCAACGTCTCAATAAACTACGTTTTAAAAGCCAAAATACACAGAATTATGAAGATTTTAGCTGCCGCATGCAGGCAGAGGCAAGTAAACAAAGCAAAGCATTTGAAAGTAAAAGATAATTATTTTAATACCGCTGTGTTAAGTTGTTAAAATGGCTCAGCTAATTAACTTAGATATTATCTACGCACGGCTTTCTGTAAATAAAGCTAACTTCGCTGTGACGGTAGGTAATTAACTTAGACGAGTAGGTAAAGTCCAATTTATGTATTGAATATTATTCCTGTGCTTCAGAATGGTTCTTTCCAATTATGATAGGCTAGAAACATTACCGTTTTACATGTTATTATACACTGTGGAATTTATTCAATATTTTCCTGAAATGTATGTTCTCAGTCCATGCTTTAGAATGTTTATTTAAAGCTAAACACAAAAATACCTATAATGTGAAAAGTAAAACTAGATACTAATAAATTAGTCCAAATTCAAGTTCTTCACAAAAGGCCTAATACGACATGTAATATTTTGGCAATCCGGGGCAGCAGGGAGGGCAATGCAGGTGTTTTAGCTACCTACGAAACATTTGCCCGCAGCATGTAGTGTGAAATAGAGATTCCGGCTAACGGCGAATTATTTATTGAGGCATTTATTTTATTTTGCCTGAGACGTCCACTGCTGATCACAGGCCTCCCTCCAGCGTCACTCCCCCCCCCCCCCCCCCCCCCCCTGGTACAGACAGTGTAACACCAAGCACGGTAATTAGCCAATTTACCAGCAAGATATAGGTGCATGGAATTCATCATTTAAAGAAATGAGCCCAAATTGGTCTTTTATCGTATACTTAGATGTTTTACCACCATATTCCCAAATTACCCTCTTGGACTCCCTTACTGTAATGATTTGTGCGGCCCTTTAAAAAAATCTGTATGCGCGCCTGTTAGGAGGGCACGTTACGCCGTCGGTCCCGGCTGTTGTCGTAAGACAATAGTCATTAAGCCAAGTTAGAAGCCTTTGGGCGGTCTGAAAATTCTGATACCAGGGCTGACCACTTGCCTACACTAGAAGAAGAAGAAGAAGAAGAAGTTTGAAATCATGCAGCAGTATGTTGCGCAGAATGAGTATTTATACGAATAAAATTGTAGGGCGATTGTAATGAAACAGTTCAATTTCTTATCATTTATTAATAAGCTTTATAGTGAGTCAACAAATCTATATTATGGCAGCTTCATAATATATATACATATTTGAGCGAGATCTTAACGCGCTGTTACGGATCGAGTAGTGATTCATAGCATAGGATACTTCCCTCCATTTACCGGCACATTTATCTCCCATCCCCTTTCCCTTATCCCGATATACCCAGTCTATCGAGATTTCGATATTATCGTTCGTGTAAAAACATCCTAAAACAAATACCCATTTTGTTCAGCATCAATATCTTTTGTTCACGAAACTTTTCGTGTTAGTGTTTTTTCTTCGTGATTGTTTATTTTATGCAAGTGACGGGTGAATATTGCGTACTCAACTGATTCTATAGGTAAAAGTTTAATTCAAAGAGATCGGAGAAAATAAGACGAAGTCAATTTCCTGTTTGATAATTTGTTGAAAGGCTTTCTATATCAATTTTAGTAGGTACCATAATATTGACTTTGTCCTTTGGTAGATAACGAAATTTAGTGACGTCATTTAGGAATTTTTCACCTACTATAAAATACAAATAAACAAATGAAATGATGGCACCTCTTTTAACAGGTGTTATTTTTACTAGTTTGTGATGTTTTTGCATTCCATTTGTTTTTACTACCTACTAGTTGCGCCCCGCGATTTTACCCGGAACTAAAAAGTCCTATGTGTTAATCCAGCGTGTATATGATCAAATTTTGAATCCACATAGACGTGGATTCAAAATTTGATCATAATCGGTTTAGTAGTTACGGAGATTAATGGTAACAAATATTCACACACACACAAACTTTGACATTTTTATAATTATAGTAGAATTAGTAGGATCAGCTGTTGTCAGGTATAGAACTGCAACCAGAACACCACCTTTATCTTCTCCACTACTTTTTCTTTTTTTTTCTTCTTCTTTCTTTTTCTTCTTTTCTTTTTCTTCTTCTCTTTTTCTTCTTCTTTTTCTCTTTTTTCATTTATTTGAATAATATCAAAGGGCAATAAGGAAAATACTTGTAATCCTGCGACCATTTCATTTTAAAATAACCATAAAGCCCACGATAAGCTGGCAAAATCTTTCTTCATTCAAAACCTTAAGTTGATGGACACATCAGATTAAAAAAGTGCCGTGAGCAGGAAAATATACCTCAATTTTACGCCAAAATCTACGTCAGCGACTCCAAACATAAGAGCTGTTTAAAAATTAATAACAACTTTACCTCTCGTTTAGCTGGAAGTGCGTTGTAATTTTTCCACGTTATAAAATATTTGGCTCCCATTTTAGAATTAATGGAAATTCAGACCACAGATCCAAACAGCAACAGTAAAAGATTAACTAATAAAAACTTATAAAAGGAGTTTTGGCGGAAACACGGGAAAGGTCACGTCATTGCATTGTATTATTTTTCAAAACTTGTGCTTTTTCCAGTGTTAATGTTTAAAATTGGTGGTGTTTTACGAATTAAGTGCTGAATTTTGCGAGCATGAGAGTAGGCAAGTGGTATAATGTGGTGAAACGAGGTTTATCGTGTTGCTTCCAAAATTCCATAGAAGTTTCTAGTAAAGTTGCCACCACTTTACAGGGAATGACTTTGACTGGACTATGACTACCTGACTTAGGCTGGACTATGACTACTCAGACTGTGACTGACTTGACTTTAGTGAAATATTCTGTCGCGATGTAAAATTACAATGCTTAACACTGGCTAAATACACTACGTGTGGAGCCAAAATATAAGAAAAAAAACTTATAAAACGAAGATCAGATATCAGAAAGTGAAACGCAGTATAATAACTGTCGAATGCAAATAGTGTGAATTCTGTGTAATTATGCATCGAAGTACCTACGTACGTGTACAAGTAATACTCTTGCTATATTATCTAATCTTACAATTAGACTGCCAAATCTGTAAGGGTTTTTATAGACGAATGACGTGACAAGCTAGTAGTTCACCTGATGTTAAGCGTCACGGCTGCCCATAACAGTTGCAATATCACTAGGAACTCTATAAACTAATAAAGTTTCGCGTGACACTGCATTGCGCACCTGAGACATCACACAGTCTAGTAATAGATTTATAGATTCTAGTAATAAGATTACTATACTGTGAGATCAGATCATAAAATCTCATTTGCCCGTTAAACATTAGCTAATACAATTCCCTTCAAACCGTAGGCAATTTTGTAACTTATCGGGTTTCTATTTGTACGGTAGTAAGGTATTTAATAAAAAAATTGCTTGAGATCAAGATTCTCACGCAATTGTGTTCTACGGAACCCTCGGTGCTCGAGTCCGGCTTCTAGATTTGAGAGCACTATATATCTATTATTGTTTAGTCTAAGTACGGCAGCTGTATCTATTGACAGCTGACTTTTATGTGACGGACGCAAGAAAAGGTCGGTAATTGGTTGATTTATTTTCGCAAAGCGTCGCTTTTATTTTGGAGAGTGGACTACAGAAATAAGTCTGATATAAAACTGTATTGAAACGTTTTAGGGAATGAAATGTGTGCCCTATTTTCGACCGGTCGGGAAATGGAGTCCTGCCTGTCCGACCTCTCGGAAACTATAAAAGTAAGTAGGCATACCTACTTTGTTATATCGACTTACTGTATATGTAGAAAAAAATGTATAAATACATTCATGTAGAAATGTATTATGGTGAGTGGGAAGAAATGTAAGATGATTTAAATCAGTAAATAGGGCAGTTTCAATTGTTTGAATTGTGTTATTGCGACGCGTTGAGAAGAGAGTGTTACCCTCCCTTCTCCCCCCTGTGTCCATACAAAAAGCGTCAACGTCTTTCTACCTCGAAATCATGATGCCCGAAAAGTTATCCGAATTATGACGAAGAAAGTATAGTTAGTTGGAATGAGCTACCCGTAAATATTCGTCACGCCAAGTCTATCGCCATCTTTAAAGACATGGTGAGGAAACACTACCTATTGGAACAATCGTAGTTAAGAGCCAATACAACGCCAAAATGCTTAAAATGGCTTAGCTTGAAGCAGTGTCCTGTCAACAATATTGCAACAGTGACTTTGAAATTAATATATGATAAAGTTCAGGACTAATGCTACTGCAAATGTATAGTGAAAACACGAATTAAAAAAATTTTCTCGATAGAAAAAAATTACAAAGTTACCTCCGAACCGTACAACTAAACAGCGATTATTCAATGAATACTTTAAATAAGATCATGAAACTTCGTGTAGTAGTTGAACTAAATATAATGGAGGGCTTATGTATAGCGGATTTTTAAAATACCCATTATATTCAGTGTAATAATAAATTACCTAAACTATTGCGCGTTGGAACCAGTTTAACTTAGACCGCCCCTGCCGCTCGGCCCCTGGCTCATCCCCGTTTTGGCCTATTACTATACATCTATTCTGTGGCTTTGGCTTGAATTTGCGCTGGCCTTGCACAAGCCCTTAAGTACTTTGTCTAGAATATGTCACTAGAACTATCAATTATTTATTTATCTTTTTGTTATAGTATGTATTTATATTTATATTAGGTATGTATTTCATATTATGTAGATATATATTCATATATACATAATCTATGTATCATGCTATGTTAGATTATTATATTTATGGTTTTAAGTGTATGGTATTAGTATTTAGTATATATTATAAATGTATTGTTTTTATTTTCTTAAGTAATTATACTTTGTTGTCTTATTGTTGTTCTTAGTATGTAAGTTGTAACTGCAACAGCACCAACCGTAATTTTTGTATCTTCAATTCCTGTCCATCCTAAGGTAGCCTGGAAGAAATCGCTTAATGCGATAAGGCCGCCCGTTGTTCTGCCATTGTTATGTACATTTTTATGTGCATTTTTATTTATTGGTGTTCAATAAAGTATTATTGTATTGTATTGTAAGTTGTATTACACCTGCCTCCTATCGCCTTCATCCATTCATCTTTTTCCCTTATCTTATTCCCCTCCCTTCTCTGACGGACCTTTTACAGTTTTATTTATTATAAGTATAGAATAGATACAAAACAAATTTTAAAAAAACTTCAGGCTTAGATAGGTATAGTCTACCTTTAGAATATAGACTAAAGCATAGAGAGAACTTGATTATGTGTCAAGCGTACCACTTTTTTTGACACTTTTTATATGATATGGACACTTTGATGTGAATGAGTCTGACAGATATGTATAGAAAAAACAGTTGGCTCGAGTCGAAAAATATAGTACGGTGCTTATCGCGTAGCTAATTACTATATGTTTGTTTCTTTCGTTCGCCACTGACGTAGCGATACGTGTGAGCAGTACAAATATAATATCGTATTGATGATCTCTGTATGCTTTAGTCTATACTCTAAGAGTCTACCCAACCGATTGACAACTAAATCATAAGGGTTTGAGATGTAGTTGCAGAGGATGAAAACTGTTTTGCCCTGAAACGCTAAAACGTAGGTCAATTCACTCACGGACACTCACTTCACTTTTCAGCTCAATGCCGGCATGGAAATAATGAATGATAATAGTTATTTATGATATTAGGGCGGTAAGTTGGTTTTTACAAACGAGTAGACGAATGTAAGCCCGAGACGAAGTCGAGGGCTTACCATAGTCACGAGTTTGTAGAAACCAATTTCCGCACGTGTATCATACAACGTTTTTCAACACATTCGCGAGAAAACAGTACAATAGGTAAAGAAACAAGCTTTCGTTTATTAGTGGGAAAGTCGCAACAAACAACCGTTGACGTTTCTTATCTAACTAATATGAAAATGGCCTAAAATGGCGGGCATTTACAATGCAAATGCCGCCACGTGCGTGTGGTGTAAATTAGAACTACATCTCTAGTTTCATTTTCTCTTTAGTATTAAAGTGAGACAAACGTATTGAGCAAAATCGCTTCCAAGGAGTTTCGATCATTCAGCTTATTTATTCTCGTACTGTGAAACTCCTTGGTGAAGTTCTTTGATATGCTTTATTGAAATTAAAAAAAAACCGTAAAGGTTACGCACGGCGCTATACAAGGAACGATGCGGTAAAATAGGTACTTAGGTGAGAACCTATTTTACCGCACGCTTCGTTGTATGGTGCGTAATGTTTAACTTTCGAACAATGTATACAGGCTTTGTAAATGCATTTTTTGAGCAAATGTGTTGAAAAATATCTAGCTCGACGCAAAATGACGTGAAACGTACTATTACCGGACACTGTATGTTATAAGTTATGTACTATACAGTATACATTATATTACCTACACCTTTATTTTTGGCGCTTATTTTCTCCTACAGATTTCAGATTACATATTTGAAAGGCAAGACGTAGGTATAAAACTGTAATCAGATTATGATCTCGTACACGTAAAACATTTTCCCAAAAAAAAAGCGTTTCCGTATGGTTGCTTTCATAAAAATAATAATATTAAAATGTATCCGACGCGTTCTTTCCGAGCTTCGCTATCTCGAAACCTTTTAATATGAACTTATTAAACTTAATTGCGGCATAAAAGACAAGTTAGTACACAATAATCGTGGTTAAGTGGGGATAGAGGAAAGTTTTGGCTATTAGATTTGATGCCTTCAGTCTTTATGGTTAAGATTGAGTATTGCTTGTTTATATGGGGTAAAAATCAGTTGTATTCCTTTAAGCCTGGGTTATCAGGCCTTGTTTCCGGAGTTCATCTTGCGAGGCGTCTGTAGCTTTCTTCCTCTTTAAATATCCTGTACAAATATGGTTCTATTCGCTCTTCATTGATTCTTTTATTTTTTTGTTTGCCAATAACGAAGGCAGCGGATGGAGTCAAATAAACTTTCTTTTTGTACTGAATTTATGTATTTTCCGATATCGGTACTTAATGAAGTGGACTTTATTAATTTTCGGTGTTTGAGTTAGTTTTATGTAAAGAAGTTTGCAACGTTTGAGCTTATTATATTAGTAGGTACTAAGTTACTAAGTATACCTAGCATCTGCTATGGGGAGCGACGACCTGGACCTGAGCTGTATGATGCAAGAAGCAAGCAGCTGCTCAAAGCATCGCTCCATTTAGGAGGCCTATGTTCAGTGGCCTTATTCAGGCTGATGATGATAATATCTGCTAAGCTTTTTTATCTTGTACCCTTAACATACCTACATCATGAGCGATGGTAGCCAAGCAGTAGCATGTGCGCTTCGCAATCTTACGGCACCGGGTTCGATCCTCGGCCTTGCACCAACGACTTACTTATCTAGTATGTCATGTGCAGATTTCAATGCCAGCGCTCCGTGCCTCGGAGAGCACGTTAAGCCGTCGGTCCCGATTGTCATAAGAATATCTATGGAAATCGTTACGGGCAGTCAGAAGCCTGATAGAATCTGACGCCTGGTCTAACGATCCCTGTTACTGGTTCCTTGTGGGTTACGAGGTCAGGTGGCAGACGCTCGTGTAATTCTGGTAGCTCACCGCTACAGGTTAGATTGGGAGCCGACTCCAATAACAAACGGGAAAAGGCAAAAAGAATGATGATGATGTCTTAACATAACTATATCACTTCTACCTGTATGGATTTGACAGCTGCGAGGCGTTGGAGAGCTTGAAGTCACATCAAAATACATCTTCTAGAATGAATAGATTTTTTTTTAATTATTCTCACTAGTCAGCTATAGCAAGATATTCTAAGGGACGCTTTACACTTACGTTAATACTATTACTTACGGGATCTTTACCGTGATTTGAAACAACGTATTAACGTAGTGAACAACCGTGAAAGTTTAAAACAGTGCTTTACACTTAAACAGACTGGCATTAATTGACTCACTCGGGATTCAAAATCGAATACAACGTATCTAGATGAATGAACTGAATGTGTGGACCCGCATACTATAGCCCGAGCTGATTATCCGATCGGTATTAAGTAACTGAATAAAATAAACGTGTTTAGTAATTGCTTATTAGGGCTGGTGTTGGCGATCAACAAAATATAATACTGCCGAACCGAATGTGCCGGTACGCTTAAGGCTCCTTTTACATTTTGCCGAGCTCAGTACCGCGCGCGCGGTACCGAGCTCTAAGCGTCCGTCGGTTTGACCAAATATATCCAGTTTCATTTATTGACCATAAATAAGAGCATTAATTTGAAATTATTAAATAATTTTGTAGTAGTTTAGAAAAATTATGAACTTTATTTTGGTAACAATATTTTGTCGATGTAATATAAAACTCCGGAGATATTCGACCTTTTGTTGAAGCCTTTTTTTTTAATAAAAATCATTTTAATTTAATATTTTTTTAATTAAGTACTTGAATGTTAAAAATCAATAATCTGATCTGTCATTATGGAAGTACGGGATGTATTTAGTGAAGTATAATTTAGTTTAGAGACTTACGTTACACAGAATTTGCAAGTTCGAGCTCTCAAATCGGGACTCTGTGTGTTTTTGCCAAAACGAACACCAGGAGAATGATGATTACTAAATAAATTGGTAAATCACCTAAAATTCGCACTGTCATTTTTGAAGAAGATAAAATGAAAGGTATTTTTCACATAATGGCCAAGTATAGACATTAAAGCTATGCATCAAATATCGACGACAAAAACCTTGCAACTTCGCATAATATTGTAAAAGCAGCCTTAAGTGTGTAGCGCCGCTTAGCCAGACTATACACTGTACCATGTAGGTACATTCCGTTACTGTTTATTTTGCAAAACGGTTTCGTTCCATCGTAATCTTCTTACCGTGCGAAGTAAAGCAAAGTGTTGTTAACTTATATTGAATTTATATGAAATCCGTATCGAAAACGTGTTTTATTTAGTGTGTGTTTTTATTTTTACGTGCTTCAAAGTTGGAGCTTATCTCTTTTCTCCGCACGAGGAGTATGGAAAAGACTGGATGGATGAATGATGTAGCTCAATAATGCCAAATATTCACTTTCAGTAGATGAAATCATTTAGCTTTGGATGCAATTATATTATTATATTTTGAGACTACGAATGTAATTGTATAGTCTTACAACGTTTTCCCAAGAAAAACTAAAAGTTGCCCGCCATTTCTCTTGCTAACTTGTTGCAGGTGAATTATAGGTAATACTATAATAGAAGAAGAGAAGGAAAGAAAATGTATTTATTCGTGACATAACACACAAGTTTATCTTAAATATAAAATGAAAAAAGTATATCTAGTGTAATTCCGCTAAAAACCGCCCCGCTTTCCGCTTTCTAGCGGAATTACACTAAAATTTTTATCATTTTGTATTTGAGAGTAACGAAAAAATTCTATGCTTGTTCTACTACTACTCTTCCTGTCAGTTTGTTTGTTATTTAAAGCATAATCAAAATTGAAATCATTTATTCCAATAATTCTTTAATTAAATAATATTACATAATTATTATTTCGTATAATCCAGCGCTAGAATCTAAACTATATCTATTTTAAAAAATAATACGTTTTACAGGCTAAATAACGCCTTTTTGCACTTTTAGTACAAAATTTTGATAATTCAAAAGTTCTCGTTATGTCATAATCGAGGGTAGTTACTTATAGTTTTAACATAATTAATCTTTTACGTAAATTGAATTAAAGAAAGTATACACGTAGCATGAAACGCAAAATATAATGCTTTTCACCTAATAAAAAACCCGTCGATATTATCGACTCCAATAACCAACAGCTTATAAGCCTGGAATTCCATCACAGTTTTTAGCGTTCGCACAGTAGAGAAATATTACTAGAAATGGCAAAAAATACGTCAGTGTGAAAATCATGGATTGATTTTTTAAGTGTAAACCACACTTCAGGTGTATCTATAAAGATATTATATATAGATACAGACAGACACAGACACAGAACAGATACAGTTATAGATATTATTATATTATTAGTGTGAAAATATGGAGACATCTGTTATTCTGGTGGAGGTCACCATACTTCTAGTTTTTCAGTGTTTTGACTGTGCCCGTCATAAAACGTGCGACTGGAATACTTTGGCAGTTCAAGGTTTTCATGGAAAAGCGCTGGAATATAAAAGAAGGCTATTTTCCTTTTTGCTCTTTGTGAAGATTTTAAAAGTTACGAAATTACCATAATTTTCTTCAACTTTTACTTTTTAATAAAAGCTTTCCCGACGATATAGAACTCAACAAAAACATCGTGAAAAACAATGCGATTCAACGGGGCAATGCTGCCAGCATTTTGGGCACTCCACCTATAGGAAATGTGCTGGAGCATTTGTACTTTAAGGTGGAACGTTTTACTAGCGCGGCAAATTCAAATTTAATCACGAGTAGTAATTATAAAACTGATTTAACGTAAAGTAATAGAATGTATCAACGAATTACGATTAAAAGTATCTCCTAGATATCATTGGTTTAGCGACAAATGGCAATAAACAAATTTCGTCTTAGTTTTTCAGTCTATTGCCATTTGTCGCTAAACCAATGGTATGTAGGTAATACTTTTAATTGTAATTTATTGATACATTCTATTTATTTGCGCAAAATCAGTTTTCATGTAATCACGTTGAGTAATTGAGCTATTATTGGCAAAAAAATGCAAGAAAATTTGAATTTGCCGCGCTAGTGAGACGTTCTACCTTAAATGTAGGTCAGCACGGCTAAATAAATTTCAAAGTATTTGCAATATAATTGTTGACAGGACACGGCCTCATGCTAAGTTATTTTAAGCATTTTGGGGTTCAGTAGGCTCTTAATAACCACTGGTTTCTTTAATTAAAGCTCTGAATAAAACAAAAAGCGATCAACCTTCAGAAATAACATACAAGCCTTATTACACGCTATATTTCAGACTAATATTCCAAGTTAGACAGGGAAGCCACAGCAAATCGTCTCCCTCTCTCGCCCTCCATCAACGAGCAAGTTTCTCGTGTATTTTTAATAAAGCAAATTAATCTAGAGACCTGTGAAGACACTTAATTGTTTATCTCGCGCAGTTTACCGGAGTTGTTTGACACGAGAATAAAATAGAGAAGTACAAACTTTGCTACTTGTTTGCTAGGGTGGATTTATAACTGTAAGTAGTTGGATGGCTGCCACAATAGCATTTTTTTCGTATAATACATCATACAAATAAGGTTTAAGGTGGAACGTTTCACTAGTGCGGCAAATTCAAAATTTTTTACGTTCTTTTGCCAATAATAGCTTAATTACTAATTTGAAATATGTAAGTGATACTTTTAATCGTAATTTGTTGATTCATTCTATTTCTTTACTTTAAATTAGTTTTGATGTAGTCACGTTGAGTAATTAAGCTATTGTTGGCAAAAGAACGCAAGAAAATTTGAATTTGCTACGCTAGTGAAACGTTCCACCTTAAGATGCGCAAGGTAACTTTAACTAAATTCAAAGCGGCATAGTTACGTTGATCATCATCATCATCATCCTCACCCTGAAGACGTCCACTGCTGAACACAGGCCTCCCCAATAGATCACAAGATTTACCGGCTACTTGCCTCTTGCATCCAACGGCTCACCACGGTTTTGACCAGGTTCATCATCATTATCATCATCATCAACAGCCTGAAGACGTCTACTGCTGAACATATTACTCCCCCACAGAGCGTTACACTGAGAAGCTGCTTGCCTCCTGCATCCATCGGCTCCCCGTGGTTTTAACCAGATCGTCGGTCCAGCTAGTGGAAAGAGCCTATTCTGCGTCTTCCGGTTTGTAATCGTCAGTCGAGAACCTTTCATCGCTGTCAGTTGTTGTATTGAGGGATGTGGACTGTCCATTGCCATTTTCAATGATTATAATTCATTTTTTCTCTGCTTCAGCCGGAAGACGTCCACATAGGATAACATAGCATTAAAACGGAGGGGGGAATTGTCATAATCACCATGTTTTTAGCTCGTCAATGTAGACAATTAATTAGCAATGTCGATGAAGTATGACAAACAGTAATAGGTAATCCTAAGCCCAGATAATCTTTTAGATACATATTTTTCCACCAACAACCAACCAATTTTGTACTGCAAACTTGACGTTCAATTCATCCGACCAAGTCTTAGAAGGAGCTTAAAAATTTAAAACTGTTTAAGCTTCGCTTGCGTGCGGATGAGACCTTATTATGCATACTCCGTAAATAGGATTACTTGAAGGCTCAGAATCAAACAAAAATTTAAACGGTAGATAGGTATGTACTCAGAACTAGATGATGAAGTCGAAATATGAATACCCACTATAACTGTAGAGTTACACCATTTTGGTTGCATTATTTTCTAAGAACGATCAGGATAGCCGTCATCATCCATCATCAGCCAGGAGACATCTACTGCTGAACATAGGCATTCCCCATTTAGAGCGCCACTTTGACTGGCTTGCCTGTCGCATCCAACTACTCACTTTTTTGATCAGGTCATCGGTCCAACTAGTGGGGGGCCGGCCTTTAGGTACGGTGCATCTTCCGGTTCGTTTTTTATGGTTTAGGTAGCAAATAAGCATAGGTATGGATGCTGATGGGAAGTGGTCACCTATGAATATTAACACTATAGACGTGCCACATGGCTTACCCTAATTAATGCCTTGCTCGAGTGAAACGCAAACAGAATGGCATGATTTTCCAATTTCATTGCAACGTATTCCTTTTTTTGGAGCACGCCGTCTATTGTATTTTTAATCTGAGCTTAAGGTAATGCTACTTTGGAGCATTTGGGTGGTAAGCGCTGGCTAAAGGAGTCTTATGAACCAGAATTATGTTTTAAATAAATTATTTATGAAGTCCTCTGGCTTTTAGCGGGACGCTTGAGATTTTTACGTTGCGCATTCTTGCGTACTTACATCGTTAAGTATTATGTTGATGGGAGCTACGCCAGTTATTGCTGTTGTAATCTTTGTTTGTCGAGTGACCCTTACTCTCTTTAATTACTATAATTATGTCAACACGGTAATGTTTAACACTAGCACGGCCTACTGTGAACCAAGTGTTTAATTAGGCATTTTAACCTAATTTCCAAGGCCAAACGTGCTCCACCTTAGACGATTTTGTCACTTTATCATCAGGTGAGATGTTATTAAACGTATGCAAGTTTTAGCATTAAAAAATCTACTCGTCGTCGGTGGCTTGGCGCGCCTATGACGCACGATAGGTATGTAATTATGTATTTAACTGCAGCTGGTAATAGGTCACGTCATCACAAGGTGCAGGCCAGTTTGCGCTGGTATGTTGTAAGCTTTAGTACAAAGTTAATGGTTTCTAATTGGTGGGTATTTTACTGGTGTGTATAACAACTTTACAATAACTGAGAAGAGTCGTGTGGCTACGGCTAATTTTTGTAGTCAAACAACAATATACAGGATTAGGTATTTAGTTGCAACAGAAAACCAATCAGCAAGCTTCTGTTAATAAATTGTTTTTGAAATCTACATATAAGACAAGATTAATCCTAGAAATCACTCTGAAAAACCATTCGTGATTTTCGACCGCACTTTGTATTAATTATGTAAAAAAAATTATTAATATTTCGGTCGGTTCCAGATTGAAGTTAAACTGCGAGATGTAATGAATATTGGCATGCACGATCGCAAGAATTGAATTCATAATAATGTTTGATGTCATCGAACGTGGACTCCACAGGGTGGTGTCAGAGGAAGGGAGGGGTGGGGGGTAACCCTCCGGATATCCATCGCGATCGGAATCCCACTTGCTTATAAAAAAGTGATCAGAAATGGAGAGGGCATTCGGAATTTTTGAATATTAATGCGTTTTTAAGAGAATGCAATGAATGTGCTGATGAGAAAATCAATCTCGTTAAGACGGTTTTCAAATTTTAGAACTTCAGTATATGACTGTAGGCATAGATACCTTTTTGATCTGAAATAATTCGTCATCATCATCAACAGCCTGAAGTCGTCCACTGCTGAACATAGGCCTCCCCCAGAGAGCGCTACTTTTGCTGCTCGCCTCCACGCGGCTTTCACCAGATCGTCGGTCCACCGAGTGGAAACTATTTAACTATTTGGACTGAAATAATGATATATTGTTTATTTATTCGTAGCTTACGATGTAAGTACATTTTAATTTTTCCGTCTCTGTTTCCTGAAAATATAATCTGGGAGTTTAGAGTGAACCGGTATCTTCTAGGCGAGCATGTTCCATCGTCGACCGCGTCGTCACTTCCCACCAGGCGAGACGTGGTCAGATGCAAGCCTATTAAAGGTAAAAAAATGATTTTAGATATCTAGCTAAATAATACAAAAGTCTAAAAGACCCTTAAGTATGGTCGCTGCATATTATATTTGAGCACCATGTCAAACCTACCGTGGTTTTCTGGTGCGATTTTTTTTGCGTACTGTAATTCATAAATGAAAAAAATGCAGACGAAATGCACTGTACTTACATTATGACTAGCTGACCCGCCCCAGCTTGGCACGGATTAATTAGTTTAACGCCCAAACTCTCGTCCAGTCATGGGAAGAGGGAAGTGAGGAGGAAAAAGATAATGGAAAGGATGAATGGGAGAGAACGGCAATAGCGAGGCAGGCGGCCCTGCTTTCCTTCGCTGTCCAATCCATCTATTCACCCTTCATCTTTGACCGTGACACCTAGCGTTCAGTAGCGTAGTGTTCCTTCAAACTGGAACACAGTATTGCTTGCGCACTACTGCTTGGCGGCAGAATAACTGGCAAAGCAGTGGTACCTACCTAGACGAACTTTGCAGAAAAGTCCTACCACCTGGTATTTTCCCTGATATTTATAACCTTTGGGCGTGTTAAATCTACTGGGTGGCGCAAAAGTAAAGACCCTATTTGGTTCAGCTATAACATTTTTTCTAAATTAGAAAACTAGATTTAGGTTTTTTTAAATGTATATTTGTGCCATTAAATTTCGTACCATTAGGATTTAAAGATGATGTCTTTTAAATGGTGACCTCCAGAGTTGATACACATTTGAGCCCTATTTATGACATTTTGCATAACTTGCCGTAACACTTCCTGCGATATGTTCGTTATTTGTTGACGAATGTTTTCTTTTAGAGCTGCGAGAGTCTGTGGCTTGTTCACATACACCCGAGATTTCAAAAAACCCCAAAGAAAGAAGTCTGGACTGGTCAGATCGGGTGATCTTGCAGGCCAAGGCAAATCGCCAAAACGAGAGATAACTCGGCTTGGAAAAGCGTCCCTCACTAAGTCCATAGTGTCGCGCGCTGTGTGTGCCGTAGCGCCGTCTTGTTGAAACCAGATGTGCTCCAGCCCCAATTCGTCCAAACTGGGTATCAAAAACTCACGTAACATGGTTCTGTAGCGTTCTCCAGTGACAGTTATCGCATTGCCTCCAGCGTCTTCGAAAAAATAGGGTCCGATCACTCTGTCAACACAGATGCCACACCATACAGTAACTTTTAGTGGGTGTAGAGGTGTTTCTTGAATAATGCGCGGATTATCAGTGCCCCAGAACCGAGTATTCTGCTTATTGACATGCCCTGAGAAGTGTTACGGCAAGTTATGCAAAATGTCATAAATAGGGCTCAAATGTGTATCAACTCTGGAGGTCACCATTTAAAAGACATCATCTTTAAATCCTAATGGTACGAAATTTAATGGCACAAATATACATTTAAAAAAACCTAAATCTAGTTTTCTAATTTAGAAAAAATGTTATAGCTGAACCAAATAGGGTCTTTACTTTTGCGCCACCCAGTATTTCTATATTTTGTTTATATTGCGCAAATTCCATATATTATTATGACATCACCATAAACAGCCTGAAGACATCCACTGCTGAACATAGGCCTCCCCCAGAGCGCGCCACCTTGAGCGGCTGCTCGCCTCCTGCATCCATCGGCTCCCCGCGGCTTTCACCAGATCGTCTGTCCACCGAGTGGGGGGCTGGCCTACGCTGCGTCTTCCGGTTCGTGGTCGCCACTCGAGAACCTTTCTTCCCCATCGGTTGTCAGTTCTACGAGCGATGTGGCCTGCCCATTGCCATTTCAGCTAACTAATTCTAAGAGCTATATCGGTCACTTTAGTTCTCCTGCGGATCTCCTCGTTTCGGAGCTTATCTCGCAGGGAAACACCGAGCATAGCTCTCTCCATAGCTCGCTGCGTGACTTTGAGCTTACTAATGAGGCCATCAGTAAGAGACCATGTCTCAGTTCCAAAAGTCATCACTGGCAACACACACTGATTGAAGACATATTATTATTATTGACATTATTATGTAGGCATGACATAAATATCGCAAATTATGTGGTAACTTTAAGTAATAAATGTTTTTATTTTGTTTCAGAGGCAATAAGGATGTAAAAGGGATGCGGGCGCCGGCCGCCGCGGCGCTTCTGCTGGCCGCACTTTCAGCACTGCCTTGTCGAGGTGACATATTCATACTTCATCATCATCATCAACATCATCATCATCATCATCATCATTAACAGCCTGAAGACGTCCACTGTTGAACACAAGGCTATATATATCATAAAATATCATTTTAGACGCTTATCATAAACATAAACACCATGCTTGGCAGGCGGCTTGGTGATCGCAGGAGATTTTAATGTACCGAGGAAAATGCTGCTGCTTAGTACGATCTGTCATGGCTACCCATGGAGTAAAGTAACAAACAAATTGCATACAAACGAAGAAGATCAAAGTACTATATATTAGGTTACACAGCTTAATTATTTCGTAGTACCTAATCGTACATTACTATTGATTAGAAATCTAACGTTCCTATTGCACCGCAAATCTCAGGTCTGTGCATTGCACAACAAAAAAGGGTTTTTCTGTTAAAAATGTCAATGTCTATTGTCTACGTCTTGTTGTTATTTCGTGATGGATTTTCAGAAGGGGTCTTGAAAAGAAACCGACGATGGCGGTTTTGA
Source organism: Ennomos quercinarius (assembly GCA_910589525.2). Taxonomy (NCBI): domain Eukaryota; kingdom Metazoa; phylum Arthropoda; class Insecta; order Lepidoptera; family Geometridae; genus Ennomos; species Ennomos quercinarius. The sequence goes on along the minus strand of OU342492.1, from coordinate 16,007,544 downwards.
ATTTTGTTTTTTTCCAAATCTTGTGTAGTTTTGAATTGTGTAATAAAGGTGGATTATTATCCGTCGTGAATGGGCATGAGTGTAGGCAAATGTTTCCAAGTTCCAAAAGCATGCATTTTAGTTTTTAAGGCTTTCCAGATCTTTCAGTAAAATATCCTCCATCCTCCAAGAAGTTATTTCGTGAACTTTTCCTGAAAAGTATCCAGTCGTCCACGATAAATTATAAAGTAGGTAAAACCAATTAATATTATTTGCCAATAAACAGGTCAAACAAGCTATTGTCGTTTCCCTCCATTCAAATTTCTGTTAAAGTATTAATACCGTCTAAATTGTTTACGCCAAGCTCGAACCTTCTTTGAATCTATTTGAGCATTGCCGGTAAACGAAGACTCATTCAAAATATTTTGTTGACGCTTCAAATTCAATTTCAAAGTCTATAGGGGGTTCTGCTCGTGTTTAAATGTGTCATTATTATTCGAAATGTCTTCCGAAAGGAAATTTTTGAAATTATAAAACATGAGAGTGTACCTAAATGTTTTGTCGTGAGAGGAAAGTGTTTGAATGACTCACGAAATGTTAACTGTGGAACGTGGAAGTTTGCGAGTGAACCTTGTGGCAGGTAGGAATAACCTAATGAAAAAGTTCTGACAGTAAACCTTAGTATAGGTTTGTTTATCGGAAAGTACCGGAACCGGATATAGAAAACTGGCAACATAGGCTGCTAAATTATGGCAGGTAATTATTTAAACAATTAATATCCTTTTAAAAAAAAGGGTTAAAGATCACCTTAATTTCAAGTAATGTAGATTATATTGCAATACATACATTTTTCATTTATTTTTATTTAAAAACCGAACTACTTAACTGATTTTGATAAACTTCTTTGAGACCAATCAAAAAGTATATGTATCCTTTCAAATTAAAAAAGATAATAAGAATTTTTGACATCGGTTTAAAAACCGAATCGAAAACCTTCTCTGAAAAATATAGGAAGACCAATAAAGTGGCCAAAAAGAGTTCCGGTCTACAGGTTTAGATACCTACAGGACACATATATCTAGTTTACTTATACAACCGTTGTACCGAAGCAATCTACTCCCGGCTCGTGCCAAGGCACTCTCGAGATCTATAGATAAGCTTTCCAAATCTGGATAGGCTTGCTCCGATTGTTATCGAATAACATTTCCTATTTCAGGCACAGACTCGGCCGCTACGTTATTGAACGAGACCCAAGACCCGACTGATTCTCGGCCGATTCTAAACAAACTCTACCAAGTGCTACACTCTAGCGTCGAGTTACATAACACCACAGAGCTTTCAAACCTTAATTATACTAGTCCAATACACGGTTTGAGCTTCTACGACCTTGGGACGTCAAGCGATAAGACGCAAGTTAAGTGCTGTCTAGAAGCAGATAATCACGACAGCGATGTACTGAAAGTGCAAGATAAAGATAGCAAGAGGAATAGAAAGAGACGGGTTGTGAGCGTAATGCGCAGTGATATAGAAACCAGTACATTGGCAGTGACAAATCCACCTGTAATGATGGAAAGGAGGAGAAAGCCTGGAGAGTCCGGCTCCAGTGCTCCGTTGCTCAATTACATTTTCGATACGTACTCCAACACGCATCAGCACAGAAATGAAAAGTGAGTGTTAAATTGTGAAAGATTATTTTTTTATGCGTTGTCCTCGTAAAGTAAAGCCGTAAACACAGTCTTTAACAACTCGAAATTTTCGTTGACGAAGTCACTCGTAAAAGTTTTGATGAAGTCTTCAAAAACGATGAAGGAGGTTGTAAAAATCAAACAAAGAGAAGGTATTGGAGTTAGACGTCTACAGTATTTTAATGGCACTAACTATAAAGTCAGTTTCATTCAAACCTAGTCTATTTTGAAGTTACTGCACTTAAGGCCCGATTTCACCAACGTTTATTCCAAGTATACGGCTATTCCTTACTCCTGGATACAGCTAATTGACAAATGAAATTACACAAAAAAGACGCCATTTTGATTGTATCCAAGGAATAAGTCATTCCTTCACAAAATTGGTGATATAAGAGCTATATTCGCGTAACTTGGTTGTTCTCGGAAAGATATGCCTGGAATAAAATTTATTCTAGTTTGGTGAAATCGGGCCTAAGAAAGCAGCCAGTTATTCTTAAGTTTTCAAATATAGCAAAGTATGAATAGTAAATGAGACGTTCCAGAAATGTATATAGATTGGAACCTGAGCTACCTATTTGTACTCTATATTATAAAGTCTGTTATATCTTAGAATCGTTTTGTACTATCCATTTAAATAGAAAGTTTAGTTTTTTGACTTAAAACAAAAAATATTTGTATAGCCGGGCACGGTGGTAATTTAAGCGCCGCCATATTGATAATCTACTCTAAATATGGATTGAATATGATTTGTTATTAAAGAGTACAACAGTGCTAATTCTTATAATTATTCTCGAATTATTCAAAATGTTCTTTTTTTTTAAGTATTGTACACAGGTGGCCCAATTTGGAACGTCTCTAAATGACGTTACATTTGAGTTCTCGAATAGTGAAGTGTATAATACATAGAGTCACAATCTCGAAGTGATTACAGTCAAAAATCATCCGAGCGGAGTTGTACATACTTACCTATACAATACATCAATTATAGAGTTCGCGGTGTCACATTTGCAAGAATTTAGATGTTATGTCGCTTGTTCAGTGGTCAATGTCGCTTGTACGCAAGCTAGTCACACGTATCATACCCCGATGTTCTCGAAGCCAAAGAAGTAGTATGAGGCTTGAATACTCAAAACAGCTCTTTGACTACTTTGCATGAGTTTTATGTATACCTAACCATTTCTTTTGTCAATTCAGGGCCGGAACTGGCACAGGCATCTATGCTGCTGCAGCACCAGAAATTGAAGCTCTGGTGGGGTCCACAGCTCACTTAGATTGCAAGGTTGACGCTCTGCATGATAAACTGGTAATAAGTATGTTTTATTGTTTTTATTATCGCCTTTCGCTTGTGTTTTGTCCTCTCTTTGAAGACCAAGCTTGAATATTTCACACTTTATTTTCTTGAAACTCTCTATAAGCTATTTTGTGTCTTACCTTGAAAACTTCGTGAAAACCTGATCAGTCAATTCTCTCTAATGAAGAGCTGACATATTACTTTGTACCAGTACATAAATAAACCCATTATACAGATAAGGTTAGGCTGATGCATGACCAAATGAGCATTTAGCTGATATACCTAACCTGGCATCTCCACTACGTATTTACATTTTGTGCTCTGGGGGTTATGACTACGAATTGCCTGGTATGAAGAATTCTGCTTAATCAGTTCTCTTTTGCAGGTGTCTTGGGTCCGGCGAAAAAATGAAGATGATCCTATGGAACTGCTGTACACAGGAACTCAACAGTATACTGCAGATGACAGGTAATATTAACTCTGAAATATGGCAGCCAAGGAGGTAACTTATCAAAGGCTTTATTTACTTGCAAATAGATGAGAATAGAGGAGAATAAATGAGAATATGTGAGATTAGGTGAGAATAGATGAGAAAAGGTGACAATAGATGAGAATAGGTGAGAATAGATGGAAGAGATGAAAAGAGAAGAGAAGAGAAATTATTTTCAAATAACAAGTTCGGCCTAGGTACTACTTAGCTTTAATTTCCTCGCATTATTTAGAAAAGCACTATAAAAGCCTTGGCCATAACTAGACATTGATGGATTTACGTATAACGTAAGCTCCCATGCATTCAGGATTTCACCATAATGAAATACTTTTACGGCAGCATAATAATAACTAAGGCTTAGATCCTCCACTTGCATCCACAGCTCGGATCTACATGTACCCGCGAATACTTTTATCTCCTCTTAAGTTTACACTGAGGATTCAAGAATAAACATTATGCCACTTCGATCCACAAACAAGTAGATCCAAAAATACTAATATTTTAATATGCCACTTGAATCCTACCAAAGTATCAAAATGGTAAAGTGTCCAGTAAGGAAAGTGTCGAATTGATGAAAGTGTCGAATTTGGGAAAGTAGCGGATTAATGAAAGTAGCCAAGTAGAGAAAGTGTCGACCTGTTACCGGATCCCACAATTCGCTAACTGTTGAGGCCATTTCAGACATTTCTTCTTTTTCTCTGAAATGTGGATATGAGCCGAAGTACTTCCAAAAATTTTATTTAAGCGTCATCTAATACTAAAATACCGATGTTGTCGAATCATAAGTCATGAAGAAGTGGAATCAAAATCACTACCACACATGGTTAATGTCTACACAACAAACTCTCGATTTTTGGAAGTCTATCTATGGCACATTGATTGTTAACTCAATTTTACTTATTATTATCAAAATATATGAATAAATTGGTTGTCTACCATTACTAATTCCTGATATGCAACCAATGTACTTAAAACTTGATCTGCGATGACAGCCTAATCCTGCTACCGGGATAGGTAAACCCTGGCCCCCTACGCGTAGATTACGAACGAGAACCCAAAACTTGCAAACTTGGAAGATTTCCGCGAAACTTACTTTTTATCTCCAATCGATAGACTCACGGGAATAGAACTGCTGAAGAAAACACGTGTAAAGTCGTTTTGCGGTGTTGAATAACTTTTATGTTGATATATAAAGAATACTTAGAAGGACTACGCGTGGAGGAATAACAATGGTGGTTGAGGATTGTTTCGCATGGGAAGGAAATACTTTAAAAGATTTAACGGCAGGCTCAAATTTATAGAAAACGTTGCCTGAACAAAAAGACGAACTTCTTTTCTTTAGTAACTTTGCCTCTTATAGAAACTGAGAACTCAGTGAGAAAGATTACTAAATTATGATAAATTGTCAGCATGGGCTTACGTCGTGTTGTTGTAATAACAGCCTCTGGCGGTGTGGTGGTTGAGCAAGTCTGCTCATAACCTGGAAGCTGCGGGTTTGATTCCCACAACAGGACAAGTATAAGTGCACAAAAACGCCCAAATATAAATTTTTCCGGGTCCCTACTCCCTAGACAGGTACAAGGAATTCTAATAAGGGCTCAGGATCTATGTTTATTTATTAAAATTGATCAAGCCGTTTAGGTTCAGTGACATATACGCGTACAAAAGAATTATTATACATTAAGATATGGAGCTTGACCAGGTCGTCGATCTAGTATCTAAGTGGGACCATTTAGGTGGACCCATGCAACCCCTTGGCAAGTAGCCTTTGGACTTGGGGTTCTATGGGAGAGGCCCATGTTTAGCAGTGGCCATTCTGGCTGATCATGATTATGATAGGGCTTATTCACAGGTATTCGTCCCGTTTCATCCCGCCTGACATCTGGAGGCTAGAAGTCAAAGAAGTGAGGCCTTCAGATGCAGCACACTACGACTGCCAGATGCCCACACATCCACCGAGGACGGCCCGACTCACGCTGAGAGTACCAGGTAATGAACTTATTATATTTCCTAAAGATTGGAACAGCCCGCCCTCACAAAATTCGAGAATGTATTATCTAGCATCCAGCACTTAGCCAGCGTGGTGGAATATAGCCTACATTACTATTGTACTTAGCTAGCATATGCTATACCTTTGATCGCTTCGTCACTTACCATCAGTTGAGAGCGTGGTCAAATGCTAGATAAGTCTGGTGTTACTGCAGCTGGGCGGGCGTGTCGCTCAACATCAGCCTGGCTAGCATGCGCACCGCGATAAAATGTTTTGGACACTTTTTCACGTGAGAGACCAAAGAGGTATATGTACTAAGAAGTCTTTGTGAGAGACCGTGACAAGACTGATAGGCCAGTAAGAGAAGGCTGATGTCCCAGCAGTGGGAACGTATGGGGCTGATGACGATGATATTACTCGATGTAAATTTGCTCTAATCTACTTAATGGACTGACATGAATGTAAATCGTCAGCATCACCATCATCAACAGCCTGAAGATGTCCAATGCTGAACATAGGCCTGCCCCAAAGAGCGCCATTTGAGCAGCTGCTCGCCTCCTGCATCCATCTACTGCGGCATTTTAGTGACAACTTACAGCCCGCTCATTTTGCAGTGCCATCTATTTTTGAAATGGTTTTTAGCACAACTTTTCATCTACGCTCAACTTATGGCTCGCTCATTTTTCGGCGCCATCTAAGGTTAAAACTGTTTTAGGCATATTTCTGATCTACATTTTCTTGGTGGTTTGGCATTCCTACGGAACCCACAGAGAGATAATAAATGTTTACTATTGCGCCATTTTACGCTGATATACGCTGAAGATATTCATGAAATTAAAGGAGTCTTTACAATCTGCATAATAAGCTGTACTTCAAATGAGTAACATCCATACAAGATGGCAAGTATTGTAACTTTGTAAGACGATGTACTTACACACACATGTTCTAATTTAACAAACTCCGTAAGCTCCTAAGTAAGCTTATAAACAACGTTCTTTGTTTCTGTAAAAGTAATTTGTATAATATTGAATTAACTTTTTGTTTTCTTTAATTATTAAGTACGCTAATTAAGTTTTCAAGCCGCATTTATGTCTGTGAGAGCTGAGACGCAGAAAAGTCTTTGTCACAAATTCTTATAAGACAATATATATAAAATTCAAATCTAAGAATTATGATAAATATTCTGATGATGTTTTCTTTTATCGTGATAAGAGCGAGTGCAAATTCCACACAAAAAAGTCTTTGGTGCAGGGCTTAGCGGGATTTGAATCTGGGCGCATCAGTTTGAAAGCCAGCCGGCTAACAATTTTATGCGTGTTATGACATTTTGACTTCAGATCAGATCACGTGCTTACGTAGGTATAGGAACAAGTCGTGAAATTAATTTTCATTAAAAGGAAACCCTGATAAAAAGTCAAAAGTATAAAAAAATATTACAAATAAGCTATTTTTAGCATTTTTACAAGTCAAGGTGATAATATTAGGACTTAAAATATTAAAATTATATTGTTGTAGATACTAAGCATACTTATAGGTAACATTATAAAGTGTCAAATATTACACCTATAGCAAGCCTATTACAATATTTGAGTTAGAAAAAAAATGAAGTCTTTCCCACTACTGGTGCAAGCAATCCGGAACAATATAGAATAGAAAACTCAGATCCGTAGCATCGATTTACGTTCGATTGACGTAGATTTGATGATCTTGGTAGGTGAGCACTCTGACATACTTGCACTATAAAGTGTTCTGCGCAACTTATATTAATAATCTCTCTCACTTTTTTTACTGCGACAGAAGTGTCAGTCCGCATAGTGGACGGCGCAGGCGCAGCGGTAAACGAGCAAGTGTGTGAGCTTGGCAGCACTGTCGCACTCAGATGCGAGGTACGAGGCTTGAGGATGGAAGGCGGCCCTTCGCTGCTGTGGTACAGGAAAGAAGATCTTCTGAACGATGACACTACTAGAGGAGGAATTAGGTATGTAATGCAATTTTTTTTGGACATAGACCAATACTTATAGGTAATTTAGAGCCACAGTATTAGGAGAGCGATGGTGGAAGAGCGGTAGCATGTGCGCTTCGCAATCTTACGGCACCGGGTTCGATCCTCGGCCCTGCACCAATGACTTACTTATCTAGTAAGTTATGTGCAGTTTTTGATGCCATCAAAGCTCAGAGAGCACGTTAAACCTTCGGTCCCGGTTGTCATAAGAACATCTATGGCAATCGTTACGGGTAGTCAGAAAGAAGCCTGATAGAATCTGACGCCTGATCTAAATCAATTCAAATCAAATCATTTGCCGAAAATATGGCTAAATGATCTTTCATATTCAACAGGTATAAGGTTCAACACATTTCCTTTGCTTAACAGCATGCAAATATTTATAGTAGGCTTTACTAAAACCATCCCTATTACTGGTCCCTTATGCGTTGCGAGGTCAGATGGCAGTCGCTCGTGTAATTTTGATAGCTCGCAGGTTAGATTGAGAGCTGACCCCAATAACAAATGGGAAAAAGCAAAGAGGTCAGTCAGTATTAAGAGGTTGTACTCAGAAGAACACCAGCTTAGCCCATACTTTTGATATACAAGCGTCTGCAGGAGTTAAACCTATTTTCTACTAATATCTATGTGCAATGCTTATTGTAACTGGTATCTATCGTCTAGACTGTGTCCATTGAGCAACTGCAACTCTCAATTAATTTCATTCCAGTGTCCGAACAGAGTTCGGTCCAAATGGAGCCAATTCGGTACTGAGAGTCGCTCGAGTCCGCGGTGATGATGCCGGCCGGTACACCTGCACAGTTGCTCGCGCGCCCCCACCGTCGCCGCCACCTGCACAAGTCATTCTACATGTTATTAAAGGTAGGCATTTTAAATTTTGGGCAAAACAGATATTAGGGCAATGCTGCCAGGTTAATGCTATACATTACATACCGAGTATAGGCGTTTGGTGCCCTGCCAGCTTTAAGTGGATTGGAGGAGTATTTTGCGGTCTGTCTACTCCATAGGCAATACAATGAACCATTTGAATAATTGTAGCTTTCCTACCATCCCGCCTTAACCTTCATTAAAGAAATGGTCTGTTATAGCCGAACTATGAACGTGGTCGATGGCCCATCAGCTATTTTACGAAAAAGCCAGACGTAGACAGGCATTTTGTCAAAATGCATCTCAACTATTTGCCCGTGGTATTTTATGAAATACTGAAACATACCACGGTGTGCCCAATTCTTCAGTCAGCCGTAACGATGGTGTAGAAAGTCATAGCTTGTTACTAATAAGTCGTTCTCTCTTCCTCAGGTGAAAGCCTAGCAGAGCTCCATCAGGGCGGCTCTCCATCCAAGCCGACGCACTCGTTGGCACTGGCGCTAAGCGTCGTTTTACACGCATACCTTATACTGTAATATACTATTGATTTTTAAATAAATTGTTCATATTTGATTGGTCCTTTGACATTTTTCTACCCTTTGGAATACATTGAAAATTTAAACTAGCCAATATGTTGAACATGCAGGTTCTGTCACGCACAGAATACTCATTTCAAAACGACTAGCCTCTTTTTTTACCTTGTAATTAATAGTATGAATACGGCCCAAGACGGTACGCTTATGGATATCACTCGAGAACTCTTGATTATCCAGAACAAAACTATTCTATGTTGACCCGGTTGTGTACGTAAGCTATTTATGTGCAAAATATCATCTAAATTGGTTAGTTGTGTATAAGCTGTTTTACCGCGTAATCCATACGAGACAACGTCTTAATTTCATTACAGTAGGGATTTTAGTAGAGCAAAGGTTAGACTAAATTTTTAATCTGAGGAATGTGGAAAACTGTGGATGTGTTAAATCTAATAAATTCGAAAAAATATAAACTTATGAAAATATAGCTATACATATTTCAACCCGATCTTTATTTGTTACTCGGCCTATCATTGATACGGTAGGTACCTTATTAAGTTAAATTAGTAGTCGTCATGACAAACTTCTTATGACTACCATAGGTCGTCACCTGATAAGCAGCTCCTGCACCTACCACAGAACTTCTCATCTTTGTTAAGCCTAATGCCGCAATTCCTTTGCACTAAATTCAGTCGCTTAATTTAGGATTCGGGAAAGGAAGCTTACCTGCTACCCAGCTAATTGCTTAATTAGGAACCGATTTAGAAAGGTGTAATAGCATTTAATGATGACAAAATGCTTCCTTACCGTGAGGAGCCGATGGATGCAGGAGGCACTCTCTGGGGGCAGCCTATGTTTATCAGTGGACATATTTAGGCTGGTAATGATGATGATGAAATGCTTCCTAAACCGGTTCCAAATTAGGCACCTAACCGGATAGCAAGTAACATAGTAAAGTAGTGGGCAGCTTCCTTTCCCGAATACTAACAAGGCGACTGAATTTAGTGTAATGTAATCCAGATCGAGTAGTAGACTATAGATAAAGACAGTATAGACATCCCAGAGAAATAAAAACCATTAAAGGATTTCCATAAACTTGGCTACTTTCTTTGAATCCATAACCAAATGAATTTCGAGAGACCACTAATTTTAAGCACCAATTGTTTGCAAGTTTTTTGTGGAGGCCTAAGTTACAATTATGTTACTTATAGCTCGTAGATTATGGGGGCTATTACCTATTGTTATGTCAGAAACTTCCTCTTGAGTACTTAACTTACACAAGTCGCACAAACAAGTCTGAATTCAGAATTTTATTATGTTTTGACTGGTAAGGCTAGTATTAATTTATATTGGTCATCATAACTAGATAAATACGTTATTTTTTATATAAGCTCAATAGCTAGAGGATATGAATATACAGAAATAACATAGATATGTAATAATATATCGTCAATGAGGAATAATGGTGTCGTAAATTTAGTTCACCTGGAGCTTATTCACCTAGGTGCATTAAATGCAATTAAAGTAATCTTTAAACACCTAGGTGCAATTAAAGTTATTTTTAAAACACTTAAGTCAACTTTATTCACTCTTATGCAGAACCCATTTAACAGCCTGCAGACGTCCTCTGCTGAAGATAGGCCTCCTACACAGCGCCACTTTGAGCGGCTGCTTGCATCGTTGGCTCTCTCGGTTTTAACCAGATCGCCAGTCCACAGTGGGGGCCGGCCTACGCTGCGTCTTCCGATTCGTGGTCGGCCACGCGAACCTTTCTTCCCCATCGGCTATCAGTTCTACGAGCGATGTGGCCTGCCCATTGCCATTTCAACTTGCTAATTCTTAGAGCTATATCGGTCATGTAAGTTCTACTGTGGATCTCCTCATTTCGGATCTTATCCCGCAGGAGAACACCGAGTGACTTTGAGGCAATATCTGAGTGAGTGAACACAATCAAATTCATAGAAAACTACTGAGTTCCAGGTCACGGCCGCTCCAAAAGTTGATTTAGGCATAGAATTTAATTTCAGTTGAAATACAAGATACTTAAGGGCTTGTGCAAGGCCAGCGCGAATTCAAGTCAAAGCCACAGAATAGATGTATAGTACTAGGCCAAAGCGGGGATGAGCCAGGGCCCGAGCGGCAGGGGCGGTCTAAGTTAAACTGGTTCCAACGCGCAATAGTTTAGGTAATTTATTATTACACTGAATATAATGGGAATTTTAAAAACCCACTATACATAAGCCCTCCATTATATTTAGTTCAACTACTACACAAAGTTTCATGATCTTATTTAAAGTATTCATTGAATAATCGCTGTTTATTTGTACGGTTTGGAGGTAACTTTGTAATTTTTTTCTATCAAGAAAATTTTATTAATTCGTGTTTTCACTATACATTTGCAGTAGCATTAGTCCTGAACTTTACCATATATTAATTTCAAAGTCATTGTTGCAATATTGTTGACAGGACACTGCTTCAAGCTAAGCCGTTTTAAGCAATTTGGCGTTGTATTGGCTCTTAATTGTCTTTAGTTGGAACTCACATATAAATTAGATTAGAGAACATTAATATCAGCTCGGAAAGTTGAATATTTTACTGAGATAATAATATCTTGAAATTGATAATTTCATGAAGAATTTTTATCGTTTCATTTCATGCAAAGTTGAAATCAAATTGCCATTTTTGGAAAGACTGGACTGGAACAAATTGACTAATATACGAGAACGATCTCTAAGCTAATACCGTTAAGGCTGATATGATGAATGATATATTCTGAAAGGGGCTACAGTGTTTGACTTTATTTTCAAGTTAGTTTATGGCAAATGTAAGCCAACAGGCGTGGCGATAAAGCGAGTTATCCCTTACAATAAGGCAGTCCGGGTCTCAGGTTGCATTACCTAACCGTCGTTACTTCAGGGTAGCTTCATGAAGCGGATCCATTTTTCAGATGGATTATATACCCAATACAAAATATTTTATTGAACAACAAAATATAATAATGCACGTAACACAGAATAAAGAATGGTAGAACAACGGGCGCGCATAAAGCGATTATTGGAAGTAAGGAGTACCTGTGGATGGGCAGGAATAAAGCGATTGATGCTGTTACAACTAAATAAATTATAAATATAATTATCAGTTATTTAATTTAAAGTAGTTTTGTAGTTAATCTTTTTAGTCTTGGAAATGTAAAACTAATGTGTGATTATAATATACCCGTTAAATAAACTGTCATTGAATAAAAATATAAAATAGTTATTCACTCTTGCCTAGAAGCCTCTCAATGATACGGCTCGAAAACAATAATTTTACTACAACTTTATAGATTCTGTTCCTTAGCAAAATTGACAAGATAAGGCTATAGGACTTTTAACTTTTTGGACAAAATGGTACGTACATACCTAACCCATAATTGTTTGTACATGCATTTCTTATTAAATAAAACATGTGTTTTATATATTATAACACGTTGTAGTATAGTTAAAAACATGGGGCCATGGATTTGTCAGCCTCAGATATTTAGTACTATATGGCCTCGGTGTGAATAAAGCTACTATTTAATATGAGTACAAGTAAGTAAAATGAAAATAATTTTGCCCGGTAAATTATTATCATTTTACTTATTTGTATATGGCGGCAAATTATGGGCCATCCCTACCCGACTATCGTGCAAAATCGTCGCTGTTATTCTCGACCCAGCCTTACCATTGTCAATTTGGATTCAGACATCTACAATTGAATGGTAATTTATGGAAACCCTCTAATACATGAGATACAATTGCGGTAACTCGACCTACAGGGTTGGTGATCGGTAACCGCACGCTCATAAATATGGTAATCGGAGATTCCGACTATATTATTCTAACATCATTTTCCTATGAAATTTACCGAATTTTACTCTATGGAGTTTCGAGGCAGATTAATAGGGGCTACTGTTGCGGAAATTTGAATATGGGTTATCATAACTCATGCATATTCCGTAACGGGTACGGTTACGAAGTTTTAAATTGCGCACACAAACATATTGTTTTAGCCGGGTTAAAACAACGGTTGTAGAGAAAATCACGGACTGTGTTTTAATAAGCTTTTTATGTGTCGTTTTTATAATTCAAAATATGCTTAAACATACATCTAAATAATTATACTAGCAATATACGTTAAGGTGGAACGTTACACTAGCGCGGAAATTTAAATTTTCTTGCGTTCTTTTGCCAATAATACCTTAATTACTCAACGTGAACGGTACTCAACATGAAAACTAATTTTGCGCAAAAAAATATAATGTATCAATAAATTACAATTAAAAGTACCACCTACTTATCATTGGTTTAGCGACAAATGGCAATAGACTGAAAAACTAAGAAGAAAATTGTTTATTGCCATTTGTCGCTATACCAATGATATCTAGGAGATACTTTACATCGTAATCATGCGTTCTTTCTTGCCGTACACCTGCAAAATGTGGAATGAGCTGCCCCAAGCGGTCTTTCCCCAGAGTTATAACATGGAGTACTTTAAGATGAGGGTTAAAAGAGTCCTACAGGGTAAGCAACGCATTGGTGACGCCTCCTCGGGTGCTACAGAAGTCCATAGGCTACGGTGACCACTTTCCATCAGGTGGGCCGTATGCTTGTTTGCTCCCTTTAACATAAAAAAAACATTCTATTTATTACCGCAAAATTAGTTTTCATGTAATCACGTTGAGTGATTAAGCTATTATTGGCAAAAGAACGCAAGAAAATTTGAATTTACCGTGCCAGTCTAACGTACCACCTTAACCCTAAAAAAACAAAATGAAGTGAAGAAAGAAAAAGTTTTTTTTAATTTAGAATTATTTGAATTTGATTTTTGAATTCGTTATTATAAGTTTTTTTTATAAATTAATGACGTGACGAGCTACTCGTTCACCTGATGTCAAATGTCACGGCTGCCCATAACAGATTGCAGTATCACTCGGAACTCCAAATTAATTTATATAATTACTAGCTGACTTGCCCCGGCTTCGCGCGGGTTTATCAGTTTTACGCCTTATCTTAGTCTAAAGGAAGAAAGAAGGAGGAGGGAAAAAGATAAGGCAAAAGGATGAATGGATGAAACGGCGAATAGAGGCTGATGCTGAGCGCACCTGCCACCTTTCACCTTCATCCATTCATCCTTTCCCTTATCTTTTCCCCCCTACTCTCAATCCTTCCCATAGTAGGTACAGGATAGGAGTGGCATTGCACCTAATATCGAAGGTAGGATGTCTGTAACTTCTGAAACACAAAACCACATCGCTAGTAGAACTGACAACCGATGGGGAAGAAAGGTTCTCGATATTTGTATCGTAAATCATATATTGTGACATGTTTGCTTACTACAATAATTAAAGGCCTTCGGCCGATACTATTCCGTGTTAATTTCTTCGATAGTTGGCAGAGTGACCTCATAATGCCTTGGAATTAACTAATATCGTCGGCTTGGTTGCCAAATTATCTATATTAGTGACCCATTACGGGAGCCATATTGGAATCGTGTATTATGTTTGTACCTCCATACAAGTATATCGAAGTAGTGGCTGCAATCTGCATTAGAATTACTATATAGCATTTTCTATCTATCTATATAACAATAGATAGATAGAAAATGCTTTATTGCACAAACAACAAATGTAGGTACATAGGCGAACTTAATGCTAGAGATCATTATCTTCCAGTTAACCTGGGTGTAACATGGAAATTTATGTGGCAGTACAACGCAGCTTAAATATACAAATTATATATATTTTTTACACGTTTAAACCAGGAGTTAGGCATATTCACATAATAATGGAGTTACTATATTTTTGCTCAGTTATTGTCTTTACTTTGGGAGTGCGAGATAATGTTTATATACCTTAGTTTTAAATACACCAATTGACGATACCTGACGAATTTCAGGAGATAAGCTATTCCATAGACATATGGCTGTAACAGTAAATGAATCAGAGTAACAAGCAGATTAAGTATTGGCTGCAATCTGCATTAGAATTACTATGTAATTAATAGTACGTACTAGCTACTGCCCGCGGCGTTGCCACGCGTGGACTACATTACCTATAGTAATAGTTATAGGTACTTAGCCCCGATGCAGACCGGCCACCGTCCACAACCACCGATGGCTGCCACGCACCACCGCAAAATACATTCGGTAAAAATATGCCTTAAACCTAGGTTAGGCTTGTCCAGACATATGGTAACTTTATGGTACTTTCGCAGCAGTAACATTTACGCGCGACAGCCACCGGTATTTGGAAGCTACCACATCTTATGCTGTGCAGTCTCATGCTTCTGAATAGGTTACGTGTGTCAGTGTAGTCTTTGTTCTACATACTGGGTGGCGCAAAAGTAAAGACCCTATTTGGTTCAGCTATAACATTTTTTCTAAATTAGAAAACTAGATTTAGGTTTTTTTAAATGTATATTTGTGCCATTAAATTTCGTACCATTAGGATTTAAAGATGATGTCTTTTAAATGGTGACCTCCAGAGTTGATACACATTTGAGCCCTATTTATGACATTTTGCATAACTTGCCGTAACACTTCCTGCGATATGTTCGTTATTTCTTGACGAATGTTTTCTTTTAGAGCTGCGAGAGTCTGTGGCTTGTTCACATACACCCGAGATTTCAAAAAACCCCAAAGAAAGAAGTCTGGACTGGTCAGATCGGGTGATCTTGCAGGCCAAGGCAAATCGCCAAAACGAGAGATAACTCGGCTTGGAAAAGCGTCCCTCACTAAGTCCATAGTGTCGCGCGCTGTGTGTGCCGTAGCGCCGTCTTGTTGAAACCAGATGTGCTCCAGCCCCAATTCGTCCAAACTGGGTATCAAAAACTCACGTAACATGGTTCTGTAGCATTCTCCAGTGACAGTTATCGCATTGCCTCCAGCGTCTTCGAAAAAATAGGGTCCGATCACTCTGTCAACACAGATGCCACACCATACAGTAACTTTTAGTGGGTGTAGAGGTGTTTCTTGAATAATGCGCGGATTATCAGTGCCCCAGAACCGAGTATTCTGCTTATTGACATGCCCTGAGAGATGGAAATGCGCTTCGTCACTCATAACCAATTTTGAAGGAAAATCATCTTGCAAAATGTCATAAATAGGGCTCAAATGTGTATCAACTCTGGAGGTCACCATTTAAAAGACATCATCTTTAAATCCTAATGGTACGAAATTTAATGGCACAAATATACATTTAAAAAAACCTAAATCTAGTTTTCTAATTTAGAAAAAATGTTATAGCTGAACCAAATAGGGTCTTTACTTTTGCGCCACCCAGTAGTATATTTCCAACCTGCATTGCATAGGAATGAAATAATGGCTTTATTTTTAAATCCACAAGCCAGAACCTTTTAATTCGAAAGATTCAATAAAAATTTAAATTATGTAAGCTTTTTAAATTATCTTTTGGTACGTATCTATTTACTCCTAAAACGCCATACAAGTCATACAACCTGTAAAGGCATAAATAGAAAAACTATAAAATAGATAGGAAACTATAGGATAGCAAAGAAGGTTAAGTTCTCAATTACTTATTATACCTACCTACCTCTTAGAGTAGCGGTTATAATTATTACTCTTTGGTCATATCATAAACAGAGATTTTTTTCTTTAATCTGTGCCTCCAGATAAACAGCTAGGCACCAAATAGGTGACATAAAGTTACCGTCAGTGGCCAAAAATAACCTCACCATCTCACCATGAAGCGGCCATGTTGTTTATAATTCAGTTTCGTTTCGTAATAGAAACTTAATAATTATGACCAAAAAAATTTATGAAATTTCAATTTTAATATATCCTATTTTAAGCGCCGGTTATTTCTAAGCATATTAGTGAAACCTGCATGAAAATCAGTTCAGTCTTTACGGAGTTCAGTCATAACAAACAAACAACGACACATCACTGTCCCTAGATGGCGCTGATACAAATAAAATTTTATAATGTATGGAAAAAGGGCAAAAAGCCGCGGGCCTGCATCGCGCAAGCGATATTTTTTGAACAATAGAACCTATGGGATAAATTACACTGGTTATAATTATGTGTGTGTTCCAAAGCATACCAAAATTTCACATTTATTATATGTAGGGATAGGGATTAAGTTTGCATCTACAAATACACTAACCGTTTTGTTTATTTCGTAAACTTGTACTTTGGAATATAGAGTAGGTGTTGAATAGAGTCGAGAGCTATGTAGAGGGTCAATGCTATTAGAGGTTCTCAGAATGAGGCAATGCGACAGAGATCCAAGGTCACCGATACATCCCATCGAGTTTGCAAACTGAAGTGGTAGTGGGCTGGCCATATTTGTCGCAGAACCGACATTACTACAGAAGTGCGTTCTTGAGTGGAGACCACGACTTGGCAGTCGTAGGATGCCCACCAACCAAGGTGGAGCGACGACTTACGCCGAGTGGCTGGCCATCATTGGATGAGAGGATCCGAAGACAAGGTTCAATGGCGTACCTTGGGAGAGGCCTATGTCCAGCAGCAGACTAACGTAGGCTGATGACGATGATGACGATGATGAATAGAGTAAAATAACACTGAAGTTACAACTCATCAGAAAGATTTGTGGTTATTGTGCGTAATAGTCAATTCAGATCCAGCTGCATCTGTGATGGGTGACCGTGACACTTAACACCAGGCGAACGACTAGCTCTTCACGTCATACGTTTACATAAAAAAAGCTAAGTAAGTATAGCAATAACATTATTTACTAAAAATACATACAAAAACATTTTCAAAATAATAATGTCCCGTGAAAACGCCTCATAAACCTACCTAATAGACCGTAATAAAGGTGCCCTAGGCTTTAGTTTGCTCTGGCAAGTAGACCACAACGGAACTAATCTAACTTTTGTTAGCAAAGTGGCTTTGCTCTACCGACACGTTCGTTTATAAAGTGAATTCAATTAAAAACGGAGCTTTATTAAACGAATTATGTACTTTGGACTCTTTAGAATGGATTTATGGATTTCAGTGGACTACAAGGCTACTCATTACCCGTCTTCCCATGGTAATCGAAGTATTATGGACTCTTTAGAAAGGATTTATGGATTTCAGTGGACTACAAGGCTACTCATTACCCGTCTTCCCATGATAATCGAAGTATTATGGACTCTTTAGAAAGGATTTATGGATTTCAGTGGACTACAAGGCTACTCATTACCCGTCTTCCCATGATAATCGAAGTATTATGGACTCTTTAGAAAGGATTTATGGATTTCAGTGGACTACAAGGCTACTCATTACCCGTCTTCTCATGATAATCGAAGTATTATGGACTCTTTAGAAAGGATTTATGGATTTCAGTGGACTACAAGGCTACTCATTACCCGTCTTCCCATGATAATCGAGGTATTATGGACTCTTTAGAAAGGATTTATGGATTTTAGAGGACTACAAGGCTTGTCAGTAGCGGTCTTCCTATGATGATCGAAGTATTATGGACTTTTCAGGACGGATTTGTGGATTTCAGTGGACTAAGAGGCTTGTCAGTACCCGTCTTCTCCACCAGTCCTTCTCCCGTAGTAGGTGCTACTCGGACAAGTAATACCAATATTTTATTTACTGTTATATTCCTGATCAAAAATAAAGCACTATAAACTTTATAATAGACCGAACGAGCGAAGCGGGTAAAGTCTTTGCTTCAAGTTTCGAAATTTGTTTTCATCTGTCTGGACTATTTTGATAGTCGCGTGCGTATTTGCTACTTCCAGGACCTGGTTTCCTGGTACTTTGTTTTGATTTAGCCGCACAGCGGTCCTTTTTGCGTGATGTGGTGGCGCACTCAATCCAGCCAGCCAATGTCCTCCAGGAAGGCCAACAGTCCTTTAATGTCGGCGCAGGCCTCCTGGGTAGTTCTGGGCGCTCCAAGGAACGCCGCTCGCTGCAAGGCCACGCAACTGCATTCCATCAGCAGATGCGCGGCAGTTTCCTCTGCCCCCAGGCATCCTCTGCACAGTGGGCTGTCTGTGACACCTATTGTAAACAGGTGTTTATTTAGGGAGCAATGACCGGTGAAACTATCTACTATAATAATTGCAGTAGTTAGTTTAAAGAACAAAAGCCATTCTCGCATCGGCACGCGTGTGAGACGGTTGCGTACCAGTGCGTTGCAAAGTATTAATTGTTTTGTTTCGCGATAAGCCCGGCGCGGGCTAGCTTCCTGCCCGGGCGCATCCTTTGCGTGAACAAAGCATTTCAACATGGAGCTTTGTGAAGAAGAAGAAAGAAAAACTGAGAGAGAAGAGATGGAAACACCAATGAGTAAGTCGACAAAAAGATGTCACGAAGAGCAAGAAGAGGAAGTTATTGAAGATGAATGGGAAACTGTGAAGGGAAAGAACAAGAAGTCCCGTCAAGAAGAAGAGAAGAAGATAGTGGAAGTGAAAGAAGAGAATAAGAAATTTGCTATTTATGTATCGAGCCAGGAGCCGATGCCTAAACAGTTTGCCCTCGCTCGCCTATTTAAAGATCTTAAGATTTGTGAAGTAGCCAGCATAAAATACCTAAATCCATACAAAATAAGAGTGCAATTCCATAATAAAGAAGATATAGACCAGATTACCACTAACGACACCTTAAAAAACAAAGGATGGAGATTCAATAACTTAACTGAAGTGAGTTATTCCCTAGGGGTTATAAAAGATGTGGATTTAGACTTATCTGAAGAAGATATTATGAAGAATATTACATGCCCAGAGTCCGTGGAGCTTATTTCCTTAAAAAGGCTAGAACGCCGGAGTAGGAATAACAATGATGTAAAATGGGAGCCATCAGAAACGGTTCGTCTTTGCTTTAAAGGCAACTGGTTACCTCCCTTTGTTTACGTTCATGACGTGAGAGTAGTCATTGATCCCTATGTTTATCCGGTAACTCAATGTTATCTATGCTGGAAACTGGGTCACACGGTTCGTACGTGCACTGTAAAGAAAGAAGTTTGTCCAAAGTGCAGCGGAGACCATGCTAATTGTGAGACTAAGGTTTTCAAGTGTATTAACTGCTCGGGAGGTCATATGGCTATGGCCAGGATATGCCCTGCATACCTGAAAGAAAAAACAATTAGGGAAATAATGGCAGAGTATAACTATACGTACAGCAGAGCATCGCATATGTATGCAGCCTCATCCATCGTCGTACCGGCTGAGCTGAAAAGAGACCCTCAGGCTAAGCTACAGGTGGTTGCTTCGACCTCTAAATCAGAAGTTTTACCTCAATTGTCTAGTGTGGCTGATCTTACGAGAGATATCTCTGATGTCCAGTCGGAAAAAAGTATTATACTTCCTTCTAGACCACAGAAGAAAAAATTGAAAAAGAAGACACAGAAAAGCGGAGCAAATAACAGTTCTGAGTGGAACTTCACAATACAAGAAGAGATGGAGGGTGAAAGTCATCAACAAACTACGACTACTGAAGGTCAACCTGACAAGACGACATTTAGTGAACTTCTGTCTAGGATTAAGGAAGTAGTATTTTTGAGTAATCTGGATTTACAATCAAAAGTGAAGAGTGTTATTCAGCTGTGCATGGAGTGGTTCATTATAGTTGCGGTAGATCATATATCTGATTGGCCTATGTTTAAATTAATTTACGGGTTAATCTGTCGTAATTATGGATAGTACAAAGTTAATTAAACTGAATATTATACAGTGGAATGCCCAAAGCCCAACCCAAGCTCACATCTTTTGAACAGTTACTATTGCAAGAAAAAGTCCACGTTGCAGCTATTAACGAGACATGGTTGGAGCAGGACAGCTTTTTAAATGTCATCATCATCATCATCATTAACAGCCTGAAGACGTCCACTGCTGAACATAGGCCTCCCCCAGAGCACGCCACCTTGAGCGGCTGCTCGCCTCCTGCATCCATCGGCTCCCCGCGGCTTTCACCAGGTCGTCGGTCCACCGAGTGGGGGGCCGGCCCACGCTGCGTCTTCCGGTTCGTGGTCGCCACTCGAGAACCTTTCTTCCCCATCGGTTGTCAGTTCTACGAGCGATGTGGCCTGCCCATTGCCACTTCAACTTACTAACTCTAAGAGCTATATCGGTCACTTTAGTTCTCCTGCGGATCTCCTCGTTCCGGAGCTTATCTCGCAGGGAAACACCGAGCATAGCTCGCTCCATAGCTCGCTGCGCGACTTTGAGCTTACTAATGAGGCCAACAGTAAGAGACCATGTCTCAGTTCCATAAGTCATCACTGGCAACACACACTGATTGAAAACTTTCGTTTTCAGGCTCTGCGGTATTTTGGACGAAAAGATAGGACGAAGCTCTTTGTCGAAGTTGGACCTACCTAATTGGACAATCTGTCCTAGGTAGACATACTTGTCGACAACTTCGAGAGTATCGTTCCCAACAATTACCGGTATAGGTGGAACATGAGCATTAGACATGATCTTTGTCTTGTCCATATTCATCTTAAGACCAACCTGCTGGGAGACTCTACTGAGGTCGTTGAGCATGGTGCTAAGGTCCTCGAGCGATTCCGCCATTATGACTATATCATCGGCAAAACGAAGGTTAGTGATGTACTCGCCATTTATGTTGATGCCAGATCTTTTCCACTCCAAGAGCTTGAAAACATCCTCCAATGCGTTTGTGAACAGTTTCGGAGAAATAACGTCTCCCTGTCTCACGCCTCTTTGCAATGGAATTTGTTCCGTACTCTGGTCCTGTAGTCGGACTGACATAGTGGCCTTACTGTACAAACACTTCAAAACTTCGATATACCTATAGTCAATTTGGCATCGCTGCAAGGACTGCAGCACCGCCCAAGTCTCGATTGAATCGAAGGCTTTCTCATAGTCCACAAACGCTAGGCATAACGGCCGATTATACTCTTCGGTCTTCTGTATAATCTGGCGCAGCGTATGGATGTGGTCTATGGTGCTAAAGCCTTTTCGGAAACCGGCTTGTTCGGGAGGCTGGAATTCATCAAACCTGCGTGCGAGACGATTCGTAATGACTCTCGAAAACAGCTTATACACATGACTCAAGAGCGAGATGGGCCTATAGTTCTTCAATAAGGTGTTATCGCCTTTTTTGAAGAAGAGCACCACCACGCTCTTGTGCCATGCCTCTGGCGTTATACCTTCAAGGATGACAGAATTAAATAACTTCTGGAGGACTAAAAGTACCGGTCTACCACCCGCTCTCAGAAGTTCGGTCGTAATTCCATCTTCACCTGGTGCCTTGTTGTTTTTAAGCTGTTTGAGGGCCATTCTAATCTCGTACAGGCTGACGTCCGGGATATCTTCGGTATAGTGTCGGACTAACTTGGCTCTGATGTCCTGAGCTGTGTTAGTAGCGGGCTTACGTGTCGAGGTGTATAACTGTCCATAGAAGTTCTCGATTTTTAAATGTAAGTCAATATAATGTTTATCGTTTAGACCGGAGTGACTCATATGGGGGCGTGGCCATTATGGCCCATAGATCTATTAAATCTCAAGTATTCAATCTAAGATTAATTAACCGTAATATAGAAGCTGTTTGTGTAAAAGTATTTAATTGCAAATTTATAGACTACGTTATCTCCGTCTATTGTTCTCCATCCGCCCGAACCAGTCAAAGTGATTGGAATGATTTGTTTTCTCGATTTAGTAGGCGCACGGTTATTTTAGGTGATTTTAATGGACATCATTTAACATGGTCTTATAAAACTGATTACAGAGGTACTCTTTTGTTTGACTCCCTGTTAGATAATAATTTTGTAGTATTGAATGATGGTCGTGAAACTCGCGTTAAGTTAGTTAATGGTCACCTTCAAAAATCATCGCCAGACTTGTCACTGGTTACCGCTGATATCGCGCTTGAATTTAAATGGACCGTACTTCAAGAAAGTTTAGGTAGTGACCACTTAGTCTTAAAATTATGTAGTAGTTTCAATTCTTATCAGAAACCTACTGTTAAAAGGAACTATAAAAAAGCGGATTGGGATAGCTACACTAAATGTCTTAATGATGTTTTTGATAATATTTTAATACCTACTAACGACCAAGAATGTTATGATTTATTTTTAAATAGCTTAAATTTAATTGCAGATATTCATATTCCTTTTAAAAAAAATACTGTAAATCCTGAAACTAACTTTAAACCTAAACCTTACTGGACTATTGACCTATCTAGGGCAGTGGCCTCACGAAGATTAGCATTATCTCAATTTAGAAGCAATCCAATTCCCGATAACTTAGATAAACTTAACGACAAAATAAGAGAAGCCCAAAAATTAATTCGCCAAGCAAGGAGTAATAATTGGTTTAATGTTTGCTCGTCTGTTAATGAAAGAACTTCTTCTTCGGAGATGTGGAAGCGTATGAGATGGGTCAAAGGTTACAGATCTAACCAACATCATATCAGTGAGACTCAGGCCTCAAACTTACTAGCCTCTCTTGCTCCTGACTTTGTAATCCCATGCCCACCGAGTTTTGTTAGTTTTAAGTCTCAAATAGATATTGAAATCTCCATGCAGGAGCTAGATGCGTGTATCAAATCCAAGGATACATCTCCTGGATGTGACGGTGTCTCCTATTGTATGATTAAATACCTGCCAGTTAACGGAAAATGTGTACTCCTATCTATTTATAATCGATGCTTGCAATCTGGTTTTGTACCTACGCAATGGAGGGAGGTAGGTATACTGCCCATTCATAAACCAGGGCGAGACCCAGACGATGTTTCTTCCTTACGACCAATCTCGTTACTATCTTGTTTATGCAAAACATTTCATTCTATTTTAAATAAGAGATTAGAATGGTATTTAGAACACAATAATATGTTTTCCCCCAATATGATAGGGTTTAGAAAATCAAAATCATGTTTAGATAATTTAAGTTCTTTGGTAAGTAGAATCCAAATCGGATTTTCTGAAGGTCAGTCCACCATTGGCTGTTTTATTGATGTAACGAATGCCTACAATAATGTTGATATAACCGCTCTAATATCAATTTTAAATAGGATTAATGTAGGCTCTAAAATGTGTTTGTATTTGTGGAATTATCTAAAAGAACGTGTTTTAAAAATTAAAGTTGGTGATTCATACGTTTCGAGAACTAGTAATATGGGCCTAGGGCAGGGGGACCCATTGTCCCCTATTTTATTTAATATTGCAACAATGGATATTTGTAAAGCTTTGGAAAATAATATATGTATATCGCAATATGCAGACGATTTTGTAATATATAATCAGTGTAGAAATATAACTCAAGGAGGTCAAGCCTTAGAAGCTTCTTTAAAAATATTATGCTCATTGTTGACTAATTTAGGTCTGGATATTTCTCCAAATAAAAGTAAAATATGTATATTTAAAAGGGGATACATAAGAAATAATATTTTAAAAATAGAAATAAATAATTCACAATTAGAGGTGGTAGATAGTATCAAATATTTAGGTTTATGGCTGGATCGTGGCATCAGATGGACTAAACACATAAGTAAAGTGCAGGAAAAGTGTCTTAAATTCATAAATATATTTAAAGTATTAGTGGGTTCGTCATGGGGCGTGCACCCCATACACTTGAGACGGCTATATATAGCGGTGGTTCGTAGTCGCGTGGATTACGCAAGCTTCATTTATGATAATTGCTGTCGCACTAGAATTAATAAATTGGATACATTACAAAACCAATTTTTAAGGATCATTGGAGGTTTTATCAAAAGTACACCGATACATGCCATGGAATCTGAGCTTTGTATCCCCCCTTTGTTTGTACGTAGACATTATTTGGCTGGAAAGTATTGGGTCAAGTCAAAATCATTGAGAAGTAATATAATAATTGATTTGCTTGAAGAGTTGTCCTATTCATTACAATTACCATATTGGAGTCATAAAAAGAAACCTCTACTAGTAACAGTTCACGAGATACTTAAGTATGATAGTTTTCATAGCAGTAATCAATTAGAAATGTTCAGCTTAGATACCTGGATGAGTAGTATTAATTTAAGGGATGTATTAGAACCTAATATTAAAATGATTGATAAACCTAAGAGATGTTATAATCCATTTGAACTTAAACTCAAATGTGGCAAATATTTATGTGAAAAATATTCTGGTTTTTATAAAATATTTTCAGACGGATCTTTGACTAAGGATGGAAGAGGTGCCGCGTTTTTAGATGCGGAGACTGGTATGTCCAATAAATTATTAATACGTTCTAAAGTTAGCATAATGAATGTGGAACTCATAGCACTATTAGAAGCTATATCTTACATAGAATCAATTAACTATCATAAGTTCGTGGTATTTACTGATTCCAAGAGTGCCATTCTTCATTTGGCTCGTTGTGTTACTGGGTCTAGCTTTCGAGGCATTCCTATAGCGTATAGTATAATAAATAGTGTGAATAAAATGAGAAGTATGAACAAATGTATTAAAATTCAATGGATCCCTTCCCATATTGGTCTGGTGGGCAATGAAGAAGTAGACCGTTTGGCACAAGAAGCAGTGATTGATGGACAAACATTTAATTGTTTACCTAACTATACAGATCTAACATTATATGTAAAAAAATACACTTTTGATATTTGGTCGAAATATTTCGATGAAAGATCTTTAACTAAAGGCATCTGGTATAAAACGGTTCAACCTTCACTTCTTCGCTGCCCATGGTTTTTGAGGACCAATATGGGAAGGAACGAGTTAGTGACGGCTGCAAGGCTTAGATCTGGGCATGTTCCTCTTAATAAATTTGGTTATATGATGGGCAAGACAAATACTCAAAATTGTGATGTATGTTACACATTGGAGGACGTGTTCCATATTATTATGGAATGCACCAGAAACGGGGGTTTGCGTCGGCAACTGTTCCCCGCTGATCACGTTTTCTGGCAGGTTGGTGGCTGTAACCAGATATTAGCACATCCAGAATCTGATGATGCCAAAAATCTATACGATCTGTACCAAGCAGCCGTTAAAATTAGATTAAGTTAAATTATATAATTATATTAAGATTAGATATAAGGGGGGCATATTCTGTTAGAACAAACCCTGTATAAAATAAATAGAAAAAAAAAAAGAACAAAAGCACATTGCCCGTTCATTAAAAAAAAAATATAAGAAAAAAATATAATTTAATAATTTGGCCAACTGTCGAATGTCACTACATTCGGTACTCAATTTTATAAACAAGTAATTCAAAATATAAGCAAAATCAGTCAGTCGTATAATATGCTTAAACGTTTTTTTAATCACGACTTGTTCAATTTTATTATTGTAGCACTTACTACTTGAAACTTTAACACTTGTGCAAAAGGGTGTGTGTAAAGTGTAAATAAACACATGTAAATAATCCCCTTGGGTTTGGCGGAGTAAGTAATCGAGTGAGCTTATTTACACCAAGTCGGGATATATGACGCATCCCTCTCACATACGTCACCACTTGATTAAAACTAACGACAGAAGTTTAACTGAGCTTGTAAATGAAATAACTTCAGGATTCTAGACACTTTCATAATCAGTTTTGGGTTTTAATGAAACTTTCAAGTTGTCGGTTGAATCGGGGTAAATGTATATACGTTGTGTTCACACACGCATATGCGTCAAGCCAAAAAAGTTTTTGCCACAAGCCAAAGAGCTTATGAGAGATTTTCTTTTCAGCTTTATCTTCTATAATCTATAACAATACTTTAAAGAGGAAAGATTTGATTGTAATATGTTTGTTTGTTTGCATTGAATAGGCTCCGAAACTACTGAACCGATTAGAAAAATTCTTTCACTCTTAGGAAGCTACACTATCCCCGGATGACATAGGCTATATTATATTTTCAAAAAATTAGGGATACTTACTAAAACTCCAATAATGTAACCCAAGGTGTAAAAAAATTACCTTGAAATATTCTTTACATTGCGTGCGCTGCGAAAACTATTATACCCGTGCGAAGCCGGGGCGAGCCGCTAGTCATAAATAAATGAATATCATCCAACAATCACATACATAGATCCTGGACCCTAATTAGGGTTCCCTGACTTCCCTGTACCACAGATAATATAATACCATACTAGTACCTGTACCTATCTAGAGACCCAGGAACTACGAGGAGATAGTCCCACAACACCCAGACACCGAAGAATCTGCCACGGAATTCAAGCCCACAGTCTCCAGGCTATGAACTGATCTGCTCAACCACCACACCACAGAGACTGTCGTAATTTATGTCCATGTGACGATACTTTTTTGGGGTTCCGTACCCAAAGGGTAAAACGGACCCTATTACTAAGGCTCCGCTGTCTGTCTGTCTGTCTGTCCGTCTGACACCAGGCTGTATCTCATGAACATAGTTATCTTATGAAAATAGTTAGACAATTGAAATTTTCACAGATGATGTATTTCTGTTTCCGCTATAACAACAAATACTATAAAACAGAATAAAATAAATATTTAATGGGGCTCCCATACAACAACCGTGATTTTTTTGCTCGTTTTATAGATAATGGTACGGAACCCTTCGTGTTCGAGTCCGACTCGCACTTGGCCGGTAATTGAATTGAAAAATTTGCCTTTATTTTTTAAACTAACTATTAAAGCAATGAAAACTAATAAAATGTGACGATACTACACGTGGACGTGACGAGGATGTAATTTGTATGGGACTTCCCTGGGGCCCAGAAGTTTACTTTAGTTTAGAGAATACTTTATTGTAGTTTTTGGCCCCACGCAATTAGTGTGTTAGTCCAGTGTCGACCTTACATCTACATAGTTAACATTTAAGTATTTAAGTGGGCCTGCCCAAGTGCCCATAGCCATTTCAACCTGCTAGTTTTAATAGTCTTGCTAAATTTGAAAGTAGTGGGTAGGTGAAGTGTGATTCAAAGTTAATGGCGGCTGTGAACTGCGCTGCAAGCCCCCCGTATACTCTGCCCTTACCGTTTTCCGCTGCCTGCGATGCCCGTGCACCCCTGATTTATGCTATTTCGCAGCGTTTCACGCTAACTTCACGGCCGTCATTTAATTTAAATTACACTCTACTTTATTGGTTCCATGGAGTTTTTAAGAAAACACAAAAAGCACGTTTTTCATATTTACATGATTTGATTTTCACTCATTATTAACTTACGATTACGTTTTTGAAAATAGTACCTGCCAAGCTGTCATCAGAACATTTTCACGTTTTTTTTTTTTCAAAAGCAAATCTACAAATAAATAAGATACGAACGAACGAAAACAGTTTGAGAAGATAATATTGAAGTAGGATAACAAAGAAACATATAAACAATTGGAAATCGTCTCCTTTTGCTGTGTCACTGAAAATAGGATAGGTATAGGTACCTAATGCCTTTGATATGAGAAAATAAACGCAAACTTCCGAGTTTACTCCTAACCTTTACATGGGTTCATACTTATTTCGGTCTTCCAAGAATAAAGCAATTCAGAGAAGTCTGACAACCGAGTAAATTAACCTAAATTAACTTCTGGGAATCCATCTGTGTTACCATTTACTAACTAGAATGTTAATCATAATTGACGTCTTACTATAGATATATTATACTAGCTTAGACTAGTATACTAGAAAAGATTTAGATAGGTACTAGACAGTACTAGACGGCTGCAATGATATACATAAAGAATAGAATTAATAACTCACGCGCTAACGCTTAATTTGCAGTTATACTTAATTAAAACGTTTTATACGTTATTTCTCCGAAACTGTTCACAAACGCATTGGAGGATGTTTTCAAGCTCTTGGAGTGGAAAAGATCTGGCATCAACATAAATGGCGAGTACATCACTAACCGTTTTGCCGATGATATAGTCATAATGGCGGAATCGCTCGAGGACCTTAGCACCATGCTCAACGACCTCAGTAGAGTCTCCCAGCAGGTTGGTCTTAAGATGAATATGGACAAGACAAAGGTCATGTCTAATGCTCATGTTCCACCTATACCGGTAATTGTTAGGAACGATACTCTCGAAGTTGTCGACAAGTATGTCTACCTGGGACAGATTGTCCAATTAGGTAGGTCCAACTTCGACAAAGAGGTGGCGCGAAGAATCCAACTCGGCTGGGCAGCGTTCGGGAAGCTTCGTCCTATCTTTTCGTCCAAAATACCGCAGAGCCTGAAAATGAAAGTTTTCAATCAGTGTGTGTTGCCAGTGATGACTTATGGAACTGAGACATGGTCTCTTACTGTTGGCCTCATTAGTAAGCTCAAAGTCGCGCAGCGAGCTATGGAGCGAGCTATGCTCGGTGTCTCCCTGCGAGATAAGCTCCGGAACGAGGAGATCCGCAGGAGAACTAAAGTGACCGATATAGCTCTTAGAGTTAGTAAGTTGAAGTGGCAATGGGCAGGCCACATCGCTCGTAGAACTGACAACCGACGGGGAAGAAAGGTTCTCGAGTGGCGACCACGAACCGGAAGACGCAGCGTAGGCCGGCCCCCCACTCGGTGGACCGACGACCTGGTGAAAGCCGCGGGGAGCCGATGGATGCAGGAGGCGAGCAGCCGCTCAAGGTGGCGTGCTCTGAGGGAGGCCTATGTTCAGCAGTGGACGTCTTCAGGCTGTTAATGATGATGATGATGATGAAAACGTTTTAACAAACGTTTTCTTATTTCGATGAATTTAGCCCCTTTTTGTATCAGATTGGGGAAAATAAAAACACATTTTTCTTCTTTTTCCTTTGTCACTTGTTCCTTTTTCTTCTTTCACGCTCTTTCTCTCTATTTGACTATGTGTGTGTCTCTTTCTTTAAATGGTACGGAACCCTTCGTGCGCGAGTCCGACTTGCACTTGGCTGGTTTTTTATATTAATAGGTAGTAGAGTTTTAAATAAAACTTTCAAGACTAGTGTTTAATTTAAATAGATAATATAGGTATCTTATTCAGTTATAGCGGCGGAAGAGACCATAATATAGTACTTTATCTTTTTGGGGTTGATATTTTAATGATAGGATATACATTCTAACCATTGATTAAATTTAACTAATGCTTAATTATAAGTAAAGCTGCCAAAAGTCAAATATAACATTAAAGTTGGTTTTACATATGCCCCCCTTGCTAGACAAAGGTCTTAATTTAAAGTTTTAATATTTTGCATGAAAACTATGGTTGGAGTAGGTACTCAAGAATGCGTAGAGGACCACTCCGGGTCCTCGCAAACGCCCTGAGGGAAATGGGCGACCGGCTTCGGGAACTGTACGACGCATGCCTCACGTCTGAACAGTTTTAGTGGGTTCGAGTCCCACATACCATGCATTACATGCGAGGGCATTTCTCCCCTTCAAAAAAAAGGTACTCAAGAATGCGTCCCCCATTTTAATCAAATGCATATAAATTAACGTTTGCCGGGCATTTCACTGGCAATAAACACCGCTTCGAAATCATCTTCTAAATTATACATTTCAAGAGAAACCGGCAAAAACCTTTTTGCTTAAGACTCATCCTTTTAACGCTTTCCTCTTTCCCCAAAAGACATTTTAACACCTCATCTAATAACTTATTTATATCTTATTGAAAATTCGGAGGGAAGTTTTGTTTACTTCTTCCCCGGGGGGTACTCAGTTATTAACACCGTACGTGAGACGCTTTCAAATATCGGTACTTGAAGGTCTGGGGTTTCATTTTTGGGGGACATATTAATGGCGTAGATGTGACAATATTTGAGATTATATTAGAAATTTCCTGTAAACAGACAGCTTTTTCCGTACATTTTGTTTATCAATTCAGGTAAAAATAAGGTTATTGACCAAACTCCCTTTGAAAGGGGCTCTAAATGGGGGTTTCAATCATCATAATCAGCCGGAAGACGTCTCATCATCATCATCAACAGCCTGAAGACGTTCACTGCTGAACGTAGGCCTCCCCCAGAGCACGCCACCTTGAGCGGCTGCTCGCCTCTTCCATCCATAAGAGCTAAGAGCTATATCGGTCACTTTAGTTCGTCGTTCGTGGAAGACGTCTACTTCCCTATAAAACAGTGCTTTAGAATTTTATCATAGGAGTGGTTGCCATAATCACAGGCAGGGTTCTTGGAGATCGCCGAAAATTTTAATGTGCCAAGGAGAATGCTGCTACCCATCCCCTAGATATTTCCTTAGGATCTTACTGCACCCGCGGGAACAGATGAGATGGTCCTATTCCTACACCGCGACCACACGGCTTAATACTAACCTATAATTATTTAATACGAACCTTTATCAAGAGTAACTGCTGCTATTTATTCAATAACTTTATCAGTACACTTTACTATAACGATACACACAGCTCGTATTATCCCACTTTACACCGACACTACACTGTCTGCAGTCTTTACTACGGTTTCCACTCTGGAAACTAATGTTAAATTCATGCTGCTCATCTAATGCATA
Organism: Ennomos quercinarius; assembly: GCA_910589525.2. NCBI lineage: Eukaryota > Metazoa > Arthropoda > Insecta > Lepidoptera > Geometridae > Ennomos > Ennomos quercinarius. The sequence goes on along the minus strand of OU342492.1, from coordinate 15,976,383 downwards.
CGTGCAGAGACCAATGCATTCTAGGCTAACTTTGTCTAATTCTGTTACTTAGTTCTCGTGGATTGACTTTCCAGATTGTTTGATGTTTTTTTTGTTAAACGAGAATCAATGTGGTTTTCGTATTTACCAAACATGGATTTTTACATATAAACAAGCTTTAATCAAATATAGGTTTGAGGAGGTTGATTTTCATAGAGACTGTGTATCTAAAGTGTCCCCGCGCCAATGCTTACTTACACAGATACGTACCTCTCCAGCTAATTATTCTGTGTCTAGATCCTTGCCAGATAAATAACCATAATTATACGTACATACGTAAGAGTGAAGTTTACCATATTAAACACTACTTTACGCTCTTTGTCATTGAAGTTATGTGACAAAACCTCAAAGGCCCAATTTAATTTTGCTTGAGATAATTCAACCTAGGAAAAATTCAAATAAACCCAAATTAATAAATAATAATTAATTAATTCCAAAAAACCTTCTATATAATCCATACTTCAAGTAGGTCAAAGCGAAGAACTGTAGTTTTGATGAAATACATTGTGAAAAACCTACAATGGTCAAAAACCCAGATCTATTACAGTGGTAAGTTTGACTCGTGCGTGAACCAATTTCATGTAATACTTAAATTTTAACAAAAAAGATCATGGCATCAGAGAGACAAGCGGACAATCCCATTCCATTTACTTTTAACGAGTATACAGACCCCTAAAAATGAATTCTATAGAGAGGTACCTATACCCCTTCATACTCTCGTATACCTAATTTATTTCAATTTATTTCCTTTAACACATGCTAATGAAAGAAATTTAATGTTTTATGGAATATATAGATTTGTGAAAACACTTCTTTACTAACTTATCAGAAATCTTAACGCTCAACCACTTATTCTACTTTCTTATATGTGTTTCGATTTTTTTTTTTAACGGGCAAATTGCCTTTATTACTCAAGCTAACTACTACAATAATAAAAACTAAACTAAACTAAACTAAGCTAAACTAAACTAAACTAGCTACACTACCTATTACAAAGAACACTTATGGACTGTATAATAGCCGCGATGGCCTATAGACAGTCCAAGTGCTCCAGCCCACTACCGGTAGGTAGCGTACCCAACATGCTGGCCGCATTGTCACGTTGAATTGCAATGCTGATGCGTTGGGCCAAATAAGTGCCAGCATTTTGGTCACGCGTCGCATCGACCAGGCGCTCTGATAGACTTTGGAAAACGCGATGAGCTCCCGGTCCCCACGGACCCAGGGTCTCAACACCAAACGGCTCAAATATGTAACCGCTACCGAGATTACTATATTTGCGGCGTTTTAGCTGCTCAGCAGAATTAGCCGCGGCGCCGGCCCTAACGTGTGTCTCGGGAAGGTGTGACGGCGCCATAGTATCGACGCAAGTAGCGTCCCACACTAAAGGCCGCCCCATCTTCCAGGGAACCAGAGTCATTCCGTCGGGTCTTTTACCATCGTCACGCATGAGACCATTCGGTTCGAGAATGGCTGCAGCATTGGCGGTGGTAAAAGCCCGGCGAATGATGTCATTAAGACTAGCGTGGCGCGAAATTCGACCAGCGCTTTTTGAACACGAGAGACCGTGATGACCGAGCTGGTCAACTGAGGTACCGCACTGGCAGCGATGGGCCACACAGCATCTTGCGCCCAAACGTAAGCTGATAGCTAAACGAAAAGTAGTCGGATCTAAAAGGTTACCAGTGGTGAAAGAAGGCATGGCCTGTAACCAAAGTCCTGACTCCCACACAGAGACTGCGAGAAGCCGAGCACGATCAGCGACGCTAGGACACGTATCTAAAAGATTTTTCCGTGCTAGTTCGCAGAGCGGTCGGTCCCACAGCCTCTGTGAGGAAAGTACCACCGGGAAATCAGAATTTGGACTAGCCAACCCCCAGGCATTCTTGGCCTCAGACAAATGGGCTACTTCGAAAGTACCTAAAGATGGAGCAAGAATTTTTTCTATTAATTTATGTGTACCATGTACAGAGGACAAAAATGCCGGTAATGCAACACTCGAAATTTTGCGTATCCCTAAACCTCCTAAGCGCACAGGTAGAGAGGCTTGCGACCACGTCCTGTCATCCATATCAACATTCAAGACCGAAACCAGAGTGTTTTTTACAATGCTGTCTAAGCCCATAAGGAGCTCACTGTGTTTCCACAGTTGACAACATCGTAAAATATAAGTAAATTTAGGGACAAATAGACAAAAACGAATAATTGTAAAAGCCATGTGGGCGTTAATTTTGAGTAACCTGTCTGATGCGTTATTGAACTTTTGAATTTTTTCTTCTACAAAAGGTGAGATAGACTCATCCAGAATCGGCGAACCCAAAAGGCGAAGAGAACGCTTGTCTACTAATTTGATATTCGGAGCAAGACTATTAAACTTTTCAAAAACCAAATCTTTATCAGGACAAGTATCGCAAACAAAAAGTTCGCATTTAGAAAAATTTAAATCCAAACCAATGTCGCGAAATTCGTTAATAATGATACCTAGATCATTAAAAACAGTGTTCACGTCGCCTCCTAGGGTTCCGTCATCCAAGTACCAAACATTAAGTTTGGACTGAAGACGTTGAATAATTGGATGGATGGCAAGGCTAAAAATGGCCGGACCTAGAGGGTCGCCCTGTTGACATCCGACTGAGGATAGGATCGCGTTATTTTGGTAATTTAATTTTGTTGGATTGCCATAACATTGATAAAGGAATTTATATAGTTCGGGAATTTTATCCTTGACTTGTGTCAAAAGAGCGCCTCTGTCGACAGAATTAAAAGCGTTTTTAACATCCACCTTTAGCAACACTTCACCACAATTTAGTTTGAGAAAGGTTCTAAGTGAATGAACAGCGGCCTCACAGCCACCCCGCGAACCAAAGCCCAGCTGTATTGGCTGAAAAAGGTTGCTTAAAAAAGCAACCTTTTTCCTACAGCCGACCTTGGCAGCGAGACGGCGGTATGTGGTGCCTACCGCAATAGGTCTGATACCACCGTCTTTTTTGATAAGGGCACACAAGTTTGCGCCATGTTTCGATTAGAAATCTGGTGGTGACAGATGTAAGCACTGTACGTAGACTAGAAGGGCAGTATAGAGGGCATGCTCAGAATTACAAAGAGGCTTTCGAATTACGATATCGCAAAATCTAAAACTTTTTAGCCATTGTATAAAATGTATCCTACCTTATCCCGTTTCTAGATCACGGTCTAAATACGTACCTATTATACGCTGTATAAATGTTTATCTGCCTGGCCTGATTTTACCAAAGTAGAATAAATTTTATACCAAGTATAACTTTCCGAGGATAACCGATTTAGACGAGTATAACCCCTATACCACTAATTTTGAAGGCATATGAAGCTTATTCCTTGGATACAATCAAAATGGTGTCTTTTTAATTGTCATTTCATTTGTCAATCAGCTGTATCCGAGAGTAACCAGCTTTATAATTGGAATAAAATTTATTCTACTTTGGTAAAATCGGGCCTAAAGATTAGAGTAAAAAACATTGGGGCCAAACTGCGGTGGAAAATTGACAGTTCAGCCTTACGGCACACAGCATCGCATCTTTCACCTCTTTGCGTCCACACCTGAACATAAGCCTAGGATTTGTCACAATCACCACGCGTCTTGGTGATCGCAGTAGATTTAAATGCAGTGCAGACCAAGGAGCATGGCGCTGCCCATTCCCTGAATATTCTCTTAGCCGGCTCCGACACCCACGGTAAGAGATGGAATGGTCCTATTCCCACGCTGGGACCACACGGTTACTTACACTGATGGGGCACTCATACCTAATAGATGTAATAACGACCAAATTTGCGATTTGTAATACATATTTTAGCTTCACTTTGTGCTTCCGTAAGCAAGTATATAGTTTATATTAATTTTACTTGTTTAAAGCGTGACCTACAATTTTTTCGTTACTCTCAAAAGACTCACGAAGCGTGTGAGCGAGAAGTACCAATCAAGTACACACTGCCCAAGAAGAAAAGTATTAGTGAAATAATGGCGGATGTGTCATTATTTTGGGCGAGTACTAGCACAAGAAGAGCACATATCAACACAATCTGTTTCACGACGAAGAGCATGTTGATCATGTAATTCCGTTATCAAAGTGCAAAATACTATTTTTGTGGCTTTTAAATCTTATTCCGTAAATGAATGTGATTTTCCAAAAGATACTAAACAGAACAAATACACGTATCACAGTATTATCACAAATTTTATTGCATTTTAATAGTCATATTTTGTTAATTTTGGTGTGGTATCTGGATGTAAAACCTGTTTAGTTTGTAGATTGGGAATGCGTTCCGATATATCGCAATAATGGGCGCGAACTACCTAACTTGACTCTTACAAATTCTCGGAATAGCTCGGCTAGACGCCCATCGCAGGTTGAACACGCTAATTAGTTTGTACAGAAGCGCTATGTGGCATGGCTTTATAGAATTTCAAAGGAAAATACCCGAACCCAGTAATAAGCAAAAAGCAATCGATGAGTTTCTTTTAGCTTGACGGTTTTGAATGAAGAGCAAAATTGAAATCTCGGCAAAAAGAATGAATGCACCCGGTGATTGGTATACTTTTTATGGTAACCTGATGGTTGAAAGAGTGCTTTGGACGCATATGGTTTGAATTCTGTCTCTTTATACAAACCAATTGAATTGGCTATTCGACTTAATAAATAAATAAATAAATATTGAAATTAAACTGTTGATTACGCTAAGGAAGCATTAAGCGTGCGATACTGCTATAAAAAACATTAATCTATAAATATCTGATATTTTATTGTTTAATCATATTGCTTAATTTCTGCTAAATCTGAAAACCTCAAACGGCACAGATATGGAAAACTTGACAGAGGATACATGTTTATGCCGTTTGTGGTAGAAACCATGGGACCGTGGGGACCAGGTGCTTTTAAAATATACAGGGACTTGGCAAAACTTTTGGTGGAGGCGACCAGTGACCAGAAGCCTGGCTCTTATTTTGCACAAAAAATCAGCATTACAATACAGCGTGGCAATGCAGTCAGTATTCTGGGAACATTCCCCTCCACCAAGGGTCTTTTTGATAATTTTCACTATAAGTTAATCCATAATGCTATGATATAATATTTTTATTGAAATAAAAAGACAATATACTATACATAGACATAACTATAATACATGTGTTTAGTATGTTTATTATAATAATTATAATAAATTAGACCCTGCTTAATTTTTTCTTTAAATGTGCAGGTAAACAAAAAAAAAACAATGTTTAATTAAGTATAGGTACCGAATTCATAGTCGTAGTTCATAAACAAAATCCATTTCAAAGTTAACGACTATAATTCGCAAACTGATAAATCTTGAACCAAATTCCGTGGAGATAAAGTCAAATAACTTTTAAACTCGGGAACCACTTCATCTACTTTATTGGAACGCAATACAATTTGAGAGGGAATTTAAGAAAGAGTTTCGTACCTGTGCGTAATAATAATTCTAGAACTCATTATTACAGATACTACTTACAGGGTACGATATTTTACGATCATATCTTCTTAACTGTGTTATTTTTTCATTTCCTTTGAGACTGTAAAGTACTAAAAATATAAGGATTTGTAATAAATTATTGACTTTGACTTAGACTTTGAAAATCTTTCACCTAAGTATTTTTTAACAATTTTTCGGCATAGTATTTGACCACTGTCTCACCTGATGGTAAGTGATGACGCGGTCTACGGGGTGCATACTTGCCTAGAGATACCTGTTCACTCTGCGGAATTATTAACGACAGCGCATCTTTACGAAATGCGTGACCAGTTAACTGTCCCCATATTGTAATATAGCATCTATTCTTAATGTCTTATCGCATTTATAGCAAAAACAATTGATGTATAAGATATATTCAACTGCAAATCGATAAAGACAGTTAAAGGAACAATAATCGTATCGTTTTATATAAACGCTACTTACTTAACCGAAATAAACATTTATTTGGCACAGCGCGGCGGCGAAACAAGAAAAGTTGTTTAACCGAATCCCTCGGGCCACATTCGATTTAAACAAATTTTGCAAAAAGACCAAAAAGGTAAAGTCAGACGTGACCGTGGTAACAACAGAATAAGATTTAGCAACTTTCTGGCATCAAGACAGTGATAAAATATTTAATGAAACAATGCATTACAAATCACTAAGCGTTTGGAATAAGACCGTATGGCACGCATTTTGGTCTTTTTGTATCTGAATTCCACAAAAAGACCAAAAAGATAAGGTCAGCCGTGACCATAGTAACAACAGAATAAGAACTGGTTATGTCAATAGAATTAGATCTCCTAATGAAGAGCATTTTCACTTTGAAATTATCGGCGAAAAATAGAAGGAAAAGCTGAAATTCTTTTAAATGAATTCGATAAGGATTTCTCAGGTGGTCTTTTATACCTCTGGGGTCGCCAAAACAGAGTAGCAAAATCACCAATTCTATATCCATTTAAGTCGAATTCAACCAAAGTAACTCAAAACGCCCTTATTATCAAAATATCATGGCTGTGTGCGTTAGCCCTTAAAAACACAAAGAGGGTTGCCGACATCAAACACAAGTCAACTGTTATCTAAGGGTGTTTCTCAGCGGTTAACGAACCGAAACAGTTGGTATTGATAACGCTTCTGGCCAATCTAGCTTCTTTGTACTCATGTTACTTTGTGCTAAAGGAAGAAAGTGGTACTTTTATTTCTGAATTCTACGGATCACTATTAGTAGGTATTGTGTTTAGAAAAGCTTTGATCGCGAAGATTTAGAACTACACAAAATAATTAGAAGAAAGAAGCTTTTCGTCTTCTATTTTTGATTCAGAATTTAGCTTCAGCTTTTCACGATAGGTATGCAGTAAAGACCACTCGTAGAACTGACAACCGATGGGGAAGAAGGTTCTCGAGTGGCGAACACAAACCGGAAGACGCAGCGTAGGCCGGCCCCCCACTCGGTGGACCGACGACCTGGAGAAAACCGCGGGGAGCCGATGGATGCAGGAGGTAAGCACAGCCGCTCTAAGTGGCGCTCTTTGGGGGAGGTCTATGTTCAGCTGTGGATGTCTTCAGGCTGTTGATGATGATGATGGTGATGATACAGTAAAGGCAAGGAGTGGTTGGGGTCTGTGGTAACCCATGCGTCTTTCTAACAGACGCGCCCAGGTTCAAATCCCATTCACTCCACACCAATGATTTTTCAAGTTGTATGGTATTTGCACTTACAACGGTGAAGGCAAACGTCGTGAAGAATGGATGTTCAAGAATCACAAAATTCAAGAACATGTGTTATCCACCAACCGGCACTTGGCCAGCATTGTGAACTATGGTTCACAATATCCATGTGAGAGAAGGTCCGTGTCCCAACAGTGGGATCGTTTTGGGCTGGTGGTGAAAGGGCTAACAATTAGAGCCCTAGAAAGGCTCTACATTGTCTACGCAGTACTTATACCACCGCCTCTGGAGCAAAAAGTAAGAACTAGTCGTCATCATAGTTTTAATGTTATGACGTATTCGAGGTCTGCACATAGTTAAATGTCTGCCTAATTTTAATTACATTTTACTACTATTATTTTATAGTTTATAGCGCTCATAGTGCAGCACGGCTCTACTAGCACGGCTAGCCGTTTTTAATCGATCGTTAAGCGACGTTCGCTGCGGTCACTACTTTGATGGGTGACTGCTACAGCAAAAGGTGGTATTTACAACTGAGCGGCATCCTTCGGAGGGCACGTTCAGGTGTCGGTCCCAGCTGTTGTCGTAAGACAATAGTCGTTAAGCCAAGTCAGAAGCCTTTGAGCGGCCCAAAAATTCTGACATCAGGGCTGACTATGGGTAGTCACTTGCCTACACGAGAAGAAGAAGCAGTTTGAAATCATGCAGTAGTATTAATTATTATGTTATTAGCGTTTAATTGCTTTTCATTATCACGTGATGTTATTTTAGCATCTTTTAACCCCCCTTCCCCCCCTGGTGATACATGGTGAGGTTTTAAACTAACCCCCCCCCCCCCCTCCATGAAAAATCACGTGTATGTTTTTTTGGAAAAAGGGTTTTTTCTATTATCTTTAAATACAGGTATAATCTAATTTAAATCTGGAAAATTAAGGTGGGGATATCGGTAGCTGGCTACGCGAGTCAAAGTCAGGTGCCACTTAAAGTTTAGAAATCACGCGTTCGAAAAAGAAATACGCGATCCCGAAAAACTAATTGTACCTAAACGTGGCGCGTGGCCTTCATAGAGTTTAACTTATTTATTCTTTATTAAAACGGTTTATTATTAAACTCTGACGTCACAGCTCCCAAAAAAAGCAGCAAAAACAAAACTTCAAAGCAAGGCAATATCAAAAGGTCCTAGGTTAGAAACGGCGGGACGAGAACCCGTATTATACAATTTCTATGTACAATCTTACATATATTTTGGTATTCTTCTATATTGAAATTCATCCCAGGAGCTTTAAAAAGGATGGCTTCACAATCCCAATTCAGCTGGGAGTTTTCCCGTCTTTGTGGTTTTTAGGTTTCTCTTTATTTGACGTGTTTGTTTTACTAAAGTTTTTCTTTCGTTGAAGAAATGATCTATCGTGGTTGTGCCTAAAGCGTAGTATTACCGTATTTGTGGTTGTTCTCATTAGTTCACGAACTGTATTTGAATAAGAAAAATCGGTATTTTCAAAACTATGGGTTCTAAGGAAAAATGTTCATCTTTTTCTTTGTTTAATCTTTCCAGCACATGCTCTTTTACTTTTACCTATATGCATCTAATAGATATTTTTCGTTATTTTTTTAGTCTGTAAACTTACCTGCCTAGGTACTGCAATTAGCGCACGTAGGTATGTATACCTAAATAGCGTGTGCAAAATGTATACCACGTCCTTGCAACTACAAATTGTACTAAATAAAACCGACAAAACGAGTCGGACTCGCGCACGAAGGGTTCCGTACCATTATCTGTAAAAACGAGCAAAAAAATTTTTTTTGTTGTATGGGAGCTCTTTTAAATATTTATTTTATTCTGTTTTTAGTATCTGTTGTATATAGCAACAGAAATGCATCATCTGTGATAATTTCAACTGTCTAACTAACACGGTTCATGAGATACAGCCTGGCGACAGAAGAACAGACAGATAGACAGACAGATAGAACCTTAGTAATAGGGTTCGTTTTACCCTTTGGGTACGGAACCCCAAAATTTAGCAATGTAGAAAAATACATAATATGTAAGTACCTACGTAACCAGTTTTATTTTCTGCAAATACGCGATATTTTTTCCAGTATATCATGGGTGTGAAAATGGAAGCATGGCACATACAGCCAACTTTCTCACGATCATACCGCGAACATTTGCGTCAGTGAAACCAATTCATCTAACGTATCCCAGGGAATTGTTTCTCTGACTCAGCAATATTTCATGAGAAACGTTTTCCTTAAAGCGATCAAGTCAACGCGTTGTAAAATTTTTGTCGCGTGGCAATTTTGCGAGTGCGTGTCGCGGCTCGCTGCTCCGTGCTCCCCTGGTAGGGATAACGCTGGAATAAATGTTTTTCGCTGGAAAATCTCGAGTTAGAGACATTGTACGACGGATATGAAGCAAGCGATATATTATGGAGCAGCTATGAGCGATGAAAAAAAAAATTTGATAAGGGGAGTGGTTATGGTACCTACAAAGATATGTGAAAAAATCCAAATAGTAGATTTATTATGACAAATGGGTCAAACGTTCCCCAGCTCATCATCTGCCCTGCCTATACGCTTGAGTGAAGGCAAACAAAAGCATGGCAGTAGGTACCTATAGGGCATTTTCAAGTGCTCGTCTGGCTAGACAACTCTAAAGTTAATAAAGCATTGTTCAATTATGTGAAGACGCCAGACCCTGAAACACAGTTTCCTGGTGCCGAGGTTCGATCAACAACTGTACTTAAAAACGATGTCGATAAAACATGTGATTGATTGAATCCTGGCAACCTATCGACCACCTACGCTATCTGTCTATAACTATAGATATCTTAAAAATAAGGGAGAACCTACATACTCAAACTCATCCTTCTCCAATATAAAAATAACAAGAAAGGTCCTAAAAACTTAAAAAAAATTGAGCGATAACACCAAGCACTATTTCCACATGGAACAGAGCCTGAGGGCCGACGTTAACTACTCAGCAGGTGGTTCGGGGTGTGAACAGGTCATTATCGCACTTTTACCGAAATCTACCATTTACGACTGTAATCCATTACGGGGACAATAGCGTGGATTGTTTACACGCTCTCTATGACAATACGGGTAAAGTAAACAATATTATTTTAGCCGTTATAATAATAAATATTACAGAACATACAAAATATATTATGTTATTTGCTCTACAGATTTTTTTGGTCAATTAATAAAGTCAATCGTGGCTATTTACATAGTAATATGACAATATTAACTCTGACTCTCGCTCGAATGCTTCGTCCTATCTTTTCGTCTAAAATACCGCAGAGCCTGGAAACGAAAGTTTTCAATCAGTGTGTGTTGCCAGTGATGACTTATGGAACTGAGACATGGTCTCTTACTGTTGGCCTCATTAGTAAGCTCAAAGTCGCGCAGCGAGCTATGGAGCGAACTATGCTCGGTGTTTCCCTGCGAGATATGCTCTGGAACGAGGAGATCCGCAGGAGAACTAAAGTGACCGATATAGCTCTTAGAGTTAGTAAGTTGAAGTTGCAATGGGCAGGCCACATCGCTCGTAGAACTGACAACCAATGGGGAAGAAAGGTTCTCGAGTGGCGACCACGAACCGGAAGACGCAGCGTAGGCTGGCCCCCCACTCGGTGGACCGACGACCTGGTGAAAGCCGCGGGGAGCCGATGGATGCAAGAGGCAAGCAGCCGCTCAAGGTGACGTGCTCTGGGGGAGGCCTATGTTCAGTAGTGGACGTCTTCAGGCTGTCAATGATGATGATGATGAACTCTGACTCTTATTGACTCTTATTGACTTTAAGGTCTCGATGACGTCACTGGAGAGAAAACCTCTCATGCTTTGGTATATTTATTAACACTTTTTAGACCTACTTAGTATATAAGATGCAATTAAATTCATTAGCATAAATTGAGTGCATGATAGTGCATCATTTATTGATGATTATTAAAGGGTAAAGAGTGCAAAACGTTAAACTTTACGTAACATGAATGAAAACGTTTTTTAATGAAAATTATGAAGATTGCCGCGGTGCCTAACGTAGTTGACACGATGATTTTGATACTGTTAAAAGCTTTTGATACCTTGTACGCAATAATTCAAAACAGTTCTTCATTATTTTAATTTAATTTTGTACTGTATATTAAGTGAGTTATCCCAATTTTCGGAGTTATTATCACTACCAAATCGATGCATTAGGATTCATAAATTTTGGTCCACACGTGACCGGTGTCATGAGTAGGTACCTAGTTTCAAAGGAGCTAATGAATTCAATTACACTCAGTATATTTCTTTAAATTCTTATGAGTGACCGATGGGGAAGAAAGGTCATCGAGTGACAACCACGAACCGGAAGACGCAGCGTAGGCTGTCGACCCCCCCCCCCCCTCGTTGCAGGAAGCAAGCAGCCGCTCAAAGTGGCGCTCTTTGCAACTGACCAATTGCGCAAAAATTGCCGACTATGCAGTGCACTTCAATCAACTGCAGTGTTTATACCCAAATGCAGTATTATGCAGTGGTTATAGTATACCTATTAGGAGTGTCTGTACCATTGAGATAGTTACATTACATAATGTAAATAGGCCGAATTCTTTGCTTACGTATTTCAACACGGCTATAGAATGTAATGCGTCTTTCTTTTTTTAAAAGATTTACCTACACAATACCGGCTAGCTACACTTACACAAAACATGAAATACCTACTCAAATTCACCTTTCTGACAAACGCCCTCGGTCTATTTTTCAAGATGTAACATTACCCTTATACTTTAGTGCCAGCTGTGAGTGCCAATTATGTTTTAGGTTCACTTAATGTTTGAAGGTTGTAGAGCTGCCACTCTTGAATTACAGGGAACGGCTATTACAGATTTTCATGAATTGTTGGAAGAAACGTGCTACGAATACAAATGGATTGCGGTGTAGACGCCACTCACGTCTGTGCTGTTTTAGATTTATTTCTCATGTTTTAATTTGATCAAAGTCGGGATTAATCGCGCAACTTTTTAATTTGAGTCTGTTATCGAGTCAGCTATAATTTATTTTACCCTTTTTTCTGCTCGCTGTAACCTTTGATTTAGAAATAAAGCAGTTATACTAGTAGGTACGTCGAATCTAAATGTGTTTTGATTAAAAGGTTTGTTCAGTAGATGCTCAGACGAACTAAATGGAGTGGCTTAAATTCTCCAAGGGTCAACGAAGTTGGGTTTAATTATTCTGTTACAGTAAACTAAAATTAATTTTATAATGAAACTGTTATTTCTTGTTAAGTGTGATTCAATTTTACGATCGACATGAAAAATTGTTAATGGTTATAACAACCAGAATTTTAAACGTTCTGCGTAATTACAAAACAAACGAAGTGCGAATTTTCACCTTTTAATATTTCTGGAGATTTACCCCTGGTTTCTCGTATGTGTGTTACAGTTAAACTCATCTCAACTTAAAAATACTGAACGCTCATTGGTTGAAGACAACTGATGATCAACAGGCAACCAATGAGCGTACAGTATTTTTAAGTTGACATGAGTTTAACTTTAACAAACGTACGAGAAACAGGGGTAAGTATTACCAAGAAGCTCTTCCAGCCGCGAGTGAATAGATATCTTCTAGGCAAGCATGTACCAACATAGATCGCATCGTCACTTCCCATCAGGTTAGATTGCGGTCAAATGCGGGCCTATTTAGCTACAAAAAATGGAATAAAAAAATTGTAAGTTGCTTAAAATTTTAGAACTGAAACAGTAATGCGTCACGTATTCGCACGTGATTACTGTAATATATTCTAAACGGACAATATTCAAAGTTTCGGCCGACTGGGAATTTCAAACTCATGGATTAAAATACTTAGCAAAATGGATGCGCCATTACGTTATAATCTTGTAAGGAGGCTCTTATTTTCATCTATCTGCGATCGTGCAGCCTTCCCACGTAAATACTAAATGCCACTACAAGCTCACTACTACAAAAAAAAACATTTGGACGGTAATATTTGACTAATATACATCTAAATAAATAGAACCACAGTAAATTCGCAAAATTTAAGCCGTTTAGTTTGTGCCATGGCACCGTACGTATATGGCATGTTCGCGTGGTCATATCTGTGTTAAGAGCTCTCAGAAAATTATTTTGAATGACAATTTCGCGGTGAAATCGTACCACAACACTTCAAAAAAGCAGCATAAGAGTTCTGGTGTGACTTTTCACTGGTAAGCTATTTACTTTTTTGCTAAAATCGTCTAAAATACCAAAAAAACTAGCGTGCGTTTTGAGAAGGCGTTGTTTGGAAACTTACCTTCTATAGGTACTTATTCTAAGGGTAGAGCATATATTAGTCACTACCACAGATTATACTATGATTTGGGAGTAAGATTTCTTGGTTATTAGTGATATCCGAATGAGAGCATTAATCTAAAGACAAAGCGCATAAAATTATAGTAGCACTGCTTAGCCGACCATACTGTTAGTGTATTGCGTATGACCAATAATCAGTATTCGGAGTCCATTCAGTGCATCCTCTCTGCGTTCATTATTCAGTCGCGAAGACAATCACTTGGTGAAGAAATCTCTATTCATTTGTATTTCAAATTATTAAATGGTAGACATGAGTTTCTGAATTCGTTATTGAAATGTACCAGTTTAAATGCAAATGGAAGCTTTTAAAGATCTTCTGCTATATTATTTTTATTGTTGAGAATATACATTACAGAGGTATATTTAAGAGCGGCTGTATCTACCTAACCAAACTGTACTCTAAGGTTCCTGTAATAAGTTTAGTTCGTCGAAGTTAATTCGATTAACCTCTTCTAAACATTGCTATTACATTCATAACTATTATAGTACCTAGTCCTTTATTTATGTTGCGACAAATTATTTTGCGGAGAAACGATTTTTTCTCAATGTCCACTTTTAAATTTGAATTTCCAATAATGATTGAATTATCCTGGTCAATGTACTTCTAGTAATAAAAGTATTTTTTTATAAAAAATACTTTAAAAAACCCACCAATAGTTTTTTCACCACTAGTTAAGGTGGTTAAAAACTCTAACAAATTTTGACCATTGGTTAAAATTTGTTAGTGTGAAAAAAGTCACCCTTAGGGTGGGTTTTTTGATCCGCAGTTAAGGTAACCAATGGTTAAAATCTGTAACAAATTTTGACCATTAGTTAGAATTTGTTAGCATTTTTAACCATTAAAATGGCAACTGTATTATATTTTTTTTACATTTGTGGACATTTTACACAGATCTAGCCCCAAAGTAAGTAAAGCTAATGTTGCAGCTGAGTTGACTTTGTCGACTTTTAATGATTTAGGTGATACTTTCCATACATATTGCTACATATTCAATGCAAAAAACAGATAAACCCGATTTGGCTCAATGTTTTCACACTGGTTGTTGACAATGCCAATACCTACACCTACTTTTTATCCTAAAAAACTAATTGAAAATTTTGCAGGGGAAGCAGCGGGGTGCGTCTAGATTATACGACATAATATAATAATACTGTAACTGGGCTAAACGTGTACATTGAATACCTATTTTAATTTTGTAGTAGGTACACTTCTATAACAAAATAGAATTAAAAACATTTTGTTTGTCTATCTGCCTGTTAGTCTGTCCATTTTAACGCGTATCACATGCGTATCACGCTGATACTACTAGAGGAAACTGAAGCCACTATTGAGTTGAAGGGATAGGGGAAAAGGATGGATGTATGAAGGGAGGGAGGCGTATTCCCTATCTTTTGCTCTTCTCTTTGACAGGGTTATGATGTAAAGCTTATTAGCACGTGCGAAGCCGGGGTGGGTCAACTAGCTATTAATATAATTTATAAGTAGTACCCACTTAATATGCTTGTTATAGCGTATTTGAAACAATTTATATAAATTGATGCAACAACATGTTATTCTTTGATACCAATACAGTTTTAAGTATCGTGTAAATGCACCCGCACTCAAACTGCGCATACTTCAGATAATTCAGTACCTGCCGTGCGTTAACCTAGACATAGTATATTATCTGTGAGTACGCTTGTTGAATAATAATTGTGGAAAATGATACATAAGTATGTTATAGTTGCCGGCGATACTTGGTCTTTAAAATAAAACCAAAAAAGAAGAAAGTACGTTTACTAGGTGGTAGGAATTTTCCTGCAAATTTCGTCTAGGTAGGTGCCACCGCTTTGCCAGTTATTCCGCCGCCAAGCAGTACTGTGCAAACACTATTCTGGTCTAGGTTGAAGAGTATTGTGAAATAACTGGGCAAATGACACTTATGAACTGATCTCGCAGTCTAGAAATCATTGTTAGAGAAAATTAATAGGTATCTGATATTCAAAAATATGATTTTTGATGTAAATTTTCAACGTATTGTAACGGCTTGTTTTTCGCTTCTGTATAAATTTAATTATTGTGGTTGGATCACAATCACAGTCAATCGTTTTTCTTTATGGATTGGCTAAATCTCTATAATAATCTCCATCTCACAGGAGCCAATTTAGAGAAAAAACCAACGACCATAACTTTTTAATCCACACCGAAACGTCACTGTCACTGTCGGCTGACAAGACGTCAAATTGAAGTTGACATATGACGTGATCGCAGGGTGACCCTAAACAAAGAAAAACCTACAAACCAAGGGATTTTCACTAATTTTCTGTTTATTTGCATAGCTAAAATGCACATAAATAAATAATTTATTTTACGCAAAGAACACGAGAAATATCGTTAAATAACCACCACTGTCGTGAAGGCTCTTGTGGGAAGATCTAGTCCTTGACTCAGCCGCTCGACTTTCGCTTTTGGCGATATGCGGAGTGGTGACTTTTGTGGTCAGGGACGCAGGCAAGGACTTTTCGAGAAAATTCGACAGAGGCTGGGGGGCGAGATAGGGTGACGCAAATCCGCCCAGTTAGAGCGACGGTTCTCCTTAGAAAAAGGAAGATCGGAGAAACTTCGAGTGGTTCGTTTTCTTTGGTATCGGCGTGGGCGCAGCTCCTGACAGTTTGGCGCGTCTCCTCGGCCACCAAGCTAACTCCTTCTTTTGCTGCAGGTGAGTTTCCACGAGAATATCTTGTAATCACGAGCGGGGCTCCATCCCCGCGCCGTGCTCAGAACCTGGTAGCTTCATGGAACTCCATCTTTCCACAGGCAGCTGTGCCCTACGTATAATTACTGGTCGCGGCAAGTCGCTGCCTCCATTTGGCCGCTGCCGCGACGCCTTCGTTTTAGGCGGGTGCCCGCCTCCACCGCGCCCATCGTGAGCCTGCGTCTCACCTCCACGAGTAAAGAAAAACCCCTCTACAGGGTAAGTCTTCCCATTTATCCAAAGAAACCTAAATGTGCATCAAGTCGTAGACAGTGATAGTAAAAAGTGCTAAAATAAGAGTCTAATTTGTTCCTGTCCTTCGACAGGGTTTTTTTTTATTACTCCTCTTCTACTCGGGTCGTGCCAACTCCTGGCACGCCCCTCTCCGAGCTCACCGACGGTCTGCGCTGACCTGCTAGGCTCCGGGAGGCAACGGCCCCTTACCTACGGGTCTACACCCGCCGTCTGCATCTCCCTGGATCCAGTTCAGTCCTCCACACCATCGCGCTCCTTACGGTATCACGGTCGGCCAGCATGGTAGCTGGTTGATCGCGTTCCTTTATACTTTGTGTTGTCCATTACCAACTAACTTAGCTATCTGGTTGCAAAGCAGGAATGTTCTACTAGCTCGTACCACACCCCTCTTGGGTCTCATAATAGCTGGCAAGCACTACATTCGTATATTCTAAGGCGCCCAACACCTTCCATTTGTGAATGTATCCTACCAAAATATCATAAAATATTATTAGCAACTATAGTCCTTAGTAATATTAAACAGTAGATATTAGCCTCCTTCGGAAAGGAACAACTTTTGTGTAAAACAGAATTAAAGACACTAACGGATAGAGGCTAGTGTTTTCTTTCTTACCCCCCCCCTTATAGGGTCTGTATCAAGAACTATAACAGCATTACAGTGGCGCTTCAACTGGTTAGTTCATTCTGGCTTTGCAACCAAAATCTTAGGTAGGTAGGTTAGCCTCTTACTAACCATATAACAAAGAAAAACAAATATTAAAAGGAATTTGTGTTTTGTTTTCTTCAACCTTTAGTTTTAAGATAGTAATAAGAAAGCTAGCTAGGTTATTAGTGTATTACAACAATAAATTCAACAAGTTTGACTGAAATTAGACAGAATATACCAAGTACTAAAAGAATAAAGTTAGAAAACATTGTCTGACAACAAGTTCATAACAATAAAAGTACCTAACTCACAGGTCCTATTTTTTTTATTTTTTGTAGGAACTGTGACCTAACTAGATTACCTTATAACATTTCATTATTTTCAAGTTAAACATTGGATTGCCATCACTAGACTGCATAGCATAATAGCTGTAATACAGTCTAGGCTGTATGGAAGTTCATGTTTAGCAAGAGTTATTGCTATAGAAAACATAATAAAACAGAAAAATAACTTTTATTTTCACACAGTGTTACATCATAATTACCAACAAATTATTAAGATACACTATTGTAAACTGCATTGCAACCATATAGGAAATCATAAAAATTATTAACAAGCTCCATAATATACATATTTAAGGGCAAACCTACTGCATTAAGACCACATAAAACCAAAAACTTAATAGACAATACACAAAATATTCTTTGAACAACATGTCTGACACAGAGAGGTCGGATATTACTGTTACACACATTCTGGATCCTGTTACCCAGGTGCAGATCTCTAGTCCTCATGAGTCGCAAGCATTGGACCCCAATGAATATGTGACTAGGCGTTATAAAAAAGTACATTCTAAACATGAGGAGCCAGTATCAGACTCTTCAACTGATAGTGGCCCCTCAGCCCCTAGGAAAGGTCACCGTAGGGTCATGTATGTCCCTCCTGTGAACATAAACTCACTTAACCATAAGTACAATGGCACTACATGTATTGTAACCTATTTGGAACGACTTGATGAACTGATCTTATCCCGCTCACTATCCTATAAAAAAGTTTTCCGTTCAGCGGCAGAACTGTTTGCTGACTCTGCTCTGGTATGGTATAGGGGTGTCCGTAGCTCCATATCTTCATGGGAGGAGCTTAAGCAGGAGCTCTTAGACGAATTTCTACCTCCTGATTTTGATTATAGGTTACTTGAGGAATTGAAAGCTCGAACCCAAGGTATTGATGAATCCTTTTCAGCATACTTTTCGGTCATGTTGAACTTCTTTAACAGACTGCGAGAACCTTTGAGTGAGGGTGAGAAGCTGCGAATACTTAGGCGGAACATTCGCCCTGCTTTTTCGGATAGGCTGGCACTCTTTCCCATTACGACGTTGCAGGACTTCAAGAACAAGTGCAAAGAGTTGGAGAGGCAGCAAATTAGCACCCAGTACTTTGTAGAGCCGCCTAAGGTTACCAAGCAAACTTTAGCGACAGACTTGGCATACAAGGGTCAATCTCACACCCGGCAAGTAGCGGCGACCGCGGTAGTTTCACAGCCGGCGTCTTCTTCTCTTTTCTGCCCAAGATGTAGGGTAAAAGGACATAACTTGAAAACTTGCAAGGAACCTAAATATCTAGTCTGTTTTCGCTGTGGCCTTAGGGGTTACGTTACAGGAAATTGCCCAAACTGTACAAAAAATCAGGACGTGAAAACCCACACCTGTCAATGTCAATGTCAGAAACACTCCTCTGACACTACCACTTCATCTACTAGCTCTAAGCCAAAAAACTAATATCTTCGGATTGTGGCTCAGCCATCTCACCCAATTTTGACCCCAAAGATTGGCAGGACTGGTTAAAAACAATAGAACACTTCTTTAACTCACACAAAGTAGCGACAATCCGAAATGAAAAAACTGATAATCGACCATTTCTCACTGTCGACGTTTACGGTCAACCGTGCTACGGGCTCCTGGACTCCGGTTCCAGTATATCAATTATAGGGGACAGCTCACATGAACAATTCTTGAATCTGGGTGCCACCCTGATTCCGTGTGTGGACTCCTGCAGGATTCAGTCGGTAAATGGGGTTAACTCATCAATCGTTGGTTCCCTGCTTTTACCTGTGGTATTTCGTGACACGGTCAAAATTATAAAGTTTCATGTTATCCCAGACGTGAAAACCTCATTTATTTTTGGTTGGGACTTCTGGCGGGCATTTGGTTTGGCTCCTTCTGATCTCGACACACTGCCCTGGAAATGTTCCAGGGATATACGCACGGTGGCCGAGATTAACTATATTCACCCCATGGACACTCTAACTCCGGAGCAGCGCCACCAAGCGGAGAAAACCATCAATGCTTATGGCGAAATAGCATTCGAGAAGGTAGGCTTGGGCAAGACAAACCTAATTACACACACTATCGACACGGGCGATGCGAAACCCATCAAACAGCGGTACTACCCGATGTCGCCGGAGAAACTCAAAGAGTTACATCGGGAGTTGGACAAAATGCTAGAGTTGGACGTAGTGGAACCCAGTCGAAGTGAGTGGAATAATCCAACCCTAATGACCCCAAAAGCCACGGGAGAACTACGGTTCTGTTTGGACAGTAGGAAGTTGAACGAAGTCTCCAAACATGACGCCTACCCCCTTCCATACATTACTCAGATCCTGGACAGTCTTAGGAATTCGAAATACCTATCTTCAATAGATTTGAGCTCCGCATTTTGGCAGATTGAATTAAGCCCCGCCTCCCGCGAAAAAACTGCTTTCACGGTCCCGGGACGGGGATTATTTCACTTCAAGCGCATGTGTTTCGGTTTAACTGGTGCTCCAGCCACCCAACAAAGGTTGATGGACGTACTGTTTGGTCCGGATGGCTTTGAAAACCGGGTTTTCGTCTATTTAGATGACATAGTAGTATGTCATGAGACTTTCGAGGGCCACCTAAACCTCCTAAAAAAGGTCCTGGATCGTTTGAAGCAGGCAGGTCTAACAATAAAGGCTTCCAAGTGTCAATTCTTTAGACGCGAACTCAAATACCTGGGATATGTCGTGGACGAAAAGGGCTTGCACACAGATCCCGCTAAAGTGCAGTCCATACTCGAGTTCCCCACCCCCACCACTCGAAAACATGTCAAGATGTTTTTAGGAACTGCCTCCTACTACAGGCGTTTCATTAAAAACTTCAGCCTAATAGCAGCGCCTTTGAACAAATTGACGAGCACGGGGAAAAAGGCACCTCCGTTCGCGTGGTCCCAGGAAGCGGAAGACTCCTTTCAGAAACTAAAACAGGCTCTAGTTTCTGCCCCCATCCTCGCCTGCCCAGACTTTTCCAAACCTTTTTCTGTGCATTGCGATGCTTCGTCATACGGCATCGCCGGGATGTTAGCACAGGATATGGACGGTACTGAACATCCAATTGCTTTCGCGAGCAAATCGCTCTCGAAATGTGAGATGAACTATTCAGCAACGGAGCGGGAAGCTTTGGCGGTGGTGTTTGCGGTAGAACATTTCAGGCCCTACTTGGAAGGAAGCAAGCCTTTCAAAATTGTGACTGACCATGCTAGCCTAAAATGGTTCTTAAATCTAACAAACCCAACCGGCAGGTTAGCTCGCTGGGGTTGCAGACTTTCTCCTTACAACTTTGAGATCGAACATCGAGCGGGCAAGGATAATGTGGTACCGGATGCTTTATCTCGGTTTGTAACGCCGGTTGCAGCTATTGCAACCACGGACTCTTTCACCCCTACTGGTGATTCTTGGTATGACGGCGTTTATACTAAATGCGTGCAAAAACCCTTGTCTTGTCGGAATTTTATGGTGAAAGACGGTAGATTGTTTCGTTACACAAAGTCAGCTAATACTCTAGCTCGTGATTTTCAATGGAAAGAAGTGATACCACAGTCTAAGCGGAAGACAATAATTGAGGAACACCACTGTTTACCCACTTCTGCACATTTGGGAATACAGAAGACCTTCAAAAAGATATCATTGGCGTATTACTGGCCCGGATTATTTAGGGAGGTGGCTGACTTCGTGCGACAATGCGAAACATGTTTATCCCATAAAATACCGAATCGGACTACACCAGGCTTGATGGGTAGTCCTAAACAATGCTGTAGGCCAAACCAGACATTGAGTATAGACCTGGCAGGCCCCTTTCCGGTTTCTAGAAACCGCTACACTCACTTATTCGTAGTGATGTGCTGCTTCACAAAATATGTGATGCTGTTTCCCTTGCGTCGAGCCACCGCGGCCAATATCGTCAGGCATCTGGAGAATGACGTCTTTATGAAGCAGGGGATCCCGCAAACAGTGATTTCTGATAATGGAACTCAGTTCACTGGAAATGAGATACAAGCCCTGTTTCATAAATACAACGTTCCCCAGATCCATTTAGGCCCTAGATATTGTCCCCAAGTTAACCCGGTGGAACGCCAAAACCGTACCATTGTTACTGCGATATCCTCACTTATAAAGGAGGACCATCGCGAATGGGACTTACATTTGCCCCACATTGAGTTTGCCATTAATACATCCGTCAGTGAGGCTACAGGATATTCTCCTTTCCTATTAATGCATGGGCGGGAGGCTGTACCAAATGGAGATCTCTATGACTCATCTCCCTTAGACCTCTCAGACCTTTCCTTCCCACGCAGAGAAGATTACGCACGCCAACTGGGTGCGCTCTCGGGAATTTTTCGGAAAGTAAAAGAGGAACTGGTGAAGGCGCACGCCAAAAACACGCATTATTACAACCTGCGGAGAAGATATATGGAGCTCAAAGTGGGTCAAACGGTCTGGAAAAGAACTTTCCCTCTCAGTGACAAGGGTCGGTTTTTCTCTGCAAAACTGGCTCCTAAATATGTCAAGTGTAGAATCAAAACCAAAAAGTCTCCGTTGGTATATGAGCTGGTAGATGAGAACGGCAGAGATGCAGGCATTTGGCATGTGAAGGACCTTAAAACCTCAAACTAACTTGAACCTAAAACTAAACTCTATTTACCTACTTCAGAGGTACCTTTCTTCTCCACTGTCCCTAAACAGTATTTTACCCGCTACACAGTAGTAGCCTCTGAAAATGGGCATCTCAACCCCATTATCGTGAACACAATTTGCACCGTAGGCCTCCTGTCATCACTCTTCGATGAAGCCAAGGTGAACTTCCTCTTTCCCCTTTCTTTCTAACCCTTCTCCAGTTATCTATTACCTATCACTTTTTATACAAAACTGACAAATCAGTAACCAGTAAGTATCCAACTGGTTACTGCTTACCTACCGGTAGTTCTACAAACTACCTACCTTCGGAGTACCCCCGGACGGCGGCGCTGGGCCGCCTTTGTGTAGTCCTGGGAGATGGCTCTACTTTTGGTTCGTTTCACAGGGAGATAAGGTTAAAGGTTGGATATTAGGCAAGACAGCAGTGCCCCCGGACAGCAGTAGGCTGCTTTTGTGTTTGGTCCTGGGAGTTGGTTCTTTCTTGGTTCGATATCACGGTTGAAATGGATAAAAAAAAAAAAAAAGAAGCTGGATGACTCAGTCCTTGTAAATAATATTTAGGTTAAGGAAGGACTGGTCATGGGTTGTTACCATAATTTATAATTTGTTTCCTTTTCCCTACTCTACAATAGGTTAAATAATTATTCTACCCTGGCTTGGCATCTACATATAAAATAAAAATAAAATCATTCTTTACCAATAGTCCATTTAATAAATATCTAAAATATATATTATATACACACATCTATGTACGTTTATAACATCACTAGACTAAGGTCATTAGAACAATCTATGGAGCGGTGTAAACTCCCTAAATAAGCCAATAACACAAACTTAAGCCTACAGGAGCGGTATGTGAACTCCTTTATAAAGAAGCCTATAGCACTGAACTTTAGATAGTTTTGTAACCGTAGCTAAGCGGATAACAGAACTTAATCTATTCCTACTTCCGTAGCTAAGCGGACTAGTAGGAAACTACATTTAAAGGAGCGGTATGTGGACTCCGAAAATAAGCCAATAACACAAACTTAAGCCTACAGGAGCGGTATGTGAACTCCTTTATAAAGAAGCTTAACACAACAAGTAAGGAGTCACTGATATTCAATTCAACACCAACTAGGGGGATAGCATGATTTTCACGGTTAGTTGTTCTTTGGCGAACATTCCAGTCAACTCCGGTATTTCCCTTGCAGGACAAATAGCCTGCTTATAACGGGTGTTAATTGTGACAAATTGTACTCTCGGTTAATGTCCAGTCAATTTCATAATTACCCCGGGGTAAATGCAGTACAATCCAGTTCGTATATATTGAATACATAATAATATAGGGATTTTGCGGGGTTGTAATATAATAAATTTAATCTCATAGCGACTAATTATTACAATGTATTATATCTTTATCTAATTTCCTATACATATGCACCTTGCCCAAGCCAGTGGTACAATTTCCTTTATTTACAAACATTATATTGTTGTTTTTTGTCTTTGTTCCAATTTTCCATTTACTTTTGCATGTAGGTGTGGAAATATATAGCTTTAGGTTATTCCTTTTATCCGTTAGTGTCTGGTCTGAACCTGATTCAATAACTTTCTAAATGATTTTTTTTAAAGATATTTCACCATGGTTTTGGTGTTTTGTTTGTCTTTTGTTGGAAACTGAAGTTCCCGGCTGAGGACAGCCGTTCGAATTCACTACGTGAATTCTACCCGGGTTGGACGGGTACTGTAACGGCTTGTTTTTCGCTTCTGTATAAATTTAATTATTGTGGTTGGATCACAATCACAGTCAATCGTTTTTCTTTATGGATTGGCTAAATCTCTATAATAATCTCCATCTCACAGGAGCCAATTTAGAGAAAAAACCAACGACCATAACTTTTTAATCCACACCGAAACGTCACTGTCACTGTCGGCTGACAAGACGTCAAATTGAAGTTGACATAAAAAACACTCTGGTTTCGGTCTTGAGTGTTGATATGGATGACAGGACGTGGTCGCAAGCCTCTCTACCTGTGCGCTTAGGAGGTTTAGGGATACGCAAAATTTCGAGTGTTGCATTACCGGCATTTTTGTCCTCTGTACATGGTACACATAAATTAATAGAAAAAATTCTTGCTCCATCTTTAGGTACTTTCGAAGTAGCCCATTTGTCTGAGGCCAAGAATGCCTGGGGGTTGGCTTGTCCAAATTCTGATTTCCCGGTGGTTCTTTCCTCACAGAGGCTGTGGGACCGACCGCTCTGCGAACTAGCACGGAAAAATCTTTTAGATACGTGTCCTAGCGTCGCTGATCGTGCTCGGCTTCTCGCAGTCTCTGTGTGGGAGTCAGGACTTTGGTTACAGGCCATGCCTTCTTTCAACACTGGTAACCTTTTAGATCCGACTACTTTTCGTTTAGCTATCAGCTTACGTTTGGGCGCAAGATGCTGTGTGGCCCATCGCTGCCAGTGCGGTACCGCAGTTGACCAGCTCGGTCATCACGGTCTCTCGTGTTCAAAAAGCGCTGGTCGAATTTCGCGCCACGCTAGTCTTAATGACATCATTCGCCGGGCTTTTACCACCGCCAATGTTGCAGCCATTCTCGAACCGAATGGTCTCATGCGTGACGATGGTAAAAGACCCGACGGAATGACTCTGGTTCCCTGGAAGATGGGGCGGCCTTTAGTGTGGGACGCTACTTGCGTCGATACTATGGCGCCGTCACACCTTCCCGAGACACACGTTAGGGCCGGCGCCGCGGCTAATTCTGCTGAGCAGCTAAAACGGCGCAAATATAGTAATCTCGGTAGCGGTTACATATTTGAGCCGTTTGGTGTTGAGACCCTGGGTCCGTGGGGACCGGGAGCTCATCGCGTTTTCCAAAGTCTATCAGAGCGCCTGGTCGATGCGACGCGTGACCAAAATGCTGGCACTTATTTGGCCCAACGCATCAGCATTGCAATTCAACGTGGCAATGCGGCCAGCATGTTGGGTACGCTACCTACCGGTAGTGGGCTGGAGCACTTGGACTGTCTATAGGCCATCGCGGCTATTATACAGTCCATAAGTGTTCTTTGTAGTAGGTAGTGTAGCTAGTTTAGTTTAGTTTAGCTTAGTTATGCTTAGTTTAGTTTAGTTTAGTTTAGTTTTTATTATTGTAGTAGTTAGCTTGAGTAATAAAGGCAATTTGCCCGTTAAAAAAAAAAGTTGACATATGACGTGATCGCAGGGTGACCCTAAACAAAGAAAAACCTACAAACCAAGGGATTTTCACTAATTTTCTGTTTATTTGCATAGCTAAAATGCACATAAATAAATAATTTATTTTACGCAAAGAACACGAGAAATATCGTTAAATAACCACCACTGTCGTGAAGGCTCTTGTGGGAAGATCTAGTCCTTGACTCAGCCGCTCGACTTTCGCTTTTGGCGATATGCGGAGTGGTGACTTTTGTGGTCAGGGACGCAGGCAAGGACTTTTCGAGAAAATTCGACAGAGGCTGGGGGGCGAGATAGGGTGACGCAAATCCGCCCAGTTAGAGCGACGGTTCTCCTTAGAAAAAGGAAGATCGGAGAAACTTCGAGTGGTTCGTTTTCTTTGGTATCGGCGTGGGCGCAGCTCCTGACAGTTTGGCGCGTCTCCTCGGCCACCAAGCTAACTCCTTCTTTTGCTGCAGGTGAGTTTCCACGAGAATATCTTGTAATCACGAGCGGGGCTCCATCCCCGCGCCGTGCTCAGAACCTGGTAGCTTCATGGAACTCCATCTTTCCACAGGCAGCTGTGCCCTACGTATAATTACTGGTCGCGGCAAGTCGCTGCCTCCATTTGGCCGCTGCCGCGACGCCTTCGTTTTAGGCGGGTGCCCGCCTCCACCGCGCCCATCGTGAGCCTGCGTCTCACCTCCACGAGTAAAGAAAAACCCCTCTACAGGGTAAGTCTTCCCATTTATCCAAAGAAACCTAAATGTGCATCAAGTCGTAGACAGTGATAGTAAAAAGTGCTAAAATAAGAGTCTAATTTGTTCCTGTCCTTCGACAGGGTTTTTTTTTATTACTCCTCTTCTACTCGGGTCGTGCCAACTCCTGGCACGCCCCTCTCCGAGCTCACCGACGGTCTGCGCTGACCTGCTAGGCTCCGGGAGGCAACGGCCCCTTACCTACGGGTCTACACCCGCCGTCTGCATCTCCCTGGATCCAGTTCAGTCCTCCACACCATCGCGCTCCTTACGGTATCACGGTCGGCCAGCATGGTAGCTGGTTGATCGCGTTCCTTTATACTTTGTGTTGTCCATTACCAACTAACTTAGCTATCTGGTTGCAAAGCAGGAATGTTCTACTAGCTCGTACCACACCCCTCTTGGGTCTCATAATAGCTGGCAAGCACTACATTCGTATATTCTAAGGCGCCCAACACCTTCCATTTGTGAATGTATCCTACCAAAATATCATAAAATATTATTAGCAACTATAGTCCTTAGTAATATTAAACAGTAGATATTAGCCTCCTTCGGAAAGGAACAACTTTTGTGTAAAACAGAATTAAAGACACTAACGGATAGAGGCTAGTGTTTTCTTTCTTACCCCCCCCCTTATAGGGTCTGTATCAAGAACTATAACAGCATTACAGTATAATTAAACAAATGATTAAGAATAATATCAAGTAAATAAATTTGTAAATTCTCGCGCGGAGAATATAAAAAAAACAGCGTATTTGGAAAAAAATATATGCAGAAAAAAAAAGATAAAATAAGAGATAAGGAGTAACAAATGGTGCGGACTTCAAGTCTGCAGTGTTTAATAATAGGGAGGGAGGTTTAGTCCGTAGGTCGCCATGGCAGAATTGGCGGAGTCGGACATACCCGCGGGCCCGTGCCCTGCGGGATCCATGAGGATTACTCTCCACCCTCGGTAGAAAAAATAAATATATTAAAAAATATATCACATAACACTAGTGGGTATTATAGGAAAATGCAAATTTTTCGTGTGTGTGTTTCATCCCTCTTCACGCCGCAACAGCTGAACGGGTGTAATGGAGATAGATAGATACATTTGTAGGTATTGAGTTTACCATTAACACACTTTACAAACAGATTAGCAATCACAATAATCGTACCCATGAGTATAATCTGTTATCTCTACATAATATATATAGCTAACCGCATGAGGGCAGTCGTCCACTTTTCTAATGAACCCCTAGAAAGGTACAATGGCGCACATCTATATAATATTTTTATGTATTTTACATACGTCATACGCAATACATGTAAATGATTACAAGACATATAAAGATTACAAGTTATATGAAGTGTCAGGAGATAGGAATGTATTGGAGAAATTGGTGAAATATGTGAACAAGTATTATGTGAGTATTTTTAATTTCTTTTATTCCTTAAACTGCTACTATAATGATAAAAACTATACGATGTACTAAAAAAGTACTAGCTATTATAACCTGGGAGTCTTCAAGTCAAGAGTGAACAGGTATCATGCACGACCGTAGGCCGCGTCATCACTTACCATCAGGTGAGACAGTGATCAAGTGCTATGCCGATAGTTAATTTCTTGTATAAAAACCTACACTACCTACTACAAAAACATTTGGACTGTATACAATCACCTTTCAGAAGATATTTTGTATACTTAACTGTAATTTACAGCGTATTTACTAATACAAAATTATTAATGAAATTATTTTTATTATTTATTGATTATTTTTATTGTGACATGGTGTCAGAACTTTAAGACCACGTGAATCGTATCTGATAAAAAATTGTTCGCTTGTGTTGTTTGTTTGTTGTTTTTGTTTTTGTTGTTTTGTTTTGTTCGTTTTTTTTTTGTTTGTTTTTGTTGTTTTATATTTACTTCTTAAAACAGAATATTTAATCCATGTTGGTAACTGAATTTCATGAAGTAGCTATTAAAACAGAAAACCATGCCATTCAGCATTTTTATTTGTTTACTTTATAATTATTTTTATAAGGCACGTTAAGCCGTCGGTCCCGGCTGTTGTCGTAAGAGAAGCCTTTGGGCGGCCCAAAAGTTCTGACACGGCTGACCACTTGCCACACGAGAAGAAGAAGAAGAATTGTTTTTATTGTCTAATAGTCTATGTAGGTAGGCACCTAGTTTCCAGTGTATTGTTATAAAAATACCCAATTTATTTTTGATGTTTTAGGAAATACCTTTCTATGAGCACATGAGCTCGAAAGCTCACATTCTCCTGCCCCCAAAAATAGGAGAAGTGGTGGAAGAAATAGCTGACCTCGCCCAGTTGAAGACCAAACTCATCATTGATGACTATTCTGAGTAAGTATCAGTTACTATATTTTTCATCCCATCCTCGATATGTGCGCCTAAAATGGGCCATCTAGGCGCACTTAATTACAGAGTAAAAACGACTTTTCTCATAGAGGGGGATGAAAAGCAGTATATGCCACATGGTATCAAAATTATTTAACCTCGAGCGACGTACTTTAAATCCCTCGCTACGCTTACGATTCTACTCTAGAATCCTTTACTTCGCTCTGGATTCAAACAATCGCTCACGCCCTAAATACATTATTTTGGTCCCTTGTGACTAAGTCTACTAATTTATTGCTATAGCATATTGTTATGGCAATGGGCAGGCCACATCGCTCGTAGAACTGACAACCGATGGGGAAGAAAGGTTCTCGAGTGGCGACCACGAACCGGAAGAGGCAGCGTGGGCCGGCCCCCCACTCGGTGGACCGCCGATCTGGTGAAAGCCGCGGGGAGCCGATGGATGCAGGAAACGAGTAGACGCTCAAGGTGGCGCCTGGGTGGGCTCTGGGGGAGGCCTATGTTCAGCAGTGGACGCCTTCAGGCTGTTGACGATGATGATGATATTGTTACATTGCAGTAACATTAAAATACTAAAACTTACTGTAAATTCAATACCATTCTTCTTCTTCTTTTATTTAAGAGCTAATGTCTTGTCTGTGGAGTTCCTTCCATTTCTTCACGGTTTCCAGTCATTTTCGGATCTCCATCCGCTTGGCTCCCCTAACCTGGATCTCCTAAGGGATTCAATTTCAGCTCTTAGTACGACATGACGTTCCTTATCATAAGCACTAATTTACATAAAACTATTTTTATATACCATAGGTATTATATATTTTTATATTAATGAATGACATGACGAGCTAGTCGTTCGGCTGATGTTAAGTGACACGGCCACCCATAACAGTTGCAGTTGTTGCAGAATTTGAAATTAACACGCTAGTCCCAGTCTAATCTGTCTGAATGTTACCTTTCATAACTAAACGGCTTTACCAATTTTGATGAAATTTGGTGTGGAGATAGTTTAACTTGTAACGATGGACATGAGATACAAAGATATCTACTACTTTACGATACTTTTTATCGCAATAAACTACAGTCTACGCGTGCACTAGGATGGATGCAGACGGCGAGCAGCCGCTCAAAGAGGCGCTCTATGGGGGCCCTATGTTCAGCAGTGGACGTCTTCAGGCTGCTGATGATGATGATGAGATTTACGTTTGACCTCCAACTCGCCATTGTAAGTGACGGTGTGGCCGAAGATAGAGACGTAAACCTAGAAGAACTCTGGCCTTGAAGATACCCATATATTTATAGTATTACTATAAACCAGCCTTATTGTAACCATCAATCTTTCAGGATAAAAATTAAATATTCACGCAAAAGCCTTTGAGAATTTTTCGTAAGAAATGCGTGGATAATCTTTTGTTTACAGGATGATCCTTTCGGAGAAGGTGTCGGCGCGTGACAAACAGTTTTCGTGGACCGCTTACCATGACGTCGACAATGTGAGTTATTAACTATTGATATAGATTAAGCGCTACAACCTATTTATGATTTATGATCCTAGCAGTTGGTCGAAATAAAAATTCATTTATTTATTTATTAATATATAAAACAAATCGTTAACTCAGTAAGCAGCCCGGATTCGGCCGCGTGACCTGTTCATACAACGATTCATTGCAGATCAACGATTTCCTACAAAATGCAAGCAGAGCGTATCCAGATTCGACCAAAGTTATAGTTGGAGGCGAAAGCTATGAGGGAAGGCAAATATTAGGGTTACGGATAAACACCCCCAAGGATCGAGAGGACAAACCTGTTATGTTCATCGAATCAGGTACGTGGGATGTTTGCAAATTCATACTGTGGGACGCATGGACAGATGAGTAGGTATTACCAATGTAGGTACCTGCCCAGGTATATACCTGTATAGGTACCTATTTATCATAATGTATGGGCAGTATGTTATGGACTTGTGAAAGCAAAGGTAGACCTGGCAAAGAACATTTTTAATGCCCGGGATGCATTTAAAAACAGCTTATTGAGCTTTAACAAATATTTTAAACCATAGATGCCCTGCGGATTTACCGCTATTTATCTTTTTCCCGCGGAGCTCTTAGTTTTCCTATGGTAATATTGGTAGTGCAAGCAATCTGTGTCCCAATTTCATCTAAATCGGTTTAGACAAACAAACAAACGAACAAACAGACAACGCTTCAAGTCAATTTATATATTGGTAGAGATAGGCCTTCATTGATATAATTGAAGGCTATTTGCACTTAAGATAGTCGCCACTTTTCATCAAGTGGACCGTTATTTATACAATTGGGAATAGAAATAAAACAAACAACATTATCTATTATTTTATTTGTGGTCTCTTAACTATTGGCCTCATGAGTAAGCTCAAAGTCGCGCATCAGCGAGCTATGGGCTATGCTCAGTATTTACCTGCGAGATAAGATCCGCAATGAGGAGATCCGCAGGAGAATTAAAGTGATCTATATAGCTCTTAGATTAGCAGGTTGAAATGGCAATGGCCGGCTACATCGCTCGCAGAACTGACAACTGATGGGGAAAAAAGGTTCTCGAGGGGCGACCACGAACAGAAAGACGCAGCGTAGGCCGGCCCCCCACTCGGTAGACCGACGATCTGGTGAAAGCCGTGGGGAGCCGATGGATGCAGGAGCCTAGCAGCCGCTAATAGTGGCGCTCTCTGGGGAAGGAACGTGTTCACCAGTTGACGTTTTCAGCCTGTTGATGATGATGATGATGATGAAACAACATTAATGAATGTTTGCGCTCAATCTTTTATTGTTTTAGGTATCCATGCCAGAGAGTGGATAACCCCCGCCACAACCACCTATTTCATTAATCAGCTGCTAACGAGCAATGACCCTAATATCACCGCTATGAGGGACCAGTTCGACTGGCGGATCTTCCCCACTGTAAATCCTGATGGATATCATTATACCTTCACATGGGTGAGTCCGAGCAAGGAATAGCTATTTTAAGCACTGAGCTTGACTAATTGTAGGTACCTAATTATGTTTTTACGACTTTCTCTCTTTTCCTCCCCCTCACTCCCTTCGCGTAATATTCATAACCCTATCCTCCTCAGCAAAAAAGCATTCATCATCAACAGCCGGAAACGTCCACTGCTGAACCAGGCCTACCCGGTAAAACGACATTTTGGACATTTATCATAAGGCGGGAGTTTGCCATAGTCATCACGCTTTCCAGGTGGCCGGCTGATCGCAGAAGGTTCTAATGTACCGAGGAGAATGCTGCTGCCCATTCTCTGAATATTCCCTCAGCCAACTTTTACGGCACCCACGGGGTGAGATAGGGTTTAAAAAAGCATTAAAAACCCCAAAAATAAATACCCGATATTTTATAATTGCCTACTGTCCTAGGAATACCTATAGTTTTACAATACTAACATACGATGACTGCATGAGACTAAAAGACATCTCAAAAATCCCCCTTAAAGGGGAAATCTAAAGGGATTTTGAAACTAACCCATTTTTTAGCGTGGCGACGACGTTATACAGGATGAGCGTATAAAATATTATCACAGTAAGCAGTTTTTTTAACGGGCAATGTGCCTTTGTTCTTTAAACTAACTACAATACAATAATAAAAAACTATACTATGTACTAAACGCTACTAGCTACACTACCTACTACAATGAACATTTGGACTGTATACTAGCCGCGATGGCCTATAGGCTATAGACATAGACATAGACAGGCCAAATGTTCCAGCCCACTGCCGGTTAGGTAGCGTACCCATTACCCAACATGCTGGCAGCATTGCCTCGCAATGCTGATTCGTTGGGCCAAGTACACGTTAAGTGCTAGAATTTTAGTCACAAAATGGTAAGTAGTAGAAATGAGGAAATAAATAATCCATGCAGGTAAGTCAGGAAAACGTACTACTAACTATCAATTCGGTAGCATAATTATATTAGTTTTTTAAAATTAAAACATTTTTTATGTTCAGGACCGAATGTGGAGAAAGACACGATCACGGTCCACGTGGAGATGCTACGGCGCTGATCCCAATCGCAACTGGGATTACAACTGGGGCAGTAAGTAGTAGTCATTCATCTACGAAATTTGCTTTTTTTAACCCTTGTCTAAACAGATTTTTATAACATTAGCGAAGGTACTTCTATTGTATTCTGCCTGTGGCAGCTGAGCTCTCAAAATCGTAACCAACGATTTTTATTGTAAAGAAAATAAACCCGTTCGTGTATCATTTCTTTCCTTTACGTAAAATTGACCTTTTGATGGATTAGCACATGACTGCAATCTAATTTAACTAAGTATTTGTATGGGATTTTGGATTTTCGATACGCAGTATAAGTGATTAATAGACATTAAGCATTAAGGGTGGGTTTTTGATCCACAGTTAAAGGCAACCAATAATTTGTGACGTCACAAGTTGTGAGGAAGCTCCGCACGAGCTCTGTTTTGCGAGAAAGGGACAGGTGACGCGCCCTCCAGAAACTTTAACAGCGTATTACTCCGTGATTTAATTACCGATTTTAGTTATTTTTCAATTATTACATTCAGTTTTAACCTACTTTATGAAAATAATATTTACTTGTCATTTTTTTATTATTGTCAAATGACCTATAAACTGACTACGTGTTTCAGATTACAGTTCATCCAGCAATCCATGCGACTATCAAACCTACGCGGGATCGCAGCCGTTCTCGGAAAAGGAGACGAGAACCCTATCTGAATACATCTCTGGCATTGAGAACCTGTTGGGCTACGTGGCCTTCCACTCGTATGCGCAGACCCTGCTACTTCCATACTCGGACTCCAGTGACCATACGGACAACTATGACGACTTGGTAGGTAATTGACAGCCTCTATGGTGTGGTGGTTGAGCAGGTCGGCTCATAACCTGGAGGCGGCAGGTTCGATTATACAAAAAAGTACTCTGTGGTTCGATTCCCATAGGACAAGTATTTGTGCACGTAAAAAAAGCGCAAATACTTGTTCTGTGTCTGGGTGTTGTGGGTCCTCGTAGTTCCTGGGTCCCTAGACAGGGAATCTCAGTTTGGGTCCAGGATCTATGTATGTAATCATTGGGCGTCATTTATTGTTTAACTTATTTATTTAATATGAAAACAGTGGTATATTAAGTGGTAAGACAACCGGGGCTGAATGAAAATTCAAGGTAACACCATTCCTATACCATATTATTTATGGAAAACGAATGGGAGCTTAAGGTAAGCTTCATCCTTAGACTGCATACTCGTCTAGACAGCGATCACTTACTCCCGATCACTTGTTTTTGGTCTTCTAGTTAGAGGTAAATCCCCCCCACCCCCCCCCCACTCGGTGGACCGACGACCTGGTGAAAGCCGCGGGGAGCCGCTGGATGCAGGACGCGAGCAGCCGCTCAAGGTGGCGCGCTCTGGGGGAGGCCTATGTTCAGCAGTGGACGTCTTCAGGCTGATGATGATGATGACTTTGTACCCGTTCAGTACAAAATCTGTATCATTATGAGCTATATACAAGTTTTTAAAATTGGACGAAAGATTTTCAGTTCAATTACTCCATCTCAGCTATAATACTATACTAGGTGGTAGGACTTTTTTACAAAGCTTGTCTAGGGAGGTACCACCGCTTTGCCAGTTATTCTGCCGCCAAGCTGTGTGTAAGCACTACTGTGTTCCGGTTCGAAGGGTATTGTAGCTAGTGAAATTACTAAGCAAATGAGACTGTGTGATATCTCAGCATGACGTGCACAGTGCAGTGTCACGCGATACAATATTAATTTTTTATAGTTCCGAGTGCTACACCATCTTTTATGGGCTACCGTGACGCTTAACACCAGGCAAACGACTAGCTCGTCACGTAAATCGTTTACATAAGAAAAAAAGAAGTGAACCAAACGATGCTACTGCATTTTGTAGGTTTTTCATAGCACTATGTTGTAACATCTTAGGCTTAGTGGTTACATTACAGCTACCAGCATTTAAGGCATTTGGGCCCAGAGTCCGCGGGTAATTAATGATTATAATACCTAAGATGAATTGGTTCAACAAGATTTTAGTATTGCACCTTGGAGGTGCAGAATATCAATATAACAACCTTTTCACCTTTTTTAGACCATGCGTGAACAAGGTGTTCAGTACATGTAATATGATTTAAACAGGTGCAAATAGGAAAGACTTCCTTGGAGTACGGAAAAGCAGTGAACGGTGAAACTTACGACGGACCAGGCACGGCTGCTGAGATTTTGTGTAAGAATATAAATACGGTAACATGTTTTATGAAATATTAACCTTCCTTACTATATTTAAGTATTAGGCATTTAGTTTTGGTTATTCGAATTATTAGTCTATTACTACGAAAGTACCTACTTGTTTAAAACAAACTATATTAAATAGGTAGAGAGTGATTAAATTTGTATTTAAGGCAAAGAGTTGTAGAAAACCAAGAAATACGTGTATATAGTTTAGAGTTTAAAGATTGTTGTGGCCTAACAAAACCTTCAGATTGATCTGATACGTCTATGTCCGGACGTCCATATTTCTATTTATTATTTAATCGATGCACTGTCAAGAAACAAACCCCCAAAAAATAAGGAAAGCGGCCTCTTGGGTGGGGTGGCTGCTTGCCTCATAGGAGGAAGACACGTCATAAAGTCGGGGTCTATATGGGGGAGGCTTTTCTTCAGCAGTGGACGAAGTAGCCGCTTGCCTCATGCACAAAGTGGTGGTCTACGGGGGTGACCATCTTCAGCAGTGGACGTCTGCTAGCTGATGAAGTTTTTTTAAAATTTATCTTGCAGACAAGGCGTCAGGCGGTAGTATGGACTGGGTTCGACATGCCCTGGGCACGCCTCTGGTGTTCACATACGAGCTCCGAGGGATGTATTTCCACTGGCCAGCTAGCAGGATTCCTGAACAAGGGGAGGAAGTCACCCAGATGATGCTGGGGCTGGTTGAAAGCGCCAAAGAATTGGGCTATTTCTAGAATTTCTACCGCCTTTCTTCAACCTTGCTTTATTAGGTACAGCCATTTTAGTTTTGAGTCAGTTTTCCTTCTACTCGCATAGCATTTTGCCAAGGTGAAATAGACATGAGATCACTAATTGTCACGGTAGGTTAAATAAACCATTTACAGCTTTAGGGTTGGATGGATTCGGGTTCAAGTTCAATCGAATGCAATGTATTAATTGATTGATTTTATTTAAGGACAATGTCTTTAGGGATTTTTTTACTGTGTCTGTTCGGCTCTCTTTCTTGTCAAAAATAAGTTTTACCAATAAAAAAATGTTTTCAAAATCTATAATTTGTTAGTTTCTATCTTTTAATATTAAAACGAGGTAAGGTATTTAATTAAATCTAGCAACTAGTCATTAGCTGGTCTAGGTTGTTCCAATAATAAGATTTCGTAATTTATTTACTTACGTCGGCGGTAATCATTATCATCATCAACAACCTGAAGACGTCCACTGCTGAACATAGGCCTCCCCCAGAGAGCGCCACCTTGAGCGGCTGCTCGCCTCCTGCGTGCATCGGGTCCCCGCGGTTTTCACCAGATCGTCGGTCTACCTAGCCGGCCTACACTGCATCTTCAGGCTCGTGATCGCCACTCAAGAACCTTTCTTCCCCAACGGTTGTCAGTTCTGCGAGCGATGTGGCCTGCCCATTGCCATTTCACCTTGCTAGTTCTAAGAGCTATATCCGTCACTTTAGTCCTCCTGCGGCTCTCCTCATTCCAGATCTTATCTCGCAAGGAAACACCGGCGGTAATATTAAAGATTAAATTGGTAATTCACAATTTTTAAAACAAACTTTTTTAATTTTAGGGAAAGTTTAGTAATTATAAATTGATATCTGGGGGCCTACCACAACCATACACTAAACAGAATATTAAAGTAAAATTTACTAGAGCTATAAATATATAAGTTATATTTCCTTAAAACAAATAATTCAGTTATAAATAAAGGTCTTACAAATTAAGCTTGGTTTTTCAATATTTAGGTACCTATATACAATAACGATACAATTCATACTTACTTATCTTTAATTTAAATAAACCAAAGGCATTTCCAATAACACAATCGACATTTCATTACTAAAAAATGCAAAGGACAAAAGATTTTGTTTTGTATTTAATAATTTTAATCTGTATATTTCTTTAATTGGAATTATAATTCATTTTTTTTATATACCTTTATTCTTTTTTTTCATTTCTACTTGAATTAATACTTTTTTACTTATTTTTTATGTAGAACACAGTAAGGTACCTAAACAAAATTTAATGAAATATGCTATGAAACTACTCATTGCCATAAAGATAATGTTTTATAGAGATTGGTAATTTAATATCAGCTCTTGAATTTTTAATATTTTTATCGCAATGAAAGAGAGAAATTTCTCGATGAGTGATTTTCTTACTGGAACAGCTGTGACAGCGACCCAATTAAGCTGTGCTTCACTACATAAAGGAGTACGACCGTTTTTCCTAAATGTATGCCCTTATCGATCCATAACTCTGTTATTAACCCTTGAACTCCCAGCGGCTCGATATCGAGCCGGCACAATATCATTGCTGTCGTTATCAAAAATGCTGGTACTACAGAAGTTAAGAAATAAATGATAATGATGAATTTGTAAGTGCGTGGGGACGCATGCACTGAGGGAAGGGCCTTAGAATAGTAGCTAGTATATATATCACACTCAGGCATTTCGACAATTTTGAATATAATATATTACATAACTTAATATAAGTAAGTACATACGAAAAATCTATCGAATAAGGCTCTCACAAAATAACATTACTTTTCAACAAAAATCTAAACAAATTTTCATACATGTAAACAGGATAGAAAACATTGAATCTGTATGAAGTTAACCGGTATGATTATTTGGTTTGTGATGGTGAACTTGCGCCTGTGATTCTATCAGCACCGTGTCATCGTTAGGACTGAGAGGGATCTCTGGGAAAGGGCAGTCATCCACAACTTCTAGGTCCATCTGGAATAAAACAAAGAATACAGGTTAATTTATAAAGAAAATTTTGAATAAGAAGGGGGGAAAAAATCCTTTACAAATGAATATTTAGATTACGCTGAGAAGGCGATACTGCTATAAAATCATAAATATAACGTGATTCAATAAATAAAAGAACTGAAAAGAGCAAACATTTCTATTGCTGTCTCACTCCCTCTGCACTTAAACACAGTAGTGGAAGAGGGGAAATAATAGTTTCATGTTTGCGCCAGATTCGTTTCAAATGACATGCGTTATATAAGATATACAGTGTTACTTTTCAATCACCTAAAGCCTTATAAAGTGATGTAAATCACTGTAAACACAAATAAGTATCTTTTGCTCCACAACTTTAAAAATATGAGTTTTTTTTAAGAATTTATTGTTAGGTAGGTTTTTTTATATTGCACCTACCAAAAAATAATCGACAGCTCGCCTTTGCTTTCATTTGTCCGGAAGTATTCGTATACAGTCCGCATTTTTCAACGAATCTTGCCAAAACTTGTATAGAGACCGTCTCACGAAAGATGACCCGCAGACACGTCGCCACAGTCGCGCGACGAAATGTTGCTAAGCTCTACTATTTTAAACTCCTCAAAATTTCAATATAAAATAACTGGTGAATATCGATTTTATTTAGTAAATTAAATAAAACATAACACACTTACATTATACATATAGAAAATTATATGTATTGACAATTAGTTCCAATTATTGCCGCGGGAGTTCTTTCGAGAGACGAACTCTACAGGTTGTACAAGCTCAGGATTTTTTTGTCGACTTTCAGGAAGTTTGCTGCAGCGCCATCTATCGGCCGACTTTGATAATATTTGGAAGAAATATTGGGTACTGGATTCTAAACAAGTATTTCAAATATGAGAAAATCGGCCCAGGGGTTGTTGTGAAAGGCCGTAAGTTTTGAGTTTAGGACATAGGTACTAAATATACCTACCTTAGAGGAATTATTAGTAGTTTAGTTTTAAAAACAAAATAACTGGTTAAATATAAAAATAAATGCGTGATAATAAATATCATCAAAGTATTTTTTCAGTTGTGAAGTTGGTTGTTTAACCCCCTTTTTAAACAGTATTATTTCATTGGTAATTTTTAAACACGAAAGAATAAAAAGTATTTTATTTAGTAAATAAAGGAACTGAAAAT
Organism: Ennomos quercinarius; assembly: GCA_910589525.2. Taxonomy (NCBI): domain Eukaryota; kingdom Metazoa; phylum Arthropoda; class Insecta; order Lepidoptera; family Geometridae; genus Ennomos; species Ennomos quercinarius. Next base: position 15,937,727 of record OU342492.1, on the reverse strand, counting down.
ATTCTACTATCATTTATTATTCAATTGTACTGTCCCCCACCCACCCTTTCTCTTTACTGTTTTTTTTTTTACTTACGTGATCGTCCTCTGCACCCGACGAAGTTTTTTGACTCTGTTTGCGCACCGAAGCCAGTCTCTGCGACAAAATGAGTTTTAGAAACATTAAACAAATCCATTATTTAAGTACAAAAGTACAATTGGATTTTTTTAAAAGATAATGTTCACACATTAACATTTATTCATGAATTAGTAACTCCTACTAATATTATAAATGCGAAAGTTTGTGTGTGTGAATGTTTGTTACCATTAATCTCCGTAATTACTGAACCAATTTTAATGAAATTGTTACAAAAATAGTTGAGGTTATGGAATAACACATAGGATACTTTTAATCTATGGGTGAAACTGCGGTGCACAAGTAGTAATAATGTCACTGTATTATTATGTGATTACAGTTGAAAACCTGCGTGGATCAAAAAACACGAAATAAATAAAACCTTTTTAATAGGTATGAAAAAAATAGGTAAGCCTAAGTCATAGTAAAACAGGTTTGATAAAAATTCAGTCATTATTAGTTAGTTCAAATCAATGTATCATTCAATTCGTTTGCTTTTGCATAAACTTATAAAGTAGGTATTTCTGTAGTAGGATAGTAATTGTTCATTCATTCATAATAATGCTGCGGTCACTACTTTGATGGGTGACCTACAGCAAAAAGTGTTATTTCCATTGAGCACTACCGTGCTTCAGAGGGTATGTTAAGCCGTCGGCCTTTGGGCTGCCTAAAAACTCTGACACCAGGGCTGACCACTAGAAGAAGCAAAAATAGATAAAAATAGATACAACTAATTATACTACTGAAGATAAAATTAAATAATACTCACAATACTGCGTCTCCTCACGGAATCTCTGAGGACATCCAGCCTCTTTTTCTGCTTTCGTTTGAAGAAATCGTTCTAGAGCAAGATCAATAAAAATCATTATAGAGTAGGTTTCGTTCCGACTAAGCTCATTCAGCTCAAAATATTACAAACTTCAGGAATAAAAATATGAAATAATATTAAAATTTCTCAGTATTTCTATTATCTTTGGACCCTTGTAGAGCTAGAAAGCGAGTATGGGCTCCGTAGTAGCCCATAAATATGACTTTCAAACAACCGACACATCCTGGTTCGAATCCATTGACATTACTTCGTAAGGACCTTAGAGTATAGACTAAAGCATAGCGAGAACTTGATTATCTGTCAAGCGTACCACTTTTTTGAACACTTTTTATATGATGTGGACACTTTGATGTAAATGAGTCTGATAGATTTGTATAGAAAAAATAGTTGACTCGAGTCGAAAAAAATGGTACGATTACTTTTCGTAAGCGTAGCTAATCACTATAATATGTTTGTTTCTTTCCTTCGCCACTGACGTAGCGATACATGTGAGCAGTACAAATATAATATCATTTTGATGATCTCCCTTGCTTTAGTCTATACTCTAAGGTAAGGACAGGCCTGATGACAGGTTAAAACGTCGCTTCAAATTGTGAGCCAAATTCACCGATTGGCCTACATTAGCTCTTAGTCTGTGATGTAAGTCAGACGAGATCGGTCGAATGCTACAAAGAAAAATGCCTTGTGCTGTGAAAGGTTGTACGAACTATTCCCGTATAAGTGTAATAAAAAAGCAGCATATATTACCCTAATTATGTTAAAATTTTGAACACCATATTTACTTCGTTTTGTAACAAAATATTCAATTTTTTATATGGACAATCATTGTAAATTTATACAATGACAGGACGTCATGGCAGCGTCACCTGTTGAATTTTTTGCACCGTTTTGGCAAAAAAAATGTTAGTTCAGGCATATCTTGAGGTTAAATCTATGTTTGAATGCCACTTTTCCGTTAGAAAATCCATTTCTAGGTTAACTGACAGCGAATAAGGTGCTACGTTAACTTACCTTATACAGAATGTAAGTGATAATCGCCAAAACAAGTAACGCCAAAATGACAGCAACAATTATAATTAAAAGCCAATTGTTTCCAAAAGACAACTCCTTCTTCAATGTGATGCGAGATTCAAGCCTGAAACGTTTTTAATTTTATTGAAAGTTTCATATTAAAATTATAATTAAAAATAATCACTTTACATCATCAGCCACAAGACGTCCACTGCTGGACATAGGCCTCCCTCAGAAAATGTCACTTTGGACGCTGAGTTTGCCCGAATCACCGTACTTGGCAGGCGGCTTGGCTTTATGGACAGAGCTATGCTCGAAGTTTCTTTGCACGATAAGATCCGCAATGAGATCCGCAAGAGAACTAAAGCCACCAACATAGCTCTTAGAATTAGCAAGTGGAAATAGCAATGGGCAGGCCCCATCGCTCGTAGAACTGAGAACCGATGGCGAGGAAAGGTTTTCGAGTGGCGACCACGAACTGGAAGACGCAGCGTAGGCCGGCCCCCACTAGGTGGACCGACGATATGGTGAAAACCGCGGGCAGCCGATGGATGCAGAAAGCGAGCAGCCGGTCAAAGTAGCGCTCAATAGGGAGGCCTATGTTTAGCAGTGGACGTCTTTAGGCTGATGATGATGATGACTCATCAAACTATTCCAACAAATTAAAAAATATATACATACGACTTTGCAGGGCTCCTGTTGTTTGGATCCAAGTATAAGTAAATAGCTGAGACTACTTTCATTTCCTTACCAGACTTTTGGCGATACAAAAAATCACCTGAAAAGCAATTTTTTTATGGATCTTTAACAGTGTTACATATTTGTGCTATGTCATAATGTGGCCACTCTGCACTTTTTCCTTTCACTCTTTTCGTTTTCATATAAATCACTCACCACCAACCCGCACTTTGCTAGCGTGGAGGATTATGCTCTGTGAGATTTACGTGTCCCTAGTCTCAGTAGTAGGCGCTGACAGTCCTTAACATATCCATCTCGTACATTGCCGTCTATTTGAGAAGAACAGCAATAGCTTTAGGAGTTTGAGATCTGTCAAAGCCTTAATATTGGCCCGATCGTCATAGCAGTCTCAGGAACGATGTTGACTTTCGCACGAGCCTTCGTCGAGTCAACATCGTTCCCGAGGATGCCTCGTGAAGAGGCGAAACACGTGTCGGTGAGGGTTATCTATGTTGGGTTAGTGTAGGGTGTAAACCATTGTTGTTAGGTATATGTAATTTATCTTAGTGTATGTAATGATGTATTTTATTCATTTAAATTACTTCTTAAATCATTTTATAATTATTTAAAAATATATTTAATTATGTATTAAACATAAACACACACACACACACACACACATACAGACACATCCACACATTCACACACATTCATTCATTCATTACATTCATTTGTTGTTGTCTGGATTTTGTGTATTTGTTGTTTTGTGTTTTGTGTGTTGTGTTGTGTTTGTGTTTTGTTTGTGTTTTTGTTTTATTTCAGTACTGTAAGTACTATAATATACTACTAGTATAATACTAGTTATAAGTTAATTTTAATTGTATAACTCAGTTTGTCATTGGTCTGATTAGGTTTTTTACTGGGTTTTCCTAATCCTTGCGCAACGAATGTTGGACCAATTTAGGCTTCCCAGTTTATTTAAATAAAAAATATTATATAGCTAACAATTTTCTTATCATTTTGTCATACATTTACCTATAGCAATCCTTTATACAACTTCCCTAATATAGATAATCTTAGTTAATTTTTAGCAGAATTACACTAGATATAACTTGTTCTTATTAGATTTAATATATTTTACTCCTAGGTTTTTCAATATAAAGAGATTATTTTGAATTTGGAAGAAAGTTCAAAAATACTGTTTCGGTTGGCAGAAATGCCTGAAGAGTAATTGGATTGGATGAGACTTTCAACAGCACGGTGGCTGCGAGAAGATTTTGAGTTCTTCCACAGAGTAATCACTAAGAGTTTTGGGGGGATTTTGGCGATTTTAGCACGGAAAGATAGAAAAGCAGTTAATAAGTAGTTCGCGATTGTGGGCAGAGACGCATCACAGATTAAAAAAAAAAAACAAGAGACGTCAAAAGATATTATCATTCCGTTTTACTGTGGTTTTACTGTATGGTGGACATTGCTTATTTCTCTAATCTGTGTTGGTGCATGAAACAAACAAGAAATATAGAAAGTGAAATGGTGTATCATTAAGGCTGGTTTAATTAACCAATACGGTTGTACCAAGGAAGCTGGACGTATATCTTAATAAGTAGAACTACTTTGGGTTGTACTTACCAACTTCTTTTTTAGACAGCTCAGCCCGCGCTACAACCTTTTTGGTGTCACGCGATTGTAGGCTCAGGGTACAGGATATCGTATACTCAGTCACGTTATCGGTTATATTACAGTTGTCCGTTTCCGTGGAACCCACCTATAGAAGGTATTCAATTAAAAATACAGCAATCATAACAAGCTTTCCTTTTTAAAAGTTTTCAAGAGCTCTTCCTCTCTTTTTAGCCCAGAGGCGCGCCGCGGTTTTGGATCGTTATTTACACGTTGTCCCTTTGAAAATCAATTTTCCGTTATGAAGAGTACTCTATGATGATCTCGATTGTCTGCAATCTGCGTGAAAATTTTCTGCCTTAAGGGTACAAGGCTTGGTACAGCCCATTTGGTGTTAAAGCCACACATACAGAAAAATAGTATGGATAGTTGGGATTCATTATCGGATTCTTTCTTTCTTTTTCTTTCTACACTACGCTACACTGCGCTCCGCTACGCTACACTGCACTCCGCTACGCTACACTGCACTCCGCTACGCTACACTGCACTCCGCTACGCTACACTGCACTCCGCTACGCTACATTGCACTCCGCTACGCTTTGTAACAAATTCATAGGTAACAAAAACAAGGAAATGCGAAAGCTGAAAGTGAAATGGTAAAGCTACAACAAACAAAAACAAAATTGCAAACATATGAAATCGAATAAATTTTAAATTGGTCAAAACCACGGGAAGCCGTTGCATGCAAGAGACGTAGCGCATCAAAATGGTGGAGTTGGGCCTATGTTCAGCAGAGGACGTCCTCCGGCTGGTGATGATAATCATGATGAGTGTCAACCATCGTATTATTAATGTTGTCCTTAAAAACGATTTATTCCATTTAGAAAACCATTTTTCTTAACTAGTTAGCCGATTTGTAACTGTAACTAATCATATTTTATTGTGTCTTCCATTAAGGTTTTTCTTCTTGTTTCTGTGGGTTGCTTTGCACCAGTAATTAAAAAATAACTTCTTATATTTCAAACTCTAGCAGTTCCCATTCTCATTCCCGTTTTGTTCATAGCATTTTTTTTTTATAGAACAAGCTTGGTTTTGGGCTAGATGGCGCTACGTAACATGTCGACTTTATTTGATTTTATTTTTCAATAGGTCATAGTTATTTATTTGAAAAAACAGGATTTACATGTCAAAAAATAATTAACTTTATAGTTATTATGCGATCTAACTCTACATATTGTAGGTACTATACGGAATTCAGTATAGTCAATATTGCTATAAATTCAGTTTCTTAATTCATTTTACAAAAAATAAATACAATCAATTAATTATATAAAAATAAAATATAAATATAATAGTTAAAATTATTATTAAAATTACAATTATTGTTAATGTTAACTCACCCTTTCAATGAAAGATTCTTTTCGCACCGTAATATCAACTCGTATGTCTTCCCACGTCAATAATCCGTTGTTTATAATCTGGAATATTTATTTTTTAGTGAGCGTGAAGGTCGCCGGTTATTAAACAGCTGGTTAACATTTAACGACTAACAAAGTGTTATAAGATTGTTTAATTGTTTTTTGTATAGGTAACCATCCGATTAAACAATAATCAGTTTTTGAAACTCCACTCTTAATCACGCAATATACTATTTATATTTTAATACATAAATAGATATAAGTAATAAAAAAATAACTTCCTTTATTAAGGCTAGCAGCCGCTCAAAGTGGCGCTCTATGAGGAGGCCTATGTTCAGCAGTGGACGTCTTCAGGCTGATGGTAATGATGATGATGATGATGATGATGATGATGATGATGAGAGTCAACAGTTTGCCCATGACGAACATGTAATATTTTATTGAAAATAACATTTAGAAATTGTAATAAAACTGTAATAAGTCGCATTTAATTTAATAATGATCACAATGCCAAATAATTACCTACTTAAAATTACCATCACTTTCCGTATTTACACAAAAACAATTTGAATTTACAAATATATAATAATAATAACATAATTTGTCACATTTACAACTCTAAGGCCGCGTTTACACACGCAAGAAAACTTCTGCAATAAGTGTCGGACTCTATCAGACAGAAGTTTGCATGTGTAAACGTAGCAAGTGCACTCGCGACATGCATTTACACGATGTGTAAATGGTTCCGTGATGCATATAGTTATCTTCACAGCCTCGACCATAGACGCAAAGTTGCCAGTTTATCGGTCTTTTATCGAGTGCATTTTTGGAGAGTGCGCACTGGAGTTGCATAACCTGATTCTGCCATCACCATTCCACCTTCGGAAAACCAGATGTACGAAAAAACGCCATCGTTACATGGTTAACACCCCACATGTGCGAACAAAGCGATTTGCTTCCATATTTATCATGCGAACAGCCAAAGGGTGGAACGCTTTGCTGGCGTAGGTATTTCCCGAGGACTACAATCTTGGAGTCTTCAAATCGAGAGTGAACAGGTATCTTCTAGGCAAGCGCGTTACATCCTAGACCGCATCGTCACTTAAAATCAGCTGGGTTAGCATGGACGGTAGACAAAATTGTCTTTCCCCGCTTTACGTCATTTTCTTCATACTTGCTTGGAGTAAAACAGCGAAAAGAGTTTTGTCTACCAGCCGTGCTAACCCTGCAGATGAGATAGTGGTCAAGCGCAAGCCTATCAAACAATAAAAAAATGTGCGGTCTTAGTACAGAACTCTTAGATCTCTCAGAAGAGAAGTTTACATAAAGTAAGTGAATCCTTACCGAATATTCGTGTACGTCTTTAAATGAGGTAATATCATTATCTAATATCTCTTTGTCAGTGATGCTTAGACCATTTGCGGCTCTGAAATAATTAACGTGGTATTATTTAATTAATTTAATTAAGTGATGCATAAGCGTAATGAAATGATTTTGATTTAAATGTTTATTAAAGTTTTTGGGGGTTATCTGTGAGTTTAAACAACGTAATGTAAAAGGTAAGGATCTATTAAGATATCATTATTATGTAGTTCCTAAAAAAATTTGCAATTCGTGGGATTTGAACCCGCCACTTTCAACGCACCCTGCGTAAAATTATTTTCAACACACTTGCTCAAAAAATGCATTTACAAAGCCTGTATACATTGTTCGAAAGTTAAACATTACGTACCCATTCAACGGAGCGTGCGGTAAAATAGGTACTCTCACCTAAGTACCTATTTTACCGCATCCTTCGTTGTATAGCCCCGTGCGTAACCTTTACGGTCTTTTTTTAATTTCCATAAAAAATAAATAAGTATTCCACCAAGGAGTTTCACATTACGAGAATAAATAAGCTGAATGATCGAAACTCCTTGGAAGCGTTTTTGTTCAATACGTTTGTGCACCGTTTGTGTCACTTGAAACCAAAGATTAGAGAAAAAAACACTCATGAAACTAAAGATGTAGTTCTAACGTTCACCACACGCACGTGGCGCCATTTGCATTGTAAATGCGCGCCATTTTAGCCCATTTTCATATTAGATTAGAAATGTCAAAGATTGTTTGTTGCGCCTTTCCCACTAATAAACATAAGTTTGTTTCATTACCTATTGTACGGTTTTCTCGCAAATGTGTTGAAAAATGTTGTATGATACACGTGCGGAAATTGGTTTCTACAAACTTACCGCCCTAATATCATTATGAACTATAATACCTACGTAGGTAACTATTTTTATCAGCCCAATACCATCCCACAGCTGGGACACGGACCTCCCTTCTCATAGAGAGAGTGTTGGCCATAATCCACTATGCTGTACAATAGGCTAGGTACCTGCTATTAAAAGGTAACAAGTACTGACACACTTTCACAAGGCCGAAAACCTCAAATGGCACAAATATGCACTCCTTGATAGGGCCTACATATTTGAGCCGTTTGGGGTGGAGACAATGGGTCCATGGGGGCCCGCCGCCATGGAAACGTACCGGGACTTGGCCAAACGTTCTGTGAAGGCATCAGGTGACCAGAATGCTGGCTTTTATTTTGCATAAAAGATAAGCTTTGCCATTCAGCGTGATAATGCTGCCAGCATTCTGGGCACTTTTCCCTCCGCCAACGGTTTATTTTAAGTTTTATATTTTAGTTTTAATTTTAGATTGAGATAGTTTATTTTAGTTTAGATTTATTTAGTTTTAGTCTTTATATTTTGTGTTAGGTGTTATTAGATAATCTTATAAAGTACTTAAATATTACTTTCATAAAGTAATTTAACAACAAAAAATAAGTAAAATCAGTAAATAAATCACAGAGTAATAAGCTCTTAAAGTTTCTAGAGGGGGCATCGCCTCTCCCTTTCTCACAAAATAGAGATCGTGTGGAGCTTCCCCACAGGTACAGGAAAACACACGTTGTGACGTCAGATGCCAAAGAGATTGTATGTAAAGCTACCACTGCTCAGTAATGAGGTACTATAAAGGACCAAGAACTGACGTCACTGCATGTTTGAGCTGGCTCTTTCTATTTCTCTATTTTAAAATGCTTGTAACTTTGTCATTTTTTGAGATATTGGATTTTCGTTATCACGAATGTTTATTTTTTGAGGAATGTTATTAATTAACGCAATAAAAAAAATAGCAGGCAACTAGCCTATTGCGAGTTGGTGGACGACACAATATGTTCTCGGTTCTCGAGATTTATGATTCTTGAATTTGCCCCTCCCCTTTTGAACGAGGTCTAAAGGAACAGAAGGTGGAAGAAATGATCAAAGACATATTTACCCATCCACGGAGACATGCTTTTTCTCTAAATCATGCGAGTAAGATACGTTCAACATCTTGTTATCATGCTTTTCTAGGTTACAGTGTTCGTAGAGATCTGCGCTGACGATCAACGCAATGTCCTTGTTTGTTAACTTTGTCATATTCAGAACTATATCAAATGTTTGCTGAAATTATAATGACACTAAATAAATAAAATACTTGAGAAAATTTCACACCGCGCAATTTAGCCCTAAACTATAGCTATAGTGTGTTTCAAATCCCCTGAGAAACTCGTGCATTGCTCCCCCGGTATTATATTAGCCCCGAAAAAAGCGACAGTATCGCTTTCCATACAATTATGCATCGCTTCACTGTCGTTTACGCTTCTACTGCGTTTCGTGGTACAAGGAAGTGTGCGAGCAAGGTCAACCAGCGGCGCTAAACCTGTTTTGTCATTTTTCAATGTATGAGTTTCTTAGAAGATTTGGAAATATAAAGCGACCCACTGAAGACTAGGTTGAGGGTCACTGCAGTCGGCTCAAAGGTCAATTTACGAGTTTTTCACTGGTGTCCACTGCTGAACATAGGCTAGATACCTGTGATACTTAACCTGATAGGAAATAGCTTTTTTGTTTGTAAATAAAACCAATAAAACGATTCAAATGGATTACAACTATTCTGACAGTTTCTGTTGTGTGGTTGACCACTTGTCCAGGTTGGCTCCAACCTAAAACGCGGCGGTTACGATCGGCGGTTACGATTCCTGCGACAGGACAAGTATTTGTGTTTGTGCACAATAAATAAAATAAAAAGCGTCTGAGTGATGTGGGACCATGGTCTTCGGAGTTCCTTGGTCTCTAGATACCTACAAGCAACTCTAGTTATTATAGGGTCCAGAATCTATGTATGTAATCTTTGGGCGTTATTCATTTGTTTTTAATACGGCTTCCTCAGTCAAACTGCGTATAATATATGTATATACAGTGTGGGCATGTCGTCTGGCTATCGCCAGCGGCAAAGGGTTCAAAATATTGCATGGACAGCGAAGTTTCATTTCATTTCTACATCATGATGATTGTAATCCACGCTTTGGGATTTCTTTTTTGTGTTGTGTATGCCAATAATTGTTGCTATGGGCAGATAGTGTCAAAGAATAAGGAAGTGGTCCAAAAGTGCGTACCGAAGCGTATCGTTGGAGTGGTGATGGCATTCGACACTCTAGGAAGCCGCGTTTGGACTCGCAGTCCGGTGCCAACGACACGCGCCCACCCGTCTGGACATTCACCAATACGCATGCATCGTAAGCCGCAAAACCTGTATTCGTCACCTTGACCGTCACGTTTTTCGTTTCCGATGATCCCAGTTCGTAAGGCTCCCTGAGACACAACACGTAAATTATTGAATTAATAATTCCGTCTACAATTGGCTTAAAAATCTAGATATATTACGGACAGACAAATGGACAATCCTATATATCACAAAGTGACTATACAGATTATATATCAATTACCGGCTTTCATACATTTTAGGGATTAAGGAAGCAATATAATTTGACCAATGTCAATAGGCTATTTATAACATCAATCAGTAATCGTCCGTTATAAGTTTTCAACTTTGACGCGTTTTATCATCAACCTAGATAAGTCCACTGCTAGACATATCTCTCTAAAGGTACACCATGCACCGAGCCCGCGGGGTAATTACGTAAAATTTGCAACAGCAATGCAACAGCAGTAGCAAAGCAACAGCAGTAGCGAAGCATACATGCTCGACACCACTAATGATGTATAACAGCAATCATCGCGCAAATTACGCCTGTTGCAAACCTGTTGCGAGTTAGGTAATACGCCCGCAGGTCTTCGGATCTTCGCAAGTCGTTGCTTCACCTAGCCGGGGGCGTCCCTCCCTACACTGTATATTTACTTAATATTATGCCATTAATATAAAAACATAGAGAACCTAGAAGTTATGATTTGTTCAGCATTTCCCTGTAGAATTTATTTTACTTTTACTAGGTTACACTTTATCTGGCGTAAAAACTGACCAGAAAGGTGATCAACTACTTTATTCGGATCTTTTTATATTAGAGTAAAACTAAAGGATTCGTTATATTAAAAAATAATTTACTTACGAGCCGTTCGACCACATATCCATTGATAGATGTGGTTTGCAATCATCACCATTGCACAGGCGCTTTATTCCTAGCTCTGCCTCCTTTACGCTGTACGGACTAAACTGCACCCACGATGGGTCGAAATCTATAGGACATATTTATTTTCAAAAAGAATTGACATGATGGTTTCGTAATTAAAATCTACCAAAAAAGTAACCAGTATAGCTCTTAGAATCAGCAAGTTGAAATGGCAATGGACAGGCCACATCACTCGAAAAACTGACAACCGATAGGGAAGAAAGGTTCTCGAGTGGCAACCACGAATCGGAACACGCAGCGTAGGCCGGCCCCCACTCGGTGGACCGATGATCTGGTGAAAGCCGCGGGGAGCCGATGGATGCAGGAGGCGAGCAGCCGTCAAAGGTAGTGCGCTCTGGGGGAGGCCTATGTTCAGCAGTGGACGACATCAGGCTGTTGATGATGATGCTGATGATGATGACTAACCCGAACAAATACACGTGTCACAGTGCACTCTCGCACTGAACTATAGAGTATAGACTCGCTTTCTTTACCAGCACCTCGATTCCCAATAACTTTTTGATTCGAAATCTACACTCACTCTCCTTCATCTTGAATGTAGATGAAGGAGACGGAAAGCGTAAATTACGAATCGAAACTTTTCGATGGGTAGGGATTCGGGGTGCAGGAAAACCTTTCCGTGAAAATCCAAAACAGCGCCACAAGCGGCAACTATACGATTTCATACAAATAATTTACGATAACCTTGACATCGAGCACAGTAATTTAACATTTGAATGAACTCTACAGACCTTGGTGATGACCTTCCAGTAATGCTGGCACTTATTTGGCTCAACGAATCAGCATTGCAATTCAACGAGGCAATGCTGCCAGCATGTTGAGTACGCTACCTACTGGTAGTGGGCTAGAGCATATGGACTGTCTATAGGCCATCGCGAGTAGTATACAGTCCAAATGTTCTTTGTAGTAGATAATGTAGCTATAGGAGCTTTTAGTACATAGTATTATTGAAAAACCTTGGATATTGATTATTTTCCTCTGGATTGTCATCATCAGAACTATAAAGTGAGTATACCTACCAAATACCAAATCAATCTGTCAACAGGAATGGGGTATTATACACCCATAAACAAACAAATAATAAACAAACAGAGCAAGCTAAATATACCCTTACCTGCAGGTTTTAGTGTATTTACATTCTTCAGCTTCAATTTAGTGTATAGCGTGTATTTAGCCTTTTCATATTGAGTCTGTAATCAATAAGTTTATTTCTCTATACTAGCTGTATGTTATCTGAAAATCTCAAAATAAAATTATATAAATGTTCTTACCGATGTCACATTAATTACGTCACAGTATTCTGTTTTATTTTGCAATAAAACAGCATCATATTTTGGATTGTGAATGATAACATTCGGACCTTCGATGTAACTCATTGCAGATATAACTGAAAAATATAAAGGAATTTTAACCAATCACTCCAGTGTTAAAATTGCATGGTGGTATGAATTTTTTTAGTGCCTAGCTCATATCTTTTTAACAGATCATACGGGATCGGTAAAGATCCCGTAAGTACTTAAAAATTCAGTGAACAACCGTGAAAGTTTAAAACAATGTCCTAGCTTATACCGCCTTCAAGTTATGATACGAATCTTTCGCTAAGGCCTGATTTCACCAACGTTTATTCCAGGTATACGGCTATTCCTTACTCCTGGATACAGCTAATTGACAAATGAAATTACACAAAAAAGACGCCATTTTGATTGTATCCAAGGAATAAGTCTTATTCCTTCACAAAATTGGTGATATAAGGGCTATATTCGCGTAACTCGGTTGTTCTCGGAAAGTTATACCTGGAATAAAATTTATTCTAGTTTGGTGAAATCGGGCCTTAGTCCTTTAACATGATACGCCTACGCTACGACTGCACTATGCTCGCGCTACGGCTACGCTACGCTTATGCTACGCTTATGCTACGATGGAACTACGCCATCGCTACGCCTACGCTATGCCTACGTATATACATAAAATTTTAGTTATAATTGATTTTATTGTAAGCATTAGGTTATGTAAAATTTTTATATTCTAACTCAAATAATTTGCACAACTGAAAAGTTGAGTATAGAGAAACGTGAACTTTGTGACCATCTACATGTAACCTATATTCAAGCAAATAAAATGTCATTCATTCATTCATTCATTTCATTCATTCTTACGCTACGCTTATACGCTAAGCTTAATAAAGTAGGCCTATGTTACTTTACGCTACGCATATTGAAATCGTCGTCTTTGCTAATATTCACACTCACAACAATGAACCTTTTTAGAGTACTAAAAAGGTTCATTTTAAAGTGAAAGACACATTTTAAACTTGAAATTAAATCAAAATCAGCTAGTGAAGAAATAGTATCAGAACAATATTACTTACTTCCAGAAACTTTGGCCGATTTCATATTGTAACCAACGTTGAGACACATGCTCACCGAAAATGCCTTGTCTATATCTCTTACATTCTGAAAATACATAAAGAAAAACAGTTATTCACTAGTATCGGTTATCCGGTATGGTGCAAAAAGTATAATTATTTATAATTATTTATGCATTAGATGGCCAAATTAGTCGAGGCTGGCCGCCACTCATCTACTTTCGCCTCTTTGGCCAGATGGACAAATGACCATTTAATCGCGTTTAAGTATTCAGGCTTGGTCAACGTGTGAAACTGTTTCTCTCGTCTACGTGACGGTGACCACTACCCATAAGGGCCTTAATTCTGTATGACCACTTTACGAGTCCTTACTTCGAAACCACGTGAATTCCTTGTCTTACATAAGAAATCTGCATAAATCCATTCTCAATAAAATGAAAACGAAACCGCGCGAAACTAGTTTGAAATTGGCACGATTTGAACTGTCAAAAATCATAATGTTCCACTGAGACGCGTTCCAAAACTTCAACACGCCAAAAGTCACCACCACTTAAGTCAATATTTATTCAAAATAAAAATAACCTTAATATAAAGTGAAGGTATTTCTAATGCTGTGACACGATTTGAACAAGACACGATAACGACGTGGTTTCTTGTCGTGTGGTAGTTTTTTTACTAGATGATAGGAAAATAAAAGTAATTTGTCCAATAGCCGATGAGGAAAGGTTCTCGAGTAACTCTCATGAACTGGAAAACGCAGCAATTAGGCCGACCTCCCACTAGATGCATCGATGGCTATGTCAAAACCGCGGGGAGAAATTGGATGCAAGAAGCAAATAGTCGATCTAAGTGATGTTAAATAAATACAAAATGAAAAAAGTATAAACATTATAATATTTATATACGATTTCGTACCCTACCCCGCTAAAAATACGCAGTAAAAGTGACGAAACAATATTGGTTTGGTCATTCAACAATGTACTGGATGGGTTGTTGTGTTTTAGAATCTCTAATTGTTCCAACACACATAATCTAAAGCTCTTATCACATACATGTAATACGTCAAATGTTTTATTATCGCGTAATGTCCGGGACCAGTCACTTTCGCACGAGCCTTCGTCGAGTCAACATCATTCCTGAAGATGCCTCGTGGAGAGGCGAAACACGTGTCGGTAAAGATTATCTATATTGGGTTAGTGTAGGTGACTGTTGTTCCCGGCGGCGGACGGATCACGGGGGGGTTTTAGTGGGTTCGAGTCCCACATACCCCCTGCCATCACCCCCGTGGTGGCAGGGAGAGCGAGGGCATTTCCCCCCCTCAAAAAAAAAAGAGGTGATTGTTTTTAGGTATATGTAATATATTTTAGGTATACGTCATTTTGGATTGTATTCATTTAAATTTTTTATTATATACTTTTAAGTTACTTCTCGAAATTGTTTTTATTCGTTTAGTTAAATTATTATATTTAAGTATTCTAAGTTAATAGTTAAATATTTGTAATACATTTCCCTACAACAATCCTATGCAGCTTTTCCAATATAGATAACCTTATATGTTATTTTTAGCGGAGTTACACTAGATATACTATATTCATTTTGTATTTAAGATGAACTTCCGCGAAGTCACGCCTGAGTCAATCAATTATCTAAGTGATGTACTAATGGAAGCCTGTGTTCAGCAGTAGACGTCTTCCGGCTAATGATGATGACAAGTAATGAAGATGATGATGATCATTTTTATGTATATCTCTAGCATATCTATAGCATAGCATTCCTCACCTGTGCCCCGATAAGCTTTAAAGTGACAGTGACGTTTACGGTTTGGAAGGACCTGTATAGAAGTACCGAAGCAGATCCAGGGGCTCCTATTGCTATTTCTAGAACAAAGGAAGAATTACATCAATGTCAAATAATTTGGTGGAAAGAAAATTCAAAACATAGACATAGGGGAAGGTGGTACGAGATGATCCCCTTAAGGGAGAATGTGCGTAGTTTAATCAGTAAGCAACTTAATGCCGATGTAAAACCATTCAATAGAAGCATATTTATCTTTCTACCTAACCGTCCTAACCTATCTTTCCACCGTGTTTTGTCATACTCAAAATGTTATTAATAATGATATTACAGTACTATATTACATTATTTTTAAAACTCTACCAAAGGATAGGATTCCATGGGTAGGGGCAAGATGATCCCCTGGGGTTATCTTGCCTCCATTGAAGTCAAATTATACTAAATTCATAATTTTGCTATTATTTACTATTATAGGTCGTTTACGAACTATTTATTTAATTTTTTTAATATCTAAAACAAAATCAGCCATTACACAGCATACAAAAAAAGTAAAAATGGTCCTTACTTTGGGATTAGCGATTATTACCTAGGTATTTAATACTCATTACTTATATAAGAAAGTCAAAATAAGAATTAAAATGAAAAAATAAAAATAAATCACAACTATTATAATAGGCAGGACACATTCTATTCCAGAATTATTGTTTATAATTAGTAGTAATCATAATAATGCCAATTACTTATATATTTTATTGAAATTTTAATACATAGTACTATAAAAACATGCTAGGGTAAGATGATCCCTAGGGATCATCTTGTACACAAGCACGGGATCATCTTGCCCCGAACCCAACATTTTCATTTTAATTTCTAAAAAGTAACGTCTTAGTCAATTTTGTTTACCAAGCTATATTTAGATACAAAATTAAGGATATAACAAAACCAAACTTATGACAATCGTTTCATAAACTTAGATATAATAAAAATTACGAAGCCTTTAAGGTAAGACTTACCTTAGATCTGCACTACACAGTTATTATTTTTCACGTAACTAATCACGCGTTGCTCATACCGCCATGACAGTTTGATTGGTACGTGGAGGTTGCCGGGCCTACACTTTACCCAAAAATCAACTAGATGGCATTAATAGTTTTGACATAACACACAGTGATCATCATACCATACACATTTTTATTTTTATTCTAATACTTACATTAATAATAATTACTGTTAAATTCGTTCAATTATTTATCTAATTGTTATGTTTACAATATTTGCATGCTGCCGCTGGTGGCAAAATGTATCTGGCACTAATTATGTACCGAAAACCTTATATACCGACATTTAAGCAAATAAATACTTCTTATTCTTATTCTTATTCTTACCCCAGCTGCCCCAGCACGGACGGTAGACAAGATTGTCTTCCACGTTTTATGTCACTTTCTTCATACTTACTTGGGAGTAAACAGGGGAAAGACAATTTTGTCTACCATCCGTGCTAGGGCAGCAGGGATCATCTAGTACCACCTTCCCCTACGTAATATTAATAATTAAGTACTATTAATTACAAATCCATGGTTCATTACAACTTTTTTTATGTAAATGAATGACGTGACAAGCTAGTCGTTCGCCTGGTGTTAAGCATCACGGCCGCATATAACAGATGCAGTGTCACTCGGAACTCTAAATTAAAATTTTGCGTGATACTGCACTGCGCATGTCATCCTGGGACATCATCGACATAGTAATACGATTTCTAGACTGCGAGATCAGGATCATAAAGTCTCATTATTATAATGCCCTCCAAACCAAAACACACTACACCACGGATGTACAGACGTAACACTACACACACTACTGCTTGGCGGCAGAATAACCTGGCAAAGTGCTGGTATCTATCTACCTTGACGAACTTTGCAGAAAAGTCCTACCACCTTTCTTTTCTGGTAGTTTTCTTAGGTAATAAAATTTCAAACAAACAAAATTGATCTAAATATTTTTTTCACCTCAGCAGCTTGAAGTGTATGCTACTGTAAGATTGAAGATAGTGTTCGAAAATCGAATTTTGTTTACTGATTTAAAAGTGATTTTTTAATATTATGACTCCACGTTGACTAGCGTATTTAGCCAACAGCAATTTTATGTTTATACAAACAATCAACTGTTATTACTTACTTGTAATTAAGTTACCAAAGTCGATTCGAAGTCACATCCTAGTTAAGCCTAGCCAATAGTCAAGGTTAAGTCAAGCTCCAGTAAAGCGGTGTTATTGAATGTTTCTATAGAGTTTTCAAGAGAACACAGTTTACCCCATAACTTACTCGTTTTCCAGCGGGGTTTTTCAATTTTCCGGGATAAAAATATACTGTGTTGGCCCCGGAAATATAAGTAACCCGTGTGCAAGTTTTTTTTTTCAAGTTAGTAGGTGCAGTAGTAGTAGTAGTAGCAGTAGTAGTAATAGTGTTAGTAGTATCTAGTATAGTATTATATTATCTGTGGTAGTAGTTTGGGTATAAAAGCCACACAAACAAGGAGACAACGTTTAAATTCGTTATTTATATATATAATTCGGTATTTGTTGATTTGTTTTTTATTTGAATTTAATATTATGTGAGGAATTTTCTGCAAAGTTCGTCTAGGTAGGTACTACCGACCGCATTGCAAGCTATTCTGTCACCAAGCAGTAACGTGCAAGCACTTCTGTGTTTCAGTTTGAAGGCACTGTAAGTAGTAAATTAAATTAAAATTACTGGGAAAATGATACTTATGATTTGATCTCACGGTCTAGTAATCGTATTAGGTACTAGACTGTGCTGATATCTCAGGATAATGTGCGCAGTGCAGTTTCACGTGAAACTTTAGATTTTAAAGTTCTGAGTGACACTGCAACTGTTATGGGCGGCCATGTCACGTAACATCAGGTGAACGACAAGCTCGTCAGGTCATTAATTAGCACAAAAAATATAAGTGAACATCTTATGGTTGATAGTAATGACGCAATCTCCATGCTTACCATCGCATCCATTACCGTCTATATCGGGTACCACGTGCAAGCTGAACCCGAAAAGCTTCAGATCACTGCGCTGCACCCGCTGGTAATTCAGCTGTGTGACGGTCACCTGCTTGATCCCTTCAGAGCTGATCAGTGTTCTATTCAGCTCGTATCCAGATAGGATATACACCACGCCTGAGTCCTCGTATGGAGCGCTCACAAAGATTTCTGTAAGAAATTAAATATTCAAAAGAATCCACCGGTGACGCTACTGTGATCAAATCTTTGGATAATAAGGGTCATAATCGGATGAATATTCGATGCATTACGTACAATGTCTCAGATTTTTCATCGACAGCCTAAAGACGTCCACTGGTGAACATAGACCTCCCCCACTCCCCAACAAAGCGCCACTTTGAGCGCTTTTCGCCTCTTGCATCCATCAGCTACCCGCGGTTTTCACCAGATCGTTGGTCCACCTAATGGAGGCGGCCTACGCTGCGTCTTCCAGTTTGTAGTCGCTAATCGAGGACCTTTCTTCCCCATCGGTTGTCAGTTCTGCGAACGATGTGGCCTACTCATTGCAACTTGCTAATTCTAAGAGCTATCTGTCACTTTAGCCCTCTTGCGGATCTCCTCATTCCGGATCTTATCTCCCAGGGAAACACCGAGCATAGCTCAAATTATTTAAACTATGGAAAGAGCTACAAAATTGTACAAAACTAAATCTCTAGACTCTAAGGTGGGCTCAACAATGGAACCTCTATTTATATATTATTTGACAAAACTACTAACTATAGAGTCTATAGTTAGTAGTTTTGTCAAACTTACTGGCACGTAAGAAGTTAGGTTCTCTAGTGGAACCGGAAGACGCAGCGTAGGCCGGCCTCCACTGGGTGGACCGACGACCTAGTCAGAACTGCGGGGAGTCGATGGGTGCAGGAGGCAAGCAGCTACTCAAAGTGGCGCTTTACGGGAGAGGCCCATGTTCAGCAGTGGTTGTCTTCAGGCTGATGATGATGAAGAAGTGAGATGGTTTTGCTACTCGTAAAAAAGGTATTTCTTCCGATGAACTACGGAAACCTTTAAGGGGTTTTAACCCCTAAAAAGTACCTAAATTGTATACCTATAGAAAATCGACTTCATGTCAATTTTTCGCAATTGTTCGCGTCATTAACACGGGTTTTTTACTAACATGTGGTTCGCGACCTGCAGCGCAGCGCAGGCGACAACAGCATTATAATATACTTTCACAATGTAATATAGCCCGTGAAAATAAGAAGCCTTCACGATATTTTTCACAAAAGTTAATAGCAATACAAATCTGTTTTTTCCTCGCAACTGTGATGAAAAACGTCCTATGACATGTATGTACATTGATCACTACACTCGTGTCATAATGTAGTATCAATAAACTCGTACAGTAAATAATGTTAATTACCTGGGATATTATCACCATCTACGTCACATGCAGCTATGGTAGTTCCAAATCTACCTCCGCATTTGGCTCCAAATATAGTGCGTATTCCGCTGTTTTTATTACAAGACTCCTAAAAATACATGATCGGTTAACTAAACATCAGAATAGACAAATGAGTTACCATTTTAAATTCATAAACTACAATTTACATCACGCATTGGGGAAATCTTCAACTCAGCACACGCGCAGCCATCCTCGACTTGGTACATGCGCAGCCTTGCTCAACACTAGCGCAGCCGTGACCAGCGGTGATTCGGCTGACAATGTGATCAGATGAGTATGTGCTGAGCTGAGTAATCACACTAAATAAATAAAAAAGGCTAGCACCTAGGTGGATACAGTTCATTACTTCTTGGTTACTTCGGAAATACTTTTTTCCGCATGATAAAGAGGTATAAGAGAACTCACAAGTTGAATGTAGGCGCTGCATAACAATGGATTTATGAATGAAATCTGCGCATCCAACACGTCTGGAAGCACCAAAATAGCACATAAAAAAGTTTCAACTTACACCTCCTAAGTAAATATGTAAAGCACCGTATTCGCCCTCATCATCAGATTGGGCTGGTGCCCCAACGAGCAGTTCCGACCAGCCATCCAGGTTCAAGTCTGCGGCGCCCAAAGTGTACCCGAACATGGCACCTACCGCAGAGTTCGTGACGCCGCACATCTTTGATATAATTTGATTGTTTTGTGCTTTCTCTTTTACCTGCACCAGTCTTAGGTACTGTTTTTGATAAGGTATCTGTTCCATGAATATTATCTGGAACGAACAACACAACGAATTCATATTTTCAACGGTCCAGTGAAATATTTCATTTTTTGGAAGGTACCGAAATTCGAAAACCATTTCGAGATCATCCTCGTATGATCTCATAGATCAAATCAAAGAGCTCATATAAAAAATATCCATAGTTATATTCAGTATGTCTCTAGTTATCGTTAAAAAGCAAAATGAGGCTAAAATGATAATCGACTTGTGAAACTTTAGTCAATGGCTGCCAAAAAAAATTGAATCCGAAACATGGGTTTGCAACAAAATTGAGAGACATGATCATATTTTCGAAGAAATTATGAAGCCGCTCAAGTTTGTTTAGCTGGTCTTCGGTAAGATCAAGATAGCGGGCGTCAGTATAGTCAAGAATAGGAAGAAGGAGAGATTGTGAAAGCGAAACTTTGTAGCAGTAGGCAGGAAATTACGCAGTCTATTTAAGCCTTTAACATAGGCCAAACGCGTCTTTTTAACTAATCATACTGAAGAACCTATGAATTCTACAGACATGAAAAAAATATCACCAATAAGATCATTCTGCACCTGTACTTATCAATTGAGCAAAATATTCGATTACTAGGTACATTATGAATAAAAAAAATACTTTTAGAACGCCTTTCCAGTCACACAGTGTACAATGCCGCGTAAAGGAAGATTGCGTCATTAAATATTTTTACACCCTCGGATAGGAAATTTAAAAATATACAAGCTCAATTGATCATTTTATTTTTAGAGCCAAAATTAAGTCTGTTTAGTAATATTTTGCGTTATTTTGCGGCGAGCCAAGGGCGAGGCCCTTGGCGGGGCGTGAATTAGTCTGCCCCGGCATGTGCCAACGGGTGGACGCGCTGCTGTTTTTTATAAAATATTTTACATGTTTTTCTTATTTGTATGAAAATTATCAATTAAACAGCCAATAAATAGGTATTGACTATACGAAAAAGTCGGTTTTAGAGCCATTTGATTAGTTCTTAGTGACTTTAATGTCAGTAAAAGTATTTGGAACAATAATAGATCGTTAGCACAGAAGGTCAGTATAGGTATTTTAAACTCTTTTGGCAGGGTAGGGTTCCAGTCGAACTAAATTAGCGTTAGGCCCCATACACGTTACATTTTATTGATCAATCTTTGTGATTGATCAATTTTATTGATCGTTTAGGGTTAGTATTGGTCAATGTTCTTCGGTTTACAGTATGGAGAAAACATTGACTTAAGTGGTCTCGTCAATTTTATTGATCTATAAAATTGAACGTGTTACTATCACCAGTTATCAGCTTCTTCAAAAATGGTTCGGTTTCATTACGTCGTAATAAATAATCACAGATGAGTACACGGTTCATTAGGTTTCCTTCAGTGAGCTCGTGAGGGACCCAAATATCGAGCTTTTTTGTGTACCTACCCATTTTTTTTCAAATGCGCCAAAACTGTTTTGTGGTCAATTCCCAGTTCTTCAGCTACGTCGTAACTACTGATATGCCGATCTTGCTCCACTTTTTTTAAAAAATGGCATCCATTTTATCCGTAATAGGGCGACCAGAGCGAGGTGCATCTTTGACATCAAAATTTCCGGATTGAAAACGCTTAAACCAAATTTGTGCTATTCTCACAGACACTGCACTAGGTCCATAAACATCGCAATTTTTTTTCGCGGCTTTTTTTTTTTTTTTTTTTTTTTTCTCTTATATTTTGGCTCCACACATAGTGTATTTAGCCAGTGTCAAGTATTGTAATTTTTCATAATGATAGAATATTTCACGTAAAGTCAAGTCTTAGTCACAGTCTGCGTAGTCATAGTCCAGTCTAAGTCAGGTAGTCTCAGTCCAGTCTAAGTCATGCCCTAGTAAAGTGGTGGCAACTTTACTAGAAGCTTCTATGGAATTTTGGAAGCAACACGAAAAACCACGTTTCACCACATTATATCACTTGCCCACACTCATGCTCGTAGTTCAGCACTTAATGCGGAAAACGCCACCGATTTTAAACATTAACACTGGAAAAAGCACGAGTTTTGAAAAATAATACAATGCAACGACGTGAACTTTTCCGCGTTCCCGCCAAAACTCTTTTCGCGGCTTGCTTTGCATTTTTTCCGTTTTTGTCATAGAATTAAAAAAAACAGAAATGAGTTTTGATTGACATCGAACTGACGTACAGCAATGGCGGACACCTAAACATGTGTGACGGATTAAAGAATTGCCATCTAAGAAAATTACCCGAAACCGACAAAAAAAAGATCTGACGTTGGTGTGACTTTTTGTATGACCAAAAAGCTACGCGATCTTGTAACAGGGTAGTCAAAATTTAATAACTTATGTCATTTTATTTTTCATCCCTCAGGGTTAGTCCTATCTGAATTTGTAAAAAACTAATACGACATAAATATATATATCCTTTTATACGCTATTAATGCTATATTTGCTCCGTTTCAGTATGAAAATGGAACCCATATAGGATTAGTTTGTTGTGTATCTGTCTGTCCATATTAGATGCAACTTATAGGGTACCTACCTACTTTACGATGACCTAGAGCTGGTGTGCATTATTTATCGTATAGGCTTAGAGTCAGATGTTGCCAAAAGATTACTAAATTTTGAATCCTAGCGGTAATTTCATGGTGTACGATAGTACGG
This sequence comes from Ennomos quercinarius, assembly GCA_910589525.2. Classification (NCBI taxonomy): domain Eukaryota; kingdom Metazoa; phylum Arthropoda; class Insecta; order Lepidoptera; family Geometridae; genus Ennomos; species Ennomos quercinarius. The sequence continues at coordinate 15,914,514 of OU342492.1, read as the reverse complement.
TGAGCTTCGGCAGTGCAGCCTTTGTAGTTACAGTTATACCTGCGCGATGTAATCCATACACTACGATAAAACATCGTCAGCAACGAAGTTGACGCCACTCCATATTATCCTTTATGCTATAGGGAAGAGGAAGGGAGAGCGAAAAAGATAGGGGAAAAGGATGAATGTATGATGGTAAACAGAGGCGCACCTGCCTCCATTCAGGCTTTTCCTCTCCCATTTCTTTCTTCCTTTGGACAGGGCTAGGGCGTAAAACTAACTAACCGGGTCGGGTCTGCTAGTCAGTCAATAAAACTGTTTATTTCGCACAAAGAATTATAGCCAGGCTTTTGCTGAAAATGTTTTATGAACACATCACTATCGTATTTTTCTACTTTACTTTTGAAATGAAACTTGCATCTTCCATTATGTATATTTGTTATTTCTTATACAAACTTCCAATACTAGTAAGTGTCATATGTCTTGACGCCACTGCTGCTCAACGGGAATTAACTGCTTTTTCGACATTTTCGTAATGGCTGGACTCCCCAGCAAACTCAATTTTTTTTGAGTGGGACAATCCATGATTGGCTGATGGTACCAACACTACCAACCTATCAAGTATCAACCAATCATGGCTCTTCTGACAGTTTGCCAACCAAAAAAGTCACAAACACGTCTTAATTTTTAAAAGTAAGTATCTATTAATAAATTTCACGACACTTTACTTTTTTTACGTTAAAGAAAACCTGCCCAAATATGCACGATTAGTAGGTCCATTACAGGTAAAATATTTATTAACCTGAAAATGGCCAACACATGCATAATATGCATAATGGAAATATGCATTTGCATATAGTCAGTTCTCTAATTATGATCAATATATGTGAATAACTTGTATTCGAACACAATTTCGTCATTCGAAATTGTGTTCGAATACAAGTTATTCACATATATTGATCATAATTAGAGAACTGACTATATGCAAATGCATATTTATATGATTCCGACAACTTTTCACAACGCAAGACGGCATTTTTTTTTTTTTCTAAGCGTCTTGGGCGACGTCCGGAGCAGTAATGGCAGGCGATAGACTTCCTATGATGTGAGTGTGTGCGTGTCCGCTTGTACTTATTAGCGTTCCAACTTCTTAAGGGTACCTCGGTTCGGGATCAATTGGGACTCCGTCCTTCTTTTTTTATTAGGTCCATGTTTTTTGTAGTAAAATTTTAAAATGTATCGAGTTTCTTCATTAGATTCACTCATCTTCACAGTACGAAAAACAAATAAAAATCACACATTTTCCTAATTTGAATATGGAATTATCTTCTTTAAAATTTAAACTTTTAATGATAAAACCAGCCAGATACAAATAGTACAGCCAAAGAAATTTTATTACAAGTTCATACTTACTATAATGCGAAAAGACTTTTTCCCCAACCTAATAATATGAGTTAAAGTCACAAAAGTTTAAAAAGTGTTACGATTGATTGTATTTTGTAAAATATATTTTAAAATCATCTCGCTTAATTTTATTTAATGCAAGCCTCCAAAATAATATTTTTTTATGTATTAAACACAAGCGCAATTTTTAATTGTAAATATTAGCAAAATCAGCAAGAGATTGACGAGATAAATACGTCGCTAGTTCTATTTGTAGTCCAATATATTTTTAACAATTTTGTACTAAGTAGGTACGTCAGACAACTTTGTACTAGCAACTCGTAAAGTACATTTTTCAGCGGGCCGTTGGTTGGACAGCCCTGTTGTGCTAGAAATTATGTGTTTAGAGTAGGTTGAGTGATTTATCCCTAGCTGATATCAGAGTTTTTAGGCCGACCAAAGTCTCTAACATAACGACGATTGTTTATTTTGATTGTACAAGTTGACGTGTCATCATTATCAATCAACTCACGGTAGGTAGGTAATGCCCTATTTTATATGCTACTCACGATTACCTATCCCAGAACGAACCTGCTGTACCTGCGAACGAAGCTAGTCCAAAGGTGGGCTCCCGGTTTTCTAGCTACTAGCTAAACCACCCCAGCTTCGCACGGGTTAATTATTTATTTTTACGCCTTATCTCCTAAGGAAGAGGGAAAAGATAAGGGAACAGGATGAATGGATGAAACGCCGAATAGAGGCAGGTGCGCCAGCTATCATCTTTCCCCCTCTCTTCTCTCTTTCCCATAGTATAGGATAGGATAGGAGGAGGAATTACAACTAAGTACATATTTTTACTTTTATCCCCTCTCCCGAGGAACCCGTGATGAATTTCGGGATTAAAAGTAGGTATATGCTATAGCGTACTTCGTAATATAAACTCAAATCATGCCAAGTTTCATTTGAATCGATTCAGTAGTTTCGGCGAAATGCTCAGCCAAGATACAGACAGACAGACTGACAAAAATTAAAAAATGTATACTTAGATACTTTTTTTGATTGTAAATACATACACAGAATACAATACAACACCCAGCACCAGAACAAACATCGATGTTCATCACACAAATGTTTTTCCCAGGTGGGAATTGAACCCACAACCTATAGTTCAGAAGGCAGAGCCATTACCAACTGAGCTATCAAGGCCATCAAAATGGAGCCCTCAAAAATAAATTTCTATATATTATCTTCAATGTACAGATTTGGACCTGTTACAGTTTTATTATAAGTAATATAGATGATATATTATATAAGTAATAAACCGGGCACCATAATATTATTATAATAGGTAGATATATTTTTCACGGAGTTTCATCTGAAATTGTTTTTATCTTTGACAAACTCTAGCTCATTGTCAAACCTGCGAGTGTGGCGCCCCAGGTGGCTCTTATTAATAACTTTGTGTCCAACGCTCAAGGTCATTGGCGTATGTTAAGCTCTTAAGAGAGCGTCCTGGCGCAAACATCTTACGGCTAACGGATTACAGTTGAAGACCCCAGGACAAACAGCTGTCGATAATCCCCCCGAGATGTTTAGCACATTATGACCACAATCTGTTTCATGACAAAGAATATTTTACTTGTAATCATGCATAAATCCCGTTATCAAAGTGCAAAATACTAGCAGTTTTTAGATCTTATTCCGTGAGTGGACGCGACGTTTTACAAAACACATTAACCCGAACAAATACATGTGTTACAGCAAATTTGTCACACATTTTATTGCTTTATCACTAACCATATTTAAAACTTATTTATTTTGAAGATTGTTAATGCTCCTTCAGATATATATCGCAGATTTTTATCATTCAGCAAATTTACTCCAAAGTTTTGAAGGATCTCCGTAAATAAAACGCCTGTTATTTTATTCAAAGTTATTAGGTTCAATATTTAGAAAAAACTATACCTAGTTAAATTGTGCAAATACCGGAAATCGTAACCATAACAACAGTTTTTTACACACACAATTTCTTAATTTCTTGTTCCGTTTTCTAACTTTCATTGCATGGTCTTCTGCATCCTACTAGGTCTATGGTAATAATATTGAAATAGTGATTCAGGCGGCAGGCGTGACTTCGCCTTTGACTGTTCAAAGCACGCGGAATTTCTTCTTAAATACAGAATGAAATGAATATCTACTAAAACTAAGTCCGTTAGTTACCAGCTCTACGATAACTAGCTATGAACTTAGTTTTCTAGAAGGAAAGATAAATCTTTGTAGATAACTGGATAATCTAACAGTAAATATTGTTTCTTATTCGATAACCAGTTTTCAAATCGGTTTTCGGGAAGGAAAGGTAAATCTTTATAGATAGCCGGGTAATCTAACATTTTCTAATATTTTTCCTGTTTGACAACCAGTTTGGCAACTTAATATTCTAATGGGAATAAATGGTCCCATGTACTTATGTCCCATGTAACTTTTTACCTAAAGCGCGGAGTTAGCTAGGCCCAGGAATTAATTGAGCAGTTTGATTAATACAATGACCAGAATCGTTTTATTAGGTACTTACTTCACTGAACAAATCTTACCTCACCAGTCATCTTATATGTTTGCATGCTGACAGCATACACAGTCTTTTTTTTGCTAAAAAACCTCCCAGATGTAAGCCCATAACCTGCAATAAAAAGTATTATACACCAATTTAGAAAGGTACTAATTAAGCACCTATACGTTTAATTTATGTATCTGTGTAGTCTGTCTGTGTCGTAATTCTTTTTTTATATAATATATTAACCTTTCATAGTCACTAATATTACTAAAATATTGTTTGTTACCATGTAATTTATTTGTTTCGAGTTGCCGATATTTCGATGCTGTTGCAAGCACCATGATCTCGGACGGACTGGATCTTGCGGGTAGATGATATATGGTATGGGCAAACATAGCGGTCTACAGCTGCTCCAGTGATGGTAGTGATGGTAATGATGGTCATGATGATGCTAAAGCAGGTGTGCCAGAGCATGATGGTGATGATGGGCGCTCTTCGTGGTTGTCGCGACTTACCAATATTTACATAGCTTGCCAACTTCTGTTCGTTCTTGTTGCTACCGGTCATGATTGATACCGGCATTGCTTGAGGATTTTTGGTTCTCAAATAATTGATATCTCCAGCCACCGAAGTCTTGGCAATGATGAGGAATCCATTTTCTTTGTCTGCCAGAGTACTCCAACCGGTACCTCCCTGGAATTGGCCTGAAAACGGGGTATTAGGTATAATGATAGGGTGATTGGTTCGTAGAACGTATCCTTTAGGGCATGTTTAACCAGGTCCAGTGATTTTGATGCTGACATGTAGAACACCGTCGGTCAAATAATAACAATTAAAAAATACGTAAACATTTTTATTTTCGTAGTTAGCACTACTCTGTCGGATTCAATCCAGGATTTCTAGTATTTGTCCCAACTAAGGGCAGCAAATCGGCCGAAATCACCGGTTAAATCTCTAAAAGGGCTTATACAAGTACATACACCTCCACAAGAGACATAGAAGGTTGCAGTAAAGTGCAAGCCAGAGCACTGGTTACTTAAATAGTAGTGGGAATTCAAACTGGGAAGCTATTTATTCAAGGGCACCCCTTGGGGTGCAATCCTCGGCTTGGACCGTTGCCGAGAGGCCTTATGGAAAGTCGTTGGTATCCTATACCGGTGCCGAACACGGTGACCGAGCCAGAATAGCTGGATGGGTCCGATGACTACAGCTGCATTAGGGTCTTGCGGGTAGCCCAAGACCTTACTTAATTTTCTGGGGTGTTTTTTCTCTTTTTCCTCTGTGATTTTATATCTTCTAAATATAGGTAGGTACTAGCGAGACAACCGATCGTAGACTATAATCACTGAACTAGTGAAAGTAAAAAATCTAAGTATAGTTTAATCAATTGAACTACTGAGAATAGACGAATGAGTCCTTATTCCAAGGTACTTCACATATCCCTAGAAAGTTTTAAATTAATCCAGTTAAACTTACTTGTTTTATTGTATGAACCGTCAGATATAAATCTATCATCAGGCCCCATGTATGGGTTAACATCACTATCATCGCAAATGAAACACGAGCCCATTGCATCTTCATGACTTTTTTTAGAGTAGCTTCTGTGTATGGATTTGGTTACCATCGGTGCGCAGACCTGAAACGATTGAGGTACTGTAATCAATATTTGCGGTTATTAACAAATGTAGAACAATGTGCCTTTATTCTTTAAACTAACTACTACACTACTAAAACTAGTAAACTAGCTACATTATCTACTACAAAGAACATTTAGACTGCACACTAGCCGCGATGGCCTATAGACAGTCCAAATTCTCCAGCCCACTACTGGTAGGTAGCGTACCCAACATGCTGGCAGCATTGCCTCGTTGAATTGCAATGCTGATTCGTTGAACCAAATAAGTGCCAGCATTTTGGTCACGCGTCGCATCAATCAGGCGCTCTGATAAACTTTGGAAAACGCGATGAGCTCCCGGTCCCCACGGACCCAGGGTCTCAACACCAAACGGCTCAAATATGTAACCGCTACCGAGGATACAATATTTTCGCCATTTTAGCTGCTCAGCCGAATTAGCCGCGGAGCCGGCTCTAACTTGTGTCTTGGGAAGGTGTGACGGTGCCATAGCATCGACGCAAGTAGCGTCCCACACTAAAGGCCGCCTCATCTTCCAGGGAACCAGAGTCATTCCGTCAGGTCTTTTACCATCGTTACGCATGAGACCATTCGGTTCGAGAATGGCTGCAACATTGACGGTGGCAAAAGCCCGGCGAATGATTTCATTAAGACTAGCGTGGCGCAAAATTCGACCAGCAGTTTTAAAACACGAGAGACCGTGAAGACCAAGCTGGTCAACTGCAGTACCGCACTGGCAGCGATGGGCCACACAGCATCTTGCGCCCAAACGTAAGCTGATAGCTAAACGAAAAGCAGTCGGATCTAAAGGGTTACCAGTGTTAAAAGAAAGTATGTCTTGTAACCAAAGACCTGACTCTCAAATGAACAAGGAGTCATTCCAATTTTACGGATTAATTGGTTTTTCCTAGTTGGCAACACTGACTGGCCCGTGATTGGACCACAGATTATAGAAAAACAATTGGTGGATTGTACTGGCACTGGCAAGAAAGATTAGTCTTTTAGTCCTTTAATCTTTGGCAATCAATTGTTTTTTCTCTAATCTATGGTCTTTGATTAACAAGTGAAAAGCTACGATTTGTATAATGTTTGTTGTGTGTTTGGTGTTGTGCACCTCTTATTCTTCAATCTATGAAGATTGAAGAATAAGAGGTGCTCCTGGTTTTGCCTAGAATAAAATGTATAACTACTGAATAAATTTAGCATAACGAATCAGCATTGCATTTGAACGCAGCTATGCTACCAGCCTGTTGAGTACCTACGCTACTCTGGTAGTGGCCAAGAACATTCTATAGGCAGTTCAGCGCGGCTAGGAGCATTTGATAGTAGTTAGTATGATTTTATAAATAATAGTAGTTACTATAAAGAAGTAAAGGATTTGACCCAATTACAAAATGTAACTAAATTGGAGGCATAATACTAATAAGTACCATAAATAGTAAAGTAAATAGCAAACAGTAATACTCGTACTTACAAACAAGTAGTCTTCTGTCGTGGCAATTGTAGATCCCAGATAAAAATTCTGGTTGGGAAACCTGTCACCTATAAAATAAAAAAGTAAAGAAATGAATAGATAGATAGACAGACATGGTTTTTTATGTTCACTGTAGTGCTTGCACCACAGATAACCCCCAATTATCTGTGGCTTGCACACAACTGCTTGGCGGCAAAGCCGTGGTATCTACCTAGACGAACTTTGCTGAAAAGTCCTACCTAGAGGAAGTGTGACTGAAATACCTACATTTAATTCATTGAAGGAATGAAAAAGACATCATCGTCCTCTTTGCTTTTTCCCATTTGTTATTGGGGTCGGCTCCCAATCTTACCTGTAAAGGCAAGCTACCAGAATTACACGAGCGACTGCCATCTGACCTCGCAACCCATAAGGGACCAGTAACAGGAATGGTTAGATCAGGCGTCAGATTCTATCAGGCGTCAGGCGTAACGATTGCCATAGAAGTTCTTATGACAACCGAGACCGACGGCTTAACGTGCTCTCCGAGGCGCGGAGCGATAGCATCACGAACTGCACATAACTTAATAGATCTATAAATCATTGGTGCAGGGCCGACGATCGAACCCGGTGCCGTTAGTTTGCGAAGCGCACATGCTCCACTCGGCCACCATCGCTCTTCAAAGGAATGAAAAAGACAGAAGTTCATTAAAGAGTAAAAGGGATAGATGAGTATGGTGATTCTGATTCAGGTTCTGCAAACAGGATTCGAACCTGATGTGGGTAGATTATTTTCTAAATGTGCATATTCTGTGTTCACGATTCAAGGTATCTATCATAGTCATTTGAGTGGCGTATGTACTGCGCCCGAAGGGTTCCATAATGAGCCTATTTACGTTTCTTATGCCCATTTTACCCAAAGATCCCTAAAATACACCCTAACTAGGAACTAGGAATCCCTTTGGCTAAGTGCCCTGTAAATTTGACCCTTACTTAAATTCTTTTTCACAGTGCTGAGTGCTGAGTGTTCCCCACTGAAGTGATACTTAAATTGTAAAGTGACAGTTTATTTTTTTCTACGGTTTTTGAAAACAGTACTTTGGCGATTTTCGTAATATTATTTATAAATATTAGCGAATAATCGACAAAAATACAAGCAACATGCTTTATTGATATTAGCATTAGAGTTTTTAATATATTAAGCATCAGTAAAAAATAAAAACAAATACATTTTCTAGAGTTATGCGGATAAAAACAGTTGCCAAATACAATTGAAAAAACTGGCATTTTCATAATTAATAACCTGCCACTTAACAATAAGGGGTCGAGCTTCGGCCCGTAAACTTAGGGGATCTCTTAAGCTTTAGGTGTCCCTTAATCGTCGGTTAAAAGAAAATTACTGACAGATGTCACTTAAATAAGGTCCCTTAAAATTTAGAGATCTTTGGTGAAAACGGGCATTACTTAATTAATTCTCCGTGTGCCCCCCAGCCGTAGAATAAGTCCACCCCATTTCAGCAGCAGCATTCTCTTCGGTACGTTCAAATCTTCTGCGATTACCACGTCGCCTGCCAAGCGTGGTGATTATAGCAACTCCCCCCCCCCCTCTCATGACAAGCAGGAGGCAAGCAGCAGCTCAAAGTGGCGCTCTATGGGAGGCCTATGTTCAGCAGTGGACGCTTTCAGGCTGATGATGATGATGACTTATAGTTATATTACCTATAATGATATACCATCTATGTTTAGGTACTATGGAAGCAATAAAACATCTGCTTTGATTCGTTAAGCGTGACCAAGCCACGACAGTTTTACCTAGTAACCAAAGATTATAAAGCCTATTGATAGCTCGTGACCACAATTTCTCAATTTCTCGTACAAACACGACTCACCTGCCGCGGGCAAGGGGCGAGGTAACAAAACTAGACAAAATCATACGAAATTACAAATAACAGAGCAGGATGGAACAAAAGACATCAACGGGTTCCCGTGATTTATTAGAAATTCATAGTATTAAAAATTATTGGTTGAAATACACCACTAATTTTCGTATGAGGGGAAGTTGTAGCATTGGTCAACTGGATTTTTAGTCAATGCTAGTAACGATTGAGTCATTATGGTGTTGTCAGCATGTCACCGCCTTACCTCGAAAGTAATCAGTAGGCTTGATATTGAAATCCAGATTGTTACAACTGATGCCAGTCTCACTGGTCGTTGTAGAGATGGGACACCTGTACACTTCACCGATAAAGTTGCTGTGCGGAGAACCTACAACTAAAGAAACATAACAAAATTGAATTCGTATTTCCGTTATAGTAGGCGCTGTGTGCTAGCTGGTAACCCGTATCGAACAAAGCATAAATTGACCAGTTTTGTTTAACTACCCTACCTACTACTAAAAAAATGATAACTTAACTACTATTTAAGAATATCTGTTTCGTACGACAACAGTATCTATTTTGTTCATTATGTTAATTAGTTCTCATGTAAGTGAAATATTTTCTTATGAGAAATAAAGATATCTCTAACCTCATTTCATAGAACACACAAGAACAGCTTGATAATAATATAAAATAAAATACAAAACGGACAGTGCCTTTATTATTTGAGGGGAAACGTTTCCTCAGCGCGGCAAATTCAAATTTTTCTTGCGTTCTTTGCCAATAATAGCTTAGTTACTCAACGTGATTACATAAAAACTAAGTTTGCGGAAATAAATAGAATGTATCAACAAATTACGATTAAAAGTATCTCCTAGATATCATTGGTTTAGTGACAAATGGCAATAAACAATTTTCTTCTTAGTTTTTCAGTCTATTGCCATTTGTCGTTAAACCAATGATAATTAGGTGATAGGTACTTTTAATTGTAATTTATTAATACATTATATTTATTTGCGCAAAATTAGTTTTCATGTAATCACGTTGAGTAGTTAAGCTATTATTGGCAAAAGAACGCAAGAAAATTTGAATCTGTCACGCTAGTGTAACGTTCCACCTTAAACTAACTCTACAATAATACGAAATACTACAAGAAGTACTGGATGCCGCTAGCTACACTCCTACAAAAAACATTTGGACTGTATATACTAGCCGCTATGACGTATAGAGAGTCCAAATGCTGCAGTCCACTACCTATATACCAGTGTATAGGCAGCGTACCCAACATGCTGGTAGCATTGCCTGGTTAAATTAAAAAAATATATGAAATTATGCTTTGTTCTTTTGTTTATAATTTTTCAATAGACTGCTAAGTATATTTTTATTGCTCAAATAAATCATATTCCTCAAAAAATAAATAGTCGTGGAAACAAAAATTAGATATGTCAAAAAATTACAAAGTTACAAGCATTTTAAAAAACAGTTCAAACACGCAATGACGTCAGTTATTAGTCTTTCATACCTCATTCAACTTACTAAATTGTGTTAAAATATTATAATGTATTTTCATTTTGAATGCCAGAGTTGCTTACTCAAAGTTTCCTTCCAGTGGCCTATAGCAAATCCGAAGTCTGACTGGTTATTCGGTTCACCGCCGGGCTCCATCAGAATAGCTGACGGCTCGTGGAAGAAGACACTGGTCTCCGATTGCACCAACGCGGACAAAGCCAGCAAACAAAACGCTGCTCTTTCTAAAACGTTGATATACATATAATTGATCCAAAAAAATATATTTTTTGTCGTAATTACAGTGATGACTTATGGAACTGAGACATGGTCTCTTACTGTTGGCCTCATTAGTAAGCTCAAAGTCGTGCAACAAGCTATGGAGAGAGCTATGCTCGGCGTTTCTCTGCGAGATAAGCTCCGGAATGAGAAGATCTGCAGGAGACCTAAAGTGACCGATATAGCTCTTAGAATTAGCAAGTTGAAATGTCAATGGGCAGGCCACATCACTCGTAGAACTGACAACCGATGGGGAAGAAAGGTTCTCGAGTGGCGATCACGAACCGGAAGACGCAGCGTAGGCCAGCCCCCCACTCACTGGACCGACGATCTGGTGAAAGCCGTGGGGGCCGATGGATGCAGGAGGCGAGCAGCCGCTCAAGGTGGCGCGCTCTGGAGGAGGCCTATGTTCAGCAGTGGACGTCTTCAGGCTGTTGATGATGAACAAGAAAAGGATCCGGGATACTCACCTTCCCACAGACTACTAAGGGAATATCCAGGGAACGGGCAGCAGCATTTTCATCGGTACATTAAAATCTTCTGCGGTCATCAAGCCGCCTATTTTGGATCGTGGTGATTATGGCGAATGGTAAACGTCCAAAGTGGCGTTTTATAAGGGAGGCCTATGTTCAGCAGTGGACATCTTTCGGCTGCAGTTTGAAAATATGATGCACTATTTGAATCTACATATTTTCATTGCAATAAAAGCATTTAGAAGTTTCTTATATATAGGATGTAACTGAGCTGGCAGGGGGAAATTCATAATACACCCCAAGCGGGACGTCAGTGCAGGCCTTTATCACCCCCACCCTGAATAAGAATAAAAATATGGTGTAGGTACGTACGGGGTACCGGGTACCTAACATAAAAAGTAATCAATTTTCATTATATTACTAGTTGCGCCCCGCGGTGTTACCCGCGGATAAAAATACCCTATATGTTAATCCAGCGTATAAGCTGTCTGGATTCCAAATTTCATCGTAATCGGTTCAGTAGTCACGGAGATATAAGGTAACAAACATTCACACACACAAACTTTCGCATTTATAATATTAGGATAGGATAATCTTAAATAAGCGTCTATCTATACGCTTAAATTAATTAATTTTAATGAATAAATATCTTGAAACTTACCACACATTATATTAGTATATTTTAACACATAAACTTCATTAACTCACGGCCTTACTTATTACCACACGCATAAGAATATGAATAACCCGTAGAAGGAAAAATCATAAATTAAATATCAAAATTATTGTAAGCTGTTTCACATTCCCTACCTATTAGTTAGGTACAGGACAAAGTATTTTATAGTCATCCAATGGGCGTGGATTTTTTATACTCTTTAGAGGATTTAAGTTCGATAACATAATTTTTGCGGACGGTATATTATTTTTCTCAAACATGTTTATCGATCATTGTTTTGACAACCTTCATAAAGAGTCTTATTAATCACGTTTGGCAGGCGCTTCAGTGGTCGTAGTAAATTATATAATGTAGATGACGCTCGGCCACCAGCAATGGTGGTCGAGCGGTATCATATATGCGCTTCGCAATCTTACGGCGCCGGGTACGATCCTCGGCCCTGCGCCAATGACTTATCTAGTAAGTTATGTGCAGTTTTTGATGCCATCGCTCCGTGCCTCGGAGAGCAGTAAACCGTCGGTCCTGGTTGTCATAAGAACATCTATGGGCTACAGGTTAGATTATTGGGAGCCGAACAAATGGGAAAAGGCAAAGAGGATGATGAGTAGATAATAGGGGACGGGCAGCAGCCCCCGTAGTACAAAACGGCCCAGTTTTTTTTAACAACTAGATGAAATGTAATACGGCGAATTAAGCAATCGGACTGTACCATAATAATGTAAGGAAAATAATTATTTACCTCGTATATGGTTGCCACCATAAGTGACGTCACAGTACAGTTTTATCATGGACTGAAGCCGTAACAAACCTACATACGCACTTTTATGTATTAGATCATCTATTAAACGGATACCTTAGGTAGTTCAAACAAAATAGACAAGGCATATAGGCCAAGCACCCTCTGCATTTCAGATATGAAGCTACAAGTATATAGGCGGGCCCGGCCGGCCGGGCCCATGTCAAACATATATTAAGGCCGGCCCTACACGTTCAATTCTATCGATCAATCTTTGTAATTGATCAATTTTATTGAACGTGTAGTGTTAGTATTGTGCAATGTTTTTCGGTTTACTGTATCGAGAAAACATTGACGGAAATGGACTCGTCAATTTTATTGATCAATGAAATTGAACGTGTATGGGCTGCCTAACGCGTCAAAGAGGAGATATAATATGTTACAATGAGACGTACCAAACCCCGAAACTACTCGAAAATATTTTTTTTATTCGACATCTACAACTACATCTACAATCGCTTGAATGGCTTGGTGATTCTCTACACGCTTACGTCGTAAGTGTAGGTACCACCAGTTTGCACTAAGCGTTTTGCTGAGTAATTCATACTCTAAAAGGCCAAGGAGTGGAATGCTCTTCCAGCATCAGTATTTCTTCCTGGGTATTTGTCAAACGTATGCCTATTTTAGCATAAAAAATTGACACTGAGAAATATTTCCACTATATTATCATCTACATAATTTTATCCAGTTATTTTGATTTAAAAAACCAATGTATAGAACCGATTTTGATAAAATTGCTAATCTAAAAGTACTTAAATATCCTTTAAACAAAAAAAGATTTTTCCAAATAAAAGGAAAAAAAAATGACGAATGTCTAAGGTAACACCCAAGTAAAAACATCAAAAAAATACAACCAAATTGAGAAACTTCACTTTTTTTTATTAGAATGGATGACACGACGAGCTAGTCGTTCACCTGATGTTAAGCCACACGGCCACCCAACAGTAGCAGTGTCACTAAAACTTTAAAATAATAAAGTTTCGCGTGACACTGCACTGCGCACGTCATCCTAAGACATCACACAGTCTAGTAATCAGATTACTAGATTGTGAAATCAGGTCATAAAGTCTCATTTGCCCAGTAATTTCACTAGCTACAATGCCCTTCAATCCGGAACACACTTTTTTAGAAGTCGGTTCATATCGGGTCTAGAGTAATCAAATCGGTCGAGAATTCATAAATTCTTGACGTCGACTAACGCAAACATTATTCTAATAGTGATTTCCTTATGATACATCAGGAAAAGGCCGCACAATTTACCTAAGCCCTAAATATAAATGAAACTACGTATGTTCTGACAGTAAGTACAGCGCTGGTTGTTCGATTGTCGCTTAGACAATTAGTGTAACTTTATTTGTGCTGGTGTCATCATGGCCTGTAAGTTGTTTTATTTGTTAATAGTTACTTAGCTAAATCTCAGTGTAATTTTATTTACAGTTACCAATTACAGTTTTATGTAGCATTAATTAGAATCCAAGGAGCATGATGCTAAAATAAAAATTTGAATAAAGTAGTACGGTAGTCGAGCATAAATTCAGAAGGCAGGCTGCGTAACGTCAAAAGGGCACTTTTTTATTGTTTGATAGGCTTGCGCTTGACCACTATCTCACCTGATGGTAAGTGACAATGCGGTTAACGCGCTTGCCTAGAAGATACCTGTTCAGTGCTCACTCTCGATGAGACACCAAGATTGGAGTTTTCGGGAAACACATGCAAAGCGTTCCACTGTTTGGCTGTTCGCTTGATAGATGTGGAAGAAAATCGCTTTGTTCGTACATGCGGGATGTTAACCATGTAACGATGGCGTTATTACTTTGCTCTGCACGGCCGTTGGCCTTACTTGGCCCACCGTTGGGCCTTACCCTACGGCTAGAGCATGGGTTTAGATTTTCAATAATATTTTCTAGTATAGAAATATTGTGAAAACTTAGGCGTAAATAATGCCAATAAATGAGTTAATCTAATTTATGAATAACATAACTAAAACTTTATTTTAACTGTAAAATTCTGGTTTAAGATTCTTTATTTCTCAAAGAACATAGTTCGCTTACAGAGAAATTATAGCTAATCATAAATACTGGGTGGCGCAAAAGTAAAGACCCTATTTGGTTCAGCTATAACATTTTTTCTAAATTAGAAAACTAGATTTAGGTTTTTTTAAATGTATATTTGTGCCATTAAATTTCGTACCATTAGGATTTAAAGATGATGTCTTTTAAATGGTGACCTCCAGAGTTGATACACATTTGAGCCCTATTTATGACATTTTGCAAGATGATTTTCCTTCAAAATTGGTTATGAGTGACGAAGCGCATTTCCATCTCTCAGGGCATGTCAATAAGCAGAATACTCGGTTCTGGGGCACTGATAATCCGCGCATTATTCAAGAAACACCTCTACACCCACTAAAAGTTACTGTATGGTGTGGCATCTGTGTTGACAGAGTGATCGGACCCTATTTTTTCGAAGACGCTGGAGGCAATGCGATAACTGTCACTGGAGAACGCTACAGAACCATGTTACGTGAGTTTTTGATACCCAGTTTGGACGAATTGGGGCTGGAGCACATCTGGTTTCAACAAGACGGCGCTACGGCACACACAGCGCGCGACACTATGGACTTAGTGAGGGACGCTTTTCCAAGCCGAGTTATCTCTCGTTTTGGCGATTTGCCTTGGCCTGCAAGATCACCCGATCTGACCAGTCCAGACTTCTTTCTTTGGGGTTTTTTGAAATCTCGGGTGTATGTGAACAAGCCACAGACTCTCGCAGCTCTAAAAGAAAACATTCGTCAAGAAATAACGAACATATCGCAGGAAGTGTTACGGCAAGTTATGCAAAATGTCATAAATAGGGCTCAAATGTGTATCAACTCTGGAGGTCACCATTTAAAAGACATCATCTTTAAATCCTAATGGTACGAAATTTAATGGCACAAATATACATTTAAAAAAACCTAAATCTAGTTTTCTAATTTAGAAAAAATGTTATAGCTGAACCAAATAGGGTCTTTACTTTTGCGCCACCCAGTACTATGGTGCATAGTTTGCTTTTGAGCATGCAGGCGTAACAAAAATAAATTATGATTATAATGTAGGTAAGCAAAAAACTATTCAACACAAGGCTGATCAAAGATTAAATAGGTTACAGAAGTAAGGTTGGATCACCCAAAACGTGGATTTTCAATAGCTTTTTAAACAATTTGAATGATTTAGCTTCTTTAATAGGTTTAGGTAGTTTGTTATACAGTTCAGCTCCTTCATATAAAATTCATTAATATATGAGCAAAATATTAAAATAAAATAAAATAAATAAAGTAAAAAAGCCTTTTTATTCCAACCATTACAAAATAATATCACTATACATTAATATTCATTTATTATATTACATTTTATTATTATTAGTATTTAAGTATTATTGCTTAGTTTGTGCCTAGTAATGGAAGTCGCCTCCTCGGTATAGGCCTCCCCCACTTTCCTCCACTCATCCCTGTCCCTAGCCAACCACCACCACCACCACACTGGACCACACTGTTCCACCTCTGTGGTCCACCTCTTTCTCTAAATATATCATCCCATCGTTTCCGTGAACTGAAATACATAATAAAATACATAACAGAAATACCTTTGAAGATAGAGCAAAATATTACAAGGAAATAATTATACAGTTAAAAAAACTATAATGCTCTGTGTAAGTACGCTCAAGTTCCTAGAATTCTTTACATTTCTAGGAAACATTGTGTTTTGGCGCAATTTGGATGTGGGACTATGTGTGAAATGTCCGTAAATATTTATTTATTGCAATAATGTTACGGTGTAATGTTTATTTCCAAAGAGTCTGATAATAACGATAAACAGCTCTTGAACTTTTCTAACCGGTATAAGAGCGTATATTTATGTCTAGACGTGTCCATACACACTGCAATATTTCATTATTACAATATGAAACTTCAGCGTATTCTATATACTTAGAGAACCATGCTTCATTGTTTCCACATTACAATAATAACTTATGTCAATGTATATATATAAACTTATAAACATGTTATTTACATGTACCTATCAGTCAACTGGACTGGCCATCAAATGTTAGTGTAGGTACCTACCTCTTATTTTTTCCTCTTTTTTTGAATGCCCTCATATCGTCATTGCTTATAATCATGGTAGTATGAGGGAAATGCACATTCCTAGAATATTTTCGAATGTTTTAAGAGGTTTTGAGTATAATTATCGGTTTAATTCTGTTTTGTTCTTAAATTCTCTAATTAGCAAACAAGCATTACGGCTCTCTTTAAATATTTGGGAAGAGGTCGTAGCCTATGGGCATCTGTAACACTAGACGTGCCATGCGTTGCTCCATCATCATCATCAGCCTCATGATGACACTGTCGAATGGTGTAATAATATAGAATGTGCTTTTGTTCCTAAATCAACGGGGTCGAGACTATTGTTTTTTTTTTTTAATCCAAGGATGTGGTTTTAGTTTTCATCGAAATCAGGCCTGAGACTCCTTTGAGTACGTTTCGCTATTCTTCATAGTTTTGGATGTGGCCTACCAGCCCACTAGAAAAATTCGACTTGTATTATGTTCCTTGCGTCACAAGTATCGAACATGCAGGTATACTTACCGTTACCATATCTTGTAGTAGACTTATTATAGGGATAACAATTATGTATTGCCATAAGTATTATAATTGTTATGAAATTTTCAGGGGTGCGGTTGTTGTTATGCTGTCAACTGGTGTGGTTACCAGCCGGGCAAGGGGGCTACCACAGGCATTCGGCGACGAAGATCACTCAGCATATGCCACTGACTAATTCTTACTTTGGGTACAGCATTACCTATGAACCGGTCAGCAAACGGTATGTATTTTTTATAATCTGAGAAATTTCTACTTATTTTTACCTCCTGACCTCAGAGGGGCATTCTAACTTGGTAGTCTCGATACATGTCATCACACACACTCACCAGCCCCCCGAGAACACGAAAAGATTTGTCCGCGTCAATTAAGACATTAAAATTGACATTTTTTTTGTATAGTCTTGCTTTTTGCAATGACATAATTTATAGGGAAAAAATAATAATAATAATCTATATTTAAGCCAAAACTATAATTTTTTCATTTTTGTTAGTCTGTCTGTCTGTATCTTGGCTGAGCATCACGCCGAAACTACCGAGTGGATTCAAATGAAAGACAGCCGGTTCCCGCGGCAGAGGGGATGAAAGTAAAAATATGTACTTATTTGTAATTCATTAACGCGTGGTCCAATTTCATTCATTCTTTTTTTGTTGAAAAGGGGGTGTTTTAAATATTGTCCCGTAAATATTTCATGGTCGTTGGTTTTTTGGTCCAGAAATTACAGACATTCAACCTTCAGTATTAGGTCAGGTGAAAGAAGGCAGGTGCGCCAGCACCTGCCTCCTTTCACCGTTTCATGCATTCATCCTTTTTCCTTATCTTTTTCCTCTTCCTTCTCTCTTCCTTTAGACTGAGATAAGGCGTAAAACTAATTAACCCGTGCGAAGCCGGGACGGGTCAGCTAGTCGTTCATAAGTGTCAAATATTTGCCAGCCGCGGCCATGGCACCTGCGAGCCGAAGGACTAGATTTTCCCTATATAACAAAGTACTCTGTGGGCTAGATTAAACTTGAATTTGAATGATTACGAGAATTGGGCTTCATGATACAAGTGAAGTGACATCATTTTTTCCGTTAAGCCTTTAACATAGGCCAAACGCGTCTTTTTAACTAATCATACTGAAGAACCTATGAATTCTACAGACATGAAAAAAATATCACCAATAAGATCATTCTGCACCTGTACTTATCAATTGAACAAAATATTCGTTTACTAGGTACATTATGAATAAAAAAAATACTTTTAGAACGCCTTTCCAGTCACACAGTGTACAATGCCGCGTAAAGGAAGATTGCGTCATTAAATATTTTTACACCCTCGGATAGGAAATTTAAAAATATACAAGCTCAATTGATCATTTTATTTTTAGAGCCAAAATTAAGTCTGTTTAGTAATATTTTGCGTTATTTTGCGGCGAGCCAAGGGCGAGGCCCTTGGCGGGGCGTGAATTAGTCTGCCCCGGCATGTGCCAACGGGTGGACGCGCTGCTGTTTTTTATAAAATATTTTACATGTTTTTCTTATTTGTATGAAAATTATCAATTAAACAGCCAATAAATAGGTATTGACTATACGAAAAAGTCGGTTTTAGAGCCATTTGATTAGTTCTTAGTGACTTTAATGTCAGTAAAAGTATTTGGAACAATAATAGATCGTTAGCACAGAAGGTCAGTATAGGTATTTTAAACTCTTTTGGCAGGGTAGGGTTCCAGTCGAACTAAATTAGCGTTAGGCCCCATACACGTTACATTTTATTGATCAATCTTTGTGATTGATCAATTTTATTGATCGTTTAGGGTTAGTATTGGTCAATGTTCTTCGGTTTACAGTATGGAGAAAACATTGACTTAAGTGGTCTCGTCAATTTTATTGATCTATAAAATTGAACGTGTTACCATCACCAGTTATCAGCTTCTTCAAAAATGGTTCGGTTTCATTACGTCGTAATAAATAATCACAGATGAGTACACGGTTCATTAGGTTTCCTTCAGTGAGCTCGTGAGGGACCCAAATATCGAGCCAAATACCCATTTTTTTTCAAATGCGCCAAAACTGTTTTGTGGTCAATTCCCAGTTCTTCAGCTACGTCGTAACTACTGATATGCCGATCTTGCTCCACTTTTTTAAAAAAATGGCATCCATTTTATCCGTAATAGGGCGACCAGAGCGAGGTGCATCTTTGACATCAAAATGTCCGGATTGAAAACGCTTTAAACCAAATTTGTGCTACTCTCACAGACACTGCACTAGGTCCATAAACATCGCAATTTTTTTTCGCGGCTTGCGTTTCATTTTTACCTTTTTTGTCATAGAATTAAAAAAAAACAGGAGTGAGTTTTGATTGACATCGAACTGACGTACAGCAATGGCGGACACCACAGAATTCCCACTAGTATAATTTTACAGCGCGTGCCCGCCTAGTTGTTTCTTGCTCCCACACAAGGTGCTGCCTGAATAAGAACGTCTCCCAAAATTTTGGGTAAATAATGGGTGATTGCGTTAGCTCTATCTATAGAGTAATTTACTTTGATACCTAAAAATTATGTTTTACCAGTGTTCATTGTTTCAAATTTATTGTAAAAACTAAAATGCAAGGTCAGGTGGGGTAAGTGAAACGAAGGAGTACCTAAGTGAAACCCTATCGTAATCAATAAATCACGCAGTTTAGCTCTATGCTATGTGGCGAAATGGTTTCAATGCTCTAACACACGCGTCACACAATCTTTCTGCTAGGTCATATAATAAAAAGAAATCTCTAAGTTTACAAAACACAACTCGGTTGATGCCATGAAGCAATTTAATAGTGTTTATGTACATTTTTACACAAAAAATGCATGAAAGGGCGCGTAATGTGCGGTTAGTATTTGCAGTCACAGACGACACAGGTAATAAAATCAATCAAATACCTACTACATTACAAATGTCATTGTAAATGTCCGATGGGTGAAAATCGCGTATTTCACATCAACAGCTGGAAGACGTCTAGTGCTGAACACAGGCGTGCCCATAAAACGCCATTTTAGACGCTGATTATAGAGAGGTTAGAGGTTTGCCATAATCACCTCGCTTGGCAAATGGCTTGTCATCGCAGAAGATTATAATGTTCCAAAGAGAGTGCTACTGCCCATTCTCTGGATAGCCCCTTAGACTGCTCTTAACGGCACCCACAGAAAGAGATGGAGATTCTGCGCTTATAAAGTGCTATAAAGATACTATGCAGCTATTATTATATAAGTAGGATAATAATTGCGGATAACAGATAATAAAAACAAAACTGTCAATATAGTCACCTACAAAATAATCAAACCCCAATGTCAACCTACCGTCAGAATATTGAATCGGAACGTTTCTGTCAAAACCGTGAACCATTTTTAAAGTGATGTTTCATTCATGCAAATTGTATTTTCAGAAATTATTTTCTTGAAAAGTATTTATTGCCGTCATTTGCCATTTCAGATTAAGGCTTTCTATGTGTAAAAAATTAGCGTCCTAGCAGAATTCACAAAGTGGACAGATGTGCAAGTATGTTTCACTTACCCCCTCTGACCCTAAATATAAAATGATATATTTTACTTTATTTATTTATTTAAGCACAAAACAAATTACAATCGAAAAAATAAGTGAAATCAAGCAAATAATTAGCTACTATACCTACAATAAGATTTATTCCGACTTATAAACTATTTGCAAATCAACATGGTACCTAGCTGGTTTTATGGGAAATTAAAAAGCATAAACTGGCAGTACCTTGACAATGAAATTTTTTGGTTATGTTTGGTTATTTTATTCATGAATTAATCATTTAGCTGTTTTTCTGTTAAGCTGAGGACCTGTTATTACATGAAATGTAACGCTGTATTTATATTTTTCACAATAAACTCTTCTAAAAGGGAAAATAGACAAAATAATGTCTACTTACTTGTGAAATATTATTCCTTCATGTTTACGCCTCAGTACGACTTCTGCTGCATAAAATGCTGCATTCACCTACTGCACACACATTATTTCTCAAATATTTATTGCGTTAATCACTATTTCAATTAGATTATTTCACAAGAAACCACAATATTAAAAAAAAATTGTTAACCTGTTTGGCTTAGATCAAACGAAGCCAAATAAAAAACCCGGTAACGGTGACAAGGACCAAAGATATTGCGTTCATCTTTTTTTTGCTTAGTACCGAACGTATAGCACGTATATAACGTATATAACGTATATCTTTGTTGCCAATGAATGACGTCATATACTTGTGGGCCCTGGCGGACACCTAAACATGTGTGATGGATTAAATAATTGCCATGTGAAGAAAATTACCCGAAACCGGCCAAAAAAAAAGATCTGACGTTGGTGTGACTTTTTGTATGACCAAAAAGCTACGCGATCTTGTAACAGAGTAGTCAAAATTTAATAACTTATGTCATTTTATTTTTCATCCCTCAGGGTTAGTCCTATTTGAATTTGTAAAAAACTATTACGACATAAATATATATATACTTTTACACGCTATTAATGCTATATTTGCTCCGTTTCAGTATGAAAATGGAACCCGTATAGGATTATTTTGTTGTGTATCTGTCTGTCCATATTAGATTCAACTTATAGGATACCTACCTACTTTACGATGACCTAGAGCTGGTGTGCATTATTTATCGTACAGGCTTAGAGTCAGATGTTGCCAAAAGATTACTAAATTTTAAATCCTAGCGGTAATTTACGATAGTACGGCGAGCTTCGGCAGTGCAGTCCTTGCAGTTATACCTGCGCAATGTAATCCATACACTACAGGGAGAGCGAAAAAGATAGGGGAAAAGGATGAATGTATGATGGTAAACAGAGGCGCACCTGCGTCCATTGAGGCTTTTCCTCTCCCATTTCTTTCTTCCTTTGGATAGGGCTAGGGCGTAAAACTAACTAACCGGGTCGGGTCTGTTAGTCAGTCAATCATCATTAACAGCCTGAAGACGTCCACTGCTGAACATAGGCCTCCCCCAGAGCACGCCACCTTGAGCGGCTGCTCGCCTCCTGCATCCATCGGCTCCCCGCGGCTTTCACCAGGTCGTCGGTCCACCGAGTGGGGGGCCGGCCCACGCTGCGTCTTCCGGTTCGTGGTCGCCACTCGAGAACCTTTCTTCCCCATCGGTTGTCAGTTCTACGAGCGATGTGGCCTGCCCATTGCCACTTCAACTTACTAACTCTAAGAGCTATATCGGTCACTTTAGTTCTCCTGCGGATCTCCTCGTTCCGGAGCTTATCTCGCAGGGAAACACCGAGCATAGCTCGCTCCATAGCTCGCTGCGCGACTTTGAGCTTACTAATGAGGCCAACAGTAAGAGACCATGTCTCAGTTCCATAAGTCATCACTGGCAACACACACTGATTGAAAACTTTCGTTTTCAGGCTCTGCGGTATTTTGGACGAAAAGATAGGACGAAGCTTCCCGAACGCTGCCCAGCCGAGTTGGATTCTTCGCGCCACCTCTTTGTCGAAGTTGGACCTACCTAATTGGACAATCTGTCCTAGGTAGACATACTTGTCGACAACTTCGAGAGTATCGTTCCCAACAATTACCGGTATAGGTGGAACATGAGCATTAGACATGATCTTTGTCTTGTCCATATTCATCTTAAGACCAACCTGCTGGGAGACTCTACTGAGGTCGTTGAGCATGGTGCTAAGGTCCTCGAGCGATTCCGCCATTATGACTATATCATCGGCAAAAGAACGAAGGTTAGTGATGTACTCGCCATTTATGTTGATGCCAGATCTTTTCCACTCCAAGAGCTTGAAAACATCCTCCAATGCGTTTGTGAACAGTTTCAGAGAAATAACGTCTCCCTGTCTCACGCCTCTTTGCAATGGAATTTGTTCCGTACTCTGGTCCTGTAGTCGGACTGACATAGTGGCCTTACTGTACAAACACTTCAAAACTTTGATATACCTATAGTCAATTTGGCATCGCTGCAAGGACTGCAGCACCGCCCAAGTCTCGATTGAATCGAAGGCTTTCTCATAGTCCACAAACGCTAGGCATAACGGCCGATTATACTCTTCGGTCTTCTGTATAATCTGGCGCAGCGTATGGATGTGGTCTATGGTGCTAAAGCCTTTTCGGAAACCGGCTTGTTCGGGAGGCTGGAATTCATCAAACCTGCGTGCGAGACGATTCGTAATGACTCTCGAAAACAGCTTATACACATGACTCAAGAGCGAGATGGGCCTATAGTTCTTCAATAAGGTGTTATCGCCTTTTTTGAAGAAGAGCACCACCACGCTCTTGTGCCATGCCTCTGGCGTTGTACCTTCAAGGATGACAGAATTAAATAACTTCTGGAGGACTAAAAGTACCGGTCTACCAACCGCTCTCAGAAGTTCAGTCGTAATTCCATCTTCACCTGGTGCCTTGTTGTTTTTAAGCT
Source organism: Ennomos quercinarius (assembly GCA_910589525.2). Taxonomy (NCBI): domain Eukaryota; kingdom Metazoa; phylum Arthropoda; class Insecta; order Lepidoptera; family Geometridae; genus Ennomos; species Ennomos quercinarius. The sequence goes on along the minus strand of OU342492.1, from coordinate 15,890,854 downwards.
GTTTGAGGGCCATTCTAATCTCGTACAGGCTGACGTCCGGGATATCTTCGGTATAGTGTCGGACTAACTTGGCTCTGATGTCCTGAGCTGTGTTAGTAGCGGGCTTACGTGTCGAGGTGTATAACTGTCCATAGAAGTTCTCGATCTCTCTCAGAATCTCAGGCTTGGATGAAATGATGCTACCATTTTCGGTCTTCAGTTTTGTCATTTGGTGTTGCCCAATAGACGAATCCTTTGCGAACACTTTAGAGCCTTGGTTCCGCTCAATTGCGGCCTCAATACGTGAAGTACTAAGAGCACGCAAGTCGTGTCGCAAGGAACTCCAGATTCGTCTATTGAGTTCACCGTAGGCTGACATATCAACTGAAGACTGCAGCTTCATTTCGCTCCGGTCGGCCATTAGCTCAAGAGTTTTTTCTGAGAGCTTTTGAGTCTTCTTTCGGCGTTGGGTCTTAAAGAATTTCGATCCAACAGCTTGGACAGTTTCCACCAACCCGTCGTTTAGCTCGTCCACTGTGTTACAGTCGGCTAGGCACTGGAAGCGATTTTGGAGTTCCAGCTGAAAGCCTTCGGGGTTTTGGATTTGGACAGGATTTGGACGGAGCGTAGACTTCACCAGACGTGACCTTTCGAGCTTAACATTGATATTCAATGTGCCTCTAACAATACGGTGATCGCTACCGGTTTTCACCTTGCTGATCACAGAGACATCATCGAATATGTGCTTCTTGGTCGTCATGATGAAGTCTATCTCATTTTTAGTGGAACCGTCGGGACTTATCCACGTCCACTTCCTGGATGGCCGCTTCTCGTAGAAGGAGTTCATCATAAAGAGTTCCTCCTTCTCCATGAAGTCAGCCAGCCTCTGTCCTCGAGGGTTCCGCTGCCCGTATCCAAATGGCCCCACTCTCAGCTCATCGCTATTCCTTGTGCCCAACTTCGCATTGAAGTCTCCCATCACAACGGTGAAGTATGTTTCGGAAGTATGCATGGCTTCGGATATGTCCTCATACATAGCTTCTACTTCATCGTCTGAGTGTGCCGACGTCGGCGCGTGTACAATAGTAGTCAGTCAATAAAACTGTTTATTTCGCACAAAGAATTATAGCCAGGCTTTTGCTGAAAATGTTTTATGAACACATCACTCGTATTTTTCTACTTTAATTTTGAAATGAAACTTGCATCTTCCATTATGTATATTTGTTATTTATTATACAAACTTCCAATACTAGTAAGTGTCATATGTCTTGACGCCACTGCTGCTCAACGGGAATTAACTGCTTTTTCGACATTTTCGTAATGGCTGGACTCCCCAGCAAACTCAATTTTCTTCGAGCGGAACCATCCATGATTGGCTGATGGTACCAACACTACCAACCTATCAAGTATCAACCAATCATGGCCCTTCTGACAGTTTGCCAACCAAAAAAGTCAAAAACACGTCTTAATTTGTAAAAGTAAGTATCTATTAATACATTTCATGACACTTTACTTTTTCTACGTTATAGAAAACCTGCCCAAATATGCACGATTAGTAGGTCCATTACAGGTAAAATATTTATTAACCTGAAAAAGACCAACACATGCATAATATGCATAATGGAAATATGCATTTGCATATAGTCAGTTCTCTAATTATGATCAATATAGGTGAATAACTTGTATTCGAACACAATTTCGTCATTCTCCCATACTTCCGGGTAATTTGCAAGTTTGATTGTTGGCAACACTAAGCTGGTTTTGTGTATTGATTGCATCTCAATAATTTTATCGAAAAAGCAAAAAATTAGTGGAATAACAAGCAAGCAAGCACACAACAAGCAAGCTTATAACAAGCTTACTTGTGAAAAGTGATCCCTTGAGTTTTTTTTATCAAACTACTATGATTCCGACAACTTTTCGCAACGCAAGACAGCATTTAATAATTTTTTTTCTAAGCGTCTTGGGCGACGTCCGTAGCAGTAATGGCAGGCGATAGACTTCCTATGATGTGAGTGTGTGCGTGTCCGCTTGTACTTATTAGCGTTCCGACTTCCTAAGGGTACCTCGGTTCGGGATCAATTGGGACTCCATCCTTCTTTTTTTATTAGGTCCATGTTTTTTGTAGTAAAATTTTAAAATGTATGGAGTTTCTTCATTAGATTCACTCATCTTCACAGTACGAAAAACAAATAAAAATCACACATTTTCCTAATTTGAATATGGAAATATCTTCTTTAAAATTTAAACTTTTAATGATAAAACCAGCCAGATACAAATAGTACAGCCAAAGAAATTTTATTACAAGTTCATACTTACTATAATGCGAAAAGACTTTTTCCCCAACCTAATAATATGAGTTAAAGTCACAAAAGTTTAAAAAGTGTTACGATTGATTGTATTTTGTAAAATATATTTTAAATCTTGCTTAATTTTATTTAATGCAAGCCTCCAAAATAATATTTTTTTATGTATACTTAGATACTTTTTTTGATTGTAAATACATACACAGAATACAATACAACACCCAGCACCAGAACAAACATCTATGTTCATCACACAAATGTTTGTCCCAGGTGGGAATTGAACCCACAACCTATAGTTCAGAAGGCAGAGCCATTACCAACTGAGCTATCAAGGCCATCAAAATGGAGCCCTCAAAAAAAAATTCTATACATTATCTTCAATGTACAGATTTGGACCTTACAGTTTTATTATAAGTAATATAGATAGATATATTATATAAGTAATAAACCGGGCACCATAATATTATTATAATAGGTAGATATATTTTTCACGGAGTTTCATCTGGAATTGTTTATCTTTGACAAACTCTAGCTCATTGTCAAACCTGCGAGTGTGGCGCCCCAGGTGGCTCTTATTAATAACTTTGTGTCCAACGCTCAAGGTCATTGGCGTATGTTAAGCTCTTAACTTCACAGGTTAACTTTATGACATACATATATTTTTAAAAACTTTGATAGGTACCTAGTAGAGTCATCCTGTAATTTAAAAAGAAAAAAAGAAGGAAAGGGAAGTAGGGATAGTGATCCGTATACATTTTTTATTAGGCGTTCTATGATTTTGTGAGTTCATGAATTACAATAGGTATTATTTCCAGTATGTTTTATCTGATCTTAGTACTTTCTGAGCTGATTTACGATGATGATGGTGATGGACTTACGTATGTGAGCCTCAGCTTCGCCTCAGCCCACATTTACCATATTTTTTTTTATTTTCGTCCATCAATGCCTCTGTTGCTGGCCACTGCAGTAAATTTAAGAAATATACATCGAGTCTTTATATTAGTTTTTATATCTATGTTTGAGTATTTATGTAACTTTTCTTTTTTATTTAAGGCTGATTGTGAGTGCACCTCAAGGAGACAACATAGGCGAGATCTTTTCATGCGATATAAAATTACGAAGCTGTGAAAAAATTCCGAGGAGCATTGAAAGAACTGGTAAGCAAAAAGATCTATCCTACTATTAACCGATGGGGAAGAAAGATTCTGGAGTGGCGACCATGAACCGGAAGACGCAGCGTAGGCCGGTGGACCAACGAACTGGTGAAAGCCGCGGAGCTGATGGATGCAGGGAGCGAGCAGCCGCTCAAAGTGACGCTCTCTGGGAGAGGCCTACGTTCAGCAGTGAGCATCTTACCTAATTACATTAAAATACATATTAGCAGTTGTTACCTAACGTAATTGTTTCCCAATTCAATTTGTTTAGACTATCGGCTACCTTTCTAATAACTCTTTCCACAGGTTGACTGGAAGAGATTGCTTTTAGCGATAATTCCGCTCATTGTATCTACAGCTCTAAGTTTTATCTGTATTATTGTTTTCATATATACAATAAAGAAGTTTTGTATTGGATTGTATTGTATAGACGTCATCATCATCATCATCAACAGCCTGAAGACGTCCACTGCTGAACATAGGCCTCCCCCAGAGCACGCCACCTTGAGCGGCTGCTCGCCTCCTGCATCCATCGGCTCCCCGCGGCTTTCACCAGGTCGTCGGTCCACCGCTGCGTCTTCCGGTTCGTGGTCGCCACTCGAGAACCTTTCTTCCCCATCGGTTGTCAGTTCTACGAGCGATGTGGCCTGCCCATTGCCACTTCAACTTACTAACTCTAAGAGCTATATCGGTCACTTTAGTTCTCCTGCGGATCTCCTCGTTCCGGAGCTTATCTCGCAGGGAAACACTGAGCATAGCTCGCTCCATAGCTCGCTGCGCGACTTTGAGCTTACTAATGAGGCCAACAGTAAGAGACCATGTCTCAGTTCCATAAGTCATCACTGGCAACACACACTGATTGAAAACTTTCGTTTTCAGGCTCTGCGGTATTTTGGACGAAAAGATAGGACGAAGCTTCCCGAACGCTGCCCAGCCGAGTTGGATTCTTCGCGCCACCTCTTTGTCGAAGTTGGACCTACCTAATTGGACAATCTGTCCTAGGTAGACATACTTGTCGACAACTTCGAGAGTATCGTTCCCAACAATTACCGGTATAGGTGGAACATGAGCATTAGACATGATCTTTGTCTTGTCCATATTCATCTTAAGACCAACCTGCTGGGAGACTCTACTGAGGTCGTTGAGCATGGTGCTAAGGTCCTCGAGCGATTCCGCCATTATGACTATATCATCGGCAAAACGAAGGTTAGTGATGTACTCGCCATTTATGTTGATGCCAGATCTTTTCCACTCCAAGAGCTTGAAAACATCCTCCAATGCGTTTGTGAACAGTTTCGGAGAAATAACGTCTCCCTGTCTCACGCCTCTTTGCAATGGAATTTGTTCCGTACTCTGGTCCTGTAGTCGGACTGACATAGTGGCCTTACTGTACAAACACTTCAAAACTTCGATATACCTATAGTCAATTTGGCATCGCTGCAAGGACTGCAGCACCGCCCAAGTCTCGATTGAATCGAAGGCTTTCTCATAGTCCACAAACGCTAGGCATAACGGCCGATTATACTCTTCGGTCTTCTGTATAATCTGGCGCAGCGTATGGATGTGGTCTATGGTGCTAAAGCCTTTTCGGAAACCGGCTTGTTCGGGAGGCTGGAATTCATCAAACCTGCGTGCGAGACGATTCGACGATAGACGTATACATATTTAAAAAATTATAATACCTTACCTGTTTCAGATAATTATACGCAATCCTATTGGCTTGGAGCTGTTGTAAAAGCTGCACCATCATTCTTTTTGGTAAGTAAAAAGTTACTAAGGGTACCAGTTAATATTGCATATCCAGCAAAAGAGACAACGCTCTACGAAGCCGTATACTCCCTGTGAGTGACAGAGACGACGAATCTGACATTCTTATATGAGCTTTTTAGACGATAATCGTGAAATGGGTTTCGCATTTAGGTACCTTAAAAAAATGAAGTGTTGTCAATTGCGAATGTTAATGCTATCACTAAGCCTAGTGTCTACTTTTATTCGGTTTAGACCGTTTAAATTAAAGGGACAGACCGACAGACTTATTATCCGATATTTTACGTATTTTTTTTAATTACAACTTGCGTTTTTAATTACGCTAGGAAAGTAATATGTTTTTGTATATTTTTAATAGTATAATCATAATGATAAGGAATAAAGTTGACATTAATTTGTTACATTTTTTCCAGACGTGTGCTCCCTTAACTGTTAAGCAGTCAAAATACAGATGTAAGTCATCAAAGGTTTTTCATGCATTATTAAACTACATCAAAAAATGTAAACATGGTAGGCAACATTAACTGAAAAAATTATTTTATTTTATTTTTATTTATTTATTATTGTATTCATGTACATCATTGTTATAGGTAATATACAATAACAAGTATTATATAATACACAAGATCTTAAATAGTTAGTTGGTAGGTTGACATGAGCCCTGGAAGGACGTTTGCAAGTTTAAGTTTAGTGACTTGTGAGTCAGTTCAAAAACAATAATTTACATATGTGTCAGTATTACTATTTTACTATTTTACAATTCTATGGTATGGTTCTTAACATTTATCATTGTTTTCCCTTCAATCTGATTAATTTTCCTAGTCAATTTCAATAAATTAATTATGTTTACCTAATAATTGGTTTTAATATATTCTTTTTTAATTTTCATTACTAAATAATTAATTAAAATTATAATAAATATAAGTAATTATGTATGTATAGTAAAAAGTTTGCTTAATAAGTTATTTATAATCAAGAGATTGAGTCATTTGTCTAAATTTTTGTCAGCCTTAAACTCTTCTATGCTATAATAACATTTGTTAAGAAGATAACACTTTAAATTTTTATTGAAAAGGGAGGTACTTTGTTCATTTTTCAAATACTCAGGAATACTGTTATAAATGGATATTAATCCATAGTTTGGTTTTAAAATTATATGTATTAATTAATAATAATTAATATGTACTTAACTTGTTTTGCAGCGCATAAACTATATTTCGGAACACACAGTCGCTGTTACAAGTACGATACGAATACTACAAGTATCTCTCCAAATCCTTTAAAAAATATTGACTCTGTTGATAGATTAGCTGGTACTGTACAATATGGTAAGATAATATCCAGTTTCCATAATTATATTCGATGTAAAGAAAATAAATTGAAACCTATGAACTCTATGTGTAGGTAATGGTATGTATATATACTTATAATAAAACTGTAACATTTCTAATTCTGTACATTGAAGATATTTTGATTTTTTTTTTATCGATGCTGGAGCCAAAACTATGATGTTTGTCATTTTTGTCTGTCTGTCTGTCTGTATCATGGCTGAGCATCACACCGAAACTACTGAAAGGATGAATGTGTTTAAATTAAACTTGGCGTGATTTGAGTTCATATTACGAGGTAGGCTATAGGATACTTTTAATCCTGAAATTCGGCACAGTTCTCTCGGGAGAGGGGATGGAAGTAAAAATATGATTTTTTTTTTAAAGGGAGCAAACAAGCATACGGCCTTATGTACTTAGTTGTAATTTATTAATGCGTGCTCCAATTTCACTCAATCTTTTTTGTTAGAAGGGGGGTACTTAAATATTGTCTCGTAATTATTTCAAGGTCGTTGGTTTTGTGGTTCGGAAATTACAGACATTTATCTTCAGTACCTATTAGGTCCAAAGCCACTACTATCCTGTACTATAGGAAAGAGAGATGGGAGCGGGGAAAAGATAAGGTAAAAGGATGAATGCTCCATTCACCGTTTCATCCATTCATTCTTCTCTCTTCTAAAACTAATAAACCCGTGCAAAGCCGGGGCGGGTCAGCAAGTACATAATGTATTCGCCAGAGAACTAAAATTACTGACATAGGTCAGTATTATTATATGTTCTGTACTCATAGTTATTCATAGATTCGTACGAAGTTTATACGGTAATCGGCACGCAAGCAATAGAAGTGGTTAACGATTCGCATACTTAAGAGCCAATACAACGCTAAAATGCTTAAAATGGCTTAGCTTGAAGCAGTGTCCTGTCAACAATATTGCAACAATGACTTTGAAATTAATATATGGTAAAGTTCAGGACTAATGCTACTGCAAATGTATAGTGAAAACACGAATTAATAAAATTTTCTCGATAGAATAAAATTACAAAGTTACCTCCAAACCGTGCAAATAAACAGTGATTATTCAATGAATACTTTAAATAAGATCATGAAAATTTTGTGTAGTAGTTGAACTAAATATAATGGAGGGCTTATGTATAGTGGATTTTTAAAATACCCATTATATTCAGTGTAATAATAAATTACCTAAACTATTGCGCGTTGGAACCATTTTAACTTAGACCGCCCCTGCCGCTCGGCCCCTGGCTCATCCCCGCTTTGGCCTAGTACTATATATCTATTCTGTGGCTTTGGCTTGAATTCACGCTGGCCTTGCACAAGCCCTTAAATACTATTAACTTATGATTATCTTTTGACTACAATTACATATATTTTCCAGAGGAGTCAATGGAAACTTTTGGCTGGAGTATAGACATCGCTGAAGGCAACTTTATAATCGGAGGCCCAGCTATGTTTAATGGTGATTATTGTTTTATTCTTTTTTGGTAGCACGACTGCGGCTGTGTGGTAGTCCGTAGTAAAATATTTTATAGGTATTTGTGGTGTCGATATCGTAATAGAACTTGTAATCGAGGTTGAGACGGGAATCGCTATGCAAGCCAGCCAGGCTTTTCTGACAAGTGTTTGAGCACTAGGAAAAAGCTCAAATATTTAGAATAAGTAAGCTCAAATACTTTGCTCTGTGTTAGTTGTTTCACCATGAGTTTCTGGTCCCTAGATACGGGGAATCCTAGTTAGGGTTCAAGATCTATAATATTATGATTGTGATCGTTGGTCGTTGGGTTGGGTGTTATTTTGAATTCTTGGAAATCTATAAGAACCAGCTATAATCAGTAAATTAAATTGGGATGTGCATATTTTCAGGTCGCGCATTGAAGTACTATGACGTAGATAAAACTCCAATAGCGGTAAATGGTTTGGGAGGCAGAGCGGATTTTAATTTTGGTAAGTACCTACCTAGGTACCTACCTAGGTACCTACCTAGGTACCTACCTAGGTACCTACCTAGGTACCTACCTAGGTACCTACCTAGGTACCTACCTAGGTACCTACCTACCTAATTTGTTTTGATAACAGTCAACGAGCAGTTTAATAAAATTCCTGCATCCTTCCCGCTACCCTCTATAATCCTTTTTTTATGAGAATGAATGACGTGTCGAGCTAGTCGTTTACCTGATGTTAAGCGACACGGCCACCCATAACAGTTACGTGTCACTTAGGACTCTAAATTAATATCGTTTTGTGTGACACTGCACTGCGCACGTCATCCTGAGACTTCACACAGTATAGGAATAAGATTACTAGATTGTGTGATCAGACCACAAAGTCTCATTTGACTCGTAATTTTACTAGCTACGATGCCCTTCAAACCGGCCCACAATAGTGCTTGCACACTACTGCTGGGCGGCAGAATAACTGGCAAAGCGGTGGTACCTACCTAGATGAACTTTGCAGAAAAGTTCTACCACCTAGTAAGCTCCGCTCTTATACTTTTCTACATATCCGCAAAAATAAATTGTCAAATTACAATACAAACACAAACATCATTTGTCTTATGCTTTAAATCTAACGTACTCTACGTTAGAGTTCACTCGTGAAAGAGTAGCTTTACTACTAAACTTCTTGACATCGTTGTTTGTTGTGGTATGGATAGCGGTCCAGCCGGTAAAATACATTTACGATGAGTCCCAAATTCTGGATCCACATTATGCTATATTTTCCAAATTCTTTGTAATATACGAGGCAGTTTGATCATAAAAGCTTTTTAATACAAATTATTAATTTTACCATTTCCGAATTGTCCAAAGTCTTCAATTTCCTAATTATTAATTGTACAAACTCTGTAATTATGATAAAATAATAATTAGGTATAAATTAAGGCTAGCTTGAACCAGGCGCAGATACAGAAATTACTTAAGGGCACACAAATCATTATAGTAGGGGAGTCCAAGAGGCGAATTTGAGGATATAGCGCTAAAACACATAAGTAAACGATACAAGATCAATTTGCACTACTTTCTTTAAATGATAAATTCCATGCACCTATATCTTCCTGGTAAATTGGCTAATTACCGTGCTGAACTGCCTGCGCCAAGGGGGGGGCGCACGCCCCCTGCGCCCCCCGCCTGTATCCGCGCTTGGCTTGAACCTACGTTGATAGTTTTTAAAGTAAGTTCAAAGCGTAGGTAAATGCACAGATCTAGAATATTTTCGTTACAGTATCTGCATATCTTGTTTACTGAAATCTAAATAAGAAGAATTTGTATGTGTACTAAGCTTATCATCAACTTTTATTATCGCAGTCGGAAGCCGTGGTTTATGATTTCAAATACAATGATATTGTGGCATTGAATCAATCGCGTGCGATACCTAGAAGCGCAAATAATATTGATAATACTTACTTACTAGTACTAGAAGACAGTCCCGGAGAAATATATTTACTTATATTTAAAAAAATTGGTTTAATCTACAGGTTACAGCGTTGCGGCCGGATACTTTTATGTTTTGAGTAATAAAACTCTTTCCTACGCTATTGGCTCTCCGTACGGAATATCTGGATACGGCAAGGTAAAGATGAAATGACAGGGTATCTACCCATCCTCCTCACCCATCCTAGAGGCCTCATTACTAAAGTGAAACTGAGCTATGCTCGGTGTTTCCCTGCGAGATAAGTTCTGAAATGAGGAGATCTGCAGGAGAACTAAAGTGACCGATACAGCTCTTAGTATTAGCAAGTTGAAATGGCAGTGGGCAGGCCACATCGCTCGTAGAACTGACAACCGATGGGGAAGAAAGTTTCTCGAGTGGCGACCAGGAACCAAAGACGCAGCGTAGGCCGGCTCCCCACTAGGTGGACCGACGTTCTGGTCAAAACCGCTGGGAGCCGATTGATGCAGGAGGCGAGCAGCTGCTCAAAGTGGCGCTCTGAGGTAGGCCTATGTTTAACAGTGTACGTCTTCAGGCTGTTGATGATGATGATGATATTCACTAAACGTGAATAGTAATGCCTAATTATTTGAATAGGAAATCATTACATTTTCAGGTGTCCTTATACTCGAGTAAGTACAAGGACATGGTACACCAGGGTGATTTGGAGTGCCCAGATGTGGACCATGCGGTGGGCACAATGTTCGGCGCAGTGCTGTGCGCCGCGCGGTTCTCTCACGACGAGGCGAACGCGCTCATTGTAGGCGCTCCCACCTATGCTACGACGAATCAACACAGCTTAGGAGCTGTGTACATTTACGACGCGTCAACTCAGCCCCAGGAACTCCCTGTGAGCATTTTATCTAACCCCTTACCAAAACAAGTTACAATCGCAGCCAAGTTATAAATATAGGCTATTTGACTACTCCTAAAAATGAACAAGTAAAAATACTATTTACTTTAAATAAATTAACCTCCCTTCTATCACCATCCCATCTATTCATTCTTTGCCGCTATCTTGTTCTCTTCCCCTTCCAACTTCCCTTCGACAGGATAAGTATAAATAAAAAATAATACAAAGAAAAAACTCTTGCATAAAAGTTACATAGGTACATGTTTCTTCGTGCAACCCGCACTTGGCCGTTTTAGAAAACAAAAAGTATCCTTAATGTTGTTCTGAAAAATTAACTATAACAATACCTCCGTTCAGTAGTTCCAGCGTGATGCCTGTTCAAAGGGACAGACAGACAAAAAATGTAAAAACATTGTTACCACTGTATTGATAAAGAACTGTGATGCAATCAAAATTTCCAAAAAATATTCAATGTATAATTTTAGCCCAGTTACAGTTCTATTATATGTATAGATAAACGTCACAGCTCTATTTTCACATGTTTCAGGCTCTAAGAACAAAGATAGTTGGCTACTATGAAGGTTCATACTTTGGGAGTGCAGTCATCAGCATCGGCGACCTTGATGGTGATGGAAAAGATGGTAAGAAATAGATTGTTAATCTTTTACATATTCTGCGATTCAGGATCGTTTTTCGTATAAATACGATAACATCACGTAGACCAATATAGGGACATCCCGCCTGGTGACGCTGTAAAGGGACAGTTAAAAAAAATAATATAGAGGTTATTCCTTGGCGCGATAGGGTGGTGGGTAGGTACTTATAATTATAAAAATACCTTACATCTAGTCTAAGGCTCAATTCAGACAGAGCAGCAAAATGCTCGAGCAGTTTTTAAGTGCTATACGAATATTAACCTTAATCTATTTAGACAAAGCTGAAAATAGTATGCAACATCAAAATAGGTAAGATTTTATTGTTGCATACTGTTTTCAGCTTTGTCAAAATGGAATAAGGTCTTAAAAACTGCTCGAGCATTTTGCCGCTCTATGTGAATTGACCCTAAGCGTGTGGACTGGACAGAAGATCGCGGCCTCGCGCACGCGACTACCACAGAATATAGTACAGAACGCAATCAACATAGTAAGTGCGCTCGAGCAACGCACACATAGACACCGCTCACCGACACGATGTCTCAGAGTCAGTCAGAGTAGTGCGAGCGCGAGCGCCACCCGCCTGAGACACGTGTCTGTGAACATTCTTTATGCAAAAATGGAGCAACAAAAAAAAAGTTATTATAATTGTTTAGTGGACGGTTGTTTAAATTCAATATTAAACAATGAATTGTCGTTTTTTACGCTACCAGTTGTTTCAGAGATATTTTCTGTGACAAATTTGTAATATTATAACAGTAAAACATTTAAATAGAAATATTGTAGTTATTATTTTACTTGTTATATTTCCGTTCTTCCCGTTTCTGTGTGGCATTCTTCTACCTAAACTGTGGCGCGAGTGACTGTTTCCAGCTGGGTTAGCACAGACGGTAGACAAAATTGTCTTTCCCCGTTTTACGTCACTTTCTTCATACTTGCTTGGAGTAAAACAGGGGAAAGACAGTTTCGTCTACCGGCCGTGCTAACCCTACAGGCGCGAGAAACTAGAGACCACATCATTGGCATAATATAATTATACTACTTCGTAAAAACAGGCCATGACAGGTTAAACGTCGCTTCAAAGTGTGAGCCAAATTCACAGATTGGCCTACACTAGCGCTCAGTCCGTGATCTAAGTTATACGAGATCAGTCGAGTGCTACAAAGAAAACATGTCCCAGTTGTGCTTTGAAAGGTTGTACGCAAAGTGCAAAGTCCCGTAAGTTTAATTTAAAAAGACAGCATGTTTTACCATAATTAAGTTAATGTTTTGAATACTATACTTCGTTTTGTCACAAAATAATTTATTCTTTATTTGGAAAATTATTGTAATTGTATTGTATGACAGGACGTCATAGCAGCGTCACCTTCATCATCAACAGCCTGAAGACGTCCACTGCTGAACATAGGCCTCCCCCAGAGAGCGCCACTTTGAGCGGCTGCTCGCCTTCTCCATCCATCGGCTCCCCGCGGCTTTCACCAGATCGTCGGTCCACCGAGTGTCAACTTGATGGCGTTGAATTCTTTTCCACCATTTTGACCAAAAAAATGTTAGTTCGGGCTATCCTGAGATTGAAATCTATGGACGACATTAATTTTTTTTCTTGATAACTCAGTGTTGATCTGTGATCACTGCTCAACCAGTCAGTATGTATATAGAGTCAACATGTGATCGACACCATAGCTGTCAAGTACATTATACCTCTTTAATGACTGTTGTCAGAAATCGCAATAGCAGCCCCGTACGAGAACTCTGGGACAGGAGCTGTCTACTTGTACTCCGGCGCGGCTATAGTCCAGAAGCAACATGAAAGTTTCATGCAGAAGATTGTTCCGGAGCCGGCTGACTCAATGATGGCGTTTGGCTTGAGCCTCGCAGCAGTCGAGGACTTTGACGAGAATGGATGCAACGGTAAACGGCACAGACAACTGTTAAGGTGGAACGTTACACTAGCGCGGCAAATTCAAAATTTCTTATGTTCTTTTGCCAATCTCAACGTGATTACATGAAAACTAATTTTGCTCAAATAAATATAATGTATCAATAAATTACAATTAAAAGTATCACCTAGTTATCATTGGTTTAGCGACAAATGGCAATAGACTAAAAAACTAAGAAGAAAATTGTTTATTGCCATTTTATATCTAGGAGATACTTTTAACCGTAATTTATTGATACATTCTATATATTTTCGCAAAATTAGTTTTCATGTAATCACGTTGAGTAATTAAGCTATTATTGGCAAAAGAACGCAAGAAAATTTGAATTTGCCGCGCTATCCACCACCGATAAAATCAAATATGATAATCAAATCAAGAATCCCATCTCGCTTCAGTTCAGCTTCCAACAGATTTTAATGTATCGAGGAGAATGCTGCTGCCCTTCCCTTACGGCATCCACGGGAAGAGATCGGGTAGTCCTATTCACAAACCGGTACCACATGGCTTAATGTGGAATGTGGTTACATCGAGTTATAATTACCAGAATTGTTATTCCTCTGGTATAAAATTACGAGCTGCAATGTTATGTATTCTTACTACACCCTTTTCTTAAAGAGTTGGCTATTGGCGCTCCGGAATCCGACAAGGTGATGGTACTGCAGTGCATAGCTTCTGTGAAAGTCGAGCTGTTCGAAGAAATAGAAGTCAGGGTAAGTTATACATATTGAAATATGCGTAACTGTGTGTTTCATTAAGGGTGAGTTATACCTGAATTCTTTATCTCACTCGCGTATTAACCGCGACCAAAAACCGAATATGACCTCATTCATCTCTTTCCGCAAAACCTTGAAAATTAAAAAACTTTAAATGTTACTAGTAATGTGGTAGGACATTTCTGCTAAGTTCGTCTAGGTAGGTAGGTACCACCGCTTTGCCAGTTATTCTGCTGGCAAGCAATAGTGTGCAAGCACTACTGTGTTCCTGTTTGAAGGCCATTGTAGCTAGCGAAATTACTGGGCAAATGAGACTTTATGGTCTGATCACACAATCTAATAATTTTATTACTATACTGTGTGAAGTCTCAGTATTACGCGCGCAGTGCAGTGTCACGCAAAACGATATTAATTTAGAGTTCCGAGTGATACTGCAATATGTTATGGGCAGCCATGACGCTTAACATCAGGGGAACGACTAGCTCGTCACGTCATTCATTTAAACGTATATAAAAAAAGCTTGTTTGAATTAATATGATATTTTTGTTGAACAAGTTTAATGTTATTCATGAGGACATAGTTTAGCTAAATACTTCAGTAACTTCAGTTAATTAATTTCATCAAAATGTTGCAATGCGCGAGCGAGATAAAGAAAAGACGTATCAAGGGCCCTCAGTAGAGGGGAGGCCTGTCCGTAGTGGACGTTTTCTGGCTGGTTATATTACTTGAGTTTATTTTTGGTCTTTTTCTTTGAGTCTTAGAGCATAGACTAAAGCGTAGAGAGAACATGATCACGTGTCAAGCGTACCACTTTTTTGGACAGTTTTTAGACACTTTGATGTGAATGCGTCTGACAGATTTGTATAGAAAAAACAGTTGACTCGAGTCGAAAAAAAATGGTACGGTGCTTATCGCAAGCGTAGCTAACTTTATGTATGTTTCTTTCCTTCGCCACTGACGTAGCGATGCGTGGACAAATATATAATATCGTTTTGATGATCTCTCTATGCTTTAGTCCATACTCTAAGCTTTGAGTCGTCATCGACTATGTCAGTCCCGTCATTACGTGCGTGTTGCATTTAATCTCTCTTACTTAACTATATCAAACACCATTGCGAATAACGTCTTAGGGCGGGTGTTTTGATCCATAGTTTTAAGGTAACCAATAGTTAAAAATGCTAACAAATTCTAACCAATGGTCAAAATCCCACCCTTAGCCGCTTCGCCCAATGGCATGGACAAGGTGTAGGCAATCTATCATCTCGATTTTATAGAAAATCTTACATTCATATAGTAAGGTTTCTAATTCTATACTGTCATGTTTTGTACATAATTTGCAGAAGCTTGTTAACGGCACGCCCAACCCACTTAGAAAAGAGACGCGCTTCGAGTTCAATTCGTGCTTGAGAGCGTATTTCTCTGTAAAACCTCACGAGGTAACTGCGGGTAAGTGGCTTTTACAAATTAATAAATATTTGTGTCTATTTCACATAACGCCATGTATCACGCGAAGACACACAACATTCTACTCAGGAAATCTCGAATGCTTCATCATCATCATCACTCCATTAAAGTCCATTACACAACATGAGTGCCGCTGGAGCAGCTGTGCCAGGACGTTATAGCCTAAAGCCACACTCTGCAATCTTAAGAAGCTGCGATGGCTTGGGTAGAGGGTGGCAGGGGGAAATGCAAAACACACCACAACAGGACATCAGGTATCACCCCCTGCATGTAGAATTAGAATTAAAATAACACCATCCAAATCCCATACTAAGTAAAAGTTTATGAAATCCAGATAACTGATTAATATGTAGACAGAGAACAAAGATCGATGTTCATCACCTTCTTCGTAAGAGCTGTCAAAATTTAGTGCAATCGGGCACTAAGGCTGCGTTCCACCAGAGATGTGCGAGGATGCGTAGTGAGGGATGTGTTTGTTAAGAACCAATAGAATCACTTAATTTATCTAGCCTCGCGCAGCACAGGTCTAGTGGAAACGGCTCAGCGGAACGAGGTTTTTGTACATGCAAAACAAGGGGAAAATGTGTGCTACGGATGTATTGCGAGGGATGTGTTACAACGGATGTTTGCGAAGGAAGTGTGCGAGCCGAGGCGCGCGCGCTCCGCTCCCACCACACCTCACCCCGCGTGCATCAAAAACGAGCCTGCTACATATAGTCGCACCGCTCATCCGCGCACCGTTTCACAGCCTCGCTACGCATCCTCGCACCGCCCAGGTGCCTCGCACATCTTTGATGGAAACGCAGCTTAACAGTAGGCCTAGTACGAATATTTCAATAAATCGTACGGTTAACGTATCGAGTTTACCGTACACTTACGCAGGGCGACGCTAGGTGGTAGCACGAAGCAAATTTTTCAACTATCGAAATATTATATCGAACAAATTCCAAGTGAGTAAACCTTCGTAAGTTTACGAGGACACTACGATAGGCAACCTTCGAGTTTACGTCAAAGCAATGTTCGTGCTCGCGTTTTCATACAAAATGTGTAACGTTAGCGTTACGCGGCGCTACGAAGGCGATACGATAGTAACCAAAACCCTTCGTGCTACCAAATTTTGATTCGTATTACGCTCGGTAGGGGCGCTGATCAAATGCCATACAAATGGCTTACGTTAACGATACACTTACTTTTACGCAAATTTTCGTGCTAGGCCTACTGTGCTATAATAGTATATTTTGATACAAGCGTAATCATCAATGCACACGCGTGTCATATGACGTTTTTCATCACAGTTGCGAGAAAAATACTATTTATTATCATGTTTTCAGATATTAGAGTACAAGTGCAAATATTAGATCATCCTAATGTGACCCTGACATATCCCGAAGACAAATGGTATGATATACACCTGGACAGAAGTAAAACTATATATTGCAAACCTATCTCTATTAATACTCCTAAGGTAAGTTTACTAATTTGACTAATTGCTATGTAATCATTAAAACTGGATTTAAAAATAAAGGTTTCCAATATATCAGGGGAAACAATACACAAACAGGTAAACTCTCTTCATTACTAGTAATTAATTCAGGGTCAGGGCAAGCAGTTGTGCACAGAAAAAAAGCGCAAATTCTTGTTCTGTGTTCAGATGTTGTGGGACCATGGTCCTCGTAATTCCTGTTCCTGGGTCCCTATAGATACAAGGAATCCTAGTCAGGATCCAGGATCTATGAATGTGATCGTTGGGCGTTATTATTTAAAAAACTGATACTACTGAATGACAAGAGAGAAGTAGTCAAACCACTGACCTCTATAGAGGTCAGTGAGTCAAACGCAAGCCTATCAACCAATAAAAAAAAGTCATCTAATTCTTTTTTATTGGTTGATATTGGCACCAAAAAGAATATAACCGCTTAATTGCACAGACATCATACAGTAAGCTAAATTGGTGCTTGCTTCTAACCTGTCTAACACAGATTCTATAGAGGCCGCCACGGCTGTTTTCGTATTCGGTACCAAAAATATTGCTAAGGATTTTCAAAGCCACTGGGGAATGCGATCATAGCTCAGTTGGGAGAGCGTCTGATCCAGTAAGTTGGAAGGTGCTGGTTCAAACGCCGCTGTTTTCTAAAATTTATTATTGAACCAATCTATCTTTGTAAGTGTGATTACAAATTACACTTTAAATATCCATTTGCGATGGTATGTTTATACAAGTGCTTAGAAGATGAATGAAAAGAGTTTCAAAAAATAAACTTGTTTTCTTTTTGTTTTTTTACTTTTGACAACAACTCACCTGATGGTAAGTGACGAAGTTGTCTAAGGTGGAGCACGCTTGCCCATTCACACTCTTGACTTGAAAAGACCCAGGTTATACCCAGGAGGAAACAATGTTGCTGGAAGAGCATTCCATTCCTTTATGCTGCTATACTTAGTAGGTAGTCACATGTGTTTATAATAATTTATGGTAGGTAGGTACTCTTATCTATAGTGTGAACACTGATAGAGGCTATAGGAAAAAAAATGTATATCCTCATGTGTAATGTGTATGTATATGTATAACTATAATGTTTCCTGTTTCTGCGATGAACTTACCTATTTACAGAGATCTAATATATACCTATTTAAAGTCCGTCATTAGTACCGGATCACTCAAAACGTGGATTTTAAATAGTTTTTTAAATGTCTATATTGCTGTATACTCAAAATGTGGATTTTCAATAATTTTTAAACGTCTATATTTGTTAAACAACACTCTAGTTTTTTTATCATTAAGACGCTGACAAGACCCAATTCGAGCACGCTTATTACAGCAGTCTAACATGAAACGTATACTGTATTATATAGGGTCACTTTTTGCGTAGCAAAAATATGGTGATTAGGTTGCGTTGCGCTTCGACTTTTCCATTTTGCGGTACAAATATAAGTTACTTAGTTATAAAAAAAAATGCTTATTGTTATAAAAAAATTCATTGAAACAAAACTTATCAAAATGATTTATTTCAATGGGGTATCTTATTATAATGTAACATTTTAGGGCGTTTAAATGTTTTTTGAGAGGTCACATCACGGTTTTTTTCTATCGAGAAAAATTTCGTGAACATGTTTTGATTACTCCATATGGAAAGAAGATATGACCATTATTATGCATTTTTTCAATCCTGTAAATGATATACATTTTTAGGCAATTACGTTCAAGTTAGTCGATTTGGAAGCATTCAGTACCTAATACCTATATGTTTCAAGAAAACCTCTTCGGCTGTTTGAGCATCGACAAATTTAATGCTAGGTATTATCTAATAGAAAGTTCCTGACACCATTAATCTAAATATGACGATGCCATAATTATTATACCTATTAAATCTAACAAAAGGGGGGTTTGTTGACTAGTATAATAGATATCTGTGGGGGTGATAAAACATAGACATACGACATTGTGGTACAATGACCTATATACGATAATGAAAGTATTCCGTGGTCTGTAGATTAAACTAATAACTAATACCTAATTGTGCGAAGCCAGGTCAAGTTAGCCAGGCCTGTAAACAGGACCCTTAAGCTGGATTCTGAATTCTTTATGATATAAGATATATTTAAGATATTAAATAACTAAATTCACTTACAAAAAATCTGGCTAAACGACTTCGTCACGAATAACATTAAAAATGTTCAACAAAATTATCATATTACTTAATCCAAACGGGGTTTTATAAATACACAGAATCATAGTTTTTTTTTACTTTCTATCCTGTTATTTTATTTTTGTTGAACATTTGTAATGTTATTTGTAGTTTAGCCATATTTTTCGTAAGTAAATTCAATTAAATATTTATGTTTTATGTTCTAATATACTCGTATTAGAATTGAGTCATTAATTTAATTTATTACAGGGGGCTAACTACGAAATACCTATATGGTATAAAATTAACGCAACTCAGCAACACCCTCCTACAGAGAAGGAGGAATTTGACGCAACGCATCTATTGTTGAGTGACCGCAGCAGGCTGGAATCATATGATTTTATTTCACTCGCTGATTGTAATAACACCAACAACTGTATGCCTGACTTAGATTATTTGGATATTGGTTTATCTATTTTGTAAGTACATCTTTCTATTTTCATGTTTTACTGAACTAGTGGGAACAGATCGTTTTTTGAGCGAGTGTGGTTAGCTGGCAGGGTGGGTTTTTTCACCGATAGTTGGTAACCAATGGTCAAAATTTGTGTATTATATATTTGATGTACTATCATGACGATTGCATCCTGTATATGTAAGTATTTGTATTATCGATCAATTATCTTCATCGTCAGCATAATTCTTCCCCGAGATCTTTGTTTTGGCGCAGTATCTCTCTGAATAGTTTCATGTAGTACCTACGTAACGACATAAAAAATAAATGAACAGGGAACCATACGTGATCGGGTCCACGGAGAATATAGACGTCACAATAAAGGTCGTCAACAAGGGCGAGCCTGCATACGATGCGTGCCTGCGCATGTCAGCAATGGCTGGGTCGGACGGGCTAATAGCACCTGAGGTGCCGGCCGGTTGCGCCCGCGACCATGGCACCGCTGCACTTGTGTGCACCCCTGACACGAATTTGCACCACAACGATCAATGGGTAAGTTTCATAATGCCCACTTTAACTAATGCCAAAATGAAATTAAGGCAGTTCAATAAGCTATTTCACTGCTGTTTTTTTTAAATTATATAAAGTTCCTCAATAAGTAAGCAGTTTTGAAAACAAAAATTAAATATCACAAAAATTGACAAGGTACAAGCATTTTAAAATACAAGAATAGAAAGAGATCCGACAGCGCAAACATGCAGACACGTCAGTTCTTGGTCCTTCATATTACCTCAATACTAAGCTGTGGTACCTCTACATTATAATCTCTTTGGCACGTGTGACGTCACAAATTATGCCTTCATAGCATTTCATAGAGCGAGGAAACTCCACACGAGCCCTGTTTTGCGAGAAAGGGGCAGGTGATGCCCCCTTCACAAACTTTAAAAGCGTATTGCTCCGTGATTTATTTACTGATTTTACTTATTTTTTCAATTATTACCCACATTTATTTTTAACGTACTTAATGAAAATTTAGTTATTCATTTTTAATAGTAGTCAAATAGCCTATTCGGACTAACCACTTTTTTTAAATGGATATTACTTTATGTCCACAAATATTGGTTTATTTATTTACTTTATGTGGACAAATGACGTGACAACATATGCAAGGTTATAATATAGCTGGCAGTAACTGGAAAAACAGAACAGAAGACCGGGATCAGTGGCGTGCCTTGAGAGAGGCTTAAGTCTAGCAGTGGAGTGGACTAGCTAGTGTATAAGCTTATGACGATGATGAGATGCCCACCGCCACGATACCTTTTTACAACTTTAACTCATTTAGGCCGTTTCTCGGATTTCCAAAATTTCCAATGATTTTATTGGCCTAATTGGTCTAATTAGCACCGATGGTGGCCGAGCGGTAGCATGTCCGCTTCGTAATCTTACGGCAACGGGTTCGATCCTCGGCCCTGCACCAATGACTTATCTAGTAAGTTATGTGCAGTTTTTGATGCCATCGCTGCGTGCCTCGGAGAGCACGTTAAGCCGTCGGTCCTGGTTGTCATAAGAACATCTATGGCAATCGTTACCAGTAGTCAGAAGCCTGATAGCATCTGACGCCTGATCTAACCATCCATGTTACTGGTTCCTTATGGGTTGAGAGGTCAGATGGCAGTCGCTTGTGTAATTCTGATAGCTTTCCGCTACAGGTTAGATTGGGAGCCGATCCCAACAACAAATGGAAAAAGGCAAAGAGGATGAGGGTCTAATACCACCGCTCATGCTAACTGTTTAAAAAGATGCGAGTATTCCTGACCTCTTGTAACTAATTTTATTGTTCGCAGAACATATCCACCATTTCGTTTAAAGTAGATGATCTGACGAATGAGTATAAATATATCACCTTCAGTTTTCAACTTTACAATCACTGCTCGAAAAATGATTTTAAGCCGCACATAAAAAAATTATTGTTGAATTCTAACTCTAGTGGAATTGTTATAATGGGGTAAGAATTTTTGATCATTTCTTTTGATATAGTTTCCTCTCTATTCATGTAATTAAATGGGTCTACTTAAATTAGGTGCAATGAGCACATTTTAGAGAATACAACGCAACTTGAGCGACGTATTTATCGCTACGTAACCAGTTGTTGGATTAGAATTGATAGATATATGATGGGATTTATTTTTAGTTAGTACAGGTTCAGTTTTTATAGTCTACTTTTTTGTAATAGAAGTATTAACAAGATTATCGATCTGGTCAAAACCGTGGGGAGCCAATGGATGCAAGAGGCAAGCGCCGCTCAATGTTGCTATAGGGGAGACCTATGTCCAGCAGTGTGCACCTTCAGCCTGTTGATGATGATGATGATGAACAAGAGTACAAGGTTAGAAACCATGTAAGATCAAGCAAACACATACTTATTGATATTTTTAAAGCATGTATTACTTATTTACAGAATCACAGATTCTGGGTCGAGTAATGACGTGACCTTGTCAGAAGATGACAACGAGCTCGGCAGGGCATTTCAGCAAAGTTATATGGTACGTACGAAAGAATACTTGTAGATACCTGTACCTGTACCTGTTTAGAATAAACATGGAAGCATCATAGGATGATACGTCCATGAGAATGGAACGTTGATCTGTAAATGAAAGCTACAGATGAAAACTTTAAAAACTTCGCACCAATTTGCATCTCGATCAGCGACATCTCCATTTAAATTGAATGTCCGCACCACTATATACATTTTAGACCCGTTTGGTCAATTTACTGTTTCATCTAATAGCATACCTGATTAACCATTTCACGGTGAGTCTTTTCGATTTGATTTTAAGATTTGAATTTTAGCACTTGATTCAGTAGTTCAGTACCAAATCTAGCACTTAAATGGTTGCCTTGTAATAGCAATGAAATGTGCTTTTGTATATAGATAATAGTGAAGAATATAAAATTATTGTATTTAGGTACTAGCCCTATATCTAATGTAAATACATCTATATGTACATAGACTTATCTGGCACGAGCTCTATTCAAACTCATCTTTAAACGACTTCAAAAAACGTAGTTTCTCTTTTGGGGGTTTTTATATCTTTATTTATTAACCGATATTGAAAATCTTATTTTATTTGTAACTTATACTTTCAGATTGGTCCCGTAAAAATTAAATCAAATTCGGTTCTGTAAATTCTGGTCCATAATTGGAAAACATGTCATTCAAGTTGAAATCGCTATAACCCCTTTTTTAAGTACCTAGGTATAAAATGTTTGAGATGTTTATTTTCAGATAAGCAATAGTGGGCCAACGAATTGGGCAGGACTCACAGCAACACTAACCATGCAGAAGAGACCTTTCATTGCCCACTCGGCTATTAACGTAAGTCCAAAACTGACTAAGAAACTTCAAAATTGTATAACATTTTGTTCTTTATGATCAGACTTCCTACAAAGCAAAATGCCTAAAAACGATCTCTAAATTGTGAATTGCCTATGGTGTAATGTATGTGTATGTCTTGAGAGCATAATGCCTCAAAATCAAAAAACCTTTAGTACTACAATTTGATAGCAACACCCTTATGTCCTTTGTGTAAAATTGGTATGATTTTCCTTTTGAGTTTTGGATCTAAAGAATACCTAAACGATTTTGTCCTTTGTAATTTAATGCATTATCGGAAAAATAATTTGATAGGGTATATTCCCAGTTGCCGCCACATGGACACTCCCGGGTGTCAATCGGGAATTAAATTGGCACTGGCAACTGGAAACCTATTGCCCCCACTTCAATATTAGACTTATAACTAACCTTTCTGTATTTCACTTTAGCGCATCAACGATGCTACTACGCCGAAGGTGCAAACTTGTTATCTGATAAGAGAAACTGAACAACAAAAGATATTTAGATGCAACATAGACAAGCTGTTCAAAAAAAATGTTGCCAAGATCACGGTACCTTTTTTTATGGAACCTAATACAATTGGTAAGCAAACTATAAACAAACACTGGTTCAACACTACAAAGTTCATCCCTATTAACATAACATCGATGCTTCAAGTACGCAAGTGGCAAAGTAGGTACCCAGGCGCGGATACAGGAGGGGGGGCGCAGGGGGCGCCCCCCCCCCCCCCCCCCCCCTGGCGCAGGCAGTCCAGCACCAAGCGCGATAATTAGCCAATTTACCAGCAAGATATTTTTTTTTTTTTATTTATTAAGCCGTTTATTTCCCCTCCTTATATCATGAAACAGTAAAATATTTATAAATGCGTTTGAAAATTAACTAATAAGTAAACTTGTTCACTAGGTATCTCTATTTTCTTTTTCTTGGATAGGAACCCCTATTAGGGTATAGGCCTCTTCCAGCTTACTCCAGATCTCTCTATTCATTGCTTTTGTCCTCCATTCTGTACCTGCAGTATCTATTATATCGTTTATCCACCTCTTCTTCGGACGACCTCGTCTTCTTATACCCATCGGTCCTTCCCATCTCGTTATCTCGGTTGTCCATCTTTTATCCATGTATCTTGCTAAATGTCCTGTCCATCGCCACTTTAGTTTGAGGGCGTAATGTAGAACATCTATGATATTCGTCTTGCGTCTTATGCGTTCGCTTTTTATTTTGTGTATTCTTCTTATTCTTAGTATACTTCTTTCCATCGCCTTTTGACATGCCACCAATTTGGACTTTATTTTTGTATTGTATGTCCACGTCTGGCATCCGTATGTTAGAGTTGGCAGAATGCAGGTGTCCAGAACGGTCTCGGAACCAGCAAGATATAGGTGCATGAAATTCATGAATTAAAGAGAAGAGCACAAACTAAGTAAATCGCGCACAAAGAACATTTGGCAGAAACTTTGAGTGTTCTACACGACACACACAAACAGAACACAACAACACAACTATCTCAAATATGAGCAAAACCGGTCAAGAGGTTGTTGAGATATAAGGCCGTAGGGTCGAGTTGGGTAGGAAGGGAGGGAGGTCGGGTAATTTTATAGGGACGATTTCCAGCTGCCGATGTGATTACGCAAAAACATCTTAGTGCTCCAACTGTGAGGTCTAACCGTTTGCAGAACTAGGTAATGTATCTAGTATTAATACACCTAGGCACATAATTATTTAATAAAAAAAAAATCATGTAAGTAATATCTCATTAATAAATGAATTGAATTGAATAGGACCCAGGTGCGTAGGTACCTACATTATACAATGAAATATTGTATTTTAATAGTTTTTGCATCTAATATGACTGACTATCTGCTTTGACCCGCATTGGCACAACCTACCTATATGTAGGCAAGTACGGAATACTATTGAGAAATCTATTAAAGTTTCTAATAAAGTCTTTTCTACTTTCAGAATCTGCAATAAGTAACAGGATAAACACTGTGTACACGTACCTTACCCTCTATATCGATATTAGTGAGAAAAAGGAATTTATGTACGTATCGATTTTATTTGTCTGTAATACTTTTGTATGGGAGTATATTCAGAGCGTGCTTATTAAGTACATGATGGGTACCTGCAACTAATTAACCTTAATTTCGTTATGTCGTTAATAAATTTAAGATAATTATAACTAACTACTAGGTGGGCCGACGACCTGGTGAGAACCGCGGGGAGCCGATGGATGGAAGAGGCAAGCAGCCGCTCAAAGTGGCGCTCTTTGGGGGAGGCCTATGTTCAGCAGTGGGCGTCTTCAGGCTGTTGATGATGATGATAGTTATGTGTGTAATCAATCACGTATACAGTAAAGGGTGTTGTAAGAAAAGTAGGTAGAACTATCTGTTAAAGAAACAAAACAAATATTTGAAATAAATAAATAAATAAATAATAAATAACGCCCTACGTTCATTATATTAAATATAGTGTTATAAAAGTTAATACTGGTAATACTCGCACACATTATAATAATAACAGTAGGAGTGTGTTTTATGAATTGGAAGTCGCGAAAGTTTAAATTGTGCTAAACAAATTCTTATAATTATACTATCTAAGTTTGAATTGGTATATTATCCCGGAAGGGGGTAAATCTACTCCCCAAGGTAGACAATGTTTCATCTACGAATTTTGTAAATTAATAGTTTTTCGTTGAAGAAATGCCATGTAAGGTTTACGTTCGAAGATAGCCCTAGCGCAGCTGGGTGGTTGAACTTCGTCCTTGACCGAATGCACTTAAATGAATTTGACGACCTGTGTTTAGAAATGAATTTGTTTATTTATTTTAGTAGGTACTTATCTTATTAACTGTCGTAGCGATCGCACGTCATTTTGTGAGTGGGTTTTTTTTTAAGCGTGGAGGTTTGGAAACACGCAGTTTCAAGTAAGGCTCTCACAACTTGTGGACTACCATGGTCCCAGTCCCACCTCCCCCCACCTCCCCTCCCCCCCCTTTCAGGATAACATACCAATTCAAACTCTTTCCCATTCCAGCGTGCAGTCAACATTGATTATGGGGAGCGCCCCCGTATCTCTCTGGATGATCATTGCGTCTTCAGTGCTGGCGCTGGTCGTCTTGTTAATTATTTTCTTTATACTAAAACAGGTAATAATACTTCAAAGGCCTATTCAACCCGGCACGTAATTCGCTGCCGCTGTAGGTAGCGGTAACTACCGTGCGGGATCTCACCGGGAATTTTGTATGAAGTTCCGCAGCTAGAGCGAAACTTCCATACATCAACATCAACATAACGCGTTGGTTTGAATAGGCCTTAAGTCAAACTGAACTATATGTGTAGGCGGTAAGGTAAGACAAAATGCACAACAAGCTACATTTAAGGGCCTACATTTAAAATATTAAGCGCTTGTACCTATTAGTAAAATAAATAATTAGTATAAATATTCCAGTGCGGCTTCTTCGAAAGAAAGACAAAAGGAGAACTGCGGGAAGTACAGAAAAGCGTCAAGAGACAGACGATTATGGTTAGTAGATTTAGATTTTTTATTGCTTCCATAGTGTACAAAGATGGTATAAGTAGGTCATTATAACGAGAAGTATACCTAAGGCTTATTTTCCATACAAATAGCGCCGAGGTTTTTCTACCTCTTATCCAATTTCGATCATTTTCTTATATTTTATCAACACAGTGAAAAAACAACGCTCGTACCTTAATTTCCTTTTTTTTATTTTGGTAATATTTTCATTGTTATTTGTAGGTATAGCCAGCCAAAGTGACGAATTTCAGTCGTCAAAATTATGACGAAGAATTAGTAGTTTTAATTAGAATACAATACGTATTTTCATAAAAATCAAATCGCACAACATTATAATCTACTTAGGCCCGATTTCACCAAACTAGAATAAATTTTATTCCAAGTATAACTTTCCGAGCACAACCCAGTTACGCGAATATAGCCCTTATACCACCAATTTTGTAAAGGAATAAGACTTATTCCTTGGATACAATCAAAATGGCGTCTTTTTTGTGTAATTTCATTTGTCAATTAGCTATAACCAAGAGTAACGAATAGCCGTATACTTGGAATAAACGTTGGTGAAATCGGACCTTATTCAAACGATTGATCCCAATAACTACAGGGCTAGCTACAAAAGTAAAAAAAACTGTCAACATTTTGAATTTCCTGTGTGTTTGTTTGTTTCCTGTGTGTTCTTGTGTTTTTCAAATAGGATAATATTATTTCGGGGACTGGAGGCTTCATCGAAATAATTCATTTGTACCTAAAATTATGTCAATAAAAATATTTGATTGATTGATTGATTGAATATTGTATTACAGAGACGGTCAATGGCGGACGGAGCCCGAATACAAGCCGAGCCGGACCGGGAAGCGCTTCTTGAGCTGGCGAAGGCAGCGGCGGAGCATGTCTCCGGCACCGACAACCGACTCCGAATCGACCCCGAAACATACTAACAGACCTAAATCTGTTCAACCACTCCTCCCCTCTTATAAATAAGCATTGTGCAGCATTTGATTTAGACGCATAATGACCAATATGTATTGAGAAAATAACGCGAATAATAAACAATACGCAAAATAACCAATCTTAATTCGTATCGACCAATCTTCCTAGAAGCCATATCGACCTATATCAATAACGCAAAATGACCAATCTCAATTACTCATCTTGTCCTATATCAATAACTCGTATTGCTCGTAAATGATCAAACACTTTACCTTTTTTTTTATGTTATCAAATGACGTGACGAGCTAGTCGTTCGCCTGGTGTTAAGCGACACGGCCGCCCATAACAGATTGCAGTGTCACTCGGAACTCTAAATTAAAGTTTCGCGTGACACCGCGCACTGCGCACGTCATCGTGAGACATCTCACAGTCTAAAAAAGTTTTCTAGACCGTGAGATCAGTTCGTAAAGTCTCATTTGCCCAGTAATTTCACTAGCTACAATGCCCTTCACACTACTGCTTGGCGGCAGAATAACTGGCAAAGCGGTGGTACCTACCTAGACGAACTTTGCAGAAAAGTCTTACCGCCTAGTAAAAGTATACCTATCGAGTAAATAGTCCAATATTGTTAATTATAAGCGGTAACTGTATTTATCTGAGACCAATGTAATGGTACGTTCACTCCGTTTACACTGGGCTTGGAAGAATTGTGCAATATAGAAATTATAAGTGTTAATGGTAATTTCGCGTGTTAGTCATTTCACGTATTTATGACAGTAACCATCATCGGTTAATTAGTGTATGTGTCATTTCGCGTGTCGTTCATTTAGCGATTGGTCATTTCGGGTGTTTATGACGGTAACCATTATTGGTAATTAATAAATAATAATGCATATTACAGTAATTTTGTGTTTTGATTCTCTATATATATTTTTAGTTAATAATACTTAAAGATACACGAACACAATAAAACTGTAATAAGCTAAATAATATAAAAATAAAAACCTGGTCCAACAAACCACTACCAGTAGGCAACGTGCCCAATATGCTGGCAGCATTGCCACGTTGAATGGCAATGCTCAACCTTTGGCTGAAGTAGAGGCCAGCATTTTGGTCACGTGTTGCCTCGACCGTCTGGTCGAGGCAACACAACAAACGTCTGTTTGGAAAGGTCTTTGAAAATTTGATGAGCACTCGGTCTCCAAGGCCCAAGCGTCTCAACCCCAAAAGGCGCAAATTCAAAACCGCTATCAAGGTTACTGTATTTTTCTTTATGTTTTGAAATAATGCAACGATAAAAAAACAGTAATAAGTTAAACACTGAAGTGAGCTATTCTACCGTTATTCAGTGTTTATTATTAGTTATATTAGTATGGGGGTTTATGTTTTGTTAGTCAGTATTTAAGGTAGGTACCTACCCGAAGTTTTAAAGTATTTAATTTAAAAAATTTAATATATTTCATTATTAGATACTATATAGTGCTTTTCCTTATCACTTCGGATAGGTAATCTTTGTTTACTACCCAGTAATCTTTAATTATTGTAGTTATTACCTAATTACTTCTACTTCTTCTTCGTTTATGGCTTTTTATCGCTTTTTAGCAATAATTCTGCAAATGTCAAGTGGGTAAAAATTTGTACGGTTATGTCATATCAAAGTCCTATTTTGTCAGTCACAATGCCATCAGTAAAATGGTGAAAACTTTACTGAAGGCTCTGTAAAAAGCCGTTGAAGAGAAAACGAAAATGCACGGTTACATAAACTTGGTACCATTTGCCAACACTCGTGCACGTTCACAAACACTGAACGGATAATAATCCACCCTTATTACACATTAAAATTCAAAAATACAGGTTTTGATAAACAATTCAAAATTCACAACCGCCATTGTCGGATTTTCTTCAAAGACCTCCTTGTTATTAATTATATAATAACTCATTAATAACCATACTTAAATAGATTTACACGTCCATTTCGTAATTTTGGTGGATCACAAAAACAACTTTACCTGCTTGAATAATTATTTTACTTTTCCAGAGTATGCATTTGTAAACATTATTATACTTACTAGAAAAATAAAGTAGGATTCACACAATTTCGGTGATGTAATAAAATATATAGGGCAAGCTTTCGTTTGATTCAATATCTAACCTTAAAAGCTAATACTTTATATATCTATCTATCTATACTTACAATAAAACAGGTTTCTGTATCTCGACTGAGCGTCACGCGTCACGCCGAAACTACAGAATGGATTCAAATGAAACTTGGCATGATTTGAGTTCACGAGGTAGGTTATAGGATACTTTTAATCCCTAAATCCAGTAAGGGAGAGGCAAAAATAGGCAATGATAGCAAAAATATGTACTTGGTTGTAATTCATTAACGCGTGGTCCGATTTCATTCATTCTTATTTTGTTAGAAAGGGGGTACTTTATGTATTGTCCCGTAAATATTTCAAGGTCGTCGGTTTTGTGGTTCAGAAATTACAGACATCCAACCTTCAGTATTAAGTCCAAATCCACTCCTATCCTGTACTATGGGAAAGAGAGAAGGGAGGGGGGGAGATAATGGAAAAGGAAGGGATGAATGGTTGAATGTGAAAGCGCACCTGCCTCCATTCGCCGTTTCATCCATTCATTATTTTCCCTTATCTTTTTCCCTCTTCCTTCTCTCTTCCTTTAGACGGATATAAGGCGTAAAACTAATTAACCCGTGTGAAGGCGGGGCGGGTCAGCTAGTTTATAATAACAACCAATTTTTACGATTTACATTGGTCCATTTAATTACTCGGGACTTCCTTTTCGCAAATGTAAGGGTTTTGGTAATTGCACTCCAAGTCGTTCAACTTGCCGTCGTTGCTGAATATTGTGCCGCAGAACTCTCTGCCGCGATCGTTGTTGGGCTCGTTGGGCGACCACTCATTGAACCCGGCCTCCTGCATGGTTTGATCTGGAAGGTGCAACCACAAAATTACTTAAACGATTAAGAAATCTAATCCTATAACAGGCAACAGAACGACTGCTAAGCTAGACAAAGAAAGCAAATCAACCATATTGCAAAATGTCAAACCACTAAATGGCAATTCGCCCAAGTATCGTACTGTCAAAAACTCAGAAGAAATTAAGATTATTATAGAAGCACATGAGACTTATAAACTGGTCACAGTCTAGAAATCTTTTATTGTTATGGGCGGCAGTGACGTTTAACACCAGGCGAACGACTATCTCGTCACATCATTCGTTTACAAAAAAACTGGCGACATTGTAGCAACGACTTTAGGATGCCGAAGAGCTCTCTCGGTACCAGTGAGGTATAATGTTCCTTGCCGAACAGCAAGCAAGCATAACATTGCAAACTGCATCAGGAGCCCATTAAACGTTTCACAAGGAGCGGATATAGCTCACTGCACCACCCATCAAAGTGCGGGTAGACATGTCTTTGAATGAGGCGTTTTATTAAAAAAAAGAAATTGTATTTTATGTATGACCCAATAGATGGCGCCAGTTCTGGTTTTACCAAAACCTGTCACTGTCACTGTTTCAAGCATAGGCCACAGGTTAGAGGAAATGTGTCGATACTGACTGACAACTCCAAACTCTTTCGTTTTTTTTATTATCATTGCGCGATAGCTCGGCTTTATTTTGGATCATAATATTAACGTTTATCTATCTCGCCGTTCTACTACACTTCAATTTACTTAAGAAGAATGCACCATAGACTACTTAGGAGATACTACAGACAATGTACGCGTGGTCCAATCAGCTGAATTTCACATTTCTTTGTAGGTAGTCTAAGCATTTTCTTATGTTTAAACTACTCTGTGGTTTGAAAGATTTAAACTATGTACTTACTGCGCCATCTAGTAAAAGAAGCGGAACTAGTTTTTTTATTAAATAAAACACCTCATTGCTGTGATTCTTGGAACATACCGCGGTTTCCTCGCGATTTTTTCTTTCACCTGAAATAGGGAGTACGAATGAGCAGGCAAACTATACTTACTTAATACAGTTTTGAAGACCAAAGTCCCGTTCACAACAGGCTCGTTGGCTCTGAATCCTGCGTAGAAGAACCACCACGTATAGGCATCTTCGTGCTTGGGAGTTTTCTTCATAAGGTCTTGCACCGCAGCTCGCTCGGCCTCCGAGTTTAGAACAACAAGGTGCGCACCCTCGGCTCGACATGCTGTGTACGCCTCGTTCCACGATGCAAGCCTACGAGGGATATTGTAGCAGCTTCCCACACTTGCGATGTATTGGTAGCCTATTAAACAAAAACACGGAAGTTGAGAGTTTTGGTGGGAATGCGGAAAAGTTCACGTCGCTGTGCTATGTATTGTTTTTCAAAACTTGTTCTTTTTCCAGTGTTACTGTTTGAAATTGGTAGCGTTTCACGCATTAAGTGCTGAATTACGAATATGAGTGTGGACAAGTGATATAATGTGGTGAAACGTGGTTTTTCATGTTGCTTACAAAATTCCATAGAAGCTTCTAGTAAAGTTGCCACCACTTTTCTAGGGCATGACTTTAACTGGCCAATGACTAGAATATTTGACCCAGAATGTGAATGATGAAAATTACAATACTTGACACTGACTAAATACACTATGTGTGGAGCCAAAATATAAGAAAACACGGAAGTTCTGTTATTTTCTTCAATGTTAAGGTGGAACGTTACACTAGCGCTGCAAATTCAAATTTTCTTGCATTCTTTTGCCAATAGTTAATAGCTTAATTACCTACTCAACGTGATTACATGAAAACTAATTTTGCGCAAATAAATAGAATGTATCAATAAATTACAATTAAAAGTATCGCTTACATATCATTGGTTTAGCGACAAATGGCAATAGACTGAAAAACTAAGATGAAATTTTTTTATTGCCATTTGTCGCTAAACCAATGATATCTAGGAGATACTTTTAATCGTAATTTGTTGATACATTATATTTCTTTACGTTAAAGGAGTTTTAATGTAATCACATTATATTGGCAAAAGAACGCAAGAAAATTTGAATTTGCCGCGCTAGTGAAACGTTCCACCTTAACAAGGTGTTTACTGGTTTTTGAAACAAGAGCCTTGACTGAAGATGCAGTCACGCGCATAGACTATAGTAGTCGCCAGTGACTTAGTGAGGCTATAAGATGCTTTAGACTTTACAAAATGTGGAATGAAGAACAGAAGTCGGTTTGCTTGTATTTTTTTTATTTTTTGATACAAGTAGGTAGGTACTACTTACCTTATTATCTTATTTGTCATTTGTTTTAATAAAGTACTTACCGTTAGCAAATACGCCACAGTGAGGATCGTAGGGAGCATCTTTGGCATCCACTTTGCAGACAAACGGCAGCTCCCGGAAGCAATTGTAAGTATCAATCTCGCCCTCTCGAGTCAACACGTCGCATTCAATGTTGCTCATATAGCTGTGCCGTGCTTCTTCTTCACGGTTACTCACTGTAAACATAATTCAACAGACTGTCGGTCCACTCCGAAAAGGGTTTAAATGTTGACAGTTTTTTGTCTTTTTATCTCGACCAGCAAACATTCCTGGGGATTGGTAGTGTATAAGGCAGGTATGATTCAATAAAGAAACGAACTGAAAAAAGCGAACATTTCTATTGCTGTCTCACTCCCTCTGCACTTAAAGACAGTAGTGGAAGAGGGGAAATAATAGTTTCTTGTTTGCGTCAGATTCGTTTCTTTAATGAACCGCGTTATAGGTATTAGTATCCGGGGCGAAATGTTAGAATGCAAACGCGACTCTATCTCGCCCCACCATGGCGGAAGACTGCTCATGGGGGGTTTTTAGGGGGTTTGAGTCCCACATACCCCTTGCCGCCACCCCCGTGGTGGTAGGGAAGGCAGGTATAGAAACCACAACATATGGAAGCCATTCGGCCCTCCACTAGGTGGATCGTCATAACCGCGGGGAGCCGTAGGATGCAAAAGGCGAACAGCCGCTCAAAGTGGCGCTCTATAATAAAGGCCTATGTTAAACAGTGAACATCTTCAGACTGATAATAACGGTAATGCTGCGACCTATCATGACTTAGGAAAACATTGATTGTTAATTTTTTTATTGTACCTACCTACATTACTTCTCATCTATGTACTTATTAGGTACCTACTCATGTATTCTGGATTTTACTATATATATAAAATACTATTAATATATATTTTCATTTTTAGGGTTCCGTACCCAAAGAGTAAAACGGACCCTATTACTAAGGCTCAGCTGTCTGTCTGTCTGTCTGTCACCAGGCTGTATCTCATGAACCGTGATAGTAAGACAGTTGAAATTTTCACAGACGATGTATTTTTGTTGCCGCTATAACAACAAATACTAAAAAACAACGCATACCAATTTCAAAATCAAGATAATGGCAACCCCCCCTCTAATGACAAGCACAGATAAAAACGGCCCCCAGTCCCCGGCAGCTCTGCTATCCCGTGGCTAAGGTAGCGGCTACGGTAACCGCAGGGCACTAAAAAACAGAATAAAATAAATATTTAAGGTGGCTCCCATACAACTAACTTGATTTTTTTGCTCGTTTTTATAGACAATGATACGGAACCCATCGTGCGCGAGTCCGACTCGCACTTGGCCGGTTATTATTATAGATAATGTACCGGAACCCAGCGTGCACGAGTCCAACTCGCACTTGGCCGGTTTTTCATATACAGAAGCTATTCAGGGTAACAAAATCCCAGGCATCGGTCTTGATCCATCTGCTCAGCAAGCTCGACAGTTCACCTGTGTCCTGGGTGGACCACGGGCACTTTTTATAACTATCCCTTTTGTAAGCAATATTTAATACTGCAATACCGGAAGACGCAGCGTAGGCCGGGCTTGGTCTCATCCTCCCCGGTGGCGCTGCCCCGGTACCGGGGACGATGAGACAAATGGTGTCATCCTCCCCGGTGGCCTCAACAATGGCGCTCACCGGGGCCGATGAAACAGTAAAAGTGTCATCTGCCCCGTTATAGTCGGATCGATGAATTCATCTCGGTGACAGCGGGGCCGATGAGAATTAAAGTCTCATCATCCCCGGTACGGCCAGTGCTGGTGCTTTTAACAGGGAGGATTACACAAATCTAGTTTCATCAAGCCCAGCATGGAAGGTAGGGTGCTATAATAAAGATTTTGCCTAATAATGTATAAATGAAACTAGTCTGTTTATAATGAATATAAATGTAATAGAGCAATAAAAATATACTAAGGTTAAAATTAAAATAACGATGATTTAGTAGATAAAACCAGACATTGTAGTTCACAGAACAAAACTATAACTAAATAGCTTCTAGTAAAATAAACGTATTATTTACCTCTTACTTTTGTAATTCAAACTCAAACTCAAATTCTTTATTGCAAATAGGCTATTTGCAGCACTTTTACAAGTCAAAACTAGATAACGTATTTATAAATAATAAAAATTAAATTATTGTACATATTAAGCAAGCAATTACAAATAATTATTACCTTACCTTTTTTTGTACATTACTACATTGACCCATCTTTATTTAACATTATTTACATTCAATAACACAGCCAGTTGTTTTTTGTGGTAGCTGTTAGTAGGCAAAACTCATATATATATATTTAGCTTACGATTCTTAAAATATAACCATTTTTTTCATCTTTTTCCATTTAAATATTACTCACCTATATAATAGTGAAGTGCTAAAAACAAATGCAAACTGAACTTTTATGACTGTGTATTGTTAAGCACCTGGGTACTTATTCCCTTTTTTAAAGCCTCACTGACAAACAAGTTTTTATGGAACAACGAAAGAATAACAAGAGAAACAAAGAACCACCATACTTAGATTCACTTATTACATAACTGTATGGTATAATTGTTTAATCCGATAATAAATTTTGTACAGTGCGGGTATAAATATAAACACCCGAAGAGATTTGATATGTAGACCACAAACTATAAATTCCGTTATTATTTTTAGCAGAGCATAGCAAATATCATACAGAAAATCTATTTTCTACTTACTTTTCAAAGTTAATACGAGTTTTTACTACTAACAGCTACCACAAAAAACAACTATCTGTGTTATTGAATGTAAACAATGTTGAATAAAGAAGGGTCAATGTAGATAGGTACATAATAATTATTTGTAATTATAAAAATATGAGGTAACTAACACGTTTATTTTAAAAAAAGCTATTTAGTTAGCGTTTTGTTCTGTGTCTTACGTCTCTCTACTAAATCATTGTTATTTTAATTTTAACCATAGTATATTTATATTGCTCTATTACATTTATATTCATTATAAACAGACTCGTTTCATTTATACATTATTAGGCAAATTCTTTATCATAGCACCCTACCTTCCATACTGGGCTTAATGAAACTAGAATTGTGTAATCCTCCCCGTTATACGTAAAAGCACCAGCACTGGCCGTACCGGGGATGATC
Source organism: Ennomos quercinarius (assembly GCA_910589525.2). Lineage (NCBI taxonomy): Eukaryota > Metazoa > Arthropoda > Insecta > Lepidoptera > Geometridae > Ennomos > Ennomos quercinarius. The sequence continues at coordinate 15,854,890 of OU342492.1, read as the reverse complement.
AGACTATAACTCCCTATCGGCCCCGCTGTCACCGAGATGAATTCATCGATCCGACTATAACGGGGCAGATGACACTTTTTTTGTTTCATCGGCCCCGGTGAGTGGCATTTTTGAGGCTACCGGGGAGGATGACACATTTTGTCTCATCGTCCCCGGTACCGGGGCAGCGCCACCGGGGAGGATGACACCAAGCCGTAGGCCGGCCCCCCCACTCGGTGGACCGACGATCTCGGGTGCCGATGGATGCAGGAGGTGAGCAGCCACTCAATGTGGCGCGCTATATGGGAGGCCTATTTTCAGCAGTGCACGTCTTCAGGCTGTCGATGATGATGAAGCAATACTTACAATCTATAATAGGATTTTCCTCCGCTGACTCGTGAGCTTGTCCATCGGAAGCGACGAAAACGTACTGCCCCAGGTCTGGGTACTTTTTAAACATGCCGTGAACTTGCACTATGTCATCTTGAGACGCCGGCACCATGAGGCTTGCACCCTCTGCTTGGCACACCTATAGTATGAGAGGCAAACCATCTTAGCCATCAAGTTAAATATTCATTGTTTAACTGTTAAACTGAGCTAAGCCAATCTATACCCTTTGGGTACGGAACCCTAAAAAGGGTAAAATCACCCAAGTAGGTAGTACAGCCATATGTGTAATAAATACTAATAGTGGGTCAACTCCTTTGTTATACAAAAATAAAGATAAACAATTCCTATTTACTTAACTTTTTCTAAATTATTCACGAGCAATGTTTGTAAGCTGCTTTGTATAATAGGTACTTCTTAGTAAACATTCATTTTTATCAAATTATATGCAAACAATGTAGTTCCATAGTATATTCTATACTAACGGATCGCAAGAGTAGCTTGAACACAATCCACGCATCTTGTTCTGCGTTTAAGCGACATGCCTGAACGGGCGTACCGACCGCAAGCGAAGCCGGTCGGTACTACCGCAGACGTCGCGGGCAGGGGGGGGGACCTCCGCTCTCCTTCATACTGCACCCCATCGTTGCTCCGTCTAGCCGCCGAGTTGACTCACTATTAGTATTTATTACACATATGGTACAGCAGTAGGTACCTACTTATTATCCAAGGTCACAATGGGATCATTTGCAAAAACTAAAAATAAAAAAAAGCTATATAGTATTAGTAAATAGGTGCCTACTTACACTTTTACATGCGTATCCCCGCCGTTTCTCGGAGTGGAATTTGTAGAAAGCGTTGGTCCGTGGGTTGTACTCATAGTCCGATCGATAATGCTTGGTAACACTTGGAGGCGGCGAAGACAAAGCGATTGCTGGAAAAGTCAAAGTAACTGTAGGTAGGTACAATTACAATACTAAATACGTACCTACTTAATCTTTTGCCGCAATAAATAAAACAATCTAGAATTTATTTATGTACCTTTTGTTTTGAGTAAGGAGATAATAAGTTAAAAACGCTGGTCATTCTTAATGCAAAAACTTCGAATTAACACCTAAGGAAATTTATCTTGAACTTTCATTAGTATAAAGGTACCAACCAAATAAGGTAGGCTTAGCATGTAGCGCCTAAATATCGGAGTAACAAGTAACATTAATGTTACTTAGCATTTCAAACAAAAACCTAAACGAAATACTACCTAAATATTGTTTAAATTGTTACAATTTTGCTTATAAAAGAACTTGGATTAAATTTAAAAGTTTGTGATTTTTATAACGGGCAATGCGGTCGGACACCAACAAAAATTAATCCCAAAAATAATTAAAAATATTTAAGTAAACTATACATTTACATTTTCAACAAAATAATTTAAAAGTACTTACAGAATGCAGCGAACAAGCAAACTACGTAGTATTCCATGTTTAGAGTAAAAGCAACTACACGTCAAAGTATTTTGCACTGTTCTTATATCACTAACATAAATATAAACATAAAAATACTGACTCTAATCAGCAGAAACCCTGACCGATGATAACACGGTTCATATGAAATTCTTGAACACACTAGATACATACAGACATGAAGACATGGACCTCTATTTATCAGAAACATTACGAGTAGGTCTGCCAGCCCGCTCGGTGCACTAAACCAATTTTGACGTTGGTACGTATCTATGTGTGACTATCCAAACAATTTAATATTTAGGTACTTACCACAGAATTACAATATTTATAATTATAATTATATGGTACTTACCTATATTATAAGTGATATGCGTGTGTTCGGGAACGGTGAACGGAGGAGGTCAGTGTTACATCGCTTCTTTTATTTTTTTCCCTTTTTAGGGATCTGTACCCAAACGGACCCTATTACTAAAGATCCGCTGTCTGTCTGTTCGTCTGTCACCAGGCTGTATCTCATGAACCGTGATAGTTAGACAGTTGTAATTTTCAAAGATGCTGTACCTATTTCTGTTGCCGCTATAACAACAAATTTGAGTGCTGTCTATTTATGGACTCAAAAATTTGGTCTTCAAATCAACACAAGTAAAACCCAAGTGATGATCACAGGGAGTAAGTCTTTCATAGCTAGACTTGACTTAAACTCTCTCCCCTCTTTTTTGTTTAATAGTGTCCCATTGACCTATTGCTCTGAGGTGAAGAGCCTTGGGCTGATCAACTGAGAACTTATCTTGGGATCGTCATATTGCTGAAATCAGCCGAAAGATGTATGGTACTATGCATGCGCTAAAACGCATGCAAAACTTCCTCCCTTTTTCTGCTAAAGTCACCCTCGTGAACTCTCTCCTACTACCACTTCTGGATTATGCGGATGTCTGTTACCCCGATGTGACCGAGGAGCAGCTTAACAAATTAGAGCGGCTATTAAACCTCTGTATAAGATATGTTTACGGACTGCGTAAGTATGACCATGTCTCATATTACCGCTCTCAGCTTAAATGGCTCAAAATCCGATTCCGTCGGGATACCCACATACTCTGTCTCCTTTTCAACATTCTCAATAACCCTTTTTCCCCCGAGTACCTCAAAGAACGTTTTACTCTGCTCTCAACGCATGGTCGCCCTATGCGCAGTTGCTATCACCTTGATCTCATCATCCCTCAGCATAATACTACCTTTTACACAGACTCCTTCACTGTTACTGCTATTCGTCTCTGGAACTCATTACCAGTAGAAGTACGGAAAGCCACTTCAATGGGAATCTTCAAATCCAAACTTTACCAACACTTTATATCCATTCAAAAGAGTCAGCATAATTGAGCACTTAAAATAGTTATTAAATATGTACTTGTTTTTATTTATTTGATATAGATCTGTAATATATATATATATGTTTACATATGTATCATAAAACTTTATATAAGTAAATGAAATATGTAAGATATTGTATGTATTATATTGTATTATTATTTAAAAACCTTATAATATCTAAACTATTAATCTTATCTACCTCTTATTATTATTATTTTTTATTTTGGGTAATCTTTTCTTTTTCTTTTTTCAACCAGCACTACCACTCGTTCCACACTACACAAAGGTTAACTGGAAGAAAATGCTACTTAGCATTAAGTTCGCCTATGTACTTGATTATCTTGTGCAATAAAGCATTTTCTATCTATCTATCTATCTAACAAATACTAAAAAAAACAGAATAAAATAAATATTTAAGAGGCATCCCATACAACAAACGTGTCTTTTTGCTCGTTTACCAGATGAGTCATACATGGCGCTGCTTTAAATAGTACTGCTACTTAACACTAGATGGGTGGGATAGATAATGGTACGGAACCCTTCGTGCGCCAGTCCGACTCGCACTTGGCCGGTTATTTATTTTATTTTCTCCTCAGGAACACTGTCCCGCCAGTGCGAAGAAAGAAAAAACAAAGAAATATTAAATTTTTCCCCAACATGCCATTAGGGATAGGTAGGTATATTAGTATGAAATAACGAAATAAAATATACCCGTAACCGTTTTCATAATGTTTTAGTCATATTGTGCAATTATGTCGATATTCACTACATTTGGTTAAAATAACACGGTAATTCAATTTTCGATAACTTAGTTATCAAGCGGGGCAAGTATCTGTTTCTTGGAATTATTCATCCAATTGAATAATAACTAATAGTTACCTACCTATTTATAACTTATTATTAATTATTACTTATTAATTATTATTATTTTACTAGGTGGTAGGACTTTTCTGTAAAGTTCGTCTAGGTAGGTACCACCGCTTTGCCAGTTATTCTGCCGCCAAGCAGTAGTGTGCAAGCATTACTGTGTTCCGGTTTGAAGGGCATTGTAGCTAGTGAAATTACTGGGCAAATGAGACTTAAGAACTGATCTCACAGTCTAAAAATCTTTTTTAGACTGTGTGATGTCTCAGGGTGGCGTGCGTAGTGCGCGGTGTCACGCGAAACTTTAGTTTGGAGTTCCAAGTGACACTTCAATCTATTATGGGCGGCCGTGTCGCTTAACACCAGGCGAACGACGCGCTCGTCACGTCATTCATTTATATAAATATAAAAATAAAAATTATTATTCGGTTAATTTTTCGAATCGAAGTGTGTCCTACGGTTCTAATACCTACTGAGAAATTACTTTGGTAGTCTTCGTGGATTTCCCCTTGATGAAATTGAATAATAACTTTAGAGTATGTACCTACCTATACATATACGTAATGTATACTCTAGGATAATAACTTATCAACTTATTAGTAATTATTCATAATAAATTGAACAATAACTAGTAGGTAAGTTGTAATTATGATCCAGTTAATTTTTCGAATTGAAGTATGTTAGATACGGTTGTAATACCTACTGAGAAAAATAACTTCCGTAGTCTAAAGGGTAAACTACTGCAAAGCCTACGAAGTACCTACCTCATAGAGAATGGACAATCATTATTTTCCAGAAAACGAAGCAATAATAATTTTGTCACAGAATATATTATCTATATATTATCATAGTATCAGATGGCAACTCCCTCTGCAGCGCTGTATATACATATATCTAACTATACAAGGTGAGTTTGAATTGGTATGTTATCCCGAAAGGGGGGAACTGGGACCATGATAGCCCACAAGTTCTGAGAGCCTTACTTGAAACTGCGTTTCCAAACCTCCATACTAATAAATAAATCCACTCACAAAATTGCACGTGCGATCGCTACGAGAGTTAACAAGATACTAAAATAAATAAACAAATACATTTCTAAACACAGGTCGTCAAACTCATTTAAGTGCATTCGGTCAAGGACGAAGTTCAACCACCCAGCTGCGCTAGGGCTATCTTCGAACTTATACTTTACACGGCATTTCTTCAATGAAAAACTATTAATTAAGAAAAGTCGTAGAAGAAACATTGTCTACCTTGGGGAGTAGATTTACCCCCTTTCGGGATAATATACCAATTCAAACTCAGATAGTATTAGTACTTATTATTGTGTCCAAATAAAAATACAGTATTGTAATTATGCAGTAGTTTATTGTTACAAGTGTCACGAGCGCAGGCGCACACCTCTACGGCCGGCGCTCGCTCTACATACCCACACGGACACAGATACAAGAAAATACCATCGCCTTTATTTACAGGTCTTTCCATACTAAATACAAACAAAATGTTATGCAAATTCGATTCAGAGATTAAACGAATTATTAAAGTTATCTACATAAAATAATAATTTTGGAATGTCTAATTAGGTATACATTTTTCGTAAGCTTAGAAAACTTCAGGTAATCGCTTGCAAATGTGTCCGCGTATGTATAGCTACAAAATTATTACAATAGTTTTGGCAGTTCGCAACAATATGGTAAAATGCATCTAAGTAACTCCGTACACGACAGAAACACGTATCAATTTATATATTTACATTTTACATTAAGTTTCAGAGTCGCAGTTTACATCGAGTTGAAATTATATTGTATCAGAATAAAATAATCCATTGTGATAATAATTAACCAACCAAGTATAAACAACAATGCCAACAGTAAGGACTGTCTGTGGATACTGCTGAATTCAACTAAAAGGCCTATTTACACTAACTAAATTCAGGCCCCTAAAGTTAGTGTAATCGCATTCAGGCAATTAGGACCCTAAATTTGGGGAGAAGTGTGGTGCGTTACGTGCCTAATTAGGGACTGATTTAGTACCTTAACCAGGGGCCTGAATTTAGTGTAATGTAATAGGCCTTTTACACTTACTCTCGCAGGCACTTTAGTGTCGCTGCGAGAAGCATAGACAAGTCAAGCGACGCGCATGTGCGTGTATGCTTTGTCTGCGAAACTGCAGCGTCAGCGACGCGGAACTATTCGGTATCCATCGCTGCGCGCTGGGACCGCGGTGCGGCCGTCTAAGAACACGGACAGCGGTGGGTGCTGAATAGCCGATTTTGACGCTTTGACGCGGCGGTGTGGCTGATGCTTGACTCAAGCAGATTCTATGTAAAGTCCGTACTGTTGATACGTTGCGTCAATGAAACGGGTACCTAAAAACCTTCCTTGATCGCGAAGCGAACATTTCTACTAAGTCTTATATCGACGAACGTTGTGTCTTGGTTGCAATGACGAAAACAGCCATTTGATATTAAACCTAGTATTAATAGTAACTTAAAGACGACTATCAGTGCACAAAATACCTAATATTTACATTTAGACTGGTAATAACACTAAAGTAATAATCGTATATATAGACACAAAGAGTACAAATTATTTTCTCGAATTTTTTGTTTTTTTATTATTTTGTATCATTTAAACAATAATACGATAGTAATGCAGCATTACTAAATGAGAACTAATTACAAAGACTTCTAACTTAAGAAACCTAACTCTTATCTGAATATTAGGTACTATATTTACACACGTAATAAATGAAAGAATTGTTCCGCCCCCGCAAAGCATTGGAGCGTGTTACCTTAAACCTTAAAATATAAAAGAAAAGCGTCGACTGACTGGCCTTAACGCTACGTAGAAGTACATCTTGGTGTCACCTAACAACTAAAGATCACTTGTGTTTAAAATGAACAGTCGTGTACTTAAAACTTAAAATAATTATACGAGATCTCTGAAAGTCTGGAAACGCAATACGTACAGTTAAATAGAGTATAGTGTGTTTCAAACTTAATGGCGGCTGTGAAATGCGCATAAATTTGAATCACACCTAAGAAGCGTGTATGAGCGCTGCGAGCGCACGATGCGTGCGTACTTTTCATGCCCACATATCCATTTAGTTAGACCAAGCTACATTTGCAGTGCTCAGAATAATTTCCTTTTGCTTAAAAATTGCACTGCAAAACCTCCACATATCTCCTCGAACATTTTAATCTATTTATCTACTTATATACTCTATTTACAAACATCGCCTTTTGGAGGACTCGGCGGTTACATGAAAGCGAATCTAACGATAAATCAGGACATTATCTAGTATAAACATTTATATGTATTTACATGCCGCAAGCGACTTGGTGTAAATGTTGGTACGAGATCGGGACTAAGGTCGCATCCAAACAGGGATGTGCAAAAATTGACAAAAAACTATCGCTTATGGACCAAGGAACATAAAAGCGGTGGCATAATGCTAGACGGAAAAGCGATTGAACTTACTTTTACGCTTACTAATTCCGAAGTCGGCTGACTATTCAAAATTAAACTCTGTTACCCAGCTAATAAGACACGACGTTTCCATGTCGTGTCCAAAGTTTCAGGTGGCTAGAAATAATTATAGTAGACGCCAGCAGGTGGCGCGATTGGTCAGAGGTTATTTGTTCCACTCATTGCTATGAGACGGGCAGAGATGCTAAAACAGAAAGTTAGCTGGTCAGAACTGATAAATGGGAAGTGCTTTGCAGCATTGGACATTGTGCTCCCTTTACTATAAAAATTACTTTTTGTGTCCTATTTTGTTTAAGCGTGCCTTATACGTCCCGAGAGTCTCTTATAGTCCAATAATTATTACGCCTAACGGATCACAGTGACAGTTATCTGAGATAAGGCAAGGTGGGGTGTATCGCGGTCGTACTTGGACGTTCACACTTTTCTTTCTGAAATAATTACTAGAAATGCAAGTGTTATATAACAAAACAACGTTATAGAATATTGAGCAAAGAAACGTTTACAACCAGTGGAAAATTGCGAACGTCCAAACGCGAACTCGCCTCTTTGTATTGTACCATCAAACCAGCTTGTGTTGCGTGATTTTGCGATTTCCAAGCCGCCATTTTGAGACAAGGGTGTAAACAAAATGGCGGAAACCATTTGGTGATATTAATATTATTTTTTTCTTCTGTTTCTTATTACATTTCAGGTTTTATATTGTGTGTTATTGCTATTATTGTATGGAGGTATGTGTGAACGTGACCTAGATAGGGACTTTGAAACTATAGGTGGTATTTAAAGCTCAAAATCACGCAACACCGTCTATAAGGTCGACATACCTGTGTGGGTTTGCTACAACATACATACATCCCATACCACAACTAGGTTCTAACATTAATACTATACGCGTTTTGTTTATATACAATTTGTTTACTTTTACATCAATTATTACATTAGTTTTGAACTAGTTTTAAGGCTACGACGTCGCTTGTCACTCACACAAAGTATAACTAACCTAGTGAATATGTTAGCAGCGTGGTGATACTACAACTAAAATCGAAACATCAATTTTGGAAAAGATAGATAGTAGGCCCTCGTCACATATCGTCGCAAGTGGCTGCCAGTCTACAAAAACCAATGTGATCGCTCCATTTTTACACTGTGGAAAAATTCGTCGATCTTATTGGAGGATATTTTTTATATCTAGCCTAACTAATCGGGAATGCGAGCATTTCAAACTGCCCCGTATGTAATTACAAAGAACACTAGATCTTTTTTATCATGAGTGAATTTATGTTCGGTCAGCCATCTTTGCTGCTTCAACATGTTACCTGGCCTCAATAAATGTCATACGCCAATACAATGTGAACTATTTACGCCCACTAACAGAATAATCAAACCTCTAAACTATTAAATGCCTGAGTTACATTACAAACATATATAATTATATATCGCTATAGAATATCTCACTACTGCAACGATTTGAGAATTACAATATTTTTTTTTAGTTTTTAAATCATGTCCTTGTTATATTCTAGTAACTATTCTAACCTAACTACGTACAAATGTCAGTCGATGTTACATACAAATGGTGTTTAGGGATAAGCTTAATTATTATGTTACAAGAATTCAAGGGCGAGTACAGACGGCCGTTTGCTTAGTGAAACACGTGATAGAAACGATTAAGTACGAAGCGGACGTCTGAACGCGACCTTAGTTGGAGATTAATAGGGGAACACATGAGTTTGAAAATAAGTCAGTTAACATAAAATTAATTGTTGTTAATGTCAACACACATTGTAAATATTGCAATATTAATTGCAACGTTCATACAAAACAATCGAACACACACGTAAACCTACGACAACACAAACACAGTATTGAAACACACAGACACGAAAGACCTTTAAAGCTTTATAATTTGTGTTTGTTGCGACAAAATGTCGGACGACTCTCTTGATGAAACCATTTCACCGCACTTTCGCAAGTGAAGTTTCACTTACAAGGCTTTAATCGCTGTGTCGAGATCGGCAATGTTACGCAACATTTTGACGCAACAACGCATCCCCATATTAAAACCACTTGAGAATTCAAACACGTCACTCAACATTTCTTATTCTAACATTACACAGACCACTGTCGTAGCTGTGTGTTTGAACACATCAATACAAACAGTATTATATTGGAATTGTAATACAAATGAAATAAACCTATTCTAAATACACAAAGCATATTTTTTTTGTAATTTGTCACACCAAATGTGTGATTTATTGTTCTTCCTTACCATCCAACCGTTACCAGTATTTTTAAAGATTATTATAACGCGTTAAAGAGACACGCTACTTTCGTTGTATCTAAGTATTGATTGTAAATTAGTGACGCTTCACCCATATTAAACTAGGGTTTGGTCTTCCCGCATTACTTAACATTTACGTTTAAAAAAACCGACATAACTACACTACACACATGTTGACTACATGCTACTTTACATTAACGATAAACGTATAGGAAAATTTATTTTTGGTAAGAGATATAACGAGTCGCGTTTAAAGTTAACTTTTACGACATCGAATACGACAGCAAATTTTTATTTTAACATCCATTACTTTTTATAGACATAACTAAATACCCGTTTCAAAAAGACCCAGTGTTGTTACCGTTCTACCGAGATTTTACAATGTCTTTTTTTAGACAATTTGATCAGTTAACTATACAAAATGCAGGACTGATAGACAATGTTACTTTACGTGTAATCAAATAATAAAGCTTGAGCATCATATGCGATGTAAGTTGTACATTGAACTGTTGGATATTAACAATGTTATGAAGAAAAAAAGGGAACAAGTAGTCCGCATGGAGACGTTTTCCGCCAGTTTGTATGAGAATTATAAACTTACATAATAGTTTCGGCATTGAGATCAAAATCGCTTCTGCAGCCCAATTCCCGTTCCATTAGAAAGGTACACACTGTCACTTTCATCTACATTCAGGATAAAAGAGACGGAAAGTGCAGACTCCAAATCGGACCGTTTAGATTTGATCGGGCTGCTGGTACAAGATATTAGCGGTACCAGTACATACATCTATCTATAGCTACGTCCAGGAGTAGACAAGCGCATGCTGATGGAGATGACTTCTTGAATTCTACTGATAATAATACATGAGTAACGAATAGCCGACACTGTAGACACTGCCACGGCGACCAAAAATAAGCAACAAGATCTCGCAAGTAACGTTGTTGCGTAACATGTTGCAGACGTACAATGCTGCGCAACGTGGCGCTTGTCAAACGTTGCGTACATGATGCACGTTTCTATAGCTTGTTGCATGTTGCTACAGCTTGTTGCATGTTGCTATAGCTTGTTGCAGACGTTGTCTCGCGACGTTGCGCGTCAGTCCCACTGGTGCGGCGAGGGTGGCAGCTCTGAAGGGTGTGCGACTGTGGAGCTGCAAGTCGAACGGGTGTCGCACAGCGGTTAGACATGTTGCACACTGGGGAATACCCACACCCACGCCACAGGGGTTGCTTGCTGGATTCTACGGTCATTTTAAAGACTGTTTTTTACTTAAAATACTGCCAATACATCTCATGTGTGGGTTGACACCTTAATTCATCTTTTACGCGTTAAGAATGCAACACTTTTCGTGGTGTATTTTAATTAGCAATGTATTATACAAACGACTGTGAGTGAAGAGAATAATTTTATTCCTTACTAGTAACAGTTTAATCGATAAGTAAGACCATCTTGAATTTCACTTTCAAATCAATTATCCAGAATCCAACAAGCAACAAAGAGTCATGCAAAGATTTCAAAAACTTTCTTTTTTATAAATTAAAATTACGGGATTAATTAATGATAATAAAAGAGAACTTTATAGCAAAACTGCATCACAATCTCTACATTGGTAACTACAGTTTTTTCACCACAACCATGTGCTCGGCACTGTGCTTTCAACGTCTACGCATGCACTACGAATCCAACTTTGATACCACTACATCTTTAGTCAATACCTTAATTGGCACCTTAGGCCCGCATTACCGAATAACTCTAGATAGTGTATCGATATTCAAGTCAAGGCTGATTATTTAAGAATTCAATCTTAATTTGAGCACTAATTCGCGATTGAGCATCGTTGGTGTAATACAGGCCTGAGAAAATCGAAACCTTTTGGCCTGATATTGGCCATATTTTTGTTTTGTATTTCGTGATAAGGTACTAACTATTGCAGCCGAACTTGTTCGCTTTTTAAATGAGGCTTTTTATTTAAAAAAAAAACGCTATTTCCGCTTCTTTTCTAGATGGCGCTGTAAGTACATAGTTTAAACCTTTCAAACAACAGTAGGTAGTTTAAGCATAAGAAAATGCTTAGACTACCTACAAAGAAATGTCAAATTCAGTTGAGTGGACCACGAGTACATTGTCTGTAATATCTCCTAAGTAGTCTGTGGTGCATTCTTCTTAAGTAAATTGAAGTACAGCAGAACTAAGAGACAGATAAACGTTAATATTATGATCCAAAATAAAGCCGAGCTATGGTTCACTGTCGAAACTCATAAAATCGTTTGTCATAATTTTGTTACAAATAAAAATGTTACTTATAATCATCATTTCACATAATGTGATTTATTATACTTTCACTACATCTAATTTTCTTTATTATAAATCAAAATTAATAATAATCCAAATTTATAAGAATGAAACTCATAAGGCGTATATAACATAACAGTACAAATTTATAATGTTCTTTTACCATAACTAACTTTAAGCATAAAACAAAATATCAATAATACTGTAAATTAATGTGACTGGAACTGTTGATTGTTATATATATCCTAATCAGTTATAAAAACGTAGTACGGCAAGCCAATTTGCTCTTCAATCTATGCAGGCACTTCATCCAGTCAAAACAAACAAAATTAACGTGTGGACTGTGGGTAATTGTAAAATAACTTATATTTTCTCATGTTATGTTGATTTTGGTGTTGTTGGTGAACTTTGTGCATTATTTTAATAAATAACTTGAAATGTCTAATAAAAACACGTGTAAAATATTTAAATCAAATAACGGTAACCTGAAACTTAATATAGATGGTTTCTGTAATTTTTTAATATAAGGATAAGTGACTTCTGGCACTTCGCCGGCCGCTGCCGCGGCACGCTCGCTACGCTTCGCTTCGCTCGCTCGGCTCGTGCGTCGTGTGGTCACAGTTAACCTAACGCTCCTCCTCGCTTCGCTCGTCGTCGCACCTATTTATGACTTTGCCTTAGACTAGTATCTTAGTATCTTTAGGGTATACATGCATATGTATATAATGATTTAACTACCTCAAAATTATTATTATGTTAACTAAAAAATATGAAAAAGTCATTATGAACAATACAATTATGAATGCTGATTATTATGAAATTATAAGTAATGAAATTTATAATAAAAAAAAGTATGATAAAAAAATTCTTAACATTAACATTATAACATAATTTTTAATAAATTTAAACATTATTTGAATAAATTGTATAAGAAAAGATCAATATAAAAAGTAACTATTATGAACAAAGTTATTTATAAATAACCACCATTATAAATTTCATCATTATTAAAAATGAGGTATGTGAAATGAAATTATGAATAATGAAATTATTAGTACAGACGGTATCCCCCGAGCTATCGCGCAACGAAAATAAAACAAACGAAACAGTTTAGAGTAGTCAGTCAGTATCGTGACACATTTCCTATAACCTGTGGTCTATGCTTGAAACAGTGACAGTGACAGATTTTGGTAAAACCACAACTGGCGCCATCTATTGGGTCATACATAAAACACCATTTCTTTTTTTTAAATAAAACTCCTCATTAGGGTTCATTTAGAAAGCGACTATTCGAACAAACTTCAAAATACGACCCACTACAACAGTCCTACAAAACTTAATGCTTTACGTTCAATTCCGCTAAAACATTTTTTTTACTCTACCCTCAAATAAACACAAAATTTTCCTTCCCGGTTGAGAACAAGTTAGCCGTTTGCTTAATTTTTTACTAGAATTTAGTCTATTTTTCGTGTTTGTAGTATAACTACATTTCGGTGTGGTAACATTTTCAAAAACGTAATTGTCAATACATCAAGCCATGCTAATTAAACAGCTAACTTCTCTCAAACTCGAAGCGTAATTGAAAAACAATCGCAAAATTGCATGCACTGCAACCGAACCGTAGTAAGAGAAGGCGGAACGAAAACTAGCTAACGATCAACCCTTTTGAAATAAACGAACGACCATCGTACGGAGAAACAACAAACAATATTTTGTTTATAATTTACTTTAGTAAATATTTTGTCCATACAACCTATCGTTAGTATGTGTTAGATAAATGCTATGTATGTTGCCTCACCGTACGATCCCCGCGCACTAATATGAATAAATCACTTTTAAACGTTGTTTGTGTATTAGCAGATTAAGAATCCTATTACAGAACGATGATCAGTAGTGAATCAGTGCATAAGTCGACATTTCATTCACCAAATGGTTATTTTGCGAATTAAATTCTATTTGAGCACCAATAGACTTGTGTCCTGCTATTTTTTTATTGCATAATTTAATAATATTCCACAAAAAAAAAAAAGTCGTAAAAACATAAATTAAATATCTCAGAAAATGACAAAGCTACAAGCATATTAAAATACAGGAATAGAAAGAGACAGCTCAAACACGCAGTGACGTCACTCTTGCTCCATCATAGTACCTCAGTACTAAGCTGTGGTAGCTTTACATACAGTCTCTTTGGCATGTGACTTCACAACATGCGTTTCCATAGTAACTGTGGGGAATCTCGTGTTTTGCGAGAAAGGGACAGGCGATGCCCCCTCCAGAAACGTTAAAAGCTTATTTATAACTAACTCCTTGATTTATTTACAGATTTAACTTATTTTTTCAATTATTGCATTCATTTTTAACCTACTTTATGAAAATAATTTTTAATAGCAGTACACTACCCTACTCACTCACTCAGCGTCGCTCTGTAACACGGGCCTTAAGTACTAACAATGGATATTGAAATTAACGCCGCATACTGTATTGTAAGAAGTAGGTAATCAAAGTAGCCATAAGCTTTGAGGTGAAAGTCGCGTGTTGAAACAACGTTTAACAGCGAGTGGGGAAGTCGGGCGGACAACACAGGTACATAGAGTAGCGTGCTAAGGGCGCTTACTGGGCGGAGTCGGCGCTCTACGCGGCGCACAGAAATATCACGGGCGATAGCAGTAGTATTTTAGCCGCAGTCTTGAAAGGGGAGCAAACTTTAGCTTTCGTCCCCGTCCTAGAGCTGTCGCAAAACACACAGAAAAAAGCAGAATGTTATTACCACTACACGACTCGACGACTACGTAAGGCTACAGTGTAAGCGTGAACACCACCATTCCAAGAGGGTTGATTTTGCCTCGAAAACGATTGCGTGGTATGCACAGAGAACTAATCGCTCGGAAGTGAACAAATTAAAAACCCATGCATAATTCGGGCTGTTGCAAAATCGACCCGTACTGTGAGTGTTATCGTACAAAAGAAGGCATAAACTGTTACCTACACTGCAAAACTACTGCTGGCGGGGGAGAGGAGCGGAGGGATGTAGGGAAGTGGTAGCGACATAGGCTCTTTACTTCTGCGACCGCCTGATTGCTCGCGTTTACACACAGCGACTATGGTACATCGCACACCGAAAGACAGGCGTGCACACTAACAGCACCGTGCCACACCTAGTTGTGATGACCGTTTGCTTCGTCTGATTTATTATCTTTGGCGTGGAGACAACACTGAACCGGCAAACTAAAACGTGTCTAGCTACTGACCTCGCGCAGGCTGAATAGGCAAATCGGCAGCTTTCGAGTTTAAACAGAAGCGTCATTCGTTGTTGTCTCGACGCGGGTCGGGTGGCGTCGGGTGGCGTCGGGTGTTCGGGTCGCTAAGCGTGTTAGGTAACGTATCGCAAAGAAATCACCTAGTGTCGGATGGTTGCGGTTGGTTGCGGTTGTTGTGGCGGCGCCTTACCTTGCGAAGCTCTTGAACGCCGCCGACTGCGGGTTGATGCAGAGCGGCACGCGAGACGTTTGCAGCTGTTCCGCTATGAACTTGTGGATCTCTTCTGTAATCGTATACGGTTCACTGCTTTACATCATTATTGTTAACAAGTTGTAAATCCCACAAAGCAAAGACATGAGTAAATATAATGTAAAACTGTAAACTGATAATCAATGAAACAGAGCGAACGAAGTGAACGAAAGTACCTGCTTCAACTCGCCAAGATTTGCTTTCGTCTGTCCGGATGTACAATTGTACATACTCGCGTACAGGTCGCATTTTTCAACGAATCTTGGTGATACTTGGTATCAAGTTTGACAAGGTCAAGGATTTTTTGTCGTCTAGATTTTTGATTGGTGGGGTAGTTCCCCGAAAAAGGGAGGAAGTTTGCAGTGGCGTCATTTACCAGCTTACTTCGATAATATTTGGCAGGATCATTGGGCACTCAATTCTAAACAAGTGATTCAAATATGAGAAGAATCGGTCAAGAGGTTGCCGTGATATAAGGCCGTGAGGTTTGAGTTCGGGACGTACCTCTAGGTACTAACAACATCATGCCGGCTAATTGCAAAACCGTTTGTGATCGCGAGGTCTACCGTTCGCAGAACTAGTTTAGAGTTCCGAGTGATACTGCAACTGTTATGGGCAGCTGTGACGCTTAACATCAGGCGAACGACTAGCTCGTCACGTCATTCGTTTCGTTTACATAAAAAAATCTTTTACCTTTTTCGATCAAGTTTATTATTTTAATAGCAGAAAAGGACCAAAGCTGTAGCTAAATAAGGCAACTGCCTTATTTAGCCCCACCGCCGACGATGAAGCAAGAAGCGAGGATTTGCTACGGACAGTTTTTTTGTAAGTAAATTCTACCATTTAATCCTACTTTATATTATAAATGCGAAAGTTTGTGCGTATGTGTGTATGTTTGTTACTCCTTCACGCTCAAACGGCTGGACGGATTTGGATGAAATTTGGAATATAGATAGCTTATGCACTGTATTAACACATAGGCTACTTTTTATCCGCGGGTGAAACCGCGGGGCGCAGCTAGTATCTTCAAAAATGCCGCAGTGCGCGAGCGAGTTAAAGGCTCCGGGATATCCAAGCCTTAAGTGGCGCTCAGCAGTGAACCATCTTCAGGATGGAATCTTGCGTGCGAGGTGACCGTACCTTTGACTTGATGCACGGAGTTGAGTTTCCTCTCCCAGCCGTCGTGGAAGGCGTGCGGCGCCTGCGGCTCCAGGTCGGGCGAGTAGTGCCGCGCGGCCGGCGGGGACGAGTAGCAACACTTGCACATGCACGAGTGGTACCGCAGCCGGCCTTCCTCCAGGTACGGGTGCGCCAGCGCGTCCACCACCGAGATGCGCTTGGCCGGGTCGAACACTAGCATCTGTGCCGGGACAACTTGCACGTCATGTATTGAACAGCCCACGCTAGATCAGCGGACAAAAACTATTAGTGTTCCAAAAATATTCTAGATGGCGTTGATTGATGCTTCAACAGATAATGCATAGTTTCTATGAAATCCTGGACCGCGTTTACGGTATTTTCCGTACGCTGAGCCCTATATGCCAAAAGTCTACATGGAACCAATAAATTCGTTCCATAGCGCATATATAGGTAATACAGAAACTGTGTAGACCCGCGGGCGTATTATCTAACTCGCAACAGGTTTGCAACAGGTTTGCAACAGGCGTAAATTGCGCGATGATTGCTGTCATACATCATTAGTGGTGTCGAGCATGTATGCTTCGCTACTGCTGTTGCTTTGCTACTGCTGTTGCATTGCTGTTGCAAATTTTACGTAATTACCCCGCCTATGTTTAGGGCATTTCTTTCCACGGGTGCCGTAAGAGTCGGTAAGGGAATATCTAGGAAAAAGGGAGTGGTAGGTCGAATAGGAACAGCTTGCAGATTTTTACCCTGCACGTGGAAATCAGCAAATTCAAGAAATTTTTCCGATAATTTTATACGTGCTTGCAAGTTACGTTTTCCCATAAACCTAACTGCTTTATGGGTATACAGCAAAAGGGTTAATATTGGGTTTACAGCGCAGCGCGTCAGGAGTGTTACATTGATGCGCGCACTGGTGGCTTTACGCCATCATGTGTGCGCGCGCGCCGGGGCATGCGCCCGCATGTCCTCCATGGATGCGTGACGTCACACAGTACGTTACCTGCGCCAGTAGATGCACCGCCTCGTGCGTGGCCTGCACGGACAGCGTGTAGAGCGCGGCGAGCGCGGGCGGCCGCGGCGCGCGCCGCATCATGTGTGCGCGTGCGCCGGGGCATGCGAACCGCATGTCTTCCATCGATGGCGTACCGAGGAGCTCCGTTATTAGTTCCAGCTGGAATGATGGAAATGTGATTGGCGTTATTTATGTTTAGGATCGATTCTAGCGAGCAACAGCGAGTCTCGAATACGATACGATAAAATAAGAGGTGTGCGAGCAAGGGGATTTGTGAGCGCGCGCTCCGTCTAGAGATATTTTTCATTCTAAAAGTACCGAAACGGTCATTGAAGACCATCTATTTTAGTCCAAACCTACTCCGAACAATTTCCGCGATACTCAAATAATATTATCCCATCGAAGTAGGTACCTATTATATTAGCGACAAGGTTTTTCTTTTGCTAAAAATTTTTCAATGGCATAGGACTTGACGCTTAGTTCTCAAACTATTAACAACTACACGATAATGAACTTGACTTTAGGGCAGCTCGAATGGGCGTAGTCTTTGGCAATGATAATAAACTGTATCGTTTATATTCCACACTATATAACGGTATTCAGTCATTAACTATAATTATAATAAATAATCGCGCAACGAGCTATAGAGAGGGCTATCCTCGGGGTTTCCTTGCGTGACAAAATTCAAAACGAGGAGATCCATTGGAGAACTAAAGTCCGATATAGTTTTAAAAATAAGCAACTTGAAATGGCAATGGGCAGGCCATATCGCTCGAAGAACCGACAACCGATGGGGAAGAAAGGTTTTCAAGTGGAGACCACGAGTCGGAAGACGCAGCGTAAGCAGGCCCCGTGGACCAACGGCCTGAGAAGAACCTTGGGGAGCCGATGGATCCGTTCTATGGGGGAGGCCTATGTTCAGCAGTGGTCATCTTCCGGCTGATGACAATGATGACAATAATTATAATAACTCGCGGCGATATTTGACAACTGCTTACTAATATCACGTAATACTACTTGTATTATCTATATTCGTTTGTTCTCACCTGTTGTACTGGACTCTGCGCCTGGAAGAGGATTCTCCTGCCGAGTAGTTCACCAAATATGCAGCCCACAGACCACACGTCCACGGCAGCCGTATAGTGGTTCGCGCCCATAAGGATTTCAGGTGCTCTGAAACGTGCAACGATAAAAGTAAATATAGGAACGGAAATACGATTAGTCAGCAAACGGCTTTTACGGCTATATTCATAAATTATTTTTCTTGAAAGCCTTCGTATATCGAAATGTGAACAAGACTGAAGACGATAAATAAATAAATATGTGTGTAGGCGTTTCACACAGCGCCATCTAGCCCCAAACTAAGCAAAGCTTGTACTATGGGAACCAGATAACTGATACAATACTTAGATACTTTTTTGTTTGTAAATACATACATAGAATATACAATATAACACCCAGACAGAGAACAAACATCGATGTTCATCACACAAATGTTTGTCCTGGGTAGGAATCGAACCCACAACCTACAGTTCAGAAGACAAAGCTACTACCAACTGAGCTAACAAGCTAGTCAAATGATCACGACCTTCCAGTTTTGATGCAGTTGTGTTTACGAACGAACAAGTTACTTGTCCAGAATTTCGTTCTTAAAAAATTTTATATGACTGAATAAGTAACTGTAACTGTTAAAGCCACCCGAATAAAGGATTAATCAAAACCGGAAATGAAACGGGTCCGGAAAACGAGCGTCCAATTAATTCATACAAAACCGTTCCCAATAACATTAAATACAAATACAAATACAAATATCTTTATTGCAGTAAATGTGGTACAATTTGGTCTTAATATAAAATTTTTAGTTTCGTCACATTCAGCTTGAATAAGCATACAATAGTCATATTATTTCTTATATCATTTCTTCAGAATCTATTATTATTAAATTATTAATGTTTAGAATTCAAGAGATCATTTATAGAATAAAAGTTCTTATGTCGTAACCAATTCAATAATTCCGCTTTGAATGGCTTTAATTTTAATGTCTTTACATGTTTTGGTAGAGCATTATCAACTTTTACAGACATTGCGTGACACTGCTTAAGATACAATGTTGTTTTAGGATGTGTATCAAAGACCAGTCTGTCAGGGTTACGGGTATTTCTAGGAAATATATCACATGCCCTTTTTTTTTGTCTTTGCGAAAATTGCAAGTTCATATATATACATGCATGGAAGGGGTAGTATGTTTAATTTTTTAAATAACGGTTTGCATGATTCAAATGGTGGTACTCCACACATAGCACGCACACATTTTTTTTGAGCTATAAATGCCTTGTGTATATCCGTTGAGTTACCCCAGACCAACAAACCGTATCTTAAGACTGAGGAGACGTAACCATGATATGCTTCAAGCATTGTTCCTAAAGAAGAAGTCTGTCTCAACCTAGAGAGTACATATACGTATCTATTTAGTTTGTTGCACAGGTATTGTATGTGACTTTTCCAATTTAAATGTTTATCAATAAATATGCCCAAAAACTTTGTCGTTTCCACTTCTTTAATAGTAATGTCATTATAGTTTATGTTCAGATCAAGTTTCTTACTACCATAGTTTTGAAATTGTATATAATTCGTTTTTGTCAAATTCACATTAAGATTGTTATTATTTAACCAGTGTGTCACACTTTTGATTGTATTATTAAAGTCATATTCATACTTACTGATATTATCATTAAAAGATATGATTATTGAAATATCATCAGCAAACAATGTACATTTATTTCCTGTTACGTCAGGGAGGTCATTAATATAGAGTAAGAAAAGCAAAGGTCCTAGAACACTTCCTTGGGGAACACCGCAAGCATTCGCTTTGACGTCAGATTTGTATTTAGTTACTACGCACTCTTGATTTAGTCCTGCTATTTCTACATATTGTTTTCGATCCCGCAGATATGAAGCCAACCATTCCAATGCGGGTCCCCGAAAACCAAGGTTCTCTAACTTTGTCAACAAAATATCGTGTGAAACAAAATCAAAAGCACGTGTCATATCAAAAAACACCACACTGCTTGGTATCTTTTTGTCGATATTTTTAGTTATTGTGTGTATTAGATTGTACGTCGCAAGTACCGTTGATTTGTTGCTTTGAAAACCGAATTGTTCTGTTTTTATGATATCAAGCTGCGTAGTAAATTTTACAGCCCTAATTTTAAAAGCCTTTTCAAATATTTTTGAAAATATTGGTAACAGTGCAATAGGGCGATAATTACCAATATCTAGCCGGTCACCTTTCTTGAACAACGGCTTTACGATGGACAGCTTAAGCATCTCAGGAAATGTTCCTGTCTCGAAGGATAAGTTAACCAAATAAGTTAATATTGGTGCTAAAGTGAGTTTACAACATTTTATAATTTTTGTGGAGATTCCATCATACCCCTCTGACTTTGTATTTTTAAGCGAATCAATAATATTAATGATTTCTTTGTCGGAAAATGGCATCAGAAATATACTGCAATGTGTGCGTTTTCTATTTGTATTTCTGAGATTATTTGTACCTTTTGAATTCGTCAATTCTATTAAATAATTATTAAATTTATTTGCAATGTCAGTAGCGTTCGTGATTGTTTTATCATCCGTCCTAATTGCTGTAATAAATTCGTGATTAGTTGCATCATTTTTTACAGCTTTTATGAGTTTCCACGCTGCGCGACACTTATTTTTTGAGTTACGCAAGTATTTGTCGTTAAATATTTTGTGTGCAGTGTGCAAGCAGTTCCGAAGCACTTTTGAGTAGGACTTATATTTAACCCTGCTACGTCGTGATCTTTCTCGATAGAACTTGTAACGAAGTGTTCTCTTCGTTTTACAACATTTTTTTATTCCTGTTGTTATCCATTTTGGTCTGTTATAACAGCTTGTGGATTTAGTTTATATGAATGGGAAACATAATTTGTAAAATAGGATAAAAATTTCGGCAAAAGATTCAAATGCTGAATTGAGGTCAGACTTATTATAAACCTCTGTAAATGATAATTGAGATAAGCAGTAATGGAACCTATGTATGTTTTCGTCACGATAGTCTTTATCGGTAGTATAGAAGACAGACGGTCGTAAGGCTTTACTTTCTACTGGAACGTACAGCATTTGCGCAGTGTTATGGTCTGAAAGGCCAAGTTCAAGCAATTCACCAATTCCAAATTGCATTAAAATTAAGGTGGTTCTTCGGGCCACGACGGTTACACCGTTTCACTTTCACAAAAATTGAATTATTTTGACATTGAATTTGAATTGAACATGTTTGACTTCTCTACCTCGGCTGAATACAAGGATACGGATACAAAAATAAGAAAAAAAAGAAGAAAATCAGAAATGAAAACAACCAAAATTGTATTTAATTTAAATTACGCTTTGCCTAGCTACTATCCGTGGATTCGCTTGCTTGGATTACCTACGCTTCGCGTAAAATGTATCTATGGTATATCCCTCTGCATAGTACACAATACATAATAGTATTGCTATATACTCAGGGTCCATGGCAAATTTCCAGATCGAATAAGCTTGATCGCGCTATTTTTTTTATTGCGCAAATTAATAAACAGTCGTGAAACAAAAATTAACTACCTATTAACCTCAAAAAATTACAAAGTTAAAGCATTTAAAAATGCAGGAATAGAAAGAGACAGTGCAAACGTGCCGTGACGTCAGTTCTTGCTCCTTCATACTACCTCATTACTAAGCTGTGGTAGCTTTACATACAATATCATTAGCATGTTACGTCACTAACGTGCGTTTTCATAGTAACTGTGGGAAAGCTCTGTTTTGCAAGAAAGAGACAGGCGATGCCCCTCCAGAAATTTTAAAAGCTTATTACTCCATGATTTATAGATAGATAGATAGATAAACTCTTTATTGTACACCAACTAAACATAAATATACAAAGAAACTTAATAGACTTATAATTGCTAGTGCAATGGGCGGTCTTATCGCTTAAAGCGATCTCTTCCAGACAACCCTGGGATGGAGAGAAAATTAAAAAATTAAATTGGGACTACGGTGTACAGCTAAACTTAGTAGTGATATTACACTCATAATACCTATTATGGGTGTTATTATGATTTATTTACCGATTTCACTAATTTATTCAATTATTGCACTCAATTTTTAACCTACTTTATGAAAATAATATTTACTTGTTAATTTTTAATATCAGGACACTAGCCTATTGTAAAGTTACAAACAAACACGAAAGAAATAGTTTTTTTTTTTCGAATTTATATTATAAGCAGTAGAATAGTCAGACATGCGGAATCCTACAATGAGTTTCGAATAACCATTGGAAGAAAAAAAATCGTGATGGTGTAATTTCAACCGTCATAGGTGAGCGTGACGCATACATTGTATATTTGAACGACTCTCCCACACTAATCATGTTGTTTAAATCAGCTGGGTGTTAAAAACCAATCAGATAAAATAATCAGTATACCATGCACGAGCAGATAAAACCACTAACAATAGGCTGTAGTCTCACAATAAACTATAATGCCACAATCGCAGTCCGCGATAAACACATTTACGGAATGCTGCTTGTATGACAGACAACAGAAATTTCAATGACACGCCGCGCCACATCCGAATATGGATTTCCGTAAGCGTCGCGTACATACTGAATACACGTGACCGCATTGTTACGTTGGACAAACAAACATACGGCAAGAATTTACAAGTACTTAATGGGATTGGCTATATTATAAAAACCAACATAGAAATATAGCTGTTTAAATCAGGAGGCGTTTTGTTTTACCTTCGAGACGCATTAGGAAAGATACTTACGTACGGCAACATTTTAGCAAACAAACAGAATGCTCGATGCCCGTTCCTATCTATTGAGCCGCTTGTTTATAAATGTTGTTACCATATTAATATAGTAAAGCAAAATCATAGACGTGTAGAGTAAATACTTTGAAAAGTTGCTGAAATAAACATTGGATAACAATAGTTTGGCGTAAAAACAACAACTATTCCGATGGGACAAACAGGAAAACTTTCAAGAACGCTAAAATACTGATACGAAAAAGTGGATGAATGTGGGACTGGTTACATTCCATATCGCGGAGGAACGAGTAAACACGGCTATTTCATTTTATGGTTTAGATTTATGTGCTTTCAATATGGGAACGGGTATAGTACCAGAATTTAAAAGTTAATACGCAGCGGTGCGCGCTTGCATTACACGCATAAATAAAAGCAACCGAAAGGTCATGGACTCATTTACATACCTACCTCGATGGAGTATAATAAGCGATCGCGGTCCGTATACTCGATTTTTCAATTTAAACACGTGGAGCTTCTGGCGTCTATAAAACGAAGGGAAAATGTGAACAAAAAAGGTCGTAGAAGATGGCAGAAACGAAGGGAATTCGTAAAAGCGGTTCGCTCACGATGTAAATGAAAAATGAGCAGCGTCTGTGTCATGCACGGGGCACCGAGCTTGCAATATCTCCACGGTGGCCAAGGCCTGTCGTGTTTCTCCGTGTTTTGGAATAAATGCTAGGAGCGCTCCATGGCCTACTTTCAAATCTGTGGTCACTGTGGCCAGTGGAACAAAGGTCGCGTCCATTCATTCAGTTTTTACTCATTCAACGCCTACGGAGCACCCGCCTTCACTTTACCTAGCTAGCGCTATAGAGGTATTAATAATAGTGCCGGTAAAGATTAAGGCAAAAGAGCGCTCTCACCGTAGCTAATGCAGATTAATGAGCGGTCTGAAAACATTAAACACTTGTCGAAATAGTTCATTTTATATTCAAGCATCAACGTTGCTGGTTTAATTTTTCTACTGGAATAGAACTAAGCATTGGAATCTGGATTTTTTTCAAGCGAGTCGAGGAAAACTTTTTATGTAACCACAATAGCAACCCTGAGGTGGCGTCCTCGTCCGTACCAAATAGTCCATGGCCGAGACCAAATTGTACTAATGACTGTCATTTTACCTGCCCAGAGAACAAATAGATGCTAGAACGAAACCACTTTTTGTGTAGGGCTTTTTTCTTTTGAAATAGCTACGGTCGGTCGGTCGGTTACATATTCAATATAAGCACGAGACAGGTAAAGACAGGGTTTCAGCGCCCGGGGTCCGCATTTAGAGTGATATGGGAAAGATACAAGGTAATAAATGGGGCGCCCACCTCCTTTTTCTTTAGGTCTAGCCTAGCGAGACAAGCAACCTTGATTTAAATACATAAGTAAGCTAATTTTTTGATATGTGTACTAGAATTTATGGTATCTAGAGATGTTTGTTACGTGAAGTGACGAGCCCAGTATCCAATACTATAGAAATAGATAAAATTATATATGAAACGCTGATGATGAGTTTCAGTTCACATACCTGTAATACTGAGTGACGACTTCTTGAGTCATGTTCTTGCTGGCGTCAGGTTCTTCAACCCTGGCGAGGCCAAAGTCGCAGATCTTGAGGACACAGTTGCTGTTCACCAGGAGGTTGCCGGGTTTGATGTCTCGGTGGAGGATGCGCGCCGAGTGAAGGTATTTCAACCCTGAAAATAATAAGTGCTAATTAGATCATGTAAGGTAATTCAGCAGAGTTCCGAGAGGTTTACAATTCATCGTAATTATTTTACGTTTGTTTGCGAAAGCTCTCGATTCGGTTGGCACACATTGACTGAGTATGTTTTTTAATAAAGTTCGCTTTTATGATTGGACATCGCCTAATCATAGGTGTGAAAACTTATGTTGAAAACATTTTGTATTAAACACCTATTAAAAGTCAGGATTGTGATGAAATTGAACGGCAAATGACTTTCATTTCTAATCCTATTCAAGCTTAATCACTTCATTTGAGCTCGAGTTGACCTTCGCCCGGCTATAACGTCATGACAGTTCTATTAATGCTTCAAGTATGCATCCAATTATGACTCGACTATTAACGCAAATAAAACATCAACATAAATCGCAAACATCATTGAAAGTGGATACTATATCAATGAATATATTGCGAGTTGTGAGTTAAACGTGATCAGCTCCCAAGGTGATGAGATCAGAACCGATGCGAATCACTTTGTTCGGCTTCTTGGGTGGATACAAAAGCGCCAGTTTATCGGTCTTTTATCGAGTGCATTTTGGAGAGTGCGCACTGGAGTTGCATAACCTGATTCCGCCATCACCTTTCCACCATCGGACAAGCAGATGTACGAAAAAACGCCATCGTTACATGGTTAACATCCCGCATGTGCGAACAAAGCGTTTTGCTTCCACATTTATCATGCGAACAGCCAAAGAGTGGAACGCTTTGCCGGCGTCTGTATTTCCCGAGAACTACAATCTTGGAGTCTTCAAATCGAGAGTGAACAGGTATCTTCTAGGCAAGCGCGTTACATCCTAGACCGCATCGACACTTAACATCAGGTGAGATAGTGGTCAAGCGCAAGCCTATCGAACAATAAAAATAAAAAAAAAAAGTTTTGTCACCACCGAATCCAGTTCGTTCCAATCCTACCGGGTAGTAACCAGACTACGTATTACAATATCCTAGATATGCTATTTTCAGATCATAAATGGTTGGCGCTAAAGTTGTTACAATTTACGAGGTCGCGGCGGCACATGTAATATCAGAAACTAGAAATGATGACAGCTATTTCCAGTCTTTGTTACAAATGGCACAAAAGTGCACAAAGGAACGTATTCTTTGTCAGAGCTACTATGTTATTAAAACAAATAACGCTGTTAAATCCACAGACTTTAGCCTAGTTTATAGTTTTAATGTTAAGAAAATATACGACTATGCGGTATTGCACTGAAAGGTAGCGATTAAAATGAAACCTGCATTAAAGCTCGAGCCTGCACCGCACTACGTTCATTTCATCATAAAAGTGGAGTCGGAGGTTCAATCTCGCCAAGATTCTGCGGGCGTGTGGATATAAGGAGGAGTTTCCAGTGAGAGCCAGGTTTTCTGCTATATAAATAATGGATGGGTGGGGTACCGACAGCGTGCCTCATTAGAGCAGAGCCGACACACGAGCGTGACGCTTTTACCCTTTGCCTCAGAAAACGGAACGCGGATAAAAAGAAACTGCTAAAAATGCTATATTTAGATATTGCGATGAAAATGCGTGCATTTCGAAAGACAAATTGATAAAAACGTTTCACAGACCATTAACTTCAGTTATAATCACCAGTACCTACATGGTTACATTTACATTATGAATCACACCTACACTTGACACTTCTCTTGGTTAGACTAACTAAACAGAGCATTTCATTTAAACTATCTTGAATGCTGCATTTGTCAATGCTACGATTGAATACTCCGTGAACAAGGTCAATTTCAGTATTGGTAAAGCAGTCAAGGTTAATATGAACTCCACGTGCTGAGCTTCAGTTTTCGAAGAACACGAGAACGGTTGGCAGAGCTAGACGTAGACAATTTTGCGAGGAATTTGAAACGCGTCAAACGCTTGAGTATTACATTACAAAGTACAGCTTGCTCCGCCTCCCGGCGCTATCTGCGTTGCCAAAACAAATTAACGACGCCGTCAGACGTAGCTACGAGTTTAATTTCCCAAAGGGTGTACCGCAGTTTTCATACGCGCGTCTGTTTTATGATAAAACATCGTAACGAATACCTGAAGGTGGAAGGTTAAATGAGCCATCGAAGTTTGTGAAATGTCGTTTCAATTATTACGGTAATATCACAGAATGAATGCCGAATTAAGAATAATATCGGCTGTCAGCGCACGGTACACGGTTACAGATTAAACTTCCGCAGTTGGTACAATAACAAAATAAACAATACAAATAAATGAAGTCAATAACAACGGAATGCATAAAGAAAAATAAGTTAAAAAACACCTCGCAAGTTAATAATTTATAATATAGTCTCATGGATGTGGCGGAAATGCCTTTATAAATATTACCAAAGTGACTACAGTTCGAAAACAAACGCTCATTAAGCAGAGGCACTCGCTTTTGTGGCAAGTGCCATTTCACCGCATATTGCGGGTCGTCGTCCGTCGCACGCGCAGCCGACCGCGACGTACACCGGCCGCAAGTCCTTACTACAACCAGCCGGCCCGGGGACAATGCTCCTAGCCTAGCAAACCTCCAACACCACTACACCACACTTCTGGTGGTTCTTGTTTGCTCGCGTCCGTTAGATTTAGCCAGCTGGTGGCAGGCCTTGGCCGCCGACGGCGTTCCTCTGTGAGGATCACTTTATTAATCGATTTAGTAAAACGGTAGCAAAAGCAGTTATTCGTAGACATGTAGTCTATAATATAAGTATACAATAAGGCCTGACATTGACGTATTAGTTTCCAATTATTTAAATTTATCGCAACGCCCTACCATAAAAGGATCGTTATAAGGTAAACACACTGGTGCTTTTATGTGTGTGTGTATAGCTTTAGGAGGATAGCAAGTTAGTGTTTTGAATTGTTCATTTACTAATGCTGGTGTTAAACTTTAAATAACAATCATTGGTAACAGTAAAAAGGCTGGAGACGTGATGTTTGCCCTCGACGCGGCTGGGCAAACAGCGCAGCGGGAGGTGCGCGTGCGCCGCGGCTCCCACGATTCCACTGCATTGACCGAACTTTCATAGTAGCCGCACAGAAGAAATAACTACAAAACACAGAGAATAGCTGTAGATTATCTAAAAGAAACCTAAATATGTTGCCTGTTGTTGTCTATCAAGATAGTTAGCTAATGCCTTTTCTCTAATTTATTTAAGTACTTATGTCTGAACTTCCAAAAAAGTTTCCCTGAAAACAAACAAATTTGTCTCGAGCTTGCTTTCATTTTCTCATCTACTTAAAATAAGAAGTTCATAGAAAATAGAGACTAATACGATGAAGATGGTAGCCCAATGAAAACTTTGCAGAAGTCACTATAATCACATCACAATCCTATAGA
Organism: Ennomos quercinarius; assembly: GCA_910589525.2. NCBI lineage: Eukaryota > Metazoa > Arthropoda > Insecta > Lepidoptera > Geometridae > Ennomos > Ennomos quercinarius. Next base: position 15,826,176 of record OU342492.1, on the reverse strand, counting down.
AAAAAGGCTAACGTCAGCGGAGCAATTATAATTCCGAGATAATATAAATTAAACATTTGTAAGACGAACAGCTTAGGTTATCTTTCAGTCTCGAAGATAAGCGACTTCCTCGAGAATGGAATACGGAGAATATGATCGAATAAATCACGGCGTAGAGGCATCGCGCACTAGATAAACAAATAGCTGCAGCAATCGTTCAGATAGCCAGTCGTGTATCCGATACTGGGAAGAGATTACTGTGTTTGCGGCGACTGGAAGGGCAGTGAAATAATACGGCGATTTCCCTGTCTACTGACGAATTAGGCGAATCATGGAACTGACAATGTTACGGAACGACGTGGATTTGGCGCTCGGAGATTACACGTGTCATGCACAACTGACGCACAAATGTTATTTTCGACGGAGAAGGGAAAATTAAAGCAACAACGCAAATTTATGGATATTATAATAATTTCCCGGTGTTACTAACAGTAGCTAAAGATTTCTACAAATATTTTTCAGTAAAGAGTAAAATTTCAATATGTTTCGTTTAAGCGTAGCTACGGTACTACTGACGGTTCATACTTACAACTAATTTCCAAAGAATATGGTAATTTCCCAAATATAGTATACATTATACAAATAAGAGAAAGGATAGAAGTAAGGAGAGTTATTTCGTGGAAAGCAACAAGACGTCCCAAAGCAAATTCCATTAGAGCAAAGGTAGGAGAGATACACCAGCAGGCCTTTCCACTTAGTGGTTTTTCCGTCGACCGGCGCCTATCCCCCCTCCCTACGCTTGTGTTCCGTCGATACACTTTCCTGTCTCCGAAGGCGCAATTATTTACAGAAAATTACTTCTACGCCGGACGTTTCTAATGTTGTTAGAATTTATCGAGTTAGTGTCTGGTTGAATTCAGTAATTTACTGTAGGTACACAGTTGAATTATAAGAAGTGGCAATAGTAGCGAAGGTTGCTATTTATCAGAGAAGATCCAAAGTAGCTCTACATTACGGGAGTGCGTGGAGGTGATTTCCTGAACGAAAAAGCCTGCGCATAAATAATGTTATAGCGGGCGGAGGCACAAGCAGCCGCCGCCGTGGAGCGCACCGCATTTCCATAATTCTGCTCGTTACCGTCGCCGCCGCCGCCGCTTCGAATCCTCGCTCGCTGGCTTCAGATACTATCAAGAGCTTCCTTTGCTAAATAAACATAATTAATTAAAACGCTCCTCAAGTTCATTTTATGCTATTTGATTTTTCATGGCATAACTTTCTACTTTGGTATTTGATAACTCTAGATCTGTAAAGTTGGAGATTTACCGATCGACACTATTCAAGTCAGCAATTGCAGAACAAGATGTCAATTTGTCAAAACCGTTAACGAGTCGCCAGTCGCCTGCCCATGAATCTTTGTCAACCTCGAACGTAACAACACAAAGTTTCATTTATCATGGAAAAACTACTTTCCGAGAACAAATCACAATCCTATTATGTAGATATTTATGGACAGGTGTTTCTGTAGTGAATACAAATGGCGCAGGTATAGGGATCGAGAGGCTCGCCGCGATACATAATATTCGATTTATCTTTTGAAGACTCGTTTTCGGGTTGCGGCGGGCGGGTCCGACGGTATTACATTGGCAATGCCACTCACTCGAAATCTAGTCCGGTATGTATGGATAGTGGGAGCAGGTGCAAACTCGGCAGCGTGGCTTTAGCTTCACTTCGTTGCACTGCAGTCCGTATTACAGAGCATACATTGACGACTACGAACGATGGCTCCATTAGCATACCTGAGCCGGCTTTGCCCTCAGCGTCACAATACTCGTGCGCGGCCGCCGGTCATGTCAATGGCGAGCGAAGCATGCCTGACAACTAGGATAAAGCCGCGTCGAAGACTACAGTCGCATTCCAGCCTTTTTGTTGGAGACGTGAATAGCTCCACATCTAGGTTTCCTGCGTTAATTGCGTCATGCATAACTAACAGTCGTAACACAAAGGTTAAGTATATTTTATTAATCGCCACTACTAGAAAATTTTTCTAACCACAAATTCTGATGTTTATGTCACATTTCCATTATGAAATGAGGGATAAATTGTGTACGGTTTCATTAGAGTGAGATTCCTCTATTTCCTAGCAAAAGCGTGATGAACAAACCGGCTTTGAGACGGACGGCAAGTTTAAATCTAAAAGTGCGCGTGGAATATTAAAACTATACAAGTCGCGTGTCGCTGTAATCGCAGCGCTTGCATTGCATTCACTGGCACGGAGAGCTCGATCATTAGCGACTCTATTACGGCTCTATGGGATCATATCACGTAATCATAGAATGGCTAATTGGTAGAGTCGGTAACACGTTAGCTAAATGTGCAGGTAAAAATATTAAGCAGATCTGAATCAAGTCAGTGAATTATCTTTGCGATTAGAGCCGAAGCCGGTATTCATCAAGGCGATGCAACTGTTTAAAGTTTTTAATTAAACGAGTAAAGCGAAGCGGTATAGACTTAATGGCCGCATTTTTTTTGAAATCCCTTCGCGCGGTTCACTCCCGGGAAATCTCTTGGCAGTGTAGGAATAATTGCACTAATTAATAATGCGAAATCGGGAGACAGGGCGACGGCAGTGAGTCTGCGCGAGGCGGTCCTCTTTTCATCTCCGAGAGTGGATTACATTTGCATAGTACGTTGCTTAAAATGAAAGCGTACCGCGATGTTTAGTTACGACGGTTCCGAGCGTAATTAAGATAATGCGCTAGTTTTTCTGACACGAACTGGCAGGGAGTTGAAGGCACTTGGGACTTTTAATTGATTTACGGGGCAAGGCGAAGTACAACTGAGGCACGAGACGGAGGCGACGTGGCGCGTATATTATCTCAACCCCAAGTGGACCGGTCTCTATGGAGTTCATTTTGTTAGCAACTTGAGTTCATCGATAGAACTCCTTGGTCCTTGACCACAATCAGTTTCTCTTTGTAAGCTAAATATAAAATAATCACGGATTAGTAAAACATTGTTATATTGAAGTCGGTGTAAATACATGTTCAAGACAAAAATAATTGAGAACGTCTATTAAGTATGATTAGAAGATTGCTATTTTGCATAACGAAAAAAATTTGCTTTTCAAATCATATCCACCATCATCTAGCTCATCAATAAATAAACCGTTATTGGTCAGTACATATAGGTAGTGGTTCTGCTCCGGTCGTTAAATCAGCATCATTTCATCATTAATGTTAAACTTCCTTCAAAATTTTGCAAAATCAGTGTAAGTAAACATTATGGTTCATGCAGCGAAATGAATACCGACTTTCTACAATACTATTTTATGAAGCTGCCTGCAGCATTTGCTACTGTTTTCATGTCATTACAATCTTTTCATGAAAAGGTCGTTTCTGAACCCTGTATGGGACACTGAATAGTTATAAGACATAGATTATGTATGGCACAAAAAAAGATTGGCGAAAACGGACGAAGGCAGGCTAACTACCGTTCATTATTATCCGAAGTTATGGTCCAGCCTCCGCTACTCTGCCAAATGACATTGCCCTTTTCTGACAGTAACAAAGATCGACAAGCCTGAGACCCTATTGTAAGATTATAGGGCATTGTGCCATAACGTTGGGTATGCTAATTGAAATGCTTTCTTGTATATCCAGCGAATGGGGACGGCGCCGAATAGCTAACATTTTATGAGTATCCTTAGCATTAACCAAACATAGAAGACATGACAGAACCAACATTGCTCCTGTTTGTTTATAATTAAAATTGTTATTGTAATAAATGGTTACTAACAGTAAAGAGAAGCCGGTTATACAAGCTCCCGTTACAAAAATGATCATCAATTGGTGCGTACACTTTTTCTAATACTTTTACTGAAAGTGGCTTCAAATTGCGTTCGTGTTTGTAGTGTTTTGTGCAAATGTGACGACATTTCTATTAACAGTAGTGAGCAAGTCACCATCCAATGCACTCAAGGAAAATACAATGCTAAAAAAACTAAAATAAAATGAAGTAAAACTCACCTCTGAGTATCTGGTATAGGAAGACTTTGATATGGTCCGCGGAGAGATGCTGCGGCGACACGATGATCTTGTGCAGGTCGCTCTGTAATAGCTCGGTGATCACGTAACTGTTATGTTGAACTGTAGTTCAGGATATTACATATAAATTTATGATACATGCTTTACACCGCAACGCGCCGCGTTCTTATAATTAACAAATCATTCAAAGTGGCCAAATATAACAACGCCACTATGGTATTACCAGCTTATTGACTGTTGAAACGAAGGAACTGTTTGAGGCGTATATAGATACAATCTATCAAGCTTGTTTGCCAAACGATGCTGCCAAATGCCACGAATGGAAAGGGCCGGAAAATATAAGCCATCAAGCAAACTCAATTATAACTGATACCGAACCGTGGACTTTACCAGTGGTTATTACTTTATTATAATCAATATTAAATTATGTTATCGCTAACCCGATTCAGTTTAAGGCGAGCCTTTTCGGGAACTTTAGGTATTTTACGCTACCTTAAGCCGCACTATTTGACGGCACGACGTATTCATTTACGCGACCCAAAAGCTGTGTGCAATGCGCCGCGCCGCGCGCCGCGCGCACTTCTTTCGCCCGCGTCAGCCACGTTATGTAACTCAGTAGCGGAGATCAAGCCGCTTTGTTATTTAGGATAGAGTTAGCTTATGTTCTGGATTGATATATGATAAATGTGAACCTACCATTATTATTATAACAAATGCAATGAGGTGTACAACCGTGTTTTTATTGCTATTTTTGGTATTTTTTTTTATGTGATTGAACGACGTGACGAGCTAGTCGTTCACCTGATGTTAAGTGACACGGCCGCCCATAACAGTTGCAGTGTCACTCGAAACTTTACAACAATAAAGTTTCGCGTGACACTGCACTGCGCACGTCATCCTAAGGCTCAATTCAGACAGAGCAGCAAAATGCTCGAGCAGTTTTTAAGTGCTATTGGAATATCAACCTTATTTCATGTAGACAAAACTGAAACTAGTATGCAACATTAAAATCTTACCTATTTGAATGCTGCATACTATTTTCAGCTTTGTCTAAATAGATTAAGGTTGATATTCATATAGCACTTAAAAACTGCTCGAGCATTTTGCAGCTCTATCTGAATTGACCCTAAGACATCACCCAGTTTAGTAATCAGATTACTAAACTATATTATATATATATATATATATATATATATAATAATATTATATTGGTTGTTATTATTATTGTAATACGTACCAAGTCCGGCTTGGTTCCATCCTCCCTGGTGGCGCTGCCCCCTTACCGGAGTCGATGGGAATAAAAGTGTCATCCTTCCTGGCAGCCTTAACAATAGCGCTCACCAGGGCCGATGGAATAGAAAAAGGGTCATCTGCCCCGTTATAGTCGGATCGATGAATTCACCTTAGTGACAGCGGGGCCGATGGGAATTAAAGTCTCATCTGCAACCCCGGTACGGCAAGTGCTGGTGCTTTTAACGGAGAGGATTATACAAATCTAGTTTCATCAAGCCCAGCATAAACGGTAGGGTACTATAATATTTATAATAAGCAATTTGCCTAATTACACTAATCTATAATCACAATCAAACTGTAACAGAGTCAATTCTGTACCGTAAAGATATTTTGAAAAATTTTGTTGGAAGGTTCTCTACAATCAATACTAAAGCCAAAACTATAATGTTTTTCATTTTTGTCTGACTGTCTGTCTGTCTGTCTGTCACACGCCGAAACTACTAAATGGATTCAAATGAAACTTGCCATAATTTGAGTTCATATTACGAGGTAGGCTATAGGATACTTTTAATCCTGAAATTCAGCACGGTTCCCACGGGAGAGGGCATGAAAGTAAAAAAATTACTTATTTGTACATTTGACAGCGTCATTTGCACCATTAGTAAGTCGCAACCGGCACACTTGCACCTGCAAGTGTGCAGGTGCAAGTGTTAGTCGTGACTGTCCAATTATACCAATGACAGTAAACTAACTTGCTCATCACCGCATTTGGTAGGTTGGAAAAAATTTGACATATGACATCTTTAAAAAAAATTGACATTTGACATCTGTCAAAAGTTTGACATCAATCAAACTGACATCTGTCTACACTTGACAGCGGTATTAGAACAGTGCGCAGGTCGCAAGTGGCACGCTTGCACCGAGCGCGGGCCGCACTCGGCTCGCGCACGTTGCAAGTGTGCAGGTGCAAGTGTTAGTCGTGACTGTCCAATTATACCAATGACAGTAAACTAACTCGCTCATCGCCGCATTTGGTAGGTTGGAAAAAAAGTTGACATTTGACATATTCAATAAATTTGACATCTGTCAAAAAATTTTACATTTGATATCTGTCAAAAATTGACATTTGACATCAAGCAAACTGACATCTGTCTACACTTGACAGTGGTATTAGAACAGTGCGCAGTTCGCAAGTGGCACACTTGCACCGAGCGTGGGCCGCACGCGGCTCGCGCACGTTGCAAGTGTGCAGGTGCAAGTGTTAGTCGTGACTGTCCAATTATACTAATGACAGTAAACTAACTCACCCATCACCGCATTTGGTACGTTGGAAAAAATTTGACATATGACAAATCGCTTCGGAAGCTCGTTTATAATCCGTACATCTAAGGAATGGAACTTGCTTCCCGCAACAGTTTTCCCTTCCACATACAATCTGGGCGTATTCAAGAGCAGAGTGAATAGGTATCTTCTGGGTAAGCGTGTCCCACCTTAGGTTTCATCTACACTTACCATCAGGTGAGATGTGGCCAAACGCTGACCCATTTGCTATTAAAAAAAAAAAAAAAAAAAAAAAAAACTTTAAAAAAAATTAAAATTAAACTAATTCGCTACTAGATGTCAGTTTGATTGATGTCAAATGTCAAACTTTTGACAAATGTCAATTTTTTTGACAGAAGTGAAATTTATTGACAGATGTCAAATGTCAATTTTTGACAGATGTCAAATGTCAGTTTTTTTGACAGATGTCAAATGTCAAATTTTTTCCAACCTACCAAATGCGGTGATGAGCGAGTTAATTTACTGTCATTGGTATAATTGGACAGTCACGACTAACACTTGCACCTGCACACTTGCAACGTGCGCGAGCCGAGTGCGGCCCGCGCTCGGTGCAAGTGTGCAAGTACATGAGTTGGTCGTGACCGTCCACTTATACCAAATTACAGTATACTTGCTTCGCTCATCGTTGTATTTGGTAGGTTGGAAAAAAAATTGACATTTGACTTCTATCAAAAAATTTGACATCTGTCAAAATTTTGACGTTTGACATCTGTCACACTGACATCTGTCAAAATTACAACTATCTCAGCCCAAAACTGTAGTACCATAGGCAATAAAACGGAAAACAGCAATTTCGATAACAGTATGTATATACGGCGGCCATATTAAGAAATGACAGATGTCAAAATTTGACCAAACTATGTTGATCAGCATCCTTTGGGACCCCCAGATATCGATTTATATCCCGATCAGAGCACCTTTACTTTCAGACGCGGACCAATAGACCGCCGTATTGAAAAAAGTACTTTTTCACTGTGTGCCCCTCTCAAAACTGTACAATATTAGAACAAACCCTCCTCACAAAAGTCTTATAGTTTCGGCGTTAATTGCAAATTAAAAATCCTTAAAAAGTGAAATTGAATGTTCGCAATTTTTCAAAATGGCGGAATCAAAAAAGTTTTTACACTTTCCTACCAAGTGTACCGTGGGATTTTCAGATATCGATTTTCATTCGGATCGGACAACTTTTACTATGAGTCGGTATGTCTACAGCCGCCATCTTGAAAAAAATCGGTTTTGCTGATATTGCATTTTGACCCTTATAGCATCTATACTCGATCCCCAGGAACGATTTTCCTTAAACGCTGGTATTGGAGGCGTAAAAAAGGAAAACTGATATTTCCATAAAAGTACCTTTGTATGACAGCCCCATTGAAAGTTGACACATGTTAAAATTTGATTTCAGAATGTTGATCAGCATCCTTGGGGACCCCCAGATATCGATTTTCATCCGGATCGGTGAAACTTTTTTTCCCGCCGCGGCCTAAATTTACGCCATTTTGAAAAAAAAAAATTTTGCCATTCTTCCTCTCTGGCTTTCAAACAATATTAGTTCCAGCTCTTAATACTAAAGTGTCATAGTTTCGCCGTCATTTACGGTTAAAATTTGTATGGCGGATTTTTTTTTCCGCTATTTTGAATTTTTTTGACATCACCAAAATCTTCCCAGGGTTTGCTATGACATTCCTTAAAACGCACATGACCTATCTCATATGGTTTGGCCAGGCCGTTGACTGTCCGAGTGACCGAAGGTCGGAAGACCAGGTCGCGAATTTTTTTGAAGACACCTCTGTCACCTGGACACAAAAGTCAACAAAGACATTCAAAATTTTCCATTGGTATCGAGAAACAATGCGTCAAAAATGGAAAAAAAAATTGTATGGCAGCCATCTTTAAAAATGGCGGAATCCAAATTTTTTTTCAAATTTCGAATCTGCGGCCCCGAAAACCCCCCCATGCGAAAAATTACCCTGATCGGACTGACTTTCAAAATGGCCGCCATTTTGAATCCGCCTCGCATCTTGGATTTTCATGACAACGATCTGACAGCCCCTGTCATCCTCTATGACATTTGGTCGAGCACCACCCACATACCTCTTCATCATCAACAGCCTGAAGACGTCCACTGCTGAACATAGGCCTCCCCCAGAGCACGCCACCTTGAGCGGCTGCTCGCCTCCTGCATCCATCGGCTCCCCGCGGCTTTCACCAGGTCGTCGGTCCACCGAGTGGGGGGCCGGCCTACGCTGCGTCTTCCGGTTCGTGGTCGCCACTCGAGAACCTTTCTTCCCCATCGGTTGTCAGTTCTACGAGCGATGTGGCCTGCCCATTGCCACTTCAACTTACTAACTCTAAGAGCTATATCGGTCACTTTAGTTCTCCTGCGGATCTCCTCGTTCCGGAGCTTATCTCGCAGGGAAACACCGAGCATAGCTCGCTCCATAGCTCGCTGCGCGACTTTGAGCTTACTAATGAGGCCAACAGTAAGAGACCATACCTCTTACCTCTTAAATATTATGGTACCCTACCTTCAATGCTGGACTTGATGAAACTGATTTGTGTAACCCTCCCCATTAAAAGCACCAGCACTGGCCGTACTGGGGTGGGGATGAGACTATTATTCCCATCTGCGCCGCTGTCACCGAGATGAATTCATTGATCCGACTATAACGGGGCAGATGACAATTTTTATGTTCCATCGGCCCCCATGAGCGCCGTTGTTGAGGCTCCGGGGGAGGATGGCACTTTTTTCCCTTTTTTCCCATCGACCCCGGTAACGGGGCAGCGCCGCCGGGGAGGATGGGATCAAGCCCCTACCCCACAGCTTTCTTTCACTTACCCAACCCGCCTATTTTTTGCCACACCACCCGCTCACCTGCCCATAGGTTTTGCACACTTGCCCACGCCTATCGACATTTGCTCACACAAGCTGCCTGCTAGCCCCTGCCTGCTAACACGTTTCCATAATTGCCCACACCTGCCCACTTTTTCTCACACCAGCCGCTCAACTGGTAACACTGATTCATACCTGCCCGTACTTGCGCATGCCAGTTACGTATTATCTAGCACCATGTATCATCATCATCATCATCATCATCAGCAGCAGCAGCATCATCATCATCATCATAAGCATCATCATCATCAGCCTGAAGACGTCCACTGCTGAACATAGGCCTCCCCAAAGAGCACCACTTTGAGCGGCTGCTCGCCTCCTGCATCCATTGGCTCCCCGCGGTGTGCTGCTTGACACCATGTATACGCAATGTATACTATGAAGCAAACATAACTGCTTGTGTATGAGATAAATAAATGAGTATGATGATTATTCACAGCCTCTGTGATGTGGGGGTTTAGCAGGTCGGCTCATAACCCGGAGGAGATGGGTTCGATTCGTGACATGAATTTGTGCACAAAAAAATAACACAAGTGTGGATTGTATGATTGAGTAAGGCGTGTGTATTGAGGCGTAGGGCAAGAAACTGTCCATGACGGTGAGCATAATGATAATTAGAAAGCATAGGTAAATTACATGGTAACTACCGATTTTCCTAATGCATAACTTAGAAAGAAAGAAAGAAAGAAAATACATTTATTCAGGACATCACACAACATTACATTCCTAACATACATCATGAAAATAAAACAATAAAAAACAAAAATAGGTAAAAGGTCTTGAGCAGTTTTTTTTCTTTTATTATATTTATTACCCATTTTATTAAAATTCACGGCAAGTGTAGCTTCGCGTCGTGGAGCGCAAAAATTTGGCACACGTCCGGCGTCGACGGGCTCTGCGAGCGGACTGGCGGCCCCGAAAATGAGCTCGGATGCCATGAATTCAAGATATAATATTCATATAAAATTACCGTATTAACTTTTTAACATTTTTATTGATCATTTAAATTTTTTGATCAATACATGATTCATTAAAATATATTTAAATAATACGATTCGTTTAAAACAAGTCGAAAAGTCATTTCAAAAAATCTAAGATAGAGGTAACTTTGGATTTTTTTTCGATCGAGTGAAGTTATTCCTTTTATGTATAAGTATGATCATTTAACTTGAAGACATCCTTAAGAATAACATATATTTTTTTCATATCTAAAAGTGTGGTTTATCTCAGAGAAAAGACGATTCAAACAAGGGCGTTTTTGGGCCAGGCTCGCCTTAAACGTTGTCGTTCCGATTTTAAATGCCTATTTTGACGTAAATGCGAGCTACAACAGTTGCGGATACGAAAAAGTAAATAAATTGTGAATTACAAAGCGTCATGTTAATAAAAACGGCGCACATGCCTCACGCACAATTTCGCTGCAGGCATAAAAACCTCTTCGGGACTAAAGCTCTACAAGCTCGTGGCAGGCAGACCGTAATTTCACGGAATAAAATATAATCAGTAACTCATTACAACTCAATTTACACCTCACATGCGACTAGGACTGATGGTGGGTTCTTAAATTGGTACCTATGCTATTTAAGAGTGAAACAGGCAGAGTTATGTGACAAATCACGCAATCATTGGACAATTTGGACATGCAGTTTTGTAGAGACTTTTATTACTGTTCGTTTTACTATATTGTGTAGTTTTACACGCCTACACGCGAAGGGTGGCTCTGGTTGCGTCGCGTCCCTGAAACTGGAGGCCTGAAGGCCCAAGATTAGGGATAATGCTGCGTTCGGATACATACGACAATGACTTATTTTGCGCAAATAAATATGTTTGAAAAGGCCTGTTTTACTGTATGGGATAAAGGCTGTCACGGATAATATGATTTATATTGTGAAACACGTTTTACCAACACACGTTTTAGTACGCACTGTTTAAATCTTATAATAGTTTAAAATAATTCGCATAGTTTTCACCATAGATCCTAATTAACAGGTGTTTAAAATTGATCAAATGGTTGCCTTTCATAAACATCTAAATGTCGAAATCAACAACTAACTTTAGACCAACGCAACGTTGATATGATAAAAACACGTTGGCGAATAAAATAGCCAAAAATTACATGTCGAAGCCCCTGCACTTACATAAATAGAAGCATCTATAAAGCTGGTTGGGCTTAAGAGGAGCTTCGTCCAAATCTCCTGGCGTGGATATTACAATGTATAGACACGTTTAGGTTACGACCGGGATACAGGACTTCCAGTCATTGGCGTTGTAAAGTTCACTGTAACGTGCCAAAGGGTTCTTTAATCACTCCAACCTTTTTAGTTGTTTTCATTCAAAAAGCCAGAGGTAATCAAACATATCAAATATGGGAATATCTGATATGTTTGCTTTCCTTTATAGTATCCTCGCATAGTTTTGACAAAAGTTCAAAAAGGATCTTCAGATGCGCCTTTTTGAAATTTCAATAGAACGTCCGATGACTCCGAGGGCAAGCCCTCATAATATTACAGCCACATCCAGGACCACTGCTTTATCGTTATCTGCAGCACGCGCGCCCCCCGCCGGCCATTATCGGAATTACAGGAGTCGTGAGCGAGCACTTGTTGCGAGGAAGCATTTATAACTGGAGACCCACGTCGCGTCTTGAATAACGATTAATGTTGTCATATACCTTCTAATGTAAAAGCTTTGTAGTTGCGTGGAACATTAAACGGTTTTTGTTTTATTTCCATCGCGTTTAGCTGGGTTTAGCTTTCACATCGCTTTTTCGTACTTCCCTGAGTTCTCAACATTGTATAATACAATTGTGTGCAATATACTCAAAATAAACATAACACACATGAAACGCTTAAAAAGCTGTCAGCCGATATTAACTAAAATTAATATAATAATAGGGGCAGAATACTTTAGCTACATATCTATGTTAAACTTTTGAAACGCTATTATTATCAGGGTATCTATCTATACCTACCTACGATATAAATAAATATATTGTTAGCATATCTCTCATATCCAGCTCCCCTACTATTCAAAAGAAATTGGTCCCTAGACATGGCGAAACCTTGTCGGCTATAAAACGTAATATAAAAAGGCGAACGCCGTATCAGCCTATCTCCGACATTCAATGTGTTAGAACACCCCACCCATCGTCGACACGAAAGGCTTTAAATAACCACAATAATGGCTATGTTTAGAAAATAGCGAGGTTTGCCATAATCACCACACTTAGCAGGCGGCTTGGTGATCGCAGAAGACTTAAATGTACCGAGGAGAATGCTGCTGCTCATTCCTTGGATATCCCCTTAGCCGGCACGGGAAGAGATGGGGTGGTACTCTTCTCACACCGCCGCACCAGGTCCACACGGCCCAATAGACACTTAACAAAATATTATTGTTACTTATAAAACGTTCCCAAAAAACTTGTCAACTTAACAATTACCATAATAACAGGTATTACATAATAAAACACGTTAATTATTTGCAGCTCGGACTATTCCCGCGATGTGAATTACTTTTTCTAAGTATACCATCTCATATAGTGAATTCAGACTCACACACATAGTACTAGAAGAGTGAATAAACCCTGGCATGGCATCTGGCAAGTTGTCTTTCAAGTATACCCGTACGTAGATAAATATCTAATATAGGTGCTCCCAAAGATAATAAAAGGGAACTATTCTTCATAGAGTTGAACTACAGCGGCAGAACTTCTAGTAAAACTTTGGCAAACGTGTGAATTGGAAGACTGTTCTCTCATCTTTCTTACCCTTAAGATTTAGGTTTGTGATAAGTCTTAAAATAATCTTAAAATAAGGAGACGACAAAAGCAGGCGTATATGAAATTTTGCTAAATCGAAATCTAAAGCACCCTCACAGTTCCCATGCCCCTGCATTAATAATATCGGTGTATTATCTAGCAGGAGAGCCCGCATACGCCACTTTGAAGGGATTCACATTATGGGCACGATCAAAGGGACGGTTCCGAGATAGAGACGTAATACCGCAGTCTCCAAGTCACGTAGTGGTCTGTGGTCAGTTGGCTAATCTGCCTCGACGTCCTACCTGGTAGATGCGGTAGCTGTGCCCTTGATCAATGGTTTATGGTAAGTTTCAGAATACTTGCAAAATTGCCGAGGTAATTGGAAGACGGAGATGGTACTGCCAGATTCATCTACAATGTTGCGATCTTAGTTATTATTGTTAATGACAAAATGCTGCCAATGGCTTTTTGTGGATGTTGTGGATTTAGCTGGCAGCGTGAGAACACTACTGTAACGATACAGGCTGTCTCGTCACATCACAAATATTATAAATTTTACCTAAATTATAAAAATACTGAAATAATTTCATTGAAGCACTTTATGCTTAAAGACTAGTTCAAAAATAAAGGAAATAGCCGTTGGCATCGCATTAACTGATAGAGAAAATGTAGAGATAGGTGTAAAAGTGATTATCTAAAGGTAAAATAAGGTAATAGTAAAAGAAATCAAACCTTCTTTATATTTAGTTTTACTTTTTTACCTTTCTACCTTTAAAGTGTTTTTGATATATAATAGGATTTTGAGATCTGTCAAGCTGTCAAACGCGGTCAGTTATAAAATCATTCACGGGATTCGCAAGTCGAAACCTGGAAAAAAATGCACGTGAAATTCACGGTTAAACTCTTAGTTAGCTTCGCCCTCTCAAGTAATTCTGGATCTGGGGGGAAGTATGCCTCGGGTCCAGGAACTCAGTAAGAGATAAGTTGAAACATTGCAACGAAGCTTGTCTTCCCTTATTTTGCTTAGGGCATGCAGTTCGCGTGTTATGTGGAGACCTGCACCAGATTTTGCCTCCGTTATAGGATCTGGATCCACCTTTTTGGTTTGGTTTGCATTCTGGCTGAAAGGAGGGCTGAAAAGATTAACTGTCCCGTCTTCGTGTATACGATACCCGGATCCTAAATGCAAATTAAGCTGAACTGTCCCAAGTGTTAGGGTTTTGTCTTGTATGCTGCCCATGGACTCCGGTCCCGCATGCAAGATAAAAATTAGGTGGCAATAGGTTTTAGCTTTGGAGAGCTTTTGTCACAGCTCGTTCTCTCATAGGGTTAGATCAGGTATGTTCTCATTGCACACACCGAGAACAGACATGCACGTTTAAAAGTAAATGTGAGATTTGTAGCAATCTCCAGTGTTTGGGGGTACACACTAATGTATAGGGAAAAGCTATAAGTCGAGGAATACACACGTAGGAGGGGGAAGTTAGGGATAAAATATTGAAAATCGCGGAAAAATAATAGTGTTAGAGAAATAGATAAAATTCAATAAATAAATAAATAAATTTAAAGCGGTATAAAATACATCTAAAGATAAATTCATTATAATAAAATACTAATAAATAAAAGTGCAAATACAATTACGTAAATTATCAAAGTCATAAAATTATAATCCAAGTTTTCTCGAAGGTTGAAGCTGTGGGTGTTTATTGTAGAGCTAGTTGTCGTGGACCTTGCTTTTGACGGAAAGCTGGGTGATCACGGAAGGATTTAATGTACAGAGAGCAACGCTGCAAAGGTATAAGTAGGTATTTTCTATAGCTGGCACAAACTTTGTGAAACTACAGTAGAGATAGAAAGGGGAATGTATTTGAATACGATTCATCACATTAGTTTTCATGACCTAGTCTCAACTGGAGAATTATTGTCGTTAATGTTGCGGATCATATTAGTATGAATACGTAATTCTATAAACCTATTTTGTGGTAAAAATGCGTTGTACTATATATCTATTCTGTGGTATAGGAAGGTATTTCTTTAGCTGGGTTTGCGATGCTCTACGGAAGATATGGGAAAGGTTCTATTCCTACACGGTGATAGTAAACGCTGATACAAAGTTCACATGAACAAGTTATGACACTACTGAGAAAATATTATTCTGCGCCTAATTCTGATGTACAAATTCAGCATAATTAGATAGGTATTTTCTTAGCGGATTCTAGGCGGAATTTTACTTAGGAGAGTTGGAAGGATCATATTTTTGCAAGGAAACGAACGTTTTGTTTTCTAGTTGCAAAATAGGTAATGTTTGAACGATAGTTAGGAAACTACCGGGAATTAGTAACGACTGGGAATTATTCCTTTTACTTAGATAACTATTGGGAATTTACTCTCTGTTTGAAATCATTCGCGAGTAACTTAAATAAAATCGTAATTGAGTTTCACTCTAGTATGGAAATACATAATGCTTTGCTTGTGCGATAGTTAAATAACTACCGGGAATTTATTCATAGTTTAGGGTTATTCGTGTTTGTTTATAGATCAATTTAGTGGAATTCAGAGTTGGGTTTGTTTGATTGAATTTTCAATAAGAATTTTACTATTTATTCTATAAAAACATTTAAAGTACTAGTGATAAGAAATTGTCCTTCATGTCTTGGGTCAAGCACAGCAGTACCTGTTAGTGATCTCCTTACCAAACGGATAGGGGTAGCTAATTTAAAGATTCGAATGAGAATATCTTGTTGTTAGGAAATAGCATCAAAAATCTATAATATTATTTGAAGGAAACATGTCCTTATCGTATTTCATAATAATGAAACATAATACCTAAATTATATAAACGGGTTTTAGATTACTTTTCAATACAAGTTCTGGAAAATAGAGACAACCTGAATATCACTAACAGATCATTGAATTCAAATAAATGTTTATAGTTAAAATTAATACTACTGTTTATTCCACTGCATGCTGTTGATATAGAATCTACGATAATATTGATAATCTTTAGACGAAAACTAGGAGATTTGAAAGTTGAGCTATTTTTAGAGTCTGTCATATACCGAATGTAGTACGTATTAGATAGACTCACAATTAACTAAGGTGATGTCTATTTTGTTAGGATTTGGAAAAAATAATGTCCTCTTGTCCCTTGCACCTTTTTGGAGTCCAAACTAGATAAGTAGATAAGAATAGGTAGGTGGGGTACCTGACGTACTGACTTGGGATAAATAGAACAAAATTTAGTAAAATCAAATTTCTCTTAGTGTGGGGGAATTTCACACACGGTACCTCCGTGTGGGAAATTTCAAGCACTAAATAGTGGAGGGTTAACCAGTCAGGTAGTCGAGACCCACAGCATTGGAGCGGAGGTGGGGCTCCTATGCCAGAGTTATGATAAACAAATAGAGTTTACTATGACTTTGCTATATAACAAACTTAAACTCAGTTAGCAATATTCTTACTTACGTTTTACCTATGTTTCACTTTCCTATCTTGTTAATTTCAACATACGTTCGTCATGAAGCTTTAACTTACTTTCAGTTTTGTCTATGACTAGGAACTATAATGTTCAATTTTTTGCAGGAAAAGATTATTCATTCCTACAATTGAAACCTTTCGAAAATATAGTAGGAAATATATTGATTGGTGCATAATATGATTTTATGTGGAAATTTCAGTTCGGTTACTCAGAGTATAGGAATAGTGTTCATCAGGGGGTTAAATTGCAGTTATTTGTAGGATGATGGATATTTTAAATTAATTTAATATTTATTAAAAAGGTTAGATGTTAGTTAGGTATTGTCTCATTACTTTAAAAGGATTTTGGATTACTACATTATCACAACGTACGGTTCTACCATTTATAGGAGATGATTCACAAGGCCATAAACAGTTAAAATAGGTAGTCCAAAATAGTCAACAGATTTTGATAATTTTTTAACGTATGATTGATTTAGAATATACGATGTTTTTATTATTAATATATTAATGTACTTTAATTAGGTTAATAGAGGGTTCTTTTACACTACCTATAACAAGTTAGTGTATTAGGAACATCTTGCTATCACGTACCCCTAGCAATATTGAAACGCAACTGTTTCCAAATAGTAGAATAGGTTACATTTTTCGTATAGTAACATTATTATTTAATTCCAATTTATTGAGGGCGTTATTAGTGTGAAAATATTAAAGAGCGTATTAAGTCTCTGATTGTTTTAAAAGATAGAGTACCAAGAATACAATAAGTTACACATTAACTGGGCATAAATACGATCATTAAGCTGAAACAGTCGCAAGGCCTCGAGCCCGGCGCAAACGTAATAAAGATATTTCATAACTCGGGCCGCTCGATTCACGCTCTCGCCGATGAATGGACAGCCGCATCGTATAATGTAATCTTGTTTTGACATAAACGGGGAGATATTTCAGCTGATATATATCGTTACGGAGTAGAGCATTGTGTTCTTGTTGAAATTCTGAAGGGCGTGAATATAATCGCAAAATGGAACTTAAAGCACAGAATAGGTACCTACTACGTACAGAAGACTCACTCCGCGAAGTCACTTAAATAAATAGCGACTCTGACTGCAACTATATAAAGTGTAGTTCAGCTCGCACAGCACTACAAGCCTTCCTTAAACAGTTGCCTCTCGTTCTATCGCTATATCGCTACTTTCGTTAAGTAACTAGGTAATCAAAGTAACCAAAATAAACTTGAAGACTTATAAATATTGAAACTCGATCAGCTGAACTGAAAGTAATAAAGCAAAAGTCGTACTATTTGGTCAGTAAGCTAAAGGCATTTCATGGGTCCACATGATAATGACAATTCGCATGAATAAAGTCTACGTGACGACAACTGCCATCGAGGTCAACATAAATTATCTGATAGAGAATTCATCCTGATGGGTTTGGGTTAAACACTGCTTAACGAAAACCGAAACAATGTTCTATAGATGATAAATACACTTTTTATATTACCTAATACGTATGTATATATATATTGTAGGGGTTTATTTTTTACACATAGACCAATGTTGAAATTGTTGAAAAAAATAATTAGGGTAAACCAAACATCTGGCTAAATTCTCTAAGACAATAGCATAAGTTCTTAAGGAGACCAGGATAACAATAATAACGCCCCAAAGATCACATACATTCCTATCTGGGATTCCCTGTATGTAGGGACCCGAGAACTAGGAGGACCTTGTTCCCACAACACCTAAACACAGAACAAGTATTTGCGATTTTTTTTCCTGTGCACAAATACTTGTCCTGTCGCGGGAATCAAACCCGCCACTTCCGATGTTATGAGCCGACCTGCTCAACCACCACGCCACAGACACTGTCAAAATGAGCAAAAATGGCAACGAAAAATAAAAATCACACAAAACTTTAAATCATTCAATGAAATTCAATTCATTTTTCTTTCTTATCAAACCTTTGGAAGTAGTAGGAGTTAGTAGCTTCAATATTTCAAAATGGATATAGATTTTTGATCGTTTCCGTAGCTATGAAGTAGCGATGGCGCGACATTGGGGCTGCGCCCTAGTACGCGCCGCACCGGCGCGGTAATTATTTACGAGGGCCAGGGCTCCGCCCCCGCTGATCCCGCCCGGACCCCGACCGGGCGGCGCGACTCGCCGCACGTACGTGGCAAGGATAGCTTATTGAAACGACACGTTTTGTATTAAATCAGAACGGTGGATTAATCGATACATTCAAACCAAAAGCAGGACTTTTGGTACTTTTATGTTATTCTATTTACTACTCCTAATTTTTGATTATCAATTGTTCCTTCCTGTAATGTGGTTATTCAACAAACACTTTTATCTATCTACTAAGCAATATCTCTAGTATAGCAAAGTCCTACTATTCTCATTTTTATGGTATAACAAAGATCTTAGCTTTATATTTAGCAACTCTACCACTACATCACATGGAAATACATGTACATGGATATCAACAACTTGATCAACGTCAAGCTGCAATTTAGTTTCTTTTATATTCACGCAATAACGTAGTTCGTGTTATATTCCATACGTATGAAATATTGGTGTACCTATTGCCTACTCTGCATTTAGTTTATGATGAACAGTTTGTATTTAGTATCAAATTGTACTTAAGTAAACCTGTAAATTGTTGATATAATTAACTTGGAACATCGATAAAATTGCCAACCTCCCCATATAAGTCATTTACCATTTACGAGATATATTGCAGAAATACCAACCTACCATACTGAACGCTGGGAATGGCAAACAAAGTTCAGAACACTTGTGTATATGCCTCTACTCGTACTACAACACTAAAAACGCATACGGGCGTGAAAGTGTATACGTGGTAGACACAAAGACCGGATATTCTGCAGCTGTACATCCAAACTCTCAAACTGTCGTCCTGCCACAAGCATAGGCAGTACATTTATTCTAAAAAAAAGCCTTTACTGCACTATAGTCGAACGACGAGCGAAACAAGAACCCGACTTATCTGAGCGTTGCGTCGATTAGCTGAACAAATACGTTATCTGCCATTTTTCACGACCGATAAATCATTTGTCACGTTTCGTACATTAACAGCCCTATATTTTAAGCCAGTTGATTAGCTTTGAAAGCGCTGCACGATTCCGAGGTTTTGAGTTACTCGGGGATAAATAAAATTAGCAAGGTCCTTTGTTATTTTACAAATTCAGATCAGAGTCGAGCTACCTCAGCTCTAAGTTATACATCCTTGCTTAAAAATTCTGTCTGTATTTATCCAAAGTAAAATGTACGTATTTTGGAAATTTTTGACATCCTCGAACGTCCATTTTTATTATATTTCGTGAAACGTGTGTAAGCCCTAAAGGTTTTCCTTCTAAGGTATTTGGGAAACCGTTGAAATGAGCAAGTTTAACGAACATTAGCCGGGCATTGTTCGCCAAGGAACAGCCGAGCCCTGAACAATACGCTCTCCGTCACCGCGGCGCGCTGCAGTCATACTTACAATATAACTAGTCTAATACCCATGAAATACGTATATGAATATTCTCTTCAAATGCTTATTACTCGACAGGGCAATGAAATAAGGAGATTGTAGAAGTGGAAAAGAGCAACATAAATTAAGCTGAGTCAACGTTGAATGCAAATTTACGGTGTCCTCAAACAGCAATACTTGTAACTCGTTTTAAGGTTCAGCGATGGGAAAACTTGGCCGAATAAATTAGCGGTTCAACTGGATATATTTAAAGGTTTAATGGCACTTTACTTACCGACGCATCGAATTAAATTTAAGTAGACAGAACGAGTCTCACAATGAATTGCTTACGATAACGTGACACTCTATTAAAGCGCAGCATGAATGCTAGTGTACCTATATGAGAAATCTTCTTGATATTTTTTATGCCATTGTTAGGATGTTCTCGACATCTTCGGAAGGGTGCGAGAAGGTGACATTGATGGATCATCGACACTAGTTAGTCGGTTTACTGAACAGAAACGGTCGTTGCTAGTTGTACTTCATAATTTGCATAATAAAAGCCTGAAATATGGATGACGTACGATCAAGATGGTGAATGGAATTTTTCAAAACACAAAAATTCAAATGTACTTACTTTTAAACTCTGCGAAGTAGAGGTCAAAAACTGGTATAAAACTCTCGCTCAGTGCCCAAAAATGTTTTTCCATTTAGAATGCTACAGTGAATGCGATGGGCAAGCAACGGCGGGTATGTAAATCGTAAACATCCAATATTGAAGATATACTGATGCAGTGGTGCCGTGGTGCGGCACTAATGAGGAATATTTAGAAGGCGATAAAAGACATTTGGCGAATGCGAATGGCCACTCTGGTCAAGGTCAAGGACGGTACGCGGAAGGGAGAAGTTGACAAATGGTCCTCGAGCGGCTGCTGTGCGGACAAACTGGAATATAAGCTTTAGTTTTGCGCGAGTATTTGATTATACATATAGATAGTAAAAGTAAATATAATATGAATTGAAAGAACAGAAACGCAAATTAACCATTCACCAAAGAATTACTTTCACATGTCGCCGCGATTTGATGAGCTACGATTACACATCTGCAACTTTTGAGTTACTGTAAATCTCCTGTTTATCCATGACAAATAAATTGCAAAACATCCTGGGCAGGACAAAAACAGGTGAGAGATAATCCCAAGCAATGTGTGTCATCTGTTGTCCCCACCTTTCCGCTTCCGACATCCATCAATGCCCGTCCATTCATCGGACGCGTTTGGATATAAATATAGGATTCTGATTCTGATACACATTGATCATTTAATCCGTGGTTAATACATTCAATAACGAACATAATTCAAATGTAATCTGACCCTGATTAAATACAAATAATACTATACAAAATAATACATACAAACAAAATATTATCACGTAAACAACTAATTTCAGAACCTTGTTGTTTCTTTATGAGTGAACGTGTTAGGGGAAATATGTTCCTCGTAGAGCCCATGTTTTAATGAATATTAAAAACTGTCGGCTAAGTTTTGGGTAGCTATTTATAGCTACACAACGTACGTATGTAACGTAGGAGTAAGTAGAGGCGAAGTTGATGAATAGGACTCGCCTCTGAGCAGTGAAAGAGCGTGAGTCACGCAAAGATAGAGAATGGTGTTGAGTTATATCCTCGTTCATGAATCACTTGTCGTTAATTTGGGCTGCTGATAAGAAAGAGAATATTCATATTCTTATCGAAAATGTTACACAAAAAGTGTTTATGAACATCTTAATAAAACATCACAACTGTTACAGTTATAGATACATTAAACTCAAAAGTTAATAAAGGAACCATAACAGCAGCATAATATTCAACAAAAACAATTGTATTGATATAAATCGCGTACTTGGTAACAAGAAAACTTTCTGATACAATCGACGATGAAGACCATTATAGCGTCGAGGTAGTACGATCGGATTCCGCCAACGCTTCCCCTACCCGCCCAGCCATCGGTAGCCCGGGATTAACTACGCCGTACTTATACATCCCTAATCTGAACAATGGAATTAAACTGAAAATAACACCCACGTTTTAATTTATTTCTATAACATTCCATTTCATTTTCATTTTAAATTTCTCAGCGAAATGAGAGCTAACTGGGCCCTTGACCTCTGTTACCTTTTAGTGGAAAGTTCTCAGAGAATAAGATTACCTACTAGTGCTACTAAAATTTCTAACTCCATGAACAGACTTCAAAGGTAATTTAGAATTCTAAGGTAAACGTCTGAAATTCGAACCGAACGTTCTAAGGCAAGTTACTAGGTGGTAAGACTTTTCTGCAAAGTTCGTCTAGGTAGGTACCACCGCTTTGCCAGTTATTCTGCCGCCAAGCAGTAGTAGGGAAGCACTACTGTGTTCTGGTTTGAAGGGCACTGTAGCTAGTGAAATTACTGGGCAAATGAGACTTTATGATCTGATCACTCAGTCTAGTAATCTGATTACTAGACTGTGTGATGTCTCAGGATGACGTGCGCAGTGCAGTGTCACGCGAAACTTTATTGTTTTAAAGATCCGAGCGATACTGCAACTGATATGGGCGGCCGTGTTGCTTAACATTAGGTGAACGACTAGCTCGTCACGTCATTCAACCGCATAAAAAAAAAAGTAGTTAAGTCAGCAACCTTCTAAAGGCCATGTACAATCCTACAAATACGGAGTGGTTATTACAAACATCCGCCTCGTGCTCTGCTTTCATTATTTTAGTCTCGGTTGAATATAAATCAGTGGTTTTGCAAAATAGACCTAGCATAGAGTCGAGTGTCCAAATCGGTAAATTGGCCGTGTCTTTGGCCAACAAGCAGAGAACTTGTAAAGCGGGGGCGGTCGGTACAGTTGTAGGTATGTTGGGGATAGGCATCACGCCCGAACTGTGTCGAGTCGACCGCAATCATTCTGAGTAACGAAGTCCGCTCCAGGCCACATTTCGCAGAGTGACATATTTCTCTCTATATTTCAAAACTCCATTTTAACTCCAGCGGTCTTTGGGAACAGAAAGGAATACCGGTATTACGGGCAATGGCATGTAGGGATTCAATGTCAAGCGAAATATTTTCATTACGAACAGCTTGAATATTCTTACAATAACAATATAGGTGCGCTATTCTTAAACAAGTCTACGAGGGATGAGTGTGCAGAAGTTGAAAGTAAAAAGTGTGAATCAGTAGCCGCAATACGGTAACGTTTATCTGAAGATTATCGGGCATGGTTCCAAGACGTCATCGAGACAATCGGGGCGGGCGCACAAGGGGCCACGCCAGCACTGATCTTTAGAGCCCCCGAGCCAGGAAGGTTCCCGGTCACCTTGTGCCAAAAGCTTTCTACGTAATGTTAAATAGAGAATGGTTTCGCATAAAATTATTCCTAAATATGCAAACATTTTCACGGAGCGGAGTTAGTAAGCAGTAAAGTAACCTTTGAGATAAACCATTGGAGACTCCCATAAGTTTTCCTGTTTTTATCTCCATATTTTATTCCGTGGGTCAATTTTAATATGTATTTGTTAGTGTGTTCACCAAGCCGCCTGCCAAGGGAGGTGATTATGGCTATGATAAGCATCCAAAGTCGAGTTCTGAGTCGGAGGCCTATGTTCAGCAGTGGACGTCTTCCAGCTGTTGATGTGTGTAGAATATATTACAGAAATGTTTGCTTTTTCAAATAAAAAGTTTTATTGGTACGCTGAAATTTAATTTGATTCGTAAATTCTTGTCTGATATAAAATATTGGATTAGTTAAACACTGCGAAGGGCAATAACGCCCCGGAGCGATTAATCATATAATTGCAACCGACAGTTTGCGGTGTTAGACGGTCAAACTGATGAATCGGTTCTGAACAAATACTCAAATAATACTGAATCTGATACATTATTAACGTATGAAGCGAACCGAAGGGATGCCCAGTAGTGCCCAATTTGCCCAAAGACAGCTGAGGTTCGTCAAAGTTATTCGTGTAGTACGAGAAAAAAGAAAAGAGAAGTTATTCGGGTAGAGAGAAGTTTTATGTTACTTATATTTATTTTGTAATAATTACGTATTATATATCTCCTTTCTTTGGCATTTAATTACTCGTATGAGTTATTACCGCGAAGACAGTTTAATTAGTTTCTATCATACTATTTAATTTTATCAAAATGGAATCTTATAAATTATTCTTTGTGCAATCACCATAACATATTGTGATAAAAATTATATCAAAGTTGTCGTTCCTACTTAACATACACAATGTAATGTGTTAAATCGAGTATCTGGACTGCTCTATTTGTTTGTATCTCACAATTCACATAAGTTACAAGTTACGAAACAAAAAGTGTTTGGCACAAACATCTAGAATGTATCCAGGACCCAAGATGCCAGAATGCGAGTCTCCGGGGCTGGCAAAATTGAATACATTAACGAAGGGGAAGGCCTTTCCGCCCTATCTCAACAGCCCCAGTAGCTACATACTACTTCTGAATCGCAAATTAGAAACCGTTACAATTTTCTATAGTGCAATCTGCGCAAAGTTAATAACCATTTCGTGTAAATTCACACTTCGTGATATAACGTTGTTGCTTGGCCGTAACTCTCGGAGTTATATCATTTAAGAGACATAATGAAGTCGTGGAAATATCATAAAAGAGGGTTATTTATGATGAGATTCTTTACCTTAAACGGGCGAAGCAGTAAATAAAGCCAAGGTTTAATGTTTCACGAAGCCCTAACGTTATGTTATACGCGTAACGTGATTTTTGCTTTGTTCTCTGCGGGCTTGGAGCTCGGACGCAGTTTGCAAAGTTGAAATGTACTACTCAAAATTTATATCGAACGTTTTATACTTCGGAATCATTCAAAGAAACAGTGTAAACGAGGTCCCGCCGTTCGTGACGTTCAGGTGAATCATTTGAGTAATTTAACTGCGGTTATGCCTTAAAACTTTTGTGAAATAAAAAGTATACTGCTAAAGGCATACTTATCTTCTACAAAAACTCTGGCAACAGATTTTACTGCGCGTCCTACGAGTTTTACAGCATTTTTTATATCTTGTTGGCGTCATTTTTTTATGATCTCTGTTCGTTGCGCTTTAGGTTTCCGAGATTTACAAGTCCTAGCGCATGATACGATGACCTCAAAGGGTATTGATGTATCGCTTTATAGAATTGTGTACATTTATGATTTGGATAGAAATAAAAGAGGCGAAGTTACATAAATATACTGAGAGGGATCATAAACATAAAACGTGTTACCGTTCCCTTGACGGTCCAACTCGTGTGCCATAGAAATACCATTTCGGGGAACTAACTTTCCTTTTATATTGGTACTCGAAGAAAAGCGAACATTTCTAAGCATTCATTTGAGTAAGGATTATATTACTCGTACGTAAATATTTTCAAAGAAAGTCATTAGGAAACTAATATTATTATTATTACCTCCACACAAAAATAACCAATCTAGCTTATGTTGAAATTGCAGAAAGTTAAAAAACTAGTAGAAACAACAGGAACGGATTAGACGTCATTAATTTCGTAAAGTGCGAGATATAAGTCGGATAGAGACTATCTAAATCGAATCGGGCAGAGTACCTACTCTGGGAGTGTAGCCAAACGTAAATTATATTTACGGGCCAACCTGATAGGTAAGAGTCCCTTATGTACGCACTGGGGCACCGGATGAGGAGAGAGCGGAGGCAGAGAGGAGCAAATCAAATTACCGCAGAGCATCAGCCTGCCAGCCTCCATTTATCTGGAGACTGCGTCCTACGCTACGTCAAAACTTAGACTGATTACACGAGCTCTAAAGGTTATCAAGGTGACTATACTCATTTCACCTGATGTAGATGCGCTTCGCATAAGTGGATGTGGTTTTCAAAGAAAATGAGATTGAAAGTGCGGAGGTGATTTCTCTTTTCAAATGAATGCGACAATGACAGTCATTTACATTGTAGTGAGGGGTAGCTTCGAATCTTGTTGATTGCGGTTTGATATCAAATCGTTTTCTGCAAGGAGTTAGGACTATCTAATGTCTTGGAAAGATAACTATGATAATGTACTAATCAGCGGTAGGCATTTGATTAAGTGTAAGTATGATCTGCTTGTTTATCGGCATCGGTAGCGTAGTGATTTACGTCGGTGGACAGTAATTATAAAGAACTGGCTAATAGCCATGCATAATGGCTGGGGGACGATGCGATAGTCGTCATAAACTGGGATTCCGCGGGCGCCGTTAATACGTGCTTATGCTTAACGCGAGGGGACAATTGGACATTCGACAATGAAGTCAATATTATATGAAATATGATATAATACGACGGGATTCATATAACCCATATTTTGTTACAGGCAGCGACTGGTTAGACTTGAGTAGCGCTTTGTTGCAATGTAAAGAAATGCTCGTTCTACGACATTCAGAAATGTCAAGGATCTCACATTTTAATACAAAGTTTAATGGTCTATCCCATCCCGATCATTACCAGCTCAAAATGAAATCTCTACCACAAAGCTCTCAATTTCCAGTTTTACGGTTATTTGAGTCTAGATGGAGCCTGCAAGGATACGCACGCATGGCGGCCGTATAAAATGATACAATATATGAACCATATTTCGACCGGACCCCTGTCGACTTAGGGATATAGTGGAGGCTATTTACTGGTATATAAAACCCACTGTGTGACCAACGACGCGGTCGCCGGTCGGTGCGTTGCCAACATAGCTCTGATAAATCGACCATGTCAGGCATTTCATAATACTATTCGCAGTCACATGTTTATTAAAAGGACAACAAGCAATAAAATATACGCATAATGTTTTTATGTACATGGTGCGCTTTCCAGTAACAATGGATGTTAGTCAATTAGGAAATTGTTGGTAATTATTTACTTACCATACAGCACCGAACACATTGTATAATAAATGTACTGTCGTGTTTGGCAAATATTTTAAACAGCTCACGCTTTATGAAATAATAACGTACAAATAAATGAACATTAAAATGATGTTCAAGTTAATTATAATAATACACGACAAGTATTGACGGGTAATTTTAATTATATTCACGCACTACATAAATGGGGCAGGCCTCTGTCTAGTAGTGGACGTCTTCAGGCTATTTTATGATGATGGCTACATCTATTTATACATATTATTAAAGGCTTTGTTCTGACTGACTGACAGACAACGTACAGCCAAAACCGCTGGGCGTAGAGACTTGAAATTTGGAGGGTAGCTTCTTTTTATGATGTAAGCGTGTGCTAAGAAACGATTTTTGAAAATGCAACCACTAAGGGGATGAAAAGGGTGAAAACGGTTGTATGAAAAACCTACATTTCGTAACGCATAGTTGAGAGAAAGTAGTAATTATAGAGATTTCTACATCTTGTAGAAATTGCTGGGTACCCCACGCAGATCCTATTTTTAGGGGTCCATACCCAAAGGGTGAAACCCTATTACTAAGGCACTGCTGTCTGTCTGTCTGTCCGTCTGTCACCAGGCTGTATCTAATGAATCATGATAGAAAGACAGTTGACATTTTCACAGATGATGTATTTCTGTTGCCGCTATAACAACAAATACTAAAAACCAGAATAAAATAAATATTTAAGGGGGCTCCCATACAACAAACGTGATTTTTTGCTCGTTTTTATAGATAATGCTACGGAGCCCTTCATGCGCGAGTCCGACTCGCACTTCGCCGGTTTTTTTATAGGATCTGTGGTACTCTATGACATTGGAGGGACCAGAGGTCTGAGCCACAATTCACCATTTTTATTTCTTCCAACAGTTTCAAAACCGACTGTTAATGTCTGAGACGACAAACAAGGCATACCGTTACAAGTAAACACGTTTTGCAGACACGAAACACTATGGTCAAGGTTATATAATGCGTCAAGGAGTTAATATCAAAGGACCTTTTAACTCTTCGTGCGGACCGAGAACTAGAATAAAATATGTGAGTATATAATTAAATAATAAAATTGATAATAGGAAAAAAATCTGCTTAAAGAAAATTGACCACTGCCATTGATAAATATTAGAGCACTTGAGTTTCCATTAATTCATTATTGATTTATGCGAGATCACTTCCTAACTGCGCTTAAAAGGTCACAATCTCTTGTGGAAAGGTTCAGGCCCTTAATTTGAACATTCATAAAGTCTACGCTGGTACGTGGAAGCCTTTGAAACGCAAGTCGCGTGACGGACGCGACCTATTGACATTTAATCAATTTCTGCTTCGCCCACGTCACACCGTCTGTGGTCTTGTAGGTATACTGCCAATATAACTGGCCAATAATTGTAAATCAGAGTCACGCGAACCCGTTATAATTAGATGAAATGAACGAGTAAAGGTACGTGTGATTCAAAATATTCAGGGTTACTGCTCTAGTCTAGAACATAGAACATATTGAAAGCCTTTTATAAGATGAATAGCGACACCAACTTACTCGGCCTATTATAAACAACGGTTTATTTCTTTAGCAGTAAATCTAGCAATACCAAAACGTGCACACCGCGAGGCGTGACGTGGTCACTCGCCGAGGTTAAATCGGGCCAACCGCGCTGCCCACGCAAAAGCGCTAATTAGGAAGCGCTCGCGCAAGGGCGCTGCACCGCACGATGCGCTTGCACACACCAGCCGAACACAAAGACTCAAAGATACAACTACTCCAAACAAAAGAAACATCTCATGTAACAAAAGAAATGGCCACAGGGCAAAAACAATGGCAACGTGGCATGACCTGTTGTCTCGCTGACAAAGGGGTGCATGAAATATGTGTTGTTACGAATTGCGACGTGTCCAAGAGGAGTACCAAGGATCACGCTGCATGCATGACGCGCAATTGAAGTTCTCGTAAACATAAGACGTTTCCGTGGAACTAAAAAATCGCACACAAAGAAGTTATCCCTTTGTTCTTAGCTTACTCGCCTCCATATGCGACGACGAATGAAAATCTAAGCTAATCACAGTTAAAATATCAGCCTTCCGTAAAAAGGAATATGTGCCAATCAATTCGCTGGCTTCGAATGTGTTTACATTATAAATTTTCCTTATTCTCTTTGTTTTACTGGGTGGCTGAGTTTTCACAAAAAAGAGAATTCATTACGTTTCTCTAAATTGTCATTTCATTCAGCTGTCGTGTCGTATCGTTTGGCACGAAAGTGTTTGCCTTGCCACTTTCTTTATTCGTTGTTGATGAATGTTTACGCGAAAATCATAGAACGCGAAAAGAAAATATGAATAATACCTACAACATTAGTTGCAAGACAAACTGCATTTATACTGAAGAAACTTTCGAAGTCGCCATAAGTTGAAGGAACTTAGAGCTCGTATAATTACCTACGAACATCTCAACTATCCTAAGAAATTTACCTCATTTTGATCTAAACAATACAGTATACTATCCTAAATTACAATATTATGGTTTGTGTTTTGATTTTTTTGAGTTTTCAATGACATACGGCGACAATTTTTTTTAAATAAATCATTCACCAGTGATCAGCATTTTAAACTCTTGCTATACGAAGCATGTGAGTCGTTTTGTGTCGTGTTGCATTTAACGTTGAACACTCCACGTTTTCCATTTCCCAGCGATTTCCTTTTCGCACAAATATCGGATGACAGTAGCCGTGTCGTGGGTGCAGTCTGTACACTATAGCCACCTTTTTTCAAACACAAAACTGGAAATGCTATGTACATTTATACTCATATTCACTTATTCTGTTTCCACATGTGCATATTGATCTTACATTAGATTAAACAATTACATAACAACATGTTAGGGGGCAGGGCAGTACAGATTATATTGTAAGGGTAGGGTTACTAAAATTAAGTAGGTATAGCTCGAAATTTAGATACATACACATATCTTTTACAAACAGTATAAAAGTTGATCGAAAGGTTTAAGTTTTATTCTTATCGTCAAAAAACTCATGCTCATTATTAGTATTAGTAGTATTCTTATTAGTTACTCATTTTGCCAGATTAAAAATAAAAATGTGTTCATAAGAACTGACAGGTTTTTACACAGTGTTTGGCATAAAAGAGCACTGTCATATAGATAGATGACAAAATCTGAAGCAGCTACGTAGTAATAGTGCTGAACTGCAATTTACGCTACTTCGAACTAAATGCTCGCAAAGAGTGACGAATAAAACAACAGGAGACAAAGCACTGAGTCGCAAAGAGACAGTATCATTTGTCGTCATTTAAAGTTTGTATCGCAGACAAAAACCTGTGCACAAAGCGCGTCATTGCACTGTACACTTTATATTTTAGCGGAAACACTTACTTCTATTTCGGTAAATATATAGTATCGGACGGACAGCCCACACGCGCCATGAATAAATAAACAAGTCATCGGGGCACGGATATTATTCTCAATTTATTGCGAGTCATTAAAAAGCTTTACGATATGTAACACTTTCAGTTTAAAGCCAATTTAGACAGTGTTATTTTGTTAATAAAGTCGGTGACTTGGTGAATATGATGAACTTGACAACTTGACAGGTATCTTTATTAAATTGTAAAGTTACGACAGTGCAGCAGTTCTAACTTTGTCTCTACGCAAAATACTCACGCACATGCCTCATGATCTACAAAACTACACAAACAGCATAATTGCTACATTTGTTCAATAAAAAGTGTTTGCGCGAGCGGTAGTGAGGCCCGGAGCATAAAAAACAAAGTGTAAGTAGTTATTATCCTCACAGAAAAGTAAATAGCATAGCTATGATAAATTATGCTTATTAGTCTGCTACATAAAGATGTATATTATCCGCATAAAGCCGTCCACGCGAGGCTCCCTTGATTTATTGCAGATGGAATCTTTCTTACATTTAGTCCAAGTTTGCCAACAAATAGCTCTGGTCGATAGAAAGTAACTACGAAGAAATAAATGGGAAATTAATAGCTTTACTTTGTGTAACTAGTATTAGAGAATAAAAGTTATGAAAAAGAGCTCTTTATGATGAAAATACAATAAAATTTTCTAATAACTAGGATTCTTTCCTTATAAGTACCTATGTAATAAAGATTCATGACATATCATATCGGTGTCGACACGGTGTGTACTCCGTCAACTGCCAAAAAAATTTATTTATTATATTATACATTCGTCAAATTCCCTTTACCGCACATTCGTCAATACAGATAATAAAACAGAAACGAAAGTTTAGGAATAATTAACTTTAACTACCATCGGGTGAGACCTTGGTCAAATGTTAGCCTATCGATGGTAAAAAACGAACATTATCTCATATTACAATTGAATCTATACCTCCACAACCCAGTGTCTTGCTTGAGCTGTACTATTGTTTAGTATGTGCTTGAGCCGAGCCGCTATCCATAAAGTTTGAAAAAATTCACGTATTTTGATATATATACACAGATAACCCCCAATAGATACCGCATTACGGGATTTTTGTTCGGATCCTAGGTCACCAAAACTGGGGGAAGGCGCGGGTTGCGGGGACTGGAGCCAATGCGCTATTATTGGCTGTTTCGAGTGACGCCCTAAAAATGAACTCTAATAATTGGTCGAAACTGAGGCCGTGCTGCGAAGCGGCGATTTATATAGAACCATTTACGCCAATGCGTGGTGCGCGGTCGTCGTCTTTTATGCGGTATCTATTGGGGGTTATCTGTGTATATATATTATTCAGAGGAATAGGCGACGCCGACGGTCTACCCGGCACAAGTTTTCAAGGATATTTTGTTATACTGTTGAAGCACGAACAGCACGTTTTTCACCTTCCCTTCCATTTACTCTCTATTGTCTGAAAAATCGAATCCGCCTCACCGGCAAGGCTTCTCCAACAGGTGCGCTGTGCGTTCCCGAGTTTTGAGAGAAATTATTCACGTTTTTCTTACGTTTTAAATTAATGCCATATATACGAGTGAGAATGGCGCTAAAGAGTCTTTGAATCGGACTTGGCGTGCAAGGATGAGGGCATCATACATTTCAAGTGGCGATGGAAGTATTCGGTTTTTATTATACGTTCGATATTATGTGGGTTATACCTTTTACATTAATGCAAAAAAATTGCTTCAGATATTATAGATTAGGGCAACTGATATACTTATATACATATATCTAGTACTAGTATGTCACTTCTAGAGTCTGTCTGCTACTCTGTGTCTGTGTAAGAGTAAGAATAATTACCTAAACACGAAGAAAATACAAACGGAAAATCTCTTTCGTTTGTATATTCAGAGCCAGCTAAAGGAATGTCTAGGGAATGCCGCCTGCCAAGCGTGGTGATTATGGCAACCTGATTAATCAGCGATTTAATTGACATCAATGAAGATTCATTAAGGAGCAGTTTTTTCGGGTCTGCATATTCTAACTAGATAAATATGAAAGGACAACTCGCTCCTTTTCTATACGAAACAGGAGTAATGATTAAAATTTTGTCGTCTTACAAATCTCAAACTCCACATTTTCAGCGCGGAAAAGTTGGAGTGTTTTCCTTTGGCGTTCATTCTGCGCCAGCCCCGGCTTGCAGCGAGAAACGAGAGCCGAGAGCCATTCGAATCTCAATAAAACTTGAAGGGGAATAAATCGCCGACAAGGGTGCGCAGAGGGCATCGGGCGAATCCCGTCGAAATGTGTGCTTCACGGCTACTGCTATTATACCAAGATTTTAACGTCTCATTGAGTTACCCTTTAACGATATTTTACTAAACGTTGCCGCAAAACACATTACTGCTATAAGCTTGAAAATTTTATAATAATAAATGTCTATATCGTTAATCTCTTTCAGAATGTTTATTATCTACCCATCACCAGATACTAATAATACCTAATACTCACAATCGATTCGGGACACATCTGCCATTCACAAATAGGCTATTAAAATTAATTGAAGAATCTATTAATACGATTGCAGCTCTTTATAGTATTCGGAATCGGTAATAATTAGAGTAACATTGTTTTAACGGTTTTTGCCAGAGGTAAGCATGCGAGTAAACCCATGATAAAATAAAGTCGAATAACAAACAATTTGTAAAACCTACAACAGCATAGCTATACTTACTGACATATGGAAATCACACGAATTCTATCAACAATAATGAAGTGAAAGCTAACTTATTAGTACTGTACAGGATATGTTCAAGATTATTCTTCGTCAGGGCGAAAAAAGCTTGTGTACATCAAGCCGTAAAACCAGAGCAAGTCATAAAAATCACAATAGGGTGAGCCGTATAAACTTTGAAACATAAATGTGTCCGATATTCTTGTGGATATTTTATACATGCATTTTGAGGCAGAAACATAAATTGCGGTCATACCAGGGGATGGACGCGGCGCGGCCGGGCGATGAAGGTTAGAGTCGAACCGCCGCCGCAAGATCAACTTTCATTGGAATGTGATTTGACACCGTGAAATTGAAGATCTACAGCGCCATGAAAAATAAAATTCTAACATGAGCGCCAACTTTAATCTCGGTTACGTTACGGATCCCAATTCCTAGTCGAATTCGAAAATACACTGAGTAACGTTTACTTTTTTTAAGCCACTTCAACTTTATGCATTATAGATAGATATCATGCATGATGACTTGATAACTCATAATTATGAAACTACTTAATACACAGTCACATACACAAACCCTGTAAACTTTAAGCACCTTAGAAATGCACGTAATGATTTATGTATTAGAAGACGGCAAACTATACAAAAATTACATAAAACATAAGGACATGCAGGTAACGATATTCGCAATAAATAAAAGTAGCGTTCGAACTAACTAAATAAATAGATATAAATTCAATTCACCTCGATATAAATCTTTGCAAGAGATAGAAATCGAACAAAGATAAAGTATCAAGTGAACAGCAGCTAAAGCGGTGACAGTTCAACGCGGGAAACTCAATAACGCTGCAGCAAAGATAAAATATAAAGAAAACACCAAATGAAATCGTTCGCCGGCTCTTACAGTTCCCTCGTTTCTAAGTAGAAATGCAATCTAAGGACTCACGTGTGGTGTGAGGTCAATGTGCCCGCTTCACCGTTAAAACCACCTAGGCGTCTACACTTACCGAACGATTTATTTGACAATGATATCGGTTAGATAAAAGGATACATTTCTTGGAAGAAGTCGAGGCTGGGCGGTTGCAGAATGTCGAGTGCTGATAGAACCTGCAAAGATACAAGTACATGTGAATATAGTGCTCTGAATGTTATCGTCAAACTGACACATCGTTATCCGAAACAATGTAGTATGGGTGTGCAATATTCCTATTTCGATGCAAATCCCATGTTTGAGTACGGGAGGACACACGCGCAAACCGCAATCAATACCTACACGTTGATCGATAATACACAGTGAAAATGAATAAATTATGAGGAGAACGCAAGCCGCATTATAATTATTTCATGATAATGTCCAATCCATACCCTATTATCATAATAAAGAGGTTCGCGTTTGAAGCATATAATATATACATTTTAACACGAACAAATCGAATTATGGCAGTAAAAATTGAAAATTTAGCTTCAGCGATTACGAAAGACGCTATTACAATGGCTGGTGTAAATTAAGAGACCTTAATTAACATTTATAAAGTTGAACACGATTGTAGCCTGCTAATTACGCAGGTAGAAACAAACGTAGATAAGGCACTCCACTTCTGAGTTTTCGTTAATGGCCGTGGGAAATGTTTTGTAAATCACCTCGAGATCACCGAGAGGTGGAATTAAAACACTTGAATGCTTACTCGGAGTTCATATTTGCAAATGATTAGCAGTTGAAAAAATTAAATCTTTTATTATGTGTGCACTGTTTACTCTTTAGGTTGATGATGATGGTAATTATGTACTCGTAAATTAGCCCGTTAGCGCGCTACGTCAATCAACTAACATGTTCGTCGAACATCTGCGTTTCGTAAATTAATTATCAAGTCATTAAAATAATGTTTGTGACCTTAAATGTTTCAGGGTTCGGCGAAGTTCGCTCCGAGTCCCTCCGAGGTGCGACAGGGTTTGGTTGATGACTAGCTAATTACCTGGCTTCAACATTGCCAATCTTAGTATTGAGGTTAGTATGGCTAGCGGTAATTTTATGACCTTGGCCTAAAAGCTGTTATCGTATTATTTCGTGAGAATGTAACAAATTCACCATCGTTAACTTGAAATTCATGAGAGGAGGAAATTTCTTTAATGACGGCTTTTTTAATTTGCTGAATGTTAATGAAGTCAGGGGTGACGCGATTGTAAGGGTAACTTCAGAATGGTGTTTTTTTTATGTGACATGTTTAAATTATTAACTGATTACTTAAATGATTTCAAATTATTATTATTCACTCATTTATTTGAAATTCTTAAGTCTATGGTTTTTATAATATTTGTATAAAAAAGAATTTACAAAAATATTATAAAAAACCTAAACCTAGAGTGCCGCCGGCAGCGGGGCAGGACCCAAGCTACCGGTGGTTAGGGCTGCAGAGTGAGGAACCTCCTGACAATACGTGCCGTGTCAAGGAGTACTGCCTTCTGAATCTGACCCTTGATCCATCCGTCTAGCGAGAGTCTCTCGAGGTGTTGGTCGAGGCTCTTCGCTATAAGGCCGTTCGCCGAAACGACTATCGGGACAATGCTCGTTGAGTCAACATTCCATATGGAGGTTACCTCGTGAGCCAAGTCAAGGTACTTGCTGAGTTTGTCCTTCTCAGCCTTCACGAGGTTCTCGTCATGCGGAATGGTGATGTCAACGAGCACTGCCCGGCGTTGGGATCGGTCTATCAGCACCATATCAGGCTTATTGGCTACAATAGTCCTGTCCGTGATGATAGAGCGATCCCAATAGAGCAATATTATTATTATTATTATTACCTATCTTTATATTTGTTACGCCTAAATACAATACTAACTGACGTAACAAAGAGAACTTAGGGAAACATACCGGGCATACCCTTGTTTGATGTCAAATGGCCAGTTTGGATTTGGAATACATCAGCTAAGCATAGACTATTGAGATTTTCGGATTCGGGTCCGTGTTCTAAAACGACAACGGTCAGTCGAGAATCGGTAATCATATCGAAAAATAAAAACATTTTGATTTAAGACGGATCCACAGAATCAATAACCATAGAAAGAGAACAGAGATAAGTGTCAAACAATATAAATTGTCCCGGAATCTTTTCCAATCCAACATACATCTGTATACATGTATAGCCCTCATCAGATTCCACTTTTATCATAACATTTTGCACTTTCCGCATTCATCAAAAAAGTGACGAAATGTGAGTCAAATTCACCAAACATTGATCATGACATGAATTACAACCATCGCAATTTTAAGCCCGGCAAAATGTATTAGCAACTGTTAAGTACTATACTGTTCTTTAGTAGGAGGAAAAAAAGAAGGTGAAAGACTGAAAGCCATAACCATTCCTCGTGGCTCTAAGCGTATTTCCGACGATGACGACGCATGATGATGGCAGTCAGTGTTCGAAGTTATTCAGGGAACAGCTTGTTCAATTGCACATTGCTCATAATTATACTTACGTTTTCGTGTTTGAAGAAGCACAGCATTTTGAGTTCTCGGAAGACGCGTTTAGAAGAGACGAGGGATTGGAAAACGTTTGGCAGCTTCTTGAGGGCGACGCGCCGGCCATCGCGGGGATCCGTGACCGCCCTGTGAGCAAACAAAATAAAACAATTACAATCAAAAAAGTAGAAGAGAACAGAAC
This sequence comes from Ennomos quercinarius, assembly GCA_910589525.2. Classification (NCBI taxonomy): domain Eukaryota; kingdom Metazoa; phylum Arthropoda; class Insecta; order Lepidoptera; family Geometridae; genus Ennomos; species Ennomos quercinarius. The sequence continues at coordinate 15,789,259 of OU342492.1, read as the reverse complement.
TGTATAATTCTACAAAATTGAGAGGGATGGAGGCAAATGTATACATCGTACGCACGGAGCCTGCTTAACAATCGATCACAGTGAATAAAACATATTTCCGTCGAAATAAACAAGGATAACTATATTTTGTTTTAGTATGGTTTTAACCATTTTAAATTTCCTTAAGCTTACAAATCTCAGGAATAGACCAAAATTTTAATCAAACTCCGTGGTGGTGCTTATGCACGCACACAATGCAATGCATTCAAAATGTAATATGTATTCAGCACCGTTCGACAAAAAATCACCCAAAAAAGCTTGTTCGCCAAACAAAAAAGGCACTTTCGAATGGAATAGGGATAGGGCATTGTAAAGGTCTCGGGCTGGAGATACCCCCTCGCATTAAAGGGACCGTTAGGCTGCCCTTGCGATTATTATCGTTCGGAGCGCGCGCTGCGATAATATCCATTACAGATAGCTAGTGTTGCTAGGTTGCATTGAACATTTCTGAGTTAAATTTTACCACTTTCGTATTTTGTTAAAAATTTTCTTTTTGTTCGAAAACCCACGATTATAATAGACTAGGTTAATTGTATTGTGTGTTTTCATTTACTAATAATAGCAAAAATACCAAAGGGATACAAGAGAATTAAGACAATAATGTGCAATATTTAAAAACAGATTGAGGCCTCGTACTTTTTCAACCTCTTGATTCCATTTTTTCTCCTCATCTGGCAACACTAATGTTATAAGAGTTTTTCAGTGGACGAAGGGATGGCTGACGATCCGCCCGCACTCGCTCACCCACGAGATCAACGACCGAAGCCATCCCGGGTAGCGGCAGCCCTAGCACTGGGACGTTTGGGATATTTCAAACAAGGGATGTCATTGATTTATTATACACGGCTTTGTGGAACTTAGCAACGGAGCCCGAGGATACGGGATGAAACAAATCACAATAAAGCGATTAATGAGCGGTAGGGGTGTTTTGCAGCTGATCATATGATCGAAATTTCTCATCAACTGATCTCACTTTTAATTGGGAACGGAGCAGTTCGTATTTCTTCACATCCAATCATCTAATCACGCAACTCAAATGTTTGACCCAAGTACTTTTTTTAGTTTAATAAAGCGACTGGCATTTCAGTCGATTATTGTAAAGTAAAACACAATGATATGAATAATGGTTGAAAACAAGTTGTGTGTATTCATGTAGCAGTGTAGTACATTGTAGCTTAAAAAGGTGTGCAGTTCGAGTAATTCCTTACATTATTGAGTTAAACACTGGCATAGTTCTGAGCAGAACTAGTATTCCAAACTGGCTTCGTCAATGTGTTCAATAGGCCGCACTGACGGCATATTTGAGCGAGAAGTTGTGTGTATTCATGTAGCAGTGTAGTACATTGTAGCTTAAAAAGGTGTGCAGTTCGAGTAATTCCTTACATTATTGAGTTAAACACTGGCATAGTTCTGAGCAGAACTAGTATTCCAAACTGGCTTCGTCAATGTGTTCAATAGGCCGCACTGACGGCATATTTGAGCGAGTTCCGCGGACGTTCACAATACAGGCAAACCGGCACGGCAAATTAATAATTCGTGGCGTAATATTGTGGTGCATAAAAAAGCATTATATTAACTGCTTAATGGCGTTTAGGAATCGTCAAGCTGAAAATTCAGTACAAACAATGCCAGGAAGTCGTCTTTGACGCCGCGGTCGTGAGTGGCGCTTTATTGAAACGGTCTGGGTCGTACAGAGTTCAGGGCTTGCTTTTTTTTTTTTTTTTTTTTTTTTTTTTTTTTTTTTTTTTTTTTTTTAATGTGATTGAATGACTTGACGAGCAAGTCGTTCACCTGATGTTAAGTGATACGGCCGCCCATAACAGTTGCAGTGCTTTAATATTAACTAGAATTATTGTGAACCACGTTGAAGGATCCTTCAGATCGATCAGTCTTTTCGCACGGTATTTCTGATTGCAGTCTCTTGCTGCGAAATCCGAAAGATGAAAAACTTCTAGCCCTTTTAGTTCATCTACCTACATCATCTAAACTTCGCACTACTATCATCAATACAATACTAATATTTATGTTATTAAATTTCATTATGGTCATGTGAAATACATACCTATGCATATAAATTCAAGAGCTACAAAGTTCGTTTTAATCGGATATGTTGTTAAATTCACATTTCATGGGACGGGCAAAGGTAGAATGAGTAAGCTTAACTTTATGCGTAGCAAAGGAAATAAACGTGGTAACGACCCCACTTTATGTTACTAATTAAGTATTTTACTTAGAAAAGCTACAATAAACGTTATGAATCACATCATGACTCTTAGTTGGAACTTGGAATAGCTCCTCGTGGAATATACATTTTGAAATTAGAGAATCTCTAGCGTTGTTCCGTGACCTTTGATGTCCTCGGATCTTTACTGCGTCGTAACTAATAATTATGAAATAACGTGACCAAATAACTTTTAAAAAATAAACTGAGCATTAATTGAGGTAATTAAAATTTTAATAGATAGACAGAGATTTCAACTCTACTACAGCCTACAGCTGTAGGATAGAATAGTATATATATTACAGTACAACCACGTATTGCTGAATGGTGATATAAGCCTAATATCACCATTTACCAAAACGAATATACTATTAAATTAATTAATTACTCATTGCACAGGAATTTAAAACTCAGCTCTGAATAACGGTTAAACGATAAAGTTCCAAAAATGACACCCACGTCATTTCCGGGCAAGATTAAAATCTCTCAGCTCATTATCGCAAAGCCTTTCAGTAAATTGATTACCCGAATCCTTTCACAAGTTTCACAGAGAGGGTAGAAAAGCGGAGCAAATACCTAGTCAAAAGTAAAAAAGGTCAAATAGTAGGCAGGTCTCAAAGTAAGGTAAGGAGAACTTTATTAAGGATTTGGGAGACATGTTGCCGAAACATTTAATACCATGGACGTATTTTAAACCTCATGTTGTGAGTCGTGAAATTCTAATTTGATTGGCATCAGTATGTTACGTGAACATATTTGATTAAGGTGGAACGTTACACTAGCGCGGCGAATTCAAATTTTTTTGCGTTTGTTTGCCAATAATAGCTTAATTACTCAACGTGATTACATGAAAACTAGTTTTGCGCTAATAAATATAATGTATCAATAAGTTACAATTAAAAGTATCACCTACTTATAATTGCTTTAGCGACAAATGGCAAGACTGAAAAACTACGAAGAAAATTGTTTATTGCCATTTGTCGCTAAACCAATGATATCTAGAAGATACTTTTAATGGTAATTTGTTGATACATTCTATTTATTTCCGCAAAATTAGTTTTCATGTAATCACGTTGAGTAATTAAGCTATTATTGGCAAAAGAACGCAAGAAAATTTGAATTTGCCGCGCTAGTGAAACGTTCCACCTTAATATTATATTACAATGTAAGTACAGTATTTCACTGTACAAAGTCTGTGATCGTAACAAGTCTCTCAAGCAGCGCTAGTTTCTAACGCGGGTGCCCGCAATGCTCACGCATGATCGTCAACTTTTTGTGAAGCCGAAGAATGTAAGAAAGTAATCTTAATGTAGATTCCGTATTACCTATTCAGAAACATAGATAAGTAGGTACGTAGCTACTTTACCACTGCACAACCGAGATCGGAACTATGGACGTGCGCACTCCCGCGAAACTTAAATAGTCATAGCCTAGGTCTATGTTCAGCAGTCGACGTCTCAGGCTGATGATGGTGCAATGAACCAAACAGAAGGGTGTTATAAATTCAACGTGTATCTGTGTGTCTGTTTCTAAACGGATGCACCTATTTTTCTATGCCTATTTAGATATTTCTTTTTTCATTGAAGTGACTTGACCTAGAGTCTAGACTAGTGTTCAGTGATTCAAGAAAATCTGTTAAGCATTGGAGGTTCGTCAGCTCTTTTCAGGTCAATAATGGAAAATCGATAGGAGCTTTTTAAATTTTGAACGATATCACTTGTGTTACCTACAAAAAATAAAAGTACCTACATTTTTTTTTAGGTACATCCTTCTAGGTAGCTGTTACAGTATTCACAATATTCACGTAGACTCACGACACTATACTATATACTCTTCTATACTATAGTGTGGAGGCGTTATGAATCGAAACGTCAAATACCCACTACCACATAGTTAGGCTCAAATACTGTTACGCGAATCTGACACCGTTATTATTCTAGAGGTACCTACCTAGTTAGTTGTGGAAGGTCTTCGTCCGTAGGCGGAATGGATAGAATGGAAGGGCCGTGCATTGTGATTTATGATACCTACAGGTTGTATGCTTACAACTCTACATCGTTCCTACAAATACATTGGTGGTTATGTATTATGTACAGAAACTAATAATACCTACTATAGAATTACTATAGGTATCTGAAGTTTAATAAAGATAGGAATAGCTTGTTTGTATTAGCTGAGTAGGTATAAAATTATTTATTTATTATTCATAAGGTAATCAACACCATTACATCACCCCGTCGTCGCCGCCCAAGACACGTCTTGAGCGATCCGGATGATCCTATAGCAGCCGTTGTGTCGGCTGCGCTAGGATCACCGGATCAGTCTAGCCCTTCTGGCTCAGGTACCGCTTTCGGTACCGGTATAGGATACCAGCGTAACACAATCAGACACCGACCCCGCTGGCGAGGTCGACGTACCCCCCGTAGGTTAGCTAGAACGGTCGCGACTTTCCATAGGGTCCACTCTTCCAGTGGACGTAGCCTTCTCGATCCTCTTATCCCGGCAACGGCCCAAGTCGAGGCTCGCACCCCAGGGGTGCCCTTGTGCTAGTTGCCTCCCACTTTTGACGGTTGGGCGCCTTAAGCGCCTGCCCTCCCGCCCGGTGACGCTGTAAAGGTCGGTAGAGACCAACAGCATTAGCCCGTTCAAAAAAAAAAAAAAAAACAGCATTACATAAAGACATAAAACTAAATAGGTACAGGTAACAAACAAAGCAATTAACAGATTACCAATAGTTAGGCATAACGATAAAAATAAATCATGTTTCTCCGGGACGTGGGCCTCGGGGATCGGGGTACTGCGGGAGTAACTCAAACATGAAATGTGAATGAACCATTTTTAGGCTGATTACAGACTTTATGACTATAGATAGTCATGTGACACTTAAATAATAGCATCTGTTACAGGCGGGTGGGTACATTAAAATGTGTGCTTATGTATTTATTATAAAATAATACTGCTGTACTTGACAGTCCCTATCCCTATACGCATAAGCGGTAAATTGTAAAGGAACCAAAGCAGTTGGTCGCATTGCGAGCGTGAGAAATGTTAGTCACCTCATCTTATCAGATAATTCTACTATACAAGGTGTGTTATCAAACAGCTGGCTTGCAAATATTGCGATAACACAGTATGACAGAACATATTACGATTTCAAAATTAGATATTCGCAAACACACACATTGTATGCTGCATACTATAAAAATTGGAACGACGTTCTCTATTAGCTTTTAAGTTATAAGGTGGAATACCATAGTAGGCACGTGGCGCCAGGTTCCCCTACTAACACGTCTTTAAATAAACGTTCAGTAGTTTGAGTTTATATTCACAGGTATGAAAGTATGGAGCACCTGGCGAGTGGATAGGGTTGCTTGATATGAAATATTAAAATTCATTTTTTCATTTAGCTAATGCTACGCTACAAAAAAATGTAAAAAACACCTTATGGGATAATCTGGCTTTAATATTAATCATCGATACATAACATAATAGCAAGCAGGTCTTGATCGTGATCGTGATTGTTGACTGGCCTGATAGCTCAGTTGGTAGTAACCCTGCCTTCTGATCTGTAGGTTGTGGGTTCGATCCCCATTCGGGACTAACATTTGTGATGAACATCGATGTTTGTTCTGTGTCTGGGTGTTATATTTTATTCTATTTACAAACAATAAGTATCTAAGTATTATATCAGTTATCTGAGATGGCGTTGTGTGAAATGTCCACACATATTTATTTTATTTTATTTATCTGCTAATATTTTTATCTGTTAGAACATTGTAAACTCTATAATCACAAGCGGAAACTATTTGGGCTTTCTTATGTTTATAATCATAATCTTACTAGCTTCTAAGCAGCTGTTAGTTTTCCATATAAAATAAAATAAATATACTGCCATGCCTGCATTTATTTAAAACTTTATACATACGTACACATAAGTTTAAGATAATAATTACTTATCATAAATATTCAAATACGATAGATCAAGTCTGTATCTATGATGTCATAATACATATAAGCAGGGATATTAAATAAATCCACTAAATCTAGTACAAAAATGTGTTTTATTCCAGGTAAACTGAAGGCTGAAAAAAAAACCGCATCGCAAGCAACCCTACCGCCTCCCAATGATTACAAAGAACGGCCGACGACCGTACCAACAACGCTCGGAGATAAGGCACTCGCACACACGTTAGGAAAACAAAATTCGAGGGACAATGGGAATAAATTAACGTGATGAAGCCGGGCGGTGTTTACAATGCTAAACACATTCTCGTAAAGTGACGCCTAACATGTTACATGCTTCACCCGAACACAACACGGGTATTACGGGAACAAGAGATTTGATTACAGACCTACAATATTTTCGCTACTCTCTAGCATGTCTCGATTTGAAATGATTAGTAATGAAACAATGGACATTTGCTATTACGATTTTATAGCATGCAGAAGAAAAGCTTTGTAAGCATATTTGACTGGCCTGATAGCTCAGTTGGTAATAGCTCTGCCTTCTGAACTGTAGGCTGTGCGTTCGATTCCCACCCGGGACAAACATTTGTGTGGTAAACATAGGTGTTTGTTCTGTGCCTGGGTGTAATATTAAAACAAACAAACAAACAAAAAGTACCTATATGTATATTCTATCAGTTATCTGGTTCCCATGGTACAAGCTATGCTTAATTTGGGGCTAATTTGGCGCTGTGTGAAATATCCACACATATTTATTATTTATTATATTAACCAGCAAACCAATAAGAAGCGTATAGCTGAAAAAATATATTATCCCACATTAATTACAGTACAAATAAGTCGAGTTTAACTTCGCACCGGTACTACGACAAGAACAACAATGACAATAATCACCACTCTTCAACAGTAGAAATTGGCGGTGCTTGTAAGGGCCATAGGGCAGCCCGTTAACTTTTCACATTTGAGAGAAATTGTTCAGAGGGACCAAAGTACATAAATACGAGCATGTGGGAGTAACCGGCGAACTTTGCAGAATGGGTTCACAACACCGTGAATATTAAAGCCATCGTGTTTATGAATAAAATTATAGAGCCGATATTTAATGTGCTGCGAGAACGCCGCGCCGCATCAACCGAATATCCATATTTGTGTACTTATTATTTGCAGTTATTAGTGATTGAAAAATGAAAGATGACGCAGGACGAAACAGATCCTTAATCGCCTGGTGTACACAACTTTAAATTTTTAGGCAACTTTAAAATAAACAGTTATGTTTCTGTTCTTACGCTGGTCGCACGCATTGATAAAACCAACTTTTGCATTCATAGCAAAGCTAACTATGAAGTTTTAACTTCTTATTTGTAGATTCTCAAGTCCATAATATCGGTAGAAAGTTTTCGCACTTTACGCGTTCAAGTTTACCAAAGCGAATCTGCAAGATCCGGCCGGGAGCGGCGTCGCGGCGCGCGGTGCTGAAAGTTTCAGCCGTGTTTTAGTTTCAGTGTGACGCGTCGCTCGTTGCAGCCCCGGGTGTTCAGCCGCAAATTTACTATAATATTAAGTCCAGCTTGTATATTATGTACTTCCAAATCTCCTGACACTCGGTTTACAAGATTTTTATCCTAAGAATAGAGGATAAAAATGTCCTGTGTTTGTTCACTGCAGAACTGACGACCGATGGGGAGAAAATGTTCTCGAGTGGCGACCACGAACCGGAAAACGCAGCATGATGGCTGTGTATAAATGAAATGATCCATGGTTAGTAATAAAACTGAGTAAAATAAACTTTGAAGGCTCAAAACAAATAATGGGAGGCTCAAAAGAGCATACCAATTTCCAAACCAACCCTTACGTTACTGTAGTTGAACTTTTTCTAGACCATTTCACTTCAATATAAGATTTTAAACTATCATGGTCACTAACACACACACTAATATACATGGTAAATATCCCGTTAATAAACAATATTGCATTTCACTTCAATTAGAATTTTAGAAAATATAACTTTTTTTGATAGAAAAGTTAGTTAAGAATGTTTAGAGGCGCGAAACGAGTTTTCATTTCTAAAATCGGTTTCGTTTAGTTAGGAATGTACTTATCATTCGTATTGATTATCGACATAGTTCCGAGATTTTATTGGTATGTTTTAAAAGCGCTCTTCAAAGGGGTTTCAAGGGTTACTACTTCGCAATCACACGGGAAATGAAAAAGTAAGAAGTTGAGGTAGAACAAAAGTCAATCGAGGATAATAATAAACCAGCAATGGAAATCCGTCAGTATCCGACTCTAGCCGGCGGCGCTTCCGTTTTACCTTTAAATATTGAAATATCGACATCTTTTCTTTGTCTTTCCGAGTTTTTTTACGTTTATTGTAAAGGAAAAACGGTTTGCGAAGCGGCAATAAGAAGCAACATAAAATCTTTTATCTATGAGTAAGTATGTATATTATATCTGCTGGATAACGGTTGAGATAAAAGATGAGACGGTTCATGAGAATAATATATTTTTGTCCAGTGTATTATTTTGGTCTTTGGTTGCCGGCAGAGTTCCTTTATTATGTTACTAAGGAATCTAAGTACCTACTGTGTACAAATCTTGATGCAATAAGGGTATAAATAATGCTCCAGTTCTTATACATTATAGGGAGGAGAGGAGCAAATTTCCCGTGGGCGGCAGCTTGGCAATCAAGTTGCAATATATTTATAGCATCGACTCTACCAGTGCTGCTGAACTGGATCTGATCTGTAAAACTTCTGTTCTCACGCAAGCCACCACTTATCACACGAACTAGTTATTAAAAATGCTGAAAAGAAATCGACGTAAGTGATATACTTGCACCTTTATCGAATAACACTTAAAAAGCCGAACACGGCGAAAAAGCGTTGACTGCAACCAAACAATATAAATAAAAATTGGGAATTCCACTAAACGCGGCTGAAAAGCGGCTCGGAAGCGAACCGAGCTGAAACAAGGAGTAAAAAACAAACGTGACAAAAACAAATGGAGTTCCGAGTGGGCAGGAAGTCCACGCGGGGAACTGTGTCAATGTCAGCGTATCGGACTTTTTTACACGTCTGCGTAAATTATCGCAGTGAGCCTCAGGCGATGAAGCTGTTACCCAATCTGTGGATGTACGTACATGTTGTACACACTATTGTACAATCTGTGTTCGTTACTGACATACATGTTACACACTATTGTTGAATCTGTGTGAGTGGACAGACAGACAGGGTAGGTAGGGTAACGCGATCTGCTGCTCTTTCACGCACGACATACGACCTCAATGTGGAAATCGGTCAAGTGCGTTTAGAAGGTCGCGTAAATTTTTATAACAGATAACCGCGGCAATTTTCTTAAAGCAGTAAGGACATCAGCATGTAGCTAAAACAAAAAATAAATGTTTTAGGCGAGGACATAGGGACATTAAATTGCCTCCTGACAAGATAAGACTACTAATTAACATAGAAAAAAACACAATTATTTTGTCATAATATTCTGCATGCAGGCTATAAGAAGAAAATTTATTTCATAAACGAATATAATTCTCGTAATAATGTCTCTTATAGGTTTACTAAGTTCGCGAAACGCCCGAAAAGAGCAGGAAAATTGCCCTATTATTAGCAGACGGTAGAAATATTGGATGTCACTAATAATATCCAAGGCCTTCTTATGAGGCCTGGGCTCTATTTTAGCAGTGTTAATAGATAGGTAGTAACTAGTGGCTATTTATAAAGTACGTATCGAAGCGCTGCACGCCACTCTACCACTGTCAGTTATTAAAGTTCACGAAAGGTCTGCTGTATCGGATGACGGATCTAGTCATTTTGCAAGACTTACAGAGCACAGGAAAGGAAATGGGTTTTTCTTCTTGTTAAAAAATGAGACTACCAACATAATAACAGCTAACTGTCTCATTCGTGTAGAGGTACCTACACTCACTCGGGTATCAGTGAATTAAGCTTGATGTGGTCCGAAAGTCATTGTTACCATCAGCGCTTGACCTATGCTATGCACGTATAAATTGTAGGAAAACTAACGTCCAATAAATTAACACAATGCAACAGAGTACACTGGCTGTCCGTCCGACAGTGGCTTTTCATTGTAAAAACTTAGGAAATTACTTTTTACTACCGTCACTTGTTAGGAATTGAATGCAGAATCGTTTGTTCATTGACTCGATTTACACAGGTGCCGTTGCTCGCTAGAAATTAATGGTACAGTAAAAAATAACGACCCGATGATATAATGTGATTGCCTTTTGTTTCCGGCTTTTACAATTAAAATAACTCTGCGTAACGAATGATGCTGTTTAAAATAATTGAGTTAATATAAAATTAACTTCAAAGCAGTATGTATGATCAGTTTGTGGTTCATGGCGCGACCAGGAATCATAATTTTTAAATTTACCGTTAATAATAAATGAATAAAATGCAAAAAGTTTAATCATAATCAAACTAGATAGGTATTTTTCACATTTCGATTTATTAAATAAAATCGTCCTGTTCTCTCCAAATGCGAAGGCCCCGACGGGGTCCATAATAGATCTGAACCAGAGTTCTTCAATTTTGAGCATTTTGATTATTTACCAAGCATGGGTACTTAAATTACAAATATATAAGCCTTAGAGTGGCCTAAAAATTCTGATAGAGATACACGAGAAGAAGAAGAAATATATGGATAAGGTATGTGGTGTCTGTCATCAGCGTGTTATAATAATCACAATATGTAAAACAGCAGTACAAGCCGTCAAAAATAATTTGTGTGTCAATTTATCCCGCTATTTTTGAGTCACAAATCTTTCATCTCGCAAAGGGCATACATTTTCCGTGGCGTATGTAGTACACAGTGAGTCAAAACCATTATTTCATAAAAAGTAATCAAGCAAGCTACACCAGCATGTCCCGTAGAGAGGGAACATCCTGAATGTCAGAGGGAATGCGTTGAATGTGCAGTACAATCCAGGCGACACCGACGGGACTTCAACACACACTGATTCCGCCGCTACTTATAGGTATTATACTGTTTGTTAAATCTACGTGGGGCTTCGGTATACAACTTATAGAGTTCTGGGGGTCTAGCAAAGATACCTTTCCTTAGCGTTAACACCAAACGATAACTCAAAATGTTTGAGAATGACATTCATTAGCTATGACATTACCTGCAGGCAATGTCACTCCCATACATTTTGAGTTATCGTTTGGCGTTAACGCTGATGGAAAGGCATCTCTGCTAGACCCCCTGGTCCAGCATTACGTGTAGAGCTACTCTAATCACGGTTATAGTTATTTATTATTATTAAGTGTAGTGTATTGTGAGTTGAGTACTTTCGATAGCGCAAAGGCAAGACAAAAATAAGATCCACCTGAGGTTTTCCAACAAACATGGTTCATACAGAAACACAAAAATGGTAGAAATAAAACCGGTACACTGCCGTTTGCCAATCCATCCATGCATAGTTTATACACGGTAGTGTAGGGCTTTCCATAGGGTTAGCGTTTACATCATTCTATAAAACTACCGTTAATACCATAGACCTAATAAAACGGAGTCCCAATTGATCCCGAACCGAGGTACCCATAGGAAGTCGGAACGCTAATAAGTACGAGTGGACACGCACACACTCACATCATAGGAAGTCTATCGCCTGCCATTACTGCTCCGAACCTCGCCCAAGACGCATAGATAAAAATATTATTAAATGCCGTCTTGCGTTGTGAAAAGTTGTCAGAATCATAGTGGTTAGATAAAAAAAAAGTCAGGGGATCACTTTTCACAAGTAAGCTTGCTAATATTTCGCTAATTTCTTGCTTTTTCGATAAAACTATTGAGATGCAATCAATACACAAAACCAGCTAGTGTTACCAACAATCAAACTTGCAAATTACCCGGAAGTGTGGGAGAATGACCAAATTATGTTCGAATACAACTTATTCACCTATATTGATCATAATTAGAGATCTGACTATATGCAAACGCATATTTCCATTATGCATATGCATGTGCTGGTCTTTGCAGGCTAATAAATATTGTACCGGTAATGGACCTACTAATCGTCCATATTTGTGCAGGTTTTCTATAATGTAGAAAAAGTAAAGTAACGTAGAAAAATACGATTTATCTGTTCATAAAACCAAACACCCTGGCTATAAATCTTTGTGCCAAATAAACAGTTTTATTAACTGACTGGCTGACCCGACCCGGTTAGTTAGTTTTACGCCCTTACCCTGTCCAAAGGAAGAAAGAACTGGGAGGGGAAAAGAATGAATGGAGGCAGGTGCGCCTCTCTTCACCGTCATACATTCATCCTTTTTCCCTATCTTTTGCGCTCTCCCTTCTCTCTTCGCTATAGCGTACTGGGTATATTCCCAGTTGCCCCCACATGCTTCGCCCCCGGGTGGCAACTGGGAATAAAATTCCCAGTTGCCACCCGGTGGAGACTGGGAAGCTATTGCTCTCACTTCATTCGCCGTACATTGCTGCGTAGATCGCCAACCCCTTCATTACTGTCCAAATGTAATCTATACATGGTTCTTGGAGGGAGGGGGGCCAGTGCGGGGGGAGGCAGGGCAAGTAGGGGGGCGGACTAAGTAAGGGGGGAGGTGGTGGCAAGTGCAGGGGGTGGCGGGGAAAGTGAGGGGGAGGTGGGGGCAAGTGTGGGGGAGGAGGGTAAGTACGGGGGAGGCGGAGAAAGTGCGGGGGGGGCGGACTAAGTGAGTGGGGAGAGGGCAAGTGCGGGGGAGGTGAGGCAAATGCAGGGGACACAGACTAAGTGAGGGGGGAGGTGGGGGCAAGTGTGGGGGTGGGGGCAAGTGCGGGGGAGGGGAAATTGAAGATTCCTTTATTGTGCGTGTGGCTAGGGAATGGAACTCACTCCCGGCGTCGGTATTTCCATCCACTTACAACTTAAGTGTCTTAAAAACAAAAGTAAATAGGTTAATTCTAGGTAGGCGTGCTCCACCTTCGACCTCATCATCACTTACCATTAGGTGAGATGTAGTCAAACGCTACCCTATCGAAAAAAAAAAAAATAAGCCATTCAATTTTGACTACTCTGTTATAAGCTCACGTAGCTTTTTGGTCATACGAAAAGTCACACCAACAACAAATTTTTTTTTGTCGGGTTCGGGTAATTTTCTTCACATGGCAATCCTTTAATCAGTCACACATATTTATGCGGCCGCCATTGCTGTACGTCAGTTCGATGTCAATCAAGATTCATTCCTGCTTTTTTTTATAATTCTATGGTTAATACTGTAATATCTTCATGTATTTCCTATGCAATGTTATATCCCCCGAATCAACGAGCTCCAAAAAATTGGTCGGTAAGGCTTCATCGGACTTTACCGACGTCATGTGCCGAACGAAACGGAACAGTGTCATATTACTGAAAGAACTACATAGTTTCAAGGTGGTCGAACTCCCAAATCTCGCTCCACCCTTACTAGGGGCTTCGTCCGTTCGTCGTTACACCACTGCGAAGTTATCGTATAAACTTGTAGCTTATTATAGTTGTGTTAGCGTTAGCGTAGGGTCTCAGGTGGTTCGTGCACGGAAGGCATAGAGGGCGCTGCAAGATAAAGTGGACGGACCAAGATATTGACAGTCTATGGCAGGCACGCAGCACGACTCGAAAACAGGAAGAAAAATGGTAAAGTGAAAACTGGATGAAAAATCAATATATTGGAAGAAGAAGAGCTATACATATGGGTTTGCTGGAGATATTAGTCAATATGTCGCTTTGTTTGTAGCAGAAGTTATATATCTTACCTATACCTACAGATGCCGTTGTATAATGTATTGTCATGTCTGAGGAATGGAACTTGGAGTAATAAAAGATGTTGAGCTATTAATGATGTGTTCTGCTAGGCGATCATGTAACTTGATTGCAACCAATAGAAACACAAAAATGTATGGATTTGACAGTTTCAATACGCAGTTTATGTGCATAGTTACTGTGAAAATTTTCAAATTCGGAATGAAATTTCTTCTGTTGCATTGCTATCAAAGTTACATGATCACCCCGCTGATGTTCGCCAACAGTAGTAAGTTTCAGAACACGTGTTGAGTGTCAGTGCAATGTAGCATACGTAGCTTTGTACACGTGTAGAGAAGATATCGGACACTGAGGGCTGGGTTAGATCTAATCTAATACTGGAATTTTCTAGAAAACCTTGTGGACCTGTGGACATATTAAATAGAAAATATCTTACAAAGGCCGTCACACCGTCTTCTCTTTTAGCCCATGAATATTGAATGTATGTGTAGTTAGCTAGGTACCTTGAAACCAGGGCTTTTACTCTAATTCTTTAATCAACACTAATCAAAAGTGATCTCTATCACCTAGCTAGTTAATAACATTTTCCTGAAATTTCGGATAGCAAAAATCGTAGTAGTCCACGAAGCTATAAGCACCTGTGGAGACGCCTTGTATTGGACAACAAAATTAAATAACAGCAATAACGTCACTAAATTACGGCAAGAATAATAAAGTTGTTCTTTTGCACCAGTCATAAGGTTTGTGAACATGCAAGGAATACAGTGAATTAACAGTAATTACTGAAATAGCCTTACAATAAATAAAATTCAAGATTCTTTATGAAATAAAATAACTTCTCTATTGATTCCTAAGTTCCTCGTACCCTTAGTACTTTAAGGTAGGTAAGTTATCTCATTACAAGTTGTCAGCTTGTACGATATTACCGAGGAAACTTCCCGATGCTGATGGAGCCAGTTGTAATTGTAACCCAATACCCGCAGCGCGGTCGCAGCTGCCTCGATAGTGCTACTCTATAAATCAACGTAGTGCATTAGACATATCGTATAACGTACGAACTCTATGTTATACTGTAGTACTTACAATCATACAGATAGGAAAAAAGATCGGTGGAAAATGAAACTTCTATTTTGTCCGCCAATCTTTTTTAAAATAAAATAATATAGAAATACCTGCCCTGCCACTAATATGAACTGTTATGAGGAGATCCGCAGGAGAACTAAAGTGACCGATATAGCTCTTAGAATTGCCAAGTTGAAATGGCAATGGGCAGGCGACATCGCTAGTAGACCACCGATGGGGAAGAAAGGTTCTCGAGTGGCGACCACAAACCGTAAGACGCAGCGTAGGCCGGCTCCCCAGCCCCCCCCCCCCCCCCACTCGATGGACCGACGACCTGGTAAAAACCGTGGGGAAACGATGGATGCAGGAGGCAAGCAGCCGCTCAAAGTGGCGCTCTGTGGGGGAGGCCTATGTTCAGCAGTGGACGTCTTCGGCTGTTGATGATGATTATGAAGCTTCTATTTTATGAGCAGTACTATTTAAAATGTTTAATTTTTAAGTAAGTAGGTACGACACGGTCACAATCTAAATGCAGAATGTTGGCATGCAGGAAATTTAGAAATTTATACAGACTTGACTGAACACTTCTCTATGATTAACTCAACAGGATCGTCTGATGATGATGAGTCAACTTAATTATTAGGCATTCTTAATAAATTAATACACGTATAGAAAACTAAAAACAAACAGCTTCTAATTTTAGGCGTCAGTCGACGCACGTAATGAATACCTTTAACAGTGAATGACGACTTAACTGTTTTACTATCTTCATCAATCACAAATTAACAGTTATTGATAGTCAATTAAGTTGTAAACCATGTGAACAGGTTGTATAAAACATATTTATAAGACCTACCTACACACATATTTCCAAGTCCACACGACCATAAACTCGCGCTAAAAATACAATGGAGCATTCATTCGAGTCGCGAATTGAGATTGACAATAGCTGATTGCCGTTGCCGCAATCAAGTCCGCGTGGAGTGGGCAAGCCGTCTCCTGCACGTCACAAGTGACGCGCGAGCACGCCCCGCGCCGCGTCACACCCGCACAGCGCACAGCTGATCGCGCCAGCCACTCGACCGGTGTAAACAAATCATAGTAACGCTCCCACGCCACTCGCAACTCGACTATCAAACGATATGATCCGCCCACGCGGATTAGAACCGCAATAATACAATCCTGTCACTTAAATCTTAATTTGCAAGTAATTCAATATCTTCCTATTTGTGGGACGCGACGGTATAAACATACGACTCGAATGCTTTACTTCTATCGTATAAATTGGATATTATAATGTGTGTGTGACTGCAAACTAGACCGACCTAATTGGCCGATTGGTTGATTGGATTTGGCCGAGTTAATAAATCGGCGTTTTAAACTGGTTGACGTTGGTTTAATTAGCTCCCGGCAAAAACGACGTCATTAGTTGTTAATATCGGGGTCAAACGACCGGGACATTCTATGGCCGGGACGCCATTGAACGACCGGTGGCAGGGCGGCGCATTGCATGCCAGTAGATAATCTACATACCATGCCAGTAGCTTGATTGTAGCTGCACGCACACAAATATCTGGCAGGTTTTCAAAAGGTACCGCGTGCCTTCTGAGATTCTTGAGCGACCAAGTCCGTGAACGTAATCCGACATTTAGGTTGTAATTTTTTAGTTTTTACTAATTTAAGGCAGCGGCATTGCACGCGCGGTATTTGGATAAAATTTGTCTGACGATTAAAACATTATTTATTTAAATGCCATGTTTCATCAAAATCCGTTACATCGTTGCGGAGTAATGTTGTATCAATATCAAACGTAAATCCAGCATAACAAGGCCGCAAGCTAGTATCGAAATAGAAGGATAGCCTATGATGGAAAAGAAAGGTTCTCGAGTGGCGACCACGAACCGGAAGACGCAGCGCAGGCCGACCCCTCACTAGAGGTAGACCAACGACCTGGTCAAAATATGGCGCGAATAGCTGTTGGATGCAGGAGGCAGCACTCGAAGAAGAAGGTTTATGTCCAGCGTTGGAGGTCTTCTTATGATGATGTTAATGTTAGTTGCCGCGGGGAGAAGCTAGTGTAATTTTGAGTTTCAATTGAGCGGAGCGAGGATCAGATAATGTTAAAATTACTGAATTACTGAAAGAAAGATCAAACGTAAACAAGTTCATGAACTTTTAACCTCGCCAAGGTTGAGTTTCCTGTCGATATGCCACATGCATAAAAGCGTGAAACGAACTGAATTCCTTACTATTATTGAAGCTATGCTATATTGGTAATGGTGTACGACTCGACTCTCTAGTCGAAATAACCTCTCGGGATATGGGTTTAGTGCCAGAGTGCCACCCAGATATATTCGGGTCGCACAGATGTATCCCATAAGGCGAATGGCATACATAAAGTTGAAGCTACGTTTGTAGAATGACCTGATTATATTAGAAATAGAGGATTCAATCCTCTATTTCTGAATATAATCAGGTAGAAAGGATAGATGATGAGCGCCTTTTGTTATTGAATTACCAGCCGATACTGGAGGCAGTTATGATCAAAACCTTGTTATTATGTAGATGTATGTAGTAGTTATTCTAATTGTAGACGTTAGTTTACCTAATGTTTTTTTTTTCTTCTTATATTTTGGCTCCACACATAGTGTATTTAGCCAGTGTCAAGTATTGTAGTTTTTCATAATGATAGAATATTTCACGTAAAGTCAAGTCTTAGTCACAGTCTGCGTAGTCATAGTCCAGTCTAAGTCAGGTAGTCTCAGTCCAGTCTAAGTCATGCCCTAGTAAAGTGGTGGCAACTTTACTAGAAGCTTCTATAGAATTTTGGAAGCAACACGAAAAACCACGTTTCACCACATTATATCACTTGCCCACACTCATGCTCGTAATTCAGCACTTAATGCGTAAAACGCCACCGACTTTAAACATTAACACTGGAAAAAGCACGAGTTTTGAAAAATAATACAATGCAACGACGTGAACTTTTCCACGTTCCCGCCAAAACCTACCTAATGTTTCCTTCAATTTGGTAACTCAATACTGTTAGTTACTACAATACTATTTAGGCCCGATTTCACCAACGTTTTTGCAAGTATACGGCTATTCCTTACTCCTGGATACAGCTAATTGACAAATGAAATTACACAAAAAGACGCCATTTTGATTGTATCCAAGGAATAAGTCTTATTCCTTCACAAAATTGGTGATATAAGGGCTATATTCGCGTAACTCGGTTGTTCTCGGAAAGTTATACCTGGAATAAAATTTATTCTAGTTTGGTGAAATCGGGCCTTAGTTAAAGTTGTTATCGTAGAGTAGGGGGTAAGTAGAGTATCATCAAAAATTGTGTTCAATGTTCAATTCTAAGTAAAAATTACAGTAATTTAATCAAAACGAACATTTTTGTTAGAAACTGCGACATAAAACCATTCCGAGATAAACGGGACAAGGCAAATCAACAAATTGAAAATAAACAGAGCAAGAAAAAGTCACTGACGACGGAACACCTGCCGTTCTGGCCGACACTCCGTACACCTGCACTCCATCTACGCGATCCAATAAACGAATCAAGGTTCTAGATAAAGAATGTATACATTAATTGTGGCGCACCAGGTGCGTGATAATTACAGGACAACGCAAACAAAAACGCGGGGCCCATAACGCGCTGAACTTTACCCAAGTGCAGGATAGTTTTCGGAAACATCTATCTGGAAAGTTTCACCGTTATATTTCATAAATTCAGAACCATATTTCAGCAAAGGAGAGGATGGGTGCGGGCCGCAAGTCTCGTCTCGGGTGGCGAGACGACATGCTCTCGAGAAGAAATAAATATTGGTAGCGAGACTATAGCGAGGCGGCAAGATATCTACCATCTCCAGGCAAGGCCTTGTGCGGTTTATCTCAGAGCTCGGCGAACCTCTTTAGGAAATTGCGTACACTACAAACAAAGAAATTGCACGCGGCGATAAGAAACCGGAGCGTATCGCGGTACAAACGCGCCTCGGCCGCCATTATCTGACAAACATCGAGTTCATCCAGGCATCAGCCCCCGCGCCGACTTACAACAGTCAATAAACGTCGACGTTACACAACCCCACTGTAAACAAAGCACATGATGATTGAAACAAATACGTGGTGGTTAGACGAAAAACAAAATGTGAATATACAATTGTTTATGCTGACTTAGTACATTCAGAGAAACATACCCAGCAGTGAGGACTTTGTGTGTAAACAGATACTACTACTCCGTTTTAGTATTACTCTGTTTTCAACTCCATTATTTCCGCACCTTGCTTGTGTAATTTGACTTGTAATTATGTTAAAAAATATATAGGACACAGGCTTACGACCGAGTGTGGCTCAACACTACCCGTGTCACTTTTCTAACCAACGCATCTACTCGGCCCTGCACCGATGACTTTTCAAGTTATAAGTGGAATTTGCACTCTTTTAATGGTAAAGGAAAACATCGTGAGGAAACTGGCATATTCAAGAACCCCAAAAATTCGAGAACATGTGTCATCCATCGACCCGTACTTGGCCAGCGTTGAATTATGTTCTATAGCTCTACACTCTCTCCAGGTGAGAGTAGGCCCGTGTCCTAGCAGTCTGAACGTATTACCCATCTGTTTTGTGATATTGGGCTGATGTCGATGACAGTATGTTAATTTGGAGAACAAATAAACCAACTGGGTAATCGAGAGTAAAAGAGTATGTTAACATACGAGACCAGTTTGAAAGATACCCAAGATTAGGTAATGCGGGAATGGGTCGAGATGAAGCACGGGCAAAGTTTGATAACCCGCAAGCCGCTGGCCGTCAAAGATACGGGCAGTTTCGACGAGGGTCGTCGGCCGAAGCCCACAGCGGTTTATGTGATGCTATGGCACAGAGGGATTAGTTCTAGTTGGTACGAAAGAGTGGCTACGGGTTCTCAGTAAAACTGACTTAGGTACCTATTATGTTATGAAAAAGGGAAAAGAGAGCTACGGTCACTCGATAGCGCACTGCTAATATTTCATGGTACGCACGCAAACGTGACCCCGCGCTGCCTTTGTGTGTAAATCCCACAGAGCACGTACACTTAAACAGATTAATTTGAAACGTGCCGTAGCGATAAATAGCGGCAGACATGCAAATAGGTGTCTAAATTATTGATACCAATACAAAATGGGGAATTCATCATGAATAAGTTTAGCGCGCAAAAGGCAGTCAAGCGATTCCCTGGGGTGGGAATTCTCAATATTCCGAGAGCAGAAACGTGAATGTCTTTCGAACATACCCTTGGAGAAAATATCACGCACGGTACGAGGAATTTCGGGGCTTTGAGTGACATGACATCGAACGCTCGGTATAGAAAAGATTGGCTATATTTGGGCTAACTCGGTGTATTAATAAACACAATAATACTTAGTAGCAGATATAACCGCGTTGTAGTGTACCCACAAGTCTATAGCTAGATTCAAGTTCCGATAGATTTAGAATACTTTTTACATTTTATTAACATTTAAGTTCAATGAAAACAAGTCCGTGAACGATTCATTAAATTATTTTTCAAACATAATACACATCATCAGCCGGAAGACGTCCACTGCTGAACATAGGCCTCCCACCCCAGGGGGTTTGCCGTAATCACCACGCTTGGCAGGCGGTTTGCTTGATGATCGCAGTAGATTATAATGCAGACAAAGGAAAATACTGCTGTTCATTCCCTTGATATTTCCTAAGCCGGCTCTTACGGTACCCACGGGAAAATGTGTGTGGTCCCTATTCTTATGCCGGGACCACACGGCAAACTAACAATTCTCAACTCTCTTTTATTTCAATCAAACAATCAGTCTATATCAGTATAGTCTTAATACAAAAAATAGCGCATTACGAATTCGTAGTGTTAGGCTAGTAATATTGGGTAGTCTGTATTTCATATAATATCGAATGGCAATATCGATTGGGACTTCATATGTATTCCTAAGTAGTCTGTGGTTCCGAAAAGCGGTAAACGTCAAGAAGACAGTGACATCAGACACTTGAGAAAAATAGTGGGAAACTGTTAATGGTTATTATATTATTGAATATATTTTGATAAGTTTTTGGAAGATATTAATAAATCTTTATATATAAATCATCCGAGTTACGCTTTCATTTCTGATATAAGGATAGGATCCTTTTAGTAGTTAATTGGGTATGCAATGCGATAGTGTGAATGAAAATAAACGGCAGCGCAAGCAATGAGATCTTCCTACTACCACCAAAGTATCAGTTTGCGAGGTACGTGCATGACTCCACGCCTCAACTAACAAAGTTGAGTCAAGTTATCGAAAGCCAACAGCAGGACACAGCGGTCGACGGTCTTTCAAGACGAGACGGGTCAAAAGGGGGCTAGAGAGAGGGGAATATTGGTGAGGGAGGAGGTCTCACTCTCTCAGAGACGTGACATTTTCGCAAACAAGTCTCGAGAAGCTTCGCAACCGAAGAGCCAGCCGCCTACTCTATTTTAACATGAAGAAATCAATGAATAATTAAAATGATCATATTTTTGCTCTCATCCGTATATAATTGATCAAAACGAAATTATAGACTTGCTTTCACCATAGTAAATTAAGGAAAATTGCAAAAAATATTATATATATAGCGGTAATATCCGATACCGTTGTTTGATGTTTCCTCTCTTTTCCACCGCCTTATTATTACAATTGAGCTTGTAAGGTAGGTTGTGTAATTTGTGTGACCAGCTTATCATGCGTTTAGTCTCATGGGAAGGAAGAAACTATGTTAAACGACAGTTTAGAAACTCTATCTAAATGTCCAAAGTTGTGAATCATACCGGGTGATACTAACTCCTGGAAACTGCGAACACGGAATCACGGAAACTTGCATCAACTGTTTTCGCTACGTGCCCCACTTTTCTTGTTTAAACACACTTACGAATTCCAAGTCAAGTTTAAGCATTCCCTTCAGAACACTAAAGAGTTTTGGCTGTATTCTGTTCAATGACAAAAGCTGACATACAAAATGTATTAAAATGCAAAAACTTCTTCGGATAGTGGAATTCTCATTTCTCATGCATCAAAATTGGCTGAAATGTCCTTATTTGCAGATAAGAATGTCAGGGTGAATAATAATGTTCGTAGTAAAAAACATGACATAAAGGAATCGAGGTAACGGAAAAGCTGAGTTTGAGGCCATAACAATAAAAGATCAAGGAGCTGCTCACATTTGCTTTAAATGTTTTAAGAAAATAAGGTACCATTGCATGCCATTTGGTTTTTAGGATTTTAAGAAAACTATGAAAACAATAGTTTTAACCTTTATCTAACCCATGTTTTGCCAATTACATTATTTCTTTTCATTTTAACAACTTTAACCACAGAATAGACAATAGTGACCGCGTTTAAATTTCACATATTCTAAATATAGAGAACACCATTAAAACGTGCATTTTAAATAGGAGAGCCTATAAAAAAATTCAGTTAGTTTAAGTTTTGATATACCTAGGTATTAAAATCGACGGACATTAATTCCATTTACTCCAGATATAATTAAACGATAACTCTTCTACAAACGCGTGCAAATCTTGTAAAAAAAATACTCTTACTTATCGGAAAGGTCATCAAAGTTCGACGCGATTATTTATCAGAAACTGAAGGTTGGTAGGTTTTTAATTGAAGTTTCCACCTACAATATACATTTAAAACGAAGTCGAATGCTGACTGTGATTAATTGAGTTTTTCATACCTTTTAATCGACAACGATACATACACCTAGTTTATGATAATAGAATAGGCCAAAATATTTACAACAATAGAGTTCCTTTCAGCTAGATCAGAAATCCAATCTGTTCGTTACACACTCCCTCGTGGAAATTACGAGAAGGACAAACCAAATATTTGTCCGAAATAAGCACCCCCTTATATAACGATATTGAATGGTCCATTGTGCTTGTATATTTTCACCGTCACATTTCACACACAAACGATGAAAATATCTATGGTAAAGCTTTTTGAAGACGCGATGGTGATGCAAAATTTAACTTTTTTCTATATTGTCGACCATGCCACAGATTACAGAAAAAAAACGATTGACGACCATGCACACGCACAGAGCATAGTATACGAGTAAACACATTTGACAGTGTTTGGTGAAAATTTGGTGATACTTTAATTGAGTTGTAAGATACCGATTGGTTTTTAATTAATATAGTAACAGCATGACGTGATTACGTAACCAGTTTTTTAATTATGATTCTGACTTGAATCACAAGTGTTTGCACTCGTATGATTTTAAACATCGTTTTGAAATTCAGCGTAAGCGTGTGTGTGTGGTTGCTAACTTGCCAGCTCTTCGAAGTCACGACTTGTTGGATCACTGGATATCAAAAAATTTAATGGCAATGCCGATAAATAAGCCTAGGCATAAAGCAGACCCCACACACGGTGTCTATTATCAAGTTATGCCCGTAAAACCGATACAGCAGCTTTACATAACGGGATTGAGCCGTGTGTGCGGATGCGGAGGGTCTAAGCTGAGGGCAAGCTTATTAGATAGATGTAGGAACCATGCACGAACCGGAATAGTTCGATCTGCGAGAATAAGTCCCTGCATGTTTGGATGTTGAAAGACTATCTTTACGTTACCTAGTACGTTAACACTATATTAAATTGAACCGTATCTGAATACTGTTAGAGATGAAATAAAATCACCTGCTGCTGATTATTAATTTATTGACACGTCTCTTCTATTCGTCCGGTTACAATAGACTGCCCGTATTACAGGATGCTAGTACTACGCGCGGGATATGCTAGAGTTGCAAAACCGTCCATCAATAGTTATACCCACTTATTCATCCCTATTATTTAAATGAACTGTTTTAGTTTTAGGTCGACGTGCTACACACCTTCGACTGCATCGTCACTTGCGGCCAAACTTTAACCTGTTCGTAATATCCTTTCCTACATTAAAGAAAATGCCAACTTCTCGCCGACGAGAAGTAGATGTAACAACACGTGAAAGCGAGACAAAAATGTTAGTTAAAACACATTTAGCTAGCATTTAGCTTAATTACATTACACTAATTTCAGTCACCTAGTTAGGATTCGGGAAAGGAAGCTTACTTGCTACCCAGTTAGTTGCTTAATTAGGAACCGATTTAGGAAGGTTTATAATAGCATTTAGTAATCTTTGACTGCCATAAAATGCTATTACACCTTCCTAAATCAGTCCTAATTACGCAACTAGCTGGGTAGCAAGTAAGGTTCCTTTCCCGATTACCGAGCTTTCATGAATAACAAGATAATACCAGAGTAGTAAGTACCTACTCTATAGTCTGTCTAGTTATGATCACTACGTCATTTATCCTGGCAATAATTGACTGACATTGGAAGAGAGCCTCGGGAAAAATATCTCAAGAAATTCGAAATTTGATATAGCGTCGGACCAGAGGGAGGATAAAATAGGTCAGATATAAAGAAAGCTATGTACGAAAGCTCCGATAAGGTAAAAAGTATTTTCTAGGAAGTGACGAAGATTATTTACAACTTGTATTGAGTAACAAGACCATTGTCTTTGAGTATTAAATTACGAGTATCAGTGAGTGACTCAAGTTTAACCCGTGGTATACAATTCAGTAAGTGAGTCACCATTGTCGACGAGACTCGCGAATGTGCCTTGGGCGTTATGGCACATGGCGCATGATAGTACGGTAACTGCAATTCATGGTAGGCTTGAGGGAATAAAGTCAATGTAATATTTATTAGTTAGCTCAGAATTGTACCTATACTTACAAATATAGAGGCACCTAACGAGATTAGAAGTTAGAACCCATCGAAAAGCTTTTGTCCTTCGTGTTGACTATACATTATATCTATTTCTAGATATTAAATAAATTAACGAACAATGCTTTATTTGCAGCGAATGATATTCATTTATTAATCTATTATATAAAAGGCTTTGTCCTGACGGACTGACAGACAAAATACAGCCCAAACTGCACGTAGAGACTTGAAACGTGGAGTGTGGCTTTCTTTTATGACGTAAGCGCGTGCTAAGAATTTTTGAAAATTCAACCCTTAGGGGGATGAAAAGGGGGAAAACATTTGTATGAAAAAACACACACAGCCTAAACAGCTGAAACTAAAATCTTGAAATAAATTCCTGAGGGATAGTCCACGCGGGCGAAGTGGCGGGCACAAGCTAGTTAATAATAAAAGCCTTATTAATTTTATCCTACCAAATTTAACATTTAACCTAATATTACCATATAGTTTTTTTGCTGGTCACAATTTTTTGGTCGAAATCTGTATCAGTCAACTAACTGTATGGTTTAATCGGACTACATTTTAGCCGTACAGTTTGAACGTTGAATGAATCACCAAAGACAAAGCCAAGTTTCGTGTTGGTGCCTCGAGCGACATGGCACTGAAGATTACAAATTGCAACTCACGGTGGCTTAGAAATGAATCGATAAGAGTACGCCTATGGGACATGGCAACTTAGCAACTTATACGAACTGTGGGATGTCTCTTGTAAGTTATAAAAGATAACTGAACCAAGCCACAACCGAAATTTGCAAGATACAACAAGGATAAAACGACATCAGGTGAAGTTAATGTTTAAAACAACAAAGAAAATAAATGTGGCCAGTCAAAACCAGAACACCAGTTGCGTAGGAAAATACCATCCATAAACCAAGTCGAAAAGAAAATAAATGTGGCCAGTCAAAACCAGACAAAGTGCGTAAAGATTATTTTTCAAGATTATTTAACCGGTAACAAAATATATCAAATGTTCTTAAGTTTACAGAGAACGCTCGAATGCGGTACTAAATTCCAACAGAGTGCAAAACAATGTAAAACTGCCACCGACTGCAGTCTTCTAAGTTAACTGCAGGATACTTTTTACAAGCTTGGTAATGAAGATCTTATCTAGACTCGAAATATACCGAGATTATGTATTACAAACTGCATATCTAAGGTAGTTCTAAAATTTATTCTGAGGTACTTAGAACATACACTAAACTATAGTTTTCCATATATAACCCAGACATATAACCCCTTACTGATAAACCCTTGATAAGCTAAACTGTTGTCTAAATATTACTGTACGTAAATTCACGCGTGACACCGAGATGCTGATAGAATATTTTATAGCTTAGGTTAAGTGTTATAGAGCGTTTATAAATCTATCTCTCAGACATTTTGATTCTTCTTCTAGCTGAAATGATATAATATAATAATAAAATAGCTATATTTAAATGAAATTGAAGAAATATAGATAGAAACGATAATGATCATAATATTATCTTTTATGATGTAGCGTTATATTATGTAGGATTATTATTTATTCTGTTATACTATTCTGGCCTCTGTCTATTAGACATAACAAAATCTATTTCTAATATCTTGACATTGTTAAAATAAGATCGGGTGGTCAAAATACAAAGAACATTTTACATATGAACAGCTAAAAAGAAAACTATTATTGTTTTTGAATCCCCTCGTTTGTGGATCGAAGTGGCTTATTAAAAAAATAATGTTTATTCTTGAATCCCTTCAGTATGGATTGGAAGATATAAAGTTCTGCCACATACTTGCAAGATGTGGAATGAGCTACCCTCTGAGGTGTTTCCGTTGAGCTACAACATAGGGCACTTCAAACGTCGGGTAAACAGAGTCTTAAAAGGTAGGCAACGCATCGGCAGCGCCCCTGGTGTTGCAGGTGTCTATAGGCGACAGTAACTGCTTACCATCAGGCGGGCCGTCAGCTTGTTTGTCTATCAGTGTTATAAAAAAAAAAAAGTTATCCGTGGGTTAACATGTGGAGCCGAGTTGTGGAGTCCTGAAAAAACAATAATATCCAGCCCAGAGTCCAGACCACTTAAAAGAGACGGAATAATAACTATCAAAAGCAAGTATTTCACACAAATTTATCAAGAATAACACGTTCTGTGTCGGGGAGCAGGTGCGTGCACCAGCTGTCACGAGAATGCTCTTAGGTGCTCACCACACCATCTGTGCCTGCATCGTAATTCGTAAATGGAGACGCTTGCGGGCTCACTACACCCCAGATACTTTTTATCGAGAAATATTTCCAATTCAAGTAGTTTATAGAGTAGAGTTAATAAAAATGATAGTAAACTTATTATCAGCATTAAAATATATTTGTTTAGTGTTTCTTAAAAATACAACTTAATTATTCATATTAATAATCATAATCATTTATTTGGTACAAAAAATACACGTCAAGAAAAACATACGCACTCGTAGGTATGTACGTGATTTTGGAAGTAGCTAGTAGAAGTGAGTTATACATTTTTTTAATGCTAAAATTGGCTTACGTTTGACAACAACTCACTTGATGCTAAGTGACGAAGTTGTCTAAGGTGGAGCACGTTTGCCCATGAGATGCCCATCCACTCTTGACTTGAAAAGACCCAGGTTACAATAAAACTTAACAAGTCAAAATTCCTTTACTTAAAGACTTACCCAGTTGTATCTCTCTTCTTTATTTTGAATTAGTATTATCCATATTTGATTACACATCATGTCGTGTTATTGCAGTAAAAAAACTTACTTCAACTAACATAATAATCAAACAAGGAATTCAAATTACCTGAAACAAAAGATATAATTTCATTACTAACAATGCGCTCGTAAATAATGTGCCTAAATACATAATAAGTTTTCAATCAGTGTGTGTTGCCAGTGATGACTTATGGAACTGAGACATGGTCTCTTACTGTTGGCCTCATTAGTAAGCTCAAAGTCGCGCAGCGAGCTATGGAGCGAGCTATGCTCGGTGTTTCCCTGCGAGATAAGCTCCGGAACGAGGAGATCCGCAGGAGAACTAAAGTGACCGATATAGCTCTTAGAGTTAGTAAGTTGAAGTGGCAATGGGCAGGCCACATCGCTCGTAGAACTGACAACCGATGGGGAAGAAAGGTTCTCGAGTGGCGACCACGAACCGGAAGACGCAGCGTAGGCCGGCCCCCCACTCGGTGGACCGACGACCTGGTGAAAGCCGCGGGGAGCCGATGGATGCAGGAGGCGAGCAGCCGCTCAAGGTGGCGTGCTCTGGGGGAGGCCTATGTTCAGCAGTGGACGTCTTCAGGCTGTTGATGATGAAATACATAATTATCTATTCTGTGGTATAATAAACATGAAGTACAAAAATCGGTTCCTAATATTGTTTTAATAACCACTCATTAAATAAAGTTATCTTAGCGCACCAAGTGTGCTGCTGGGCCAAGTTCTTTCAACCTTGCAGGAGCACCCACTGTGCATTGTTTAAATAAATAAATAATTATGTTTAGACATTTCACACAGCGCCATCTAGCTCCAAACAAAACAAAGCTTGTACTATGACCAGATATTTATAGGACCCATGCATTTATATTGTGTTTTATTCACATTCACGTGTCTAATCGAGGCCCTAGTGTTTGATGCACGTGGTCCTATTAACCACCTAACCACACGTACAACATGAAGTTTTAAAATAAAACACCACGTTAAGTTTTCTCCGTGGGTATTTAGGTAAAATAGGCACCAGAACTCCGGGAGTTTCCCCACAAATGGTCACAACATATTTTATCTACCGGCCGAGTATGCTATTGATTATTATATTGACAGAAAGACGATGTTTAGAACTTACACTTATATAAAAACTTGCAAGACATGAACATTCACTTCTTCATTCACTCTTAGGGCACCAATTACGATATTTATTAAAGAGGCGTATTTAAATTATACTAGCCTAGGCGTACATACGTTACATTATGTAAACAAATCCAATAAAACTTGCTAAACTTTTTCTGTAGTTCTCGGATCGTAATGTACAACTTAACCTATTATTGGGATAACCTTTGCAAAGTTAATTGGAAACAGTCCAATAAACTAGAAATTCAATGAAATTCTCTTTCTTCTTGATCTTGTTAAAATTTAACAAAACCCTTTGTTTATCGATGTCTTGTGATAGATTAAAAAGGATAAAAGAAAAAGAGAAAAGGTAAAAGGGTAGCTAGCTACAACGATGTATGATTGATGAACAATCTAATTGACTTCAAAATTAAATACAAGTTGTAATGCGAGTTAAAAAGATCTAGTAAGTAAAGTCATTAAAAGGTAGCGACACGGCAGGTGCCCTCGTGTCACACTGCACACACATGGGCGGAAGTGGGGCCCTTCCAGAAAGCAACGAGAAACACAAAATTGCTTTTACAATGCAATAAGACAAACTTAATGAGGGACAATTAACAGCTGTGCCTGAGGTTTTTGTGTCCATGTTTGGTTTCCCATACATTGACGACGAATCAGAAACAAGCCTCTTTACCTATTATTTCTAATAGCATGCCATAAATTCTCTAATTCAGAGTGGAGGACTAGGCCTTACCTACCTATTGTTGCAATTACATTAGACTAAATTCAGCGAGTTTAAATGACCAAATCGATATACATTGCTGGTTGGAGTAAAGGTATTGGATGGAAGTAACACCAAGCCAGCAATGTATATTGATTTAGCTTGTCTAAATCCAGCCAAATGTAACACCCCCTTAAGCTAGGAATAGCCATCAATGTGTTGTCGTCGTATAATCTCAAAGAATGGGGTGTAATTACAAGAAATGCAAAATTCTACCATTTCTTTGTTTCTTTCTTTTATAGTAATAGCTCTCTAATAAAACAAGCAATCAATAACGTTCTGATCATAGCGTCATTATATCACACACTAGCGGCTCGCCCCGGCTTCGCACGTGTAGTGGTGTAGCCTATGTTACTCAGGGCGAGTGTAGCTTTCCAATGGTGAAAGAATTTTTGAAATCGGCACTGTAGTTTTTGAGCTTATTCATTATAAACATACACACAAAAATACAAATCTTTATAATAGTGGTGTAGAGATGTAGATGACAGATTGCAAAAAGCAATAAATAGGAATTAAGCTAAAATCTTTATTGCACACACCAAATAATAAAAAATTAAAAAGAATACAATGTATCACAAAAATGTATCAATAATTTTAATACGGCACTTAATTACATTGTAAATGATGGGCCAAATCATCAAACATTTGGAGAAAGTGCAAGTAAAGCAGTTAGGTAAGTAGTGCATAATGAAGCGCTAATGGTGGACGATTAACCTAGAGACCTTTGTGCGCGGTATATATCGCGATCAGCTGAGCGCTCTTGGCGGCCGCTGCCGGGTGCCGGCTCGCCACCACACCACTGAATTCACTCGCGACCTACTTGTATGAGTTTTACTTCGACTGCAATGTGCGGGTTTGAGATTTGGACAATTGGATTAGTCATTAGCTACTTGGAAACCTCCGTTACAGAGTCATATTTTATCCATTACGGTTAGCATTGCAAGTCCCATTGTACCCCACGTCGTTAACAGTTACAATGCGCCTTTACATTACGCAGTACATGAACCGTCGAAATTACAGCATCGTTAATAATCAAATTCGGATTCTCTTGTATATACCGTCGCTTATTTGACTAAGTGACGTATCTGACATTTTAAATGTAGCTTTTATCTACTTTCAAAGTCGCGTCGAACTGTCTAATCAACGTATTTGTAGTCAAAATGTCAGATACGTCACTTAGTCAAACATGCGACGATATGAACTAAGATCATGTGTATTTCATTTATACTTTTGCATTAGTAACTCCCTTTCTTATTATATAAATACCTACTAGCTGGTGTAGGTCGTCCTCCATTGTCAGTTAAAAATGAATACCTACGTAGTTTCAGTATAAGACAACTATAAGACTTTAGGTACCGTTGGGATTTCAACTTCCATTTTTAATTTCCCACCACCGAAAACAGTGATTCAATTCAAGTAACTAACCGTATCACGTTGTTTCGATTAAACAATGTTGATAGTGTTCTTTTGTTTATTTAAATTCGCGACACAAAGGAAATAAAACCTTCACTTGAACATTGTTTAGCTGAACGGCACAAAGACGTTTCCGAGAGTTATTCCAGTCACAAAGATATTATTTCTAAACTTGACTCAAGTGACACATCGCAAGCGCCGAGAAGCAATAGGCACCTTCTAAAAGCTTGCTTAAATAATGTAATATATCTATGGTAGTAAAAGAAAGGTGGCTATTTGGAAAAAAAATATTGTGATGACACTTGAAGTTATGATACGTCATCAGCCCATTGCGTTCCAACTGCTGGAACACGGGCCTTCTCTCATATATAGAGGCCATAATCCACCATACTATATAAAAATCGCTTTATATTGATGAGTTAATTATACCTATCGTTTTTAGGAGTTGTATAATAGTTAATAGGTCACACATTTTACAACATGATCAATTGATGTTCCTTTAGCCTCCATCTCCAGCAACGCGGTTTAATATGCGGGTTTTGCGTCAACAAAACTCGTAAAGCCATCCAAGTTTCCAAGAGGATACGTTATGTATGACTACGTGGCATTATGGCATATCGAGTGCTAAGCACGCGGACGATACTGTAACTCCCGTAAGCTAAATGTGAACCGCCGCTAACCTACATCGAAGTTTGCCAACTGTTAGCGGAAGTCATCGATTGTATCCGAGTATTATTTCTAGGATATATTGATACCAGTAAGTACTCTTAGAGCAGTTACTCTTTTTCTCTAAGCTAGTACTAGACGCCGCCCCAGTAACATTATGTGCGGATTTTGTTTAAATTAATATGATGACAATTGTGTACGTAGTAATAGGCTTTTACATGGCAACCTCAGAAAACAAAGTTTTTTTATGTATTAAGCAAATTAAATCACAAAGAGCTTATGTCGAAATATAGCAAGCCTTAGGTACAATAAATGAGTTTGGAAATCAAGAAATTTACTTCCCTAACACACGGTGCAAGCAATCCGGCACAACTCAGAAAAAAAAACATAATAGGACTACTGTTTTACCAACCATCACCAAAGTATAGTTGGCCGATATTACCATAACCACAATCTACAATATTAACTTCCCCGTAACATCGACGTGAACATACGAACATGACACTAAATTATGGAAGGAACTAATGCGTTAGGTAATTGCAGATATTGTAGCGCGGAAGCTGGTATATAGTCAAATACGGAAATGAGCCAGACGGGTTTTGATGTGGCACTCGATCTACGTAAATCATGCTACGCGGAAGGGTGGTACACCGTACAAATTCACAAAAACTCATGTGAAAATGACTATTGCACAATCATGCGCAAACTATAAATGGAAAAGGAAAAATAAATCGTGATATAAGGAAACCACCAGAAGATTCAATAACATGTGATAAGTATATTATACTATGTTCTATGGTGCTAGAGAATGTACAATCATTTAGCATCCACTGAAATTCATTGCTAAATTCCTATCTAGAAATATATTTGAGTGGATGCTGTATGAATGGCTGGGGGTTTGCCTTGGGATCCTCAGTCTGTCTTCTAACTTTAGAAAGGATAATGATAGTATGATGTATGATGATATTATGATGATGGATTAGTCAGCTAGATTGTAAATTGCAATATATTCGGTTGTCGGTATGATAAGCACGCTTTTAGGGATATTTTACTGCCATTTCGTCAGGTTTAATAAATACCATTAATTTCGAATTGAAATGCGACTACAAATTGGTTAGCAATTTGCAAACCTAACCGTGCTTAAGCAGTTCAAACAGAATTAACAGAGTCGTCCTATGTCAGTCTACCAGAATTAGTGCGACAACGCCGCGCGCCGTTCAAAGTTTGAACATTATTCGGTGTCGAAATATTAACTTGTAGTCGGCAACAAATTCATTCGGGTCATAATGACTCACGTTGAATGTATTTTGATAGCTCTGAAACCACAACCGGTCGCAAGCGTAGACTGGGAAGATGATAATAGTAATGGAAAGGAAACGAGCCCTGCAAACAATTCACAGAAAAAAAAAATACAAAAAATATATTTTAGTAAAGCATTATTGTAAAATAGATATTAATTATACATGGTTGTGGTCTTAAATGAAATATACGTTGTGGTGAATAAATTGATGGAGTACGGCAATATTTACTTAGCTCCGCGAAATATCATAGTCCCTACTTGATACGAATGCAAGATCTCCACTTGAGAATCCGATATTCAGAATAAACAGAAGTACTAGAACCACAGATACAGGTAAAAAAATCAATAAACCTAGAGAGGCTTACATCGAGCTGGACACGTTGATGAATTATTTAGCTAGAAGAACCAAATTATCCGCACGATACTAGAAGAAGGAGACGCAATTGACCCGAGGGACAAAGGTCGCCAAACGGAATGCCTTCGGAGAACTCCAAAACTTCAAGCTGAAGTAGTGAAGAATGGAAAGAGAAAATGTACTACTGTTATTGTACTGCATTGCACTGAGTACTTCTTTTAGCCTTGGCCTGCAGTGTGGCCATCACCGATGAAAGAAAATTAATTTTATATTACCCTTGGTCGTTATTAATAACAAACATTCAAGAAAATCTTTGTTAGCTAAGTTGTAACATATAGCACGCATAAAACGAGCTGTTATTGAATAACTTTCTCTTTACACGTTAACAGTTGATAGACTTCACACCTACACGTTTTATACAACGAGCTATACTTAATAAATAACTAACAAAATAATTGCGTGACACATGCGCTGCTATAAAATCTATAATCGAATCGAATTAGAATTGAGAGAACGAACAATGGACTCATCAGCAGCGTGCATTTCTCGGCTCGGAGCACGTAAGGAAAATCGATTATTTCCCCTCTATTAGACAGACTACACTTACTGCTCCCCAGACCGTTAATATTTAAAAGTCGTAAAACCTATAAATGGTTAAACCAAATAGATATACTTTCGTTGACACGTCGTGCCAAATTGCATAACTATATTAAACCAACAAGATATTTTACAGACCATTGATTAATTACCTATTACCATCAATCTAATTGAAATCTTAATGTTGATGTTGTTGTGTATTAGATTTGATCTAGGTATTTTAACGAGCGATTTTGCAATTGACTTCAACTTTCTAGTGCTTGTAATATAGACGACAAACGAATACCAATTCTTATGCCTGAATCATATTCCTCCGCAAACATCTGTTCTTCCTTCCATGCTCAGCTAAAGGTCGCGAACTTGAAGGGCGCAAGCAGTTGAATGAGGAGGCGATAAAGGCCCGGGCAGGGAGGTCCGCGGGGTGAGGGGAGCATACACTTACATTACACCCCACTTCTCAGATCAACAACCCCAAACCTTAATCAAGATAAGCTGAGCTGACGGTTCTCAAGAGAATAATTTTAATTAGTTAAAATGTTCCTGTGAAAATATTTTGTGAATTTTAGCCATATTTATAAGCTGTCATTGTCACCGGTCGTGACGGTGAATCTCCTTTCCGTTCTTGAAATAAAATGACTGCGTTGCTACCACATGTCTACCTATATTAATTACAGAGACCATTGCCCGAATAAAACGCAACCGGACGCGTCTTGGTTCGTCATCGTTGAGTTAATTTATTCTAATGTGTCTTTTTAGCAGCAGCGAGAGGTATGGGCGGGACAAGAACCGAGGTTCGTGAACCAAGCTCTACTTTGTTTAACAGTCCGGGTTCATTGGGTCGGTTTACCTGGTGCGGTTTCCGGTGGGCATTCCGCTTCGATCAGTCGCGGGGAGTGAGCCTGCGTTGTGCGTTGTGGCCGTGTTGTTTTTATCGGAATCGATTCATTTTCCCGTAGTATCAGTCTCTTAAACGGATTAAATTTCATATAATTTCTCCTTGCCTACGTTTTTAAATACATAATCATTATTACGCTTGACTGTCTACTTTTAACTATTTTATGCCAGCGTTTCACGGGATCGCTTCACTCGATCTCGGGACTCGGGATTCGCTTTTCGCTTACTGTAGAGTTTTTTAAATATTATTAAGTAAATCAACAACTATTGCTAAGTATATAAACACAAGTTATTACGTGTAAATAAATTATTTTGACGAATACAAAATAAAAAAGATCCTCGAGCAATATTAGTAATTTAATTAATATTTTGATACAACTTTCATACACGTAGTTATGACACGATCAATGACTTTTGGTCGCAGGGTCGCAGTCATATTTAAACTAAGTAATTAAAAACTGATGCGTTGATGTTGACTCCAAATGATAAGACAACGACGCTGGAATGGCAGACATCGTTGCGAGGAATTGTTCTTTGACGATTTCGAAACTGCAACTTCGGCGGGTACACAGAATACCGAACGTGTGTCAATATATAGGACTTTTCTGCAAAGTTCGTCTAGGTAGGTACCACCGCTTTGCCAGTTATTCTGCCGCCAAGCAGCAGTGTGCAAGCACTACTGTGTTTCGGTTTGAAGGGCATTGTAGCTAGTGAAATTACTGGGCAAATGAGACTTTATGATCTGATCACTCAGTCTAGTAATCTGATTATTAGACTGGGTGATGTCTCAGGATGACGTGCGCAGTGCAGTGTCGCGCGAAACTATTGTTTTAAAGTTCCGGGTGACACTGCAACTGTTATGGGCGGCCGTATCACTTAACATCAGGTGAACGACTAGCTCGTCACGTCATTCAATCACATAAAAAAAAAAAGTTTGGCCACCGTGACCAGTTGGAGTTGTTGCTGAGACGGTGGTCGAGGTCGCCTGGTGCGCCAGAGGCCCGCAGTCATATAAAGGGCCGTTAAATCAAGATAGCCGATGAGAAACAATTTACGAGCGGGCGGGAAAGAAAGTTATTAACGCAAACCTCGCCTTTGAACACATTATAAGTAAGGTTTATGGTATGGTGAGGTTATTGGAAACACTCTTTCAAAACTATGGTGAATTTCCAGAACAAATATGGAATTTATTACTGATATAACACTAACTTATCGCTGGTGATTTTACACAGGATAAAGTGCCACTTACTAGAAACTCAACAAAAGGATAAAATTTGTAATTATTACTGTGACTTCATATTGTTTCGCAAAAAATAGCACATTAATAATATAATACTTAACAATATTTATAATTTATAATACTTTGAACAAATTACCCCTTGATAAAAGTCAGGACAGTAATCTAACTTCAAATAAAAATTGTCAAATGGTCACGATCTATCTAAATAACCCTAATATCTTATTAAACCACCTATACATAAGGGTACATAAGGGGCAACTTCCAAAAAGCTACTTACAATCTTTGTGTCAGGCGATACCCGATCCCGATCGGAATGCGCCTTTGTCAAAGACCGTCCTCCGGCTCCGAAATTCGTCTTTGGAGCTTTTGTCTACGTATAATTTTCAGCCGAGTACCTGTATCAAACCAGTTCTACACAGCAGCGTCTGTTCTGAGAAGTGTTCCCTCACCGTTCGTCCTTTTATCTCATTTCTCTACATTCGATCAACGCCTAATGTCTCAGTTGGCAAAATTAACGACGACGGCTATAATCTGGTTAAATTAAACACGAAAGCGTTTACACCTCCGCCCCGGTCCTTTATCGACGAGCGATGAGTAAGCGCTTCTGGGAACCATTTTCATTGCATGATCGGAAGAAATATTGAAAGGAAACTCATTGAACGGCTCGTGGCGTGACGGAACGCACTTATAGACAACGAACCGAAACCACAACATGATCGAGAATGATGGAGGCTGTGTATCGTTCCTGCACGTGGGAAAATACAAGTGTGAACCGCTTCCCAGCACCCGCTTAGCGCGAGACGGAAATATTCATTCATTCTCAATTGTTTTGGTTAACTTTATTGCCCGCGAAACTATTGAGTGCTATGACCGTGACCGAGAGCATTCACTGAAGTGACATGGTACAAGCGAAGTTATAAGAACCATCTATGAGAAAGATTATTTATTTATCAAATAGATGATATATATCCAGGGGATGGTTAGGTGGGTCTTTGTATACAGTAGCCTGAGGCACGGGCATCGATCGCGTGGCTGCGGTGAACGCACCCCAAACAGTACCGCACCCGCCGACCAACGAAACGAAGGGGCACGCTTTTCGCATGGCTAAAATCCTTACCATTGTAACGTAGTCTAAAACCAAAGCAACTTGAAAGCCCCCGGATAAAAACTTTTCAAATGCCAGTCAGTGATATGGAATTCAACAGAAAACGATAATTACTACTAGCAGAACAGAAAATAAAGGCTAGGCAGTCATATATACATATAAGAGCTTCGAGTCATTCAAAACGGGCAGGCATAGTAGAGGCGTGCGTGTAGACTGTTAATGGTCGTGTGACTGACAAAGTCTCTGTCCCAGTGGAACTAATGACAGTAATGACCACTCGAAACGAGAAAATTACGCCACCAACCGTCTCGCTGGTCACATAGACCAGGCGAGTCACGAAGCGTCCGCTCGTAATAAAGGATAGGAAACGTTTTGACTTTTTAATTCGTTACAGATGCGTGCTAGTTACTTGCACCCGTGAATACTTCGTTCGGCGGCAAATGGCAATGAAATTAATTTTCTATCATAAAAAACCTTAAATGGTTGAATAGAAAAAGTAAGGATTGCGTAAATTTCACTGCATCCTGCTCCTCGGGATCGAGGGAGTACAAAAAGCGAGCGAGTATAATATCCAGCTGCGGCGTGCCGGGGCGGTGACCTCCGGAGCATCTGCCGCGCACTGCCTGGCTTCACTTCACACGTTACCACCACAAATCCACTATCGTGAACTTTTGTTTTACCTATTAAAAGATTATAACCCAGCGTCAGTACGTTTCAGTATTGGAAGCGTTATTGTCGGATCAACGCAAACAAACGGTGGGAGTCGTCACGTTTCTAACAGATTGTAAATAAACAAGCGAGGCCGAAACACGTGTATCGCACGGCTATAGTTCCATTAAAAGAATATTTAGCAGAAGGCCGTTTTCCTTTCGTGCTGTTTGAACATTTTGGGGATTGTTTACTCAGGAATCTTAGAGGAAGCTGCGCGGCTTCTCTTGACGTTTCGTCCCAGAGCACTCGAGTGGCTCCATCGATCAATCATATGTACAGGCGCGGTTGTAGGTCAAGTCTACATTATTTACATAATAAATTATTGTTAGGGCAGGATTCGCTTAACCATAACGTAGTGCGGATTGAAATATTCATAGATGTTTAATCACATATCATTAATCTACCACGACAGAGAATAAATAAATTCAAAAATTCTTCCTAAATTTTTACCATCATTGTTTGGGGTAACTGTTTACATCTAGATTCCCATGTAGTTTCAGCTCGAGACGCAGCATTGTAATGCCTTTTCACAGGGGACATACATAACCATACCACAGCCTAGTATAGTAACCATTAACCGGCAGTATACAGGCAAGTATACAGCCAGTAAGTAGAACATGTAGGTGTAAAGCACTGCGCTGGAGCGAGTTTCCTTTGTATGGCGTCGCACAGTCGTCGAAACCTTACACCCTATGTAACTAGATAGCCTCGTGTAGATCCGGAATTGATAAGCTGGTCGGTCCTCACTGTTCCCGTGGACCGGGTGGAATATAGACAACTAAAACCTGCCTTGCTCTATTCTATAGAAATTGCGTAGTACGAATTACGAAGTTCTCTGTGTATCTGTTTAAGTAGAAGGCCAAAAACTATTTGTATTATAGAACCATTATTTTTAAATACCCCCATAAAAGACATCGGCTCATTTAGGAAAAATGTTCGGAGACATTCTATAGAAGCAGACGTGGTAATGTAACAATAACACCACGATAGATCTGGAATTTAATATACTACCTAGAAACCTATGATTATCAGACCTTTGTATTGCAACCAAAATAATTGATAAAACAAGTCATTCATAAAGCATTATTTTATTATTTCTGTCTAATCAAATTAGAAGTTTCGGAACGCTCTAGTCGTAATAAAAACGCAGACTGTAGATATTCAATAGGAGGCGACTCTGAAAGGATTCATGTAAATTTATTAGTCACTTTACATCTAATTGAGATTTACAACTGTCTATTGAGCAATGGCTAGTAGTTCATTAGTACGCTCAATATAATTAAATGAGCTTAGGAGTTCGACGCCATTGTATTATTTTGTTACTCAGTAGGGAAATGACCCGATTTAGTCACAGGCTTTATAACGCGATTCAATAAAGAAAAGAACTGACATGAGCAAACATTTCTACTGCTGTCTCACTTCCTCTGCACTTAATAGTGGAAAAGGGAAAACAATAGTTTCGTGTTTTGCGTCAGATTCGTTTCTCCCGATTGCTGTGCGATCATAATTGATACAATAATAGAGAATTCTTACCTACAACAAAAATATACCGTATGTGAAATATTAAATTGTTTTACGATTATAATACAAATTGATGTAAATTAACTATACACAGAGGCGCTTAAAATAATCACGTACGCAGTTACAATGGATGGTATCAACTCTAGTACCTATACCTTATTCAGGATAACCAATTTTAACGTAGCGTTCTTCACCATTTTTTTAAGATGTTTAGCGATGAAATGAGCTTCATTGCTGGATCTTTATGTTTCACTTTTTATGGTGGCTGTTGACTGGATCCTGTGTTGGGCATAGGAGCACCGGACGGTTCGACGATTGTCAAAAATACTCGGACTGAACAGGATGTGAAAGGAGCAATGGTGAAAAGTAATCACGGGCAGGAAGGCCATCGCATCGCATCACCGGCGAGGCATCTAGAGCAGTTCAATTTAACATTCCAATATTTTGAAATCAGGTGCATTTAGGTTTTAAAGAAGAGGCTAAGTAGTTGAATGGAATAAAATGATCAATTTTAGACTGAAGTTACAATAACAAAGAATCAATCAACCAGCTCTAATCTTCTAAAATATTAAGGAGTTATGGAAGAAATAATTGATAGAGCTAAGACGTGGCATGAATCTGGGAAGCCTAACAAAAAACTTAATAGTACTACATGTAAGAACATCGTTACTCATCTCGGGCGAAGCATCCGAAGCAGTTCAATTAAGGATTCCAAGACTTCTGTCGGATCAGTACATTTTGAAAGAAACCGAGTCATCCAGTACTGGTAGAGCTAAAGTTAGGCAATAATCTGGAGTGAAGAGCTGTAAGAGTCGATGCGAATGTAATCATAGGCGGGAAGTACGTCGCGTCGCATCTCCGGCAACCGGCACGGCATCGGGAGCGGTTCAATTAAGGATTCCGACGTGCCAGGTCATATAGGCGCACGATCGCAAAGGAACGCCAGCAAATGTCGTTGGATAATAATTAAATAGGGCCGCAGGGTTGATTGCAAAGTTTGTTTAAATTTTGTGATATGTATATCACTTAATATGTGTGTAATATGAAATCTATTGAATAACTCATAAAAATAATTTTGTTGAATCTTCTGATCAATGCATTTTTTTTATATTATCTAGTTTTTGAAACGATTTGTCATCAAAAAAGCTTTATTATCTTAATAAGATAGGTAGGATCACAGACCTACAATATTTTTCTTACTCTCAAGACTCAAAAAGCGTGGGAGCGACAAGTACAAATCAAGTACACACTGCCCGAGAGGAAAAGAGATAGTTAAACAATGGCGGAGGTGTGTTATTTTGGGCGATTATTAGCACATATCACCACAATCTGTTTCACGACGAAGATCATTTTGTGATCATGTATCATAATCCCGTTATCAAAGTGCGAAATACTATTTTTTCAGCTCTTACAGCTTATTCCATGAGTGAATGTGACGTTACAAAACATACTAACCCGAACAAATACACGTATCACAGCAAATTTATCACAAATTTTATTGCATTATTACTAATCATATATTATTGATTTTAGAGTGGTATCTGGCTGAAAAACCTATTTATTTTGTAGATTGGGAATGCGCCTTCAGATATGTCGCATTATTTCCGTGTTTCAGTTTTTATTATTCATCAATTTTACTTCAACACTTTGAAAGATTTCAGTAAATAAAATGCCTGTTATTTTATTTAAAAGCTATGGGGGCCTGTAGGTAGGTTCAATATCTAGTAAAAGCTATAGTTAATTTGTCGCAAATACTGAAGATCATAATAATAACAACAGTTTATGACACATTCAATTTCTTAAATTTCTTGTCCCACTTTCAAATTGGCATTGTTGGTCTTGTACACCCC
The DNA here is from genome assembly GCA_910589525.2 of Ennomos quercinarius. Classification (NCBI taxonomy): domain Eukaryota; kingdom Metazoa; phylum Arthropoda; class Insecta; order Lepidoptera; family Geometridae; genus Ennomos; species Ennomos quercinarius. Next base: position 15,748,133 of record OU342492.1, on the reverse strand, counting down.
AAGTCTATGGGTAGGATAGTTTGCTAGACTAAAAACTTTTACAATAAAATCTGACTGAACTTATTATCAAGGAAGGCAGAGCACAGATAAAAAACACCGAATTAATATTGTACCCATTCGTGTTTTCAAATGATTATTTCATTAGCAAACACAGAAAAACGTGCATCAGGGGTAAACGCGTTAAAAAAAAATTTAAATTAAATTTTGAAGGTTCAGATAAGTATATATAGGATCTATTTATTTAATGGGCTGATGGAAATGCGGATAAAATCATGTGTAGATTACCTGTTTACCTCCAGAGAACGGATAACAGAGAAAAAGGACCATGTCGTCCTTCGACAACCGAACGACGACGTTTTTCGACTACACTCCGAATAAACTAATCAATTCGTTGAAAGATTGATGCCCCAGCAGAGAAATATTTAGCCAAATTATCTTAATACCAAAAAAATCTGTCTACCTTGAGAAAACCAAGCTGGCGAAATCGGCACGTACATAATTGTATGCCGACGACTCGTCTGTTTCTTGACAAACGTAATAATCACACATTAACGATGAATCTCTACGATGAATCTAGACTTATATATATGTAGATACTTACGTTCTGAAATTAGAACTATAATATATAGGTACCTACAGTACTATGAATATCATTATTTATAAACTCCGTGCTATTATAGTGGCTAAGGCAACTTATTTTCCAAATGACCAAATATTTCAGGAAGTAACTTAGAGAATCTGAGGTAAACAATCAAGATTACGATTTAATGCTGGAAAGTTGTCGTGGGGGTATGTCGTACATATTTGTTGTATTGATATAAAATTCTAGCAAAAATAAGTACCTACTCATATTTTATCCGTAGAAGATGGTGACGGCTGATCGAGCAAACCGACTTCAGCATGATATTAAATCAAATCCACTCCAGCGGGATTACATTACGGTGAGACGTATGCGTAGTGTTATGTTATAATACGTGTTAACTTAGTTAGGGGGAGTTTCCTGGTGACAATATTGCCTTTTCTAGTTACAAAAATTTTAAAGGTATAATACGCTAAAGTTTACCCAAGATATAACTAATAAATGTACCCATACAAGTCCTAAAACTTTGCTTTTTTTGAGGGGGGGGGGGGGGGGGGGCTAACCAACATTGGAACATCCTGGGTTCCCGCGGGAACAGGTATTTATGTTGCGGGTGTAATAATAGAAGTGATGAAATCTATGGGTAGCTTTCTAGTTAGCTAAGCTCACATAATTAATATTTATTTATTACACTGATGTGTAACCATATTTCGCCATACATTTAGGCCACAAAAAGAAATTTTCAAGGTAGGAAATTTTAAACATTTGCTATAGTAACTCTGCTAATTCTGCAACATTAGCAATATAGCATGCCGATGCCGTGAGCAAGTGAATCGACAATGGCCGCCGGCTGGCCCCGCAGGAAGGCCGTATTTTGCAACGAGCCAGGTAGGCAATTTGACATTGTGTAAACGTTTTCACATGGGGCCGAAAACGGAAACCTGGGTCACGCTCCTTGCATACAAAGCATCATCATCATCATCATTAACAGCCTGAAGACGTCCACTGCTGAACATAGGCCTCCCCCAGAGCACGCCACCTTGAGCGGCTGCTCGCCTCCTGCATCCATCGGCTCCCCGCGGCTTTCACCAGGTCGTCGGTCCACCGAGTGGGGGGCCGGCCCACGCTGCGTCTTCCGGTTCGTGGTCGCCACTCGAGAACCTTTCTTCCCCATCGGTTGTCAGTTCTACGAGCGATGTGGCCTGCCCATTGCCACTTCAACTTACTAACTCTAAGAGCTATATCGGTCACTTTAGTTCTCCTGCGGATCTCCTCGTTCCGGAGCTTATCTCGCAGGGAAACACCGAGCATAGCTCGCTCCATAGCTCGCTGCGCGACTTTGAGCTTACTAATGAGGCCAACAGTAAGAGACCATGTCTCAGTTCCATAAGTCATCACTGGCAACACACACTGATTGAAAACTTTCGTTTTCAGGCTCTGCGGTATTTTGGACGAAAAGATAGGACGAAGCTTCCCGAACGCTGCCCAGCCGAGTTGGATTCTTCGCGCCACCTCTTTGTCGAAGTTGGACCTACCAACTATACAAAGCATAACATGTTACAAAAAAATCCTTCGGAGGGTCCGAAGCATTTTTGTCCAACTTTATTGTGTATAGTCTTTCCAACTAATTTAAACGCAAAACACAATTTCACTAACCTTGATAAGTTTCTATAGCAAGCAACTAATTAAAGGTTACGTTTTATAATCGCGTGAATTAAAAGATAATTATAACGATGTCAGAAGTGTGCGTACAGTTCCGCTACGTGATCGCTAAGCACCACTTGTGCCATTGAGAAACAAACGAACATAAAACCCACAATTTTTGATCATAAGCTCACGTCACTTTCTCGGGAGATAATAATCAAGATTTTTTCGCCCCATAATTATTCATGTTTAGAATCACGACCTCAATTATTGCGACATGGCGTTGCAGAATTATGAAGAGATCTCAAGGATGAAACAGGCGCCTCTTTCAATTATGTGTTCAGATAGTTATTAACACTCTATGGTTATTATCTTATGACACAAAATTAGATATAATAATTTGATAAGTGACTGCGATTAATCGACTCGGTTGTCCATCGTTTAATCAAATGTCAATATCAGTTTGGTTTGCCTCGTAGGCTGCGGTACCAGGCACGCATGAGTTAATAGGACGTGGTAGTTTAGATGGGACTGGAAGTTCTGTACAAACGTTCATAAACTCGATTAGGAAGTGATTGATGTATCGGAGGACGTAGGTCGAGTGAGACTAGGAGCTGTCAGTTGCTCGAACTTTTCCCGATCGTGAGCGGACTCTTATTATAGCTATGGCCCAAATCGAACCGACAATATTTACATTTTTGCTTTCATTATCGTAGTTTGCAAATAGGGCACGGCGAATAAAATTTTCATTTCTTTACTGTCCTATTAAGAAGTCTTTGACTTCTAATGATCGTTTATCGTTACATTACAATAACATCTTTCTAGAATTCATTTGTGTTCGAAATGTTTATTTGCAGTACAAACATGAGGTTTTCCCACTAGAGCACTAATTCCAACAGTACGGAAACTATTTCCACAATACATTCATTATTTTGAGTCCTGGCGAGGCACAGCGTGATCTGCACAGTAGTAATTGTATTCTTGCTACTGCAATAGTTTTTTTTATTGATTTAGGTAATTCTAACCAGCCCAGAATTTCGGTTATCCAAATATTTAATGTTTATAATAAAAAAATTAATGAAATGGATGAAAACCTAGCTGTGGTTAGAGAAGGGTGGGAGGATAGGGGACGGCGCCATGTGTGGTCCCAGCCCAGTCCAGCGCTCCCCAGTTCCTGACGCACAATAGCCCGGCCTCGGGAGCTCGCAACGTGCCCGGCACCGGCACGTGATCGATACCAGATATTTTATTCAGACGATGTGCGTATTATACGAAACCTGGTACGATCCTGGAATTGACAACGTATCAAACCTGGATATAATAAAATATGCTAAATAAACGGGGTATTTTCGTCTGGAAATTAATAATGATGGTAAACAACCAACGAGCAGCTATAATCTATAGAAGTATTAATAGACTGTTCTATCCTCGTGGTTTTTATTTGTTAGGTAGGTCAGTGCGACCTAACTAGTGTCGTTTATGGTGATTCCACTGTGAGGTAATGGGCAATCTTTCACCTCAGTCGTGTCGCTTGCACCAATCGGATCCATGTTTGACTCACGATATTTTATTTTTCAACACATTTCGCAGTTTCTTTCAACCCGGGATTCAACATGGGACACGGTTGGAATTATGATGATAAACAACTGACCGTAAAATCATAATTATCACATGACATATCGTCGCTCGTATGACTAAAGGTCCTATCTCATTTTTGTCCATCGTTCAGAAAACGCGTTTTAAGGTTTTGACATTTCTAACTTTCAGATAGTTTCGTTCCTCGCAAGTCCAGCATATTTATTTTTATATGCTTTTGTAGATAATTTCAAGTACTTTACTTACACGTTGAAACTTTTAACCTGTTTGCATTCTAAATACCTGTTTTGATTAATCAAAACAGATAGGTCACTAAGTGATAACTTTGTTTTATTTAAAATAAGCTGTCTGTTATTAGTTACGACTTTTTTTAGACTAAGTATGGAAATAAATATACAAAATTTATGTTGTTAATGCTTTATAAGTGTGTTTGTTTTTTTTTAGTAAGTTTTAGTAAATTTAATGCTACAATACTGTATTTAATTCAACACAATACCATAACTTTACCAAGTACCTAACAATAAAAAACTACTTAATCAGCCTCATTTTGAGGTTGCAATAGGTAATTGAATATTATGAAGTCTTAATTGTAATAATATAATTAATTACCTTGTGATCCAAAATGTTAAGAGGTACAACGATTAGTCAGATGGATAGAGAATTTTGCGTTGACTAACATAGCGGTCCTAACTCAAAACAGCCAAAATGTGAGACCTTTAGTCATACGAGCGACGATATATCATAATATTTATATGCATACTTATTTATTGTCAACATAGAAATATCTTCTACATCGTAATACGTGAGTAACCGCTGTACCAGGAGATTTTGGTATTTAGAGGGCGTTTTACTTTTACGGCGTAAGAAGTGGACTCAAAAAGGTTTTTTGAAAATTCGATGTTAAGGGTCAGAATTATGGGGGCATCATGAATGATTGTAAAGAAACGCGGGCAAAACCGCGGCCTGCCCTCTAGTTGCCTAAGATAAAGAATCTAAAAATAAACCACAAGTGAGTTTGGTGAACTTTGATCGCAAACCCCAGAAGCAAACAAAACACAAGTTATAAAAATCGATCTGCACATTTTACAGACACGAGCAGCAAAACATGCCGTTAGGAACCCCAGGGAGCTGACTGGAACCGAAAATTATAGCGTAGATCCTCTTCACCCTCCGCGCCGTCTCTCGCCGCCCGTTTTGCGAGGGGGAGTTTGGAAGACAGCGCGCGATATGAAAAGTCACGCTCTCTGCTTTTAATTTTTCATAATTAGAGTGTTTATTGTGAAGGAAAAATATCAGATCTTCATCATCAGTGGTATAAGAACACAATACACACTAAACACACCTGAGCCTGACTATTCCGGTCTGTTCAATTGTATTGGTACTAAAAGCTTTCCGTGAATAACTGTTACAGTTTTAGTTTTGGCGGGAACGTGAAAAAGTTCACGTCGTTGCATTGTATTATTTCACAAAACTAATGCTTTTTCTAGTGTTCATGTTAAAATTAGTGTCATTTTACGCATTAAGTGCTGAATTACGAGTATAAGTGTGGGCAAGTGATATACAGTGGTATTCATAGTCAACGGGTGAACAAACCCCCAAAATCCATCATTCAACTTTCACGTAGAGGTTAAATGTTGAATCGTTCTTCTTACACTTTCATAAACAATCGCTGGAGAGACCCCTAACTAAATGGCAGTTCAACACATATTTTTTCTCTAATCTGTGCATTTCAATCATGTTGTCTATGAAAATTTTCTCAGGTGTCATTTTGACATGATTATGACGCGGCTTTTGAATTTTGATAGATAATATAACGCGGGAACGGGCCTCTCGTAACCATGGTCCGAGGTGGGACGATCGGTTGCCATGGTTACGAGAGGCCCGTTCCCGCGTTATATCCATAATTTAATTCACTTTCATTATCTTACACTATAATTATTATTTATAGAAAAGTTAATATGATTAAAAAAAACTTTATTAGTTCACAGAGGTTGTAAGGGGGGTACATCAACTTGTAGTGTAGTAAAAAAAAATTAGTTTGTATTAAGTTAAAGTTATTGTGTATTTACATTACGAATATATATCGCTTCGGCACTGATATAATTCGCATTTCATTCAAGCCTCCATCGGCCATTCATCATTTATGAGATCCAAGTCACCATCTACTTCCGTATTTATGAAAATCACAACACAACACTCAAACAATGATAAAAAATAGCACTTTAGCACCTTATTAAAGCTAGGGGACCGTTTGGTTGACGAAATTCGGACAATCAGCATCCAGCCCCTGACAATGTCAATTTAGGGGTTACTTTTGTTTATGAAATGCATAAAACTAGAATTCGCTACATAGCGCTTGAATCATCCCCTAGAGGAGCCCCCAACTTGTCTATGAATTCCAGTGATAATGTAGTGAAACGTGGTTTTTCGTGTTGCTTCCAAAATTCCATAGAAGCCTCTAGTAAAGTTGCCACTACTTTACTAGGGCATGACTTAGACTGGATTATGACTACCTGACTTAGACTGGACTATGACTACCCTGACTGACTGTGACTAAGACTTGACTTTACATGAAATATTTCATAATACGATGAAAAACTGCAATACTTGACACTGGCTAAATACACTATGTGTGGAGCCAAAATATAAGAAGAAAAAAACAGTTACAGTTAAAGTTTGATTTTTCAATTTTCGTTAATCCGTTGGCCGCGCCACGGGCAACATCTGCGGTTTTTGTGTCAACATCTTTTATCGAAAACCAAACATAAAAATACAGATTGTATTTTGATATCGCACTAGCAAATGGGCACAGCGCGGAGGTATAAAATTTTAAAGTCCATTTCTGTTTCATAGCTTTAGGAGATATAGTGATGCCGTAAACTAGGGCAGATGAGGTTGATGGCATGGTAGTACTTATATGTACTTAGTTACTTTAACCTCTCAACGATTTCAAGCGGGCAGAACTGCACTGGCCCAGCAAGCAGTTGCAACTGATAACCAATCTGCGGTCCAATAGCGCATACGAACCATCGAATAGGTCAATTAGATTCACAGTAAAAGTGATGTGTTTCTTAACGCGAAGTAATATTTAGCGCGCGCTATTTCGATCTCATTGCAAATCCGAATGTCAATGGCACGTTAGCACACGGGCCGAGTTCACGCGAAGATAAACAAAATCGTGAAGTTGATTGAACTCGAGAAACGAAGCATGGGAAACCCGTGTCCAGTGTACTTGCCAACCAATTATTCCCAAGTCGCCTAGACTAACATTAGACGTGTCCGGTCTAGGGTTGGCGTACAGCTCCTCTACCGTTCCCCTAAATGTCGAATTATGAATGTACATTTTTGAAAGTTGAGGATGTTGAACAAGTGACAGACGAAAAGGTCGGAACGCAAAAATTACTTGCAAGCGTCATCAGTCTCCGCAATAACCACTTTTGATACGGTAATGTAGGTATAATGTCCACGTTATCGTAAACTAATTAAAATAATATGAATACCTATTACCTTTATCGATAATGTGGGCCGCAATATTTGCTAACATCCTGGTAAATAATATATATAAATGCTGTGAAAACCCTAAAACGTCTGACATATTTATACGCAGTTCAAAGAGCATTTTGACGTGGAGCCAATCTCGCTCACAAATCTCACAATGTTGAATTATTTAAATTCTAAACATTTCCATTTACCACATTCATTGGATTTAGCAAAGGTTTGTAAAGATTTGGGTTTAATCTATTGTACCTAATACTGTGTTTAGCAATGTCAATCTCACTTCAATGAAAATTGGTTCTGGATTCGGCTGCTTTCAGAAAAAATGTTTAATTAAATAACATCTAATCATTTATTGGCTACCTATTGATATATCACAGAATAACTAACAGCAGGTAACTATCGTAGATACCGTTATTTTAGCAACTCTATTGTGGACGATGCTTGATGACGCTATGTTTGCTAAAAGTGGCCATCCTCGAGAACATGGAGATAGGTAGCATCGATACATAAACTTTAGTGCTAATCCTCTCTACCCGGCGCTAATCACCAACGCTCGATTCGATGCGGTAAGCCCGGTCTTAGCTAGTTTTTCATCGCTCTTTCTGTCAGGGTTCTATGTTCCATATTCTACCCGCCATCTTTCCAATTCCATTTAGAATATTATTCTTATGCTCATTGGAAACATTAAAGAAATTATTGCAACTGAAACAATTCAAATTGAAAACAACTTCAATACTTACTTATATATTCCCATCCTATCCTATCCTACTCCTACTAAAATATTATAAATGCGAAAGTTTGTGTATGTGAATGTTTGTTACCTTATATCTCGGTGACTACTGAACCGATTTCGATGAAATTTGGAATCCAGACAGCTTATACGCTGGATTAACATATAGGGTACTTTTTATTCTTGGGTAACACAGTGGGGCACAACCAGTAGTTAATAACGTAAAGTGTTAGATTGTGTTGATAAGTTTTCACTGTGCAAGGTCAGTTTATTTATGCAAATACGTGATATACGGTTCACTGTCGAAACTCATAAAATCGTTTGTCATAATTTTGTTACAAATAAAAATGTTACTTATAATCATCATTTCACATAATGTGATTTATTATACTTTCACTACATCTAATTTTCTTTATTATAAATCAAAATTAATAATAATCCAAATTTATAAGAATGAAACTCATAAGGCGTATATAACATAACAGTACAAATTTATAATGTTCTTTTACCATAACTAACTTTAAGCATAAAACAAAATATCAATAATACTGTAAATTAATGTGACTGGAACTGTTGATTGTTATATATATCCTAATCAGTTATAAAAACGTAGTACGGCAAGCCAATTTGCTCTTCAATCTATGCAGGCACTTCATCCAGTCAAAACAAACAAAATTAACGTGTGGACTGTGGGTAATTGTAAAATAACTTATATTTTCTCATGTTATGTTGATTTTGGTGTTGTTGGTGAACTTTGTGCATTATTTTAATAAATAACTTGAAATGTCTAATAAAAACACGTGTAAAATATTTAAATCAAATAACGGTAACCTGAAACTTAATATAGATGGTTTCTGTAATTTTTTAATATAAGGATAAGTGACTTCTGGCACTTCGCCGGCCGCTGCCGCGGCACGCTCGCTACGCTTCGCTTCGCTCGCTCGGCTCGTGCGTCGTGTGGTCACAGTTAACCTAACGCTCCTCCTCGCTTCGCTCGTCGTCGCACCTATTTATGACTTTGCCTTAGACTAGTATCTTAGTATCTTTAGGGTATACATGCATATGTATATAATGATTTAACTACCTCAAAATTATTATTATGTTAACTAAAAAATATGAAAAAGTCATTATGAACAATACAATTATGAATGCTGATTATTATGAAATTATAAGTAATGAAATTTATAATAAAAAAAAGTATGATAAAAAAATTCTTAACATTAACATTATAACATAATTTTTAATAAATTTAAACATTATTTGAATAAATTGTATAAGAAAAGATCAATATAAAAAGTAACTATTATGAACAAAGTTATTTATAAATAACCACCATTATAAATTTCATCATTATTAAAAATGAGGTATGTGAAATGAAATTATGAATAATGAAATTATTAGTACAGACGGTATCCCGTGATATACCTATGTAGGTATGTGGGCCAATGTCAGTATGATATTTTCTGAACATGAAACATTTACCCCATTTTGCTGTGGTTTAAAATAGAATTTGTCCACCTACGCCGCTTCAAGCATGGATACCTAATTATGTTTATCTCCGCTTGCGTACAATACAAAGCCAACCTACGTAATAAAATCATTGTTTTACTTTTATGGCGTTAATCGTATTACACATAGGTACATACTGCACTACCTCTCTGCCTAATGATGATGTTTCGCTGATATAATAAATAAATTAGTAGATATACGAATTGCCAACAATGGAATTTTTCTAAGAAGGTTACGTGATCATATGAAGATATTTTATTAGGTCAGGTGACCAAACTTGCCGGATTGAACAGAACTAAGTTGCGTTCTATTTCGCCATATAGCGCATACTCTGTTATAAAAATGAATCCATTCTTTACCATCAAGTATTTCTACGAACTCTTCACATTCCTTGGCAAATATGGAACGTTGTCTTTTCCATATTATGTAAAGGCGAATGATGACGTCACGCCGTGCCACTTGCGCCTACTGGCTTGGGTTAGGGGGAGCAGATATAAGGGCAAACTGGTAAACTGAACGATAGTGAGTTACTATTTCATTATCAGAGTTATTTTCTTATTGTCACTACCTCTTTTGTATTAGGTATATATTAGGCTCAGTTCACTATAATAGGAATGGTTTTAGTAAGCGTTTCTGAAGCCCCGAATGTTTGCTTACGTAGTACTATTATGTCATCATCATCATCATCATCAGCCTGAAGACGTCCACTGCTGAACATAAGCCTCCCCCACAGAGCGCTACTTTGAGCAGCTGCTCGCCTTCTGCATCCATCGGCTCCTGCGGTTTTAGCCACCTCGTCGGTCCACCTAGTGGGGGCCGGCCTACGCTGCGTCTTCCGGTTCGTGGTCGCCACACAACCTACTATTAATATATTCTGTTAAGACTGTGGCTTGCTCAGATCCTTTACGATATTTTGTGGACCCAATAAAACGACGATAAACCGTGTGTCACAGAGTACTTAAATTACCTCACTTCACATCCTTACGTCGATAGTGTACCACAAGTCTGCACTAAGCATTTTGCTGAGTCATTCATAGCCCGAACGGCCAAAGACTGGAATGCTCTTCCAGCAACAGTGTTTCCTCCTGGTAAACCTGGGTCTTTTTAACCTCACCCATGCTGAAGACATCAGAAAGTTACTTACATACCCTATGTTTGTTCCACGTACTTAGAACAAGTGGTATAAAGAAATTATTACCCGTAAAAGTAAACTTTAATAAAATTATAGACTGAATCGAAGACTTCCACGTCCGATTCAATCATAAACACACAAATTATAAACAATGCCGCATTCATCAGTAGTTGGACTGTGTGTAAACCTAGACCTAGACTTACGTGCCTAGTCCTAGTGCCTACCAATGCGTGAATTACGTAGATACGGTTGATGATTGTTATCTTAATATTATATAGATAGTACGCGCCAATAGTTCTGCTAATTCATTATCTAGCTAGGGTACCCACGATACAGGCATTGCCTAGGTTGGGCCCGTGGATACTTCTTACCTACAGTATTAAATCAATAAATCTAATGTAATGCTTTTGTAATAATGATAAATACTTGTTTTCACTGGAAATAAATTATTCTTCTTATATTAATAGATGGAACATTACAATCTTAATCGAAAAACAGAGCCAATAACGGCTAATTCTCACGATTACCTAAACCAATTGCGATGATGGAGCAAAAAGTATGTACATTAACGGCATCTTAAGCTTTTAGTTAAGTAGACAGATGAAATTAATATTTTTTTTATAATTAAAAAAAACGCCTAACGATCACATACATAATAGATCTTGGACCCTAACTAAGTCTCCCTGGACTACGAGGAATCCAGGAACTACGAGGACCATGGTCCCACAACAATCAGACCCCGAACAAGTATTTACGAATTTGTACTTGTTGTAATTAGAACAAAACATAGAATAATTAAAAGAAATAAGTACATTCTAAATAAATAATATCAACTAAACGACAACACTATTGAAAATTTTCTAAAACGTTCAGGTGTTCACTTTTCCAGGGTTGTTTGATGCAGTCTTATTATTAGAAAGCAGATTAGCTTTCCCGTCTCGACTAACTATTTACCAGTTCGTTACGTAAAAGTAGCTTGTTCGTATGCTCTAGGACTCGGTTTAGCTAACTTCGGTTGACCCACTTCGATAAGAAAAGGTTTTTACTTCTTGAACAATACAAGTTAGTAAATGGAACGGCCATCAAGATTAAGCAATGAACAGTAGTACCATGATTACAAAGTGCTGCGTGGCGGATCGAAATAGGACGAAAACAAAGGTAATTTAACTAAAAACAATGATTCAATAGCAAAACAATTTACCCACACAACTCTATCACCACTGCGAATTACGAAGTAACTATTCTGTAATCTGTGCCGCTGATCTGTAAACTGCGTATTCCGTACTATAACGCTAATCCAAGCTGCGAACGATTCTTGAAGCCGTCCACTAACTCCAAGACAAAAGCCTAGCAAGAGCAACAGGACAGCACTTGGTCGTGATAACATTCCAAACGCCATGCAACTTCCCAAGAAACTGGTTCTGCTTGACAGTGCATTATCTAACCTAGAAATCGAACAGTTAAATTATGTCAAGTCACATAACGCACGCACGATAACCGGCGAGCAGTGAGAAGTGAGCCAGCTAAGTATGTTCCTCATGACCTGGTTATAACGGTAACCCGGCCAGCTCCGCTTGCTACGTAGCGTAGCGAGTTTTTGGTTTGGCCGAGGCGATATTTCAAACTAATCTGAGAAATATTTTGGATTTAGCATCAGGGACCGGGGTGAGGTGAACATTTGACCTCACGTCAACTCACGTCCACAGAAATTAAGGAGCATTGAGTAAATGTCATGTACTGACTAATTTTGTGTCTACAACAGTTTTAATAAAATAATAGGGCTTAAGTTGACATCTATTAATAAGTTCGAAGATCCATGGGTCAGTAGATGACCAATGCGTAAATTCTGCTCGCCATTCTTTTTTTTTCTGTAAACGAATGACGTGAAGAGCTAGTTTAATCTTTGTGATTGATCAATTTTATTGATTGTGTAGGGTTAGTACTGGTCAATGTTTTTCAGTTTACAGTATGGAGAAAACATTGACGGAAGTGGTTTCGCCAATTTTATTGATCAGTAAAATTGTACGTGTATGGGGGCCTTACAGATTGCAGTGTCACTCGGAACTCCAGACTAATGTTTCGCGCGACACTGCGCACTACGCGCACGCCATCCTGAGACATCACAGTCTAAAAAAGTTTTCTACACTGTGAGATCAGTTCGTGAAGTCTCATTTGCCCAGTAATTTCACTAGCTACAATGCCGTTTAAACGGAACACAGTAGTGCTTGCACACTACTGCTTGGCGGCAGAATAGGTAGGTGGTAGGACTTTTCTGCAAAGTTCGTCTAGGTAGGTACCACCGCTTTGCCAGTTATTCTGCCGCCAAGCAAGTAGTGTGCAAGCACTACTGTGTTCCGGTTTGAAGGGCATTGTAGCTAAGGAAATTACTGGGCAAATGAGACTTAAGAACTGATCTCACAGTCTAGAAATCCTTTTTAGACTGTGTAATGTCTCTGGATGACGTGCGCAGTGCGCAGTGTCACTAGGGATTGCAATCCGGAAAACCGGATCCGGTAATCCGGCGGATCCGGCATCATTTTACGTCTACCGGATCCGGTACCAATGCACCGGATCCGGTCACCGGATCCGGGATGCCAATTTTTGGTAAAATAATCGCACTGCTGCATGAGTATAGGTTACTTTAAATGCATACCGGTGCGTAAGATGATTAAACTTGATCTTAGCTTGGGTTGACAAAGTTATAAAAGCATTTTTGTGATGATTGTGCCATTCATTAGACAGGTCCATCATGATGTCTGTCATAAGAATGATACTTGTTAACATGCTCAGTCACATGCTCAAATACCTAATTATTGGGAAAATCAGCAGATTAAGTAAAGTTGATTATGTTAAGAAGAAAGAAAGAAAATACATTTATTCAAGACATCACACATTACATTTTTACAACATGAAAGTTTGATACTTATTTTATAAAAAAAAAAACGACAAATAAATGCGCATTGCATGGCACTATGATATACACAGCATAAAATTAAAGTCTTAGTCATGACCGTAAAACTAATGGAAAACTGCTAGATTTAATAATGTGTACTAAAGTTGATCTAACTGTAAAAACTGGAAGCCTGAACCACCCATTACGTTAAAATTTGACTATAGTTACACTGTGGAAGATTTTTAATTGTTTGTTTAATTAGAACATCGGAAATAAAGTTGATACATATAATAGTTGCACACATATATATATTTTTTTGCTATGCATATCTCGCATATTATGTACACTCACTTGATTATCTCATGGCCGGATCCGGCCGGACCCGGCCGGATCCGGCCGCATCAACAGAAATTCGACCGGATCCGGCCGGATTGAAAATGACACCGGATTGCAATCCCTAAGTGTCACGCGAAACTTTAATTTAGATTTCCGAGTGACACTGCAATATGTAATGGGCGGCCGTGACGCTTAACACCAGGCGAACGACTAGCTCGTCACGTCATTTGTTTACATATAAAAAAGAAAAATAAGAATAACTGACAAAGCGATGGTATACCTACCTAGACGAACTTTGCAGAAAAGTCCTACCACCTAGTAAAATGATACATTCTGATGATGATCAGAGAATCTTTAACCTTGCACTAATATACATACATCTAACTAGTTCTCGTAATATTAGCTAATTAGCACCGTTGAATCATTAGCAGCTACATTAAGTCAGGTGTGTCGCTATCATCAGGTTCCCAATTATGTAAGCAATATGCGCAGAAGTGCGTAAGTTTACGTTTGCATTCAATTACTATACTATTGTGTACAGCTTGTGATCGAGCGAAATCTACACTGAGAATAGAACCGGTGGCATAAAACTTTGTAAGCCGACGAGATTGTACTCGGTACATTATCCGTTGACTTTGGTCATGTTTTCTTGACCTAGGTAAGTGTTGTAATAATAGATAAGCGCGTCTGAATCGCGTCAATGTTAAACTGCTTAAAAAACTGATAAAACAAAGACAACACTAACAACAGCTGATAAAAGCGCTTTGCTGTGAAGCAAGAAGGATTTCAACTACATAATGTATTATAAGAAAAACATGATAACCAATCTAAAGTGGGCAGGTACAGGTAACCAGATATTTTAAATCCAAACGGGCGCGGCGGCGCATCGGCGTCATCAGGTAGATGAGTTAGATGATAGATCGTGGGTTACAAATGTACGGTTCACGGCCCGGCCGGAGCGGAGTACCACCAGTTGTAACATGCAGATAAACTTTAGAAAACCAAGACATACTGTACTCGGTACGAACAAATAATGTACTTGAGGTCATCGTGTTATCAACAAATAATGATAATGAAGGCTTCGTGAAACGGGCAACTAAGCTCACCATGTCTGCGAAAAAAAAACATTTATCTGGATTCTGGAGGCAGCTTAACTGTTTCTTTAAGCAAAAAGTAGAGAAGAGCAAGGCAAACTGATGTATCCAGTTTTTCAACAAGCCACGGCGTAATTAGACACGGCCAGCGGGGTGGAGACTGGGCGCGGGCCCAGCCCAGGCCCGATCAATCGGCCCACACCCTTGGAATTAAATTATTGTATCTATCATTATTACTCGTGCGTGCCTCTAAAGGTTCCACATTACTACTGGTTTGATGCATGTTGACATTGTACAAGAAAGCAGGTGGCGATAAATCAAGATCGGAACGGTATTTCGGTGAGTGTTTGCAGTAGTTCGCACTGCACTTTCGCTGAGAACTGAAGTGTGAACAACCTCATAACGGTACCCTTATCGATACGGAGAAATCTGATTGCAGCCAAACACTTTTTAATAACGATCACAAAACGTTCATTCGCTACCGAATTATCATTCTGGATACTTTCAACAGCTCCATATTTTTAAATTCTTTTGTTAAATGTTTTGTAGTTTCACTAATGCTAACAATACAGATCTTTTGAACTGTAACCATAGATGAGGCAATAGTGTTAACGACTACAGTCAATGATTGTGCGAATTGTAAAGCGTAACTGCTTATGGTTTCTCAGCTTTCTACGTCGCAGGTTATTCTTGAGATAAGATTATATATGACAATAGTCGTGCTCGCCATGTCACCATCAGGTTATGATGAAAGCCATTTCTGCGTGTTGAACAGGCGGAGTGAAATCTCTTTGTTTGGAATGAATATTTCTAGTGACTTTTAAAGATATTGCACAAAAGACTCATTTAAAAATCGTATCAAATTTAAAACTGCAGTGAAACAGTGAAAGAACAGTGAAGAGGAGTGAAAAAACAGAATACATTCATCTAAAATGTTAATATTCAGATGTCCTTATTTGCATTCAACGGGCAAGTGTACGAGGAAGGAGGGCCGCGCTGGAGCAAGCAGACTGCGGACCGGGTTTAGGGTTCTCGAACGGCGATCAACGCGGTCTCGGAATAATCAGGCGCTCCCCTCGTCTCGGTCGTTCACACACAATCGACGCGGAGCGCCATGCATGAGGGCCCTACCTACGCACGACTCTGCTTGCACAAAGCATCCACATCCACCCATACTTAACCGCTACCCTCGATGCACGAGCGCTGCACTACTTTACAACAGCTTCTACCACCATTCCAATCTCGCTCTTAACTCCGACTATTAGAGCACACTGTCCTTCATCGCGTGATAAGCATGCATTCGTTGCATTCATTTTGATAGCAGAAAGCCGACCATACGTATCAAATAGAAGGTAAAGCCGAAGCAATAAAGTCTAGAATTGTTTGATTTAGAGCTTCATGCACATGGGCACATGTGCATTCGATTGCGGAGTGTATGAATATTCAAAACCGCTCTTATGTCCACACGCGGTGAATCGAATCCAGATCGGCGAGATGTAAACGCCACGTGTTTACAGAAGCCAACTGGTGCAGATTAGGCCGGCGAAGGCGAACTGCCCAACTTCAGCACACATGTACATGTAAAACTTTTCGAAAGCGCCCGCGCGATATTTTGCTGTTCGACAAGGATCAAAAGTAAAAACGTTTGGATCGGGAACGAGGTTGTAAAAGAGGGAACGCGTCTTCGCAATAAAACCGATAGGAGCCGTTAAAAATTAAATAAAAGAGATGTTGTAAGCTGTAATGGTATCGGGCTTTCTCTTGTCTTAACGAGCTCGTGTTCTGTGGCTGTAAAAGCGAACATTTGGAGCATTGGATGGAGTCTGGCAATAATTGCTTGGTGTGCTTTACTTATCGTAGCGCACTTAGGTGGCGATTGCTCAGCATCCGGAATAACGGGTTCCCTTCCCTATCTCTTGGCTACTATAGGAACTTAGAGAGGTAGGTAGGACATTGTTCAAGTGCGCGTTACCGTTCGATTGTCCTGTCAAGATAATGTAAATGTTCACCATTATGCTGGAATTATTTCATAAATGTTTGCCATTTTTATTATGAACATTAGAATAGGAATTCGATAACAACAACAAATATGTTGCTGTTAGGTTACCGTCCTGTTATTCTATCAGATAGGTAAGTTATTGGATAAGTAATATGCTATAAAATAGAAAGATGATTGTTTGAAAATCGTCTAATGTATGCTGATTAATGAAATAAGTAGGTAGGTATATTATGAAAACTAGAATAAAATTCAAAACCTACACATTTAAACAGATTTATACACACACATTGAAATTAGTTTGTTTTGATAAAACAAAAAAAGACTTTTTGAACAGCTTGGAAGTCTTGAGTGTAAAAAGCAGTGAGTTGAAGTAAATAGAGTAGTTATAGCCGAAATACTCTACGTTAAAAACTAACTAGAAGCCACCTATACATATACCTACACATATTTATTATGAAGTTTTTGAAGAATGCGAAAGACTATTAGCTACACCTCTTGTTAGAAAGAGACAAACATGCAATTTTAATACTATTACAACAAATAACTATTTTTTATGAAAAATAAAGTACTTTACGCGTGAAATGAAACAGTTTTCCGAATCCTGTGTAGTTTGTGTAGTGTAAAAATATAAGGATATTATATATTTTTAATAAAAAACACGATTAACGGAGACATGTTGCCGGACACTCACAGTGCAAGACTGACAGACTGGTAGCGATCACGGCAAAATACCTTACATGCGCCTAGTCAATTATGGTGCGGGAACAACCTATCTACAGGTAAAATATCATTGGTAAAAAGCTCAAAAACATAACACCCGCCATTGTTCTGTGAGGCAAGATTGTCCACAAAGCTGGAAGTAACCAGGGTAATCCAGATAAGAATGGAGCACTTCTAGTGATGTATTTTTCATAGGTTTGGGAACAAAGAACTGTCAAAGAATAAATTTACCATTTAAGTTTGCCTAATTTTCAATATACTAAAGTTCAAAATTACCTGACAGTTTATTGTTGCCTAAACTAGAAAGTAGGTGTTAAATATTATAAGAAATAGTTTAGGATGCTGCATAACTGCTTTGTCACTGTGCTAACTAAATAGAATTACATATACATGAGTAGGTACAAAGTTGTTAAATAATTTTATTTATTTATTTATTTTTAGGGAAATCGTGGCCAATATCAACACTAATTTCACAGCTTAGCAAATCGTAACTTTAACATGTAAAGATATCTACTAAGGTACCTACTGGATATTAATAATCTGCAGATTATATTTTAATGTAGGTATTGCAATAATTGATAGAATAAGTAAAATCGGTAAAAAATAAGGAGTAATAAGCTTCAAAGTTTCTGGTCATCACCTGTCCCTTTTTCGCAAAACAGGAGATTCCCTACAGTTACTACGAAAACGCATGTTGTGAAATCACATGCCAAAGAGACTGTATGTAAAGCTACCGCAGCTTAGTAATGAGGTACTATGAAGGAGCAAGAGTGACGTCACTGCATGTTTGAAGTGTCTCTTTCTATTCCTGCATTTTAAAATGCTTGTAACGATGTAATTTTTTGAGATAGGTATTTAATTTTTCTTTTCACAAATGTTTATTTTTGGAGGAATGTTATTAATTTGTGTAATAAAAAAATAGCAGGACACAAGTCTATTACCACCAGCCACCATCACACTTAATACACCTCACATTCACATACATAATACTCACATCCTCCACTCACACAGTCACACTCCCCCACATTGTATGACAAGCATATACATAACTACCTACATAATGGTTTTCGTAGTAATGTCAAATAATTTGTAGCAAATAGACTATTATAGCACTTTATTATAAAAATGATATAGGTAAGTACATGAGTATAGTCTTTAGTTCTTATTTTGTAAATTATACACACAATTAATTGTATAAAACATGTAACGCGTAAAGTTTGGATGCCTCTAATGTATTTTGGCACCACCATGTATCTTTAGGTCTCCACGACATGGGCCTTGAGCCTAGTGTAGGTCCGCCTGCTATATATCTTAGAAAAATAACAAACGAAATTTAACACAAATGTGTATTTTATATTAGTTTTAAGCTTCCGCTGAACTGTTTTATAATTGCAATAAGCAAAATTATATTCTTTTCTAATCTACATTTTAATTACCAAAAAAAATATTTGCCAGTGGAGAAGTGGCAAGACTACCTTTCTATTTTGTGGCAAGACATTGTAAACATGCTGTCAAAATTTTAGAATACCTGGTATTGAAAAAGATATTGATGTTTCCTTTAAATAGGTAGGTACATTTATATTTCGCAAATGGAAACTGCAAAAAAACATTGCAGGGATGCATGTAACATTAATAATGATTGAGTTCTGCATACTAGTATCTATTCTCGGTGTTTCTGAGTTTTCAATGTAGAAAACTCCTGTCTGACAAAAGGCCTGACATTTGTAATGAAAACTCCAACAACTTCCATAACTGTAACTGGGCTAAATCAGTACAGTATAGAATAAGTGTAATTGAAAATTTTGATTGCATTACACTTCATAATCAATATAGAAATAGAACCAATTTTTTATTTAATTTTTTGTTTGTCTGTCTTTGCCTTTGAACATGCATCATGCTGGAACTACCAAACAAATATTGCTGAAATTTGGTATGGTTATAGCTAATTTACCAGATTAACGTTTAAGATATTTTTGTTTTCTAAAGCGGGTTGCACGACGAAACAAGTGTGTAATTTTTATGCAAGATTTTTTGTTTGTATATCATTTTTTTATACGCCTATTTATTCCTGTTGAAGGAAAGATTGCTGTCCCATCCCTTCATCCTTTTCCTTTATCGCTTTCCTCTCCCCATGAACAGGGTTAAAACGTAAAACGAATTAACCGGTGTGAGGCTGGGGCGGGTCAACTAGTAAGAAATAAACTAACAAGATTTATTGTTCAAAATAAGTAAAATACACATGTAGATGGCACAGCAGGGTAAGAGGATGATGATGAAATAGGTAATTTACTTTAATTTTGTTTTGTGCATTCAGATATATCGTTGCTTGTATGACTAGGTCCTATCTCACTTTTTGGCTGTTTTGAGTTAGGACCGCTATGTTAGTCAACACAAAATTCTCTATCCACCTGACTAATGATTGTACCTCTTAACATTTTGTATCACAAGATAATTAATTATTATTACAATTAAACTTCATAATATTCAATTACCTATTGCAACCTCAAAATGAGGCTGATTAAGTAGTTTTTTATTGTTAGGTACTTGGTAAAGTTATGGTGTTGTGTTGAATTAAATACAGTATTAGGCCCAATTTTGAAGGCTTTAGTTGACAGTCTTTAACTTACTAAAAATGTACCCGTCTCTTACATTACCGTCTATTAGACAAGGACAGCAACAGTTTTAGGAGTTTAAGATCTGTCAACTAAAGACTTTAAAATTGGCCCCATTGTAGCATTAAACTTACTAAAACTTACTAAATAAAAAACAAACACACTAATAAAGCATTAACAACATAAATTTTGTATATTTATTTCCATACTTAGTCTAAAAAAGGTCGTAACTAAAAACAGACAGCTTATTTTAAATAAAACAAAGTTTTCACTAAGTGACCTATCTGTTTTGATTAATCAAAACAGGTATTTAGAATGCAAACAGGTTAAAAGTTTCAACGTGTAATTAAAGTACTTGAAATTATCTACAAAAGCATATAAAAATAAATATGCTGGACTTACAAGGAACGAAACCATCTGAATGTTAGAAATGTCAAAACCTTAAAACGCGTTTTCTGAACAATGGACAAAAATGAGATAGGACCTTTAGTCATACGAGCGATGATATATCTCTCTTTTTGTTCTATTTCTTATCAAAAACTACTCTCTCCGGTAAGTCAGGACAAATGAAAAAGCCAGGCAAATCTGGATGGTTGGCAGAATAGTGCTTAACAATGTGGTTGGTAATCCTAGTATGAATTTGTAAGGTTTAGTAACAAACCCATGAAGACCTAGCTAGTGGCATTGTACCTATATGGAAGTGTACCTTGTTGAATGTGTTCATCTCGTTACTCAGCGAAATTTGTTTTATTGTTAACTTGTGTTATTGGGTACCCAAGATACACACTTAGCCTAGTTTGGGGCCCGTTGTCATGCCTATCATATAGCATTATTTAACCTTTTATTCAAAATGTATACCTTATGATTTATTGTAATGTTTCTGGAAAATAAATTTTCTTATTCTTATTCAAATATAAACTTCAAATAAATTAAATTCAAATAACTGTAGCAAAGCATGAAGATGCAGGTACTTTACCAACTCTGTTCTGAAGTTAGTTGAGCTAGACTTTCAAACTTTCTCAACTAGGTAGGCACCTATATTCTTTGATAGTTTGGGTATATCTATAACCTATTTCAAATATTGATAAAGAAGGTATCCTTGGCCAGTCACGGTTGCTAAGGTAAACTGCAACATTATTATGTTAATTGAGTTGTCAGAAAAGCAAGCATGAATAAAATTATCTTACCAGACAACACCGAAGGCGCCGTAGCCGATGGGGCGGTCAGGTTGTACGTCCGTGGGGATGGCCGGCGCCTGGTAGTAGGGCGCCGCCGCCGCCAGGATGGCACCCTGCGGCGCGCTCTGGGTACCGCCCTGCATCAGCGACATGGACACACTCATGGAGACGCGAGAGTGCCGCGCGGGGCCGCTTACAGCCGCCATCCAACCGCTCGCCGGCGAGTCGTCACCGCAGACTCGACGGCATCACACGCCGCCGACAGCCTCCACTCCACGGACCCCGATCACCACTCTCCCGATGGGCACACGACAATATCACCGGTTACTTCTTTATTATTCATGCTCGAACGACTATGCAGGGATCACTGAATGAACAACACACGGGACGCCGGAATAAAAACTATCGATCACACTGGTTTCTTCTGAGCTTTACAAGCTTCGAAACGAATTGTTTTCTTATTATTGTCTTCGTGCCCGGTTTCCTCCTGGACAAAGGATGAGACCGTGAATTTCCGACAGCGCAACACGCAGCCGTCCACTCTGCACAAAAATCGAGCGAAACTGGCGGTCTGGCGGGCGGGGCGGGGTGGGCGGCGGGAAATGAAATGATTTGAAATGAGATGAGAGGTCCATTTCGAACTCGAGCGAGAAGAAGCGAGATAGAAAACTGTAATGGCGGCGACGCTTTGAACAGCTGTGTTTCCTGAGGAATTTAATTTGAAACTTTTCCCTTGAATAGAATATCGATCTCGCAACATTACGGACACGTAGATTATTTTTGATAATATTCATTTATCGTAAATCACCTGTAACAAACGAACTATTTTTATTATTTATCTGACTTATAGTAGTCTGTGATCTGACTGGACAGAATCTATAATCTTTATCGCGTTTATCGCCATCAATCGCCATCTATATATTGTGGCGTTAGTCAAAGTTTACGGTGTTGACAATGATGCTTACTAGGTGGCGTTATTATACAACTTAAAAAAAGCTTCTTCTTTGATTATGGCTTTCTATCGCTTTTTAGCGATAATTCTGCCAATGTCAAGTGAGTAAAAATTCCATAATAAAGAAAAGTTACCAAGAAGGTTTCTTCTTCTTACTTCATGTCAGTGCGCCAACCAAAGAGAATATAACCGCTAAGCGCCAACCTCTGTGGGTGGCCAACCTATTGGCGCCCGCGCCTCAGACCAAGGAAGTATACCCGCGCCCACATTGTTTTTTTTTTCTCTAACCTCAGGAAATACTGGGAATGAACTTTCACGTCAAAGATTGTTTGTTCATGCGACTTTCCCACTAATAAACAAAAGTTTGTTTCTTTACCTATTGTACTGTACTGTTCTCTCAAATATACTGAAAAACGTTGTATGTATGAATACACGTGCGGAAATTGGTTTTTACAAACGCGTGACTATGGTAAGCCCTCGACTTCGGTTCGGGATTACATTTGTCTAGTTGTTTGTAAAAACCAACTTACCGCACTAACTAATATCATAAATAACTATTATTAAATGTTTTAGTGAACTGTGAGTTTACCATGTTAGGTGTGGTCTAACTAATTAATGACTAAATTAATATATTATTTAAGCTGTTTTTGTTGCATTTTAGGTCTTTTATGCTGTGTTTAGTATCTAATGAAATAAAAATACAAACATAATAAATATCAATTATATTTATCACAGAGAATCACATTGTGTTATACAACATTACGTGGCTAGTAAAAAATAATTACTCGATATAATGATCATGTGTACACGTAAACTTTATATAATAATATTAATTAATGAAGAGTATTAAAGATTATTAGAAAAAATGTGCTACTGGCTCGTTTTCACGGCGATATACGCGCAAAAGTACTATACACGGGCGATACAAATGGATAAAAATTCACTCGTGAAAACAAAACAGCATCGTATAATAAAATAAGCATAAAATCAATTGTACATACTAAAATAACAAGACGATCGTTATCGTTAATATTCTACCTATGTGATAAGTATTAGAGCGTTACCCCACTGTCCGACACGACATCATTTTCCGAAGCCGTTTCCACTATTTTTGCATATTTTCCTCGTTTCGAAGCTTATATTGAACCTTTTATGTATACTGGGTGTAATTTAATTCATTAGCACCCTTTAAAATTAGGTACCTACTCCTAACACCGGTCATAACCGGTCACGTGTGGACTAAAATTTTTGAAAAGAGTAAAATGAGATACCTTACCTAATAAACTGCTACAACACAAAATTAAATTAAAATAATTAAGTACTGTTTTTAATTATTAAATACAAGGTAAAAAAAAAATTAAGAGTATCAGAATCATTTGTGTCAACTACGTTAGGCGCCGCGCCAATCTTCATAATTTTCATTTGCACTCACGCTTTAATAAATCAATTATCAATAAACGATGTACTATGTAGGTACTTACTTGTGTAGTATCTTTTGTGTAGATTTTGGTGTGCAATAAAGTATTATTCTATTCTATCATGCACTCAATGAATTAAAATGCAACCTGTATATGTACAATTTTTTTATGCTATATGGGTTCGCGTTTGTCCTAGTTGCAATTGTGACAAAACAAAATATTTTATTTTGAAAACAACATCGTGTCGGATCATGTGAATACTCTGAAACAATATGAAAGTTATCGAAAGGGCTATATCGGAACCATGGGACAAGGAGGAGGGGAATGCCAATACACCAAGAAAACAGCGTAGATCAGAAATATGCCAAAAACCGTTTTAAACTTAGATGGCGCTGCAAAATGAGCGGGCTATAAGTTGAGCGTAGATCAGATCAGAAATATGCCAAAAACCGTTTTAAACCTACTCCGCCGTAGCTAGCCGTATAGCCCACTCATTTTGCAGCGCCAGCTAGGTTTATACCGGTTTTTGGCATATTTCTGATCTACGCTGTTTTCTTGGTGTATTGGCATTCCTCTCCTCCTTGTTCCATGATCGGAACCATATTATAATACTGCAATAAAATCGTGCAACGTATACAAACACTTATTAACGAACTTACGTAATACAAAGTGATTAATAAAGTTAAATAACGATCGATTTGGTTTTACATACATTATATCTAAAAATGTACCTTTACAATTTGCAACGCTGGCGAAGATTTATTCCATCCATAGAATTTTGTTTTAGCCAATTGTTTTGGCAAGAGCGCTCAACCTCTGATGGTGGCATTTCACATCGCTATTTGTTACTAACTAACTTACAGTCAAATAAACAGTAAAAAAACTATTACAACTTTCCACTTATAGAAAGACTTAGGACTTATATAAAAGTAGCTAGTGAAGTCAACATGAAGCAAGTAAATAACCTACTCTATAGTGTAATTTAATTAAAACAGCAAAAGTTTGAGAACCGAAAAATTCAGCTGCCAGTTTTTGCCTTATAGGACGCACAAAGAAAACGTCAAAATCATTACTAGTCTTTAAATAGTCATTAAGAAACGAAGATGTTCTCCAGAAGAAAGTATTTTGCTTGTAGTTTGTCCTGGCTAAAGGACCAGAAAGGAGTGGCGTGGTAGTTTTTTCGGCTATACATTTACCATCTTACTCATAAACGCTTCATAACAGGGGCATGGCTAGTCAGTGTTTTCTCTAGTTTGATCTTTCCAGGTGCACTGTAATTACAGTAGATTCACTGTAATTTTACTGCGTTACAAATACGCGTAATATGCGTGTTTTACTGTATTACAAATATATACAGTAAAAATGCAAGTGAAAACCACATTAATTTTAATGTTAAAAAACAAAATATCTGCCTGCGTAAAACGAAACACACTGTGCTTTAGCTCTAGCTCGCTGGTAAGTATCAGCACTACTCGGGAAATCCCTTACAAATGTGGAGTCACCATGATTTTCCTACTGTATTTTTATGGTAAGACACTGTAATTTCAAAAATCTGACCTGGCAACACTGGATCTTTTCCTACTTCAAACTTAATAGAGAGAAAAAAACCATTATAATATATAACTATTCCTCTGCTACACAATGGTTATTAGTAAGGGAAATGGTATAGAAGTCCGAATAATGCCGCAATTACATTACACTAAATTCAGTCGCCTAGTTAGGATTCGGGAACGGAAGCTTATTTCGTTGCTACCCAGTAAGTTTTCTAATTAGGAATCGATTTAGGAAGATGTAATAGATTTTATGGCAGTGAAAGATGGCTAAATGCTATTACACCTTCGTAAATCGGTTTCTAATTAGGCAACTAACTGGGTAGCAAGCAAGCTTCCTTTCCTAAATCCTAGCTAGACGACTGTATTTAGTGCAATGTAATTGCGGCATAACTCGAACACACCGTCCACATATCATGAACAGCGAGTGCCGAAAAACTGGACAAAAATGGACATTATATTCGCAATCCTTTGATATATGATCAAAAACCGACAACCCGGCGAATACAAGTATTGTGTATTTGCGTATTCGTCTTATTTGTGTAAAATGGGCAAATATGACCAATACGCGAATACGAATAGCGATGTGAAGTGCCACCTTTACATAGGCACGCTATCTGTAGTTACCTTAGAGTATAGACTAAAAGCATAAAGAGATCGTCAAAACGATATCATATTTGTACTGCTCACACGTATTGCTACGTCAGTGGCGAAGGAAAGAAACAAACATATAGGGCCTTACTTATAAACGCTGCTCAAAATTAGTCAATGCTTAAAACCTGTCAACTTTTGGCTGATTTGAAATATCACGCGCGAAAACGAGATAGAACATTTTAAACACTGATTAAATTTAAGCAACGTTTATAAGTAAGGCACTTAGTGATTAGCTACGCTTGCGAAAAGTCACCGTAGCATTTTTTTCGACTCGAGTCAACTGTTTTTTCTATACAAATCTGTCAGACTAATTCACATTAAAGTGTCCATTTCATATAAAAAGTGTCCAAAAAAGTGGTACGCTTGACACATAATGAAGTTCTGTGTAAGTGATAAGTGACGTAACTGTGTGTTTTCTTGTAAATTAGTCATTTTTTGAGATATTTAATTTTTCTTTTCACGACTGTTAATGTTATCAAAAATAAAAATTATTGTATCAATAAAAAAATAACAGCCAACTAGCCTATTAGGACAGCTACATTTTAACCCATCGACCATAGACTAGTATTATACAATATGAATCTATTTTCTATACAAAAATCGTGTATTGAAAAGCAATGGTTAAAATACTTAGGCCCGATTTCACCAAACTAGAATAAATTTTATTCCAGGTATAACTTTCCGAGAACAACCGAGTTACGCGAATATAGCCCTTATACCACCAATTTTGTGTAGGAATAAGACTTATTCCTTGGATACAATCAAAATGGCATCTTTTTTGTGTAATTTCATTTGTCAATTAGCTGTATCCAAAAGTAAAGAATAGCCGTATACTTGGAATAAACTTTGGTGAAATCGGGCCTTATACAAATAAAATGTACTAATGAATACACAGATAAATGATGATTTTACACAAATTCATTTAGTATTTTATATTTCGCCAATGCTAGTATGTACTGTATAGTATAAAGAAATAACTACCCAATTATTATTGTCTATTTACACGCACATTTAATATTGGACTGAGTTTTAATGTTTAGAATATGTTTTTTTTTATATCAAACGCTAGGAGATCTATTCATAGACACGCATCGTCTATACGATACTAAATATTATAATTCGTATCAGTTTAGGCGTTATTTTACAGTATTTGATCACACCACATCAAAGTACTTACTCTCAATTTTCTGAAATTATTTTAACATACAATCTAAATTTGCGATTTTATTAAGGAGTGTCTGTGGTCTGCAAAATACACTTTCTTGTTTTTGATGTGTTTTTAATTGTCACAAAGTTCCGCTACGGAAAAATAGGTTATCTACGAACATTCATGTGCGACAGAATATAGGCAACCTTTTTACATATATTTATTTGTTTAGCAGAATTACATTAACGCCTGTCTTTCTAGGACGTAGCCAAATGCGTTAGGTACGTCTACACGGATAAGTACGAACTTACGAGCAGTGCAGACGGGCGTACTCCTTGTATCAGTTGATTTTAAATGGACTTCCGCGAGTCGTCTGAATATATCGAATTCAAATTATAACTTATCGCAATCTAAAATATTAGTTAAATATTTTAGAAAAAAATAATACCCAGTACCTTCCATGTCGATATTAGGCCGTCTTTAAACCGATCTTAATTTTGATAGCAGTTTTATTTTATGAATCCTCTTGAAGGGGCGATTCCATTAGGCAAGTTACTTATATGCAAGTTGCAAATTGCATGCCACTTGAACAAACTTGCATACAAGCTACAACTTGCATATTTTTTATATTTAAGCCTATTTTATTCAGTCGGTAATATATCATTATCTCACAAATTATTCGGCAAGCAGTACCGACCACAGCAGCACGTCGTCCATCGATGAGATCCTATCGGTTGTTGAACATAATTGTTTCCAATGCAAGCAACTTACACACAAATGTGACGTCTTTCCCGCTTGCAAGACTTGCATATAGCCCAATAAAATTACAATATCCGAACCTTGTTTGCGATGCATTGCTGTTACATTTTGTACGTGTAGAGGTAACTTCTTTTGAAACATGTATTGTATCGCGTATTAAACGATTCATCCGCGCGACAATCGTCCGATAGCGATTCTCTTACAAAATGAGCCATGCAATTTCCAATCTGTATATGAAATTAATAGTGACCGATATAGCTCTTAGAATTAGCAAGTTGAAATGGCAACGGGCAGGCCACATCGCTCGTAGAACTGACAACCGATGCGGAAGAAAGGTTCACGAGTGGGGTCCACGAACCGGAAGACGCAGCGTAGGGCGGCCGCACATCAATTGGACCGACGATCTGGTGAAAGCCACGGGGAGCCGATGGATTCAGGAGGCGAGCAGCCGCTCGAAGTGGCGCTCAGTGGGGGAGCGCCTATGTTCAGCAGTGGACGTCTTCAGGCTGTTGATGATGATGATGATATGATATTAACAAATAATAATTATTGCATTCAGAACTAATTTCGGTTTAAAATAGCCACTCTCATCACAATCTACCAATCTATCCTAACATGTAACACTTTAATTTTAATCTTTGGAGTTATTTTTCTTACCGCTGATAAAAAGCATTTTCGGTTACTTTGCCTTCGCTTCGGACCCGGTGTCTTTTTACCAGCGTTCGTTTGAAATACGACAGTATTTTGAATGTCTAAGAGAGTTCGAATCCAGTGTTGCTGTTGACGGCATAGCGTAGCTTGTCGCGCAGCGTACTCCGTTTCTGATAGTTGGGCAGTTTCAGCAAGTTGAAGCATGTGGAAGATGTGGGCAGTCTGTTCAGGGGATCTTTCTTGCGTATCGTGAAGAAGCCTCGAATCACGCTGCCTGTAACGAATTAAACAACATGTAAATAATAAATTTAAATTACGTAGCTGTGTGAGAAAACTGTCTCGCTTGCACGCGTGTTACTTTGTGTCAAAGAGAAGATGGCAGAATAATACTACCCAGAAAGAAGCTAATACACGTTATTTGATCATTGGGTATCACATCTTCATTCCGCAAAAGCTATAATATGTAACACCAGCCACCAGCCAGTGCCAGTTAGTTTGCCAATTATTCTGCCGCCAAGCAGTAGTGTGCAAGTACTACTGTGTTCCGGTTTGAAGGGCACTGTAGCTAGTGAAATTATTGGGCTAATGAGACTTTACGAACTGATCTCACAGTCTAGAAAACTTTTTTAAACTGTGTGATGTCTCTCAGGATGACGTGCGCAGTGCGCAGTGTCACGCGAAACTTTAATTTAGAGTTCCGAGTGACACTGCAATCTGTTTTGGGCGGCCGTGTCGCTTAACACCAGGCGAACGATTAGCTCTTCACGTCATTCGATAACATAAAAAAAACACATATACAAGGTTCAAAACTGTTTTCATATGCTACCTGCATTCTAGTGGGTATAAAAGAATTCATTAGCATTCTTTAAAACTAGGTACGTACTCCTGACAGTGATCCCGTGTGGAACAAAATTTATGAAATCTTACGCATCAACACGGTATTGACAATAATTTAAAAAAAAATGATAACACACTGCTACCTACAGTACAAAATTAAATTAAAATAAGTAATGAATGAAAAGAGAAGTGAGCTGCAGCATTTGAACTGTCTATAAGCCATCGCGGTTATTATACAGTCCATAAGTGTTAGTAGTAGTGTAGTAGATAGTGTAGCTAGTTTAGTTTAGTTTTTAGTATTGTAGTAGTTAGCTTGAGTAATAAACGCACATTGCCCATTAAAATAAAAGTTAAATAGCAATGTAGAGGATCCAGATATATAGGACCCTTCAGTTATTACCAAGTGACTTAGATTATACCAGAGAAATGTTTGACTTTTTTTTATCATACCTATTGTGTCCCCGGTATCTTCATCGTCGCCTACTTCAACGCATCGTATCGAGAAAGGTGGCTTTAGATGTGCGAAGCCGAGCACTGGAGGTTTGGAGCATGACGTCACGAACTGCAATTAATATTACGGCGATCATAGTTAACTAAACAACTAGTAACCGGCTAGCACTCACGTAATTTAGTCGAACGAACTCGACCGGTGTGTGTCGTTTGTGGTTGTGACATTGACACTGACATACGCGTGTGCGCCGCTGCTCCAACGACTGAGCACCTGTCTGTGCGGTCTGCGTCCCCCGCACCGCCCTCGCAGCGGGCGACGCGGGCCCTGGTCCGCAGTCAGCGCAGAGCCGCCGCCGTGGCCGCGCATACTCCATGAAGATGGGCATCTTTATTGCCTGAACACCGGTCGAGTTCGTTCGACTAAATTACGTGAGTGCTAGCCGGTTGCTAGTTGTTTAGTTATGAATACTACTCACGTTAGTTTCTATGATATTATGATCATAATTAAACTGAATAAAGTTTTTTATAACACTGACAGACAATAAAGCCGACTGCCCGCCTGATAGTAAATAGTTAAAACTTTTAAAATAATTGTTATATGGGGTAGTTTTTGCAGAAAAATGTGGACCACCCCTTGATTGCTTCGATAATTTTCGAATTTGCAATTTTACTTACCTACCTACGTTTTGGTTAGTCATCATTACATATATTCTTTTCTTTTTTAAACAAACGTAGGTCTTAGTGGCAAATATGTTGAATCGGCGTTTGTGTATTTGTTCGACGATAACTAGGAACAATTTGTTCGGCTCTTTATAAATGTTTGTTGTGGGGTAAGTAACCAATGAGGAATACTCCACCGTGTGGTCCCGGCTTAATAATCACCACTCCATCCCTTCCCGTGGGTGCCGTAAGAACCGGCTAAGGGAATATTCAGAGAATGAGCATTCTCCTCAGTACATTAAAATCTGCGATCACTGCCTGCCAAGCGTGGTGATTATGTCAAACCCTATGATAGGTATCCAAAATAGCGTTTTATGAGGAAGGCCTATGTTCAGCAGTAGACGTCTTCCGGCTGTTGAAGTGTACAAGACTTATAATATATACTCTGAAGGAGCATCGATGACGTGAAAAATGAAGAACGAGCGATATACAACTTATGCTGAGATAAAATGGGACAGAGCATATTGATCTTGGCTTACGCGTAACCCATTCTGTGCTGTCACGAACTCAACTACGAGACAAAAAGTAAGTGAGCTGTCATAATGATTGGTTGTTAGACATAACTATTGCTATCTAAAAGGGGCACGCGGACACTACTTTTACACAGTGTATATATTCTAAGGTGCAAGGTATCTCCAGTATTGCGTGGGGTTACCTTGAGGAAGCAAGCTCGCTCCTGCTCTGTAAAGTCCCGCTGCAGCACGTCCCACAGCCAGCAAACAACGCGGTGCGAGTCGTGGAACCCGCCGTAGTACTGCGTGTGGCGACGTAAGTCG
Source organism: Ennomos quercinarius (assembly GCA_910589525.2). Taxonomy (NCBI): domain Eukaryota; kingdom Metazoa; phylum Arthropoda; class Insecta; order Lepidoptera; family Geometridae; genus Ennomos; species Ennomos quercinarius. The sequence continues at coordinate 15,716,698 of OU342492.1, read as the reverse complement.
CGCAGGTCCAGCGGTACGTTGTCACCGCATATTAGACGCTGCAGCTGTGGTAATAAAGGTCAGTTTTGTTTGAGCTGTAATGCAATAACAAGTCTTTTTATCTAGTTAGCTGCATGTGTTTTCAGTAAAATGCACGATAATAATATCTCTGACTTGGCTTGGAGGAAGCGAACCAAATACTAAGGACAAGAATCTAATGTTTTTATGCACTAAAATTTAACAGGTCCTAAATTCGCAGTTATCCTTCTGCAACGTATTTAGGTAGGTCCTACAGAGACAAGGCGTACTTTAGATCTGTTAATGTTTAGTGCAGGTGGGCTTTAGAATCGTAATCTATAAAGACCCTAAGCCCTAAAGACACGTTCATAAAACGTCACAATCAAAAGATGAAAATAATATTGTTACCTCTGGCGTAGAGAACAACGAGAGCCATTCAGGATTGATGATCGTTCTAAAACCTTTGATGAATGCATTCGTCTGATCTTTGATCTGCGTGTGCATTCTAAAGTGTGCCATCAGATGTATGTAGTTGATTCTGAAATACAATATGAAATTTAATGCTTACAACAAGGAAAAACAGGAAAGAAAGAGAGACTCCAACTTTTATTTCTTTGTTTATATTTTCTATCTCATTCATAATCAAAATTAGAAATTATCCTCAAAAGACTTTTTGTCAGTTTTCTCGCTTACGGGAAACCTCACGTATAAGAAAGAGACCAAAGACGAAAAGGCATTAAAAGATTTAATTTTTATAAGTAAAGGAATGTGTAATAACAAAGTTTCTCACTTGTTCTCATTGGTGACGGGAATAGCTTTGCCACCGGGTATAAGCTCGTGCGTTACTATTTCTCCAAGCCTTTCTTCGTCCACAGAAAACGTTAGCTCCAACGATGACACATCTCCCTGCAATATTACAAAAAAAAATGTTACAACTATGTCTGCAGTTGTATACAACTGCAACAAAGTTGGTGGCACTGTACTATGCAGGCGCTCACACCAAAGCACGACTAACCGATCCGTAAAGTTAAGTAACGTTCGCTGCGGTCACTACTTTGATGGGTGACCGCTACAAAACGCGGAATTTGCAACTGAGCGCTACCGTGCTTCGGGGGGCCCATTAAGCCATCGCTCCCAGCTGCTGTCTTAAAGCCAAGTTAGAAGTCTTAGAAAAATTCCGACACACGCCTGCCTAGCATGCGCACCGCGACAAAATCTTCTCGACACTTTTTCTCGTGAGACTGTGACAAGACTACGGTAGCGCCTAAGTGTGTCTTACTCTAACAATGACGACAAATTTCCTCGCGGTGCGCATGCTAGGGGGTCAGGGCTGGCCACTTGCCTACACGCAGAGATGAAGACTGTACTACTGTGGTATCATAAACACCATCAATTTTTGTAGTGTGACTTCACCTGGAAATGCTTGACATAGGTGAGACTGCGGTACAGGTCTCGGTCCAATGACGGCAACTCGTCGATCCAGCTGTACAACGCTTGCTGCGTCTGTCCCAGCACTTGGCTTAAGAAGAATGACGCGAATGGGACGTCCACCACTATGCCCTGAGGAAGGAAGACATTTTTTAAGGTTTCGTAGTACTTAAAGGAACCCTTATAAGTTCGTCATGTCAGTCCTTTAGAGCTTATAACTTCTAAAGTTATTGCATACGTGCAATTTGGTACCGTTTGCGAAATACGTTTGTATATTTATTTTACAGGGTTCACGCGATGTTTGTATTCGGCAGAACCTATCCTATACTGTAGAACCTATTGCTCGCATAGTTTAGTTCAATAACTCATGATACGGTAATGTTCTTCTCATACAAAATGTCCGATCAACCAAAGATAGTACAGGAACTTTGAAATATTTGACTACCGAGTTACGTATACCGAAACTTGGGGAACTCGTGCGATTTTATCGACCGTAAGGGCTCACGTCCACCGCACCGGCACCAAGCTGCCACCCGAGCAGGTGACGGCCGCATATGGCAGCTAGTCCACTAAACACGCGTCACGGGCGTTCGGTGGCGGGCGTGCAGTGCAAGCCACCATGATAAATGTATGTACCGGTCAGTGCCGTTACTTCGGCACCGATGTCGATTCGGTTTTCTACATTGTGCCGGATTGCACACAAACTACAACTCCTACAAGTACTGTAGCGCTGGGTGTTTGGATCGTTTGGTTAGATTAGACGTTTGATCTCGTAAAGCGCTGTAGCGGATTTTAGTTTAAGCATACCAAAATGGGAACTAATTTTGTACTTCCAATAGCTTTTCTACTACATTACATTAGAAGAGGAAGATTAGATATACTTACCTACTTAGTATTGTTCTATGTTTCTTGTTTTGTGTTATCCAGCATCATTAGTTCAACAACAACTATAGGTAGGTACATCACTAGCTTATGCTTATGCACAGTATTGTACGTCCGAAATGGATAAACTGATGTTACCTAACTTTAACTTAAGACCATTTTTGTACACAGTTTTCACACAATACATTTTATTCTTAAATATTATTTACTGCATTTTTACCCCACTCAGTATAGCCAATCTCACCTCATAGACAGCTTTCCCCAGCATTCTGCCGATGAACTCGAACAGCTGGAGATGGTTGTCTTGCAGGCAGGAGGTAGGTGACGGGTAGAGACGCTCCTCGCTCGTCGCACGGAACAAGTTGAGGGATGGATCGAAAACGCGCTTTATCGTTTCCTCTAGGAACTCTGGAAACCGTTAATTTGGAATTTATATTGGGCACTTTACACCCTGAGATTTCACAGGCCGTGAACATACCCAATTATATGTTATTACAGCACACCAAACTTGATCAAAACCTATTCAGACACGTCAGTGTCAAGTGGTTCCAAACTAACATACAATACACTTTTGTATAGATAAATATCAGTAGCATAAACTTTAGAAAAGTTTTGTCTTTTACTGTTCCGAGGTCGATTATTTATTTATGTACAATGTAACGAAGCGTTTGTGCACGAAATGAGCCTATGTCCTAGAGTATTTAGAGTTCATTATCGCGGGCTTGCCTTTGAACACGCCATCCTGGTCGATCCCGGCCTCGTCGAGTCCCTGCGCGTTGACGAAGCGCACGCGCACGCAGCCCTTGAGCGCGCGCGGCGCGAGCGCGCCGAGCTGCCGGTAGCCGTCCTCCACCAGCCGCGCGCGCCGGACCGTCACCAGCGTGGAGCGCCCGCCGCACAGGCGCTCCGTCAGACCCAGCACTTCCTGCGGAGGGGAATGTGGGGCTCGATGTCGTCAACTACCAATATATATGTGTGGACATTTCACACAGCGCCATCTAGCCCCAAACTAAGCGTAGCTTGTACTATGGGAACCAGGTAACTGATACAATACTAAGATACTTTTTTGTTTGTAAATACATACATAGAATACAATATAACACCCAGACACAGAATAAACAGCGATGTTCATAACACAAATGTTTGTCCTGGGTAAGAATCGAACCCACAACCTATAGTTCAGAAGGCAGAGCTACTGAGACACAACACACAACTGAGCTAACAGGCCGGTCAAAAGAAAGCCGATGCCCATTCAATACTCGTTTTTGTTTTATTCGTAAATCATAAGTATGTTGGATACAACCTGTTTTGTACATTATTTGTAAGCAAGTATTTAATAATTGTCTATATATTCTATTCTATTTTATTCTCTTTAAGATAAGTGATTGATTAATGATGAGATAACGTCAAAAAGACAATTTATTTAATAATAGTCGCGTGACACTAGGAAATGGAATGGAGCTTTTATAAGAATAAAAGTAAAAAAAAAACTATATCAGAAATTGGTCTCTTACTTTAAGGTTCCGTACATTTTACTAGTGTCTCGTTTCTCTTCATCAGCAAAAAAAGTAGGAGATTTTAAGGTAGAGAAGTAACAACACGTATCGTTTCAGACCTAAAAAAACTGTGAATTGGAATTTGTTGTATAACTATGCAGAGGTCACAACAAATTCCACCGAGTCATTTGTTGCTATTCAAGAACCAGCTTCTCTGACAGATCCCCTAAGTTTAATTTTTGTCTCATAAATATATACCTGTACATTTTACAATACAATTTAATGTGTGTACTCTTTACAATGTTACTTTGGAAATGATTATTTGATTACCTTTTCATCAGAAACGGCTCGTCTGAACAACCTCACCCTCTCGCCGTGAGCGATCATGTGGGGGGTCTTCTGGACTAACACCTGGAAATAATGGTCACCTCTATGATTGACTATTAAACACAAGAAAAAACTTTTTTTGCTAAATATTGTATGAACCTATAATATAGCATATCCAGCGTCATCCGAAGACATCCACTGCTGAACATAGGCCTCCCCCAAAGAGCGCCACTTTGAGCGGCTACTTGCCTCCTGCATCTATCGGCTCTCCGCGGTAGGGGGCCGGCCTTCGCTGCGTCATCCGGTTCCTGGTTGCCTCTCGAGAACCTTTATTCCCCATCAGTTGTCAGTTCTACGAGCGATGTACCCTGACTATTGCCATTTCAACTTGTTAATTTTAAAAGCCTTAGTTTCTCAGTTTTTTTTTGCTGTACAGCTCGATGCGCACTGAGCTATAGAGAGGGCTAAGCTCAGGGTTTCCTTGCGTGAAACCTAGCTGGAATGAGAACTAAAGTCACCAACATAGCTTTCAGAATTAACAAGCTGAAATGGCAATAGCCAGGGCACATCGCTCGTAGAACTGACAACGTGACAACCGCCGTGGGACATGGCGACCTTTATCCAGCAATTAGACAAACAAACTGGAAAAACCTTCACAAACCTGGTGCGGTTTCTTCCCCTTCTCCAGTTCGTGAAGGAACTGCGAGTCCCGTATGTCCCGCGCGAGCCAGTGGTTGTGCGCCGTGTACCGTCGCCGGCAGTCGCGCCGGTACAGCACTAGCAGCAGTGTGTGCAGCGACGCGAACAGACCGTTGCTCTGGATCGTTTTTAGATCTGAGAACACCAGGGCCAGACATCTATACCGCCAATATTATAAAGAGGACAGATTTGAATGTTTGTTTGCAATGAATAGGCTCCGAAACTACTGAACCGATTTGAAAAAGTATTTCACTATTAGGAAGCTACACTATCACCGGGTGACATAGGCTATATTTTCAAAAAAATTAGGGATCCTTACTAAAACTCCAATAATGTGACCCAAGGTGTAAAAAAGTTACCTAAAATATTCTTCACATCGCGTGCGCTGCGACAACTATTATACCCGTGCGAAACCGGGGCGGACCGCTAGTGAGCTATAAAAATCAAGATATTACCTCTTCTCTCGAGAAAGAGAAGCTCACGGAATAAGCTGTAAGAGCTGGAAAAATAGTATTTCGCACTTTGATAACGGGATTATGGTACATGATCACAAAATGCTCTTCGTCACTGTCTCTTTTCCTCTCAGGCATTGTGTACTTGACTTCTCGCTCCCACGCTTCGTGAGTCTTTTAAGAGTAACGAAAAAATTCTGGGTCTGTGTGGTTCAAATCAATACTTTCGGACGCGTTTGGATCTCTATATGTACAACTACGACAATCAAAATTATTAATATTTGCTAAGGAAAAGAGAACCTAATTTCCATTAACAGAAGGTACTCACCAAACAACTGTCCCATAATGGATTTGTAAACAAACATGTTGAGGAAAAGAGACATGTTCACAAAGTCTTGTAGCTTGAACGGGTCCTGCTGTTCGTACATTTCCATGTCGTCTAATATTCTGAAACATATCAACTCATGTTATAACAATCAATGCAAATTAATTAAACTAAAAATTACAATAAAATGAGGCATCACATTGCTTCTTCTTCTTTTTTGATTAGTGGCTTTTAAACGTTTGGTGTTTTTTTGCCAGTGTCGAAGTAAGGCCAGTGTACTGTGTAACTATAAAAATGCCCGGTACAAATTAACAATAGATAATCAAGTAAATAATTGGATTAGGTTTTGATTTTCTATATATAGGTGAATTTAAATTACTTACAGCTGAATATAATTGAACTTTTTAAATTTTGACAAAACATAAACAAAAGGAGTAAAAACGAAAGTCAATAGAGTCACAGGTAATATAATACTATAGACAGAATTTTAAAATTAATAGGACGAGGGTTATCGGATTCTAACATGTTATATAGGGAAGAGGATAATTTAGGACAGTTGAAAAAAATATGATCTAAAGTGCCATCACATTGCTTGGCAAACGTCTCCTTCGCCCAAAATAGACATTATAACTTATTTGTCACGTGCACAGCGTTTTCGTATATCAAAACAAAATGGCGGCAATAACAATTTTAATAATTTCGCCATCCTAACTGCGCGGCAAAAACAACTGTTGTCTGCCGCGCAGATTGCAATGATGAATGCAATTTCGCGAACTCAAATCCAGTCTTTCACTTTCAAAACAACATAAATATACTTACGTTAAATAAATAAATATTTGTGAACGTTTCACACAGCGCCATCTAGTCCCAAACTAAGCAATTCCACGGGAACCAGATATCTGATAGAATACATTTATACAATACATATAACACCCAGATACAGAACAAATATCGATGTTCATCACATCAATGTTTGTGCTGGGTGGGAATCAAACCCACAAAAGTTTATAAGACATTTAAAAACCACTCACGTAACATAATGCGTCATGCAATCAGCGAAAAGTATCAGCATTTGGAACTCTGGCGCTGACGTCTTCGTGTTCAAAGCTAAGAGATCGAGAAACGACTTTAAGCCGCAGTTTGGTCCCAGGGTGCAGAGGAAAAGCCACAGTGAGTGCAGAATTTCATCCTGATTGCACAACCCTGAAAGAATAAAGTAGGCATTAGAAGTTAAAGACATAACGGCTAATTTGTCCAGGTTATATGTCGTTCACAATAAGAATCAAGAACGCATTATGATAAAGTTCTGTTTCGGATAATAGATCCGGCAGTTCAAGAGATTTTATCTATCAAAATCTTAACTATCTGCCCCCTGCGGTTTCACCCATGTGGTCGATCATAAAAAGTAGCAAATTGTGTCCATTCTGTTGTACAAATCCTAAACTTAATGTGACAGTTGTAGGACCATTGTGGTCCTTGTTATTTCGATCGATATGAAAGGGACCGCTACATTTTAGTTGGTATATTAGATTAGTTTAGAATTTGGGGCTTGGAGTGGAAAAGATCTGGCATCAACATAAATGGCGAGTACATCACTAACCTTCATTTTGCCGATGATATAGTCATAATGTCGGAATCGCGAGGAGATCCGCAAGAGAACTAAAGTGACCGAAATAGCTCTTAGAGTAACTTACTAAAGTTGAAGTGGCAATGGGCAGGCCACATCGCTCGTAGAACTGACAACCGATGGGGAAGAAAGGTTCTCGAGTGGCGACCACGAACCGGCAGCGTAGGCCCCCCACTCGGTGGACCGACGACCTGGTGAAAGCCGCGGGGAGCCGATGGATGCAGAAGGCAAGCAGCCGCTCAAGGTGGCGTGCTCTGGGGGAGGCCTATGTTTAGCAGTGGACGTCTTCAGGCTGTTAATGATGATGATGATGAGAATTTGGGGCAAGAAAACACCTGCTATTTCAACCGATATTGACCCGGGAACTATTATTACCCGGCATAAAAAGTATCCTATATCGATCTTGGTAGTATTACTAATCTGTGTGCTAAATTTCATCCATATCAGGACAACCGTTTGGCATGAAAGCCAAACAAACAGTAGTCTCCGCAAGTCTTTTGGCTGAGCAAAACCAAATCATGTATCTTCATTATTGACTTACCCGTTAAAATGTCAAGTTTGACTTGAGTCATGGTTTGCAGCGCTGTATGGTACATGGAGCAAATCAACGCTGTTTTGGTACATTCTGGAGATCCTAATTTCCTAAAGTTCTTGTTTGCATTAGCCCTGGAAAATTAAACACATATATTCAAACACATTATGATTTACGATCTGCATTATAATATTTTCTTTTTAATACTTAATATTAATAAAAACATTAATTAAGTAATCGTCGAAATCAGTCTATGCGCGCGTTGTCGTTTCCGAAAACGCTTTCTTTGAACAGACTTTGACAAGCTTATTTTGACACACAGAGCGACCATTATACCTATTAGTTCTAGCCTCTATAGCCCTCCGGATGAAGGCAGCAGGGTTGTTACTCTGAACTGGCGTGGAAGGTTGCGACGGTCCCGCTCCCTCTTCATTCGCGCTTCCATCTACCATCTCTTTCAGGGGCTGTGCGAGTAGCACCTTTAGTAGTGGAGCACCCCAGAGGAGAGATAGCTGGGTGCGGAGGTTACCTGTAACAAGTACAATAGAGGATAGGTATCAGGCTCGTATATTCCTGGATCCTCTATCCCGTTCGCGCATTGCGACATTTTTGAAGGTAATTAAATGGTAAAATTTAATGTACTAAAAATCTGTGCATAGAAAACCCTTAAAAATAACATCACAAACGTTCAACGAAAAAATCACATAGATCCAAACAATGTTTCATACATATAGAAAAAGAATCAACCAGAACAAAAAAAAAAGTATCGTAATGCGCGAGCGAGATAGAGGATCCAGGAATATACCAGCCGTTACTAACACAGAGTTATTACATTACAAACCAGATTATAAAAGTATAAGTAATTTCATCATTTTGGGTACCTACGTAAGTGAAAAATGTATCACATTTGGTGCTCATTTTTAGTGCATCAATCAAAACCTTAAAAGGTCTTTAAAACTTAAGTTTTTTTGTTATGAGTTAGTGCAGTACTGTCACAGGAGAAAACTCCCATAAAACGCTTCTGGTAGTGTCAATCAATATAGTATCAAAGGGGATAAACGATTTCTATTAAACTATTTTCAGTAATTAATAAAATATTGTTTATTAACGGGATAATGGGGCCAATTTTAAAGGCTTTAGTTGACAAATCTAAAACTTCTAAAACTGTTGCTGTCCTTGTCAAATAGACGGCAATGTAAGAGACGGATATATTTTTAGTATTTTAAGGACTGTCAACTAAAGCCTTCTAAATCGGGCATATTTACCATGTAATTTATTTGTTTCGAGTTGCCGATATTTCGATGCTGTTGCAAGCGCCACCCTGCAAGTACCGAAATATCGGCAACTCGAAACAAATAAATTTTATGGTAAATATCCCGTTAATAAACAATATTTGAGTAATTTTAGTGACCATGGAAGTTTAAAATCTTATGGTAATTATTAATCTAACCAAGCCATTACATTGATTTATTTTATCTTTAGACTCTATCTAGTAGTTGCTGGAACATTTATCTTATGTCCATTTAGATACTAGACTTAACGTAAACGCCATTCACCTATCTATAATGACTGATCAAATTAGGAAGGTTCATCCAAGTGAAACATACCCATAGCAGGCGGTAGATAAGCGTCCAGGTTTTGTGAAAACCATCCGAGGATCGGATGCCAGTTGCTAAGGTTACCCTTCTTGCACACGACATACTGCTGGCATGAGTCTAGGAACCGAGTCACTACCATCTGTTGAGAATATCAAGAAAATTAATAACGCTTGGAGTCAGTGGACGGATGCCTGACTCTTCCCTATTGGCAGGCGGTTGGATGGACAGAAATTATCCAACAGAAATCAGGGTTACCTTATTGGTTCTTAACTTGGAGCATAACTCACAGAAATTATTAAACCTGGGCCTTGCTGTCACCTCTTAGCGCGATTCAAATGCGGACCTAAATTGAATCGCTACCGTACAAACAGTATTGTAGCGATTCACTTTAGGTCTTTAGTTGAATCGCTCTAAGATGTCAAAGCAAGGCCCCTGAGTTGTTTAAGTCAAGGTGAAAAGGTATTTACTAGACCAGCCAGGTAACGCTGGCTTTCGACCACATCGCCGCTTCCCATCAGGGCCATAATTCTGTATGAAAACACAGATTCCACACGATACAGAAACCACGTCGTTATCGTGTCTTGTTCAAATCGTGTCACAGCAAAGAATCGTCAATTTTTGTATTCTGTATAATCTAAGACAAATTATCTATGACAGACTTTGGATCCCTCGAGTGCATTCCGAATTAGACTAAAAGATTTCTCATCCCAAAACCCGTAAAAAATTAAAATAAAGGAATGGCTTATATTTATGTTGTGATATGACGAAGCTCTGGGTAATTATTCAAAATTGACAGAAAACCTTTAGAAATACCTTCACTTTATATTAAAATTCTTTTTATTTTAAATAATGGATATTGACATAAGTGGTGGTAACTTTTAACGGGTTGATGTTTCGAAACGCGCCTCTGTGGAATGTATAATTTTTGACAGTTCAAACCACGCCAATCCCAGTTAATTCCACATTCATTTCGCGCGGTTTCGTTCTCATTTCATAGAGAATAGATTTTTGCAGATTCCTTATGTAAGACAAGGGATTCGCGTGGCGAATCCCTTGTCCCTTGTCTTCGAAGCGAGGAATCGTAAAGTGGTCATACAGAATTAGGATCCAGGTGGGTTTGTGGTCAAAAGCTAGCCTAGACATTGATAAAAAAAACTGAAGTGGCAGAGGACTGGACATATTAGCCACAGAAAGAACAGCCGGTGGGGTAGCTAAAAATTTTCTCAAGCGGAGATCGCGACTTGGAAAGTAGCCTCCGACTAAATGGAGTGATGACTTGCGCGGAGTTACTGGCAGTAGTTAGAAGAGCCAAGCTCAGTGGCGTACTTTCGCAGAAGCCTATGATATCCAAAAATTAGACTTATATAAAACAATGACAGATTTAAAAAAAAATGCTGTCATTGGCATACTTTTGACAACATTTCACCTGAAGTGAGGATGTTGTTTAAGGTGGAGTACGTTTGCCCATGAGATGTCCATTCACTCTTGACTTGAAGAGACCCAGGTCATACCTAGGAGGAAATGCTGATGCTGGAAGAGCATTCCATATTGCACTTACCACAAACGCTGGATAAAAGGTCTCCGGCTTCGCATGCTCCCTCTCTAAATGCGCCAGCTGTATAACATTAGCGAGCAAACAGAGTGCATAGTTGCCTTCCAGCGTGTTAAACACAATGCGCATGTTCTGATCCGCGCTGAGAAACTCCACGCACCTGTCGAACATCGAGTACGAACGGAACACTGTTACCGACTGAAACAAGGGAGACAACAGAAAGAAATTAATAAGACAGATCACAACAATAGATTAAGAATAGATCTTATGTTTTACGAACAAAATCTGGTAATAACTTTTAGAGATAAACGGAAAAACTTACATACTTAAGACGTAATTTAAACATAAAAATAAAGTTCTGGTCATTTATCTCCTGGCTGCTAAGGCTGCTGTTACAAAATTATGCGTAGTTGCAAGGTTTTCGTCGTCAATATTTGATGCATAGCTCAAACAAAAACACAGAGACTCGATTTGAGAGCTCTAATTGGCAAATTCTGTGTAAAGTAAGTCTCCAAACTAAATTATACTCCACTAAACACATCCCGTACTTCCATAATGACAGAACAGATTTTAGATTTTTGCCTTTCAAGTAATTAAAAAAAATATTAAATTAAATTTGATTTTTATTAAAAAAAGACTTCAACAAAAGGTCAAATATCTCCGGAGTTTAAATTACATCGACGAAATATTGTTACCAAAATAAAGTTCATCATTTTGCTAAACTACTACAAACTATTTCATAATTTTAAATAACGCTCTTATTTATATATCAATAAATGAAACTAGATATATTTGGTCGAACCGACGGACGCTGCGAGCTCTGTACCGCACGCGCGGTACTGAGCTCGCTAAAATGTAATTGCCACCTTAATCTGTTTTTAAAAAAACATTTACCTTAGAGCCTCATGCTAATCATGCATTCCTCTATACAATACCAAACTAATCGTTATGGCAATGCATAACTTAACAAGGTAGAAAAGTAGGTTTTTACTTTGGTCCCAGAGGAACACTACTAAGCATGACGGTATCAAGCCATTAGTCATATGGGAAATGACATCACACTGTTATCCTGCACGCGATGCAATAACAAAAGCATATCTTTGTATAGTAACTATTATGCAGAGAATTGGCAACAATACTAAAGTTGTGAGACGTGAGGTGACTCACGTGTCTGGGGCTTTTTGAATCTATATGATTTTATTGACCAAGCGAACGGGAAGCGCGTGCAAAGCGCTTCCGTTTCAGCTTGGGTTAAAACGATTACGTATGTCCGGCTTCTTCTCTACAGGTTGACATTCTCACCCAATATATATTACATTCCTTCAATAAATAATAAATGATTATTATCCTCTTTGCCTTTTCCCATTTGTTATTGGAGTTGGCTCCCAATCTAACCTGTAGCGGTAGGGTACCAGAATTACACGAGCGACTGCCATCTGACCTCGCAACCCATAAGGAACCAGTAAAAGGGATGGTTAGATCAGGCGTCAGATCCTCCGGGGCGAGATAGTGAATGCTAGCGCGACCCTATCTCGCCCCATTCCGGCGGCGGACGGATCACGGGGGGGTTTTAGTGGGTTCAAGTCCCACATACCCCCTGCCATCACCCCGTGGTGGCAGGGAAGTGCGAAGGCATTTCCCCCCCCTCAAAAAAAAAAAAAGGCGTCAGATCCTATCAAGCGTCTGACTGCCCGTAACGATTACCATAGATGTTCTTATAACAACCGGGACCGACGGATTAACGTGCTCTCCGAGTCACGGAGTGCTGGCATCAAAAACTGCACATAACTTACTAGATAAGTCATTGGTGCAGGGCCGAGGATCGAACCCAGTGCCGTAAGATTGCGAAGCGCACATGCTACCACTCGGCCACCATCGCTCTCTCAATAAATAATAAATAAAAATAATAAAGAAATAATTAAGATTATAATTTAAGAAAATTGAACCATTCTCACCTCAGGCGATATCTGCTGCATATGGTACACAAGTGTGGGTACTGACAGTATCTGTATAATGTACATTGTGAGCAACTTCTCAGAAAACTGGGCGGAGACCAGCGGCCGCAGCGACAGCGTCACTATAGCAGTCAGTGAGATATTCTTAAGGAATACTTTCTCACGGCACAATCCACGCAGTAGGAGAGACTGGAACAATTATTTAGAATTGTCTTACAAATACAAATAGTTTATTGCAAAACAGTAATTAGGTTACATCATAAAAGTGAGCTCTGCCATATTTATTATAGTACTTATTTTATTTTATTTATTTGACAAGCTAATGTGTAACGGGCTGGCGAGGCACCCTGTGACCTGCGTACTCTGACAAATGGTGCATATTTGAATGCATTTTGTACTAAAACGCCGGTCATGTGAATGTGATGGATGCTGGTACTCAACCATATATTTTGGTGTTTACTAAAAATGCTTGCCTAATCTATAGCTTAGCCAAAAAGATGATTAGGTTGAAAGAAGTTGCTTTAATTGGTGGGCAGTACAGCCCGCAACAGATGCATTTTTAACTTTACTTTCAGCCTCTTTATTTTTTGACATAGTGTAGATTTTTTTATAATTTATAGGCATCACATTTGACCACTGTCTCACCTGATGGTAAGTGATGATGCGGCCTATGGTGGTGCATGCTTACCTAGAAGACTACCTATCATCGTCATTCGTCATAACCAATTATTATGCCTTACATTGACAAAGCATCACTAATTAGCTTATATTTGTGTCCACAAAACATATTCATAATCTGTATATCAACGTTAAAGTACCAAAACCTATTGTCTTAGTTTTCTTTTCTTTTTAGATAGAAGTTTGTGGTTGATTTGTAAGATTATGGTTACTTAACACTATTCTGTATTAACAATAATACAGTAAATCTCTTACCTTGAGAGTTAAATAGTACCCTTTATGGAAAAGTGAGCCCATGATATTGGCACACAGCTGGGTCATGCCCCCTCTCAGCTTCTCAAAGTTCTTCAGCCTTGTAAGAGCCCAGGTGTTGGTAGCAGTAAACTCCACGAGGGTATGGAGGTGGATCAGAATGCTTTGCATGTCCAGCGATGACTCGGGCTTCAGTTGCTCGAGGTACAGGCAGCATTTGTATAGCAGGTCCTTTATGTGAGCTATCCATTGAAAACTGTAACAATGCAATACAGACAGTTAAAGTGAAAGTTATCAACATACTTGGACATGGTAGCATTCAGTCACATTTGACCTGATGTTACAAAACAGGGTGGTGACAAAATATCTAAAGCAGGTGCCATCTATGCTTAGATCGGAAAGTGGATCTCAAATAAAACTGCAGAGTTAAGTGCTCAGTGACAGATTCCTTAGTTGATGGAGTTTAAATTAATAATAACTGCAAATGCTCTCCATTGAACTATCTATGTACTGTTTAATTTAAGCTGAATCCACACGTCCTAACAAACATACTTCCTATCCTACTACCAACATCAATGATATCATCAATCCATAATAACAATTCTACTAGTACGATTATGTTATGTGAAAGTGGGTACGTACATACATGTTCATTACTGCTCAGAGCTAAAACCGCTGAACAGATTTTAGCATTGTACTTTGGGTTCCGCAGGAGATCTAAAATGATCGGTATAGCTCTTAAAATTAGCAAGTTGAAATGGCAGTGGGCAAACTATGCATATTATATGCATAGTTTAACATACATACCTTTATAGATAAGTCTATTAAGTATACAGTTGTTATGATAAGGCTTGAATGCAATATCCTGTCTATAGTTGCCTATCTCAATGATAAACTTCTACTGTCATTTGCAAGTCAAATGCAATAGCTGAACAAGTTTAGAAGCAAACCGCTTTTGAAGCTTTTACTTCTTCAGTTTTACTAGTTCGGTCTTAACATAATAGTGTAATTTTTACCTGTACTCCTTAGTCAAGAACACTCCGACGTATGACAGTTTCACAGACTCAGAATGAAGACTGTGTACTATGTACTTGCATAGTTTCTCAAATCTCTTTCTGTCCCTCTGCTGTTTGAACACAATGAAGAACCGGCATGTGACTTTGTAGACATCCAGAGCTGGGACAAGCTCCAACGGCTGTGAAGGCTCATCCTGAGAGCTTTGGGTGTTTGCTTCTGGCACAATGCTATCAAAGTCATTTCTGAAAAAGACAGTCCATTGTTTATTTATAACTGTGGATAGAATAATGGGAATAAAAATAATAGGGTATCTATTTAAAAGTACTATCATTTTTCATCTTCCCAGGCAAGTGTACCATAGCTCCTACTTGACAATTTTATACAGTACTGAATGGATTTTTTATGTTAATTTTTCATCGCTTCCGCAAAGTCATTAAACGAAGATGTGGATGCAGTTTCATTCATATATCCATTGGTTTGGTATGTGGCATATCAACACACTACCAATATAAATATATATATACCAACCAACCAACCAACCAACCAACCAACCAACCAACCAACCAGCCAACTGAGTATCAAATTATCAAAATGTAACAAACTAAAGTAACAAACCCTCAAAAATAAAATTAACTTGAACTTTTCATCAGCTACATTAATGACCGTAGGGCAATCTAACAAGCATGAAGCAACAACCAAATATCTTACAGCAAAGTTCTTTGTATGTACACTACACACTTACAAAATGCGAGCGAGGAATTTCTTGCGAGCGATAAAGCCTCTCACTACTGCCTGGATTATAACTGCAGATTGTTCACGTTTCTTCTCGAGTGCGCGCTCCTCCCGTGCTGCCTTCGTCTGTTCCAGAAACGTATCTTTACTGGATTTAGCGAACATATCTAATTAGCTGCTATCACACGCAGAAAAATATAGCTTTGTTTTTCCTTTCGCTTTCGTTCGAGTCTTTCAACTTTTCGATCTGTCAAGACTTATGCCCCGATGCTTATATCGGCGGCCAAACGAAAAACGATCACTTGTGTAGCATTGTTATGTGCCAAAATCAGCAAGAATTTCAGAAACTACCATTAAATCATGATTACGGACAATCTTACGAAATTTTCGATAATTAAATATGATAAAATTGGAATCCGAATTTCCACTTATTTTCAACTATTTGACATGTAAAACTGGGTGTTATGTTGCCATGTTATGAAAAAAAATCTTCTGTATAAATTGTTATATTATTGTGTGATATATATTGTTCTGTCTGGTTATAATGTTATAAACATGGCACTTACAAGTTTTTTTTTATGTAAACGAATGACGCGACGAGCTAGTCGTTCGCCTGGTGTCAAGTGACACGGCCGCCCATAACAGATTGCAGTGTCACTCGGAACTCTAAGTTAGTTTCGCGCGACACTGCGCACTGCGCACGTCATCCTGAGACATCACACAGTCTAAAAAAGTTTTCTAGACTGTGACTGAGATCAAATCATCAATTCGGAAAGTCTCATTTGCCCAGTAATTTCACTAGCTACTATCTAATTTCAATTTTTCAATACGAAAGTGATTTAAATGAAAGAATATTGGGAACTCTCGACCCAACTGTCGCGACGAAGGGTCGCGAAGGCACCATAAACTATTCTTAATAATGGCAACTCCAAGACTCCGCGCATAGACCATCAACTCTATGATTTTATATACTCTGAGGTAAGTTTTTTCATGGAGCGTCTTTTCAAAACGATGTTGTTTTGTTTTCTCAAGTTTAATACAAAGTTTTAATCCAAGTAAAAAGCTAAAGTGCTACGAGTAACGAAAGCTAAGTATTCCTAAGTATTCTAAAGTATCTTAAGTGTTCTGAGTATATGCTGAGTATTTACTGTATCTTCAAAATACACGCGTGATAACGCTTTTACATTTCACCAGATATCTTAAGTAAGTCATGCCGGCTAGTATACAGATCAACTAGGGTTGATCTGGATATGGCGGTGAATAAACAAATAGACAAGTTTCGAGCTCACGTATCACGTCGTGAATGGATCGAACTGGTCAGTACCTAAGAGAAACAGAGAAGCCTCGTAGTAATATCTAGCGTAACGCGATATTGACTGCAGGTCGTTACCGCATAGAAGTGGTAACGCAATAAAACCTAACAACATGTACATGTAATTAAACCAAGTCCTGGAGGTAACATCTAGCGCAATGCGGTGTAGACCCAGGCGGACGAGCCGTTGCAGCCGCTAAGGTGCAACGGAGTCTAACTAATATGGCGCATGGTATGGTGCGGTTCCATAATACTAATTGATCTTCTTTCTCAATAGATAACTGGTGAGGTGACTAATTAACGAGAGGGCTACGTTGTGTGTGTGACACAACGGAGCCCTATGTGCGATGGCACCGAGTAGACAGTCGGTGTCATCGTACCATAAACTCCACAGATGAAGAACGTTGACCTAGAGTGACACTTACATACACAAAGGCGAAGCAAATCAACCACAAGGGAGAGGGAAGGTGAAGGATACAAGAACCCACACACAAATATTGAGTTAAGGTATGAGAAGCACACATTTATACTGTTTACTTGCATATGTTTCGCTGCACCCTCCATATACTATACATCCCAAAGCAATCTATGAGGAGATGCTATCAACAAATATAACACTAAGTAAATAATATACCATATAAATGGGGGGTGTCACGATATGGTGGAGATGCTGGGATATATTTGTGCCTTCACCTTCCTGTATCTCATACTGTGAGTATTTTGACATCATTATCAATAAAAAAGAAAATGCTTGTTTGTAATTTGTATCAGAGTAATACATGGAAAATCTTATATTACTGGTCTAGTGCAAGGAGGAGTTGCCTAACTGAAAACATAGATGGCGCTGAGTGCCACGTTTGAAAAATTGCGACTGATATGCATGATAATATCCTGCTTTATTTGACAATATTTTACGACAATATTTTCATCTCAGTGTGCTTTATATGTATCTAAAATTAATTAAAGCCAGCGAGGATTACGAGAATTGGCTGTAGTATTAATCGTATTTTACAAACAATTTCATTCGATCATTTATTGACATCCGAATTTCAAAATGGCAGAGGATTATGGTTATGGTACTTGAGTTACGAACAAGTACGACTTTAATTTTATTTGTTTCGTAACATTTCTCAATGTTATATACCAAATGTTAAGTAAAATTACCTAAAATAATTTTAATGATCAGAGATAATATAACGAAACTACCATCGCATTTATAATATTATAGGGAAGTAAACGCGTCTGACTACTTACTTCCGCCCACTTTTTTCACGGGGACGCCTGCACACGGCCGAACCGAATGTTCTGTGTTCTGTGCGCCATAGTTTTTTTCTCGATAACTTGTTGCCGCGAAATTGATAAAACTTTTGAATTTATAAATAAGTGAATTTACCAGTGATATGCTGCTACTTTCCAATAATTAACTAGCAGCGACGAAATCAAGTAAGTTTCAAAGCTATTTATCGTATAGTGTTAGTGTTTTGTTTTTTCTAATTAAGATGGTAAAATCGAAAAATACCATTATTGTTTCAATTACGATATTGTGCTAAAAGGTAGTAATGCTATAAGCAAATGCACATCTAATGCAAAGTTTGGACATAACTGTGGAGTACTTACCTAAAAACTAAACTAAACCATAAGCTAAGAGCCAGCATCGGATAACCGGTCATAAGCCGGCAAATACGATGGCGTCTCTCAGATAGACATTACCATTTTCAAAAACTATCAGGGAAGCCTCACGAAAGGTTAACTAAGCAGGGAACTGTTCAAAATAGAAATATTTATACTTACATGTTGTACCTACGTAATTTGTGAGATAGGTAAGTAGGTACCTATTGTGCATTTTTGTTGGGTGGAGTTAGAGTTAGGTATGCACAAGTAGAACGTACTGGACTGATGATACTACATGTTTAGTGTACAATACATACCTATAACAGAAACATAACAGAGAGAAAATTATAGCACAAAGGTTATTAACCTACCATCATATTACATGTTCATTGCAAATTCATTTGAGTACCTACTTATCAACTTATTATGATTAAGTATTACTTAAACTTTTCCTGACTTTTAAGTTTTAGTTTAATTGCATTATCTGAGCATGAATCAAGCGGATAATTACAAACAGATTATTTCAATGAGTGCTGACTGATTTTTCTCTTGTATAAGTAAATATACCTATCATATCCTATGTTTGGATTAGGGATGCCTGCCGATAATAAAACATTTTAATGGCATTCATTTTACACTTTGAGCAGTTTATTACATTAGAGAGTATCTATTGAAGTTTATTAGTGGAATACAGTTAGGTACATAAAGTACAGTCGGCAAAAACATTTTCTTATAAAAAAGTAAAAACTTTTTGAAACTTTATTCTATTTTCAATTGACATTTGATATATTAATAAATTCTTTTGAACTTTTCAAATTACACTGCTTTATTAATGCGTATTAATACTAGTTTACTATCAATAGGAAAATTGTTTTCAAGAATATCTATATGTACACATCGGGGTGACATCCGAGTGGACCAATGACTATAAATAAACATCATCTAATTTCTTATGAGACTTAATCCGACATATACGTCTATGTTCATACGTGTAACCAAAGGTTAAAGTAATTATTGTCAAATGTTATGAGGGTAAACACTGTACTTCCAGGTGGACATAGAGTCGGTACTCATAGCTAGATTACAAGATATTATTTCCCGCATTGGAAATCTTACTGTTCAATGTAAACAATTACTCTCAAAGGGAGAAATAAATGACGATGAGAAAAAAGAAGCTGAAATAATATGCAAAAAATTAGAAACCTTCCATTCTCGATTCTCGACAGAACTAAATCAGTACTTTCGTATGAGCACGGAACCATCTGCTGATGACATATCTAGGTTCAGCACTATCCAATTAGAGTCTGAAGAAGTCCTCACGGAACTGATCTATAAAATTAAAAACTGTAAAAGAACCTCGGAAAATTCTAACAATGCAATATCGAGTAAGCTGCCTAAGCTGAGCTTACCTGAATATGGAGGAAATATACTAGGGTGGCAAGAGTTTTGGGACCATTTTGCATCAAATATTGACAGCCGCAACTTGCCTGACGTCGATAAATTATTATATTTAAAAGCGTCACTAACTGGAGAGGCAAAGAAGCTTATAGAAGGTTTCGAAACTACAAACAAAAACTACGGAATAGCAGTAAGGACACTTAAAGAACGTTATGGAAAAGAAAGCCATATAGTCGATGCTCATTATGCAGCTTTGTATAAAGTGAAGGCTGCTGACAAGACCGCCGAGGATTGTCGCAGAACACTCAATGAAATAGAGAGACATATCAGAGTGCTTAATTCACTAGGACAAGACACCAACCACCACCATTTAAGATTTATAATTATAGAAAAATTCCCTTCAGAAGTAATTTATGAAATGAAAATGGCTTTAAAAACAGATTCGGTTGAAGACATGAGGAAACAGCTAGAAATCATTGTTTCTGCAAAAGAAGATGCAAGTAGAATTGCACAAGAAAACCAAACTAACGACACCAGTCGATTTACAACTGAGACACTCCACGTGACACAAGAAAATAAAGGGCAAAAAATACAACCAAGTAAAAGGTTTAATGAAAGGAAATTTAAAAGGAACGATTATACACCCACATATAAAGGAGCAACAAAATTCTCTAACAAAAGAAAATTTGAATTTAAACATGAAAGGACCAATAAAAACAACAATGCTGAAGAAGAATCAAGAAAGAAAAGACAAAAACTTTCTTGCATTTTCTGCGATGGCAATCACTATAATGACCGATGTGACAAATTCAAAACTTTAAAAGAAAGAAAGTTTAAATTGATGAAACGCTGTTTTGTATGCTTCCGGGAAGGACACAACTTCAAGAGTTGTACCAAAGGACACACATGTGTATATTGTAAAAGCCAAGGGCAACATAACAGAGCTTTATGTCCCAAAAGGGTTCCGGGAGAAGCTACATTAACTGTATCAAATGAAAGAGGATGTACTATATTACAAACAGCAGTTGTAACAGCGACCAAAGAAGGAGGTACGAAACAAGAAAGTTGTCGTTTGTTACTGGATTCGGGTTCACAAAGATCCTACATATGTAAAAGACTTGCGAAAAAATTAAGCTTACCAATAATAGAAGAAAATTTGCTTACCATTTTCACATTTGGTGCGAAAACCCCCCAAGAAATAGAAAGTCCTTTGGTAAAACTTCAATTAAAGACACGAACGAAAGAAAATGTTACACTCTATGCAAACTGTGTGGAATCAATAACAAATGGAATATCATTCCATAAACTAAACCAAGAGATTCCGGACCATGACTTCATTATAGCTGATGATGGGTCGTTAAATGATCAAGTAGACATACTTATCGGAAACGATTATTATTTCTCATTGATCTCTGATGAAAAGAAGAAAATAGGGCAGAAACTATACCTAGTGAAGTCTAAATTTGGATGGATTCTAAGTGGTCAATTGGATTCTAAACCAGCCCAACAAGGAGAACTATCGGTTGTAACATATTTTCAAACCAGTTTGAATATTGGATTAAGTCAACCCGACTTACCTTTAGACTATGGAAACATAAAGAGTCTATGGGAATTAGAGTCCATTGGCATCGTCGACTCTCCAAAGGTCACTAAAGAGGAACAAGCAATCCACAGCTTCAATGAGACTACCAAGTACATAAATGGTAGATACACTGTAAACTGGCCATGGAAAGAATATCCACCTAATCTACCGAGTAATTTTGGATTAGCCTATGGGCGCTTGGTGAGTTTGATGAAACGATTAGATCCAGAAATTTTAATCTCATATGACCAAACAATAAAACAGCAAATAAACTGTGAAATCGTTGAACACGTACCTAACACTAAGGAAACCTCAAAGGTAGTACATTATTTACCTCATCATGGTATTCAACATTCGGACAAACCCATACGAATTGTGTATGATGCAAGTGCCAAGACAAAAGAAAATAAAAGTTTGAATGAATGTCTGTACTGTGGACCACTTTTACTAGAAGACCTAACTGGACTACTTATAAAGTTTAGAACTCATAAAATCGGAGTAACAGCTGATATTGAGAAAGCGTTCCTACAAATCGCTTTGCACACTACTGATCGTGACGTCACCAGATTTTATGGTTGAAAGACATAAATAAACCAGTGACGATGGATAATCTCCTACACTTGAGATTCTGCAGAGTTCCATTCGGAGTAATCTCAAGTCCATTTTTGTTAAGTGCAACAATAAAACATCACCTTTCAAAGGCAGAAAAACCCGAAATCAAGAATTTAGCTGATGCTATATACGTGGACAATCTTGTCACTGGAGTAGAATCTGATTCTAAAGCGTTAGAACTACATAAAGATTCCAAAGAAACATTTCAAGAGATATCCATGAATTTAAGGGCATGGAGTTCCAACAGCACAAAAGTCATGCAACACATACAGGATGCCTGTAAGGATGAAGTAGTAAAGGTCCTAGGTCTAGACTGGAACATAAAAGAGGACACTCTTCAACTGAGATTCAAAAACGTTAACACCAACGTAACTACCAAACGAGACGTTCTTAGAGTAATCGCGTCCGTATATGATCCATGCTCATATGCAGCACCTTACTTACTATCAGCAAAATTATTTTTACAAGAACTTTGGAAAAGTAAGATTAAATGGGATACAACCTTACCCCAAGAGATGATTGAAAAATGGTCACAATCAGTAAGCAAAGACTTGAGCAATGTGAAAAATATATCTTTAAGCAGACGCTACATAAAGACCTCAACCAGGAGTGAATATACCCTACATTGTTTTTGTGATGCTTCCTTGAAGGCATATGCTGCGGCAGTATATGTCGTTCAAGGGAACGAGAAGAATTTCATCATAGGAAAGTCACGATTAGTACCTGTAAAAGATCAAGACAGTCTAAAAATTCCACGCTTAGAGCTTTTAGCTGTACTCATCGGAAGCAGACTAATTAAATTTGTTGTTAAAAACCTGCAATTAGAAATTGTTCAAACGATATTGTGGACTGATAGTCAGATTGTTATTGAATGGATAAAGTCAGATAAACTGCTACCACCGTTTGTAGCTAGAAGAATAAAGAAAATAAAATCAATTAAAAATGCAATCATAAAACATGTTCCTTCTGAACAAAATCCTGCAGATGTAGCAACTAAACCTACCAACTCGACAGAAGAAAAGATGAGATGGCTTTCTGGACCAGACTTTATTACAGAAGATCCTGAGTCATGGCCACCGGACGTTAGGCCCGACAACGTCGGTTCTCTCTTGACTCGGGAGGGTCTATCGAAGGAAGATCATATAGAGTCTATGATGGAAATAGAACAATATTCTAATGAGAATACTGAACACAATAATCGCGAAGATCAACGAGAAGGACAAACGTTAAATAAATTTGAAGAAATCAAACGTTTACAAGCTCAATATTTTACCCTGGAGGTTCAAGGAAAGGATACAGATTTGAGTCGAAATTTAAGATTATTTAAAGATACTGATGGAATATTGCGTTGTAAAGGACGACTAGGGAATGCAGATTGGTCGTTTGATAAACGTTACCCAATTCTCATCCCAAAGGACTGTGACTTCACCAACAACATAATAATAAAGACTCACGAGCGCAATTACCATGTTGGTGCAAATCATACACTGAGCTTGATCCGAAACCTCTACTGGATACCTCAAGGGAAGAGCCAAGTGCAGAAACTTCTGAAACGATGTCCTAAATGCAAGAAGCATGGTGGGGGTCCATTTAAGGCACCTCCCACGCCAGCACTGCCTCCGGAGAGAGTTAATTTCAGCTCCACGTTCAATTTTGTTGGAGTTGACCTGATGGGTCCGCTATTAGTTGACAACGGTAATGGAGCTGTCAAACGTTGGATATGTATCTATACCTGCCTAGCTGTCAGAGCTTTACATCTTGAGGTTGTCCAGGATTTAACAGCACAAGAAGGATTACTTGCCCTGCGTAGAATGATGTCTAGCAGAGGAGTGCCAACACTCATTACTTCAGATAATGCACTTTATTTTAAATTGATGGCAGAAATACTGTCAAGTCAGTATTGCATAGACAACAAAATAAAATGGCGATTCATTCCACAACTCGCACCTTGGTTCGGCGGATTTTATGAAAGACTCGTTGGGATTGTAAAAAACTGTATGAAAAGAACTTTGCAGAAACATCTCTTGAAGGACACTCAACTGGCTACAGTTGTAAAGGAATTAGAAGCTGTCATAAATACGAGACCACTTACTTGTGTAGACTCAGAGCTGGATCACATCCTAAAACCGTCAGATTTTCTCACAATGGGAAAATGTATCACGACAAATGCTTCCCAAGGAAAATCTGTATGTACTGGTGCTGTAACTAAAACAGAACTCGTCAAAAGCTGGAAAAGAGCACTGATCATCCTACAAGAGTTCAAAGACATGTTCACAAATAGATACTTAACAAGCCTTAGAGAAAGGTATCAGCACTCACCTAAAGAACCTAGAGTAACTTCAAAAATTGAACCAGAAGTAGGGCAAATTGTGCAAATAAAAGGAGATTCAAAAAACCGTGAAGACTGGAGGGTGGGAAAAATTATCTCACTAGTGAAGGGAGTCGATGGTTTGTGCAGAGTAGCCAAAGTAAAGGTTGGTGATAAAGAATTCACAAGATCAATAACACACCTTTACCCACTTGAAATGGATGAGGAAGAAAACCTGCCCTATCCTAGACCTGTGGCGACTAGTAGATACCATCCTCCGGAGCTTGAAACAAGATCCATTACTATAAATCCAATACCTGCCCGTGAAGTAACCAGTATTGAAGAAAATGTTCCTAACACTACGGATGAAGTTCCTGTTAATGCTGACGAAGAAGTACTGAGTGAGAAAGAGCCTGAAAGGTCATGTTTAGAAGAGAATGATGAAGGTCAAAAAGAAATTGCTAACAATGACATTGAAACAAGACATAAGAGAGGCGCGGCCATTAAAGCCCTAGAGAAGATAAGGGAATGGACGCGCAACTTAGTATCACTTCTTTAAGTCTTTTCGGCGGGGTGTGTCGCGACGAAGGGTCGCGAAGGCACCATAAACTATTCTTAATAATGGCAACTCCAAGACTCCGCGCATAGACCATCAACTCTATGATTTTATATACTCTGAGGTAAGTTTTTTCATGGAGCGTCTTTTCAAAACGATGTTGTTTTGTTTTCTCAAGTTTAATACAAAGTTTTAATCCAAGTAAAAAGCTAAAGTGCTACGAGTAACGAAAGCTAAGTATTCCTAAGTATTCTAAAGTATCTTAAGTGTTCTGAGTATATGCTGAGTATTTACTGTATCTTCAAAATACACGCGTGATAACGCTTTTACATTTCACCAGATATCTTAAGTAAGTCATGCCGGCTAGTATACAGATCAACTAGGGTTGATCTGGATATGGCGGTGAATAAACAAATAGACAAGTTTCGAGCTCACGTATCACGTCGTGAATGGATCGAACTGGTCAGTACCTAAGAGAAACAGAGAAGCCTCGTAGTAATATCTAGCGTAACGCGATATTGACTGCAGGTCGTTACCGCATAGAAGTGGTAACGCAATAAAACCTAACAACATGTACATGTAATTAAACCAAGTCCTGGAGGTAACATCTAGCGCAATGCGGTGTAGACCCAGGCGGACGAGCCGTTGCAGCCGCTAAGGTGCAACGGAGTCTAACTAATATGGCGCATGGTATGGTGCGGTTCCATAATACTAATTGATCTTCTTTCTCAATAGATAACTGGTGAGGTGACTAATTAACGAGAGGGCTACGTTGTGTGTGTGACACAACGGAGCCCTATGTGCGATGGCACCGAGTAGACAGTCGGTGTCATCGTACCATAAACTCCACAGATGAAGAACGTTGACCTAGAGTGACACTTACATACACAAAGGCGAAGCAAATCAACCACAAGGGAGAGGGAAGGTGAAGGATACAAGAACCCACACACAAATATTGAGTTAAGGTATGAGAAGCACACATTTATACTGTTTACTTGCATATGTTTCGCTGCACCCTCCATATACTATACATCCCAAAGCAATCTATGAGGAGATGCTATCAACAAATATAACACTAAGTAAATAATATACCATATAAATGGGGGGTGTCACGATACCTTCTAAAAAAATAAACAAGTGTGCTTCATGAATGCAATAAGTAGGTGCATATCTTTATATAGATTCTATTTACCAATTTTTCTAAATATGTGGTGTATTTTTAGAAGTAGGGAATTGAAAGCTCTATATAATATTACCACTATAATTGTCGTGACGGCTAAGAACCGGGTGTTGATTATACAAAACCTATTTGCTACAATAATAAATTTAATTATACAATGGTAGAATTTTTAATGATCTTGTAACACCAACATTAGCCACTTTTTTCTTTTACTGCTTGACGCGGTTTGCGTATTTAGCCAAAACGATGCCATGGAAACTGTTTTATTTTATGACTAGCTGACCCGCCCTGGCTTCACACGGGTTAATTAGTTTTACACCCTAACCCTGTTGAAGGGGATAGGGAAGGGAGGGGGAAAATGATGAATGGATGGGACGATGTCAAGGGAGGCAGCCTTTTTTGATGGGTTCCAAAGATACAACCAAACGATGATTTCATGTGTCGAAGGGTGAGTAGACATCTTTGGAACCCATCAATATTTTTTGATATGGTGGTATCTCATTAGAAAGCCGTTGAATAAGACATGTTTTTAAAATTATGTAGGTACAGAAGAAAATATTCAGTAAACTTTTTGAGATAAATGAACTATTCGTGCTTACATTTTTATTTTTTATTTCTTTTAGTTTTTTTTTGTGGCTATCTATACCTAATTTTTTACCTCGTACCTCAACAATATTTTATTATATTCGATCGACCGCATGTAGGTACCGACTACCGAAATGGATAGGTAGTTTTATAAAATGTTGCGTGTGAGAAATAAACATCGGTACGAATTTGGTCGGCTGGCCAAATTCAGGTAGGTACTTCAGGTACGTACATACTTACGTAGATAGTATACGTATAGCTATACCAACTCTACGTTTAACTGAATTTATGCTCTTTAATTTAATTAAGAGTTTAATTAAATTTAAAGGCACATTGCCCGTATTAAAATATAATAAAAAAATTAAGAGTTAAATTCTGTAATATCTTCAAAGTTTTAATGTAAGTAAGTAGGTAAAGGAAAAATAATATGAATCTGAAAAAAAAAAATTCTAATTCTTCTTTTTTTGCTCTACCTATATTTTCCCATGGTTTGATCAAGTAGAGGAGTACTATCTACGAAGTATTATTTACCTACCAGCTTATATCACTGCTTGGGATGTTGTTCTTCAGCTCAATAGGTGGATACCTCGTGAGTCTTGACTGTCGTTGTAGAGTTCCAATAGAAACTGACTTCATAGGCCTGTCTTAAATGCATGATTGCCTGATAAACCATCGTTACGAAGGCTTACAGTCGGATTAATGTCCGATTTCTACCTATATATCTTAGCTGCACTACTTGTCTGGTTATTTTTATAGTTTAATTGTACCAAAATGACTTTAAAATTCACTTCATCATCATTTTCAGCCTGAAGACGTCCACTGCTGAACATAGGCCTCCCCCAGCCCCAGAGAGTGCTACTTTAAGCGGCTGCTCACCTCCTGCACCCATCGGCTCCCCACGGCTTTCACAGATCGTCGGTCCACCTAGTAATGGGAGGTTGGCCCACGCTGCATCTTCCGGTTCGTGGTCGTCACTCGAGAACCTTTCTTGATACGTAGTTAATGTAACCAATGGCTAATACCTCGAACAAATGTTGACCATTGGTTAGAATTTGTTAGAGATTTTAACCATTGGTTACCTTAACTAAGGATCAAAGAACCCATCCTTAGTATTCATAGGTAAGGTACCTATATAGTCTTGGATTTATCCTACAATAAATAGGTACCTATATATGAATGCGAGTTCAGGTCCCGCTCGTGATTCAATTTAGGTATCTGTACATTAAGCTCACGCCTTTCAATCAGTAAAAAAAATAATGTCTATATTATATTAAATAAATAAATACACACGTCGGACCGTCGGATATATATTTAAATAAAAATAAATAAATAAATAAAAACTTTATTAGTTCACAGAGCTAGTAAGGGAGGTACATCAACTTGCAGTATAATAAAAAAAAATTTGGTTTGCGTAATGTTAAAGGTTCAAGTTATTGTGTATTTACAAACAATGTACCTCAGTCGAAGCGCTGTCCTCGCACTAGGTAGAACCTGTACAGTGAGGTCACAGGAATCTCCTTCGGAGACAAGATTGTATACACACAACATATTATTATAGCAACTGGTGTTGTTCCAAATAACACGTAAAATCTAATGTCTAATTGTAGAAAATGTTAATACTTAACCATAAAATAAAGTAACCGATTAGACTATAACATCTGTAAAAATACTTGTATTAATTAGTTAAATTTATTTGTTTCTGCTCTCTTGTATAGATTTGTTTTTGTGTGTATGTTTTAGACAATTTAGTCGATCCCGTCTGGTATCCTTCTGAGCCAAATCAGAGCCGAATCTTCACGGCACTGTAGTATGAACTGGGATTGTACTAATACTAATCACCGTTGGGAACCGACAGGATCGACCCAACATAATTGCCTGTATGTGGTTTGGCAAGATTATGGATGTCGTGTTGTACTGTAGTGATCTTTGTAAATGTAGTTGACTACGTGTACATTATGTGTGTGTCTGATAGTGTGTAGGTAATATCGATCTTGTCAATAATTACTTGCCAGTGGTTATATGAATCAGTATCGAACACAGTAGTCATTTGTTTTTTCTCTAATCTGTGGTATCGAAGTAAATTTTCTGTAGAACCATAGTTATGTTGCAATAAATAATTAAAAATACATTTGTTGAATGCATTACGGTTTAAGTGGATAATAGTTGTATGTTTAGTTATGTTTATACTTATTCTATTATATATGGCCGGTCCTTGTGCTATAAAAGATTTTCTAGCGTAGTGTGTACGATAGTAAGGCAACATTTAAAATGAATCACACTCATGAGAATTTTAATTCTATTTTATAAGGCTTTGTCCTGACTGACTGACAGACAACGCACAGCCCAAACCGCTGGACGTACCTATAGACT
This sequence comes from Ennomos quercinarius, assembly GCA_910589525.2. NCBI lineage: Eukaryota > Metazoa > Arthropoda > Insecta > Lepidoptera > Geometridae > Ennomos > Ennomos quercinarius. Next base: position 15,687,635 of record OU342492.1, on the reverse strand, counting down.
TGAAATTTGGAGGGTAGCTTCCTTTTATAACGTAGGCGCGTGTTAAGGAAGGATTTTTGAAAATTCAACCCCTAATTGGGTGAACAGGGTAAAAAACGTTTGTATGAAAAACCTACATTTCAGTACGTATCGTTTTGAAACTTAACACATACAAACAAGTATAAAAATAAAAGAAATGGTACTATTTAGTTTTTCAAAATTCGACACATAAAGGGGTTAAAAAAATTGTTAAAGTATGTATGGAAATTTCAAAAAAAATTACCGTATCATACTGAAATTCGGAATGTGTAAAAATCATACAAAATAAATAGATACGGGTCGCGGCGTTTCTTCAATTTCATCCCCTGAGAGATTAAAAAATACAAGATAAGGTCCCATCGTAAGACGCTCGCCACGGCCTAAGCGCTGAAGCTAAAATCTTGAAATTTCGAATACGTTCATTACATAGGGGTGCAGTGCAATGAAATGGAATTCATAAAAATTCAGCCTTTAAGGGGGTGGAAAGGGTAAAAAGTCTTCGTATGAAAAAACCTTTATTTCTTAGCCTAGGTACTTATCGTTTTTAAACCATACAAACGAGTTAAAATGAAATGGGTTTTCTTTGTTGTTTGGAGTTCAACCCTAAAATCAGTGGTTGAGCTTTGTAAATAAAAAAGTGGTTGAAATAAGGGATGAAACTTTGTATTTTAAATTATAGTGATGAAAATTGGCTTTGTATATACTTTTTATAACATAATCGTGCTACAGTAATACTTTTTGCCAGGGTTCATTTGAAGGGGTAAAAAGGGAAGAAAGCTTTGTTTCTTCATTTTCGAAGTCACGTTCGTAAGACCGGTTATTATAGATCTCTCTCTCTCTCTCTCCCTCTGGTCGGTCCCTCATTACTGAGGATCGTGGTCACAGGATCTATCCGATTTAACGAAATGTTTCCATCGACTTCGGTCCATAGTCACCCTCACGGCCTGGGAAAATTTGCTAAAAGAGGTGGCTTCTTTTACTTGGTCAGACCAACGTGTTGGCGAGCGGCCACGTAGTCTTTTGCCTTCAACGTGGCCAACTGTGACCAGATTTTCAAAACTGTCATCTCCCCTTTGCATTACCTATATGTCCGAAATAGGTCAGCACGCGTTGCGGCATAAGGTGGACAACCGAGTTTTTATGCGGAGCTGGGAGAGAATAGACACATTTGAGCGTTTGGCGGTCCACGGTATTCTCAGCATTCGCCCTCAGCACCATATCTCGAATGCATCTATCCTCTGTCTTTCACGTGCTCTGATTGTCCATGTCTCTACGCCATACAAAGATATTATTAGATAGGTAGGTTGAAAAGGAACAAAACTTGGTGTAGTATTTTAACATTTTTCGCTTTAGTGTCAAACTATGCCTTAAAATATTGATGTATATCTCAAAAATTACATATTTCATCCCTGCCTCTCATAATGCCATCATGAACAATCACTGCACGAGGCCACAGGATTTAAAAGTAACGTTTTTAGTTAGGTACCTATAGGACTTTTTAAACGCCTCCCAAAAAGGTAATTTTATCCCGGAAATATAAACGGTTCCTGAGATATAAGTAGTCAACGCGGGCGAAGCCGCGGGGTAAAAGCTAGTATTAAAATATATTATATTAGTTTATTTTCTTAATACTTACCTGCGAAGTAGATAATAGAACCCGAATAGGATAATCATTAGCTTCCGGTAATTAAGAGGTGAGTAAGCGAATACCAATATCTATGATTGCGCAGATTAACGCAAGACAAAGGGTTAAATGGTAACAATTACTGTAATCTACGCCTTTCCGTCGAGGTGATAGCAGAACAATGCATAGGTATAAGCTCATGTGATAAGCCGTGACAGCTCATCGTCTACTTGCATAACTTTTGATGAGTGATAAAATGCATTTGCGTGAGTAATTTTTAGATTATTTTAGAGATTACCTTAGGTATGAACCATAGACCCTAATAGGTGAGTAACGAAAATATTCTAGGTCTGTGGTATACACCGAGTTCCGAATCTCTTCTTTTTAAAAGTCGGGTAAAATTAATATTCTTGATTTAGGGTCCAATTGGTTCACATGTCAAAATGTCCAAATGATTAATTGTATCATGGTCAAAATGTGTAGGTAAACGTCAACTAAAACGTTCAAATGTTAAAACGTTCAAAACATCATGGTCACAATGTAAGTATAAGTCACAAAATATGTCTTTTGCTCATAAGTTAGCCTCTTGATATGGTATAAAATTATTACCTAATACGTCCGACTTTAAAAAAAATTAGTAGGTACCTACTTGTCTTCTATCTCATGTCAGACACATCTACATACGCATCATTTTAACTAAGTAGGTAGGTATAACAAACTTATCTATATATCATCTCACCACAGTCATTATTTTATATTGATACGAGAAAGCTTTTAGTCTTTGGCATAGCTATAGAGTGTTGCCTTGATTTTTATTTTTGAATGTAACGACATCATTCAAATTTAATTATCCATAAAATAAGTAAACACCTTAAGGCATTAGTGAATACCTATAAAAGACGCCTTTAGATATGTCTACTCAACTCTAAGCATGTTAAAAGATATGTTTGTTTAAATTTAAGAGCCATGGTTTTTGTTTAATAAATAAAAGAAAATAAAACAAAGAAAGCAGATACCTAAATCATAATATCAGTGTGAAAGCTCTACCTGTAATATATTTCTCTACAAGATACTACTTTGTTTATGCGATGTTCCATTCAGAGCAACAATAGGCTCTCTTCGATACATGCGCCTACGCATCGAATCCAAAATTCGAATGTCAATCGTCATAACAATATCGCGCACAAGTAGGTACCTGTCAGGTGAGAGGGCGGGCGGAAAGCTCGAGGAAAGCGCGCCACCGCGCCGCGGCGTAAGCCTCCGAAGGCTTCGCCGCGAGAGTCATTGGACATCAGTCAACCAATAGCAGCAAAGAGGCGTGGAATTGCGCACGCGCCGCCCGCGATTCCAAACCGAGTCAGTATCAACGCATCTGTCGCGCGATTGTCACGTATTCACCGCCTTTCCTTCTTTCGTTTGCTTTCAATTATGAACTTTTTTATACTCGTATAGTGTTCAGCAATTTTGAACTTAGCGTGCAGGCTTTAAGTGTTACTGTAACTGGGATTATCACGATGTTTTTGTGAAGTGACGCTAATAGTGACTGGTATTATTGTTTGTTAGTGCTGGTTGTTGGGTACACGATGATGATGGATCAGGCTCACTTCGGGGAGTATTTGCTGAGGCAGCAAATGTTGCATGCCGCGTCTCTTAGTGGACTCCGTAAGTATTAGGCAAATATAAGTAGGTACTTATTCCAAAGTAACATACATTTGTTTCATAAAATATGTCACATTCCTCGCTACCTATAGATATTACCTGCTTAAGTACCTACTTAAATTATTCAAAATTGTTATAATGATTGAATCGCGTGTAAGGTAGTTATTAAAAATAGTTATGTTATTGTGCTGTAATCTCTAGCGTCCTATCATTGGCTATCCTACTTATTTTTATAGTTAGGTAGGTATTCAAGATTTGATATTATCTAAATAAATAAATTATAATTTAATTACATCAAGTACAGACATAATCCAGCTTTTATAGCAAATATTAATAATTAGAATCCAAGTTATTATGAGATTTAATTTAGGCCTAGTATAGAATGTGTTCAGAACATAAGTCTCTCGCAAAAGACTTCAACGCGCTCCGTTATGTAGGCGTGCGTGCGTTTGAACTAAATTTTCTCATAAAAGCTTCAAATCTTAACTTCGTATACCGTTCCAAAAACTGTTTTTGTTTGTACTAGGATATTTGCCGACTAGATTTAATAATTATTACTATTTCACAACTTTTTATAGGTAGGTAGGTACATTGTTGATATGACATACCTAACCATACTATTTTATTGAACCCAAATCATCGCAGCGTCTTTAAATTTACATATCAACTAACAGTCTATAAAAATTAAGGGTAATCATAGGTAACTAAAAATATCTTATATTAACTAACTAATTAATAAAATACGTAACTACAGAAGAGAGAAAGATACAAATCTCAAAGTAAAAGAAATATTTCCCTACGATAGTTTGCATATGCTTTTACCATGACATTATCCGCATTATTGGCGTCTCATGCATTCCACCGAACCTAAAAAAATGTATTATCGTGAAGTGGCTTTTCCGACATAGGTAGGTATTATTCTTTTGATATGTATACCTATAAACGATAAAAAGTTGCGCATGCATGTAGGTAGGTTTGATTTACATGAAAAAAAAAACACTTAGGGTGGGTTTTTTTCACCTATAGGTAAGGTAACCAATGGTTAAAAATTCTAATAAATTTGACCATTGGTTAGAATTTGTTAGAGTTTTTAACCATTAACCAATGGTTAAAAACTCTAACAAATTCTATCGGTGAAAAAACCCACCCTTAGTCAAGTTTTGCTAAACAATTTTACCTATATTTAGTTGAAAGCAACCACTCTAAATTTATCCCGGAAAATTGTGTGGTTAAATAGACTTACCTATTATCATTGCCCGCACCGGTATACCCACGGGTCAGTGCTAGTAGAATAATTTTTGATAGGTTTACACGCTCTAAGTTAGTTGCTTCACAAAAGTTGTCTAAAAATTGAATTAGGTAGGTATTGTGGCATTTACTTGGTCCTGGTTTTCAATACTCACCTATAGTTTTGTATTAAGTAGGTACTCTCAAAATAAAATGTAAGTAATTAGTACTTATTACTTAGGTATACTTATATAACAGCCTCTGTGGTGTGGTGGTTGAGCAGGTCGGCTCATAACCTGGAGGCGGCGGGCTTGATTTCCGTGTCAGGACAAGTATTTATAAAAAAAGCGCACATATACTTGTTCTGTGTTTGGGTGTTGTGGGACCATGGTCCTTGTAGTTCCTGGGTCCCTAGATGCAGGGAATCCTAGATAGGTTATTCCAGGATCTATGTATGTGATTGTTGGGCGTTATTTATTTATTATAAGGCTATAAGAAAGAAAAGAAAGAAAGAAAAATACAATTCTGCGTCGGTATACTTTCTGGCATAACAACATTTAATGAATAGATGCATAATTTAAAACTTACAAATAGGTAACTAGGTATATTTATAAGTATAGGTACCTACTGTACGCGAATCAATGAGTCATTGACACCTGCAAAATTGACGAAGTCCTCATTAAATTAATTAATAAACATAATGCATTCCCTGGCCAAAATACTCGACTGATATAATTCCTTATTTCTTATTCGTATAATAACAACTATTTATAGGATCACGCTATTAGTACAGTCAAACAGAAAAAAACATCTAACCTTGTACCTGGTCTACTCTATGATAGATAACTTACTCTTACTCTATGATACTTACAAGGCATAGTTCTTCTAAAAGAACTGCTGCAGGAGCCACTGAGAATAGGTAGCCGCATTTTTTAGTTTATATATTCGAAACAAATTTTACATGGGCTTACATTACTAGCACCAGTAAACCTCACAGAGGTTTGTCTTAGCGCTAGGGGTCCTCTAAGAACCTAGAAAAAAAACTAATAACTATTATTACTTACCCATGCTACTTATACACTCACTTGTGTAAGTAAATGAGTTAGTTCTATATAAAGGAACTGCCAAAAAAATATAGGTAACTGTACTTTCGACTAAAATGGCGTTGTTAATAGCTTCTAAGCTTTTTCCAGTTACCCTAGAAATTGACTGGCAAACTTTTCCATAAAGTTAAAAATTAATTCAAATAGTAGGTATACTTATGTAGCTATTTAACAGCTCACACGAAACGCGGTGTTGATAAATGAGCATAACTACCTGTATCTATATTTTCAGAGTAGGTAGGTACTTAAATTTAATTACTTAGGTACTACAAAACTCCACCTCGATCCAGTTACGCTCATTACCTATAGGTAATTATCCAAAAAAATATAGTAGGCGTATTTACGTGCTACTTATTTTTTGGTTTATTTCCCAAGAAAGTATTTTAATACATTTGCCCTTTAAAATTATAATGATATTGGTTTTTAAAAGATGGATTCTTTTGCGAAGCCAAACATTACAGATGTAAAACAGAAAATTGTTTCTTTGCCATCTTCCAGAACTAAAAACTAATTCCATCGTCACAACTTTTTATCTGGATTTCATTTCCATAAAACCATACATAACTAGGTAATATTCATTGCTGACGACTTCATCTGTCATTTTTTAGGATTACTTGTTACAGTAATTACGAGATACCCACATGTAAGTAGGTATCTCTTTGCGAAATTGTTTATGTGACATTTTACTATAGGTATTTTGTCTGTCTTTATATGATTAAATTGAAGAAGAAACATACTAATTTATCGCCACAAAAAATGATCCATTTCTTAGTCATGTGGTAGGTAGTTAATGTTTACATGGAAAATAATTGTTAATGAACGTTTATAAGAGCCCATAACTAGATATAATATATTTTATATTTTCGTGTAAGTAATTTCTTCATATACAGAAACACCTGGCAAAATGTCCCTAATGGTACCTACCATTACCATTACCATTAGGGACATTTTGCGGGTTGTTCTTAACACAGGTTCTCCACAAAGATATAGGTAGGTACGCTTACATTTATTATACAGTAGGTATCTATCCCACATGATCTACTGAATCACAAGTAGGTATATAAATAGAACATTCAACATATACGGTTATTGAATAAATATGTGTGGGCATTTCACACAGCGCCATCTAGCCCCAAACTAAGCATAGCTTGTACTATGGGAACCAGATAACTTGATACAATACTTAGATTTTACTAACTACTATACGAGGGAATGTCGCCAGCTTTATGGGCACGCTACCCGCAGATGGTGACCTAAATTCTGTTTTCTATTTTTAACTTTTTATTAGTTTATTACTCACTTATTTTGTTTTCTTAGGCTTAGTGTACATAGATATACGTAGTATAATTTAGATGTAGTCTTTACAAAAAAAAATATTTAAAGTATTAACTACTATACTTAATATCTATTTAAACCAATTCATTGAGACCATTCCAATGAGCCCAAACACGATACCTTTGATGTAAGCCGGTGAGGAGTTGGGTATTCTGCAGATTTCAGGTGATGCTGTAACTCCATTTCAAGATTGGGCAAGCATGTTCTTACAAGTTGTTGAAATATGGGATAGCAATTTCGAACCAATCAAAAAATCGTGAGAAAATTGCTCATACCTCTTCATCAACTAGAAAAGAGCTTATGATCTTAAAACAGCAGAACAGATTTTCTTAAATCATAGCTAAAAAAAAACAAAAAATTGGTTTCGTTCTCTTGGGTGTGGCGCCATAGACAGATAGGTACCAATCCTCCTACAGATATATATCCTAGATTATCAGCTCTTTTCTAGTTGATGAAGAGGTATGAGCAATTTTCACACGCGCTGTTTCATCAGAAGCCTAAAGACATCCACTGCTAAACATAGGCTTCCCCCATATTAAGCGCGACTATGAACGGCTGCTTGCCTCCTGCATCCATCAGATCCCCGGAGTCATCAGTTTAGCTACTGATGGTACGCTGCGTCTTCTGATTCGTGGTCGCCATTTAAGAATCTTTATCTCCCATGTTATCGGTTCTGCGAGCGATGTGGCCTGCCCACTGACACTTCAACTTGCTTATTCTAACAGCGATATCGGTGACGTAGTGACTTTAGTACTTCTGTGGATCCCCTCATTTCAGATTTTATATCGCAAGGAAACTCCGAGCTCTCTCTATAGCTCGTTGCGCGACTTTGAGCTTACTAACGAGGCCAACAGTAAGATACCACGATACATCTCAGTAGCACATAAGTTATCATTATCACGCACTGTTTGATTGGAGTTAAAAGTAAAGAGGCCTGTCAAACCTGTGTGATGTGTAATGCACAAAAACAACTTGCCGGTGCGCCGCTACTCGCAGAGCCAAACGACTGCACATTAAAAAAGCTTGATTGACAATGGACATTATTTCTTCTGCTCTTCGTCCTATAATGAGCGCTCGCTGTTGGACTGCAATCGCAACGTTCTGCCGGTGTCTTTGATCGCGCCATAAACACCGTATTCGCGTCGTCAAATCTCGCTCGTAAAATACTGATATAAAAGCCGGTGCTTTGCGGACGGTGCCTCATTTACATGCACTCGAAAGGCGACAAATTCAACTAAATTCGACTAACGATCTGTAATTTAACCTGAGTTATTATTATTGGTTAATCTTAACGGATTGGATTTGTGGCAGTGTGGGATGAGAATCGAACATCGTGACATCCGTTTTATTTTAGGTATATTAATAACCAAGGCAAATCCCGTATTTTGGGGCTACAATGCTAGCTAATTTTTAATAATTCCTAAACGCATTTTCTAAAATATGCAATCAAATGCAATGTTCATTAACACGTACAAATTACTTTCGGAAACCCTTAGAAATAAATGCGTATATAGAATTAAGAGCTGGACATCTTGCAAAAAATTCAGTTATATGATGATAAAATCCGATTCCCCTAATTTTTTTTTTATGCGATTGAATGACGTGACGAGCTAGTCGTTCACCAGATGTTAAGCGACACGGCCGCCCATAACAGTTGCAGTGTCACTCGGAACTTTAAAACAATAAAGTTTCGCGTGACACTGCATTGCGCACGTCATCCTGAGACATCACACAGTCAAGTAATCAGATTACTAGACTGAGTGATCAGATCATAAAGTCTCATTTGCAAAAATTGCGACTTGTGTGGAACTGTTGAAGATATTTATCATCTACTAGTAGAATGTGTGTCAATAAAAGAAGGAAAGGGAGGCAGCGTGTCAGATGGGAGGATGATATTCGGAAAATCGCTGGTGTTACTTGGAGGAGGATGACCTATAATCGAAAAGTATGGCAAGCTTTAGGGGAGGCCTATGCGGGAACGCAAGACAATCTCAATACCGATGTTTAATTATTTTACTAACTGTCATATATTCATGTATTATGTTTTAAGATTGTTGAATAAAGGCTATTATTATTATTAGTAGAATGTGTCAAGGCACTAGACTAAAAAAATACTATTATTAGATAAATATAATATAAATAGGCTAGACACTGATGCGTTCATAAACATTTAAGCATCACCTGCGTGTGATGCTGCTAAGCTTTTATATAATGTTTTTAAAACTAGTAATTAATATAGCGATACATGTAGTTAAGTTAGGGTATGGTGGGGCTGGCATACCATGTGGTAAAAGCCTCTAAACAAATCATGAATTTAAAAAAAATACGTATAAAAAATAATTATAGTACGGTCAACGTTAGAGTATATATAATCGCTCAACAATAAGCCCTTACCCTACTAACGTCATTCGTTTAAACATTAAAAAAAACAATTTATCATGTTTTATGACCAGAGCACCGCATCGGCGCTGACGCCGAGCCTCCAGCGTGCGACGCGAGGCTGCTCAACGGAGACCTCTGGCAGCGGTTCCATGACATCGGTACAGAGATGATCATCACCAAAGGAGGACGGTGAGTTTACCCTTAACTAGAATACCAATTGATGAAGAAAGTTAAATGACGATTTATGAACTAATCCGATTCACAAATTCCATCCATCCACCCCTAAAGCCTAGATTATGCTAAGGAGCTGATTCTGATATAAAATCACAAATATGAATCTAATTCACTTAGCTGTTTTATTTGAAAAAAGAAAGAACATTTAGCCGGCTATAACCACTTTTTATTAGAAAGGTTTCCGAATGGCGACCACGAACCGGAAGACGAAGCGTAAGCCGGCCGGCGGCCCCCCAGTAGGTGGACCGACGATCTAGCAGATAGGTGCAAATATATGTGACTCTTCATTAATTCATACTTTCACCATAATCTTGCCAACCTGCGTTATTCATATAATTTTAACACCCCAAGTATTCAAAATATTAACATAACTTATGGTTTTAAAATATGATGCCTTTTTGATTACACTTACAAAAGTAGTTTGTACAACCTTTTACAGCACAACTGGGCATGTTTTCTTTGTAGCACTCGACCAATCTCGTCTAACTTACATCAAAGACTGAGCGCTAGGTGTAGGCCAATCTGTAAACTTGGCTCCCACTTTGAAGCGACGTTTTACCTGTCATCAGGCCTGTCCTTATGATATATATGTTAATGTATACCTCCCAAATATTAACTTTTTATTTCAAAACTTAAGTAACATATAATAAGTATACTAAACTTTTTTTTTTTTTTTTTTTTTTTTTTTTTTTATGTGATTGAATGACGTGACGAGCTAGTCGTTCACCTGATGTTAAGTGACACGGCCGCCCATAACAGTTGCAGTGTCACCCGGAACTTTAAAACAATAGTTTCGCGCGACACTGCACTGCGCACGTCATCCTGAGACATCACCCAGTCTAATAATCAGATTACTAGACTGAGTGATCAGATCATAAAGTCTCATTTGCCCAGTAATTTCACTAGCTACAATGCCCTTCAAACCGGAACACAGTAGTGCTTGCACACTACTGCTTGGCGGCAGAATAACTGGCAAAGCGGTGGTACCTACCTAGACGAACTTTGCAGAAAAGTCCTACCACCTAGTAAAAACTTTAAAACTAAGATATAAAACTAAAAATAACAATCTAAAGGAATCTTGAACTATCTATAGACCGGCAAAGGTCTATAGATAGTTCAAGCAATCCGTGGAATCTGGCAACGTTCCCATAATGCTGGCAGCGTTACCCCGCTGTATAGCGAGGCTGATCCTTTGACCAAAGTAGACGCCAGCATTATGGTCACGTGCCGATTCAACTAAACGCCCCGCTAAATCATTAAAGATTTCTATGGCACCCGGTCCCCATGGCCCCATCGTCTCTACGCCAAACGGCACAAATATAAAACCTCTGTCAAGGCTGCACAAATATAAAACCTCTGTCAAGGCTATTAACAATATTAACTATCTTTTTAAAATACACTATGCATAACGCATTATCTCTTGTTTTATCTTTACCTATTTAAACTCGATAGAGAGAAACAAGACAAAATAACTATTCCTCCGCTACACAGAGCAGGTTTTACAAGTCTCTAGGTCCAGCCTATACTTTCCTGTCTGCCTTCTTCCCTACCCTACTTCCCTATCCCTATTTCCCATAGACTTAGGATGTACAAGACCAACAATGACAGTTTCAAAAAGGGGCAAAAAATTTATAAAATTGTGTGTGTGAAAAACTGTTGTTATGATTAAGATCTTAAATATTTGCGACAAGTTAAATGTAGTATTTACTAAACATTTAACCTACCTATAGCCCCCATAGTTTTTTAAAATGAAATAGCAGGTATTTTATTTACAGTGATCCTTCAAACGTTGGAGTAAAATTGCTAAATAATAAAAAACTGAAACACTGAAATATTGAGATATAGGATAGAGCATTCCCAATCTACAAAATAAACAGGTTTTACATAACATACACACCAAAATTGTCAAAATACGACTATTAAAATGCAATATTTGTGATACGTTTGCTGTGATACGTGTATTTGTTCGAGTTAGTATGTTTTGTAACATCACATTCACTTACGGAATAAGATTTAAAAGCTTCACTATCTCTTTTCTTCTCGGGCAGTGTGTACTTGATTTGTAGTTCTCGCTCCCACGCTTCGGATTCTTTTGAGAGTAACGAAAAAATTCTAGGTCTGTGTATTTCTTTACTCTACACATAATTACATAAAAGTGAAGTTTTCCATTTGTTTATTCATTGGTTTTCATGCAAAATATAGCTTAACCATTTTGGATGGAATTTTGCACATTTTATTAAGGGCTTATTTGACCATCCACTTATAGCTTACCTACACCTTTATTCTTTAATTACCTATCATTATATAAACGCTTTATTTGTAGCCGTGGGATTTTATTGTCTCGCAGAAGGTAATTAAAAGTAGAGTATTCACTTCGGGGATAAAGCCTGTCTTCGTCTTGGGCGACATAAGAGGCTGAAGGCTCCCAATCGACCTGACTTGAGTTTAATTTTCTCTCAAAATGTATATCTTCTATAGAATTGAAAATATGTGTTAATACTCACAGAGCAAGCAAAAAATATACTTACGTCATACTTTTAATGCTCTGTGTCATATCTTTTTTCCAAGTAATGAAATCAAAACACGTTTACGAATTCTTTTTTTATAGAATAAAACCGAAAACCGTCGAAGGACCGAATAGGTTATGAAGTGACCTCTAAAAAAATTATTCAAATGCAAAAAAAATATTCATTATAATAAGTCACCCTATTGAAATAAATCATACTGATAAATTAAGTTTCAATGCATCCAACTAATGACTTATTTTATAACAATACGTATTTCTTTTATAATTAATTATTTGTACCTCAAAAGTCGACGCGCAGCGCAACGTAATCGTCGTATTTTATGTACTAAGCAAAAAGCAACTCTGTGTAATACAGTATACGTTCTATGTTTGACTGCTGTAATAAATGTGCTCGCATTGGGTGCTGTCATCGTCTTAAACCACTCACTACTCTACATAACCTCGCTACGCTCGGGAGAGCCCCTCGTACGCCGCCCGTGACGTAAAATCAAAAAAATCAAAATAATTTTTTTAATTGCAAATAGGCTATTTTTAGCACTTTTACAAGTCAAAACTAGATAATGTATTTAAAAATAATAAAAATTAAATTATTGTACATTCTAAGCAAGCATAATTAAACAAACTTACACAGTGCTTAATGTCAAAAATGTCAAAATATTATAATTATAACAAGCCCATTACAATACGAGTTTGAAAAAAAAAAGTTCTCTTCCCCACATCAGGTGCAAGCAATCCGGCACAATGTAGAATAGAAAACTCCGAACCGTAGCTTCGTTTAAGAGAGTAAGTGCTTTGTACCCTTGTGGTGAAAAATATACTATTCCCTTCATATGGCATAAGTTGGCATAACGCCCTGTATATTATTTTTATAATATAGGTACCTACTACTACTAGGAAAAGCCATTTTACACTTTAGGTACTCTGTGCTAAGAGATTATAATTTTTTTTACAGATTTATTTACTGCTACGTTTACATGCAAAAAATCTGTATAAACAATATGATCTAGGGTCCCGTACAAATATTTTGTTTTGGGAATAAACTACTGAGATCTATGAAATAAGATATTTTATCCCAGATAATTAAAAGTTGAAGGGAAAAGGGCTCGCCTTTATATGTTCGAACAAAATTGTATAAGTAAGTTAAAGCATAGATATTTTTAAGCATCGATTGATAATCTAGTTTTAAAATAACATTAAATAATTTGAAACAACGGTTGTGAATAATAAAACTGTAAAAAACCTGAAATAAAAAATCTGCACATTAAATATTTTTTTGAAAATTTAGATTGCATAACACATCTTAATCGATATAGCAATAAAACATTTTTTTAAATTTTTTGGGTGTCTGTCTGTCCCTGTCTGAACACGCATCACGCTGGAACTATTGAACAAATTTCGCTGAAAGGTATGGTTATAGCTAGTTTTTCAGAATAACATTTGAGCTACTTTTATGTTTTCTAAAACGTAAAGTAGCTCATCCTTGTTTCTTCGAGCAACCCGCACGTTAAGTTAATTTTAACGCAAGATTTTTTTGTTATAATTTTTTTGTTACCTTTTTATAATATTTATACTCAACCTATCGAAGGGAAGAGAGAAGGGAAAGGGAAAAAGGTAGGGGAAAAGGATAAATGGATGAGACTATCTTTTTCCCTTTCACTTCCCTCTTTACATGAACAGGGTTAGAACGTAAAACCAACTAATACAATAGTAAAGAGAATTTCGTTGTTTGTTTAGATTTCACTCCAAAACGATTGAACTGATTTGCATGGCGTTTTGTACACAGACTGTTTAGGTACACTACCGAGATCTACATGGGGTACCTTACTTTTATAATTTCCGCGGGAAATCAAGTAAACTGGGGGGGTAAAAAAAAAAAACATAGGGCTCCGTACTCGAAGGGTAAAACGGAACCCTATTACTGAGCCTCCGGTCGGCAGATAACCTAACAAATAACGAAAATTACAAAAAGTGACAAAGTAGTATTAATATCAACCAACCTACAAAAAATGTGTTCTTTTTTTCTCTAAAACTCTAGCTTAATACAAAAAATACTGAAAATCAGTCAAGTACGAAGACGCGCGACGACCATTATGCATTCTGTGATCGCGATAAAAGTGCACGTGTGCCGAAACCTTGGAGCTTGAATCCGACTCGCACTTAGCCGGTTGTTATTTCAGTTAAAGAAAGCATTATCTACGTTAATACTTTTCATACTTTTCATCATAGTTTTTCGTCCACCCTTACCAACAAATCGTGCACACTTCGTGCACAATATTTTTCCGAGAAGAAATGGTATTCGCCGTTCGTTTCACCTCATCAAATTACATTTTGAACGAACGTAAATATCCCTTCCTTCGGTCCACACTAAGCGTTTCTCCGAATCGTTCATGATGTGGAATGAGTTCTCAAAATTCGTTCCCAATAATGAAACTTAGGTTTTTCTAAACGTATTTATCATTTAGGTACTTCGTAGATCACGTGGCCTCACCAAAGTTCAACAGGTTTATAGGTATCTCTACCGTCATAATTGTGTTTTATTTTGCTTTAAAAATGGCATAATATTCACTGACTATATTTATAACAGTAGGTACTCTCGCCCCGGCTTCGCATACGTGTAATAGTTTTCGCAGCGCACGCGATGTAAAGAATATTTTAGGTAATTTTTTTACGCCTTGGGTTACGTTATTGGAGTTTTAGTAAGGATCCCTAATTTTTTATAAATGTAATTTTCATCACAGTTGCTCGTAAAGTGGCTCTTATTCCACCGCTTTTAGGATCATAATCAAAGAAATTTCCAACGCGTGCTTTTTACACTGCCGCACGTTGTATCTCACTGCAAGTTATACGTACATTTTTGTCGTTTCGTTTCGTTCCAGTTCAAGTTCCAGTTCACGTTCCAGTTCACGTTCCAGTTCACATTCCAGTTCACGTGCCAGTTCACGTTCCAGTTTACATTCCAGTTCACGTTCCAGTTCACGTTCCAGTTCACGTGCCAGTTCACGTTCCAGTTCACGTTCCAGTTCACGTTCCAGCTCACGTTCCAGTTCACGTGCCAGTTCACGTTCCTGTTCACGTTCCAGTTCACGTGCCAGTTCACCTTCCAGTTTACATTCCAGTTCACGTTCCAGTTCACGTTCCAGTTCACGTTCCAGTTCACGTGCCAGTTTACGTTCCAGTTCACGTTCCAGTTCACGTGCCAGTTCACGTTCCAGTTCACGTTCCAGTTCACGTTCCAGTTCACGTGCCAGTTCACGTTCCAGTTTACATTCCAGTTCACGTTCCAGTTCACGTGCCAGTTCACGTTCCAGTTTACGTTCCAGTTTACGTTCCAGTTCACGTTCCAGTTCACGTTCCAGTTCCAGTTCCCGTTCTAGTTCCAGTTCCAGTTCCAGGTTTCGTTTCGTTTCGTTTTGGTCGATGTCGATTTAGTTCGCGCCATCAACACGGTTTTTCTCTGACGCCGCCGCGTGAAAAAAGAAGCCTGCACGACATTTAACAATACAATTCAGGTTTTTCCTCGCAACTGTGGTGAAAAACGTCGTATGACATGCGTGTGCATTGATCATTACACTCGAGGCGGTAATAAGTTATGGGAGCCGAGAGTTTGTAACTTGCACACTTATATCATAATGTACTATTAGCCTATGTCACCCGGGTATAGTGTAGCTTCCCAGCAGTGAAAGCATTTTTCAAATCGGTTCAGTGGTTTTGGAGCCTATTCAATGCAAACAAACAAACAATCAAATCTTTCCTCTTTATAATATTGTTATTATAGATTATTGATAAGTAAGTAAATAATAGCACCTACAATAGTAGATTGTGTGACAAGGGATCAAAATAATCTATTTAGGGCGAGAGCTATTGTTAGAATCTAGAGCGAAGCGCGAAGGATTCTAGAGTAGAATCCTAAGAGTAGCGAGGGATTCAAAGTACCTATGCGCGGCCACTATATTAAAAACAAAGGCACATTGCCCGTAAAAAAGCGGCTCAAGGTTACATAATTTTGGTACCGTGTGGCACACTGTGCTTTTCGTCCCCCTCTATGAGAAAATTCATTTTGTCACAGTTATTAGGTGCGTTAGGCGCATTTATCGAGGAACCCTATTCGCTTTTTTTTAAGACGGGATGAAGAATAATTAACAAATAGATTATACCCACCTATTTATGTAGGTACCTACTTGCTAATACCTACATGTAAATAAATAGGTGGCCTAGGTAACTACAAAAGCATCTCGTATACTTCTAGTATAGGTAACAATAAAACGTCTGCTAAAACACTACTCTTTTAGGGTAGTATTATTTTATGACTTACTAGTTTGTAGGCAATATGCCGTGTTTAAATAAACACCTGTATTCATTAGTGTGTATAATATTTATGAACATTTTTCATGGAAAGTCTACCGCACAAGTGTATATAGGTATGCACTTGCGCCTTTGAGAGCTTACTTTGAAACACGACAGCTACATAGTACTTAGTACATGCTTACATACAAAAACATTCGAATCTCACGAACATAAAAATGTTAATTGCGTCAAAAAACTGCATCTCTACCTACGTTTAAAAGATGCAGCTGTCGAATCCCAGAAACGAATTTACCAAAAAACATTACTCCCAATAAATTACAAAATAATAACAAAAACTTAACGAAAACCCATTAGGGCTGCCGAATCTAACGCGGGGCTTGTTAACGGATAATTTGGCCCCGGCCGGACCTCCGTCATAGACAAAACAAACAGCTGCCTCGATAGCAATTTGTGCATTTCTCTAAATGGCCGAGCACAAATTACAGCTTATTATAAGCTTGTTTGCTTTACGATCGTACCCCTTCAATTATTTTTTTTCGTGATCGGTAATGTGGGTCGAGCAGTGAAGAAATTACACAGTCGTCGCGATCTCGGCGCCTCCGCCCTTCCTCGGCCGACCACCGCGCGAGTGACCCTCTTCCTCTGTCATTATGTACTCCATCTTGTTACCGGTAGATGGCAGCCCACGGCTATCAGCGCTGCCCAACTTGCCTCGATTCTCGTCTCTCGTTTTCGAGCAGATATAACGTGGGTTTGGTATGGCAGATTGCGCATCGATCGTTATCTTTAATGTTTTATCTGATGGCATACTTCTGTGTATCGCTGTCAGCGGAGATTCCATTGGTGAATTTGGAACATAATATGAGATGCTTCAGTGTGTCGGTCTCTGGGCTGTCGCTGCATCACTACGGTCTGATCAATATGAACGTCACGTCCGTACGAAAATTTGACGGAATTAAAATGAAAGTATTCGTTAATGAATGGGATGTAATTAGCGTTCGGCTTCGAAGGCCCATCGGGTGCCGGTCGGCTGCATTATTAAAATGGTCAACAAAAAGCAGCGTACGGTTTCCGAAACGAATAGCTGTCATACGCGCGGCCTGTACCGACGCGCTAGCGGCTGCGCCGCGGTTTTTGCGCGGTAATTAGGCAGTTTCATCCGTGCTCCTGTCATCTCTTACACGTTTTTTTCGGCTCGATCGGCCTCCGGCACAGACCACCACGCGGCCACTGCGCCACTCGCTCGGCTAACATTCCGATAAATTTACCGCTTTATCCGACGTTTGGTGAATCTCGTTAGCTTAGCCGGGTCCGTCTAGAGGTCACTCTTGTTTGTTTTGTATTAACGATGTTGCGCGAGCGGGCCGGGGCCGGGGGCGCGCCGGCGCCGGTCCTGGCGCCATACGAATCGAAATAGGTCAAAAATATTTGATGCATTTCTCGTATTGAGCCCTAGTGGGAGCGTGCGTTTGGTAATTGAGTTATTCTATGCAAGCTCATCGCGCCTATAATAACTCAAATTGGTGAGTGTAACTGAATGCTTTTAGTCACTGTTCAAACAAAGTTAAAAGTGGTTTTTGTACAAGTTCTTTATCCAGCAGGTTCGTCGAGAGGGGCCGGGTTCGGGGGAGAATTGTTTGGGCAAACAGTGGATTTGGGCGGTTCGATTGAGGGTAGGCAGGGGAACGCGGAGTTAACACCTGCGCGGCGCGCGGCGGCCATGCTCTCGCGCTACCTATGTGTTAGGTGGATTTGTGGAACAACCTTACGATTCTTCCACCTGTTTGTATACTTATATAAGACGTAAATTGTTCGTTACGTAACAAAGACATACGTTAATTAGTTTGTTTCATTCTTTTGAGTTCCGATTCAAACAGGTTGTTCATAAATAAATTCATTAATAATTAAATATTTTTTAAGCTGAACAAGGCATGCTTTTTTCCGCAAAACTTTAATGAAAAACATTCATACAACCTTTTTTATATAGTTAAATTACCGTTTGGACGCAGTCATTTTTCTGGTCCTAGCACAATAATCAAAATAGTGAGACCGCCCCAAACGGTGACATGTCCCATCTGTCCCGGTTCATGTTCAGAGATAATACTTAACCCTCAATAATCGTCGTACAAACAAACATCGTTTGGAATAGAGTAGGTTATTTATTTTTTCCTAAACCGAAATATGACAAATGGGCGAGGCGCGCCGACGACGGCCGGAGCCGGCCGGCCCGGCGCGCTCGCGTGTCGTCGTGCAGACCTCCCGCCATTTTAAAAACAAACACACACCACAAAAACTCGTTATTATTCTTGTGTTATTCGATGGGAAGGGCGCGACTAAATTCGCTCAAAAAAATCATAAGTTATAATTAAAACGGCCTGCGTTAATAGAGGCGAGGCAGGTATCCCGCGACTGAGATCGCACTGGGGGAAGCGTGCGCTGGCGCTGAAAAACATGGAGTCTCTCGTTTACTATCCACGACTATAAAATATCTACTTCTGTTTAATTTTATTGATGTTCCCGACCAAACTACGCGATAAGGGGCGCAATCGCATCACGGATCTGAGACGTCCACGAAATTGTATCTAACAAACGAGCGTAAGCTCATTCGGCGCTTGTTTTAACAGAAATACCGATTAATTGATTCGATCTGTGTCGTAATTAAAATGGGTGATTAGGGCGCGGGGACCGGCGCCGGCGCCTCAAAGCGTCGCCGGCAACATTCCTTTTGTTTTACCACGGGTCGTTTGTCGCCTGCGTGGTGCGCCACTCGCTGACTCGCTCGCTCGCATGAGAGAGGCCCCGCGAGCGAGCGAGAGGCACGCGGGCGCCGACCGCCCGCCGTGCCGCCGGCCGCCCGCCGCGCGCCCCGCCCAACGCACGCAGCAATAATCAGATTATGACAGCCGTCTCCCGGCTCCAGCCTCACTCGTCACTCTTCACTGTCTTGTGAAAATATGACGTTAGTATTTCACCTCACTCCGATCTACCCCGATATCGATTGGATCGGCGCAAGCTCTGTACTCGATCGGGGCTGACATAATGCTCTTTGTTTTAGAGGCCGATAACAGCAGGTGGTAGTCGTCTCAAGTTAATAATTGATAGAGGCTCAGCTACAGTCGAAGGGAAATGGGCGAACAAGAATGCCTGAATAAAAAATTAATTGTTTACAATTATGTACACTAGATATTTCCGTATCATTTTGTATTTAAAATGAACTTCCGTGAGGTCACGCCTGCGTCAATTGAATTTTCAAAGAAAAGTTTGATTAAAGCTACTTCTTTCTTTCTGTACTATCTACCAATAGGCATTCTAAGCTTGATCATGAGCTTGTTTCAGAGGCTTTATTGCATCGGCTCTTGCTAAGTACATTACTTGTAGTAAAAAAAGTACCTTAACAAGTTTTAGTGTCAAGTGATCTTGATCTCTGTGAGAAGGAAAATTACTCCAATTTCTTTAAAAGGTATATTTGTAGACCTTGTTTGTACAATTTATCGTAATAGAAAACGTTTATAGTAATGAAGGCCTACAATAAAACTGATGGAAAGCTTGAAAACGTAATGTCATCGGTTGTAATGGGTAATTCTGGCTCGGTCGGTAGGAATCCGAAGCACGCGCCGCGCAGTCGCCGCTTACGGCCGATCATATCGCAATATCTCCTGGGAGTACACCCTTTCTAACCCTCCATTTGTCACAAGTTTCTATGCAACACATTCTCCATTGCCTTCATTAAAAATGCTTACGTGCAATAATTCCGTAGAAGGCCATCAATGTATGTCATTCACCGAGGAAGATCCATGTGATTCACGGCAAGCCTCGAGTTTGATCGACCAAATTATCGCAAAGTCATCGCCAGCTTCCGCGCCCTGTCTCGACGTAAGCTAAAACAATCGACGAACGATAAAAAATAGAACAAAACGATAGTTCGAATTTAGAATATAAAAACATGCGTCGAAGTCCATGCCTCATCTCGAAGCTTGAGCTTAAGAAGATCTGTTTTTTGCCGGGCGACAATGATGATAATTTCTCATTAGGATATAACATTTTTGTTGGGGGAAACGTCGTAAATTCCACGAATTATTTAGTGAAGAAAGTGGTCGTGTTAAGGATGTTTTGTTTTTATGGCGCCAACGAGCAGCGCGGGTTAGATCGGTATCTCCTGATACAAGCGTTTAACCCGTGTTACTCGGAACCCGGGAATTATTCTCACGGGCTCGGGCTGTGGTCCGCTACCTAACAAATTGTAATGTGAGCGGACGAGACAACTCGCATTCTTCTGATGTCTTGCTCATGCAAAAAATTATCACTCAGATCTCTGATCTCGCATCAAGATGCGGTGACTGCGTATAGCGAACATAACTCACTGCATACAATTCAGTAGCATGTTTGGTTAGTTTTTCAGGTAATGTTTAATGTAATGTAATCTGGTATAAACTGCCACCTACGGCAACCAAGCGGCGCACTGAGATCTCATCTTGTAATTGGAGATACAGTATTATGGTACTACGTGTTAATATTCGTCGCGTCGCCCGTGTCCATAATGCGCGTCTCCTAGAAGCGCGGTGATTACAGGCGGCGGCTGCGCGGGCGCAGGCGCAGGGTGCCTCGTCAATCATAAATATCGTAAAAGCTCTAGAGCGCACGTACAATTACCAAGGAACTATTATTTATACTGTGCCATGGTGGCCAGTGCAGCATTAGTAAAAACGAGAGTTTGTCATGTGAATTTGTTAAATTTCACGCAAGATTTGTTACTAACGAAGCGTATAGCCAGTCGACATTTTATCTGCATCATTATAACCTTAACCTGCAGTTATCCTCAGTTTTTATCTGTTTCGGTGAACACTTGATATTCAAATTTTTATTCGTTTTGTCTAAAGTTTAATTTGAAATGTATCTTATTTGATGCTTTAGAGACAGAGCTCTCTCAAGTGTGCTTTACAGTATAACCTATACCACAAGTAGAGCTATATATAGTAGAGTATCAAGGAATGTAGCCTTATATTTTTTCTTTATTCAATGCTTTTTTCACTTTGTTTACATGTAAGAGTGATTTAAAAATGGACAATAATAGAGAATGGGAGCTGCGCCGCCTGCGTCTCGTGCGTCGATAGCATCGCGGCTGCGGTCGCGTCGCCCATCGCGACATCACGCGGCGATCGTATCGCCGCCGCCTCGCTGCTACCGGCCGTGGGTGCAGGCGGATACTATCACTGCACCGACCACGATTCTCTCATAAAAGTGTGACCCTGGTGACATGGTGTCATTGTTGCATAAGAAAGCCCGTCGCCCACCCGCACTGTGAGAAGCGCTTTTTTGGATGTGACAAATTTCTTAAATAATAATCTTGTTTCGTGACCCTGTTTTTGGATATCTTTCCCTATGTTTTGTCTATGTTTGTAAGTTTATTGGAGCACGAGTAGAACAGCCAGAGATAAAAAAATTTAAGCGTATATTACCCACTTAATAAATGTACCTAAAAATAATCTCCTTTAAAAAATCTACTCAAGTCTTTGCTGTTAAAAATAGTTGACAACTTACATTTATTTAGCTTACAGAAATGTTAACGATTATAAAGCATTTCACAACTGCAGTTTGCATATAAAAATTCGGATTTATCTGAGCGATTAAACCCGGTTTGAAAACGATCACGACCGAGCCCGGCCCGTCTCTGCAATCAGTTAGATACAGTCGACAATGTGTGAGATTAAAGCGCGCACAAATTGTCCGAGACGTTTCCATGTAGCGACGACATCAAAACACACTTCTGTGAAATATGTAACAACGGTTCAATGTCAATAGGAGACAGAGATGTGATGTCGCAACGCCCAGTAATTGCGCGGTGACGCGGCCACGGGCGGCGCGTTTGAACTCGACACATTACTGTGCTAGCCTTGACGCGATTCCGGGGACTTGGCCAGTGGTGGGAATCACTGAAGCAGGCGGAGAGCTGCGTTATTAAACCTATACATTAATTATCTTTAACATCCCAAAATGTTGCATCCCAAGAAAACATAGCGTATGGTCTCCATATATCTTGTCTAGTCAAACACAACAGGCAAACAGTAAAACACCTCAAAAGCGTTAAGATGACATCACACAACTTCACACAAGTAAACAAACCAAATTTGAATTTATAATGGAAAGAAATCTGATGATGCGGAAACAATTTGTTCTATAACTTTATTGATACAGAACGATTATAACAGCGGTCGTATGATATCACTCTCAATTACAATGTTGTAAGTAAAAAAGAATGCTGTTTTGCCATAAAATGTAGAAAACAAGCGAACAGCTACATTTCCGCGTATCATATCGACGCTGGAGAACTATAATGGTACAATGTGAACAAGGTAGTGGAATCTAGCGCGCGGCATTCGCTGGCGGTTGTGGGCTTACTCCACGCACTCTGAATTAATATCAATTAACACACACTGGCTTAATTGTGAATCGGGTGCGGCTCGCGTGCGGCGGCTCCTTTGTCGGCGCCAGTGAAGCTGCGCCTGCGCAAGCTTTAATTCGCGACCGTATCTGAAGAGTTAAGCCAAGCGCTGAGGCCGCAACTGACCGGAATTCCGCGGAATCCGCACGCTATCGTCGATACCACCATCCGTCTTCGTAGAATCAACGGCAGCACGCGTGCGAAAATCTCACTGCGCGTCCGCGTCAGGCTGCACTACCCTTTAGCTTCCTTGAAAAGCTTCCTAAAATACAAACGCCGTTCCTTTCTGCTGTTGGACAATAAGCTGTAATGCTGTGATGTAGAATTCTAATTAGCTCCAGTGCCGAGGTAATGGTTTCTAAGTAGTCGGCAGTGTGCAGTTGCCACGGTACGACGAGCGCAGATCCTGTGTTTGATTGATCGCCATTCGCTCGACTTTGCCAGTTGGTTGGGCTACTGCGCGTTTCGCTCATAGATAAATGATTATTGCGATTAATTCAGCCCCGATAGTTTAACCCAGTCGGCGACTTTAGGCGAATCAACGCAATCAAAACGCGAAGATGGCGGCGATTTATGGACCACAATCTGCGACGCTAATCGTAGCGAAACTGTCAGCGTCATTTATATCACGGCAAACTCTTAAAGCAGCCGCCAGTTCTACGTCTCGCAAGCAAATAAAATATGTCATATTAAATTCCGAGTGCTACTATCTTTCCAATCGCTATTATCTTAGATAAAAATCACCGCTTTCAGGCGATCATCAATTCATTCGTTATATCGGAGCTTTGACAGGATTATAATTAGAAACTGTCCGTCCTTATGGGTTGTCGTTTTTAATGTCGCTGGTCTGGTCCCATACTGCGCTCGCATTTCATTAACTCCAATGTTAAAAAATTGTGAGATCTCATAAAACGGCGTGATTTATGCAGGGTCGGGAGCTAACGAGCGATCGCCACCGTCTGCGCTCGTCCTCACCGCGCTGACCGCCCATGATTATCATTTGTACTTTAAACCTTCCCAAACAAGGTTCATATTCCTGTACCACCGCAGGAGTTGTTGACCGAATAATCAAGTATACATTCAATGCGATACGATAAAATGAATCAGCATTTCATTTGAATTTGTTCGAGATTTTAGGCTTTAATTTGGTCCTTCTACTTAATTTTGATTAAAGCTCTTGAAGCGCATCATGTCTCACTCTTTTTACTTCAAATCCCAGTAAATAAATTGGAACATGATATACATATTATACTTACACGCCAGAATCAGAAAGATGCATTTGCAAAAGGTCAGTTTTTTTTTTGGTTGAGGTCATCAAGGTAAATTAGCGTTCTTTATATCGGCGTTGGACAATCTTAGCAATCAGTTGTTCCGTGTTCGGCGTCAAGCTCATAATAGCTCGTAGATGCGCCGGTAGATATAAGCTTTGTCCTGCGTCGGCGCGCGGCGGTCCTGTCAACTAAATTACCGCAGCGTTTGTCGGCCCTTCCACTCGCAATTTACGAGCACCGAGCCGCGCGGGCATGCGGCGCCGGCGCCTAAAAAGGTGCTGAATTAATTCCGCACTTTCACCGAAACCGCTGCATCCATATTCATTCGAATTTGTGACTTTTTACCTAAAACATGCCGCGAGGCGTCCGCCCTGCGACCAATGACAATGAAGTGGTTTACGGTTTTTATTCGCTTGTACAGTTTAATGTAGGTACACGTTCACAACATTTCGACATAGCACCTCTGAAACGCTTTTAAATTAAATCAACCGTTCATTTCGAAAAACCGACCCGACAGCGTTTCGGGGTCTGTTACATATTCAATCTCTGTCTGATGGAAGATAACGATATCGTAACAGCCTCTGGTGTCAACTGGTTGGTCAAATACCGACACAAAAAAAAGAGTTTCCTTAAGTTTACTTTATTAAAAAGTGTCGACGCTGGCAAAAAGTGACTAGGTTAGCTTTAAACGTCCCATAAATGTTTCCTGTCAAACAATTTCGAGTCATCGAAAATCTGAAAATAATACATTCATCGTTTTAAAGCTATCAATTAAGCTTCGTCTGTATTTACGCAATCAAAAGCATAAATGCCTGCATAATTACAATGCGCATATAGCTTACCTACCAACTATGTAGCCAATCAGTGCTCAATGATATCAGAAATTAATCGAGGCGGTGGCCTTTAAGGACGCTTACAATCTGCGAAGTTAAGCGTAATGGGTGCAATTGGGATGCTGCGATTATTGAATAAAAGGGCGCCGACTGGTAATTAAAAATTTGCAATTTCCGCAGAGAGCCTGAGACCTTAGGGCCGGTCGGGCAGTGGCTGTAAATTTGGCGAACAAGGCATAAACATGTCGCAGGTGCGCGTGCGCCGCGGGCGAGCTTTGTGCCGGGTGGCCGGTGGCGGCCTCGCACTGTAGTGAGTGTGTGATAGATACTACTTCGCTGGCTATAATTGCTAAGGTTTATGCTGGTGTAAAGTTTATCTCAAAACTGTTCAGAATATGCTAAGGTATCTTGCATATTATGCTAATATCGATGTCATGCTGATTATACTAAATAATTGGAAAAATACTAGCTAGGGTAAGTTCTGCATATTTAACGCTACGAGTTTTAATAGCTCTTAGGTTGGGTTTTTTGATCCGTAGTTAAAGTAACTATATAACAATATATAACAATATATTGTTTGCTTAATATACCTACTCAGAACGTCGAAACATTGTCATATACTTTTAGTTTTTAAATTTTTTCTCATGTCAGTGAAATTGTAATTTCTTTTTGAGAAAATAAATAATCTTTAACCAGAACTAGGCATGGAAATGATTGCTACTTTAAAATCATTATCATTCCATCATATGATTTATTTTAGGCACTGTGATTTCGCATGTGATTTTTCACAGCCTGTGATTTTTCATATGCCTAATGAATTTATGATCAATGGCGATTGGCTGTACTTTATGAAATGGAACAGAGATGTGATTTAGGAGCAACCTAGTGAAGTTGCGACCTGCTACAAATGATTACAAGTAACCTAACGCTACTCTCTTAAGTAAAATAAGATCAAAGTTCGCCGCTACACCACAATGTTAATAAAATTAAACTCTTTAGGTCTCAGTTTGTTTACTGAAGCATAAATTAAATTATATGTTTTGATATTCACCGCTCATGCTACTCTCGTATTATGAAATCCGAAGCCACGATTCAATTGAGTGTGATTATCACACTGTGATTTGTAGTAGAGTCTCTGACAAAAAGTAGCACAGTGATTTATGAAAAGTAAAATCATATGATTTTCACCTGCTCTTTGTGATTTGATCCATGCCTAGTTGGTTACCTTAACTACGGGATCACATAACCCACTCTTAATTGGATCGATCTAAAAATGTATTGTCGCAAAATGCAAAGTCTAGGCGTTACACGCTACCTAAGTACGTCGGTATAGTACATATAGCTCCTACACGCTACGACGATGACGAGCGACGCTACGAAACTCTGGTGTGCTCTAGCCTCATTGTTGCTATTTCGTATGTAGTTTTATATATTAGACATTATTATAGCGCCAAAAAGCTTCATACGACTGTTACGAGTTATGACATTACGTACGACCAATAGCTTAATTTTTTGTACGTTAAATAGAATATCTACATGGAATACATAGAGAACATAGTAATTAAGTAAATGTTCTACAAACAGATGCCAATTCAGACCTATCAGACCCTATCAACAACTTACCTCGATCGTCAAATGTGACCAAACGTAAGCATAATCTAATATAAAAAAAAACTATATTTTTACGCAGTTTGTTTTACAGTTTAACGGCGATTAATCAAGTTTATGCGATCGTTTTGTTTTTGCGCCTCTTGTTGTTCAACCGATCCTCTGCAGCGTTTTTTATTACCACCTGCAGTGGCATTCAGCAAAAACCACCTAGCCAATGGAATGATCCTTTTTTGTCGCGATCATTATGATGGAAGGTGCTGTCGCTGATTTTAAACAAAGCCGGGTAGATAGTAGATATATACTTAGATAGTCGCTCCATCAATATGGTAATGCGATGTTAGCTGCATCTCGAGACGAATCCGAAGGGTTTTTGTGCACCAATTGGTTTATTTGTTTTGTTACGAATGTTTTCTTTATAAGTATGTTTGGTTTGCGGGCGAGGCATATGGATGGATGTTTTTATTGTAAATCCATAGTTTTGTTTGTAGTCACAATAAACATTGTAACCGTTTTGTCATTGTTGTCTCGATGATACTTTCCGGTGCGTATTGATTTATCGACATCCTGATCCGCCTCTAATATGTATCATGAATGTATCACATCTATAGTGTAGGTTGTTAGGTATTGGTTTCATGTTCACAGCCCACTTGGCGAAGCAACATTGGTGGTGCGATGTATTGGTTTGTTTACACTTACGTAATTTCAGCGTGTACAAGACCTTAGCGTATAGTAGTCTGTAACAAGACCTAATGCAAACAAAGGCCGTTTTGAATTTTGCCATACCTGCATGGTGCAGTACAGTTTAATGTTGTTATTCTATTTGTGCTGCTGTTATAAGCTTCGGCAAGACATATTCTCATTTTAAGTAAGTATATAGCTAAGTGAATTCTTCTGCGCTTTAACTTTATCTATATTTACCAATATGTATCTTGAGGTTAACGATTACTTTTTGTGAGCCGTTTTAATTAACTTTATGTTGCTAATGTACCCTAAACTTTGTATCTAACATATGTTACGGCATTCTAAACAAATATTGATCCGCGTAGACACACAAGCCTCCGCGATTCTCACGGGCCGCTCTCACAGTCTGAGTGAACAATTTGACACTTCCAGGTGTATGATTTTTTATCCTTTCGTACAATGGTGGAGATGTTTACCCAGGCCCACATCTGTGCGGACGAAAAAACCGGCCGGACCTCTCGTAGGAACGCTAATGAGAGCCCGAACTCTGAGCATAAGCCTTGTACAAGCATTCTTGTATTTCAGCCCTCAACATTATTTATCGTGCGAGTTAAACGCTTGTGTAAACCAACAGATGTTCGAGACAACGGTGCGTCTGTGCCTAACGACTGTCTCCTACTCCTTAACATTGAACTTGGGCGATAAAAAACCAATGAAATTAGCAGTAAAGATAAACTCGCGTTCGAGAGGGGTAGGTTATGGCGTCGTGTGACGAAGACATTAACCGTAACGAGTAATGTGTACTGACTTTTATTGAGCTGTTAAGACCGCAAGAGGCTTATCCTACTTTGCCTTTAAAATGGTGTCTTATTTGTCAGAATGTACCTCATTGACTTTAGCAGGTTGCAGGATCGAAAGAGCATGTTGTAAAGTTTCGCACAAGAACGGGCCGTTTCAACGTTTCGAGTGCGGATGCTAGAGCGGATATGTCAGTTTCTTTGGCGGCTGTTAGCGCCTCCGTGCGGCAATTGGCGAGTTGTTACCGATTTACGACCCACTCTTAAGTTTATTCGACGCGATTTTGGTGGTCCTATTGTGTTCAGTAAGCCCCTTCCCACCGGCGGGCTAAAGCCTCCAGCTTAGCGCGCTCTCGAGAGCTTTTATGGCGTCCTCTTTTTATGGTATCTTTATTTCATTAACTATATCGTAAACAGGATTCCGATCGGATGATTTAAAATTCCGAAACTTAAACGTTTGACATAACTCTTCACTTAAATTTTAATCGGCGCTATCACGTTCTCAGCCTTTGTTTTAGGCAGACAGGCCTTTCTTGTTGAAAAGGTGCAGTGAGTTCTGCGTTATGGATGTAATGTATTTGCGCGTAGCTCGTCACCTCTTTGTCGGCGCGGGCGCAGCTTTCAAACGGGTCGATAAGTGGACGGCGTGTGATAAGAGCTTCTTACCGGAACGGTAGCGGAGTGAAGGGATTTGTCAATGTACGGTCAACAAGTGAGGCTTCGATACAGAGCACACAGTTCTAAGTACATATTTGTGTATTTGAATTCTACGTGTAAGTTTATTTTGTATATTTGTTTGAATACAGTTTATGTTTTTAAAATGCCTAAGTCAACACGCATAGTTAAATGTTCTTATTCAGCAAAATGAAAAGATCTGGAAATGAAGTCCTGTAGGTAACCTGAAGTGTACCTACTTCTGTACTATTAAGTGTGCTGTGGTAGGGTAGGCCTACCTATACAGTTGTATTGTAATAATAATCAGCAATTGCATTCGGTAAAATACTAATCCAACGTATAAGTAAGTACCTACTTTTTTTTTCTTATATTTTGGCTCCACACATAGTGTATTTAGCCAGTGTCAAGTATTGTAATGTTTCATCGTAGTTATAGAATATTTCACGTAAAGTCAAGTCTTAGTCATAGTCTTGTTAGTCATAGTCCATTCTAAGTCATGCCCTAGTAAAGTGGTGGCAACTTTACTAGAAGCTTATTCTATGGAATTTTGGAAACAACACGAAAAAACACGTTTCACTATATTATATCACTTGCCCACACTCATGCTTGTAATTCAGCACTTAATGCGTAAAACGCAAACCAATTTTAAACATTAACACTAGAAAAAGCACAAGTTTTGAAAAATAATACAATGCAACGATGTGAACTTTTCCGCGTTCCCGCCAAAACCCCAAAAGTACCTACTTACTCTGTATTTTTGATTCTTCTTGTCAACATCCATGGATCATATAGCTAGTCTATGGTAAGCAATCATCATAAACATGCATTTATGTTAGAATTTACTATTTAGAATAGGTATAAATCATAATAGGTATCTCCTTCGTCACGTTCTCGAATCTCGAGCTAGTTAAGAGTGCTCAAACCAATAAAACAAAGCCTGTGATTTTCTGTCGGTACCGTGTCCCCTCCACGTAAGGCGGTAGCGGTCATCGTAAAGTTTAAATGGAGGCTAATTCAGTTTGTTGTTAATTGAGCTTCTGTCGGCACGGCTTATCTGCGCGTTGCATTAGCGGCAGCGAGGTGCGCGGCCGCAGCGCGCGGGCGGCCGGCGCGCCCTGATAAGGGATGTTATGACTGATGGACCTTTATAGCTGGAGCTGATAGACACCGAATACTTACAAAAATATGGATTCATAAAAGTTCTAAGTGAGAACAAACATTCTAACAGCCCTCTAATATCAACGTAATTTAATAATGAAACTATTGCAATTTTCCAAATCAAGGTGTCATAAATTTCCATGATCATTGAGCGTCTGTATTGATACTTTTTTTTTATGTAATCGTATGACGTGACGAGCTAGTCGTTTGCCTGGATACTAGCTAAGAAGTAATATTTAGCTATTACCTAGTACTACTAGGTAATAGCTAAATATTACTACTAAGTGCATATATAAGCAAAGTTTGCCGCTAAACTCTATTACATTTCAATTCGTCAAGATATCAACGCTTCGCCTTTGCATACGATGCACATGGTTTTTTTTAAATCAGGCAGTGTCACCACCGCCTGTCCAGTTGTCCACTGCTCAGGTGGCACCTACACCACGTCCAACCACAGATAAGCCACGGCGCCATGAGTATCTGACATTTACGACCGAGAAGCCCACAACGAACGGGTGCCAAAAGCTCCTCGTTGGTCGACACATTACTATCAAATGCCTTTACAATCACGATAATACTTTAAAAAGTCAAGAGACCTCTATTGTGGAGTTTGTGGCCGGCGCGGTCTCTTGCAACCGTAATTTCATTATCGCCTTCTTTGTTCCAATAAAACGTATTTGGTTTTAGAAGGGGATTGAGTGGATAGATACGGGGAATTCTTTTGGAATATTAAGTGTTGACTCCGCTTGGTGATTCCCAAGGGAGAGTAAAGGTGTGTTGTTGTATGATTGAAATTTGTCGTAAAACATAATATCTTTTGACTTGAGTACGGGCTGTTCCTAATGTAATACCTCTTTGAGTACTTATATCTGTAACATTTATCGGTTTGTGGATGAGCTTGAGCGACCAGGGGGCGTACCGTGAGCTCTTAGCGCGATTTAAAACAGAGCCTACACTGGATCGCTTGTCAAAATCCCCATACAAAAAAAAACAAAGCGATCCAATATAGGCTCAGTTTTGAATCGCACTAAGAGCTCACAGTACGACCCCAGGACGTGAGATATTGATTTAGCATTGACGCTGATTTATTTTTATTTTCGAGTGACCTTTGACGAAAAACTTATATTGTTTTGCACATGCACTTCTTGAACTCCACAAGGATTCAATTCATCATTTTACCCCAAGTAGATTAATTATCTTATTGATTACTTACACCAGGAAACGTTCCCAGGTTTTAAGGCTTTTTTTGCTAGGCAAACTTTATTATCTACTTTAATGTTTGTTGCAGACGCATGTTCCCTTCCCTTCGCGTATCACTCTCCGGGCTGGACCCTCGTGAGGAATACTGCGTGCTGCTCGAACTCTCTCTGGTAGGGCGGCGGCGTTGGCGCTGGGCGGGTGGCGCTTGGGCGGCGGCCGGTGGCGCCGAGCCGCAGTCACCGCGCCGGCTGATGCTGCACCCAGACTCGCCCGCGCCTGGACACCACTGGACGGCCAACCCCGTCTCTTTTAGCAAGTTAAAACTGACGAACAACACTATGGATGCGCAGGGACATGTAAGTTTTTAAATACCTATAGTATATGACGACCTAAGGTTAGATTTTCATTGGCCGCCGCTGTTCAGGCGCGGATTTTTTTAAGGGGCACACAAATCATTATAGTAGGGGAGTCCAAGAGGGAAATTTGGGGATATGGTGGTAAAACACATAAGTATATGATACTTACCAATTTACCAATTTGTGCTCTTTTCTTTAAATGATGAATTCCATGCACCTATAGCTTCCTGGTAAATTGGCTAATTACCGCGCTTGGTGCTGGACTGTCTGCGCCAAAGGGGGGGTACAATCACGAATAAAACGTTTACTTATATCAGTTTATCGGCAATAAGGCTGCCCATTATTAAGTGGTGATTATACAATGTAGATATATAAATACTGAAGTGTTTATCCAACTATTATTTTCTATCATGGCGACTGCAAGGTCTGCAGGTTACTAAGTTAGTTTTGAAACAATGGTGTTGCTAAAAACGATGTGCATGACTTGGCAGCCAATTAAAATATCATAATCACCTCTACTAAGTGTTAGATGGTACTTCTTCGTGCTCATCTGAATAGCTAATGCCACCTTCAATCTGAAACCTGTTGCCAATAATTAGTTGTAGTTAAATGTAGTTGCTAACCTAAAACATAGAGCTATTAGCCTTGTATACTGGATGTTTTGTATAGACTTAAAGTATACCATTATCGCCACCACTCTATCACCTCTTAATAGAAACAGCAGTCAACAAATAAACTAACCTATGCAAGTGTTCCATCCCAGCAGAGGCCAATTACTATTCAATGAAACATAAAACATTATAAAAACTGTATGATTTGCAGGTATGTCATATATGTAGTGTACACTAAATGCAACCTATTGTTTCTAGAATTAGCACTCCAATACATAATGTGTGAATCATTTATCAACTTTACAATTAAACGGTTTTAACGATAAACATCAAAAGACTTAGTTAACCATCTATTCTTGTAACTCAACTCCATTACCCCAGCTAATAATACATTGTAAGCAACAATTAGCAAATTAGCTCAAATTAAAGATGCCTATTGCGTTTGTTTCAATGCACAATGAATTCTATAGTTATTAGGTTCCCATCATCAATAGTAGTGGAGCAATTAAACCGATCGATTGAGCAATTCCGGGGAACCACATTAGCTACGCCGATCATAACGATAATACTTAGGTACTTACATTCTACGTCTTGTGTGTTCCTTTATTTACTAAAAATTATGTAGCTCTTTATTGGGTGGTCGATAGTGATTGGTGTGTGCTGCGTAGAAATGCATTAGAATAAAAATATTATATGTTTAAGCATTGGACCAAGTTCTAAGTACTATCTGCAATTCATGTAGCAAATACACACCAAATTAATGCCAAATTACATCAAAACCCGTTTCGAGTAAGTTTTCTTTATCGGAATGGTAGGTATATAACATAAGTGTATAGATAAACACAAATTTTCGTACCACGTAGACATAGGTCGGATTTAAACATGGAGTCGGAAAAAGAAGATTATTACCATTCTTCGTCAGAATTTACGTACTAAAACACACAAATTTTCGTACCTACCTAAAAAGCCAAATAAGGTCTCAGCATAAAGGAAAACATTGGTCGTCGCAATAGCATAAACCACGTTGCATTCTGTCTTTAACACACCTATTTGGATTTCATAAAACCCACGACTACCCCTTGGAGATAACGCCGGTATGATTTGCGACTTTGTCACTTCGGAATGTTAGCTGATTGTGTCTCTGACAAAGAGCTGTTTTACAAGTTGAGTCACTTGTGTAAATAGAAAATGCTTTTAAACAAAGTCACGCAAAAATTTTATTATTGTATTGATTTTCGAGACACATAAAAATCGTGTCCGTTTGATATAGACTGAAATAAAAACTTTTGACATTTTACACTGACTTTCTATAATGAATTAAGTACCTATGTATTATATATTCTTTTATTTGTTTTAGCTTAGATTATCAAGTGTGTTAATTCGAATTTCCATGAATTATTCCCAATTCTACAGATTTCTGGTTTAAGATCTTTATTTCTCAAAAGAATATTATTCACTTATCTGAGAAATACAGGGTAGGCATATAAAACGAATGACTATTCTATAATAAAAGTGGGTACTTAGAACTAGACTAACTTAGATTTCCATTACAGATTCCCATAAAGATATTATAGTTCTTATAGAGCAACCAGTGGAAGGGTTCACTGTCGAAACTTATAAAATCGTTTGTCATAATTTTGTTACAAATAAAATTGTTACTTATAATCATCATTTCACATAATGTGATTTATTATACTTTCACTACATCTAATTTTCTTTATTATAAATCAAAATTTATAATAATCCAAATTTATAAGAATGAAACTCATAAGGCGTATATGACATAACAGTACAAATTTATAATGTTCTTTTACCATAACTAACTTAAATCATAAAACAAAATATCAATAATACTGTAAATTAATGTGACTAGAACTGTTGATTGTTATATATATCGTAATCAGTTATAAAAACGTAGTACGGCAAGCCAATTTGCTCTTCAATCTATGTAGGCACTTCATCCAGTCAAAACAAACAAAATTAACGTGTGGACTGTGGGTAATTGTAAAATAACTTATATTTTCTCATGTTATGTTGATTTTGGTATTGTTGGTGAACTTTGTGCATTATTTTAATAAATAACTTGAATTGTCTAATAAAAACACGTGTAAAATATTTAAATCAAATAAAGGTAATCTGAAACTTAATATAGATGGTTTCTGTAATTTTTTAATATAAGCATAAGTGACTTCTGGCACTTCGCCGGCCGCTGCCGCGGCTCGCTCGCTACGCTTCGCTTCGCTCGCTCGGCTCGTGCGTCGTGTGGTCACAGTTAACCTAACGCTCCTCCTCGCTTCGCTCGTCGTCGCACCTATTTATGACTTTGCCTTAGACTAGTATCTTAGTATCTTTAGGGTATACATGCAATGAAATGTATATAATGATTTAACTACCTCAAAATTATTATTATGTTAACTAAAAAATATGAAAAAGTCATTATGAACAATACAATTATGAATGCTGATTATTATGAAATTATAAGTAATGAAATTTATAATAAAAAAAGTATAATAAAAAAATTCTTAACATTAACATTATACCATAAAATTTTATAAATTTAAACATTATTTGAATAAATTGTATAAGAAAAGATCAATATAAAAAGTAACTATTATGAACAAAGTTATTTATAAATAACCACCATTATAAATTTCATCATTATTAAAAATGAGGTATGTGCAATGAAATTATGAATAATGAAATTATTAGTACAGACGGTATCCCCAGTGGAAGATATACCTGTAGTGGTTTACACTTTAAAATCAATTCAATGACAGATCCCATTTCAACAGGTCCCAATTCTATAGTTTTCCAGTTTTACAGAATCCTTTTTCTAGATATTCTTAATTCTAAATATTACCCTTCCTACATAATAGGTTTAATTACCTTTACAATTTTTGAGTACTCAAATTGATACCTAGTTATTAGGAACCAATACTTGAGCTTGTGAATAATAATATGCTGATTAAAGCTTGTAAATTACTGTACCTTTGGTTACGTTTTATAATAGGTATAAGTTGGTTTTAATATCTAACCGTATCGTAATCTTCTTAGCTGTAATAAATTTAATATTCGTGATTTAAGTATATAATTTGAAAATTAATGATGAGCATAAAAGGAAAAACGTATAAATTAAATTGCTATTCTGTTTTAACAACCCAATAAAAATGTAAAACGACAAAGTATGATCTAACAACGTCCACGAAAAAATATATCGCAATCGATAAACTCCATCGTATTTTATCTCTCGGTTAATAAATAAATGTACAGTTACAGTTTTATTGCAGAGCCGACATTCATTTTCGATCTGAGACAATCGTGACTTTATCCATCGGTTGTTTTACTAGGTACTTTCGAGTTTCAAAGGAAACGCCTACCATTCCTCCACGTTCCCATAACAAGTACGCCGACACATAAAAACTTATTTTAAACTCTATAGATGTAAACATAAGAACTCGAATTGTAACAAGTTTTACAAGTCTTACAATAATGGAGTAAAAAACGTAGTTGTTCTCGCTTTCTCAAAGAAATATAGAGCTTAAAGCATCGATAAAAAGGTGAGGTTACACTGCATGTATCGCCGCTTGATATGCGCCGCGGGAGTCTCGCCGCACAAAGGCGTCTATAAGCATTTCGTCACTCGAACAAATACGCTGAAAGGCATTGTACGAAGGCTTTGTAGCGGCTAGTAACTGTACTCCTTTATTCGGGCGGCCTGTTTGGACAGGGCGGGAAACGTCTCGATTAATGACGCCTGTGTGTGCACCCTAGGCTTTACACAATTTTATGGCCCACAAAAAGACTTTATGGCTGTTGAATTTTTATGGTTTTTTACAATTTTCCATATGCATGATTGATGAATGAGATGAAGTGACTGCGTTGATTATGTTCGAATAAACACATCTAGAAAGAACGGTTAATAGGCTACATTTAATTTATTAAACCAGGAACATAAAAAGCACTCTCGTTGCCAACAATAAAAAAAAGTTAACTTTGTGACGCAGTGTCGTGTGAAGCTAAACGAAATGAAATGTATCCAACTTTACATTTCCCTTTAGCTCTAAATATCTACTTAAGTAGACATAAGTACAAAAATATAAATATTATGATCCTTCGATTCCACTATACACTACTAACATGACAACACTACTATGGTGTCAAAGAAACGGCTGCTCTGTGCCTGTCCAGTAATTTTTTTAGGTAGGTAAGTATATGAAATTCTAATCAGTAAACGTTAATATAATACAAATTGGTGGGTGACCGCTACAGCAACAAGTGGTATATAGAAATGAGCGTTACCGTGCTTCGGAGGTCCCGGCTGTGGTCGTAAGACCTGCCAAGTTAGAAGCCTTTGGATGGGCTATAAGTTCTGACACTAGCGCTGACCACTTGCCTATACACACGGAGAAGAAGAAGAATATAATAGAGTTTTCTATTTGGAGCTGGGGAACTCTAAACATTACATTAATTTACATAATTTATGATTTAAGTCATTGACAAAAAGTCAACAAACAGCCGCCATAATGTTTCACAATTTTACCACCACTAACACTGTATAATTACCACGACGTATTACAAACATGGTTCGTCTATCAAAACAAACGTCGTTTACGCTGTCGTGCACATTACAAAACGTCATAACACGTATTATTATGACGGGCAAGGACGGTAAAACTGTCCGCTCGTGCGCTTCACTGCGCCCGGGTTTGAAGGCTTCGCGGCAGGCGGCTTCTTTGTGCACACAGCCTAACAATAGCCGTCGCTACTGAGAGCACAGATTAAATAACAGTCTGAGAGCCCGGGAGCGGGTCAATTCGCATGGAAACTTGCTCGCTTCGCTTGCTGTACACTTGAACACTTACCACCTGTAACAAAAAGCTCTATTCATCTCATTGTTCACCCTTTTTGGCAAACCATTTTTTAACGCAACTTCTAGGATATATCCTCAAATCATAGGAAAAAGCATCGACGATTAATGTTCCATTTTTGTTCAAGGATAAAAAGGGATAAAAAGTGCCAGACT
Source organism: Ennomos quercinarius (assembly GCA_910589525.2). Taxonomy (NCBI): domain Eukaryota; kingdom Metazoa; phylum Arthropoda; class Insecta; order Lepidoptera; family Geometridae; genus Ennomos; species Ennomos quercinarius. Next base: position 15,650,566 of record OU342492.1, on the reverse strand, counting down.
TTAAGTGAAGACGAGTAATTACGAAACGGATTATTGAAAGTACAAGTATCTACCAATACTGTGAAAGGATTAATTTCTTTGTAGTTTTGTAAGTGTGAACTCGAACAAAATACAGGTCGAAGTCATTTATTTCATTATTGGAGAGATTAGAATTAAAATAATCATATCTAGATAACGAAACGTATTGGAATTAAACTATTAATTAAACTATTTACTGGATTATTGCAACATTGAGTGCAGTTCACAGCCTTTTATTTAGTGGTTCCCATGCCTTTCCATTTCGCTGTTGGGATAGGATAAGCACAGAAAAAATTGAAATCCAAAAGATATCCAAAAGGATTTCTATTTTTTCTTTAGTTGGTATAGCAGTCAGCCATGATACGTCCAGGCAGTTAGCACTAGGAAATAAACAATTTCATTTTTATTTGTATACTTAATTTAACTTAAACGTCATTTTTTATATTGGCTTTATAAAATGACAAAACAATGTCGACCAAATGTAACAGCTCTCTCACTAACATCAATAAATACCTTCAATAAACTGTTTCAATGATAAAAACGTTGCAGTGCAGTTTTTCGTACGCCATAAAAAGAGTTGACGATAACACATGTAAACCAGAGCTTTACGACACAATTAGCTACATGATACACATCAAACTCAGCCTTGCAGAAGCCGTCGAGGCCCAGGGTGCACCCCTGAGACATTGTGCGCTTTACCCTAAACAACCCCTTGTTATCTTACATCTTGTCGCGGTTTGTAAACATTGTAACTGATAATTTACTGCGTATAAAATAACTTTGTAATTGCTAATTATTAATAGTTATTTATGATATAAGATGGTTGGGGATGGTTGGGTGGTGATGGATTTTATGATGGTTTTTTTGGTAAGTTGGTTTTTACAAACGAGTAGACGAATGTAAGCCCGAGACGACGTCGAGGGCTTACCATAGTCACGAGTTTGTAGAAACCAATTTCCGGACGTGTATCATACAACGTTTTTCAACACATTCGCGAGAAAACAGTACAATAGGTAAATAAACAAACTTTCGTTTATTAGTAGGAAAGTCGCAACAAACACCTTTGACGTTCCTTATCTAACTAATATGAAATATGAAAATGGCCTAAAATGGCGGGCATTTACAATGCAAATGGAGCCACGTGCGTGTGGTGAAAATTAGAACTACATCTCTAGTTTCATTTTCTCTTTAGTATTAAAGTGAGACAAACGTATTGAGCAAAATCGCTTCCAAGGAGTTTCGATCATTCAGCTTATTTATTCTCGTACTGTGAAACTCCTTGGTGAAATTATTTTATATGTTTTATTGAAATTTAAAAAAACCGTAAAGTTTACGCACGGCGCTATACAAGGAACGATGCGGTAAAATAGGTACTTAGGTGAGAGTACCTATTTTACCGCACGCTTCGTTGTATGGTGCGTAATGTTTAACTTTCGAACAATGTATACAGGCTTCGTAAATGCATTTTTTGAGCAAGTGTATTGAAAAAAATTTGACGCTGTTTAAGAATAAAAATTATGCGTTCTTCTTACGAAAGCTTAAAGTCTTAGGTGGATTTATTGATCAGTGGTTAAGGTAACCAATGGTTAAAAACTCTAACAAATATTTACCATTGGTTAAAATTTGTTAGAGTTTTTAACCATTGGTTAACTTTAACTAAGGATCGAAAAAAACCCAACCTTAGAATAACTACTTACTATATTAGGTACCTATATAACTTTTTAGGTAGGTTTTTAGGTACCTACTACGGTTTGGTTTAGGCCTACCTATATAGAGCAGTTGACTAACACAGCCTGGGTTGATGATGATCATGATAATGATGATGATGATGATGATAATTATGATACTTACCTAAATATATTTAATCCCATCTCCAAAATATTTTAACCTATTTTTGTATATACTATGCAGAAAATATTTTACACTCACATACACAATTAAATTCACAAGACGAAATAGGAACGCGTTGAAGTCTTTTGTAGAAAAGTTATAAAACTGATAAACAAAAGTTTTCAAAACCCAAATTGATTGGATTTCATCTTTTATCGCTGAAGGTTTTATTTCTATTCATAGGGTTATTTCTATTCTACTATAGTGATCTCAAGTAAAGTTTTCTATCCCGCATTATCTTTCATTTCAATCAGATGGAAGACACGTGTAATGTAATGATGGATGAGCTTCCGAATTCATATTCTTTATGTCAGTCTATGTCAAATCAATGAAGTGAACTAAATGTTGTTATAGTGTGTACTTTTTAAGATACACAATTGTTACATGGACGAATCAAATCGTATAAGAACTGTTGGAGTTGCTGTTGATTTTTTTGTTAAGTAAATACCTGGGTTGTCAGGAAGAGACCGCATTAATCGGTAAGACCACCGATTGTGACAGTTTTAGAGTGGGGTTTTGAATACGTAGTTATACCAATGGTCAAAATTTGTTGGAGATTTTAACCATTGGTTACCTTAACTACTGATAAAAACCCCACCCTAGACTCTTATGCTGTTTTCAATAAAGCATTTATCTATCTACAACTATGGTATTTTTAGGTAACGTTGTACTTATTGACGTGAGCTTATATGGCAAGTCCATTTCAAAAGAGAAAAGAGAAATATAAGTAAAATCTGTTATAGAGTAATCAACACATTTATTGGTTACCTACCCAAGTACCTACCCTAAAGTGATATAATACTGATGTGTTGTATTGTACAAATCATAAGGAATAATTGTTATTCAGACGAATAGGACCATCACTGATCGAATACCAATCATTTTGGGTCATCATAAATAATATTATTAAACAAACACAATTACACACTTTCAATCCTTAAAACAAACAAGCACCATGCGCATAAATCAAATTGGATTGCCAGGCGTGGCTCCTGTCAAGATTTCATAAAGTGGAGTACACATTTGCCGGGCTGCCGCGGCGGGCGACGCGCGACGGCCGGTATCCGAGCGGGCGGCGATAAACTCACGCAACCTGCAATTAGCTAATGTCTAGACGACTTTATCGCGCCACACGCATTGCCAATGGTGCAATTAGTAAACCAAGTGCATTTATAAACATTTTAACTTTTCATAGCCTTTATCTACGTAGTACCTACCTGTTCCATTAGTGTCGCTTGAACAACATTCCCTCACGATGAAATGGGCATATTGAAGAAGTCTTTAGAAAAGATACTATTTCTAAAACTTCTAGATAAAAACTGCGACAAAAAGCAGAACACTTTCAATTTAAAAGTTATTTATAGTTTTACCATTAACAATATAAAACAATAGCAACAAACCCATTCTCACTTGAAGTGGTTGCACTTGTGGTGGCGCCGCGCATCCCAGGTAGCGGTATTTGCGCGTCAAGTATTGCAGATAAGGGCCCTTGTACATTACACAACTGACGCCGGCGGCCGCCCCACTGACGCGACGGTAAATTTTTAGATACATTTTTAGCTAAGGTACTTTTTTTTATCAGGCGTACAAGATTTTTTTGTAGTTAATTCGTAGGTAAGTGAAATAGGAATAAGTAATGTTTTTTAGTAACCAAATTATGACGTCACAAGCTAGTCGTTCATCTGATGCTAAACGTCACAGCTGCCCATGTTAGTTTCAGTCCTCCTGAAATATCAGCAATTCTTTACTAGGTATAATTAATTACCTATAGTAAAATGATTTTTAGATCTGATCAGAAAGTCTCACAAGTACCTTTCAAACCGGAACATACTACTCTTTGCACACTAACTACTGCTTGGCTGCAGAATTTCGCATATGGATGTTAATGATACGCAATACCGATAACGTTAATGGTTCTAAGTACATGCTCTTTTTTAAGTGGTGAATGCCATTGCCAAGCTGAACACCAAGCAATACAAGCATGGCTAACTGTTATTCTAAAACGATTGTCTCTTGTTTGAAATGAAATGAAATGAAATTTGTTTTGTTTGTTTCAGATGGTGCTGACCTCGATGCACAAGTACCGCCCCCGAGTGCTGGTGGTGCGAGCGCGGGACGCTGCAGCATTGGCCTGGGGTGCCCCTCACGCCTCCTTCTCATTCCCAGAGACAGAGTTCATTGCTGTCACTGCTTACCAGGTATACATCCAGCCACCATCATCTAACTTAATATGCCTTGCCTGTTTCAGTTGATGTTAGATGATTTATAATATATTGATTTCCTTGTATTTCTCTCTTGAAAGTTTAAATACATAATTGGATTCGAATATGTGACCGTCGCGTCGTTAGCCAACCGCATCATGGAACTGATTTAACACTGTCGCAGAATTGAATGGTCACAGTTGGTGATATAATACTAACTAGAACAACCCGCAAAATGTTAATTTTATTACACATGCGTTATATTCTTTGGTTTGTTTGGTCATGTGTCACATGCTGATGCCGTAAGAAATTAACCCTCCTTAAATATCCTTAGTTTTACTTACCCTTTTCATCCATATTAAAAGTTACTCTTCGAATCTGTGAACAGTGTACAGAATAATCTGTAACAAGATTCTTAGGCCACAGTTTGGGCATTCCCGTGTGATAAGATCACACCTCATGGATTCCCAGAAAATATAGTATATTTCCTGGAACATGCGGTGATTCGCACTTATGGCGACCGCACTTTTTTCGCACCACTGAAGGCGCCAAAGCTTTTACGACGCATGCGTAGCATAGCCACAAACAGAAAAAATCCGACGGGACTGCGACCGGGTGGCGACACGAGCAGCCATTGTGTGTGCGCTCTTAGCGAAACAATGCCAACTAATTTGGGGTTTTTGTTTGGACGGTGCGTATCGTTTGTTCGTTCGTTTGTTCAATTACTGTTCAGTGGTACGATTCAATAGCGGTATGTATACTCAAGAAACTGTGAATTTGGACTGTTAGGTAGTCTACCTACTACTTTATGTAAGCGATACATAGGTAGGTGTACGTACTTATTTATAAATCAAGGCGTTTCGTTCCTAGTTTTTGTTACTTGGTATAGCATATTTGCTATTCTAAATAGCACTCAATGATACTTTGAGCTATAATCCGATTTATTAAAACCATCCCCTATCCAATAGCAAGACTCGGTATGAGGCTACTTTAACCATAGCACAGACAAGCTCCCTGCTGTTTGTTTTCCGACATTAAAGAGCATCCCTTTGAGTAGCAGCGCAGCGTGACATTTTCTTGCATAATCCACCCTTCGATAATTAGCTCGCTCGGGGCGGCTTCTTTCTTCACACACCTCTCTCTCTACGTTGACTCCAGCTACGCGTGAAAGTTTTCTCGCGTCCATTTCATCGGTAGCTTTGTAGGATTATCCGGATATTGTCCGGTTAACGGGACCAGCCTGGATAATGGCCGCTGGCATGTATCGTTGCGCATTATCCCTGGACTGGCGACCGCTCACAGCCGCTCCATTGTTGTGAATTACGGACGAATTACAATCTGCTTTTATGGATGCCGACGCGTTATTCGAGAGCGTAACTAGGTGGCACGCCACGCCATGGGTTCAATTACACCATCACAAAACCCCCGCTGAAGACACATGTTCAATACAATGCGCCGAAACGGTTACCTACCTTGTCATCGCATTGCTTCGTCTCCTGATAATTTTGGGTTATCAGCTAGATAAATAAAACGAATTTGCCCAGACCCTAATTACACATTCCTAAAAAAGCTGGCGTCAGTCGCCAATATGGGAAATAGTCACGCAAAAAGCGACAGCGACGGCGAGATTGTGGCGTGACGTCACGGGCGACAGGGCGGACCGTGGGCGGCGCCCGCTGTCTTCTGAGACTCACTCAAAAACTGCACTCGGCTCCACTAACAGCAGGCTTTTAGCACTTCACTATCAGCCGAGAGGTGGTTATCTAGCGGCGGAGAGCACGCGGCACCCGCCCGGCGCCGCTTTATCGGCTCATGTAAACAGTCTTTTACAAGTGACTTCACGTATCGTGACGGCAATATTTGCGCTCGGGATTTTGCTAGATAAGCGGGAGCTTCGAAAACCTTGGCTTACAAACACGATTTGGATGAGACGCTGAAAAAACGGTGCCAGCTAACGTTGCCCAAAAATGTCACCGTCACTTACGCAAACTGCATTTGTATCGGGTTTCGTGTTAGTTGTTACGGTATGGTTGAGAGGCGCAAGGCGCCGGCGGCGGCGCGGCGCTCTCCGGGCGGGCGGCGCCGGGCGACACACTAGTTTGCTATACTTCTAATTGGCCTGTCGCCAGACATGTCACGCCACATGTGCGACAATTATCCCTTACAAGCTATTAGCGACGCCGGGGATGTATGCGGAAACGGATGTTTAAATTGCATTCTCAAAACGAGATAACAAAGTTCCGTGTGAGACGAAAACTGTGCTCACTGAAACCTACGTGAAGATTTTATTCGAATATAACGACAGTTTTGGTCTAGGTGTACCAACAGTACCTACCTACGTCTATACCTAAATAAAGGGCTTTGTCCTAAAGTCCTGGCTTTAGAGATTGATTTAAAGCTAATGTAAGTAGAACCAAATCGCTGGACACGAGGCTTGAAATTTGGACAAAACGGTTACAATATTATTCTTTAGTCTAGTTAATCGTGGCTCATTTCTAAAGTTCCGTGTTTGAATTTTAACCGGAAGTACCTACACGTTTTACAGTTTACGAGGGTATTTTTCACGAAAGATTATCTTTGTCATTCGAAATCTGCGTGTAGGCATAAGCACGTTATACCCGTTAGCGTGGAAAGAGTTTTTAAAATTAGAACCTTTCTATTCAATAATTTTCTGTACTACCACCGTAACGAAAAAATTCTAGGTCTGTGGTACCAACAGTTCGCTGAAAATCTGAAAATAGTTCTGTGCTGAAAATGCGGCCAAAATATAAGCACGCAGGTAGAGTCAAAAAATACATGTGTCCTCTTCGTTCTTGTACTATAGCGCATCATATCATCTTTTCTAACAGTCATATTAGGTACCTACTAATCTATTATTATTCTGTGGGTATAGGTATGTACAGTGCTACAAGGATCTATTGGCGCGTGGATGACATTAACAAGGGGTCGTGGCCGTGGGCGCGCTTTCAGAGCTACCAGTTAATAAAATGTCCTTGTTTTTACGGAAACATCGCGACGAATAAAATCGGTTGTTTTGTCTAATTTGGGCGTCTTTGATTACATGAATAACTTGTAATACCTACCTTGTACTTACTCTAATAGGAAATAATAAATTAAAGGAATAATATCGGGAAATAGCGTGCTACTGAGAGGTCCTACTTAAGCAAACACAAGACTTCAGATTTTTATACTATAATTGTGTTCTGCAGGAACCATTTCAATGGTTGAAGTTGTAGGTTAGTATATTGTATGTCAATAGATTTTCGTAACAATTATAATCATCAAAATCTTCTTCACTGTCACTGCTTTCTTCATTTGAGCATACATCTTTGATGAAAGGTTTGTTTATATCCCTCTTATGCTCGATAATCCTCTTGCTATATGATAATCTTATTCACTTGATGCATGCAGGAAATACACCGTTCATGTGCCCTGAACGAGTTTCCACGACATTTTCTTGCAATTCTCTGGCTGGTTTCCCTATAATAAATATTTTCTTTATTATCCACTTAAACGAATTACTTACTAATGAATAGGTGTGGTGGTCCTATGGGACTTGCCGAAATAAAAATTAAACGACAATGTATCAAAATTTCAATTGCTTCCTCAATAATTTAAATTCTGTAAATGTTGTATGTGCGCGTAGTGGCAAGCGCTATTAAATAAGCTTAGGCACATAGAAGTAACCCAATTTCTAATTTTAATGCAATTGGGGTAAGGGTAAGGGAGTCGAGATTCACGTGGATGGTATCACTCACCGGTAACAGCGACAAATCGCTTATTTATCCCTTCGAAGGGAATTAACGAGGCGCTATGTTCCTTCTCCTTCTTGAAAAAACTCTTGAGCTTTAGCACTACTTCTCTAACAACACTTTGTATTAATTTCGCCATGAAATTATATAAATTTTACGCAAAAATAATAGGACGGGCAGATTTGTCAACAATGACACTTTGACAAGATGACAGCGGTAGTTCCAATTTTTACCACGCGCCAAGAGATCCTTGTCACACTGGACTTCTTCTTCGCAAGCATCAACCTCCCTGTCCAGCACCAAAGAGTATATAACATATAATATAAGTATAACTTTTATAGGTTAGGCTATAGTAATCACGTCGACTGTATGTAATTTTACTATGAAAAATACTTTTTTAAATGTTTTAATGGATGACGTGACGAGCTAGTCGTTCGCCTGATGTTAAGCGCTGCGTACGGCCACACCTAACTAAATGAATATATTATTTAAGATGGAACGTTTCACTAGCGCGGCAAATTCAAATTTTCTTGCGTTCTTTTGCCAGTAATAGCTTAACTACTAAACTTGATTACATTAAAACTGATTTAACGTAAAGAAATAGAATGTATCTACAAATTACGATTAAAAGTATCTCCCAGATATCATTGATTTAGCGGCAAATGGCAATAGACTGAAAAACTAAGACGAAATTTGTTTATTGCCGTTTGTCGCTAAATCAACGAAATCTAGGAGATACTTTTAATCGTAATTTGTTGATACATTCTATTTCTTTACGTTAAATCAGTTTTAATGTAATCAAGTTTAGTAATTAAGCTATTACTGGCAAAAGAACGCAAGAAAATTTGAATTTGCCGCGCTTGTGAAACTTTCCACCTTAAGTCGCTTTTCTTGCATTTTCCTCGTTGTAGTGAGGTGAAAAGTTATGCTGCGTCTCGTAGGTACCTTTGAAACCTTCGCTTGCTCAGGTGTCAATGCAAGTACTCGCGCCAAAAACTAATTTTGCAGCCTTGTATAACAAATTACTACCTTATCTATCGTGCAAGCAGCTTAATTAGGTAGGTGCCTACTACTTGCAGGAGAAACTTGATATGGATTTTTCTTAAACTTGGAGTTTTCGGCGCACTGAATAAATAATAGTTATAATAGTGAGTACCTACAGGTCATACCTACCTATATCTATATGTATCAACTCATACAGCTGTGTTTCATGTTTCATCTATATTCTATGTATTAGACCAGCCCGCGGTTTCACCCGCGTTTTTCCGTTCGTCTGACCCCTTTAGAGGTGTTTTTAAAACCCTGTCTTAGAACAGCCCTACGCCATAAAAAGTAAAAAGAATTCACCCCCTCCAAATTTCAAACCTCACGTCCAGCGGTTTGGCTCTACTTACTTTAGCTTTCAATCAGTCCCTAAAGCCAAGGACTTTAGGACAAAGCCTTTTATTATAGCTATATGCGTAGGTAGGTACTGTCGGTATGGGTTAAGTACATAGTCCCTAACACAGAGTACCTTTTTATAAACATCATGACTAAATTAAAGCGTCATTCACTCTTTTAAGCAATAACCTATTAATATCTATGATTTTATAGCAGTATCGCCTGATTAGCGTAAAGGACATTTGAATCACGAACGGGATTTGAACCGGCATCCATCCGTCCCTTTACAGTTTAGCAGGGACATGCTTTACCTACTTACTTATGACAAGTGATCTCGTGTCCGAATTTATCCTTCATCTTTTTACAACCAACAGGGTTGGTAGCGCCATCTATTGAGAAATTCTTGAGAATCATCTCGTTTGTGATTCAAATTTTTACTTAACTTAATCTGTAAAAAACCTTTATCTGCTTTTATAAATCAGTGATTTTAAAGTCCAAAACGGAGAAATATTTAAATCTACACAAAAACATGAATAAGACTGGAAGACACTGCATGAGTTAATTTCGATTTAATTAGCTAACCCTACCTATGGAATTGGAAATTGCATTTCCACAACTCGTGGTATTACCATCATAGGTAAATGGAATATTTTATTAACACTATACATTTTTGTCCACAGAATGACAGAATAACAAAATTGAAGATCGACCACAATCCGTTCGCCAAAGGTTTCCGCGCATGCGGCCAGTCCAAATGCAAGCGGAAGAGCGTCGAGACCGGCGACGGCAGCGCAGAGCCATCTAGCGGCGAGTCGAGTGAACCAAAGCGGCCATGTTCTGATGCCGCTTCATCTTGCTCTGAAGAAGGGAGCTTGCGGTCGTCATCGCCGCGGTCTCCGCCCCTTGTGGAGTCTCCCACTCCTGTCGTGACGCCGACAGACAGGACTCCACCTCCGTTCTACCCGCCAGAGTTACCTTACATGCATCCAATGCACATGCCGATGCCGCTGGGCCTCTGGCCTGGCAGTCACATGCCAGGATTCGTATGGGGTCCTGCGCTGCCGCCGCCGCCGGCCGACGTACCGTCACCACCTGCACCCGTTTCTGCACCTTGTCGACGCGTCAAAAGCTTTACGATAAGCGCTCTTTTGGGCGAAGGCTGACAAGACTATTTACTTTAAAAATTAAGTTTCTTAATTCTCTCATTCGTCACCACTGGCTGTGGCTACAATACGTCCCATTCCTCACTATTGATTGGGAACAAATGAGACATTTTCCCATTCGTCACTGCTGTGAGAGTGGTAATGGGAACAAAGCCAGTGGTGACAACTGGGAATAAGTAAAATTACCGATATTTATTGAATGTTTCTGTAGATTTTTTTAAATTAATTTTGAGTTGTTTATGCGACGGGCGTAATTCGCAATATTTACTTACCAATGTAGATACCTAATTAATTATACCTAGACTATGTAATATTTTTGTAGGCACTTATGTATACGTGTAGCCATGCGGCTTGTTGATCTACCTCGTGTAAACTATCCTAAGGTGCATAGAACATTAAAATTTGTGAATAATTGTGATAACTGTGGCTTCATTACTTTAATAACATCTACATTTTATTATAAATTAGTAGCTATTTTTAGGTACTTTATTTTTGATACATATATATTTTTGTAATGCAATTTACTACTTAAAATCTGATGTTTACTTAGCTACTTAATTATTATTGTTATTTTGTAGTGTCTATGTTCTAGTTGTATACAGTAAACGAATTTAAGATTATATTATGTTGATCTAATAAATGTAAAAACTATTGACTTTTGCTAGTTAGGTATGTAAAAATATTTTTGTACATAATGTAAATATTACCAGTCATGTATTGAACTAGTAATTTACCTACATTTAATAAATATTTTATAATTAACTCCGTACCTACATTATTTAGCTACATTTTCCTTTAATCATAACTACATATAAATATCTGAAACCATACAATAAAATAATTAAACTTGGCTGAGTAATAAAATATCTAGCTGATTGCAGTTTTAATGGTTTATCTCAGAGCTTTAACAATCTCTGTTAATCTAAATATCTATGAATACCTAGTAGTTAGGTATGTAAATTAACAAAATGGACATAGATATTAACATACATAAAATGAAAATTTCATACAATATGTAGATACATTTATTCTTAGTAGATAGGTTCAGAAATACACATTGCATATTAAAGCATTTCACAACATCCAGAAAACAATTAAAGAAATTCTATTTAGGTGCTTCATTATAATATAATAATTTTGTTCAGTGATGTTTACCCAGCTATAAGGTTCTGAAGCTCATTGCTGAGTTCAGTGGTGTCGATGTGGTTAGCAGTGTGAGAGGATTGATTGGGGATGCTGGCCTCTCGGTTGCAAGCTTTCTTGTGTACAAACCAGTGCAGCCGCTGGCACTCACGGTCACAGTACTGCACAGACTTGCATTTTGAACACTTCTTCGCCGGCTTCTCTTCTCCGCAGGTACTGCAGTAAGGTATGGAGTCAATAAACCCTCTCTGACCATTTATAGTACAGTTGATCACAGACAACGCTGTTGGAGGGTCTTTGCTGGTCAATGAGGAAACCATCTGGTGGAATGTAGTACATTCCCTGAAAGGAAACTCTCTCACACAATCCTTAAGGAATGCATCCATCAAGTCTAGAGAAACTCCATCCTTTCCTGGTTTCAATAACTTTTTAGAGAATATCTCAACAATGTCATGTTTCTTCTCTTCTTTTTCTGCACTGGGTTTGTGCTTGTCTCTAATGTTATGAATTTCTCTGATGATGTACGCTAGGTAGTGGTACTTGAAGGACATGACTTCATTAGTTTCAGTACCTCTAGTCATTTCCTTTTTGCATAGTAAATCCAAGGTTTTGCTAACTTTATCTGCTTCGTCTAGTAGACCAGTAGAATGTTGCAGGTTCAGTGCCAACCGGACAGGGTGTATGTTAACTCCCAAAACAAACTTGTGAAGAGGGTCCACGAGTATCTGAGGTAACTGTGGTTCGGTTTGCTGTCCTTTTGGGATGGAGAAGTAAGCTATTTCAGTGCGAGGGATGAAGTTGTTGATAGTGGCAACAGTGTGGTGGTTACCAACGAAGGCTGCCATCTGCGAGGCAGTACGCCCCACGGAGTTGGTGGCAGTAGGTTTTGCGCCAGCGTCAAGCAATAACTTACACACTTCCGAGCTACCCGAGAGCGCGCCAAAATGCAACGCAGTGTAATTATACTCATGTTTTCCAGAATTAACATCGGCACCCTGCAACAAGTCAAAACAGTTGAGCCATACAAACTCACGTAATAACAAACACGTTCAAGGGTAAAGTAATAACGATAGATCCATAATATCATACATACCCTATCGAGCAATAATTGCACCATATCCTTGTTCCCTTTATAGGCGGCGTGCTGGAGGGCGGTCATACCATTTTCGTCGAAGAAATCGACGAAGCCCTTGTGCTGACCCAAAATGTTCTTGAAGTCGTCAAAGTCGTTTTGACCTATAGCATCGAATATGGTCTTGTTTTTAGCTGGGCTTTCTTCATTTTTTCCGTCCATTTTATCGATTTAAGTCCACTTGAAAGAAAATGTACAATAATGAAAAATGTTGGGACAGACGAGACGACTCGAACCGAACCGAACAAAATCTGCTGTCACTGTCACAGACTACAAGGGATACTACGTATGTCACTGTCACTAATGTCATTGTCATTTTGACTGACTGTCACTCAATGTTGCCGACACTGATTCGCCAAAGAGAGCTAAAGTGTCCTAAAAAACGAGCTAAAAATGAGCTAAAATTTTCAGTAAAATGGAGCTAAACCAAGGAAATACCAACTTCTGTCTCGATGAAAACAGTTCTGTAGATTTGACATACTTTTTGCATTTAATATGATTCAATAAATCAGCCTTAATAATCTCAGGTAATACTCGGAATCCGAGTATTACCTGAGATGTGATGATAGATATATTAGTCGAAACAATCATTTACAAAGCACTTTAGCCAAAAATTCCATGACAGATGGCTTCAGAGGCGCTTTTTCAGGATTGGTTGAAAGTAGTAAGTAATGAAAAGCCCAACGCATACTGTAGTTAATACCGCTGCGAATTAAAGCCGTAGAAGGCTGATTTATTGAATCATATTAAGTGCAAAAAGTATGTCAAATCTACAGAACTGTTTTCATGAAGACAGAAGTTGGTATTTCGTTGGTTTAGCTCCAATTTACTGAAAATTTTAGCTCATTTTTAGCTCATTTTTAGGACAGTTTAGCTTGGAAGATGATGAATTGTAAACAGACTAACAAAGGAGATGGCAAGTATCAGAGGACTACATTATAGGAAAATTCCCTCTTCAATAGAAAGCTATAGAGATAATAAAGAATATCTTAATATGAGTTGTCAATGTCAAAATTAAGACAATGTCAATGACACATTATACACTTTTTTGGCCGCAACACTTTCGTTTGTGTTGTCCGAAAGATCACCGAGCGGTGGATGATTATTGCTGTGTTCACCAGTGTTGACGAGCAAAGAATTTTTGTACCTGATGAAATAAGAAGCCAATACCCTAAAAAAAGGAGCTTAGGAGCTAAACACAATTTTTAAAGCTGCCGATGTGAAAAAAGTGCTAAATCACACTTCACACTATCACACTATATATATATATATATATATATATATATTATATTATATATATTATATATTATATAATATTATAAAGGCGAAAGTTTGTGTGTGTGTGAGTGTGTGTGTGTGTGTGTATGTTTGTTCCCTCTTCACGTCGTAACGGCTGGACGGATTTGGATGAAATTTGGAATAGAGATAGCTTATATACTAGATTAACACATAGGATACTTTTCATCCCGGAAGAATAACCCGTTCCTGCAGGAAAGCTTTACAAACTTAACGTCGTCAATGAGTTTTCATTATTTCTTTATATATTAAATTAAATTAAATCACACTATCACACTAATATTATAAAGGCGAAAGTTTGTGTGTGTGTGAGTGTGTGTGTGTGTGTGTATGTTTGTTCCCTCTTCACGTCGTAACGGCTGGACGGATTTGGATGAAATTTGGAATAGAGATAGCTTATATACTAGATTAACACATAGGATACTTTTCATCCCGGAAGAATAACCCGTTCCTGCAGGAAAGCTTTACAAACTTAACGTCGTCAATGAGTTTTCATTATTTCTTTATATATTAAATTAAATTTAAATTTCAATAATTATGTCTGTAGCTGACGGTCAACATTTATCATCCCGGACACTTAAATAGATCCCGTGGGATAGCATAATCACTGATCTTCGACATTACGCAACTAAAATGGACGAAAATCACAGTAATATTATAAAAGCTAATGTTTCTGTGTGGGGGGGGGGGGGGAATTAACCTGTTCCTGTAGGAAAGCATGTTAAACTCAAATTCGAAAATTTCGTTAATTAAAGGCTATACAAGGTGACCTTGAATTGATATGTTATCCCGAAAGGGGGAAATCAAAACCCTAAGGTAGACAATGTTTCTTCTACGACTTTACTAAATTAATAGATTTTCATTGAAGAAATGCCATGTAAAGTTGCGTTCAAAATAGCCTTAGCGCAGCTGGGTGGTTAAACTTCGTCCTTGACCGAGTGCACATAAATGGGTTAAACGACCTGTGTTTAGAAATGATTTTATAGTATCTTATAAACTCTCGCAGCGATCTCACGTGTAATTTTTCGTGTGGATTTATATTTTACCATGGAAGTTTGGAAACACCCAGTTTCAAGTAAGGTTCTCACAACTGGTAGGGTATCAGTCCCAGTCCCCCCATTTCGGGATAACATACTAATTCAAGGTCACCTTGTATACCATACACTGATGGACAAAAATTTTACATCCCAGGAATCCCGGAAGTACGAATAGATTCTGTGGGATTGAAAACTACCTACTAAGCCTTAAAACACGCATGCGTTTTCATTCAACAAAAATAACTAGATGTTAATAATTGCAAAAAAAAAAAAATTATAATAATTATTAATATTTTTTTTGGAATTGTAATTGTTTTGTTAATTGTTTTGATTTTTTTTTGATGGCAAGTGATGACGCGTCTACATATCCTGTAGAGTTTTTAAATTCTTTGGAGCTGTCGGGGGTGCCATCCCACAAATTGGACCTGAAGGTTGGTGTACCTGTTATATTGATCGCGTAACTTAGATGTACCTAGATTGTGTAATGGTACCAGGTTACGCATCATAGAGCTGAGAAGGTACATCGTGCAAGCCACCATTCTTACTGGCGGAGCCAAAAGAGAGACGGTATTGATACCTAGAATCCCTATCATTCCGACTAATTTGCCCTTTCAGTTTAAGCGCTTGCAATTTCCCCTAAAGGTGGCCTTCTCTATTACGATTAATAAAAGCCAGGGACAAACTCTGAAGGTAACAGGCTTACACCTGAGCTCTCCCTGCTTTTCCCACGGGCAGCTCTACGTAGGCTGCTCGCGAGTATGGAGAGCCAGAAATCTCTTTGTTTACGCAGAAGACAACAAGTCCCGAAATATAGTCTACAGGGACGTACTACAATAAAAATGTATATGTCTTTAATCGACTTCCAGAAACCACAAATCAACCACTCCACCGACTCCACTCATCAAAGTTCGCTTTCGCTCGATAATTTTGCACTGCTGCAATAAAACTCTGCCTTTGAAAATTCAAATTTATCCTGCGCTATCTCTACAATGATAATCCCTAATACAAACCGGTTTTTGCTATTACTTTACCGAAACCCAAATACCCAAACCTACCACCCAAATATTGTTCTCCACATGCAAAAAATCAGCTTCCACGCGGGCGAAGCCGCGGGGCGCAGCTAGTGTAGCTATAAAAGAGCTGGTTTGGCAATACTGCGATCACTGTCAGAGTGCCACTGCCAGACACGATATGTGTCAGGTCAAAATAATGCGTATATTTTTTCTTATACTTTGGCTCTATACATTGTGTATTTAGTCTGTATCATGTATTGTTATTTTTCATCGTATTATAGAATATTTCAAAGTTAAATCTAAGTCACAGTCTGGTTAGTCATAGTCCAGTCTATGTCAGGTAGTCGTAGTCCAGTCTAAGTCATTCTCTAATAAAGTGATGGCAACTTTACTAGAAGCTGTAACGAGCTGTATCCAGTCTTCTCTTTTTTTTTAATTTTAGTTAAGTAACACTGACAGCTGTTACTGACTGACACATTGACAGGTGTCAGAAGGTTATTTTTTTTTTGAGTGCCTAGTCTATTCAGCTATGGTACTAGTGTTGCGACACGCGTCGCGTCGCGTCGCCTCGCGCCTCACTGAGAGTGGGCTTAGTTTTTTTTTGATCTGTGTCTCGGATTGCTTTTCACTTTGGTGTTCCATCATCGATTAGTCGGCGGATTTTCTTTTATCTGTGTTTCAGGTGCCTGCGTCAACCCTTTTTTAGTCTGTGCATCGCGTGGCACATTCTTTGGTTTTTGTTGTTATCTGTGCCTCCGGTTCTTTTAGGCCGGCCATACACGTTCAATTTTATTGAGCATAAGAAATTGACGAGTCAACTTCCGTCAATGTTTTCTCCACACAGAGAACCGAAAAACATTGCGCAATACTAACCCCACTCGTTCAATATTACTGATCAATCGCAAAGATTGATCAAGAAAATGGATCGTGTATGGGCCGCCTTAGTTTTCTTTTGTGTATGACCATATAATAATATTCCAAAAGTTTAGTTTTCATTAATTTCCTTTCTTTTCTCGCTAATTTAGATTCTGGATTCCTCTTTAGAGCTAATATCGGACATGATTCCTTTGGTCGAGTCGATAACTGCACATCTCTAGTTGTTTGACGATTTTCTGTGTATTCTGTGGTCGGTAGCGCGACATTGCATACTCTTTGGTAGACGTCGGTGTTGACATGCCGCGTTTGGCCCCTAAGGTCAAGGGGAAAATCCCATATTTATGTGGTGTTATTGTTGGCAAAAGTGTTATTCCTCGTCTTCTACGTTGTGCCATGTTCGTGCAGGCGATCGGCCTACAGGAAACCTGGGATCTTGCGGAAGTTTGTGGACGAACGAAGGCTGTAGGCCTACGTTCCAACTCGATCTATCCCGTAATGACGCTGGCTGGAACGGAAGAGGGAAACCATTTCCCATCCTTCTCGGAACCTGCCCTGGGCTGTGGAGTGCCCTGAGATCCCGAGGAATAGATGCCACAATTACCCCGGTCGATCGCGTTGCAGTCCTGGGGAGAGCCCGTTTTTGCCTCCTGGCACCACTGAAATCGCAACTATAAAACAGGATGCTGGAGGTTGGCATCTTCCTTTCTCTTACGACCGTCGTCTGTTTTCTTAAAAGCGGAGTTCCGCCGCATATCAGCCGCCTCCAGCTAAAGCAGGTAAGCGTCGTTCGTTGGTGCTTTTCATTTTCTTTCCTCTTGATTTTTTCTTTGGGCTGCCATTTCAGTAACACAGCGCTAATGATAAACTTTATTTCCAGCTTTGGTTGACGACCATTTGCCGACCGCATGGTCGATGCCTCGTGGTCACCGACGCTCATCCGTTTGTCGGCGTTTGCCTGGTGTTCCACGGTTGATGTTTTTAACACCCTGAAAAGGTATTTATGTAGTGTTTTTGCTATTTTCTTGAGAGGTTAGGGAAGATAAACTTGTGTAGGACATGCTTGTGTGTGCGAGCATGCTTTGGCCCTGTTGGTAGGTGCGGGCCACCTTCTTTAACCTTGTTTCTGTAGCCCATGTGCCTGGAAGACACCTGGCCACATGGTGAATTTGATGGTGGATTAAAACATTGTGCTAAATTCTGCTTCCCTAGGTATTGTTTGAGCATTGTGCATCTTTAACTAATGTTTTCTGTGCGCTGCGATAGATTTTAGTGCCTTTTTATCCCATATTTTAGGAATTTTATGCGACTGAACCCATGTTTTATTTATGTACCCCTTTTGGCCTTAAAACGCTTCCGCTGAAGCCCATACCATCTCCAAAAGCGATATTTTGTTTTCCGGGCCCCCCATCCATATTTTTTTTTTGGCTAGGCCACCTTAATCTGTTTGCATCCGCGTGTAGGATGGGGTTAGCCAACATTCATTAATATTTTAATTTTTATCTTTGTGTAAGGTCCCTCTGACCACCCGTATTTTGTATTTTTTTAATGCGGTTCGTTTCCGCATTTCAGGGTTTGATTGTTGGGGTGGAAGATTTTTTTTGCCGGGGCCATCCCCGTTGATTTTGCGCCGAGGCCAAGCCCGGACGTTGTTTGTGGGGTTGGACTCGCCCGTCCGTCCCCGGAACGGCTCAGCGCAGCGTTTGAGCCCGTTCCCCTGCGAGCATCGTGCCATCGTGGCACGACGCCCTGTGTTCTCCCACCGGCTTCGAGGAACACCAAGTAACTCGTATTATTTTTCCCAACCCTTCTGGTTGGGTGGCGCCCATATTTCTTTTCTTTTCATATAAAATCCGTTAGAGAAATCCGTACTATTGAATCTCACTGATCCACACCTGAGATTACGACTGAGCTGGTCCTTAGGCAACGGTGACGTTGGTGTATTGTGGAGCCTAGGTAGATAGGGTACCTATATTTAACACCTAGAATTAAGGAGCACTTCGATGTATTAGAAAATAAAATTTACCAACTAGCATCCAACAGTGAGTACTTTATTTATTCCTCCTCACCCCCCTAGGCCTAGATTAACCACGTGACAATTTGGCGCCCAACGTGGGGCTTTTTCTAAAGTGAGATCATTATTTCCCCGGCTAGCGAGGAAGTAAAGTGCGGATTTCTTAGGATTTTATTTATTGTTTTTGAGAAATATTTCCCTTTTTACAAACCATTTTCGGTTTGCTTTATTAATTTTCCTTGCCTTATTTTTTTTTTGCAACCTTTAAATTCATTTTTTTTAACTTCTGGAAATATTTCTCAAACTTTGTAACTTTATCTGTGATATTTGTGTTTTACAGAGATATTTCTTTGTGCTTTTTTACAATTATTGACTTTGGACTTTTTATTGAAGTTTTTTAACAAGGTCAACAAGGAAATATCTTTGCTTTGTGTTTATTGACTGTGTTGGTATTTTTATTTTTACTGAATTGAATTGAATTTTTTATTGTGCGCAGATATGATTTTTTAATTGTAACTTTTATTGTGTGCGGATATGATTTTTATGCCACATATTTATATTATTCTCTTGCCACAACGTTAATTAATTATTGTAAAAGGTCCAGCTTTGCATAATTATTTAGGGTTTTTTTTAACCAACACGGATTTTTTATATGGAATAGGTAACCCATTTCATACTTTGATTCTTTTACTGACAACATAGGTAGGAACGCGTATCATACCTACTTTGATTTTTTTTTAAATTCTGACCATTTATTATGGAACCAACGGCTTCATACTTTGATTTTCTTTTTACTGTCAACCGTAGATTTGTCCTTCTTAGCAGGATCCACTACTAACTTTTGTTTACAGGGAGTAGTGATTTGTCCTGTTACCTTCTGGAGACGTCATGTTCTACGTTGCCAGTATTTTATTTTGACTTGCATTTGTTTATGTAGATCCGTCTGCCCTAGCAGAGGACTCCCTGTTACCGTTTGTTGCAGGTATCAGTGAGGTTTTCTTTTGTTACTCGGAGACATCATGGTCTGCATAACCACTTTTTATAGCTGTCACCGGAGCATGGACTTCGTTGCCAGTTATTTTTTTGTTTTGCTTTTGCCCATGTAGGTTTGTCTGCCCTTTCAGGAACTTCTGTTGCTGGTTGTCGCAGGCATCAGGAGGTTTTTTTCTTTGATACTCGGAGACGCCATGGCCTGCATGGGAACCCTTTTGTTGCTGTCACTCGGGGATCTGTCTGCCCTTGCAGGAGCTGTTTCCGGTTGTCGCTGGGATCAGTCTTTTTTTGTTACTCGGAGACGTCACGGTCTTTCCGCGTGGGAGCAAAGGCTGCGTAAATATTCTTTTACAAAGTCACTTCATTTGGAATTCCACGGAGGAAAATTTTATTTTCTCTTTGGAAACTTAATTTTGTCTATCTCTCTGGTCAAGAGGGATAGGCCTTGGATTTTCTGGTGTTGTTAGGAGGTGAGTTCACTAGGGACCAGGTGAATTTAGTTTCAGGTCGCTGAGGACCTTGGAACTTGTCCTAAAACGTCCTAACAAGTGCCGCCGTACTGAAGTTCTGCGGAGGTGATTTTTTCTTGTTTTGTAAACTTGATTTTGTTTATCTCTTTGGTCAGGAGAGATAAACCTTTGGTTTTTTATGTTGTCAGAAGAGTTTAGTTCACCCTCTGTCTGGTGAATTTTGTTGCAGGTCGCTGAGGGCTCTGGAACAGGTCCAAAAATGCGCCGCCAGCAGGTGTTTTGGTGGTCATCGGGGTCTTTGTGGGTTCGATTTTTCTTTTTTAGAGTAGTTTCCAGCAGCGAGCAGGAGTTAATGCTTCAGTGATGAAGACCACGTCCTTTTACACCATTTTTTCGTTTTTAACCGACTTTCAAAAAAAAGTGAGGTTCAATGTTAAACTTTTAAATTAGGTACTGTTGGTGATTTTGCTGATGCGGAAGTAGTAGGTGGGCTCATAGCTGCCTACCTAGAAAAGATTAGGGGAACCTGAGAAGATCTGGATGGCGTTTTTTTGTTTTGTCCTTGTGTTGTTTTTTTGTTTTACACAGGTCCACCTTTATTTTTTTTGAAAGGAGGTGTTAGGTTAGTTTTAGTTGGAGGAGGCGCTAGGTTGGATCGGGACTCCACCTGTCGACATCAAGGCTGCGCATCTGCCGCAGGCCGGGCGTATCCGTGTCAACCCTGGTCACTGGGGGTTGGCGACGCCAAGGTATATTCTTTTCTTCCATTTTCTTCTTCTAACTCTTCGCTGTAATCTGTGTCTATCCCTGTTATCATATTGCTAGGGTGTTGTTGGTTTTATTTGGTATTTTGTTTTGATGTTTTGACCAGGGGCTTGTTTCGGTTTGAATGTCCGGGTGGAACAAGGCTTTTTTCAATTTTTTTTGTTTAACAATGACGGCGTCATCATAAAAGTGTTTGTGGGTGGGAGAATTATGTTATTGCTGAAGCATTGATATGGTGGCTACCAAGTAGAGTAGCTTAACCCTGTGTTCCACTTTATTCAACCGAAACAATTTCTTGGGACACCTCATCCATTAGCTCCACAGCGCACTCTGCAATACCTTTTCTTCTTGTTTACAGATAACGTTTGTTCTTTTTGATAAAACTTGTATCCTTGGTTTTTTTTGCCATTTTGCACACCTTATTAGAAAGTATTATTCTTAAAAAAAAAAACTTAACTAAAATTTCAATTTTTGTTAAAAAAAAAAAAAAGAAAAACTTAGTTTTTTGTAAGGTCTATGTTGATTTTTTTCTTATTACTAACCCAGTCTTATTCTCCCAGGTTCATACATTAAACTAAAACACCCTTAGGTTCCGCTTCGCTCCTTTCCTACTAAAAGCTAAATGTCCGCTTTAGCATAACCCACTAATGCTCCCTGTTAGGTTAATTATAACGTTCCCCAAAAGAATAGGTATTCCTTGTAGGCTCCCTTCCAACCCAACTTGCCTCCCTTCCTACTAAAACGCTAATAGTTTGCTTGATCCCCTAACCGTACTAACACCCTGTAGAAAATTCCATACTAACCCCACTAACTTTCCCAAAAATTCCCTCACGACCAACAGACAGACAAAATTTTAATGTATTCTCGATTGATTCCAGATAATTGTTTCCTAAGACCTTACAAAAATTGATTTATTTAATTTGTTATTTTGCTTGGTCAAAATTGTGGCCCACTCCCTGTTATTTTAATTTTAGTATGGAGTGAGCGACATGACAACCCTTTTTCCTAAATATTGAGTAAGCCGTTATCTGTAAACCCTTCCCTTTCTCGTGACATTTTTTTTGTTTGTTAATTGATTTTTGCAGTTTTGCCGCTCCGGTATTTAATTAAGTACTTGGTTGGTACCCCTAAAGGTTTGTTTTCTTGGTACTTCAGTTTAATAAAACTTTGTTTTCAAAAATGAAGTTATAAGATTTTTTTTTAGCGCCACAGAGGTGAGTCTAATCAATAATTGTTGTTAGCGCCACCTATGAGGGCATGTTGGCAACAAGATGTCGTGTGAGTTGTTGCGATAAGGAGCAGACTGGTGTGCCAGTCCGACTCCATGCGTAGTCGTTAGATGGCGCTTTTATATCGGCTAATTTGTCGTGAGCCGCTAGATGGCGGTAATTACACCAATAGATCGATGCCTTATTTATTATAAAGAATATTAAGTCATTGACCGTCGGTATTGAGTTTAGTGATAGGTCGTTGACCTGTTATCACATATAATATAATGTCATATTATATTAGTATAATATCATGTTGTGTAAGTTTTTCTGAGCATGAAAATTATACATTGGTGTTTGGAAGAATATTTTGGGGTTTGGTCCTGAAAGGGACTCGAACCAGTAACTGATGTTGGTCCGGTGTTCCTAGGAACCGTACCAGATTAATTTGTTGATTTGTTTTGTTCCGTGCATAGGAACAAAAGAAAATACTTTTGTTGATTTTGTTGTTGGTCAGGTGATTTTTTTTTGTTTTGTTCGGGACACCGAGTTTTTCCTGGATATAGGTATAGAGATTCGGAAGCAGACTTGTAGAGTCAGTTTTTTTGACGACTGCTGTTTTTGGTAGAGCTATTTTCTCTGCTTATGGAAGATAGAGATATTTTGGTAGAGCTATTTTCTCTGCTTATGGAAGATAGAGTTTTTTGTAGAGTTGTGTAGAAGGTATAATTATTTTATTATTAGGTGCAGGTTTTTGTGAATTATAAATACAGGGTGTACCAACCACGTTCTCTAACAAGCGGGACTTAGTTTTTTTAACTTTTTAAGGTAACAACCGAACGGGACTTAGTGTTTTCAATTTATTTTAGTTGAGTTTGTCAGTTTAGCCGGACTTACATTTTTTTTGAGTTGTCTGTAAGTCTGACTTACAATTTTTTTTTGTTTTGTTGAGTCAAGGAGATTTATTTTGTTCGTTCCCCTTTAGTTAACAGATGTGACTGAGGACTTTTTTTTTTGCTTTGGATGCTAGTAGAGTTAGGTATTTTTTTTCATTTGTTTCATTTTCAGGATGGATTGACCACCTCATAACGTCATTGTTTAGAGAGGGGTGATCAGAGCAGCGGTGAGGGCACCGTTTTGCTCAACCTGTTCGCTCTTATCCAGTTTTCGCTCTGAAGAGGGGGGGAGTGTAACGAGCTGTATCCAGTCTTCTCTTTTTTTTTAATTTTAGTTAAGTAACACTGACAGCTGTTACTGACTGACACATTGACAGGTGTCAGAAGGTTATTTTTTTTTTGAGTGCCTAGTCTATTCAGCTATGGTACTAGTGTTGCGACACGCGTCGCGTCGCGTCGCCTCGCGCCTCACTGAGAGTGGGCTTAGTTTTTTTTTGATCTGTGTCTCGGATTGCTTTTCACTTTGGTGTTCCATCATCGATTAGTCGGCGGATTTTCTTTTATCTGTGTTTCAGGTGCCTGCGTCAACCCTTTTTTAGTCTGTGCATCGCGTGGCACATTCTTTGGTTTTTGTTGTTATCTGTGCCTCCGGTTCTTTTAGGCCGGCCATACACGTTCAATTTTATTGAGCATAAGAAATTGACGAGTCAACTTCCGTCAATGTTTTCTCCACACAGAGAACCGAAAAACATTGCGCAATACTAACCCCACTCGTTCAATATTACTGATCAATCGCAAAGATTGATCAAGAAAATGGATCGTGTATGGGCCGCCTTAGTTTTCTTTTGTGTATGACCATATAATAATATTCCAAAAGTTTAGTTTTCATTAATTTCCTTTCTTTTCTCGCTAATTTAGATTCTGGATTCCTCTTTAGAGCTAATATCGGACATGATTCCTTTGGTCGAGTCGATAACTGCACATCTCTAGTTGTTTGACGATTTTCTGTGTATTCTGTGGTCGGTAGCGCGACATTGCATACTCTTTGGTAGACGTCGGTGTTGACATGCCGCGTTTGGCCCCTAAGGTCAAGGGGAAAATCCCATATTTATGTGGTGTTATTGTTGGCAAAAGTGTTATTCCTCGTCTTCTACGTTGTGCCATGTTCGTGCAGGCGATCGGCCTACAGGAAACCTGGGATCTTGCGGAAGTTTGTGGACGAACGAAGGCTGTAGGCCTACGTTCCAACTCGATCTATCCCGTAATGACGCTGGCTGGAACGGAAGAGGGAAACCATTTCCCATCCTTCTCGGAACCTGCCCTGGGCTGTGGAGTGCCCTGAGATCCCGAGGAATAGATGCCACAATTACCCCGGTCGATCGCGTTGCAGTCCTGGGGAGAGCCCGTTTTTGCCTCCTGGCACCACTGAAATCGCAACTATAAAACAGGATGCTGGAGGTTGGCATCTTCCTTTCTCTTACGACCGTCGTCTGTTTTCTTAAAAGCGGAGTTCCGCCGCATATCAGCCGCCTCCAGCTAAAGCAGGTAAGCGTCGTTCGTTGGTGCTTTTCATTTTCTTTCCTCTTGATTTTTTCTTTGGGCTGCCATTTCAGTAACACAGCGCTAATGATAAACTTTATTTCCAGCTTTGGTTGACGACCATTTGCCGACCGCATGGTCGATGCCTCGTGGTCACCGACGCTCATCCGTTTGTCGGCGTTTGCCTGGTGTTCCACGGTTGATGTTTTTAACACCCTGAAAAGGTATTTATGTAGTGTTTTTGCTATTTTCTTGAGAGGTTAGGGAAGATAAACTTGTGTAGGACATGCTTGTGTGTGCGAGCATGCTTTGGCCCTGTTGGTAGGTGCGGGCCACCTTCTTTAACCTTGTTTCTGTAGCCCATGTGCCTGGAAGACACCTGGCCACATGGTGAATTTGATGGTGGATTAAAACATTGTGCTAAATTCTGCTTCCCTAGGTATTGTTTGAGCATTGTGCATCTTTAACTAATGTTTTCTGTGCGCTGCGATAGATTTTAGTGCCTTTTTATCCCATATTTTAGGAATTTTATGCGACTGAACCCATGTTTTATTTATGTACCCCTTTTGGCCTTAAAACGCTTCCGCTGAAGCCCATACCATCTCCAAAAGCGATATTTTGTTTTCCGGGCCCCCCATCCATATTTTTTTTTTGGCTAGGCCACCTTAATCTGTTTGCATCCGCGTGTAGGATGGGGTTAGCCAACATTCATTAATATTTTAATTTTTATCTTTGTGTAAGGTCCCTCTGACCACCCGTATTTTGTATTTTTTTAATGCGGTTCGTTTCCGCATTTCAGGGTTTGATTGTTGGGGTGGAAGATTTTTTTTGCCGGGGCCATCCCCGTTGATTTTGCGCCGAGGCCAAGCCCGGACGTTGTTTGTGGGGTTGGACTCGCCCGTCCGTCCCCGGAACGGCTCAGCGCAGCGTTTGAGCCCGTTCCCCTGCGAGCATCGTGCCATCGTGGCACGACGCCCTGTGTTCTCCCACCGGCTTCGAGGAACACCAAGTAACTCGTATTATTTTTCCCAACCCTTCTGGTTGGGTGGCGCCCATATTTCTTTTCTTTTCATATAAAATCCGTTAGAGAAATCCGTACTATTGAATCTCACTGATCCACACCTGAGATTACGACTGAGCTGGTCCTTAGGCAACGGTGACGTTGGTGTATTGTGGAGCCTAGGTAGATAGGGTACCTATATTTAACACCTAGAATTAAGGAGCACTTCGATGTATTAGAAAATAAAATTTACCAACTAGCATCCAACAGTGAGTACTTTATTTATTCCTCCTCACCCCCCTAGGCCTAGATTAACCACGTGACAAAGCTTATATGGAATTGTGGTAACTACCTATACGAAAAACCACGTTTCACCACATTATATCACTTGCCCACACTCATGCTCGTAATTCAGCGCTTAATGCGTAAAACGCCACCAATTTTAAACATTTTAACATTGGTAAAAGCACAAGTTTTGAAAAACAATACAATGCAAAGACGTAAACACGCGCTCGTTTCCCACAGGAAACCATTTTTTTCCGGAATAGAAAGTATTTTGTTATTTAGAGCGTATATTGCCCTTATTATCACCCAAATTAATTTAAGAATTGGATTTTAAGTAATAATGCTATCCCACAGGAACCATGTATTTATCCAAAATAGAAAATATTTCATTTTTAGTACCAAATGCTGCGGCCTCCGAATTACCTAAATTTTGACCATTTTACTTGCGTTATGTTGAAGCTAAGAGAGAACGTTATCCCGATCTATCTATGTTTCTAGGATAATATTTTGTGGCCGTTAGTATATGATACAGTCTCTACCTCACTTAAATTCATTGACTATTTACGAAGTTGAGTTTATAGGGCTTTCCTACAGGAACGGGTTAATTTTCCACACAATTTGGGTTACAAGTTCTCAAGTTCTGAGGCCAGGCTAGCTTACATACCTACCTACCTACCAATTAGCGGTTGGTTTAAATAAACGATAATCTGATAGAAACTATCAATCCGTTAAAGTTAGTCGTTTATTGAAACCGGCCGTCAGTAGCTATAATATTATGCATTCTATCAGAATTTCTAGATGATATCCAATCTCAAAACCTAAGTAGGTAGGTACCTACCTACACTCATCCCTAACTTAATCACCATCATCATCAACAGCCTGAAGAGCTGCTTGCCTCTTGCATCCATCGACTCCCCACGGAAAATCCCTAACTTATTTACCATAAATTGTCGTGTGTAGGTATAATAATGGGAAATATGATTCCTCAGGACAGAACATTACTATCCCTACAGGTACATACCTATACTTACACGAAATATAAGGTACCTACGTACTTACAAGTCGTCATCAGATCACCCAATACTTTCCCACTGCTGGGACATGGTCATTCTTTCTCTCATAGGCTACAACGCTAGCCAAATGCAGGTTGGTGGACGATGCCATACCTCAATTTTTGTGATTCTCTTGAACGATTCGATTTTTTCTCAATATTAATTTACCCGTTGCAAGTAAGCCGAGTGCACGTCAAGTTAGTCAAGGGCTAAGCGGGATTCAAACCAAGATGCGTCGTTTTGAAAGAAGCACGGGCTACCACTGGCCGCGCTCTTCCAAAACTGACTGTTAAGTAGGTATCATCATCAACAGCCTGAAGACGTCCACTGCTGAACATAGGCCTCCCCCGATAGCGCCACCTTGAGCGGCTGCTCGCCTCCTGTATCCATCGGCTCCCCGCGGCTTTCACCAGATCGTCGGTGCACCGAGTGGAGGGACTTTTTAAGTGCTATTGGAATATCAACCTTATTTCATTTAGACAAACATTAAAATCTTACCTATTTTAATGTTGCATACTATTTTGTGCCTAAGGTTCGTGGTCGCCACTCGAGAACCTTTCTTCCCCATCGATTGTCAGTTGGTGTTGGGGGTGGTCGGTAGTAGGTAGGTATAGATACCTACGATACAAAATAAAAATCCACTGAAGAGTATTGTAAGTATAAATTTATTTAAAGAAAATCAAACAGTCATAATGGCTGTTATGACTTTTGATCTTATAAAACATAGATACAGTACAATATTGAGACACATTCATATACATAATATACATCAAACATGAACTAGAGAGCGTTATTCACTACACTACACATCTACTGATTTGAAAAAGAGATTACTTTTTAAAGATATTACTGAAGTAACATGACGAATTCAAGCGAATAATCGATAATATGGAATACAATCTGCAATACGAAGTAATGTAAGAAGAAGAAGATGTTAATAACATTAATAATAATAATCTACTACACTACACATCGAACGAGACTAGGTCTTGCGTGTGGAACGTCATTAAAAACAAACATGGAAGATACAAAAACCATAATTTTTAAAGAAAATGTTTCACATTTCATCAGTCCGCATTGCCCATGACGGAGCGATGAAATTTCATTAAACAAATACCTAAATAAAAATATTATCGTTAGAATAACCGGACCGGAGCACCAAAATTATTTTTTAAGTAGTTTTGCTAATCACAACATTAAGAATTCAAAGAGTATATTGAAATACAACTCGTTCTGATATTTTGAAAGAAGATGAAAGACAAAATCCATACTACGAAGTCTAACATACTAGGTATGTATGAATTTATAGAGATATAACATTTAAGAGCTGAATATATAACTACAATATCTTTGTAACTAAGTGTGGGTACATGAACTTACAGTTCCGATTAAATATATACTTATCTATGGTTAATATTTCTACAGTTTCTATTATCTACACAGCATTTTGTGTTTTCTTAATTTATATTATTAGTCTTAACTAAAATCGAATAACTCCACGTCAATACTCATGTGCTTTACATTTTTAATCTATCCAATTAAGATTATAATAAATAATAGCGAATATTAAATACTTATGCGTTTATATTAACATAAAAGTAAGTCATCGTAATAATAATTATAATATATATATTATAATTATTATAATATTATAATTTGCGAAATATGAAAAGAAGCCATAATAAGTGACCGAACGTAGACGTATCCACTATTATAAAAAAAAAGATTCTATAAGATTTAGGTAAACTCTCATAATAATCCTAAAGATTTACGACAAAGTTTCCCTATTATAAATTTTGATTATATTGTGTCTACAACCATTAGCAAAGAACAGATATCCATTAGTGTATATCTTCTAAAATTATTCCTGAAGAACAATTACCTATATTATTAATGCTATAATACACGTTTCTAATATGATTTACAGCGTTAAATGTTAATATCTATTATCTAAGCATCATTATTATCATTTCAAAATAAATAAGTAAATCAAAATTCGTATTTTGTTATTTCATTGGTAAAATAAAATGAATAACTTGATTAACTTAAAACTTAACATTTTTATTTGGTAAGTGTACCTAATAAGTACTTAAAGTAATTGTAGGTACACATTGTTTAAAAGCCTTTTTTACCTTATTTTTTGATACCAAAATCTCAAAAAGTTTCAGAATTGGATTTATCCGAGTTTGAAATTAAGCGACACCTATCATATGTAATGGTTCTAAAAGAAAAAAGTGGTATTCCAGCAAAATAAATGTAGGTAAGCTAGAGTTTAAGTAGGTTTAGTATAGAGGATCTTTGGCACTAAACAGCGATAGTTTTAACTCTATTGTTCCAGCGTCAACCTTAATGCTCTTTCTATTAACTTAAATCTAAAACTACATAGCTAAAACATCGACGGTTTTCTGAATTCTTATTACTTAAAACTATATACCATACACTCAATAATATTTTACGCATACTTATAAGTACTTCCTGAAGAAGAATGGTATCATCCTAGTTCCTAGTAAGCTTACCCTAAAATATCCAGATGTGGATAAATATCCAGTATTCATTTACTAATTTTATTACATACAGTCCATTGGAATAATAATTCATATTCATATCTATTCTTTGCCATAAGATACACACTTACTACTAACTAAGTACTAGCTACCATCTTTTTTCTTGTATGTAGCTACGACTTACGATATATCAAGTGCGCACTACCTAAGACTTGAAGTGGTAAAACCATTATCTGCAGAAGCAAAAGCGCTTTTTATGCTAGACAACTTTAAGATTTAAATATTAGCGAAATATTAAGATATGTTTTATAATTTATAAATCACTAAAATTTTAAAAGTCCATTGACACATTCACTTCACTGTGTGCCTCAAAATATTTCTAAATATTTCGACGTCTACTGAAGCGCAAGTTTTAAAAACCTATGTTGATTATTAACAGTTTCCAAAAGTGTAAGAGAATTTAAAGTGCCGGGCCAAGAATTACTCCTTGTGAAACTCCTAGGTTTTCATACTGTATGACAAGATCTACTATCGAAAGCTTTAGCATTGTCACAGTTGTTGTAGGTTATAGGTACTTATTAGACATAGTAGACGTCAAAGGAGAGTGATGTTCAGACAAGCGCAGGTGCAGACGCGAGTGCGGGGGCAGAGGGGGTGGGGCTCGTTGGAGTGTGTACTGCGGACGTGAGCCGCACCCCCCCGGACTCAGACACAACCATGCCGTTGTGGACGGTGCCGTTACCTTCCGTGTCAGCGTATGGAGTCGTTAGGATGGTGAGGCGCTGCAATTTATGACAACACTGCTAAAATGAGGGTAGTCTAATTGGGTAATTAATAATTAGAAATAATGAGTAGGTTAAGTACCTATTTGTATTTTTTGACCAATCCAACCAGCGCCCAAAAACGTTATTCAGGTTGGGATCATAGCAAAATACACCAATAAGCAAAAAAAGTATATACGAGAATTATGATACTATCATTAACCTACTAGTAGGAAAACAACAAAATACTCAAACAGCTCACCTCGAAAAAGGTTCCCTTAGTAGTCAGCAGTTTATAGATCGCGACAGTCGGTATACACATGATACTGGATCCAGCAATAGCCCAGCCGAGTACATTCGCCCAGCCAGGGTACACGTAGCCCTCATATTGCAAGGGTTCGTAGTCCAGAAGGCCGTATACGATGATGAAGAGAAGGAATATAGGCGCGGCGAAGCGCCAGCATACACGCCAGTACAGCCCGGGGCGGAAGCCAATCATATCGCGAATGTCTTCGCAGAACCTCTCCGTCCCTGGGAGGTAGTTTTGAACTTTTATGAAAATATTAAATTCTATGGTGGTTTTAGAACCACGATATAAGAAGAAGCCATTGGTGCAGTTATAGGTATACGAGCTAATAATAAACTTTTCTTGTACATATTCACACATGAGTAAATTGAATAAATCTTACCATAGATCCAAGAAACAGCTATAGCCTCAAAGAACACCGCTATCAGTATAGAGTATCCGGCAGCATATCTGTCCAGCAGTTGGAAGAAGTAGAAGCCACCCTGAGTGCAGGACGCCAGCCCCACGAAGAAGTACAGCGTAAAGAGACACGCCACGAAGATTTCACGATGGCGCCCGATCGGGGGGAACTCATCGCTTAGAGCAGTGATGATGGCTTCGGAGCCGCCAAACTGGAATATTTTATTATAGCCGTTCATTGTTAGGTGAGGGTAATTATTATTTATTTATAAACAGGCATACAACGAAAAATATAGGAGAGGAGGATAGATTTAATGAAAAGAAAACCATAAAATTCAATAAGTACCTAACCACTACTACCTTAATGTACCTAAGTATCACGTTATAATGGTATAATATCTATAAGCTACGTTCATTACTTTGAAGCAATATTACAGAAGACAAGTGTTTTTGGAATGTAGGTAAGTGTAACATCACCCATACTTAAATGAAAACCCCAAAAATTTTGTAGCGTACCTAATTAATAATTAAATCTCACCGAACTATCCAACCCAAGAGTCAACAGCATCATAAAGAAGATCAGTGCCCAAAAAGTAGATCCTGGCATGGTTGCTATAGCCGCTGGGTACACAACAAACACCAATCCTGGCCCTTCAGTAGCTACATCCTGGACGTCCCGGCCTGATGCGTGAGCCATGTAGCCAAGCACGCTAAAGATCACGAACCCCGCGATGAACGATGTGCAAGAGTTGATGACACTGGTTAGAATGGCGTCCCTGTGGAAAAAATATGTCATTGAAAGAAAACAATATAAATCAAAAAATGTGCGTCAGTCTAGTCTAGTTACACGGTCAAGTGAGAATATGATCATTGTTATTACAAATTGAAAATTAAGCAATAAAACTGCCCATTTTAGAAGTTTTCTTAAATTGTGATTATGATGATGATAATCATCATTTAAGAAAGCTTGATGGTGATGGTGGTGGTGATAGCGATGGCGATAGCGACAGACTTGGCGTTGATGTTGGTGCTGGTGTGTGTGTGTGTTTGTGTTTTTAAACTTGCCAAAAAGAAGTATGAAGAAAACTTACTTGTAAACGTTGTTGTGATACTTATTATACGAAGCATAAGCAAGAAGAACTCCAAATCCAGGACCCAATGAGAAAAATACTTGAGTCGCTGCATCCACCCAAACCTAAAATATCAAAACAGGAATAATTAAAAAAAATTAAAAAGAAGTTAATTTTTTTTATTAAGGAACACATATTATTGAATACCTATTAAAAATATGAATCTAACCTGAGGTTGCGTTATAGCTTCAAAATTAGGGCTAAGATAGTACTGGATGCCAGTAGCCGACCCTGGGAGAGTGATGCCTCGAACCAACAGTATCAGAAGAACAGCGTACGGAAATAAAGCCGTGAACCAGACCACCTGAAAAAATAAATTGGATCAACTATTACAACCTATCAGCATATTAAATTAATATAATAATCTGAGCATAAAGCTAAAGTATTACCTTCCCAGAAGTACTGATGCCCTTCCATAAGGAAAAGTAACAGATGATGTAGACAGCAAGGAGGCAAAGAGCCATATCCCATTTTATAGAGCCAAGGTCGTGAAGCCCCTCGCTTCCTTGAAGTTCTAGGATGGCGCGGCTGCAAAATGAAAATGAAAAAACCTGATTAGATTAATATTAGAAAGAAGCACAGTTACAATCCTAACACAAATACATAAAAAGGTTCATTTACAGGTAATTATTCAATAAATATACATTTATGTGACCTCACCGCGCAGTCGGTAGCAGCTCTGCCGTCAACTGTTTGTGTTGGTTTGGATTAACTACCTACTGATCATTATATAAACGAAACTAAAGTGACCGATATAGCTCTAAGAATTAGCAAGTTGAAATGGCAATGGGCAGGTCACATCGCTCATAGAACTGACAACCGATGGGGAAGAAAGGTTCTCGAGTGGCGACCATGAACCGGGAAACACAGCGTTGGCCGGCCCCCCACTCGGTGTACCAACGATCTGGTGAAAGCCGCCGGGAGCCGATGGATGGAGGAGACAAGCAGCCGCTCAAGTTGGCGCACTCTGGGGGAGGCCTATGTTCAGCAGTGGACGTCTTCAGGCTGTTGATGATGATGATGATGATGATGATCATTATATTATGCATCTGCTCTTCATCCCGATCCCGATAACGCTGCTAAGGTCTGTAGAGAGAAGACCAACAGCAATAACCCGTTTAAAAAAGGTAGCATCATATCAATTTCGTCGAGACCGCCACCCGCAGCGGTCGTCTGCACTTGCTCCGCAAATAAATTTTAATTAAACCAGTTTAGTAACGAACACCGAACGAAAACTTTGGAAACCAAACAATACAAGAAGTGAAAGGGAAGTGGTGAGTGGAACAGTATTACTTCTCTCCTATTCAAAAGTCGTGTGGACACGCCCCCCAACTAGAAACGGTTCGAGTTAGAGTGAGAAGCAAGTATTAACTGCGTTTTTGTTTATCTGGTTGTGTGCAATCTGACACCGCCCACTGCTGTGACGCAGGCTGCGCTAACGCACACATACGCAGATCTCATTAGCAAAATAGGCCTACGCTAACTTCATTAAGGCCCTGGCAACACATAACGTGCGCACACTGAAGGCTGACGAAAGGATGGTCGAGCTAGAGGCGGAGATGGGTAAGTTACGCTGGGATGTAATGGGATTGTCTGAAGTCCGAAGACAGGGACAGGACACGATAATCCTAAATTCCGGTAACTTATTCTTCTACCGGGAGGGAGACCAACTCTCCCAAGGAGGTGTCGGGTTTCTCGTCCGCAAGTCTCTCGTCAACAACGTGGTCAAAGTCGACAGTGTGTCGGCCAGGGTAGCGTACCTGGTACTCCGAATAACCAAACGGTATTCGTTGAAGGTTATACAGGTATACGCGCCGACGTCGGCACACTCAGACGATGAAGTAGAAGCTATGTATGAGGACATATCCGAAGCCATGCATACTTCCGAAACATACTTCACCGTTGTGATGGGAGACTTCAATGCGAAGTTGGGCACAAGGAATAGCGATGAGCTGAGAGTGGGGCCATTTGGATACGGGCAGCGGAACCCTCGAGGACAGAGGCTGGCTGACTTCATGGAGAAGGAGGAACTCTTTATGATGAACTCCTTCTACGAGAAGCGGCCATCCAGGAAGTGGACGTGGATAAGTCCCGACGGTTCCACTAAAAATGAGATAGACTTCATCATGACGACCAAGAAGCACATATTCGATGATGTCTCTGTGATCAGCAAGGTGAAAACCGGTAGCGATCACCGTATTGTTAGAGGCACATTGAATATCAATGTTAAGCTCGAAAGGTCACGTCTGGTGAAGACTACGCTCCGTCCAAATCCTGTCCAAATCCAAAACCCCGAAGGCTTTCAGCTGGAACTCCAAAATCGCTTCCAGTGCCTAGCCGACTGTAACACAGTGGACGAGCTAAACGACGGGTTGGTGGAAACTGTCCAAGCTGTTGGATCGAAATTCTTTAAGACCCAACGCCGAAAGAAGACTCAAAAGCTCTCAGAAAAAACTCTTGAGCTAATGGCCGACCGGAGCGAAATGAAGCTGCAGTCTTCAGTTGATATGTCAGCCTACGGTGAACTCAATAGACGAATCTGGAGTTCCTTGCGACACGACTTGCGTGCTCTTAGTACTTCACGTATTGAGGCCGCAATTGAGCGGAACCAAGGCTCTAAAGTGTTCGCAAAGGATTCGTCTATTGGGCAACACCAAATGACAAAACTGAAGACCGAAAATGGTAGCGTCATTTCATCCAAGCCTGAGATTCTGAGAGAGATCGAGAACTTCTATGGACAGTTATACACCTCGACACGTAAGCCCGCTACTAACACAGCTCAGGACATCAGAGCCAAGTTAGTCCGACACTATACCGAAGATATCCCGGACGTCAGCCTGTACGAGATTAGAATGGCCCTCAAACAGCTTAAAAACAACAAGGCACCAGGTGAAGATGGAATTACGACTGAACTTCTGAGAGCGGGTGGTAGACCGGTACTTTTAGTCCTCCAGAAGTTATTTAATTCTGTCATCCTTGAAGGTACAACGCCAGAGGCATGGCACAAGAGCGTGGTGGTGCTCTTCTTCAAAAAAGGCGATAACACCTTATTGAAGAACTATAGGCCCATCTCGCTCTTGAGTCATGTGTATAAGCTGTTTTCGAGAGTCATTACGAATCGTCTCGCACGCAGGTTTGATGAATTCCAGCCTCCCGAACAAGCCGGTTTCCGAAAAGGCTTTAGCACCATAGACCACATCCATACGCTGCGCCAGATTATACAGAAGACCGAAGAGTATAATCGGCCGTTATGCCTAGCGTTTGTGGACTATGAGAAAGCCTTCGATTCAATCGAGACTTGGGCGGTGCTGCAGTCCTTGCAGCGATGCCAAATTGACTATAGGTATATCGAAGTTTTGAAGTGTTTGTACAGTAAGGCCACTATGTCAGTCCGACTACAGGACCAGAGTACGGAACAAATTCCATTGCAAAGAGGCGTGAGACAGGGAGACGTTATTTCTCCGAAACTGTTCACAAACGCATTGGAGGATGTTTTCAAGCTCTTGGAGTGGAAAAGATCTGGCATCAACATAAATGGCGAGTACATCACTAACCTTCGTTTTGCCGATGATATAGTCATAATGGCGGAATCGCTCGAGGACCTTAGCACCATGCTCAACGACCTCAGTAGAGTCTCCCAGCAGGTTGGTCTTAAGATGAATATGGACAAGACAAAGATCATGTCTAATGCTCATGTTCCACCTATACCGGTAATTGTTGGGAACGATACTCTCGAAGTTGTCGACAAGTATGTCTACCTAGGACAGATTGTCCAATTAGGTAGGTCCAACTTCGACAAAGAGGTGGCGCGAAGAATTCAACTCGGCTGGGCAGCGTTCGGGAAGCTTCGTCCTATCTTTTCGTCCAAAATACCGCAGAGCCTGAAAACGAAAGTTTTCAATCAGTGTGTGTTGCCAGTGATGACTTATGGAACTGAGACATGGTCTCTTACTGTTGGCCTCATTAGTAAGCTCAAAGTCGCGCAGCGAGCTATGGAGCGAGCTATGCTCGGTGTTTCCCTGCGAGATAAGCACCGGAACGAGGAGATCCGCAGGAGAACTAAAGTGACCGATATAGCTCTTAGAGTTAGTAAGTTGAAGTGGCAATGGGCAGGCCACATCGCTCGTAGAACTGACAACCGATGGGGAAGAAAGGTTCTCGAGTGGCGACCACGAACCGGAAGACGCAGCGTGGGCCGGCCCCCCACTCGGTGGACCGACGACCTGGTGAAAGCCGCGGGGAGCCGATGGATGCAGGAGGCGAGCAGCCGCTCAAGGTGGCGTGCTCTGGGGGAGGCCTATGTTCAGCAGTGGACGTCTTCAGGCTGTTAATGATGATGATAACTTCATTACGAGATTTACGAGCCGTCGGCAAAATGATGAAGTTAAAACACACTCCCCCGTCTAAATCTAATACTCCCACTCACCCGTTGTCTGAACCTGAAAGCGCAACATGTTCTGCAGATGATAATCCGGAGACAGTTCAGGCCCAAAAACGCCCAATGACCCGAAAACGTATAGCTGCAATGGCAAGCGAGGAGAAATGTGATTTTGCTTCTTTTAAGCTTGAAATGAGAAAAATGATGAAAGATTTGGAAAGCTCCCAGAACGGAAGGCTTGACAAAATAGAGGGTCATGTGGCGTCTGTCGTAGCTCAGGTAGAAGTCCATGTAAAGGAATTGAAAGCTCAAGTTGACCAATCTACAAAGGATCTGGGGATAAGCGTAGGCTTTTTATCTGATCAAATTATGACCTTCAAGGAAAAGTTTATAGCCCTGGACACGGAACGTGAACATCTAGCTAGTCAAGCCGCGCTTTTTAGTGACAAGCTGGAAAATATGGAGCGGTTTTCTTTTAAAACATCTATAGAAATTAGAAATGTTCCAAAAAAACCTAAAGAGTCTAAGGAAGGTCTTTTACAGACCCTTCAGTCTTTGTCGAAAACGCTCGATATTCCATTCGAAAAAAATGAGCTAAAGGACATGTATCGGCTGCCTGCCAAGCCTGAATCTCCCACGTCTATCATTATTGTGGAGTTCACCAATGCGTGGACAAAAGGTAGTTTCATAGCAGCTGTCAAAAAATACAAGAAATCAAAATCTGATCAGTTGAGTTCCAAGAATTTGGGTTTCGAAGGGAAGCCTACACCAATATATATCTCGGAGAGATTGACAGCGAAAGCCAAAAGACTTCACTTTTTGTCTAGGGAATTGGCGAAAACCGAAGGTTATGCGCATTGCTGGGTCACAAATGGGAAGGTTTTTCTACGTAAACAGGATGGCGTGCCGTTCATAGCTGTTAGAAATGAAGAACACTTACACTCCCTTAGAACACAAAATGTTACTAAATGACTATGTTACCTGTACAAACTTGGTGTCTCCGAAAGAAGCTTAGTCGTAGTTATATTGGGTTTTTTATTTTGTACACACACAACACTATCATCACATAAACGCACACAAATTAGTTTATTCAATCTCCATAACATTGCACAGAAACTTTACACGCATAAAACACAAACTATCACGACCGATTCGCTCTGCAGGCAGGTAAATACTGGCACTAGCCCTTTTTACATGCTCAATCATACAGGAACAATGATATTACTGTTCCTCATTCAATATTGTATCTCATTAAGAAGTTGTGCACTTCAATTTGAATTCCGCGATTACTGTTACATAAACTGTACTTATTACTTGATACGTTTGATAAAACACAATAACCGATGTTCAACTAATAAATTTACTTTGTTGAGGCATTTAATTATGTATACATTAAAAAACATCAATTATTGTTGAATTATATACTGGGAAACTCACATGAGAGCTGGTATATTCATGTGGAATGTTACTATGATATTATAAACATAGCGTACATACCTTCTGGTTGCGTCACTTATTTTTGTCTCAACTTAAATTTTATATTCGCACACAATGGATAGTATCACAACTATTATCAATAATGTTGACAACATATCTCCGTCTACTTCACAGTTGTGTTACCCAGAGGACTGTAACGCTTTGGTAAAATATCCTACTAATAAACTCAAAATCCTGACACAGAACATAAGAAGTGTATCTTGCAATTTCACAGGTTTTTTAGTGCTTTTATCAAGAATAGAAGTGTGCCCTGACGTCATCATTTTGACAGAAAGCTGGTTGGCATCAAATATTTATATACCGCAGATTAATGGATACACTTCATATTACACTAAATATCTAAAAAATCAGAACGATGGAATTATTGCTTATTATAAGAATGGGTTAAAATGCGAAACAGTAGAACCCAACCTTAGTGACGCTTCATGTTTAGTTACGAAAATTAATTATAGTACAATCCTAATTTCTATATATCGCTCGCCTTCTATTCAAAACCTTGAAAACTTCTTAAAATCACTAGAAAATCTACTCATAACTTTTAAAACATTTAAGAACGTTATTATAACTGGTGACTTAAATATAAATATTTTGCCTGACGTCACGGATGCCAATGCTTCGCAGTATCTAGATCTGTTGGCTGTACATGGTATTCTACCGGCACACACATTACCAACGAGAAACAACAACTGCCTTGATCATTTTATGCTACGTTCTACTTATGAATGTCAGACACTAATAATAGATAACACCCTTACTGACCACCACACTATACTTTTAATCATGGACACCAAACAAATTAAATTAAATTCTTTAAAATCAGTCTCTAAAATTAACTACACAAATATATCAAATCACCTAAAAAATGAAAATTTTTCCGTTATTTACAATGCCACTGACTGTAATCTAGCAACGAAATTGTTTATAGGAATTTTATCACAGTTAATTTTCCGAAATACTATTCATTCATTAGTACCCCGCAAGATGGCAACTAGAAAGCCATGGATTACTGCAGGCTTATTGAGATGCATGAGAAATAGAGATCGCATGCACTTAAAACTCCGTAATCAGCCCAATAATAAGACGCTTCTAGTAACTTATAAACGTTACAGGAACTACTGTAAAAACTTGATCAAAAAGGCAAAATGTAAATTTGAGAAGGATAGATTAGAAGAAGCAAGTAAAAGTAAAAATGTCAAAAAAACCTGGAAGGTAATAAATGATATAACGAATTATAAAACTACCCCACAATTGTCTCTGGATCTTCTTGATTGCTACAAATCTCCTGCAGAAGCGGTAGATGCCGCTAACAATTATTTTGCCAGTGTGGGAACCGTTTTGGCCAGCAGTATAGTACCTGATAATAATTATACAAATAAATGTATGTTCTCTTCACCGTTACACTCCATGGTTATGATGGACACGGACGAAAATGAAATTTTATCGATAATTAGTTCATTAAAGCCTAACTGTTCAGTAGGATGGGATGACATATCTTCAAATGTACTTCTCCAAAATAAAGAGATTTTAGCTCCTGTTCTTGTCTACTTAGTCAATCTATCTGTGCAAACTGGAGTCTTCCCTACAGTTCTCAAGCACGCTCTCATAGTACCTATTCATAAAGGGGGAGATAAAAAAGTGGTAGGGAATTACAGGCCCATTTCAATACTTACTTCCGTGTCGAAAGTCTTTGAGAAAGTAATTAATAAACGTCTCGTAAACTATCTTGAGACAAATAACTGTCTTTCCTCTAACCAATTTGGCTTTCGAAGGGGTAAGTCAACTTCAGAAGCGGTACAAAAGTTAAGTCAGTTTGTAGCCAGTAGTTTAGATGTTAAAAGAAAGTGTCTAGCTATCTTCCTAGACCTTGCAAAGGCTTTCGACACGGTGTCAATTCCGCTGCTTTTACTTAAGCTTGAGAAAGTCGGTATTCGAGGAGTACAACTCAAACTCTTCGAAGACTATCTAAGCGGAAGAACTCAAAGTGTCAGAATAGGTGAATACATAAGTAGTCCTATGTCTATAAACTGTGGTGTTCCCCAGGGTAGCATACTCGGGCCGACTCTCTTTCTGGTCTACATAAACGAGCTGTGCTCAATGCCAATCAAAAACGGTAGTATATTAACTTATGCCGATGACACAGCCATTGTAGTCCAGGGAGAGAGCTGGCCTGAGGTGTACCAAGCTGGCCAAACTATTTTTAATATCATCTCCTCTTGGCTGAGAAACAATATGTTAACTTTAAATGTAGATAAAACGAAATACGTTGCTTTCTCTATTAAAAATACCGACTCTTTCGATGCCTTTTCTCTTTTTGGACATAAAACCGAATCGTGTCAAAATAAATTAATTAGAACTTGTAACTGCAATTCTATACAGAGAGTAGAATCAATTAAATACCTTGGAATCACGATTGATCAGCGACTGACATTTGCTCCGTATATAAAATTACTGACGCAGAGGATTAGAAGACTCACTGCTGTCTTCAAAAACATTAGAGACTGTGCGGATCCTAGTGTCATCAAAATGTTGTATTTCTCTCTTTGTCAATCGCTGATCACCTACTGTATTACTTCATGGGGAGGCACAAATAAAACTCATCTTCTTCCGCTCGAAAGAGCTCAGAGAGGAATACTCAAGTGTAGCACAAATAGACCATATAGATATCCTACAATTGAACTATATAAAGAATGCCAAGTCTTAACGGTTAGGCAATTGTATATCCAGCAACTGGTGCTTTACCAACATCCACTGACAAAATTGGTTTCAAATACCCTTGCAAGTAAACGAGCGATGCACTATGTTTGTGTTGTTCCAAATACA
Source organism: Ennomos quercinarius (assembly GCA_910589525.2). Lineage (NCBI taxonomy): Eukaryota > Metazoa > Arthropoda > Insecta > Lepidoptera > Geometridae > Ennomos > Ennomos quercinarius. Next base: position 15,609,650 of record OU342492.1, on the reverse strand, counting down.
AAAACAGCTTTTGCTGCAAAGTTTCCAAATTTTTTAGGACCTTATACTTACAACAAAATTAATAAAACCATGCAAATTCTCTCACTTACTTCCCACGAGTGCAAAAAGAAACTCTTTGATAGGTTATCAAAGTTAAATTACATAGAAACAGAAGCCATAATAACGCAAATTGCATGAATAAATAAATAAATAAATAATACATCCGAATAAACAAGTACAAAAACAAAAACACACGCACACTCACACACACACATTCACACACACACACACACACACACACTACATACACTCCCACATACACACCCCATATACACCCTCACACTCAACACACTCCACACACACACACCACACACATATTCTCACCATCAGACCCTAACATTCCCTTTCACATACACACTCTCACCCTTACATCTCTAATCTCACACCAGTTCACAAAAACATAATATTTATATAATTAATAATGTATTTTCTGTTATTATAACACAGACTAAAACTATAGGCAAATTTTAAGTAAACACCTTTGTTATATATTATTAATGTTCCACTTGTATATGTCTCCGACGAAAGAGTCCTGGTTCCTGTGTCACGGGTCTTGAGCCTAGTATGGGAAACAGGTGCTCCATCACTTTATAATGTTCACCTATTTTTATGCCTCAATAAATTTTCATTTCATTTTTCATTTCAATTAATGCCTAATGAACGTAAACATAACGTAGGTGTTTCCATAGAACAGTTAATATTAGAACTTACTTAAAGTATTCAGAAGCTGCGGAAGTGAAAGGCGTGGTTGGAGGCAAGCCGAGAGATGTAGATGAACTGTTCCGGGAGCGGCTCCTGTTGCCACCCGACACCTCCCAGATAGCTTCAAACTGCAAAGACCATGAAATGTTTTTTTGTTTATAAATGGTTAAACCAAGGTATGACACTTTATCAAAATACAATGTCATTTTATGTAAATATTCAAAACTGAAACCATGAAAAATATCGAAAAACTTCAGGAATGAGTCTTGAGCCGGATTTCTATAACATACGAAAGAAAGAAAGAAAGCAAGAAATTTCATTTTTTTAATGTAATGGATGACGTGTAGAGCCGTTCGTTCACCTGGTGTTAAGCGCCATAACAGATTGCACTCACTCTTGTCGCTCGGAACTCTAAATTAAAGTTTTGCGTGACACTGCACTGCGCACGGCATGAGATATCGCACACAGTCTAGTAATAAGATTTCTAGACTATGAGATCAAAATTATTCAATACATAGGTATATACGAATTGGTATCATTACTTTGCTTATTCACTTCCAGAACCGAATACAGATCATATACAGATTCTGCAAATAAAAAGCCCCATCATTTTTTATTGTAAAAGTCTAAGAAGTTGATTAGTAAGGCTCACCGGTTTGCAAGAAGGTGTGTTCCACGCATTATCGCAGTTGGTCCAAGGCAGCATGGTGGTGAAAGATGCGAAGAAAAACCGCAGAGCCCACGCTATGATGACGTTGTAGTAGAAGTCCACGTAAAACGCAATCAATACCACAGCGTACCCGATGCCTAAAAAATAAGTCTTACTTAAGTTGGAGATTACCAAACTTTTATTTCAGTTTGAGAACGTATCTCTGGCGTTACATCTTTTTGGACCAATTCTTAGAGGACGTTTCCTCAAGTACGGTAAAATTTATATCCACACGTTTTCAATCGACAATGCCTAAAGAAAGAAAGCATATGAACGAATAAACTTTTATCGGTCAATTCAAGGACGACTAAATCCATTTCAATAAAAAATATGCTCTCTCCGAGTGGATTTCCCGCCACCTTTCCACTCCATTACCAATTTTATATCTCGAAAATCATATCGTGGAGGCAGCCACTCAGCGGGCGAGGCGACGTGACAATCGAGTGAAATGAAATCACGGCATAAGCCTCACAAATCTACGAGACCGGGCTTTGAGGGGCTCGCGGGTCGTGTGGAAGCACTTAAGGGGAGCCCTGAAAATGGTGTCAATTATGGGAGTTAAGTGCGAGGGGCGGCGATGACACGGCCTGTGTTTTGCATGGAAAGATCTTGAGATCTGGATTGCTGTTGCTGCGGCTGACCGGTGGAAGGATTTTATTTTTAAACACCCCAAAACGTGAACAGTACTTGGGTAAATAGAGCTTAATTTAAATACACGTACGTACGTCATTGTTCGCCCCCATACGTTTCCACTGCTAGGACACGGGCCTTCTCTCACAGGGAGAGAGTATAGGCCATAAATCCACGACACTGGCCAAGTGCACGTTGGTGGATGACACATGTTCTAAAATTTTGTGATTCTTGAACATGCGATTTTCCAGACGATGTTTACTTTCATTTACAGAATTCGTCCTATTTACATAGGTCCCTTCATTGTTGTAAAAATATAGGTACATGTTATCCCTCTTTCTATAAATTTTTAATTATGATTATTTATTTGTTTTTTGTGGTGCTTTCACGCCAAGACGACGAAATTGACTTGGAGAAAAAATAGGACAGGAATAGCCTGCGTGTAGATATTTTCTCAGTGATAGCTTTAACAGTAATTAGCTTAGTTAAATTTTTTATTTACAGTTTTATAAACACGACATGACGACAACTAAAAAAAATACATATAAAAACATTATTTACAAAATTTACAAAATAAAAATAAGTAGCTTAGTTCAACAAATGTAGGTATATACATTCCGGTAATCTAAGAATTCCCGCAAGTTACCTAACTTAAAGGAGTAAATAGCGGGCGAAACTTGGTGCATCTCTAGTAATAATTAAAATTAGACAGATAGCTGATGCTGATAGCTGTCAAAATTTTTACTACCGAGAATCCCACCCCCTTATTACCTAACTCGCAACAGGTTTGCGACAGGCGCAAATCTCGCGGTGATTGCTGTCATACATCATTAGTGGTGTCAAGCATGTATGTCGTGTAACTAGACCTGTAAATATTTGGCGTGCTAAATGTTGTCTGACAGTCTTTAAAAACACACGATAGATGTAATAGTATAGTATCAAAGTTGTAATGTACCTAACTAACACTACCACAAGCCGACAGCCCCCACCTAATCCCGTTTATATTCCGAGCATACCGGTGGAACAAAGTAAGAGCAAAGTACCCACTCAGCCACCAGACGCTTGCGGCAAGTGCTAAGTGCAGCGCGGCAATAATTTCAGATTTCAAGACACTTCGCCGCCATTCCGATGACATTATATAGCAAGTAGCAACCTACGTGACCGTCGCCACTCGTAAATCTAGAATATGGGGCATGATGTTTTATATGGATTGGATACCAATTTTCTTGGTACGTCATGATAACTTACTATATCTTGTTCCTAAATCTTAGATATTTTATGTAAACAAAGAACTAAGTGTTTAAGTCGCCTTAATAGAGACAATAAGATAAGTGTTATTGGACACATTCTTAGATAAGTAGGTGGTTAAAAGTTTAAGTTAAATGAAAATTACTTATTAGCCACTTGGATGGCTAGATTGTAATATTAGTAGAGTGCCCAAATGGGCGTTCTAGGACAAGTAAAAAAAAAAAAAAATCTTATTTGTCTAGTCATAATCTGCTTAATTATAAAATAAAAATCGTTTTGTACTATCTATTTTAACGTTATATCTGATATATAAAATTTTATGATAAAGAAATCGATTTTTGGTAGAAAATATTTTAATAGACTGGTAAGACTGTAGAGGATCTAAACATTTTTTTGTTTTCGTTCTGGGATTTATATGATGGTATCATACCATTATATGCCATATTTTCTTCAAAGACACATGGTGCTACTTTCGTGCACTTTTTGAGATATGATGAAAAGCATGTAAAATATAAAAAAAAACAGGTCAAACTAAATATCTATTGATTAAATATCAATAAATCTCTCGGTTTAAAATAATAGAATGATTGTCAGAATAATTTATAAGGTTTCTGGTTGGTTAAAAAACATAAGTAATGTATGTTAATGTTTTATTTACGTCTTCCTAAAATTTTACCTTTAAGATTTTGGAATTGCAAAATTCTACTTCATATCCTACTAATATTGTGTATGCAAAGTTTTGCTTGTTAATCAGTAAGATTGATACTCTTTAACTCCATTTAATAAAAATAGTTTTCGCAAGTAAAAAATGTTTAGAGCAACTGGCATGTCACTTTGACAGTGACTTTTCGTGACATTACTTTGTTTACATAAAATATCTAAGATTCAGGAATAGAATTTAGGTGCGGTAAGATTATTCTACAAGAGTTCATCTATTAGGTTGATACCAACGCTTTGCCAGACATTCTGCCGCCAGACGTAGGTAGTGGCTAGTATAGTATTATATTATCTGTGGTAGTGTGCAAATGTTACTTTGTGACCCGACCTTACACTGTAAGGTCAGGTCACAAAGTAGTAAGGTCGGGTCACAAAGTAACATTTGCAGGCTTACAGTCTAGAAAGTAATGTAGATACACAGCAATTGTTTTTTTCGCTAATCTGTGTGTAGGTAATAATGACCTGTATAATACAAGTATAATACGCTGTATTATAGAGATCAGTATTGTAGGTACTACAGGACTCTGCGTTATTATCTATTCTGTGACTGTGCTGATATTTCTAGAAGGATGTACTAGCATTAGCCGTGATGCGAACTTAAAGTCAGTCATTTGCATAAAAAACGAAAAAGGTAACAGCTTTAAAAAAATCTTTGAGTCGATCATCACCTATTAGTTTTTCAGACATTTTATGCATTACACCACATTGATCACCTAGAAAGGCACCCGAAGTTTTCCCACGTTACATAGGAACGCGGAACGATCTCTGTCTGCAAGGTCCCTAAGTAGAGCAGACAATTAATTAAGTATTTTTATGCAAGAAATTAGTACTTATATGCCAAGACAGAATAAGCAGAATACCTTTAAATAGTGGAACGAGTCTGCCCCAGCAGGTGATGGCGCCCTTCCGGTGGAACTGTCCCAGCGCCAGCTCCATGTAGAACAGCGGGATGCCGCCCACCACCAGCATGATGCAATACGGCACCAGGAACGCACCTGTATCACACATTTTATCATGTTTTAGGTACGATAGGGCTAAAATCGGATTGCAGCGGGTACAATATTAACCACCGCTTGTGATTCAAAAAATTCATTCACTTAAAATTGCAGCCTGAATTCGGGCTGTGATTTTTTACAGTTACTGTAAATAACTTTTAACCATAATTATTGATTAAAAGATACGGTACGTGTATAAAGTTATATATACTCGTGCTTATCACTGAAACAATTAACGCGTTATATCTAAGTTTTATTATAAACTGCACACCGAAATTATTATTAAACTGTTCACACGCCACTAATGAGTAGAGTTAGAGCCTAAACCCATTTAAAAATATCCATTTCTAAATCTTTTTGTTTATTAATTTGCCTTGTTTTATTTTTAACCTCTTTACCTACTTTATTTTGTTTTAAATTCAAGGTTTAAAAAAAAACTAGTTTTTTTGGTTTTTGTTTTTTAGCTTGGACGAATTATTTCGCCCTAGTTTTTTAGCTTAGTGTGCCTACATCAATTTTTTTTTCTCTAATCTGTGGTACCTACATAATTAAAGTTACTTTGCATTTTATTTATGTAAGATGTATATGAGTATTGTGTATTTGTATGTAATATTTTCAAATTAAAATGTTTACAAACTAAAATACCATAGAAATACTTTTGTTTCGTTTTTTCACCCTGATCCTCATATTATATGAGCCTAAGGAGTGGGAGGAATCCCGTTACAATAGCATTCTTTTTAATCCAGTAAATTAAGCACACGGGTAAAACCGCGGTGTGCATGCAGCTATAAGTAATTTTAAACAATATTCCGTAAGTCGACTCTTGGTAGAAATAAGTCGCGATCGCGGGCTAATAATTTCATACCGAGTCCCGAGAGGGCGACGCAAATTGTTCCCTAATTGGCCTTTTAAGACGCTGCTGACTCCTCAATACGCTTTTATCGAAACGAGACAATTGAGACACTTTCAAATATTGAACAAGAATTTAAAATTTTTTATATTTTGAAACTTAATAAGAAAAAGAATTGGCTCAAGTGACAATCATTCTTATATTTTTTACAGTAAAATATGAAATAATGGATGAAATGTTGCACACACTTATTATATCGAGATCAACGTCTTTGAATCCCACATTGATAAAATTAATTGATTAAGGGGTGATTTTTCAATGGCTGGATAAAGGTTATTCGACTAATATATTACAAACTGACTAAAACAAAACAACATTATTTATTCAATGTTCCTTTAACAAAACTAACTTTTTATTTTCGTTGTATTGTTGTATCCAATGAATAACTCTTATCTGGCTATTGAAAAATCACCCCTAAAAGAAATACAATTTTTTAATTCTGTTCAAACGATGTTTCAACTACTTTCAACATTAGATCGTAGCATTCCCGTAGCACTCGTAGCGGGGTCTACGAAATATATGATACAAACGTTTCTAAAGAAAATAATTACCTACGCGTTTTAATCAACTATGCACTATGACTATGATTCTAATAGTCAACTACGAAGTTGATATGATGTGATGTGAAACGAAGTACCCCACGTGAAGTAGTTAAAGGAACTCTGGGTTAAAATACGAACCAATTGGTAAATGAGCTGCTTCCGAATTTAATTGTACGGACGAGTTGAACAATAGGAATACCCACGCTTTGTGACGTCTTAACTATTAACTACCTGTTTTGATGATAGGGAAATCTGTGCCTATGTTACTTCTTATTATTGTAGCACAAGAGTTTTATTCAACTTATTGAATAATAAAGTATCACTAGCCACAAAATCAAGCCTGTCTCCAGTTGCAATTATGAACTTTAGTTTCTAAAGCAGCCTAAAAATTCTGACACCAGGGCTGACCACTTGCCTACACGAGAAGAAGAAGAAGAAGAAGTTTCTAATAAACATGTACGTAAATATTACTTTTTTTTATGTAAATGAATGACTGATGTTAACCGACCGAGCAAACGAAGTGAGCGAAAGTTTCTGTGCACTCGAGAGTTTTGCTTTCGTCTGTCCGGATGTACATACTCGCGTACAGGTCACTTTTCTAAACGAATTTTGACGAAACTTGGTATACAGGTTCTACAGATCCAGGGATTTTTTGGTCGTCGGCGATTTTTGATTGGAGTGGTATTTTCCGCAAAAAGGAAGTATGCTGTGGCGCCATTTACCGGCCGATTTTGATAATATTTAGTAGAAATAATAGGTACTCTGTTCTAGACAAGTACTTTGAATATGAGCGTAATCAGTCAACAGGTTGTCGATATATAAAGGTCATAAGGTCTGAGTTCGGCACGGGTCGGCGGCCAATTTTGAGACGTACCTACGTTTTTCCTATTAAACCAATTGCCTTTACGACGAATTTAAAACTATTTTGAGTTTTCTGGGCGATTTGTTTATGCAAAATATACTTTAAACATGAATACTTACTTTGTACATGTTTAAGAGTATATTAATCATAATTAGGCTACGTTGGCGTTGTTAAAAATACCCATAAAGCCCCTTAAAACTAACAATAAAAAAGTGGTTTCCTTTCTGTGCGCCTTTCATCATTACATGCGTTTTGATGTGTCAGCAACAAACAAAAAACACCCAACAAACATATCTACTTACGTTTAACTAAGTCAGGTTTATGAATTATCATAATTACTTACATAGTAGATAGATAGAGATCACTTCTATATCCAAAAAGATGACTTCAGATTGCTATCATCCCCAAGGGGAGACAGGGGGAAGATGGTCGGCTTTACTTTATTGCCGGATGCAACAGGTTACGGATAAGGGGAGCATTTCAAGACGGAGCCCGTAAGACCGTGCCAAGTTAGCTACCCACTTAAGAGTTGCCATGTCGCTTATGAAATAAGGGCTTTGTTACTATGATCGAAGTCGTGACTTGATGAAGTGATGCCATTTATTTAGAAAGGTATAGATTTTTTCTGTGTATAAAAGAACAGCCTTGAAGCTACATCACAGTCTCTATTAGGGTTCTTCTTTGATTCTCGTGTAGGCAAATAGTCAGCGCTGGTATCAGAATATTTAAGCCACCATAACTTGATTTGGCTTAAAGTGTCTTACAATAACAGCCGACGGTTTAAAGTGCCCTTCAAAGTATGGTAGCGCTCAGTTGTAAATAAATTAGAATCAATTCATTTTTGTAACGGTCACCTTGCTTGTATAGGCCTGCTGAATATAGGCCTCCCCATAGAGCGCCACTTCACGTGGTTACTTGACCTATGAGACAACTAGTAGAATTTAGCTACAAGTGCTACACTCCGTAAATATAAGAGTAAGAGCAGAAGATTAGAAATGATTATAAGATGTTTTTTTTTTATATATTTGACTAGGCTAGCGTTTGACCCACAATCTCACCTGGATTATGGATGCATAGATGGTTGGAGGACGAACCGATTTTGATGATGTGTTTTTGCATAGTCACAACTAGATCTCGTGTAACCTGGAAACTTATTATACCTACCCAAAGATTATAAAGCCCGTTGATAGCTCGTGAACATAATTTCTCGTATAAAAACGACTCACCAACGCGGGCAGGGGCGAGGTAACAAAACAAGACCAAGTCATACGAAATTACAAAGAACAGAGCAGGATGGAACAAAAGACATCAATGGGTTCCCGTGATTTATTAGAAATTAGTGGTTCAAATACACCACTAATCTTCGTATGAGGGGAAGTTGTATCATTGGTCAACTGGATTTATAGTCAATGTACCTACTACCTAACAGAAAAGGAGTGTAGATCAAAATCCACCATACGCTGGCCAAGCGTGGGTTATGTTTTGCGATTCTTCAACGTGTCGGTTTCCGCACGATATTTTTCTACACTTTTGTAGTGCGGTAGCGGTAACTTAAGGTTTAAGGTGGAACGTTTCACTAGCGCGGCAAATTCAAGTTTTCTTGCGTTCTTCTATCTATACATCTATACATATAATAAAACTGTAGAGATAAAACTGTAATTGCAAGATATCAAAAAAATAATCACACAGGTTGGCTTAAAGTTAGCCGCTGATTACGTTAAGCCACTTTTTATACACTTCGTCTGTTTGTTTGTTTGTTCCAACTGAACTCCTAAAATACTGAATGGATTTTCATGCGGTTTTCACTAATATGCTTAGATATAACCGGCGCTTAAAATAGGATATATTAAAATTGAAATATCGTTAATTTTTTTTTGATGACAATTATTAAGATTTCATTACGAAACGAATCGGAGTTTTAAAAAACATGGCCGATTGGTGTTTTTTTTTTGGCTGCTTACGGTAAGTTATGACATGTCACAGATTAGAGAAAAAAACCATCGCCTACACTCTGTGCCACACACACAGGTCTGTGGTGCCACATGTTTATCTGAAGGCACAGATTAAAGAAAAAAGTCTCTGTGAAGAATGTATATGACCAAAGAGTAATATTAGTAGGTATGATACTCTATGGAGTTTTAGGTTATCTGTGCTGGTAACATTGTATGAGAGAAAAAAGGCGGGAGTGGTGCCTTGGAAAAAAAAAAGAATTTAGAAAAAGATAGCGAAGCGGGTATGAAGTAAAACGATATTTAGTGCAAGAAAATTTGGTGTAGCAATGAATAACCTCAACGAAATAATTACGAGAGGTAATTGTTAATAATCCTGGCTAAGCTAGGTAAGCGATTCAAAGATAACTTGTGATCAAAGACTTGTGATGAGAGTTTAACTTGTGATGCGAGTCTTATTGAAAGGGAAATAAAGAGGAATTAGAATGAGTTTTGCACGGTGGTAAGTGCGGGTCAAATGGGGAAGGCTGGTGGACCCTCCTTCGGGACCTTCGGGTCCTGAAGGTTTAAGGTGAGGAGAAGTAAGTCCGCATCTGATGATGACTTTACACGTTGGTGAGAGGATCCTGCCACTTAGCTGTGGCTCTTGGTGTTTTCGTGGCATCAAAGGCGACTCTCACCTAATAAGTAAATATGTTCTTATATTTACTTATTAGGTGAGAGTAGTATTTCCTCTATTCCTTTCAATGATGCTCTGTAATATTTCATTTGTGGCGTACATTACACCTAACCTATAATGAAACCTTAGTCAGGCATGATAGTGTGGAGACGTACTTGTCATGTCATGCCCAACTTCGCCACAAAGGGTTTCTTTATTTCAAAACTGTTACGAAACCCTAAAAATGAAACATTCTTTGCAAAAGCGAATCTGATTAGAGCTTTGTACACGTCATGTTATTTCCTCACTCCCTCCACTATGTTAAAAGTGCAGTGAAATGAGACAACGTGGAAAATAGTGGACATTGTATAAATGTTGACTCCTTTTACAGTGGCGTACTTAAGTATTTGTAATTTCTATTCTAATTAGTATTAACAAAATTAATTATGTACGCATCGTATATATAAATTACACGTGTGCTAATACGTCGTGCTCAGCTCCGAAAAGATTTAGTGGATTTGTTGTTTGGTATAGAGGAAATGCATGAACTAAGCTATTATTAGACTACCTAAACGTAGAAATAACACAATACAAGCGTGCGAAGCCGCGGGCAAAAGCTAGTTTGCCAATAATAGCTTAATTACTCAACGTGATTACATGAAAACTAATTTTGCGGAAATAAATAGAATGTATCAACAAATTACGATTAAAAGTATCTCCTAGATATCATTGGTTTAGCGACAAATGGCAATAAATAATTAATATATATAATCTTCTTAGTTTTTCAGTCTATTGCCATTTGTTGCTAAACCAATGATAAGTAGGTGATACTTTTAATTGTAATTTACTGATATATTCTATTTATTTGCGCAAAATTAGTTTTCATGTAATCACGTTGAGTAATTAAGCTATTATTGGCAAAGGACGCAAGAAAATTTGAATTTGCCGCGCTAGTGTAACGTTCCACCTTAACGTAAAAGTTGTTATATGCTGTTGAACTATGTATAATAATTATTGAAATAATCAAAACTAGCATTTTTACCAGTTCATACTTATGTGAGGAAATAAATGGCTCGATTTGGTATGGACTTTAAATGTTTTAATGCTTGTTCTGAAATCGTTTCTTTTTCTTATGTTTTTCTCATTTAAATACACCTACATATATGTTATACCTAGTGAAGACCATTATCACATCTAAAAACTTTATTCAATTTACAACTGCCTTACAACGATCTAAATTCCGGGACTGCCTAAGGTCTGAACGGTCTGATCAAATCGTCTTGTACCAAATCCGGTCCCGGAGGTCGTCGGATGATTGGGTATTACGAGATTACGCCAGATCGGTATTAAATCATCGGAGTACTGCCGGTGCCGGCATTGTTTTGGAGGAAACTATTCGAAATACGCTGATTTTGATGCTGTGGTGATAGCATCGGAGTCCCCAGTGATAAAATAGTGATGTGGTCAACTTTGGAGGAAACTTTTTGAAATATGCTGATTTTCATGCTGTGGTGATCGGAGTCCTCAGTGATAAAATAGAGATGTGGTCAACTTTGGAGGATTTTTTTTGAAATATGGTGATTTTGATGCTGTGGTGATAGCATCGGAGTCCCCAGTGATAAAATAGTGATGTGGTCATCTTTGGAGGAAACTTTTTGAAATAAGTATGCTGATTTTGATGCTGTGGTGATAGCATCAGAGTCCCCAGTGATAAAATAGTGATGTGGTCAACTTTGGAGGAAACTTTTTGAAATATGCTGATTTTCATGCTGTGGTGATAGCATCACTTGAAATCTGATCACACTAATATTATAAATGCAAATGTTTATGTGTGGGGGGGGGGGGGAGGTGTGTGTGTGTGTGTGTGTGTGTGCGTTTGTTCCCTCTGCACGCCGCAACAGCTGAATGGATTTCAATGAAATTCGGAATGGAGATAGCTTATACACATATACACGAAACTGCGCCTTGAGCTAATAAATGAGCTATTTATAATTATACACAATTTTATAGTAACGTAATGGCATTTTGCCTATTTATAATAATATGGTCAAATAACTACCTATCTATGTAAAGTAAGGAGTAGGTAGTTATTGGGCATTCTATTCCACTTTTCGCTCGTTCCTCGCTCCAAGTTGGAATAAAATACCCAATAACTAAAAAGGAAAAGGTTTAGATGAGTTAATAAACTAGACCACTAACCTTACATTGTTATGTTCGAACGTAGTTTCTCTTTCAGCATCCTCGTAGTACAAATAACTAGTCACTCACTCACTTGGTCTAAAACAGTCTATACCATATCGGAATTATCAGAACTTGACAGATTACTATACTACCAGTGTAATGTGAAATGATTTGTCGCTTTTGTCAACAACTGAGTACTAGACCCAGTGTCAACACCCAAATAACCGAAACTGTATCAATTTGAAATTTTATTTGGTGCTGGGTACTCAATATAACTATCCCCAGAAACCTAACTTGGTTCAATGGAACTTGTCAATTAATGGGTACTACATTTCCTTTTCCCAAAATCGACATCAGAAAAACTTCCTGCACAAGGAATTTTAATCGTGTCTTACACTGGGTACTCAATAACTATCCCCAGAGACCTGATTTGGCTCTAAAACACTTTAAAATTTCTTTCACATCAATTTCTGGGTACTACATTTCCTTTCCCCAAAATCAACATCAGACAAACTTCCTGCACAAGGAATTTTAATCGTGTCTTACACTGGGTACTCAATAACTATCCCCAGAGACCTGATTCGGCTCTAAGACACTTTAAAATTTGTCTCACATCAACTACTGGGTACTACATTTCCTTTCCTCAAAATCGAGATCAGAAAAAACTTCCTGCACAAGGTATTTTAGTCGTGTCTTACACTGGGTACTTAATAACTATCCCCAGAGACCTGATTCGGCTCTAAGACACTTTTAAAATTTCGCTTATCATATCAAACACTGGGTACTTTTTTCTCATTTTTCTTTCCCCAGAGCTGACGCTGGAAAAGCATATAAAACGCACCAAGAAAGTTTTCTCATTCATTTTCATCAACACATTTTCCAGTTCATAGAGAAGTTTTTTATAATTACATGAAGTATCAAAGTTATGATACAGTGAATTGTGGACATTTATGTATTCAATATCTAAAAAATTTTTGGAAAACACATTTAAAGTGATAAAACACTAAATTACCATCAGTAGCACAATGTCTTTTACGCTATCTATATCTAGCTCTACTCCGATGACAACCACACATTATTCGCCTGCCTTAGAACTAAATGGCGAATATGAATGTGGGCTGTTGTATTTTTCAACATTTAATTCTATACCTAATATTGACAATTCTAACAACAAGTTATATTTCGGTGAAGATGAAGTCATTGAGATACCAGAGGGATCGTATGAGCTAAGTGATATAAGTGATTATTTGGAACAGAACATGAAAGAATGTTCTTTCAAGTTAATTTGTAATAACAATACTCTAAAGACTTCTATCATTTGTTCTAAAGACATACATTTTGAAAAAAGTCCGTTGCTTGCAAAAGTGTTTGGTTTTAACAAAATTGTGCTGAAAGCTAATATATTAAATGAATCTTCTCATCCTGTCAACATTCTTTCGACTACCGTGCTGAGGATCGAATGTGATATCATAAGCGGATCATACACTGACGGAAAACCTAGTCACATAATCCACGAATTCCCTCCAAACGTGCCACCTGGTTATCGAATAATTGAAATACCGAAAAATATAATTTATTTTCCAATTAATCAAAACAGTATTAGCTCGATCACTGTCAAAGTATTAGATTCAAACAATAATTTAGTAAATTTACGTGGCGAAGATATCCAGTTATATTTTCATGTTAGACTAAAATGATTGACTTTAATAAAAACTCATCAGCAACAGTGAATCGGTCCATTTCAAGCCGCAACATCATCAAAAGAAGACCTAAAGTGAAGTTGACGAAGGATAACAAGAAATTTCTTAAATTAATTGGGTTATTAAAATGAGCATTCTTAACATAGCAGATTCTCCACGTCTTGATAACACCATCGAGAGTGTAGAATACCATTCATACAAACCCTATGTGAATAGTTTTCGTGAAAATGATGAGATACGGATACCTATTAACCAACAGGATCTGTATGTTTTACCTTCAGCCAGTACTTTGTTCATAGAAGGGAGCATTCTTGTTACTAAACGTGATACAAAAGCAATAGTAAGCAAGGTGCATTTTACAAATAACCCTGCATTATTCTTTTTTCAAGACATTCGATATGAGCTAAATGGTGTAGAAATAGATAAAATAAAAAATGCAGGCATTACTACAACTATGAAATCTCTTGTTTCAATGAATCAAAGATGGCTAAGTCTTGGGCCTGGGATATCGATGGAACCACAAATAAATTGTCTGGAAAATTTTCAGTTTCCATTCCTTTAAATAAAATACTTGGGTTTGCTGAAGACTATAATAAGATTATTATGAACTGCAAGCATGAATTAATATTACTTCGTAATAGCACAAACCTTAATTCTGTAAAGTTGGAAGCTGGTGAAGTTATAAATTATATTGACATTAAACAAATTAATTGGCGCGTTCCACATATAAAAGTATCCGATCGCGAGCGACTCAATTTGCTTAAATATTTAGAAAAGGGTCGCACAATTAGCATCATATTTAGAAACTGGGATCTGTACGAGTACCCATCACTTCCAAAAACTACAAAACATACATGGGCAATTAAAACATCTTCTCAAATAGAAAAGCCTCGATACGTGATTGTAGGGTTACAAACAAATCGTATGCGACAACTTGACAAAGATATGTCTCAGTTTGATCATTGTCAGCTACAAAACCTTAAAGTATTTTTAAACTCATGCTACTTTCCATATGAAAATCTAAATATCAATTTCGATGATGATAAGTACACATTAATATACGAGCGCTACGCTAATTTTCAACAGTCTTATTACGGCCGTCGTCCGGAACCTTTATTAAGTTACGAAGACTTTAAAACCAAAGCTCCTTTATTTGTGATTGATTGCTCGCGACAAAATGAAACTTTGAAAACAGGGCCTATAGATGTTCGCATTGACCTTGAAGCTGTTGTAGATTTTCCTGAAAACACGACGGCTTTTTGTTTGATTCTAAACGACTGTATCATTGAATATAAACCTTTGACTAATATCGTTAAGAAGATATCATGAATCCGGATTATGTTATAGTTGATTTACAGGGATTCAAAGATTCCTACAACTCTTTTATTGTTAAAGAATTTGCACTTGCTACGAAAGATTATACCCAAGTGTTTTTAGTTAAACCACCCCATCCATATTGTAATTTACCAGAAAAAGAAAAAAAACAAGTTTCATGGATACAGAGGCAACGCGGTATATTTTGGAGTGAAGGTTACATGAATTTACATGAACTTAAACGTGTTGTAATACCTTTTTTAGCTAAAAAGAAAGTTTTTGTTAAAGGAACGGAAAAAGCGAAATGGTTATTTGCTTTATGTTTAGGTAACTGTCAAATTATAGATATTGGAGATGAGGGTTGTCCTAGTTTTTTGCGATTGAATCAGCTTTATAATAATGATGCTAACTGTTCATTTAATTGTGTTTATCATAAAAAGCACTGTGCATTAAAAAATGTAGTTTTAATAAAGACGTGGTTTACTGAAAATAATATGCAGATTTTTAAATTTAATGATATTGGCGGTAAAAAGGAGGATAAAATATTAATAAATCAAGAAAATAAAACTAGATCTAGTAGTTATGATTCAAGCAAGGAAGGTTACGATTGGGTCGAAAATTGTTGTTGCTAATAATAAAATCTTGTCTAATTTAATTGTATTAAGTATTTTTTGCTGTGTACTGTGTTAAGTAATATTAATTTAAGATAAGGTATGTACCTAATACTTAGTCATAGATAATATAATACTATACTTAGCTAAATAACTACCTATTGTTTTTTTAAATAAATTTTATCAATTACTAACATTTGTTTTATTAATTATCTGCCTACCTACCTACTTAGGAACATAATAATAAGCCATAATTTAATAAGAATTCATGTTTATTTCATATTTAAAATTGAAAACAGTATTAATTATAAGATTATATACTTATTTAGGAGCTACTTATTATAACACGGCATCATCACTTAATTTTTTTGAAATTTTATTAATTAAATGTTGAGCATTGTCCATTATGTCGTCGATACAGTCCGTCATCACATATTGAACGCGAACACTTTCGTTGAACAAATTTCTCACGTCATCATGGTCATAGATCTGAATTTTCAGCATGCGACGCCCTCTTCTGCCAATATTGGTAATGACATAGGACATCGCATCTTTTTTAGACTTCTTCTTCGTCCTTTTTTCAAAAGCGGATGTGGCTTCAGCGAGTTTCTGTTCTGCTAGCTCAATGTTTCGCTTTCTCTGCATTTCTGCTGCAAATTCATCGTCCCAAGCTGCTGGATCCTGCGCACATGGTAGACTATTGTAATATGTCTGATCAGTATCCGACATCATGACCTGTAATAATGTATTAAAACTTTTAGTACATAAACACATCACAAACAGATTCTTACGTGAACAAAGAAAGCAAAAATAACAATTTTTATGAAAATAAACAAGTCAAGTAGGTACTTACGTAAAAGTGTAGATAAAATTTAACTTGTTGAGTAGCGCACGACCGATCACTGATCTTGATATAGATTTAATGGTTATTTAAATCATACATTATTTTTATTGTTGTCCTGTGCTGGCTATGGTGTCATCTTGCTTACATAGAATGGATCTATTTGATACCATCTAACCGCTTGCTCAATAAGTATTTTAGAGTAAAATTAATAGCGCTTCCAAGTAAAGCAAAATCTTTCTTAGTAAGTACATTATAAAGTTTATTTATACTTGTAAATATTAAAAAGGCATCTACAAATCAAATTGAATAAGTAGGTATAATTATTTCTAATAAGACGTGTTAGATTACATTACATGTCCTTTGTTCAAGTTCAAACTTGATTTCTAGTTCCGCTTATCATAACTCTATAATGCTATACACATAATTTAAAACGCTGACTGAAATAAAAACCACTTCTTAGAAAGATAGCAATACTTACACAATCCACCTCGATGCGATTGAAATATAATACCTACGGTGAACTCATTATCAGGTTAAAACTTGAAAAATTCTGAATTTTTGGTTAGATTTATGTTGGCGCCTACTAACGACCTCTACCTATACAACATTTATTATAATTATTATGAATGATATACTATAACAACTACCTACAGGACATTATAATGTAGGTACTATGATCTATCCAAATAATAAACGCTATTACTTATATCTCAATCTGCTTCTTACTCAATTCGCATTATAGGCAATATTATGCTGCAGTGACATCTTTAATTTTAAGCAATGAGCTTAAAATCGAAGTTTAGTGAGACAACCCATAGGTACCTAATCAATAATCAAACAATCATAATAAACGTTTGGATTTTGAGTAGGTAGCTAGGTACTTAATTAAGTACGCGCTGATGTGACTCTATTTAGATAATAGCAGGTACCTACTTGCATTCATAAAAATACTTAATGATATACATAAGTACATAATATATTGATATGAATTGACACAAACTTGTCGTGTCGCTTTAATAGCTCTTGATTGTTTCTATCATTAATCGAGTTCTAAAGGTGAAAATAATGATTACCTGCCTAATTACCTAATTATAATGGGTAGGTGTTGATCATAATAAATAAAAAACATACATCAGCGTAAGGTAAGTATTCATTTATTTAACTTTAAAATTATAAGTAAGGGTTTTACATTTATATAACTAAAACTGTTTACGTTTAATACATCTTATAATAATAATATTCATTGAAACATTGAATCTCACCTAAATTACCTAATAGTTACATAAGCATTATAGCTAATACCATCTTGAGAAAGTTCAGTTTATTCTTATAATAAAAAACAGTAGGTACATTGTATTTAAGGATAAGTAATATTTACTTAATTAACCCAAATTACGATTTTAAAATAAATGTACTGCCCCAAGATTTGGTAGTAATCCTATCTTTAGAAACACAGCGCTTATCATCGTTTCCAGAGAGAGCAATTTTATGAATACCTTTTGTAAATATTTGATGTTTAATAGATTTAAACAAAACATTTTTTTTGCGTACAATGCTTTCATTAAAATTCACATTCTTGTATTCAGATATGTCAAATTTACGTACAACACTTGTTTTGACTCCTTTAGCTTTTTTTATTGTATGAGTTTCAGTTTTAACGCAATATAACTTTGATCTCAAACCAACAAAATCAGTAATTATTTTTCCGCCCATTTCATCCTTAAATAAACCAGGTATTTTTTTGTTTATTATTGGCAGATCATACTGGTTTTTTTGATCATAATTACTAGTGTCAAAGTGATCAAGAAAATTATCTTTTAAATCTTGATAAAAGTCTGGCGTGTCCAACAAATAAATAAAGCTGTCGGTGTCGGTGTAACATAATTGAACTCGATCATTGTAAAATGGTTTTATAACATCGTAGTGGAAATTGTACATGTGCACTTTAGATAATTCTAAAACAGAAAAACCTATGTAAATAGGTTTATCAAGGATTACTCGATCGGGTTTCATTTGAATCGCTACTAGAAAACTGATGCGCTATGAAAATATGGGCTAGCTATCAGCTTGTTAGCGCTTATTCGTTTTTTGGTTATATTATCATCGTCAGCCCACTGATTGACAAGATGAACGTTTACTCTCATTTCGTTGTTTTCGAGAGTTTTGCCAAATACACTGTTATTTAAGAGTTTAAAAAAGTCTTGTTCAAATGTCGATCTAGCTTTTTGACGGAGCTCAGTGTTAAAATCAATGTATTGTTTCAGATAAGAACTTTGTTTGAATGCAATCACTCGATGTATTTTCCGTAACTCTAGGCCGTGTTTTAGACATGTTTTTAGATGTATGTAGTGGATTACGTACTCATATTTATTGTACAGATTGGGAACGAGTTTATTGCTCTTCCCACCTGGTGGTGTACATTTTTCAGGGCAAAATGGTAAGTCATTATGCATTGCATGTAAGTTTTCCGGATACACTAAATCAACTTCAAGAATATAACCTTCATCCGCATCATCAGATATTGACATTACGTTTAATCTGTTGATTTCAGGTTGACCTAAAAATCTGAAATTCGATAAAGGAAGGGACTGACACATGCTAAATCCATACAGATTATTACAATCCAAATATACTATAAAAGTATCTTTTTGTATTGGATCATAATCAATCATATGTGCGTTATTTGATCGTCCCATACGATGCGTACACACACAAACGCCACCCCTAATGCCTTTTTGTATCATGCGTAATATCGATAGATCGCTAATGAGTTCAAGTTGCACCCCTGTCTTTAATAGCATCGCGTCAAATGACAAACTGGGGGCAGTCAGATAAAATGCTGGATCTAACTCATAATGATTTTTACATGTTTTACGAAACTTTTCAAAAATATCTGTCAAAAGCAGAACATCCGTTTTAACATACAAGTCAGTATATTGTCCTAAATTTTCTATATCAAAATGTGACCACACCAACAGCGCATGTTTATAATCATCTTCAGATATGTTTGTGTCGTTCAAAGAGCTGTAAAACTTTTCTTGTGACGGTAAACTTTGTTCTTCATAACATTTCCAATTCGACATGTACTCGTAGGGATAAACTCCTTTACGAGATAATAATTCTAATTGACCTGTATCCGGAAAATGGTTTTGCATATGCACAAAATCGTTTGGTGATAATGTTTTAGCTAGTTTATCCAAACTTGCACTTAAAAACTTGTATGAATCAACGAAACGCAACGGTATATACTCCTCCTCCGAAACGGGTACAAATTTAGTAAAAGAAATGTAACTTTCTTTAGTTTTTGGTATAACTTTAATTGAACCCGGTAATTCTCCTAATTCCTTTATAAATAAGTGGCAGTCATAACCTGAGAGGTTATGAAAAAATATTGGAATAAATTTAGGAATTTTGTGATTCAAATTGCACTGTTGATGAGCCGCACCTCGATATTTTCCTGTTAAATGACAATGATCGCGTACTTTACTACCCCACGTAAAATGTTTGCAAATATGACACCGATTAGTTGAATTATAGTCTTCAGAATCAAGCTCATTGAAAATCATCGGTGCAGCTGTATTTAATATTTTATGTATATTCGTTACGTCATCACATAGCGAGGCGATAAAGCGTGTAACACAATCCTCTCCTCGATAACTTACGAACCGATTATGAGTCTCATCTAATTCGCAAACAATATTATAGGCAAATGCGACAGGTATGTGTTGATGCACATCGAAAGTACTGGCACTGTCAGGGTCAGGTTCACAGCCTTGCACAGGAAGTAACATAGTTTCAAAGTCCGCATAAATAACGAACGGTACATCTTGCTTGCGATTATAGTTTTTAAATTGAATTACTGATCCCTTTTCAGGTAGAATAGTCACAACACCACCACAGATGTGTTCATTATGTTTCTGATTTGAAGAAAAAAATAATAAACAGTTTTCACAAAAGTATAACTTTCCGTGATGTTTGGTCAATTGATTTCTTACAAGGCGAGACAAGTTTTTAATCAAACAATAATGCGAATTAGTATTATTTTCAAGCAACAGCAAATTAATTCGTTTTTTGTATGTTTTGGAGTCTGACTTGTACAACGGCCCAGTAATAATTTTTTTGTCTTTAAGTCCATACACACATATACTTAAGTCAGGATTATTTTTTTCAAATGTTGAAATGTCTGAGAATGTGACTGGAAAAGATAAACCTTTAATGTTCAATTTATCTTGAAACCTTGGATAAGAAGTAACTCGATCCGGATGTTTGGTAGTGGGATAAAGCGCTGCAATAACGGACCACAAAAAACAATAGTCATCCTTGTTTTGAATATTTAAGCATGCTTTTTTGTTTTTGATAAACTTTGGTAAATCTATAAAGTTCGAGCCTTGCAGTGGATCGTACTTGCATATATTTATTTCGAGGTGACAGTTTTTTAAAAAAGTCCACCCACTGTCTCGCTCTTGAAATTCTTCTACTTTTTTCATGACATAGTCTAATACTTTTGCTAACAGATTATTGATATCATAATTTAAATGAAGCGTAAAATTGTTTGTTGCAAAAGACTTAATTTCGTGCGAATCGTTTTTGAACAAAAGAAAAGATGAAAACAATTCAAAGTTCACTTTAACACTTGTATGAGATTGGATCGTTTGATCAAGGAGCGACTCAATCTTTGTGCGAATAGCGTTTAAAAATGTAGGTATGCAACTACCTTCCTCATTGTCAGCTGCTTTAATTCTATAGCTAGCTATACGGCTGCGAAACGCTGACTGAATTATATCGACGCCGTCAGATAACGGTACAATGCTTTTAATTTTATGTGCATTGCTTCGCATATGACCTACCCATCGCTTATTATCAACTTGTATATTACAAAATGTACAAAAAGGCATTTTTGTGTTTAGTTATTTTACATCAAGTGATCAGTAAAATTTTGGTTATATAAGTCTTCTAATAATAACAATTAAAACGTACAGAACGAAATATTAAAATTAAGACTATCAAAATACGCCAAAGCTAATAAAACTCATTTGATAACTATAAAAAAGATTTTAGGTGCTGTCCTGATACATTGTATCTCATGAACAATATTCAAAATCAACCCTTAATAAAAACGTTGTTCGAATAGAATGTTGGCTCACAGCTTTCAAAAAGCTTGTGAGCTTCTCGCACTAAAGCTTGAAGCTTCGCCCACTGAGGTGAGTCTTCGGCAACCCTGAACGTGGTCCGAACTAAAGCTTTTTTCCACCTATCCTCCGGCACGGTGGATTCCACATCCACAGTGTTGTATACCTTGAGGTCCACGTAGAATTCACCTCCAGTATCTGCGACGCGACGCTGAGATCCGCTGGCCACACGGTTCACGAATGTTGACTTTAATGCATTCTTCACTGCTACTGGCTCCACGACCTCCTCTACATCCGTATCGCCTAGTCCAAATATGTCCACACGGGCTGGCTGCGCCCTTTTGCGACCACTGCAAAATAATAATAAAGTTATTGCATATCTACTTACATATTGAATTTTAGCTAGAAACCTTAAAGTATTATTTGTACCTGTATAGATATCCAAAGAATCACAATATACTAGAAAAATCACTAATCAGGTCATCACAAAAAACGAAGTCGAATTTCAACCGTTCACATAAGAATTAGGTAATGCTAAACAAAATAACTGATAATTTTATCAATAATGGAAATGTTAATATTATTATGATTACCTTTGCGTGCTGGCAGATTTTCTTTTTTTGGCTGCGGTGCTGCTCGCGCTGCCGCTAGCCTGAGGTGCCTTTTTTTCCTTTTTCTTGTCAGCACTCACGCTTACAATTCCTCTCTCTGATTCCGAGTCAGACCTGTAATATATAAGCAAGATTTAATTACTACACAAATCATCTAAGACGAATTTAAGAGTTATACATTATAACAGGCTGGCTATACTCACTTACATGTTAATGATTTATCGGTGATTTTACAGATGTAGCAGCAGCGTGACAGCTTGGTTTTCTTCGATGACTCACTATATCGCACTGAATCACTACAGAACTCGAAATAATGAAAAAAGTTGGTGTAAACCGATTTTATACGGGAAATATGCGACAATATCAAAAAAGCTTAAGTCGTAAATTAGATCATCGAAATTCAATGCAATTTCTATTGTTGCTAAAGTACTTAAATACTACCATCATAAAACTCATACGTCAATTTTACAGGGAAATTCAAATAATGAACAGTAGTATTTCACCTTTACAAAGGAAAGTGCTGACATAGGTACCTGCACACATAGATACGTAAACTCGTATTTCACATTATAATATTTTGCTATTGTTGACATTTCCATAAATATAAAGACACGGATCTACTTTACTGCTGACATAACAACTCATTCTCGTGAGTCCCGTGAGAAATATTAGAGTGAAGTAGTAGGTACCTATTTCTTTCCCTCTGTACCCAAATCCCTAAAAGGTATACATACAACAACTGAATACATTCTCACTACTGGCCTTATCTCACATCGAGGGAGTATAGACCATAATCTACCATGCTATAAAGGTACGGCGAGGTAATTACGTAAAATTTGCAACAGCAACGCAACAGCAGTAGCATAGCAACAGCAGTAGCGAAGCATACATGCTCGACACCACTAATGATGCATGACAGCAATCATCGCGCAATTTACGCCTGTTGCAAACCTGTTGCGAGTTAGTTAATACGTCCGCAGGTTGATGGATAGAAGAACCAGTCAAGTGCGAGTAGGACTCGCGCACGAAGGGTTTCGTACCATTATCTATAAAAACGAGCAAAAACATCACGTTTGTTGTGTAGGAGCCCCCTTAAATATTTATTTTATTCTGTTGTTTTAGTATTTGCTGTTATAGCGGCAACAGAAATACAAAATAATAGGTATTTTTACTAAATTAATAAATAGGTATCATTTGTGAAAATTTCAACGGTCTCACTATCACAGTTTATGAGATACAGCCTGGTGACAGACGGACAGATAGACAGACAGACGGACAGACAGCGGAGTCTTAGTAATAGAGTCCGTTTCACCCTTTGGGTACGAAACCCTAAAACCATGCTGGGTCTCTCACGATGATTTCATACATCGTTATATGAGCAATTGCAAAAGTTGGTGGGAGTCAAACCTGCCTGCATCTGTTTATGAAAGCCGCACAGGTTACTACTAACCCACACTCGCTACTTGCCTGGAATGTTATTTTCCCAGCGTCAGGCGAGCGAGGGGAGAAGGTCGAAGTGCGCGGGCGCTCGTCTGTCGTCGCTATGTTCGTACTTTTTGCTAACGATGCAAACTCTGACACGGAGCCAGACCAGTTACCTTTTGTAAGTGAAACAGTGTAATTGTTTAAAACATCAAAAGTGCAAGTATGTTTAATATCATATACGGAGTTTTATGATATTTTTGGCATTAACAAACTATCTTACGTGTGCGGGGATTTAGTGCAGTACCCGTTTGTGAAATGACAAGTCGATTGGTAAACCTTAATATACTGGAAAATGTGTTGATGAAAATGAATGAGAAAACTTTCTTGGTGCGTTTTATATGCTTTTCCAGCGTCAGCTCTGGGGAAAGAAAAATGAGAAAAAAGTACCCAGTGTTTGATATGATAAGCGAAATTTTAAAAGTGTCTTATAGCCGAATCAGGTCTCTGGGGATAGTTATTGAGTACCCAGTGTAAGACACGACTAAAATACCTTGTGCAGGAAGTTTTTCTGATCTCGATTTTGGGGAAAGGAAATGTAGTACCCAGTAGTTGATGTGAGACAAATTTTAAAGTGTCTTAGAGCCGAATCAGGTCTCTGGGGATAGTTATTGAGTACCCAGTGTAAGACACGATTAAAATTCCTTGTGCAGGAAGTTTGTCTGATGTTGATTTTGGGGAAAGGAAATGTAGTACCCAGAAATTGATGTGAAAGAAATTTTAAAGTGTTTTAGAGCCAAATCAGGTCTCTGGGGATAGTTATTGAGTACCCAGTGTAAGACACGATTAAAATTCCTTGTGCAGGAAGTTTTTCTGATGTCGATTTTGGGAAAAGGAAATGTAGTACCCATTAATTGACAAGTTCCATTGAACCAAGTTAGGTTTCTGGGGATAGTTATATTGAGTACCCAGCACCAAATAAAATTTCAAATTGATACAGTTTCGGTTATTTGGGTGTTGACACTGGGTCTAGTACTCAGTTGTTGACAAAAGCGACAAATCATTTCACATTACACTGGTAGTATAGTAATCTGTCAAGTTCTGATAATTCCGATATGGTATAGACTGTTTTAGACCAAGTGAGTGAGTGACTAGTTATTTGTACTACGAGGATGCTGAAAGAGAAACTACGTTCTAACATAACAATGTAAGGTTAGTGGTCTAGTTTATTAACTCATCTAAACCTTTTCCTTTTTAGTTATTGGGTATTTTATTCCAACTTGGAGCGAGGAACGAGCGAAAAGTGGAATAGAATGCCCAATAACTACCTACTGTAAGGTAAGCGATTCAGACACGTAGTTATTGTGTCTTTTTTTTTAATGGAATTTTCACATTGTAACATTTCTACTATCGTACAAGTGCTTAGATTCATAAAAATAAGCTTAAAAAAGATGTAACCAACCAAAACATATTAAGTAGGTGCCTACTATGCACAAACTCTGTAGATACCTATAGTCGATTAGTCGAGTACCTTTAGGTATTGTATAGTAAAAGGTTTGAAGCACCCGCCCGCTGACCCAGCGTCAGTATGTCAGTAGCCATGATGAATGGCTAGGGTTGCATGACGAAGTGCCGCCAAATCAATTAGCAATGGGAAATTGCCGCTGTGATCGCTTCGGCTTGATGGCGAGTGATTATATGTATAGGCAGAGAATTGTTTTGTTTACGTATACCAGCTAGGCGATCATGTAACTTGTTGGCAACCGATAGAAACACAAAAATGTATGGATTTGACAGTTGCAGTACGCAGCTTATGTACAGAGTTACTATGGAAATTTTCAAATTTGGATTGAAATTTCTTTTGTTGCATTGCTATCAAAGTTACATGATCACCCCGCAGGAGTTGTTTCTCTAAAAGATGTAAAGATATTCATTGATATTCATATTGTCCATCTCGCGGATAGGTAGGCTAGCTCCTGTGGTTTCTAAGCTACCCGAAAGCTTCTCACTTAGCTTAACACTGGTTGCCAACAACGAAGGGAAACTCCTCTGTCGCAACCAGTTGCGAAACTCAGTTGCTAAGACGGCCAGAACGTTAACGAGTGAACTCTTCTTATGTTTTGCGACAATGGGATTTCTGGCTACACATAGCGAATCACCCTCGTACAAAATTACAATTAGTATTTTCCCAGAAGCATCTGATCACAAATTTAGAACCTAGGAATATTAGTAAGTCAGCGCACTGTATTAAGTGTTCTGAACAATGGAATCATTGGATGAAAACTGTGCACCGGACACACACGTATGGTTTCAAATCAATTTTCAGCTCTCCTGGACAAGACCTACCCCAGTAGAAGAATTTGGGGGGGGGGGGAGGCTCACGGTAATTGCAGCAAATTATAATGCATACCCCCGAGGAAAATGCGTGGGCATACATTATTTTGTTCCATCAGCCGGCGGCTGCGCGATGCATGGCATTGGCACCAATTCTTATTGTAAGACATGCATTTATTCCCTGAATAACATTTTGAAAAAATAACATTTGTGGAAGCATTTACCACAATTTTATATTAGCTTGAAAAACAAGATCTGGAAAGCCTCGCGTCAAGCAAGCAAATTTTCTATCGCAACCTTGTCGTAGGCGATCAAAAGGTAGAAAGAAAGAAAGAAAATTTCATTTATTCAGGTAAGATCGTATATAATTAGTACCGGCCGGGAACATCCGAGAATTGCCATTTAATTGAATCATGGCGCGATCGGCCTCTCGTTGCTCTAGATGACCTTTCTCCCTCCTCCATTACCTTATTACCCGCTCACATTATTGCGTTACTAATTTTCCTGCACATCGAGCAGCTAACTAAGTTTCTGTCGGCAAAGGGCGAGCTTTGATTGTCAATTACTGCCTCTTGGACGGCAAAGGGTGACGCTCAAAGTCCAGGATGCAATTAGGGCGTAGAAACTTTGGCTCGGATGAAAAAGTTTTATGTACTCACACGAGTTTTGGTTACATCTGCTTACTGGGATTTGAGGATTGATGGTTTTGTGAGGTTTCATTTTGGATTCAGACACATTGCTAGACTATTATGGATAAATTAATTGTAGCGTTACCGCGTAATGGAAGTCTTTCCATTACGCGGTATACGCCTGATACAATTAACATTACACAACAATTATTAACATTAAATTTTTTTGTCTCATTATGAAACAAGTTATTGGATCCATCCATGTAGGTGCGAACGTGGTAAGTGGCAACCCGGTTGCAGTTATGAATTTATGGCTGCATAAGAGGTGTGTATGGAGAAGTGAGATACTGCGATTCGTGGTAAATATTCAAGTGACTGCATACTTATACCTACCGAAAGCACATACTTTAAGCCTATATGCCGCACTGCATCGTCTGCGTATGTTTGTGTGTGCTATGAGATATCAGTCACACTTCTAATTTAAATTCTCTCATTTAATTGGATACACTTTCCAAAATCTATCAAAGTTCGATGAACTTCTTTAGCTAGTATAGGTACCTATGCATTCCTCTTTTAAACCGTGAAGGCCAAATGATTTCCATCAAGTCAAAGTCAAGATCGATGACGATCTGACAGCAAACCAGGCCCGGGTCAGCTTTAGTACCGATGTCTCCACGAAACGCTCGTGTCACACGCATTCCGACATTTTCTATTTTTTTTTTTTTTTTTTTCTTATATTTTGGCTCCACACATAGTGTATTTAGCCAGTGTCAAGTATTGTAATTATTCATCGAGTTATGGAATATTTCACGTGTAAAGTCAAGTCTTCAAGTCTTAGTCACAGTACAGTCTAAGTCAGGTAATCATAGTCCAGTCTAAGTCATACCCTAGTAAAGTGGTGGCGACTTTACTAGAAGCTTCTATGGAATTTTGGAAGCAACATGAAAAACCACGTTTCACTACATTATATCACTTGCCCACACTCATGCTCGTAATTCAGCACTTAATGCGTAAAACACCACCAATTTTAACCATTAACACTGGAAAAAGCACAAGTTTAGAAAAATAATACAATGAAACGACGTGAACTTTTTCGAGTTCCCGCCAAAACTCCGACATTTTCTTTGCATCAAGTGACTTCTATAATGTCAAAAGTCAATTGTGTTGTTGTCATGGAAATTATGTACATAACACAACCTAATTAATCGGTATAATTCGTAGTTTTTCTGGCTTTTTGTGTATAATTTCAAATTAATATAAATATCATTATCATCATCTTCTTTGCCTTTTTCCCATTTCGCATTTGTTATTGGGGTCGGCTCCCAAGCTCCCAGTCTAATCTATAGCGGCAAGCTACCAGAATTACACGAGCGACTACAGGATCGGACCGTGAGTTTGCCTAATTCTCAGCTGTTCTTGTATTGATTGTCGTTAATCCTGATAGTTTCAGGTTTCGCACATTTATAAGTAAATCTAGATAAGACCCGTTAAATTTCAGTGGGGGCTGGGGGCCCTTTATCTCCACGGCGCGCTGGGCTGAAGCTCAAATTGCCCTTATACAAGATCTGGCCCTGAGCGACTGCCATCTGATCTCACAACCCATAAGGAACCAGTAACAAGGATGGTTAGACCTGGTATCAGATTCTATCAGGCGTCTGACTACCCGTAACGATTGCCATAGATGGTCTTATGACAACCGGGACCGACGGCTCTCGGAGGCACGGATGGCATCGAAAACTGCACATAACTTACTAGATAAATCATCGGTGCAAGGCCGAGGATCGAACCTGGTGCCGTAAGATTGCGAAGTGCACATGTTACTGCTCTGCTACCATCGCTCTAACTTCAAATTATATACCAATTATCTTAATCAGTTGAGCATGGGCAGTGACTATGGTTATTGATCAACACTATGGCGACGCGAAAATGTCATGTTGAAGCTTGCAACTAATAAAACTCATCGCCTGTTAAGTATCCCAAGGGACGATAAATTACGAGAATCACGGTTGTCTTTTCTGATTCCTACAAATACTGAGCTCAGTGGCCTGTCTTAGTGAACAAACGTGTTCGCCAAAATCACTTTGATATACCCCCAATTTGATGGGATGGGTAACCGTCTTCTGCATGGATATCCTTGTTCACTGCAAATGAAGTGTTGCACGGGATTCCCTTGAGCTTATCTGGTGAGTAAACTCAATTTGAATAGCAAAAATAAATAATTCAAATAAAAATGGTTTCAACCCAAAAAATGGCCTAAAAATGGCAGTAAAAATACAAAGCTTAGGCTAAGAAATAAAAATAAATAAAAGCTATTTCAGTCTCATTTGTTTCATTTAATCCTTATTAGCGGGTGCTTCATCTTCCTGTAGTATTAAAATGTAATAGGTTAAAATAATAATAATAACTTCCTATGTAACTTCCATGTCGATATTTTTTTGGCGTGGCGCGTCACTATGGTATCGATATCGATATTTGAATATGGAGCTAGGTACATCACTATGGCGACACCAGCGTTTCGTGGAAACACGGGAACTATAATTGTCGATCATATAGAGCTGTCCTATCTGTCTTTGACTAGTATAGTAGATATCTGTGCAGCAAACTGATATTTATTTTGGGGTCGGGGAATTTTATATACATTTTATTTACATGGTTTTTTAATTTTATTTTTTGTATTTTATTGTTTTTATCTTATATTTTTTACATCTTCAATTTGAAGATATTCAAAATGTCTAGTAGCAGTGTTAGTGGGTTAGAAGAAGCAGGGCCAATAACCAGGGTTATATTTAAAGTAAAAGAGCAAATCATGTCCTCCAGTAGTGATGGCTCCCATGAGCCTCCTATGAGCGATTGGTCTTCCCTCGAAATACTAAAACAAGAGCGTAATAAGAAAAAGCTTCTGTACGAGCAAGGTCTCTACAGCCCCGGCAGTGGAGAAATATGTGCAAAATATATCAGCCAGTCTGAAAGTGGCGTGTTACCAGAATTTTATTACCCAGCAGCTAGTGACCCTGGAATAAAAGAAGCCATTTTCACCAAGATGCCAACTATCACTTTCCCTAGTGATGGTCAGGATCTATACTTGACTTTATGTAAAGAAATAAATACTTGCCCAGTTCGTTTGTTTCACAGAGGATTATTAACTAGCTGTATAAATCTTAGCTACTACGGTGTCAGTTCGTTAGGCATCCGACCAATGGCGAGGGCATTACAATACAATAAATACGTCAAGAAATTCAATCTCACTGATAACTTTTTGGACAATGACGCTTGTTACCATTTGGGATTAATGCTGAGCGTGAATGCAACATTGCAAGAATTAAACATGGCAGGTTGCCGCATCGGTCCAGCAGGATTACGTCGCTTAGGAAACTGGTTACATATTAATAGAGGGTTAAACGCATTGAATCTATCTGGCAACAATATTGGAGAAGAAGGCGGTACTCTCTTTGCCCAAATGATAATGAATGGTGTCACAGTAAAACGGCTGAACTTCAGTAACAATGGCTTAGGAAAAGAAACGGCATCTGCACTTGCTGATGTTTTCCTTTTCGTAGATAACATCACTCACTTAGATCTCTCGATGAACGATTTATATAAGTCTCCTTCGGTAACCGTTAAAATGCTCGATTCAATCGCGTTCAGTAATGTATTGGAGAAATTTAACCTGGCTTGGAATACTCTGCAAGGTGCGCGGCTTGCTTCTTTTATTAGGAACCTTATGATGATTCCAACGTTAAAGAAACTAAATTTGAGCAACAACAGATTTTCAGGCGAGGCTATAGAAATTATTGTTAGTGATTTAGCTAGAGCGAAGAAACTGACTACGTTAGACCTCTCATTCAATCCTCTAACTCCTGGCGATGCTCAGTTAGCACTGCAACAAATGCTAACACCGCTAGTTAAATTAGAAAACCTTCTTATGAACAATGTTGTAGTGGACAAATATTTCCTCCTAGTACTTGACAATGTGAGAAAATTGAAATGTCGTAAAAAGTGTGTCGTCACCTTTGATAAAGTGCTTGAAAATGAGCCAATTAACGGTGCTAAAAGAGAATTAGTACTGAAGAGAGCTGATAATCTCTGGAACCTGAATAAGGAGGACAAAGCTGAAGTGGCTCAGTTCTTCATGTCTTTATACAAAGAAACAGCCAATATTGAGGTGCAGGAGTTGGTGGACCGGGCAGCTGCGGAGCACATCACGCTCACTGTTGATTTGATTGCAGAGTTAGTAGAAGTTTTTAGTGGACCAGACTCAGAGAAAGGTACTCTAATAAGCGTGAAGAGTGTTTGTGAATTTATGCCATGTATGGGGCCTTTTAAAAAGGTGCCATCGTCACAGAAATCTAAGCAAGGCAACTCCAAAACAGAACCAACGCCCATTAATGCTACAAAAAAATTATAAATCAATAAGCAAAACATATTTATTTTTTAATTTTTAAAGTTAAATTTTTTAATATATTTAAAAAAATTGTACTGTAAATAATAGTGTTTTGTGCACTCTCGTGATTTTGACTTGACAAATACCTACTTACTGCACTTATAAAAAAAAACTCAGATAACTTCTAGCCACTTAGATGATAGTTAAAATCATAGTTAGATGTAAGCACTTTTCGCTTTAGTCAGCCACAAAGCTTTGCGTTTATGATCCCATTATCTTGACATCCGGTTTGACTCGCGCGGTGCCAACTGCCGGCTATGCTTGCGGGCGCGGCGATTCATTTCCGACGTAATGTACATGTCAAATACCATAAAAAGACCTCTTACAGAATAACTTACGCTACACAGCCTCACAATTGGCGTATATGCATTTACGTCGAGTTCCTTAAAACGAATGAGACATAAGTACTCCAAAAAACAGTAAATACAGTAAACGATGATATTTCCGCTACTGTCGAAATTCACAGCGATATGAAAAGAGAGGTTCAATTAAATCTGAACGTACGTAACCTGTGGGCACAGAATAGATATATAGTGCTGTGGGGCAAAGAATTGACATATCGATAGTAAGTATAAAAGTTAATATTATAATAATAATACATAGGTACGTACTACGTACCATTGTGACAATATAAGTAAAACCTATCTATTCTATTTAACATGTTTTAATAATAGTTAGTTACTTACTTTTATTACTTATCAATAAGAAATATTACCAAAAAAATTCTAGTGCTTACTTTCCTATTCATTAATAAAATACTAGCAATGAGTGTTGAATATCGATAATATTGAACATAATACTTTCGATGATATCAATACTATCATTATCAGCCTGAAATATGTTCACTGCTGAACATGAACATGGCCTCCCCCGTAAAACGCTACTTTGGACACTTATCATATAGAGAGGATTTGCCATAATCAATTAATTACCACACTTAGCAGGTGGCTTGCTGATCGCAAGCCGCCTGCCAAGATTTAATGTACTGAGGAATATGATGCTGCCCATTGCCAGTATATTCCCTCAGCTGGCTCTTACGGCACCCACGGAAAGAGATGGGGTAGTCCTATTCGCAAACCGGGACCACACTATGGCCACGTATAAATGGCAGGTATTAGATACCTATATATGTCACAGAATATATAATAATACTTGCCTATATCGTTAGAACCACAGATAAAATAACATTATACTAGTAGATTACTTGGAACTATCGATATTGTAAATCATTTGCAACGTCAACGAAGTATATCGATTATCAAACTATCGACAGTGCTACAACACTACCTGCCTACTCGGTCTTAACCTGCACGCTAGCGCAGGTGAAGGCTTCAATTAAGTCAGTAGCAGCGAGCCTAGCGCCTCTTGAGGCAGGTGCAAGGCTTGGGAGCACAAGGCGATTGTTAACTGCCCATTGTATCTGGAGGGCCCTTCTTGTATGAGACTGGAACGCAATCTACGTTCAACGTTGTGAATGTGCGATATAACAACTGTAACGTGTATCTATAAAGAACGTAACGTAACTAACAAACAAACAACAATCGAAGAGGTCGCATACATAAATTGTAAGGTGGACCACGGGCAAGAAAAATTGGCTGTGGTCCACCCAGGTAAACTGAGGTGGACTATATATGGGCAAGAAACAGTGCCCGTGATCCACCGTGCAGCGTGCTACCCAGGTGAACGGAGCACGCTGCACGGTGGACCACGGGCAATACCCGAAATTTTATCATAACAGAAATTTTCATCGTAATCATACTATAGTTTGTCATACCCAGTATGACATCGAGGATATACATTTCTTCATGGTTATTAATTGTGTTTGTTGATTTTTCTATTTTTAAACGTGTAAATGAATATTTATGATTTGTAATACTTACTAGCACCATCGTCTGCTTAGCGTAATCAACAGATGAATTTTTAATATAAAGGAATTTGTATCACAAGCGAATTTTGAGCCCGCATCCATCCGTCCCTAAAGCCGGGTCATGCTTTATTTATGCTACCGTGACAAGCTGACAAGTGATCTTCCTTCATCTTTTAAACCAACTTACGGGGGGTTAATATTAATCAGCATGTTAAAGAAGTAGGAGACAATTGAATAATCCCTGACCCGTTTAAAATGCGATGCTCATCTTTTACTGTAAATGTGAAATGTAACAAAAAATAATATTCCATTACAATCAATCCATGAGGTTTTCATCTTTTAATTTAAAAAATATACACAAAGGCACTTATGGTCTAAAATTCTAAATAGACGGCTATTATTGTCTATCGTATAGACGTCGAAACGGAAGCATTTCGCAGCGAGCCGCGTCTCAAGTATAAATTAGCGCCGCAAGAGGCACTAAGTGCCCCATTCATGCATGCACCTCCAAGATTCTAGTTAGACCACACCTTGGTCGTGGCAAGAACCACGAGAGTGTACCTATAGGTCTTTCTACGTATAAGCTATAAATTACATTGTTACGTCACACTGCGGTTGACTGCACTATTAAGATAAGTTGGTGTGTGTACTTGAACGTGACTTAGCACTGCATCGCAGAATAAATCATAGTAACTCCACAAAAGTATGGGTTGAACGACATTGGTCAAGTTCTTTATAATCATGTTTGTTATCAATTGTTGCTCGTGCGATGCGGGTAGTGGATTGTATTTGCAACTTCAACTCTATAGCCGCATCACTATTTGAATCGAATCCCACACAAAATAACCTACACAAATTATGTGCAGAATTCACTCTCGCTCGTACCTACAGTGAGGTTCAGGCTCCATCTACTGCTCGTGGAACCTAAACCTCTTCTTAATTGATGCAACCCTGGTATTTCATTACCAAAAAAATTAGCAAGTAGGTACCTTGTACATACATAGGTACTTGCAAATTT
Source organism: Ennomos quercinarius (assembly GCA_910589525.2). NCBI lineage: Eukaryota > Metazoa > Arthropoda > Insecta > Lepidoptera > Geometridae > Ennomos > Ennomos quercinarius. The sequence continues at coordinate 15,575,588 of OU342492.1, read as the reverse complement.
ATTTGAATAGTAGGGATAAGTGAACTTACGAGTTTCCACCTATCACAATCGGTAGATCTAAGTGGTTTTTTTCACTTATCCCTTGTACGAACCTTGGTAGGAATTGGTATACGAGGCGACAAGGTCAGTGGTACGTTTAAGGGGGGTATTACATTTGGCCTGATTTAGACAGGATAAATCAATATACATTGCTGGCTTGGTGTTACTTCCTTCCAATGCCCTAACTATAACCAGCAATGTAAATCGAATTAGTCATTTAGCCTTGCTGAACTCAGCCAAACGTAATATCTTCTTTAGCAAAACTGACCGTAGTCCCACTGAGGCAGACAGGGGTATAATACCATTTAGGAAAAAGTAACCGTGGTACCACTACTGGTAGACAGGGGTACCATTAGGAAAAAGTAACCGTGGTATAACCACTGGTGGTACACACGACTGGGGGTACCACGGCTACTAAATCGTGGTGAAGTGGTGAAAGGAAAACATCATGAAAAAACTGCTGGTTTATCATCTGCTGAACATAGACCTGCCCTATTGAGCGCTACTTTGATGGCCTACTTTCCTTTTGCACACGGCTCCACGTGGTTTTTCCAGATCGTCGGTCCACCTGTAGGGAGCCAGCCTATACGCTGCTTCTTTCAGTTCATGTCTAGAATCATGACGTTCCAAGATGACGTGTCTTCCACTAACCCGCACTTCTACAGGCCAGTGCGTGGTGCAGAATTATAGATAGACAATGGAATTCAAACATTCTCTCTGTAAGAAAAGACCTGCGCGTTCCAGCAGACAGGAACGTAATGTTGATGAAGTAACAGTAGACCCAGTACTTACCCCCTCCATTCTTGTAGCAGAGGTAGGGGAAGCGCCACACGTTGGCAAGGTCCACTGCGAAGCCGATGACAGAGAGTAGGAAGTCCACCTTCTTGCCCCATGTCTCGCGCTCGCCGACGGCCGGCGTCGGGGTCTTCAGCGCCATCCTACTGCTGGACCACACGAAGCCGCCACAATCTACAAAAATAACATGATTTACACACACATGATCAACCAGAAGACATCCTCTGATGACCATGAGCTAGGGGTTTGTCATTATCACCAGCACACTTGGCAGGCCTCTTGGTGATCCCAGCAGATGACATAGACAAATAAGAATGCTGCATTCCTTGGATGTTCCCTTAGCCAGCTATAATAACCGGCCAAGTGCGAGTCGGACTTGCACACGAAGGGTTCCGTACCATTCTATAAACACGAGCAAAGCACGTACGTTGTATGGAAGCCCCCTTAAATATTTATTTCATTCTGTTTTTTAGTATTTGTTGTTATAACGGCAATAGAAATACATTATATGTGAAAATTTCAACTGTCTAACTATCACGGTTCATGAGATACAGCCTTGTGACAGACAGACAGACGACAGCAGAGCCTAATTAGGGTCTATTTTACCCTTTGGGTACGGAACCCTAAAAACGAAGTGTGGACCAGAGAGAATACCTATAACAAGATTGGGGCTACGTAAGCGCGGGGCGGCGCAGCGGCCGGCGCTTTTGATGCAGTACCCGGTCCGTAGTAGTGCTACGTACGAGCTACGAACGCGATACACAGAGCCACAGTGATGCTATAGATTGACTGGCTGAGTTGCAAAAAATAATAAAAAAATATGAAATATGAACCTGCCTTTCATATTGTCCGGCCTAATATCGGCCATATTTTATTACACTTTTACTTGCCCCGATATCGTATCGACGACCGATATCGATATCGGATCCGATAATGTGCGCTCCAGGGTTCAATATCCCAATATCGCCAATATCCCGGGGCGGATGGATGCCGGTTCGAATCCCACTTGCGATTAAAATTTTTGCCTAGTTAAACTGCACGGTTAAGTTTATGGCTGCAGTAACATTAACTGGGGATATGGTGCAATGCATTCAAAAACAACAACAAAAAAAAATGTTTTAGGGTTATGGTAATGTCCGCCCGTGATAGAGTTGAATATAAAGCCACTGTAAAATAAAAGTGTGGACATTTCACACAGCACCATCTAGCCTCAAACTAAGCATAGCTTTATACTGTGGGAACCAGATAACTGATTCAATACTTAAATACTTTTTGTTTGTAAATGCATGTACACAGATACCAACAATAACACCCAGACACAACACAAACATCGATGTTCATCACAAAAATGTTTGTCTCAGGTGGGAATCGAACCCACAACCTATAGTTCAGAATGCAGAGCTACTACCAACTGAGCTATAGGTACCAACTAGTAATTTGTCATAGGTACTTTCGCTTGGTCTCGAGTCTGTAAATATATAGGCCACTACTGAAAGAACTACCTGACCTATGTACGCATTTCGTAATTAACTGGGAAACAATCGAGCTGACCTCTCTACGTGGACTCTCCATTACTGGCATGTAATGAAGTGACAAATGTTATGGCGCCCAATGACGGAGAGCCCATTGAGTGGCCTGCTGACCGCGCGCCCGCTCTTGAGCTAGGGCTGGCAGTTTCACGTTATTTGTTTTCTGTCATACAGGAGAAAGTAGTTTAAAGTTTTGTAAATATTGAGGTAGCTTTGTAGTTCTATTGAAACAAGGCATGAATAATTAATTTACCATCCATACTACGTTAGTATCTAGTAGTCATTTATTTATTTATAATAATTAGAGTCATAGTTGAAATCAATGTTTTCAATTTTATTTGTGTTTTTTTATTAAATTATTAAATTTTGGAGTCTCCATTAATTTTCTCGGTTTTTTTTTATAATATTTATAGGTGAAACGCTGATTGCATACCATAACCATAATAAGAAGTTTAAATGTTATTTTTTTATTATGGTTTTCGCTCGCATCACTCATTAACCCTGCGAGTGCCAACCCTAGCGTTAGCGATTGGGCGGGCGGGCGCAGCGTGGCGGTCGAGGAAAGTGGCTGTCACGTCGAACGGTCCAGTGGCTCGGCTCATACGAAAAACCCCCGTCATCATGCCACCAGACCATAGTGCTGGACAAATTGGATTTACCAACTCGAGCTATGATAACTTACTTCGACCGTTCAAAATTGCATTTCGATTATCTATTTTTTTATTGAACTATCACGGCGTTATGCATGCTATTATGTATTGAATACTATCAACAGTATCAAAGTATTATGATCGTAAGCCATTCGTTTTAGAAAAAGCTAATAAAACTTTGTAATTTTGAACCTTTTTTTTGCTTTATATTTTGGCTCCGCACGCATAGTTTATTTAGCCAGTGTCAAGTATTGTTATTTTTCATTGTGTTATATACACAGAATTTGCCCTATTTACATGATATAGGGTGGGGTTCTTTATCCGTAGTTAAGGTAACAAAATGGTCAAAACTTGTTAGAATTTTTAACCATGGTTATGGGTTTTTGGTCCATGGTTAAGGTAACTAATGGCCAAAAACTCTAACTTTGACTATTGGTTAGAATTTGTTAGCAACACAAAAATCCATGTTTCACCACATTGTATCACTTGCCCATACTCATGCTCGTAATTCAGCACTTAATGCGTAAAACACCACGAATTTTAAACATTAACACTGGAAAAAGCACAAGTTTTGAAAAATAATACAATGCAACGACGTGAAGTTTTTGCACGTTCCCGCCAAAACTCCATTTAAGTATAACGACTTTCACTTGACTTTATGATAACGTCACTCGATGCTAAATGGAAGAAATGCCCGAGCCTATGAAAAACTAAAGAAAAATAGATTTGATGTGAATATGACATTATCATTATTGACATTGATTGAGTAACTTTTTTTATTATGTAGAGGCAACTGCCGTAAACTGCAGTTGTTAAGCTAAGTATGACGTCATCAGTTGCATGAAATTTCCTAATTTTAATAAATAATTGCCCGTAATTAGCCGTGTGGTCCCGGTTTGCGAATAAGACTACCCCATCTCTTCCCGTAGGTGCCGTAAGAGTTGGCAAAGGGAAACCAGAGAATCGGCAGCAGCATTCTCCTTGGTACATTAAAATCTTCTACGATCATCAAGCCGCCTTCCGAGCGTGGTGATTATAGCAAATCTCCCCCTATGATAAGCGTCCAAAGTGACATTTTAAAGGGGAGGCCTGTGTCCAGCAGTGGACGTCTTTCGGCTGATGAAGTGAAGAATAAATAATTATAAAATTATTACTTTCAATTAATTTAACAAAAAAAATGAAATTCCTTTTTTTGATTGCCCTATATTTTCATGACCTAAAATAAATATGAAGGTCAAGAAAGTTTGGACACACCCCATTCGTTCGCTTACGCATGGCTTACCTACGCATTTGTTAAAAAGACACGTAGGTATAGTTTAAAGGAAAAGTTATGTTTTTGATATGCGAAAACGTTTCCCGATATGGAGAAACACCATAACCCTGTAAGATATTTTTCAAAACAGAGAAATAATTCGGTAGCTTCCTGGGAGTAACGAAAATGTTCTAGGACTATGGTAGATTTTTTTCCTGTTTGATAGCCAGTTATCAAACTTAGCCAGCTTAAACGGCATTAATCTACATTAATTTACTATGAAATATTTTTAAAATATGTATTACAGAACACCTTCAAAATTAATGGACTCAATTTTTATTAAGTAGTCCTGCTTCTACAAATTATTTGTCAGCTAAAAATAAACCAGTAATGGGTGTAGGTAGTAGGTGTGCCTACTACCTACACCCTAGGTAGGTACATAGTTCTTCACAAACCATCACCACACTGCGATTTTTTTTAGGAAATACTAGTTGACCCGCCCCGGCTTCGCACGGCTTAATTAGTTTTACGCCTTAACCCTGTTTATGGGTAAGAAGGAAGCGTAAAGAAAAAAGATAGGGGAAAAGGATGAATCCATGGGACGGCATTAGAAGGGAGGCCCGTCCCATCCATTCATCCTTTTCCCCTATCTTTTTCTCTTCCCTTCGACAGGATGAATATACATAAAAAAATAAATAAAAAATAATACAAGCAAAATATTTTTTTGCATATAAATGACATACATGTTTCTTCGTGCAACCCGCACTTGGCCGTTTTAGGAAACAAAAAGTAAAATGTTCTAAATGTTTTTCTGAATAATTAGCTATAACCATACCAAATTTCAGCAAAATCCGTTCAGTAGTTCCAGCGTGATGCGTGATCAAAGGGACGGACAGACAGATAGATAGACAAAAAAAAACAAAAAAAAATTGTTTCCACTCCTATATCTAAAAAGAAGAGTAATGCAATCAAAAATTTTCAAAAAGTATTCAACGTACAGATTTAACCCAGTTACAGTAGGTATTAAGTGTATAGATTTTATGCCCATTCATTAAAAAAAACTATGAACCCTAGTAATATAAAACAAAAAAAAACTGTTTTACATAGTATGGACAATCAAGGCCTAGACCCATTAGGTACATCTCACATTGAAAATTCCAAACCCCTGCGTTTCAGTGTGAACCCCAATATCTTATCTAAACACTCAACCAATTTTGCTCACATCAAATAAAAATTCTCTTGAAATATACTAAATTTCTACCAAAATTCACAAAGTTTCGATCCCTTGTTCGTAAGTTTATCGCCGAACAAAAAAACGGTGATTCACCCAAATTGAAGTCACTTTTTTCATATCAAAACAAAAAGAAATCTTTTACACGCTTCACAAACAGCTTTATTTTTTCATTCAGTATAAGTTTAATGATGGTTTCAAAATAATTATTTCTTTCGTTGTGTTTTGTTTTATTAGATTATTGAAAAACCATATCCTAGTAAAGTTTAGAATAAAATGCGGGTACTTACGTGCGGCTCGGCGGACGCAGCACTCGCGCCATGACCGCGCTGCGCGGTGCCCCAGCTGGAGTGACGGCTGGACTGGACGCGACGCTGGGCGGCCGAGAGGTGGCCACGCCTCTCGCTACTCTCCTCATGTCGAGGAGAGAGGATGATGAAACGATTGGAAGCTAGCTCTGAAAAGGTAGATTTCCACTGTGGTGTTCGGTAAAAGTTTCATATTCTTTGTTTTAGTTTAGTGTGGATTTCGAGAAGCTAAAGTAGGGCAACCGATGTGGAAGAAAGGTTCTCGAGTGGCGGACGGTCATGAACCGGAAGACGCAGCGTAGGCCGCCCCCAAAGACTTCTATGTATACACCAGACAGGACATCTCTAACTTGCATTGTCAATCACTGCAAATATGCCAATGAGCATCTTTTCGCTCATACGATGCTCAGCTCTCAAAGCGACTGCACGTGCAGCAGTGAACAGCAGTAAAAATTATGATCCGAATGTGCCATGGCACTAGCGCTGCGTGTTGTGATCGTTGGTTAGACGATTTAATCTCGTAAAGCGCTGTAGCGGATTTTAGTTTAATTATACAAAAAATGACAACTATTTGTGCTTTGAATAGCTTCTCTAGTACGTAGTACATATACCTCTTTGGCCGCCCCCACTAGTTGGACCGACGATCTGCAGGTCAAAACCGTGGGGAGCCAATGGATGCAGGACGCGAGCAGCCACTCAAAGTGGCGCTCTATGTGGGAGGCCTATGTTCAGCAGTGAACGTCTCCAGGCTGTTGATGATAATGATGAAAGTGTAGCTCACACGTGCTTCGGAGATAAGTAGGTAATTAACACATGACTTAAGTATTTAAATACTAAATCGTAAAATTAAGCGGAAAAAACTACTAACTAGGGGAGACCTAGGAGAGTTGAAACAATTTTCACGTTTTATCCCATATCTCGTAATCAAAAAGGCGCACTGATTGGGGACGCACTTTAGTTAAAAGCAAAAATGGCCGTATTGCCAGCTCTCCAACGTTCATAGACACCGAAAAATTGAAGCTGTTTCAACTTACTTTTGTTTCAACTCTCCTAGGTCTCCTCTACTACTACTACGCTTAATTGAAATTTAAGCCAGACATTATGTGACAAGGAGACAAATTCTATTGAATAACTGAGTTACTAATCCAATAGAATTCAAGTAATGCCTGAGAAAGTCCTTATAATGTAATACCGTTAGTTCTCAGTAGGTATATCTACTTAATTACGTGTACTTTATATTGTATGTATACAAATAAGAAGGTTAGCTTTAAAGCATTATGACATAGAATGGACACCAGTAGAGACAGTAGCAGTTTAATAAAAAGTTTAATCAATGACAAAGATCTCAAATAAGTATTCTCAAAAGTCAAATCATTGTTCAAATATCGGCAATTAATTCTATTTGACGATCTTTAATTGTAAGATCTATTCATGAACCTACTATTATAATAGCTGGGTGGGGGGCAGTCAGTGGATCCCGCCCAGCTCGTCATGGTGGGCGGGACTCAACCTATCACCCGCCCACCGCACCACAAATGCTTTAGACTATGAATGATCCTATCAATTATAATAAAATATTTAAGCCTTGAAAGTACCTTGAACAGACGAAAGCTGTATTAGGCTGAGCTAGCTAATATGACCTAAAGAATTTAGTTTATAGCTATGTAGATAGGTACAATAAGTTTAGTAAGAATCTGAAATAAACCACCAAATTACCTACATCATAATCATCATCATGAGCCTGAAGACGTCCACTGCTGAACATAGGCTTCCCCCAAAGAGCGCCACTTTGAGCAGCTGCTTGCCTCCTGCATCATTCAGCTCCCCGCGGTTCTGACCAGGTCGTCGGTCCACCTAATGGAGGGCCGGCCAACGCTGCGTCTTCCGGTTCGTGGTCGCCACTCGAGAACCTATCTTCCCCATCGGTTGTCAGTTCTACGAGCGATGTGGCCTGCCCACTGCCACTTCAACTTGCCCATTTTCAAAGCTATACTGATGAATTTAGTTCTCTTACGGATCTCCTCATTTCGGATCTTATCTTGCAAGAAACTTCCGAGCATAGCTCTCTCCATAGCTCGCTGCGCCACTTTGAGCTTACTCATAAGGGTAAGAAACCACGGCTCAGTGCCATAAGTCATCACTGGCAACACACACTGGTTGAAAACTTTCGTTTTCAGGCTTTGCGGTATATTTTAGAGGAAAAGATGGGTCAAAGCTTCCCGAACGCTGCCCAGCCAAGTTGGATTCTTCGTGCGACCTCTTTGTCGAAGTTGGACCTACCTAACTGGATAATCTGAAATTACCTAGTATAAGTACTAATCTGAATAAAATACATAGGTAAAAGAGAAACGTTGTCTGTTTGTTAGGTTACGGCTAAACCAATTGTAATGATATTTTGTTTTTCTTAAAGAAGTCTAGTTACAGAACCAAAGAGCAAAAAAAGGACTTATTATAAAGAGAATAGTATTTTTTTAAATGTAAATTAATGACGTGACGATCTAGTCGTTCGGCGTCACGGCTGCCCATAACAGATTGCAGTGTCACTCGGAACTCTAAATTAATATAGTTTTGCGTGACACTGCACTGCGCACGTCATCCTGAGACTTCACACAAAGATCATCACAATAAGATTCCTAGACTGTGTGATCAGATCATAAAGGCTCATTTGCCTAGTAGGTAATTGCACTAGCTACAATGCCCTTCAAACCAGAACACAGTAGTGCTTGCACACAACTGCTTTGCGGCAGAATAACTAGCACAACATACCTACCTAGACGAACTTTGCAGAAAAGTCGTACTTACCACCTATTAGTCATCATACCCCCTCTTGTCCTTACAAAAAGCTCTAGCGCTTTTCCACCACTAAATGTTCTCCGATTTCGGTGTTTTTTTTATAATACGTTTATGGTCTACACAGTTATAAAAACTATGCTCGACGTCTTATTTGTGTTCAAGTTTTCACAATATTATCTTCTTCGTAGTTATAGCCACATAGAGTCACGAATTTTTGGCGTGCCTAAATCCTACTGAGACAAGTGCGGACTTAGGAGCTGTCAAACCTTATAGTGCAGATAAGCTTTTTTTTTTTTGGAAATTACATTTTAAAAATAAGTAGGTAGGTACTTTAACCTATGTTATATCTGGAAAAATCGAAGGTAGTAATGGCTACCCTTTTAGTTCGCAAGAAAAACTAAACCCAAAAGTTTGTCAGTTTAATAAAATGGCACAGCATTACTTGATTATGATAATTTTGTTTCAGTTTCTTATATTATCTAATCTGTCATTCCTGATAAAATGCCAACATAGGTTAGCCAGTGTAGCGCTCATAGCATACCTACATAGCATGAGCTCGACTAAATGTAGGTAGGTAGGTAGGTACCTATAGAGTAAAATAATTTCCCGACAAACTTATGATTATGGATTACGGTGTTTTTTTTTCATACAAATTGTGCGAAAATGTCTTGCAAGCAGGTAAAGCTTGTCTTGTGATATTTCCATATATATATGATCGGTTTTTTCTCATTCTCCCATTAGATGATTAAACTGAATCATATTCCGCGCCCGCGCGTTCTCAAAACATGAAAACACCTAAAGGAAAGGTGTAGGTAGCCTAAAGGTCTTGACATGTTGGACATGTGAGTAGGTAGTTATTGGGCATTCTATTCCACTTTTCGCTCGTTCCTCGCTCCAAGTTGGAATAAAATACCCAATAACTAAAAAGGAAAAGGTTTAGATGAGTTAATAAACTAGACCACTAACCTTACATTGTTATGTTAGAACGTAGTTTCTCTTTCAGCATCCTCGTAGTACAAATAACTAGTCACTCACTCACTTGGTCTAAAACAGTCTATACCATATCGGAATTATCAGAACTTGACAGATTACTATACTACCAGTGTAATGTGAAATGATTTGTCGCTTTTGTCAACAACTGAGTACTAGACCCAGTGTCAACACCCAAATAACCGAAACTGTATCAATTTGAAATTTTATTTGGTGCTGGGTACTCAATATAACTATCCCCAGAAACCTAACTTGGTTCAATGGAACTTGTCAATTAATGGGTACTACATTTCCTTTTCCCAAAATCGACATCAGAAAAACTTCCTGCACAAGGAATTTTAATCGTGTCTTACACTGGGTACTCAATAACTATCCCCAGAGACCTGATTTGGCTCTAAAACACTTTAAAATTTCTTTCACATCAATTTCTGGGTACTACATTTCCTTTCCCCAAAATCAACATCAGCCAAACTTCCTGCACAAGGAATTTTAATCGTGTCTTACACTGGGTACTCAATAACTATCCCCAGAGACCTGATTCGGCTCTAAGACACTTTAAAATTTGTCTCACATCAACTACTGGGTACTACATTTCCTTTCCCCAAAATCGAGATCAGAAAAACTTCCTGCACAAGGTATTTTAGTCGTGTCTTACACTGGGTACTCAATAACTATCCCCAGAGACCTGATTCGGCTCTAAGACACTTTTAAAATTTCGCTTATCATATCAAACACTGGGTACTTTTTTCTCATTTTTCTTTCCCCAGAGCTGACGCTGGAAAAGCATATAAAACGCACCAAGAAAGTTTTCTCATTCATTTTCATCAACACATTTTCCAGTATATTAAGGTTTACTAATCGACTTGTCATTTCACAAACGGGTACTGCACTAAATCCCCGCACACGTAAGATAGTTTGTTAATGCCAAAAATATCATAAAATTCCGTATATGATATTAAACATACTTGCACTTTTGATGTTTTAAACAATTACACTGTTTCACTTACAAAAGGTAACTGGTCTGGCTCCGTGTCAGAGTTTGCATCGTTAGCAAAAAGTACGAACATAGCGACGACAGACGAGCGCCCGCGCACTTCGACCTTCTCCCCTCGCTCGCCTGACGCTGGGAAAATAACATTCCAGGCAAGTAGCGAGTGTGGGTTAGTAGTAACCTGTGCGGCTTTCATAAACAGATGCAGGCAGGTTTGACTCCCACCAACTTTTGCAATTGCTCATATAACGATGTATGAAATCATCGTGAGAGACCCAGCATGGTTTTAGGGTTTCGTACCCAAAGGGTGAAACGGACTCTATTACTAAGACTCCGCTGTCTGTCCGTCTGTCTGTCTATCTGTCCGTCTGTCACCAGGCTGTATCTCATAAACTGTGATAGTGAGACCGTTGAAATTTTCACAAATGATACCTATTTATTAATTTAGTAAAAATACCTATTATTTTGTATTTCTGTTGCCGCTATAACAGCAAATACTAAAACAACAGAATAAAATAAATATTTAAGGGGGCTCCTACACAACAAACGTGATGTTTTTGCTCGTTTTTATAGATAATGGTACGAAACCCTTCGTGCGCGAGTCCTACTCGCACTTGACTGGTTCTTCTATCCATCAACCTGCGGACGTATTAACTAACTCGCAACAGGTTTGCAACAGGCGTAAATTGCGCGATGATTGCTGTCATGCATCATTAGTGGTGTCGAGCATGTATGCTTCGCTACTGCTGTTGCTATGCTACTGCTGTTGCGTTGCTGTTGCAAATTTTACGTAATTACCTCGCCGTACCTTTATAGCATGGTAGATTATGGTCTATACTCCCTCGATGTGAGATAAGGCCAGTAGTGAGAATGTATTCAGTTGTTGTATGTATACCTTTTAGGGATTTGGGTACAGAGGGAAAGAAATAGGTACCTACTACTTCACTCTAATATTTCTCACGGGACTCACGAGAATGAGTTGTTATGTCAGCAGTAAAGTAGATCCGTGTCTTTATATTTATGGAAATGTCAACAATAGCAAAATATTATAATGTGAAATACGAGTTTACGTATCTATGTGTGCAGGTACCTATGTCAGCACTTTCCTTTGTAAAGGTGAAATACTACTGTTCATTATTTGAATTTCCCTGTAAAATTGACGTATGAGTTTTATGATGGTAGTATTTAAGTACTTTAGCAACAATAGAAATTGCATTGAATTTCGATGATCTAATTTACGACTTAAGCTTTTTTGATATTGTCGCATATTTCCCGTATAAAATCGGTTTACACCAACTTTTTTCATTATTTCGAGTTCTGTAGTGATTCAGTGCGATATAGTGAGTCATCGAAGAAAACCAAGCTGTCACGCTGCTGCTACATCTGTAAAATCACCGATAAATCATTAACATGTAAGTGAGTATAGCCAGCCTGTTATAATGTATAACTCTTAAATTCGTCTTAGATGATTTGTGTAGTAATTAAATCTTGCTTATATATTACAGGTCTGACTCGGAATCAGAGAGAGGAATTGTAAGCGTGAGTGCTGACAAGAAAAAGGAAAAAAAGGCACCTCAGGCTAGCGGCAGCGCGAGCAGCACCGCAGCCAAAAAAAGAAAATCTGCCAGCACGCAAAGGTAATCATAATAATATTAACATTTCCATTATTGATAAAATTATCAGTTATTTTGTTTAGCATTTACCTAATTCTTATGTGAACGGTTGAAATTCGACTTCGTTTTTTGTGATGACCTGATTAGTGATTTTTCTAGTATATTGTGATTCTTTGGATATCTATACAGGTACAAATAATACTTTAAGGTTTCTAGCTAAAATTCAATATGTAAGTAGATATGCAATAACTTTATTATTATTTTGCAGTGGTCGCAAAAGGGCGCAGCCAGCCCGTGTGGACATATTTGGACTAGGCGATACGGATGTAGAGGAGGTCGTGGAGCCAGTAGCAGTGAAGAATGCATTAAAGTCAACATTCGTGAACCGTGTGGCCAGCGGATCTCAGCGTCGCGTCGCAGATACTGGAGGTGAATTCTACGTGGACCTCAAGGTATACAACACTGTGGATGTGGAATCCACCGTGCCGGAGGATAGGTGGAAAAAAGCTTTAGTTCGGACCACGTTCAGGGTTGCCGAAGACTCACCTCAGTGGGCGAAGCTTCAAGCTTTAGTGCGAGAAGCTCACAAGCTTTTTGAAAGCTGTGAGCCAACATTCTATTCGAACAACGTTTTTATTAAGGGTTGATTTTGAATATTGTTCATGAGATACAATGTATCAGGACAGCACCTAAAATCTTTTTTATAGTTATCAAATGAGTTTTATTAGCTTTGGCGTATTTTGATAGTCTTAATTTTAATATTTCGTTCTGTACGTTTTAATTGTTATTATTAGAAGACTTATATAACCAAAATTTTACTGATCACTTGATGTAAAATAACTAAACACAAAAATGCCTTTTTGTACATTTTGTAATATACAAGTTGATAATAAGCGATGGGTAGGTCATATGCGAAGCAATGCACATAAAATTAAAAGCATTGTACCGTTATCTGACGGCGTCGATATAATTCAGTCAGCGTTTCGCAGCCGTATAGCTAGCTATAGAATTAAAGCAGCTGACAATGAGGAAGTTAGTTGCATACCTACATTTTTAAACGCTATTCGCACAAAGATTGAGTCGCTCCTTGATCAAACGATCCAATCTCATACAAGTGTTAAAGTGAACTTTGAATTGTTTTCATCTTTTCTTTTGTTCAAAAACGATTCGCACGAAATTAAGTCTTTTGCAACAAACAATTTTACGCTTCATTTAAATTATGATATCAATAATCTGTTAGCAAAAGTATTAGACTATGTCATGAAAAAAGTAGAAGAATTTCAAGAGCGAGACAGTGGGTGGACTTTTTTAAAAAACTGTCACCTCGAAATAAATATATGCAAGTACGATCCACTGCAAGGCTCGAACTTTATAGATTTACCAAAGTTTATCAAAAACAAAAAAGCATGCTTAAATATTCAAAACAAGGATGACTATTGTTTTTTGTGGTCCGTTATTGCAGCGCTTTATCCCACTACCAAACATCCGGATCGAGTTACTTCTTATCCAAGGTTTCAAGATAAATTGAACATTAAAGGTTTATCTTTTCCAGTCACATTCTCAGACATTTCAACATTTGAAAAAAATAATCCTGACTTAAGTATATGTGTGTATGGACTTAAAGACAAAAAAATTATTACTGGGCCGTTGTACAAGTCAGACTCCAAAACATACAAAAAACGAATTAATTTGCTGTTGCTTGAAAATAATACTAATTCGCATTATTGTTTGATTAAAAACTTGTCTCGCCTTGTAAGAAATCAATTGACCAAACATCACGGAAAGTTATACTTTTGTGAAAACTGTTTATTATTTTTTTCTTCTAATCAGAAACATAATGAACACATCTGTGGTGGTGTTGTGACTATTCTACCTGAAAAGGGATCAGTAATTCAATTTAAAAACTATAATCGCAAGCAAGATGTACCGTTCGTTATTTATGCGGACTTTGAAACTATGTTACTTCCTGTGCAAGGCTGTGAACCTGACCCTGACAGTGCCAGTACTTTCGATGTGCATCAACACATACCTGTCGCATTTGCCTATAATATTGTTTGCGAATTAGATGAGACTCATAATCGGTTCGTAAGTTATCGAGGAGAGGATTGTGTTACACGCTTTATCGCCTCGCTATGTGATGACGTAACGAATATACATAAAATATTAAATACAGCTGCACCGATGATTTTCAATGAGCTTGATTCTGAAGACTATAATTCAACTAATCGGTGTCATATTTGCAAACATTTTACGTGGGGTAGTAAAGTACGCGATCATTGTCATTTAACAGGAAAATATCGAGGTGCGGCTCATCAACAGTGCAATTTGAATCACAAAATTCCTAAATTTATTCCAATATTTTTTCATAACCTCTCAGGTTATGACTGCCACTTATTTATAAAGGAATTAGGAGAATTACCGGGTTCAATTAAAGTTATACCAAAAACTAAAGAAAGTTACATTTCTTTTACTAAATTTGTACCCGTTTCGGAGGAGGAGTATATACCGTTGCGTTTCGTTGATTCATACAAGTTTTTAAGTGCAAGTTTGGATAAACTAGCTAAAACATTATCACCAAACGATTTTGTGCATATGCAAAACCATTTTCCGGATACAGGTCAATTAGAATTATTATCTCGTAAAGGAGTTTATCCCTACGAGTACATGTCGAATTGGAAATGTTATGAAGAACAAAGTTTACCGTCACAAGAAAAGTTTTACAGCTCTTTGAACGACACAAACATATCTGAAGATGATTATAAACATGCGCTGTTGGTGTGGTCACATTTTGATATAGAAAATTTAGGACAATATACTGACTTGTATGTTAAAACGGATGTTCTGCTTTTGACAGATATTTTTGAAAAGTTTCGTAAAACATGTAAAAATCATTATGAGTTAGATCCAGCATTTTATCTGACTGCCCCCAGTTTGTCATTTGACGCGATGCTATTAAAGACAGGGGTGCAACTTGAACTCATTAGCGATCTATCGATATTACGCATGATACAAAAAGGCATTAGGGGTGGCGTTTGTGTGTGTACGCATCGTATGGGACGATCAAATAACGCACATATGATTGATTATGATCCAATACAAAAAGATACTTTTATAGTATATTTGGATTGTAATAATCTGTATGGATTTAGCATGTGTCAGTCCCTTCCTTTATCGAATTTCAGATTTTTAGGTCAACCTGAAATCAACAGATTAAACGTAATGTCAATATCTGATGATGCGGATGAAGGTTATATTCTTGAAGTTGATTTAGTGTATCCGGAAAACTTACATGCAATGCATAATGACTTACCATTTTGCCCTGAAAAATGTACACCACCAGGTGGGAAGAGCAATAAACTCGTTCCCAATCTGTACAATAAATATGAGTACGTAATCCACTACATACATCTAAAAACATGTCTAAAACACGGCCTAGAGTTACGGAAAATACATCGAGTGATTGCATTCAAACAAAGTTCTTATCTGAAACAATACATTGATTTTAACACTGAGCTCCGTCAAAAAGCTAGATCGACATTTGAACAAGACTTTTTTAAACTCTTAAATAACAGTGTATTTGGCAAAACTCTCGAAAACAACGAAATGAGAGTAAACGTTCATCTTGTCAATCAGTGGGCTGACGATGATAATATAACCAAAAAACGAATAAGCGCTAACAAGCTGATAGCTAGCCCATATTTTCATAGCGCATCAGTTTTCACCGATAACTTAGTAGCGATTCAAATGAAACCCGATCGAGTAATCCTTGATAAACCTATTTACATAGGTTTTTCTGTTTTAGAATTATCTAAAGTGCACATGTACAATTTCCACTACGATGTTATAAAACCATTTTACAATGATCGAGTTCAATTATGTTACACCGACACCGACAGCTTTATTTATTTGTTGGACACGCCAGACTTTTATCAAGATTTAAAAGATAATTTTCTTGATCACTTTGACACTAGTAATTATGATCAAAAAAACCAGTATGATCTGCCAATAATAAACAAAAAAATACCTGGTTTATTTAAGGATGAAATGGGCGGAAAAATAATTACTGATTTTGTTGGTTTGAGATCAAAGTTATATTGCGTTAAAACTGAAACTCATACAATAAAAAAAGCTAAAGGAGTCAAAACAAGTGTTGTACGTAAATTTGACATATCTGAATACAAGAATGTGAATTTTAATGAAAGCATTGTACGCAAAAAAAATGTTTTGTTTAAATCTATTAAACATCAAATATTTACAAAAGGTATTCATAAAATTGCTCTCTCTGGAAACGATGATAAGCGCTGTGTTTCTAAAGATAGGATTACTACCAAATCTTGGGGCAGTACATTTATTTTAAAATCGTAATTTGGGTTAATTAAGTAAATATTACTTATCCTTAAATACAATGTACCTACTGTTTTTTATTATAAGAATAAACTGAACTTTCTCAAGATGGTATTAGCTATAATGCTTATGTAACTATTAGGTAATTTAGGTGAGATTCAATGTTTCAATGAATATTATTATTATAAGATGTATTAAACGTAAACAGTTTTAGTTATATAAATGTAAAACCCTTACTTATAATTTTAAAGTTAAATAAATGAATACTTACCTTACGCTGATGTATGTTTTTTATTTATTATGATCAACACCTACCCATTATAATTAGGTAATTAGGCAGGTAATCATTATTTTCACCTTTAGAACTCGATTAATGATAGAAACAATCAAGAGCTATTAAAGCGACACGACAAGTTTGTGTCAATTCATATCAATATATTATGTACTTATGTATATCATTAAGTATTTTTATGAATGCAAGTAGGTACCTGCTATTATCTAAATAGAGTCACATCAGCGCGTACTTAATTAAGTGCCTAGCTACCTACTCAAAATCCAAACGTTTATTATGATTGTTTGATTATTGATTAGGTACCTATGGGTTGTCTCACTAAACTTCGATTTTAAGCTCATTGCTTAAAATTAAAGATGTCACTGCAGCATAATATTGCCTATAATGCGAATTGAGTAAGAAGCAGATTGAGATATAAGTAATAGCGTTTATTATTTGGATAGATCATAGTACCTACATTATAATGTCCTGTAGGTAGTTGTTATAGTATATCATTCATAATAATTATAATAAATGTTGTATAGGTAGAGGTCGTTAGTAGGCACCAACATAAATCTAACCAAAAATTCAGAATTTTTCAAGTTTTAACCTGATAATGAGTTCACCGTAGGTATTATATTTCAATCGCATCGAGGTGGATTGTGTAAGTATTGCTATCTTTCTAAGAAGTGGTTTTTATTTCAGTCAGCGTTTTAAATTATGTGTATAGCATTATAGAGTTATGATAAGCGGAACTAGAAATCAAGTTTGAACTTGAACAAAGGACATGTAATGTAATCTAACACGTCTTATTAGAAATAATTATACCTACTTATTCAATTTGATTTGTAGATGCCTTTTTAATATTTACAAGTATAAATAAACTTTATAATGTACTTACTAAGAAAGATTTTGATTTACTTGGAAGCGCTATTAATTTTACTCTAAAATACTTATTTAGCAAGCGGTTAGGCGGTATCAAATAGATCCATTCTATGTAAGCAAGATGACACCATAGCCAGCACAGGACAACAATAAAAATAATGTATGATTTAAATAACCATTAAATCTATATCAAGACCAGTGATCGGTCGTGCGCTACTCAACAAGTTAAATTTTATCTACACTTTTACGTAAGTACCTACTTGACTTGTTTATTTTCATAAAAATTGTTATTTTTGCTTTCTTTGTTCACGTAAGAATCTGTTTGTGATGTGTTTATGTACTAAAAGTTTTAATACATTATTACAGGTCATGATGTCGGATACTGATCAGACATATTACAATAGTCTACCATGTGCGCAGGATCCAGCAGCTTGGGACGATGAATTTGCAGCAGAAATGCAGAGAAAGCGAAACATTGAGCTAGCAGAACAGAAACTCGCTGAAGCCACATCCGCTTTTGAAAAAAGGACGAAGAAGAAGTCTAAAAAAGATGCGATGTCCTATGTCATTACCAATATTGGCAGAAGAGGGCGTCGCATGCTGAAAATTCAGATCTATGACCATGATGACGTGAGAAATTTGTTCAACGAAAGTGTTCGCGTTCAATATGTGATGACGGACTGTATCGACGACATAATGGACAATGCTCAACATTTAATTAATAAAATTTCAAAAAAATTAAGTGATGATGCCGTGTTATAATAAGTAGCTCCTAAATAAGTATATAATCTTATAATTAATACTGTTTTCAATTTTAAATATGAAATAAACATGAATTCTTATTAAATTATGGCTTATTATTATGTTCCTAAGTAGGTAGGTAGGCAGATAATTAATAAAACAAATGTTAGTAATTGATAAAATTTATTTAAAAAAACAATAGGTAGTTATTTAGCTAAGTATAGTATTATATTATCTATGACTAAGTATTAGGTACATACCTTATCTTAAATTAATATTACTTAACACAGTACACAGCAAAAAATACTTAATACAATTAAATTAGACAAGATTTTATTATTAGCAACAACAATTTTCGACCCAATCGTAACCTTCCTTGCTTGAATCATAACTACTAGATCTAGTTTTATTTTCTTGATTTATTAATATTTTATCCTCCTTTTTACCGCCAATATCATTAAATTTAAAAATCTGCATATTATTTTTAGTAAACCACGTCTTTATTAAAACTACATTTTTTAATGCACAGTGCTTTTTATGATAAACACAATTAAATGAACAGTTAGCATCATTATTATAAAGCTGATTCAATCGCAAAAAACTAGGACAACCCTCATCTCCAATATCTATAATTTGACAGTTACCTAAACATAAAGCAAATAACCATTTCGCTTTTTCCGTTCCTTTAACAAAAACTTTCTTTTTAGCTAAAAAAGGTATAACAACACGTTTAAGTTCATGTAAATTCATGTAACCTTCACTCCAAAATATACCGCGTTGCCTCTGTATCCATGAAACTTGTTTTTTTTCTTTTTCTGGTAAATTACAATATGGATGGGGTGGTTTAACTAAAAACACTTGGGTATAATCTTTCGTAGCAAGTGCAAATTCTTTAACAATAAAAGAGTTGTAGGAATCTTTGAATCCCTGTAAATCAACTATAACATAATCCGGATTCATGATATCTTCTTAACGATATTAGTCAAAGGTTTATATTCAATGATACAGTCGTTTAGAATCAAACAAAAAGCCGTCGTGTTTTCAGGAAAATCTACAACAGCTTCAAGGTCAATGCGAACATCTATAGGCCCTGTTTTCAAAGTTTCATTTTGTCGCGAGCAATCAATCACAAATAAAGGAGCTTTGGTTTTAAAGTCTTCGTAACTTAATAAAGGTTCCGGACGACGGTCGTAATAAGACTGTTGAAAATTAGCGTAGCGCTCGTATATTAATGTGTACTTATCATCATCGAAATTGATATTTAGATTTTCATATGGAAAGTAGCATGAGTTTAAAAATACTTTAAGGTTTTGTAGCTGACAATGATCAAACTGAGACATATCTTTGTCAAGTTGTCGCATACGATTTGTTTGTAACCCTACAATCACGTATCGAGGCTTTTCTATTTGAGAAGATGTTTTAATTGCCCATGTATGTTTTGTAGTTTTTGGAAGTGATGGGTACTCGTACAGATCCCAGTTTCTAAATATGATGCTAATTGTGCGATCCTTTTCTAAATATTTAAGCAAATTGAGTCGCTCGCGATCGGATACTTTTATATGTGGAACGCGCCAATTAATTTGTTTAATGTCAATATAATTTATAACTTCACCAGCTTCCAACTTTACAGAATTAAGGTTTGTGCTATTACGAAGTAATATTAATTCATGCTTGCAGTTCATAATAATCTTATTATAGTCTTCAGCAAACCCAAGTATTTTATTTAAAGGAATGGAAACTGAAAATTTTCCAGACAATTTATTTGTGGTTCCATCGATATCCCAGGCCCAAGACTTAGCCATCTTTGATTCATTATCATTCATTGAAACAAGAGATTTCATAGTTGTAGTAATGCCTGCATTTTTTATTTTATCTATTTCTACACCATTTAGCTCATATCGAATGTCTTGAAAAAAGAATAATGCAGGGTTATTTGTAAAATGCACCTTACTTACTATTGCTTTTGTATCACGTTTAGTAACAAGAATGCTCCCTTCTATGAACAAAGTACTGGCTGAAGGTAAAACATACAGATCCTGTTGGTTAATAGGTATCCGTATCTCATCATTTTCACGAAAACTATTCACATAGGGTTTGTATGAATGGTATTCTACACTCTCGATGGTGTTATCAAGACGTGGAGAATCTGCTATGTTAAGAATGCTCATTTTAATAACCCAATTAATTTAAGAAATTTCTTGTTATCCTTCGTCAACTTCACTTTAGGTCTTCTTTTGATGATGTTGCGGCTTGAAATGGACCGATTCACTGTTGCTGATGAGTTTTTATTAAAGTCAATCATTTTAGTCTAACATGAAAATATAACTGGATATCTTCGCCACGTAAATTTACTAAATTATTGTTTGAATCTAATACTTTGACAGTGATCGAGCTAATACTGTTTTGATTAATTGGAAAATAAATTATATTTTTCGGTATTTCAATTATTCGATAACCAGGTGGCACGTTTGGAGGGAATTCGTGGATTATGTGACTAGGTTTTCCGTCAGTGTATGATCCGCTTATGATATCACATTCGATCCTCAGCACGGTAGTCGAAAGAATGTTGACAGGATGAGAAGATTCATTTAATATATTAGCTTTCAGCACAATTTTGTTAAAACCAAACACTTTTGCAAGCAACGGACTTTTTTCAAAATGTATGTCTTTAGAACAAATGATAGAAGTCTTTAGAGTATTGTTATTACAAATTAACTTGAAAGAACATTCTTTCATGTTCTGTTCCAAATAATCACTTATATCACTTAGCTCATACGATCCCTCTGGTATCTCAATGACTTCATCTTCACCGAAATATAATTTGTTGTTAGAATTGTCAATATTAGGTATAGAATTAAATGTTGAAAAATACAACAGCCCACATTCATATTCGCCATTTAGTTCTAAGGCAGGCGAATAATGTGTGGTTGTCATCGGAGTAGAGCTAGATATAGATAGCGTAAAAGACATTGTGCTACTGATGGTAATTTAGTGTTCTATCACTTTAAATGTGTTTTCCAAAAATTTTTTAGATATTGAATGCATAAATGTCCACAATTCACTGTATCGTAACTTTGATACTTCATGTAATTATAAAAAACTTCTCTATGACTTAAGTACTTTAATAATTCTGTCGGTGGTTTTAAATCACCGAAACTGTCAAAATACTCACAATAATTGTTATTTTTTACATAGGCTACCCAGTGTGTTCCAGGATTTTGATGATCATCTAAATTAATAATACCGCATTCTATACGCTTAGGTTTATTCGGTAGTCTATCTCTCATGTAAACACCTCTAAAATATGGTATAACACTAGAATGTTCTAAAATATCTACATCGGTTAGAGCGCGGTTGGGCAGCCTTTTATTTAGTTTTTTGAAGCTTTTAGAAACAAACCACTGCCTTTTTTATATGGTTTTAAGTAACACCCTTTTCCTAGTGCTATTGCTTCCATAGTTTTATTGTGGCGTTCAGATTCTTGAAGATTTTGTTTTGCTGATTTATAATCGTTTACTGCTTTTGCAATACCTGCAGCACCACCTGCTAAAGCACCGAAGGCTGATAGTCCGGCAAATATTGGAATCAATGGTAATATCCCTCCAGTCTTGGGTATGGGTATAACACGCGGCAGCCGAATTTTATTTTTAACAAAATATTTTTTTGCAACTGCATAAGCAATTTTGATTGCTTTCTCATCACTGTTAGGTTTCAGTTTCTTTAGTTCAGTGCGTATTTTAGTTACAACAGATTTAAAGTTTTTTACACCAGCACCCAACTTTACCTTTGTTTTCATAACTTTATTTACCATCCAGGAAGCCATTTTTTCTCCTGTACTGGCGTTTTTAGATTTAATTCGCTTTTTAGCCATTTCAGCAAGTATTAAATCAGCTTTATGACGATCTTTTAAGTCAGAGCTATTGTTGTAGGCTATGTCGTGTTGCTTACAAGCTTCGTCCAATTCGTTAACCCCTCGGTCGCCACGAAATAATCGTTCTCGTAATCTTGTACCAGGTCCACAATAATTATAACCTGGTAAATGCAGCTCAAAAGGTAAATTATTTATTACTTTGTTGATGAGACCACCTCCTTCCATTGGTTCTATGTGAATGAAAATGTTCTTATGACACAATCTTTTTATAGGTTATAAGACAGCATTCTTATGAATCCATGAGTTTTCATTCTCATTCAGACCTAACCATTTAACAAACAACTGGTTACCCTTTCGTTTTAGTATCTTTTCTATCAAATAAATACCAGGATACTTTGTTTTTTGCAACTCTTGTTCATAAAACGTTCCTAAAATATTTTGTTTGTGTTGGTCTTCTATATGGTATGTAACTGGTTTCGTGTTGTTTATTTTTACAATCGTGAAAAGTTCAGTGGACCAATTTGGTGTGTACCCTTTTCGAAAACTGCCCTTGTACTTACTGATGCGAACTTGCTCGCCTATCTGAAACTTTGGTTTTTTTATATCGAGTATTTTTCTCGATTTTATGATATTGCTCAATACAATCGTTTTATTTGAGGCATTAACAGCTATTGGTTTAAACCTTGTTGTACGATGTATGGTTTCATTATAATTATTTATGATTTTTTGCAAAGGTTTTCCGTTCCACACATAATTTCCGACTAAATTAAAATATTTATATAATATATTTTTTATAGTTCTGATGAATCTTTCCACGATAGACGCTTTTTTAATGGAAAAAGTAGAGTAATGATTAATTTTGTATGTTTTCAAAAGTGTTTGAAAGACGTCGTTATAAAATTCTTTCCCTAAGTCAGTTTGTAAATTAGTAGGTATTCTTCCCTTCTTAAAAATACTTTCCATAGCGTTTGATATTTCACATTTCGACTTAGTTTTCACAGGAACTGCCCATCCAAATTTGGAGAAAGAGTCGATCACCACAAGAATATATTTATAACCTAAATTAAACCTACTTAAATTTTTTATGTCTATTAAGTCGGCTTGCCATAAATCATCAATATCTTTAATCATAACACAGCGACGATTAAAATTTCTGCGTGCTTGTTTATGAATTTCATTGACAATTTCTTGTTTAGTCATTTTTAATCGTCGGTTTAGCAATGCTGTTTATTGTATGTTCGGTATGAACTTGATGTAATGTCTTAATTTGACCGTTGATTAGCTCCAACATAGAATCTATCTCTTGCTTTGTGTAGAAATTTTTTTTGATGACTCTTTCATCAATTTCTATTGTATGCTTATTGAATAAATCTTCTGATAAACGTAAACGTTTATGAACATGATGTCCGAACTTATCTATATTCATAGCACTAGAGAGTTATTGATCGGTCAACAGTCATAACAAAACTGAGTGAGTTTTTACAGTGTATTCTTTTTATTAATTGATGACACCACTTTCTCGCAATTCCTCGATGATTGATATTATTTCATTATCTAAACCAGTGTTTCCAGCGTCACGAGAAGCGAGTAACAATTTTAATCTTTCAACTAATTCATTAGGATCATCCCAATACACATAGTCCACTTTTGGTTTCACTTTTTTCATGATTGGCAACCCCGACCCTTTAACAAGACTTTCGGTACTAGTTGTGTAGTATTCTTTAGCTAATTTAAAAAGCGGTTTTACAACGTTTAGATATTTTATACCTTTGTTACTTTTAATTGGTTTTTTTGGATCATAATCACGACGGTGTGCATTTGTGTCTATTAACATTTGTTTATAATTTTGTCTATCATCTTCAGTTACTTTTTCTAGTTCAGGTATTTTTTTTAATAACAATTCATAAATTCCAGGTGTTTTATTATAATGTCGTCCACCCACATTGATTTCATTATCCGTGATATGAAAAACTGATGTGCCCATTTTAAGTTTTCCACGTTCTAATCGAACTCCAAAAGGAATACTTCTAAATGTTTCACCTGTTAATGACCATGACAAATCATCTGACTCTTCAATAGATTTGAAAGATGTACCACTTATATTCGGAGTACTGTTTTCATCCTCTGTACTTTTAGAACTGTCTGATGAGCTTGATTCTTCTTCGGGTTTGTGGATGACAGTTTGATCAGATAATCTATTACTGATATCAAATCTGCGAGTATTGTTTAATTCAAGTTCATCATCATCTGACGCACCACGTTCATTGTACTTAATTTTTTTGCAATATGGTTTCGCAATTACTTTATTAGTAGTTGAGCCACTTATTGCAACCATTTTGTTAAGAGGTTCTGTTATTGGTTTTAAAACAGATTCGATAGCTAAATCGCTATCTGATTTAAAGTTTTTAATCATTTTAACCTTTCTTTTTACAACATCTGCTGATTTTACAATTTGTTGTTTTAGTTTCTTTTCAATATTATTCATGCTATTATTGTTACTTGCACAAGCCTATTCTTCGTGATGTTTAATGTGTGAATGATTTTTTATTGTTGTTTTACATATTATATATGAACAGCTAATCCAAAATAACAAATGTGTCAAAGTTTTTCCTGTAGCCACCATTATTCCTTTCACAATCTTTATTTATTACCAAGTAATTGTATGGACAGCTCCAAATTTCTTTACACATTTCACGAAACTGATTCCACGACATATCTGTATTCACATGTTCGTCATAAACATGTTTAAGGTTTATTTCGTCTTGCTTAAAAAGAACAATAACGTTAGCGTTATCTCTGATCAGTTGTTTCGGGATTTTACTGTAGGTTTGGTTTAAGTAAAAACAATCAATTCTTTTATGCCTTCCTGTAGCAAAGTAGTCGCGTATATTATTTTGTTTCTCACAAGCGACATCATCAAAGACTATTACCGAATCTGGTTTAGCATTCTCCAGACTTAACACATCGTCATTATCTTTGAATTTATAAAAGCTTATTTCTGGTACTAATTTTAAGACACTTTCCAAGAAAACGTATTTAGGTTGATATAACGTTTTGGAAAAAATTAAAACATTCAAAAAGTTGACACCATGTTCATGTAAAAGGAGACCAACCAATAGATTGGTTTTGCCACAGTTTGATGGTCCACAAATGATGCACCGAATAGTGCTCGGCAGTAGCTTGCCATGTTTTTGTATCTTCGGCGAAGTTGATACACAAATTTGGTCTAAACTCAAAGAATGGGGCTGTTTAACAAATAACATGTGTGACCAATGTGGTTGCTATGACAAAAATGAATAAATGAGGCCCCAACGCACTGTTTTATATAAAAAATATTCAGCTTCCTCTGAATGGAATATTTCAGACTAATGGGTTGGTAACTCATCTAAACCTTTTTTTTTTTTTTAGTTATTGGGTATTTTATTCCAACTTGGAGCGAGGAACGAGCGAAAAGTGGAATAGAATGCCCAATAACTACCTACTCATGTGAACAACTTGACTGACAGCGAGTTTGACCTAAGTAATCGAACCCAGCCTACATACCTACCTGTAGGTACTTAACCTAGAACCCTGATGGTTGGTTGGAAAAATCAATTATCGTCTCTTACGATTTGCCACCAAAACGTTCGGTGTCTAACAAGTAAGACGAAAAATATCGAAGTTCTTTTGACAAAGGAACTGTCCTGCGACTTATATATAGTAACAGAACATTGGCTTCGTGAGCATCAGTTAGTGTCCGTTACGATCTGTAATTACGATTTATTGTCGTATAGCTGTAGGAAGCAGATAGCGCACGGTGGAAGCTGCATCTACGCACGGTCAGGTATGAAGGTAGTTGATAGACAGGACTATTGTGGCTTATCACAAGAACAGATTTTTGACGTGTGTGCTGTACATCTACTTGACGACAATATTCTTGTTGTTGGCGTATATCACTCCAATCAGACGAACCTTTCAGATTATTTCAGGCTTTTTGAAGGCCTCCTCGACAAAATAACAAATGATGGTATGAATTGTGTAATCATGGGGGACACAAATGTTAGTTTTTTGGATAGCTCTAGTAGCAAAAAACAGCTGATATACTTACAGTTTACAATTTTAGACAGTTGGTTGATTTTCCAACGCGAGTGGTGGTAGGAGGGAGTAGTACGCTTCTAGATCATGCGTATACAAACATCCCCACGGAGCACGTAAGCGCTTCCGTCACCGGCGTCGATACGCAGCTCAGCGACCACATCGCTCAGAGACTGACCCTAACGGAAATTGTCGCGCCCGCGCCAACATGTCGACTTGCACAGAGTTTTAGCGCAGCTAATGACACTAACTTCATTCGTGCCCTATATTCTATCGACTGGGACGAAATTATTAAAACAAGTAACGGAAGTGTCAATACATTAGCAGATTCCCTTATAGCCATATTAACGGATAAATTTAACATTTACTTCCCGATAAAAAAGCAAAATATTTTAAATAAAAAACATTGGGTTGATGCAGAAGTTCGCAACATGAAACACCTAGTCTTTGACATGTCGCACTTAAAAAAGGTATTTCCAAATAACGAAGCCATGTGTAGTAAATATGATGAGTATTCCATTAAATATAATACCTTATTAAGAGAAAAGCGTGTTAACTATTACTCGAATTTAATCAAAAATAATCCTAACAAGTCGAGGTGTATGTGGCAAGTTGTTAACTCTGAGCTGGGTCGCGGAAACCGTGAAAGAGTCGACTATACCGACCTCGTGCGAGATGATAACGGCCAACCTTTCAATTGTAAAAAGATTTGGTTGATGCGTTTAACCTGGAGTTCGTGACAGCGGCAGGTAGGTGCGACGCTCCAAAAGCTGACGGTGCACTCGCTCTTGCCGCGCTCGGGACCGAATCTTCTACTAGCAGCGCATCGATTAGAATCGGAGCATTCACACCTTTCGAGATTGTACTACTAGCCAAAAAGAGTGTCGCCCCAAAGAGAAGTACTGACCTCTACGGCTTGTCCGCGAACTTATTAAAAATCGCAATTCCGGCTCTAGCTTTCATATTAAGCTTTTTGTTTAGCCAAGGTGTCCAGGAGGGTGTTTACCCAACGGCACTTAAAAAAGTACAAATAAAAGCTGACATCAAATCGTATCGCCCGATATCACTTGTCCCCGTTGTGAGCAAAATTTTCGAAGTCGGTTTAAATAAAAGGCTTCTTAAATTTATTAGTAGTCGCGACTTTTTGTCAGATAGACAATATGCATATGGGCGGGACGAGCGACGACAGATCTGGTGCGTGAGGTAGTGTGGCGGGTGCTAAACGCGCGTGAGGTAGGCCAGCACGTAGCTTTGCTATGCTGCGACCTTTCGCGCGCGTTTGACACCGCTGACCATGCCCTTATAGCTAACAAATTAGGATATTACGGAATTCGTGGCCCAGCCCTGGCCCTGATAGCTTCGTTTATGTCCAAAAGGACACAAGTAGTAGTCGGTGATAGGGGTCGTGTGAAGTCCTCAGAAATGGAAAATGTCATTGGCGTCCCACAAGGCTCGTGTTTATCGAACACCCTGTTCAGTCTGCTCCTCAACGATTTGCCCGGCACCATCGAATTCGCTGACATCTTTATGTACGCCGATGACGTTGCCGCAGTAATTAATGCGGCCACAAGTCGTGAGCTAGAGCGCAACTTGAATTCGGTGGTGCACAAACTTGAGGGGTGGTTCAAGTCGAACGGACTAGCACTGAACAGGGACAAAACATGCTTTTTGGTGTTTAGCCTCAACGGTAAAATGAGCAGATCTTACACGGTAGCCGCTGGAAACTCTACTATAAAACAAGTTCATAATACTAAATTGCTGGGCTTCCACATAGATAGCGCTCTTGTGTGGGAAACTCACATAGACGAACTGTGTGGCAAGCTGAGCCGCACATGCTTCGCGTTGCGAAGGCTTGCGAGTAGCGCCGCCCGCAGCGTCGTGCGGTCTTGCTACTTCGCAACCGTCCACAGCGCCCTCACCTACGGCGTGGAGCTCTGGGGCCGCGCCGCGAACATTCAAAGGGCGTTTGTGTTGCAAAAAAGAGCCGTGCGTGCTATCGTGGGCGTCAAAGACGACGTCTCCTGTAGAGGCCTATTTAAAGAGCTTGGAATCCTGCCACTACCGTGTGAGCTCCTGTTTCAGATAGCCACATTTACACACACGCACCTCCAGATATTTGAGCGTAGGGGCGAAAATCTGTCTCGAGCGATGCGTAGCAATAAACACAAGGACCGCCTGGTGACTCCTGCGCATAAGCTTGCTAAGTGTGAGGGGTCCGTCTAAATTATGCTTTGAATATCTACGAGACAATATCTACTAGTTCGTAGTTAGTAGGGAATTCTGTGATATAATGGGACCGTCTGTGTATAACAGACTACCTGACACTGTTCGTGATGCGCCTTCGACTGGAACGTTTAAGGCCCGTTTAAAAACCTGGCTCTTATATAAAGTTTTTTACAACTTGCAGGAATTTTATAATCTGCCAGAATCATTATAATTTACAATTTATTATAATTGTAATTTACGATTATACTATAAGACCTATGTAAATAATGCCAATTTTGTGATTATAAGTAGGTAATGATGTTTTTATTCCATTACGCGAACTTGACCTGTAACTTTAGAGTTATGAATAAATTATTTGTATTTGTATTTGTAATTTAATACTTTATATATAGCACAAGTAAAATTATTTATAAATACAACCTGAAAAACCGCAGATAGCCATGTCGTAAAATCTACCATTCTAGTTTTGTTATTATAGTGAATGGCAACATTTTTATCTTTTGTCTAGTAGCCCCGTTCCGCTATTGGTTGACATCATCTATTTATATTTTTACGATCACCAATCACAGAGCTCCAAGCACGCAGTCACGCAGTGTAAAAAATGTCGTCGTTAGTGTAGAATAATTTCTGCACTTTTTAGCTTTATTTTAGCAAATCAATAGCAAGTGTAGGCAGTAAGTTTTACGCTCATCCATAAGCTTGGTGTTGCATTTTACAATTTTTCCACTATCAGCAGGTATGGGTTTGAAATTTCGTCAATCAATACTTTCCCTTCCGTTCTGTGACAGACGATCCTTGACCAGTCTTATTTATTTGTAAATAAAAAATAAAAACAATGAGGTTTGCTATTACATGAAACTGGTTGTGTTTCCCCCGTTTCACCTCAATATTTGAACTATTTAGCCTCTACTCTTGCTTATTGCAAAAGGTTCTGTACATTGCGAACGCAGTTAAAAATCGCAAAAATTGTCCTAATTTTTGTCATGAATCGAGATACAAAGTTAGCTGTGACGACTTCTTCTCTGCTAATTTTGATGTTTTGTGTGCAGTATGGGTGACGAAATCGACCCTTGCGAGTGCGTGTGGAACCATGAGCTGGCTATGCGGCGCCTTATTTCGCTGGTAAGTAAATCGGTTATCTGTTTCATCCGACCTTGCTCACCTCGATGTGGGTGTGTATTTTTTCACGTCCACGTACACAATAAAACATAACTACCTATTACAATAATTGTTTATTGGTCAGCTGCAAAAGTAACACCTCACCGTGTTACAATTTGCATTTGATTACTAAACAGTATTAGCAGTTATCAAGTATGTAAATCTAAGTGATTTTGTTGAGGAAAACACTTCAAAACTAAATCTTAAGAAGCAAGTTTGTTGGTATTTTAGTTCCAAGAGTATTGAGACTAGTAGGTTACACCTATATCTAGTCTAGATGAACATGAAGGTATATTTTACTGTTCTTTGGTGATATTTGAATCTTTGCCACTCCCAAAATTAAGCCTTATGCATGTATGATTGTACATCATATGAAAAATGACAATGCGATGCCACCTAATTTCATAGTAACCTACTTGAAAAAAAAATTTTTTATGTTTTAATAAAAACAACTCTATTGATATTAGATTACATGCCAATTTGTTATCGTTGAAATTCCAATTATTCCAGTCAATGTGATTGTTTATAGTTTTTAGTTATCAAACCATGCCTACATTGTTAGTTTGTGCTGATCGGCTCAGAGTTTTCAGATATTTAACATGTTTACTGTTTTCATTGTTTGTTGTGATTTACAATTTGTGAATGCTACAGATATTTGGCAAATTATTTTTGTTGACATTGTAGTTCAGAAATGTATATGACTGTAATTGGTAAGACATTAAAAACTATTTTACCTAGACTGATAACAAAACGATATGATGAGGACCCACACAATGAATTTTACACAAACTAAGAGTAGATAAATTTATTATTTCGTCAATATTTATCCTGCTAAAGTTTTTAATATGTAAACAAAACAAGACCTTATTATTTACGATTTAGGACCCTTTACAGCTCAAGTTACACTCATACATAACAGGTTTTTTTACTAATAAACTGTTTAATGGACAAAACACAACAGGAATGCAAAGATTGGTTATGCAGACCGCAATAGCTCAATAACTAGGGCAAATCTCTTATCTGTAGGTATCAGGAGTGTAGGCGCACATACCTAGAGAATACAATGTGATCTTATTTTTCCACATAATTTACATTTTAACAGCAAAAGGCAACTGCTAAAATTTATATTATTATTTTCATTTATTCATTTGAACTCTCGGGTCTAGCCCGGACATTTGGGAGGCATTGGTGGGGCCGAAGCTAACACCAAGAGGCCCTTTCAATACAACAGTAACTATAACACAGTCACACTATCCCTGGATCATTGCATTTCAGCGAGACCCACAGACAATGTGACCGTGTTTTACATATTTCTTTCTTATATGTTGGTGGTATATTGTTAACTATTTTATTATAATATGAAGGTAAAAACATCTGGGCTATTATGGTGAGCTTTTGATGGTTTTTGATATTGGTTTATGGAATGAGATAATGGCACCTGCCAATTTTGTCTCAAATCAAAATGTTCGAGGCAGGTGATGACTTGCCACCCACTAAATGGGCCCCTATAGTGGCTACCGCATATTGGTGCCGAGGGAGCAACATTGATGTGGGTGGCTTAGGGTGTCGAGAGGTGTGCTGCACTTTCACTGAACGCTACTCGCGGCGTTATGCCCTTTAACACTTCCACCCTGGAGCTTAGGTTTTAGCTCTTGCGACTTCCACCCCCGAACAGCCAGTTAAGGCAAGCCAGGGGCAGGGGTCTCATTTAGCCCCTTGGAATCAGGGTACGCGGTGTCGCCACTCACCG
This sequence comes from Ennomos quercinarius, assembly GCA_910589525.2. Taxonomy (NCBI): domain Eukaryota; kingdom Metazoa; phylum Arthropoda; class Insecta; order Lepidoptera; family Geometridae; genus Ennomos; species Ennomos quercinarius. The sequence goes on along the minus strand of OU342492.1, from coordinate 15,544,077 downwards.
ACGGCTCGCCAAAAAGCCGCCCCTGCGTTAATATATTATTATTATTATTATTATTCACTCATTTATTACATTTTCTTAGATTTAGGTTTTGTTACAATATTCATATAAAAATAAATTACAAAAATACTATAAAAAAAACCTAAACCTAGAGTGCCGCCGGCAGCGGGGCAGGACCCAAGCTACCGGTGGTTAGGGCTGCAGAGTGAGGAACCTCCTGACAATACATGCCGTGTCAAGGAGTACTGCCTTCTGAATCTGACCCTTGACCCAAACGTCTAGCGAGAGCCGCTCGAGGTGTTGGTCGAGGCTCTTCGCTATAAGGCCGTTCGCCGAAACGACTATCGGGACAATGCTTGTTGAGTCAACATTCCACATGGCGGTTACCTCGTGAGCCAAGTCAAGGTACTTGCTGAGTTTGTCCTTCTCAGCCTTCACGAGGTTCTCGTCATGCGGAATGGTGATGTCAACGAGCACTGCCCGGCGTTGGGATCGGTCTACCAGCACGATATCAGGCTTATTGGCTACAATAGTCCTGTCCGTGATGATAGAGCGATCCCAATAGAGCAATGCACGGCCATTTTCGAGAACTGGCCCCGGTGTGTACTTGTAGTACGGCACCTCAGACTCCACAAGGCCATATTGAAGGGCAAGTTGTTGATGGATAATCCTGGCCACTAGGTTGTGTCTGTGCAAGTACTCTCCGTTAGCAAGATGAGATCAACCGGAAATGATATTTCGGAGAGATTCTCCGGGACGGCGGCATGCCCGACAGATGTCGACCGTACCGTCCTTCATGATATATTTCCGGTAGTTATTCGTCTTGATAACTTCGTCCGCAATCGCACAGACAAAACCCTCGGTTTCCCCAAAGAGGTCGCCGAAACGCAGCCAATTCACCGACGCATGCAGGTCCACATCGGGCCCTGTTAAGGCCCGATAGAACCGCCCGTGCAGCTCCTTGCCTTTCCATACGTCCCTGCGGTCCTCGGTGCTAAGTACCACCGGTTTACGCCAGTTCTCATTTGCCAAGGAGAGCGGCGTGAGGCCCTTGTCAACTGCCACCACATCGCGATGCATCCCGCACTCGTTGTTGAGGAAATACTCCCGGAGACTGCACACTTCACGGTTATGGAGGGTTTTGGCATTTAAAAAGGCTCGACCCCCCCATTTCCGCGGAATGTACAGTCTCATAACAGACGAGCGCGGGTGCAGCATGCTATGTGAGGTAAGCAGTTGACGGACCTTTCTATCCAGGGCGTCCAGCTCAGTCTGAGTCCATCTTAGTATGCCAAAGGAGTTCATCAGTAGGGGCATCACCCAGCCGTTGAAGGCGCGCGTCTTGTTGCCACCCGACAAAAGACTGTTGAGTACTTTTGTCAGACGGCAAAAGAAACGCTCCTTCACGGATCGCTTGACATCCCCTACCGAAACACCCAACGACTCTGACATACCAAGATACCTGTAGGTTTCGGACTCGGAGAGGGACCTGAGAGTCATAGTCTCGGAAAGTTGCAAATTCGTGGAATTTACAACTTTCCCTCTATGTACATGCATGACCGCACACTTATCCACACCGAACTCCATCTTGATAGAGTTGCTAAAATTCTCAGTGATTTTTAACAACTCTATCAATTGTGGGCGTTGCGGCGCGAACAGCTTGAGATCATCCATGTACAGTAGATGAGATATGGTCTCACCACCTCTCCGAAGCCGATAGCCCAGCCCTGAATCCCCCAGCAAAGTGCTGAGAGGATTCAACGCTAGACAAAACCACAAGGGGCTCAGACAGTCACCCTGGAATATGCCTCGCTCTATCCTTATGAAGTCCTGCGGGTCAGAGATGCTCTCTCCTCCACCTGGTTGACGAAGAACTGTGGTCCACTGCCTCATGCATGTACTTAAAAAGGATCTTAGAGTTGCATCTATTTTATACAGCTCCAAGATCCTCTCCAGCCATGAATGAGGCACCGAATCATAGGCCTTCTTATAGTCAATCCAGCCATTAGAGAGAGCCCCTCTATTCCGCCGGACCTGTTGGCAGATGGTCGTGTCTATGAGGAGGAGCTCCTTAGTACCACGGGACCCAACCCTACAGCCATTCTGAGCGGAGGCCAAAATATTGTTCGCAACAATGTGCGAATTAATTTTTGTTCTCAGAATAATAATAATAATAAATAAATAAATAATAAATATGTGTGGACATTTCACACAGCGCCATCTAGCCCCAAACTAAGCATAGCTTGTACTATGGGAACCAGACAACTGATAGAATACTTAGATACTTTTTGTTTGTAAATACATACATAGGATACATATAACACCCAGACACAGAACAAACATCAATGTTCATCACACAAACGTTTGTCCTGAGTGGGAATCGAACCCACAGCCTATAGTTCAGAAGGCAGAGCTACTACCAACTGAGCTAACAGGCCAGTCAGAATGGATGTAAGGAGCTTGTATAGCGTAGGCAAGCACGTGATGGGTCTGTAATTTTTCGCTTCCGTGGTACTACCGGACTTATGGAGCAAGAAGGCGACACCAGTTGTCATGAAACTTGGGAGTGAACCAGCCTCGAGGGCTTCTTGAAATTGTATCGCCAAACATGGGTATGAGCACCGAATCCATTTAATCCAGAAGTTGTGCAATCCATCCGGTCCAGGACTTTTCCAGTTCTGGGCCGTACGGATCGCACAACTTATGTCTTCACAACTTATATTATTATTATTATTTATTTATTTCAGATAACACAACCATAACATTATCCATTTACTGTTAGTGAAATCGTACTTGTCTTGGTGCTCTCATTAGGACAATCAATTTGAAATTACATTCAGGATGCTATTGCTGCTGCCGCGAACTCTGCTCAGTAATGAGGCTGTAGTTTTGCGCCACAGGGCATTAGAAACATCTGTCCAGGCATAACCAAACATGCCTGAAGCACTGCAGAATCGCAGCAGATGCAATAGCCAAAATTAACTATTACACCGCAAAGCATTGTATTATTTCTGGGTATATACTTGACTACATAATGAAATAAAATTACCATAATACAACCAGAAGAGGGACACAACACAAACAAACTTAAAATCTTGTATGTGTACAATTAGTTCCAGAAATGGTTACATACATCACTAATATTGCTATAGTACTTTCACTATTATTTATTCTGTGACATAACATACCAAGCTGTCATACAATACTGAATGACTTTGGATAACAAGACTTACTGCACTGGGCATAAGGTAACTAGATATGGTTATGATATAATAGAGCATCATCATACCATACTCTCTTCATATTACCTTCCTATTGGAAAGTTGAGAGACCTTACAACATACATGTCACACTGAAATTCATTGATGGGCCGCATTGGACCATACAGAAACAGTGGGTCACAAAACCCAAAAAAATGTTTAATTTCTATGACTTCAACTTATCTGTAAGCGAGTGGGAACTCCAATCAAAAGAGAAAAGACCCTTAAACAACAAAAAGTTATCTTCTTGGACCTTAAAATCTTGAAGACACGTTTGAAATTCTGCCTGAAGTTTCTCATTTTATCGGTATAGTACTTACTTGTTATTTGAAATTAGGATACTTAATAATCCTGAAGGAAGGCTGTTCTTAAAAGTGGATCGGACTGCAAACAAATGCGTTGAGGGCCGCCAGTTTGACATGCCCGCCTTACAATATCTAGTATATACATATATAGCATGATAATAATTATGTTGTACTACTTATATTCAGTTTAAATAAAAATGAAGTTGGTAATCATATCACTCGAGAACGGTTAACTGATTTTGGCTATTTTTGTTTTAAATGTCATAGCAATCCGAATAAGGGTTTTTGGGAAGAAAAATATCATATATCCCGGAAAATTATCATATTCGGGAAAACCGAACACCTTTTTTTTAATGGGGATTTTGTATGACAGGACAACGACTGTCGAAACAGCTAGTTTAAGATCACGTCTAGTCTAAACGTCTGATTCAATGTACTTTTGTATTAGTACTTGGTGTTTTAACCAGCTGAGTGCCAACACGCTTCGGAACAATGGATTTATAAACATGTTACAGTTTAGATTTTAAATGTATGTTCTGCATGAGCCTTCTGGGTTTTTCTCTCTATGGAGTATCTTACGAAATTACAAAACTGCGCTCAATGGTCACAAGAAGAAATGACATTCACGAAATGATCAATTTGTAAACGAAAACTTGATCGACGACGTATCCATCTGTAATACGGGCCTGCGGGGCTACCGTCTGAGCCAATCGTAATCGATGAATGGGCTTCATTTCGTAATTTCCGCCAACTTGGCATCGTATAACATACTTGAATATATACTTTATTTACTAGTAAATTAAACTAAACTATTACATAATATGAACATCTCCATCCATTAGTATTTTCTCACTATTTCTCATTATTATGGTTAATCAATGTTTTGTCTATTCAGTTCTCCGCCTAAGGGATCATAATACCAACGGATGAGGATTTTACACAACCAGAAATGACCAAATGAAGCTCATTCATCGATTACGATTGAGTTACCCAAAACGGGGGCTGTTTAGCTAGCGTGAACTGTAGAAATGACATAATATCTTTTCTCGAGCAAACGTTTGTCTAATAAAAACGCAACAATAGCTGTATAACGTGATCCAGTGATCGTTCGTAAAGTGCTAAAAATAGCCTATTTACAATAAAAGTTTTGATTTGATTTGATTTGTTTATTGGTCAAACGCTTTCTCGAGAGATGTATCGATTTGTACAGCTCATGCTACCCTTGCTAAAGTTCCTCCCGTCTGCAGCTCCGGCAAGGCCAATCGTACTGCACGGATGGTGAATGCCTCGACGAGGTGTCAGGCCTGCCGCAGCCGGAATCGGCCGGGAACAGCTTCCTGACTGTATTCCTGGTGATGGCGCTCGCAGTCGCCATGTACGTGATGCGGCCCCGCCGCAACCAGATCCAGGACGCGGCCAAGCCGAGCCCTGCCAACTCTCAGGTGACTATTATTATTAATAACGACCTCTCAAGTGAGTAAGGTCGGTGTTACCAATACCGACCTTTCGCGGGTACTTTTTCATTCCGCGAAAGGAATTGCAAAAAGTGAAACATAGAAACAGGCGCCCGCGCGTCACCTGCGAATCACCTCTTTTCCCATAGGATTTCTTTCATTATTAAAAGCTTACTGGTCTCCTTATAACTAGTAGTACTACCACGGAAACCACAAGTAATAACAGTTAAAACATTCATTAGATACTTTGTTTCTATTATAATGAGTTCGTGGAAACCAGCCAGAAAACGGAATGACTGAACGAATATCAAAACTACTGTATAAATACCTAATTGGGTTGTATGACATCAGAGCTAGGTATTTTATTTTATTTATTTATTAGGAACGACAAACAGCTGTACATTAGAAATTAGAGTAACAAGGTGTAATATAAGTGGTATTATTAAATATACAGCCAACCACATCATCCACAGATTACTAACTAGCTTTAACATTATGTTAATCAGGTATGTACATATTGTGTTGTTGTGATCTTACGTTTATGCATTGTTTTATTTTCTAAATTCCTGCAAACTTATGCAAGAAAGAGCTCATAATATGACTTCATCATCATCAACAGCCTGAAGACGTCCACTGCTGAACGTAGGCCTCCACCAGAGAGCGCCACCTTGAGCGGCTGCTCGCCTCCTGCATACATCGCCTTCCCGCGGTTTTCACCAGTTTATCGGTACACCTAGTAGGGGCCGGCATACGTTGCGTCTTCCGGTTCGTGTTTGCCACTCGAGAACCTTTTTTCCCCATCGGTTGTCAGTTCTACGAGCTAAGTGGCCTGCCCATTGCTATTTCAACTTGCTAATTCTAAGAGCTATATCGGTCACTTTTGTCCTCCTGCGGGTCTTCTCATTCTGGATCTTATCTTGCATGGAAACACCGAGCATAGCTCACTCCATAGCTCGTTGCGTGACTGAGCTTACTAATGAGGCCAACAGTAAGAGACCACGTTTCAGTTCCATAAGTCATCACTGGTAACACACAAATATGACCTATTCTAAAGTAAAGTTAATATAACGCGGAGAATGCTATACAAAATTAAAACTATAAAACCACACACAGCACAGCTCATTCGGTACATACAGCGTTCACTATTAATGATAGATTAAATTAGAATATCCGCCTTTTAATTCCCCTTTGTCAGAAGACTCAGAAGAGTACAGACTTAAGGCCTATTCAAAGCGGCGCGCGGCGCGTTATTCGCTACCGCTGTGGGTAGCGGTGTACCGCGCGGGATTCTGCCCGGGTATTTTGTATGAAGTTTCGCTCTAGCCGCGGAACTTCATACAAAATACCGCGCGGTATTTACTGCTACCCACAGCGGTAACGAATAACGCGCCTGTTTGAATAGGGCTTTACATAAGTTTCGTTTCAGAAAATACGAGACGAAATCGACAAGTGTCTGGGATCTTCCACAAATGGTATAAACATGTCAAATAATAAAGATAACCCTGAATCGTGACTAGTAAACCTATTATTTTGTTTAAGAGCAGTCAAAATAGTATATTCCGCAGATATTGTAGTCTATACGTGTGTTAATAAATAAACATAATTTTATTTCTTCATAGATATTATCGTGTCTCATATTTACAGCATCATCAGTGCTGATTTGCAAAAAAATACAATTACAATAAACTACTGTAACATCAACTACTAAATGCACTACCTACCTACTAAACAACATTTCAACAACAAGTCATAAATATGGCAGTTATGAGACACGTCAGTCCGCGACGCGACATACATATGAATTTCAGAAACATTCTTCTGAAATAATGTTGATAAACAAAGTAATTAAGCAATACCTGATGACGTTTTCGTAACTGATTACGATTGTATTTCTTATATTAGCTAAAATCACCTTGAACTCGTCGCCTGGCCAAGCCAACTGTTTTTTCATCGATCAACCGGCCATACCGACATTTTGTAGATTAACAATTAACGAAGGCCGTCAGTTTCATCCGAAATTCCATAGATAACTAACTGGAACAGAATTTACTGTACCTACCCACCTTGTAGAGTAATAAAAACCCTATCTCAGAATACTTAAAATGTATTCTTTTACAATACACTAGCTGACCCACCCCGGCTTCGCACGGGTTAATTAGTTTTACGTTTTATCTCAGTGAAAAGAAAGATGAAAAAGACAAGGGAAAAGGATGAATTCTTCCTTTTCCCTTTCCCTTCTCTCTTTCCCATAGTACAAAATAGGAGTGGCTTTGGACCTAATACTGAAAGTTGGATGTCTGTAATTTCTGAACCACAAAACCGACGACCTTGAAATATTTATGGGACAATACATAAAATACCCCCTTTCTAACAAAATAAGAATGAATGAAATCGGACCACAACTAAGTACGAATTTTTACTTTCATCCTCTCTCCCGAGGGATCCGTGCTGAATTTCAGGATTAATAGTATCCTAAAGCCTACCTCGTAATATGAACTCAAATCATGCCATGATTCATTTGAATCCATTCAGTAGTTTCGGCGTGATGCTCAGCCAAAGTGCAGACAGACAAACAGACAAAAATGAAAAAAAAATATATAGTTTTGGCTTCAGCATCCAAAAAATTTTTCAAAACATCTTCAATGTACAGAATTTGACCTGTTACAGTTCCACACCACGCGACTACTGAGAGAGGTAGAGCACAGATATCAATCAAACATTTTATTTAAACGAATGACCTGACGAGCTAGTCGTTCGCCAGGTGTTAAGCGTCACGGCCGCATTCATTTATATGTATTGTGCAACGCGCAGACATTCCACTGGACAATCACTCATTTCCGTTTCCTCAGGACCGTGACGGAGCGCCGCCGACGCCGCCAAGAATTTAATCCTGACTCCACGACGACTGAGCAACATCGTCACAAAACGCCAACTTGGATTCCAGTTATTGTATTATAATATAAATAATATATTATTATAGGCGAGTATTGCACCCGCTGTGTCGTTGGATCGTTGTAACGTGATTGATAAAGGAAAAGAGATGGTATCTTATACTTTACGCTGCATTTAGGTAACTATCACTACTTCTATAAGGGTTGGTCTCTCAATTGCAGGGTAAAGCTTAACAGTTGTTTAAAACCTACTAATTATTGTAAGATCGGCCTTTACATAACGTCTCGTTTTTGCTCATGACAATTTGCATGGAGTTGAGCATTGATTAATTGATCTTAAATCGCCAAAGAAATAATTTGTTTAATGGTATATCGTAGTACCTACATGACATGGGCGAAATTGTGGTGAATATTCCACAGAAGCCAAAAAGAGATAAAGAAGAAGAAGAAGAAAGAGAAGTAATTAATTTTTTTTTTAATAACGGGCGAAACTAAAAGAAACGGTGATGGATTATAGTAGTGCAGCGTGAAATTTAAGACTCGTTAGTCGTCGGACAGAACTTGGTAAGGACTATTATTGACGCCTGAACTTTGTTACTCGAATTGAAATATGGGAATGTCGACTGCTCGTTCTGGTTCGACACTGCTGAGACCTTGCGTATAGGTATTAAATATTTTAAGTGAACGAAACAGTTGACTGGCGTGTGTATAGTGGTAGGAATTCATTTCACTACTTTGCATGGGCATTGGGCAAGTGTGATTCCCTACGACTATGCTCTTATAATGACGTACTAGAGTAATTTCTTTTGAGAATCTTAGATTCTTATGTCTGTGATGTAATAAAGGTCGTCAGGTTTACAGAGATGCGTATCCCAAATATTTGCATATTTGGTGCTATGAATTCATTTATTGATTACCTAAATCTAAATTTATTTTAGTAATACGCAATATTAATTGCCTTTGACGTTTTATAGTGCAAATGTGTCTCAAAATTATTAAGGTATTTGTTAGATCTGAAAGTTAAATTTCAAATTATTGGTAGCGTGTGTTTGCCTCAGAACACTAATCGTTTTTAGTGATGCCTTCTTAAGGAAAATATAACTCGAATTATTACCATAATAGGTAAACTACGTCATCCGCAGTGGAGTGACACGGCAGACGGAGAATAACCCGTATTGCATCCCAGTTTAGGGTCTCATTTACTATTATGCTGGCTGTCTTCAGAGCATTATTGTTCTCAGTCTTGATACCCTGATAAAAGTGCAAGAGTTTGTAGCATTTTGGTCTATAATTTATTGGAGTAATGCCAATTTTCACCAAAGACCCCTAAACTACACCCTAACTAGGATTCCCTTTGGCTAAGGGCCCCTTAGATTTGACCCTTACCTAAATTCGTTTTCACAGCGCTGAGTGACACTTAAATTGTAAAGTGACAGTTTTTTCTTTTCTACGGTTTTCAAAAACCGTGCGTTGCCGATTTTCGTCATTTTATTTATATATTTTAGATAATAATCGTCAAAAACACAAGCAACATGCTTTATAGATATTAGCATTAGAGTTTTTAGAATATTCTGCATCAGAAAAATTAAAACAAATAAATTTTCTGGCGTTATGTGGGTAGAAACAGTTGTCAAATACAATTGAAAAAGAAAACTGGCGTTTTGATAATTTAACCTGCCACTTAGCCCTAAGGGGTCGAGCTTCGGCCCCCTAAATTTAGGGGATTCCTTAAGCTTTGGGTGTCCCTTAATCGCCGGTGAATACAAAATTACTGTCAGATGTCACTTAAATATTTTTAAGGGCCCCTTAAAATTTAGGGATCTGGTGAAAATGGGCATAAGTACCTGTTATTTTTGCAGACTAACCTGTAACGACGTTTATATTTTTTGGATGACGAAACTGATATGTTTTTGAACATTTTGTTATCAGCAATATTAATCAATAATTTTATTATTAGTTTTTGTGCACAAATTTGTTTTGCTTGCGTCGTTTAGTGTTAAAATATTATAAGGAAATGTAAATAAAACCTTACTGAAACACATTTGTGGCAGGTCACACGAGATACGATGTCATACTCGGTTTTATTTTATTTTCCAAGTTATTCCATTAGTATAATAAATCACGTTTGCCTTGGGTTGGGTTTACAACATATTATATTACTTTAAAAAATAGTTATATACCATATTTTTTTTGTATTTGTGTAACAAATGATCGAGATTGTATTTATTCTATGATTTGCAGTAAATTAAATTATACATACTACTAAAATTTCGTTTTATTTTTCTAATTAAAATGGGTTTGCCAACTTCTTTGAAATGAACCATGACAAGCAAAAAAAGCTGCGTAACATTGAAACTCAGTAAAATAATTCATCATAAAATAAAACTACGAGGTTTTAAAAAAATGTTTTATGTCTATCTAAAAATTCTAAAATGTACAACTGACTGTATTTTGGAGTTCAATGTTTAACAATGATGGAAGCACCGAAGAAAGATAAAGAAAGACAATAATAAAAAACGTTAAAAACATCGCTCCATAACTGTACTATACAGTTATTCAAATCGAATAGATATATATTTAATTTTTACAGTGCTAGTGCCACTATTTCATGTTCCGGTCGATTTTTTTGCCATCTCTTTCTAATAGTACAGAAAATGGCCTCATTAAAAAAGAGCAAAGTTTTCACCTGAATAGACAAGTTGGGGGCACTGTACTGGTTCATCATCATCAGCCTGAAGGCGTCCACTGCCGAACATAGGCCTCGCCCTATGGGCGAGGCCTATGGAGCGCCACTTTCAGCGGCTGCTTACCTCCTGCATCCATCGGCTCCCCGCGGATCTAACCAGATCGTCGGTCCACCTAGGGCTAGTTGGGGGCCTACGCAGTGTCTTCCGCTTTGTGGTCGCCACTCGATAACTTTTTTTCCCCAAAGATTGTCAGTTCTACGAGCGAGGTGGCCTGCCCACTGCCACTTCAACTTACTAATTCTAAGAGCTATATCGGTGACTTGAGTTATCTTGCGGATCTCCTCATTTCGGATCTTATCTCCAAACTCCTGCGGAGCGGAGTATACTGGTTGATCTGCCTTTATAAAGTAAGCCGCAAGCCAGTTCACGACCAGGCTAATAATTGTACATGATAGCTCGATTGCCCATCTAGCTGCACGGCATAAATTAGCGAATCGCATCAATTTTCCTTCTTCACTACTGCCATAAAAAAAACTGCTTTGAATCTATAAGGTGAGAACTCTATGGCTATTGAAAAAACTTTTTCTCAAACCTTACGCAAGCATGACATTATTATACTGGTTGGCTGGATGAAAGACCTAAACTCGACAAACGACGTGTTTTCATGCCGCATCATTAAAATGCGCAATAAATCTAAATGGGCGCGGTATTAATTTTAACTATGATTTAGATAACAGTCTGAGCAACCAACATACTGCTCGTGAAATCCAAAAAAACTGGACAGAAATATTTGCTAAAAAGTACAAAAATACCTTATATGACTTAGTAAAAGTACTTAAAAGTTCTTATATTTACAGTTTATAACACCGCTTCATTTGAAGCGGAGTGTTTATCATGATTCTTGTATCCTATCCACTTCGCTTTTGACTTTCTTCAATAATGTACTTATTTGTTTGTACTTGCCTGTTGAGTTGGGGAGGTTTTCGAAATTGATGACATCACAAATGTCTTTAGCGAATTTATCGTCACTTGGCAGTGTTAAGTATGGAGATGCAGTATTGATTATAGGAGTTCCATATGTAGTGCCTTTCACAAGACCCATCGTCGAAATTGGTGCTTTGGTCAAATCTGTATCGGTAACTTCTATGTCAACTTTGGTAGTGTCATTAGTTGAGCTTTGTTCCACTTCTGGTTTGTTAATTAAGCAGTCATCAACTTTATCGTCAACCTTGTTTTCAGCTTTGTTAACAATTTTATCCATTTCATTTGGTATATCTGTAGTTAGCTTACCATCTTCATTGACTGCATTCATAAGAACATCTGAAGTAACATTTACATCAACTACATCATTGCTTTCTTCAACTTTATTGTCATCATTGTTTTCTTTGTCTTTTTCTTCATTCTCATTATTGTCTACAGTATTCTTACTATTTTCATCACCTACATATTTCTTATCACTATTATTTATTTCATCATTCCCTTCACTTTCTACATCTATCTTAGCATTCTCTATACTTTCTGAATCTTTTTCGTCACTTTCTTTTCTTTCCAGATCTTTCTTGTCACTCTCATTTCTTTCTAAATCTTTTACGTCATTCTCATTTCTTTCTTCAACAACGTTGGCATCATCAAAGCATTCTACATCTGTATCATCTAAGAGCGTTACATCAGTGTCGAGAGCGTCAAGTAACAGCCGCTTCTTCTGTTCAAGATCGTCGAGACTTGGGCTCACGAGACCATTTTCTGGTTCAGAAACATCCTGCAAATAATTTCATGCTGTATTTAGTATATTTTACCACAGGAATTTTGATATACATTAGCATTGTGTTATCATGTAAATGGATGACTAATTTGGGTAAAGCTTCATTATTTGTTCATAAGTCTACTTTTGATAAAGCGAGATTAAACAAAAAAAAGCGTTGTTCCCTTTAATATTCAAAAGCCTACAGGTACCTTTATTTTTAAGTGCTCTGTGTTTTAAGTAATTCAATAAGTATATTATGCACATTACTTTTCAAAAGTTTCGTACAGATACTCCATAAAATACTTACACCATCAACATCAATAGTGATCAAATCCTGAAACGGTACCGGAATGTCCCCAACTTTCATCACTTCAATCACCTCCACGTCATCATCACTCTCGGTCTTATCATTTTCTTTTGAACTCTTATTTGCTTTGTTTCGTGTTGTGGCGTCTAGTTTTTCTTTGGGATCTAATGTTTCTGCCTTCGTTTTCGGTGTTGTTTCTCTTTCAGGTTCCCCTGGTGGCGGTGGTGGTGGCGAATCTGGTGGTGGAGGTGGTGGGGGCGGCACGTCGTCCGGCAAAGGGGGTTGCGATGGGAAATCAACCACTTCTGAAACAAAATGCATCAGAAAATATTAATTTATTTCCAATTGTTTATCTACTTTATTTCCAATTCTTTATTTTTACGTACGATGAAGTCGCTCTTACCGTCACCACTATCTATGTCCATTTCTGCAGTGCCTGCTTGCGGGACCTGCCCTGGCGCTGATGGGAAGAAAGTTAGCTTCTTCCGTTTGTACGCCTTCATGGCGTTGGGAGCCAAGATCTGAAGCATCGCCATTTTGCTATCCTGATCTGATAATGGTGGCAGTCCCATTTTGTGGGCATCCTGAAATTTGACCAGTACTTTTATAACCCCTCTTATTACGCTGGCTGAAACCGGCAGAAATGGGTGATTACTTTTTTTTTTCATTCTACCCTTAGTACTCAAAGCACTGAAGGAAGCAATAGAATAGAAAAAATGTATATAGGTAAAAAAAGTACTAAATATTGTTTCGTCGAGTTCTTTTGCGACTATGTTTTAATGCGACAGACAATTGAGGTCACTGAACCCAAATTAATCGTTTTTAGACATATTTTCGTTTGTTACATAAAGTCCCTACTGGATGGATTTAACAGCAGTTTTTAGTTAAATTCTGATGTCTGATGTATCGTGCTTTGACATTGTGCTGCAGATATAAGCTTTATAAAGAGCACAAAACAAAGTAAGACAAACGACAATCAGGATTTAAAAGCCACTAATAAAAAAAGAAGAATTATCGCGAAAGTGCACGCAATCATATTGTAGTTAAACTCAGCCATCTTTCATAATAAACGCGTTGTAGCTTTTGACTAGTTAATACACCATCCTTGTCTCTTTCGATCACTTTCAATATTCGAATGTAAAAAACGGTCAAAAGCTGAAGTATTAGTCTATAACTACTATGCGTTTATTAATAAGGCCTAGTATGTAGTTTATGCTAGCAAGCCACACAAAAACTATAGTAAGTCAGTGCACAATAGTATTGCAAATATTGCGATGACTAAGGGTGATATAGGAGATATAAATAACCCCAGTCACTGACCTCTTTGTACCGAGAACTGGCAGGGACATTGAACCCGGGGAAATCAAGGATCTTCTTGATATCATACTTGTCTTTTGAGCCAGGCTCACATACCTCGCCTTCCTCCTCCTCAGGATCAAGTGTGGCTTGACCCTGGAATCATAATAAAACAAAATGTTATAGGTACAGGATTATACTTTTTTTTATGCGATTGAATTACGTGACGAGCTAGTTGTTCACCTGATGTTAAATAACACGGCCACCCATAACAGTTGCAGTGTCACTCGGAACTTTAAAACAATAAAGCTTCGCGTGACACTGCACTGCACACGTCATCCTGAGACATCACACAGTCTAGTAATCAGATTACTAGACTGCATGATCAGATCATAAAGTCTCATTTGCCCAGTAATTTCACACTATTATATTTTCATCCATTACCAAGACTCAACATGGCATATTTTTCTGTAATACAGTCATAAATTTTATTATTTTCTACACTAACAAAAGATTATTACAATAATATGCAAATAAACTGTACCTGACTTGGTATCTAGGTAACGATAATGTTAATGACAGTCTGGCATATTTTTATGTAGAAATTTTTCTGACCTTCACAAATGATGTACCTGAGTAATAGTTTTAATTTAATTCAAATGTTTTTGTTTGACATAGTTTTAAATGCAGTTGTTAAACTTACGAAGTCTCCATCTCTGGACTAATTCGATACTGTTTTCAGGACCTGGGGTCTTCTTCAATAGATAATAAAGTTCAGTGATACTAATTGTAAGTAAAGTTTACAAAATACAGTAAGTAGGATTGGTGAAACACAAGTAATTATAATTATACTAAGGTATGGCAGCAATAACTTACACATGTATGTTTGTGTGAATTACTATTAAGTACAAAGTACAATTTTATACCTACACTGGTATAATGACATTACAATAACTTTATATATATTTGTTAAATTAATATAGGTAGTTGTAGCAATTCCAGCTGTCTGCCATACTTACAGATGAATCAAATAAAGTAATCCCAGAGTGTGATATCCTAGCCTCCTCCAGCCATCCAGGTGGATACCCCAGTTGTCTCATCCTGTAGATATGCAATGGTAGTTCATGCCTTTTCAGACCTAGGGCATGTCGAAGCTGGCCCGATATTCTCCCTGCCACTAAATGGCCATACTTTTGTTCATCTTCCACATGGTAGCGACTGAAATATTTTAGACAAAAACATAATAAAAAATATAATTTGTTACGTAAACCAGTTGACATTGTTGAGTTTCATAATTATATTCTTAATTTACAACATTATATAAGCTAGAATTTGGCTGAATATCAGGTGAATACAGCCAATGTCAGTTTGCAATCTCATTGTATGTACTAAAAAATTATGGGTCCCTGTGGGACCAGTAATTACAGGTGAAACTGTGGGGTATATCTAATAAGGAATAACACTAACCCTAATTTCACCATGGCCTTTCTATTTTCTGCGATTCGAGCATTATTCCGAGGCAGTTTGCATTCCCTCATTGTATGGCTTCCATTACAGTTGAAACATGTTGGCCCTTTCCTCCTGAACATAGGTGTGGGTGATGGCTCCTCATCAGGCACATTTGAAATCATTGCTGCATTCTGAAATGTATGGAATTTATAATATAAGCCTATAGTTTACATTTAAAAAAAACCTACATAGATGTTGCTTTATTGCACCATCTAATGAATTTAATGTTCATTAGTTATGTTGTCCCTATTTAGATATGGAGTGGAGGAATAGAGAGGTAGAGCTAGTTAAAACAATGTACCAAATGCAAATATAATAATATCAACCAATATTACCTGACTGTAACTTGGAATATCTTCAGGCATATCCATGCAGGGGTCTGTGTCAATGAAGAACAAGTTATCAGATGGTTTCTCAGGTTCTATCACGAGATCATCTTCAGTCAGGTCTTCTGGCCAAATGTCAAGCTCTAAATCAGTCTCATTGTCAGAATCAGTACTGCTCTTGTGAAGTTTTAACAGGTTTAGCATGAAAGCTTTGATTTTCTTCTTGTAATTCATTGCTAGCTTACTGTCTCTAAATCTCACTGTCACTAAAGGTGTTCTATTTTCACAGCCCACTACACCAGGGTCACTGTTTGAGGCAGGAGAATCGATTATAATATCCTCATCGAAAATAGTGTCCGGGCTCAGCTTTTTTCTTCTCTCAATTCCTGTCGTAGGAGTTCTTGGACTAACTGTATCCGAAGCTTCGTCAATGATTATAAATTCGGGACTTTTCCCTCCAATACGCATTACTTTGGGCGAGTGTACTTCGTCCAATTTTTCCGCAGAACTATCAATGTCTTCAATTTCTAAGCAGCTACTTTGAGTATTTGAGTCACTTTGCGTAGTATTTAGACTGTTATCCATCTCTAAACGAACAATTTTAGGATGTTTAACCTCATCGTCGCTACTTATCTCGCTGTCATCATTGTCCAATTCATAAATGATATCGTTAACGGCAGCCTTTCTTTTTGCCATTATAAATTAAGTTGTCGGGCACGATTCTATTTTTGGTTGACGGTCGAACAATGAAAATGGTCTTATAATAAATGTACGAATTACGAAATAAAATATAAATGCAAATCCAAATGCCAACAATTTTTTTTTTTTTTTTTTTGTTCGCCCTATTGGGCAGGCTAAAGTCATGAGACCATACCGCCTAGTCTTTCGTAGGATTTACTTCTTTCGTCATAGTTAGGAAATTAATTTCATTCGTTTTAACCAAATGCCAACAATAAGCACAGCACAGAGTACCTTTTTATCAAAGAGTATATAATTTACTTTTATAAACCAAACAAACTATTCAACTCAATATAGTTGTGGGTTTTTTTTTTTTTTTGGCGGGAACGCGGAAAAGTTCACGTCGGTGCATTGTATTATTTCACAAAACTTATGCTTTTTCTAGTGTTAATGTTTAAAATTAGTGGCATTTTACGCATTAAGTGCTGAATTACGAGTATAAGTGTTGGCAAGTGATATAATGTAGTGAAACGTGGTTTTTCGTGTTGCTTCCAAAATTCCATAGAAGCCTCTAGTAAAGTTGCCACTACTTTACTAGGACATGATTTAGACTGGATTATGACTACCTGACTTAGACTGGACTATGACTACCCTGACTGACTGTGACTAAGACTTGACTTTACATGAAATATTTCATAATACGATGAATAACTACAATACTTGACACTGGCTAAATACACTAAGTGTGGAGCCAAAATATAAAAGAAAAAAAAAAGGTACTCTGTGGTGGCTTCCAGGCCCGGGTCAGCTTTAGTGCCGATGTCTCCACGAAACGCTCGTGTCGCACGCATTCCGACATTTTCTTTGCATCACGTGATCAATTGTGTTGTTGTCATGGAAATGATGTACATAACACAACCTAATCAGTATCGGTATTAATCGGTATAATTCGTAGTTTTTCTGGCTTTTTGTGTATAATTTCAAATTAATATATCATTATCATCATCCTCTTTGCCTTTTTCCCATTTCGCATTTGTTATTGGGGTCGGCTCCCAAGCTCCCAGTCTAATCTGTAGCGGCAAGCTACCAGAATTACACGAGCGACTACAGGATCGAACCGTGAGTTTGCCTAATTCTCAGCTGTTCTTGTATTGATTGTCGTTAATCCTGATAGTTTCAGGTTTCGCACATTTATAAGTAAATCTAGATAAGACCCGTTAAATTTCAGTGGGGGCTGGGGGCCCTTTATCTCCACGGCGCGCTGGGCTGAAGCTCAAATTGCCCTTATACAAGATCTGGCCCTGAGCGACTGCCATCTGATCTCACAACCCATAAGGAACCAGTAACAAGGATGGTTAGACCTGGTATCAGATTCTATCAGGCGTCTGACTACCCGTAACGATTGCCATAGATGGTCTTATGACAACCGGGACCGACGGCTCTCGGAGGCACGGATGGCATTAAAAACTGCACATAACTTACTGGATAAATCATCGGTGCAAGGCCGAGGATCGAACCTGTTGCCGTAAGATTGCGAAGTGCACATGTTACTGCTCTGCTACCATCGCTCTAACTTCAAATTATATACCAATTATCTTAATCAGTTGAGCATGGGCAGTGACTATGGTTATTGATCAACACTATGGCGACGCGAAAATGTCATGTTGAAGCTTGCAACTAATAAAACTCATTGCCTGTTAAGTATCCCAAGGGACGATAACGAGAACCAACGACGAGAACCATGGTTGTCTTTTCTGATTCCTACAAATACTGAGCTCAGTGGTCTGTCTTAGTGAACAAACGTGTTCGCCAAAATCACTTTGATATACCCCCAATTTGATAGGATGGGTAACCGTCTTCTGCATGGATATCCTTGTTCACTGCAAATGAAGTGTTGCACGGGATTCCCTTGAGCTTATCTGGTGAGTAAACTCAATTTGAATAGCAACAATAAATAAGTCAAATAAAAATGGTTTCAACCCAAAAAATGGCCTAAAAATGGCAGTAAAAATACAAAGCTTAGGCTAAGAAATAAAAATAAATAAAAGGTATTTCAGTCTCATTTGTTTCATTTAATCCTTATTAGTGGGTGCTTCATCTTCCTGTAGTATTAAAATGTAATAGGTTAAAATAACAATAATAACTTCCTATGTAACTTTCATGTCGATTTTTTTTGCCGTGGCACGTCACTATGCTATCGATATCGATATTGAATATGGAGCTAGGTGCATCACTATGGCGACACCAGCGCTTAGCGCAGACACGGGAACTAATTCTCAATCATATAGAGCTGTCCCATCTGTCTTTGACTAGTATAGTAGATATCTGTGGTGGCTTCTCGCCTCGCTCTCGTTTCCCTAATTTTTTAATAAATTCTTTTATTCGGAAAAAGCACAATAATGTCGCTCTTATTTCGTAAGGTAGGACACAATAACGTTAAAAGGATATTTACCAGACATAACGAAACACAGGTTTATGTAGTTGCCTGTCGAAAATTGAGTATAGTCCCATCTTTGTACGGTAAGTGTAAATAAACAAAATATCCCGTAAGTTTTTAATGATTACTAGTATTTGCTTTATTTTTTTGTTGGGTTTGTGTTTACAGAAGGGGAGCAAGACCCAGCTCCAAAGTTTTTCTCTCCCAATGTTCAAGTGCTGCTGAAAAGGTTAACCCGCCCTGACTTCAACAAAGTGTTTCGTAAGAGAACTAGCAGCGGATATGCTGTTTTAAAAACACCGACTTACAAGTTCCTAACCAATGAAGAACTGGAAGCGGAAATTGCTAAAGCCAATGAAAAAGCTGACCGATTATTACAAATGCCTCCAGTTGTCCTGGTAAGTGCTAATTGATTAAATATACTGTATTTAGGTATTCTATAATCATATACAGGCTGGTTCGTAGACCATGTCCTTTGAGGGTCTTGGGCTATCTTTTTATCTCAAAAAGTTGACTGAATATTTTTTTCATAAATTGTTCCGTAAACATGTCCATTTCAACTGCTTTCTACTGAGATACCATTCATCAAAAAATATTGATGGGTACCAAAGATACTCACAACCAAAGATGTCTTCCTCCCCTTCAACACACAAAATCATCCATGTAAATACTTGGTATCACAATCAATGTTAGCCATAAAGCGAGAGTTAGAGCAACCAAGTAGTCATGAACATATTTTTATGTACCAATTGACTCTCATTGATGCACAGAGTCTACCACACAAGTATAAATTGGTCAAAATGCCAGATAAATTACAGTTGATAGTGTTGATGACAAGAAAAGAGAATATTTGCTTATTTTCTTGTTTAAAAATTCAAAATGGCTGTAATATTATTATTAAATTCAGTAAATAGTACAATACGGTCTACAAACCAATCATTCTGTATACTAACACCTTTATATATAATAACTGGTGTGTACAACCACACAGGCACCTCAAAGGTAGTAAAATGACATGATCAATTTTCTAAACAGTAATTTCTGAGTGAATAGTGACAATATAACAAAATGGGAGCTCACTGAAAAAATCTGCGATTTTTTTCCAGATACACAAGCCTATTAATGATGTGTTGTCCAGAGACCCAGCATTGATGGGATACGACTCCTCTACCTACCTGTTCACTGACATTACTTTTGGTGTTGACAATCAGCACAGAATCATAGTACAAAGGTACTGTAAGATTTATTTATGATTGTACTTCTCAATAAGTACACATAACCAACAAGGTACATCTATTCAGCATGGGGCCACCATCTGCCATATTCATTTAACTTATGGTCAATTCTTACCTGGTAATGAATACCTAATGATGCAAAAAAAAACATTCATCATTGAAACCTTTCACATTCCCAAGACTTTTTCATACAGAGTACTTTCTTACAGAATACCAACTAGAGTAGTATGGACCACAGTCTATCGATCATCACAGCGTTGTGTGAAATGATAGATGTTAATATCATAATCATCAAGAGCCTGGCCTGGGGTCTTATTGTGTAAGTCTGGTGGTGATGGTGATTGTGTGCTTTCTTACTCACAAACTAGTGAATTGGCACATGCAGGATGACAGGTGATGTCCATTACCAGAATGGTTACGCGGTAGAGGTGCTGAAGACGTCCACTGCTGAACATAGGTCACAGAGCGCTACTTTTAGCGGCTGCTTGCCTCCTGAGTTCATAGGCTCCCCACGGTTTTCAGCAGATCATCGATCCACTTAGTAGGGGGCTAGCCTACGAATTAATATGTTGGTTGATAATTAAACTTATCAATTACATTTCTTTTTAATTTAAATTATATTTCAGAGATCCTGATGGCACTCTCCACAGTTGCAACCATGATGTCAGAAAAAGGCTCAACCAGGTAATTAACAAAATGTTTATGCATTTTGTTAGAAGTGTTAAGATATTGCTCAACGGTGAAAGTTTAAAAAGTGATTATCAGTCTCCTTCATTCTTCTGATAGATTATTGTGAATCCAGGTGGAAAACATTGTTTTCATCACAGATGCTCGTAAAGTGGCTTTTATCCCACCACTTTTAGGACCATAATCCAAGAAATTTCCAAAGCGTGCTTTTTACTTTACATTACCACACGATTCAGATAAGTTTGTATCTTACTGCAAGTTATACATACACTGTCGACGTTTCGTTCTGGTTCCAGTTCACGTTCACGTTCCAGTTCCCGTTCTAGTTCCAGTTCCCGTTCTGGTTCCAGTTTTCGTTTCGTTTCGTTTTGGTCGATGTCAATTTTGTTTGCGCCATCAACACGGTTTTACTCTGACGGCGCGTGAAAATAAGAAGCCTGAACGACATTTTTCTCAAAGTTAATTAACAGTACAACTCTGTTTTTTTCCTCGCAACTGTGATGAAAAATGGCGTATGACATGCGTGTGCATTGATCGTTACACTCTCGGCTCCCATAACCCCATATTACCGCCTCGAGTGCAATGATCAACTTTGCACACATATCATAATGTACAATTAAAGTGCAGTTTACAGTGGCTTTGTCTTGAAAATTTTACAGTCCTGGATACTACATGTGTGGGTCTTGGTAGACAAGCCACACAACTCCGGGTAACACTAACCCATATGGGATGGGGAAAAACATGAGACTCCATGGAACAATAAAATTTTAGCCTTTGTATGAGGACTTGTTACTACAGTAAATGATGCTGGAATGGTGAAACAGTTATTGATTTGATACCTCTTGGTACTTTGGGAGTGAGTGACTTCACAGAATAGATGATGGTACATACCAGCAGCCTCGCTAGCTGCTGAGACTCGCGTGCGTGACGCCGCCACCTTTGGTCGACTTCTAAATAGACATATCTCGATTTTTTTACGATTCTGTGATGTCACATTGCAGGTGTACTTCCCAATGAATGGCCGTAAGATCAGGGAGCCGATAATGTTCACCGATCAAGAGAAATTCAACCATTTACTGGAGCGAGAGCAATATGAGTTTGTACTGGATCGAGCTTGCATCCAATATGAGCCTGATGAGCCTTCCTACCAGAGAATCACTAGCACTGCTTACCAACATGTTGATGCATTGAAGAAATACGATATCCTCAGGTAATCCAATATCTACTAGGTACCACAACTTTGCCAGTTATTCTGCCGCCAAGTAGTAGTGTGCAAGCACTACTGTGTTCCGGTTTGAAGGGCATTGTAGCTAGTGAAATTACTGGGCAAATGAGACTTAAGACCTGATCTCAAAGTCTTGGAGTTCCGAGTGACACTGCAATCTGTTATGGGCGGCCGTGTCGCTTAACACCAGGCGAACGACTAGCTCGTCACGTCACAGGTTTACATAAAAAAAATATTATCTAAGTATCAAGGGAGTGAAAAGTATTCTAGGCATGTGTTGAGCTACAACATCTTAAATCTCAATAGGCTAGTTGCCTGCTATTAAAAATCAACAAGTAAATTATTATTTTCATAAAGGTAAAAGGTAGGTTAAAAATTAATGCAATAATTGAAAAAATAAGTAAAATCAGTAAAACTTCTGGAGCTGTCCAGCTGTCTGTGGCATCGCCTGTCCTGCTCTCACACACTGCTAAATTCCCCACAGTTACTATGAAAACGCACGTTGTGACTTCACATGCCAAAGGGATTGTATGTAAAGCTACCACAGCTTAGTAATGAGGTGCTATGAAGGAGCAAGACTGACGTCACTGCATGTTTGAGCTGTAGAAAGCTATTCCTGTATTTGAAATCCTTGTAACTTTATCATTTTTTGAGATATTTAATTTTTGTTTTCACAACTGTTTATTTTGTGAGGAATACTATTAATTTATGCAATAAAAAAATAGCAGGACACCAGCCTATTGCCTCATTATTCATCATCATGATCATCATCATCCTCACACCTAACATTAGTGCCACTGGAGCAGCTGTGTCAACAACCTATTATTATATTTATCACCTATGAAGTAAGTAAAGCTTAATAGTTGTACAGAAATTAAATATTTTGTTAATTCTTTCAGATCAACAAGACACTTTGGACCTTTGGCCTTCTACCTGACCTGGCATCAAAGTATTGACAACCTAATGCTTGAATTACTTCAGACTGGAGCAGTAAGGGAAGCTGTTCTTTTAACTGCGCTGCAACACGCCATCCATGGAAACCAAGCTATTGGTGATTCTGCACAAGCATTAGCACAGGAGGTGAGATTACACGTAATGTGATCTAGTTGAGGTTCTTAAGTGGCAACCATGATCTGGAAAACAGTATTGGCTGGCCTCTCACTAGGGGAACCAATGACCTGCCCCCGTATAATGTAAATTAATGACGAGCTAGTCGTTCGCCTGATGTTAAGCGTCACGGCTGCCCATAACAGATTGCAGTATCACTTGGAACTCTAAATTAATATAGTTTTGCGTGACACTGCACTGCGGTGTGCACGTCATCCTGAGACTTCACACAGTATAGTAATGAGATTACTAGACTGTGTCATCATCATCAGTCTCATTTGCCCAGTAATTTCACTAGCTACAATTTCGTTCAAACCGCAAAACAGTAGTGCTTGCACACTACTGCTTGGCGGCAGAATAACTGGCAAAGCGGCGGTACCTACCTAGACGAACTTTGCAGAAAAATCCTACCACCTAGTTAATATCTTTATCCTTATTCCAGATTCTACCAACACCTGTCCAGCTGACCAAAGCTGAGCAACTTACAGAAGAGGACATACAGTTAGACAGCAAATGCCTGCAATGCATTGAGAAGTACATATCTTCAACATCATCAATGAAGAGTCAGCAGCAGTTAGCTCTCCAGGGCTTCAGGGAATACTACCAGCAGCTGATAGAGTTGAGTCGCGGGCTGCAGAAAGCACATGGGAAGTTGTAAACATTTGTAGTTTTGATTATATTGTATAGTTAAACAGTTGTTTCATTTCTTGGTGCAGTTTGCAATTTGTAGGCAGTCAATCAAGCTGAGCCCTGGCAAGATATCACGTGAAAAATTCAGTACTAAGAATGCATATAAGTCCACTTTTAAAATGTCCATCATTTCTAAAAATGGCCACTTCCTACAATGACCTTCCTGAGTAGACTATTGGCGTCAGCTAACAGCAGATGTTTTTTTTTTCTTATATTTTGGCTCCACACATAGTGTATTTAGCCAGTGTCAAGTATTGTAGTTTTTCATCGTATTATGAAATATTTCATGTAAAGTCAAGTCTTAGTCACAGTCAGTCAGGGTAGTCATAGTCCAGTCTAAGTCAGGTAGTCATAATCCAGTCTAAGTCGTGTCCTAGTAAAGTAGTGGCAACTTTACTAGAGGCTTCTATGGAATTTTGGAAGCAACACGAAAAACCACGTTTCACTACATTATATCACTTGCCAACACTTATACTCGTAATAGGCTATTTGACTCATATAAAAATATGTAAAAAATTGTTATCATCCTAACTAATTGAGGCCTAATTAAGCTGAAAACAATCATTTTAACACTAAAATATGTTTATTTTCTTTAATTTATGCAAATAAAATTTATAATTTTTTGAAGGATAAATGAATGGTGCTAAACGTTTTGTGATTGGTGGCAACTGTGATGACGTCACAAAACTGTAAACACGTATCCGCTACTTGAAAATCGTATAGTATTATCTACTGGACCTGTGTTAAATGGTCCCTACGTTACATAAAAATCACTACAAACGGATTTCACTTTATTATTACGTTCTTTGAATAGGTGTCTTTAAAGTTATCAAGTGATTTGCGAGCTGTTTGTTTACATTCTACTACAAAAATGGAGCGGCACTTCGTGCAAGCTAACAATAGTAATCTGCCCGAAGTAGATGCCCTAATGATTGTCTTGTTCTTTAAAGATAATGTTGATTATTATGCTGCGGAACTAAAAAACGTAAAAACAGCATCGTAAGTATTATTCTTTAACTATTTATTCGAAAATCATTCAAGATAATATCATTGTTTGGAACTCGCGTTTTAGGTTAAGTACCCAGGTACTGCGAGTATAGGATTTACTCGTCAAAGACCTACCTATGTTAGGAATAGCTGCCTACATAATAACATAACATATAAACATACACACCTAAGTAGGTACATTAACAAATGGCAGCAATGTTTTATTGTACCTAATAGTAGGCTGGGTACAAATCAAAGAATTTTAGTAAACATACGAATAGGCTATTTTAGATTTTAGCACTTTTAGGTAAATACTTAAAATACTTTATTTAAGTTGCTTAGACAATGTACAACTTTCTTTGCAGTTTGGACAGATTTTTCAGCTGTTTCTATAAAGTTTGTAGTTGTCTGTTTATTTTGTGTTTTTGCAGTACTACAGGCTCCAACTCAATAGCTTTCTGTATTTCAGTATCATTATTGTGTACACAGGTTTCAGTAATATTTTCTTCATGGGCTTCCTCACATCCTTGATGATATCTAATCTTTGTCTCTTACGAAATGCTACTCAAGAAGTACATACAAGCATCTGATAGCTGTGTTCTGCGATCTGACTGGCAATAGGTAACACTTTAGAGGCATAACTCCATCTACCAAAACTATTTTCTTGCTAAAGCCCATTTTGAACTTCATGTAATTTGCCACATCCACATCCTTCTCCACCTGTAGGTAATTTGATAGTAGAGTTTGAAAGTTTTATTTATGTGGAATCATGGATGTTTAAAAAGTCCATGTGTGGATTATAAAGTTTACCCTTTTATACCGGACTAGAATGCATTTGATCTAATTATCTCGATAGGTACCTACTTATGTTTTTGCTATAGGGTTAGGGTTAAAGTTTATTACAATTTCGTTATAATAGGTACCTACACAAAGATTCATGAGGTTGTAGTGTTGTAGTAGTTATGAGTAGGTATAAATCGGTGTTTAACAGAGCGCGTAAAGCTCAATTTAACGAGTATATGTCTGATCGAAGGGTAACATAGAAGAATTACGCTGTAAGCAGGTACTTACATCAAAGTGATCTTCGCACATAAAAACAGTAGAAATGGCTGCTATGCTTTTAGGGTCTCGGCGAACTAATCGTAGCCACTTTTTCCGTGTAGCAGGATTGATGGGAACCTGAATAAAAAGTTTCTCTGGTGTTTTGATTGAAGTACTGGAGCACTGTGGCACTATACACCATTTATACGACATTATTTTTGAATATTCTAAGCTTTTTATCACTCTTTGATTCACATACCAATATTACTCTACTGCTTCGAACACTCGCGCAGGAGATAATGCACAAATGATAAAATATTAAGTGCAAGAATGTTCAGTTAGGTTGATGACTAACAGAGAGGAAGATTTTTTACTAATTTGTGACGTCATGTAGGTCACGTGACCGCCGCCATGATGAAAATAGTGTTTGCCGAATGAATTTTAAAATTCAAACTTTAATATCGGTTTTTACCGAAAATACGAAAGAAATCCAGGAAATATTGATTGTAGGGTGCATTAGACATCCCGATTAATAAAATAAAACAAAAACTAAAAAGTAGTCAAATAGCCTATTCAGCACTTAATGCGTAAAATGCCACTAATTTTAAACATTAATACTAGAAAAAGCATAAGTTTTGTGAAATAATACAATGCAACGACGTGAACTTTTTCACGTTCCCACCAAAACTCTTGTCTCATCTTTTTTTTTTTTTCTTATATTTTGGTTCCACACATAGTGTATTTAGCCAGTGTCAAGTATTGTAATTAATCATCGAGTTATGGAATATTTCACGTGTAAAGTCAAGTCTTCAAGTCTTAGTCACAGTCCAGTCTAAGTCAGGTAATCATATTCCAGTCTAAGTCATACTCTAGTAAAGTGGTGGCGACTTTACTAGAAGCTTCTATGGAATTTTGGAAGCAACACGAAAAACCACGTTTCACTACATTATATCACTTGCCCATACTTATGCTCGTAATTCAGCACTTAATGCGTAAAACACCAATTTTAACCATTAACACTGGAAAAAGCATAAGTTTAGAAAAATAATACAATGAAACGACGTGAACTTTTTCGAGTTCCCGCCAAAAAACTTGTCTCATCTTTGTAACAAGATTTTACATTACTTGACTGGATGTACTGCTTGGCTGTGAGTAAAGAGTATTATAATTTTTTTTTTTCCTTATAGTTTGGCTCCACACATAGTGTATTTAGCCAGTGTCAAGTATTGTAATTTTCATCGTATTATGAAATATTTCACGTAAAGTTAAGTCTTAGTCACAGTCAGTCAGGGTAGTCATAGTTCAGTCTAAGTCAGGCAGTCATAATCCAGTCAAGTCATGCCCTAGTAAAGTGGTGGCAACTTTACTAGAGGCTCCTATGGAATTTTGGAAGCAACACGATAAACCACGTTTCACCACATTATATCACTTGCCCACACTCATGCTCGTAATTCAGCACTTAATGCGTAAAACGCCACCAATTTTAAACATTAACCCTGGAAAAAGCATAAATTTTGTAAAATAATACACTGCAACAACGTGAACTTTTTCGCGTTGCCGCCAAAACTCCTATAAATTAGTTAACTTGACTGTCGCTTGACAGGTTGTCAATCGACGACGTAGATTGTCATTGGTACAAATAGTCGATGGGCGGCGTTTTCGTTATTTATTTTTTCCTCGTATTACAGCTCATAAATATACATTCATTTCATGGTATTATTACACTAAACACGCATTACTGTATATTGTGCACTAAAAATATGCCCCTATATCACAAACCAAAAACATTTACCCCTCTACTGGTAGCAGCAGAGAAAAAATCTGTGAAGAATGGCCTTCACCATGCTATATTCACCTCCAGGTTCGATAGATACAAAGGTGACTGGAAAGCTGATAAAAAAGAAGGTATCCAGAAGAACAATTACAAAGTACTTTTTATACTAAGTAAAATAATGACATAATTCAATTAAGCGCTTGTCATCATCATCATTAACAGCCTGAAGACGTCCACTGCTGAACATAGGCCTCCCCCAGAGCACGCCACCTTGAGCGGCGCCTCCTGCATCCATCGGCTCCCCGCGGCTTTCACCAGGTCGTCGGTCCACCGAGTGGGGGGCCGGCCTACGCTGCGTTGGTAGCCGGGGGGGGGTTTGCCATAATCACCACGCTTGGCAGGCGGCTTGGTGATCGCAGTAGGTGAAGATTGATTACCACCAAGACCGAGGGGAACGCTGCGACCCATTCCCTGGATATTCCCTTAGCCGCCTTCTACGGCACCCACGGGAAGAGATGGGGTGGTCCTATTCGTAACCGGGACCACACGGGGTACTTTTTATACTAAGTAAAATAATGACGTAATTCAATTACAATAAGCGCTTGTACTTGTCCATAATACCAAACGATATCTTGGCTTGGTACTTTAAAAATAAACATCACAAAATTAAATTACAGGGAAAGGTTTTTTTCTGACCATCACAGGGAAACTCTATGAAGGAGACTGGTATGAAGGTTTCAGGTATATTTTTCGCATCCTTAATGTCTGTAGATCTTTCAGCAGTGTTGTATCAGCAGTATTCTTGTTTATCAGTCCATCCATTTCAAGATAAAATAATATTGTATATATACAATCTGAGTTTGAATTGGTATATTATCCCGAAAGGGGTTAAACCTCCTCCCCAATGTAGAAAATGTTTCTTCTATGAGTTTTCTAAGCTAAACTAATAGTTTTTCATTGAAGAAATGCCATGTAAAGTTTAAGTTATAATTTAACCCTAACGCTTCGAAGATAGCCCTAGCGCAGCTGGGTGTAGTTGAACTTCGTCCTTGACCGAATGCACTTAAATAAGTTCGACGACCTGTGTTTAGAAACTCTCGTAGAGATCGCACGTGCAATTTTGTGAGTGGATTTATTTTTTAGTATGGTGGTTTGGAAACACGCAGTTTCAAGTAAGGCTCTTACAACTTGTGGGCTATCATGGTCGCAGTCCCCCTTTCGGTATAACCACAGATAACCCCCAATAGATAACGCATTACGGGATTTTTGTTCGGATCCTAGCTAGCCAAAACTGGCGGAAGGCGCGGGTTGCGGGGACTGGAGCCAATGCGCTATTATTGGCTGTTTCGAGTGACGCCCTAATAATGAACTCTAATACTTGGTCGAAACTAAGGCCGTGCTGCGAAGCGGCGATTTATATAGACCCATTTACGCCAATGCGTGGTGCCCGGTCGTCGTCTTTCATGCGGTATCTATTGGGGGTTATCTGTGGGTATAACATACCAATTCAAACTCACCTTGTATAGTGGTATATTTCCAGTGGGGGCAACATGGATTGCCCCCGGTAGTATAGGTACCTTCAAAAGAAACATCTCCACACCCCCTTTACTTCCTACTATTAGACACGGGTTCGGAACCCTAAGCAACCGTCTCGAAAACGACACATTCAGCCTAGAGTACCGCGGAGAATGGATCCGAGGCAAGCCTGAAGGAGTAGGCTGGCGGTACTATAGCAACGGAGACGTCTACTTCGGTTTCTGGAAGCGAGGCCAGCGTCACAGATTCGGGAAGATGTGGTACGCCAATGGAACGTACTACGTGGGCTATTGGACCATAGACAAGAAGGAAGGTTTAGGCATGTTTGTGCAAGGTATTGCTGTCAAGACTAATTCTATTCCAGTTTTAGGTCATGGGTAGGATAATGTTGTTGTTTACTGCGTGTGTCTTCAATTAATAATATTTTAGTTTTTAGATTACAGTGCCCCAAAACTAACAACTAGTAACCGGCTAGCACTCACGTAATTTTAGTCGAACAAACTCGACCGGTGGTCAGGCAATAAAGATGCCATCTTCATGGAGTATGCGCGGCCACGGCGACGGCTCTGCGCTGACTGTCAGCACAGGGCCGCCGCCGTTTGTTCGACTAAAATTACGCGAGTGCTAGCCGGTTAATAGTTGTAGTTATGAATACTACTCCCGTTAGTTTCTATGATATTATAGCCCCAAAACTTATAAGCAGCTTCTGTCGTATCTTTCTAATGGGGCCATTTTCTGCTTAGGTTGTCGAGTCTAGGTAGGTACCTATATTATTTGGTTCATGCGATTCTCATCATCATCCTCTTTGCCTTTTCCCATTGTTATTGGGGTCGGCTCCTAATCTAACCTGTAGCGGCAAGCTACCAGAATTACACGAGCGACTGCTATCTGAACTCGCAACCCATAAGGGACCAGTAACAGGGATGGTTAGATCAGGTGTCAGATTCTATCAGGTGTCTGACTACCCGTAACGATTGCCATAGATGTTCTTATGACAACCGGGACCGATGGCTTAACGTGCTCTCCGAAGGCACGGAGCGATGGCATCGAAAACTGCACATAACTTACAAGTCTAATAGATAAGTGGTGCAGGGCCGAGGATCGAACTCGGTGCCGTTAGATTGCGAAGCGCACATGCTACCGCTCGGCCACCATCCCTCTATGCGATTCTAAATCTAATATTTTATTGGGCCCCTATCTTTTAGCAAATGGCGGGTAGGTACCTAACGCACCTTTGGGGATATCGGTAAAGTTGTTCCGATTCCCCAGAGAACGGCAACCGTTACGAAGGTCACTGGGAAGGAGACGCGAAGCAGGGTCTCGGGCGATTTTACCACATGCACACTGGTCAGCTGCAAGAAGGCTGCTGGCTGAAAAACTTCTGCGTCAAGTCGAAGATGTCCGACATCATCATACGGCAGTTCTGTGAGCTGCCCACGCCTTATCCTATGCCTCCGGTAAGTGGGTGGACCAATTCACCTCTATTGTCATCTCACTCCCACAAACACTTCTAGGGAGCGAAAAAGAAAAACACTCTAGCTTTCGCCAGAGAGATGATAAGAGCGGACATCGCCAAACTTAGGTATACCTACCGTATAAATATTATCGTTATCAGTTATCCCGCAAACATTTCCAGTGCGAATTTGCTTTGTCTTTTGTGTCCGATTCGTAAACGAAGATAAGTAACAGTGTTTGCAGAAAATAAACAATTTCGCAGAATAAATAATAGTATCTACAAACAATTTGCATGACATGTTTCTCACCTAAAAATCATAAGCCCGTATATTAGAGACATTAATAAATAATAACTAATGATCGACGACGATCTGGTGAAAGCCGCGGGGAGCAGATGGATGCATGAGCCGAGCAGCCGCTAAAAGTGGCGCTCTCTGGGGAGGCCTATGTTCAGCAGTGGACGCCTTCAGGCTGTTGATGATAATGATAACGGAAACCTTTTTTGCAGGAGACACTTAAATATTCAAGACAGATCCTAGAGGAAGACGAATTTTGGCTGCAACAGAAAATAGGGAACATCGACAAAAAACTACAATTTTGTATCGATCAAATGTAATCGTGAGCAATTATTATACAAATTAAATTTATTCAACAATCGGTATAAATTGTTTCAAAAAAACTACACCTGTTTCACATCTGCCGGATAAAGTTACTGTTTACATTTTTGCCGTGATATAACCAACCTTTTCATCGTCCGACTCATGGAGGCGAGGCACCACTTCAGACTTCAGCTAAATTAACTTTTAATCGCCAGTTAAAACAGACTAGAAATAAGTATGTTCATAGCCCAAAAACTATGTTAGCGTTTATGTTAGTATTCAAGGAGGAGAAAGCCAAAAAGATAACAATCAAAGTAAACATTTTACGCTTTATCCAGAAAATGGTGAACAGGCCATCTATACAATTATATATACTAAGTTATTTATATTAATATTCCATAGGGTAGTTACATGTCATTCAATATTATATCACAGTACTTTATTGAATTAAGTATATATTTACAGTCAAATATCTTGTTATTATTGCCTATTCGTTCTGTATTCCGGGAAATAACTGGATGAAGGATAATAGTAGGCATGTAATTATTAAGGATATACTTATTATTGGAACACAATGAGAAATTGACTCAATATTGTCTTTTAATTACTTTAAATCAATGTCAGCCCGGTTAGCACATGGTAGACAAAATTATTGTCTTTCCCCTGTTTTACTTCACTTGACAAGTAAGCAAGTATGAAAAAAGTGACATAAAACCAAAGAGGTATATGTACTACGTACTAGAGAAGCTATTCAAAGCACAAATAGTTGTCATTTTTTGTATAATTAAACTAAAATCCGCTACAGCGCTTTACGAGATTAAATCGTCTAACCAACGATCACAACACGCAGCGCTAGTGCCATGGCACATTCAGATCATAATTTTTACTGCTATTCACTGCTGCACGTGCAGTCGCTTTGAGAGCTGAGCATCGTATGAGCGAGAAGATGCTCATTGGCATATTTGCAGTGGTTGACAATGCAAGTTAGAGATGTCCTGTCTGGTTTATACATAGAAGTCTTTGCATAAAACGGGGAAAGAACATTATGTCTACCCTCCGCTAATTGGGCAGTAAGTACTAAGTACCCACATAAAACGTTATTATAGGTGTTTTATTTATCATAGGGGAATTCTCGTCTAGAAAATTTAAATAAGGTACCTACAGTAACAATTAAATATTATCCGATAAACATCTATTATGATTATTATTGCTGAAAATTAACATTATATTCCCTATATACTTAAGAGTGAATTCTAAATAGGTAATTTCATTTAAATAAATAAATATGAATATATATTATATCTTTGGATCTACATGATGTAATGTCAACCAAATTCGTGAAAAGTACCCAAAACGAAACTGCTATTATCCAATTTACAGCAGGTACTTGGCGAAAAGTTCGGCTACTTCACATTTTAGGAAATAATAATAATATATGTAAATTTATCTATCCCGCCGAATGAGGTAAAAGCATGAGTTATTTAGTAGGTAGGGCTTCCTAATTTCGTTATATTCCTAGTTAGTACGTTACCAACTATATGTCGATATCCCGCGCATTTTTGCCTATAAAATCTGACGCACTCAGAGATTCAGTTGTCATGATAGCATTACTTTTTGCTATTTCCTAGGGAAATGAGATTGTTCTATACAATTTTATACGTAAGCTAAATGGGTCATCAACTTTTACGCATTTTAAAAACTTACGACTAATATTTTAAAGGTACAGGCGAGATTATAAATTTTATACAAATCAATATCAGCTGCTCTCCTGTCGTAAAAATTTCAACACCGTATCGTGCAACAAAATTGGCACATAATATTAAGTACAATAAAACTAAGTACACTTTTAACATTCCGAGATACTAGCGAAACACGTACCTATAGATCAAACGATGCGACTCTGATCGATTAGAGTAAGATTATTCATTCTGGCATCGTGATCCCCTAACTCTATCTGCTCCTTTAACAGCTCAAGTTCCTTTATACCTGTAACTGTGACTTCGTACTTATGCGTGGCCAGTGACATGTAGAAATGTATGGCAAAGGCTAGAAACACTATCATTACGGGTATAAGAACAACACAAGCCGACCAAGCTGCGGTAGTGCTAAGGTCGTAGAACTTAACCCAGCACAATATAGCAATTTCTATGAGGAAGAGGATTAGTCCTAGAAGCGTCGAGAACGCCCATGCTACTTCGATGTACCAGTGAAGCCGCTCGTGAGGGGATTCGTGTACAAGGGCTATGCTGTGGAGGTTACCTACCGCCTCGATGTTGGGAAGTATGCAGGTGCTGATCATGAGGGCTAGCATATGGACAGCTACCAGAAGAGTTGTGCACACGGTGAATGCGACGAGCATTCCGTTAGGGACCTTTGTGCTCTCTGGAGGGTTCAGTTGGACCTCTACCATTGCGACCTGAGGGCGAAAATAGCGCGGTAAATATTTGAAATAGAAAATATATCGAGGGCGTAGTGGGGAAATTAGATAACTAACACTTTTTGCGAAATCGACTTTTTGGCATGACGATAAAGCCCAAATCACGACGCATCTTTTGGTCTTACCCAAGCTCGAATATATTATTCCGTGCCAAAATTAATCCAAAAAAGGTATTTTTGTAACAGAAATGAACCTTCAATAATAGTTGTAAAACTTGAGAAGGGAATAACTGACCAAATAATGTATAATTTCACAGTATCACCATTTTGTCGTCACATAAAATGTATAAAGCTCGTAATTCAGTTTTACCTCATAACCTAATCCAGTGAGGCAAAAATGGACTAAGTTTTCCAGATTTTTAAAAAAATTATGTAAAGAGCTGCGGCATCCATGATGAACTCAGAAGTTGTATACTGAGCCATTACAAAACATATAAAAACGCCTACAGAAATTTTGCTCTTACAAAAAATGTTATTGCTAAATTTGTTGAAAAATAACACTAAATCGTTGTTTTCTCGCGATAATGGTTTTGTTAGTTATTTATTTATTGAACACCAACACAAAGTTATCTAATTTCCCTTCTACGCCCTCGATATCTACATTCTGGTTCTGGTAGCATTTAGGTATTTATACGTAACGATTGCTGATTTTTTTACTGTGATCCATTGAGGAGTTTTCGGTTATTATTATGTACTCCAACATCCCCCGGCCCCCCACTCGGTGGACCGACGACCTGGTGAAAGCCGCGGGGAGCCGATGGATGCAGGAGGCGAGCAGCCGCTCAAGGTGGCGTGCACTGAGAAAAATACTTTCATGAATTACGAACAATTTGAAAGGAATTCCGGCACTTATATCCGTATTCCTGACAAAAAGGGACCAAGAGTTCTTACTAACATTTTGTACGTAAATCATAAAAAACTATCATGAACAGACGTCACCATTAAACATCAGAAAACAGTACGATATTACTAAGTGCTGTATACTCATGTTTTATCGTTACGCGTCATGACAAATTATCATGACGAACTCTTTGAACACTTCAAACGGTAATGACGAGACATGATGGGAATGATAGAAATTGGAGAAGTAATGGTATGGAGTCATTATTTCAATGTTAAATTGGTCTGTACATCACAATAGTATGAAGATATTTCCTAATAACGTTAAAGGAAACTTAAAAATATCTTTCATTACGGTCATTGCAGTTTAACGAGCTTCCTCATATATTACTCATGGGAAACTCATATGATGCAATGAACATCTATAATAGTTTGTTGGTATCGTAATGATAACTGTGAATTCCAAGATACCGAAAACTCAAATAAAACTGTGCATTTAACAAAACCTACTTAATTGCTACGAACAAAACACCACCGCGTGTAAACTAGATGGCGTTAGTAGAAAAGTTAGCACTTTTCTACTAACGCCATCTAGTTTACACAGCCTCAAATAAATACTTCGATACTGTTCTATATTACTAAAATAGCCCTTAGAATTAACAAGTTGAAATGGTAAATGGGCAGGTAAAACTTACAACTGATGGGGAAGAAAGGTTCTCGAGTGGCGACCACGAACCGGAAGACTCAGCGTAGGCCGGCCCCTGCTAGGTGGACCGGCGATCTGGTTAAAACCCTGGGGAGTCGGTGAATGCACGAAGCAAGCAGCCACTCAAAGTGGCGTGGGAGAGGCCTATGTTCAGCAGTGGACGACTTCATGCTGTTGATAATGACTATTATGCACTTAACAAATTCCTTTTCCCGTAAAAATCCGTTAAAATGTATTCTATTGTGCCTGTCACGAAAGTTTATCATGAAATCACACTGTGATTGTTTATCATGAAAAATGATATTTTCTATTAACTTACGAATTCATGCAAGGTAATTTATTTATAAATTGTCGTGCTTACATATCTATCAGGTCAAACTTTTAAATTGTCGTGATCTTCTCGATAAAATACCAAGTTAGAACCGACAATTCAATATTATGTAACTTAAGTTTTAAATGATAAACAATAATGATAACTAATCATTAAATTCCCTTAAACTAGTAGTGATGAAGCGTAAATTGATTTGACTGACTTATATTTCATCATGTTCATGATAATATTGTAGGCGTCAGAATAAAATATTATTCTTCATGTTAACATTTAATGAAGTACCGAAGTCATTTTTCTCAGTGTGCTCTGGGGGAGGCCTATGTTCAGCAGTGGACGTCTTCAGGCTGTTGATGATGATGATGATGACTCCAACATCAGATCTAAAGGTCCGGCCTGGAAATATATACTACAGTATAAAATAGAATGATCAAAATCGATTTATAAATGGCGGAGATATAAAAGATTCGGTAGAATTAATAACGACTCCTTTCGCGTTAAAAATTAGACTATGTAGGGTACAATATGTGGTCCATTAATAGAGACATTAGCTCTGTGTTTAAGAATCCTCAAGGTTGTTTTAATGTACAAATCGTGATATTTTGCGACATGACTTAATACTAACAGTACCATTAATACAACACTTACACCCACATAGTATAATGTTATTCTTATAACAGTGCTTGAAAATAGGTGTTATTTTTAACGAGTACCGTTACAGTTGTTTAGTAGGGGATAAAATAGTTTGTAGTTAGCTTCGGCTAGATGCTGAGTCATGGCCCGTGGTAACAAACAAAATTCATAATTAATATTGTGTTTATTTACCTACAGCGTTTTATTTATTTGCGGCTGTAGTCTGGCCCTAGTCTGCCTTTCATCGTACTGGTACTGTCTATTTTTGCCTTAAAACTAGATACAAAGCACGGACCGATAAGTTCAAGTTTCAAACACAAGATCAAACGGTAACTTCACCGAAAATAATATGATTTTATGATATTTATAGCATTCCTTAACCTTGTAAGTTGGTTGTAAAAGGTGAATTTAGGGTCGGTTCCAGTCGAATTAAAATATCTTTATTTTCGAAATTATCGTTCCGGTTTTGACAGTTTTCTCCCCTGTTCCAGTCGAAATACAAATGTTAAAAACGCAAACGAGTTATGCCACTTTTTCCCCAACCAAGCCGATGGTTCAAAATATTCGTACCACCAGTCACATTTATGACGTTGTGGACGAAAACTTTAGTTTATTTGCGAACGGGAATAAGATTTTGGCGTTTTTGGCAGCGACTGGAACCACCCTTGGACAAGAGAACATTTGTCACGGTATAGCTCAAGAAAAGCACGTCCTAGCTAAAAGGGACGGATGGATGCGGGTTCAAATCCTGCGAGAAAGCGTTCGACAAATAAACGCGCATGAAAGGTTATTGACGTGATGGTTCATTGGTCAAACGCTTTCTCCAGAGAAGAGAGACGGCGCTTTTATAGCTTATGCTAGTCTTGCTGTTCGTGGTTCTTCTTCCTTTATGTACATTAAAATTAATCTGGTAATATGATTTTATAAGCAAACTGTTCATTTATTTATTTATTTATTTTATTGTGATAAAAATGACAAAATCAATTACAATTACCACAAAACATTTCATACAGAATAAACATGTCAAAGTATTAAATAATAAAAAATAGGTACAATGGATTATTACAATGTCAAATAAAAAATATTCATATTTATATTGTCCACTATGTAGGTGGACCGACGATCAGCCTGTCTAGCATGCGCACCGCGAGAAAACTTGTCGTCGCTGTTAGAGTGAGACACACTTAGGCGCTACCATAGTCTTGTCACGGTCTCTCACGAGATAAAGTGTCGAGAAAATTTTGTCGCGGTGCGCTGTTGATAATGATGATGAAACTGTTCATAGTTGAACCCAGATTATAATACGTAGTACTAATAAATGATTCCCTTGAGCCTGCATCAAGATCAATAAAGTAAATATCAGAGTTCAACACGATACCCAACCAATATCCGGTTTACAATGTGCCCGCATCGTTTCACGGCCTTAATTAATTCTTGTTTATGATACCGCTTTATTTATCTTTTGAGTTTGAGCACATAATAACTTAATTAGTAGTACTCGTGGTACTGTTTTGAATTTGAAATTGACGCGCTACAAACAGTTGTAGCGCGTCAATTTCAAATAAAAAGGTAGGCAAATAGTTACATTGTACATAGAACTATTTCCGAGAATCTGAAGAAATCAACTCTGCGTCTTCTTCACATGCTACCATCATGAAACGTTTCGTCTCTTTCAGATATCTGAGATCTGACAAAGACACCAATACAATCCGAGTTCGATATTATTTTTTGTCTCTTTCAGACAACAGCGAGCTTAGCTGCCCATATCGGGGAATGTGAAAACGCTCTG
Organism: Ennomos quercinarius; assembly: GCA_910589525.2. NCBI lineage: Eukaryota > Metazoa > Arthropoda > Insecta > Lepidoptera > Geometridae > Ennomos > Ennomos quercinarius. The sequence continues at coordinate 15,506,118 of OU342492.1, read as the reverse complement.
ATTTATATGCAGCTGTTAAAGTCCATGCAAATATTCACGTAGTTTGTTAGGAAACAATTCTCAATTTCTTACCATTGCGAACCCTGAGAGAAGCGCGGAGGTCTTGCTTGAAGCCTTCAGTTTGGCGCGACTGAGCTGCAGTTTCCGCCATGATAAGTAGGCAGGCGTGTGCAGACCGTCCGCAGACTGGATCGGAGTTTCACCGGACATGGCGTGCTGGAAATACCAAGGAAGTTTTATTATTTAAATGAACGCCTATTCTTATTTTAATGGTTACAAACATTCAAGAAAATCTAGCCATCTATTCTCGATTTTTTTGGCTTTGCTGTCTGCGTTGGCTGATGTTTCTAGATTTTTTTTTTATGTAAACGAGTGACATGATAATGTCAGTCGTCCGCCTGATCTTAAGTGTCACGGCCGCCCATAACAGATTTTCGGGTGACACTGCACTGCGCACGCCATCCTGAGACATCACACAGTAATAATTATTACTAGACTATAGGATCAGCTAGGCGATCATGTAACTTATCGCAACCACTGTTTTTTCTCTAATCTGTGATCGCAACTAATAGAATTTTTCAAATTCGGAATAAGATTTATCCTGTTGCATTGCTATCAAACTTCCGTGATCACCCCGCAGATCATAATGTCTCATTTGGCCAGTAATTTTACTAGCTACAAAATGCCCTACAAACCGGAACACAGTACTATTTTGTGGTAGTGCCTGCTAAGATATTTCACAGTCAACAAAGGTATTGTCGTAGATAGTAGGGACAATTCGAGACAAAGGATTTGTGGAAAGGAAAGTGGTTTTAGTACATATACCTCTTTGTTTTACTACCATTTTACAATAGCGCGTTTAAACTAAACCATTCGTTAGTGTTAATGAAATGTCAATTAATATGGTAATGAATGCAGCAAATGTGATAAGCTGATAAGAGCATAAACAATTACTGTTAGAAACAATAAAAAATATTACAGTGCAATTCTGTTAAAGCAATGTTTCTGTTGGACATTCAGCGCCGCTACCAAAATGTGTACAACCTAAACTCATCGACCACTTAGGCGAGTGGTTGAGGTAAACGAGTCTACCCCTGGCGAGTCGTCACGTGATCTGCGCAGTGTGCTTTGATTGATTTCCGCCGAAATCCTCCTTCGACCTATCATAAAACTTTTTCGCATTACTCTTAAAATTTTAGATTGATCGTGGATCAGCATCAATCAGTAAAAATAAATAGATATTATTATTGTAGTAATAGTAAACATCCAATTATAATAGAGAACAGTGATGCTGTTCACAGTATATCATTTAATAATAATATTTATAAATAAATAAATAAGTACTACACAAGTCATGAGATGCTTCGCCAGCAGGGCTCTACTTTGTCTTTGGTAGGTACCTACTATAGACATATAATCAAAGTAATGACCTGCTTTCAGATAAAAAAAACGAAAAAAATATTCCCAACAGCTGACTTACACCTGATAATAGTTAACATTGAATTTATTATGGAGGTAGTCTAGTACCTTGTCATGTTCGCGGTTCATACCTACTTCACGCCATTGTTTATTTAAAATAAGGTATTGAATTAGTTATGAATAATTAACTACATAGATCGTTGTTGATCTGGCATCAACATAAATGGCGAGTACATCACTAACCTTCGTTTTGCCGATGATATAGTCATAATGGCGGAATCGCTCGAGGACCTTAGCACCATGCTCAACGACCTCAGTAGAGTCTCCCAGCAGGTTGGTCTTAAGATGAATATGGACAAGACAAAGATCATGTCTAATGCTCATGTTCCACCTATACCGGTAATTGTTGGGAACGATACTCTCGAAGTTGTCGACAAGTATGTCTACCTAGGACAGATTGTCCAATTAGGTAGGTCCAACTTCGACAAAGAGGTGGCGCGAAGAATCCAACTCGGCTGGGCAGCGTTCGGGAAGCTTCGTCCTATCTTTTCGTCCAAAATACCGCAGAGCCTGAAAACGAAAGTTTTCAATCAGTGTGTGTTGCCAGTGATGACTTATGGAACTGAGACATGGTCTCTTACTGTTGGCCTCATTAGTAAGCTCAAAGTCGCGCAGCGAGCTATGGAGCGAGCTATGCTCGGTGTTTCCCTGCGAGATAAGCTCCGGAACGAGGAGATCCGCAGGAGAACTAAAGTGACCGATATAGCTCTTAGAGTTAGTAAGTTGAAGTGGCAATGGGCAGGCCACATCGCTCGTAGAACTGACAACCGATGGGGAAGAAAGGTTCTCGAGTGGCGACCACGAACCGGAAGACGCAGCGTAGGCCGGCCCCCCACTCGGTGGACCGACGACCTGGTGAAAGCCGCGGGGAGCCGATGGATGCAGGAGGCGAGCAGCCGCTCAAGGTGGCGTGAACTGGGGGAGGCCTATGTTCAGCAGTGGACGTCTTCAGGCTGTTGATGATGATGATGATGATGAACTACATAGAAGCAACATAAAAAACAATGCCCATTTAAGCCTTAAACATGAAAGACAATAAGGCCAACAGATTTAATAATGATAGTACATACAATGCTTAAAAATGGAGCCAAGCTGCAGAACTATACCTAACCAATTGTAGTCATTAATCATGTCTCTATTTTGAGTAAATTCAGAGACCCAAAGGCAGCCTAAGACTTCGACATAGGTCTACACTTGCCTTGACAAGAAGAGAAATGTCTATTCAGTAAGTAGTAGGTACTTTGATTTGACATAATAAATATACAATTTCATTTCACTGAGCTCATTTGTATGTGTTGAAGTGGATTATTATTTGTTAAATATTTAAATCTTGTGGTGCCCCCCCCCCCTCCCATCCTAGCGCGGTTAATTAGCCAATTTACCAGGAAGATATAGGTGCACGTAATTCATCATTTAAAGAAAAGCACAAATTGGTCTTGTATCTTATGTGTTTTACCACCATATCCCCAAATTCCACTTTTGGCCTCCCCTACTATAATAATTTGTGCACCCCCCCTTAAGAAATTCCTGTATCCGCGCCTGTACCATACACCTACTCATTTGTTATTCCAAGCCTGTTATACTTTATAACTCAGACATAAAACAATAGGTACTTTAAAGATTATTTTTGGACTGTACATAATTTGCTACACTATGAATATAATTATTGTCATTCCATTGTTAACTATTTATGATAACAACTTAACAAAAATAATTTGGGTATTCATGATTCCAACATACATAATAATTATGTTTGTGGTATGGTAATCAACACAATAATAGTATAATAATAGTACCAGCAGTAGTAGTAGTAGTAATAGTAGGTACAAAACATTTTTTCAGCTACCCACATAAACCAGTATAAGCAAATGGCAAATAGTTTAGCCTAGCTCCTTGAAGTTGTGAATTTCTTAATAAAAAAATAAATGTATTAATAGATGGTGAGATTTCAAGACTAATGCTTACACAGGAGTCAATGGAATCAAACCTACATTAGTGATACCTATTAACCTACATTACAAATACCATAAGTTGTCATATAAATAATTATGTAGACTTCAATTCCATTAGAACTAAATAGACAAAACAATTTTCAACCTACAGTTACAATATAGTTTAAACTTAAGAAACTTCATTGCAGGATGAAACAGTAAACTTTTTTATTTTTATATCTGTATTCTGTAAGGAAAAAAGCCTTTTAACCATTGTGTAAACAAAGTTCAAGGAATTCTAGTTATTGATTAGATTCTATTTGTAGTTGTTAAGTTTGATTAAGTCACATGTACATAGGTTTAGTAACCTAACATTCACAGATAATGGTTATGAAACTGATATTATGTTGGCTAACCATTACCTTCTTGTTAGTAACTTTACACTAATTCCTTATGACAGAGTTACCACACCATCATGTACAATATGGATGGGGTTATAAACAAGTCACGAAGGCAGGCGCGGATACAGAAATTTCTTAAGGGGGGGGGCACACAAATCATTATAGTAGGGGAGTCCGAGAGGGAAATTTGGGGATATGTGCTCTTTTCTTTAAATGATGAATTCCATGCACCTATATTTTGCTGGTAAATTGACTAATTACTGTGCTTGGTGCTGGCCTGTCTACACCTGGGGGGGGCGTAAAAATTAACTTTTTTGCATCTAGATTACTATAATAATATACTTATGTGACCTTATGTAGTTATATGTATACTTATGTACAAAGGTTTCAGTAACATTCTATAACACACTGCAGGTTACAATTAGTAAATTACTTGTTTCTAATTTAACTACCTACACACTAATTTTAAAAAGCATAGATGAACCTTGCACCCCTTATTAGCATATATGTAATGTAGACAATGACTAAGGCACAGAAACTGTACAGCATTTTGAAGCCCTTCCAACCCGACCAATTACCTACCATACACTCACTGTTGTTAAACTAGGATAGTTGTGTCTTCCAGATGCAGAACCAAACCAAAGTTACAGGGTTTGAGACTACTGCTGTCAACTCCTTTATAGAGAAAAGTTAACATAAGTAACAAAAAAACATACATAATATAATAATAATTGAATACAATAATAAATAACACCCAACAATCACATACATAGAACCTGGACCCTAACTAGTATTCCCTGTATCCGGGGACCCAGGAACTACGAGGACCATAGTCCCACATCACCCAGATCCAAAACAAGTATTTGTGCTTTTTTTGAAATGCATCAATTGTCCTGTTGTGGGAATCGAACCCGCCACCTCCGGGTTATGAGCCAGCCTGCTTGACCACCACACCACAAAGGCTGTCAATGTCAACAAATATTCAAATAATCAACTCCAAAAAATAAAGGTAGTAATAGTAATAACAATCCTATGTATTGCTCCAATATCAGTGTAATTTATGTCATATATATGATGTAAGGTTTTGTTAATCAAACTAAGTGACAAAACATGCTTGCAAAGATAGCTAAGTATAAATAAATACGTTATTGCACAATTATAATAATGTAACACAAATCAAAACTATATATAGCTACTTATCTCTGTTTTGTGCAACTTTAGGTTAAGTTTTTAATGGCAAATAAATAAATTATTATTATTATTTAAAAAAAAAATCCTATAAGGATCTAAAATAATAAAAATATGACAAATAAACCACCCAAGTTCTACTGAATTTGACTCTAAAAACAATGTGTCAAGTAATAATAGGCAGTAGCAAGCGGCTGAACTGAGCAATAAGTGAATCTTTTATTTATAGCAAAACAAACATTGCGTTACAAGTAGTATGGTAAGAAAAGTCATACCTTGCTTAATTTCGGACCCCAGCTATTAGAGGAGTCGTAACGACTGCCTGGCAATGCGCAGTGGTAATTATTTCCAACTGTACTGGCTGACCAAACCGACATACCTAAATAATAAGCACGAACACGAGTCCTTCGATTTCAAGCGACGAGGTCACAACTCAACCGTACACAGCTTAATTTTGCTCCATGAAGTCGCGATTTTGGCTAATCAAGTGTGCACAGCACTGGAGCGGCTTTTAGCCTCGGAAAAAAACCATTCTAGCAAAAGCGATCTAGAAAAATAATACACAATAAATAATCATCTGCTTTGCAGTAGGGGATCAAAGAGTATATCCACAGAGTACCTTTTTATAGTATATCACAGATATCTACTATACTAGTCAAAGACAGATAGGACAGCTCTATATGATCGACAATTAGTTCCCGTGTCTCCACGAAACGCTGGTGTCGCCATAGTGATGCACCTAGCTCCATATTCAAATATCGATATCGATACCATAGTGACGCGCCACGGCAAAAAAAATCGACATGAAAGTTACATAGGAAGTTATTATTATTATTTTAACCTATTACAGTTTAATACTACAGGAAGATGAAGCACCCGCTAATAAGGATTAAATGAAACAAATGAGACTGAAATAGCTTTTATTTATTTTTATTTCTTAGCCTAAGCTTTGTATTTTTACTGCCATTTTTAGGCCATTTTTTGGGTTGAAACCATTTTTATTTTAATTATTTATTTTTGCTATTCAAATTGAGTTTACTCACCAGATAAGCTCAAGGGAATCCCGTGCAACACTTCATTTGCAGTGAACAAGGATATCCATGCAGAAGACGGTTACACGTCCCATCAAATTGGGGGTATATCAAAGTGATTTTGGCGAACACGTTTGTTCACTAAGACAGGCCACTGGGCTCAGTATTTGTAGGAATCAGAAAAGACAACCATGATTCTTGTAATTTATCGTCCCTTGGGATACTTAACAGGCGATGAGTTTTATTAGTTGCAAGCTTCAACATGACATTTTCGCGTCGCCATAGTGTTGATCAATAACCATAGTCACTGCCCATGCTCAACTGATTAAGATAATTGGTATATAATTTGAAGTTAGAGCGATGGTAGCAGAGCAGTAACATGTGCACTTCGCAATCTTACGGCACCAGGTTCGATCCTCGGCCTTGCACCGATGATTTATCAAGTAGGTTATGTGCAGTTTTCGATGCCATCCGTGCCTCCGAGAGCCGTCGGTCCCGGTTGTCATAAGACCATCTATGGCAATCGTTACGGGTAGTCAGACGCCTGATAGAATCTGATACCAGGTCTAACCATCCTTGTTACTGGTTCCTTATGGGTTGTGAGATCAGATGGCAGTCGCTCAGGGCCAGATCTTGTATAAGGGCAATTTGAGCTTCAGCCCAGCGCGCCGTGGAGATAAAGGGCCCCCAGCCCCCACTGAAATTTAACGGGTCTTATCTAGATTTACTTATAAATGTGCGAAACCTGAAACTATCAGGATTAACGACAATCAATACAAGAACAGCTGAGAATTAGGCAAACTCACGGTCCGATCCTGTAGTCGCTCGTGTAATTCTGGTAGCTTGCCGCTACAGATTAGACTGGGAGCTTGGGAGCCGACCCCAATAACAAATGCGAAATGGGAAAAAGGCAAAGAAGATGATGATACTTATTTATTTATTTATTTAATTCTTTATTGCACTAAAGAGTACAAATGGAGGACTTAATGCTAAAGCATTTTCTACCAGTCATTCCACACATAATGATATATTAATTTGAAATTATACACAAAAAGCCAGAAAAACTACGAATTATACCGATTAATTAGGTTGTGTTATGTACATAATTTCCATGACAACAACACAATTGACTTTTGACATTATAGAAGTCACTTGATGCAAAGAAAATGTCGGAATGCGTGCGACACGAGCATTTCGTGGAGACATCGGTACTAAAGCTGACCCGGGAGTATATAATTAGGGGTTTTTCTGACAACTAAAGAGTATGTAACCATAGAATTAAAAAAAAAACAATAAGGAATTTTTTGTTGACATCGAACTGACGTACAGCAATGGCGATCACATAAATATGTGTGACCACTGTGTGACTGAATTGCCATGTGAAGAAAATTACCCGAAACCGACAAAAAAAAATCTGACGTTGGTGTGACTTTTTGTATGACCAAAAAGCTACGCGAGCTTGAACAGAGTAGTCAAAATTTAATGGCTTATGTCATTTTATTTTTCATCCCTCAGGGTTAGTCCTATTTGAATTTGTAAAAAAGTTATGACATAAATATATATATCCTTTTACACGCTATTAATGCTATATTTGCTCCGTTTCAGTATGAAAACGGAACCCGTATTGGATTATTTTGTTGTGTATCTGTCTGTCCATATTAGATGCAACTTATAGGGTACCTACCTACTTTACGTTGACCTAGAGCTGGTGTGCATTATTTATCGTATAGGCTTAGAGTCAGATGTTGCCAAAAGATTACTAAATTTTTAATCCTAGCGGTAATTTCATAGTGTACGATAGTACGGAAGGCTTCGGCAGTGCAGCCCTTGTAGTTATGGTTATACCTGCGTTATGTAATCCATACACTACGATAAAACATCGTCAGCAACGAAGTTGACACCACTCATTATCGTGTATGCTATAGGGGAGAGAGAAGGGAGAGCGTAAAAGATAGGGGAAAAGGATGAACGTATGACGGTGAACAGAGATGCACCTGCCTCCATTCATCCTTTTCCCCTCCCATTTCTTTCATCCTTTGGACAGGGCTAGGGCGTAAAACTAACTAAAAGGGTCGGGTCAGCTAGTTAGTCAATAAAACTGTTTATTTCGCACAAAGAATGAACCCAGGCCAGGCTGTTGCTAAAAATGTTTTATGAACACATCACTCTTATTTTTTACTTGACTTTTGAAATGAAACTTGTTCTTGCATCTTCCATTATGTATATTTGTTGTTTCTTATACAAACTTCCAATACTAGTAAGTGTCATTATGTCTTGACGCTACTGCTGCTCAACGGGAATTAACTGCATTTTTGACATTTTCGTAATGGCTGGACTCCCCAGAAAACTCAATATTCTTTGAGCGGAACCCTCCATGATTGGCTGATGGTACCAACACTACCAACCTATCAACCAATCACGGCCCTTCTGACAGTCCGCCAACCAAAAAAGTCAAAAACACTTCTTAATTTTTAAAAGTAAGTATCAATTAATTAACACGACACTTTACTTTTTCTACGTTATAGAAAACCTGCCCAAATATGCACGATTAGTAGGTCCATTACAGGTAAAATATTTATTAACCTGAAAAAGGCCAACACATGCATATGCATAATGGAAATATGCATTTTCATAAAGTCAGATCTCTAATTATGATCAATATAGGTGAATAAGTTGTATTCGAACACAATTTCGGCATTCTCCCACACTTCCGGGTAATTTTCAAGTTTGATTGTTGGCAACACTAGCTGGTTTTGTGTATTGATTGCATCTCAATAATTTTATCGAAAAAGCAAGAAATTGGTGGAATAATAACAAGCTTACTTGTGAAAAGTGATCCCCTGACTTTTTTTTATTAAAACGCTATGATTCCGACAACTTTTCACAACGCAAGATGGCATTTTATAAATTTTTTTCTATTACGTTGACAGCGTCTCGGGCGAGGTCCGGAGCAGTAATGGCAGGCGATAGACTTCCTATGATGTGAGTGTGTGCGTGTCCGCTCGTACTTATTAGCGTTCCGACTTCCTAAGGGTACCTCGGTTCGGGATCAATTGGGACTCCGTCCTTCTTTTTTTATTAGGTCCATATATGACACTATAATAATAATGATATTAGTAAATGATTTATTCCTACCCACTACAAAACAAAATATCAATTGTACATAATATTATACAGACCTGCAAACCTTAAGTTAAAAAGTCTGAAATATTCTTCCAAATTAAGATATTTAAACCAATTTATATTTGTAAAGGAACAGAATTTCAACCCGCATCCATCCGTTCCTAAAGCCGGGAAATGATATACTTGCCACGAAGCTACTGTGACAAATGATCTGATGTCCAAACGCACATAATTATTTTATGCAGGCCGAGCAGACGAGACTGCTATAAAAATGATAAATATTAAGAGATTTATTTTTTGATCTCTATTGCAATCTTGCAGTAGTAAATAAGTAGTACAGTATGAGTTAATACAAGTGAGCTTGGTTGATCATTTCCTTTGAGTCGGCATTACTCCAGTTTATCTGACAAGTTTGTTGATGTTTTATTGAAAATATAGTGAAATTGTGTGCTTACGGATTATTAGTACGCGGTGTTGCTTCTGAAAGCTTGTGATGATAAATCAATTCAGATATGAAGTATAGACAATGCGAAATATTATGTGGCTTCAAACCACATCGTAAAGAGGGCAAATCACCGCATTTCATGGACAGATTTCCTCTGGATGAACTTCGGTGAGTTAAATAACTATTCATAATATAATAATACCAATATATTTATAGCGTAATAACAACATTACATTCTTCAAATTCCCAACCACAACCTAAACCTACACGGTAACGTTGTTACCACCCAGATCTGCAGGGAACTTAAGTGACCGATATAGCTCTTAGAATTAGCAAGTTGAAATGGCAATGCGTAGGCCACATCACAACCGATGGGGTAGAAAGGTTCTCGAGTGGTGACCACGAACCGGAAGACGCAGCGAAGCCCAGCCTCTCGTAGGTACCTACTTACCTTAGTTCTTATTCTGGGATTCGTTGAACTCTATGATTAAAGGTTTTATTTTATTTACTAGCAAATTAAAAGCTGGATTCACCCTCACGCCAAGTAAAGACATGATTAGAAAATATATGAATGTAAAATCCATGTATGATGAAAAAAAGAGGAATATAAATCCAACGTTGATTAATGAAAATTTTCCTCTTTTTTTTCATCATTTCTACACGAATTTTGGGTTCCTATTTAATGATTGCTTGATATTATAAAATAAACATAAGTAAATACTAACGAAAAATATTTCTATCATTTCTCTTATATTATTATCATTATAAAAGACGAGGAAGTATACTTCTGGAAGATTTCAAAGTGTGGGCAGATTTTTAGCCTATTTAGGGCAGAACGCAATGTTCAGATGGTCACACTGTCACTCACCGTCGCAGCCTTCCACAAAGCAGCCTTCCCTGCTTTTGCTTTACAGCGTAGACATAGATAGTGGCAGAGAGTAGCTGTTTATGGTCCATGCATAAATCACAGTATTATTTTTTTCTCTAATCTGTGGCATAAATCTTCAAAATACGGACATGGTAGGTCTGTTTTTCGCGGCCGTGTCTCCTCAACGCCATCTAACAAATTTTTAAGAACTAATTTTTTTTTATTTTGCTTCCAGAAATTCTCTGGTAAGGAATTTCCAAAGAGTATGTGACCTTAGCGGAAAGAATCTATCTATAACAGAATTAGATGTCTGTGTTTATTTTTTTTGCAGTCTCACCTACAATTGAATAATTTATATGTAGTATTGTAGTGTATTACGAATAAATCTTTTATTATTATCATAATTGTGGCGTTTTTATTGTTAATAACTCTACTATACTACACTTTTCTCATTATCACCTTGTGTCCCTAGTTTCGTTTTAGTAGTTTTAACCACTAAAACAAAATGATTATGTGATATTCGTTTTGAGGTCAGTAAAGGCAGTCATTTATTGATATCGATAAAATTTAAATATTGCCCATCCCTATTATCTTCTTTAGGTTGGCCGTGCTGATAGCCTTCGAGATGTTTGTTAGGTTGCCATTCTGAGGTAGCCAAACGCTGACTGAATTCTGTGCCATTTATTTATACATATGTATGTTTTATTTGTTATAGTGTGTTTTTTCTGGTATTTTGGCTCCACACATCACTATGTGTGGAGCCAAAATACCAGATAAATATAGTTTAAATTACAATACTTGACACTGGCTAAATACACTTATTTAGCCAGTGTCAAGTATTGTAATTTTTCATCGTGTTACAGAATATTTCACGTAAAGTCTTAGTCACAGTCTGGGTAGTCATAGTCCAGTCTAAGTCATTCCCTAGTAATAAGAGGTGGCCACTTTACTAGAAGCTTCTATGGAATTTTGGAAGCAACATGAAAAGCCACGTTAAGCTAGTAAAGTTGCCACCAGTTTACTGGGGCATGACTTAGACTGGACTATGACTACCTGACTTAAACTCGACTACGACTGTGACTAAGACTTGACATTACATGAAATATTCTATAGCACGATGAAAATTACAATACTTGACACTGGCTAAATACACAATGTGTGAAGCCAAAATACAAAAAAAAAACTTTTGCCGTTAAAAAAAGTTAAAGTGACAGCTTTGACGAATGACAGTGACAGTGTAACGCCTAAGAATCTGACACTTGACAGCATTGGAGTGAAGACGAGCTTGGTTGGACCAAAAGTGAAGAAAAAATCGAGTTCACTTCATTTTTATAACGGTACTGCGTTTACACGGGAGTGTCCGTGCCGTGAGAAATCGGACAAGTTGACGAGAATGATAAGCCAGTGACAAGTGGACGATTGTTCTGTGTGGATATGTAGGTCGGGTGGTCGTTTGTTTTGGTAGTGGATGTTACTCGTTACCGAGAAGGAAGTTGTTCAGAGTTGCAGCTGGCGTGCCTTGTACGTACTGCGCGCGGGACCTGAAACATTCCTGTTAATAAGTGGTGAAGTGGTGCGTCGCGATGGCCGAGGCAGCGAGTGCCGTGAGCACTAATCCCAACGCGGAAATCATCCGCGGGCAGGTGTTCGAGGTAGGCCCGCGGTACACCAGCCTGCAGTACATCGGGGAGGGCGCTTACGGCATGGTTGTGTAAGTATGCACCCTTTGTAAAACTTTAAGAAAGTGTCAATGTTTACTCTTTGTACTTGCTGCTTCTTAGTTCTTTTTGCTTATTATGTATGATACCTTCCAGACAATAATACACAAATACACTATTCAAAGTAGCCTGTTATTTATTAATCTCTGACAAAAACAGGAAATACTGTTATTCTTTGATTATGTCTTTCTGTAAAGTATATACATTTAAAAAAATACTTTAGATATTATCATTAGAGAATCCAAAGCTCACTTACATTGGTTGAATAACAATCTAGTACAAAACTCCATAGTTTATCTTATCAATAAAACCACTACACTCTTGAATTATTATCGCTGTTAGAGTTGGGTTATGAGTAATCATTTCTGCATTTCTAATATGGGTAATGCTATCATCACCTTTATTACTCACACAGAGAGAATGGATGATTTACTTATTTTTAGTTATATGCAGTTTGGTGAATAACCACAATTTGAATGCAAATTAGCTCGGAAACTAGGTGTTGTTAGATTAGGTTTTGTTTTTATATTATGCAGCTTATTATAGATTTATTCCTTGTATATAATTGTTTACTAAATAACAATTACCTTTTCACTTGGAAACTTAAATTTGTTATGAGCTTTTTGAATGTAATCTCAACTGATTTTATTCAGTGGGCAGCTGGTTTCTGGAATTCTGTAGATTTCCAAGAATCCAATTCTGTTATTAACCAATATTGGCCCTGTGCTAGTAGGCCACTAATGCCCATCTGCACGAAAGTTTGAAGGCTCTTAAGTTTGCACTTATCTCTCAAGGACATACCCAAATGCCTTGCAGTAGATATGTCATAGAGAGATAACTGCAATCTTAGGTATACATAAGGCACAAGGCCTTACTTATTATAAATACCGCAATTAAATTATGTTAGTCAATATTGCACACTGTATTCTTGTATTGTGCAGAACTTATTGACTTATTGAGTTTAAGCGGAGTTTATAAGTAAAGGCTGTAGGTAACAAATAGTTGAAATCTTAAAATCATAAACAAGAGCCACAGAGCAGGAAAACAAATTACACTTGAGCACTGATAGAGGCAAAAGTAATAACAATATTCATACTGAGCAATAAGCGCTGAGCATACACACTAATGACACAGAATAGATGTAGGATATACAATAATATGTCATCTGCGCAGGTAAAACATAGGTTTCGTTCTAAAATGTGACCACTCTCGAATTTCTTGAAAAGTGTCAAAAAGGTGTCTGTATCGGGGAGTAAGCATATTTTTTTCCCTGCTCTATGACAAGAACCAAGTAAGGGTATAAGTTCCTAGTCTTAAAATGCTATAGTCCTACAACCTGGGTTTGTACGGACAGTAGACAAAATTGTCTTTCTCTGTTTAATGTCACTTTCTTCATACTTGCTTACTTGTCAAGTGGATTAAAACAGGGAAAGACAATTTTGTCTACCATCATGCTAACCCAGCAGTTAATAGTAGTTAACCAAACTCTATTTCATGCTTTATTGAGCAAAATGCAATTTTGCATTCATTTTTAGGTGGCCATACCTAACGGGTAAAACGGACCCTATTACTAAGGCTCCGCTGCACTGTCTGTTTGTCCGTCAGTCACCAGACTGTATCTCATGAACCGTGATAGTTAGACAGTTGAAATTTTCACAGATGATGTATTTCTGTTGCCACTATAACAAAAAGTACTAATAAACAATAAAATAAATATCCATATATAATAATAATATAAAAAAAGTCCGACTCGCACTTGGCCGGTTATTTTGTTATTTATATTTCTCATAGATTCCTAGTTTATTGACAGGGTAAACACATCTATTAACAAGGTACAAAAACTGGTGGCCTAAAAAATAACTATGGACAAGGTTATCATAAAAATCACACTATTGTATTGTATTGTAATCTATGAAATCATGAGCAGCTGATTCCTGAAATTATATAGTTTTGCAAGAATGGCTGGTTTCTAGTAATCTGTAAAACAACTTTAATTGTGTTATCAACCAATATCAGTCTCACATCATCATATTAAATCTATAGTCTAATAAATATCAACTTACTCAGAATTTAAAACAATACACAGGTGTAATAGTTTCTAGGCACACACTATAATTTGTCCAATACAATACACAAAAAATGTAATACCTTCTTTGATCATAGCTTCAACAAACACATGAAAATAATGCTCTATTAAAAATTATCTAGGTTTAGTGTTCTAAAATAGAACTATAAAAAATGTAAAAGAGTGGTACTTAATAATACTGAAAAGAAAACTTTATTGCTTGAACCACATGAATTAACGTACAGATTTTATTTAAATCGGTCCTAGTCATTCACCTGTTTATTTGAAAGAGCCAAACAAAACCGATATTGGAAGTCGATTATCAGTTTGCTTGCCAGACCCCAGTTGGAAGTTGATATGGTTTAATTTTCATAATGATACCGGGTGTGCAATTGGTTATAGCACTATCGCACAGATTAGATAATAGTTACTACAAAGTAGGTTGGAGAGTTTTGGGGTAACTCTGAACCCGCAAAAACTCCGTCACCTGCAATTTCCCTAGACGCCGCGCCCCCTTCCTCTCAAATGAAGGTTTTATTACCCTTAGGTAGGCTCAAGTAGCATCAGACTGCCTTAATTTGGGTTCTTTTTTGCCCGGTTCTTTGATGAGGTTGCTGCCTACGAAATGTACGAAATAAACTCTCGATTAGATGTAGGTAGGTAGGAGGAGGTAATTTAGCGCTATTGTTAGTTTTGCTTACTTTTTGGGGGTTTTTTCGAATACACTTGGGGTTTTTATTAGGAATGAGAAAATATTGGAATGATAGGGTCAGTAGTTTGTCTATTTTATAGGTAAGCGGGTAGGTACCAATATTAGATAAGAGGCATGAAGTTGTTGAAGTTCTACTGAATTTTAGAATTCAGTTTCGAATTTCATGCAACCCCGCTGATTCGATGTACCTAAAGCTGTTGAAATTGTAAAAATATCCTGTAATATTGAAATGAATATGGATGGGGACGATCGCGTGCGGCGGCATACGTGACTGGCAACAATGGAGGATAAACCATGATCCAAATGGAATCGAGGGTCCCTTCAGGGTTTGCGTCCGCGTAAATCATTTCGGGGAATTAATCTCTGAAACGGGAACAATATTTCCAACCACGTACTCGGATTATAGTCTGAATGACGTCTGAAGAAAACAAATAATGAAGCATGTAAGTACCGACATCATTATCATTGTTATCAATCCACGGCCGTCCACTGACACGTATACTTCGTACACAGGCCTCACGTAATGTGCTTCACTAAACCCTTTATTCTGATTCTTACCGTACAAATATTTCATAATGAATCTATAACAGCGTTGTCCTTTTGCTGGCAAAGTTACTGCTTGTCTATGGCTCCTCAGATTGCCAAGAAAGGGAAACATTTCTCATGGCTATTGGCTACCCCTTACTTTTCAAAGTCTGCCAAAGAAAGTGATTCAAAAAAAGCCGTCGACGTGAAAGAAGCAAGCTCAAACCCGAAGCACCTTGCATTCCTCATCCCGAATTTGTAGATCATTTTTCTCGTTCAGTTTTATTACATGAGAATTTCGTACTGCGTGCCTTTCCAGCATTCCTTCCTAGTTCTGTCTTGAGCAGGCTCTGGGAGTCTCGGAGGTCGTTCATTCAAATCACGTCGCGTCGCCCTGCCCAACTCACCCCTGCAATAATTATCTACGAATAACGAATTCAATTGTTTGAGCTACGGCATAATAAGTACGCAATATGGATAACAATATAGGCTTGATTAATTGACGCCTCGTGGCGTGGCGTGCTAGTTTGTTTTTTAGGTCAGGACGCTCACTTTTATATCGAACATTCATTTCCATAATTCCGTAGTCTAGCCTAGACAGACAGACAGCAGTACCATGCGTCATGTCGTTACTATTCGTCAAACGCTATGCCTATAATATAAATGATATAAAAAGGTGATGGAAGTCAGAAAACTTCGTATACGTAAAGTGAATGCTATAGGAATGATTCTTGCTGACCTCTTTATAGACAATTTGTTAGGTCTGTATCACATGCAAAATGGATTGTAGGCTAGGTGATCACCAGTATCAATTTCAATCATTCAATACACGTTTGTCAAAGTCAAACCAGAAGGCAGCGAGCAAACCAATTACTTCGATCGGCTGCCTGACCGCAGCAGAGCGGTTCGGAACGGCGGAGTCCGAGAAACGATATATCCGTTACCTCTACATCCTATGCATAATGTAGGAGTTGTTTTCTGCTTTACCATACCTGCTAAATATCTACATTTTTCACTAGAATTAATAGTGCATGTTCTCCTCTCTCTCTGTTCTCCAATTATCAATCTACGGATTACCTAACCTCGACAGGTTATTATCGCCGTACTTAGGTAAAAAGAAATGGTTTTCGTAATACACTTTTGGGTTTTTAACCCTCGCATGAAATCCCATTTCTAACTAAGATTCTACACGACCTCAGTAGAGTCTCTCAGCAGGTTGGTCTTAAGATGAACATGGACAAGACAAAAGTCATGTCTAATGCCAATGTTCCACCGATACCGGTAATTGTTGGGAACGATACTCTCGAAGTTGTCGACAAATATGTCTACCTAGGACAGACTGTCCAATTAGGTAGGTCCAACTTCGACAAAGAGGTCGCACGAAGAATCCAACTCGGCTGGGCAGCGTTCGGGAAGCTTGGACTATTTTTTCGTCCAAAATACCGCAGAGCCTGAAAACGAAAGTTTTCAATCAGTGTGTGTTGCCAGTGATGACTTATGGAACTGAAACGTGGTTTTTTACTGTTGGCCTCATTAGTAAACTCAAAGTCGCGCATCGAGCTATGGAGAGAGCTATGCTCGGTGTTTCCCTGCGAGATAAGATCCGAAACGAGGAGATCCGCAGGATAACTAAAGTGACCGATATAACTCTTAGAATTAGCAAGTTGAAATGGCAGTGGGCAGGCAGGCCACATCGCTCGTAGAACTGATAACCGATGGGGAAGAAAGGTTCTCGAGTGGCGACCACGAACCGGAAGACGCAGTGTAGGCCGGCCCCCCACTCGGTGGACCGACGACCTAGTGATTGTCGCGGGGAGCCGATGGATGCAGGAGGCAAGCAGCCGCTCAAAGTGGCGCTCTGTGGGGGAGGCCTGTGTTCAGCAGTGAACGTCTTCGGGCGTTTGATGATGATGACATCACTGTCTACTGATACTTAATTGAATGACTCCTATCAACAATTTTCTACCCTTCACCAATCCCAAAGGCGCGAAGGTTATCTCAATATTTTCAGACTGAATGAATATTTTATATTCCAAATTTTCAACATCACGCGGCTGACTTGCTTTGAAAAGATAATATGCACTGTAGTAACCCTGGAGTACTTTGCTAAATTGAAAATGTATTTAATACTGTCTGGGATAAAATAACTTTCTGTTTTTTATTGGACAAAGTTTCACTGGCATGTTTTGTAATATTATTATCTTCTCTCCAAGAGTGCATCTTGCCCTTGTCGGCATTGTTTATATTTTTATCAATCCACATTTTCTATACACCCTATGACCCTACGCTACGGGTAGAGCAGACAGCGGGCAACGTGTGGGGTCGGCTGTGGTACCTATACTATGATCAACGATTATTTAGCGTTAGCGTACGTAATATAATATGTGATCTAAGTCCTTCTTGTTCAACGTCAGCATATTCAACTATAGAGAAAACATTATAAACTTTATATAGTTTTTGCATAAGTACACTTAGTAGGGTAGAGAGCTGGAAATATTTAAAAAATTGAGAATTGATATTATAAAGTTAAAGCGGTGGGGTAATTACGTAAAATTTGCAACAGCAATGCGACAGCAGTGGCAAAGCAACAGCAGTGACAAAGCATACATGCTCGACACCACTAATGATATATGACAGCAATCATCGCGCAATTTACGCCTGTTGCAAACCTGTTGCGAGTTAGGTAATACGCCCGCCGATCTCTTCGTGCATGGAAATTTATGAAAAAATATTTTTTATTAACCTCGACCAACGACCAAGCTACATTGGTCGAAACGTCGAGGCCGTGGTCACGAGGGGGACTGGAGTGGAAAGTATCACCGTCGTGCAGGCCGGGCGTTGTCTCAACTACCCGCATTAATTTTTGATAAATTTCTGTGCGCGAGGAGACCCTCTTTCACTTTATAATAATTATGAGTTAAAGTCGCGAAAGTTTAAAAAGTGTTACCACGGAATTGGACTGGAAATGGCGTGGTGGCCATATATTGATTGCAGTTCCCGCCTAGACGCGCGGACGACTCTTTTAAAACGTGAAACATAGTGTGTTTCAAAAGAAGAAAGCTTTACATACGCACCGTTCCACGTTGACTATGTTCGGCGGCTTAATTTTGTTCGACACATGACTAAATAGCATGTGATTGCGTAGAGCATTGAAAATATAAATATTACTGCGTAGAGATACATCTATTTCTACGGCACTGCATCTCCTGACTTCATGCTATGCTCTGTGAGAAACACGATATATATTATTCCATCGATTAGAAGTTAGCACCTAACTGAAATTTATTGTTGTCCGCAACTCTCTCGTCCCCTTGTTTGACTCCGCCTGATGGTCCTTTCCAACAAACTCGGTATATAAAACTTAATTAGTTTTCTTTCCAACTTTTTCACTTTATACCTACTTACCTTTAATTGACTTACTTGTACGGAGAGTGGACTAATTTGTATTGTAACTAGATGACTTAAAATGGCCGTCACATCGCAATATTATAATAGATTTGGCTCTTATGTCCCTAGGAGCAATATACATTTGTTTGAAAGTAGACAGTCCAATCATGTGGCATTCAGAGTGTAATCAGAGCCGGTTATTGTCAGTATTAGGTAATTAATAATGGTTCCATTTGAAAAGATTCTACGCGGAAAAATACTAAAAACTAAACGCTCTCTTCGCTTGTTTCTGCCGCTCGGGAAATACTCATTAGCTTCCATTTATTTAATTAATATTTAATTTTATATATTCATACAAACTAACTCCCTAATTGGCACCCTTACGACATAAATTTAAAAAACCCTTTCTTAGTACATCCTTACACAATAAAAAGAACAGCCCCTCGAAATTTCACGTTTTTAGGCTAATTTTAGGACTACATTTTCTGATTCTCTATATTAGACCACAAAATAACTTTAATATTTTGTATTAGACGTTAAGTTAGCTTGATAATTTTTTGTTGCTGGGTTTATTCCTTCCGCCCCGCTACACTCGATATAATGACATCTGCTGTAGCTATTTTCTACAGTTTTGCATACATTATCCTCATAATAAATCACATCTAAAGGCCTATTCAAACCGGCGCGTTATTCGCTATCGCTGTGGGTAGCGGTATACCGCCCGGGATCCCGCCCGGGTATTTTGTATGAAGGTTCGCTCAAGTTTCGCTCTAGCCACGGAACTCCATACAAAATACCGCGTGGTATTTCCCGCTACCCACAGCGGTAGCGAGTAACGCGCCGGTTTAAATAAGGCTTACTTATTCATAAAAAAATCGCACACCATGCTCTAACATATTTTAGACAAATAACGACATCAAAGAGATGAAGCGAGACGTCGGGCACCATTTTACTCATTTATATGTCATCATCATCGTCGGCCTGTGTCATTCCACTGCTGGACATATATACATTATGGGACTCTCCTAATGCATGCCACTTAGCCCGATCCTCGGCTAATCTCATCCAGCTGCCGCCAGCCACTGCGTATATCGTCGCTCCACCTAGTCGGATGGCGTTACACGCTTTGTTTGCCAAGTCGCGATCTCCACTCAAGAACACATCTCCTACCCCAGCGGTCGTCGGTTCTGCGACTAATGTGACCAGCCCACTGCCACTTCAGTTTGCTAATACGATGATTTTCATTTATAATGTATTTTTAAGCTTACCGATGTGTCTGAAATTTATCTGGAACTTGCATGCATTTCCAAGTTAGTAGTGTCACTAGCCTGTGTCTGGTTTGTAAACCTGTTTAGTCCGTCGTGAGAGCAATATGGTCTGTCTAGCGGTTACTTCCACGACGTTGCGCATGACATGCCGCGTGCCTACAGCTACGTAGTATTATATCTATTCTGTGCTACAGCCCTGACCTTCGGGACAGAACACTAGCTTGATGTGAAGTGAACCGCGAACACCAGCTAATTTGTCACTTGGTTAGCTGCTGGTTATCTTATTAGCGGCTAATTAAGCTCTATAGCATTACCGGCCGTGCTCTGTGTTTGTGATCCCGTGTAATTCGATTGCTATGTTATGCGCATTGCTTGTCAGTTTATACAAAGGTATACAGGCGTTAGCAATCTGGTTAACTTTTACTGATTAAGCTGTATAACGCGTGTCATTGTTAAACGATTGTGATGAAAGCTAGAAAATATTGTTGTCCCACTTCCACCATTATGTCAGTGCATTGTGAGCGAGATAGCAATAGAAACCTCAGCTATTTTCAGATTTTTATTTATTGAAATGCGTTATTATCACCTAAGCAATTTGCATAATGATGAAATAATTTTATTTATTCAGTTTATGGACTTGCCTGCAGAAGATTATCAATGTAATCATTTCACAATACGCCCACGAAGAACTATTTTATCATGGCTAATTTTCATAATGGTTGTCATCAGTTTGTTGGTTTCTTTAGAAAGTCATGGACGAGGATGACACACATAACATGTGTGAATGTTGCCACTAAACATAAACACGAGATGACAGTGATTCATTCCCAACACTGCGGATGAAGAAATTGGGTTCTGAAAGTTCTTTTGTCATTCGTCTTGATTACATTTCTCCATTTCTCTGACTCATCGCTAGGTGAAGATTAATTAACGAACTCTCTGAGGATATTTAAAAGTCAAGATGTAACATTTCCTGCTAGGTAATAGATTTTCCGTTCGTTATAATGACTCTAGATTATTCTTAAGTTTTAAATAACTGAACTGTAAATATAATCTATCTATGAAATCGGGAAAAACCTAGAGTAAACTATACATTTTAGTGTCAGACCATTAGAAGGATTAGTCCTTTTAAAATTGAAGTGCCCCGAGATGTGGCACAGATTTGCCTAGCACATGTACCTGACGCACCCAAATCAACGTCTATTACAGCCGCGTGTGGGTTGGACATGGACAGCTTACCTTCTTGAACTATACCTATTCTATTACCTACACCCCGTTGCCCCGTACCAAGTCAGGTGGCGCCTGCGGCCAGGTCAGTGCCGGTCCCAGGCTCGGCACATGCCTCCAACCAAGATCGAGAGAGAGGCTAATAAGTCCGCGCTTTACCTAATGTCCTCGTCTTAATGCCCACAGAAATCAGAAATACGTAGGTATACAATCCATCTCGTCAAGTCCGAGCCTTTCTAATGCAATGTTAATTCAAGCAAATTTAAATTGTGTTACTGAAGTTCTCTCAAAGTTTTAGGTAGTCCTCCACCACTTTGCTTACTTTTCTTCTAAATAGTCTTTCGTTTGTCTGTCTGTATACTGCCCTTGTTTAGATTGTGGTATCGATAAAAGCAAGACAAAAACAATATGAATTATCGGCATTCTAAACAAACTGGTATTATAAAAACAGATTAAGTAAACATGACTTGTTAAATATTAAGTGAATGGCATTATTATTGTGACAATTAGTGTAGATGGAAGTACATAATACCATCGTGTCCGAGGTTCGTTTGCCCTGATGGCGTCAGATGGCAGCCATTGGGGCAGCTGATGGCTTGTTATTACGCAGTGAAAAGCCACACCGACGAGCCCTGCCTTTTGTTCTCCGTGAAACTGTCTCATCGTATTGTCTAGCGTAGCAACTAACATTTAATTAATGGTGCTCCAGCCGACAACGATATGATAACCGTGATTGTGTTGAATAACGAGGTCACATTTTACTAGTGTTTTGGAGTAATTGCTACGTGGCTCGCATATATTTGGGCGACGGCGACAGCACGCGCCGTTTAACCGACCATACCTACTTGTGAGTCATCGTGTTGTTACATTTACGTCATCGTGTCGACGCGGATCCTCGTTCACCAGATCGCCATAGCCATTTTTCCTGTTCAATATCTGCGGATGTTAAGCTACGTGCTTTGCAAGCTGACTGATTGATCCATTGTTTCGCGTAATTTGTATTGGATAAGAGATTGATATGTTACGGTGTTTAGTAACACGCAGACAATTTTATTAACGTAAAACAATCAAAGCAAGATACACACCTATTAAGATAAGTTCAATTAATTATCGTATTTACATAAACTGTAGCTAAAGTGCAGGATCCTATAGTACATTACTGCAGCGGCCAGCAACAGAGCCATTGATGGACGAACGTACAACTTTTGCCGGCCGCTGCTCGCTAGTACAGCAAATTCGATTTATCTCGAAGAAGGTTGTCAAAATGACACTCACATTTCCAAGCATGTTTGAGAAAAAGACCTTTTCAATGTGTAGTGAATTAAATAAGTAATTTCTACCAGCAACAGAACCAGTAATACAGCCATAACATGTTTGGAGTCCAGCTGCGGTCAGACAAGGGTCTGATGCGGGTACGAACGCCTCACGAGAAACCTGAAAATGTGCCTACACACCAGATATAATATTTACAGTGCTAATCATCATTAGTGTAATGGATCGAGGAGTATAATGCTTCAGACTACATTAATCGTCGGTCGCGTGACGAGAATTTTCACAGGGTTTTACAGGCTTAGCACATTGTTAAGTAACAAGGCATTAGGGATCGTCCATTAATCACGTGAGATTCTAAGGGGGAGGGGGTCCCGAAAAAATCATAAAACATCATCAGGGGGGAGCGGGGTGTAGTGAGATATCACGTGTATTTATTTTTTATTTGAACGCGCGATTTTTGACGCGCCGTAGCCAGGCAGCGATACCCCATCCCCACCTTAATTTTCTAGAATTAAATTAAGTAGATTAGTTATACCGGTATTTACGATTATTCCTAACTGTCACCGTATTTGAATTTACACATATTATTTAAAAAGAATGTCTGATATTTTAAAAATGTACTTTGTACCAAAAATACACTTAATTATAGATAGGAGAGGGGAGGGGGGATGATAGTCCAAAACCCCACCATGTATCACCAAGGGGGAGGGCAAAAAGTAGCCAAAAACATGACGTAATTAATGGACAACCCCTTTCCGATCAATTACTAAACTAAATGGCCCAGCATCTGCCAGAGCCAATTTATGGATGCCATTTGGAAGAAGCTTCGAATCCTTGATCTTTCGTCGGCATGCCAAGTTTGTTTAATAATGTAACTTGATGTCAATTTCTCAAAAGATGTCACCCACAGATTAGAGATAAAACAATATATCACCATTCTCTGCTCTTATACAAATAATCAACACGATAAAAACAAATGACGACTAACTATATATTGTGTCCAATTTTGAAGGGTTTAGTTGACAGTCTTAAACTTACTAAAAATATAGCCGTTTTTCATTACCGTCTACAATCTCCTTCGTTTGATGGTCTATCTTAGTACCTACACGATATTGGCGAATTTTGGTGAAATTGCCGCAGAAGCCACTAACTAAGATTCAATTCAATTCAATACATTACCGTCTATTTGACAAGAACAGCAACAGTTTTAGGAGTTTTAGATCTGTCAACTAAAGCACTTAAGATTGGCCTTATAGTCTCCTACAATATTTCTTTAGACACTTTTATTTTTTTCTGTCCCACGCGGCGTATGATCAAACACGTATCCATTACATATAACAACCTCGGCATCTTATTAATCGGCTGAGAAAAAGTTTTCCTTATTAAGATAGATTAGGGAATAGTGTTATACGTAATTGAGATCAACTCTACAGCAGTTATGTGGTGGTGTTATATTTTCAGCATTTTTATCTTATATTAGGTTAGCCCAGTTATTACGATAACGTCGCCAGATATTACTTTTATGGTCATAAAATTTGGTATCGCGTGGTTGGCAAACAAGCAAGGAGAGGTGTGTCCCTTGAAACCGCCTCATAACGCTCACCTGGCCAAATATATTTTAATGGCGTCATTAAGTTTAACGCGAGTAAATTAATATTTTATGGGGCGATCTAAGGAAACAATATCTTATGATTTGATCCCATCATTCTACTTGTCTGAGACTTGTGTTGCCGGAAAGGTCACAGGCAGATCTGGAGTGTTCAAAACTTAATATCGGTGTTCAAACAAAACTCGTTTTTAACAAAAACACCGAAGCAAGGAACAGACACCTTCCTTTGAACAAATTGCGAAGTAAACATGGTTTTCAACTTTCTTCTAATAAGATCAAAAGTTTGCGGGAAAATTTGTTTGGGAAAGCATCGAGATAGGAAATAAGTTTTATGAGATCAGTCATCATTATGCGGTGAGAGGGTGTGTGTTAAATGTGTACGGTTTTAAATATGTACTAACAGATAACCCTTTGATGGAGTTTAATGCAATTGTGGCATTCAATTCCAGAAATTAGATTATATCTCTGCTGTTGCCAATATCTATAATGCCTATTGAATACAGACCGAATTCAGAGATAGATTTAGTTAGATGTTAGCGAAAACTTCAAGTAAACGCTCGGTTTTTGGAGAATCTTACATAATGCAGGTTTCTATTATTGTTTTAAAACTTTGCTTCTGCTTGTTCAAATTAGAATTCTAATGGAAAAAGTCAAATTGGACTCTCCCAACGTTTGTTATTTTTGCCAATTTCTTCTTCTATGTATTAAAGTTGGTGTACCTAAATAAACAAGATTCCAGTACTTAGGTCTAGTTCCTCTCCGTTGTTTGATTTTTCTAATAGAATCTTAAGATTCTTAAGTATCTCAGTTGGAAAAAGCTAAACAGAGATAGTCGAAATGGCTCGAGCGTTCCACTAACTTATCGACAATGCACAGAAGTTTCGCTTAACTTCTCTGTAATAAACTTCGCAACTTTTTTAGATTGCTTCTTAAAGGTTCATTGTATAGTCTCAAAATACATTAAATTTCCACTGGGACGTCTGCAACGATTACTTTGATTATGTGAAACGTCTGTTGCCTGTAAATGTTTCTGAAAGATAAGTATGTACACACTTTATACATTTTTAAATATAATATGGCTTATTCCTGCTCCAGAATAATGAGGTTGTCAGTGTCACAATGATTTGGTGAATCCAAAAGGAAATAGGTAAAAAGTTCTATTATAATCGCCCGGGTATCTTAGTTGAATAGTGTTTTTAGTGGAGTAGGTTGTGTTGGTGCTTGTTGAGGGAGCATTGGTGATCGGAAAGGAATAGCGAGTGCTGTGTAGTCCCCTGGGGGACTGGGCTAGCTAGGGTATTAGAAGTAGATAGCGGAATAGTTAGATGTTTAATTTACGAGAACGCCGCAGACACTGAGCATATTTGAATTATAACCAACATGAAAACGATATTTCCTTGTGCCCAGCGGGGAAAAATGCTCGTGATTTATGAAACGCTTTTCCTTGCTTTATTATAGTGCGAAACTAGGCTTTGCTAAGTTGAATTTGATCGTGCCGCGGTCAAAATTGTAAATAAATGTTTTTTGGTGTCTGCATGGCTGCTTTTAGTTTGGTGAGCAGGGACAATCGTTCAAACCCTCTTTAAATGTTATATGTCATATATTAGATGTGTATGTAGAACTAAATGAGTTATTCATATGACCCGCAATTTCAAGATAAACCCAAGAGAGTTGTACAAATAAATCAGGTCGCCCTGCAACTCATTAGTGGCACGGTGTTACAGATGTACGTAGACTATACGGTTATTCCTTTCCATCAGGAGGACCGCATGCTACGTAATGCTACAAGTTCGTAGCGGACTCCACGCAGCAGCAGCGTCGTCGTCACCTGACCACAGATTACTGAATAGTTACTAAGTAAACCTCGTGTGTCGCCGGGACGCTTTGGTTTATTATTGTATATTATTATATCTATGAAATACCTTTCGCAGATATAAACTCACGTCACATAGAGAAATAGAAACAGTAGTGTCGCTGCTGCTGCTGCGTGGAGTAGGCTACGAACTTGTACCTTTAAGCTAAAAAACCATTAACAGTCATAATTACCACGTCACGTCGCGTCATAATTACGGTTCTTGCTTCATTGTGGTCCTGGTAAGTCTAATTAAAAGTTGAAAATAAAAATCGTAACTTTCACGAAACAAAGACTGGCGATACCGTATCTGGGAACTGAAGAACTCGCCCCGGTCCTTTGTATAATACAATCAGCCCTCGGGAACAACTGTAATGAGATTGTATCCCCCTTTTATTTAATCTTTTCTCTTTTCTTTATCAAACAAGACACGCTTTCTGTCAAATTCGTTAAGCTGTTCTGGTGCCTTGACGTTTAACATGCGTCCCATCTCACGTTCTCCGAAGTTACTGCTACAAAAGGAACACGTCACATGTCAGTCAACTCTACGTCGTCGCTTGGAAACGGGCAAATCTTAAAACCGACGCTTTTTCCCGCAATAGCTGGCTGGTAGAAAAAAACTATCTCAATATTTTCACTTTCCGTTCACGAATCGAACACGAAGTTGTGTATTTGCTTCCAAATCTTCATACTTAACATTTTTAGGACCTTTAGTTAGGTAAGATATTGTTAAGATCACTCTTCTCCCTTATTCGTTTTTAGAGCCTAGCTCATGATAAGAAGAGCATGGGAAAATAATACCTAATTATTATCTTATTGTCAAACAAAAATTGGCTTATATGTACGCTGTATAAAAAAATAGGTGTCCAATATGCATTGATTGGTTTGGTTTTCCGATGTGAAATATGAGAGGGTTTTTCGCAATTCCAAATTAATAAAAATGCTTTTTGGTTGTAATCCTGAAATGACCTAAATTATAGCGGTCGTGAACAAGCGCTAAATCTTTCCTTTTAAAATATTACGTGATATTACTTTAATTAATGATTCAGCCGGGCTGCGACCTCGTTTCCCGAAGCTCCGGTACCGAATGGCCCTCCAGTTCAGCATGCATGGGGAAATGGGAAATTATATTGAGGCAACGACGGCGCAATATTCACTATGAAAATGTGAACGAGTCACTCTGTATACGAGAACTTCCTGAACAAAGCATTACTTATTATGTTTATTGATCACAGTGCAGTCATTATATGCCAGTAATATCGGTTCACTTAAATATTTTGTATCTATTTGATTCAGGTGTTGTTTACTTGCATAGTTACTAGCAAAACTATCTTCGATCAGGAAGTCAACTATACTAAGTATGTTTAGGACACGTTGTCGTAGTTTCAATATTTGTTCGGGACAAAAGGCCGCTTTCCCGTATTTGATTTTCCGTTACTACCGTATATTTGAAAATGTGAGATGGATCTAATACAATGATCTTTAATATACACTATACAGCGTACTACCTATAATAGGGGTCAGTGACTTAATACCAAAGGTGACTTCTTGTCGTATCCTTATATTCATTTATTTATTTATTTATATATAGGTACACAAGACAAATTACAATCAATGACTTATTCAAAATAGGTAAATATACTAACAAATCTGTTCTGGATTGTAGCTTAAACTATGTGTACACAGAAAAAATATATTTTACACAATCACAACCGAGACATGCAGATGAGAGTAGGCACCCATCAGCAAAGCCACAAGCTAGCATTCTTTTGAGCTATGGTAAAAAAAACTGTATTTTTTTCTATAAAGCAATTGATACAATTTCAAAGCAAGTAACTTATTAATAATACATATTTGACCCAGTATTACAGTCCCCTACGAGTTTATTCGAATGCACACTACTGAACTCTCTAATTGTAAAATATTTATATATGTGAAATCCAGCACAGCGCCACTAGCGTTATACGTGAGTACTCTCCAGTTTCTCGTACGTTGGTTAAAGTTAAAAACTCATGTAAACTTAAAAATACAAAACGCTCATTGGTTGCCTGTTGATCATCGGCTGTCTTAAAACATAGCTCATTACGGAACCCTAAAAATGTAAGAACAATGGATTTAATATTTTTTATAGGTAAAAGTATTATTTGTACACATGGTAATCAAAACTTAAGTATGTACTCCTCTATTACAAAAACTGCAATCCCATAATATGTAATACAAAATCCTAGGAACCAAAGTTTAAAGATATCCTGCCATACCTTCCAAAACTCCACACTATACACTCAGTTCGTAAATTGGTATCGTCCCAGCTAGAAACAGCGACCTAGAGGAAGTCGCGAGTTGCACTCATTTGCTCGCCCACATATCACTGCATCTGTTTATGGGTATCTAACGTATATTACGTACTAACGCAACTAAAGCATATTAACGACTTTGATCCAGAACTTTAAATGGAAAATCAACAATACCATAAACTACAATATAGATATCTCTCGGGTACAATAACAACTGTCTAGAAGTAAAATATTGGCAATATACCTTGGTTTATTGACAATATCCCGCGGGGTAAATAAACGCGTCTCAGCGTCGTCCCAGTAATGCCGAAAGCATGTTATCCTATACAAATATAGTCGGTCTTCCTCGGGCCTATCATTATATATTACAAGGAGACTTGAAAGCTTCAGTCAAGGCCACGCAGTGTATGTGAACTTTAAGTAAAAATGTTAGGGTTGACTAATAAATAAATAAATAAATATGTGTCGACGTATCACACAACGCCATCTAGCCCCAAACTAAGCAAAGCTTGTACAATAAGAACCAGATAACTGATACAATACATAAATACTTTTTGTTTGTAAATGCATACACAGAATACAATATTACACCCATACACAGAACAAACACCTATGTCCATCACACAAATGTTTGTCCTGGGTAGGAATCGAACCCACAACCTACAGTTCAGAAGGCAGAGCTACTACCAATTGAGCTATCAGGCCTGTCACTCTGATACTTATCTTGGATATGAGTACGATAATGTAGGTTCTTTCTAACTCACTGACTCTTCTGAGCTAAGGAATATATTTACTGGCTTTATTTGTTAATGAATACGGAAACCACATGAATTGTTAACAACTGACTTTGTTAGCAACCACGCTTTGTTCTACAAAATGCCCGGAGCTGAACTGACTGGACAACATGCCTGCATTGAATCGAATATAACGAAACGAACAAAAACATTTACCGTCGATTGAACTTTCAATATGTCATATCCACCAGAATAATTATGGTAATTTCAGAAATTGTTCACCTGGATCAATAATTCAATACTAATCGATAGTGGACAATTATTACAAAGACAAGCAAACAAAAAATACGTTAAAAGTTGAACCTCAAAGATACTTTGTTAAATGTCAATACTTTGTTTTACATTATCCCCTGCGTACTACTTTCGCGATAGCGACCTTTGAAAGTGTTTCCTGTAGGCATAATACGCGTCAACTTGAATGATTTATGAGTGTTTCTTTTCGCAGGTCCGCCATTGACAACATAAAGAAAGCGAAAGTAGCCATAAAGAAGATATCTCCCTTCGAACATCAGACATACTGCCAGAGAACACTACGGGAAATCAAAATCTTAACTCGGTTTAAGCACGAAAACGTAAGCCGCTTTGTATT
Organism: Ennomos quercinarius; assembly: GCA_910589525.2. Classification (NCBI taxonomy): domain Eukaryota; kingdom Metazoa; phylum Arthropoda; class Insecta; order Lepidoptera; family Geometridae; genus Ennomos; species Ennomos quercinarius. The sequence continues at coordinate 15,476,340 of OU342492.1, read as the reverse complement.
CATAGCCTCTGGGTAAACTTTTGCAGGCAACAGAATTTTGATGGCACTTTTTTTTGTTCGCAGATAATCGATATTCGAGACATTTTAAGGGCGGAGACTATTGAACAAATGAAGGACGTTTACATCGTACAGTGTTTAATGGAAACGGATCTTTACAAATTGTTAAAAACACAGGTAAATTGGTAATTTACTATTGTCACGCCAGTTAATGACATAGAGCTTTTAACAAGTACCTATACAAAAGCTTAGTAGATGTACATGAAATAGTTGATTAAAGTTTTAATCCAAATAGGCTCATCATCAACAGCCTGAAGACGTCCACTGCTGAACATAGGCCTCCCCCAGAGCACGCCACCTTGAGCGGCTGCTCGCCTCCTGCATCCATCGGCTCCCCGCGGCTTTCACCAGGTCGTCGGTCCACCGAGTGGGGGGCCGGCCTACGCTGCGTCTTCCGGTTCGTGGTCGCCACTCGAGAACCTTTCTTCCCCATCGGTTGTCAGTTCTACGAGCGATGTGGCCTGCCCATTGCCACTTCAACTTACTAACTCTAAGAGCTATATCGGTCACTTTAGTTCTCCTGCGGATCTCCTCGTTCCGGAGCTTATCTCGCAGGGAAACACCGAGCATAGCTCGCTCCATAGCTCGCTGCGCGACTTTGAGCTTACTAATGAGGCCAACAGTAAGAGACCATGTCTCAGTTCCATAAGTCATCACTGGCAACACACACTGATTGAAAACTTTCGTTTTCAGGCTCTGCGGTATTTTGGACGAAAAGATAGGACGAAGCTTCCCGAACGCTGCCCAGCCGAGTTGGATTCTTCGCGCCACCTCTTTGTCGAAGTTGGACCTACCTAATTGGACAATCTGTCCTAGGTAGACATACTTGTCGACAACTTCGAGAGAATCGTTCCCAACAATTACCGGTATAGGTGGCCAAATAGGCTAGCTATTGCCTATTTGATCCAAATTCTACCTATTAAAATTTCAATATTCGCTCGTCCTTTTTTTTTGAGAGGGGGAAATGTTCTCGCTCTTCCCTGCCACCACAGAGGTGATGGCAGAGGGATGTGGGACGGGAACCCACTAAAACTATTATTTATTTACTATTATTTTTTATTATTATTAAACCCTCCTGTGATCCGTCTGCCGCCGGGATGGGGCGAGATAGGGTCGCGTTAGCATTCACTATCTCGCCCCGGCGGTAGACCCTTTCGGGCCTCTGCGCCAGTGGGTGGGTAACCTTACACCTCGAGTTACCCACCAGACGTGTGGGGTCGTTTGAGCACGGTGGAGAGTCCCCCGACTCTCCGCAGATTGGAGGAGGCGCGCGAAACGCCTCCTCCGTCCCCCGGTCCGTCTGCGCCGGATATTCGCTCCTACTACCTCAGTTCTTTCTTTCCTACGTTATTGACATGATTGAGACACGTAAGTATTGTTGACGAACCCATTATTAAATAATATTACCTACTCAACTGAAATATGTTTAGAATTCTGATCAAATGGGTACTTATTTGAAGTGTAGACTGTGGATGTGGAATCTACATTTACCTACTCTATTTTACCATAGGATATTGAATAACTTCATTCATAGTCCGAACGGCCAAGGAATGGAATGCTCTTCCAGCAACAGTGTTTTCTCCTGGGTATAACCTGGGCCTTTTTAAGTCAAGAGTGAATGGGCATCTCATAGGCAAACGTGCTCCACTCCACCTTAGACAATTTCGTCACTTACCATCAGGCGAGTTGTCAAACGTATGCCCATTTTAGCATTAAAAAACAACTTAATCTTATGCCATGTTTTTCTAAATACCGAAGTGGTTTGCAAGCTGTACAAATACCAGAAACCCGTTTATGTATTATGTGATATGTTATTAAATCACATTGTTAAACTTGATCGTAGCAAAATTAGTGACACAACTGGTGGCAACTGGTAGTGCTGTTTACAACTGCGCTTGACTTTGGCAAGTTCAGTTACACTATACCTGTTACAGATACCAATACGGTATTTATCGATACCCCGTGTACTGTTATAAATACAGGCCCCTCTTTTCCACTGGGCACTCTGGGCACTTGCCCAGGCCCCCGCGATCGATAGGGCCCCCTAGTTTCTGCCAGATCACCAATGATAACCGAAAAAGATTATTATTTCGAAAAATATAAATGTGAATAACTGACTACAATACCTGCTTGTCTATTAGCTTTTGCATGCGCGAAGCTACTCTATTCTCGCCAGAAAAAAAAAGCTTTCCAATTTCAGTATGTTTAGATAGGTACCTTCATCCCCGGATTTCTGCCTAGACACACAAAGCACCAGCCTAGAGACCCGGCTAGCCTAGGGGTCCGACCCTCCTAGCTACCACAACCAGTAGCTTACCTGCTGACGGCAAGTTACTTTTTTCGTAGTGTAGAATTCCTACATCTATTTTTGAAGTTTTTGCGCTAGCTACGCATGCGTTTTCATGACAGTTATTTCATTATGATTGAGAGCTCTAATTTTGCAAATATACTGAAATACGTGTTTAATCTAAGTATTTATAGACGTGAAAACATTCTAGAGCTCGCTTCGCTCGTGCATTATTATCGATTATCATCATCATCAACAACCTGAAGACCAATCAATTACCGTTCCGCGTGATCTCATACCTACATCTATTTAAAAGTCATGAAGTTTTTGCACTAACTTCGCATGCGTTTTCATATTAATAGTCATTTCAATAAGATTGGGAGCTCTAATTTTTAATGTAACTACTTAAATTATATCGTGTTTTATCTCCTACTTGTAAACGTGCAAATTTTTGGCGCTCGCTTCACTCGCCTATTAAGATAGATTTCCTTTAAATAAACTACTGAAGTTTATGCACTAACTTCGCATGCGTTTTCATATTAGTCATTTCATTACAATTATATCGTGTTTTATCTCGATGTACTTGTAAACGTGCAAATTTTTGGCGCTCGCTTCGCTCGCATATTTTGATCGATTCCCTTTTTGTATAAACTACTGAAGTTTTTGCACTAACATCGCATGCGTTTTCATATCAGCTATTTCATATTGAGAGCTCTAATTTTAAATGTAACTAAATTATATCGTGTTTTATAAAGACGTCTATGTAAACGTGCAAATTTTTGGAGCTCGCTTCGCTCGCGTATTTGGTCGATTCCCTGTACATAAACTACTGAAGTTGCGTTTTCATGACAGTCATTTGATTAAGATTAGGGGCTGTAATTTAATTTTAGTGAATAAGTATAGTTGAAACAATACTTGTTTTATCTAGATTTACTTACAATCTACTACATCTGCTTATAATCTACTGAATTTATTACGTTATCACTAAGTCCCTATTATTTATAATAAAATAGAGTCATAGGGGCCCCAATACCCTAAGTGCCCAGGGCCTCCAATAGGTTAAAGACGGCCCTGTATAAATATAAATATATTTGGATTGCTGTTCAAATTTCCACCCCTTAAATCTATTACCTTGTCACACCGAGCAACCAATCGCGTCGGCGACGTGACATGACGTCATAATGCAGTCTTTGAATTATAAAAGCACTTAAGGTAGCTCTTATACACACATTCGCTTCATCAAGCTTCCATTAGCGAATACAAACTGAAAAGCTCTGCAGCTGGTGGCTTCGAAATTTTTTCAATCCATTCACTACCACTCAATGTGAACACTTCGGCGTTAAACTTTAAATGAACCAACTCTATTGATTAGCAATAGATTGCTTTGGTATTGACTTTAACCAAACATGGTAGTAATTAAATATTTTTTGAATATTCTATTATATCAAACTCAAAATGGCGGCCACAGAACTTAACTTGCCAGCCAAACCCTTTATCATCTCTTCTGATATTCTGAAAGTATTCGTAGTGACGAAAAGTATGGTAGATGGCATATTTTAGAGAGAAAAGATATTGATATACCTATGTTTTAATTTAATGAATCTAGTTCAACAAGTAAAGATGAGATGGCGCTACATGTCTAATATTATCATGGAAACTATTAACGTAAATGGATTATAGTTTGTAGTTGTAGCCAGAGACTCTAAGGTTTGGCCCTGCTATGCCACATCCTGTAAAGTACCTGCAGGGCAGGTGCTTTTTCGAGAGTAGAGATATATATCGAATTTTCTAGCTCACGCTAACCCGGTTCCTACTTGCAGAGTTGATTTTATTATGCTAATACTCTGCATTTGTTCCAGAAATTAAGCAACGACCATATCTGCTATTTCCTGTACCAAATCCTGCGAGGGCTGAAGTATATCCATTCCGCGAACGTCCTCCACAGGGACTTGAAGCCTTCCAACTTGCTTCTCAACACCACGTGCGATCTGAAGGTACTGTACTCTCATCTCCTTCTCTCTTCTTCTAGTACGTAGCATTCGGATACAGTTCACTGAAAGCCATAAGTTTACCAGAGGCAGCCCGCGAGCTTAACGCGTCCCTTCATACAATCTTTAGGGTCAATTCAGACAGAGCAGCGCAGAGCAGAGGCAGAGCAGAAAATAGTATGCAACATTAAAATAGTTAATGTTGCATACTATTTTCAGCCAATTTAGACAAATCTAAATGAAATAAAGTTGATATTCCAATAGCACTTAAAAAGTGCTCGAGCATTTTGCTGCTCTGTCTGAATTGATCCATAATCAATATAAGATACTACAAACGGAAAATTGGCCTTTTTTTTTGGAATACGGATAAGTTACGTGTGAAATTGCAGTGCCCTTTTAGTAGTACAGAGGTTCCTAGTAATAGGCCAGCATCAAATATGTTATAGATGCGTAGGTATTTATTCTACACTTAACGCCCCGGCTACGGCTGCGTCAACAACAACAAACATCATAAAACCGCGTTCATAATTCTCTTTGGTCTGTTTAATTAAGTCCATATTTTCTAGCGGTACAGAACAGGGTTGTAATACAAGGCTTACTCAAACAGACCGCTGCAGCTGCGTTATTTAGTAGTTAATACCGCAACACAGGTCTGCTGCGGCTTGAATCGGTTAAACATTTTATTTACTAGGTCTCTGTTGAAAGTATCAGTATACGTAACTACTATCTATATCTATACTTATAATAAAACTGTAACAGGTCCAATTCTGTACATTAAAGATAGTTTAACATTTTTTTGGAGGCTCGATGTTGAAGCCAAAACTATATTATTTTTCATTTTAGTCTGTCTGTCTGTATCTTGGCTGAGCATCACGCCGAAACTACTGAATAGATTTAAATAAAACTTGGCATCTTTTGAGTTCATATTACGAGTTAATAAAATAAATAAATAAATAAATAATAAATACTGTATTGTAATTCATTCACGCGTGGTCCGATTCCACTCATTCTTTTTTTGTTAGAAAGAGGGTACTTTAAATATTGTCCCGTAAATATTTCAAGGTCGACGGTTTTGTGGTTCAGAAATTGCATTACATCCAACCTTCAGTATTAGGTTCAAAGCCACTCCTATCCTGTACCATGGGGAAGGGAGGGGGAAAAGATAAAGGAAAAGGATGAATGGCCCCCTTATGTTTTTCCCTTTTCGTTCTCTCTTCATTTAGACAGATAAGGCGTAAAACTAATTAACCCGTGCGAAGTCATCTAGTTCTAAATAAGACCAGGAGCACCTTTGTTTTTTATTCTTCAATATACATCGTAGCTTTTCAATAAACCAAAGGCCAAGAGTCTGACCGTTTTTCGTGCTCAACCGTCTAACTCACGCTTTCGTCTCATCGCACGCCAGTCAGTGTGCAATAGACAAACAATAAACAAAACATACAACAATACAAACAAAAACAAAACAAACATACAAACAAAACAACACACACACAACACAACAAAAAACAACACACAAACACACAACACAAACAAAACACACTACACATACAACACAATACATTAATAAATTCACGACACTACTAGGTATTTCTACAACTAGTAAACGGCTAGCACACACGTAATTTAGTCGAATAACTCGACCGGTGTTCAGGCAATGTAGATGCCCGTCTTCACGGAGTTGTACTTACGAATACTACTCACGCGGTCACGCGTTAGTTTATATAATATTACTACTAGGTATAACTTATTATGTCATATTAGTGTTTACTTTTGTGCATGTATCTACCAAACCGTATATAGGAAAAAAAGACAAATTGAAAATTGTGGTAGACGTTGAGAAAGACAAAGCATTATGTTATCGTTAGTTGTTTACAGGCGAATTAAAACAAATGTCTATTCTGCGTCATACATACCCTGAAATAAAAACAAAGGATGCCGCAACAATTGAATTGTTAACAATAATGCAGCCTCAGCCGAAAGTAAAGTGTTATGGGCATGCAAGAGTGAGTGATGAGACACAAAAAATACCATACCAAATATACTGCGTTATAAGTAAAATAAAGCAGTGACAACCCTAGAATTCTGACGAGAGTAGGTAATTATCAACAAGGACGGTTCGAGTTGATGCGCTCCTTTTGCCACAACTTTCATTCATTTTAATAACCGTCCCGTTGGAGTTAAAATGCCTGTAAATGTATCCATACAGCCATTTTAATTAACCACGAACTGCTTATTAACCTAAGTAACACATGGTAACACCTAATGTAATTTAAAGTAAGGCCCCAAACCCCAAAGCGCTTACTCTAGTCTAGATATTCCAAAGCTTTACCCCAATTATAAGAGTTTAGTTTACACGCTAAGTATCTACTAATTATTCCCCAGATGCTCGCTCTACGTGACTCATTAAGATAGACTGTTTAATTAGAATTAAACTTAGATAGCCAGCCTGATAACTTTCCGACTTCAATAGTCCTGTCCGGACTATTCGAGTCCGCTTTCCGATTTCCTTAATGAATTCTTGACGGCTGAATTAATTTATTATACGCCTTTTATCTTTTATACTCCAATTTCCTCGTAAAGCTTGGATTTTCATCAAAACTTAACTTAAATTGTAATGGGAATTATAGAGCCAAATCTAAAGAATCTTCTTTTATCAGATTTTTAGGCAAATCATATTATATTTACTTTGCGGTTTGTAAACGCCACAAAATCTAATCTAATAATAAGTAGCATAGAGTTACGTAAATTACGTAATGTAATGAACTGGCATTGCTGCACATTGAAAAAGGTTTTTAGCTCCCAACGAATCCCACAAGCCCGACCCTATCGAATATTTAATGCAATCGATCCCACAGAAAAATTAATTTGAACACCCATGGAATATAATAAAACAGAAAGTCGTCCATCAAGTCCCAAACAAAAAGGTCGTAAAACAAACGCTACCGAAACATGATTATTCAGGAAGCTTTTATTTAAAATTCATCACTCGATCAACCGTGAAAAATGTATAACTTGGCTAAAGTTCAAACGATGGGCAAGACTAGATGTTATCGCGGGTTACATCGTTATGACGCCCGAAATCGTTGCTTGATGACCCCTCCGTGGGGCGGTCTTGCCGGCCTGTGGTGTGAAGAGGGTTCCCGGAATCGACGTTGAAGGACCGAGGCCCTTTGCGGAGTTAACGGTGTTATATTACATCTGCAGTACTTAGAAACATTATACGTAGGTATATAATGAACGGAACATTGAGGCTAATGGAGGTAAGGGACAGTAGAAATACCTACAATGAGGTAGCGCATTTCCATCATGGAAATTCCACGTATAACTCGCTAATATACAACAGTTGGATCTAACTAATTACGCAATTACCATACCAAACTAAGCCAACGCCTTGGTAATTTGACACTGTACTTAATTACAACTCGCCTAAAGTTACCATGAAATAGACATGACAGGTTATTAATATTTTGTTTGTGCCTCTTGCGCCAACTGTGTTAGGTAGTTCTAGCCAGCAAAATGTAGCGAAACTATAGCGGCAGATCTATAAAACAAAGATATGCTGGAATAACCCTGCCACGCAATGGAGGATGCCAAACGCGTTTATCGGAATAGATAAAAAACTAAAATCCCATCCACGATACGCAAAATCTTTAAAAACGTATATCGTTATCAAAGTCCTAAAATCTGTAACATATCTGTAAATAGACCGCTATTTATTAACTTCGTAAGTAATTATTTTCCATCGAGGAAATTTTTTGCTTTTTTTGTTTTTGCTCGGATAGAACCCTTGCAATAATATAATGCAGTTACTAATAGTTACCCATACAATTTTCATTTTTAACCTACGACTTTACCAGACCGTGTAAATTCAAACTGAAAATGGCTTTAGGCGCCCTCCAAAGAGGCGTATTAGGTAGGTAAGGAAGCACTAAGGTAAGGTCGGGTTCGGGTGTAACGATTTCCCGAATTCACTATTTCGTGTTGGTCTTTGCAACTTGAGACATCATTATTTTCGCGCAGTTCCTAAGAATTCATTACGATGCTTTTGTATAGTTGTAGGTACAATCGTCACTCGAAGACCTTTTTGGAGAAAACCTAGAGTATAACAATAAATCAAGTGTACAATTTACTTGGCTATGTATACTTTATCATCATTTGATTCATCAACGATGGCTGTGCTTTTACAACGTATTATTTTGTTTGTCTCATATAGATTTGCGACTTCGGTCTGGCACGAGTGGCGGACCCGGACCACGACCACACCGGCTTCCTAACGGAGTACGTTGCCACGCGCTGGTACCGCGCACCTGAGATTATGCTCAACTCTAAGGTAAATAAGGTCTAATATTAAACGCATGCAACTTATAGACTGGGTGCTTAGAACTAGGTAATTAAATGGCAAAGTAAATATACTGCGGACGGGAGATGTTACGGTCACTGAACGTACCGTCCCTCATCAGTATTTTCTACAGGCGCTGGGCGCGTAACAGATATTTAAAGAAGACGACAACGAAATAAATTATACAGCTACCCCCTTACTGATAAACGCTGCATAACAATGGAATAGCTACTCAGTGGGTTTCTCTTGTTTTATCTTTGCTCAAATCCTCATTTTAAACTTAATAAAGAGAAACAAAGCATTACATAAATAACTGTTCCTCCGCTGGGTTAATCTGCTCACAAACTCAGGTGGGCAACTTCGTACACCTAATAGTTTATTGTATTATTGCAACTGCAAATATTAAGCGTTACTCTAAAGACACCATTCTTTAGGGGTTTTAACTTCGTTTGATGCCCTTTAGCATGGCTGTATTTATACTTGATAGTTTGATTAAGTTTTGACATTTTATTTACAAGGGCTTTTAGCAGCGGCCTCTAACGCTGTGTAGTTTTAGGCGAGTGTCAATCACACACTTGACAATGGCTTGATGACATGGATGTAATTAAAAGGGGGAAGACGAGGTGCGTCCTCACATCATTTAATCAAAACTGGTCTGCGTCTCGCTCTACCTGTTGCTCAAGACGCGTATCGCGGTCTCTTTCTACACACGCGAAATTGTGTGTAGGTTAGATAGATACACCTGCCACTTTTCAGAATCCAGTGCTCTTCCTGCATCCTTTAATCAATACCTTATTCTGACGAATTCGCAGTAAAGCCAAATAGCAAACATAATTACATTTCGTAACTCTATCTTAATGAGTATCGAATACAAAAGTGTCAAATCAATGAGCCAGTTCACATTCCAAAGCGTAGCGACCCATTAAATTAAAGCATCTCAATCACTTAGACGAGACTCCCAGTCTGTTAATGTGACATCACAATTAAATTAAGCATCTAACCGGCTGGATGCAAATTGAAAATGGCTCTACACCCATTGAAATAAGTATCTCACATTTAACTCAAGGGTTTGAAAGCCCGCTCCATGAAGTGGGAAGGCTCTGCGGAACATTTGGATTTAATTTAATTGTTTGCCACAACCTATGTAGTTCACTCTTGCGTTCTATATAATTATACTATTTTTTTAAATTGTTTTTACTATAATACCTAGCGTATAATAATGGTTGAGGCTTGTAAGCGTATATGTGCGTGCTTGATTGCGTGTGTGTGCTTCTTTGCGTATGTTGGCGACTGTTATTTGTATGTGTGTGTGGAAAGATGAATGTGAGAGAGTGTTGACATAAAAGCCCATTTCAGGTTGCAGGATGGAAATGTATAGCCTGAACACCTCGTTCGCAAATCTCACGTCGGAGCCATTAAATTGAAGTGCTCACCTCGGCATTGCTTACACGTGCGTCGCATACCCGGGCTTGCAACCACACATGAGTGATTGAGCCCAACCTACCGTTTTATTTGCATAGGTGCAACTGGGATCTACGAATACAATTGCATTCGAGCTATATGTGATGATAGTAGATGGGTGAAAAGTTTAAATATAAGTTAGGAGCCCTAAAAATAATAAGGTTTTTTATAGAGTTCCTAACATCGTTTTTCTGGTTCTGATGTAGGTCTGTAGGTAGGTAGTTCTGTAGGTAGTTAAGTAGGTATTTTAGCGTAGTGGTTATGTTATACTCTTTGTTGTTCCGTTATTTAATATATTTAGGTGCTTACATAATGAGATTACAGAGCTTTCGACTTGCCGAGCGCTGAAACGTAATTTTCACTTTTCTACCACTAATTTTATAGCATTCTTTTTTATGAAAATTTTATAGTAAAATACGTATTTGCAGGAGAATTGGTATTATTTTGCATAATTAAAATGTTTTATAAAAATATTGTAAGAACTGAAGATGCGGTGCGAGCTTTAATTGTTTCCTTTCGGCAGCCACCATATTCGTGCTGTATCCGTGCTCGCCACTCAGAAACGCACGGGCTACGTACGTGTACGTACCTGAGTACTATATCTATTCTTTTCGCGGCTACACCCTAGTAGGGTAGGTTTTGGGTATAGGGTTTATTGCGCTAGTGTTACATCAGTACAATCCAACGGAAGAAATCTGCGCAAGAAATTCTTCTATAATTTTAACTATAAATATGTCTACTTCCTAATTTAAATTCTAAGTAAAATGTACTTCCATTTTACTTGCATACTATTTAAATTGGATTTATGTTAGTATCCTCCATACATTTGATGCGGTAAAGCCAATTGGTTCAGAGATGTTGAACGAAAGCAAATTATCGTAGAATCACGTTTCTCTGAACCTCATCTCAGTGTCGGATGGAAAAGGCAGTGAATGAATTTTCTTTTCGGAATAAGATTTTCTCGGTTTTGCGCCATAGGAGTCACCAATCAAAGGTCAAAAATCTGGTAGAGAAAAGTAAAAAAAGCTATAGGTTCCTTCGGATCAAGACCAATTAGGAAGATAATAATTTTGGAAATGGACAATTTAAGAAGTGGACCAAATCGACCGGAGGGGATGTAACTAAGTACAAAAAAAATCGCCCATTCATATTAAAGGTAAATTAAGTGGCGCTAATACCTTCTGTCGTTCCTGAGAAAAACGGTTTTAGATACAATGTGATTGTATATAACGGTTCCGTTAAAAAAACATTAAATTCAGGCAACCAGCTTAAAAATAATATATATGTTAGTCTGTAACGTATCTTACAGACTAACATACATATTGTTTTATTATAAAAACAACTTAAAAAAGCGCATAGATTCAGGAATTTTCTTTTTTCGGTCGCGGTTTTCTATACCACCGGAACACAATTCCTTTTGGCCAAAATGCAGGATCCAGAAATATTTCCTATTTAGCTGGAAACCGGAGCAAGAAGGACTTGAAAGACGTCCTCGTCGACTCCAGTCTCGACAGCAGCAACTCAGCTTTATTCTGGACCCGACCATGGCACCGCTCGTTGATATATTTTTTGACTTCTTCTCTCAGCGTGTTCTTATCGTACCGAGAGAGGTACTTATATCGCCGCCATGGATTCTGCAGCACGTAAAGATGTAGTCGCAGCTGCAGCGGAGGCGGTGCCGCGATGGTTACGGGGGGGTAGTCGAGGTCGACGCTTCTTGTTCACCACAAGGATGAAGCCTCCATTGTCGACCTTCGTCGGTTTTTCCTTTACAGGCGGTATCGTACGCATAGGCCGAGATGCTTTTATACTTTTTGTGTGGAATTAGGGCAGTAGGAGGAATATTGAATGTCTTTTTTTTTCTTAGGAGCAGCAGGAGCAAGCACAGACTTTTCGGGCTGGATCGACAATTTCTAGGGCTAGAGCTAGGAGCGCGGTCATCAACCTGCCGCGTTGCAGCGGTGTCGAATGTCGGAGACGCTGACGTGCTGACGCATGCATTCCCGCCACGCCGGCGCGCAGTAATATTATGTGCGGACGACGGCGAAATTGTCAGATTGGCCTTCAAAACTTTTTGCTCTGAAAGATCGAGTTTGTAGCGTATCTCGTTGATGTCGGCCCTCAGGATCATGATGTGCTTCAGTAGCTTCGCAGCATCCACGCGGTCAAAAGTAACGGGAGGGAGCTTCGGAACGTCATCGGGGTCGGTTGCTTTGAATATGCGAAAGATGTCCTGCAGATCCTTCTTCCCGCGGCCATCCCTCTGCCTCGTCCCGAGGCGGATGGTGGTCTTGGCGGTATCGGCTAACACTTTCTTAGCGGCGAGGATTTTGTCCTCCGTGTAGCTGGTGGCGCAGATCAGCTCAAGGCTGAGCTCGTCAATCACGTCCAGCGTCCAACTTCTGTTGCACGAAGGCTACAAGCTCGTGGATAACCACGTGGTTGGAACGGTTTGCGTTCACTCTCGCGATTAAACACACTTGCAATTAACTAGGTCAGCATTGGAGCAGCCCAGTACGAGGCGACCACTCTAGTCAGTGATATAAATGCGACTCGAAACTTTATCTTTAAACCTATGGAACCCTAAAAATAAAGCCTAGAAGATAATTTTGCGGTACAACAGTCGATTTGAAAAAGCCATGACAATAGCATGTCTGAATTGGAACAAGATCCCGCGCTTATCACGAGACATTATTATATTTCAGTGAGCGTTTGTAATATTGTTCAGGTTCTTCGAAATTACTGGAATTTGAAGGAGATCTGTTTGCGACGTTTGATTACAGCTCCGTGTTTGGTACAAAAGCGAGGCTTAAGGAGTTAGCGCTGTGTATCGCCAGCCTCGACTATAACCAGCTTTGTTGTGACAAAGGGAATATGAATTAGCCCCGTACAATTGGTATTGTCTTATCACGTTACCTTCAGATTCAGCGCTTTGTTTCGTTTATGATTAATCATTTGCGGCAATAAAATATGTGTTCTGATCGTGATACTTTACAAAAATACAGCAGAGTAATGGTTGTATAGTTATTTAATTAGATATTTGAAACCTATTTTATGTATTAGAGTAAGTAGTACTGTTAATATTTACTTACGACCAGTTTTAATAAACGTGGATAGAAACTGTCGATACATTAAAATCTAGCGATCTTGATTGGCCGCAACAAAAAAAAATAACAGACAATCAGGACGGTCCATATTTTAATCTGTAAAAGTTTCTATCCAAAGATGGGTTTGAACTGAAATTGGTTAAGATAAATATCATTATCATCATCATCATCATCATCATCATCATCATCATCATCAACAGCCTGAATACATCCACTGCTGAACATAGGGCCTCTCCCACAGAGCGCCACCTTGAGAGATAGATATACCTATAACTCGCATTCTCTAAAGTATGGCGGTACTATTCTGATAAAAGGGAAATGAAAAAGATGGTGATTTGCAACACAGAATTGACACCACTCTCTCCAAATAAAAAAAACTTAAATAAATAAAGTCTTTATTAAAAACGTACAAATTTACATTTAGATGAAATGGTGCGAGAGCCCACTGCAAAAATACCTACGTCATCGGGTACCCCAATAGGCTATCTTTAGATCGTTAACCGACACTTAAACATGTAAAAAAACAGGTCTGCCAGTTCCGATCCTGCAGGGTTATGGAAATAATCCACCTGCACCAACTTCAAATGCCTTGAATACTAAGTTTCGCCAAGTTTAGACCTGGCAGACCTTTTAATCTATTAACAGGGGCATCTTGGCTATTATTGAGCGTAGGTTTCATTGGGGTATTCGCTGGAGTAGGTAAAGAGTGTGAAGGGCACATTCTTAGGGGCCTGCCAGGTACTTCCGGCAGGGTGCGCAATGGAGAACCAATTTTTTTTACATAATTAATCAATGGTTAACTGTTGCCAGAACTTTCATTTGGGTACATTTTGACAAAAAAAAATGTCAAGAAATGTCAATTATTTCCATGACCCGGCAGGATCGGAACTGGCAGACCTGATTTTTTTTACATATTTAGATGTCCGTTAACGATCTAAAGATAGCCTATTGGGGTACCCGATGACGTAGGTATTTGTGCAGTGGGCTCTCGCACCAAAACCCAGGCTTCTAAACTAGTAAAAACTGTGCTATAAGGAGCCAGTCCCTTACATTTTGGGGCTAGTCTTAACCATTACCAACGATACCTATTCTATTCATATATCCTAGGCACCTAATGGAACTAGTCACCAAAGCTACCACTTTACCGTAACATTGTTATTGCTAACAAAAAGCTTTTGAAATCACCATACCTACTCAGGTTGAGAGCCCGCCTGAGGGACTTTGCCGTACGCTCTTTTCAACTGTTCTGTTTTTGTTCGCGGCGAATGGAACAAGCTCGAATAAAAAGCTGATATAAAAGGAATATAACCATATGACTCTGACACAGGCAACAACAATGATAACATAAGTGTAGTTTTTAAAAGGTTCTCTTTTCTATAGGCCTTTAGATGACTTTTGGATTCTTTTATTGTGATTGTTCTGAAAAGGGTTTAACAGACTGAAACAAATATTGATGTTTGAGTTGTATTGATAGCTATCGATAAGATGCCTTTATAATAACGTTCATCAAAGTTATAGCTCTATGAATTCTGAACAATGTATGGATGCACAGAACTTATGGATGGATGAATTGTGCAAAACATGACATTGCCAAAAAGTTAATAAATTAATACCAGCTATGGAAAGAGGTTCAAGCGTGCTATTTTTGGCCGAATAGTAAATTAATACATCCTTATTATTAACCGCGTAGCTTTTGATTAGTTACAACATCTTCTGTCTTTTTCGATCGTTTTCAATATCCAAATGTCAAAAAAGGACACAACCCTCAGAGTATAGACTAAAAGACATAAGCTGAAGTGACTAATCTAAAACTATTACGTGTTTATAATAAAGGTCGTTATAGATTGCTTTTCAACCACCATTCTACACAAGTATGATCACTTTTAATTTTTATTGATTGCTCTTTTGATTATTATTAATATTCCAAAACTTATGTATTCCGTTCGAATTCGAAGCCAAGCTGGATCTTCTGCTAAACACTAAATCTTTATCAGTTTAACTTGAGTCGATTACAATAAGTAAAGATAAAATAAAGAGATAAAAAAATGTTTGTTTGAACAAAAATGTAACAATGCATCCAGATGCGCTGTCCTATTTTTGTGTAAATATTGATCAAAACAAAAAAAATGGTAGGGTATGCGTCTCACAGTATCTTTTTCCCCAGGGCTACACCAAATCGATAGACATCTGGTCTGTGGGCTGCATCCTTGCCGAGATGCTGTCCAACCGGCCCATATTCCCCGGGAAGCACTATCTGGACCAGTTGAACCACATCCTAGGGGTGCTCGGCTCGCCTAGCCAGGAGGACCTAGACTGCATCATTAACGAAAAGGTACATTAAAATATTTACACTAAGTTCGATTTTTGGCCGTGTGGTCCCGGTTTGCGAATAAGACCTCCCCATCTCTAACCGTGGGTGCCTTAAGAGCCGGCTAAGGGAATATTCAGGGAATGGGCAGCAGCATTTTTCTCGGTACATTAAAATCTGCGATCACCAAGCCGCTTGCCAAGCGTGGTGATTATGGCAAATCCCCTACGATAAGCGTTCAAAGTGGCGTTTTATGGGGAAGGTCTGTTTTCACTGTTCAGCAGTGGACGTCTGCCCAAGTTCTGTCGGGACCCTTCTTTTCCATTGTTGTACCCAGTCTCCAAAATAAATTATTTATTTTTAAGATAGGTTTTGTAACGAAACAGAAGCTTCCGGTGACTTATGTTATCTTATCTTGTGTTTTAAACCGATCGATAACGATAATTCGTATCAGCGATGATATAATATATGTATTATTAAAGATTTGAAATGTAATATTACACATATTATGTACCTATCTAAAGATAGAATGCGTTTAATTAATGACATGCAGTAAAAATTCTTTGTAAAAAGATGCCACGTCTTCCAAAAGTAATTTACTGCTATGCCAGCTATAATAAATTATCCATTGACCGCTCTTCCGACATTTAGGCGTTAACTTTATATTTTGCCACGTCACCAAACTACCCAGGCAACCATAAAGCATATTTATGTTTGGATAAATTCAAGATAAAGATTCAGTACCCATTGAATGGGGTACGTACATCTTTATTTATGAATTTTATTTTTAGGGTTCTGTACGCAAAGGGTAAAACGGACCCCTATTACTAAGGCTCCGCTGTCTGTCGGTCTGTCCGTCTGTCACCAGGCTGTATTTCATAAACCGTGATAGTTAGACAGATTGGATTTCTGTTGCCGCTATTATTGCTATAACATCAAATACTAAAACTCAGAATAAAATAAATATTTAAGGGGGCTTCCAAAACGTGTTTATTTGCTCGTTTACCAGATGGGTCACAGATTATTACTAAGGCTCCGCTGTTTGTCTGTCTGTCCGTCTGTCACCACGCTGTATTTCATGAACCGTGATAGTTAGACAGTTTGTATTTCTGTTGCCGCTATAACATAAAATACTAAAAAACAGAATAAAATAAATATTTAAGGGGTCTCCCATACAACAAACGTGTTTTTTTGCTCGTTTACCAGATGAGTCATAGATGGCGCTGCTTTAAATAGTACTGCTACTCAACACTAGAAAGCAGGAATAGATAATTTTGCTCGTTTACCAGATGAGTTATCGATGGCGCTGGTTTAAATAGTACTGCTACTCAACACTAGATGGCAGGGATAGATAATGATACGGAACCCTTCGTGCGCGAGTCCGCCTCGTACTTGGCCGGTTATTTATTTACCTACATAAGATCACTTGTCACGGTAGTTTAAGTAAAAGCATGTCTCGGCTTTAGAGATGGATGGATGAGGGTTGAAATCCCGTTCGCGATTAAAATTTTTCCTTTACAAATTAATCTGTTAGTACGTAATTATCTAAATTCAAGGGTAATATTGGAGCAATATCTTAGTAATCGAAAAAACAAGTCTACCTCAAACAAGTCATTCAAACTAGATGAAATAATATTAGGACATTCAGTCTCACATAAAATAACCTCAGAAAATGTTCATATCTTTTTCATTGGACGCAATATCGCTGTTAATAAAACGAGTTTTATCTGAAATGAAAACTCTCCGTCAAACTTATTCGTACTTTATATAGATACTAGCATTAAACCGTGGTTCCTCTCCCGTTATATATATAAGGTGAGTTTGAATTGTTATGTTATCCCGAAAGGGGGGGATTGGGGCCATGATAGCCCACAAGTTGCGAGAGCCTTACTTGAAACTGCGTGTTTCCAAACCTCTATTACTAAAAAATAAATCCACTCACAAAATTGCACGTGCGATCGCTACGAGAGTTAACAACATACTATACATTCATTTCTAAACACAGGTCGTTAAACTAATTTAAGTGCATTCGGTCAAGGACGAAGTTCAACCACCCAGCTGCGCTAGGGCTATCTTCGAACGTATACTTTACATGGCATTTCTTCAAAGAAAACCACCTAAACTTAGAAAAGTAGTAGACTAGAGTAGATTTACCCCCTTTCGGGATAATATACCAATTCAAACTCGGGTAGTATTCATGTACTTTTAAAAAAAACTTTGGTAAAATATAATTTCTTGCAACATTATTCTTAGATTTGAGTACTACTTTAAATTGATAAGTTTTATTTCTAAAGCGGCACGTTCAATACATGCAATATATAATATAAAATAGTACTCACTAAGTTTTGATACAGTACTGGGTGGCGCAAAAGTAAAGACCCTATTTGGTTCAGCTATAACATTTTTTCTAAATTAGAAAACTAGATTTAGGTTTTTTTAAATGTATATTTGTGCCATTAAATTTCGTACCATTAGGATTTAAAGATGATGTCTTTTAAATGGTGACCTCCAGAGTTGATACACATTTGAGCCCTATTTATGACATTTTGCAAGATGATTTTCCTTCAAAATTGGTTATGAGTGACGAAGCGCATTTCCATCTCTCAGGGCATGTCAATAAGCAGAATACTCGGTTCTGGGGCACTGATAATCCGCGCATTATTCAAGAAACACCTCTACACCCACTAAAAGTTACTGTATGGTGTGGCATCTGTGTTGACAGAGTGATCGGACCCTATTTTTTCGAAGACGCTGGAGGCAATGCGATAACTGTCACTGGAGAACGCTACAGAACCATGTTACGTGAGTTTTTGATACCCAGTTTGGACGAATTGGGGCTGGAGCACATCTGGTTTCAACAAGACGGCGCTACGGCACACACAGCGCGTGACACTATGGACTTAGTGAGGGACGCTTTTCCAAGCCGAGTTATCTCTCGTTTTGGCGATTTGCCTTGGCCTGCAAGATCACCCGATCTGACCAGTCCAGACTTCTTTCTTTGGGGTTTTTTAAAATCTCGGGTGTATGTGAACAAGCCACAGACTCTCGCAGCTCTAAAAGAAAACATTCGTCAAGAAATAACGAACATATCGCAGGAAGTGTTACGGCAAGTTATGCAAAATGTCATAAATAGGGCTCAAATGTGTATCAACTCTGGAGGTCACCATTTAAAAGACATCATCTTTAAATCCTAATGGTACGAAATTTAATGGCACAAATATACATTTAAAAAAACCTAAATCTAGTTTTCTAATTTAGAAAAAATGTTATAGCTGAACCAAATAGGGTCTTTACTTTTGCGCCACCCAGTATATTATGCCCAATAGTTGTAGAGGATTCTCATAAAAAATGCAAGTGGGAAGAATAGAAGAATAAATTGAATAATAACAAGTGCAGGTACTGTACTGGGGGCGTACTGTGAGCTCTTAGCGCGATTCAAAACTGAGCCTATATTGGATCGCTTCGTTTTTTTTGTATGGGGATTTTGACAAGCGATCCAGTGTAGGCTCTGTTTTGAATCGCGCTAAGAGCTCACAGTACGCCCCCTGGTCTGTATTTGTGGAGTTAAGTTAATTAGTAATTAATTGGACATGTCTGCAGCTCTATAAAGGACATATTAGGTTGGGGAAAAAGTTTCTTCGCATTTTTTAAGAAAATTCAAAATTTTTTTTTATATAGTTTATTTACATTTAACTAAAGTATGTAGGTACCATTTTGCTCGATAACTTTTTGCCATCTTGTAGGTAGGGACATGATCCCATTGCTATAGAAATTTTAGGGCTTCTGATCAAAAAACCGCAGTAGTTTTGGCAGTCCTCTCGTGATGTTAACCTGACACTGCCTAAAGAATTCTGAAGAGACCGAAACAGGTGGAAATCTGAAGGTGCAAGGTCAGGACTATACGGCGGATGCATTATCACCTCCCAGCCAAACTCTCTTAATTTTTGCTGAGTGGCTAAAGATGTGTGAGGTCTAGCGTTATCATGATGAAAAACCACACCCCTTCTGTTGATTAATTCCGGTCGCTTTCTCTCAACTTCTTGCTTTAATCTCATCAGTTGTTCGCAGTAGAGTTCAGAATCGATGGTCCTGTCTGGTGGTAACAGCTGATAATGAATAATGCCCTTCCAATCCCACCACACACGCAGCATCACCTTGTTGCGACTTAACCCAGGTTTCGCCACAGTCTGTGAAGCCTGACCGGCCTTTGACCACGACCTATTTCGCACGTTCTTGTCGTACGTGATCCACTTTTCATCACCAGTTATCAGCTTCTTCAAAAATGGTTCGGTTTCATTACGTCGTAATAAATAATCACAAATGAGTACACGGTTTATTAGGTTTCTTTCAGTGAGCTCGTGAGGTACCCAAATATCGAGCTTTTTTGTGTACCCAGTTTTTTTTCAAATGCGCCAAAACTGTTTTGTGGTCAATTCCCAGTTCTTCAGCTACGTTGTAACTACTGATATGCCGATCTTGCTCCACCTTAATTCAAAAGTGGCATCTATTTTATCCGTAATAGGGCGACCAGAGCGAGGTGCATCTTTGACATTAAAATTTCCGGATTGAAAACGCTTAAACCAAATTTGTGCTACTCTCACAGACACTGCACTAGGTCCATAAACATCGCAAATTTTTTTCGTGGCTTGCGTTGCATTTTTACCTTTTTGTAGTAAAATTTTAAAATGTATCGAGTTTCTTCATTAGATTCACTCATCTTCACAGTACGAAAAACAAATAAAAATCACACATTTTCCTAATTTGAATATTATCTTCTTTAAAATTTAAACTTTTAATGATACCAAAACCAGCCAGATACAAATAGTATAGCCAAAGAGATTTTATTACAAGTTCATACTTACTATAATGCGAAAAGACTTTTTCCACCTAATTTTTTGATATGAAATGAATTTGGTGATATGAAAACTTTGTAAACTTACTCGTCTTTTTTTTTGTTGGTTTTGGTAAAACCCGTCTTAGATATTTCATCGTCGTTCAAGGTTAAATAAGGTGGATCTAAGGTTGGTATAAGGGATCAGTCGGTTCAAATAAGGCCTAAAACAAACAGACACCGCCTTCCACGTATAGACAAAGACATAATAAAGTACCCTGCCGGCCACATCAGCGGACTCGTGAAACTTTGCCAATACCTCTGGAGCCATAAATTGGCTCGCGTTAAAAGTTTTCGGCTATATACCCACCCCTCTGTGTGTTCAGGGCTTTGGTGTTTTATCGCTTATATCACCATATGATGGGTACGTTATACACTGGAATTTAATTCAATATTTTCCTGAAATGTATGTACTCAATCCATGCTTTAGAACGTTTATTTAAAGCTAAACACAAAAATACTCATAAATGATGTAAAACGTAAAACTAGGTACTATAACATTAGTCCAAATTCTAATTCTAAAAAAAAAGCCTACGATAACATATGCCCGCAGCATGTTGTGTGAAATAACACTTTTCGGGTAATGGCGAATTATTTTTTGAGGCATTTCTTTTATTTTTTAATTTAACGCTGTTATATTGTTCTATAGCATGGATTGAGTACACACATTTAAGGAAAATATCGAATTCAATTCCACGGTCTATACAGTAGATATACAGTGATACGTAATCGTATATCATCTTTAATTGATTGAGTGGTGTTGCATTATGATTTTAAAAAAAAATATATTCTTCGATCTCAAGAGGGCTAATACCAAGCGTGCAGATTATGGTGAAAAATAATAAGCGTCTAAGGTGGCGTTTTATGGTTCAGCAGTGGATGTCTCCCGGCTCACCGGCTCGTTGATGTTGCTGTTAATTTATCTTGTCAATGGTACATTTATATTCTGAATGTCATAGTCTGCGCTACAGACTGATACTCCGTAGTCTATCATCATCATCATAAAACTACACGCAGTATCATTATAAAGTTAATAGTTGCATTATTATGTACTCTGTGACGTCTAAATACACAATCCTTTAGGGCGCAGAAACAAATGAAGATCGGCAAAGGATTCTGTTAACAACGACATCAATGAAGTTAGGATAATTCGCTATAAATTCGACAGATTAAAAGCACATACTCGTAGCTACAAAACTGCCTGAACTCCTGATCCCCTGTCTCATCCGTTATCGATATAATATATAACTCGCAGGATTTTCCCACAGCCGCTAATTTCTCGACGTCCGAATACATTGGTGTTTTTGTATTTGTGAAAATCGTGACACCGAATTGAAATTGATTGATGGAGCTTGAAATTCTGTTTGCTATTTATTCGAAAACCCAAATACTAATTTAATTTAGAACGGAGTTCAAATATGTACTGAAACAGAATTATATTTTCGATATTTCGATTAACCTGCCACTGGCTGACATACGTTATATCGAGAGAAATGTTAAAGCGAGTCTCGTATTAAATTAAATGAAATTGGATTTAGATTGACGCGCACGCCTGCTCTCAAGAGAACTCGTCGACACGTGCTTGCACTACCCCATTACGTACATGAATAATATTCATTCAAGTCAGTATTCAGCGTTTGTAAGTTAGTATGAATGTACACAGAAATTCTTGGTATTTGTAGTATTTAGGTATTTTCGTATTTATATACTACGAGCTATGGAGAGAGCTATGGTTGGTGTTTCCCTGCGAGATAAGATCCGAAAAGAGGAGATCCGTAGGAGAACTAAATTGACCGATATACGAGTACCTCTTAGAACTAACAAGTTGAAATGACAATGGGCAGGCCACATCGCTCGTAGAACTGACAACCGATAGGGAAGAATGGTTCTCGAGTGGGGACCACGAACCGGAAAATGCAGTGTAGGCCGGCCCCCTACTCGGTGGACCGACGACCTGGTGAAAACTGCGGGGAGGCGATGGATGCAGGATCAAGCAGCCGCTCAAAGTGGTGCTCTGTCGGGAAGGTCTATGTTCAGCAGTGGACGTCTTCAGGCTGTTGATGATGATGATGTATTTATGTATTAAACCGAAAAGGTTGTTTTGAAAATAATTAGGAACTTTAATACGACAACAACTTGGCCACGAAGAGTAAAACCATGCCTGACTCAGTAAGTCGGGCGTCGGATATTGCTTAAATAAAAAAATAAAAAAATAAGAAAAATGAAACGGTGAAAGAAGAAAAAATATATGGAGTCAACGCGACTCTAACCCCCTTAACTCCATAATGTTGAGTTCCGTAAGGTATATCTTCAAAGCACATGATCTGACTCACAGACGATTAACTTAAATAATAAAATAATGATAAATAAATATTTGTGGACGTTTCACACAGCGCCATCTAGCCCCAAACTAAGCATAAGCTTGTAAACCACAGCGGTGCTAGTCATCATCATAAAAAGTACATTATCAGAATTGTTGAATCGTAAAATGACTACGCAGCAAAAAGTCTTGACAGTCACAAACATAAGTTATTATTATTTAAATATCTTTTATTTACTCTCCTCGATACATTAAAATCTTCTGCGAACACCAAGCCGCTTACCAAGCGATTGGTGATTATGGCAGGTCCCCCTCCCCCCACCCATGCTAAGAGTCTAAAGTGGCGTTTTATAGGGGTGACCTATGCTCAGCAGTGGAAGTCTTCCGGCTGTTAATGAATTGATTTGTCTTTGACTTTGACCGTTAAGATGGTAACTTCGTATTTTCCGAACAGGCTCGTGGCTATCTGGAGTCGTTGCCGTACAAGCCGCGCGTGCCGTGGGTGGAACTGTTTCCGGGCGCAGACGCGCGCGCGCTCGACCTGCTCCACCGCATGCTCACGTTCAACCCGCACCGCCGCATCACCGTCGAGGAGGCCCTCGCTCATCCGTACCTCGAGCAGTACTACGATCCCAACGACGAGGTAATGTACATTTTCTCTTTACTACTTTTCTAGG
Source organism: Ennomos quercinarius (assembly GCA_910589525.2). NCBI lineage: Eukaryota > Metazoa > Arthropoda > Insecta > Lepidoptera > Geometridae > Ennomos > Ennomos quercinarius. The sequence continues at coordinate 15,452,905 of OU342492.1, read as the reverse complement.
TTCTATACGTGGTCGTCCTCCAGTTCCTAAGCTTCAGCCACACCGGCGCGTCAAGGTGCGTCAGCGAACCGTCAGCGTCGGCCATTCGGTACCCATCGCTGTCCGTGTTCGTGACGCCTTGATCGACGGGGCAGCGATGGGTACCGTATAGTTTTGCGTTGCTGCCGCTTCGCAGACGCGCCGGTGTGACCGAAGCGTAAGGTGGAATGTCGGAACCGCCGGTGAAGTCAACTAGAAAATACAAATCTGTTATTCGTACACTAAAGAAAATATTAAAATTATTGTTTTTGACAGGTACAACTTAAAGCGAAATTATATTTAAAAAATAAGAATAGTAGGAATATGACTCCAAGTATTTTAGGCTTTTTGAGATAAGGTAATTTAATTTAATTTAAAAACCGCCCGTTTTGTTCGTGAGAGGTTATTTTTGTTATCGAAAGGATATAACAATATTCCAGAGTCGTAAGAACCCTTTGGAAACCATTTTAATTCCCTAAAACTTTAAGTAACTGAAAAAGATGGCCGCTGGTCCTCCTTTAATAAGTTTGGGAAAGGTTGCACACCTTTCCCACATTTTGTATTGGACGTCCCTTTAAATGCGGCAAATGTTACGCAACAATAACAGACGAAACTGCAGAATAACACGATCACGTGCCACGTGTGACAACACTGTTGAAAAGAAAAATGAATTCTGAGCTTTATTTTCCCTTGTGGTGACAATAGACACTAGACAGTTTTATGAGAGACCTTTGGCGAACCCGAAGAACTCATCCCTAAATCTCTAGACTTAGGGATAAAGTTCTTAAGTCCATACAACACCATTGTACAAAGGCTGAAATCCTTTATTTCCTTGTTCTAGTGTAGTCAAGTGGTCAGCCCTCAAGTCATATTTTTTAACTTGGATAAACTAATGTTTTCTTACGATAACAGCCGTGACCGTATGCTTAACGAGCCCTCAGAAGCACGGTAGAACAGCGGTCACCCATCCAATTAGTGGACGCAGCGAACGTTAGCTAACTGTACCGATCGGTTGAGAACGGACATTTGAGCTTTACGCTAAGATTAAGTCATTGTAAGCTACTACTGCTAAAACTCGAAAAAACGCATCCCATTTTTTTTAAATAACTGATTAAGCCTGCTTTTGACTGCAATCTCACGTGATAGTAAGTGACGACGCGGTCTACGGTGGTACATGCTTGCCTAGAAGATACCTATACACTCGCGACTTGAAGAGCTCCAGATTGTACTTATCGCGAAACAAAGACGCTGGTAAAGTGTTCCATTCCTTCGCTGCTCGGATTGTAATAAATAAATAAATGTCGAGTCGAACAGCTTTGTACGTTTCGTTTTACAAACTATTAATTTAACTTCTACTGACACTGCTAGGACACTAAATAAAAAAATGATTTTATAACGCTCGCGCTGTGCCTTGCCTTGAGTTGTGTGCATGCACACGATCAAACACTATAAATAAATGCAGGTAAAAAAGCGGAGGGGTAGTTATCACAATTTTTACTGTTTGCTCGGTCAACTTGCAGGAAATTTGCTACTACTTAAGTCTGTAAAAGATGAAAGGGTACTGGATATTTTGAACTCTGGTCAGCTTGTAGGTAATACCGCCTGGCAATCAGCTAACAGCTGCAATGCTGTACAACTTAAATTGTACCTAGTCGTAAACCAAAATAACCTTAATTGTGCAACTGCATTGCGTTCCATTACGACTTGACGCAAGTGATCTTTAAATACATTTTTAAATATTTGCACAAATTAAAGTATCAGGATCACCTTTTAGTATGTACTTGTGTAGAGTGCCTAAATATTTTTTTTTAGTTATTAGCGTAACAAAAAAGTTTGCCCTTTCTTTCTCAAATAACACTCATTATACTTAGTGCTATCCCGCATTAATTCATTAGTTAAACTTAAATTACGGACTAACCTTTACGACCTGGATGGCCTTTGCCGCTGTGAAAGTCCATTACTGAGACTCTTTTTAAAATTTCATCTATCTGCTATGTAATTGGAAAAGTTTCTAAGTTTCAAACCGTTATAAAAATTGCAGTCGTAGTAGCGTTAACATCTGAAGAGTTATCTAACCACCAATATTAATTATTGAAGGACGAACATAAACATCATTTACTCGTAAATAATGTTCACTAGAGTTTCATAAATTCAACCAAGAATATCGTAATCTGTTTTCGGAGATAACCTTTGCCACACACTTGCAACATTTAAAATTTCCTACCAGCTGAGGTCTTTCCCTAGAACTACGACGGTGTAAATGGTTAGGCAATGCTCTATTCCGGTATGATACCCCAGAACGATGCACTGCTATTCATTTTTCAAGTGAAATTTCCTGTTTTAGCCCCCAATCATTTTCTTTCGTTAGCGCTTAGCGTCTCCGTAAAGGCGACGGTAATACTGGGTGGCGCAAAAGTAAAGACCCTATTTGGTTCAGCTATAACATTTTTTCTAAATTAGAAAACTAGATTTAGGTTTTTTTAAATGTATATTTGTGCCATTAAATTTCGTACCATTAGGATTTAAAGATGATGTCTTTTAAATGGTGACCTCCAGAGTTGATACACATTTGAGCCCTATTTATGACATTTTGCATAACTTGCCGTAACACTTCCTGCGATATGTTCGTTATTTCTTGACGAATGTTTTCTTTTAGAGCTGCGAGAGTCTGTGGCTTGTTCACATACACCCGAGATTTCAAAAAACCCCAAAGAAAGAAGTCTGGACTGGTCAGATCGGGTGATCTTGCAGGCCAAGGCAAATCGCCAAAACGAGAGATAACTCGGCTTGGAAAAGCGTCCCTCACTAAGTCCATAGTGTCGCGCGCTGTGTGTGCCGTAGCGCCGTCTTGTTGAAACCAGATGTGCTCCAGCCCCAATTCGTCCAAACTGGGTATCAAAAACTCACGTAACATGGTTCTGTAGCGTTCTCCAGTGACAGTTATCGCATTGCCTCCAGCGTCTTCGAAAAAATAGGGTCCGATCACTCTGTCAACACAGATGCCACACCATACAGTAACTTTTAGTGGGTGTAGAGGTGTTTCTTGAATAATGCGCGGATTATCAGTGCCCCAGAACCGAGTATTCTGCTTATTGACATGCCCTGAGAGATGGAAATGCGCTTCGTCACTCATAACCAATTTTGAAGGAAAATCATCTTGCAAAATGTCATAAATAGGGCTCAAATGTGTATCAACTCTGGAGGTCACCATTTAAAAGACATCATCTTTAAATCCTAATGGTACGAAATTTAATGGCACAAATATACATTTAAAAAAACCTAAATCTAGTTTTCTAATTTAGAAAAAATGTTATAGCTGAACCAAATAGGGTCTTTACTTTTGCGCCACCCAGTATTACCGGTGGGCTATCAGCCTTTTTGTCTGTCTATGGTTAAAATATAATATTTATGTACTGGGGCTATATTCTACAACTGAATGTGTCTACGGTTTACTTTATCATTTTATTTCTAAACTTCTATATTCGTGATATTAAAACCAAGTTAAGCTGTAAAGGTCCCAAAAAAGGGCTAAGGGCTGTAAGGTTTTACGGACTGTTAGTATTACATTCTACAAAGTTTAACAGAGTAAAAATTGCGATACATTGAAATAATGAACGGGTAAAAGTTCGTGACAGTCGTTTACGGGGCGTGTGCTGTTCATTACAGCGAACAGAATTAGTACTCAAACTATTTCATTACGAGCAATTCCTGCGGGACCAAATGTCCATATAGCCTGCAAAAGTTGGGTTCAACAAGTCTTTTAACTAATTTATTAAAGTTGGTCGCATTGTGGCTCTATATAGGTGTAGCTCTTGGTAGGCTCTTGAGCTAATGGCCGACCGGAGCGAAATGAAGCTGCAGTCTTCAGTTGATATGTCAGCCTACGGTGAACTCAATAGACGAATCTGGAGTTCCTTGCGACACGACTTGCGTGCTCTTAGTACTTCACGTATTGAGGCCGCAATTGAGCGGAACCAAGGCTCTAAAGTGTTCGCAAAGGATTCGTCTATTGGGCAACACCAAATGACAAAACTGAAGACCGAAAATGGTAGCGTCATTTCATCCAAGCCTGAGATTCTGAGAGAGATCGAGAACTTCTATGGACAGTTATACACCTCGACACGTAAGCCCGCTACTAACACAGCTCAGGACATCAGAGCCAAGTTAGTCCGACACTATACCGAAGATATCCCGGACGTCAGCCTGTACGAGATTAGAATGGCCCTCAAACAGCTTAAAAACAACAAGGCACCAGGTGAAGATGGAATTACGACCGAACTTCTGAGAGCGGGTGGTAGACCGGTACTTTTAGTCCTCCAGAAGTTATTTAATTCTGTCATCCTTGAAGGTATAACGCCAGAGGCATGGCACAAGAGCGTGGTGGTGCTCTTCTTCAAAAAAGGCGATAACACCTTATTGAAGAACTATAGGCCCATCTCGCTCTTGAGTCATGTGTATAAGCTGTTTTCGAGAGTCATTACGAATCGTCTCGCACGCAGGTTTGATGAATTCCAGCCTCCCGAACAAGCCGGTTTCCGAAAAGGCTTTAGCACCATAGACCACATCCATACGCTGCGCCAGATTATACAGAAGACCGAAGAGTATAATCGGCCGTTATGCCTGGCGTTTGTGGACTATGAGAAAGCCTTCGATTCAATCGAGACTTGGGCGGTGCTGCAGTCCTTGCAGCGATGCCAAATTGACTATAGGTATATCGAAGTTTTGAAGTGTTTGTACAGTAAGGCCACTATGTCAGTCCGACTACAGGACCAGAGTACGGAACAAATTCCATTGCAAAGAGGCGTGAGACAGGGAGACGTTATTTCTCCGAAACTGTTCACAAACGCATTGGAGGATGTTTTCAAGCTCTTGGAGTGGAAAAGATCTGGCATCAACATAAATGGCGAGTACATCACTAACCTTCGTTTTGCCGATGATATAGTCATAATGGCGGAATCGCTCGAGGACCTTAGCACCATGCTCAACGACCTCAGTAGAGTCTCCCAGCAGGTTGGTCTTAAGATGAATATGGACAAGACAAAGATCATGTCTAATGCTCATGTTCCACCTATACCGGTAATTGTTGGGAACGATACTCTCGAAGTTGTCGACAAGTATGTCTACCTAGGACAGATTGTCCAATTAGGTAGGTCCAACTTCGACAAAGAGGTGGCGCGAAGAATCCAACTCGGCTGGGCAGCGTTCGGGAAGCTTCGTCCTATCTTTTCGTCCAAAATACCGCAGAGCCTGAAAACGAAAGTTTTCAATCAGTGTGTGTTGCCAGTGATGACTTATGGAACTGAGACATGGTCTCTTACTGTTGGCCTCATTAGTAAGCTCAAAGTCGCGCAGCGAGCTATGGAGCGAGCTATGCTCGGTGTTTCCCTGCGAGATAAGCTCCGGAACGAGGAGATCCGCAGGAGAACTAAAGTGACCGATATAGCTCTTAGAGTTAGTAAGTTGAAGTGGCAATGGGCAGGCCACATCGCTCGTAGAACTGACAACCGATGGGGAAGAAAGGTTCTCGAGTGGCGACCACGAACCGGAAGACGCAGCGTAGGCCGGCCCCCCACTCGGTGGACCGACGACCTGGTGAAAGCCGCGGGGAGCCGATGGATGCAGGAGGCGAGCAGCCGCTCAAGGTGGCGTGCTCTGGGGGAGGCCTATGTTCAGCAGTGGACGTCTTCAGGCTGTTGATGATGATGATGATGATAGGTGTAGACTCCACTCAGGTATAAGATAAATAAGCTTATGTAAAATGGAGCTTACGACCCTGTGTTAAGTCTGAAATTGCTTTTGTATATAATATGTGCAAACTATTCAATGTAAACACTAAAGTTATAATGTGAATGTATTAAAACTATCTGATTTGTTCTGCAACTCACTCTGAAAACATATTATTTTATACATATTAGTTGCACACGTGTATTGTTGTATGATGAATCTAAAGTGATGTTAGCTAGTTATGTTTGAGTTACCAATAATGCAGGGTCGTTTTTATTCCTTCATATTGTACTTTTAAAACCGACGTCTGCAAATGCCAAAGCATAACATATTCAGTAATCTGTGGCTACAGTAATGAATTTCGCTCAGAACTGTCTATATTTCTCGGTGACTGCCGCCGGCCGTCGCGTCGTGTCGCTCTGCAAAATAGTTGGTGTGTTGCGTGCACGGCCCGGTCCTATCACGCTGCAGGGAAATCAACCCCTTATATTGTATGCTCTAACGCGGGCCATCAACCAAACACCACCATGTATAACACCACTCAATTTTAATGTTTTATTCACAAAACCGATCGCGCGACTCTCTCCCCACTAACCGAATTAGAATATACATAATTTGTCCGTCCAATTTAGATTCATGAATAAATTGCTCTCAATTTACATTCATTTACGCATTATCCACCTGTACACAAAGTTTACATTAAAATGTAAACTTTTTATCCTTATTTCAAGCGTATTTGCATGACAAATGCAGGGTCATGAATAGTTAAGTTAATGTTTTTTTGTTTGCAGCCGGTCGCAGAAGAACCTTTCCGGTTCGCTATGGAGCTGGACGACCTTCCGAAGGAGACCCTCAAGGCCTACATATTTGAGGAGACATTGCTGTTTAGACAGCTGAACGAAGACGCGTAGACGAACCAAGAGCACAGTCGCAACTGTCCAACGGCGACAGAATACGCGTGAGCTCCACACTTAATAAACGAACACTCTACCTATATACCGGCTTATCCAATCGTCTAGAGATTAATACTCAATACAGTTTCAATACGTTTGTGTACATTAACAGGAAAAGTTAAAGGAAAACGCAAGGGGCTCGCGTGCTGAACTGACGTCATCGTCAGCGGGACTAATTCAAACGGTTGCGGCGTTTAGTGCGCAGTCGGTTAACCAAAGCTACAGTTAACCATCATGTTGTATTAATTAAGTATTCGACGTTCCGAACCGTCATTGTTTTCAGTTCGTCGCTTGTTTATGATATTGCCCTGTAACGTTGGGTAGGGGAGGGCGGCGCTATTCGAAGCCACTCAGTCGCGACGCCTTGAAAGCACAATCGACGTTTAATTTCTCAAATGTCGTCGCTTTCAACGGCCAGGGATTGCGGGAGGTTGTTTTCGGCGGTCAATAGACCCTTTGTGCCCAACAACAATAACGGACTCCGTTATCAAAATACTGCCAAAACAACATGCATTTCATTCGACATTTGTATTTTCTGTGCGTCTAAATAAGTTTATTATTATGGATTACGTTCGAAATGTAACGGTGTGACTGGATCGGAATGTAGAAAAAGTAAAAAAAAAATATATTTTATCGAGTAGAAAACTTGTAGTTATCATAGATAGGTCTTTTCTGAAATTTATAAACGTTACATAGCTAGTCTTACGATCTAAGATTGGTGTGTTCGGGGGATGGTGTTCGAACTGGGATCGATATAGCATAGTGGGTATTTTACAGTATTACAAGTCGAACTCGAATTCACAACTACGTGTTTGAGATTAGAGTTGTCTTGAATCGTGTATACGCTCGCGTTCGGGTCGAGATTTCACCGTCAGTATACAGTTGCGAGTAAATCGATACGGTCGATTTTTATATGAATGTTTTTGAATGTAATATCGAAAGAGATCCTCATTGTGTAAAAGCGATACAATGATCGTTCTGCTTAAGGGGTGTTAAACCGCAGTTAACGTCACGCGCAATGTGAAACGACCTCTATATTTCTTCGTGCGGCACTCGTATAAAACCGACGACATAACATACAATGAAGATAGTTTTAACTTGCAAGAGTGATGTAAATATTTTTACATTTCGAATTAATGTACCTATTTGAAGTGTCACCGTGTAATAATGTAATGCACTGCTAACTTTTTATTCATTAATTCTGATGTGATCTACTTGGATAAATGTATTTAGTGTACGACGCGTGGTGTTCGTTGAAAAACTTGACGTGTTTCAATAATTTTTTTTGTATAATAATTCTCGTCTTCCTTGTATTGCATGTGACGCACAAGCTTAGAGTAGTTAGTTCTTCATATCAGATATTTTAAAAGTTGATGTTGATAGATTAAAAATTTAATTGGCGATTGTGCGATTTGTGAGTCCTGTAGGTAGAACTACCAAGCTATCTGTGGACTGAGCGACTACTTTATGCGAAGCAAACAAATTTCTATGAAAAGCGGACTACCGAGTCGCGTGACGCGCAATTTGTATGCTCAGCCGTGTAAAGTAAATAATCGGTTTAAAGTATTCTTATGCTTCAAGTGTAGAGAGAGGCTCATTGGTTAAAAACCGGGCCAGATATAATCTCTTACTTATTTGAAACAGTGAAAAATTACTAAGAACTTAGAAGAACTTATAAAGTTCTATCTAGCCATTTTAAATGATAAAGTTAACGCTGGAAAGTTTTGGAAAACCACATTTTAATTTAGGTCTGATAAAATCTGTGATACGGTGGTATCCGTTTCTAGTAGTCTGTGATTACTTGAAATATTTCCTCAGCCAGTTGACAGATGCGTTGGTAGAATGTAATTATAACAAGTTTTTCAACGAATCAGTGCGGGCGGAGGGCGCGTCGCCCTTAAACGAGGGAGGTAGGCGTAGCGGGTCTAATCTGTTGTTACACTTCATATGTCTATAAGATGTTGTTAGAATGATCTAAGCCCAAGTCTCCATCGTTCATTGTGGCTCCCACATTATATATTTGGGCGTTCGATGCTCTATTTCTGTACTAAGACTTGAATAACGTTGTTTGTTGAAAATATTTAGGGATCATTTTAGATTGTAATATATTTGTCGTTCGATTTTTAGCAGTACATTGACGTGCAGCGTTTTCATTCGCTTCGAGATTCGCCTTGATAACGTACTTGTAAGTTTTAATATTAACATTTCTTATATATTTTAAATCATTTATTTTACTGTTACTACACTTGCGATGTATTGTAGTCAAGGTGGGAAAATATGGGAAAACAGTAATGTGCTGGTCCACTTAAAAACGCGCGCTATTAAAAAAAGTTCTCTCTCGGAATTTTCTATTGTTTTACTCGCACTACACTTCTAACAGTATAATCAGAGTGAGATAAACATACAAAAGCTTTCTTCAGAACAGCCTTTTTCAATGGCGCAAAGTTACCACATACATACGAATGGTATAGTTGTTTTAAAGCGTTGGTTTTTATGGCAACTGCGACAGCTTTGATGCGCCCGTAGTTCATTTCACATTCGATGTGATAGCTTTGTATAGGTATATTTCGTTTTCACCACCCCTGATACTTTAAGTTTAAAATAAGTGAGTCAAGTATTTAAAATCAAAAGGGAACGATGAACAATGTAAGTATACTAAAATTTATTTGGAAATATTACATCCAACTTGTTTTCCTTTTTATGTATTTTAATTAAATTAGTTACATACATCTTAATTATGAAATTGAAACTATCGTGTAATAGTTTCGTTTTATGTAATAATTGCTCGCTTTTTTTGTTTTTGTGTCTAAGTATAAAACTACTTATTGAAAAGACAAGTTATTTATTGTGACTAGTGTTTTACGTCTTATATGTGGAAATCATGTTTCATCGATTACTATTGCTAACTATTATGTATTTTAATATTTTAACGTCTTCCTTACAATACATGCTATTCGCTTCAATAAACTTGATTGACAGTGTTATTGTTCGAACAGAAATGGGAGAGCGATGGTTATACGAAATGATGAAAATAAACATGTTTTCTTAATGGTTTTTCGTGGAATTATAGTATTCTCGTTGAGTTTCTTGTTCTTTTGTTAGAATAGCTAAATGGAGCGGAAAGTGGAAAATGTCTGTATGAATTTGTATGACTGGGCCCTATCCAAATAATAAGATCACTTACGCAACTGTATCTAATAGATACAATATGTAATATTATAGAAACTAACGTGAGTAGTATTAATAACTACACCTGGTAAACGGCTAGCACTCGCGTAATTTTAGTCGAACAAATAGGTATCTATATTGTCTGAATACCGGTCGAGTTATTCGACTAAAATTATTAGGTGTAGTTAAGATACAATACGTGCTTAAGAAAATACATTTCTTTACTTAGTAACATTTCGGTTAAAATTCTGAGCTAACTGTAAATTAATTAACCCTCGATGAAACGTTAATGGAACGTTAATAAAATTCTATTATGAATCCATTCAAGATTAAAGGGCATTGTAACCGTCGCTCCCTATTTATAATAAACAACTGTTTCGAAAAGCGAAATATTATTATCCCGAGTTCAATTAACGTTATCCTCAGAGAACAACGCAAAGATGGAATCGTTAATTACGCCCGGGGCAAAGGTATCTCGGTAACTCCAGACTTCCATCTTAGCTAGTTATACACGACCCGATCCCACCACAACTTTAACAGAGGATCGTGGTTACATGCATCGAAAATACAGCTTTGCTGAGACGTTTCTTTGCTTTGGTTTTGACAGATGGTACTAAAAGGTGGCAAAAATAGTTACCATTGTCATTTTACGCACATGCAAGAATCATTAAATTAAACCCACGAATTTGGTATGCGGCATTATGATAACTTTCCAACTAGTCCAAGTTGTGGTGGAACCGGACCCTACTTAATAATTTTAATTAATATTTCTACAACAATATCAATCGTAACACCGTACCATCATGTATTTATTGTTAAATATGAGTGTTGCCATATTTTCTTAAGTCATTATGTACAAATTGGATATTGTAAGATCATTTGTTATGTATCTGTCAACAGTTGAATATTACGAAAATAAATCAAGTCAAAAGGTAACTCTGTTTTATTTAGTATTTACCCAAACCTTTATCTCTAGAATCATAAGCGTTTGAAGTATCTAGAACTAGAAAAATTATTATTAGCGGAATATTTGCTTGACAGTAGTTTGATGTTAAGATCAGTAACAGTATAGGTACCTACTATAACATACTCTGATCAATACGGGGCTTTAAGCCACGAGAGCTAATCTATCTATACTTATAATAAAACTGTAACAGGTCCAATTCTGTACATTAAAGATATTTTGCAAATTTTTCTTGGCGGTCTTCGTATTATCGATGCTGAAGCCAAAACTATATTTTTTTTCATTTTTGTCCGTCTGTCTGTACCTTGGCTGAGCATCACGCCGAACTACTTAAACGAAATTATTTAATGAAACTTGGCATGATATTTTGATTTCATATTACCAGGTAGGCTATATGATACTTTAAATCCCGAAATTCAGCACGGTTCCCTCGGGTAAGGGGAAAAAAGTAAAAATATGCACTTATTTGTATTTCATTTACGCGTGATCCATATTTCATTAATTTTTTTTTGTTAGAAAGGGGGTACTTTAATATCGTCTCGTAAATATTTCAAGGTCGTCAGTTTTTGGTTCAGAAATTACAGACATCCAACCTTCAAATCCAAAGTCACTCCTATCCTGTACTATGGGAAAGAGAGAAGGGAGGGGGGGGGGGGGGAAACGATGAATGGAGGCCTTTTACCTTCATCCATTCATCCTTTTCCCTTATCTTTTTCTCTCTTCCTTTAGACTGAGGTAAGGCGTAAAACTAATTAACCCGGAGTGCGAAGCCGGGACGGGTCAGCTAGTAATAACTAAAGTAGGTATTATAAACAACATAATTTGTTATAGACGCATCAACACCTGCAAATTATATTAAATGAAACACTATTTTATAGCAAGTTCGTTCGCCTCTAGTGCGCATAAGTAGGTAAGCTAAAGCGATCAAAGGATTAACGCTTCACTTTGATATGCTTTTCATTTAGATTAGTTTACGTTCAAAAGAAATGCTTTCTTGGAAAAGAGTCTCATCCAACATTTGTATAACGTTAAAACTTTGAAATTGGTAGGTAACTAATCTCTCAAGTATTCAGTTACGCTCTTTTACAGCACGAAAAAGAAAACTTAGTAGGTATATTAATATCTAAAAGCTATTTGAAGCACTTATTCATAAAGCTTTTCTACTTAATGATATTGCAATGATTTGATTCATTGTAAGATCAATATATTACGCTGTACAAAAACGTTTACATGAAAAAAACAAAAGCTTTTCAGAGGTGATTGGAGTGGAAGAAATAATATAATTGGATTATACGTACTGGGATAAAACTACGGAATGTTCTACAGATCTCTTTATGTTGAAACGAAATAAGATTGTATAAAAAACTAGAGGTTGCTTTCAAATTAATTAGCGAGCTTTTCGCTTCGCTCGCCTCGCCTCGTCCCGAGAGATACAAATACAACATGGAGTGCGAAGTGAAGACTTGTAGCAATCATAGCCGTGTTCCATCGAGAGCTACAGAGAAAAATCAATATCTGCACCATATTGTATCCAAACTCTAAGGTAGATAATTGTAATATAATTATCGGTTTAATTTGTAGCAAAACAGCTTGTAAAAATGGTAGGTAGGTAATAGTAGGTGTACTTTTCTGTCCTGAAATTTATACAACACTAGATCCTGGATAATTGTGTCCATAGCGAAGGACGACTAGCCGTTCCTAACCGATCGGTAAAAATAAGCATCGTTCGCTTCGGCCACTACTTTGATAGGTGACTGCTACAAAAACTGGTAAGTATTTAAAACTGAGCGCTGCCGTGCTCCGGTGGGCTCGTTAAGCCGTCGGCACAGATAACCCCCAATAGATACCGCATTACGGGATTTTTGTTCGGATCCTAGCTCACCAAAACTGGCGGAAGGCACGGGTTGCGGGGACTGGAGCCAATGCGCTATTATTGGCTGTTTCGAGTGACGCCCTAATAATGAACTCTAATACTTGGTCGAAACTAAGGCCGTGCTGCGAAGCGGCGATTTATATAGAACCATTTACGCCAATGCGTGGTGCGCGGTCGTCGTCTTTCATGCGGTATCTATTGGGGGTTATCTGTAACCGTCGGTAATGTTCTGGCTGCTGCCGTAAGACAACAGTCGTTAAGCCAAGTCAGTAAAGCCTTTGGGTGGCCTAAAAATTTTGACACTTGCACTTGTACCTATTCATGGTTGGTTTATGTTTAAGCAGTTATGGAAAGCGTAGACTTGTAAACTTAGTTTATCAATAAATGATTATTTGACTCGGGACGCTACGTGCGTAGATACCCTTGCGCCTTCACATCTTCCCGGGACACAAAATAACGCTGGCGCGGCGGCGAATTCCGCAGAGAAACTGAAAAGGCGCAAATATAGTAACATAGATAGCGGTTTTATATTTTCGCATTTTGGGGTCGAGACGCTGGAGCCGTGGGGTCCAAGCGCTCGCCAAATTTTTAAAGACCTATCCCAACGTCGGGTCGAAGCAACACGTGACCAAAATGCTGATCTCTACTTGGGGCAAAGGTTGAGCATTGCCATTCAACGTGGCAATGCTTGGCAGCATTAATTGCCACGTTGAATTTTGGACACTTGCATTTTGGGCACTTTGCATACTGGTAGTGGTTTGCTAGATTAGTTTTGTATTACTTATACTAATAATTTTATAGTTTTAGTTTAGTAGTAGTTTACATTTATAGAATAGTTTAGTTTGTATAGGTTTAGCTTAGTAGTATTTGACTTTTAAATATCATAAACGATACGCTGTATTATTCTCTCTATCTCTGGGATTCATTATGAAAGTAATCAGCAATTTTGGACTAGCTTCGTTAAAATTGTTCACAGTTTTTACTTACTGTAATCAAAGCGCGAGACGTGGCTGAGTAGTAAAGCAATTAAGGTCATTAAATAGTCATTCTCTTTTAACTGCTATACGCTTCACTGGTTTTGCGAAATTGAAAAGCTGAGACCGGAAAATTTGCAGGTTTTGTTTTTATTTTTATTAATATTCCTCGCCCCGCGGCTTCAGTCTCATTTAAGTACCCTCTTTTCTATGTATTTTCTTTTGTATCTAGGTATACTTATTCCTTTTCACCGTAAGTACGACTTAAAAAGTACCCTTTGGTAATGTCAGAGCCAGATCAGTTCAGTAGTTTTAATGTGAAAGCCACAAAACAACCATTTTCTCATTTATCGTAGGTACACATCAACCAGCCTGAAGACGTCTGCTGAACATAGGCCTCTTCATAAAACGCCACTATAGACGCTGATTATAGGAAGTTTGCCATAATCACCACGCTTGGCAGGCGGCTTGGTGATCGCAGATGATTTTAATGTATCGAGGAGAATGCTGCTGCCCATTCCCTGGATGTACCCTTAGTAAATACAGTCTGTAATTACCTATACATAATGTACAAAAAATACCAATGTACCTATCTAAATATAATAACGTCGATAAACGACGAGAGTATTAAATAAAAGGCAATAAATGCTGAGTGCTAGTATAGTGTATCGCGTACTCCATCGTACCATTAATACTTACGTAAGTATCTACTTAGTATATTCCCATCTCGCCGACTGGTTAACGAGTAGTGGCGGGCGAAATAACGGGAACCAATCAACAAACTCAATATTCGCAGACGATTTAACTGGCCAGTGCCATCAAACTTAGACCCCAGGGTCCTGAAGTTAACTTGATTTGCTTGGACTATGCGAAGCTATTCACGCAGCAACGATAATGGGCTGATTATTGGATGAAACTAGAGCGGTGCCTTTTACTGGGATGGTCGGAGGTAAGAGGTAAGCACCGTCTGCTTTCAAAGCTTTCTGTTTACAGCAAAATGTAGAGAGGATTTTCACTTTAACTCTTTACTTTTATTACAAGTTGGGACGTAAGTATTTTCAGGTGCGATTCTTTCTATATAAAGATCCAAAATCCTTCACGAGTTCACGTGATAAATTCTACTGAATTGTAAGATGCAGAAGATGATGTGGTATGAGTTCGGACTAGCATCGCTACATCGTAACGTCAGCAACATAGGTAATACTGGGTGGCGCAAAAGTAAAGACCCTATTTGGTTCAGCTATAACATTTTTTCTAAATTAGAAAACTAGATTTAGGTTTTTTTAAATGTATATTTGTGCCATTAAATTTCGTACCATTAGGATTTAAAGATGATGTCTTTTAAATGGTGACCTCCAGAGTTGATACACATTTGAGCCCTATTTATGACATTTTGCAAGATGATTTTCCTTCAAAATTGGTTATGAGTGACGAAGCGCATTTCCATCTCTCAGGGCATGTCAATAAGCAGAATACTCGGTTCTGGGGCACTGATAATCCGCGCATTATTCAAGAAACACCTCTACACCCACTAAAAGTTACTGTATGGTGTGGCATCTGTGTTGACAGAGTGATCGGACCCTATTTTTTCGAAGACGCTGGAGGCAATGCGATAACTGTCACTGGAGAACGCTACAAAACCATGTTACGTGAGTTTTTGATACCCAGTTTGGACGAATTGGGGCTGGAGCACATCTGGTTTCAACAAGACGGCGCTACGGCACACACAGCGCGCGACACTATGGACTTAGTGAGGGACGCTTTTCCAAGCCGAGTTATCTCTCGTTTTGGCGATTTGCCTTGGCCTGCAAGATCACCCGATCTGACCAGTCCAGACTTCTTTCTTTGGGGTTTTTTGAAATCTCGGGTGTATGTGAACAAGCCAGACTCTCGCAGCTCTAAAAGAAAACATTCGTCAAGAAATAACGAACATATCGCAGGAAGTGTTACGGCAAGTTATGCAAAATGTCATAAATAGGGCTCAAATGTGTATCAACTCTGGAGGTCACCATTTAAAAGACATCATCTTTAAATCCTAATGGTACGAAATTTAATGGCACAAATATACATTTAAAAAAACCTAAATCTAGTTTTCTAATTTAGAAAAAATGTTATAGCTGAACCAAATAGGGTCTTTACTTTTGCGCCACCCAGTATATGCGTCTCCGGGTGTATGTATTTGTGTGTATAATAATGTATTATAAGCAGTAGACCAGCGACAATTGTAGACACTTTAAATTTATTGCAGTTCCACCAAGCAACCTCTATCATCATCTCTAGAACTTGAGCCACCCTCAGACTTAGTGACCGTGCCCGTGCTATCAACTTATCATCATCACATAGGTAGGTACTTACTTCTATATTACATTTTTCTCCCTTATTCTGGCAGTTTCTCCATTGAATGTTGCCAACACAAAAATGTACAGAGACTAGCTGCCTGCCCCGGCTTCCCATAGGTTGATTAATTTTACGCCTTAAATCTCTTTCCCTACTTCCTGCTTCCTGTCACTCCATTGTGAAGGTATTATGGATGGGGAGGGAGGGAAGAATAATAGCAATAACAAAACTCAAACGCTATAGGTACATATAAAATATCAAGCGGCATGAAGATAAATCTAGTAGTTATTGCGTGCCGAATTTTCATACAGACAGATAGATAGAGGTCGTCGGTCCACCTAGTAGGGGACTAGGGGGTCAGCCTACGCTGCGTCTTCCGGTTCGTGGTCGCCGTATCGCCACTCGAGAACCTTTCTTCCCATCGGTTGTCAGTTCTAGGAGCGATGTGGCCTGCCCACACCAACTTTAACCACTCCACTTCTGCCACTTCAACTTGGTTTATTTTGGATTACTACTTCCTAAAACCAAAAAATACTTTCAAATTTAAAAAAAATGGAAAAGACATTGACAGCAGAAGTTTTTGTCTGATGACATTATCCAAATTGGGGAAAACCCTACACACATATTTACCCGTAAACACCCTCAGACTAGAACAAACACTGCACGATGACAATAATAACGTGGAGCCAAAAAAGGAATACCTACCCAATTAATTATATCAAAAAGTCATACCAATACTGCAGAATACACGAGTTGAACGATTGAGAAGCGTCGTCTAATGCACAAGTAATTAGCTGAAAAGCATTTTAATGCGTTTTATATGTCACTCCTGGCCGCTCGAGAATAATGCTGGTGAAAACGTAAGTTCGCTATGCAAATGAACGCAAATAAGTTAATATTAATTTGATTCAGTATTCAATTTCTTCCTAGTTCTGAAAGAACTGTCTTTATTGCTCACCTCTTCTGAGCATACATCAAAGAAATTCTGATCAGTAAACAGAAAGTGGCTATTGGATTAGCGTAATATTTCTAGGGGACGACGGGCAGAAGGTTTAAGATTAACGTATTTGTTTGTGGAATAACAAGATTTTACCACACAGTTTGATTCATTCCACATTCGTCTCACGTAGTTTCAATCGCATAAAATAATCCGCTTGCGGCCCGGATTTTAATCTGCTTTTGGTACGTTTATTATTTATCTAATTATAAACTTTTGCGTCGCGACAAAAGTGATTAAATGTTTGTGCGCCTAAAACCTCAGGTATCATAATAATTTTAGAAATTATTTGCCACATTTCGTTGCTTATTGAAGGACATTTATTGCTATAACCTTTTTGTATTAAGGTTTTTTTTCGAAATGCTCTGTTTCATCAGATTAATTTGTAAAGGAAAAACGCTTTTGATTACGGTAAGTAGGCGATACTACTAAAAAAATGACTACTTGCTCTGTTTCATGTTTCAAAAGTCATTTGAAAACCACTCATAATAATAAACGTAACAACGAATAATTATTGTCAAAAATAAACAAATCCACTTTTAAAACGTGGGTAAAATTAATGATAAGGAGAGCAAAGGTGAATTGTAATTAAATAATCTAATTACAAGTCACGTTCATGTTACGTGCTTAAAAAGAAGAATAAAATTGAAGACCACTGTCAACAAAAATATGAAAACGCCGCAATGCGTGTTTGTCTAGCAACCCTGAACCACACGCGTGCAAAGCTAAGCCTTATAGATAAAAATATTACTGTATCACTGAGATTCTATTTTTAAATACTTACTGGTATTCTATTACTGTATCAAGAATCTTTGATATTGAATCTATTTCCAAGGTGAGCCATTTCGCGCTCTGCTTGCGTTGGCAGCAATATCGCGGTAATCCCGTAGCGGCGGGCTACGAGGCTACGGTAAGCTACGTGATCCGTAGCGGCGTAGCAAAGTTGTATAGCTGCATGGCTTGATGGAAAAATAAGTTTTATAGACGCAAGTATTCTATGAATTGTTTCACAAAAATATTGCCGTCACATGAAATATTTATTTTCTTTAGTAGGTTTTGCTTAGACTCACCATATAAAGATGACGAACCCTCAGCAATAAAATATTTACGTTACTGAAATTCCTGTCTAGTGAAATGCTTTTAATAAAGCTTGTAGTACAAACTTCGCCAATTAAAAATTTTACAAAATTACTTTTAAAATTGGACTTAAAAAGGAGCTAGTAGCTAGAAAAGCTTTAAAACTTATACACTTCAGCACCAGAAACCCGTCCACTGCTGAACACAAGCCTCCCTCATAAATTGCCACTTTGGACGCTTATCATAACCCACCACGCAGGCGGCTTGATTTGCAGAAGATTTTAATGATATTTCCTTAGCCGGAATTTATGGCACCCACGGGTAGAGATGGGGTGGTCCAATTTTCACCCGGGACCACTTATACTACCACTTTGTCTACTTTATAACTAAAGCCAAGCTAAACCCTACCGAGGCATCACGTAATACTATCAAAAATACATACCTAATTATGGCGGCATTCAATATACTTAGGTACGGTATGCAATTCCAATAACTCATCTTCCCGGTTTAAGATAAAGCACGTAATATCAACACTAAACAAGGAAACTCATAAATATTTCGAGCTAGAATATAATAATATACAGCGAAGGAAAATCGCTGTAACACGACCGCGGCGTTGTTGTACCTAGAAAGTTAACTCGAGCGTGGTTTATAGCGCCATCGACGTCAATCGCAGAGAAGACAACATACTGTAACACAGTCACTTCCACTAGTGGAAAATTACACTATGTTGCTCATTATTCGTGCACAACCAATCTGTAACCCTAAACCCTTTTCCTATTGCAGTTTATAAGAGTTCAGCCACAGACTACATATATACGGTTCGCCTGGATTTGCACAAACTATATTGATTAAAAAGATTGTATTTTTAAATAAAAACATTAGATTTTAGCTTTACGATTTATTTATTTATTCCTTTTTTTTAAGACCAACAGCTTTTTTAGTATTATGTACTGGGTGGCGCAAAAGTACTGGCACTAAAGAAAATACTTTTATTTTTTTTATATGACATTTTCTGTCATTCTGTTGTTGAAAATTGTGTAGTGAACAAATGTAAAATACACTGAAAATAAACATGGACCGTTTTACTCCCCAAGAACGTGGAATAATTGTGTCAATGTTCTTACGGAATAATTCATCAGTGATAAGAACACAACGTGAATTTCGTCGACGATTTCCCCACCGTCCGGCACCGATTGGTCGCACAATTCGACGCTTTGCCACACGCCTTGAAGCAACTGGCTCAACATTGGATAGACCTAAGTCTGGGAGACCAAGAACAGGCCGTTCAGCTGAAAATATCGATGCTGTGCGCGAAGATGTGGAAGAGTGTCCAGAAACATCAACGAGGCGACGTGCCACGCAATTGGGCATTTCCAGACGGACCCTGCAGCGTATTTTGGTGAAAGACTTAAAGATGTTCCCGTATAAAACTCAAATGACTCATCAACTGCTGCCTGCTGACCACCGAGCTCGTCTAGATTACTGCCAGCGCGTCATAAACCTCAACCTTGAAGAGGATGATTTTCCTTCAAAATTGGTTATGAGTGACGAAGCGCATTTCCATCTCTCAGGGCATGTCAATAAGCAGAATACTCGGTTCTGGGGCACTGATAATCCGCGCATTATTCAAGAAACACCTCTACACCCACTAAAAGTTACTGTATGGTGTGGCATCTGTGTTGACAGAGTGATCGGACCCTATTTTTTCGAAGACGCTGGAGGCAATGCGATAACTGTCACTGGAGAACGCTACAGAACCATGTTACGTGAGTTTTTGATACCCAGTTTGGACGAATTGGGGCTGGAGCACATCTGGTTTCAACAAGACGGCGCTACGGCACACACAGCGCGCGACACTATGGACTTAGTGAGGGACGCTTTTCCAAGCCGAGTTATCTCTCGTTTTGGCGATTTGCCTTGGCCTGCAAGATCACCCGATCTGACCAGTCCAGACTTCTTTCTTTGGGGTTTTTTGAAATCTCGGGTGTATGTGAACAAGCCACAGACTCTCGCAGCTCTAAAAGAAAACATTCGTCAAGAAATAACGAACATATCGCAGGAAGTGTTACGGCAAGTTATGCAAAATGTCATAAATAGGGCTCAAATGTGTATCAACTCTGGAGGTCACCATTTAAAAGACATCATCTTTAAATCCTAATGGTACGAAATTTAATGGCACAAATATACATTTAAAAAAACCTAAATCTAGTTTTCTAATTTAGAAAAAATGTTATAGCTGAACCAAATAGGGTCTTTACTTTTGCGCCACCCAGTATATTAAATATACCATGTATGCCCCCACCCCTTCGCTTATTTTTCTCCAAACACTCTCTTCAAATTCGATAACTTTCATCCTACCACGATTCTTATTCTTATTCTATTTGGGGGCGGTAAGGCCTGCACTGACGTCCCGCATGGGGTGTATTGTGCATTTCCCCCTGCCAGCATTTACCCAAGCCAGCCCAGCTCCTTTATGTATCGGAGCACGGCTTTGGGCTGCTGGCACAACTGTACCAGTGATGTAACATTAGATGGTGGTCTGGAGACCGACCTACCACGATATTGGGCCAAGTCTATAAGTATATCAAGTCAATGACAGCACCGCTGCGGGGCTTTTCCTTGACGACACCCAGAACTCGCCCTCTTAATATCAGTAGGTATATTAATAGGAAGGCAAGTTTTGGGTGGCATTGGTATGAAAATGCTTATGTTACTGTATATAACCTGTGTTACTAAAGTATTAGTTTATTAACGGGATATTTACCATGTAATTTGTTTGTTTCGAGTTACCAATATTTCGGTACTGTTGCAAGCACCATGATCACGGACGAGCTGAACATGGTGCTTGAAACAGTAACGAAAGCGTAGCGTAGTAATTTATTGATACCTTCTATTTATTTGCGCAAAATTAGTTTTCATATAATCAAGTTGAGTAATTAAGCTATTATTGGCAAAAGAACGCAAGAAAATTTGAATTTGCTGCGCTAGTGTAACGTTCCACCTTAAGTAAGTATTTGTAATTTCTAATTAGTATTAACAAACTTAATTATGTACGCATCGTATGGGTAAATGCATTTTACACGTGTGCTCATATGTGCTCAGCTCCGAAAAGATTTAGTGGATTTGTTGTTTGGTATATAGAAAATGCATCATCTATTATTAGACTACCTAAACGTAGAAATAGCACAATACAAGCGTGCAAAGCCGCGGGCAAAAGCTAGTAAACAATATCTTAGTAATGTTAGTGACTGTAGACGACGCGAAGCTCTGCACCTGGAACATAATAAAACATAGAATTAAAATATATATACATATGCCAAATAATATTACGTAATATCGAAATTGTACTTACTTAAAATAAATAATGCAGGCAGCGGCGAAGGCACGTATATGTGGGCTGTATGTGTGTGTGAGTGACGCACACTTAGATAGCTACCGGCGGTTCTCCAGTCGCGAAGCTAACGCCGCTCGGTACGCGGCTAAGTACCTACCCACATAAACGTGTCTTCAAAACACCTTCGAGTTACCAAAATCCCATCGTTTTTCTTCTTTTTCCTCGAGAACCAGCGCCTGTACTTTACACCTGGTCCTTCACGCCGCATCTGTGAGGAACAACGTCGAAGATTTACATCGGGAAATGTTCAACACACCGCCGCGCACAATGGTTAAAACGCGCGGTGATCTCACGAGAGAAAAGTTGAAGATTCAAAGTGATAACAACGAAGTGCACTCCGTTAAGACATGTCCTGCAGTGGTGGATAAACGAGAAGATGATGAGCCCATCAGAAACAATATTAAACCGCCTCAAATTGCGGGTAGTTTGAAAATTGAGCCCGCCGGTTGCAAAGCCGTTTCTACTAAAAAGAGCTCGAGTTCATCAGTCGCGGCACGCAGAAGACAGTTAGAATTGGCAGCAGCTGAAGCCAAAGCCAATATTGAAAAAGAGCTAATAAATAAGCGCTTGGCGGCAGACCTTGCCGCGCTGGATGACGAGTGCTCTCAAAAGTCCCGTTGTTCTGCACAGCAATCCCTGGCTGGAACGTCCCAGAAAGTGGAACAATGGCTGGAGAAAAGCCTCCACGAACCGCATGAGTCATGCACTAACGAGGGGCGCGCGCTGCCAGCGGCTACCTGCCCGGCTCCGCACGACTTCCAGCACCTGTCGCAAGCAATGCAAAATCTAGCTACGGCTACACAATGTGCTAATACTAAATACCTATCAAGGTTAGCAACACCGAAAGACTTACCCGTATTTTCCGGTGAACCGTTTCAATGGCTGCAATTTAAAAAAGTTTATGAAGAATCTACCAAGCTCTGCGATTATAGTGATAGTGAGAATATCGCGAGATTAAATAAGTGTCTCCATGGTGATGCAAAAGAAGCAGTTTCATCACTACTCATCAGTGACAATTCGCCGACTATAATTCTAGAAGCACTAGAACTAAGTTTTGGCCGGCCGGAGCTGATCATACACAAGATTACGTCACAATTTAAGAGACTGCAACCGTTGCCACAGAGCTATCACAACGAGTTGGTGAACTTTGCCGTCAAAGTAAAAAATTATGTAGCAGTGGCCAAGTCTATCAATCAAAGTGACTATTTAAGAAGCCCAGAGTTGCTAAATATCGTCATATCTAAGTGCCCCAGTGTACTTATAAATAAGTGGGCAGACTACCTATACGAGAATCAAGATGACTGCAAAGCCAAACTTCAATTGTTTTCCGAGTTTCTGCACAGAGAAGCCATCAAGGTCGCCGCAGCAGGGATTAGTCATATCCATGCACAAACGGAAAACAAGTTTCCTAAGAAAAACGATGATCGTAGAAGTTACCCCGCGCACGCCGTGCTAAACAATGAAAGTGATATAAATATAAAGTGCAAGTTTTGTAAAACAACCGTTCACACACTCTCAAACTGTGTCAAATTTAAACGTGCATTACAAAGAGACAAGTGGCGCTACGTTAAAATACATAAACTGTGTCATAAGTGTTTGTTACCGGGGCACGGAAAAGATACCTGCCCGGGCGCGCAATGCGACCTCGAGGGTTGCGGCCTCGCTCACCACCGCCTACTCCACTGGCATATCAAAAAAGAGCCGCAGCCGCAGTCACCAGCGCCTGGCCCGTTGACCAGCGATACAGCTACGAGTTCAAATACTGAAAGTGAATCAAAGTCAACTACCGAGACTGTAACAAATACTACTGTGGCCCCCGGTACAAGTGTTATGTTGAAAATAGTTCGCGTTAATGTGCACGGACCGAGTGGTGTTATCGCTACGCACGCTTTACTCGATGACGGTGCAACGGTATCCCTAATATCAGCTGATCTTGCGAACTGTGTCAACCTTCAAGGTCAGCCTGAGACGCTTCGCATAAAGGGTGCCTGGAACAATGATATTATGTGCCGAAGTGAAATTGTGAACTTTAGACTATCGAACTGTGATGGTAAAACCTACGAAGTGCGTGCGCGAAAAATAAATGAACTGGATTTACCTACTCAAAACTTATCGAAAGTGAAACTCGAAACTTATGAACATTTACGTGATTTAAAAGACAGTTTACCGTGTGCTAATGTGAACGTTAAACCAAAAATATTGATTGGGCAGGATAACTTCCACCTGCTCATGACCCTTAAGACTCTTTATCGTGGCATTAATGAACCGTGTGCAACCCTAACTCCACTGGGATGGTGCCTGCACGGAATCGTACCCGCACCTAGCGCTCGCAGGCGCCCGCTAACCGCTGAGCATACGCTGACCACGACCTTGTACGAGCGCGCCCTCCCGGCCGCCGTTATCTGCGTTGACCCCACTCCGCACTCCTGCGCCGCCGCCGCCTCCCCGGCGGAGCGGGTGGCGGGCGTAAGGCCCGCACCCGCAGCCACATGTACGCGACAGGAGACGCACACATGCGCAGACGTGGAACCTGATTTAATGCATCAGCTGTGGACGAGTGAATCACGTGACGCGGATACACAACTGCATGAACTTGTTCGGCGATCATTTGCACTTGAAGCGATCGGCGTCAACTCTAAGCCGCGCGTGAATAAAGACGAGATTCGCGCGGTCGAGATCGTTGACAAATCTGCAAAATTAATTAATGGATTATGGACGGTTGGTCTACCATGGAAAAATAACTTACCTATGCCAGACTCATATCCAAACGCCTACAGAAGATTCCTCGCCATCGAACGAAAAATGCTATCAGATGAAAATTATGCAACACGGTACAAGGAAAGAATAAATCATTTATTGGTAAATAATTACGCCCGATTATTAATTGATGAACTGTCACGGCCACAGGAGTGGAGCTATGTACCTACAAAAATAATTATAGCAGACAAAGCAACTAAATTAAATACTTACAAGTTAAGTAACGACTGCGACTGGCTCCGGGGACCCCGCTTCCTGTACACCCCGCGCGAAGAGTGGCCTAAATACGAACCTGGAAAAGATAAAAATATTAATGACAATGAGAATATACAAGTTAACACAATGACGTATGAAATAACATGCAATGACTTACCTGTTCCCGACCCGACTAAGTTTTCTTCGTGGCTCCGCTTGTTGAGATGTACGGTGAATGTGTTGCTATTTATAGAAAAGTGCAAAGGTCACCGCAACACACAACTTAACACAGATATAATACAGCGCGCTGAAATTGAATTATTACGCTATTCGCAGATAAAATCGTTTACCAAAGATGTTTCATTACTGAAAAATAATAAAGCGATTGAATCTAGCAGCCGATTACGTAAGTTAACGCCAGTACTAGATGAACATGGATTATTACGCGTGGGCGGGAGAATTGAAGCCGCCACCGACGTCGAGCAGCACCTGAAAAAACCCATAATATTGGATGGTCGCGATACGGTCGCAAGATTGTTGATAAAACACTACCACGAGAGGGCAGCACACGGAAGTAACGAGACCGTCGTAAATGAAATTCGCCAAAAATATTGGCTAGTGAATTTACGCCCTACTGTACGCTCAGTTGCTTCAAAATGTCTATTCTGCCGAATAAAAAAAGCCAAACCCACAAACCCACGATTGGGAGACCTGCCAGAGGGAAGGCTCGCTCATCACCAAAGGCCGTTTACTCACTGCGGTGTTGATTTGTTTGGGCATATGGAGGTGACAGTAGGCCGTGGCCGCGTAAAGAGGTATGGCGTGCTATTTACTTGCCTCACAGTACGGGCCATACACATTGAGCTAGTGCCATCGCTGTCGACGAACTCATTCATAATGGCCTTGAGAAGAATGGCAGCGAGGCGCGGATGGCCGTACAGAATGTACTCAGACAACGGCACGAACCTAAAAGGATGCGAAGCTGAGCTGAAAAGATCATTTGAAGAGATCAAACAATCTAACGTCAATGACGAGTTGGCAAACCATGGGCTTGAATGGCATTTTATATCACCAGCCAGCCCCCACATGGGCGGCGCATGGGAACGCCTCATCAGAAGCGTCAAAACAGCCCTAAAAGTGGTCCTGAAAGAAAGAGCACCTCGCGAAAAAGTCCTGATGACACTACTAACTGAAGTGGAAAATATAATCAACAGCCGCCCACTCAGTTATGTTACTACCGACCATGAATATCCTGAGAGCCTGACACCAAACCATTTCTTGATCGGTTCCTCGTCCAACCTACCAGTACCTGGCGTGTTTAATGACGACGACATGTACCAAAAAAAGACATGGAGACACGCACAAAGACTTACCGATGCGTTCTGGCGACGCTGGATGCGTGAAGTACTGCCAACACTTCTTCCACGCCAGAAATGGTACCAAGAGGGCAACCAGCTGAAAAAGGGAGACGTGGTTTTTATTGTCGATCCCGCTTTACCCCGGAACACCTGGCCGAAGGGAAGAATAGTAGACGTACACCCTGGTGCCGATGGTCGCATACGAATAGTAGACGTCAAGACTAAAACAGGAGTACTTACCAGACCGGTGACCCGTGTAGCTCAGCTCCCCACAGCTGATGTTGATTGTCCTTGACGGACAATGGGGGGGAGAATGTAGACGACGCGAAGCTCTGCACCTGGAACATAATAAAACATAGAATTAAAATATATATATATATGCCAAATAATATTACGTAATATCGAAATTGTACTTACTTAAAATAAATAATGCAGGCAGCGGCGAAGGCACGTATATGTGGGCTGTATGTGTGTGTGAGTGACGCACACTTAGATAGCTACCGGCGGTTCTCCAGTCGCGAAGCTAACGCCGCTCGGTACGCGGCTAAGTACCTACCCACATAAACGTGTCTTCAAAACACCTTCGAGTTACCAAAATCCCATCGTTTTTCTTCTTTTTCCTCGAGAACCAGCGCCTGTACTTTACAGTGACCATGAAAGTTTAAACATTAAATTAAAACTTATACCTGTATCACAGAATAGATATATAGTACTAGCCTGTACGTTGATGTTACTGTCGATAGCGTATTATTATAACTTAGAATAAATATGATTTTATTAACTGTTATTATTTAATACCTAGCTTCCTATTAGGAAATACCGTAATACGTATATAAGGTGATTTCAATATTTCTGGCTTTAAGGCATATCTAACAATATTCTATGTGTTAGCAGTAGGTAGAGTCAAATGAAAAACATAAAAAATATGAAGTACGCAATTCGTATGCTTTTTTCTTTATCCGTACTATATAAATGTAAAAGAAGTAATATATATGTAATAGAAAAACGTTGTCTGTTTGTTTGTTTGTCTAGCTTTCAAGCCAAACGGGTAAACCGATTTGGCTGAAATTTTTCACTCTGATTGAGTACACTACTAAAATCAACGTAGACTTTTAATTTACCAGGATAAAATGTATTTTGTCCCGGGAAATTAAGAGTCCCTGCGGGAAAACGGCTAAATAGAAGGTAAAGCTGTGGGCGCCATCTGGTATGAAATAAAAAAACAACAACAAACAATTTATCAGCAAATCCCCCGATAAATGGTTTGCAGGATGATGGACATTTTAATCAGAAACGGAGATAGCTTCACGTTAAATTTAATGAAAAAATGCCGCGCTAAAATTCTTCCGTTGTGGGCAAAACGATTAAAACTTTTCTCTCCCATACTTATTAAATTATAATATTTTATCGTGTAAAGTCTATAATTATACTTAGAGGTTTATTTGTAATTTTTTTTTTCAGGGGCATTGTGCCGTTATTCAGGAGGTATAATTATAAAAACTAATAAACTAGCTACACTATCTACTACGTATATTAACTTGTCGCATAAGAATTTTGCCGAAGTTTCAAGAGGAAAATACTTTTATTTGCATTAATTTAGCCACTTCGTTATTTTTGAAGCAAGTCACCGTACATCAAAATAAAAAGGGACATACTCAGGCTCTATATTTACAACGACATGGAAGCATTAAATCGTAATTAACAAAAAAACCCTAGAAAATACAATAGTATCTACCTGTATACCTACTTATCTACAACTGTATTTAATTTTCGTGTCAACCGGTAAAACGGTGTAAAACGGTTATACAAATAATAAAATTGGAACAAAAACGTCTCGTTTATGTAAACAAACTAAAAGCTTCTGCCGCAAACTGCGTTCCGCATTCCGCATTCGTTTTCATCGCAATACTCGCTGCCTCGTAAGACTTTAAAGTCCCATCAACAAGTCTTATTTACGGCTGCGCTCTAATTAATAAGTCCATTAGAGGCAATTACACCTTTTTATTGCACACTTATGGCATATTTATGAAGCAGGCGGGGAATAATTAAAAGGGATTACGGTACGGGCTTTCGGAGTTCTTTTCTGATGGACGTACAGAGCAATATAAAAATATGTGAGCACAACTTCAGTTATAGGTACCTACTCCTACTCATGAATGAATATCTACGGTTTGTGAGTGGGTATTGTAGAAACATAAATATAACTATATTCTTTTGATAATTGATAGTTGTAGTGCTCATAGCGAAGCACGACTAGCCGTTTCTAACCGATCGGTAAAGTTAAGCGACGTTCGCTGCGGTCACTACTCTGATGGGTGACCGCTACAGCAAAAAGTGGTATTTACAACTGAGCGATACCGTGCTTAGGAGGGCACGTTAAGCCGCCGATCCCTACTGTTGCCGCAAGACAATAGTCGTTAAGCCAAGTCAGAAGCCTTTGGGCGGCTTAAAAATTCTGACACCAGGACTGACCACTCCACAGAGGTCCACTGAGAGAAGATCCTTTTGATTTGTAAAATGAGTAAAACCGTTAATCATTGCACTCGAGGCTTAAGTTAATACCGCCTCGAGTGCAATGATCAACTTAGCGCAGAATTGTATCATACTGTAGGTATTATAATTTCAACATAAAATGATGGTTGATGTAGGCAAAGTGCTCATTTATGTATGAGAATGACGGACATAGACGTGAGGTATTGTACCGCTGTCATATGTTAATTCTACGCCAACTTGACGCCGATGGCTTCAGTCGTGAAGAGCATTTGAATATACACATCAACACACACACTGATCAACGGCCGGAAGACGTCGTCTGCTGAACCATAAAACGCCACTTTGGGCGCTTATCATAGGGGGGATTTGCCATAATCACCACGCTTAGCAGGCGGCTTGGTAATCGCAGAAGATTTTAATGTACCGAGGATAATGCTGCTGCCCATTACTTTGATATTCCCGGCACCCGCGGGAAGAGATCGGGTGGTCCTAATCACAAACCGGGACCACACGACATTTGAGCATAATGTAGCTGGGATTGAGCTTCGTTTTCCTTCTGCAGCATTTTTGATTGGTCATTGTTGCAAATAATTCCTGTCGTTCTGTAGTCAAGCACTTCTATTAAAATCAAATCATTTGGCCTCAAGGCTCGTACGATCCCATAATCCGATGATATCTCGATCTCCGTGGTTTATTTGCTCTGGAAATAGGGTGTTATCTAGCGACCCCATTTATTTAGTATCGCAAGACGGAAATTTCTCTGTCTCAACGTACTATCTAGAGACGGCCCAGTTGAAAGCTATAGGAATTAGAGGATACAATTTCTTGGACAAGTTAATGCCACACTAATCCCTTTTATGGCACTTTATTCTTAGAATTTCTTACTAACGAAAACATCCTACTAATATTACAAATAACATATGTAAATAACAGCTTAATATGCTGATTGAGAGTGTAAATCTATCGAGATTCTATAAATCCTAGAGTAAGAACACAGAGTACCTTTTTATAAACTGAGTAAGAAGTACAATATTTTCATTTTTTTAAACGAGGTTGATCTCAATTCTTGTATATACAAGGTAAGATTTTGTGAAATAAAAATTAATGGTATAGTTAATATAGATATTTTTTTCTTATATATCTTATTTTTGAAGAAGGTTTAAATACCAATGCTTTATCTCCGCCCTCCGCGGGCTTCTTTGTACACGAAGTATTAACGTAGTTTCGTTCCTAGAAACCTAAATACATGTGGCTGTTCCAAGAAGGATCCAATAACCACATCTGAAACCACCTCGAGCCCTAAACATTCCCTCCGCACAATTGTTCCAGCAAAGGGATTTAGCGGAAAACCAGACTAAATTCCTAACTTTCTTTGATGATCAGTGATCAACATTGCCATTACTTTAGTATAGGTATTATTGTTTATAGATCTCCTAGCGTGATTTCTTTATGTTAATAAATGACGTAACGAGCTATACAAGAGTGATAGTGTTCTGTGTATTGTACTTATACTAGTGTAAAACCTTCGCTGCCTGCGGAGCATAAAAGCGTGAGAAAGAGATTTCTTTAAGCCTTTATAGTGATCTCTGTTGCACTTGCAGGTCTTATAGAAGATAATAGTGATGGCAATACTTATTTATATATTAGGCAATAATATTATTTTCACCTCACTAGCTCGGAAAGATTCTCTTTGTCATTCAAAATCTGGGCGCAAAAACGCATTTTAATCGCTAGCGTGGAAAGTGTTTTTAAAATTCAAACGTTTCAATTCAATAATTATCTCGTCAAGAATTGAGGATTTAATCACAGATCTGCCTGAATTTACCTTAATTGACCTAATTAAACTTATTAAAACTACTACTACTACTACTTTTACTTATTTAATTGACCTTGTTGATATTGCCAGTCCACTGAAAACCACTGACCTCTATAATACAGCGTACTTTTTTTTTTCTTATATTTTGGCTCCACACATAGTGTATTTAGCCAGTGTCAAGTTTTGTAATTTTTCATCTTATTATGGAAATTTTCACTTAAAGTCAAGTCATAGTCACAGTCAGAGTAGTCATAGTCTAGTCTAAGTCATAATCCAGTCTAAGGCATGCCCTAGTAAAGTGGTGGCAACTTTACTAGAGGCTTCTATGGAATTTTGGAAGCAACACGAAAAAACACGTTTCACTACATTATATCACTTGCCCACACTCATGCTCGTAATTCAGCACTTAATGCGTAAAACACCACCAATTTTAAACATTAACACTGGAAAAAGCATAAGTTTTGTAAAATAATACAATGCACCGACGTGAACTTTTCCGCGTTCCCGCCAAAACTCTATAGCGTACTTGTATTATAGAGGTCAGTGACTGAAAACTCATTAACCCCACAGACTACCTCCTAAACGATACTATCTTTTTCTCGTTCACCAACCGCATTTTTAGAATAATTGCACTGTCCAGCACCAAAGAGTATATAACCAATACGCTATCCAGCACGGCGCCTGCATGGAAAATGGATAAAAAACCCTTTTTCTTTAATTTTCCATGAATCACGTGACGAGCTAGTCGTTTACCTGATATTAAGCGTTACCGCCACCCATAGCTAAATTAATAAGTTAAAAACTAATCTTTTCTTAGCCTTTTAGCTGTTTTTCTTGCATTTTCCTCGCTGTAGTGAGGTGAAAAGTTGTGTGTTGCACTCGGCAGCAAAGTTTTTCTGCGTCTCGTACCTTTGAAACCTTTGCTACGCTCAGGATTCTTCATTTGAACCACTCGCTACGCTCGTGGTTCAATCCTAGAATCCTTCGCTTGCTCAAGTTTCAATTCAAGTACTCGGGCCAAAAACCAACTTTGCAGCCTTGTATAACAAATAACTATTTCAGCTCATTAGCTCGGAAAGATTCTCTTTGTCATTCGAAATCTGGGTGCAAAAACGCATTTTAATCGCTAGCGTGGAAAGTGTTTTTAAAATTCAAACCTTTCTATTCAATAATTTTCTCGTCCAGAATTGAGGATTTATCCACAGATCTGCCCAAATTCAACCTTCTTGATATTGCCAGTCCACTGAAAAGTCATTAATACCACAGACTACCTACTAAAAGATACTACCACAGATCAGTAACATGTAGCTAGCGATACTACCTACTACATTAACTACCTACATTAAGGGGGAACGTCACACTCGCGCGGCAAATTCAAATTTTCTTGCATTCTTTTGCCAATAATAGCTTAATTACTTAACGTGATTACATGAAAACTAATTTTGCGCAAATAAATATAGTGTATCAATAAATTACAATTAAAAGTATTACCTACTTATCATTGGTTTAGCGACAAATGGCAATAAACAGTTTTCTTCTTAGTTTTTCAGTCTATTGCCATGTGTCGCTAAACCAATGATTTGTAGGTGATACTTTTAATTGTAATTTATTGATACACTATATTTATTTGCGCAAAACTAGTTTTCATGTAATCACGTTGAGTAATTAAGCTATTATTGGCAAAAGAATGCAAGAATATTTGAATTTGCCGCGCGAGTGTGACGTTCCCCCTTAATACTTCTTCTTTTTCTCGTTCGCCAAGCTCGTTTTTAGAATAGTCGCACTGTCCAGCACCAAAGAGTATATAACCAATACGTTATCCAGCAATGCGACTGCATGGAAAATGGATGAAAAACACTTTTTCTTTAATTTTCAATGAATGACGTGACGAGCTATAGTCGTTTACCTGCTGATGTTAAGCGTTACCGCCACCCATAACTAAATTAATAAGTTAAAAACTAATCTTTTCTTAGCTGTTTTTCTAGCATTTTCCTCGCTGCAATGAGGTGAAAAGTTGTGTGTTGCACTCGGCAGCAAAGATATTCTGCGTCTCGTACCTTTGAAACCTTCGCTACGCTCAGGATCCCTCATTTGAACCTTCTAGATCTATGTTTATGTTTTCAAATGTCAAATGATATAAAGGATATAGGAAAAAAGGATATAAACCTCGCTACATGTATTTTTTTTTTTTTTTTTTTTTTTTGCCCTTTTGGGCAGGCTAAAGTCGTGAGACCATACCGCCTAGTCTTTCGTGGGATTTATTTCTTTCGTCAGAGTTAGGATAATAATTTCATTCGTTTTATTTCTTTCAAAGTCAAATCCAGATAAAGTTTATCATAAGTAAAAGGATCATCGTCCCTTGTTCATTTGTCCGAGATAATGAAAGTCCATTTTAGCGTCAATCGTTGACGTTTATACGTCGTCACTCCGACACTGACAGACAAACTGCCAGTGTCAGACTGTCAGTCGAATACCTTTATTTACATTTACATATTTACACACAAAAAAAACTTTATAAAAAAACATTGTGATATGTATTGTAATAATAAAATTATCAGCTATATCTTATTCTAAATCTCCTTTACAGTACATAATATAAATTTATACAAATAGGTAAAGGCAGAGGCATTTTCAAGCAACTCCTGAATGCACCGCGGGACCAGTTCAGGTTTATCATAGATTTGTAGAAGTTCATCTATCAACACAAGGCGCTGAATGCTGAAAGATGAACACTCAAAGAAAATGTGATCTAAGGATTGGATATTCGAGGACTGGCAATAGTCACAATATGGGGAATTCACCATTCGAAGGCGATGAAGATGAAAGTTCAAACGACAGTGACCAAAACGCATACGACAAACAGTTGAATAAAACTTTCTGTTTAAAAAGGTACTGGCCTTGCAGAACCATGGCTTTGAATTTATCTGAACATCTAAAGCGGCATACCAAGAACCTTTGTTTTCAACTTGTGTACAATGGTACGAATGTTTCCCCCATAGTTGAATCATCCTTTGTTTTAGAAGGCTTACAACATCTGTGTATGGCAATGAAACATCTGCATCATTGGCATACCTGCAAATAACATCTGAAAATTTAACTATAGTGCTGGCTAAATAGTCAGCTTTTTCGTTGCCATCAACACCTATGTGTGAAGGTACCCACGCAAAACTAACTTGTATATTTGAATCAGATAATTCCACCCATAACTGTTTTATAAAGTAAATAATGTAATTAGTGTGAGCATGTAATTTGTTATTTGCTAAGTTTTTCAAAACACTCATGCTATCACTAACAACAACCCATTTTGTGTGTCCCTGATTTTTGTTTTTAATGTGCTTCAAAGCACTCAAAATAGCAACAGCTTCAGCAGTAAAAATGCTAGCATGTTTATCAATTTTGTATCCCACAGCAATGTTCAATGAGGGTTCAAATATTGCGTAAGACACAGCATTATCATTTTTCGACCCATCTGTGTAAACAAATTTGTGACCAGTCCACTCTGCCAACATTGTATATACTTCTTCTTTTATTGACAGTTTTTTGTTTATGACTATATTCATTGCTGGAAATTTGCTAATAAAAGATCCCTCATAACAAGGCAAAATATGATTTGATTGATAGATGTTTAAATTTTGAAGAAAATCTAAAAGACATTGATATCCCTGTAGCATATAAAACGGTTTAACAGTGGATTGGGTTAATGTATTAGACAGATTAGTTATAAGACTATTGTTAGAGACACTGTAGAGTTTAAGGAGAAATCTTTCTTTAAGATACCTAAAACGAATAGTCATTGGGGGAAGACTGCATTCAATCTGCATTGCATTTATAGGTGTGCTTCTGAATGCCCCTGTTATTACACGCATGCATTTGTTTTGAAAAACATCTAGACTATTTACAATTTTAACATCTGCAGCAAAGCATAAAAAACCATATTCAAAATGACTACGAACTAATGATTTGTACAATAATAGTAGAATTTGTGGGTCTGCACCCCAGTATGTACCAGACAAAGATTTTAATACATTAAAAGCTTTGTTAGCTTTGTTTATTAAATTTTTCAAATAATTGTTCCAGGATAAATTGTGGGAGAATAATACTCCCAAGAATTTAACATCAAGTGAAACAGGTAAAGAAGAACCTTTATAATGAACAGCAGGCATATTGGGACACTTTTTCCCAAAGAGAACAACTTTTGACTTTGAAGGATTAACATCAAGTTCAAGGTAAGAAAAATAGTTATTAAGATTTGCCAATGCATCATTAACAAATTCAACCACTTGATTTATATTATTTCCCGATGCATAGACAACTAGGTCATCTGCAAACTGCAAATTTTTCACTTTTGAGCCTAATATTAAATTTAAACGACGTATGTACAGTATGAAAATTAATGGCGATAAAATGCCACCTTGACAAACTCCTTTTGTTGAAAGTCTAGGACCATATAAATGCCTATTATATTTAACAAAGACTACTCGGCTACTTAAAAAATTTTTAATCCAGTGTATAATCTTTCCTGGTATTCCTGTTAATATTAATTCCTGACAAAGTATATCAATATTCACACTATTAAAGGCCCCTGTGATGTCGAAGAAAACAGCAAGGAGATGATTATTTGCATCTGAAGCATTATGGATATCAAGTTGTAACTGGCAGATACTCTCCCTAGCTGAACGATTTCTACGGAAACCAAATTGATTTGAAGGTAAAATTTGATTTTGTTCTATATAGAACTCCAAACGCTGCTTTAACAATTGTTCAAATATTTTTCCAACACATGAAGTAAGCGCTATAGGACGATAGGAATCAGGACACAATTTTGGTTTGTTAGGTTTTAAAATTGGTACCAGACAATCTACTTTCCAATCGTGGGGTATATTATTGTTTTCCCAGAGTAAGTTCAGTATTTTTAGGAAGATTTCCATACTCTTACTGCTGAAATTTTTAAAAAATGAATATGGTATACCATCAAGACCAAAGGCAGTATCTCTTCTAGATGTGACAGCAGATATTAATTCATTGATAGAAAATGGACTAAGGAAGTAACTATTGCTGGAGTTTATATTGCCAATGCTACTATATGATGTGTTGAGACCATTTGATACAAAATCCGGGGTATACATCTGTAGAAAATCTAAAATCCAGGAATCATCTGCATTATTGCTAGAAACATATGTTTTATTAAATTTACGCATAAATTTCCATATAATGGACATAGGAGTACAACGATTAAAAGTTTCGCAGAGAGATTTCCAACTGTTCTGTCTTTCTATTTTTATAATAAGTTTTTTGAGAGCTCGAAGTCTTTTAAATTCCAAGTAGTTGGCTTCTGTTGGGTTGTACTTAAACTTCAGATATGCTTCTTTGAATTTTAGAACAGCTTCTGAGCACTTTTGGTTCCACCATGGAAGGTGAGGTTTTTTACCGAGATTCCTATGACAGGATTGATTAATGTTGTTAGAACAACTACTATTTAAATTCGAAGCGGATTTTGCTGCTGATTGTAATATTTTACAAAATAGCAAATATGCGTCCTGAGGACTCCAAAGATTCAATTCAAAATCATTCAATAATGCATCTACACAGCTACTAAACACTTTCCAATCTACCTGTTTATAATTTGGGTAGATGGGCAAGTGTTTGCCATTACAGTAGTTTCCATCTGAATTTACATTATTATTACTAAGCAATACTTTTATGATTACAGGAAGGTGGTAACTAGTACCAAGAGGAGTATCAAGAACGGACCATTCACAATGAAGAGCCAGTGATGGGGAAACCAACGACAAATCAAGTGCGTTTGGACGCCACGTTAATGAACCAACTGTTGTTGCTTGACCATCATTAAGCAAGACTAAATTGTTATCATCGATGACTTCCAACACCTCCCTTCCACGGGGAGAGTCAGAACCGCAACCCCAAGAAGTGTGATGGGCATTGAAATCCCCTGCAAATATGAATGGACTAGGAATCGATTTTACCAGTGTATCAAATTTAGCTTTATTAAAAGCTGGGTTACAATTAGTAGGACTATAAAAACTGACAATACATAAATCCTGTTTGTTTACTGTGATTTTGACACAGATATTTTGTAATGAATCATCAAAATATGTGTTAATATTTGAATATGTGATATTTTTATGAATGATTATGGCCACTCCATTATGGCTATTTCCACAATCATTATGTTCAATATTGTAATTTTTAATTTTAAAATTTTGGTTAGCTTTAAACCATGTTTCTGAAATGATTGCAATATGTATATTATTTGTGTAGAGGTAGTTAATAAATATATGCTTGTTACTATTTAGACTTTGTGCGTTCCACTGTATAATATTTAACTGATCCATTATGAGGTAGTAGGAGGTAATTTATTACTGAGGGTTTTTTTAAGAGTCTCTCGAATAGACCCTGAGTTTATAGGTACATCTTTGTTACTAATAATTTTGGTAATTGTTTCAATTAGAATGTTAATAAATGTTTCTGATTTCATAAGGTTGTTTACTTGAACATCAAGTGTTCGTGCTGCTAGTGCTGGAAATGACTTTGAATCAAACAAATCTGAGAAGGTAGCATTTCGGGACTTAATCTTGTTTTCTTCAACTTTTTGTTTTTTCATAGGGCATGCTGGTGAAATGGCTATGTGATTACCTTTGCAATTGACACACTTAGCATTTTTGGAGTCAACTTGGCATGTTTTGAAGTTGTGGTTTTCTGAGCACACTGAGCATACCTCAGTGTTCCTACAGAATTTGGCTATGTGGCCGTAAGACATACATTTTAAACACTGTTTTACGGGAGGTATGTACATTTTCACCTCATGACGCCATGAGTCAAGATAAACATACTCGGGAAGGTTGGTGGACGCAAATGTAACTGCGACTGCCTGCGTGGGTACGAAGGACGCGCCAGCAGCGCCACCATCAACTCTAACTCTGCGCATAAAGCGCCTGACCTGTATGACATTCTTAGAGCTTCCGATTAGTGAGAATATCTGCTTATTAGACATGTCGATCGGCACCGAGGTGAGTACACCCGTCACTTCGGTGTCTCCAGCCGGTATAGTTGCCTTCAGGGACAGTTGGTCCAGTAACTTTTTATTTTGCAGGAACATGTTGGCGTTGTTAGGTAAATCAAAGGTTATACCTACTTTATACTTGTTTATGGACTTGAGGTGCATGACGCCCGAAACACCATGCTCCCGCAAACCCTTGGATAGTGCCATACGATCCTTGTCGCTAAAAGTAATGCTTTCTTCTACGTGCGAAAGAAACACGATGAATTCGGTTTTTTTCGAGTCTTCAGGGTACTTACGCGAGTATCCACGTACCTTAAAGATTTCATACTTATCCTGCTTTTTATTTTTTGGAGTTTCGACAGCGATCGACTTCAGAGAGTCCGAGTCAGAGTCACAAGACTCAAAGGATGAGGCCTGCCGCTGCTGCTGCTCATCGGGTGGAGAATCATCTCCCTTCCTTTTACGTTTCTTGCCCATCTTTGGGCGCTCTTTTAACTTGTGCTCTATTTACAACTATATACAGGACTATTTACACAAAAAATATACAAATAAACAGAAATTTTGGAATTTTAAAAAATATTAGTTGAATTAGCGCGCCTTTTCACTTCCCGGGTTCCCGCCTTTTTTTTTCGCTACATGTATTTATATGCAGGTAGAGGACATCAAACCGCTTTAGACTGCGCCAGCAGGCACTCCGCGACAGTTTTCAGGGAATCGATAAGCCGGTAAATATCCTTAAGCCTATTCCTATTGCACTGATATATGGCCACGCGGGCAGCGAAGGTTTGACTCGAGTATAGTCGTCTGCCTGATGTTAAGCGTCACGCACGGGCGCCCATAACAGTGTAGTTGCAGTGCCACACGAAACTGAACCTAATAAAAATTGAACCAAATTAATTGCAGTGGTTATGTCACATGCATATTATACGAGACGAGTTGTTCATGCGAAGTGGGTTTTCCGATTGTCTCGGAGGCAGCAAGAACGTCGGTGGCTTTCCTTGCCAAGTGTATCCTATAGTTAAAGCAATCAGTAAACAAATACGACGGAAAATAATAAATGACCGTCCATAAAATATGATAGTCAGTATTAACTGTCATATTTTAGCAAAAAACCGACTGTAATTAACAAAAACAAAATCTAAAATATATGCAAATAATAGTTTAATCGTTAATGATATGTGTGATAGATAGAACATGGATACTTATGTTGGAAAAAATTAGTAATTCGTAGGTTTTTCAAAGTGTTACCTAACAAAAATCTATTTACTTAGATATTTCTGGGAATGTGACATCACAAAATTTATTATTATTCCTAAGCTGGGAAAAATTCCAGATATTCTCGTCGGTATGTCATAAAAATAATATAATCCCCGTACAAATATTATTTCGACGGAAAGCTTTCAGGACCCTTTCAAAATAAAATATAGATACCCATAACAGGATTGACGTAGGTTGAACTGTCTAAGGATTGATGTTCTTATTTGAATGGAAACAGCAGAAACATAGCACGCGGTACCACCAACCAAAGAGTAGAATGTGATTCAAACTTAATGGCGGCTGTGAAGTGAGCTGCAAGCTCCCCGCACGCTGCGCTTACCGCTTTCCGCTGCCTGCGCACATCTAATTTTTGCTACTGCACAGCGTTGCGCGTCGACTTCTCGGCCGCCAATAACCTTGAATCACACTCTATATATGCATTTGTTTGTGATATAAAACCCCCCAAGCGTAGATAACGAAATTCTCAATAATCAAATGTGTATTAACACCCTTATCACACTCGATTTCATTATTTATATTTAAACCAGCACAAGCTTATCTCCGTCAATTTATTATGAAGCTAAACCCTTATTTATAGAAATCTATCCCAGTATCCTATCCACAAGTATTTGATATGCCGTTCAGGTTACTTTACGCAACTTCCATAGATCTATCTTGCCTCATAGGTGGGTACTTAGTAGTCCATTGACTTGCTTCAATAGTGACGAGCAACCTCGTTCACTAGTAAGGGAATATACATGCTGTAGCTGAATGAATAGGGTAGGTTTTCGCATGTGCATGTAAGCTTGATTTTGAGCTGGTGACTGAACTGAAGCGTGAGAGGCTGAATTCTGCGGCAGTTTTAGCGCATGTTATATTAGGTACGTGATAAATTGAATAATAATAATAATAATAAATATGTGTGGACATTTCACACAGCGCCATCTAGCCCCAAACTAAGCATGGCTTGTACTATGGGAACCAGACAACTGATAGAATACTTAGATACTTTTTGTTTGTAAATACATATATAGGATACATATAACACCCAAACACAGAACAAACATCAATGTTCATCACACAAACGTTTGTCCTGAGTGGGAATCGAACCCACAGCCTATAGTTCAGAAGGCAGAGCAACTACCAACTGAGCTAACAGGCCAGTCGCAGGAATGCAGGGTATCATGCAATGCGGTGGTGTAAATACCTAAGTTGCACGTTTCATTGGAGCCTAAATCTGGTGAAATGAGATTATGTAACCAAAAACCCCATAGTCTAACTATTCATTTTAAAAAGCTTTCTGAATAAACAATACTTTGTCACAATATTTATTGACATCCTGCAACACTGTGTATACTGTACGATATAGACATATTGAATCGGGTTAGTATTAGATTGACTACATCGCAAAATGACCACATCGCGCAGCGACTAGATCGTAGGTTTACTTCATCGCCGAGAGACGAAATCGCAAAATGACTACATCTTAATATGACTAGTTCTTAAAATTACCACATCACTAAAACGCCCATAGATCTTACCGAACAAAATGAAACTGGCAAGTGTTAAAAAACCAGGCAATTTCCATGGTCTTGAATGTTGATATGGATGACAGGACGTGGTCGCAAGCCTCTCTACCTGTGCGCTTAGGAGGTTTAGGGTTATGCAAAATTTCGAGTGTTGCATTACCGGCATTTTTGTCCTCTGTACATGGTACACATAAATTAATAGAAAAAATTCTTGCTCCATCTTTAGGTACTTTCGAAGTAGCCCATTTGTCTGAGGCCAAGAATGCCTGGGGGTTGGCTTGTCCAAATTCTGATTTCCCGGTGGTTCTTTCCTCACAGAGGCTGTGGGACCGACCGCTCTGCGAACTAGCACGGAAAAATCTTTTAGA
The DNA here is from genome assembly GCA_910589525.2 of Ennomos quercinarius. Classification (NCBI taxonomy): domain Eukaryota; kingdom Metazoa; phylum Arthropoda; class Insecta; order Lepidoptera; family Geometridae; genus Ennomos; species Ennomos quercinarius. The sequence continues at coordinate 15,412,629 of OU342492.1, read as the reverse complement.
TACGTGTCCTAGCGTCGCTGATCGTGCTCGGCTTCTCGCAGTCTCTGTGTGGGAGTCAGGACTTTGGTTACAGGCCATGCCTTCTTTCAACACTGGTAACCTTTTAGATCCGACTACTTTTCGTTTAGCTATCAGCTTACGTTTGGGCGCAAGATGCTGTGTGGCCCATCACTGCCAGTGCGGTACCGCAGTTGACCAGCTCGGTCATCACGGTCTCTCGTGTTCAAAAAGCGCTGGTCGAATTTCGCGCCACGCTAGTCTTAATGACATCATTCGCCGGGCTTTTACCACCGCCAATGTTGCAGCCATTCTCGAACCGAATGGTCTCATGCGTGACGATGGTAAAAGACCCGACGGAATGACTCTGGTTCCCTGGAAGATGGGGCGGCCTTTAGTGTGGGACGCTACTTGCGTCGATACTATGGCGCCGTCACACCTTCCCGAGACACACGTTAGGGCCGGCGCCGCGGCTAATTCTGCTGAGCAGCTAAAACGGCGCAAATATAGTAATCTCGGTAGCGGTTACATATTTGAGCCATTTGGTGCTGAGACCCTGGGTCCGTGGGGACCGGGAGCTCATCGCGTTTTCCAAAGTCTATCAGAGCGCCTGGTCGATGCGACGCGTGACCAAAATGCTGGCACTTATTTGGCCCAACGCATCAGCATTGCAATTCAACGTGGCAATGCGGCCAGCATGTTGGGTACGCTACCTACCGGTAGTGGGCTGGAGCACTTGGACTGTCTATAGGCCATCGCGGCTATTATACAGTCCATAAGTGTTCTTTGTAGTAGGTAGTGTAGCTAGTTTAGTTTAGTTTAGCTTAGTTTAGTTTAGTTTAGTTTAGTTTTTATTATTGTAGTAGTTAGCTTGAGTAATAAAGGCAATTTGCCCGTTAAAAAAAAAAAAAAAAAATTTCCATGTTATGAACCATGTTGTTGAAGCTTTACGTAATAGAACAAACGTCATTGCGCATAATGAGAGTTAACCGTTAATTCTTATCACCACCCGGAAAGAACCCTCGGATTCTCAAACAAACCTTCATTAAAATACCTCAACCCAGTGGAAGAGTCCTCGCTACTTTGAGATGTCAAGATGTCACATTAACGTGACATTTTTACGCAGAGTTATGGCTGAGGTGTCCTCAGGAGAGTAATTGGAGCCGTAAGATGAGTCAGCGATTTAAATAGGTTTTTTTGGGATAAGGAAGAACGAAATTCAAGGGCAGGGGAGATTCATAATAAACTCACGAAAATGCGTGATAAGATAATTCCGTCACAAGATATGATTCAGAAATTGTAAAATTTGGTCTAATGAGATTGCGTATTACTAAGAAATTGGAAAATATAGAATGTGGAAAACCCTGAATTGTTCGACTCCATTATTTATTTTATTAAATGTCATTCGTAAGCGTTTGTCAAAACGTGTATCATTGGGTACTTATGTTGAATAGTCAAAGACCGATTGCCATTTTGATGTGATTTTGTTTGTACAAAGCCGGGAGTAATTTCCTTGTACAAAGCCGGGAGTAATTTCCTTACCGTCCCCTGTCTCCCAGACCGTCCTGTACCGTCCCATATCGTACCTTCACCTACCCGACCCTAAACAGATGCGAATAATACATTACGTGCCAAACATCACAGTCAAGGTGAGTGTTTCCTCTATAACCCGAGCCAGATTGCACGCTTCAGTGGAGATTATATACACTGGTTTGATTAACTAAACAACGTCGAATTATATCTACCTACACCTGTATTTCAGCATATTACCTAATGTAGGTATGCGTAGGTATAATAATTACCTGTTTACATGTATAGACAACCAACAAGTCTTGACTTGTTTTGTTTGGAATACATACAAGCTTGAGAGAATTATGCAATTTACTTATTAATTATTACTAGCTCCGCCTCACGGTTACACCCGCATCTAAAAAGTCTATATGCCGATCTAGCGCACCTATAAGCTATTACCATTCCAAATTACTTCAAATTCGTCCAGCCGTTAGCGCGAAGAGAGAACAATAACACGTATTATGATAACTACGAGTATGAAATAGATAGAATCAAAGTCACTACTATAAGCCCTACTTTGTCTTTAAAAAGCAATTTTATCTGCACAAATAATATAATGCTGTACTACTACTAAGTACCTGTATTTTAAAAAAAAACGATAATATAACGTAACCTCAAATATTCTCCACAGTTCTCGTGCTACGAACATCTACGCGAACATTGTACGGGACTACGACGAGAACTACGAACTCTGTAGGCACGTAGCAACTCGTAGCAAGTAGTGATGCTATAATTTTATTCTGTGGTCACGTAGCGATCTGACAGGATACGGTTGTGACTCAATGCGGACTCATTATTATGCATAACAGGATTAACAAGTTCGAAATCCTAGTTAATAAATCATTATATTTATGTGTAGTGAACCGTTAGTTGACTACGCTCCGCTGTATATCCAACCACTATAATGTAAAAACCAAACGCACCTAAGTTACGTGAGTTTGGCATTGTACGGTAACGTTAGTTTTAATCGGGTTCCTATTGTAATTATGAACTACTTAAGGTGACGAGTAGAGCCAGATAAGCAGGTCCAAACCCGTTCAAAGAAACATCAACCTTAAGTCGTAGCCTTAAATATCAATTCGGTCTGCACTTCAGCGCAGCGCTTACGACAAACACAACGCACGAAATGACTGATTTTGACGGCTTTTAATTAATATCTTTTTTTTTTATGCGATTGAATGACGTGACGAGCTAGTCGTTCACCAGATGTTAAGCGACACGGCCGCCCATAACAGTTGCAGTGTCACTCGGAACTTTAAAACAATAAAGTTTCGCGTGACACTGCACTGCGCACGTCATCCTGAGACATCACACAGTCTAGCAATCAGATTACTAGACTGAGTGATCTATTTTTTATATAGTATTTTTCAAAGTTATTAAGTCATCACGAAATCTGAACGTTTGTTGGAAATACACTAATTTAGTTTTTGTAAAAATATATTCGGTAGAAACTCAGTAAAATGGGAACATTCGATATTTTTTGAGGGAGGTTTGCGATTTGTTTCTATAGAGCTATATTTATTAATCTTGTATTTGCGGTCATCACAAACGAGTTAATAAAATGAATTACATGGTATATTAAATTCAAAGCTCCACGTGTTTGAATGAAGTTATTTATTAAACAAAAGTCTAAACTACTACCACACTAGTACTATAAAATTAACAATATAATACAAAACTACCCTAATAAGCTAAATAGTATAAAAACAAAAACCTAATCTAACAAACCACTACCAGTAGGCAACGTGCCCAATATGCTGGCAGCATTGCCACGTTGAATGGCTATGCTCAACCTTTGGCCGAAGTAGAGGCCAGCATTTTGGTCACGTGTTGCCTTGACCAGACGTTTGGAAAGGTCTTTGAAAATTTGGTGAGCACTCGGTCCCCAAGGCCCAAGCGTCTCAACCCCAAAAGGCGCAAATATAAAACCGCTGTCAAGTTTACTGTATTTGCGCCTTTTTAGTTGCTCAGCAGAATCCGCCGCCGCACCAGCATTATTTTGTGTTCCAGGAAGGTGTGACGGCGCAAGGGTGTCCACACACGTAGCGTCCCACACCAACGGCCGCCCCATCTTCCATGGAATTAAAGTCATTCCATCGGGTCTTTTACCACGTGTTTTAATTACGACAGGAAACGTACCAAAAAATACCTTGTTTGGTCTACTCGTCGTCGTCGTCGCCTTAAGTTTTTGCCCTGGCGTCGTAAGAGTTTCATGGGATTAGGAGCACTTTTTCTTTCTGAACTTTTTCATTGTTGTAGAGTGAGTAAAGGTAGTATTACTGCTGATAAAGGGATATACAACTTAGAGATGATATAGTTACCTACCCGGAAACCGCGGAGACGCCCAACCCCGTTTTCTGTTATCTTATGGGGCGGCAAACCTTACAGGCCCAGTGCGCTAAATCTTTAATCACGCCACTGCACCTAACGATTTCATCGTTTTCCCGTGGAAATTCTTAATTTTTCCGGGTTCAACAATATCCGATGTGACTGTCGCAAGTGCTAACAATCCGTGCGTAAAATTATATTCAAATTAGTCTAGTTTCTCGTGAAAATCACAACGTTGATACAGGTATAACATAAATGTTATTTTATCATCGAGAGAGAAAGAGAGAGAGAAAGATAGAGAGTTGACGCATTTGGAAATCGCAAAAAGTCCATCAAACCACTGCCAATGAAGCGGTTCCCCGCGATGAAAACAAATGGAACGCTGAGCTTGGGATTTGCGTGTCTCTGCAGAAGCCCTTTTCAAACGACTATTAACTGCGCACGTTATCTGGGTTACGAAACACTTTTTTGCCTGCTCATGGTCATTTTCAAATGTAAGATCAATTATTGTGGCATGTAGGTCACGTAGGTATGATTTAGTTCTCGCAGGGTGAGGATCGGGTCGACCACGCGTCAATCAAGTTTAAGTGTACGGATAAAAGTTTGGGACGTACTTTAATAGGATTATGTTATTATGTTTTTTATATTAATATTTATTACTAGGTGGTAGGACTTAGGTAGGAAATATATTAATTTGTTCAGAGTGATACAACCACAGATTAGAGAAAAAAACAAGTTACTCTGTGGATACAACCTTCTGTTATGGGTAGCCGTGACGCTTAACATCAGGTGAACGACTAGCTCGTCACGTCGTTATTCATTTACATTAAAGAAAAACTTAGTTATGAAGTGACTGTGAAGATTATTTATGTAGATTTTTCATTGCATCGATTAGACTCAGATATCTGTGCGGCGCAGTGATGGAGCAATCAATTATCATCGTCACCATATTTATATTCAGTCCGCAATCCGAAAGGGTAAAATTATTTGTAATTTATGCCTCAGTTTTACAAAAATAGGGTGTTTTAATTAAATTCCCGGGTGATGGATGGGTGTTTGTTTGATGTAGATTTATTAGCTTAAACTCGTGATTGGGATAATTAAATAAAAACAATTAGCTGATGAGTTTTTCGTGTACTATAGCGGTGTTTTGCGACTTCGTTCATTTTATTTTCATTGCAAAACTGTCTATGACTAGATATCATAGATGTAGCTAGTGGAATTGCTGGGCAAATAGACTTTGGGAGTAGTGTCACGCGAAATATTATCTATTATTAGTATAAGTATAATAGATACTAGCTGCGCCCCGTGGTTTCACCCGCGGATAAAATTGTGCCTATGTGTTAACCCAATATACATAAGCTATTTATTCCAAATTTCAGCCACATCCGACCAGCCGTTTGAGCGGGAAGGATTAACAAACATACACACATAAAACTTTCGCCTTTAATTATAGTATTAGTGAGATGTGATAGTGTGATTAGTGAACGAATCAGGCCAACGACTAGCTTATCAGTACGTTTAACAAAACCTTACTCTTATATACCCCCGGTTTCTCGTAGTTGTCGATGTTTGTCAAAATCGTATCAACTTAATCAACCCGCCGTCGAAATTGTACTGGGGTTAATATCAAAAATAAACTAAAGGCATATAATACCTTCTTGTATATATTTAGCCCAAGGTAAATTCCCACGTCGTTTTAGTATATAGGTACTTACGTCTCATTTCGCACGTTTTGGAGATTAGTAAATCAATACCTACGTAATAAAAAATTTATAGATTAAATGAATAAATAATGCCCAAAGATCCTGGACCCTAATTAGGATTCCCTGTATCTAGGGACCCAGGAACTACGAGAACCATGGTCTCACAACACTTTTTTCTGTGCACAAGTAGGTACTTATCCCGTCGCCGCGTCGCGGGAATCGAAACCTCACCACCACAGAGGCTGTCAATAATGTTTCGTACTCACATAAATAATAAAATTGTCTTTTTTTTTATGTAAACGAATGACATGACTAGCTAGTCGTTCGCCTGGTGTTAAACGTCACGGCCGCCCATTACAGCACAGATATCTACTATACTAGTCAAAGACATTACAGATTGCAGTGTCACTCGGAAATCTAAATTAAAGTTTCGCGTGACACTGCGCACTGCGCACGTCATCCAGAGACATCACACAGTCTAAAAAGGATTTCTTGACTGTGAGATCAGTTCTTAAGTCTCATCAGTTAAATGATTATATCGGTTTTGTAATATTTACTTTGTCTCTATGCATTAACGACGGAGAGGCGGGAGAGGCGATAAGATTAGGTCTTAGAGAATTTACCTAGGTAGGTACTTACTTTGTTAGTGTGCCTACAGCAAGTTTGTAAAATTGAATATTATGACATGTATCTTCCTTCATTAGAATAAAACTATAACTACATTTTCACCCTCACCGACACACTAATGTTTTTCATTTATTTATTTATTTATCACAAGCTGTGTGACACGGAGATATGGAAGGAGGAGGCCGCCTCACTGAAGAGCCAGTTTCCAATCTATAAGTGTAGCCATACATTCATAATGCAGTCAAACCCTACCCCTACCTCTACTCCTACCCTAGTATTCTTTGAGATTACCTTTCCCCAATGAGCATATAGTTTGAAGGCAAAATATCTAGTGTGAGTAGTAAGTGGTGGTGTGGTGGTAGTGGTGTGTAAGTGTCTAGATGATTTGTACCTATTTATATACTGTATTAGATTAGATATCTTATCTTATCTTATCTTATCTTATCTTATCTTATCTTATCTTATCTTATCTTATCTTATCTTATCTTATCTTATCTTATCTTATCTTATCTTATCTTATCTTATCTTATCTTATCTTATCTTATCTTATCTTATCTTATCTTATCTTATCTTATCTTATCTTATCTTATCTTATCTTATCTTATCTTATCTTATCTTATCTTATCTTATCTTATCTTATCTTATCTTATCTTATCTTATCTTATCTTATCTTATCTTATCTTATCTTATCTTATCTTATCTTATCTTATCTTATCTTATCTTATCTTATCTTATCTTATCTTATCTTATCTTATCTTATCTTATCTTATCTTATCTTATCTTATCTTATCTTATCTTATCTTATCTTATCTTATCTTATCTTATCTTATCTTATCTTATCTTATCTTATCTTATCTTATCTTATCTTATCTTATCTTATCTTATCTTATCTTATCTTATCTTATCTTATCTTATCTTATCTTATCTTATCTTATCTTATCTTATCTTATCTTATCTTATCTTATCTTATCTTATCTTATCTTATCTCATCTCATCTCATCTCTCTTTGTCTTGCTGACTTAATAAAATGTGGCCGTCGCTGTATAACGACGACGTTGGGCGCTTTCACATTAGACGATATAACGACACCAACACGTTAATAAAAAAAATAGGTGCTATTGATACAAAAATAAGAAAAAAGCATTGGTACTTAAATCACAAATGGGAAGTTGAGTTTTCCAGGGAACAGGGTGAACTTTGAAGAACGTTGGTACTTATCTATATAGGTGTCATTACGTCTAATGTGAAAGTGCCCGTTGCCACGCCAGCCATTCCACGATTTATCTACATAGGATCTGCTCCCAGCTATCGCGTAATGAACTCTGTTTTTACTCGACTAAGCTCGTCCTTTATTATTCAAGGCTCATTAATATATATCATCATCATCATCATCATTAACAGCCTGAAAACGTCCACTGCTGAACATAGGCCTCCCCCAGAGCACGCCACCTTGAGTGGCTGCTCGCCTCCTGCATCCATCGGCTCCCCGCGGCTTTCACCAGGTCGTCGGTCCACCGAGTAGGGGGCCGGCCTACGCTGCGTCTTCCGGTTCGTGGTCGCCACTCGAGAACCTTTCTTCCCCATCGGTTGTCAGTTCTACGAGCGATGTGGCCTGCCCATTGCCACTTCAACTTACTAACTCTAAGAGCTATATCGGTCACTTTAGTTCTCCTGCGGATCTCCTCGTTCCGGAGCTTATCTCGCAGGGAAACACCGAATTAATATATATATTAAAAGTAAATATTTGGTTTTAATCGGAGTATGATTTATGTTTTTCTCTGATAGCTTATTTATGAGTTCTCTTGATATTGTGAAAGTATATCTAATATTTGTTTGGTTGTTTCGACGAATATAAGTTGAATATATCAACAAAAAAGAACAAAATTGTATATTTGTACTTATGAAATGAAATGAAATGAAATTATTTTATTTCCAGATATAAATCCAATATTTAAAACACAATCAGTTAAAATACAACAAACTAACATAAATTGGGCACAAACAAAATAAAAATAAATATGTACAATATACCTAATTCATTTAAATGTTGTGGCCTGCTATTAAGTAATAGGAGCGTGGTATTAAAACCACGTCCTCTGTAATGGGCTAGAGTGCCAATCCCGAGCCGCAGCCACCTGGCTGTTATCGGAGCGATGCAGGGCGGAGCGCGCGGCGGCTGACCGGCTCCGGAGCAACGCTTGCCAGCAGGGCGCGCGGCCCTCGGCGAACCTGCCCTCGCGCTGCACCACCGGGGCAGCCGGAACATCGCGCGCCATGCATTGTTATACTGGGTGGCGCAAAAGTACTGGCACTAAAGAAAATACTTTTATTTTTTTTATATGACATTTTCTGTCATTCTGTTGTTGAAAATTGTGTAGTGAACAAATGTAAAATACACTGAAAATAAACATGGACCGTTTTACTCCCCAAGAACGTGGAATAATTGTGTCAATGTTCTTACGGAATAATTCATCAGTGATAAGAACACAACGTGAATTTCGTCGACGATTTCCCCACCGTCCGGCACCGATTGGTCGCACAATTCGACGCTTTGCCACACGCCTTGAAGCAACTGGCTCAACATTGGATAGACCTAAGTTTGGGAGACCAAGAACAGGCCGTTCAGCTGAAAATATCGATGCTGTGCGCGAAGATGTGGAAGAGTGTCCAGAAACATCAACGAGGCGACGTGCCACGCAATTGGGCATTTCCAGACGGACCCTGCAGCGTATTTTGGTGAAAGACTTAAAGATGTTCCCATATAAAACTCAAATGACTCATCAACTGCTGCCTGCTGACCACCGAGCTCGTCTAGATTACTGCCAGCGCGTCATAAACCTCAACCTTGAAGAGGATGATTTTCCTTCAAAATTGGTTATGAGTGACGAAGCGCATTTCCATCTCTCAGGGCATGTCAATAAGCAGAATACTCGGTTCTGGGGCACTGATAATCCGCGCATTATTCAAGAAACACCTCTACACCCACTAAAAGTTACTGTATGGTGTGGCATCTGTGTTGACAGAGTGATCGGACCCTATTTTTTCGAAGACGCTGGAGGCAATGCGATAACTGTCACTGGAGAACGCTACAGAACCATGTTACGTGAGTTTTTGATACCCAGTTTGGACGAATTGGGGCTGGAGCACATCTGGTTTCAACAAGACGGCGCTACGGCACACACAGCGCGCGACACTATGGACTTAGTGAGGGACGCTTTTCCAAGCCGAGTTATCTCTCGTTTTGGCGATTTGCCTTGGCCTGCAAGATCACCCGATCTGACCAGTCCAGACTTCTTTCTTTGGGGTTTTTTGAAATCTCGGGTGTATGTGAACAAGCCACAGACTCTCGCAGCTCTAAAAGAAAACATTCGTCAAGAAATAACGAACATATCGCAGGAAGTGTTACGGCAAGTTATGCAAAATGTCATAAATAGGGCTCAAATGTGTATCAACTCTGGAGGTCACCATTTAAAAGACATCATCTTTAAATCCTAATGGTACGAAATTTAATGGCACAAATATACATTTAAAAAAACCTAAATCTAGTTTTCTAATTTAGAAAAAATGTTATAGCTGAACCAAATAGGGTCTTTACTTTTGCGCCACCCAGTATTATCTTATTTGGCAATGGAATCTATTATATTAGTACTAAAAGTAAATATATTTCCTGGCTAAGTACATACAAAATGAAAAAAGTATATCTAGTGTAATTCCGCTAAAAATATCATATAAGATTATCTATATTGGGGAAGCTGCAAATGATTGTTGTAGGCAAATGTATTACAAAAATGATTAGGAAAGTTTATAATGTATAATATTTATTGAAACCAAAACTGGGACGGCTAAATTGGTCCAACATTCGTTGCGCAGGATTAGGAAAAACCCAGAAAAAACCTAATCAGACCAATGGCAAACTAATTGATCATTTATGTTAGTTTGCCATTGGTCTGATTAGGTTTTTTCTGGGTTTTTCCTAATCCTGCGCAACGAATGTTGGACCAATTTAGCCGTCCCAGTTCTAGTTTCAATAAACATTATACATTATAATAAACTTTCCTAATCATTTTTGTAATACATTTGCCTACAACAATCATTTGCAGCTTCCCCAATATAGATAATCTTATATGATATTTTTAGCGGAATTACACTAGATATACTTTTTTCATTTTGTATTTAAGATGAACTTCCGCGAAGTCACGCCTGAGTCAATCAATTGGCTAAGTACAGTTTGGGCTCTCGCCCTTGCCAAGTCCGACACGCGCTTGGCTGGTTTTTAGTATTTGAAAACATATGAACTTTGTAACCTAGGCATAATATTATGTTTTATACTTAGGTGACATAATTCACTTTTGTAATGTTCACTCGCACAACGAACCACTTAACTTCAGAGTTAGAGAATTAGATTACGAGCTTATGACTTTTTTACCTTTATTAAAGAGCTTTAATCAATTTGATTATGTTGCCCTTGTACATGAAAATTTACGTATAAATAAACATAATAATATTATTTAAAAGTACTAGCCTACTTAAACAAACCTACAAACTAAACTGTTCTATTAATCTAAACTAAGTACTACCAAACTAAAACCATAAAATTAACAATATGATACAAAACTAATCTAACAAACCACTACCAGTAGGCAAAGTGCCCAAAATGCTGGCAGCATTGCCACGTTGAATGACAATGCTCAACCCATGGCCCAAGTAAAGGCCAGCGTTTTGGTCATTCTACCTAAATATAGATATTTAATAATTAAGTAGACTGATCAGAGGAAAAAGTTATGTTGTACAATTTAATCAATAATTTCACATCATCTGAATTAGGGTTTGATAAAATTATGTTGCAATCAGCGGAGGTTTTTTTTTTTTTTTTTTTTTTTTTTTTTTTATGTGATTGAATGACGTGACGAGCTAGTCGTTCACCCGATGTGAAGCGACACGGCTGCCCATAACAGTTGCAGTGTCACCCGGAACTTTAAAACAATAGTTTCGCGCGACACTGCACTGCGCACGTCATCCTGAGACATCACCCAGTCTAATAATCAGATTACTAGACTGAGTGATCAGATCATAAAGTCTCATTTGCCCAGTAATTTCACTAGCTACAATGCCCTTCAAACCGGAACACAGTAGTGCTTGCACACTACTGCTTGGCGGCAGAATAACTGGCAAAGCGGTGGTACCTACCTAGACGAACTTTGCAGAAAAGTCCTACCACCTAGTTAAAAAAGGTAGTTTTGGAATGTGATTGCATTTAGCAATTCGGAAGGCCGCGTTATGGACACATCACATTAAGACATGCACCAGGTGCTCAGGTAACAGCTAATGACATGTTTGTGTGTCTGTCCACGTAAAAAAAAACTGCTGTGTGATAACATCAGTATACGAAGCATCACTTTTTGTTAAATAAGCTCCAAAAATCCAATATGTACTATAAGGGTGCAACAAACCACAAGCTAAATAAGTACACAATTTACACCTATATGGGTACACTACATCTTTTTACGAATACATCGAAGTTCGACTATCCGCTCTTAACCGATCGCTAAGTCAATAGTCAAAAAAAATATTGTAAATAATGAGATAAGACGAAAATTAGGTACTTATAATATTAAAATTAGATTATTATAGATACATAAGAAAAATTATAGGTAACAATATAAAGTGCTTAACGTCAAATATTATATAGCAAACCTATTACAATGTGAGTTTGAAAAAAAAAGAAATTCTCTTTCCCACTACTGCTAAAGTTAATAAGCAACGTTCACTGAGTATGAGGTAGGTATCTCTTCGATGTGTGACCGCCACAGAGGGCCGATCACTTGCTTGAGATGAAGAAAGAAAGTTACGTATGAATTGAATAGTGATGCCGGAACCCTAGAGTATAGACTAAAAGCATAGAGAAAACTTTATTATCTATCAAGCGTACCACTTTTTTTGGACACTTTTTATATGAAGTGGACACTGTGGACAGATGTGAAGGAGTCTGACAGATTTGTATAGAAAAAACAGTTGACTTGAGTCTAAAATATGGTACGGTGACTTTTCGCAAGCGTAGCTAATTACTATGTTTGTTTGATTCCTTCGCTACTGACGTAGCGATACGTGTGAGCAGTACAAATATAATATCGTTTTGATGATCTCTCTATGCTTTTAGTCTATACTCTAAGGCCCGAACCGCGATCGATAAGCAATCTACCTATTTTTTTATGCGGTCATCGCTCATCACTTTTGTGGTTCCTATATAGAACTAGGATGACCACGTAGCTAGATATATTATTTATACTATATACGGATATTTCTCTGTTATGTAGATCCATTGCCAGGTGTATTTTGGTTCCAACCAATGGGATCTTTATTATTTTTCTCTCACTAGAACCTTTTTCATTACAAGCATCAGTACATTAGTATGTACTTAACTCTACGTTAACGTTGTTTAAGAAATATTTTTCACATGCAAAGCACCGAATCTCTACGCAGCGTGTTTAAAAGTAATAGATTACTCACTGTAACGGGAATTTATGTCTTGGAAATTTGTACGTTTGTCAGAAATAATCAAGAATTATTTTTTAATGTACAGCCGCACCGGTAATCTTCGCAATAAGCAAAAATACAACATCTGTATTCCTCAAGTCAATAACACCATGTATCACAAAAGCCCTTTTTATAGTGCTGTTAGGATATATAATCATTTACCACCTCATTTGAAATGTATAGAGGGTAATAATAAATTTAAGTATTATCTGAAGGACTGGTTGATAAACAAAGTTCATTATAACATAAAAGAGTTTTTTGCAAGTATTGACTAAAAAATAAATTGTATGTTTAAAGATAATAAGTACCTAACCTACTATAAAAATGTAAAGTACATTCTACTTTTATAATAATTATGTAGGTAGGAAGATTAGATATACCTACTTACTTAGTATTGTTTTATGTTTCTTGGTTTGTGTTATTAGTTCAATAATAATTTTAGGTAGGTACATCACTAGCTTATGCTTATGCACAGTATTGTACGTCCGAAATGGATAAACTGTTGTTACCTAAATTTAACTTAAGACCATTTTTGTACACAGTTTTCACACAATAAATTTTATTCTTATTCTTATTCTTATTCTACTAAGCCATACATATATAGGATACATATAACACCCAAACACAGAACAAACATCAATGTTCATCACACAAACGTTTGTCCTGAGTGGGAATCGAACCCACAGCCTATAGTTCAGAAGGCAGAGCAACTACCAACTGAGCTAACAGGCCAGTCGCAGGAATGCAGGGTATCATGCAATGCGGTGGTGTAAATACCTAAGTTGCACGTTTCATTGGAGCCTAAATCTGGTGAAATGAGATTATGTAACCAAAAACCCCATAGTCTAACTATTCATTTTAAAAAGCTTTCTGAATAAACAATACTTTGTCACAATATTTATTGACATCCTGCAACACTGTGTATACTGTACGATATAGACATATTGAATCGGGTTAGTATTAGATTGACTACATCGCAAAATGACCACATCGCGCAGCGACTAGATCGTAGGTTTACTTCATCGCCGAGAGACGAAATCGCAAAATGACTACATCTTAATATGACTAGTTCTTAAAATTACCACATCACTAAAACGCCCATAGATCTTACCGAACAAAATGAAACTGGCAAGTGTTAAAAAACCAGGCAATTTCCATGGTCTTGAATGTTGATATGGATGACAGGACGTGGTCGCAAGCCTCTCTACCTGTGCGCTTAGGAGGTTTAGGGTTATGCAAAATTTCGAGTGTTGCATTACCGGCATTTTTGTCCTCTGTACATGGTACACATAAATTAATAGAAAAAATTCTTGCTCCATCTTTAGGTACTTTCGAAGTAGCCCATTTGTCTGAGGCCAAGAATGCCTGGGGGTTGGCTTGTCCAAATTCTGATTTCCCGGTGGTTCTTTCCTCACAGAGGCTGTGGGACCGACCGCTCTGCGAACTAGCACGGAAAAATCTTTTAGATACGTGTCCTAGCGTCGCTGATCGTGCTCGGCTTCTCGCAGTCTCTGTGTGGGAGTCAGGACTTTGGTTACAGGCCATGCCTTCTTTCAACACTGGTAACCTTTTAGATCCGACTACTTTTCGTTTAGCTATCAGCTTACGTTTGGGCGCAAGATGCTGTGTGGCCCATCACTGCCAGTGCGGTACCGCAGTTGACCAGCTCGGTCATCACGGTCTCTCGTGTTCAAAAAGCGCTGGTCGAATTTCGCGCCACGCTAGTCTTAATGACATCATTCGCCGGGCTTTTACCACCGCCAATGTTGCAGCCATTCTCGAACCGAATGGTCTCATGCGTGACGATGGTAAAAGACCCGACGGAATGACTCTGGTTCCCTGGAAGATGGGGCGGCCTTTAGTGTGGGACGCTACTTGCGTCGATACTATGGCGCCGTCACACCTTCCCGAGACACACGTTAGGGCCGGCGCCGCGGCTAATTCTGCTGAGCAGCTAAAACGGCGCAAATATAGTAATCTCGGTAGCGGTTACATATTTGAGCCATTTGGTGCTGAGACCCTGGGTCCGTGGGGACCGGGAGCTCATCGCGTTTTCCAAAGTCTATCAGAGCGCCTGGTCGATGCGACGCGTGACCAAAATGCTGGCACTTATTTGGCCCAACGCATCAGCATTGCAATTCAACGTGGCAATGCGGCCAGCATGTTGGGTACGCTACCTACCGGTAGTGGGCTGGAGCACTTGGACTGTCTATAGGCCATCGCGGCTATTATACAGTCCATAAGTGTTCTTTGTAGTAGGTAGTGTAGCTAGTTTAGTTTAGTTTAGCTTAGTTTAGTTTAGTTTAGTTTAGTTTTTATTATTGTAGTAGTTAGCTTGAGTAATAAAGGCAATTTGCCCGTTAAAAAAAAAAAAAAAAAATTTCCATGTTATGAACCATGTTGTTGAAGCTTTACGTAATAGAACAAACGTCATTGCGCATAATGAGAGTTAACCGTTAATTCTTATCACCACCCGGAAAGAACCCTCGGATTCTCAAACAAACCTTCATTAAAATACCTCAACCCAGTGGAAGAGTCCTCGCTACTTTGAGATGTCAAGATGTCACATTAACGTGACATTTTTACGCAGAGTTATGGCTGAGGTGTCCTCAGGAGAGTAATTGGAGCCGTAAGATGAGTCAGCGATTTAAATAGGTTTTTTTGGGATAAGGAAGAACGAAATTCAAGGGCAGGGGAGATTCATAATAAACTCACGAAAATGCGTGATAAGATAATTCCGTCACAAGATATGATTCAGAAATTGTAAAATTTGGTCTAATGAGATTGCGTATTACTAAGAAATTGGAAAATATAGAATGTGGAAAACCCTGAATTGTTCGACTCCATTATTTATTTTATTAAATGTCATTCGTAAGCGTTTGTCAAAACGTGTATCATTGGGTACTTATGTTGAATAGTCAAAGACCGATTGCCATTTTGATGTGATTTTGTTTGTACAAAGCCGGGAGTAATTTCCTTACCGTCCCCTGTCTCCCAGACCGTCCTGTACCGTCCCATATCGTACCTTCACCTACCCGACCCTAAACAGATGCGAATAATACATTACGTGCCAAACATCACAGTCAAGGTGAGTGTTTCCTCTATAACCCGAGCCAGATTGCACGCTTCAGTGGAGATTATATACACTGGTTTGATTAACTAAACAACGTCGAATTATATCTACCTACACCTGTATTTCAGCATATTACCTAATGTAGGTATGCGTAGGTATAATAATTACCTGTTTACATGTATAGACAACCAACAAGTCTTGACTTGTTTTGTTTGGAATACATACAAGCTTGAGAGAATTATGCAATTTACTTATTAATTATTACTAGCTCCGCCTCACGGTTACACCCGCATCTAAAAAGTCTATATGCCGATCTAGCGCACCTATAAGCTATTACCATTCCAAATTACTTCAAATTCGTCCAGCCGTTAGCGCGAAGAGAGAACAATAACACGTATTATGATAACTACGAGTATGAAATAGATAGAATCAAAGTCACTACTATAAGCCCTACTTTGTCTTTAAAAAGCAATTTTATCTGCACAAATAATATAATGCTGTACTACTACTAAGTACCTGTATTTTAAAAAAAAACGATAATATAACGTAACCTCAAATATTCTCCACAGTTCTCGTGCTACGAACATCTACGCGAACATTGTACGGGACTACGACGAGAACTACGAACTCTGTAGGCACGTAGCAACTCGTAGCAAGTAGTGATGCTATAATTTTATTCTGTGGTCACGTAGCGATCTGACAGGATACGGTTGTGACTCAATGCGGACTCATTATTATGCATAACAGGATTAACAAGTTCGAAATCCTAGTTAATAAATCATTATATTTATGTGTAGTGAACCGTTAGTTGACTACGCTCCGCTGTATATCCAACCACTATAATGTAAAAACCAAACGCACCTAAGTTACGTGAGTTTGGCATTGTACGGTAACGTTAGTTTTAATCGGGTTCCTATTGTAATTATGAACTACTTAAGGTGACGAGTAGAGCCAGATAAGCAGGTCCAAACCCGTTCAAAGAAACATCAACCTTAAGTCGTAGCCTTAAATATCAATTCGGTCTGCACTTCAGCGCAGCGCTTACGACAAACACAACGCACGAAATGACTGATTTTGACGGCTTTTAATTAATATCTTTTTTTTTTATGCGATTGAATGACGTGACGAGCTAGTCGTTCACCAGATGTTAAGCGACACGGCCGCCCATAACAGTTGCAGTGTCACTCGGAACTTTAAAACAATAAAGTTTCGCGTGACACTGCACTGCGCACGTCATCCTGAGACATCACACAGTCTAGCAATCAGATTACTAGACTGAGTGATCTATTTTTTATATAGTATTTTTCAAAGTTATTAAGTCATCACGAAATCTGAACGTTTGTTGGAAATACACTAATTTAGTTTTTGTAAAAATATATTCGGTAGAAACTCAGTAAAATGGGAACATTCGATATTTTTTGAGGGAGGTTTGCGATTTGTTTCTATAGAGCTATATTTATTAATCTTGTATTTGCGGTCATCACAAACGAGTTAATAAAATGAATTACATGGTATATTAAATTCAAAGCTCCACGTGTTTGAATGAAGTTATTTATTAAACAAAAGTCTAAACTACTACCACACTAGTACTATAAAATTAACAATATAATACAAAACTACCCTAATAAGCTAAATAGTATAAAAACAAAAACCTAATCTAACAAACCACTACCAGTAGGCAACGTGCCCAATATGCTGGCAGCATTGCCACGTTGAATGGCTATGCTCAACCTTTGGCCGAAGTAGAGGCCAGCATTTTGGTCACGTGTTGCCTTGACCAGACGTTTGGAAAGGTCTTTGAAAATTTGGTGAGCACTCGGTCCCCAAGGCCCAAGCGTCTCAACCCCAAAAGGCGCAAATATAAAACCGCTGTCAAGTTTACTGTATTTGCGCCTTTTTAGTTGCTCAGCAGAATCCGCCGCCGCACCAGCATTATTTTGTGTTCCAGGAAGGTGTGACGGCGCAAGGGTGTCCACACACGTAGCGTCCCACACCAACGGCCGCCCCATCTTCCATGGAATTAAAGTCATTCCATCGGGTCTTTTACCACGTGTTTTAATTACGACAGGAAACGTACCAAAAAATACCTTGTTTGGTCTACTCGTCGTCGTCGTCGCCTTAAGTTTTTGCCCTGGCGTCGTAAGAGTTTCATGGGATTAGGAGCACTTTTTCTTTCTGAACTTTTTCATTGTTGTAGAGTGAGTAAAGGTAGTATTACTGCTGATAAAGGGATATACAACTTAGAGATGATATAGTTACCTACCCGGAAACCGCGGAGACGCCCAACCCCGTTTTCTGTTATCTTATGGGGCGGCAAACCTTACAGGCCCAGTGCGCTAAATCTTTAATCACGCCACTGCACCTAACGATTTCATCGTTTTCCCGTGGAAATTCTTAATTTTTCCGGGTTCAACAATATCCGATGTGACTGTCGCAAGTGCTAACAATCCGTGCGTAAAATTATATTCAAATTAGTCTAGTTTCTCGTGAAAATCACAACGTTGATACAGGTATAACATAAATGTTATTTTATCATCGAGAGAGAAAGAGAGAGAGAAAGATAGAGAGTTGACGCATTTGGAAATCGCAAAAAGTCCATCAAACCACTGCCAATGAAGCGGTTCCCCGCGATGAAAACAAATGGAACGCTGAGCTTGGGATTTGCGTGTCTCTGCAGAAGCCCTTTTCAAACGACTATTAACTGCGCACGTTATCTGGGTTACGAAACACTTTTTTGCCTGCTCATGGTCATTTTCAAATGTAAGATCAATTATTGTGGCATGTAGGTCACGTAGGTATGATTTAGTTCTCGCAGGGTGAGGATCGGGTCGACCACGCGTCAATCAAGTTTAAGTGTACGGATAAAAGTTTGGGACGTACTTTAATAGGATTATGTTATTATGTTTTTTATATTAATATTTATTACTAGGTGGTAGGACTTAGGTAGGAAATATATTAATTTGTTCAGAGTGATACAACCACAGATTAGAGAAAAAAACAAGTTACTCTGTGGATACAACCTTCTGTTATGGGTAGCCGTGACGCTTAACATCAGGTGAACGACTAGCTCGTCACGTCGTTATTCATTTACATTAAAGAAAAACTTAGTTATGAAGTGACTGTGAAGATTATTTATGTAGATTTTTCATTGCATCGATTAGACTCAGATATCTGTGCGGCGCAGTGATGGAGCAATCAATTATCATCGTCACCATATTTATATTCAGTCCGCAATCCGAAAGGGTAAAATTATTTGTAATTTATGCCTCAGTTTTACAAAAATAGGGTGTTTTAATTAAATTCCCGGGTGATGGATGGGTGTTTGTTTGATGTAGATTTATTAGCTTAAACTCGTGATTGGGATAATTAAATAAAAACAATTAGCTGATGAGTTTTTCGTGTACTATAGCGGTGTTTTGCGACTTCGTTCATTTTATTTTCATTGCAAAACTGTCTATGACTAGATATCATAGATGTAGCTAGTGGAATTGCTGGGCAAATAGACTTTGGGAGTAGTGTCACGCGAAATATTATCTATTATTAGTATAAGTATAATAGATACTAGCTGCGCCCCGTGGTTTCACCCGCGGATAAAATTGTGCCTATGTGTTAACCCAATATACATAAGCTATTTATTCCAAATTTCAGCCACATCCGACCAGCCGTTTGAGCGGGAAGGATTAACAAACATACACACATAAAACTTTCGCCTTTAATTATAGTATTAGTGAGATGTGATAGTGTGATTAGTGAACGAATCAGGCCAACGACTAGCTTATCAGTACGTTTAACAAAACCTTACTCTTATATACCCCCGGTTTCTCGTAGTTGTCGATGTTTGTCAAAATCGTATCAACTTAATCAACCCGCCGTCGAAATTGTACTGGGGTTAATATCAAAAATAAACTAAAGGCATATAATACCTTCTTGTATATATTTAGCCCAAGGTAAATTCCCACGTCGTTTTAGTATATAGGTACTTACGTCTCATTTCGCACGTTTTGGAGATTAGTAAATCAATACCTACGTAATAAAAAATTTATAGATTAAATGAATAAATAATGCCCAAAGATCCTGGACCCTAATTAGGATTCCCTGTATCTAGGGACCCAGGAACTACGAGAACCATGGTCTCACAACACCCAAACACAGAACAAGTATTTACGCTTTTTTCTGTGCACAAGTAGGTACTTATCCCGTCGCCGCGTCGCGGGAATCGAAACCTCACCACCACAGAGGCTGTCAATAATGTTTCGTACTCACATAAATAATAAAATTGTCTTTTTTTTTATGTAAACGAATGACATGACTAGCTAGTCGTTCGCCTGGTGTTAAACGTCACGGCCGCCCATTACAGCACAGATATCTACTATACTAGTCAAAGACATTACAGATTGCAGTGTCACTCGGAAATCTAAATTAAAGTTTCGCGTGACACTGCGCACTGCGCACGTCATCCAGAGACATCACACAGTCTAAAAAGGATTTCTTGACTGTGAGATCAGTTCTTAAGTCTCATCAGTTAAATGATTATATCGGTTTTGTAATATTTACTTTGTCTCTATGCATTAACGACGGAGAGGCGGGAGAGGCGATAAGATTAGGTCTTAGAGAATTTACCTAGGTAGGTACTTACTTTGTTAGTGTGCCTACAGCAAGTTTGTAAAATTGAATATTATGACATGTATCTTCCTTCATTAGAATAAAACTATAACTACATTTTCACCCTCACCGACACACTAATGTTTTTCATTTATTTATTTATTTATCACAAGCTGTGTGACACGGAGATATGGAAGGAGGAGGCCGCCTCACTGAAGAGCCAGTTTCCAATCTATAAGTGTAGCCATACATTCATAATGCAGTCAAACCCTACCCCTACCTCTACTCCTACCCTAGTATTCTTTGAGATTACCTTTCCCCAATGAGCATATAGTTTGAAGGCAAAATATCTAGTGTGAGTAGTAAGTGGTGGTGTGGTGGTAGTGGTGTGTAAGTGTCTAGATGATTTGTACCTATTTATATACTGTATTAGATTAGATATCTTATCTTATCTTATCTTATCTTATCTTATCTTATCTTATCTTATCTTATCTTATCTTATCTTATCTTATCTTATCTTATCTTATCTTATCTTATCTTATCTTATCTTATCTTATCTTATCTTATCTTATCTTATCTTATCTTATCTTATCTTATCTTATCTTATCTTATCTTATCTTATCTTATCTTATCTTATCTTATCTTATCTTATCTTATCTTATCTTATCTTATCTTATCTTATCTTATCTTATCTTATCTTATCTTATCTTATCTTATCTTATCTTATCTTATCTTATCTTATCTTATCTTATCTTATCTTATCTTATCTTATCTTATCTTATCTTATCTTATCTTATCTTATCTTATCTTATCTTATCTTATCTTATCTTATCTTATCTTATCTTATCTTATCTTATCTTATCTTATCTTATCTTATCTTATCTTATCTTATCTTATCTTATCTTATCTTATCTTATCTTATCTTATCTTATCTTATCTTATCTTATCTTATCTTATCTTATCTTATCTTATCTTATCTTATCTTATCTTATCTTATCTTATCTTATCTTATCTTATCTTATCTTATCTCATCTCATCTCATCTCTCTTTGTCTTGCTGACTTAATAAAATGTGGCCGTCGCTGTATAACGACGACGTTGGGCGCTTTCACATTAGACGATATAACGACACCAACACGTTAATAAAAAAAATAGGTGCTATTGATACAAAAATAAGAAAAAAGCATTGGTACTTAAATCACAAATGGGAAGTTGAGTTTTCCAGGGAACAGGGTGAACTTTGAAGAACGTTGGTACTTATCTATATAGGTGTCATTACGTCTAATGTGAAAGTGCCCGTTGCCACGCCAGCCATTCCACGATTTATCTACATAGGATCTGCTCCCAGCTATCGCGTAATGAACTCTGTTTTTACTCGACTAAGCTCGTCCTTTATTATTCAAGGCTCATTAATATATATCATCATCATCATCATCATTAACAGCCTGAAAACGTCCACTGCTGAACATAGGCCTCCCCCAGAGCACGCCACCTTGAGTGGCTGCTCGCCTCCTGCATCCATCGGCTCCCCGCGGCTTTCACCAGGTCGTCGGTCCACCGAGTAGGGGGCCGGCCTACGCTGCGTCTTCCGGTTCGTGGTCGCCACTCGAGAACCTTTCTTCCCCATCGGTTGTCAGTTCTACGAGCGATGTGGCCTGCCCATTGCCACTTCAACTTACTAACTCTAAGAGCTATATCGGTCACTTTAGTTCTCCTGCGGATCTCCTCGTTCCGGAGCTTATCTCGCAGGGAAACACCGAATTAATATATATATTAAAAGTAAATATTTGGTTTTAATCGGAGTATGATTTATGTTTTTCTCTGATAGCTTATTTATGAGTTCTCTTGATATTGTGAAAGTATATCTAATATTTGTTTGGTTGTTTCGACGAATATAAGTTGAATATATCAACAAAAAAGAACAAAATTGTATATTTGTACTTATGAAATGAAATGAAATGAAATTATTTTATTTCCAGATATAAATCCAATATTTAAAACACAATCAGTTAAAATACAACAAACTAACATAAATTGGGCACAAACAAAATAAAAATAAATATGTACAATATACCTAATTCATTTAAATGTTGTGGCCTGCTATTAAGTAATAGGAGCGTGGTATTAAAACCACGTCCTCTGTAATGGGCTAGAGTGCCAATCCCGAGCCGCAGCCACCTGGCTGTTATCGGAGCGATGCAGGGCGGAGCGCGCGGCGGCTGACCGGCTCCGGAGCAACGCTTGCCAGCAGGGCGCGCGGCCCTCGGCGAACCTGCCCTCGCGCTGCACCACCGGGGCAGCCGGAACATCGCGCGCCATGCATTGTTATACTGGGTGGCGCAAAAGTACTGGCACTAAAGAAAATACTTTTATTTTTTTTATATGACATTTTCTGTCATTCTGTTGTTGAAAATTGTGTAGTGAACAAATGTAAAATACACTGAAAATAAACATGGACCGTTTTACTCCCCAAGAACGTGGAATAATTGTGTCAATGTTCTTACGGAATAATTCATCAGTGATAAGAACACAACGTGAATTTCGTCGACGATTTCCCCACCGTCCGGCACCGATTGGTCGCACAATTCGACGCTTTGCCACACGCCTTGAAGCAACTGGCTCAACATTGGATAGACCTAAGTTTGGGAGACCAAGAACAGGCCGTTCAGCTGAAAATATCGATGCTGTGCGCGAAGATGTGGAAGAGTGTCCAGAAACATCAACGAGGCGACGTGCCACGCAATTGGGCATTTCCAGACGGACCCTGCAGCGTATTTTGGTGAAAGACTTAAAGATGTTCCCATATAAAACTCAAATGACTCATCAACTGCTGCCTGCTGACCACCGAGCTCGTCTAGATTACTGCCAGCGCGTCATAAACCTCAACCTTGAAGAGGATGATTTTCCTTCAAAATTGGTTATGAGTGACGAAGCGCATTTCCATCTCTCAGGGCATGTCAATAAGCAGAATACTCGGTTCTGGGGCACTGATAATCCGCGCATTATTCAAGAAACACCTCTACACCCACTAAAAGTTACTGTATGGTGTGGCATCTGTGTTGACAGAGTGATCGGACCCTATTTTTTCGAAGACGCTGGAGGCAATGCGATAACTGTCACTGGAGAACGCTACAGAACCATGTTACGTGAGTTTTTGATACCCAGTTTGGACGAATTGGGGCTGGAGCACATCTGGTTTCAACAAGACGGCGCTACGGCACACACAGCGCGCGACACTATGGACTTAGTGAGGGACGCTTTTCCAAGCCGAGTTATCTCTCGTTTTGGCGATTTGCCTTGGCCTGCAAGATCACCCGATCTGACCAGTCCAGACTTCTTTCTTTGGGGTTTTTTGAAATCTCGGGTGTATGTGAACAAGCCACAGACTCTCGCAGCTCTAAAAGAAAACATTCGTCAAGAAATAACGAACATATCGCAGGAAGTGTTACGGCAAGTTATGCAAAATGTCATAAATAGGGCTCAAATGTGTATCAACTCTGGAGGTCACCATTTAAAAGACATCATCTTTAAATCCTAATGGTACGAAATTTAATGGCACAAATATACATTTAAAAAAACCTAAATCTAGTTTTCTAATTTAGAAAAAATGTTATAGCTGAACCAAATAGGGTCTTTACTTTTGCGCCACCCAGTATTATCTTATTTGGCAATGGAATCTATTATATTAGTACTAAAAGTAAATATATTTCCTGGCTAAGTACATACAAAATGAAAAAAGTATATCTAGTGTAATTCCGCTAAAAATATCATATAAGATTATCTATATTGGGGAAGCTGCAAATGATTGTTGTAGGCAAATGTATTACAAAAATGATTAGGAAAGTTTATAATGTATAATATTTATTGAAACCAAAACTGGGACGGCTAAATTGGTCCAACATTCGTTGCGCAGGATTAGGAAAAACCCAGAAAAAACCTAATCAGACCAATGGCAAACTAATTGATCATTTATGTTAGTTTGCCATTGGTCTGATTAGGTTTTTTCTGGGTTTTTCCTAATCCTGCGCAACGAATGTTGGACCAATTTAGCCGTCCCAGTTCTAGTTTCAATAAACATTATACATTATAATAAACTTTCCTAATCATTTTTGTAATACATTTGCCTACAACAATCATTTGCAGCTTCCCCAATATAGATAATCTTATATGATATTTTTAGCGGAATTACACTAGATATACTTTTTTCATTTTGTATTTAAGATGAACTTCCGCGAAGTCACGCCTGAGTCAATCAATTGGCTAAGTACAGTTTGGGCTCTCGCCCTTGCCAAGTCCGACACGCGCTTGGCTGGTTTTTAGTATTTGAAAACATATGAACTTTGTAACCTAGGCATAATATTATGTTTTATACTTAGGTGACATAATTCACTTTTGTAATGTTCACTCGCACAACGAACCACTTAACTTCAGAGTTAGAGAATTAGATTACGAGCTTATGACTTTTTTACCTTTATTAAAGAGCTTTAATCAATTTGATTATGTTGCCCTTGTACATGAAAATTTACGTATAAATAAACATAATAATATTATTTAAAAGTACTAGCCTACTTAAACAAACCTACAAACTAAACTGTTCTATTAATCTAAACTAAGTACTACCAAACTAAAACCATAAAATTAACAATATGATACAAAACTAATCTAACAAACCACTACCAGTAGGCAAAGTGCCCAAAATGCTGGCAGCATTGCCACGTTGAATGACAATGCTCAACCCATGGCCCAAGTAAAGGCCAGCGTTTTGGTCATTCTACCTAAATATAGATATTTAATAATTAAGTAGACTGATCAGAGGAAAAAGTTATGTTGTACAATTTAATCAATAATTTCACATCATCTGAATTAGGGTTTGATAAAATTATGTTGCAATCAGCGGAGGTTTTTTTTTTTTTTTTTTTTTTTTTTTTTTTTATGTGATTGAATGACGTGACGAGCTAGTCGTTCACCCGATGTGAAGCGACACGGCTGCCCATAACAGTTGCAGTGTCACCCGGAACTTTAAAACAATAGTTTCGCGCGACACTGCACTGCGCACGTCATCCTGAGACATCACCCAGTCTAATAATCAGATTACTAGACTGAGTGATCAGATCATAAAGTCTCATTTGCCCAGTAATTTCACTAGCTACAATGCCCTTCAAACCGGAACACAGTAGTGCTTGCACACTACTGCTTGGCGGCAGAATAACTGGCAAAGCGGTGGTACCTACCTAGACGAACTTTGCAGAAAAGTCCTACCACCTAGTTAAAAAAGGTAGTTTTGGAATGTGATTGCATTTAGCAATTCGGAAGGCCGCGTTATGGACACATCACATTAAGACATGCACCAGGTGCTCAGGTAACAGCTAATGACATGTTTGTGTGTCTGTCCACGTAAAAAAAAACTGCTGTGTGATAACATCAGTATACGAAGCATCACTTTTTGTTAAATAAGCTCCAAAAATCCAATATGTACTATAAGGGTGCAACAAACCACAAGCTAAATAAGTACACAATTTACACCTATATGGGTACACTACATCTTTTTACGAATACATCGAAGTTCGACTATCCGCTCTTAACCGATCGCTAAGTCAATAGTCAAAAAAAATATTGTAAATAATGAGATAAGACGAAAATTAGGTACTTATAATATTAAAATTAGATTATTATAGATACATAAGAAAAATTATAGGTAACAATATAAAGTGCTTAACGTCAAATATTATATAGCAAACCTATTACAATGTGAGTTTGAAAAAAAAAGAAATTCTCTTTCCCACTACTGCTAAAGTTAATAAGCAACGTTCACTGAGTATGAGGTAGGTATCTCTTCGATGTGTGACCGCCACAGAGGGCCGATCACTTGCTTGAGATGAAGAAAGAAAGTTACGTATGAATTGAATAGTGATGCCGGAACCCTAGAGTATAGACTAAAAGCATAGAGAAAACTTTATTATCTATCAAGCGTACCACTTTTTTTGGACACTTTTTATATGAAGTGGACACTGTGGACAGATGTGAAGGAGTCTGACAGATTTGTATAGAAAAAACAGTTGACTTGAGTCTAAAATATGGTACGGTGACTTTTCGCAAGCGTAGCTAATTACTATGTTTGTTTGATTCCTTCGCTACTGACGTAGCGATACGTGTGAGCAGTACAAATATAATATCGTTTTGATGATCTCTCTATGCTTTTAGTCTATACTCTAAGGCCCGAACCGCGATCGATAAGCAATCTACCTATTTTTTTATGCGGTCATCGCTCATCACTTTTGTGGTTCCTATATAGAACTAGGATGACCACGTAGCTAGATATATTATTTATACTATATACGGATATTTCTCTGTTATGTAGATCCATTGCCAGGTGTATTTTGGTTCCAACCAATGGGATCTTTATTATTTTTCTCTCACTAGAACCTTTTTCATTACAAGCATCAGTACATTAGTATGTACTTAACTCTACGTTAACGTTGTTTAAGAAATATTTTTCACATGCAAAGCACCGAATCTCTACGCAGCGTGTTTAAAAGTAATAGATTACTCACTGTAACGGGAATTTATGTCTTGGAAATTTGTACGTTTGTCAGAAATAATCAAGAATTATTTTTTAATGTACAGCCGCACCGGTAATCTTCGCAATAAGCAAAAATACAACATCTGTATTCCTCAAGTCAATAACACCATGTATCACAAAAGCCCTTTTTATAGTGCTGTTAGGATATATAATCATTTACCACCTCATTTGAAATGTATAGAGGGTAATAATAAATTTAAGTATTATCTGAAGGACTGGTTGATAAACAAAGTTCATTATAACATAAAAGAGTTTTTTGCAAGTATTGACTAAAAAATAAATTGTATGTTTAAAGATAATAAGTACCTAACCTACTATAAAAATGTAAAGTACATTCTACTTTTATAATAATTATGTAGGTAGGAAGATTAGATATACCTACTTACTTAGTATTGTTTTATGTTTCTTGGTTTGTGTTATTAGTTCAATAATAATTTTAGGTAGGTACATCACTAGCTTATGCTTATGCACAGTATTGTACGTCCGAAATGGATAAACTGTTGTTACCTAAATTTAACTTAAGACCATTTTTGTACACAGTTTTCACACAATAAATTTTATTCTTATTCTTATTCTTATTCTACTAAGCCATTAAATACTTAGGTATATGTATAGGAGAATACATCTGAGTCTGTAGAATAGGTAGGTAACTATAGTTATCTTATTTACTTATCTATACTTAGCCACAAAAATCTCTTTCAATAGCTTTTCTCTAAGACATTTTTATCTTGGCTTTAGCATCTTATCCTACAGTTTCCAATTTCCATAGGAGCGGTCGGGCGATTAATTTGATTGAGACAGAAGCGACTATGAAACGTTTCCGACAATAAATTATAGCCAAGTATAACTTTTATGACGACCGATGCCATAAAACGGCGGCGCCTTTTCAAACACAGCATTATGTTGCTGGCACTTTGAAAGATGAATTTCACTTAAATTAGTAATAAATAGAGACAGAAAGGGGCAATGTGCCTTTATTCTTTAAAGGCACTGGCACTTATTTGGCTCAGCGAATCAGCATTGCAATTCAACGAAGCAATGCTGCCAGCATGTTGGGTACGCTACCTACCGGTAGTGGGCTGAAGCATTTGGATTGCCTATAGGCCATCGCGGCTAGTACACAGTCCAAATGTTCTTTCTAGTAGGTAGTGTAGCTATTTTATTAGCTTTTATTATTGTAGTAGTTACTTTAAAGAATAGAGATAAATAGCTGTTTCTGATTATAACTAATATTTATTATGTCTTGAACTAGTAAATGATTGTGATGTCTAGACTAGAAGATCCAATATGTGAGTAAAAGTTATAACTCGTTTACTACACCTAAGTATGTACCTATATAAATGAAGTAGCTTAACATAGACTTAGGGCGTACGAAAATATTTAGGACTTAGATAAGATTTTCTTAATTTTTTATTGATTCATCCGTTAAATGTGTTTTGATTGTTAATGGTAATAAAACTCACGAATAAAAGACAAAGTACTTACACAATCATAATGTATGCCCAACACCGGTACTTACACCCCATCATCTATTAAAAAACCCGCTGGACGGGATAGTCCCCAACAACAATAAAAAATCGTTAGATTTGGTAGACGTCGTAAAGGACAACAAATATGAAAATGAAATTGAGGGGTTAAATACGACCTAGCCAATTGAAGTTGGTGTACATTACGCCAACATCTACAAATGAAGTATTAAATGCGACCCATTTTATGAAAGAAAACGTAGTTAGGCTGGTGAAAATGTTGGGTCGTATGAGACAAAAATATTGAGATAGAATTTTTCGCATATATGTACCAATCGAACCTCGAAAAGTCGAATCTAACGGTGTATAAAATATAACTCATTTTGGCCAAAATGTCCCTACGCCAATTTAAATTTCAAGCATCGATATAGTAGTGGAATGGATTTCAAAGAATCGTTTACACCTTGTAATTAAGTTGGGTTAAGTACCATACTTACTAAATACCTATACGGTAAATTAATTGCCTACAATTCAAGGAATATTCCAGTATATATCAGAGATGAATAGCTCGGATGAGATTGCATGGTCCTCTGTGACTGATAAGGGCTATTTATCCGCGTCAAATGACACGGGTTTTGGGGTCACTGCGACCCCAATGGTAACATCTTGGGGTCGCGCTTGACACCCTATTAATCCCATGGAAACTCGTTAACTCAAAAATATTAATAAAGCCTAAATTAGTTGCCAAACAATTGATGCCAATCATATGTAACTTAATTTGTTATTTTTCTTACTTAAATTAATTAAAAACTTCAAGCGGGAAACTTTAATTTTGTTGCTACGCCAACTCGCGGTATAGCAGATAGCAGTATCGTTGGAGACCCATTTAGCAGGTTGTACTGTACGTTGTATTGTAGGTACTCACAGATTACCTATAAGAGAAAAAGCAACGCGGAAAAGTTCACGTCGTTGCATTGTATTATTTTTCAAAACTTGTTGTTTTTCCAGTGCTAATGTTTAAAATTGGTGGCGTTTTACGCATAAGTAAATGCTGAATTACGAGCATAAGTGATATAATGTGGTAAAACGTGATTTTTCGTGTAGCTTCCAAAATTCCATAGAAGCTTCTAGTAAAGTTGCCACCACTTACTAGGGCATGACTAAGGGTGGGTTTTTCACCAATAGTTAAGGTAACCAATGGTTAAAAATATGGTGGGTTTTTCACTGATAGTTAAGGTAAGCAATGGTTAAAAACTCTAACAAGTTTTGATCATTGGTTAGGTTTTTTTAGAGTTTTTAACCATTGGTTACCTTAACTATCGGTGAAAAAACCCAGCCCTAGGGTGGGTGTATTGATCCGTAGTTAAGGTAACCAATGGTTAAAAACTGTAACAAACTTTGACCATTGGTTAAAATTTATTAGCATTTTTAACCATTGGTTACCTTAACTACAGACTACTGACCAAAAAACCTACCCTTAGACTGGACTATGACTACCCAGACTGACTAAGACTTTACGTGAATTATTCAATAACACGATGAAAAATTATAATACTTGACTGACACTGGCTAACGACACTGTGCGGTGCCAAATTATAAGAGAAAAAAAGCAATCGACTAGGTAGTTGTAGGTATTACACAGAGCTGAGAGCACAAAAAAATACGCTTCGCACCGAGATGCTATGTGAGGTATTACTTTTATTACTATTATTGACCGAGCGAACGAAGTGAGCGAAAGGCTCTGCTTCAACTCGCGTACAGGTCGAATTTTTCAACGAATCTTGACGAAACTTGCTACCTATACAGGTTCTACGAGTTCAGGGGTTTTATTGCCGTCGGCGATTATTGATTGAAGGTGTATTTCCCCCAAAAAGGGAGGAAGTTTGCTGCAGCGCCATCTATCGGCCAATTTTGATAATTTGGCAGGAAAATTATGTACTCGATTCTAAACAAGTATTTTAAATATAAGAAAACTCAGTCAAGAGGTTGTCGAGATATTATTAGAAGGCCGTGAGTTCTGAGTTCGAGACTCTAGGCGTGCAAGTCTAGGTGCAAAATCGTGCCTTGTGGTTGCAGACAGACAGACTGTTACAAATATCAAAGATTAGAAAAGAACGCATGGAGAGCAATATAATGTTTGTTAAAATCATTATATTTGTATGATGAAGAGGTGTTCCACAAGCCCTGACTTTAATTATAATATTATATAGTCACCTACCGCCACGGTCACCCTCTCACGCGAGGCAGAAAACTTCCCAAATAATCCTAATTGGAAACGGGTGTAGAAGTTATTACTTATTCGCGGAAATTCCGGTGTAGTCGCCGTCGCTAATTGCACGTTTTACTTTTCCTCAAGTCTCTACGTTTTAGATAAGAGGTAATTAACTTTGTAAGTGCTTTATAGTAGGAGTAGATACAAAAAGAGTATCTTTGAAACCTATCAGCAGTTTTAAGATTGTGGCCGCAATAGATCCGCTGTGACCGGCTAATAGGCCATAAGGAGTAATAATGATAATGAAATATGCTAGATAAAAGCTACTACACCTTAGACGAATTCCTTTCGGACAGATTCATTATGGACTAGGCTAGGTTGATTCGCTCCGCACAATATTGCCATACCCAAGCAGGGTCATTATGTAACACCTCTAAATATGCTTATTAACACCTGCATGTAATCTATAAAGTTTGCAATCAATTATTGAGTATTGAAATATACGTGGTCATTTCACACAGCGCCATCTAGCCCCAAACTAAGCATACGAGTAACTTGTACTATGGGGGAACCAGATAACTGATACAATACTAAGACTTTTTTGTTTTGTAAATACATCCATAGAATACAATATAACACCCACACACAGAACAAACATCAATGTTCATCACACCAATGTTTGTCCCGGGTGGGAACCGAACCCACAAACTATCACTCAGAAGGCAGAGCTACTACCAACTGAGCTATCAGGCGTGTTTTAAATAGCTTCAATAGCTTAGCTGGTCTATCCCTGCGAGCGGGACTGACAACCAGTGAGTGGCGTTATCGCGTAAGTCTGGTGGAGATGGTTCTATGTCTCTCTTACCCTTACTTTGTATTCATCGTTCGGTGCTTGGAGACGGTGAGCATGACATTTTAATTATACCTCTATACTAGCTGCACCCCGCGGCTTCACCCGCGGATAAAAAGTGTTCTATATATGTGTTAATAATCCTATAAGAAATCTCTATTATCGTCCAAATCCGTCTAACCGTTGCAGCGTGAAGAGGGAACAAATACACACACACCCAAACTTTTGCATCAACATAAATAAAATAATAATAATATTAGTGTGAATCAGTGTGATGATGTCAGCGACAAAAATTAAACTGGACCCTAATTCTGTATGACCACTTTACGATTCCTTACTTCGAAACCACGCGAATTCCTTGTCTTACATAAGAAATCTGCAAAAATCTATTCTCTATGAAAACGAAACCACCCAAAATGAATTTGTAATTGGCGCGATTTAAACTGTCAAAAATCATAATGTTCCTCTCTTTGAATATTTAGTAGTGGGAATTCTGTGGTTCCACTGAATCGCGTTCCGAAAAATCAACACGTCAAAAAGTTACCACCACTTATGTCAATATGTATTCAAAATAAAAATACCTTTAATGTAAAGTGAAGGTATTTCTAATGCTGTGATGGCTGTGACACGATTTGTACAAGACACGATAACGACGTGGTTTCGTATCGTGTGGAATCTGTGTTTTCATAGAGAGTTATGGCCCTGTTGCCAACTCTAACAACTGTAGGTAGGTTCTTAATTTGACTTGCTCAATTTGAATATATAACGTAATATTCTTTTATTTAGCGGTCTCACATACGGCAATTTAGACAAGCCTCGATTACCAAGTCAAATGTGCCTGACGACCGACGACGACGCGACAATGAATGGACGGACTCACGGAAAACGGCCCCCTAATTACCTAACTCGCAACAGGTTTGCGACAGGCGTAAATCTCTCGGTGATTGCTGTCATACATCATTAGTGGTGTCGAGAATGTATGATTCGCTACTGCTGTCGCATTGCTACTGCTGTCGCATTGCTGTTGCAAATTTTACGTAATTACCCCGCGGTTCTCTCATAAAATGTAACTACCAGTACCTACGTGTGCTAGTAAAACGTCAGTATGCCTAAACCGTTGTATGCAAATTGCGTTTTCATAGTAGATAATTGGTGTCGATTCTTATGTATACTTACCTACAAAAAACTTTAGTAAAACTTAACTAAGTTTGCAGATTAATTTATTCAAACGTAAAAAAACAATGTAATCACGACAGACCAAACAATGTGGTCGTCCCTTTCGTATACCTAGTTCGAAATAACAAGAAGACTGCTAGAACTGTCAAATTAAGTTTAAGCTTTAACAGCTAACCTGATCTTAATTTGGTTGTTCTAAAACTAATCAATAATTATCCTATTTTGATTTTTAATAGGTATATGAAAGCAAAACTTTTAGAGGAGCTACTTAGAGAATAAGATGTAGATAAGCAGTTAACTTTTTGTATATCCATAGATTTTACACAAGTTCTGTCAGAAATAACATGTGGGTGGACTTTGAAATTACGTAGAAGTAACTTTTTTAGAAGGACAATGGCTTCTTTGGCCATAAACATAACTATTTGTTATTCCTTCGCAAGATTTAGCGGCATTCAATACTTTTACCATCAATTACATAAGCATAATGGAATGGAAGAGGAAGGCTGGGCGGAGTTCACGAAATTCCATTAAGTGGAGGTCGATTTTGAAGGGTGGTTTTTTATCACATAAATGTCCGTAAGTACGACGCAAAAAAAGTAGGAAAATGCCTCAGACGCAAGCAAAGTGTAATATGCGCACAACGCGTATTAGCCCAAAGAGGTAGGTATATATACTAATACAGAAGTCTTTGTATTAGCCTTAGGTAAGTTAGTTATACCTTAGGTTTTAAATAAATAAATACATATTTGTGGACATTTCACACAACGCCATCTAGCCCCAAACTAAACAAAGCTAATATAATCCACCACAGATAATATAATCTTGTACTATGGGAACCAGATAACTGATATAATACATATTATTATATGCTTTTTGTTCGTAAATACATATACAAACATAGAATACAATATAACACCCAGACACAGAACAAACAATTAAAATTTCGTTATAATACTTTTTTTTTTAACGGGCAAATTGCCTTTATTACTCAAGCTAACTACTACAATAATATAAACTAAACTAAACTAAACTAAGCTAAACTAAACTAAACTAGCTACACTACCTACTACAAAGAACACTTATGGACTGTATAATAGCCGCGATGGCCTATAGACAGTCCAAGTGCTCCAGCCCACTACCGGTAGGTAGCGTACCCAACATTATAATACTTATAATGAATTATAATACTTATAACGTCCGTTATAATACTTTTAATTAATTAGATACGTCGAAAAAACTGCCACTAAAAGTGTTCAAATTTTCCGGTACCTACCTTATTCGTTAACAGGAAAACACTATTGATACTTTTTATGAATATGACCACGAAAATGTTTCAATGAAGGACGAACAATCAGTTGAAAAAAACAACGACGCTGTCTACATATTCATTTCCCTTCCTCAATGCAATCAATATTCGTTTTATTCCGTGAGCACCATCTATTATTATCTGTTTCTATTTTCCACAACATATTTCGTTGTTTTGTGACATGCAGGAAGGTAACGGCCATGGCACAAGGAGTAAAGCTCAGACCGGCTTTTTGATAATTAGACGTTATTTATTTATGTATTTGACATAACATGCCTTTGGGTGGGCACTACAGTTTCCCAATTCGCCCACTCAAAGCCTTAAACTGTAGGTACTTATCTAATACATGTTATTTTTGTTTGTGTTTTGTATATTATTTGTGTTATGCTTGATTTTTCGGCAATACTTATATGCTTTTAAAACATGTTACGCTAAAGGCAATTTAAAAGTTAGACATAGTTTTTAGGCATTTTGATTTATAGGCATTTTGCTTTGTAGGCAGTATGGTCATAAAATGTTACATGTTATGTCGTCACTTATTATTAGTTGAGACCGTGGAAATGTTAACCTACCGTTGATAAAAAAAAACACGTAATTTCATAGTCACGCTACGGATACTCTTGCCCTTGGAGGTATATGACTTCTGAGTTGTGAATTGAGCAATAAACTCCCATCTTTCTACCTACGGGCCGGTTATTCACCCCGGTCCAGTCAATTCAATAGGAATATAATACCTATTAGTCTCCAATCCACTCCTACATCGACGTAGTTCTGCAATGTTTCGATCAGTAAGTGGACTTTACGACTTCTATAAATATACATTTCGCAGTACTTTCTGAAATATGTATAGGTAAGTACCTACACTTATTAAATATGTATATTTGTGTATCGTCGGTCCCCCACTCGGTGGACCGACGATCTGGTGAAAGCCGCAGGGAGCCGATGGATGCAGGAAGCGAGCAGCCACTCAAAGTGGCGCTCTCTGGGGGAGACCTATGTTCAGCAGTGGACGTCTTCAGGCTGTTGATTATGCTGATGATATTTGTGTATATTTTACATGTTTTGTTAATTTTGATGTCAACATCTCACGCTCGGATTTTTAGATAATGGTCGTGTCACTATGACACGATCATTACCTAAAAATCCGAGCTTAACAAGCGTATAAGTTGAATTTCATTTACTTTAATTTTAAGAACAAACGAATAAGTACGATTCTCCGACATCAAAGAAAAATAAAGCCCTCCGTCTCCTTTAAGTTTGTCTATTTTTTGGTATTTTTACCGAAAGAAAATTTTCTCTCTTACAAATTCTTTGAATTAATTAGTTAATTTATACAGAAACTTTACAGAAAGATTTCGTAAAGCTTTACAATGAGGAATTAGTTGAGATATAATATTATGCGTGAGAGATTTACTATACTTATAATACAATGTCTGGTAACTACACAGTGCAGTGTCATGCGAAATTTTAATTTAGATTTCCGAGAGACACTGCATCTGTTATCGGCGGCCGTGCGTAACGCTTAACACCATAGGTGGACGACTAGCTTGTCACGTCATTCGTTTACATAAAAAGAATAACCCATTGCATTCTTAATGGGAAAAATATTTTGTGATTCTTATACTTGATTTTGTCGTTTTTACCACAATAAATAAACAAATAATATAAAACAGGTATGGTTGTGTAGCTATGTAGAGCTACGAAGTGCTAGGATACTATTCGTAACTACGAAGAGCTACATTTCGTAGCTCTTTGTAGCTGAATAGTCATCATCATTTTTTTTTAATAATAAAATAATGCTTGTTAATCACGTCTCAAAAATAATCAGTGTTATTACAACATTTTTGCCATTATATTTATGGTGGTTATGGTTACCAATCTGCCACTGAATAGATAAATATTATTTATTTATTTATTTATTTATTTATTTATTACCATTTAACATAAAACATAACATTACAGAATAGGTCTAATGCGTTACATTTTATCACTTATTAAATAACAAAACTAATCATTCTAAAATTATTATTTACACTTAAACTAGTTTAAAGAATTAATGCTAAAATGTTAGCCTACACATAACTTGCAAACAAACAAAACAAACAAATAAAATCAAAACAAAACATCAGGTAACCAAAAAAGCTTTACAACTAATAAATAAAATATCTACCTATACTAAGTATACAGTAGGTACCTACTTTAGTATGTGATATTATAAACAAAAGTAACAATATATAACACTATAATAAGTTTAACACTAACCTAGTATCAATAAACTAATCAGTCTTGTTCACAATATTGAAGTAATATTGTTTCAACTGCCTTCCATTCATCCACAAATGAGGCCTATAAAATCAGAGGCAGCTAAACGCCATAATATCGTAAAATGAGTTAACTATACTTTGTACTCAAATATACAGGAAGCTTTATTAATTAAAAGTCAGATTATTTCTAATATTCACATTCTTTACAAATCTGTCTTAAAATATAGAATATTGTAGCTACCTGAACAAAGTTATCGATTTTTGTAGCTTACTGATTATTATTTGACAGACTTGGATTTAGCTGCCTTTGATTTTATAGGCCTCAAATATGTCTAAGTATGGACATGTTACACTAAGGCCGTTGAGATGGCGTTGTGCACGGCAGACGGGAGATTGCTGACGCGCTGCCGTGCGCGCTGGTGTAGGCGCGAATAGAGGGACTCG
This sequence comes from Ennomos quercinarius, assembly GCA_910589525.2. Taxonomy (NCBI): domain Eukaryota; kingdom Metazoa; phylum Arthropoda; class Insecta; order Lepidoptera; family Geometridae; genus Ennomos; species Ennomos quercinarius. The sequence goes on along the minus strand of OU342492.1, from coordinate 15,375,893 downwards.
CCCGCTTCGGTTACGTAACTCATCGTGCTGAAACGACTAAATAAATGACGCCCAAAGATCACATACATAGATCCTGGACCCTAACTAGGATTCCCTGTATCTAGGGACCCAGGAACTACGAGAACCATGGTCCCATAACGCCCATACACAGGATAAGTATTTGCGCTTTTTTTTCCTTTGCACAAATACTCGTTCTGTCGCGGGAATCGAAACCACCGCCTGCGGATTATGAGCGGCCCTGCTCAACCACCACACCACGGAGGCTGTCCAATGGGCGGAATGGATTTTTATGAAATGTTGATAGATATTTCAGGTCCATTGACTAACACATAACTATAATATACCATTATGGAATAATATTTTATTTGTTGCATTCTCAACTCATATGGAATTTCCATGTATATGTTGAGAACCCAAGAAATAAATGATTATGATTGACAATCTATACATATAATAAAACTGTAGAGATAAAAAAGTCTGTAATTGCAAGATATCAACAAAAAAATTACACAGGTTGGCTTAAAATTAGCCGCTGATCACGTTAAGCCACTTTTTAAACACTTTGTCTGTTTGTTTGTTTGTTTGTTTGTTTGTTTGTTATGACTGAACTCCTAAAATACTGAATGGATATTCATGCGGTTTTTACTAATATGCTTAGAAATAACCGGCGCTTAACATAGGATATATTAAAATTGAAATATCGTTAAAAAAATTTGATGACAATTATTAAGATTTCATTACGGAACGAATCGGAGTTTTAAACAACATGGCCGCTTGATGGTTTTTTTTTGGTTACTTATAGTAAGCATAGAGAAAATAACCGCTTACGCTAAAGAGATGGGACTCCCATGGAGAAAAGAGTTAGTTGTATGAAACGTGCGCTACACGTATAAGTGTAGCGCACGTTTCATACAACTAACTCTTCTCTGTCTATCAATATTTTTAAATGCGTTATTGAATGAATGGGAAGGTTTTAGGTACGTTACTAAGTTAGGTTTTTAGGTAAAGGTTTTAGGTTAGTTTTTTTTAAGTTGGCTAATGTTTCCGCCATAACGGTAAGTTTTAAGCTGTGGTTGTAAGTTACCACATATTGTCACAGATTAGAAAAAAAAACAATCGACTACACTCTGTGCCACATGTTTATCTGGAGGCAAAGATTAAAGAAAAAGACTCTGTGAATGGATATGACCAAAGAGTAATATTAGTACCGCTACTCTAAGAGAATCAAAACATTTTATAGGTTTCCTATTTATATTTTTACAGGTTTGTTTAGCATTTTAGAAGTTAAATAGATACATATACCAACAAATATTAATAGTGTGAAAGTAGATGTTTTTTTTTATTTTGGCATTAGACGACATTTGTACTTAGCCAATGATACGAAATATTTTATGAAAAATGTTTTAAAAGGGTACTTACTTAGAGTATAGACTAAAAGCATAGAGATATCCATCAAAACGATATTATATTTGTACTCCTCACACGTATCGCTACATCAGTGGCGAAGGAAAGAAACAAACATAAAGTAATTAGCTACGCTTGCGAAAAGTCAAACAGAAAAAACAGTTGACTCGAGTCGAAAAAATGGTACGGTGAAATTTCGCAAGTGTAGCTAATTACTATATGTTTGTTTCTTTCCTTCGCCACTGACGTAGCGATACGTGTGAGCAGTACAAATATACTATCGTTATGATGATCCCTCTTTGCTTTTAGTCTATACTCTAAGGTTTTTCTATACAAATCTGTCAGACTCATTCACATCAAAGTGTCCACTTCTTATAAAAAGTGTCCAAAAAAGTGGTACGCTTGACAGATAATGAAGTTCTCTCTATGCTTTTAGTCTATACTCTAAGGGTACTTAGATATAGGTAAGTATAATTATACTTTATGGTAAGATCCTCGAATTAGCAACATGGCCGTGTAACGTTCGATCTTGATTTCTTCTTCTTCTTTCACGTAAGTAAATGAGTTTTAATAGTTAAAATATTTTAGGTCTGTGGGCTTTTTAATGAACAAACTAAGCAGTTATATTCTATTTGGGACAAACCACAGGTTAGAGTAAAAATTATTGGTTACTCGGTTGCTCCAAGAAGGTTAATTATATCTTTGGGTGTATTTATGCAATCAGAATTTAAACTTCTTTTTTCTTTTTTGGTGGTAATTGCTTGGCTCTACGGACAAGTTGTAAAGTTTATTAGAATTTGGCAAGAAGAAGAAAGGTCTTTGAAAGTGGACGTCTTCAGGACGTTGTTGTTGATGGTGATGATTATGATGATGATGATGATGATAGCCGTATTTGAATTAATTGATCATAGATATCAATTTCAGCTTAATTCTTTCCGTTATTCCTAAAATAAGTAATGGTCTCCACATATATTCAGAAAGACAAACAGACGGACAACAAAGTGATCTTACCTCAAATTCATATTCAAATTCAAATTCAATTTATTTCACAGTTTGTAACATAACAGTACAAAAAAGCGTCTAAGGCGTTACAAATAAAATATTTAAAAAAAAAGTCATTTAATGTATACAATATAAAAAATAATAATAAAAAAACAGTATTATCAATGTCATATTATTAATATTTTTAGGTAAGTACAGTTACCTATAAGGGTTCCTTTATTTTAAAACTGTTACGGAACCCTAAAAATGGAACATTCTTTGCAAAAGTGAATCTGATTAGAGCTTTGTACACATGTTATTTTCTCACTCCCACCACTATGTTGAAAGTGCAGTGGGAATGAGACAACGTGGTAAATACCGGACATAATATAAATGTCAACTCTTTTTACAGTGGCGTACGTAAATACTTGTGATTTCTAATTAGTATTAACAAAACTAATTAAGTACGCATCGTATAGGTTAATGCAATACTCCAGCTGTAAAGTAAATATTATATAATCTTATTATTGACACTGGCTAAATACTCAATTCGTATGGAGTCAAACTTATGAAAGTAAAAAAAATATGTGGTGAATGCAACAAAGAAAACGAAAAGCGCGCGGATGTGAAAAACTGACCAATGTGTGTTTGTTTTGTATTTTTCTAAACTGCCTAAATAATAGGTAAGTACTTAAGTTAAGGAAGGTAACAGTTTTTATGGTGAAAACACAAGAACAATCTGTTGAAGTGAAAATGACAAGGAAAAGATCGAACGTATCACTGGTATGTAGGTATACCATAGAACTTTTATTCGTTAGATGCCTAGATCTACCGTATATTTAAAAACACTAACGGCTAAGTATAAGGTAGGTCTAAGTAGGTACGTACATATGATTTGCAGTTTCTAACTGACTATTTTATTAATGTGTAAGGTGATCTGATGATACGTGAAAACCCATACCTACCTACAACCTAAACAACATTTTTACACCTGTGCTACGTGTCTGCTAATACGTGCTGAGCTTCGAAAATTTTTTGTGGATTTTGTGATTTGGTATAGAGGAAATGCATGAACTAAGCTATTATTAGACTACCTAAACGTAGAAATAACATAATACATGCGTGCGAAGCCGCGGGCAAAAGCTAGTTACATATAAAAATAGAGTTAATAATTAGTGACGCCAGTAATTAGGAACTCATTCTATTCCCAGTAGACGTTCATTATTTGACAAACTCGATTGTCATGTAGATTTTTGCCAGGCTTCGGGAAAAGGGATGTAATCTGCCTAATTTTCATTTTCATATAATAAAGGATGGGTCAAACGTTTGGGGATTTGGGAGTCGACGCGACGGTACGACTACGGTCTGCGAGCGTTCGACGTAACTTGCCCAGAAAACTGATTATGTGATCTTGTTGTATTCAATACGTTTCTATTTGATATTTTCAGGATCGGAACCTTGAAAGGTCGTACGGATAAAAACTGTTTATTTATTAAGGCTTTTCTGTGGCTTGCAAGCTTGCAAACATTCAGTTTTATATGACCCGGTGATGATGACGTCACGAACGATCGTTATTTAGCCTGGATGTAACTATTTTTATGACTTTCTTGAAGTTTCTTCTGCACATTTAAAAATAGGTACCTATACTATACTTATATGTTTAAAACATCAAATAATTTCAACAACTAAAAGATAATAACTGCCAAGACAAATTTTTTGGTAGCGCAATAATATTTAAGAATATTAATAAAAGCACAGTCCTAGATCTGTGAATAAAAGGCTTTGTCCTGAATGACAGACTGACAGACAATGTACAACCCAAACCACTGGATGCTGGACGTAGAGACTTGTGTCTTTGTTATAGCGTAGGGGTGTAATAAGAAAGGTTTTTTGTAAATTTAACGCTTGGGTGTTAAAAATTGTATATATAATACGAGAGTGAAACAGCGCTATAGTTAGTTGCACCTACTCAGTACCGTTATATATCACTAGTCATACCTAAACTCTGCCCTCAATTCTATTTAAAGGTTTGCTGAGTGTGAAATTATTTGACTTTTCCTTTTCCCAAAGACCCTAGCTGTAAAAATAGCAGATAGGATCGTAAAAAGACCGGAAACGAATGTGATATGGAATTGGCTGGCCTGGCCTTAGCTTAACTTATGAAAACATTGTAGAAATAAAAAGTAACGCAGAAAGAGAAATATTGTTGTAAGCCAACCAGCTATGGTAACATAATTCGTCGCACGTATGACTAAAGGTCCTATCTCATTTTTGAACATTGTTCAGAAAACGCGTTTTAAGGTTTTGACATTTCTAACTTTCAGATAGTTTCGTTCCTCGCAAGTCCAGCATATTTATTTTTATATGTTTTTGTAGATAATTTCAAGTACTTTAATTAAACGTTGAAACTTTTAACCTGTTTGCATTCTAAATACCTGTTTTGATTAATCAAAACAGACAGGTCACTTAGTGAAAACTTTGTTTTATTTAAAATAAGCTGTCTGTTTTTAGTTACTACTTTTTTTAGACTAAGTATGGAAATAAATATACAAAATGTATGTTGTTAATGCTTTATTAGTGTGTTTGTTTTTTTTAGTAAGTTTTAGTAAGTTTAATGCTACAATACTGTATTTAATTCAACACAACACCATAACTTTACCAAGTACCTAACAATAAAAAACTACTTAATCAGCCTCATTTTGAGGTTGCAATAGGTAATTGAATATTATGAAGTTTAATTGTAATAATAATTAATTAATTAATTAATAATTAATTATCTTGTGATCCAAAATGTTAAGAGGTACAACGATTAGTCAGATGGATAGAGAATGTTGCGTCGACTAACATAGCGGTCCTAACTCAAAACAGCCAAAAAGTGAGATAGGACCTTTAGTCATACGAGCGACGAATTGAACTATTAAATTAAACATGATTCGCTAATAGGTATCGATTTAACGAACATGTGGGTAGGATAATTATGCTGCCCGCTTTGATTGGATCGTCTGTGCTAATTGCGATCGTTTGGTTCACAGAGTACGTATACAATGAATTGGTATGTTATCCCGAAAGGGGGGGGACCGTGATAGCCCACAAGTTGTCAGAGCCTTACTTGAAACTGCGTGTTTCTAAACCTCCATACTGAAAAAAATCCACTCGTAAAATTGCACGTGCAATCGCTACGAGTTTCTAAACACAGGTCGTCGAACTCATTTAAGTGCATTCAGTTAAGGACGAAGTTCAACTAAACCCAGCTGCGCTAGGGCTATCTTCGAAGCGTTTAAGTAAAATTATAATGTAAAATTTACATGGCATTTCTTCAATGAAAAACTATTAATTTAGAAAAGTCGTAGAAGAAACATTGTCTACCTTGGGGAGTAGATTTACCCCCTTTCGGGATAATATACCAACTCAAACTCAGATTGTACAGGTACACATTAGTGAGTTGCTTTTGATTTTTAAAATTTGCTGACTCCTGGCACCTTGTCTTAATGTTATAAATATACTATAAGGAGGAGGAGGAGGACTATAACAGTATTTAGGCGATTCATAAGTCTATGGACAAACGCCGCTGTTAGTCTCAAATGGTTTCGTAGAGATTCGCAAAGCCACTACGCTAATTTATGTCAATTTATGTGTAGTGGTGGAAATAAAAAAAACATGTGTGTCGTTTTTGCCGAATTTGCTTTTGGTCCGTCACTTAAAGATATTTCAGGTGACCATTTATAGATTTTTTATTCAATTACGTAGACATATACTTCTGGTACAATATCTACACTTCCATTTTCATGTACCGAAGTCAAGTACTAGAATCGAAACTCTTATTTTTTGTAGTCTAATAACAAGTTGATTTCGTGAAACGAGCTCTGGTATCAGAGGGTAGTAAAAAGCCTTTTTCTTCAAAGGAAAACAACGCGAGGGTTCAGATAAAACAAATGAAACCTCGATTACACCTTCCTCGAATAACCGGCGGCGTAAATCTCATGTCAAAGCTATGCAATGCGAACGAACCCTAGATAACACTGTTTTGGTTAGCTTGGCTTCTTCGTATTATTATAAGCACGCAGCAAATCGATTTCCATGAATGTTTTTAAGAAATTAATTAAGTACAAAAAATAGTTTATGGTCGGTTAGCGATTTAGCCCTAACGCGATATAGTCATATTGAGATGAACCTAACCAAGCCCTTAAGAGCATATACAACGCAAAAATGCTTAAAATGGCTTAGCGTGAGGCCGTGTCCTGTTGACAATATCGCTACAATGACTTTGAAATTAATATATGGTAAAGTTCAGGACTAATGCTTATGTAATAGCAGCGTTTTACCTGAAATAAAACGCATATTAAAATACTTACCTTACTGGAACCTTATATTGAGAATAGCATTTCCGTTTCCGTCGATTTCCTGCCAGTTTTTCCGTATTTTTATACCTCGTTTCCTGTAAAGTGGCGCCACCTGGCGGAGGCGCAGCATTTTAGTTTACTTGGAAAAGTGCAGCGCCATATTGGATCATTGGCTCAATTTTCACCAGGCAGAAGTTAAGTGAAAGGTTCCAGTAAGGTAAGTATTTTAATATGCGTTTTATTTCAGGTAAAACGCTGCTATTAAATAACTGTACCGTTACTGGAACCTTATATTGAGACGTGTTTGTTATCGCCTGGTGACGCCACTTTAAAAATAATTAAGTATTTAGATCCTTATTAAAATAACGCCAATGTGATGTGATGTGGCTTTTATGTGAAACACAGTAGATAGGTGTGGTTTTCTATTATGAACATTCAAATATAATTATATATTACATTACAAGAAGTGCAGTGAATAATATTCACACTAAGGCAATTTAGATTGTCAATTCAGCATTATGAATTGTGTTACAGATTGTAAATCATTGTATATGTTATCACCACTTCATGTCGGTAGACCTGATGAAATGTATTTAGCTGCTTGCTAATTGCCCTGTGCCAAAACTTGATTGAGAGAGACATTTTCTAAACATTTTAATACTACTGCTGATACTTTTAAGATGTGGTTTGATGCCAGCCTCTTCAAACAGAGTATTATCTCAGCCAGATACTGCTGTGTGCGAGGTGGTTTTGCAATACCTTCCTCTGTTGAAATAAAACCTGACGTTTTATATTTGGTGCTTTCTATCCAGAATCAAGCATTAAGATTTTTACTGTTTACATGCCTATCTAAAGTAAAAATATAAACATTATATATTCGACAGACTTCAACCTTACACAATGATTAAAATCTTCTCTCAACATGCTTTGTCTGATATTTTCAGAACAAAGTAGTAATTGCAGTATGATGCGATGCCTGAAATCAATTGCTTTTGTCTAATAGGTACAACCATATAAATCAGCTGGCATTCCATCATCATAGTACCTCAAGACTTTTGGATAAGCCTAAAAAAGAGCGTGAGAGCTTACTGACTGGATCTTTCGAGATACAATGCAAGGTGAAAACGATATGCCTACGACAGATTAAAAAATGGTTCTAGCGTAATTACGGTCAATACTCTTCCAAAGCTGGCCTTCCCTGTCAAGGAGAGGGTGCAGGTCAAGATCCATCACGCTGGCGAAGAGTGAGTTGCTATGTAAATTTCCGAGCTATGACATGCGGTTTTACGTCACAAACTTAAGGAAACCATATTTTTTTTTTTTTTTAGTTCAAGTTAGGAATCTACGGTTCCGTCACTTTGGGCCACCCCGTATTTTCAAATTTCGTGAGCTGAATGCTCCAACTGTTTATGATTCATAAGTCGTTCAAGATCAACCATGCTTCAAATGCTCGGGCATTGAGATTTCCAAGTTTTCACATCTCTGTGGGCTTAAAAATGCATCTTAAATGCAAATGCATTTAAAGGCATCACAAACACGTCATTTGGCCGATGTTGGTGAGTCAGGTCAGGACTCGAAAAATGGTCATGGAAGCGCCCATGTGAGTAGATAGTTCTATTTAACACTGATAAAGACAGAAACTAGATAGCGATACTAACGTATTATATACTCACAAACCAGGTAGTGGATACTACGTATACTGATATGGGACGCAAAAATAGGGATTATCGGTTCTCACATTTCGTGTCAGAAAGTTTAATACAAGACGGGCTGCTCTGAACTCCCAACCATAGATATAACTATATAACCATACAATACTAGGGCGCACTATACTTACCAGTACCTAGTCCGAATTAAACAAACCCGTTGTTTTTAATTTCATTATTTCTACACTGGCCAGTATTATTAGCAGGTGCCACTCTGGAGGATGGCGATGCAGCGATAGATGATCGGCATGACTTGCATTCAGCATGAATGGACGTATGACATGAGTGTATTTGATGCTGATCTAATACTTGCAAAAGTTTATTTAGCATCTCTATAGTTCCATTATTGGGCGACCTAGCAGTTTTGTTGTCGCTTGTCGCATTTATTGGAGACTGAACTGGCTCGAATTTACTGGGCCGGGGCAAGGCAATAATATCTTACCTGTAGGTATGTTGTACGCCCGCCAAAACTAACAAGAAGAGTTCAAGCTATTTTGCCCTGCCTGGCCGTCATCACTACCAGTCTTGCACTCCGAGTGTCCGGCAACATCGCCACCAATTTGATAAAAATATGCTGATAAACGTCGTAACGAAAATTGCATTCTTGTTTCTTTCTAACAACAGTGGCGTATATACTCTCCATACTCCACAAACTTCATAATAAACATACGTAGGTATGTATAGGTGGCTTCTAGTTAGTTTTTAAAGCAGTGTGGTTCGACTGTAACGTCTCTATATTTCCAACTCACTGGGGCAAGGGCGTTGCTCACTTGCAGTTCATAGACCACTCAAATTGTTAAGAATATCTTTCGGTAGTTAAAGGTTCCTCAACGTTTATTTACGGTTAAACAAAACACGAGGTACCTACCACAACAGGCAATATTTATTTTTCTAAGTACCCGACTATTTATTACTATTTATTTATAGTAATATTTCTTTGCTGACAAGGATCAGCGCAAAATGTTTACTATTCTGACGAACCGCAGTGTTCATGTATTCATTTCAGAAAAAAAATATAGATAGTCGAGATAAATAGCAAAACTACTATGTCCCATTTTTCTTGCAATAATTGAGCTACCCAATTGTAAGAATCAAAGTTCTTTTGGTGCTGTGCTCAGACACAATGGCAAGAAGGTCACCTCTAACAGTTCACAAGGTGCAAAAGGCCTGTCTGTATAAAACTGTATATTTTCAAAGGGATGCTCAACATAAACTTACTTTCACACCCAGTCCTGATTTGGTTGCAAGAAGTATGGAATACAATTCATGTATATCAGGTGAAATGGTGCGGCCATTATATTAACGCTTTAAGGTTGTAGGTAATTATAGCGGACGGACTGATCTATCCAACTTTGTTATTTGAAAATGAGAAGAGAGGCAACTAAAGAAGGTTATCTGCTACTTTTGGAATGCCCTTTATTTTTATAGATTTTATGAACAATTACAGACAGTTGTTCTGAGAAAATAAATTTATGTATGGATTAAATGCATATGCACGTGTATCAAAGAATTGTATTTGATGCTCTTTAATTTTAACTTCAAAATCATTCCTGCTAGGTGATCACGAAACTTTGATTACAATCTATAGAAACCCCAATTTGTTTGGATTTGACAGTTTCAATAAATGGTTTACGTGTATAATTACTAAGGAAATTTTCCAAATTAGGAATTAAAATACTCTTGTTGCATTGCAATCAAAGTTCCATGATCACCTCATAGGTGTGCTCATTTCTGCACAATTCTGCACAATTCTGCTCATTTCATACCTTGGCTGAATTGGAAATGTTTGAGCTATTACTTCTCTCTGAAAGAGTGTCTGAGCATTTGTACGCTCTTTGCTACTTTTACGAGCGGGCTGCGAGCCCCGGTTGTGAGCCTAGCCCAGTGCCAGTTACAATGGCTATTTGAGGATTGACCTCAGGGAGGGCAGTTCCTGTGATACAATATCCTGCGAGGATAGATTATTGTAAGTTTGTTATGACAAATTTTGTTCATTGCATGTGATAACATCCCGTGAGGATGGCTATTCAATTTAAGACAAACTTTGCTTTAATTCACAGTATGTGATAGCATCCTGCGAGGATGGCTCATTGTAAGTTTTAAAAGACAAACTTTAATTCATAGTATGTGATAGCATCCTGCGAGGATGGCTCATTGTAAGTTTTAAAAGACAAACTTTAATTCATAGTATGTGATAGCATCCTGCGAGGATGGCTCAGTGGAAGTTTTGAAAGATAAACTTTAATTCATAGTATGTGATAGCATCCTGCGAGGATGACTCATTGTAAGTTTTAAAAGACAAACTTCAATTCACAGTATGTGATAGCATCCTGCGAGGATGGCTCAGTGGAAGTTTTGAAAGATAAACTTTAATTCATAGTATGTGATAGCATCCTGCGAGGATGGCTCATTGTAAGTTTTAAAAGACAAACTTTGTTCATAGCATGTATGTATAACATCCTGCGAGGATGGCCCCTTGTAGGATTTTAAAAGATAAACTTTGATCATAGCATGTAATAACATCCCGCGAGGATGGATCATTGCATGATTGAAAACGGCATACTTTGCTCATATCATGTGATTGCATCCCGCGAGGATGGCTCATCGTAATTGGTAAATTTATAAATGACAAATTTTGTTTATAGCAGTAACAAATATCCAGTTCCATGCGATGGAATGACAGGCTTTTGATTGAAAGTCGCTAAAGGTGGAATTCTGTCTACCGTAGTGTAACACGCAATCTGCCAAAACATCTATACAATCCATTATTATGGTGATCAGTGTCAGAGAGACTTAATGGTATCTTGGTTTTGATATAACTCTTAATATTTTATTACTATTATAGGTTAGGTGACGAAAGGTGTCATATTTATATACTTCCTCGACTGATGTTTGAACAAGAACACTACTCAGTCACTGAGATCGGTTAATATTTTTACGTAGTCAAATGCTGACGTTTTGCATAGGGACAATTCAACATTATAAATAATTCATAATGACTATGACTGTCACTCTTAGGATTACGAAATTATCTTCAAAATCGATATCCTCTAGTATAACTTGAGATGACATGACATGCATTATCTATAAAACCTACCGAGGTACTTGTAGTAAGAAAATAAGAAAATTGTTATAAAGCTCACCCCTGCTTCGTATGGCTGGAACGCTTGTAATTCTGTGGCTGGAACCTTCGCCTCTGTTTGTTGCCTGAGGACGACAAACCTGAAGAGCTGCTGTCGCTGCTGCTGCAGCTAGATCTGCTTCGGTGCCGCTCTTTAGCAGGGCTTGAATGGCAGCCTGCTTTCGTGATCCGTGTGCTCTGTAACTTCAAGTCCATAATAAAACTACTGTAAGCACTACGAAAGATATATACACTGGCTATTTAAAATTTAAACTGTAAGTGTCGAACGGCAAAAGCCGTTTATAATTGGTTTACTTACCAAGTGTGGGTACCACTTACTTTTACAATTTACTCACATATTCACTTTCACTATAATATAATTAAATAATAATGTGAAGTAAAGCATATAGAAAATACACTTAATAACTTTGCAACTCACGCAGAGCCAGAGCTGCTGCGCACAAGTTGCTACGACGGGAACTCAAACGCCAATGATCCAATATGGCGCTGCACTTTTCCAAGTAAACTAAAATGCTGCGCCTCCGCCAGGTGGCGCCACTTTACAGGAAACGAGGTATAAAAATACGGAAAAACTGGCAGGAAATCGACGGAAACGGAAATGCTATTCTCAATATAAGGTTCCAGTAACGGTACAGTTATTTAATAGTGAAAACACGAATTTATAAACTTTTCTCGATATAATTATTATTAGAATTATTCAATGAATACTTTAAATAAGGTTATGAAAATCTGTGTAGTATTGAACTTTGAACTAAACATAATGGAGGGCTTATGTATAGTGTATTTTTGAAATACCCATTATATTCAGTGTAATAATAAATTACCTAAATTATTGCGCGTTGGAACCATTCTAACTTAGACCGCCTCTGCCGCTCGGCCCCCCGACTTATCCCTGCTTTGGCCTAGTACTATATATCTATCCTGTAGCTTTGGCTTGGCCTAGCATAAGCCATTAACTGTTAGTGATTATGCAACAACTGCAGTGCGTAATGATTTAATGATTTATATATACTTAGTCTATTATGATTACAATATTACAGGCTGTCATGTGCTACAAATTTGCGGTCATTTAATGTACCCACTTAATTTTTTTTTCTAGATAGACGGGGTTTAATTTAAGCTAAAAGCCACACTGCAGCTTTCTTTGGAAATGTGCTAACTTATTATTTCTGAAACAGTCTCAGTAGACCTCAAGCTCGCCGAATTCCCGCAGTTAATGTTAGTAAACCAACAGGGTAATTGTTACAATATTCCCGCCAGTAATAGGGCGGAATGTAACAGTGAACTTGGGATGCCTTGTAGCTCGTTACTTGCGATGTTCAACTTTCTTAAAATTGTTTCAAAAGAACGACAACAGCCATCAAAAGTTAAACAAGCTTGTTAATTAATGCTTACTGGTTACTCGGACTAAAGTAATGCTTTCCAAGACATAAAAAGATACAAATCCGTTCCCAATACGGGGTTTAGTAGCTACTTTTTTTGATCAACGATAGTCAAGTGACGACGCGATCGACGATAGAGCATGCTTGCCTAGATACTTTGTAGGTATCTGGTCATACGATCGGGATTTTTCAAGTACTTAAATCTTTTTGTTAGCAATGGATAGATAAGAGGACCATTCTGGTATTTCAAAATGTTATTGCCGTCGCTCTGCTCTCCACACGTATGATAGAGACAATAGAGGATATGAGTGAAGTTACCTACATTTTAGCGTTTCAGGCGCCAACGGTTTTCACCCTCTTAAACTTAACGAAAACTTTTGATTTTGGTGTCAATTGTTTGGATAGATTAATCTTGCTTGTAGACCTTGTTTTTTTTTTTAAATATGTTTCGTTTTCTTGTTAGAACTACTTTTCTTCGTCATAATTTTAAAGCCAAAAATTCGTAACGTATTATTCGTATTCGTTTAGGTGGCTATAAATACAAAGATATTGTAAAAACTTAAAAAAGGAAGACGAACGAGCACAGTTTTTTACTGTGTAGACAACTTATTAAAAACATCATAGAAATTATAATACCTACATTTAAAGGTGGAAAAACGTTGGCACTTTTTATATGGACAAGATCCTAATTCTCGCGTAGTAGATAAAATATCGCTTTCAATATATATCATGAGAGTTGTCAAATTATGTCAAATTACCTATTGAATGAACATTTTATGTGTTGTCGTGACGTCACAATAGATAAATATCTACTGAAGACCGGTAGGTTATGTTCGGAGCACTCGATATTGAAATATATACCATTCGATATTATATCATGATGGTGACGAATAACAATATACAATTTATATGTTTGTGATTTGCTTCTTTTTGACATTTCCATGATGTTAGGCTTAGAATAGATATGTACTAAAGACATACTCTAAGATCCTGGGCAAATGAGACTTTATGATCTGATCACACAGTCTAGAAACCTTTTTTACACTGTGTGATGTCTTAGGATGACGTGCGTAGTGCGCAGTGTCAACTGAAATTTTAATATAGAGTTTCGACTGACACTATAATCTGTTATGGGCGGCCGTGACGCTTAACATCAGGCGAACGAGTAGCTCATCACGTCATTCATTGACATAAAAAACCTCACTCATTAATAAACGCGTTGTAGCTTTTGATTAGTTACACCATCGTTTATTAATAAGGTTGTAAGATGTTTGTGCCTTATCTGTCATATTATTATGGTAAGTACAAAAACTGTAAACAATAAAATATTCCTCAAAGCAAACCGGGTAAAGTTCCCTAGGAGGAAAACAAAATAAACTAAAAAAGAAACGTAGCACTTGCGTAGCGGTCTCTACGAGCCGTAGCCGCAAGCTACGATTACTTATATTGCGAAGGCGACGACGTGTAGCGCAACGTAGAGGAAACTTGGTGGGAGGAAATCTAGGGTGTAGTTCCGGGTTGTTCCTGTTGTCCCCCACGTCTTCGGCCCCATGGGGCCCAACAGGAATATTTTTTCCTCTTGGGCCCCACGCGGCGCCAACTGGAATAAATATTTCGGTTGGGCTCCACTAATTAATATATATAATATTAATTAATATATTATAGTCAAGTCATAATCACATAATATAATGTTTTAAAATACATGTTTATCATAAACTAAATAATATTTAATTATTAAATTTTAAAAAACCACGAAGACAAAAACGGGAGCTGGCTTTGTTTTGATCCCGCCTTAGTCTTTTAACCTATCATGGCCAATTCTGACTATAAAAGATTGCAATAAAAAAACGTGTATTTTAAGATATTATCGTGATTATAATCATTGTAATATGACTATAATAGAACTATATTATAATTTTTAATATAATAAGATGGGGCCCAACAGGAATATTTATTTAAGTTGGTCCCGCGTCCAAAAGGACAAATATTTCTGTTGGGCTCTATGGGGCCGAAGATTTGGGGGACAACAGGAACAACCCTGTAGGTCCATGGACGAAATATTCGAAAAATCTATGACATGTCATCTCTCTCACTCACATTTGATTGTATTTCCGATAGACGGTGCGCATTAATTTTTAGTGGATGAATCTGTTATCCCTTATACCGATCAGAACCTGACAGCGTACCGACGATTATAAACGAATTTTTAAATTAAAATTCTCATCAACTTTCCACCTTAAGCACCTATTTTTATTTATGTAGGTATTTAGCTACATGAAATTTTGTTGAAACGTTTACTTCAAAATATAAACCGTAGAGGCTTATTTTAACTAAATTAAGAGGGAAATGAGAAAATCGCTGGTGTTCTGGTGATAGTTCTATAATAACTAAATCGTACCTAGCTTGCAAGTCGACTTCGTTCGCTAGAAACAACTCGAACAGTTCGAGCTTAGAAAGACCCGTAGGGTCATGGCGGGCTGCATAATCTAGCCATCGCTTACGTAACGTCAGCGGGACCTTACTGGCTACCGCGTGAAATAGCTCAGGCGAACATAGGTAGTCAGGTTGGTTTAGTAGCCGCACGATTTCAATGCAGTTACGTACGCGAGAGGAAAAAATAGCAAGGTCCTTACCTTCAGCGGCAACTCTAGGTAGCGTGCGGAGCACTGCCACCTCTTGGAGCACTATCAGCTCAGGCCGACCGAAGCATGTGTCTAGCGCGCGCACCACAACTCCGGGGTCGCGCGCCGACACCAGCAGCGCTGCTACAGATTCACGCGCGGCGCCGCGCAGTGCAACGTTTACACTCGCCTACAGTGGTGTCTCACGAGGACCACAAAACACAGCTAGGATGCTTTGTACCTTGTTGATAGAAGCGCGATTCAATGAGAATAAAATAAACAAAACATTTATAAAAAAAAGTCACAAGTGAAAATATGTTTTTAAATAAATACTTACAAGAAAATGTTATGATGTTAATTTGATTAATTTCTAAACCTTCGCAAACGTAGGTACACTACAGTTAGTTACTATACAGTAAACAGTACCTACTATTTGAGCCATTTGTTTGTGTGGCTTAATTTCGTGCCAAAACGAAAATCGGCTTAAGCAATTGGGCTTAAATTTTGCACACAGCTTACAAAATCAACATACGGTCTGTGAAGTGCACTGCAAGCCCTCCACACGTATCTCTCACCACTTTCCGCTGCCCACACACATCTAATTGTTGCTTAGTGCGCAGCGTTTCGCGCTGACTTTACAGCCGCCATTAAGTTTGAATCACACTCTAGTCTAGATGACCCTACTTTTTATCTGGTAAGAATACTTAGAAATTTTCAAAACTCTGCTTTACCATAGAACACAAAATAGTACTAGGTAGGCACATATACCTACCGAGAATAGTAGTAATGAAAATATTCTAGATCTCTTTCACATAGGTACATACCTATTGCCTATACTTACAATATTTGAAACTCTCGTGATAATGATGATTATTATGAGACAATTAGTTACCTAACAGAACAAAGGCGTTACATAGAGTAGCTAGTAGAAGCACAGAATAAAAAATTGTACCTACAAGTATGTCTGATGCTTTGTTAGATCTATTACAGTTAGCAAATATTTGACCTGCAATTTGCTGGTAATAGAGCGACTAATGTAATAACATCTGTTAGTCGCGGCCGTGTAGGAGGTGAGGTATCAGTCTATTTTAATAAGGTGCCTTAAAACTGCCAATTAACGTAACCAAACCGCATTTGACCGAGTTTAAACGTAAAATTAAAAGTTACTTTGAAATAAATCCATTTTACTCACTTAATGAGTTTATGACTATGCGTCTAACAGAATTATCATTTGAGTTATAATATGACAATTGACATTAAAATAATATGATAAATAGTATGGTATTCATGTGATTGTGACTTAATGTTTTGTAGTGTCATACTGTTTTTATCCACTCATTTATTTTGCAATATTTATTTATTAATAGTAGATTACAAAAAATACTCTTATGTAAATCATTATTGTATTGGACAACAAATTTATATATATTTATATATATTTATTTTAAGTAAGATATAAATCTGATAATAATATAATTCGACAACAATTTTGAATGTAAACGGTACTATTTAAAATCAAATTCAATTAACTACTTTTTTTTTATAACGGGCAAATTGCCTTTATTACTCAAGCTAACTACTACAATAATAAAAACTAAACTAAACTAAACTAAACTAAGCTAAACTAAGCTAAACTAAGCTAAACTAAGCTAAACTAAACTAAACTAGCTACACTACCTACTACAAAGAACACTAATTATGGACTGTATAATAGCCGCGATGGCTTATAGACAGTCCAAGTGCTCCAGCCCACTACCGGTAGGTAGCGTACCCAACATGCTGGCCGCATTGCCACGTTGAATTGCAATGCTGATGCGTTGGGCCAAATAAGTGCCAGCATTTTGGTCACGCGTCGTATCGACCAGGCGCTCTGATAGACTTTGGAAAACGCGATGAGCTCCCGGTCCCCACGGACCCAGGGTCTCAACACCAAACGGCTCAAATATGTAACCGCTACCGAGATTACTATATTTGCGCCGTTTTAGCTGCTCAGCAGAATTAGCCGCGGCGCCGGCCCTAACGTGTGTCTCGGGAAGGTGTGACGGCGCCATAGTATCGACGCAAGTAGCGTCCCACACTAAAGGCCGCCCCATCTTCCAGGGAACCAGAGTCATTCCGTCGGGTCTTTTACCATCGTCACGCATGAGACCATTCGGTTCGAGAATGGCTGCAACATTGGCGGTGGTAAAAGCCCGGCGAATGATGTCATTAAGACTAGCGTGGCGCGAAATACGGCCAGCGCTTTTTGAACACGAGAGACCGTGATGACCGAGCTGGTCAACTGCGGTACCGCACTGGCAGCGATGGGCCACACAGCATCTTGCGCCCAAACGTAAGCTGATAGCTAAACGAAAAGTAGTCGGATCTAAAAGGTTACCAGTGTTGAAAGAAGGCATGGCCTGTAACCAAAGTCCTGACTCCCACACAGAGACTGCGAGAAGCCGAGCACGATCAGCGACGCTAGGACACGTATCTAAAAGATTTTTCCGTGCTAGTTCGCAGAGCGGTCGGTCCCACAGCCTCTGTGAGGAAAGAACCACCGGGAAATCAGAATTTGGACAAGCCAACCCCCAGGCATTCTTGGCCTCAGACAAATGGGCTACTTCGAAAGTACCTAAAGATGGAGCAAGAATTTTTTCTATTAATTTATGTGTACCATGTACAGAGGACAAAAATGCCCACTCGAAATTTTGCGTATCCCTAAACCTCCTAAGCGCACAGGTAGAGAGGCTTGCGACCACGTCCTGTCATCCATATCAACATTCAAGACCGAAACCAGAGTGTTTTTTACAATGCTGTCTAAGCCCATAAGGAGCTCACTGTGTTTCCACAGTTGACAACATCGTAAAATATAAGTAAATTTAGGGACAAATTAACTACTTATATCTAAAATAATGTATAAATAAGTTTATAATGTAATTACCGCGCGTTTTGTGCAGTAATGTGTTAATGTAATTTGACCTGCCTTGTGTAACATGCAATGTTATATGGCTAATAAATAATTCTATTCTATTCTATTCTTCACTCACATTTTTGTACTGCAGTACACGTACCGGGAAAGTTCCTAAAAATGCGAACTATTTGTAAAGCCGTGGCCTAACAACCAGTTCGCATTTTTTAAAAACCTTTGCTGGATCTTCTCTCGTTTCATGATGAGTCAAATTAGGCCTTTTCTCATACAAACTGTACAAGTAAGCATAAGTATAATTATGTACTCAATCTATTTTTACTATGGTCAAGTATAATTTAAAACTTACAGTTTTTTTTACACTTTTATACTTTTAAACACGTTTTAACAATTCGTTGGTATAAATTAGTCTTTGTTCCAGAAGTTTAGGTATGTAATTTATCTAATTTTCTCGGGTCTCTATTACTTGTGCCAAAAAGGCTACGAGTACCTAGTAATAATCGTGAAACCACTCAATATTTTAAAGTGATAGCTTGACGAATCATTTTTTTTATGCGATTGAATGACGTGACGATCTAGTCGTTCACCTGATGTTAAGCGACACGGCCGCCCATAACAGTTGCAGTGTGACTGAGAACTTTAAAAAAATAAAGTTCCACGTGACACTGCACTGCGCAGTGCGCACGTCATCCTGAGACATCGCACAGTCTAGTAATCAGATTACTAGACTGAGACTGAATCATCGCGTATCATACGAGAAAATGCATATAAATTCCGAGTTTTACAATCCCAGCGCGAAAGTACCAAACTTGTTTAGATGTCGGCTCCTAGTCTAGACTTTACGAGGAGGGGACGCAACGTCCTCCAGACAACACGCTATTCCATTCTGATTATGTTGACTTTAGTTTTATTACAGCGACGCGGACGCCGCACGTTACACAAACGCTTTTATTTTTAGAACCCTAAGATAAAGGCCGTTGTTGTTACCTGGCTGGGGTTATACAGGGTGTTCGGCACAACGTGTGCCATAGGGTAAGGGATGATAAGTAGGACCACGCGTAATGTTAATGCAGCCTTTACAAACCTCAACAGCCTCTTATTTATTATATAAGGTTATTGTTTATTTATTACAGATTTTCCAAAATTTCACCTATCTAGTGATATAACTTTTTTTCACATGACGTAGGTAGGTACCTAATATTTGTGTTTACTATACTCCGCCAACCTCTTTAATTCATAATTATTTCTATCCATCCTAAGGTTGCCTGGAAGAGACGACTATAAGCGATAAGACCGCCCTTTGTACTACCTTTATGTCGAATATTTCGTATTGTTATGTATATTTTCATCACAGTTGCTTGTGAAGTGGTTCTTCTGCCACCGCTTTTAGGATCATAATGCAACAAATTTCAGACGTGTGTGCTTCTCTAAATTACCACGTTATAATATGGATAACCCGATTCAGTTGGTATCTGCAAGTTATACGTACATTTTCGTCGTTTCGTTTTAGTTCCAGTTCACGTTCCAAGCTCCAGTTCACGTTCCAGTTCCAGTTCCAGTTCCAGTTTTCATTTCGTTTCATTTTGGTCGATATCAATTTTGTACGCGCCATCAACACAGTTTTTCTCTGACGGCGCGTGAAAATTAGAAGCCTACACGACATTTTTCACAACGTTAATTAAATAAATAAATATGTGTGGACATTTCACACCACGCCATTAACAGCACAACAACAGCAGTACAACTCAGTTTTTTCCTCGCAACTGTGATGAAAAACGTCGTATGACATTGCGTGTGCATTGATCATTACACTCTCGGCTCCCATAACGCGCTCGCCTGCTGCGGCTCGCCCGCTTATTACCGCCTCGAGTGCAATAATCAACTTAGCACACTTATATCATAAATTGTACTATTGTGTGTATTAAGCCGTGTCTCCTCCTCGTGTTTTTTCGAAACATTACACAAAAACATCCAAAGAGTATTTTTATAATTCTATGCACCTCGGAAGCCAAAAGCTAGACATATGTGTATGGCCACGCCCCTTTGTTGCGATGTTTTGTGTAATGTTTGGCAAAAAACACGAGGAGGAGACACGGCTTTATGCGGCTTTAGGTGTGCAATAAAGTATTCTTCTATTCTATTTGTCTCTTCTACCAAAACCAATATTGCGGGGTAAAGCAGCTATGAGCTAATCCCTCCTATCCCCCCCTTACCCTATGACACACAAGCCAAACACCCTGTATAGTTATATACGAAGCTTAGCCGTAGTAACATATTTACTATTTAGTTAGCTTGGAGCTAAATTCATATAGCTTATTTATCTTACCTACCCATAGAAAAGAAACCTCTATTCTTTTAGAGCTAAGTATATGAGTTTCGGTTATGGATCAGCTGTTTAATTATTAACTTCTAAGTACATACAACTTACAACACACATACTGGTATTTTTTTAATAAGTTTATATGGTCCATAACGAGGCCCTACGAGTTGAAACCCTATTTTCATATCTAACTTACCTATTTAATGTTTTAGAACGGTTAGGTAGGTGTACCCTGGTCCCTGACCTATCTATGCTTATTAAAAATCGAGCGTTGAGAATTGAGATATTTTTTTCTGAAAAAAAAAAACGAGTTATCCTTGCAGATTTTAGTAGACTAGTCCCAGCACCCATGGGACCACCGTCCATGTATTACTACGTTACTCCTTTCCGTGCAAGGTTGTCTGGAAGAGATCGCTATGAGCGATAAGACCGCCCATTGTTACACTTTGGTTAAGTTTGCTCACTTAGTTTTTTTTATTGTTTGTGATGTGGTGTTGCAATGAGGAGTTTATCTATCTATCTATCTAGTTTGAAATTCAGACCGTAATCTGTTAGAAGTGGAAGAAGTCTGACTTCAGACTAATTACACCGGACCAGCTATCGAGTATCCCAAGATATTTTCATAGTAACTGTGGGGAGTCTTTTCATAGTAACTATGGGAACTTCGGTTTTGCGAGAAAGGGACAGGCGATGCCCCCTCCAGAAACCTTAAAAGCTTATTACTCTTTGATTTATTTACGAATTTTCCTTATTTTTTCAATTATTGCATTCATTTTTAACCTACTTTATCGAAAATAATAATTACTCGTTAATTCTTAACAGAAGGCAACCTCGTAGGTACTTCGGTTGGGGTCTGGATTTCATACATGATTCGTCTAAGGTTCATACTCAAGTTTATTTGAAAGAATTCGTACACTTTTATGGAACAAAATGTAAACTTAAGTACCTACTGGTTCCGTTTTTCAGCTATACAAATAAGGTTATTATACTTATCTTCAAAATTATTTCTAGGCTCATAGCTCTTGGTTTATTTATAACCGGGATTACTTTCACCACCTTCCAGGTAACTTTTATGGACGACGTAACGGAGCTATCATTTATTTCAATATTATCGGAGTAATAAAGCCGCAACAGTCGCTCGTAAGACTTATAAACGAGTTTATCACAATCCTAAATCCTTTCTGCCAGTTGCTTAATGGCTCACTGGAAGATGATAGACGTGAAATGCTATAGGAATTTTTTTGCAAAAAATAAATGAATGTCAGAAAAACCCCGACATGAAAAAAGAGTAGTCGTATACATAGCTACTGCCTACATAGGTAAGTTCTGGGTAGTTCCTCGATGGTTAGTAAGCATTACAACTTTAGTGCAAACTACTAAGGCCCGATTTCACCAAACTAGAATAAGTTTTATTCCAGGTATAACTTTCCGAGAACAACCGAGTTACGCGAATGTAGCCCTTATACCACCAATTTTTTGAAGGAATAAGACTTATGAATATGGCGTCTTTTTTTGTGTAATTTCATTTGTCAATTAGCTGTATCCAAGAGTAACGAATAGCCGTATACTTGGAATAAAACTTATTCTACTTTGGTGAAATCGGGCCTAAGTAGATGGACTAGTATAGTCAACGATAGTAAATTTGATTGATGAGTATACTATTATTTATCTGTAGTGCAAATTATTACATAATTCGATCAAAGCTTATTCCTTGTTCCTCAAATTTTTAAACCACCCGTTTGGCTTTGGTCTTGGCTTTAACCTTGTTGTCTGACGAAGCTGAAAGACTCATATAGCTTGCCCGACAACCTGTTACAAAAACTTCGCAATATTTACCTAAAAGCTATGGATGGACAAAAATAAGTGATATTGACGAAGTTGTGACCTATTACCATGTCGACTAGAAAACTTCAAGTGATTCCATGGAATCGCCAAGAATAATACACAGTAATGCCTCCTTATTTTGCATAAAACATAATATCTAACCTAACAGTAATTCCTTCCGGAACCCTTATCACCTCTCGCCATTATGCAGCCTACCATTCCAGTTTCACGATCCGCTGTAGCACGTAAAAATCGATGTTCGGATTTACCCTAAGCCGTACTTTGTTGGATATAAAAGGATGTACCTACCTACACAT
The DNA here is from genome assembly GCA_910589525.2 of Ennomos quercinarius. Lineage (NCBI taxonomy): Eukaryota > Metazoa > Arthropoda > Insecta > Lepidoptera > Geometridae > Ennomos > Ennomos quercinarius. Next base: position 15,352,948 of record OU342492.1, on the reverse strand, counting down.
AGGAACGGTCACGGCGGCGTCCCGTAACGTCATCGACCGTGACCTGAAGGTGGTGACGGGCCCGCACTACCACATATTACTGAATATGTTTCTTCGTAAGCACTACATTTACTTTGGAGCCACCGCAGAATTATTACTAAAATTCAGGTGAAAGTTATATGCATTGCATAAGTAGTCACACAAAAAATAACGCTAATCTTCACAGCCTCTGTGGTGCGGCGGTTGAGCAGGTCGGTTCATAACCTAGCTACCTTTCGCGTTCGCAGAACGTAGGTACTATCTAGTTTTATGTTATGCAAAGACATGACTATAAATCCAGTTGACCAATGATACAACTGTAAGTGTATTTCAACCACTAATTTCTAATAAATACTATGAATATCTAATAAATCCCCGGAACCCGTTGATGTCTTTTGTTCCATCCTGCTCTGTTCTTTGTAATTTCGTATGACTTTGTCCCGTTTTGCTACCTCGTCCCCTGCCCGCGCAGGTGAGTCGTGTTTGTACGAGAAACTATGTTTACGAGCTATCAACGGGCTTTATAATCTTTGTGCAAAGACGATTATTATATCATCATTGATATTATATATTATAGGTACTACAAAAGAGAATTTATACCACTCTTATAATATAGAATAGAAACACTCTTTACTGGCTCTCATAATATCGCATCGCATGCTATTACTTACGGTTTTCTGTAATCGATCATACTTAGGTTCCATCTAAGCTAAAGGGTAACGTAAACGCGGCATTAGCTTGGTTCTGCCTTCTGCCACAATGTTACGCGCTACAGTGACACTATAAATTAATTAGAGCAACGACTATAAATAATGATATGTCTATTGGCTCGACTTCGGATCAAGTTTCATAAACGGGAGTTTCCCTAGTAGGCGAGTGAACAAAGAGCCCGAATATTTAGGTCAAGGATAGAGCGGGTGTAGGGAGGTTGGCGAATACAACTTTTGGTAGGTATAATTATTATCTGTGTTACAGATAACTGAGCACTTACGTACCTGTGCCTAATTACGTATATATAGGTACATATAATAAAACGGAGCTAAATCTGTACATTGAATATTTATTGAAAATTTTGATTGTATTACACTTCTATATCGATATAGAAGTAAAAACATTATAATGTGTTGTCTGTTTGTCTGTCCCTTTGACCACGCCTGATCGGATTTTGCTGAAAAGGTATGGTTGAAGTTTTTCAGAATAACGTTTAGGATACTTACCTACTTTGTTTTCAAAAACGGCTAAGTGCGGGTTGCACGAAGCAATAAGGAAGAAATTATTATGCAAGTATTTTTAGTTTGTATATTATTTAAACGACAGTAAAAGACGATTAACGATGGTAAAATAATATCTTGAAAAATTACGAAGTTATTGTAACTAATCACTGCGTCATTTTCACGGTATTATCCATACGCTGCGGTAAAACATAGCCGGCAACGACGATGAAGCTACTATACCCATCCTGTCGAAAGGAAGAGAGAAGGGAAAGGGAAAAAGATGAATGGATGGAACAGCAATAGGAGGGTGCATCCATTCATTCTTTTTCCCGTATAGTTCCCCTTTCGCTTCCCTCTTCCCATGAACAGGGGTAGGACGTAAAACAAATTAACCCGTGCGAAGCCGGGGCGGGTCAGCTAGTAGTAAATAAATTGCATCTGATACCAGTGATGATAAAAATTAATAATAAGTATCGCGCTGAAGTATGTAAGCATTAAGAATATAAAGACATATGATTTATAGTAGTAATGTAATTACCTAAACGAAAAATATGAATCACGAACGGGATTTGAACACGCACCCATCCATCCCAAAGGACAGGATATGGCTACTATGAGGCTACTTTTATAAGTAGTCAAATCCTTCACCTTTTACAACCAACTTACGGGGTTGGTAGCGCCATCTATTGAGTGATCTTGAGAATAACTCTCAACCGGAGGTACTCCCGAAAGCTCCTATATCTTAACGCGACAAATTGCGATATGTTGTCGGCATTGTCACACCTGTTTACAATACCAAGTTACTGACAGTCCCCTACTGTGCAGAGGTTGCCTAGGAACAGACCAAAACTGCCTCGCATGTTTTGACCAAGTGCAACAGAGTGGCCTTGCCAATGAGCATATTATTATAACTACTGTGTGGCCTTGCAGGGTTAGGCGTAGCTCGAGGATGGTGAGTGGCTGGCTGATGTGTGCCACCTCTTCACACAAAAGGGTTGCAGTGTGGCTTATACTTAGTTCCAGAAAAGAGCCAAAAACTAAGTACTAAGTAGAGTGTGATTCAAATATAATGGCAGCTGTGAAATGTGCTGCCATTACCCCTCTCCACACTCTGCACTCACCGCTTACCTTGACAATAAACCTTGAAGAAATCCAGTCACCCAAACACATCAATCCTACAGCACATGCTTGGTATAGAATAGTCTCATAATAATGAGACTCACTGTATACAATATACAAAAAAAAGGTACCAAGTTCTCATGTTTTGTCCCACTCAACATCCAAAGAGGAAGACGCCGCTTTATGACATTTGCTCTATCTATCTATAGTCCATTGAAAAGTTACATTTGGGGTTGCGTTTTTTAGAGGACGCAATTTTATTTTTTTGATGTGTAGGGGGGGTCAGTGTAAAGCTAAAACTAAGTTTGTGGGGTCGCCACCCTTGTCCCACGGCCGCCATCTTGAAAATAGGGGTTGAAATGGTATTTACGATATATCTCTTAAACTATTTATTTGATAAAAAAAATTTGTTAACATTTTTTGTTGCAAATTAAATTCTCTACAACTTTGGTCCAGTAACTTTTTGTCGTAGAACTATAAATAAAAAAGTTATAAGCGAAAATCTTCAGAAATTCGAGAAAAAAATTTATATTTTTCGATGTAACTTTTTTTTTTATCATTTTACGAAAAAATGATATCTGGCCATTTTTGTAGATCGTTTTTTGAGGAACAACTTTTATTCGCATCATTTTTTCATTAAGTCAATAGTTAAGGTTTTACAGCGCTCCGAAGTGAGTACTATTTTTCAGTACTCTTAACTATACCTATATTATACGTGTGTACCTATAATATGTCATCAGTTATTGTTTTTTTTTTTTTTATTTTGTTATTAGAATTTTTTTAATTACAAATTTTGCAATATTATTAATAATTAAATATTGACTCTTTTCCCCACCACCCACGAGGTAGAGTCTAGAGGCGCGTTTTTTTTTACGTGGTATCCCCAATAGGCATAATCCACGGTGATTTTCTAAATTAGAACTACTCCGTCCTCAGTCGTTTCGATGGACCAGGCTGCGGCTCAGCATCTGATCAGCTTTCTGAATTAAATACCAGTGGGAGAACTGGAGAAGGAAGGGGTGTTAATGTTGGCGGTTCATCATCAAAGTCATTTTCATTTATTAATTCTGAGAGTTCCATTACGTTGCTGGAAGTCTCTCCAGAACAATAGAAGCACACTGCAGAACATTTCATTCCTGCTTTTCGGCATCCACACATTGCTCCACAGATTTTCGCTTATAACTTTTTTATTTATAGTTCTACAACAAAAAGTTACTGGACCAAAGTTGTAGAGAAGAGAATTTAATTTGCAACAAAAAATGTTAACAAATTTTTTTTATCAAATAAATAGTTTAAGAGATATATCGTAAATACCATTTTAACCCCTATTTTCAAGATGGCGGCCGTGGGACAAGGGTGGCGACCCCACAAACTTGTTTTTAGCTTTACACTGACCCCCCCCCCCCCCCACACATCAAAAAAATAAAATTGCGTCCTCTAAAAAACTCAAGGTTAGGCCTAAAAAATAGCAGCGTTTTACCTGAAATAAAACGCATATTAAAATACTTACCTTACTGGAACCTTATATTGAGAATAGCATTTCCGTTTCCGTCGATTTCCTGCCAGTTTTTCCGTATTTTTATACCTCGTTTCCTGTAAAGTGGCGCCACCTGGCGGAGGCGCAGCATTTTAGTTTACTTGGAAAAGTGCAGCGCCATATTGGATCATTGGCTCAATTTTCACCAGGCAGAAGTTAAGTGAAAGGTTCCAGTAAGGTAAGTATTTTAATATGCGTTTTATTTCAGGTAAAACGCTGCTATTAAATAACTGTACCGTTACTGGAACCTTATATTGAGACGTGTTTGTTATCGCCTGGTGACGCCACTTTAAAAATAATTAAGTATTTAGATCCTTATTAAAATAACGCCAATGTGATGTGATGTGGCTTTTATGTGAAACACAGTAGATAGGTGTGGTTTTCTATTATGAACATTCAAATATAATTATATATTACATTACAAGAAGTGCAGTGAATAATATTCACACTAAGGCAATTTAGATTGTCAATTTAGCATTATGAATTGTGTTACAGATTGTAAATCATTGTATATGTTATCACCACTTCATGTCGGTAGACCTGATGAAATGTATTTAGCTGCTTGCTAATTGCCCTGTGCCAAAACTTGATTGAGAGAGACATTGTCTAAACATTTTAATACTACTGCTGATACTTTTAAGATGTGGTTTGATGCCAGCCTCTTCAAACAGAGTATTATCTCAGCCAGATACTGCTGTGTGCGAGGTGGTTTTGCAATACCTTCCTCTGATGAAATAAAACCTGACGTTTTATATTTGGTGCTTTCTATCCAGAATCAAGCATTAAGATTTTTACTGTTTACATGCCTATCTAAAGTAAAAATATAAACATTATATATTCGACAGACTTCAACCTTACACAATGATTAAAATCTTCTCTCAACATGCTTTGTCTGATATTTTCAGAACAAAGTAGTAATTGCAGTATGATGCGATGCCTGAAATCAATTGCTTTTGTCTAATAGGTACAACCATATAAATCAGCTGGCATTCCATCATCATAGTACCTCAAGGCTTTTGGATAAGCCTAAAAAAGAGCGTGAGAGCTTACTGACTGGATCTTTCGAGATACAATGCAAGGTGAAAACGATATGCCTACGACAGATTAAAAAATGGTTCTAGCGTAATTACGGTTAATACTCTTCCAAAGCTGGCCTTCCCTGTCAAGGAGAGGGTGCAGGTCAAGATCCACCACGCTGGCGAAGAGTGAGTTGCTATGTAAATTTCCGAGCTATGACATGCGGTTTTACGTCACAAACTTAAGGAAACCATAATTTTTTAGTTTAAGTTAGGAATCTACGGTTCCGTCACTTTGGGCCACCCCGTATTTTCAAATTTCGTGAGCTGAATGCTCCAACTGTTTATGATTCATAAGTCGTTCAAGATCAACCATGCTTCAAATGCTCGGGCATTGAGATTTCCAAGTTTTCACATCTCTGTGGGCTTAAACATCACAAACACGTCATTTGGCCGATGTTGGTGAGTCAGGTCAGGACTCGAAAAATGGTCATGGAAGCGCCCATGTGAGTAGATAGTTCTATTTAACACTGATAAAGACAGAAACTAGATAGCGATACTAACGTATTATATACTCACAAACCAGGTAGTGGATACTACGTATACTGATATGGGACGCAAAAATAGGGATTATCGGTTGTCACATTTCGTGTCAGAAAGTTTAACACAAGACGGGCTGCTCTGAACTCCCAACCATAGATATAACTATATAACCATACAATACTAGGGCGCACTATACTTACCAGTACCTAGTCCGAATTAAACAAACCCGTTGTTTTTAATTTCATTATTTCTACACTGGCCAGTATTATTAGCAGGTGCCACTCTGGAGGATGGCGATGCAGCGATAGATGATCGGCATGACTTGCATTCAGCATGAATGGACGTATGACATGAGTGTATTTAATGCTGATCTAATACTTGCAAAAGTTTATTTAGCATCTCTATAGTTCCATTATTGGGCGACCTAGCAGTTTTGTTGTCGCTTGTCGCATTTATTGGAGACTGAACTGGCTCGAATTTACTGGGCCGGGGCAAGGCAATAATATCTTACCTGTAGGTATGTTGTACGCCCGCCAAAACTAACAAGAAGAGTTCAGGCTATTTTGCCCTGCCTGGCCGTCATCACCACCAGTCTTGCACTCCGAGTGTCCGGCAACATCGCCACCAATTTGATAAAAATATGCTGATAAACATCGTAACGAAAATTGCATTCTTGTTTCTTTCTAACAACAGTGGCGTATATACTCTCCATACTCCACAAACTACATAATAAACATACGTAGGTATGTATAGGTGGCTTCTAGTTAGTTTTTAAAGCAGTGTGGTTCGACTGTAACGTCTCTATATTTCCAACTCACTGGGGCAAGGGCGTTGCTCACTTGCAGTTCATAGACCACTCAAATTGTTAAGAATATCTTTCGGTAGTTAAAGGTTCCTCAACGTTTATTTACGGTTAAACAAAACACGAGGTACCTACCACAACAGGCAATATTTATTTTTCTAAGTACCCGACTATTTATTACTATTTATTTATAGTAATATTTCTTTGCTGACAAGGATCAGCGCAAAATGTTTACTATTCTGACGAACCGCAGTGTTCATGTATTCATTTCAGAAAAAAAATATAGATAGTCGAGATAAATAGCAAAACTACTATGTCCCATTTTTCTTGCAATAATTGAGCTACCCAATTGTAAGAATCAAAGTTCTTTTGGTGCTGTGCTCAGACACAATGGCAAGAAGGTCACCTCTAACAGTTTACAAGGTGCAAAAGGCCTGTCTGTATAAAACTGTATATTTTCAAAGGGATGCTCAACATAAACTTACTTTCACACCCAGTCCTGATTTGGTTGCAAGAAGTATGGAATACAATTCATGTATATCAGGTGAAATGGTGCGGCCATTATATTAACGCTTTAAGGTTGTAGGTAATTATAGCGGACGGACTAATCTATCCAACTTTGTTATTTGAAAATGAGAAGAGAGGCAACTAAAGAAGGTTATCTGCTACTTTTGGAATGCCCTTTATTTTTATAGATTTTATGAACAATTACAGACAGTTGTTCTGAGAAAATAAATTTATGTATGGATTAAATGCATATGCACGTGTATCAAAGAATTGTATTTGATGCTCTTTAATTTTAACTTCAAAATCATTCCTGCTAGGTGATCACGAAACTTTGATTACAATCTATAGAAACCCCAATTTGTTTGGATTTGACAGTTTCAATAAATGGTTTACGTGTATAATTACTAAGGAAATTTTCCAAATTAGGAATTAAAATACTCTTGTTGCATTGCAATCAAAGTTCCATGATCACCTCATAGGTGTGCTCATTTCTGCACAATTCTGCACAATTCTGCTCATTTCATACCTTGGCTGAATTGGAAATGTTTGAGCTATTACTTCTCTCTGAAAGAGCGTCTGAGCATTTGTACGCTCTTTGCTACTTTTACGAGCGGGCTGCGAGCCCCGGTTGTGAGCCTAGCCCAGTGCCAGTTACAATGGCTATTTGAGGATTGACCTCAGGGAGGGCAGTTCCTGTGATACAATATCCTGCGAGGATAGATTATTGTAAGTTTGTTATGACAAATTTTGTTCATTGCATGTGATAACATCCCGTGAGGATGGCTATTCAATTTAAGACAAACTTTACTTTAATTCACAGTATGTGATAGCATCCTGCGAGGATGACTCATTCTAAGTTTTAAAAGACAACTTTAATTCATAGTATGTGATAGCATCCTGCGAGGACGACTCATTCTAAGTTTTAAAAGACAACTTTAATTCACAGTATGTGATAGCATCCTGCGAGGATGGCTCATTGTAAGTTTTAAAAGACAAACTTTAAATCATAGTATGTGATAGCATCCTGCGAGGACGACTCATTCTAAGTTTTAAAAGACAACTTTAATTCATAGTATGTGATAGCATCCTGCGAGGATGACTCATTGTAAGTTTTAAAAGACAAACTTTAATTCACAGTATGTGATAGCATCCTGCGAGGATGGCTCATTGTATGTTTTAAAAGATACACTTTAATTCATAATATGGGATAGCATCCTGCGAGGATGACTCATTGCAAGTTTTAAAAGACAAACTTTAATTCACAGTATGTGATAGCATCCTGCGAGGATGACCCCTTGTAGGATTTTAAAGGATAAACTTTGTTCATAGCATGTAATAACATCCCGCGAGGATGGCTCATCGTAATTGGTAAATTTGTAAATGACAAATTTTGTTCATAGCAGTAACAAATATCCAGTTCCATGCGATGGAACGACAGGCTTTTGATTGCAAGTCGCTAAAGGTGGAATTCTGTCTACCGTAGTGTAACACGCAATCTGCCAAAACATCTATACAATCCATTATTATGGTGATCAGTGTCAGAGAGACTTAATGGTATCTTGGTTCTGATATAACTCTTAATATTTTAAAATTATTACAGGTTAGGTGACGAAAAGTGTCATATTTATATACCTCCTCGACTGATGTTTGAACAAGAACACTACCCAGTCACTGAGATCGGTTAATATTTTTACGTAGTCAAATGCTGACGTTTTGCATAGGGACAATTCAACATTATAAATAATTCATAATGACTATGACTGTCACTCTTAGGATTACGAAATTATCTTCAAAATCGATATCCTCTAGTATAACTTGAGATGACATGACATGCATTATCTATAAAACCTACCGAGGTACTTGTAGTAAGAAAATAAGAAAATTGTTATAAAGCTCACCCCTGCTTCGTATGGCTGGAACGCTTGTAATTCTGTGGCTGGAACCTTCGCCTCTGTTTGTTGCCTGAGGACGACAAACCTGAAGAGCTGCTGTCGCTGCTGCTGCAGCTAGATCTGCTTCGGTGCCGCTCTTTAGCAGGGCTTGAATGGCAGCCTGCTTTCGTGATCCGTGTGCTCTGTAACTTCAAGTCCATAATAAAACTACTGTAAGCACTACGAAAGATATATACACTGGCTATTTAAAATTTAAACTGTAAGTGTCGAACGGCAAAAGCCGTTTATAATTGGTTTACTTACCAAGTGTGGGTACCACTTACTTTTACAATTTACTCACATATTCACTTTCACTATAATATAATTAAATAATAATGTGAAGTAAAGCATATAGAAAATACACTTAATAACTTTGCAACTCACGCAGAGCCAGAGCTGCTGCGCACAAGTTGCTACGACGGGAACTCAAACGCCAATGATCCAATATGGCGCTGCACTTTTCCAAGTAAACTAAAATGCTGCGCCTCCGCCAGGTGGCGCCACTTTACAGGAAACGAGGTATAAAAATACGGAAAAACTGGCAGGAAATCGACGGAAACGGAAATGCTATTCTCAATATAAGGTTCCAGTAACGGTACAGTTATTTAATGTAACATTTCAATGGACTACTAGACTATCAAACCAAAAAAAAAATATATGGTTAATAATAATAATATTTTTTAATTTTCAATACTCCTATTCAATAATACCTACCAGCTAACATTCTACCACTACACTACTATGACACTACGTCAATCCCTCCCGTTTTTTCCATTCACTTTTTAACTCAGCCATTTTTTTTCTCTTGTACTCAGACCTTTTGTATTTTTTCTCTTCTATTTTTTTCTTTTGACCTGCTACACTATCTTTTCCATTTAACTTTTCATCTAATTTTGAAATTATCATTTCTCGTGCCACCTTTCTGTTTTCATCTTGACATCGGCTCATGTGGCATTTTACTACTATGCCTGAAATAATTAAAGAAAGGTGAGATTAGTGTATTTCTAATTTTCTAATAGTATAAGGGTATTCAGTTCTACAGCCCAAGGCATGCTATTCACCGAGCAATCCCTCTCCTGCTATGCTTTACCCAATTTAAAAATAAAACCTTTTTAATTTTAAACTTTTTGGGTATAAACAGATATCTTCAATCAAATTACATAATTTTAATGTATATGATTGAATATGGATGCAAAAAAGATCATTGTAAGATGCTTTCCTGTAACAATACCAATTTCATATCACAAGCTCTAGGTTGACAAAGTTTTATAATTCATGATTAAAATTACCTGTAGGTATATGTGTCAGCACAACACAATTGGCATTCTTATTGACTGCTGAACCACCTGGGCCACCCCCTCTAACAAACTGTTCGTTCAGATCAATCTCATTGATTTTAGGCACTCGGGTGTAATCTATATGTTTCAAGGCTACCATCAAATGTTGTACGGATGAAACTCGGCAGAGGCCTAATTTATTCAGCAGTTGCATGATGAGTTTAGACAACAGAGCCTCGGCGTAATAATGCTTCACCTTTCTGAAAACAGTTACAAGAGTAAAAAAAATTGTTGAATCAGTAACAATAGACATTAGATTGCAACCAGTGACAGATGAGATAAATACTGACGCAAGCAGAAGTAGCACTATTGTAAGTACTTTATTAGATACTAAAGTACCTGCTCACGTCTCGAATCGGTACTCAAGTCAAGGTTTTGATCTCGACTTTGTAGGGGAACAATATATTAGATAAATCAGTAACCAGTAGAATAGGTAGATACCTACTTACATTATAAGCGAAGGAAATATCTTCTGGTTTCGTCAGGCTCTTATTATTTTTAAATTCGGTGGATATTTTTCGTTTGAAGTAAGCGGGATCAGTAAATGATAACCCACGGGAGTAAATAATTAAGTTTTTATAAAGTTTAAGGACTTCATTTCTTGTAACTTGCATATTAAAACTGGGCACACACACAAAAAGATTTACTACGTAATCTACGTATTATCGAAATAATTTTATACGTGAACGGTTAATTTTGCTATTAATATCAAAGAGTATGTGAGTTATAATTTATATTAGTTATAATAAGAGGTTATAAGGTTTTGGCGGGAACGTGAAAAAGTTCACGTCGTTGCATTGTATTATTTCACAAAACTTATGCTTTTTCTAGTGTTAATGTTTAAAATTAGTGGCATTTTACGCATTAAGTGCTGAATTACGAGTATAAGTGTGGGCAAGTGATATAATGTAGTGAAACGTGGTTTTTCGTGTTGCTTCCAAAATTCCATAGAAGCCTCTAGTAAAGTTGCCACTACTTTACTAGGGCATGACTTAGACTGGATTATGACTACCTGACTTAGACTGGACTATGACTACCCTGACTGACTGTGACTAAGACTTGACTTTACATGAAATACTTCATAATACGATGAAAAACTACAATACTTGACACTGGCTAAATACACTATGTGTGGAGCCAAAATATAAGAAAAAAAAAAAAAAAAAGAGGTTATAAGCGTATAGTAGTCTGTGGTTACATACTCTTTGGCTATAATCACAGACTCACATAACTCTTTATGTGAGTCTATATTAAAAACCTCTTAACCTCTTTGTAAACCGAAAGGCAACACTGCGTAAAGGCGTATTCGGTTCTTTTTCCGATAACAAAACAAAGTACTCTCTGTGGGCTCTTTCTTTTCTTGTTGTTAATCATAGAGAAAAATAATACATATTTGTTAATTTTTCATTGTTTTTCGTTGGGTAATTCGCCAGCTGTTTTGTTTTATGTCATTTGTACTGAAAAAGAAAAACCGAACAATTAAAATGCTTTGTTCAGATGCTAGAGGACCCATACCAGTGTCTGCTAGTACCAACACTAATATCAATTCAATTACCATGGAAGCAGTTTGTGAAATTGAGAAAGAATTACAAGATAGCCCATACGATATGACTTCTCTCGTGTTTCTGCTGTACGACATCCCAGACACTGCGCTTCAACGACTCCTCGTGTACCAACGCGTCTCGAAAGAAGTTTATTCCACAAACCTAAACTTACTACATGACTGGATGCAAGTTGCCAAGTCCAAACCCGGATGGAGGCACGAATTTCTAGAGGCGCTTCTCATCTGCCAATTATATGGCATTGTCAGGAAACTAGGCTTCAATATTCAGAACATGAAGAAACAGTACCAGCCAGATAACATCTTTTACAGTATGTATATAAACCCAACAAAGAAGGCATTGTACAAATTGTGTGAAAACATTGAAACTGAAAACCTGAACACCTTGAAGAAGACCCTTGAAACTTACAGAATAGATACAACTGAGTATGACAGTTGTGAACTGGTTTTTCTTAAGCTTATGTCTGAAAAGATCATCACTTCTGAACTTCAATTTGACAGAATCCTTGGAAGTGATCTTAACTTTGATAAACTTATAAAACTGATACAAAAGTTACCAGGCCTGGAATCTATTGCTAATCAACTTGGTATGATACAAAAAAGAAACAGAGGTGAATCCATTGGGCAGCCAGTAGCTACAAGTTCTCCATCCTCAAACACTATACCTGATATCTCAATGGCTATGCCACAGCAAAGTAATAAACCAAACTGTGAAGATGAAGATTTTACAAGTGTGTTTGAGATGCTTAGCAATTTACATATTGATGAAACTCATATAAAATCAGATTCAAAAAACCTGGCAAAGGATACTTATCCAATAAAGGATACAAAGAAAATTGGTGTTTGCCTGATTATAAATCAAGAAGATTTCTACTTATGTGATCAGAGCATTGAGGATCAAAACCTTAGAGCTTCTCTGTCAAAGAGAAAAGGCTCAACTTTTGATAAAATTCATTTAGAGAAGACTATGTCTGCAAATAACTTTGAAGTAACAGCAAGAGACAATTTGGATCATCTTGAAATGATGAATTTTATCAAAAAAAGTATAAAAGAGAAAGTGAGAAACACAACAAGCATTTTTATGCTATGTATAATGTCACATGGTGTCAGAGATCATGTATTTGCAGCAGACTGTGTTAAAGTCAAGGTTGAGGATATTCAGAATCTGTTAGATTCAGATGATGCACTGTGTCTGCGAGGGATCCCCAAAGTTCTGATTATACAAGCTTGTCAAGTTGATGATGTCTCACAACCAACACTGGTAGCCGATTCACCTACTCCTAACCAATTTTATTTATGCAAAAAAGATTTTTTAGTTTATTGGGCTACCTCTCCAGAGTATGAAGCTTTCAGATTAGAGGAAGCAGGTTCAATATTTATACAAATACTTTGTTTCGCTATACAGAACATGGCCAAAAGTGAGCATCTAAATGATATTTTCACCAAAGTAAACAATGGTGTGATTAGTTACTGCACTAAGTTCAAGCGTTTTCAAGTACCATTATTTAAGTCTACTTTGAGGAAAAAGCTATTTTTGCATATTCCAGAGTAATTAGTCAAATTTTAAAGAATCTTTTATAATATGTATAATAGTTTAAAAAATGAAAGTATATGCCTATTTTGCACTGATTTATACATATTCTTGATTAATAAAATGTCATTTAAGGTTTTAGTTGCTCACCATGAGTGGACATTAGTGCCGGCTTTTATCACCCCCATTCAGAATAATAATAAAAATAATATATATGGACTCAAAATAATATATATATATATATTTAATGGAAAATAAATTATACTGTTATTATAATTATGAAATGTTTTCTATATTTATGTTTACATCTGTTTTTGTAAAGTTCATTACTGCTGCTTCTAAGTTTTTGCGTTCTTCATCTGTTTTGAGTTGAAACCACATTGAATCCAAATATGCCCTTTGATGTTTTTGGAGGAATTGGAAGCAGTGTTTCATGGTAGCACCAACATGCAATGTGTTGAGTCGAACATCCAAATTGCCAAATTTTGTGATAAATGGCAGAGTACTTGTCACATATTTATGTGGCCCATGGCGTGATCTTATGAGTGCAATTCTGGTGTTCTCATTGCAATACTTTGCCAAGAATCCAGACCTTACTGTGGCAACTCCAAAGTCTCCATGCAACTGCTGAATTTTACTTAAGACAGTGTCATGAAATGTTTTAGACTTGAGTGAAAGAGGCTTTCCTTCTGGGACCGTCGGACATACTATTTCAACTGCAATGTATCTGAAATCAAAAAAAGACATGGGTGTGGTGTGTAAAATGATGAAAAAGCCAGAGACCGGGCAAGATTTATCAATTACTTTTTTGCTCCCCATATTTTATTATGACTATGACAAAACTTGCAAAAAACTTGATGAGCACCATCATTAGTAAATAAATAGGTACTTCATCGATTTAGTTTTACAATGCTTTTGAAATATGATGGGCTTTGATTACAGAACATGGGGTTATTCCTGTTATCATGTCTGTCCCCATGTCAAACAAACCCATGAATATTGCAAAGCTATGAGAAACTACACTACAACCCCACGTCACTGACTACAACTAGTTAGGTACAACGTATTTTGTGTTTACCTATTTTTAAAACGGACCATTTTAGCAGTTTCATTCAACTTCAACAGACAAATTCTGAATAATATAATTCATAACTTGTGTTCTGAAATAATAAAAGAAAATGCAACAATCAAAGCATTCACCAAAGAGTATATAATTTACTACGTAAGACATTCACAAGAGCGTTTAGTCTGTGACAAGTCTATGTGAGTCACAGATTAGAGAAAAAACAAATGACTGTGATGTGAGTAGTCTAGCTAGGGATGTTCCGATACTACTAAAGTAAATACGAGTAAGTACTCGATACTTTTCTTTCGATACCAAGTACTTTTAGCATCAAATCATTCTTTCGATACCTACTTCGTACCAGAAAGAAAGTACTAGTATCGAAACGAATCAGTGCTGCCAAGTCAAAACAGGATAATCGGCAAAAATTCAATGCCAAGCAGCCTTAATTCGCCATAATAATTTTTCTTTAGCCTAATATCACCTAATTTTAAGTCAGGTAGCCTAAAAAAGTGACTTTTAATGTATATTTAGGACTAAACCAACCCCATTTTTAGTTTTAGCAGGATTAAATTGAATGCAAAGTTAATTCTAAGCATTGAATACAATTATAGGTCTACCAGAATCTGATGGCAAATAGGGAAAATAAAATTTGTAGTAGGCAGCACCGGATATAAATGGATTAATATGTCTTGATACTTCCTTCACTTCCGGCCGTCGTGGCAACTAAATTTCGCAACTTTATCAACTTTTAAGACATATTTTTCTGTTATTCATTGGATCAAAACGACGAAGAGCATATTGATCATGTACCACCATATTCAATATCAAAGTGAAAATTACTATTTTCGAGGCTTTTAAATCTTATTCCGTAAGTGAATGTGACTTTGAAAACATCCTAATCCGAACAAATACACGTATCACAGCAAATTTCGCATAATTTCTTAAATTTCTTGTCCCATTTTCATATTGTCATTGTTGGTCTTAAACATTTATGTCTATGGTTTTGCGTGACACTGCACTGCGCACGTTATGTTACAGAAACAATATACAGTTTTTATTATGACCTATAAGTAAAAATAAAACCATCATGAATGTAGGTACAGCTACTTTAACTTTTTTCTTTACTTTTTTTCTTTATTTCTGAACACGAAAATTATTTGGTTTCATCAGATGATGATGAAGATCTAAAGAGGTATTTATACTACAGAACTCTTCTATAACATTTCAATTAATCCGTCTAAGTTGATTTTCTTCTTCACCCATTCCTCTTTCACAGGGGTAGAAAAAACACACCATTTTGTGAGAAAAAGGAGTCACAATTTCAGTGCGAGAATCCAAAACATCACCACGTAGTATTTTGTAGCTAGTGAAATAACTGGGCAAATGAGGCTTTATGATCTGATCTCCCAGTGTAGTAATCTTATTACTATACTGTGTAAAGTCTCAGGATGACGTGCGCAGTGCAGTGTCGCGCAAAACTATATTAATTTAGAGTTCCGAGTGATACTGTAATCTGTTTTGGGCAGCCGGCCGTGACGCTTAAATTCAGGCGAACGACTAGCTCGTCACGTCATTCGTTTACATAAAAAAAAAGTATCCTCCACTTGGTCTATGGAACAAAAAACCGAAAGTATCAAAACAACGTGGTCAGTTGTCAAATTGATTTGAAAGGTGACAATTTGGTATTGCCGTATAAAAATCCATTTTCTTTTTTTTAATTTTGTGCCATGAGATTCTGGTAGACCTATAAAATATATTTTATTATAACAGTTCCCGTGAAAAAATAATAGTCCCTCTCTGGACTAATACCACAGATTAGAGAAAAAAACAATTGACTAAACAGATGGAGCGAAATTTGACTTTTGCGAACACCAATGCGTACCAGGGTCGGTGCAACTTTGCAACATTGCAACCCTACCAAGTGAAGAAATTGCACGAAGTTTTAAGTTGTTTTGTTTCTCCGGTGTCATTTTATTTAGTCGTCTTATGGGCATGCGTAGTTCCTTCAATGATAGAAGCAACTACGCATGCTCGTACAATGACGTTTCAGTTGATGTTACAGAAAACTATGTTTTTTGTGGTTTTTTTATTATGTTTTAGTGTTTAGTCAATAAATTTAGCAAAATACTTATTTAAAATAAAGACATTGACGTGTAATGTGTTTGGAATGCATATTCCAATACTCAAGAAGATTTACACAGGACAAATTATTCAGTTTCTATGGTGCAAATACTTTTCGTGTTTACGATATATTTTTGTGTGTAAGTAGATTTGCGTTCACATAAAACATACGTAGAATTTTGTGCAGGATTAGAATTGGGTGATTTGATTGCTGCTATTATATTAGAATTTGAATTTTGGTACATATCGTAAATCCACAAGAAGGTTATCCAGTTGTTTGCATTTCGAAATTAGAGATGATTTTACAGGTGTCGATGGGTTATCGATAATTTCGATATATGTATTGTATGTAGAAAACTATACACTAACCAATAACAGGTAGTACCTACTGGTACTGGTTGGTGGTATTCTCTACTGGGAGTATAGACTAAAAGCATAGAGAGAACTTCATTATCTGTCAAGCGTACCACTTTTTTGAACACTTTTTATATGAGGTGGACACTTTGATGTAAATGAGTCTGACAGATTTGTATAGATAAAACAGTTGACTCGAGTCGAAAAAATGGTACGGTGATTTTTGCAAGCGTAGCTAATTACTATATGTTTGTTTCTTTCCTTCGCCACTGACGTAGCGATACGTGTGAGCAGTACAAATATAATATCGTTTTGATTGATCTCTCTATGCTTTTAGTCTATACTCTAAGGTTTAATCAACTCTTTAGATGGGTATATGATTGAAATTTGATATAATGACACAGAACAAATAATAGTAAGTAAAACTACTACTGTTTTAATGAACAATGTTTTAAATGAGAATTTAAATAAGGTTTTGTTTGTTCACAGATTCTGCCAACCGTCATGACCACCTTTGACAAACCTACTTCAATGAACTTTGTATTTAGGGCAAACCTACTTATATTAATAATTTGTTGTTTACAATAGCTATTTTGAAATAAAACTTTAGTAAAAATACATTCTCTTTATTTCTCATTAATTATACTTTTCATTCTGGAATAACGTTACGGCAATAAAGCTTAGGTTAGTACGGAATAATTTCGTTGTTGACCACTATCTTACCTGGCGATAAGTGACGATGCGGTCTACTAGAGTACGCTTACCTATAGAAGATACCTAATCACTCCCGACTTAAACTCACTCAGGGAAAAAAGATCCCAGTTAAAAGCTTTAGAGCGCATAGTAATATTATAATAGGTATTATTTTTCTTTATGTGCTTAATATATGGAATATCAACCATTTAGTGACGTTCAACCGCTAGTCAACCATAAAATGATGATGGAAATGATATATCAACGAAATTATTAGGCTCTATTATTTATTTCTTGAACTAGCTGGGCCATACAGTTATGACGCAAAAGAAGTCGGTTCTAGTTATCAGGGGTACCTAGTATTTTTTCCTCCAGACAGCGAAGATAATTGAGCTTTCCATCATCCCCCCACAAATTAGAGGAAATTAGCTCTGTTTATTTTAGGTGTCAGGCTTTTATAAAACTCTGTTCAATGAAGTATCGATATCGATAAAATAGCGTCTCATGACTATTTTTCAAAAATAGGTACGAAAATAATACACTGATGTTCCCTCTGGTTACTCTGTGACTAATACTGACGCCTATGTGAAAAAAGGATGCACCTATTACTTGTGAAAAAATAATAGGTGTCTCCCTCACTGGAACGTTACAGACGCCTATGTGAAAAAAGGATGCACCTATTACTTGTGAAAAGATAATAGGTGTGTCCCTCTCTGGCACGTTACAGATGCCTACGTGAAAAAAGGATGCACCTATTATTTTAGCACACACTCACAGACTCGCGTGGACGGCGCGGCGCGGCGGCGCGGTGGGCGGAGCAGGATCACAGAATGACAAAGTCACAGTCACAGTGTCGCTGTGCCTGGAGGTCATGGCCGTGGGTGGGGGGGGGGGGGGGATCAACCCCCCCCCCCGCCAAATTAGCGCTGGTCCCAGGGTAGAGCAAGAATGTTTGAATTGCCATACGTATTTTTTGAAATACAACACGGCAGATATAAAAATTTTCGCGCTCGCTTCGCTCGCGCATTTTTGTTTTTCTTGTATTTTGTTTTATAGCAAGTGCTATTGTATTGACTGACATGTAATTCATATTTAAATTGCCATACGCGTTTTCTAAAATACAACACGGCAAATATAAAAGCTTTCGAGCTCGCTTCGCTCGCGCATTTCTTATTGTTGGTTTACCTTGTTTTATAGCAAGCGCGTTTTTACTGACTGACATATAATTTAACTTATAATTGCCATACGTGTTTTCTGAAATACAGTACGGCAAATATAACATTTTTCGCGTTCGCTTCACTCACGGCTTTAATAATTCCAATGGTTTATTTTATAACAAGCGGGTTTGTACTGACTGATATGTAATTCTTGTTTGAATTACCATACGCGTTTTCTGAAATCCAGTACGGCAAATATAAAAAATTTCGCGCTCGCTTCGCTCGCGCATTTATTATTTTTACTGTATTTGGTTTTGTAGCCACCCTGTTTGTACTGACTGACATGTAATTCATGTATAAATTGCCGTAGGTACGTGTTTTTTGAAATGCAATACGGCCAATATGCAATTTCTAGCGCTCGTTTCGCTCGCACTTTTGATATATAAATTACGCTTACAAACTCACATGTATGAAGAGCTGATAAAGTTAGTAGGTATAAAATCTATCTTACCGCACATAAGTACTGCGAAAGATTTCATAAAGAGTATATAATTATAGTAATCCAGCTGAACCAAGTGAGTTCCTGGTTACGGCCCTGGACCCCTATTCATAATTCATAATTCATAATTCATAATTCATAATTCATAATTCATAATTCATTTATTGCTGTCACAGGGTTACAGGATGCAGATCTTATTGCTACATTTATATAGTCCCACCTGTAACATGCCATTGTAGCATGCAATAGGCTGGGATGACTGACTTGATTTAATTCAAACCAGTATCGAACGAACGTCATATACATTTTAAACATAGTCATGTCATAGGTACTTAATAGTCTAAAGCAATACATTTCTTCATTTATTTACATCGTTCCATTATTAAAATTAAGATTGTTCAATTCATTCCTGTTCTTTAATTGTAATTGTACCTATAATATTTATTTAAACCTATATAAATTTACACTCAAAAAATTCCTCCAGTGTATAAAAACAATTGTCAGTCAATAGTTTAAATAAAAGTTTCTTAAAATGTTCACTTTGTACAGTTTTCATACAATTAGGCAAATGGTTATACAACGTTGCTGGGACATGCAAAGCGCTGTTAAGAAAATGTGTTGTTTTTGGTCGTCCTTTCTTTACATCACAAATAGCGGCTAGACAATGTTCTTTCTTTTTGTTAATGCTACGTACTGGCCTATTATTGCTACAAATTGATGACTCGATTCTATAATATTGCGGATTCTGCTTAATAAATACACAGGATTCATAGATATATAGCGAGCATAAAGTCATTAACTTATGTTTTTTGAAATATGGGCGGCAACTGTCATCCATTTTTATACCTGTTATAGCCCTTATGCACTTTTTTTGGTACGTAAAACATTTCTTTCTGTCTGTTGAATTGCCCCAGTACATCAGCCCATATCGGAGATTGGAATGTACATATGCATGGTAAGCAGAGATAGCCGTCTTGATTGAAGTTACTTGTCTAAGTTTTTTAAGTGCATATATGAATCTACTTATTTTTCTAATTAAATGATCTATATGAGCCTTCCAATTGCAATGACAGTCAACTAAGAGTCCTAGGAATTTATGATCTGGAACTTCTTCTATTGGAGTACCAAATATAGAAACGTTAAGTGGGTTAAGTACCTTCTGGGGAAAGTGAAAGCTAATTATTTTAGTTTTTTCTAGATTCAATACAAGCTCATTGCTATTCATCCACGTACTAATTGCCTGGAGAGTTTTCTCTATCTCTTGCTTTATAGTACATTGACTATCTGCTTTTATCAGAACTGTGCTATCATCCGCGAATAAAACCATTTGATGATCAGTGCAGTGTGGTAGATCGTTAACATATATCAAGAATAGCAGAGGGCCCAAGATACTCCCTTGGGGCACTCCAGCTTTTACAGTTCTGGTTTTTGACTTGAAAATACATTTAAGTTTTGATTTGAGGTTGGTGCTACATATTTCGACATATTGCTTTCTGTCGGATAAGTATGACTCCAACCAATAATAAGCATTGCCTCTAATACCATTTTGATAAAGTTTCTTTAATAGAATGTCATGGGAAACAAGATCGAAGGCCTTGGTCATGTCCGTAAAAATTGCTGATACATACACTCTGTCGTTTAAGCATTCATAAATTTTTTTTTTTTTTTTTTTTTTTTTTTTATGCGATATAATGATGAGACGAGCTAGTCGTTCACCTGGTGTTAAGCAACACGGCCGCCCATAACAGTTGCAGTGTCACTCGGAACTTTAAAACAATAAAGTTTCGCGTGACACTGCACTGCACACGTCATCCTGAGACATCACACAGTCTAGTAATCAGATTACTAGACTGAATGATCAGATCATAAAGTCTCATTTGCCCAGTAATTTCACTAGCTACAATGCCCTTCAAACCGGAACACAGTAGTGCTTGCACACTACTGCTTGGCGGCAGAATAACTGGCATAGCGGTGGTACCTACCTAGACGAACTTTGCAGAAAAGTCCTACCACCTAGTGAAAATAGTTCTCAATAACTCATACGCTGCTATTGATGTCGACTTATGTTTCCTAAACCCACACTGCTCAGGCGCAAGAATAGATTTCGTTTCTAAAAACTTGGTTAAACGGTTGTGCATCAACTTCTCAAAAATCTTGGACAATACAGGTATTAACGCTATGGGCCGATAGTTCTCTACAGAAGTCCGCTTACCCTTTTTATGAAGTGGTTTAACAATTGTAAGTTTAAGTTTATCGGGAAATTTACCTTCACTGAAAGATTTATTGATAATGTAGGCTAACGGCGATGAGACAATATGAGCAACTTTTTTCAAGACATGTGTTTGTACGTTGTCGTAACCTACAGAGTTTTTATTCTTTAGACCTAGTATGGTTTTAGTTACTTCGTCCACTGATGTTGGATTGAGAAATATTGTATCATTAATAATTATCCGTGAATTTTTGTTATCAACCTGCGACACGTTCTTCCCTAATCCTTTACCAGAACTGCTCCGTGATTTACATAGTTTTGGGATATTTATATAATAATCATTAAATAGGTTTGCGATTCTGTTTGGATTTGTAAATGTTCTCCCGTCAATTTGTATTGATGTAACATCGTGACTATTGCGGCTTTTACCTGTATTATTGTGAATAATATTCCACGTTGCTTTAGTTTTGTTGTCGGAATTAGTTACCTGTCTAATGTTGCTTTGTTTTTTAGATTCAAGCAAACATCTCTTAAGTAATTTTCTGTACCGAACATATTTAGCTTTTGCTTCACTTTTTGGAGATTTTCTATATGCTAGATACATACTTCTTTTACGTTTTGTTGATACTTTTAACCCCTTCGTGATCCATTTATTGCATCTTGGGGATATTTTAACTTTTGAAATTGGGAAGCAGAGATTATAAAGAAGTAGAAAACTATTAATGAATTCATTAAAAGCTTCATTGCTAGTATTTTGGTTGTAAACATTTTCGAAAGTAAGACTTCTTAGAGACTCAACAAATTTATCCACATTACTCTTGGCATATATTCTTTTCTTAACATAGTGATAAGGTAACTCAATTATTTTTGTAGGGACAGTAAGTATCTGAGCCGTATGATCTGACATGGCTAAGTTATGAACACTGCCTTTTGAACTTTTGATATTCGTGGCAAAACCCTCAATGCAGGTTTTCGTAGTTGCAGTTATGCGCGTAGGGGCTGTGATTGTCCGTTTTATGTTATATAATGACAGCGTCCGGTCAAATTCAATGGCAATTTTATTCTTTTTTAAGCTATTAATATTGAAATCTCCGCATATAACGATTTATAACGATTTCTCACGAATCGAGATGAAATCTCGTCTGGGAATAAATCTCGAAACTCGAGTTTTCGGTATTCTCATGCAATATCTCGATTGCTAGCGCACGAGATGACTCGAGTGATGGAAGCATTAGCGTATAGTAGTCTGTGGATCGGAGGCAGTCGAGAGATCAGAACGAGATAACGCTATATGTAAGACAGCGACCACAAAGTCTATGCTCAGAATCAAGAACTTGAAAATTGACACTGGAACATGAATCAAACTATAGAATATAAAAGTAAGTTGAGTTGAGGTCATGGACCTACCAAAAAAAGAAGGACGGAGTCCCAATTGATCCCGAACCGAGGTACCCATAGGAAGTCGGAACGCTAATAAGTACGAGCGGACACGCACACACTCACATCATAGGAAGTCTATCGTCTGCCATTACTGCTCCGAACCTCGCCCAAGACGCATAGAAAAAAATATTATAAAATGCCGTCTTGCGTTGTGAAAAGTTGTCGGAATCATAGTGGTTTGATAAAAAAAAGTCAGGGGATCACTTTTCACAAATAAGCTTGTTAATATTTCGCTAATTTCTTGCTTTTTCGATAAAACTATTGAGATGCAATCAATACACAAAACCAGCTAGTGTTACCAACAATCAAACTTGCAAATTACCCGGAAGTGTGGGAGAATGACCAAATTATGTTCGAATACAACTTATTCACCTATATTGATCATAATTAGAGATCTGACTATATGCAAATGCATATTTCCATTATGCATATGCATGTGCTGGACTTTGCAGGTTAAAATAAATATTGTACCGGTAATGGACCTACTAATCGTACATATTTGTGCAGGGTTTCTATAATGTAGAAAAAGTAAAGTAACGTAGAAAAATACGATTTATGTGTTCATAAAACATTTTAAGGAACACCCTGGCTATAAATCTTTGTGCCAAGTTTTATTAACTGACTGGCTGACCCGACCCTGTCCAAAGGAAGAAAGAACTGGGAACTTCTCTCTTCGCTATAGCGTACAGGGTATATTCCCAGTTGCCCCCATATGCTTCGCCCCCGGGTGGCAACTGGGAACAAAATTCCTAGTTGCCACCCGGTGGAGACTGGGAAGCTATTGCTCCCATTTCATTCGCCGTACATTGCTGCGTAGATTGCCAACCCCTTAATTACTGTCCAAATGTAATCTATACATGGTTCTTGGGGGGAGGGGGGCAAGTGCGGGGGGAGGCAGGGCAAGTAGGGGGGTGGACTAAGTGAGGGGGGAGGTGGTGGCAAGTGCAGGGGGTGGCGAGGAAAGTGAGGGGGAGGTGGGGCAAGTGAGGGGGGGGTGGACTAAGTGAGGGGGGAGGTGGTGGCAAGTGCAGGGGGTGGCGAGGAAAGTGAGGGGGAGGGGGGGGCAAGTGTGGGGGAGGGGAGATTGCAGATTCCTTTATTGTGTTTGCGGCTATGGAATGGAACTCACTCCCGGCGTCGGTATTTCCATTCACTTACAACTTAAGTGTCTTCAAATCAAAAGTAAATAGGTTTATTCTAGGTAGGCGTTCTCCACCTTCGACCTCATCATCACTTACCATCAGGTGAGATGTAGTCAAACGCTAACCTATCGAAAGTAAAAAAAAAGTAAGCCATTCAATTTTGACTACTCTGTTATAAGCTCGCGTAGCTTTTTGGTCATACGAAAAGTCACACCAACAACAGATTTTTTTTTGTCGGATTCGGGTAATTTTCTTCACATGGCAATCCTTTAATCAGTCACACATGTTTATGCGGCCGCCATTGCTGTACGTCAGTTCGATGTCAATCAAGATTCCATCCTGCTTTTTTTATAATTCTATGGTTGAGGTTATATTATTCAATTGTGATTTTCTTGTGTTCGTTATGGAAAAACGGTAAAACTGTGCAAATGCTATAATGGTGCATCCGAAGATGTGAACGTGCGATTCCACAGGTTTTCTCTGCCTGGCAAACATGGATCTTTGAAGTAAGTAAGCCTAATAACCTACGCAAAATCCAAAAAGGTATAATGTACTACGTACATACATAAAAGAGAATACTTTCTCAAAATCACGCTGCTTACACCCGTATCTCGCTCTATAGATTAAATGTTTATTATTTAATTTTTTCAGGGCGTGATTATGGGCTGAATAATGGTATCCAGCTGGGAGCTAGACTTCTGAGGAATCACTGAAACAACTACACCAACAGCGTATAGGTATGCTATATGCAGAAGGCACCTGATTTATGGAAACAAATTTTATAATCCCAACCCCGATTGGAGCAGTAGATGTATTGTTGAAGTGCCGCCAAGAAAAATGTGCAACTTGTAACTTCACCTATGAATGTGTCAGGCTCAAACCTTCAAGTAAATTAATTTCAATTACCTGAATAAAAGTTTTCCCAGGCCGTGAGGCTATGGACCGAAGTTGATGGAAGTATTATGTTAAATCAGATAGATCCTGTGACCATGATCCTCAGTAATGAGGAACCAACCAGAGAGAGAGAGAAATAAAAGTATGTAAAAATCCAGTTCATACCAATGATATTGACACAGTTGCCTGTTGGATTTATTTTATACCAAAGGATAGGGGAATATGAGGGTTTTTCCCGTTTCTTGAGTGGGAAGCGAACCAACAACCTACAGCACAGTTGATGGAGCTGGCCTTAAGGCTATCTAAATAATATTTTATTTTTTGCTTCAGGTACTCAATGAAGGCTTCTAGGCTGGTGTTACTATTGCTACTGCAATAACTACATCTTACTTACTGTAAAGCTTCCGGAACAATTTTCTGAAAATGCTGTGAATGTGTGCTGTGATAATATAAAGTCACAGAAGAATCTTAAATCGCCACTGTATTAGACAGTGAGTGACTGTCTATATTACCATCTTCGTCATCATCATTTCCATATGTGCCACTGTAACTATTACACCAGTGGCCCTGAGGCTGATTTCGTTGGTTTAAAATTATTGATGTAAAAAGTAAAAATAAAGTAAAAATAGCCATCTTTGCTTTACGGCATTGTTTTACAACACTTTTAATGATGGCAGGATTGTATTTTGAGACTGCATGTTTCTTCATTTTATGTATTTGATAATAATAACTTTAGAACTAAACTAGGCCCAAAGTTGTTACCTACTCATATAAATATGTATAATATAATGCGATTATATATGAGTTATGTGGCTTTTATTTATTATGGTACCTTTATAAGGGTGGGTTTTTTCACCCGTTGTTAAAGTAACCAATCAAAAATGCTAACAAATTCTAACTAATAGTCAAGATTTGTTAGAGGTTTTAACCATTGGTTACCTTGAAGTAGTGTTCTGTGGTTTATTCCATCTGTGATAAGGATAATCACAGAATAGAGAAAAAAACAAAAGGATAATATAATAGTGTTCTGTGCACCACAGAGTATTTTTATAGCTGTGCATACCATAGAGTAGTATAAGTTGGTGCCACACACAGAATTCCCACTAGCCACAGATTGTTTTTTTCTCTAATCTGTGGTTGGTGCACTATACAATGCAAAACACCATATTATTTTTTCTAATTTGTGAAAACACTATTGGCAAACAATGAGCAACTTCGTTTGATTTGATAGGCACGGAGCAAAGAGTATATAACACTTAGGGATGTTCCGATACTAGTGAATACGAGTATGTACTTGATACTTTTCTTTCAATACCAAGTACTTTTTAGCATCGAATCATTCTTTCGATACTTACTTGGTATCGGAAAGAAAGTACTAATAGCGAATCGAATCAATGCTGCTAAGTCAAAACAGGATAGAACCACAGGATAAAAATTCAATGCCAAGCAGCTTTATTTCGCTATAATATTTTATTCCTTAAAGAAACATAGTATGGCCTAACTTTAAGTCAAGTAGAATAAAAATGTGATATTTTAATGTATACTTAGGGTTAAAACAACCCTATTTTTAATTTAAGTAGGATTCAATGTAGTAGAAAATTAGTGTAAAGGTAAAAATACATGTAAAGGTAGAATGTGAGTAGGATTTAACTTAATTTAATTGTAATTCAAAGCGTTGAATACAGTTAATACACACAAATAGTACAGTTAAGGTAGTTGTTATACACTTAATTAAAATAATAAAATAAAATAAAAACAAACCATTCTCGCGATACCTATTTGGTATCGGAAAGAAAGAATTTGTATCGGAAAGAGTACTTTTATCAAATATCGTCAAATAACATATCCTTAGTGTTCAAATGTCCGATTCTTCGCGCCAAAACACTTGTAAATGTAGATCAGTCATAGAAACAACAAAACTTTGCTGCAATAAGGTAAAATTTGTTTATTTTTTCCGTATTGATAAATAAAAAAAAATGTATCGATATGAGTGGGTATCGATACTTTTAGGGTATTCATATGAGTAGTACCTATCGAATCATGATTTGAGTACTACTCATATGAGTAGGTATCGATACTTTGGTGGTATCGGAACATCCCTAATAACGCTTGGCATGGCAAAAAGTATAACTATAACTTCTGTCGCCCAGACAAACTAACCAACGAAGAAAAAAGTAAAGAAAAGAAGAAAAAAGTAAGAAGACAAGAAAAGACAAGAAGAAAAAGAAAAGAAAGAAAAAACGAAAAGAAGAAGAAAAGTTGCCATGCCATTAGCTTCAATGTCAATAAAATGGCAACAAATGAGCCTAAAAGTAAAGGCAAAAGCGCGTCTCATGGTGGTCTCGACTGCCTCCGACCACACGAGACATCTCGTGCGCTAGCAATCGAGAATATCACAAATTTGAAGCTTGAGTCTCGAATTTCGAGATTTATTGTGAGATGACATTGCGTCTCGATTCCCTACGAGCCATCTCGTGCGCTAGTCAATCGAGAATATCATGAATTTTAAGCTTGGGAGTAGAGACAACTCGAGTCTCGAGATTTATTATGAGATGACATTGCATCTCGATTCGTGAGAATAGGGGTCCTGTTCATACCAATGATATTGACACAGTTGCCTGTTGGATTTATTTTATACCAAAGGATAGGGGAATATGAGGGTTTTTCCTGTTTCTTGAGTGGGAAGCGAACCAACAACCTACAGCACAGTTGATGGAGCTGGCCTTAAGGCTATCTAAATAATATTTTCTTTTTTGCTTCAGGTACTCAATGAAGGCTTCTAGGCTGGTGTTACTATTGCTACTGCAATAACTACATCTTACTTACTGTAAAGCTTCCGGAACAATTTTCTGAAAATGCTGTGAATGTGTGCTGTGATAATATAAAGTCACAGAAGAATCTTAAATCGCCACTGTATTAGACAGTGAGTGACTGTCTATATTACCATCTTCGTCATCATCATTTCCATATGTGCCACTGTAACTATTACACCAGTGGCCCTGAGGCTGATTTCGTTGGTTTAAAATTATTGATGTAAAAAGTAAAAATAAAGTAAAAATAGCCATCTTTGCTTTACGGCATTGTTTTACAACACTTTTAATGATGGCAGGATTGTATTTTGAGACTGCATGTTTCTTCATTTTATGTATTTGATAATAATAACTTTAGAACTAAACTAGGCCCAAAGTTGTTACCTACTCATATAAATATGTATAATATAATGCGATTATATATGAGTTATGTGGCTTTTATTTATTATGGTACCTTTATAAGGGTGGGTTTTTTACCCGTTGTTAAAGTAACCAATCAAAAATGCTAACAAATTCTAACTAATAGTCAAGATTTGTTAGAGGTTTTAACCATTGGTTACCGTGAAGTAGTGTTCTGTGGTTTATTCCATCTGTGATAAGGATAATCACAGATTAGAGAAAAAAACAAAAGGATAATATAATAGTGTTCTGTGCACCACAGAGTATTTTTATAGCTGTGCATACCATAGAGTAGTATAAGTTGGTGCCACACACAGAATTCCCACTAGCCACAGATTGTTTTTTCTCTAATCTGTGGTTGGTGCACTATACAATGCAAAACACCATATTATTTTTTCTAATTTGTGAAAACACTATTGGCAAACAATGAGCAACTTCGTTTGATTTGATAGGCACGGAGCAAAGAGTATATAACTCTTAGGGATGTTCCGATACTAGTGAATACGAGTATGTACTTGATACTTTTCTTTCAATACCAAGTACTTTTTACCATCGAATCATTCTTTTGATACTTACTTGGTATCGGAAAGAAAGTACTAATAGCGAATCGAATCAATGCTGCTAAGTCAAAACAGGATAGAACCACAGGATAAAAATTCAATGCCAAGCAGCTTTATTTCGCTATAATATTTTATTCCTTAAAGAAACATAGTATGGCCTAACTTTAAGTCAAGTAGAATAAAAATGTGATATTTTAATGTATACTTAGGGTTAAAACAACCCTATTTTTAATTTAAGTAGGATTCAATGTAGTAGAAAATTAGTGTAAAGGTAAAAATACATGTAAAGGTAGAATGTGAGTAGGATTTAACTTAATTTAATTGTAATTCAAAGCGTTGAATACAGTTAATACACACAAATAGTACAGTTAAGGTAGTTGTTATACACTTAATTAAAATAATAAAATAAAATAAAAACAAACCATTCTCGCGATACCTATTTGGTATCGGAAAGAAAGAATTTGTATCGGAAAGAGTACTTTTATCAAATATCGTCAAATAACATATCCTTAGTGTTCAAATGTCCGATTCTTCGCGCCAAAACACTTGTAAATGTAGATCAGTCATAGAAACAACAAAACTTTGCTGCAATAAGGTAAAATTTGTTTATTTTTTCCGTATTGATAAATAAAAAAAAATGTATCGATATGAGTGGGTATCGATACTTTTAGGGTATTCATATGAGTAGTACCTATCGAATCATGATTTGAGTACTACTCATATGAGTAGGTATCGATACTTTGGTGGTATCGGAACATCCCTAATAACGCTTGGCATGGCAAAAAGTATAACTATAACTTCTGTCGCCCAGACAAACTAACCAACGAAGAAAAAAGTAAAGAAAAGAAGAAAAAAGTAAGAAGACAAGAAAAGACAAGAAGAAAAAGAAAAGAAAGAAAAAACGAAAAGAAGAAGAAAAGTTGCCATGCCATTAGCTTCAATGTCAATAAAATGGCAACAAATGAGCCTAAAAGTAAAGGCAAAAGCGCGTCTCATGGTGGTCTCGACTGCCTCCGACCACACGAGACATCTCGTGCGCTAGCAATCGAGAATATCACAAATTTGAAGCTTGAGTCTCGAATTTCGAGATTTATTGTGAGATGACATTGCGTCTCGATTCCCTACGAGCCATCTCGTGCGCTAGTCAATCGAGAATATCATGAATTTTAAGCTTGGGAGTAGAGACAACTCGAGTCTCGAGATTTATTATGAGATGACATTGCATCTCGATTCGTGAGAATAGGGGTCCTGTTCATACCAATGATATTGACACAGTTGCCTGTTGGATTTATTTTATACCAAAGGATAGGGGAATATGAGGGTTTTTCCTGTTTCTTGAGTGGGAAGCGAACCAACAACCTACAGCACAGTTGATGGAGCTGGCCTTAAGGCTATCTAAATAATATTTTCTTTTTTGCTTCAGGTACTCAATGAAGGCTTCTAGGCTGGTGTTACTATTGCTACTGCAATAACTACATCTTACTTACTGTAAAGCTTCCGGAACAATTTTCTGAAAATGCTGTGAATGTGTGCTGTGATAATATAAAGTCACAGAAGAATCTTAAATCGCCACTGTATTAGACAGTGAGTGACTGTCTATATTACCATCTTCGTCATCATCATTTCCATATGTGCCACTGTAACTATTACACCAGTGGCCCTGAGGCTGATTTCGTTGGTTTAAAATTATTGATGTAAAAAGTAAAAATAAAGTAAAAATAGCCATCTTTGCTTTACGGCATTGTTTTACAACACTTTTAATGATGGCAGGATTGTATTTTGAGACTGCATGTTTCTTCATTTTATGTATTTGATAATAATAACTTTAGAACTAAACTAGGCCCAAAGTTGTTACCTACTCATATAAATATGTATAATATAATGCGATTATATATGAGTTATGTGGCTTTTATTTATTATGGTACCTTTATAAGGGTGGGTTTTTTACCCGTTGTTAAAGTAACCAATCAAAAATGCTAACAAATTCTAACTAATAGTCAAGATTTGTTAGAGGTTTTAACCATTGGTTACCGTGAAGTAGTGTTCTGTGGTTTATTCCATCTGTGATAAGGATAATCACAGATTAGAGAAAAAAACAAAAGGATAATATAATAGTGTTCTGTGCACCACAGAGTATTTTTATAGCTGTGCATACCATAGAGTAGTATAAGTTGGTGCCACACACAGAATTCCCACTAGCCACAGATTGTTTTTTCTCTAATCTGTGGTTGGTGCACTATACAATGCAAAACACCATATTATTTTTTCTAATTTGTGAAAACACTATTGGCAAACAATGAGCAACTTCGTTTGATTTGATAGGCACGGAGCAAAGAGTATATAACTCTTAGGGATGTTCCGATACTAGTGAATACGAGTATGTACTTGATACTTTTCTTTCAATACCAAGTACTTTTTACCATCGAATCATTCTTTTGATACTTACTTGGTATCGGAAAGAAAGTACTAATAGCGAATCGAATCAATGCTGCTAAGTCAAAACAGGATAGAACCACAGGATAAAAATTCAATGCCAAGCAGCTTTATTTCGCTATAATATTTTATTCCTTAAAGAAACATAGTATGGCCTAACTTTAAGTCAAGTAGAATAAAAATGTGATATTTTAATGTATACTTAGGGTTAAAACAACCCTATTTTTAATTTAAGTAGGATTCAATGTAGTAGAAAATTAGTGTAAAGGTAAAAATACATGTAAAGGTAGAATGTGAGTAGGATTTAACTTAATTTAATTGTAATTCAAAGCGTTGAATACAGTTAATACACACAAATAGTACAGTTAAGGTAGTTGTTATACACTTAATTAAAATAATAAAATAAAATAAAAACAAACCATTCTCGCGATACCTATTTGGTATCGGAAAGAAAGAATTTGTATCGGAAAGAGTACTTTTATCAAATATCGTCAAATAACATATCCTTAGTGTTCAAATGTCCGATTCTTCGCGCCAAAACACTTGAAAATGTAGATCAGTCATAGAAACAACAAAACTTTGCTGCAATAAGGTAAAATTTGTTTATTTTTTCCGTATTGATAAATAAAAAAAAAATGTATCGATATGAGTGGGTATCGATACTTTTAGGGTATTCATATGAGTAGTACCTATCGAATCATGATTTGAGTACTACTCATATGAGTAGGTATCGATACTTTGGTGGTATCGGAACATCCCTAATAACGCTTGGCATGGCAAAAAGTATAACTATAACTTCTGTCGCCCAGACAAACTAACCAACGAAGAAAAAAGTAAAGAAAAGAAGAAAAAAGTAAGAAGACAAGAAAAGACAAGAAGAAAAAGAAAAGAAAGAAAAAACGAAAAGAAGAAGAAAAGTTGCCATGCCATTAGCTTCAATGTCAATAAAATGGCAACAAATGAGGCTAAAAGTAAAGGCAAAAGCGCGTCTCATGGTGGTCTCGACTGCCTCCGACCACACGAGACATCTCGTGCGCTAGCAATCGAGAATATCACAAATTTGAAGCTTGAGTCTCGAATTTCGAGATTTATTGTGAGATGACATTGCGTCTCGATTCCCTACGAGCCATCTCGTGCGCTAGTCAATCGAGAATATCATGAATTTTAAGCTTGGGAGTAGAGACAACTCGAGTCTCGAGATTTATTATGAGATGACATTGCATCTCGATTCGTGAGAATAGGGGTCCTGGTGCGCTAGTCAATCGAGAATATCATGAATTTTGAGCTTGGGAGTAGAGACAACTCGAGTCTCGAGATTTATTATGAGATGACATTGCATCTCGATTCGTGAGAATAGGGGTCCTGCTGGAGGTATTTCGTCACTGTGACTGGCTGTGACTTTCTTTTATCGGTTACTTTTACCAGTTGTACCTGTGACGATAAAATATGTAGCTAGCTTCACAGTTTACACCTCGATATCATCATTTAACTTCACTTTGTTTTTTAACAATAACTGGAGAAATACTACATATACATAATATAAAAATTTTATATTTTCTATATGAGCTCTTTAGAGGATAATCTCAAAATGGTTTTGGAATTTCGGTATCTTCCAGTAAAATAAATGCTTTGTAGCGATTCCCAAACCCGAATTCGAGATCGTATGACATCGCAAAACAACAGACAAGTGTCGGTGCGTTACCAGACCCAGATTTATATTATACTAGTCACAGAACAGTTTAATTACTAGTGGTAGTGGGTGGTAGCAACTTAGCGAAAAAGTTACCTACTACTTACTTATCTTTTTTATCTGTCAAGCCAAGGTTATAAAATTTTATTGCATTGTTGTTAACTAAAAGATAAAGAAGACTTGTTTATTATTTAGTGCTACTAGTTTAAAGTGAGTCTATATGACGTCTATTAATTATTTTATTTTCGCCGTCAAATACCTACAGAGCGCTTATAAACGTTTATTTATGTTTTAGTTGTACAAAGTAATTATGAGTGAGGAAGCGTATTTTATTGGCGTTGATGTGGGCTCTGGAAGTGTTCGTGGTGCCCTTGTAGATCAAAAAGGTCACGTTGTCAAGGTTTCAGTGAGAGAAATTAAAACATGGAAACCTATGGTGGATTATTATGAACAGTCATCAAATGATATTTGGGAATGCTGTATTTATGTGATGAAGGCAAGTGGTTCATAAAAAATATAACCGGTCAAGTGCGAGTCGGACTCGCGCACGGAGGGTTTCATACCGTTATCTATCCCTGCCATCTAGTGTTGAGTAGCAGTACTATTTAAAGCAGTGCCATCTATGACACATCTGGTAAACGAGCAAAAAATCACGTTTGTTGTGTGGGAGCCCTTAAATATTTATTATATTCTGTTTTTAGCACAGAATTCCCACTAGTAGAAATGTATTTCGCGTGGCCGCCTAGTTGTTTCTTGCTCCCACACGAGGTGCTGCCTGAATAAGAACGTCTCCCAAAATTTTGGGTAGATTTCGTTAGCTCTATCTATAGAGTAATTTACCTTGATACCTAGAATTTATGTTTTACCAGTGGTCACTGCTTCTTTATTGTAAAAACTAAAATGTAAGGTCAGGTGAGGTAAGTGAAACGACTCCTTTGTACCTAAGTGAAACCCTATCGTAATCAATAAATCACGCAGTTTAGCTCTATGCTATGTGGCAAAATGGTTTCAATGCTCTAGCACACGCGTCACACAATCTTTCTGCTAGGTCATAAAATAAAAAGAAATCAGCTATCTTTAAGTTTACAAAACACAAGTCGGCTGATGCCATAAAGCAATTCAATAGTGTTTATGTACATTTTTACACGAAATTAATGCATGAAACGGTGCGTAATGTGGGGTTCGTATTTGCAGTCACAGACGACACAGGTAATAAAATCAATCAAATACCTACTACATTACAAATGTCATTGTCACATATACACATACATTACAAATGTATGTGTATATGTCCAATGGCCAGACATCACGTATTTTCCATAAACACCTGGGAAATTGGGCGAAAATCACGTATTTCACATCAACAGCTGGAAAACGTTTAGTGCTGAACACAGGCATGCCCATAAAATGCCATTTTAGACGCTGATTATAGGGAGGTTTGCCATAATCACCTCGCTTAGCAAGTAGCTTGTCATCGCAGAAGATTATAATGTACCAAGGAGAATGCTACTGCCCATTCTCTGGATAGTCCCTTAGTCTGCTCTTATACGGCACCCAAAGGAAGAGATGGAGATTCTGCGCTAATAAAGTGATACCTGGCAGCTATTATTACATAAGTAGGTACCTAATATAATGACTGCGGGTAACAGATAATAAAAACAAAACTGTTAATATAGTCAACTGCAAAATAGTCAAACGCCAATGTCAACCTACCGTCAGAATATTGAATCGGAACGTTTCTGTCAAAACAATGAACCATTTTTGAAGTTATGTATCGTTCACCAAATTGAATTTTCAAAAATTATTTTCTTGAAAAGTATTTATTGCCGTCATTTGCCATTTCAGTAAAAAAAATTAGCGTCCTAGCAGAATTCACAAAGTGGATAGATGTGCAAGTATGTTTCACTTACCCCACCTGACCTTAAATATAAAATAATATATTTTACTAAGTTAAATCAAGCAAATAATTAGCTAATATACCTACAAAAAGATTTTTTCCAACTTATAAACATTTGCAAATCAACATGGTACCTAGCTGGTTTTATGGGAAATTAAAAATCATAAACTGGCAGTACCTTGACAATGAAATTTTTTGGTTAGGTATGGTTATTTTATCCATTAATTAATCATTTAGCTGTTTTTCTGTTTAGCTGAGGACTTGTTATTACATGAAATGTAACGCTGTATTTATATTTTTCACAATAAACACTTCTAAAAAGGGAAAATAGACAAAATAATGGCTACTTACTTGTGAAATGTTATTCCTTCATATTTACGCCTCAGTGCGACTTCTGTTGCTTAAAATGCTGCAACCACCCACTGCACACACATTATTTCTCAAATATTTATTGCCTAGATCACCATTTAAATAGGATTATTTCACAAAAAACAACAATTTCAAAAAATTGTTAACCTGTTTGGCTTAGATCAAACGAAGCCAAATAAAAAAACCCGGTAACGGTGACAAGGACAAAAGATATTACATTCGTCTTTTTTTTTGCTTAGTACCGAATGTATAGCGCTCTCCTTGTTGTCCATGAATGACGTCATATACTACGGTTCTACTCGTAGATATTCAAAGGTTTTTAGTATTTGTTGTTATAGCGGCAACAGAAATAAATCATCTGTGATAATTTCAACTGTCTAACTATCACGGTTCATGAGATACAGCCTGGTGACAGACAGGTTTATGTAGGGAGGTACCTACTCAATAATTAAATAAATTATCTTCTTTGTACAAATATCACTTTGGTTACAGTTTTATTAGAAGTAGGTACTCATAAACCATATAGTATTACTTAGGGTGAGTTTTTTGATCCGTAGTTAAGGTAAACCAATGGTTAAAAACTCTAACAAATTCTCAAGTAAAAGTATTTAAGCTCCCCAAAGGCTCCCATATTCGCGGATTCTCTATCTCGCTCGCGCATAGCGACATTTTTGGAGATAACAAATACCCAGAATTTACTTACAAAAAATCTGGTTAAACTGTGTTATCATGAATAACATTTTAAATAAATAAATAAATAATTTATTTTCTTGCTGTTTTTATGTATGAAAACTTGTTTGAATGAATACGACATTTTTGTTGAGCATTTGTAATGTTATTCACTAGAACATACTTAGTTGAGCCAGATTTTTCGTAAATAAGTTCAGTTGGGAAGCTTCAAGAAAAGTGTTATAAGAGTCATCCCTAAGGGTAGGCAACGCACCGGCAATGCCTTCGGTGTTGCAGATGTCTATAGGCGGCGGTGACCACTTACCATCAGGTGGGAGCGTATAGTAGTCTGTGGGTGGGCCGCCTGCTTGTTTGCCACTAATCTCATAAAAAAAAGTTATTTAATATCTTCGAAAATGTCACAATGCGCGTGCGAGATAGTGGATTCGCGTATATCTATGCAGAAGCATATCATTATAAACCCACAGAATAGATAAATAAAACTGCGGGGTTGACGTCATTTATTTTTTCATCCCTTTCTTACAGGTACCTAACATGTTTCGCGTAGGAAAGAGATGAAAAACATAAGAAAGGCCACATTTCCTTGTTTCAAAGCATGGTTCGTAATGCATTTTCAAGTCAGGGCCGTAGCCAGGAATTCACTTCGGAAGGGGGGGGGGGGGGGGGTTTCAGCTTGATTACTATAATTATACACATTGCCCAAAAAAATCGGTTCTTATACACGTAAAAGTATGGAGAGCTGATAAAGTTAGTATGAAATCTTTCGCAGCACTCGAGCGCTAAGATAGATTTTACACCTACTAATTTTATCAGCTCTCCATACATCTAAGTACCTATAAGAAGCAAACTTATAAATATTTGTTTTTGAACGGTGTCGACAATTGATTAGTAATTTTGGCAGTAACAATCTGGCATTAGATGATTTAAAAAAACTTGGTACCTATATACCTATTACAAGAAAACTGGTATTGATCGAATCTCCTTAACAGCACCGGTCCTTGGCGGAACACAGTATAAATATGAAAAGCGCGAGCGGAGCGAGTGCGAAAATATTTATATTTGCTGTACCTATTGTATTTCAGAAAACACGTATGGCAATTCAAACATGAATTACATTTCAGTCAGTACAAATGCGCTTATTACAAAACAAAATACAGTAGAAATATCAAAAGCGCGAGCGGAGCGAGCGTGAAATTTTTTATATTTGCCGTATCGTATTTCGGAAAACACGTATGGCAATTCAAACCTGCATTACATTTCAGTCAGTACAAACCCACTTGTTATAAAACAAAATATAGTAGAAATATCAAATGCACGAGCGAAGCGAGCGCAAAATTTTTTATATTTGACGTATTGTATTTCAAAAAACACGTATGGCAATTCAAACATTCTTGCTCCACCCTCGGACCAGCGCTGATTTCGGGGGGGTTTGAACTCCCAAAACCCCCCCTGCCTACGGCCATGTCTCAAGTGATTTATCGAAGCTTTTTGATAGGTATATAATGTACAAAATATGTAGCGAAAGTATTCTAGGTCTGTGCATAATATAGATTTTCATAGTTTCCCTATCACTTTACCATTATATATACCGACAACAATCGGCTACAGTATGCAATGTTTTTGTTTGTTTAGCGGAATTACCTACATTAGATATTCTTGTTTCTATCCGTATTTCAAATGGACTGCCCCGTTTATAATAACGATAATGCTCAACGATCACATACATAGATCTTGGAACCTAATTATTCCCTGTATATAAGATCTCAGGAACCGCGAGGACCATGGTCCTAAAACACCCAGACACAGAACAAATATTTGTGCTTTTTTCTGTGCACATTAATTATTGTGCTGTCGCGGAAATCGAGCCTTTGCGTTATGAGCTGACCTGCGCAATGACCATGCATACCACAGAGCCTTTTACCTACATTGTACCCTTTTATTTTGTTGATTTTTTATATTTTTGTATTGTTCTTTCATTGTATATTCATGTAATTACACTTTTGTCGTAGGAAATTACTGCTGGTGTCAATCCTGAGTTTATAAAAGGAATGGGATTTGATGCAACGTGCTCATTGGTAGTTTTAGACAAAAATGGGAGTCCGATGGCTGTAAGTAAGACAGACACAAATGAACAGAATATCATAATGTGGATGGATCACCGGGCACAAGCAGAAGCGGATTTTATTAATAAAACTAACCATGACATGCTTAAGTATGTAGGTGGAAAAGTAAGCTTGGAAATGGAAATGCCTAAATTATTGTGGTTGAAAAAAAATCTCCCTGATCAATGGCCTAAATTTGGATATTTTTTTGACCTTCCAGACTTTTTGACTTGGAAAGCAACAGGGTCTCTCTCCAGGTCTCTTTGCTCTCTTGTCTGTAAGTGGAATTATGAATGCTCTATTGAAGGTAATAAACATTGGAACAAAGCGTTTCTGAAAGAGATTGGCTTAGGAGACCTGATAGATAATAGTTTTGAAAAAATTGGAAGTCAGGTATTGATGCCTGGTGATTACTGTGGAGGTTTAAGCGAAGAAATTGCAAATATTTTGGGGCTTCGACCAAAAATCCCGGTTGCAACTTCTATAATAGATGCTCATGCTGGTGGACTTGGTATGATTGGAGCTTCCGCGAAAGGCATTGATAAAAATATGTCTTCAAGGCTTGGTCTAATTTGTGGAACTTCAACATGTCATATGGCTGTTAACGAAAATGCGGTTATAGTAGACGGAGTTTGGGGACCTTATTTTAGCGCAATGGTTCCCAACATGTGGTTAAATGAAGCGGGACAAAGTGCATCAGGAATGTTACTTGATCATATTATCGCTAGCCACCCAGCCGGTATAAACTTATTGAAGAACAAGAGTACTGGCGAGTAAGTTATATACCTAATTGTAATAAAGCGAAAGCTGATATTCTGTTGACATTTCAATGTAAAATGCACTTCATAATTTTATCTATTTGTTACAGAGTACGAAATCATTTAAGAGAACTTCTTTTAAATATGGCCTCGGAGCAATGTCTCTCAGATGTTTGCATGGTAACAAAAGATATTCACGTATGGCCTGATTTTCACGGGAACCGGTCTCCTCTGGCTGACCCAGCGATGAGGGGCATGATTAGTGGGTTATCTATTAACAACAGCGAACAAAATTTGGCTGTTCTGTACTTAGCTACTTTGCAATCTTTATCGGTAAATATACTTATTTAGGTGCTTATTAAAAAAACATTATTGCTAGGTATTATAAAAAATATCATTAAGTACTTAAGGCGAAGGGTAGGACAAACAAGGTGTTTTTTGGCACGTTTCGTTGTTCGGTAATGGCCCTACCCTTCACTTTTATAACCTATTTACTTCAGTTACTACTTTATTGATGCATATTTTTTTTCATTTCAGTATGGTACCAGGCATATTATTGATGCTTTGATACTCGCAGGATATAAACCTTTTAAATCATTACTGATATGTGGTGGTATTACAAAAGATCCTCTCTTTGTTCAAACTCAAGCTGATGCTGTTGATTTGCCCATTTTAAAACCACACGAAAATGACTCTGTTTTAATTGGATCAGCGATTTTAGGTGCGTGTGCTTCTCAATACTTTAATAGTGTAGAAGAGGCTATTCAAAAGATGGGTGGGTCTGCTGAAGTCATTGAACCAAATAAGGAAACTAAGGAATTTCATGATAAAAAATACCGAGTCTTTCTCAGAATGTTTCAAGATCAATTACAATATAAAACTATAATGAATACGTTATAGATGTAGTGTAGTGCTTGTAAAGCGATGAAGGGGGCAAACTACAGAATTCGCCCTTTTTATATGGGTAAACCTCGCAATGAAAGATAATAAACTTGTGGTACATTGCTAAACAGTAACATATTAACAGTAGTACTATTCTAACATATTCTTCCAAATTAAGAGATTTACAAATATAAATATTTGTAAAAGAATAATTTTTATCACGAACCGAATTTCAACCCGCATCCATCCGTTCCTAAAGCCGGGACATGATTTACTTAAGGTACCGTGACAAATAATGATCTCATGTCCTCGTGTCCAAACACATATTTTGTGTAGGCTAAGCAGGGCAGGCCTCTTTGGCAACACCACGTGCTAATAGTCCATAAGCACACAATTTCACTTATATTTTCAATAAAAAATAAACAAACTCGTTACTCGTCAGAGAAACCGAAGTATAATAATGCTGACTTGAGGTAAATTTTCAACCAAGCTCACTTGTATCTTTTCATAAAGTTTCTTTTTTTAATGTTTTATGTTTTTTTTTCTTGTATCTTTTTTTTTTTTTTTTTAATTTTTTTTTTTTTAACTTATCTACTATTGCAGCAAAGATCAAATAATAAATCTCTTAATATTTATGATTTTTATAGCATTCTCGCCTGCTTAGCCTACACAAAATATGTGCGTTTGGACATATTAAGATCATTTGTCACGGTAGCTTAAGTAAATCATGTCCCGGCTTTAGGAATGGATGACTGCGGGTTGAAATTCAGTTCGTGATAAAAATTATTCCTTTACAAAAATTAATCGGTGTAAATCCTTTAATTTGGAATATTTCAGAATTGCAGGTCTGTGTAATATGTATAATTGATATTTTGTGTTGTAGTATGTAGGAATAAATCTTTTATTATTATCATACATATGGCGGTTTTATTGTTCATAGCTCTGCTAAACGAAACCTGTGTCACTATCACCTTGTGTAGGCCTTGTGTAGTTTAGTTGTAGTGGTGAGAACAACTAAAACAAAACGTTTTGAGGCCAGTAAAGGCAGTAATTTATCGATATCGCTAATATTTAAATATAGCCCTTTAAAAAAAAAATTGAATATCACGTCACGCATATCACTATTCCCTTCTTTAGGTTGGTAGTACTGATAGCCTTCGAGTCTGTGCTTCGAGATGTTTGTTAGGTTGCCATTCTGAGGTAGTCAAACGCTGACAGATTGTACGTATTGTATGGTATCTTCTAAGTGGTCTGTGCATACTTTTTGTGAAGTGATTATACAGAGTGATTCGTTCGTAGACCGTATCCTTTCAGGGTGTGTTTAAACAGGCCTTGGTCATAGACCAAGCCGTTTTGAGTTATTAAACAAGAGAATAAGCAAACTTTAATTTGTATTGTCATCAACAATATTAGGTGTTATTTACCCGGGATTTTGTCTAATTTCAACTCGTACGGTAGGCTCTCTGTATCAATGAGAGGCCATCGATACATAAAAATAAGTTTATCACTGCTTGGTTGCCCTAATTCTCGCTTTATGGCTTAACGTTAATCGTGATACCAAGTATTTACATGGATGATTTCGTGTGTCGATGAGGGGGTAGACATATTTGGTTGTGAGTATCTTTGGAACCCATCAATATTTTTTGATAAATGGTATCTCATTAGAAAGCCGTTGAAAAGGACATGTTTTTAAAACAATTTACAGAAAAAAACTTCAGTCAACTTTTTGAGATAAATCAACTTTTTTGATAGAATCATCATTTTGAAGAAAAAAATTGTTTCACTTTTAAGCACTGTTTTTAAAAACTATGGTTAATTATTATTAAATTTAAGTGTCAGTAGAGTCAGTAGGGTTTGTTTTATGTAATTAAAATCAGAGACTCATTAATTAAAGCGGCGCTTTCAGAAATCAGTGATTTAATGTCAAAAACGGGGAATTTTTCCAATTTTCACAAAATTTTGAATAACTCTAAAATAAAAAAAAAATCGCCGAACTAATGTTACGCTTAAAAGATAGCCCAAGGCCTGTTTAAACACACCCTGAAAGTATACGGTCTACGAACGAATCATCCTGTATATTTGCCAGCACAGAACTCCTAGTGGGAATTCTGTGTTTGCCAGACTATAGTATTATAATACTCTTTGCTGGTGGTGGTGGTGCATATAAATTATATACTCTTTGATATCTTCGTAGTCTATGGACTGGTGATACCAATATTATAAAACAAAATAAAGTAAAAATTGTTGAGTTTTTTGGGGTGTTGTGTTTTTTCCCCGTTTTATTCTAAATCTAATATGTCTTAACAGTTATCAGGAAAATGATAATCATTCTAAAAATTAATAATAACAACATTTTTACCTCTTTCTGAAGAAAATCCCGTGTCAATATTGACAAGCAGCTGAAGCAGGTTTGTGGAACCCGATAAAATATGGTTGAAGAGAGTTGTTTGAGGGAACGCTATTACCGTGATACAATTTTTAGATTTGTACGTTGCTTTTTCATTTGGTCGGACTACCACAATCAATATCGATCGTGTAAATGCCTTTTCCCAGCAAGACAATTATTCGTGTTATTGCTAAATATTTGCTTGGTATTCGTTTTGTTGCAGGTTAAAATGTCTAAACGTGCTGCTGAGGATAGCGGCAATGGCAGCAGCCAGCCAGCAATCAAGAAAGTTCACTTTGAACCACACCTCATTGGCCCTGTTTCTACTCTTGAGGAAATGGACATCAAAGTTCTCCAATTCCAGAACAAGAAATTAGCGCAGGTTTTCACTTCTACATAAACGCTAGCTATTGTTTTGAATATAATGTATGAAACATGAACATTTCATCACATGTCATAATCAGCTGTTTGTACTAGAAAACAATTCAATGTCATAAGAGCATTGGTGCAAGTGGCTGATGCGTCGTCGTGATGATCGTGTTGTTCTTGTGCAGTTAATCTAAATGGGTACTGGGCATAGACTTAGCATCGTAAATAGCGTGAATTCTGTGGTAATGTATTGATGACTATCCTTGTAAATGCCAATCTGATGATCACTTATTTATCTAACAGATTTCAATTATCTCTTTATGCTGTTTGGACTTGTTTAAGCCCCTGACGCGGAGCCTCATTCTTTGTCTAAACTCGCTCCAGCTACTTTATGACAAAATGGATAAATAAAACACACTATAAATACTTGCATGTAGATGTACTCATACCAAGCAATTTTCAGTACACTGACATCACATTACTTCACTTTGTATCTGACAGAAAAACATAACAGCCAACCCAATTATTGATTACTACTTCTTACCATATTTACTTTGGTCATGAAGTATATAAAATGTAAGTAGTGTAACAAACCGGTTGTAATTATTCTCAGAGGATAGAGCAACGTCACAGATGTGAGGCGGAGCTCCGAGCTAGGATAGAACAGTTGGAAAAGCGGCAGACACAGGATGATGCAGTACTCTGTGTGGTAAACCGCTACTGGAACTTGCTGAATGAAGATATCAGGGTGCTGCTGCAGCGGTTTGATGCTGAAACTGCTGATGAATCGGAAAATAAAAGTATTTATAAATTTTGCCATTATCCTATTCATAAAACAATTGTAAAAAATGCATCGGATGCCACTAATACTGTACTATTGTCTTCTGTGCTAATGTAGGCACTGGCACAATGCAACATGATCATTTAAAATGTTGAATTTTTATAGATGTTTCTAACATTACGCTTCTCTAATTTCTAGAGTCTGTTGTCGTATTTATCTTTCATGTAGGCATGTGGTAACCAGTGGGTGGTGATGGAATTTACACGCTACATGAAGGCTTCTGACTTGTCTTAACAATACTTGTCTATGAGTTGTACCATTAAATTGCCAATCCATATTTCTTTTACAGATGAGAATGAAGCCACCACATCATTCCTTATGCAGCTATCAACCTGGGACAAGGAAGAATTGGATGCACAACTTGCAAACCGAGTGCAGGTTAGCAAACGAGCTGTGGCTAAGGTTCTGCAGGCGTTTGACCGATTGCAGCAAAGAAATGATAAGATCTGGCGCGCTATAAAAGGAGAAGGAGAAGGTATGGTCTTGAATACACACATGCATGGACTACAAGTTCATGACAATTATAAGTATCCTCTCTTTTCACAAGGTTCTAATTGTTTCTATACATTTTATTGTCACTCTCATATGTTTGTTAA
Source organism: Ennomos quercinarius (assembly GCA_910589525.2). Classification (NCBI taxonomy): domain Eukaryota; kingdom Metazoa; phylum Arthropoda; class Insecta; order Lepidoptera; family Geometridae; genus Ennomos; species Ennomos quercinarius. The sequence continues at coordinate 15,309,475 of OU342492.1, read as the reverse complement.
AGTTAGACTCATGTCAACAAAATACTGAATTCTCATTGGTTGAGGATAGCCGATGATCAACAGGCAACAAATGAGCGTTTCGTATTTTTATGTTGACATGAGTTTAACTTTAAAAAACGTACAGGAAACTGGAGGTAAGAAGAACTAATTTTGACTAAAATTAGATATGGAGATAGTTTAAGCTCCTAGTTTACTGATGTAATTTATATAATTCATTTCTCGGTACTTGGCGTGGTCCCCATAATTTTTCTCTTATTATAGTTTACACTTAACAACATTCATGTTTAGAGATGGAGCAGACCTATTCACCATGGAATGTGCACAGCAACAAAGCCCTTTCAAATTGTTATCCACAGAAGGTGCCCCAGCTCCGTCTCTAGACGAAGTGATCCGAGCTACCAATGAGGAGGTGACAGTTGAGAACCATCGCTTGCAAGCTCTCAGCACAACTCTACATGAGAGCCACCATGCTATGACACTGCAAGTGGCTCAGCTGCAAGATGCAGTCAATAGCCGGGACACTGAGAATGCCGAGCTGAAGAACCAGATTGACGATCTGCAATATGAACTGTTGAAGGTTAGATGACTGTGTTAAGTTTGTTTTAAAACCCAGATTAAAGTAGTTTGTAAATATTAATGTCTCAATCACAAATCTAAGTCAAGCCATAGAGAAATCGGAATAATTACTGGTTTAAGCTGAGTTTTGTTAATATTATTAAACAGGTATTATTGACATTACCATCATGTCTAATGCACATGTTCCACCTATACCGGTAATTGTTGGGAACGATGCTCTCGAAGTTGTCGACAAATATGTCTACCTAGGACAGACTGTCCAATTAGGTAGGTTCAACTCCAACTTCGACAAAGAGGTGGCACGAAGAATCGAACTCGGTTGGGCAGCGTTCGGGAAGCTTCGTCCTATTTTTTCATCCAAAATACTGCAGAGCCTGAAAACGAAAGTTTTCAATCAGTATGTGTTGCCAGTGATGACTTATGGAACGGAGACATGGTCTCTTACTGTTGGCCTCATTAGTAAGCTCAAAGTCGCGCAGCGAGCTATGGAGAGAGCTATGCTTGGTGTTTCCCTGCGAGATAAGCTCCGGAACGAGGAGATCCGCAGGAGAACTAAAGTGACCAATATAGTTAGAATTAGTATATCAGGATTTAGAATTAGTAAGTTGAAATGGCAATGGGCAGGCCACATCGCTCGTAGAACTGACAACTGACTGAAAACTGACAATGGGGAAGAAAGGTTCTCGAGTGGCGACCACGAACCGGAAGACGCAGTGTAGGCCGCCCCCCCACTCGGTGGACCGACGATCTGGTGAAAGCCGCGGGGAGCCGATGGATGCAGGAGGCGAGCAGTCGCTCAAGGTGGCGTGCTCTGGGGGAGGCCTATGTTCAGCAGTGGACGTCTTCAGGCTGTTGATGATGATGATGATGATTACTGACATTAGACTAGCAAACTCGCAAATAAAAATTACAAAACTCCTCATTGAAGAGCTTTCAACAATATGGAATCTTCAAATAAATAACGCTATATGCAGTAAAGCTACTTAGCGTAATTTATTTGAACATTCCATATTGTGGACAAAGTGGAGGTAATAGTAATTATATCAACATCTACAGTTATCTGTACCCCTAGTATGAGTGTAGTTACATTACTGTAGGTACTTGCTATCAAGTATTGTTGAATAAAAGAAACCCAGCGCAGCGCTCCTAGAGGCATACATAACCAAGGATTTCATACAACTATTATAAGCTATTTTTAAATTAACTCATACTGGTATCTCCAGGTCCGGTCTCGAAATGATAAACTGGAGAACCACCTAGCGGAAGCCATCGAGAAGTTAAAGAGCTACCACCAGTCTGGTGCCAGTGTGACCGCGCCGGCTGCGACTGCGACCCACGGAAGCAGTGCTATTGCCACCGCTAAACTGGAGGATATAGCAGCTGAGTTGGAGGAGCAGAGGGAACTGGCTAACAACCGCTTGGCTGAGCTCGACCGCTTGCATCGACAGCACAGGGACACTTTGAAGGAAGTTGAGAAGCTTAAAATGGATGTGAGTTATAAACGATCAGTTTTTTTTAATCATAAATTAGGGGCTTTATCGCTATTTGTGATTATGCCGCCCTGGTTGTTTTAACAAATACTTACCTAAACTAATACTACTTAATAATATGAATAAATTTCAGTTTCTCTCTATTAGTTTGTTATCATTGTTGCTGAGTCCGAGAGAGGCTCGGCAAGATTGATATTACAACCTCCCAGGTGTAGTGGGTGAGAAGCAAATAATCTGTCTCTCCTGTTTTTGTTCTGGACACATTCCATCAGAATATGATAAAGAATTGGATTACATTCTAAACAATTTAGAGAGCTCATCATCATCATCATCATTAACAGCCTGAAGACGTCCACTGCTGAACATAGGCCTCCCCCAGAGCACGCCACCTTGAGCGGCTGCTCGCCTCCTGCATCCATCGGCTCCCCGCGGCTTTCACCAAGTCGTCGGTCCACCGAGTGGGGGGCCGGCCTACGCTGCGTCTTCCGGTTCGTGGTCGCCACTCGAGAACCTTTCTTCCCCATCGGTTGTCAGTTCTACGAGCGATGTGGCCTGCCCATTGCCACTTCAACTTACTAACTCTAAGAGCTATATCGGTCACTTTAGTTTTCCTGCGGATCTCCTCGTTCAGGAGCTTAGAGAGCTACTTTTCCGCATTAAAAATGAAAACTTATTGCATGGAATGTGTGTGGTCCGAAGTCTTAGTGCTAAAACTGTGTAATGTCTGCCAAAACACTGTGTTGTGTTTGTGTCAATTTTATGCACATGGAGATAAACAGTTTGGAATAGTGTTGTCTCTGTCACTCACAGGGAGATAGTGATCTTCGTAGAGTGTTGTCTCTAGCTTGATGTGACTTATTTATGAATCTGTATATTCGCTCGTTTTAAGAAATGTTACGTGTAACAATTTAAAAAAATTGTAACGGAGCTTTCGTTGACGTTTTGTTGCTACTAAATGTGCGGCGGTGGGCGCTTAAATTAAACCGAACAGTTCGGCCGAACTGCGGTTCGGTAAGAGCAATGTTCGTTATTTGGTTTGGATTCAAAATCCATGTTCGGTGAATAGAGTAAGGGGATGAGTGAAAATATTCTACGTCTGTGGTTTGGCGCATCTCTCTATATCACAATAGCTTCAATCATGAGATTGAAAGAACTTTTTTTGATAATTTTTTTTTGTTTAATTTCTATTTTATTGTTTTTCTCATCGTTGCAGATCCGCCAGCTGCCTGAGTCAGTGATAGTAGAGACGACCGAGTACAAATGCTTGCAGAGCCAGTTCTCAGTGCTTTACAACGAGTCGATGCAAATGAAGACCGCACTGGACGAGACCAGATTACAGCTGCAGAATGCCAAGAACTTACACATGAGACAGATTGAAATGATGGAGGTTAGTAGTCGAATGAAAAAAAAAAGTTGGCACTTCTCTTATTCACACTTCCCAGAGAGATAGGAGCTGTCAAACTTTAGTGCAGAAGGGCATCATTTATACTAGGTACCCCGGTGCTACCAGCGAGCGTAATTTTGCGGAGTAAGTGACCATGACCTTAATATGATGTTATCAAAATCGCCCCAGCAGTTTCAGTGTGCAAACACACAAAAAAAATTTCGGATACTACTTCTTGATTATTTATTTATTTATTTATTTATTTATTTATTTATGGACCTTCCTTTTTTTTATTTATTATATAAAAGGAAAATATTACGTGATTTCATTAGCTTTGTTTTTAAATATTTATTCACTTGCTCGCTATTTCTATATTTACTCGTATTTCTTTAAAACCTTTCTATATTTTTGTAATAAATACTTTGCAAGTATAATTGTCTACAGAGCCGGTTAAAATGTACCTAAAACAAAATAAACAACGTAAAACGGAAATCCATCTTTGCCCTGGATTCTTTATTATCGTAGTGGTGCAATCTGGCATCCAACAACTAAATTTAATTATCACAAAATTAAACAAATTACGGAATCTCTTCTTTGAAGTGTGTGTTAATTCACACTTAATTCACCTAACCATTAGAGACAGTTGCTGAAATCAGTATAATCTAACAACTAATTAAAAATCTTCCAGAGTGAAGAACTATCGAGACAGAAGGCCCTGCGAGCAGAAATGATACAACTAGAAGATGTACTCGGTCAACTGAGGAAAGAGTATGAAATGCTGCGAATCGAGTTTGAACAGAACCTTGCTGCTAACGAGCAGACTGGACCAATTAATAGGGAGATGAGACATCTGATAACGTCATTGCAGAACCATAATCAACAGTTGAAAGGAGAGGTTCATCGGTACAAGCGGAAGTATAAGGATACTAGTCAGGAGTTGAATAAGGTAAGCGCTGTTTAAAACATTTTGAAAGAAACTAAACTGATAATTGTGGTGTACATAACTACAGAATATATAATAGTAATACATAACTAGCGCCGCGTTTTAAAAATTAATATCCGAAATTAGAGGAGATCCGTAAGAGAAATGGAATGCGTAGTCAAACTGTGTCAGTTATCTGGTTCCCATAGTACAAGCTATGCTTAGTTTTGGGCTAGATGGCGCTGTGTGAAATGTCCACACATTTATTTTTATTTTATTTAATAAAATAACTTTAAAACTTACATATAAAAAATTGAATACTTTTTTTATTTGTCAAGATAGTAGAAGTGGAAACTCGGGATTGTTCCCAATGACCCCTACCTAAACGGCCCCCACTGGGGGGTTGGTTGATGCTTATAAGCCAGCTATGCATTTTTTTAAATATTTTGCAGAGGCATTCTCTTATTTCCAATCGTAGGAGGCATAAAGTACACTGTACGATTAAGCTGTTATTTTCAAAAGTGTGTTCGATATGAATGGACTGTATACGACGAAAAAATGGTGCGAGAAAGATTTTGGATATGAGTAAAAGGCTGTGTGTGCAACTCACCAGGAAACCCGCTGTGGCGGATTTGGACTGGAGTTTCGGTACCTTCCACTAAACTTTGGTTCGCTAGCTTACCGCGGAATAAGTTTGGGTTACCTGACCAGTACAGCGCGGGCTCCGGATGGTGTTCACAGTCTTGATGAGTGCAGATGGTGGTGCACGCGATATTTTAATAGTTGTGACTTCCGTAAACGACAAATAGGGCTTCGCCCTCGACAAACTGCTATCACAGCACGAAAAATACAATTGTTTCGACAAAAACGATCCGCCTTCGATGGCGGCAAAACGACAAGAAGAAAAGTGTTGCTAGTTAGAAACTACTAAGTCGCCTGGTGTCTTAGGGATACCAGGTCTTTCTACATGAAATAAATACGAAAAGTGAACATTCCGCCCACCTAAATGGGTACATTTACGCGAATTAACAAGAATTTACTAAGTTACTAAACGAAAAGACTTTAAAAACGACAAATTACAAAACGAAAAGGTGGGGAAACGATAAGTTAATCAAAGATTGGCAAGGGACAAAGTTTGACAAGCGGTCTCTTATACTCACTTGTCGCAGTTCGAACCGTTGCGACACGACAAACTCCATCAGCTCCTCTGTGCAGGGCAACTATACGACCCATCTTCCACTGCATCGGATGGCATTGTTCATTTACGATGAGAACGAGAGTACCGACAGCTGGATCTCCGCGAATCTTATTCCAGCGCATCCGTTGCTGTAGAGTATGGATGTATTCATGATGCCATCTGCGCCAAAAGTCTTGGTGCATTTTCTGAAGTAGCTTCCAGCGATGTAGAGCAGTAATGTTTGAATCGACAAGGTGTTCTTCCGGAAGAATCGACAAAGGCTCTAGCGTCAGAAAATGTCCAGGAGTGAGCGCCGAAAAATCATTTGCATCAGAGCTGAGAGGTGTCAGCGGTCGAGAGTTTAACAAGGCTTCGATTTGTGCGAGTACGGTATAAAATTCTTCGAAAGTAAGTCTCTGCGTTCCAATAACTCTCGCGAGATGAGTTTTAACAGATTTTATACCCGCCTCTGCTAGGCCATTGAAATGTGGGCTTCCCGGAGGACTAAACGAGAACTCTATTTCTTGCGACTCAGCGGAATCTTTCATCAAAGTTCCCAAGTAATTAGTCGCGCCTACGAAATTTCTGCCTTGGTCCGAGATAATTTTGCTACAACGACCGCGGCGCGCAATAAATCGCTTTAGAGCAGCAAGAAATGCCTCCGTTGACAACTCCGAAGCCAATTCCAAGTGAATGGCCTTTGTGCTTGTGCACACGAAAACGCAGATATAGCCTTTAAATGTCCTAACTCCGCGTCCGCGACCGAGAGCTATGTCAAAAGGTCCACCGTAATCGATACATACGGTAGAGAAAGGTTTGATTTGATTGACGCGATAGGTAGGTAAGTTTCCCATAAGCGGAGCTGGAGCGGGTTTAGGGTTGACTCGAAAACATTTCAAACATTTTGAAATGACCGCACGTATGGCTCGCTTGGGCGATAAAATCCAAAACGTTTGAGCGAGAAGATTTTGCAAAGTTTGAGCACCAGGGTGCATGTAAGTTTGATGATAGTCGTCGATAATTAAAAATGTAAGTCGATGGTCACGAGGTAAAAGCAAAGCGTGTTTTGTTTCGAAATCTAAATCTGCGTGAGCTAAGCGACCGCCCACCCTCAAAAGACCCGCGGTATCAAGAAACGGCGATAATTTTCGCAAACTCTTGGGAAGAGAGTTTGGAAATCCAGATTTAAGTTTCTCTATCTCAATCGAAAATGCACTTTGTTGAGCATGTTTGATCAAAAACATTAACGACCTTTTGATTTCAAAAAGCGACAAAGCACCGACTAGTTTGGGATTGAGATTAGGTCTTGAGTTGTGCAGAAATCGAAAAATATACGCAAGCACACGTTTGACTGCCGAGAGCGACGAAAACTTATTCAAAAGTTGATCGACTACATCAACTTCCAGCGAAGCTACGAGAGTGTAAATCTTCTGCTCTTCTTCTACGACACTAGAGTTTGTGGCGAAAGACGAAACAGGCCACTCAACCTCAGGCTTAGACAGCCAGGTTGGGCCATTCCACCAAAGTGCATGCTCTACCAAATCGATAGGTAGAGTTCCTCGAGAACCACAATCTGAAGGATTGTCCGAGGTACCCACATGCCTCCAGAACTCAGGCGCAACTCTTTCCTGAATGTGGCTGACTCTATTGGCCACGTAAGTCTTCCACTTGGATGGACAAGACTTGATCCACGACAAGGCGACTGTAGAGTCAGACCACGCGACGATATTTTGGACTGCATGAAACGGACTGAGCGCTTCTACGACAGCAGTCATCAGGTCAGACAATAAAACTGCAGCCTGGAGCTCCAGTCTGGGTATCGAAAGCTTACGAAGAGGTGCAAGTCGACAACGTGCGGAACAAAAATATACAGAACAACAACCTTCTGTATCGACAACACGCACGTAAGTCACGGCACAGAATCCGCGTTCAGACGCATCGCTGAATCCGTGGACTTGCAAAACGACAAATGACGACACCATACGACGAGGTATGGATATAGACGACAACGACGACAACTGCGATTTGAATCGCATCCATTCTGAAACGATAAATTCAGGTGCATCATCATCCCATGAGACGCCTGAAATCCACAAAAGCTGTACCAAATACTTCAAGTAGAAGGTAATTGGTCCGAGAAAACCGAGAGGATCGTAGATGCGGGAGAGCTCCGAGAGTAATGTGCGCTTGGTGCATCTACGATTCTCCACGACAACCTTGAATCGAAAACAGTCCGAATGTGAAAACCACAAGAGTCCGAGAATTTTCAACGAGACATCAGAAACGTCCTCGAAACGTTTGAAATCCTCAGAATACAAATCGGTAGAAGGAAGGTCAACGAAAAAGTCTCTATGATTTGATGTCCATTTCCTGAGATCAAAACCACCGGACGACAAAATTTGAGTGAGCTCAGATCTCAGTTCTAGAGCTTGACTGATAGAGTCAGCTCCACTGACGACATCATCGACGAAAATGTCTCTACTTAGTACCGCAGAGCCAAGAGGATGGTCAGAGCGAGCCTCTTCAGCCAGCTGTGCGATGGTGCGGAGAGCTTGGTAGGGTGCTGATGAAACTCCGTAAGTAACGGTACGAAGCCTATAATCCTGTACAGGTTCATCAGCAGACGGCCTCCACACGATGCGCTGGTAATCAGCGTCAGCCTCGGGCACCAATATTTGGCGATACATCTGCTTCACATCGCCCGTGAACACGATTGCATGCCAGCGAAAGCGGACCAACAAATCAAATATATTTGTTTGAAGTTTTGGTCCCGACAACAAAGTATCGTTCAGCGAACGATGCTGACGATCACTGCAACTCGCATCGAAAACTACGCGTAATGGTGTGCTTTTGCTTTCCGGACGCAATACTCCGTGATGAGGAATATAGTAAAGGGGGCCATCATCGACAACAGGTGGCTCTACTTTTTCCATATGACCGGAGTCTTCATAGTCCTTCATGAACGAGACATAAGCCCTTTTGTAATCTGGGTTCAACTGAAGTTTTTTCTCAATTGACGAAAATCTTTTTATAGCGATAGCACGTGACTCTACAAAATTAGGTTTATTCAAGGGATCAACAAAAGGTAAAGGAACGACAAATCTTCCTTCATCCGTACGACAATGATGATGAGTGAAGTAATCCTCACACAGTTGGTCCTCCTTCGACAAAACTTTAGGTTGTGGTCCAACTTGCTCTACTTCCCAAAATCTTTTGAGAGAGTCATCCAACGACAAATTCGACACGAAAAAGCAAGTTTTATTTTGGGGGTTACAACAACGAAAATTGGTGGTGTGATATTTAGTGTCACACCCACCCAACAAAATCCAACCAAAGTTGGTATTCAGTGCGTTAGGCTGCCCTGGTTTACCCCTTTTCAAACCAGGTAGCAACGCCGACGAGAAAACATCTGCATTTAAGAGCATGTCAATAGGACCTGGGTTATTAAACTCAGGATCCGCAAGTGTCAAACCAATAAGATGAGACCATGATGCTGGCTCTATCTGTTGTGTGGGTTGATCTGAACAAATTGATGGTAATACAAAAGCCTCCAAATCCAAACTAAAATTCCTATTCATTGACTTGACATTACAGGACAATGACCCCAATGTGTTTGCTACAACATTTCCAATACCATTAACCGAGTGATGACTTTTTGCTATTGGCAACCCTAGTGACCTGGCACAAGATTCCGACACAAAGTTGCTAGCACTTGCACAGTCCAATAAGACCCTGGCAGGCTTGAATTGACCATGGCAGTCCCTAATTAAAACTTTAGCAGTTGCAAACAACACATTGTCACTCTTTGTTGTTGAAGTTAACACTGTATTTTGGTTTCTGGTGTCATCAGCAGAACCACTGTTGAAAATCTTCCGTTCAAAATGTAGCAAGTTATGATGTGAATATTGGCATTGGTTACACTTAAAACCCGAACGACAATTTTTTACTAAATGTGAAGGCGAGAAACACAACAGACAAAGTTTCTTTTCTTTAACAAAGTCAAACCGGTTTTGAGTTGACAATTTCAAAAACTTTTCACAAGAGTCAAGGCTGTGTTGTCCAGTACAACACAAACAATTATTGGTAGCTGCCACGACAAACGATGAGGACTTTCCCTTCCGAATATTATTGTTAGTAGTCCCACTACTACTACTAGGTTTAATATTAGAGACATCCAAGGCATGATAATACTTCTCAAGAAAACTCTGCAATTGTTCAAATTTAGGTATGTCATCCGAGTTAAATTCCAACTGGAAAGCCTCACGTGTAAACCTATCCAGCTTTGACCACAATAAATGAAATAACATGAAGTTCTTATCGGGTAACTGATACTTATCTAATATTGCTAAGTTTTCTGCAAAGGTACGATGAACACGCTCTAATTCCAAACTAGATTTAGCTTTAATTGATTCACAATTTAAAAGTTTATCATAGTAAGTGAATGCAATCTGCCTCTTTCTATTATAGTACTTGTTCAAAGTATGGTATGCATCTAAGTAGCTATCATCTGTTAAGGGAAAGTTTTTTATCAAATTATAGGCATTACCTTCGACACTCGACAATAAATAGTGGAGCTTCTCCACATTCGACATATCTCTCTTGTGAACTAAAGAGTCATATAATTGAATGAAACTAATCCAATTTTCTACTTTACCATCAAAAGTTTTCAACGTTAGTTTGGGCAATTTTGCAGAAACAGGGAACGACGCACTTGCAGACACGTTATTGTTATTTCCGCGCACATTAAACGAAACTTCTTCTCGAAGTTGATGCTAACCGACACTTCTGTTTTACGTGCATGACTAGGTAACGACGCGATTACATTTCGCTGAGCCGCATGAAAATCTGACGCTATTTCATTCAAATCCTGTTCCGTATAGCCCGCCAAATCCAAGTCTTTGTCATGATCGATCATTTCCAATCGCATAATAGCGTAATCACGCGCAATAAGGTTAGAATCGCCGGCGACAACTTCCTCACTCATTTTCGATGAACCTGACGATTCCGTCATTTTGACTTTTGACATAAAGCGACTTTGACAACTAAGTATAACGTTGACTTTGACACCTTGACACTTGCCAATCCACCAAACTAATTAAATTGATTAAATTCTACTATTTACTACCAACGCTCAATAAATATCATCCGAAGGTATTTTTCAAACTAATAAAATGAAAGTAGGGTATTTAATAAAAATGTGCAAATTTCGACTAAATTCGATAAAATAACACTATTAATCACGAAAAAAGGTCACTACTACAAAAGATACGGCCGAAGGGCCAAAAAAATGTACGATTAAGCTGTTATTTTCAAAAGTGTGTTCGATATGAATGGACTGTATACGACGAAAAAATGGTGCGAGAAAGATTTTGGATATGAGTAAAAGGCTGTGTGTGCAACTCACCAGGAAACCCGCTGTGGCGGATTTGGACTGGAGTTTCGGTACCTTCCACTAAACTTTGGTTCGCTAGCTTACCGCGGAATAAGTTTGGGTTACCTGACCAGTACAGCGCGGGCTCCGGATGGTGTTCACAGTCTTGATGAGTGCAGATGGTGGTGCACGCGATATTTTAATAGTTGTGACTTCCGTAAACGACAAATAGGGCTTCGCCCTCGACAAACTGCTATCACAGCACGAAAAATACAATTGTTTCGACAAAAACGATCCGCCTTCGATGGCGGCAAAACGACAAGAAGAAAAGTGTTGCTAGTTAGAAACTACTAAGTCGCCTGGTGTCTTAGGGATACCAGGTCTTTCTACATGAAATAAATACGAAAAGTGAACATACACATATGCCTGAAAAAAATGTAGGGAGCATCTGGTCATTATACTAAATCTTTACAGTAGCGAGTCGATCGTAAGTATTATCGTATTATCTTTAATAAAAAAATACTTGAGTTCATTTCATTTCATTTCATTTGTTCCAAAACAATAATTTGTATAGGAAATTCATCATTTACATGCAGTCACAATATTAGGTATACTAGACAGTAAAATTAACAAACAAAGCCCTTATCTGTCATGCCCCAAAATAGGTACATGGCACACGGTACATGGATAACCAATGTTACAAACAGCGCTATAGCCAACACAAAACTCGAAACAAACAAATTCTTTATGCGTTAGTGTTGCTGTTACAAACATGCTCATGTCAGGAGAACAAAAGTCACTGATATAGTTCTCAAAATTGGCATTTTAAAATGGTAATGAGCAGGCCACATCGCTCGCAGAACAGACAACCGGTGGGGAGAAAGGGTCTCGGGTGGCTACCACGAACCGGAACCCCCCTAGTTGGACCGACCTGGTCAAACCGTGGGGAACTGTAGGTAGCAAGCAGCCGCTCAAAGTGGCGCCTATGGGGGAGGCCTATGTTCAGCATTGGACGTCTTCAGGCTGATGATGATGATGATGATGATGGTGATGATGTATTCTATGTTGCAGGCTCGCAAGGAAGCGGAAGAGGCGGGGGCAAAGGGCGCAGCGGCGGCGGCGCCTCCGGATCTCGCCGATGAGAAACCTCTACCTGTCAAAAAGGAGGAACCAGACCCAGAGGTACAATAATACTACTTGATAAAATCAAATTTATCGTCATCTATTTGGCCTTGCGGCGACTATGTATCGTTACATCATTTTTATAATGGGCACAGTACTTGCTTAGATTATTTTATCCTGTTTACAATTTTTTTTATAATAGTAAAGTAGATAGAACAGAGCAAATCCAAGAAGTTTACATCATATAATAAAAAATAATCAACAAAATTATGAAGTTGCGCGTGACACTGCACTGCGCACGTCATCCTGAGACATCATCACAGTCTAGGAATAAGATTACTAGATTGTGAGATCAGGCCATAAAGTCTCATTTGCCCAATAATTTCACTAGTTAAAATGCCCTTCAAACTGAAACACAGTAGAGCTTGTGTGCAAGCTCTACTGGGTACTGCTTGGCGGCAGAATAACTGGCAAAGCGGTGGTACCTACCTAGACGAACTTCGCAGAGAAGTCCTACCACCTAGCAACACCCTTAGCCGGCTCCCACGGCAGCCACGGCCGAGTACTATTGTATATGCGTGTGCCCGCCAGAGCGCGGAGGCCGAGCCGGCGTGCGGCGCGCTCCCGCACGCGCGCGCCAAGCTGCAGGAGCAGGATCTGCTCATCAAGGACCTCAAGCAGCAGCTCAAGTAAGCATCCATCCTGCCGCGCTTCACCGCACACTATATCAATATGTTCCACCATACACGTGACGATAGGCTAGTGTCCTGCTATTTTTTTAATAGCATAAATAAAAAATATTCCTCAAAAAATAAACAGTCGTGAGAACAAAAATTTAAATATCTCAATAAATGACAAAGTTACAAGCATTTTAAAATACAGGAATAGAAAGAGACGGTTCAAACATGCGTGACGTCACTCTTGCCCCTTCATAGTACTTCATTACGAAGCTGTGGTATCTTTACATACAGTCTCTTTGGCATGTGACTTCAGAACGTGCGTTTTCATAGTAACTATGGGGAATCTCCCACTGTTTTGCGAAAAAGGGACGGGCGATGCCCCCTCCAGAAACTTTAAAAGCCTATTACTTCTTGATTTATTTACTGATTTTACTTATTTTGGCAATTATTGCATATATTTTTAACCTACTTTATGAAAACAATACTTGTTAATTTTTCCTATTATCCCTATTCTCACTGGGCCGGGAGCATTCTGGGCTGTCTATAGGTCATCGCGGCTAGTATACAGTCCAAATGTCTTTTTAGTAGATAGCAGCAAGTAATATGTGGGACCCACCACCCATGTGTGTACCTATGCAGCTTCCAATTTGTAAATCCATTGCTATGCAAAAGTTGTTCCACTGGGTAACCGGGGAAAAATAATAAGTATTTATGTTCTAACATTACCTTGCGCTGTAGGAAAGCAGTTAACGAGCAGAAAGAACTGAAACTTCTATTAGACATGTACAAGGGAGTGAGCAAGGAACAGCGAGACAAGGTGCAGCTGATGGCGGCCGAGAGGAAGGCACGTCAGGAGCTCGAGGATCATCGGCAGAAGGCCAAGATGGCGCAGGTATGTTACCTTCCTATCCACGTCTTCCACAGGTTCTTTTCTGTCGCAAAGCACTATTTTTGTGTGTTGTGCACTACACAAATAATGTGTATTTTGTGTTGTGTGTTTAATCACACGACGCCAACAGGATCTAGGAATTTGATCTTCAGGAGTATTACAATGACTGACCTGTTAGATCAGTTGGTAGTAGCTCTGCCTTCTGAACTAAAGGTTGTGAGTTCGATTCCCATATTTGTATGATGAACATCGATGTTTGTTCTGTGTCTAGGTGTTATATTGTATTCTTTGTATGTATTTACAAACAAAAATAAGTGAATTTTCTAGGAAGGTCATTCAGTATTAATTCTCATTCCAAATAGTAAGAAATATCGTGACCAAAATTTCCGAAAGGTTGAAATTATTGTAGATACCAATTTTTATACGAAACGATTTGTGTGATTGATTGTGAATTGGATGCAAGTTTCTGTCACAAATCTTAAAACATTGTTAATTCATATCAGCATAATCAACAGCATGAAGATGACCACTGCTAAACATAAGCTTCCCCTTCAGAGCGCCACTTTGAGCGGCTGCTTATCTCATGCATCCATCGGCTCCCCGCGGGTTTAACCAGATCTATGGTTAATTTGTATACACCCCTCTTAATAATACAGCTTGTTTCAGGAGAGCAAGCGCGAGCGTCGGTTAGCAGACGAGGACGCACTCCGCAAGATCAAGCAGCTAGAGGAACAGAAGTACGAGCTGCAGAAACAGCTGTCGTGTGCCAGACCTAGCGCTGATCCGCTGCATGCCTTCTCAAGACCCTTCGCCGGATCTCAGGTAACTACGGCATAAGCATGTCTAATACATAAAACCGCCCGTGAGCGTTGGCCGTCATCATCATCATCATCAGCCTGAAGACGTCCACTGCTAAGCATAGGCCTCCCCCAGAGAGCGCCTCTGAGTGGCTGCTCGCCTCCTGCATCCATCGGCTCCCCGCGGCTTTCACCAGGTCGTCGGTCCACCGAGTGGGGGGCCGGCCTACGCTGCGTCTTCCGGTTCGTGGTCGCCACTCGAGAACCTTTCTTCTTCATTGGTTGTCAGTTCTACGAGTGATGTGGCCTGCCCATTGCCATTTCAACTTGCTAATTCTAAGAGCTATATCGGTCACTTTAGTTCTTCTGCGGATCTACTCATTTCCGTTTGGCCGTTGGCCGTGTGGTCCCGATTTTGTGAGAATATGACCACCCCATCTCTTCCCGTAGGTGCCGTAAGAGCTGGCTAAGGGATTATCCAGAGAATGGGCAGCAGCATTCAAATACTCAATACTCATATACTCATTTATTGGTAAAATATGTTTACACGTCATACATTTATAAAAGTCTTATTTGAACAATGTCGAATTAATAATAATTGTAGTGTATTACTTTACTTTACTATTACTTTACTATTACTATAAAATTGGATACCCATGAGTGACTGACTGACTGATGATTGACATAATTGATCTCAGCTCTCAGAAGTGGTCAGTCAAAACTGAGTATGAGGCTGTATAGTGATGGGTCATGTCACCCCAGGAAAAATCTGACATTACCAGAAAATCGTCTCTGAGATGGAACAGGTCAACGGATCTCGAAAACGACAAGAGATATGGGGGTCCAGTTTTAACTAATGTTGGAGTAGACCCTGGGATGTTTCCAGAGAAATGAAAAAAATGGGGGCCCCCGAACAAAAAACGGTGGCCCCCATACAAAATTGAAACGCTCATAATTCGGCAACGGTAAGAGGTATGTGGGTGGTGCTCGACCAAATGTCATAGAGGATGACGGGGGCTGTCAGATGGTTGTCATGAAAATCCAAGATGGCGGATTCAAAATGGCGGCCATTTTGAAAGTTGGTCCGATCGGGGTGATTTTTTGCATTGGGGGGTTTTCGGGGCCGCAGATTCGATATTTCAAAAAAAATTTTGGATTCCGCCATTTTTAAAGATGGCTGCCATACAAATTTTTTTTTTCATTTTTGACGCATTGTTTCTCGACACCTATGGAAAATTTTGAATGTCTTTGTTGTGTTTTGTGTCCAGATGATCGAGGTGTCTTCAAAAAAATTCGCGACCTGGTCTTCCGAACTTCGGTCACTCGGACGGTCAACGGCCTGGCCAAACCATAAAAGATAGATCATGTGCGTTTTAAGGAATGTCATAGCAAACCCTGGGACGATTTTGGAGATGTCAAAAAAAAATCAAAATGGCGGAAAAAAAAATCCGCCATACAAATTTTAACCATAAATGACGGCGAAACTATGACACTTTAGTATAAAGAGCTCGAACTAATATTAGTTGGAGGTCAGAGGGGAAGATTGCGAAAAATTTTTTTTTTCAAAATGGCGGAAATTTTGGCCGCGGCGGAAAAAAAAGTTTCACCGATCCGGATGAAAATCGATATCTGGGGGTCCCCAAGGATGATGATCAACATTCTGTAATCAAATTTTGACATGTGTCAACTTTCAATGGGGCTGCCATACAAAGGTGCTTTTATTGAAATATCAACTTTGCTTTTTTGCGCCTCCGTTGCGAGTGATTTAGAAAAGTCGTTCCTGGGGATCAAGTATAGATGTTATAAGGGTAAGAATGCAATATCAGTGAAATCAATTTTTTTCAAGATGGCGGCTGTAGACGTACCGACTCATAGTAAAAGTTGTCCGATCCGAATGAAAATCGATATCTGAAAATCCCACGGTACACTTGGTAGGAATGTGTAAAAACTTTTTTGATTCCGCCATTTTGAAATATTGCGAACATGCAATTTCACTTTTTTAGGATTTTTAATTCGCAAATAACACCGAAACTGTGAGACTTTTGTAGGGAGGGTTTGTTCTAATATTGTACAGTTTTGAGAGGGGCATACAGTGAAAAAGAATGTTTTTCAAAATGGCGGTCCATTGGTCCGCGTCCGAAAATAAAGAAGCTCCGATCGGGATGTAAATCGATATCTGGGGGCCCCAAAGGATGCTGATCAACATGGTTTGGTCAAATTTTGACATCTGTCATTTTTTAATATGGCCGCCGTATATACTATTATCAAAATGGCTGTTTTCCATTTTATTGCCTATGGTACTACAGTTTCGGAAGGAGATAGTTGTAATTTTGACAGATGTCAGTGTGACAGATGTCAAACGTCAAAATTTTGACAGATGTCAAATTTTTTGATAGATGTCAAATGTCAATTTTTTTCCAACCTACCAAATGCAACGACGAGCGAAGCAAGCACCAAGTATACTGTAGTTTGGTATAAGTGGACGGTCACGACCAACACTTGCACCTGCACACTTGCACCGTGTGCGGGCCGCGTGCGGCCCGCGCACGGTGCAAGTGTGCCGCTTGCGACCTGCGCACTGTTCTAATACCGCTGTCAAGTGTAGACAGATGTCAGTTTGATTGATTTTAAATGTCAAACTTTTGACAGATGTCAATTGTCAAATTTTTTGACAGATGTCAAATTTATTGACAAATATCAAATGTCAATTTTTTGGACAGATGTCAAATGTCAATTTTTTTTCCAACCTACCAAATGCGGCGATGAGTGAGTTAGTTTATTGTCTCTCATTGGTATAATTGGACAGTCACAACTAACACTTGCACCTGCACACTTGCACCGTGTGCGGGCCGCGTGCGGCCCGCGCACGGTGAAAGTGTGCCGCTTGCAACCTGCGCACTGTTCTAATACCGCTGTCAAGTGTAAACAGATGTCAGTTTGATTGATGTCAAATGTCAAACTTTTGACAGATGTCAAATGTCAAATTTGATGACAGATGTCAAATTTATTGCCAATGTCAAATGTCAATTTTTTGGACAGATGTCAAACGTCAATTTTTTTTTCCAACCTACCAAATGCGGCGATGAGTGAGTTAGTTTATTGTCTCTCATTGGTATAATTGGACAGTCACAACTAACACTTGCACCTGCACACTTGCACCGTGTGCGGGCCGCGTGCGGCCCGCGCACGGTGCAAGTGTGCCGCTTGCAACCTGCGCACTGTTCTAATACCGCTGTCAAGTGTAGACAGATGTCAGTTTGATTGATGTCAAATGTCAAACTTTTGACAGATGTCAATTGTCAAATTTTTTGACAGATGTCAAATTTATTGACAAATATCAAATGTCAATTTTTTTGACAGATGTCAAATGTCAATTTTTAGGACAGTTGTCAAATGTCAATTTTTGACAGGTGTCAAACGTCAAATTTTTTCCGACATACCCAATGCGACGACGAGCGAAGCGAGTTAGTTTACTGTAGTTTGGTATAAGTGGACGGTCACGATCAGCACTTGCACCGCGCACGGTGCATGTGTGCCGGTTGCATCCTACTCATGGTGCAAATGACGCTGTCAAGTCAAACAAAATGGCCGCCATGCAAAGTCACGCGCATTATCATTTTCTTTGATAAATACGGCAGTTTTGTACAAGTACTTGCAAAATTTAAAGTTTAGCTCCAAGTATAGCGTTTTGAACAAATGGAACGCCACGAAAACACACACGCGGGCCGCTCGCGGCCCGCGCACGGGGCAAAATACTAGTATACATAATTATACAGCTAAAGTAAAAAATATACACATGAAAAATAAAAACAGTGTTAAGTAGATAAATGTCAATATGGAATTATAGGTACTTATAAAAATAATCACAAACAATAAAATTACATTGCTTTGGTAATGTCAATACATCATTAATTTCATATATTAAAAATTAATAAAAAGTATTAAATGTATTATTTTATAAACTCATTGAAACTATAGAATGTTTGCTCGATAAGCCATTCTCTTCGGTACATTAAAATCTCCTGCGTTCACGAAGCTGCCTGCCATGGGGGATGTTTGTGGGAGACCTGTGTTCACCAATGGACATCTTCCAGCTGTTGATGTGATGGGGCTTAAAATTATAATGAACGTTCCAGGAAGAAGAGGCCTTGTTGAACGAGATGGAGGTAACAGGGCAGGCGTTCGAAGACATGCAGGAGCAGAACTCGCGGCTGATCCAACAACTGAGAGAGAAGGATGACGCCAACTTCAAACTCATGTCCGAGAGGATCAAAGCCAACTCACTGCACAAGTTGCTGAGGGAAGAGAAGCAACTGCTGCAGGAACAGGTTAGTTGGAATTGTAGAGAAATCTCACGGCCGGTTTCAATTAACTCTTTAAATAGGTTGGTTGCCTGCTATAAAAAATTAACAAGTAAATATTATTTTCATAAATTAGGTTAAAAAGTAATGCAATAATTGAAAAAATAAGTAAAATTAGTAAATAAATCAATGAGTAATAAGCTTCTAAAGTTTCTGGAGGGGGCATCGTCTGTCCATTTCTCGCAAAACAGGAGATTCCCCACAGTTACTATGGAAACACACGTTGTGAAGTCACATGCCAAAGAGACCGTATGTAAAGCTATCACAGCTTATAGCTAAAACATAAGTAATGTATGTTAATGTTTTAAATACGTCTTCCTAAAATTTTACCTTTAGAACTTTGGAATTGCAAAATCCTACTTCATATCCTACTAATATTGTGTATGCAAAGTTATGCTTGTTAATCAGTAAGATTGTTTTCTTTAAATCCATTTAATAAAAATATTTTTCAGAAGTAAAAAATGTTTTGAGCAACTGGCATGTCACTTTGACAGTGACTTTTCGTGACATTACTTTGTTTACATTCTAAGATTCAGGAATGGAATATAGTAATGAGATACTATGAAGGAGCAAGAGTGACGTCAGTGCTGCATGTTTGAGCTGTCTCTTTCTATTCCTGTATTTTAAAATGCTTGTAACTTTTTGAGATATTTAATTTTGTTTTCTCAACCGTTTATTTTTTCAGGATATTATTAATTTATGCCTAAAAAAAAGTGGACGATATGGTACGATTATCAGGAACAACGCAGTGAAACTCGAGCCCATCTACAAAAAACTTATAATTGGTAAAAAGTTGCATTATACGAAGTGAATTGTTTCCAGGTATTGACCCGCGACCAGCAGATCGAGTCAATGGGTCTGGTCGCGCGTCGACTGGAAGAGAAGGAGCGGCTCCTACAGGCGACCCTCTCCGCGGTGGAGAAGGAACTGCTGCTGCGACAACAAGCGATGGAGATGCACAAACGGAAGGCCATCGAGTCCGCGCAGTCGGCCGCTGATCTTAAACTACATCTCGGTAAAACTAATAGACTTTTTACCCGTCTTCCAAGGAAGGGTTGTGTTTTTCACCTTAATGCATATTTGTTTTTAATTTTTTTATGTAAACGAATGACGTGACGAGGTCGTCGACTACCGCTATTCTATTTATACGTAATTAGTTAGTTTTCAGTTCTACGAGCGATGTGGCCGGCCATGAGTGGCGCTCTTTGGGGGAGGCCTATGTTCAGCAGGGGATGTCTTCAGGCTGTTGATGATGATGATGATGAGGATGAGTAAGTTTTACGTATTTAGTTATAACCTGGTGAAAACCGCGGCGAGTCGATGGATGCAGGAGGCTAGCAGCCGCTCAAAGTGGCGCTCTCTGGGGGAGGCTTATGTTTAGCAGTGAGCGTCTTCAGGATGTTGATGATGATGACTTATTTAGTATTTATTTTTGTAGAAAAGTATCACGCGCAAATGAAAGAGGCGCAGCAAGTGGTGGCTGAGAAGACAAGCGCGCTAGAGGCGGAGGCGTACAAAACGAAGAGATTACATGTGAGTGGCTCATTAAACATATGTAAAGAACTGATTTTTTAAACTGATAATTATACAAATATATTTTTAATAAGTTAAAGAAAGTATTGTTATTTAGCCCAAACTTAAGTAATGCTAAAATTACATTTATTTCTTTCGACATTGGATAGGTCAAATAGGAATTACACAATCCAATGGACCTTTTCTTTTTTTTTATGCGATTGTATGTACGAGCTAGTCGTTCACCTGATGTTAAGCGATACGGCCGCCCATAACGGTTGCAGTGTCAGTCGGAACTTTAAAACAATAAAGTTTCGCGTGACACTGCACTGTGCACGTCATCCTGTCTTCATCGTCGAAAATAAGCCGTCCAGGTCCTTCATTTCGGACACATTCCATTAAAATGTTGTATGCGTCCTCCTGTTAGACTACACGCGTTGCATAATGGCGAATTCACTTTACGCATGAGATAGGAAAACTTATTCAATGGAATGTGTCCGGAGCGGAGGCGAAGTAATAGAACCAGGTCCTGTCTATCCAACAACTGTTGTCAACCCATGGTAAGTTCAATGGCTGTGGCTGAATAGTCTTGTATCAAATTCCTCTCTCGCGACATCGTAGGTCAAAGTATTCCTTCTAAAGATAGACACACTTATTTCCAATTAAATACAAGCAGTCGTTATGAGTGGGGAGTAAAGTCAACACCATCACTACACGCTTGCTTGGCTAGCAAATCAATTGTCTCATTGCCGTCTATACCTACGTGAGATGGAGTCCACTGTAAAATGACAACTTTAGAACTTGTTAATCCAAAATTGATCTTAGAATTGCGTAGGCAATCGGTACACCTCGAAAAGTCGAAGTGCAGCGAGCCAAATGTTGTAATGCACAGAGTAAGTATAACAATTCTATCAAAATTAGTAGATTCCAGATACGATAAGGTTTCGGTGATGGTGATAAGTTCCGCGCGCATAATCGAAACGCTGCAATTGATTTTCAATTTTGCATTTGAATTGTTCATCTCGTCATAGAAAGCAGCTCCAATACTATTCAATTTGAAATGTTGTCAATCAATGTAAATTGAAAGGCTATTAAATCATGGTACTTTCCTAAATATTATTTTTGTTCACTAATTTCCCAAAGAGTGGGAACGGACAGCGCTGATGATATGGTTGTTACCAGGAGGAGCTGGCCATCTTACGTCGCAAGGCGGAGCGCATGAAGAAGATGGAGCAAGCTGGCAGCAGTATGGACGAGGTGTTACTTGAAGAGATCCGCGAGTACAAGGAGACACTCACCTGTCCATCGTGCAAGGTACATAACCATACCATCCACATCAACAGCCCGAAGACGTCCACTGCTGAACACAGGCCCCCCCCCCTTAAAACGACACTTTGGACGCTTATCATAGGGGGTTTGCCATAATCACCACGCTTGGCAGGCTGCTGGGTGATCGCAGATTTTAATGTACCGGGGAAAATGTTGCTGCCCATTCCCTAGATATTCCTTTTGCCGGCTCTTACGGCACCCTCGTGAAAGGACGGGGTGGTTCTATTCTGACACCGCCTCGACCACACGTTATGTCAAAACAACTTCTATTGTTCGATTCTTCTCTTCTACTTTTTCAACCGAATTATATAGTTTCTCAATTATATAGGTTCTGAAATCACTTGTATTTTTTTTATATTTGTACCACAGGTCACCATCATTTATAAACAGATTTGTAAAATTATTTTTCATTCTTCAAAATAAGAAAAAGGTTCTCAAATTGGTCTGGGTGGTTGTGTCTGGGTGTAGTGTGGCCAAGGTCTTTGTAGATTTTAGGTCTCTAGAATCCTAGTTTTACCGAGCAACATTTATGTTTGACTGGCGCAATAGCTCAGTTGGTAGTGACCTTGTCTTCTGAACTGTACGGTTGTGGGTACGATTCCCACCCAAGGCAAACATTTGTGTGATGAACATCGATGTTTGTTGTGCCAACAAAGTAATATATAAGTAATATTCTATCAGTTATCTGGTTCCCATAGTACAAGCTTGTCTTAGTTTGGGGCTAGATGGCGCTGTGTGGAATGGCCACAAAGTTATATTTTGTTTAATTTATTTACTTAATTATATCTATTGCAGGTAAAACGCAAAGACGCAGTCCTGACGAAATGCTTCCACGTGTTCTGCTGGGACTGCCTCCGCACTCGCTACGAGACGCGCCAACGCAAGTGTCCCAAATGTAACGCGGCCTTCGGCGCCAACGACTACCACCGCCTATATCTCTCTACTTAGTGCGCTGCACACTGAACCCTACCGCTATGTATATAGAATCGACAATCGACTGTACATATCGCTCAGGTAAAACGCGGCCCGCTCGGAAATAGAAGTAAAGTTAAAGGAATCATGGTCAAGTGATACCATTTCCTCCGCAGTGCTCTTGTAACGATCGGGCGTACGTCTAGTTCTTAGGGTCTTCGCATATTGAACGCGGTAACGCAGTCAAGTCACTTTTCCATGTCAATATTAGAATTTTAAAAAACAATAATCTAATGTATATGAAAAAGTGCTTCGTAAAAATATTCAAAGCATCTCTCCACACAAGAATAGGTTTTATTTCTGACCAAAGCGGACAGAATGGCTGCAGTAAAAGCACGCGTATGAAACTGAACGCGAACGCATGATCGCGAACTAGAGCGAAACTTAAGCATAACTTCATACAAAATACCGCTACTCACAGCGCGCAGTGGTTTGAATAGGCCTTTAAGAAAACTCCCACCTTAGCTAAGTTTAGAAATATAGCAGTTTAATATACCACTTTCGGTCCGCATTTGTGACGAATAACTAAAATGGCATTTAGAGAAGTAGAAAAATAACAGAAACGCTCGTCAAGACACGGACTCGTGTGGAGTGGTGGTTGAGCAGGTTGGACCATAACTCGCGTTCGATTCCCGCGACAAGAAAAGTGTTTGTACACAAGAAAAAAAAAGCGCAGTTTTGGTCTGTGTCTGGGTGTAGTGGGACCATGGTCCTCGTAGTTCCTGGGTCCCTGATGCAGGGAATCCTAGTTAGGGTTCAGGATCTATGTAAGTGATAGTTAAACAGAAATTGACTGCATAATTAACGCGTGTATTAGACGACGCTCCTGATCGCTGCTCGACAGAAATACGGGAGGTATGATTTTGCTATTTCGGTATTCCTTTTTGGCTTTACTCTCTATTTTAACTAGCGTTGTTCGTCTGAGGTGTACATCGCTGCACGATCGACCCTCATCGAGATAAAGTCTCGCAAGTATGTACGTTTTTACGTACGATGGTCCCACTAAATCTAGCTAGATGAATTGTAATTTGTATTTTGGTTTAGACATGAATTAGCATCCGCAGATGATGAAGTACTTATTCCGAAGAGTTGCGTGTCCTGTTGTATTGGCCTCATAGATGTTGTAACGTGACGTAAATCCAATGCCAACGCAATATATTAAATGCTAAATAGGTTTTATGTATGTTGCCTTCACTTAAGGTGGAACGTTTCACTAGCGCGGCAAATTCTAATTTTCTTGCGTTCTTTTGCCAATAATAGCTTAATTACTCAACGTGATTACATGAAAACTGATTTTGCGCCAATAAATAGAATGTATCAATAAATTACAATTAAAAGTATCACCTACTTATCATTGGTTTAGCGAAAAATGGCAATAGACTGAAAAATTAAGACGAAATATGTTTATTGCCATTTGTCACTAAACCAATGATATCTAGGAGATACTTTTAATCGTAATTTGTTGATACATTGTATTTCTTTAGGTTAAATCAGTTTTAATGGATTCACGTTTAGTAATTAAGATATTGTTGGCAAAAGAACGCAAGAAAATTTAAATTTGCCGCGCTAGTGAAACGTTCCACCTTAATAGTTTCAGTACCCTGATTCACAGTCTATAGGAAACGTTCCGAGTCGAAATATACACATTGCGTCTCTTTCATCTACATTCAGAATGAAAGATAGTAGAACGGGAACCATTCCGATAGGTAGTGAATTGGCTACGTGGGGTCTAGCAAAGATGCCTTTCCATTAGCGGTGACGCCAAACGCTAACAAAAAATGTATGGGAATGACATTGCCTGCGGAAAAGTTTTTTGCAGCTAATGTCATTCCCACACATTTTGGAGTTAGCGTGAGGCGTTAACGCTAATGAGAAGGCATCTTTGCTAGACCCCCAGAACCGGTATTACGAAGTGTTAGTTTTTGACTACATTATGTAGTTGAATCTACATAGTAAGTAGTTTTACGTCACTGAAGGTTTGGTTTATTTGAACCTATAATGGCGCTGTGTAGGCAACATTACAACGCTAAACCTGCAATGTCTGACAAAAGTTATCACAGCATAACATAGCTTGACTAGCAAAGCTGGTTGTGAAATGATAAGTATAATACCGTTATATAGAAAATTCCGTTGAAACTTGTGTAATTTTATCCCAGTAGTCAATCCCGTATGTCGTATGTGGTTTATGAATTGTTAGGAGAATAAACTAACCGCCCCCTAATTACCTAATTTGCGACAGGCGTAAATCTCGCAGTGATTGCTGTCACACATCATTAGTGGTGTCGAGCATGTATGCTACGCTACACCACTAATGATGTGTGACAGCAATCACCGCGAGATTTACGCCTGTCGTAAATTAGGTTATTAGGGGGCCGTTTACAGTTAGTTTTTGTGTTATGTTAAGAGAATACTCGCAGGGATGGTGTCACACTTTGTTTGAGTAAGAAAAGGTCACAATTTTTTTTATTGTGCAGTCATAGTGAACAAACGTTTTGAGGTTGATATTCGCAAAAACAAAAGTTTCGATTGTTATTTTATTTTTAATGCAGTTAAAAAGGCTACTGATATTGGTAAAAACAAAACGTTACGATAGTCATTTTTACTTTTTTATACAGTTGAAAAATCTGCTTTCGCTTTCGGCCGATACTATATGGAATTAAGGCCCATACACCCTCTATCTCGCTCGCGCATTGCGACATTTTTGAAGTTATTAAATGGTAGAATTTATTTACCAAAAATGTATCCGCAGAAAAACATTAAAAATAACATCACAAAAGTTCAACAAAAAAATCACATTAATCCAAACAAGTTGTCATACATAAAAACAGGACAGTACGAAAAAATCTTTTGATTCTGTTTTTGTGTATGTAAACTTGTTTAGATTATGGGATTTTTTATTTCTTTCACCAACTTATTTGCAGACGAGTCCGCCGCCGTCTCTTTTTAATAGTATAATTTCCAATATTATAAAATCAAACAACGGAAAATCCAGAAAAGTGATTTCACAGGTACTGTCATTCCCATACATTTTGAGTTATCGTTTGGCGTTAACGCTAATGGATGGGATCTTTGCAAGACCCCCTGAACAGATAAGTTGCGTGGCACTGTTCCTGCTGCGCGAGTGTTCTGATAGTTCGTTATCTGTGATTCTTGCAGAACTATCTAGCTTTCATTCCTCTGCGAAGTTGTAATCTTTTGCTATATTTGCATAAAATTCAGTTTAATGAACTAGGCGGTACAATTATGTATCCTTCTATTGAGTTATGCATTTCGCAAGTCTTGTACATTTGACCCATTTATTAACGTTGTATAGTACGATATATCATGAACTCGAACAAGTGTACTAAATCTGTATTTATTTAAGTACTACAAGAATATGTTGAGAATGTGTGTGTGCATTGATTCTGAACGAGATGGATGCTTCTTTTTTATTTCTACTTTAGCTAGGAAATAGTGAACAGCCCACTGACTGATATATTTATATATTTTAGGTTACTTATATTCATTGGGCTTTGAATAATTGTTTCACCGGTCGATATCGGTGGAAGTGACAACTTATATTGTTATAGTTACAGGTTACAGGATTCGTTTTACACTATAGGATATAGCTATGTATTGAGATTGAGATAGTATGCTTGGTTGTTTGTACATTTATGAGCACCCTACCTTGTGTATGGAATAAATGTATATTATTACCTAACCGTAAGTTTCCACTAACGAAAGATTCATGTAAAAACATTTACAGGATGTGGATGTGGATGTCTTCGTCAGAGTTCCCACTGTCGTGCAATCTATACAAAATATTTTGCATATCAATGTTTTGATTTATACATTGAACATGTTTAATTGACATTATGTTAAGTGCATATTTTTTGTTTTCTCGTAACCTTTTCATGTCAATGGTGTGAATTTTGGTGGAACCGCTCGGTAAAATACCAACAATATTTAGCGATGTCTGTAACTTACTGATATGATAATAGATAAGTATTAAGTATGCAATATTTTTGTACTGTTCTTGTTAGAATAATTAAAATGTATTATTCTCTTTGTTAATCTAACATTGTATGAGTATTTAGTTGCTGCATCAGTAGTTGTTAAAAGAATTTTTAATATTTATTGATAGCATTGATTAATAAAATGTTGGTGACTCTCATTTCAAAGCAATCTACAAAAATGATGATTTATACATGTTTATTTTTATACTACGCTAAATCTCAAACTGATCAAAAATTCAAAATATATAAATGTAGATAGAGAAAGGTAAATATTTGGCTAAACAATATTACTCGGAGTATGTAAAATAAATTAATGTCATAAAATACAAGTTCGTTTTCATTTACACTTACTAGTCGTACATGGCAGTTACAAATGTAAGGATTTCTATTGTTACTCTGGCTTAGTCATAAGTTCTCGAGTGGTAAGGGGATGTAATTGAACCATGGTTTCCGTGAGGGGTTTTTTCACGGGTAAATTAGTTTTACGTCCTAACCCTGTCCAAGGGAAGATGGATAGATAGATAGATAGATAGATAAACTCTTTATTGTACACCAACTAAACAAAAATATACAAAGAAACTTAATGGAAGTGAGGGGAAAAGGATGAATGGATAGAATGGCGAAGGGCAGGTAGGCGTTTGAGTGTTTTATCCTCGTTCCCCCAAACCAAGGGTTATTACATAATTTTCAACGGGCGCAGAATGCTGTATCTGGATTATCTTTGCGATTTCGAGCATTCACAGTAGTGGTATTGACGAAACTAAACGGCGCACAATATGCTGAAATCTCAAGTAAGCAGAACATTGACCTTAATGATGCAGAATGATATATCTGTTTGATGTTGTTTCATCTATATAAGCGGCGCGGCGATTGACACGACCATCGCTTGATGTGAATATTCGCATAAATGTTCGTTGTGAATATTTTTTCCGTCCATTAGCTGCTTGGTTCGCTGTACTGACATGCCGAATATTCGACTTGTGAATGTGCAGTAACGTGTGCTTGCATCGAGCCATCTAGTGTGAGCACCTGCTTTAGGGGCAAGTAGGGGTAGGAAAGTCAATAGGTAGTCCCATTATTCACCACATTAGGTGTTAAAAATAAGCGCAACATATTTTGACTGACTGTTAGCTCAGTTGGCAGTAGCTCTGCCTTCTGAACTATAGGTTGTGGGTTCAATTCCCACCAGGGACAAACACTTGTTGATGAACATCGATTGGTTCCCATAGTACAAGCTATGCTTAGTTTGGGGCTAGATGGCGCTGCGTGAAATGTTCACACCTTCATATTTTTTTTTTCAACTAAGTAGGCTCGCATTTGACCGCAATCTCACCTGATGGGAAGTAACGATGCGATCTACGATGGTACATGCTTGCCTGGAAGATACCTATTCACTTGCGACTTGAAGAGCTCCAGATTGTTACTTATCGGGAAACAAAGACGCTGGTAAAGTATTGCATTGCTTGGCTGCTCGGATTATGTCGAGTCAAACCGCTTTGTGCAAGTTGAAGGAATATCAACCATAAATAGATGGCGTGTAGCTGCAAGTCTTGTCGTCCGATGGTGAAATGGAGATGGTGTGCTCCGCAGCAGTTTAACACAGTTCTTGCTTATATTTCTCAGATATACCTACCTACAAGTATATAAAAGTGATACGCTGTTTGTTTGTTTGCGAGGGGTTCACGCAAAGAGTATACAACGCTTCGCTAGTGTTCACGCCAAAACGGCAAAACCGATATGGAGGAAGATGCACACTGATTGCCAACACCACCGAGATCAAACTGGTATCCTGGAAAATCAAGAGACGTCTCGCAGGAGAATGAAAAAGTAGGCCACAATGCGGGGGCGTTGGCAGTACATAATAAAACGACAAAAAATTATGTAATAATTTTATTTACATACGTTCTATGATATTTACATCACATGATTTCACATTATCATTATCCAAAGTTCTCTTATACTTTACTGGCGTGGGCGTTTGGGCGAATAATATTTTATTTCATTACCTATGCAGGTAATTATTTAATTATTATACATATGTTTAATATGATTTTTATTTTTAGCACTGATCACGCCAATATGTTACCGAATATCTTCGATGGAGAAACTTAGTGGACTGTATCAAATTTATGGTACGCACAATCAAATAGGGCAAGGAGAATGAGAAGAAAGGACATGCAGCACATACCTCTGAGAGCACAGGGAAAGCTCCAGATCCTCCTGGGAACGGCGACCGCGGCGGGCCCGCCACACACGAGGTCCTGGTGTCCAGAATCCTCAAACACCATCAACAACACCGTATCCGATTGCACTCGCGTAAGCGTGATTGTTTTGTGGGGAAATTACAAAAGCACAATGCTTGACTGCGGGACAATATAGTATCGAATTATAAGCACAATTCGCGCGGTTGCGTCTGCGGCCATTGCGGCGAGACGTTGAAGACTATCTGTTTTCTTCAGTAGCCGCTAGAGGGCTACTCGGCGGTGCGGTAGTACTTGCATGTATGGGTAGGAAAATGGAATAAAGGATTGTACCATAATATAAATTATTTATCATTAATTTAAGTTAAATAACTTGGCGTTACCATTTCCACCCGCCCTTAATGGGTCACCTTTAAAAACAACCATAAGGCGAGAAAATAATATGTCTATGACTCTAAGATAGAGCGCTCAATGCGCGCGGGCGAAATAGGAAGTCCGAAGAGTCACGGCGAAGCGGGAGTGTAAAAATATAAATTATAGATAAGCGAAGCGGTAAGAATAATAAAGTAATAATAATATAGCGGTAAATATAGATAAACTAAGAACTAAATTGCAGGGCAATTATTACTGTTTTGGAAGAGGGCATAAGCGAACGACTGGGCGGAGGTAAGTTCCCTTGGCGGTTCTCACAGTCGTAACGCGCACGATTCCATCCTTGGAGGGATGAACCTTCTCTACAATCGCTAACGGCCAGGCTAGGGGCGGTACGTTATCATGCATCACTACCACGATCGTTCCCGGTGTGATAGGTGCGGAAGGAGTGTTCCATTTCTGCCTAACCTGCAGACCGTGCAGATACTCCATCCTCCATCGGTTCCAAAACGACTGAACTAACTTGTCCAGTAGCGAGTGCCTATGAAGCAAACTGACAGGGTCAGACTTGACATCAGGCGCGGGTAATGAGTTTAGCGGAGCGGTATGCAAAAAATTAGAATATTCCTCTGCAAAGCACTGGCTTCGCAGGGCGCGGGGTATATTATTCTCAGCGAACTGAAAATCATCGGCAGTAACTGCAGTAGTGCTGCGGCGGGGTAATAACTTAGCGAACTTACAAACGTACACAATTATACGCAGAAGCTTACTCCATGAGGAGATGCGGAGAGCGAGCTCATATAAAGCGCAATGCTTTACAGGCGTGCACACAGGGTGCGCGAGTACCCTTTGTTCAGGTATGTCTGCAATAGACTGTCCGTCGAGGCTCTTAAGAGGCCACTCAGACGGATTTGATGAAGCCCACTGGGGCCCGTGGAGCCACAGGGGGTGCGAGAAAAGTTTATGGGGCGTAATGCCACGCGAAAGTATGTCAGCGGGGTTTTCAGTACCCGCGACATGATGAAAGTTGTCAGCTGGAATATTATCCGTGACCTGAACAACGTGGTTTGCAACGAACATTTGCCACCGGTGTGGCGAACTCTTAATCCAATATAGTGCGACCTTAGAGTCGATAAACGCGTAAGTGTTGATTGGGATGCGACGAGAATAATTATCGTGAACAGTGCGAAGCAGCTTAGACAATAAGACAGCTCCGCAGAGCTCGAGACGAGCGATCGAAAGCGGTTTGGTAGGTGCGACCTTAGTCTTCGCGCACACCAGCTGGACCGTATTGCCAGTAGGGGCGCTCACGTGTAGGTACACTACGGCACCGTATGCGTGGAGACTGGCGTCAGAAAACCCCAATAGGGTGACGTCACAGTCCGCGGACACGCCTACGTGACGCGGGATGCGTAAGTTATTAAGAGCCGGTAATTCGACGCAGAACTGATGCCACATCTTAATGATGTGCAACGGCGGTGTATCGTCCCAATCGAGATTAAGCTGCCAAAGCTGTTTTATTAACATCTTGGCATACACAACTGTGGGGGCAACGAAACCCATTATATCCCACAGACGGGCGACGGTAGACAAAATGGAGCGCTTAGTGCACTTCACTTCGCCGGGAGAAGAAATTTTAAAATAAAATACGTCATTATCTGTGGACCAGTGCAAGCCTAATATTTTATGTTGCACGGCTTTATCAAACTCCACTTCAGTGGGGAGTCTGTGCGAAGCGGGAAGATTATTTAAGACGGGTCGACTGTTGCTATTCCATTTGACTAGTTCCCACTGTGCACCTTTAAATAGGTCAATCAGCTGCTGAGACGCTTGGACCGCTTCTCGTTCGCTAGGAAGCGAGAAAGCAAGGTCGTCCATAAACAACGAAGTAGGCACAATGCTACTCGCGATCGGAAAATTAGCGCCGTCGTCGTCAACGAGCTGTCGAACCGTGCGCAGTGCATGGTATGGACTCGACGATAACCCAAAGCACACACGATTGAAGTGGTACAACACGAGGGGGTCTTGTGGGCGGAACCGGTACAAGAAGCACTGGTAACGACGGTCAGATTCGCGAACAACGATTTGTAGGAACTGCTGGCGACAGTCAGCGGTCATTGCGATTGCGTGTAAGCGGAAGTTCAAAATAATTTGAAATAAATCGCCCTGCAAGTTCGGTCCTGAATACAGGATGTCGTTCAGCGAAAGTCGGGAGCGGCTGCTAGTCTTACTGCTAGCATCCAGAACCATGCGAAGTCGAGTGGATGTCTTGTCCTCGCGGACGACTCCATGATGCGGTATTACGTATATAGGAACGGGGTCATGAGGATCGTACGGAGGCGCGGGGGAAATATAATCCTTTGCGAGGTATTCATTAATGACGTCATCATATGCCGACCTAAGTTTAGGTGAAGCTTCTAGCTTTCTTTCGAGGCACATGAATCTGTTACGAGCGGTTTCGAAAGAATCTCCGAGAGAATAAACATCATCGTTAAATGGTAGGCCAACAATGTATCTACCAGTAACGGGATCGCGGGTTGTAGTCGACTTATAAAATTCTTCACATTCAACATCGGCGGGATGATGAATGGGCGGTGCGGAGGGAAGCTCTTCGAGCTCCCAAAATCGCCTGACTAGTGAGTCAATAGCGGCAGGCTCTTGAGCGAGGCAACATGTCAAGGCCTGGTGGTTATGATGTGTGGGTATCGTGGGTACGGAACCCATAATAACATACCCTAACACCGTGCGTAAAGCAGGGGGCGCCGACGAGTCGCGGGGAGCACGAACTACGTCGGGGAGAAGAAGATGCGGGAAGAGAGCGGCTCCGATAAGCGCATCAATTTTATTAGGCATACCGAAGCTCTCATCCGCGAGCGGTATTCCTGATAAATGTGATAAGACAGAGGTGTCTACCACAGCGGTGGGTAATAAATCAGTAATTTGATCAACAACTAGCGGCGAGATATTAAAATTAATATTGTTGTCAAAGCGTGAATAAAATTTGAAATCGATCGAGTTAGTTTTAATTATTTTCTCAGCTCCACCGAACCCCTTAACAATAGTACGTTCGGCATCCTGGAGCTGGATACCTAACTGATCACAACACTCCTTTGTTATAAAGTGGCTTTGTGAAGCGGAATCTAATAGCACGCGAATAATATGTCGATCGCCCTTAGTATCATACGCGACGACTTGTGCGGTTGATAATAAAATAGTTGATTGTTTACTAAGCGCGGGCGCATCAGGTGAGCGGTTATCTATAGATGCATACGTAGCACATAACGCAACGTCCGAGCGCGCGCTCGGGACGAGGGGAGGCTGCAGCGGCTGCGCGGGAGGTGCGCGGCCGGCGGCGGTGTTATCGCTCTGCGCTGGCGCAGCGGTTAGCGGCGCGGGTCGCGACGTGGCTAGCGGAGGTTCGCGCCCGGTCTCCATACGCTTAAAGTGTAACATTGTGTGATGTTTTTGTTTACAAACGCGGCAATTAGAATTAGATGAGCAATTAGAAACTCTGTGTTTTAAACTGAGACAATTCACACACGCATTGTTATCCTTCACGCATTTAAAACGTTCGATAGGAGTCATTTTATTAAAATCAGGACATTTAAATAAATGTTGATGCGTTATATTAGTGCAAAGACATTTGCACTGCGGGTCAACCGTGGTACTCAAGTAGGCTTGGTACTTTGGCGGCGGAGCGGTATTAGTACGACGATTATTATTTTGACGAGCATTCAATGTGCTCGAGGCACACTGAGCGTGAGCTGGCTGAGTACGTTCGAACACCTTGGCGCGGGCGGTAATAAAGTCGACGAAGTTGTCGAAAGTAGGTATTTTGGAACCACAACTCAACTCGAAAGCGCGAACAGTATCTGAGTCTATCTTCTTGAGCGCGATATGAAGTATTATTAAATCGGTTAGATTATCTAACTTTAGATTCTTTAAAGCGCGCACTGCACTAGTAAAGTTATCTGTAAATAAATCAAAGTTCGTCGCGGAGGCAGATTGTAAAGGTTTGAATTCAAACATTTGATTTAAATACGCGGATGCGAGCATTCGCTGATCTTCATATTTATCAATCAGCGTCTGCAATAGAAGTTCATAATTCTCAGCGCAGGGAGATATACCTGCGCATGCAGACTGAGCCTTGCCTGTCAGCTTGCCTAATAGGTAGTACAACTTTTCGGCGTCCGTGAGCGATGGATTATCATGAACGGTAGACTTAAAACTGGCATAAAATAACGGCCATGAGCGAATGTCACCCGAAAAGTCCATCAGCTGGATTGGCGGCAGTGTAGGCCTAGCCTTATGCGGTGCGATACCATCTCGTGAATCCTGTATATTATTACTCGGTTGCGAATATTGTAATTGGAGTCGTTTAATCCTGCTATACAAAGTCTCGAAAGCTACGAGGCTCTTATAGTTAGGCTTCGCGGAAGGATTTAATGATAAGGTGCGAGAATTATGGTTATCTAAATTCTCTTCGAACCTAAGACGTAAGGAATCGATTTGCGAGGAAGCGTCAAGGAAACTTTCCCTATCTGCGGCGTTCGAATTAATATTTAAAGATAGATCATAGATACTTTGTACTACTTCAAAGATGGCTTCACATTTTGCTTGCATGATGGCTAGTTGCGCATCCTGCTGTTCCTCATTAGAACTTTCGCTATGTGAAGTAACCTTTTTAGGCGGCATTATGTAATACAAATAAGTAGAACTCGGTCAAATAAATTAGGTCAATATAATGCGGATAAATAAAGTAGGTAAGATAATAGTATTGAGAAGGCGCAAGCGCAAGACGCTGCGCGTGACTTCGTTACGCGGTAGGGTTATATCGAACGGTATGGTCGAACGAGTCACCGGTGAATAAAGTAAAATGTGGGTAGAAAAATATTACAATGAATATTGCGATTTTAATATCAATTATATGATTAATTAGCGGGAAAAATATATAATATAATTTATGTAGTACGTAGATAAATATTATATCTAGGCGAGAATTCACGTAACTCAATGTTACGGGCGGTTTCTTAAGAAATAAGTGGGTGACGCAATGTCTACCCTATGCGGGTTATTAAAGTAATATTCGCAATGAATACACTAAAAATCTCTTACTAGGGCCTATAAAAGTATCCTAATAAGGGCGGCTGGGTGAGTCTCGGTCGGAAAGAACCGAAACTTTTATCCGGTCGGAAGGACCACACACAAATGATCACGCCAATATGTTACCGAATATCTTCGATGGAGAAACTTAGTGGACTGTATCAAATTTATGGTACGCACAATCAAATAGGGCAAGGAGAATGAGAAGAAAGGACATGCAGCACATACCTCTGAGAGCACAGGGAAAGCTCCAGATCCTCCTGGGAACGGCGACCGCGGCGGGCCCGCCACACACGAGGTCCTGGTGTCCAGAATCCTCAAACACCATCAACAACACCGTATCCGATTGCACTCGCGTAAGCGTGATTGTTTTGTGGGGAAATTACAAAAGCACAATGCTTGACTGCGGGACAATATAGTATCGAATTATAAGCACAATTCGCGCGGTTGCGTCTGCGGCCATTGCGGCGAGACGTTGAAGACTATCTGTTTTCTTCAGTAGCCGCTAGAGGGCTACTCGGCGGTGCGGTAGTACTTGCATGTATGGGTAGGAAAATGGAATAAAGGATTGTACCATAATATAAATTATTTATCATTAATTTAAGTTAAATAACTTGGCGTTACCAAGCACCTTAAAGCAAGCAAAATGGATGGATGTTATAACTTTAAAAATTTTGATTTCGCCAAAGTGAACAACAAACTATACATAATGTTTTTTAAATTGATTTGATAGCCGATTACTGAATGGTTTTGTATAACGCTTATTTTTGATACGCTTTACAATATAATTATTCAACATAAATACGTAATTCAGTCTCATTTGTTACAAATTTCTAAACTTGCGACATTTACTTTATGATAATAATTGAAAAATACATTTAATAACATGTATCAGTAATTAAATTCATGATTCAAGTGGCTCGGTGACCTACATTTAATATTAATTTAAAAGACTACAAGTTCACATCCAATTTAATTTTTTGATGTAAACAGGAACTCCTTTCATTATTAACGTGTGATGTTGACCTTATCTAGAACTTTACTGACTAGATTATAAAATAATTTTTCGTTACATTTTATGTACAATGGTTTAATAATATTTTGTGATGTAAATTTGATTGTTAAGTAGATAAAACTAAACTACATAATCTAATCTTACTTCTAAGTTAACACTAATGGCACTAGGATGCTTTAGTAATAATGTCATCGGGTATTCACCTACAGCTACCTGTACTCATTTACTCAACAGTGAACACTTTGTATTATTTAGGCCCGATTTCACCAAACTAGAATAAATTTTATTCCACGTATAACTTTCCGAGAACAACCGTTTTACGCGAATATAGCCCTTATACCACCAATTTTGTGAAGGAATAAGACTTATTCCTTGGATACAATCAAAATGGCGTCTTTTTTGTGTAATTTCATTTGTCAATTAGCTGTATCCAAGAGTAACGAATAGCCTTATACTTGGAATAAACGTTGGTGAAATCGGGCCTTACAAAGCTAGCTATCTAACATTGCATTACTTGGCATCAACATTTTTACCTAACACGAAATAGAACAAATAATCTAGTTTAAGAATCGAGTAAAGACTTGGAAACAGTTTTTTAAATGCAAATGGGAATTAATAACTTTTTTACTCAAAAAAAGATCATATGGAAATGTCATTTTCTTCAAAATAATATTATTTACCTACATGTTTTTGAACCCTTCATTCCTTTTATTCTGAGATCCATCAAACTACCAGCTCTATTCTGGCTAACAAACATTCAAGAATGACAAATAGAGATCCTATATAACACTTTAATATCCATGTATGTTTTATTTGAAAATACGGGTATGAAGTAATGTTAATTATTATAGACAGACAGCTACAACAAACACAGACAGTTGAATGTCGAGGCTACATGTACATTGTACATCTTGTAATTTTTTTTACCTTTGTCCCCATTGTCAAATAATATATTCCATAGTGGGGAGAAGAGCCATACATTATTTAATGTATTTACTTTCTCCCCGCTATCAGGATTTACAGTGGGGAAGATCCGCCAGTCGAACTGGTCCCTCATAGCGGTGATATTAGGGTCATTGCTCGTTAGCAGCTGATTAATGAAATAGGTGGTTGTGGCGGGGGTTATCCACTCTCTGGCATGGATACCTAAAACAATAAAAGATTGAGCGCAAACATTCATTAATGAACAACCTATTTTTGGCATTGTCATGTCTGATTTTGTAAAATTACACTATGCATTGATTTTTTTTAACTATACATGTTCTAAGCACTTAAGTTACGTAAACAGTCTACACCCCAACTACTCAGTACCTACCTTCTTTCAATAGTTCTTTAACCAGAATCAGGAAGTCAATTTCAATTTTCATTTTTAGTATAAAATATTTGATGTCAATGTCCATATATTTTTCAAGGCAGCCTATAGGTAAAATATAATTGCGGGCACGTAACAAAGTGCTTGTAGCTGTCATGAGCCCCCCTCTAACCGTTGAGGGCGGGTTGGTGGACGCTAGGCGGTGGAGTGGAGGGCCGCGACCGGGGGTGCGGATACTGGCATAGCAGATACAAGGGAAGGGGGTGCCGCAAGGGCGAAGGCTAGCCGTTCTAAGCGCGCGTGGAGCGGAGCGAGGCGCGGCCACGAGTGGGGGTTAACGCTGCCTAATGCACCTAACGCCGCGTCTAAAGCCTCGTATCGTATGCGCCGCTCGCTCTCCGACCATGCTGACAGCTCCTGGACATAACAAAAAGAATGGTTACGATTTTTTTAACGGGTAAGGTGCCTTTATTCTTTAAAGTAAGTATTATAGCAAAATTAGATTAGGTACAGTAAATATTATAGCTATAACATGTATTTTTTGGTTGATAATAAAATAAAAATAAATAAACGGCTATACCAACTCTCTCTCTTTCGGATTAACTAGAAATAGAGGTTAAGGTGGAACGTTTCACTAGCGCGGCAAATTAAAATTTTCTTGCGTTCTTTTGCCAATAATAGCTTAATTACTCAACGTGATTACATGAAAACTAATTTTGCGCAAATAAATAGAATGTATCAATACATTACAATTAAAAGTATCACCTACATATCATTGGTTTAGCGACAAATGGCAATAGACTGAAAAACTAAGACGAAATTTGTTCATTGCCATTTGTCGCTAAACTAATGACATCTAGGAGATACTTTTAATCGTAATTTGTTGATACATTCTATTTCTTTACGTTAAATCAGTTTTAATGTAATCAAGTTTAGTAATTAAGCTATTATTGGCAAAAGAACGCAAGAACATTTGAATTTTCCGCGTTAGTGAGACGTTCCACCTTAAATACTTCTTCAACATTTGCAACAAAGCCCCAAACTAGGCTAAGCCTGTATCTTGGGCACCCAACAGGTACCTCAAGCACAGATCACAATATAATAGTCACCTCAAGTTATCAATACCACGAAACACTCAATTTATTTGACCAAAGGAATACAACAGAAATAGTACAATATGACAATACATAGTTGTGCCGCGTTGTACACATTCCACGTAGGCAAATTAATTAGACACTGATTTTACGAGAAAACAATAGAAGACAAAAGAAAATGAGAAAAATTAAATCAGCAGGGACCAAAACATTTGTACTCCACACTGGCAGCACTAAAAACTTAGTAAAACAAAAGCAAAAAGATTCTGCAAAGATTTGCAACTTACCTCTTCCAAATATTCTAGATCATCTTCTTTACCGCCCTGTGCCAGTTGCTTTTTGAGCGTCTGAAAATAATTACAGTCGGGTCAGTGGGAACAACAGTCATTATCAAATAGTATTAATAACATCGCCATGTTAATGGAATATGCCATACTATAAACATGAATGCTACTTCCATAACTTCTAGGGCTGTACATATACCGGGACATTATGGAAGTGTAGCCATTATGCGTTGCTTACATTACCTGCTTACATCGTCGTGGTTTATGAACTGTGATAGATCAATCTTATCGTTGTACTACCTATAACTTACGCCAATAGAAACCATTTATCGTGAGGACAGACGATATTTCTATTGTTGACTCACTCCCACTGAATGTTTGACAGTTTGGTTAGACTGAGACTATAATTTTTTTTTCTTTTAACGGGCAAATTGCCTTTATTACTCTAGCTAACTATTACAATAATTAAAACTAAACCAAACTAAACTATAATCTCACTTCGCAATCTTTTGGGGCAAGTTAAACATACAAACCTCGTCTTTGCTGTATCGATATTTATATTATGTACACCGTAGAATTATAAATGGAAACTTTAATCTTAAGTACAATACTATTCGTATATTTAATCTGTATTATAGTGTAGTGGTATAGTTAAGTATGATGTAGCTTAAAGTATGAATGTGTGAGTAATTGAGTATGCACTACAGGTCGAGTAGTTATAAGTTGATTAGTCAATAAACGTCGGTCATAAGAACAAGTCGTCTCATTTAACCGCGAACAATATACCCGCCTCAATAGCAGTAAGTTTTCTTAAAACTCATAAATAAAATATATTAATTATGATTGATCTATCACTTTCCATTTATGGTTACATTAATTTTCAACACATTCGGTTAGGATATAATTTTACAGTAATTATTTCATACGCCAGTTATTTACAGGTTTGTCAGTGATTTATTTACATTCTGTGCTTGTACTGTATTGACTTATTCAATGCAAATGCCGCATTGAAAGCTAATGCTGAGATTGCGGGTCACTATAATCTCCTATTCGTTTTAAATTTAACATCGTAGTGTGATGTTCCCTTGATCTACTTTTACAAAGGATTTATTCTTTAAATATGAAAGTTTCCTTCTGAGCGAGAGGGTATGTCCGAATTTCAACCAACTTCAAAAAAGAAGAGGATCCAAAATATGTTGTATTTTTTTAAATTGTTTGTTATCTCAGAACTCCCGTCATTGAGAAACTGATTCGGAAAATTCTTTTTTATTTGAACACCTTCGGCTGCATCGTCGCTTATGTAATCAAATGATATGATCGTGATGTAGTCAAACGCAGGCTTATTCTACATAAAAAAAAAATGTATATACTTTCCCCGATAGAACTTTTTCAAAATTGGTTCAATATTTTGGTTATCAAATCAAAACAACTCGAAAAATAAAATAACTCATTCAAGTACTTCTCATGAAATTAAGGCGATTAAAGTCTGTTTTTAAGCCATTTTATTGAAAAGGAAATTTAATATTATATTTTATGCTTTTATTTTCAGCAGTCACACTCTTTCCATCACCATTTTATAAGCTACTCGTAGAAGTATAGTAATATAGAGTATATTTATAATTATATTCAAGCAGAAACGCATCGAAAATCTAATACAACATAAATGTTTAAGACATGCTTAATATTGCTTTAATATTCAGCTGAAAATAACTGTTATCATAAAATAGGGTGCATTGTTCTATCTTGTGGGAGCATGGCCCTCGTAGTTCCTGGGTCCCGAGATACAGGGAATCCTAGCTAGGGTCCGGGATCTATTTTATATTATCAAGGAAACACCACACACGTGCTTCTTATGTTACACCTCCACATATGAAGGATTTTCCAAAAAACTTACAAAGTTCACAATTAATATAATAATGATTTATTACAATAAGAGAACATAGTGACCCGAACAGTGCATCTATAAGCCGTGTGGATGTACGCATATATTGTATTCATGTTGTATATTAACCTTGCCGTTTTATTCGTGACTCGAGATCGCCAAGCAGGCCCTGAATGGTGTAAATACCTGTTTCATATTAAAACAGTTAACGGCACTAACAAAACTGTAATATTAAGAAAACAATGATCTGAACACAGGAAGCTGTCTGGTCTAAACTGATTCGTTGAGTTTTTGCTTAAGAATAGCTTCGTCGGTAGAGTCGGTTAAGCTCTTGAATAGCAATTCAAGAGCTTAACCGACTTTTAAAACAAGGAAATTTTAAAGTTAATTTGCGAGCTTCAAATCAATTAGTTATAATGAGTTTCATGAAGTCTTTAGCAATGGAGATAAAGATTTAATAAAAAATGAATTAGTAAAAGTTTACACCAGTCATTTTCTACAATTTTCAAAATAAAAAATAAAATTAATTCAGATGGGATAGACAATTATTCTACAGCCAACGTTATAGCTGAATGTATTTAGTTTTATTGATATAGATGTAAGTTCTTAGATACAAAAAAAAAAACCTTAAAATTAAAAGTAAGTATCAGTGACTGTAATGTTATGTCTGATTTTCACGACAATAATTGAAAAAATAAGTAAAAGTGGTAAATAAATCAAGGAGTAATAAAGTTTATGTTTCTGGAGGGGGCATCGCCTGTCCCTTTCTCGCAAAACAGGAGATTCCCCACAGTTACTATGAAAACGCATGTTGTGAAATCACATGCCAAAGAGATTGTATGTAAAGCTACCACAGCTTACTAATGAAGTACTATGAAGGACTAAATTCTGACGTCGCTGCATGTTTGTTCTATTCCTGTATTTTAAAATGCTTGTAACTTTGTCATTTTTTGAGATATTTAATTTTTGTTTTCACGACTGTTTATTTTTTGAGGAATATTATGAATTTATGCAATAAAAATAGCAGGACACTAGCCTATTGGCATTGTTAATGACTGAACTATGGAAAACTAGAATTTAACTCTTGTCTACATTTTTTAACAAAACTAATGAATACATTCGGCTACAACGAAGGCGATATAATGTAGGTATGGATGTGTGAATGTAATGAATTAATGAGACTCACTTCTACAGACTGGCGGTACTGTTCCATCATATTCTTGCTAGCGTCGAGCTCGGCCAGCTTTTTCACAACTACGTCTGCTACATTCTTTTCCGTTACGTCTATTTTGTCTCTGGAATTACCGAATGCACGATTACTAGATGACATCTAAAAGATGAACATTTTAGAAAATTCAGGGTAAATAGATAATGATCTAGTGAAATCGAATTTAGCTTGACTAAGATTTATGTGTCAGAAAAAACACTGCATTTTATAGTGAGAGAGCCCACTGCAAAAACACCTACGTCATCGGGTATCTTTAGATCCTTAACCGACACTTAAACATGTAAAAAAAAAACAGGTCCGCCAGATCCGATCCTGCCGGGTCATGCAAATAATCCACCTCCACCAACTTCAAATGCCTTGAATACTAAGTTTCGCCAAGTTTAGACCTGGCAGACCTTTTAATCTATTGTCAGGGGCATTTTGGCTATTATTGGG
Source organism: Ennomos quercinarius (assembly GCA_910589525.2). NCBI lineage: Eukaryota > Metazoa > Arthropoda > Insecta > Lepidoptera > Geometridae > Ennomos > Ennomos quercinarius. Next base: position 15,267,972 of record OU342492.1, on the reverse strand, counting down.
CGTAGGTTTCATTGGGGTATTCGTTGAGGTAGGTAAAGAGTGTGAAGGGCACATTCTTAGGGGTCTGCCAGGTACTTCCGGCAGGGTGCGCAATGGCAGACCAATTTTTTTTTACATAATTAGTCAATGGTTAACTGTTAGTAGAACTTTCATTCGGGTACATTTTGACCAAAAAAAAATACGGCAAAAAATTTCAATTATTTCCATGACCCGGCACGATCGGAACTGGCAGACCTGTTTTTTTTTTACATGTTTAAGTGTCAGTTAACGATCTAAAGATAGCCTATTGGGCTACTCGATGACGTAGGTATTTGTGCAGTGGGCTCTCGTACCAGTAGTGATCGTAACATGCAAAGCTATAATACTATAATAATGTAATGGAAAAATTGCTTGTGAATAATTTTAATTGTATTATAATAAAAATGGGATCTGAACCAACATCAATCTGTTCTTAAAGCTGGAACAGCTACCGTGACAAGGGATCTCATGTACCTTTGTGAGAGATTCTCGAGTCAACCAGCAATGTCAATATGCAAGTGACCGTGGTTATATTATGTTATGATGTCACTTGATTATCTCATCAGAACGTAACTGCCAAGCTGGACAGCCTCTGTGGTGTGGTGGTTGAGCAGGTCGGCTTATGACCCGGAGGCGGCGGGTTCGATTCCCGCGACAGGACAAGTATTTGTGCACAGAAAAAAAAGCGCAAATACTTGTTCTGTGTCTGGTTGATGTGGGACCATGGTCCTCGTAGTTCCTGGGTTCCTAGATACAGGGAATCCTAGTTAGGGTCCAGGATCTATGTATGTGATCGTTGGGGTCATCATTAAGTTCTTGTACCTGAACAGGTGGGTAAGGTATCGGCATCCTCGCCACACACAGACAGTCGTGCGTAAAATATAGCCACTTGTTTCTCCAAGATACGCACGCTAAAATCGACGCTCTTTCCCTAGACATAAATGCCACAGTCGCTAATACCTGAGTGCGAGTGCCAGCCGCAGGTCGTCCTTGTCGTTGCTGTCAGCGGCAGTAGCAGCAGCGGCCCGTAGAGCGGCCAACAGTTCCGAGAGCCGTGCGTCGAGCGCGGCGACGCGGGCGACCAGCGGCCCGCGCGCGTCGGTCGCCTCGGAGCGCTGGCGGGCTGCGATGGCGGCGGACAGTGTGCGGAGAGACTCACGCTCTGATATCGACGCGGATTCCGGCTCTGTAATATGGAATTAATCCAAGGAATGTCGGACGAACGAATGTTTAGAAAGCTTTTAACTCTTTGCTGTGTGTTTTAAGTTTTATTTATTTTGCTATTATGTTTGTAAATTGTAATTTTGTACTTTGTAGTCGTATAATGTGTGTTGCGTCCGTGATGTCATGGCATGGGTTCCGGCTGAAAATCAGTGATTGAGGTTGTTATTTGCAGCCTTAGTTATATAGTGAGCCGGGACCTATTCCTGACATCGCGCAGTATCGCATAGGAGTGTGAATTGAAAGTTTCTTTTGTCCTTGTATTAATGTTACTTATGCGATATTGTGTGTTATATGTTAGGAATAAAGTTAATTTCATTTCATTTTAATTGAAGCAATTCCCTTCCGCAGCGTATTGTAGTTGGTAGATTTGTTTGGTTCGAAGTTTTATCATGAATAAAAGAATGGTTAGTTGTAGAAAGCTTTTACATTTGAAGATTGTTTAAAGAAAGGATACTGTCATTCCTTTGGTTCACTGTCGAAACTCATAAAATCGTTTGTCATAATTTTGTTACAAATAAAAATGTTACTTATAATCATCATTTCACATAATGTGATTTATTATACTTTCACTACATCTAATTTTCTTTATTATAAATCAAAATTAATAATAATCCAAATTTATAAGAATGAAACTCATAAGGCGTATATAACATAACAGTACAAATTTATAATGTTCTTTTACCATAACTAACTTTAAGCATAAAACAAAATATCAATAATACTGTAAATTAATGTGACTGGAACTGTTGATTGTTATATATATCCTAATCAGTTATAAAAACGTAGTACGGCAAGCCAATTTGCTCTTCAATCTATGCAGGCACTTCATCCAGTCAAAACAAACAAAATTAACGTGTGGACTGTGGGTAATTGTAAAATAACTTATATTTTCTCATGTTATGTTGATTTTGGTGTTGTTGGTGAACTTTGTGCATTATTTTAATAAATAACTTGAAATGTCTAATAAAAACACGTGTAAAATATTTAAATCAAATAACGGTAACCTGAAACTTAATATAGATGGTTTCTGTAATTTTTTAATATAAGGATAAGTGACTTCTGGCACTTCGCCGGCCGCTGCCGCGGCACGCTCGCTACGCTTCGCTTCGCTCGCTCGGCTCGTGCGTCGTGTGGTCACAGTTAACCTAACGCTCCTCCTCGCTTCGCTCGTCGTCGCACCTATTTATGACTTTGCCTTAGACTAGTATCTTAGTATCTTTAGGGTATACATGCATATGTATATAATGATTTAACTACCTCAAAATTATTATTATGTTAACTAAAAAATATGAAAAAGTCATTATGAACAATACAATTATGAATGCTGATTATTATGAAATTATAAGTAATGAAATTTATAATAAAAAAAAGTATGATAAAAAAATTCTTAACATTAACATTATAACATAATTTTTAATAAATTTAAACATTATTTGAATAAATTGTATAAGAAAAGATCAATATAAAAAGTAACTATTATGAACAAAGTTATTTATAAATAACCACCATTATAAATTTCATCATTATTAAAAATGAGGTATGTGAAATGAAATTATGAATAATGAAATTATTAGTACAGACGGTATCCCCATTCCTTTAACTATAGAAAGGCATAATGACAACATTAGCTTCCTTTTTCTATAAGTAATTAATAATGTTAGTGTGCCGTTTAGAATCTATTACAACTAATGCAATAACTGGTTGTTATATTGTATTCTATGTATGTATTTACAAACAAAAAAGTATCTAAGTATTGTATCAGTTATCTGGTTCCCATAGTACAAGCTATGCTTAGTTTGGGGCTAGATGGCGCTGCGTGACATGTCCCACACATATATATTAATTAAAAAAAAAAAAAACTTAAGTACATGATAATATCTTCATTTGACATTCGACAATTCCATCCATTCAATCCATCCATACCATCCACCCATTCCATTCCAATTTTTTTTTTCATTCCATTCATTTTTTTTTCCTAATTTGATATCTCTAATGCATGTAAAATGAAAATTAAATAATGTATACTTTACTTAATTAAAGTTTAGTACGGTAGATTTGTGCCGCCTATTCGCACACCACGTGTTGGTTGTCTACGGCAGATCTAATTATAACATAACAACTTTTCCAAAATTACCCATAATTGAACGAATAAAAAAATATTGATTTTTTCAATGTTATGCAACGCTAGAATTCGACTAGCATTTTTGTGTTGGTATTTGAAACGAGAAAATTTTCTCACTCTGAACCATCTATTTGAGTAGATAGTTCAGAGTGAGAAAATTTCCCCAGACAAAGCCTCCACAGTGGGTGAATCCAGCCGCAGCACGTGTATGAAGAACTATGATATTAGATATCAGCCGCGACTTCACATTGCACGTGTGAACTATAATTACAATACACAAGAAAATTGAAAATTATGTCCTTTCCGAGGTTTCAATCTATCTCCTTGCCCATCCTCAAGATCGGTTCAGCGGTTTCATTTTGAAAAGGTAACAAACAAACAGATAGACATTTATTTTCGAATGTTTGTATGAATTAATATGTATAGATTTCCAGTTTACCTTTGTCGAGTTCAGGTCCCGAGTCCCGCTCGGGCGACAGTTCGTCCCCGCTCCATGCGCCCGCGCACTCCGCGCCCGACCACCACTCTTCAGCGTATTCTGTGCAACAAACTACATCATTTATGGCTGCTTTTTGTCGACACGGTAACTAGGAATACGTTGAGTTTCTCTTATTTGATACGCTGTCGTCACATAATATTGTTTAATTTAACATCCAGTGAAATTTTATTAGGTGGTAGGACTTTTCTGCAAAGTTCGTCTAGGTATGTACCACCGCTTTGCCAGTTATTCTGCCACCAAGCAGTAGTGTGCAAGCACTACTGTGTTCCGGTTTGAAGGCCATTGTAGCTAGTGAAATTACTGGGCAAAGGAGACTTATGAACTGATCTCAGTCTAGAAAAGCTTTTTAGGTTGTGTGATGTCTCAGCATGAAGTGCGCCGTGTCACGCGAAACTTTAATTTAGAGTTCCGAGTGACACTGCAATCTGTTATGGGCGGCCGTGACGATTAACATCACACGAACGACTAGCTCGTCACGCCATTTATTTACATTAAAAAAAAAAATAATTTGGATTTTGTTCCTGGTCCCAATAGATGGGAAAAAACATTTATTGACTCTAAGCAACGCCCTGTAAAATTACGCACTAACTACTAGTCAGTTTAGACATATATACCTACGAGTCGGGTAGATCATGGAAGCTTTCGTTATCATTAGAGGCGATTAGTAGGCCATATATCTATTCTTACCGGGATCAGTAACAAGGCAGGGTTCGGTCTCCGAGTCTAGTAGATCAGCGGAGTTGTCGTTATCGTCGGAGGCGCGCGAGCGGTCGTCCTCGGCCGGGGGCGGGGCCGCCGCCGTCGGGGTGCCCGGGGCGGGGTTGCCGCGGAGTGCGCGCACCACTGCGCCCAGTAGCCCGCCGCGGGGCTCCTCTTCAGGGGATAATGCTTCGCCACTGTCGCTACGGCTGTTGGATAACATAATATATTCAAAATTGATTTCATGATGTTTAGATATCTCCAAGTTACGAACAAACATGAGTTTATAAAAATGAATTTGGAATTTAGAGTCAGCAGTGTTTTGTTTCAATGTATATTACCTGAAGGCCTCGTTGTGATAGACGGTAGGTTCGAGAGCATCCTTGGGCAGCCTGTAGGCTTGCGCCACGGCGCGGGTGAGCCGGGCGAGGCGCCGCTGCAGCGCGTCCAGCGCGCGCGCCGCGCCCGCGCCGCCGCGCGCGCGCGCCGCCTGCGCCAGCGCCTCCTGCCGCCGCTGCTCGCACATGCGCACCAGCTGCCGGCACTCGGCGCGCCTGGAACAACAAGACCTTACATCATTTAACCATTCATCATAAACAGCCTGAAGATGTCCACCGCTGAACAAGCCTGAAGCTGAGCTAGTTGCCTCCCACTTTTGACCTTATGCGAAGTGACACTGTTAAGGGGGAACGTTTCAGTTAGCGCGGCAAGTTCAAACATTCTTGCGTTTTTGGCCAATCATAGCTTAATTACTCAACGTGATTACATGAAACTAATTTAACGTAAATAAATAGAATGTATCAACAAATCAAGATTATAAGTATCACCTAGATATCATTGGTTTAGCAACAAATGGCAATAAACAAATTTCATCTTGGCTTTTCAGTCTATTCCCATTTGTCGCTTAACCAATGATATCTAAGTGATATTTTCAATTATAGTTTTCGATACATTCTTTTTATTTGCGCGTTTTCATGTGAATTTGCCGCGCTGACTGAAACGTTCCACCTTAAGGCCAGTGTAGACTACCTGCAATAGCCCACTCAAAAACCCTCAAAACTGAATAAATTTATTACAAATACGCTAATTTTGGCACTTTTGCAAGTCAAAAAATCAGAAAACTTAAAATACGTTATTTATAATATTGTTCTTCTAATCTTACAAAACTAGCAGTAGTTCTGCTAACAGTATACCTCTCGAGCGCACCAAGTTTTTTGCTACAATTTGTTTGAAAACGGTATTTTAACCAATTACATCATTATCATCAAGTAATTAATTTCAAATATAGCAAGGCTATAATAATAAATGAGTTTCAAAAAAAGAAGTTCTTTTTCCCACTAGTGGTGCAACTCTTTCACACTAGTGGTGCAAATCTTTCCTACTAGTGGTGCAACTCTTTCACACTAGTGGTGCATATCTTTCCCACTAGTGGTGCAAGTCTTTCACACTAGTGGTGCAAATCTTTCCCACTAGTGGTGCAAGTATTTCCCACGTGTGGTGCAGTGGTAGTGCGTACCGTTTGTCGAGGTCTGCGTGCAGGCGCGCGGCGTCGGCCTCGGCCTCGTGCAGCGAGTGCGTGAGCGCGTGCGTCTCGGCGGCGAGGAACTCTTGCATCTCCACCGCCTCGCGCTCCGCCTCCGCCAGCCGCGCCTCCGCCACCCGCGCTCGCTCGCGCTCCGTGCATGCCTCCTGGATACACAAGGGACGTTTGTCTACTATATATGGATGCGTGTCGTTTAGGGGGGGAGTTAAGCCGAATCTCACCGTCTCACGTGGGCGAAAAGGGGCTCTCAGCAAATACCCACGTAATTTTGTAAGATTGTGTGTGTAAAATTGAGAGAAAACTGGGTAAAAGTAAAACATGTTTCTCTACTAAAATTTGGCGCACTCCTACATTTATCGCGGTTAAACGAACGTTATAAAGTAGCACGGTAGCAACACGATTGTTTAACTGCCACTGGATACTCGAGAAAAATAGTCTCACGTAAGGTTACGATGGGGAGGGGGTCCGAGTCAAATCTCACCAGTATTGGGTCGACATAATAGCCTACATTGCTTATGGATGCTTGGTCACGTTACTTCACACAATGGCACTTAAAACTGACAATAAAAAGTAAGAGTGCCACTTCTCATTTTGATTTTTGGGTTTGCCACCCGATTCTACCGAACCACTCTACGAAATATACCAAGAAGTTGTACCCAAAGTTACACTTATCCACATAAAACAAGCCAAAATGATACATACAACATGTAGTTTCCCACACTGGTCCCTCAAGCAGTCAATCTCGGCACGATGCCGCGTGGCTTGCTCGCTGGCAGACCGCAGTTGTTCCTCTAACGCACGCAGGCAACCCTCCGCGCCCGCTCCTGCACCTGCGTGTGAAGCCTCATGGTAAATTGATGATCTTGCTGAGAGAAGGTAGCTAGGAATGTTTCTTTTTGCTGTTAACAACATAGCTAAGGTGTAAATATTCTATGAAAATGTACTGTAGTTTGTTTGTTCAAAAAAGTACATATTTATAAATATTTTAATAAAAGGAAGACTTGTGTCTATTTTTCTTGCTCTAAGTTCATTTGAAACTACGCAAGTCGGACATTGTGAAATGGCGAAACGCGGATGGATTACGCCCTTTAAGCAAAACGGCTTAACGGTTCAGTAGCATTTTGCCCAAGACTGTAGTAGTGGCCTAGTGGGTACTAAAAGGTCTAACTGTCGAAACTGTCGATTGACAACACTCACTAGCTCAAGCAGCTGCTGTAAGGTCAAGCTGGTGGCACGCGGCCAGTCATTTCCGCGACTTCTCCCTTGCACGCCTTGGCGACACAATATAACCCGAGGTCTAGGTGGCAAGTTACTTACCCGCAGCACTGGCTATAACCTCCGGCAGCCGCTGCGAGTTCAAGCTGGCGGCGCACTCCTCTTCCGGGGCCACTTCCACGACCACTCACCTGCACTTCGCTGTGACACCATGCTACATCAGACCTGGGTGATAAGTTACCTATTAAGAGTAAGTCGTTACTAACCAGCAGCACCAGCGAGGTCGAGCAGCCGCTGCGAGTTCCGGTCGAGTTGGTCGAGCGCGGCGCGCGCGGTGGCTCGCTCCTCGGCAGCGGCGGCCTCCGCGTGCGCGCGCCGCGAGCGCTCGTGCGCGGCCGCCGCCAGCGCGCCCGCCAGCCGCGCCGCCTCCGCCGCGCGCCCGCTCGCCTGCACGCCGCGGTGGCAGCGCGTCACCTCCGACCGCCTGGTACACGACACATTATTGAAAACACTCTTTAAATAAAATGTAGTCTTTTATAAGCCGCTTAAAGTGGCGCACTATGGGAGAGGCCTATGTTCAGCAGTGGACGGACGTCTTCGGGCTGTATGATGATCATAATTAAGATTAAGTTGCTATTTGCAATGCAAGCTAGGTTATGCTGATATCTCTGAATGACGTGCACTGCACGAGTTCTGAGTGGCACTGCAACTGTTATAGGCGACAGTGACGCTTAACATCAGGCGAAGATTAATACACGAAAAGAAAAGTATATTCAAGATGGTCTGATGATAGCCATCGATGATTAAACCCTTAGAGCAAAGGATTGAATTTCATAGTCAACCGTTTCAGTTTTGTTTTCTCACAAATCTCAATGGGAATACATAACCAATGATATTAAATTATTAAGAAATGTAGTGCGAGACGACATACGTGTCTATGTTTGGCACGACTCCTCCCAGCGCTGCCTCGACATCGCTCCCGAGCAGCACCGTCTGCGATGTCTTCTCGGCGTATATCCGCACGCGGGTGCGCACGGCGGAGCGTGACGATGCGGACCGCGTGATGGTGGGCCGGCGCGACAACGGAGGCGTGCTCTCGTGCTTGGGCGAGCCCTCGGGCTCCGGTACGTCACGGCGTTTCCGCGGCAACGTGCCGTACTTGTCCGCCGCGACCCGCGTGGCGGTCGCGTCCGACACCGTCGCCAGCCGCGGCCCGTTCGACGGCCACCGCTTTTCCTCGCTAGGCGAGTTGGGCGTCCGACACCTAGCCGTGGACGTCTTGGTAGGCTTCGCTCGCAGCGCTGGACTCTCGCGGACGAGACTCGGAAGCTCTCCTGTCGGGCGGATGCGAGGTTTGGGCGTCAGCGGCCGAGGCTTCTCGGGGAGCGTCGGCTTCTCGCGACTCCTGGCGCGCTCGCGTGTGGCTAAGTTCGGGCCGCGCGGTGCGGTCACCGGACGCGGCGTGGACGAGCCGACGGGCGAGCTGCGCTTGGGCTCGGCCACGTTGACGTTGACCCGGCGGCGCGGGCGGGGCGGCGCGCCTGCGAGCGAGGAGCTCTCGGAGCCGCAGCCGGAGCCGCACGAGACGACGCTGGAGGCGCAGGAACGCGACCCGCCGCCGCTGCTGAGCGCTCGCCCGCATCCCTCCACGCCGCTGTCGCTGCCGGCGGCTCCGAGCGCGAGCTCGTCTCCAGCCGGCAGGCTATCTAGATCACCCAGCGACCGCGCATCGTCGTTCACCTCGCACGGATCGCACGCTCGATCGCAGGTATCCTTCCCGACGGGTGCGGGACTAACTACTGCCACATCTACCACCACACCGCTTTCATTGTTATTGACGGCGGCATCGTCTTTGTTACTAGCACTGTTTTCATTATTGTCTGCACTTTCATTTTGCACGCTAGCATTATCACTATTGTCCATCACTCCGCTGTCCACGGTCACTACATCGGGAACGTTCCGGTCGGTCTGGTTCTCAGCCGGAGCCGACGGTGAGGTCTCGATGACGCAGCTGCTGCTGTTTTCTTCCATGTCTGATCTGTTGCGTTACATGTTCTGTAACAAACATAAATGCAGTTTAATTAAAGTAGATTCTCGCGAGAACCATCGGAATTATCGGCGAGTTGCAGCGGTATTGTGGCAAAGTGTCTATTGTCTGTGTAGTGTGTAGCCCTCGAGCTCGGCGCTGTTAACCTCTAGGGAGCATATTACTATTGTCCTGGTATGCCTTATTCAAACGCTTTTACGGTGTGAAAATTACAGTATTTTAAACTGTATTAAGCATTATAAAAACACTGGTATTTTCAAAACAAGAACACAGGCATTACGCATTTACATTCTGGCGCCAAAGTTCAGGGTTGCAACACTTGCGTCGCAGGTTTATGGCTTCACTTTGCGTTCACATCACAATAAAAATACTTGTTCTACTCGTGCTACATGAAGATAAAAGTAGTTACACTGGTACAAGGTGTTTTGCGACCTGAACAAAACCGTTAAAGTTTATAAACTATAGAATGTCGGGTGAAACTGATAACAATGTGCAAAACCTATCAGCAGTTAGCAATGCAGTTTCTCCGCAACAATACAATGAATAGTAATACTAGTATTCCCATGACAGCTGGTAGCCCTACTGCAACCGGCCTCACGTCCTCTATTCAAATCGAACACAATCAGCCACAGCTATCAACCTTTTTGCTTCCACGTTCTGCGTATCCAAAGATTTTTCCTCTCAGCAACGGCTATTAGTTTCATTTCAAACATGTTGATTGCTAAATGCATTGAAAACAAAGGAATACGTCGTGATGTTTTTTATTAGAAGTCGACCGATAACATTGTGGAACGATTGCTCAAACAGGGGAGGGTATCTATTGGAAACACTTGGCTTCGATAAGCTATCGCTAATCGTCTTGCCAGTGTACATAAGACTGGTAGAGAGCTCATAAAACTCTGATTGAGATATTATAAAGACTGGATTGAGTCCTGAGATCTTGAGGTCATCGCACTGCATTTTGCTAGGGGGATATGAGAGGCGGACTATTTCTAATACATGATTTGTAGTACGCGTACCATACTTGGGTGGTATCTATTTAATTTGTCATGGTTGTCGGCGGTAGAGCCGCGACGCGACGCGCCGTCTGCTCGCCCGAGAACCGGGTATGTATACATTGAACACACGCTGTTTATTTTTATCAGCGAAACAGCAGGCCTGCTGCTATTTATTAATTAAACGAGTTAGAAAGGCCACGGCGAAGGCCTCCACTCTACACACCGGCCACTCTAAACTAAGATATATCCGTAGGCACTAGGCAGAGGCATACGCGTTGAAATAAACAAGAAGGTAATATGCAGTGCACACTTGAGTAGACTTGAGTAAAATGCTAAGCGGAATGAATGAAGTACTTGTCTGAATATGTAAATGGGATTACGATACGTGAGCCATTCGAGCTTTCATCATAATAAGTACGCAACACCCACACCAGTTTCTATTTGGATAACTTTCTTCAGTCTGCAGTTGTGTACTAAATAGATAGTATTCCAACAGTTAACATTTTCGATGGGGTGCTATCGTCTTGCGCCTTGCTCGTCTACTGTATTTTCGTTTTGGGTAGAGACTGTGCAAGTTATGTACATTTTCTATTAAATAAAAGTTAACGTGCAAACTGTACTGTGGTGAAACTAAAAATGGTTTGATGCGAGGTTACGAAACAATAATATCCAATCCAATAAATAATATATGACGCCATATAAGGCTGTAAACGTAAAGATAGAACGCTGTAGAGTTAAAGCCATAAAATATGAAAAAAAAATATAATCTTTACTGCATCGAGTTTTATGAACGGAAAATGATATGGATGTACCTATTTAGAAATAGTGACGATCGACCGACGTTAACGATCTCCATTCGTGAAATAAAACTAATGTATTCGTTTTAGATTGAGATTTTGAAGCTTTGATTATCGACCTACTACAAAAAATACTTTGTATTAGTAATTTTGTAGAGCATATCAGTATATTAATATATAGTATTGGACATAGATAGGCTAGGTACACATCTTGAGAATTCCAGTGATATTCGAGAACCATCCGTTCCAGATATTTGGCGAGATTCCATCGGCTCCAGATTGACGATATGTTAAATATTGAACAGCGTATATCTAGGTTACAGAGCACTTAGTCCACGTAGGTATACTATATGCAAAAGCTTTTAAAACGGTACACTGTAAGTAAACTAACCCAGGCTTTCGTTACAATACCAAAATTAGAATGATATTAGAGTATTGAATCATTTCAATCAACAAAAAACAAAATCTTTGCTTGACGAGTCCGAAACATAGAGCATAACAGTTGTTGCAACAAAAATTTGTTAAAAGAAGCTGGGGTATTTAGTACATAAATACACTAGCATAAGTTCAACAAACCTTCGGTGAATAAATTCAACCGTAATTAACGGAAAACTCTACTGATAAAAACCAGTGATCGTTTGATGTGATTCACACAAATATTTATCTCTACTGAACTATTATAAAGTAAATAAACGAAAAAGTCTAAGGCCCGATTTCACCAAACTAGAATAAATTTTATTCCAGGTATAACTTTCCGAGAACAACCGAGTTACGCGAATATAGCCCTTATACCACCAATTTTGTGAAGGAATAAGACTTATTCCTTGGATACAATCAAAATGGCATCTTTTTTGTGTAATTTCATTTGTCAATTAGCTGTATCCAGGAGTAAGGAATAGCCGTATACTTGGAATAAACGTTGGTGAAATCGGGCCTAAGCTATTCAACTGTGTAGAACAGTCTGAGCATTTCAATAGTAGGTATGATTCAGAACCAACTTGTTCAGGAGAAACCCTATCTGAGTACTTAGAGCCTTTAGAGGTCGCACAAACAATACAAACTAGGCTGAGTGAAGGACACTACAATTCACGCGTGTGAAATCCAACACTGACGGGATTCAAAATCAAACAATGTACGAACTAATAGAAATGTTGGAATTTATATGCTAATGTCGTGAATTTCGCCTATTTTAAAATGAACAGGTTATTTTGACTATGGTAGAATGTTCAAATATACTGCTTTGGTTGGCAAAACTGCCGGAAGGGCCATGATTGGCTGCGCCATCAGTAGTTACTCATGGGTGGTTCCGGCATAATGATATTGAGTTTCACTTCAATACAGTCTGACACGCAAACAGGAGACCAAACAAACAGAGTCGGTGACAGACAACCGATGGAAGAGCCGGACATTTCTCCGTTGAGTGGCAGTTAGGTGAACATGCTGCCAATTGACAAGCATGACCCTCGTCTTTCTAGAATTCTGCATAAACATGCATGTATTGAATTAATGCCAACGATTGGAAATCTCTGCAGACAAGCCTCGATTGTGTAAATCTCAACATTAACATAGATGTGTATTATTAACAGTCTAAATAAAAACATGGTTAAAACCATTAAATTATACAGACTGGTTATGTAAATGTGGTTTTAATGAGCTTTTTTGTACGTGTTATTTACTCGCTATAACAATTTAACCGATCCTAATAAAAAGGATCGCGTGTTATCGAGTACAAAAACTAATGTGTTTATACTGCGCACAAATAGCGTAATCTCATCAAGGATTTTTTACGTAAAATATTACATACATAAATGAAACTTGTTAAATATTTTGACACACAGTGCACGATGCAGAGCAAATGTGACAAAATAGCAAGTATCATAATCATATCGTTCGCGGTCTTCGCATGAGGCTAACCAGTTTAAAACATGGAGCTATAATGAAGCTTGGTCATATTATTTAGTATGCTGTGACTGTGGTCTTATCTTTATCCTTAATCTTAATAATGGACCTAACTCATCAGGCGTCTAACGTTTTATAACTCTGGCTAGATTAAAGACGCGAGATAATTCCTATAGATAGAACTTGGCCTATTCACAAAAACTTAATTATGGTTAAAGTTTTTCAGAACCAAATGTCTCAAGTGCTCGTTCTAAATGTGTTTGCGCTGGAAACTGCCAAATGCCTGATATGACATTTTATAATGTTGTTGAGCTTTCTGTCCTTGTATGCCACGACATGAGACAAAAGGGTATTACACCCAGTTTAACATAGCAATACTTACTTTTAACAGGCATATGCTCAACATGTGCATAATGGTAGAGTTCGTCCTAAAACGTTATGGGCATTCAACAGATTGTTACCCAATAGTAGAAAAGCTATTTATGGTCATGAATTATTTGAGCAATAAAAGAGACATTAGCAGATACCGCCATGGCATTAAAATATTATTGTGTCGTCGGTCAAATACCTATAACAGGACTCCGGGCTTGGCGGTGACGTCCCACAGGGCACGGCACAAATTACTTTTACATTTATGCCTTGTTGCGACCTCAGGGTTTTATGAATTACATAGTGGCTAGGTTGCTACTCAAGCCACTGTTGGTATGAAAATAATACTATATATTCAAGTACTACACGTACGTTGCGGATGCAGACATAATCGTGGGGCTGTCCAGAAATCCAAATAGAGAGATGATGTTGGCTCTAGACGGGAGTGAATGACTGCGAGTATAGAATTTATCTCAGCAATGCCAATGCTGGAAGAAAATTTAAAAAAGAGCAGGTCATAATGAAGCGAAAACCAATTGAAAATGCAAGTATTCAAGGCAGATGTTAAAACTAGATAGCTGATCGTGTAAAGGTAGGAACGTAAGTGGTACTCTCTGCCATTTAATTAAAACTAATCAACAACTACGTACATCGTATAAATGCAAGTGTATCTCGTTTTAATAATGGAGTATATCGAATAATGCGTTTTAAAAAGTGGTTTGCAATCCACATTTTGCTGGTCAGATAAACAAAACGTAATTATTAGTTTCTAAAGAAAAAATGACAGATTCATTCGTATAAACTGTCTATTAACACACTCATTTTTGGAGTGGTCTGGGTGAACTTAGTCTCCGTAAATGGTCAACATTATTATACGCACATGATGACCATAAAATCTGAGGATCGTCAATGAAACTATTATTAACTGGATTGTCAGAATTAAAAGTAATTTTCATCAGAAAAACCCAATTGTGTTTCGCCGGTACCAATAACTTACTCCGTAAAAAACTTTCAACGAACCAATATCTAACCACAGACAAGGTAAAAAAAACAACCAAAAATAGCGGAGACTGCACTGCCATATTAAAAGCGGGAATCCATGTAATTGCCGACTGGGCAAGTAACTAAACGCCGAAGCTGAATATTGGATGAATAAAATGGTGATTGTCGCAGTAACCCTTTCATTTAGCCATTAGCAGCAGAGAGGGCGCGACCGGATATAGAGGCCCGGTGCCCGGTGTGCCGGACGACTGCTCGGTGCTCGTGTCATCGTAACTAATGTCGCTGAAAAGCTGAAGGGAAATTGCGAAAATTACAATTAGTTAATTGGTACAAAAACTGGAAGATAAGTTATTGGATAGTATAGAGGTATAATATACTACGCACACAGGACTTTGTGGGATACAGATTCTGTTAAGATAAATTTAGATGGAAGACACTAGAATGGTGTCAGATAGGCTACTCCACTTAAACAGTTCCTAATATTTATTTATTGTTGTCAATAACTTATCGATAAGGACAGCAGGGTTTATTCCATTCATCCATGGTTCTTGTACCATCGAACCACCATGCACTTTCCAGTTCATTCCGTGGGGGATACATTGGTAGTTAAGGAGAAGTGGAATAGGCAATAGCTCATTGAAGTTGTATCTATAGTAGTAGTCATCATTTTACGACTGCAACTGTTATGGGCGGCCGTGTCACTTAACATCAGGTGAAAGACTAGCTCGTCACGTCATTCAATCACATAAAAAAAAAAAAAAAAAAAAAAAAAAAAACGAAATAATAACTAAAAAGATTAAATTTTAATTGAATGAATGATAACTGAATAACCTTGAAGAGTTGTATTTATAAAATTTATTATACAGGTCGACGAGCGCTTACAAGTTCGATATTAATTTGCTTCTCTGCCGGCCTTTTGAGAATTGTGAGAATTATAATTATGCTAATTCCTCATAAATCATCCTAAAATGTAAATGACCACTTATAATTATAATTATGCTTATTGCGAATTAGAACTCAATGGAATTTGATATTATTCATTCTCTTTTGCATGCGTAAACGGCAGATTTTGTGCGTGTAGTACACCACCTCCAGTGGCGTGGTAGTGGCGTATTCAATGGGGCTTTACTGGGTTCTACTATTTTTTCTAAATGTTCACTCGATAGCGGTGATGGCGGTCGATCTTTTCAGAAATAACTCAAATAGCAAAACGGTTTAAATTTCTAACGTATTTTAGCGGGGAAATCATATATGTAGAGTTATAATCAAATACTAGATACCTAAAGGCATATTTAGAACACATACTGCCTTCATTATAAAACTCAAAACTAAAACAATTTATTGCAAATAGGCTAATTCTAGCACAAAAAGAGAGTAAAAAAAACAGTTATTAATAAAATTTACAGAAAACTTTGTACTTATGATATTGTTCTACAAGCATATTATAAAATTACAATATGGCAAGCCTAAAATAGTCTCATGCATGATGTTGATAATTGATATTCATTTCTGAATATAATGTGAGCTAAGTATTATTTTAACAATCATAGTCCAAGTCAAGGTTTATTTTAAATTCTATGAGCGAAATAATTTAATATTAGGTCATCAATTAGAAATCCAAGTCCATTAATGCTTTAAAAAAACTATAAAAAGCTTGTGGATTCAGACTAAGGCTCGTATTTATGAATGAAATCTTTATTTGATCGACAACTGAGCATTGCTGTGCAATACCTACGGGATAATATGAGATTGAAAAATAATTTAAAATCTACAAAGCTAATAAACTTGGAGGAATCAACTTTAACCATATATCTAATAATAAACTAGGTACATTAGACCGGATATCTCGTCTCGAGCAGGATATAATATGATTTATTAAACTAGTTTGTAATTATTATGACATTGCAAATCAATAAGATTGTTGGCTCTAGCCAGCCAATTGAATAAATAGGTATACGGAATCGGGAAATGGAATCCAATTGGACCCTCTAGGTTTTTTGTAGCCCGCATTCATTATTCCGACCCAAACGCAACGCCCTACTGCCAAATGGCAATAAAAGGACACGGCCACAAAGACCCTTCTGACGGTGTCGTGACACTATTATATGAATTCAATCCGCTTACCAATATTACCACCATAAATAATCCATGAAATATTTTCTCATGTTACGAGGGAAAGTAATCAAGATAAGGGAAGCTTTTCAATCGAGGTTAAGGCTGATCGCGGAAACATCATTTCAGTAGCTTATTTGTATCGTAAAGAGCTGGGTTTATAGATTTAGACTTCAGTTAGGCAAGTTATATAAACCAGAAGTAAATTATGTTACATCTATTCTATTATCAATTTATCACTCATGTTTTATTGTACTGATACATAATCTGGGATAAACTACCATAGTATACCGGTTGATAATCACCTTTCCATTGAGCTGTAGGATGATTCAAAGTTCAATAGATCTATCAAGGCATTTTAAACTTTATGGCCTGCAACCCGAGACGTTTATAATAGGTTACGAGTTGATTTAAACCCCAGATAACTGTTGATTGAGTTCCCGCGTGTTGTCAGAGACCGCGCGCGCGCGTGTTGTATTATTCCAATAAACATTGGTCTCCCCTAAGCGCCACCCTCGCTTTGCTAACGCTGCCCGAGATGGAAATGTTAACTTAAGTCCAACATTGATTTTCGAATGAAACATGTTGATGGTAACAAAAAGTAACCTTGTGTATTGTATTTGTAGGAGACTTTTAAATTAATAAATGTAAGAAGTTAATGTGCGTCTGCATAAAAGAGGTATATGTACTATAGAACTGTGTGGTCGTTGGTCTGCATCCTTTATTTTTTTTAAATTTGATGGTTTACTTTTGTTGCTGTGCTGTTACTAATAAGTTAATAACTTTAACTATGATTTGAAATGTATAGTAAGCTCATTATAACACAAAGATTAATTTATCACCTAATGTAAAATTAAATATTCTTTATAATAAATTAGACCCGTTATAATACTCTACATCTCCATATTATGCTTGCGGTAAAGCTTAAACATTAACTTTTTTTTTAAATAAAATTATGAATCAGTAATTTGAGATATTTTTATGACCTTGAGTTTTGCAATGCTTTACCAAATTATATTTTAATTGACCAGTAGGTAGTTGACTTGTGATATAGAGCTCCTTATCAGATAAAGGACTAGTGGCGTGATATCGAAGCTTGTTGTACCTCATTTATATATCCGCGGAATTTATATGTAACGATATAAATATTGATATAAAATCAATACGTATGAATTATAATAAAAAAGTACAAGAGAAATATTAATTTTTAATTTCAATGTATATGTCACAGTCTTTTGTAAGAACCGATTGTTTATAAATAATCGCGGTTATTTATAAACTGTCGAATTATTTCAAATGCCCATTTGCAATAATTCGACGAATGTGTCTCATAATAAAACGGTCGATTTTTCGGTTATTTATAATTACTCAGTATCACTTCGTTATATTGGTTGGAAACACTCCGAATGATTTTATCAAATCATAACATTTGAGACGAACGAACCCAATCAAACAGTCTTGTAAGTACCTACCTATACCCACAAACTTGAATAAGGATTAAGTTTGCAACGTAAAACTTTAGCCAGTAAAGTAAGTTTTATACCAGCGCCAGGTAGCATCAAATGTAATTAAGTATAAGTAATTTAAAACTCGATTTTGGTACATACCTGATAGTTTATAGAACCGAAGCGGATCGACAAACACAGCTGAAACAGTCCTCAATAAACCTGTTTTTGTTTCACAATCTTGAAACTTTCTTTTCGTTTGCGAAGCTCGTAAACACGTCAAGATCCGAGACCGGCGCGGATGGAACTACCGTACGTATAACGTACCGAATAAAAGGCAAAACCGAGGGGCGCGGCGACACGTCTCGTTCGCCATGTGTGGAGAATAGCCCGCCAATTTACATTTCACATTCCTTATCCACATTTTAACGCGAATGCATGAACCTTTCAACCTGGCAGCATAGCATTAGCACTCCCTACAATTATGATTACCAGCCCTCCACCAGCCCTACAGCAGTGAACAAGGGCGCGCAAAAACAAGTATTATATCGAGATAAACAACTTACTCGAATTCGCGTACTGACATTCAATGACAAAAATGCAACAGTAATGGATGCATCGATTTGTATTACAGCACGCTTGAAAGAACAGCAAAGCCGCGAAACAAAACCAATATTTACAAACATGGTAAAGATTGATTTCTCGGCAACTCAATAGACTCACAATTTTGTCCATGCCAAGTGTGTGTTGCTATTCCAATCCTAAGGATCTCAAATTGGCAATCCGTTTTGCTTGGTCGATTCAATTGCGTGTAATGAGCGAAGATTGATCGGATGCGCAGATCAGACTGCATCAACTATCTGGTTGGAGATGCAATAACAATTTGCCGCCAGACCATTCATTATTCTACATTTTACATATACCATCTTCACGGCTCTGTTTTCTGGTTCGTTAAGCCCAATCATAGAAGACACTCCTCAACTCCCAACCCAAGTTAGATTATGCTGTCACGAGCAGCGATGAAAGTGACAAGATAATACTATTTCGTTTAGAAGACAATAATTCTATGCTAAACAGTCAAGTCGTGGGAGCAGAATATAGCGCAGCTTTACAAATGAGGAGACAATTAGATAGTGAAATGTATGAATGTCCAAATATTTACATCTGTGACGGAAATTTAGAAAGTACAACAGTATTATGAGGTTTTGTCTTTTAGGTTGCAGATGCATTATACGAGCGTGAGTATATGGCGGCCAATTGAAAGCCAATTTTATTGAAAAGATTGGAATTAGAATTTAATTTGTGCATGTGTAGAGCTGTGGAGTTAATCTATTAGGAGCAGGCCGTAATATCCTGTCTAGCCGCGGAGCATACACAACCGGCCGGTAAATACATTTTAGTCAGACATCAGGACGATTCAGGGCATCGCTGCAATCAAGGGCCTTCTGAGTGATTTGATTTGAATCGCAACCTATAGGAGTATCGGGGCACTGATCGACCGACGCGCCAGGGTACATCGAGATGATCTCGGTAACTAGTTGGGAATCGAATCACCGGCTTTCAATGCAGCTGCTGTTTGACACTAATAGATTCCAAATTGACTCCACTCGAGCTTGACAATGTACCTGCACTATACTAATGGTAGGTACTTCTCAGTTTTGGGTATCTAAAAACAATGGATATTTACTAAATTATATTTCTGACAAAGAAGCACGCGCTATGTTGTTACAAATGTACTGCAGCAAATAGGCATAAAATGTATATTATTAATGTTCCTGTATTAACTGACATATTGTGTAGTTCGCACATGTTACCATATGTGTATGTACTGTAAAATATGGACACTAGACCGACGAATCTAGAATAGTTCAGAGCCAGTCGTTTATCAAAACCATTGGCTGTTTCATTGGCGATCTGGGTCACAACGTTTACAAGAAAGAGATATTTTCCATTGAACTTCTCAAGTGGCTGGCTTGCCGGGGCGGCCTTGACCAGCGCAGCGGCCATATGGTGCAAGCACTTCGGAGCTCGACTCGTGAGACTACGCCTTACATGGAACCACTCATGATCATCGAAAAGACCTTGGACATTCGATGTGGAACTGATGGCACGTAATGAGGCCATGCATGGTGCAGATGGCACCACAAATACCCTCTGGTAATTACGAGCCTGGCGCCGAGGTAAACATGGCATATGCAACCTTTTCAATGTTCAAACTCACAACATAAAGCAAAAGTTTGTCGTTTGGTATGGTACAAAAAACATGACCACACGCAAGAAACAAAGGCATGAAACTGAAAAGAACTGGCGTGGCAATTCGACACAGTCGTTTCGTTCTTTTTCTTTACGCTGAGCTAACCTAGGCCAAGGAACGAAATCACAATAACAATGCTTACCCATCGTTATTAAGGCCAAAGGTATTAATGAGATGAAGAAAATGGAAAAGTGCAATCGCAGACCTGACGCAAAATACTCTGACGGCCTGTATTGCCAACGGCAATTACCGGTTGCCTTACATAACGCTGAACATCTGTGTTAATAGAACGTTTTGTATTATAAACATGAAGAATTCTGAACCTATGATTATATATACCTACTCTGCAGACTTGTAAAGAATTTAAAGATGTTATGTTACGGTTTTGTTTTACACGTGACTTGCCTAGCTCGTAAACAAACTGCCCTCGTAACTTTAATTAGCTCCAAAACAGAGGTAGTAAAACAGATATTAAGGTTAATAAAGAACATGTAGATTCAGCCGTAAAAATGTTGTAATGCGATTAAAATATATAACCAAAAATTATATGGGAACCATAGACTTAAACAAAAAAATTAAAAACGACATTCACACTGTAGTTGAATATCTCAAAATGTCCTTTTGTACTTTGTAGTAAACTAAATTAATATAGCTCTCAATCGTAATTACGCCTGCAGTAACATTGAACTTACCAGAACTTCATAGATTTTTCTACATCCCAGGTTCCTATTATATGCTGCAGTTTAACAAACTCTGCTGCGTGTGAGTCACCTTCAGCTGACCGTGCAACCGTGACCACAGACAGTATTCACTGACATGCTTTATGCCTTGTTTTATTAACTAGTGCTTCAATGCCCACCGTGATGGTTAGGCTTGTATTAGCACCTATAACCGTGCAATATTGTGGAGCCTGGTCCCAATTGGAAGTTTGCCACCCTGCTATCTATTGCTAATTTGCTACGCCACGCGTTTGTTGGGTATATGTAGTGAAAAGGACGAAAGAGTTGATGATTATGAATTGGAATTTTGATATTTAGGAGTCAGCAGACAATAAAGGAATTAAAAAATATGGGTAATATCCAGTTTTTCAAAGGGGCTATAATATACAAAATGTACGGATGGAATACACGGAATATAAATATTTAATTTTAAGGTAGCGTACATCCGTCTTCGCATGACATTGCGAAGACGGTCCATCGGTTCCCAGGCCGCATCCATCCGCCCAGTTACAGCTAGATAGCATCCGTGTCACTGAACACTGACCTGGCTTCAATGGACCTGCAACCAGATCCTCACGCAACGGCGGAACCAAGGCTGAATTGCTCCACGGATATCAGGTTCAGGCGCAGCTTTTAGACGAACACTGGGCCTTGACTGTCTCAAGTAAAATTTTAGGTCAATGTTCTATTTTTCTCCAGGCTTGCTTACATAGATCTCACTGACAACGCTAAGCACGACCACCCGAATGTTTAATTAGACACAAGTCATACAAGTCCAGTCATCGTTAACATGTTAATTGTAGGGCATAACTGCTATGTCTAATGGGTCTATCTGACTCATCCAGCGTCACTTTAGCAGTGCCAGAGCAAGAAAAGGAGAAAACGGAACCTTTTCCATGTGTATTTGGTTCAAAAAGGCAAGGATAGATGTAGTTGTGAGAATATTGATCAAACATTACATTCGCTTCACACGCGAAATTATAGGCACAATAATAATCGATTAATCCCTAATGTCAGAAAAATATACCGCCTGAAAGCTGACCTAAATATCATCATCATCATCAACAGCCTGACGTCCACTGCTGAACATAGGCCTCCCCCAGAGCGCCACTTTGAGCGGCTGTTCTCTTCCTGCATCCATCGGCTCCCCGCGGCTTTCACCAGATCGTCGGACCGCTTAGTGGGGGGGCCGGCCTACGCTGCGTCACCTAAATATAACCAGGCATACGTTTAAAAGAGCCGTGCCTGTTTTCAGCAAAATTTTTATTTTCAGTGACAATGCAAACGTGACCTTCAATGAAATCAATTAACCTAGCTATCAAATCAAATGCTATGTGTAAAATCAAGTGTTTCAGCTGCTGAAAGTGATTTTCGGAAAGACGCCTGTTTAATTAAAATTCACAATTACTGTTCATTTATCAATCGTAATTGAGTAAAACTCGATTGAATGGTTTTTACCAAACAATTAGGAACCAATTGTCACAATCGCAATGATTTACTTCATCTCAGCTTGGTATGTAGGTACTGCTTTATTTCGTGTTCAAATAAAATAACAAAGAAGGTAACAGTTTGTTCAGATCGCGTGGCAACAGGAAGAAAAAGGCGCTTTAGTGACACAGAAGCTTGAATCAACGACTTTATTCAGGCGTAGCGTCTCATCTAAAAGGAACAAGATTTACATGAACTGGTAGTTTAATTATATCCCTGGCCTCAGTCGCGTCGCGTGCCTAGCGTTCCAGTCGAGAAGGGGCACGTACAAAAATGTCAAAGCTATAACATGGCTATAACCGATATGTCATTGCAGCTCAGAGCATACTTCGATGTCTCTTTGGATGAACGAACCGCCTCGGGCCACACAAAATAAAATATGATTCGTGCTTACAAATAAGCAAAACCTGGTAAAAAGAAACCCCCAACCTTTTAAAAGACACGAAAAGAACAAAGAACTCATATTATTTTAAAGCCTGTTCACTGCACTCTCTTGAATCTTCTCGACTTTTCTCTCTACTAATTTATAAAGAGGAATTTGCTTAATGGGTGCAATAAAGTTTTGAAAACGAATTGCAGTGTTATTCGTGGACCGTGGACGCTGCTTTTTTAGTGGAGCAAACTAATATGGAACTAATAAAGTATGGATATTATTTCCACGTCGGATTCGCTGAGGTTCTCAGCGCTACTTCTGTCGATATTCCAGCTAGGAATATTTGGATTGGACTTTAAAAAGGCGGCGTTCAAATAATGTTCGGCTCAAGGGAGCTTTCGTTTCCGCATAGCGTTCCACATCTGATATCGTAAAGGCGTCGAAATGGAAAATGATTTACGGTCGGTGTTACGATACGTTTAGTCGTTTGCCATATTAAATAAATGTTATATCGCGTCGTACATTATTCATGTTGTGATATCAATACGTCACTTTGAACTTTTAAGAAGCAAGTTGTTTCTTCTCTGTAATTTTTGATTTTCAAGTTTCTTGACGTTATCTTGCTTTCTGAACAGTGACGATAATGGCTTTTAAAGTTATTCTTCAAACTCGTCTTTCTTTTGTCATTCAATAATTCCAATGTAATAAAATAGCGTAGGTATAACAAAAGCTCTAGCCTCTATACATATTTCATAATAAGAAGTAACGCTAACGGTCGCTATGTCACAACTCACAACCTCCTATGGGAATCGGCCACTGACGTCCGTGTAGCATTGGATCATGAATGATGATTAGACCTAATAGGCCAGGAAAAATCGTATGATAGCATAATAGACCTAGACCAGGAGTGATCGGCTGAAGTTTATGCTTTCAGATGAATATCCGTATGTAGATATGAGAACATACTTGATTAATCTTAAGGTTTCTATTCCCCAAACACAGGTTAATTTGTTAAAAGAACAACCTCCATACCTAATAAAAACTGCCTATGATGATGAATTTTAGCAATTATAATAAGTGGATGATATCACACCACGGCAGGCAGTGGCTATTAAAGAGCTTGCTTAGATTAGAACGTAGATCAAACGTTTTGGGGAAAAAAGATCTATTATAATTTTAAACGAGCAATGAAATGGCTCAAGTTGTGATAACCAGAATAATAATTGTAAGCCAGAAGACAAGGTGTTAGTAGTAGCAGTAGTAAATGTAGTGAAACTAATGGTCTATAAGTACACTGAAATTTGGTCTTCTAAGCATGCTAGTAAAACAGAAGATATATTTAACTGTTGTATTGGGGTTCTAGCGAGCATACGTTGTTGAACGTTGCTAAATAACCGACATCCGTCGCGGCGGGCTTGCGCCGGAGCACAACATATCGACCGACCACACGCGAACATCTATTTTATTACGGGCACAAATATAACAGACCACGTGCAGATTATTCTGCAGGACTTGTTTAGGAAAAGTAAAATTTATAAGCTTCCTATTAGAGGACCCTGAAGCCATAAGGATAAGAAGTTTAATTAATTGGACTGCACAAATTAAACGCTATAACGTTATTACAGTGTTAATTGAAAAATAACCGTTATTGTTCTGTTGATAGTAAACAGCGATGACGTCAACCATACAGGAAAACGAAGCTATCAAAACTGCGGTTACAGTATTATTATCAAAGTCAAATCGCTCCTATTGGCCAAATGTGAAGGAAAACTCATGGGTACAAAACAAATGCGATAGCAAGTAAGCTCTAATAATAAACATCAATCAAGTTAATTTTGTAAGGATGCGATGTTTACATCCTGTGGTTGGACATACTAAATTGTATTCACAGAGTGAAAAAAGTCCGTTTGGTATATCCAGTCGAAAACAGACGCCAGCTGTGTCAAGAGCACGTGTGTTTTTGTATACAGAAGAACCGCACACACACGTGTGGCGTCATAGATAAATCATAAGCGACCTACCACCTCGCCACGTCCTAACCTTTAACTACTAAAGGTTTCTTCAATATTTACAAAACTTCACTATTATCAAAGTTTTACAATCAAGTTGCGTGGGGTTCTGGCTATAAAAATAGCATTTCCTCACGTGAATCACTATCTGAGCTCTGTTATGGTCCCAGTACCAGTTATGGCAAGGACTCTTTCCTCGAAGTTCGATGCTCCGTTGTTTTGCACTGTACAGCGACGCGCCGTCTGCATATTGATTGTGGACTAGGTATAATATACTTGTTCCATCAGCTATCTTGCTAACTTAATGAATTTTATCGATTATATCCATAAACACTCAATGCAATTGAAGAAAGCATGTTTATTTCAATACGTGTTACATATATCCTATTTCAGACAGTATTATTAGTACTTCACCTATACAGGGTTATTTTGAATTGACCAAAAACCTTTTAGGGCATAACTCACATCACTGAAACAAACAAATTTTGTTCTACAACTTTCAAAAATAGACCCATTGAAGTTTGAAAGCTTCAATTACTAAACTATATCAAATTCAGCATTTGTTATCTTCTAAAGGCTGGTCAGTGGTCACCTCAACTAGTTTGTTACATCACAGTAATCAATGGTTACGAGGAGCGTACACAATAGACCACTGAAGGCGCAAAATCTACATCCGGGAAAGTGCCAGAGGCTCGGAAACGACTCAATCGAGCTGCCGCAAGGCGACTCTATCGCTCACATTACATCGCAACGCAATTACTTAAAAAACAATGGCAGTGATTTAGCCATGTCGATCGCTAATGGACATAATAAACTCGCTCCATTTAACCTTTCTAACGCAGAAAGTAAGGTGCTTTCAACTGGAGCGAATAACTAAGCTCATAAATCTAATAACCTTTGTAACGAATATAATAGTCCTCTCCAAAATATAGTCCCCTAGAGCTTTGCACAAAAGGTCGCGTAACAATAACCTATTTCTTTGGTGAATTTTCGCAAGCAGCGGCCGCGGTGGCGACAATCCGGCGCCATCCGAGGCGAGGCGCTTGTCACTGCGGACAAATTATCAGACAGATTAAGCTGGTAATCGACTACGCATAAAAACCCCAAATTCAAATGTATAATATAAGCTGCAGCTAACGGTGCAGTTTTAGATGAGGTATTTGGGTTCGCAAAGTAAACACTAAACATGCAGTGCAGGCGTAACCGCTACGGTTTTACGATGCGCCCCTTTGCTAGGCGATAAACATGTCCGTCCGCAGGTCTGGAAAACAAGATGCCCAGAAATACTCATCGACAAACAAACAAATCCTCTCTCTGAGCCAACTTTGAAACGGTTCTGCTTTTATTCGGAAAAAGCTCGACCATAAAAAAAGAATGGCTTATGAATGCATTGGCAAGAGGCCAGTGCAAGCAGCGAACACTAACTCAAACCATATCAATTAAGTAAATTGTATACGTAATGGTGGATGATGAAAGATTTTTTGTAATAATGTTACACAGCGTTTCAATTTAAATAAAAAAAAACGACATAAACAGTAAGCACTGTTCGAATATTTTTAGCGATACTTTAATATAATGTATTGGGCATTAAGAGAGATGAATTAACAGAAAGCTGCTACGTTTAGAATAAATTATGGAAAGATATTTTGAACCACAGTGATATACACACAAGTGGAAGAAATATGTATTATGCACGCCTAAAAATGTTCATAAAAATAACGGTATGTAAATCAAGAGTGGCGTGAATAGGCATAGGGCATTGGGTCATGGCTGTTATAACGGATAAGAACGAAGGGCTTCATATTTCACGGGGAGAAGTGTCGAAATCCGTTCAAACTTTTATGAGGCGAAGACAAAAGCTACAGTAACACATTAATAACAGCGTCAGCATCACTGGCTGGAGAGAGTATAGCCGCGAGCTATTTTAACTTTTACTTGCCTCCTAAGTCTGCGAAACAAAAGTGCTTGAAGATGGAGACACTGAATGTTTGTATAGCGATGGTTTTGCGATATCAAAGCAGTGAATGTATTGCTCTGGTGTTCCGTATTTTTTTACTAAGAATATATTGCTGTGGAAGTAGTGATACTGCGTAAATTGACACGACAAGCATGTTCTGGCTTTAGGGATAGATGGATGCAAGTTCAAACCATTCTTGATGCAATGTATTCCTTTATTTCAATGTCAATAAACTAATTCCAATGCAAAAAAATTACTTTCAAAAAATTAAAAGATTGCAAAATAGCTACAGTTTGCTTAGATCATAATAAAACAGGTATAAATTCTAATAGAAAAATTTGTTCGTTTACTTTCTTGATTACTATTTCCAGCAGGGTGTGATAGTTACGTAGAGTATAGAAAGCTGTAGACTCCGCGACAATGTCCCTGTCTGTGATGAAGAGTAGGCAGTGACACTCCAATGGAATATAGGCCACCGAGAACCGAGAGAAAAACACGCCGCCACCGGAAATTGCGAAGAAAAGCTTGGAATGCTAATAAGACCGTGTATTTAGTTTAGTGATCTTTCAGAACGTGAAAAATATGGCCACAGCGAATGATGAAATAAATTATATTTATAAGGTGGGCGGGCGGCATCGGGTCAATGATTTATTACCTATTGATAGTACACAACAGCGTCTTCAACAAAAACTCAAGTTTAGCTCGTAATCGAATCTATTCTAGACTCACAGCGGCACTAGATGGCGTCATCACTAAATGAATCCGTATTTTTTGCTAACACCTTTTTTGTATGCGATGATGAGTTAACTTCAGTGCTTTTTCCTGGTACCTATACATACCAATATTAAATTTAATTTTGTTGGGACGCTGAAATATATTGCAATTAATTTATATACTGTCGTATTTCACTTAGAATTTCCAACTACCCAGTCAAGGTTTTATATATCATCCTGGGAAATATTGTGCCAGTAAAAAATCTCATCTATAATATTCCCACCGTACGATTCTCCGACTTACTGGTATCATGATGCAGTTGTATAAAACCCGATAGAAATAAAAATACAGTTAGAGCAATTACAAGAAGTACGTAAACAACGTCAATTAAGTTTTTGCTACAGACAGTGAGAAGTTGCATTGCCTAAAGTTCTGTGTTGCAGCAAGGTCGACGTTCTAAATACTGCGTAAGGGGTTCGATGGCCGATGGTCAGTGTTGTGCTTACCCCATGCCTGTTATAAAACGTTTTATTATTTTATTAGTTACGTTATTCGATGAGCATCCGGATCATCCGCGGTTTTCTTGTTTTACATCGAAGCTTTTGACGACACGTAGTTCTTTGGGTAGAATTTGCTGAATATGGATGAGCCTATTTCTAGTTTCACAGTTTATTGATTCAGGAATTGGTCCTAATTTTATGTGTCTAATAGTAAAATTAAACTACAGCTCTCTAATTTCCAGGAAAGCTTATCCTTTCATGTGTCTCAGTCGTGGATCCGCCTCGAAAAAACAATAATTTTCTTATTTAATCAGCAATTCAGTATACGATAGGTTATGAGTATGAGTAAATACTTACTAAAATACTACAAATTTAAACTACAGCTCTCTAATTTCTGTACCAGGAAAGTGTACCCTTTCACGTGTTTCAGACGTGGATCCGCCTCGGAAAAACAATAATTTTCTTATTTAATCAGTATTTCAGCATACGATACGTTATGAATATGAGTAGGTACTTACTAAAATACTACAAATTTATATTTTTTCATAAAATTCAAAATTTCATCTTCATCTTACCTTATTTATCTAAATGTAAAGCAAATGCCAATTCAATTAAGTTCTGATCAAATGTAAACTTCATCTAACAGAAACTAGTCTGGTGTTATCTCTCAATCTATTTAATTTAGATCACAGACTGATACATTTTGATCACGTTTTAAGTCAAGATATAATGACAGAAACAGATTAAAGGTTTTACAAACCTTCTGTCGCAGTAGTGATATATTATTAAGTTATTACCGATCCGGTATAGCAACAAAACCGCCACTTTCAAATCGGTACCAAAACTCGCGATCGCATACTCGACAAAGTAACTAACATTCATTGCAAATCAACATTCCTAATACGAACATACCTAACGGAAATAAAACAATACTATTAAAATACCAACGCAGACTGTTATATATTTTATACCAGTTCACAACATCCATTTCCTTAAAACACATTTCTAAACAAAACATATCAAACGACTTACATCAGACATCATTGAGGATGCAGCACATGAAGGAGTTCAGTTTGAAAATCCGATGACCACTTCAGATAGGTACCAAAGTCACAGTTTCAATAAGCCGAACAAGGATATTATAGTTCAGAAAAGAACATCCGAATAAGCAGAGGATCACAACGCACGTCCGACGTAGACGCAGGGGTGAACGCGACTGTTACGCTGCAGCTGAAAGAGAACTAGACTGCAACTATCACATTCAAACTCATAATAGCGTCGCTTTTTCGTGCTGAACAAACACGAAAGCTTTGAGCTCCACACCCGACTTATGTGAGATCCAATGGTAATGTTCCTGTTTTAAAGATGAAACCGTGAAAGATATCTTCAAAATATAGATGATAGAAACCAATCTTACAAAAAAAGTGATGCTGTTTGTTAATCTAACAGTTAATTAGGTGAAGCCACTGACTCCTGAAACACAGTGAACACTAGGTGGAGTCTATGGATTCACTACCTACACATACTTTAGTAAAAATATTTAAGTCAACGAATGTTTTTGTGTTTTTGTAGGTATTGGTTTTTGTTGGTAAACGGAAACGCATCACTTGAAGACGGCTGGACCGTTTTGCGTATATTTTGTTTTAAAATCTTCGTTCGTTATTATCTATGGAAAGAAAAATTGGGAAAAGCTTCCCGGAAAATTGTATCATTCGGGAAAAATGAACTTTTTGATGTGGTATTTTTGTATGAGAAATATGGACAGGACAACCAAAGACCCTAGTACATTATACCTTTTTGAGGATAACTACCGTCTGTTAGGTTACCTATGTAGATCTACACTACTATTATAAAGAGGAAAGATTTGTATTTTTGTATGTTTGTAATGAACAAACTCAAAAACTACTGTGGCGATTTCAAAAATTCTTTCACCATTGGAAAGCTACATTCACCCCGAAGTAACATAGGCTATATTTAGAACCCGTGCGAAGCCGGGGCAGGCCGCTAGTAATAAATAATTCTTTGACGAAAATAAGGTTAACCTTTATAAGAGTCTGGAACAGCTGCGAAGTGTTTTCAGATCTAAATAAAAAGGAAAAAGCTTTGGGCTAATTTTACCGAAGCTTTGACTATTGAGGAGTCTTAGATAACATAGATTACACTTCGAGCTATGGCAGATAAGATTGATTCGAATGTTGTATACAACTGTACTATTTGTCATTGCTGTGAATACGTGTGATATAGTGAAACCTCGTATATAGTGCAGGAATTCATCAAACTACAAAGCATTGAACGATTTCAAAAGAAATGTCCAATTTATCTAATTGGCGTGAATTCGTCACACAGCTGGAGCAGATTGTGTTGTTTCCTAACTCGATCTAGTTAGATTATTGCAAAATTAGTGTTAGCAAGTGTTAAACGTTTTTATTTGACTTGTTAACTAGATCTCTGTCCCTAGTTACATAAATTTTCTGCGTTCCTAAATCCACAGCTCGGTAACAATTTGCATGCTATTTTATCTAATCGATCGGGTCGTTGCACAGTCAATTTTATCTAATTTAACAGCAGCCTAATCATCTTGCCATACAGAATTCTTTCGAGTAACTAGAACGTTTCCAATGTATCTACTGAAGTAAAGTAAACTATAGTATCCGGTTACCGGAAAATATTAGCAATATGATAGAGACGCTAGCTGGCAACTCCGTGAGAAAACCCG
Source organism: Ennomos quercinarius (assembly GCA_910589525.2). Taxonomy (NCBI): domain Eukaryota; kingdom Metazoa; phylum Arthropoda; class Insecta; order Lepidoptera; family Geometridae; genus Ennomos; species Ennomos quercinarius. Next base: position 15,237,253 of record OU342492.1, on the reverse strand, counting down.
TGTTCTATATAATTCTTATTTACTTGTCATTTGATATTCGATGCGAAAAAGGAACACAGAGGCAAATCTGTAACGTGAATAAGGCATACTAATCGAATAAGCACAGTGAGTAACCGACGCCGATCGCCACGTGGTGCATGACAGGAAATTGCTATGCCGTTGCTAAACTAAACGGGCGCATTGTAAATGCTCTCACACTAATTTATTAGGAAAAGTTTATATTTTCGCTATGAGTCTTACGCCAGCTCAGACGTACGAGAGTCACGGTTCCAATCGATGTGATGACTATAGAAACGTAATTGCAAAGCAAGCTGTCTAGACAAAACTTATAAAAGAATGTAGAGATAGAATCAATTCTAATACAGACAACCGCGTTGCTAATTCTACTAAAGAAAATCAAATACGTCATAGAAGTTTCATTTCTGAACGTATATCCAATGAAACATATTTTTTCTAAAACATTCGGGAGTTTGAATGACATTTTTGGGTGACTCCGCAAGTCCGCAGGCGGCGTGACCTAGTATCATGTCTGCGGCGGAGCCTGCTCACTCCGCGTTGAGAGGTCATCGAGTCTGCTTCCACAATCCACAAGTAGATGCAAGCTACAGCTTAAATAAATAGCGACATGTAATAATTGTACCGCCACATTTTGGAAAAGGATGAAACTAGTTGGGTCATTCTCTCACTTCGTTTTACTGAGTGACTTTTGGAATGAGGCCTTGATTTAGTTGACCCAATTTAAAATTATGCAACGAAGCGGATTTTTCATATGGAGGTCATGGAATTCCGCAAACTGAAGTGCGCAACTCTACGGCTCGAGATATCCCTGATCTAACGTGCTTTAGAAAAAAAAAATGTATCCTAGGCCACGTGACGGCCGTCTTACTAAAAACTCCGGATTGACTTACCTTTGAGCGGATCGCCCCTGTCTGTCATAAAATTCTAATTTTATCCCAGGATTAGGATAGTGTTCAGGCTAAAGTAAACCTGTCACCGGAAAACAACAAATAATGGGCAGGATAACTGCATCGGTAATACACCTGCAGAGCAGATTGGAGGACGTGGTAAAGTAACCAATCCCTATTACTTCTCTACAAATATGTAGAAAAGTGAAAAATATACAGTGTGTAAAGTTGCTTAAAACACAAACGGCGGGACCGATTTGCATGAAGTTTTGTACACAGATAGCTTGCACTGACAAACCCAATATAGGATACTTTAGATCTCGAAATATAAAGAGTTCCAGTGAGAAAACAAGTAATTGCAAGTGGCTGGAACCACAGGGTGTCTTTAGCAGTCGCATCACGCAAGCCAGGGGGAGCAAAGATGCCAGTGCGAGGCGTTAGGAGTTTATTAACGCCTCACGCTGGCATATTTGCTAGACCCCCAGCACTTCTACACCAATTAAAACGCAACAAGCCTATTTGAGTACGGTTTTGATTCGACTAACAGTAGATTTTAGTTCTGTCAGATGTAAGTTAGACTTTATTTTTGATTCTGGTTTATCGTATTCGGTTTCTATTTTTTACTACTCGCACCAGGTTTTCAACTTTTACGATTGTTTTAACAGTTATGTGAATATTAGGATTCAATAATGAATTGAAGGTTCTCGAGTGGGGACCACGGACCGGAAGACGCAGCGTAAGCCGGCCTCCCACTCGCTGGACCGACGACCTGGTGAAAACCGCGGGGAGCCGATGGATGCAGGACTAGGAGGCAAGCAGCCGCTCATAGTGGCGCTTTATGGGGAGGCCTATGTTCAGCAGTGGACGTCTTCAGGCTGTTGATGATGATGATGATGAGTTTTTTTTATGTAAACGAATGACGTGACTAGCTAGTCGTTCGCCTGGTGTTAAGCGTCACAACCGTCCATTATAGATTGCAGATTAATGAATTGATGTAGCGTCCCTGTACTGCTGTATCACCACAGAATACATAATAGTACAACGTATCACGCACATTCATGGACATTAATTTATTAATAACTCAGTTATTATTTTCTACGCAGCTAAAATCGTAAAGATTTCAACCTGATTGGTATAAGAAAACACACTTCACAATTTTATTGCTGCAATTCAATATGCAATTTGCAATTACATAGTTACTCCCGTAAGAATGAAAAAGTTAATTTCTAGAGAAGAGAAACATGAAGTGATAGATGAGGCAATAAATCGTGACGTCTATCAACGACAACAAAGGCAATCGAAGTCCTCCAATTCCGTAAAATTACGTGATCTCATGCGGATGACATAGTTGGAATTTCTCACGTGGTGTGGAGTAAAAAATCGATACATTTAACAGTACCATCTGCGTTGCTACACGCATCCCATTGTGTAGGTGAAAGTTCGATCGAAAAACTGCTCGTGTTCCGCATGACATATAAGTGTAACATGGTGTTACATGGAGCCTGGATACTTTGTTTCATAATGCAATGTCGCTTAATCGTAAAATAACGTCAAAGAAAGATTACCTAAGTGTTTGTAGAAAGTTTGATTGAACAGGCTCTACAGTTGCTCCATTGCTGCGGGCGAAATTCGAAAAATAGAACAGGTTTTTTTAAATCTATGGTCTGTGTGTAAAACTTGTAAAAAATTGTCACATACATTCGTAGACAATTCACACAGTGCCATCTAACCCCAAACTAAGCAAAGCTTGTATTATGGGAATCAGATAACTGCTGGTCTGAATACTAATATACTTTTTGTTTGTAAATACATGTAGGTACTTAGATTACAATATAACACACCCAGCACAGAACCAACATCGATGTTCATCACACAAATGTTTGTCCTGGGTGGGAATTGAACCCACAACCTGTACAGCTCAGAAGGTAGAACTACTACAACTGCGCTATGAGGTCAGTCCATAAATTACTTGTGATCAGCATAGAATTGAATGGCAGCAGTATTATCGGCAGGGGCACATCAAATGCTGCATTGTGAAAAAATAAGGTCCACCTCAAATAAAACCGAAAAAATTTGCAGACACAATGATTTGACCTCTTTACCTATTCAACGATCCAAAAAAGACTATACAGCCGCAGACTACATTGATAGTGCGATTGAAGCAAGTCATGGTGATTATTTTTCAATACTTTCACCAGCACGGTGCAATTTGCTGCAATTACCACGGTGCTATTGTAGGGCAATTAAACCACGGATGTGGGTAGTTTGACTAGTTTAGTCATGTGGACTTTTTTATTCCATTTTCACCCTTATATCGCGGTACTTATTGCGTTCGGCTCATAAGGAGCTGCCGAGTATCTTCCTGCAAACATACACTATTCAGGAAGTGATGACATTAGTAAGTTTAAGTACGATGATGCCAGTTTCGTTTTATAGCTCGATAGAGGCTTGAGGTGAATATGAATTTGTAATCAAGCATTTTGGTAGGTACCGTGAGGAAGCTCAAAGCTAATTCAACGTAATAATCGATGATTTTTATTTCTTTAAGTTTGATAAGTGGGTTAAAATGTGGCGTATTTCCATTTTCAACTTGATGTTATAAAACTACAATATTCCCGTACCAAGCCCTTTATAAACTTGTAGTTGCATGCGTTTTCATACAGGCATAATGTGCGCGTTACACAAGAGAACATAACAATGTAAATTTCTATGTATGCAGTTCGAGCAATCGTTTGACCGCATTTAACTTTGGTTCAGCCGAGTGTAGCATATTCTAATTTATTATAGCTCTCTTCTTATAGCCGTAACTAAAGGTTATGATTTTCAATTTACTAATATATCTCCACCACTTTATGGAGATATGCACGATCCCAGCATCTCCAAGTTTATGGTGACAATCTCGACCAAGTATCTCTTATGGGGACGTTGTTGCTGATATTAGATTTATTATAGTTTGATATTCAATATGAAAGTATTAACCTAGGGTTCGTGGTTCATGATTGTCTCCATAGAATGTTACAAGAGAGCATGTGAATAAGATAAAGTCACTCACCGAAACCATTGAAACTAAAATTATACGTAGTTTGCTTCGCCTTTATTGTATATGCCGTTATAGTAGGATTGTTTACTTGTATTTCATAGTGAACTTCTCATAATCTCTCCCATATGATCGCATATAACGCCTGTAATTATAAAACCACAAGGAGCACAAAACGAACTGTAACACGTAAGTAAACTTTAATGTTGATGGATATTTAACCAAGCCCACGCGCTCTCAGACCATACGTCTTCAAGCCAGTCGCTTAGCCCATCTCATGACTGTCGACGTAGTATTTCTACCACACTCAACTGCCCACAACCTAGGGCCTGCTCCTCCACCCGCACCATTGTGCGTCATCATATTAAACCGTATCTACCTACGATTACAGCTCGTATGTACTCACGGTTCATGGTATCACATCAATAGGTACTATTGCTTTCCTTATTTCTTTTAATTATGTAATTTTCTGTATTTTCAGTTTATATTTTATGACATTTAAATAGACAAACCGCGAATGACAGACTTCGCAATCCAATTTTGAACTTAATATTGTATTGCCATATTTTATCTATGTAATATTTAAAATCGCGATGTTGCCCGTCGCGACAACAATAGATAGATCTTATGGTAGGGGGTAAGACGTATTTTTATGATGCAACAGAAGTCATAAATCTTCATTAGATAGAGTTTGTTTCCGATCATTATACTATAGGAATAATATAAGATTTACCTCTCGAAATAAACAATGTTCGATTTTGTAAAGGTTCTTCTAAAATTATTAAGGCAAAAGATTTTTTTAACATTATTGGCGTAACAATTCCTAATTTATATGCGTAACAGTTACAACCGGTTGCTCTCCAATATCATTAATAACTGAATTTTCTGAGGTTCTCCTACTAAAAATATTGACTTTCTTTAAATAACGAAAATGTAAACAAGTAAACTAATTTGCAATTAAGTTGTTTAAAAAGTTTCCTCAACTTTCGAGTTGCACAAACGATTTAGTGATGATCGTAACTATTCTTATACATACATATACCTATACCTATAAGAACCTCCAAATTATCCCGCAATAGCTCTATTAAGAATGGTACACATTCAACAGTAAAATCATCATCATCAGCCTGTGTCATCCTACTGCTGATGCTGGAGATAGGCCTCTCGTTGTGTTACACGTATGCAATTCGCCTCGGGTCCTGCGACCACCGAAACCATCGAGTCCATGTCTGTCAATACAGTTCTTTAAAATTCCTTTACTTATCTATCAACAAGACAAACAAGGCCAATGCGGCTTGTTTTTATGTATTTAATAACAAATTAAGTACGTCGAACGTGTGACTAAGTGTTGAAAACCATGATTGTTGACAATAGCAGCTAGCGGCCGAACCTATTAGGACGTCGGCCGAAGTAGGTGTTAATTAACTCGGTAAACGAAGTTTTAAGCATCCGCAAGACATTTGATATTTTCTGTTCCAACACAGTGAACCTAGTAGGTACACATGATCGCGAATTATCACGTCATCTTAGCGGTCACCGCGTCCGCTTTTTAGACAAATTATCTATTTATAATGTATGGTGATAAAAATTAAAAATTGATTAATTTTGTATTTTATGGAAACTATTGTTTATCCTGCAAGTTTCAGGAACATCCGTGCAGAATGTCATGGAGTGACAAAGCATCAGTGCTCGCTAATTATAGCCCGCGGCGCGGCTCTCCGCGTTCCTCACATAGCTGCTCCTCCAGACGACATCGACACAGTCCGACACAGACCATCTTCACAATAAAACATCGACGCCCTAATAAGATGGGCTATTTTAGAAGAGCAAACTTTCAAGTGAGCCAGTTGAAAGCGATTTGTTCTCAAATCTTCTAAGTACTCTTGGTAGTTTGGAACTATAAGTAGCCAAACCATTACGAGAATTGGTTAATCGTCAGTTGGAAACACTTCGGGGTTACGTTCGGAAAGCACCCATTTGAAAGTTAAGATATTCGAGTTGCAGACGGGATAATGCATGATGAATGATACGACTCACCGGAGCCGATGGGTGGTATAAGCGGATTTATGCCCAGTCATAAAATGTGCGTGATTTATACGATCATTCAATTCAAGACATTGGATTCAACTCAAGCGGGTAACGATAACGAGGCTATGTCAATTATTAGCACGCTAGTTCAAATTTAAACTTCGCACAAAGAACAGTTATGTAGGAATATTGTATGAAAATAATACCAACAGGAAAGCTGTAAAGTGCCGCCTCAGGAAATGTGGGAGTAGGCGTGCGCTGTAGTGTAGCTAGGGCATCGACCCGATACATTTTATGTTTTCTAACAATAAGCAATCAGTCCAGTCAGGTCAACAGAGCGATGAAACGCCGCCACGTTACCGGCAACCGGCAACAGAAAAGTTTGCGATGGCAAAAGTTTAATGATTTCATTACACGCCGACAAACTACATGTATAAAACAAGCTCCAAATGCAAGTTATCAAGGGCATGGAGGTGCGCACAAACTATCAAAACTACGTTCAGTCAGTACCTTAAAGCTAAACGTTCACGTATCAACGGATGAACGCAATTTGTCACTTTTGTAACTGATGACTGGAAGACACGAAATGTGTCTATTTCTGGTAATGTCGTGCAAGGTAATGTTTGACTTAGCAGTGTTGACGATCAAGGTTAAAAAGAAAACCACACTACCAGTTTTTTCGGTTCCAATACCAAACTTATGTAGTCCGAATGATCCCATGTAGTGAAAGAACTTCTCGGGCTGCCCAATAAGCTTCGCAGTTGTTTCGTGGAATGGAACGAGTCACTGATAATATTAATTCGGTGATTTAAATATGAACTCGAGAAAGTGCGTCTGTCGTCGAAACGCCTTTAGCTTTTGGAGCGGGGTTACTTAGTATACAGTTACAGCGCCCACGCGCCTTCAGCCCAAGAGCAATCAAACCCAATTAAGGAACAATGAGATGGATACAATCAAACAATTAAATGCACACGACGCGACGTTGCGTTAGTAAAAGCTCACTTATCTTGACTAATTACAAAGGGTTTCTACATCATCATTATGATTTATTTGGAAATCTCCAACATCGTCTTCAAGTTTCGAACTCTGATCGAAGTCTTCAAAAAATGCGTAATTTCATCATCATCATCATCATCAGCCTGAATACGTCCACTGCTGAACATAGGAGCCTTAGGAGAGCCTAATGCACGCCACTTAGCCCAACCCCAAATAATCCACCACCACTTCACTCTGACCGGCTGCTTGCCTCCTGCATCCATCCGCTCCCCGCAGTTCAGACCAGATGGTCGGTCCACTTAGAGGGGGGCCAGCCTACGCTGCGTCTTCCGGTTCGTGGTCGCCACTCGAGAACCTTTCTTCCCCATGCGTAATTAAATTTCTTGCAATCCTACATCTAATTGTGCCTAAGCTTCATTAATATGTTTGTAAAAGTATCTATCTAATCTCTCCCAACGTAAACTTGATGTGGGAAATCAAAAACGAAATCTATATATTGATAAAAGGTTTTGTCGGGAGTGACTAACTGACAGACGACGCCGACGACGTCCAGCCCTAAAACCGCTGTACAAGTAGACCCAGACGTCTTGATAGTTTGAGGGAGTCTTACTTTTATGGGTTAGGGGTGTATAAGAGTACAAGAAGGGGTTCAAATGGGTTTTAGCATGGAAAACGCAAGTGAAATCACGGGCTACGTCTACGCTAGATGTAATTTTATGTTGAAAGCATTAGGTTGATTACCTCGCAAATTCGCAGCCAAAATGAACAAATTTCCATGCATACGACCTTTAATTCGGTACACTACATTATTGTAAGTAAACGTGACGAATTGAGACGGAGTTGAATAGGTAAACGTGATAGGATGACATCAACATAACACTTTGCAATCAATGGAGGTGGAAATATAGTTTAACGGGCGTGCCGCGTGATAATTTTTAAACACACTCCTGCGTTCTTTACCGTGGCTATGCCTTCGATTTTAGAAACTAAAATATGAAATGTCAAAGGTAAATGAATAGGTTCTTTGTATAACGAAGACTATAACAGCCCTTACTCAACTGTAATTTATTTCAGTTTAAAGCACTAATAGGTAGATAATTTTTTTTTCGTCTCGTCTATACCTTTACCTTTTTTCGTTTCCTTTCCAGACACAAATAGGGTCTCTATAATTACCGTAGCTGATTTTATCTATTCCATAAGCTAAAATAAGCCGAAAAGTGTATTTTAAAATGTAAAAATAGAAAATGCTGGCTTCCTACCCTAATGCGCTACTAAACCTACCTCGGGCATAGAGATATAAATATAATACCTTATACCTCGGGTGACTTCCACACCCTTTTTTATGTTTTGAGCGACAAGTAAGGATACGGCCCACCTGATAGAACGCGGTATATGTATAAAAACATTTTCAATTCAGTCTTAGTTCTTAATTCTTAAAAACCACAGCTTGTCTAAAAGTGGGTTCTATTTAAAGGAATTTCCGAGAATCACAATCGTAAAACTTTAAGTACACAAGGAAGTGCAACTAACAGCACCTCCTTTAGCTACATCTTAAACGTACCTATGTATGTACCTACACCTATACACCTACATGACCTACACCACAAATCTTCCTACACTGATTATGAGTGATTTATAGGATGGGACTACTGTTTATTTTAATATGTCTAAGCATAGACATAGAATAAATAATAGAACAAGAAGAGCACAATGAGTATGTGGTACCGGGGGTATAGGGAGGCCCCTAGATTACCCGTGAAACTTGCAATTTTTCAGTATCCTGTGTTAATCTCGGTAATGACAGCAATCCATGTGCAAAATTTAATACATAGTAGTTCAGCCATTTGGTTTTGAAAGAATAACAAATAAATAAACAAACACCAAACCTTTCCAAATTAGTAGAGATTTGAATCAAAAACATAAATCAAAAAATTTGCATTATGTGAAAAAATATACTTGAAAAAGCTTTATTAACAACAATGTTTAGTAAGACAGTTGACACCCACTAAGTCTTGCAGAACATATCTTTTGGAAATATGTAGTATATAAAAAAGTTCTTCTCAAGAGAGCTAACCAGACTTGAATAATAATCAGCCTAAAAATTGTTGATGTACCTACTTATTAGCCTTTATTTGGGGTGCTATCTTTTTGTTGTCAACACTTGCACAAAGTAGTATTTACTTTATAATAACATTCCACAGGAACATATTGATAGCATTACACATTACTTAATGTAGCAAGCTAGATAGCAATATAGTATTAGGAGTTTAGGAATTAGAATTCCTGCAGGCCTGCATATTTTATTCCAAAAAGGCTTTTGAGTTCAATGATTTGACTATGCCAACACAAAAATGTTTACCTAAACATTTACAGAGTCAACAGTAGGCTTATTCAAACAATTTACTAACATAAAAGTTGAACAAATAGTTTTACCGGTTAATCAAATATTATGTTCAGCTTACTTATTTCTTACAGTAAAAGATATTTAGGTCATAGGAGAACAATGAGTTTTTTAAAGGACTAAGATCAGGCGTGGATACATGGGGGGATGGGGGCGCAGGGGATGCGCCCCCCCCCCCCCCCCCTCCCCCCCCATCTTGGCGCAGGGAGTCCAGCACCAAGTGTGGTAATTAGCCAATTTACCAGGAAGATATAGGTGCATGGAATTCATCATTTAAAGAAAAGAGCACAAATTGGTTTTGTATCGTATACTTATGTGTTTTACCACCATATCCCCAAATTCCCCTCTTGGATTCCCTACTATAATAATTTGTGCGCCCCCCCCTTGAGAAATTTCTGTATCCGCGCCTGACTAAGATACTTGTATGGCATTGAATAGACACATCAAGCTTTTCAATCAGGAATGAATAGAAATAATTATTAGAAACATCATCACAATCAGATATGATAATCAATGGGGAAGAAACGTGTCGAGTGGTGACCATTAACCAGAAGACGCAGCGTGGGCACTAGGTGGACTGATAACCTGGTCAGAACTGCGGGCAACCATTAGGTGCACGAGGCAAACAGCCGGTCAGAGTGGCACTCTATGGGGGTGGCCTATGTTCTGCAGTGGATATCTTCTGGCTGATGATGATTCGAAACATTATTTGGTAGTGAGAGCAGAAAATAATCTGATTATTTTAGACATTGACCATGGACCAGCAGGAACTGTTATTTTATGATATATATGTATGATTTTGCAAGAAAATAATTTAGAAACCTGATAATTAGGTATTTATGTGAATTGTGAAGTAAAATATTTTCATTTCGGTGTGATGTTACTGAAAGAGCAGCGCGCGGAAAGAAGTTTTTGTAACGAACGAATTTTCATAACTGAAAACATACAAAAATTAAGTACTTACATTTTCAACGGAAGAAATTGAATCAACTCCACGTGGTTTCGGTCTTTAACAAATGGAAATTAAATTGATTTATTTCAGGTACAAAAAATAAAACACCACCAAAAACACACAAACACGACACAAACCACAGATATCTACTATACTAGTCAAAGACAGATAGGACAGCTCTATATGATCGACAATTAGTTCCCGTGTCTCCACGAAACGCTGGTGTCGCCATAGTGATGTACCTAGCTCCATATTCAAATATCGATATCGATACCATAGTGACGCGCCACGCCAAAAAAATATCGACATGGAAATTACATAGGAAGTTATTATTATTATTTTAACCTATTACAATTTAATACTACAGGAAGATGTAGCACCCGCTAATAAGGATTAAATGAAACAAATGAGACTGAAATAGCTTTTATTTATTTTTATTTCTTAGCCTAAGCTTTGTATTTTTACTGCCATTTTTAGGCCATTTTTTGGGTTGAAACCATTTTTATTTTAATTATTTATTTTTGCTATTCAAATTGAGTTTACTCACCAGATAAGCTCAAGGGAATCCCGTGCAACACTTCATTTGCAGTGAACAAGGATATCCATGCAGAAGACGGTTACCCATCCCATCAAATTGGGGGTATATCAAAGTGATTTTGGCGAACACGTTTGTTCACTAAGACAGGCCACTGAGCTCAGTATTTGTAGGAATCAGAAAAGACAACCATGATTCTCGTAATTTATCGTCCCTTGGGATACTTAACAGGCGATGAGTTTTATTAGTTGCAAGCTTCAACATGACATTTTCGCGTCGCCATAGTGTTGATCAATAACCATAGTCACTGCCCATGCTCAACTGATTAAGATAATTGGTATATAATTTGAAGTAAGAGCGATGGTAGCAGAGCAGTAACATGTGCACTTCGCAATCTTACGGCACCAGGTTCGATTCTCGGCCTTGCACCGATGATTTATCTAGTAAGTTATGTGCAGTTTTCGATGCCATCCGTGCCTCCGAGAGCCGTCGGTCCCGGTTGTCATAAGACCATCTATGGCAATCGTTACGGGTAGTCAGACGCCTGATAGAATCTGATACCAGGTCTAACCATCCTTGTTACTGGTTCCTTATGGGTTGTGAGATCAGATGGCAGTCGCTCAGGGCCAGATCTTGTATAAGGGCAATTTGAGCTTCAGCCCAGCGCGCCGTGGAGATAAAGGGCCCCCAGCCCCCACTGAAATTTAACGGGTCTTATCTAGATTTACTTATAAATGTGCGAAACCTGAAACTATCAGGATTAACGAAAAACAAGAACAGCTGAGAATTAGGCAAACTCACGGTCCGATCCTGTAGTTGCTCGTGTAATTCTGGTAGCTTGCCGCTACAGATTAGACTGGGAGCTTGGGAGCCGACCCCAATAACAAATGCGAAATGGGAAAAAGGCAAAGAAGATGATGATAATGATATATTAATTTGAAATTATACACAAAAAGCCAGAAAAACTACGAATTATACCAATTAATTAGGTTGTGTTATGTACATAATTTCCGTGACAACAACACAATTGACTTTTGACATTATAGAAGTCACTTGATGCAAAGAAAATGTCGGAATGCGTGTGACACGAGCGTTTCGTGGAGACATCGGTACTAAAGCTGACCCGGGCCTGACACAAACACAAGAAAACTATTTTTCTCTATGAACAGAGTACAGCAGAGATACAAAGAGTATGTAACTATGATATATTACGTATAAGGGATACTACGTATAGCGTACACGGACATGCATACTATGTAATCAGGATAGAGTAGTTTCCTTAAAAACGAGCCGAGCGAAAGGTATGATGAGTTGGAGTCTATCTCTTTCTATTAGGGTGTCCACAAGTTTTTGAAGTCTTAAGACTCATGGCCTTCACAATGGTAATTACTTATAATACCTACTAATAATTCGTTTCAATAAAGAAAAGATTTGAAATGAGCAGATATTTCTATTGCTATCTCACTCCCACTGCACTTAGACGTAATGATGGAAGTGGGAATAGTACATTATGATATAGGTGTGCAAAGTTGATCATTACAGTCGAGGCGGTAGTATAGTTATGGGAGCCGAGAGTGTAATGATCAATGCACACGCATGTCATACGACGTTTTTCATCACAGTTGCGAGGAAAAAACAGAGTTGTACTGTTAAATGTCCTGCAGGCTTCTTATTTTCACGCGGCGTCAGAGAAAAGCCGTCTTGATAGCGCGAACAAAATCGATATCAACCAAAACGAAAAGAAAACGAAAACTGGAACTGGAACTGGAACCAAAACGGGAACTGAAACTGGAACTAGAACGGGAACTAGAACGGGAACTGGAACGTGACCGTAAACTGGAACTGGAACGTGAACTGGAACGTGAACCGGGACAAAGAGCTCATCGTGTTTTCCAAAGTTTAGGTATCAGAGCGCCCACCTGGTTGATGTGACGCGTGATTGAAATGCTTGCACTTATTTGGCTCAACGAATCAGCATTTCAATTCAACGAGGCAATGCTGCCAGCATTTCGGGTACGCTACCTACCGGTAGTAGGCTGGAGCATTTGGACTGTCCACAGGCCATCGTGGCTAGTAATACCTACACATTTTAAATGTTCTTTATAATAGATAGTGTAGCTAGTTTATTAGTTTTTTTTATTGTAGTTGTTATTTTAAAGAATAAAGGCACATTCAATCAATCAATCAATCAATATGTATTTATTTCAGACTAACATTATCCATTTTTGTTAGTAGTAAATTTAACCTATTATAATGGCTTTCAAACAGGACGGCAACTGAGAAAGGTCAATAGAACGTAAATTGTTATGTAAGCAAAATAGGTGACGTCATCTAAAACATTAAACGTTTCTATTTTGTGGCGAAAATTCAATGCTAATGTTTACGAAAAACTACTAAAAGGAGCAGTAAAATATACAAGAAATGGAATGAAGGCAATTAATTCGCTTTTAACTCACTTCAATAAAAAAATATATAAAAAAATATTAAATTCGTTGATTGAAAAATTACGTTATACTGTTGAATAATGACACTTGACCATAAAAGCGGGACATCAACGATAACTGCAATCGAAGAATAATCGAAAACATTATGATAAAGTAATATTTTAGTAAAATTACTGGGCAAATAAGACTTTATGATCTGATCACTCAGTCTAGTGATCTGATTACTTGACTGTGTGATGTTTCAGGATGACGTGTGCAGTGCAGTGTCACGTGAAACTTTATTGTTTTAAAGTTCCGAGTGACACTGCAACTGTTATGGGCGGTCGTGTCGCTTAACATCAGCTGAACGACTAGCCCGTCTCGTCATTTAATCGCATTAAAAAAAAGAAAAAAAGATTAATCGTTTGGATTACTTTTATTGCAAAATAGTATGGGCACAAAATACGGTGTTGCCAACCGTAAAAAAGGATACGGCAAATCGGTAGTTTGAAATAAAATAGATACTGTAAGATTGATTTTTCACAAATAAGCACTCATCCATTACTCGTCTGGTTTCAACTTGCAACTTTTGCTTTCGTCTGTCCGGAATTGGATGTACGGCTCGCGTACATGTCATAGTTTTCAACGAATCTTAACGATACTTGATACGCATTGTATCGTCGTACCGACACAAATTGTATTGTAACAAAAACACTATTTAATATTTGCACGCTTGCATGCAGGTTGAACGCAAAATGCCTTATTATGTTATTTTAAGATTTTCTCTGTTAATTGTGTTCTAGGAAATAAATATTTGATTTGATTTGATTTACACAAATTCTATAAGATCAGGGAATTCTTTTGTCTGTCAGACTTAACACAATTGGCTAGTTGCTTGCTATTTTGCTACTGCATAAATTAATAATATTCATAAAAAATAGACAGGCGTGAAAACCTCCCGTGGACCTCCCTTCACTGCGAAGAAAATGATGCAGCTTTTAGAAGACGCTTGCCAGACAGTCACCGCTGAAGACTGGAGACGGGTCGTCAAAAAAAAACAAAAAAAACAATTGCAGATGACTGGGACAAGGATATTCACATTGACAATATGATTGATCAACAAATGATAGTTAATTTGGAGGACTCCACCTCAAAATCGGATGATGATGAGAGCTCCGATGACAATGTGTCAAGGATTTTAGTTCCTCAATAAATTTTTATCATCTAAATCGACACCCACGTTATATTTCCTTGTGTTTCCTTTAATTTCAACAATAGGAATGATATAGATATTATTTACCACGCACTCTAAGGTAGTAGGTAGATAGATATCATGATGATTATACGATATGTATCTAAAAATAATCGATAGCGGTATTATGTACCTAAAATAATATATTATTAACGAATCGAATATTGGGGTACACATCCCAAAAATTGTTTTTTGACGTTTGACAGATGACATTTCATAAGCATCACAGATTTCCCGTTGACATTGCCCGTTAAAAAAAAATATAAGATATTTTCATACGATGTCGCCACACGATATGGTATTGACATGTATCGATACAAAATATGGATACATTTCAGTCATCCCTGCCTCCAGCTGACGCTGTCACAATCACAGAGTAACTTTGTTTTTTTCTTTAATCTGTGGTCACAATTTTTCAATGACATCTCTCAGTCAGTACTGCAGTAGCTGTCACTGTCATCACTTATATTGGTTATTGGTCGGGAACGCGGAAAAGTTCACGTCGTTTGGACTGGGCACGGACTGGGACTATGACTAATGACCACCTGAGATGACCCTACCTGTGACTATATAAAGACTCAGTCTTGTACATGAAAATAACATTCCATCACGATGAAAAATTACAATACTTGACTCTGGCTAAATACATTATGTGTAGAGCCAAAATATAAAAAAATACTAAGTTTTTTTTCAATTTTGGTATCGTGTTATTCATGCATTCTGCCAGTGTTGGGTTATCTCGTTTTTAAAGGGTTCCGCACCCAAAGGGTAAAATGGACCCTATTACTAAGGCTCCGCTGTCTGTCTGTCCGTCTGTCACCAGGCTGTATCTCATAAACCGTGATAGTTAGACAGTTGAAATTTTCTTAAATGATGTATTTCTGTTGCCGCTATAACAACAAACACTAAAAAACAGAATAAAATAAATATTTAAGGGAGCTCGCATACAACAAACGTGATTTTTTGCTCGTTTACCAGATGAGTCATGGCGCTGCTTTCAATAATGCTGCTACTTAACACTAGATGGCAGGGAATGGGTAGATAGATTATGGAATAACGGATTAAGGGGTCTTTGAAGAAAATCTGACGATGGCGGTTGTGAGTTTTGAACTTTTTACCAAAACCTGTGTATTTTTGAATTTTAATGTTTAATAAGGGTGGATTATTATTCCTTAAATGTTCGTAACCGTGCACGAGTGTTGGCAAATGGTTCCAAGTTTATATAACCATCCATTTTCGTTTTCTCTTCAACGGCTTTTTAGAGCCTTCAGTATAATATCCACCATTTTACTGATGGCATTTTGACTGACAAAATAGGACTTTGACATAACCGTACAAATTTTTACACACTCGACATTGGCAGAATTATAAGCACAGAGTACCTATATAAGCCATTAACGAAGAAGTAGTAGGTCTGTGACACATGGTTAGTGGCAATATTGTGCCGTATTTGGCGGAAACAGTAGCCAATATTAAAAAAAAAACGGATTAAGGAACCCTTCGTGCACGAGTCCGACTCGCACTTGGCCGGTTATTCTTTCTTTCTTTCTTCATTTTCGTTTCAAATCATATGTTGGACTTTTGGCGGGAACGCGGAAAAGTTCACGTCGTTGCATTGTATTATTTTTCAAAACTTGTGCTTTTTCTAGTGTTAATGTTTAAAATTGGTGGCGTTTTACGCAATAAGTGCTGAATTACGAGCATGAGTGTGGGCAAGTGATATAATGTGGTGAAACGTGGTTTTTCGTGTTGCTTTCCAAAATTCCATAGAAGCTTCTAGTACAGTTGCCACCACTTTACTGGGGCATGACTTAGACTGGACTATGACTACCTGACTTAGACTCGACTATAACTGTGACTAAGACTTGACATTACGTGAAATATTCTATAGCACGATGAAAATTACAATACTTTTCTTTCTTGGATTTGTCGGTCTACTTGACATTGGCAGAATTGTGGTGGAATGGCAACACCACAGAGGCCATTAACCAAGAGTTGAAGTTGAAGTACAATACTTGACACTGGCTAAATACACTATGTGTGGAGCCAACATACAAAAAAAAAAAATCATATGTTTCATTTCATTTCATTTTGTAATATTTTGTATTTTGCAAGTGTTGTTATCACTATTGTTTGCGAGTTAATTAAAATTACAGAACACAATCATAATGTAAATAGGGCGAATTCTATGAATACCTAATATATAAAATTATTTATATGAGGCAGGTTTCAGAAGAAAAAGGATTATTCTCTTGGGAGGTTTGGGAGGACATTCATGGATTGACCATACAATAATGGAAGCCGACTCTACTACATACGAGAAGAATCCAAAAGCAATAATAGACGAGGATAATTTACCTTTCGTTACATGCCCAGGGTGAGACAAAAGTTGACAAAACATTATTTTATTATCATTGGCAGTAATTGGCACTATAGCCTTGAAGCAAAGACGACATTAGTAGGTATTCTTCTGTGGTAATCTTGAAGTAACTGTCAATATTTTGTATTTTACCCCATTAGCTTCATTTTTCAGAATTAAAATTTCCCTATGTTCATCTCGGTAGTGTTAGCAATCTATGTGCAAAATTTCAGCCAAATGGGTTCTCAGCTCTTGATTTGAAAGCCATAAACAAACAAACACAATATATATAAATAGATAGAAAATGCTTTATGCACTAACAACCAATGTAGGTACACAGGCAAACTTATAAAATATCACAACTTCATCACTTTTTTGCATATACTTATATTATACTATGGTATCAGCATTCTGATAGTCATAATCCCTATTATGACTACCAGAACGCTGATACCATAGCTTTGTACATCACAGTATAATTTCTTTACATTTTACAGTAACTTCAAGCTCTACAAAGAATTCATAACAAACAATGGAGATGGAATTCTTGAAAGTCAAATAGTTGAGAGGTTGCAGGCTTTTGGTTTGTTACCCAGTTGTTTAAAATGTCCAAACAACAAACCTGACTGCAAAGTGACTTGTAAACTTGCCAGAGTTGTTGATAGGTAAGTTTTATTAACAAAATTCATATAATATTATAGAAACTAACATTAGTACTCATAATTACAACTAGTAAACGGCAAGCACTCACGAAAATTCAATAACTCAACCGGTGTTTGGGCAATATAGATGCCCATCCTCAAGGAGTATGTGTGGCAACGACAGCGGCTCTGCGCTGACTGTCATTCAATAATAAATTAAGTGTAATTAACAAACTACATGCTTGAATTTCATTATCCACATTTTACATTGTCTTGGACAGAGTGAACAGCACCCCTATTGTGTAACTGTTCTGGTAATGGACTTCACCTGCCATCCTGCACACACCAATTTCCAAGTCCGCAAGTGCGAGCAAGAGAGCATACAATCACCATCGCCACCAGACTTACACAATAAGGCCCACAGGTTTCTTATAGGCAAGCATGCTACATCATCAACCGCATTGTCCCTTTATATCAGGAGAACATATAATCCAAAGATCTTAGTTACCTACAAAAACTAGTGACAGCAACAAGGCTTTTTGAAACCTGCTTAATTTTACAATCTATTCATTATACTTGATTATTTGTTTTACAAGTTATTATTAGAAGTTATAATTAGAGGTTATGGTGGTAAACAATCCTAGAACCAACGTAGTTATGTCAGAATGCATTGTTAAAAGAAATCATAAGAATGCATAACTATTTATCTTCATTACATACCTATGCAACATTGGCAAAATTGTGGTAACCTGCAGAAGCCACAAAATAAGAAGATGAAGTTAAAATCATTAGAACATTCTTATCTTACTTGGACATTATCCAAAGAAGACAGTACATGATTTCTACAAAACCTTATGTTACATATCTTACTTCACACAGGCGAAAAGTGCATTATGCTAATCTAAATTATAAAACCAACTTTCAGAGTGCAATGGGCCTGCAGTGGTTGTGGAAAGAGACAGCCAATAAGAGATGGTTCATTCTTCTTCCGACTTCAGTGCTCCATCGTGCAAGCTCTGCAGATCATCCTCGCCTGGTGTGAGGATGCTGACTTCAATATTGCCGCTGAATATTTTGGTAATAAACCTATAAAATAGGAAACCATAGTATTATTTTGTCAGAAGAAAATTATCTACAAAAACAAAGGTTATTGTCTACAACAGACAGATTGAACTTGAAAAAGGGAAGATAAAAAAATCTAAGCAAGCAATAACTAATTTGACTTATTTTTATATTTTATGTAACTACAAAACATTTTTGAATTTTCATGCTCTCATTTAAAGTGTAATGAGGTAAGTATTTACAATATATTTTATAGGTTTAAGTTATTGTTGGTCTCTGGCTGGTTCACTGCATGCTAGCCAACCCAGCATAGGTACTGTAATTCAGGGAAACTAAAAAATTGATACTATAAAAAAAAATCATGAGGTTATGGTGCGCTAATGCAAATTTTCAGGAGTGAAAGCCACAAACTAGAGGTAGAGATCCTAATCCTATATTATAAATGTAAAAGTTTGTGTGTGTGAATGTTTGTTACCTTCTATCTCGTTAACTATTAAACTGATTTTGATGAAATGTAGAATGCAGATAGCTTATATACTATACTATACTATTATATATATATGGACTACATAGGATACTTTTATCCGCGGGCAAAACCGCGGGACGCAGCTCGTATTACATAATTACACCAATCATCACTATGAAAGGTGAACTGATATTCAATAACTTCCTACATTGTACAAGTTAAATTGGTTTTTATGTCCACAGGCGTAAAGCTTAAAGTGGCCAGTCACATATACAACAAGCTTGATGAGCTGGCAATCAAGGAGTACAGCAAACACAAGCTTGGAGGAGAGAACAGTGTTGTGCTTGCTGAAATGTACCCCGACTGCATGAACAGGCTGTCACCTGATACAACCGACCATCCGCATGTGCACCGTATACTGATGCTTGCTGATACTAATGTGAGTTTTAAAACTATCCTACTTTTTTTTTTATGCGATTGAATGACGTGACGAGCTAGTCGTTCACCAGACGTTAAGCAACACGGCCGCCCATAACAGATTGCAGTGTCACTCGAAACTTTAAAACAATAAAGTTTCGCGTGACACTGCACTCATCCTGAGACATCACACAGTCTAGTAATCAGATTACTAGACTGAGTGATCAGATCGTAAAGTCTCATTTGCCCAGTAATTTCACTAGCTACAATGCCCTTCAAAAACCGGAACACAGTAGTGCTTGCACACTACTGCTTGGCGGCAGAATAACTGGCAAAGCGGTGCTACGTACTTAGACAAACTTTGCAGAAAAGTCCTACCACCTAGTGAAAAGTCCTACTACCTAGTGAAAAGTCCTACTACCTAGTGAAAAGTCCTACTACCTAGTTAAGTGAGTACCACTTAGTTAGCTACTTAACCAGTGGCGCGGTGCCAATATTGGTCACTAACACAACAGAACTCTACGAAATTCTAGATGGCTGAGTTCCGGACTGAATGAAGCATTGACTATAAATCCAGTTGACCAATGATACAACTTCCTCTCATAGTAAAATTAGTGGTGTATTTCAACCACTTATTTCTAATAAATCACGGGAACCCGTTGATGTCTTTTGTTCCATCCTGCTCTGGGGGCGTACCGTGAGCTCTTAGCGCGATTCAAAACAGAGCCTATACTGAATCGCTTGTCAAAATCCCCATACAAAAAAAACCAAGCGATCCAATATAGGCTCAGTTTTGAATCGCACTAAGAGCTTTTTTTTTTTTATCAACGATAGGCTAACATTTGACCTCGGTCTCACCTGATGGTAAGTGACGACGCGGTCGACGATGGAGCATGCTTGCCTAGAAGATACCGGTTCACTCTAGCCTTAAAAACTCCCAGTTTATATTTGTCAGGAAACAATGACGCTGGCAAGGTGTTCCATTCCTTTGCTGTCCGAATTATAAACGAGGAATCAAAACGCTTTGTACGTATTCTAGGAATTTCTACCATATATGGATGCCGTGTTTCCGTGCGTCTAGATGTACGCTCATGGTACGCCCCCTGTTCTTTGTAATTTCGTATGACTTTGTCTCGTTTTGTTACCTCGCCCCCTGCCCGCGCAGGTTCACGAGCTATCAACGGGCTTTAAAATCAGTGGAATGAAGTCTGCGGCAACTGCTTTGAATATTGTTACTCGCGTACAGGTCGTATTTTTGAACTAAAAATCTAAACAAGAATTTCGAATATAACTAATATAAGCAAAATCAGTCAAGAGGGTGTCAACTGGATAAGGCCGTGTGGCCGTGGTGTGTAAGGTTGTTTGTGCTCGCGAGTCTGACAACTTTGAGCAAAGGCTAAAAAACAAAACAAATGTTTCCTACATACAATATCTGACTACCAAACTAAAAATTAGGTCCCATTATTTTGCCCCACACTGTATACAAAATATTGTATACACGGTGACATTTAATTGGTTCTTTTCCTTAAATGTATGTACTCAGCCCATGCTATAGAATAATCGTACAAGGTGCAATTAAAAAATAAAATAAAAAAGTAATGCCTTTTTACATAACTGGATATCAGCCGAAATGTCTATTTAACGCTACACACAGCACGGGCACCGGCTGCTGAGCGCTTTGTAAATGTTTCGTAGGTAGGTAATAAAACAAAAACACCTGCGCTACCCGTCCCGCTCTCACACAGACAAAAAACAACGCGAGTGCGGCTTATCTCTTATCTTTGCTAAAAAAGACTCCCAATTTTCCCTTCATACTTTATCGGGCTTAGGACCGTCAGAATTACTTACCTACTAAGAAAATCAGCTACGAACAAAAGGGTACGTTAGGAACTTGTGGATCCCTGATGCCATGTGCTCGTAAAGTGTCCAAGTGCTGTGGCTGTGTGTACATCCACCTAGCCTCTGCTAAGTTGTAGCTTGACAGCGTATAAAAACGCACCATGTCCAACCACCCAACATTTGAATAACTGTAATGTCAATCCATTGTCCAAAATCGCGATGCGCGCGCGTAAACGGGACACAAGTTTTGCCCCTGGAAGTTTTTGACCGACTGACCTATTTTCTGGTAGACTGGTACTTGTTTTCGGAAGCGGCCCGCGCGCATATCCGCTGCACAAAAGAAAGGGGCGGGGTTATCTTTTTGTGCTATTGGTCACCGCGGGCGGCGCCGGCGCGGCGGTCGCTGTTTGAACCAGTATTCGGTCGGGCGTTTTATTACGTTGTACTATTATCTATTCCGTGCCTTTGTTCAATGTCGCAGGGCTTTTCTTTAGAATTTGAATTCGCAGTAATTTGATAATACCTAGATTTAAGTTTTAAATCCATAGTTTTAGTTATATAGGAGCGTTCTATAGCATGGACTGAGTACGTACATTTAAGGAAAAGAACCAATTAAATGTCACCGTGTATATAGTATAACAATAATGTTTCAGCACATTCCAACTTACTACCGATTGCATGTGATAAAAGAAGAGCTCCAGAAAGGCAAAAGCAGTAACATTAAGGACAATGATCAAGTAAGTTCAAAGTTTTTATATAGATCAAATACAAGTAAAATAGTCACTTGTTTGAAAATATTGGAAAAGAGAAGACATGCGCCAAAAAATTCGGTAATTATTTGTATTTGGCATATTCTGCATAGTCATTATGTTCGGTATTCAGCCGATCCAAAGGACAGATTAAATAAAACATGGTGTTGGTACACAATTATTATTTTATCGGAAAACATCTGCATACTTACCTTTTTCATTATATTTTGTATCCGGCATTATTGATATCGCTCGTAGAACTGACAGCCGATGGGAAGATAGGCCCCTAATTACCTAATTTGCGACAGGCGTCAATCTCGCGGTGATTGCTGTCATACATCATTAGTGGAGTAGCGTAGCATACATGCTCGACACCACTAATGATGTGTGACAGCAATCATCGCGAGATTTACGCCTGTCGCAAATTAGGTAATTAGGGGGAGGTTCTCGAGTGGCGACCACAAACCGGCGGGGTAATTAAGTAAAATTTGCAACAGCAACGCGACAGCAGTAGCAATGCGACAGCAGTAGCGAAGCATACATTCTCGACACCACTAATGATGTATGACAGCAATCATCGCGAGATTTACGCCTGTCGCAAACCTGTTGCGAGTTAGGTAATTAGGGGCGGAAGATGCAGCGCTACTCCACCACCCGCTGGACCGACGATCTGATGAAAACCGCGGGGAGTCGATGGATGCAGGAGGCGAGCAGCCGCTCAAAGTGGCGCTCTCTAGGACAGGCCTATGTTTAGCAGTGGATGGCTTCAGGCTTGATGATGATGATAATTATTGATATAGAGTGAATAAATGAAAAGTTCCCTAACAACCAGTTACATATCCTTGTAAAATCTGAGGAATACTAGATGATATAATATTATCATGCATAAGTATATATTTTTTCCAAACTACTGAACCGATTTTGATGATATTTTTTATGGAACCAACCTGAAAATGAACGACTTAAATAAAAAAAAGAATTTTCAAAATCGTTAAGAGATTACAAAGTTTTGAGGTAACGGAATAAAACATGCAGCCCTGAATTGAGAACCTTCTTTTTTGAAGTCGATTGAAAAGAAAACGGAGAAATAGAGATGTTTTTTTTTTGAGAATGATAGACGTAATGGGCTAGTCGTTCGCCTGATGTTAAGCGACACGACCCCCCCATAACAGTTGTACATTATGTATGTCTTTTTTTTTAACGGGCAAATTGCCTTTAGTACTCAAGCTAACTACTACAATAATAAAAACTAAACTAAATTAAACTAAGCTAAACTAAACTAAACTAAACTAAACTAGCTACACTACCTACTACAAAGAACACTTATGGACTGTATGTCTTGTATATGTGTGTATATATGTATATGTATGCAGAAGATTTAGAAATGAGCATCTTTCAGATGTTGAAAACTCAGATTGAAGAAGTAATATCGAGCTCGGTATCTCCTGGCTCGATGCTGGTGGTCGGCAACAACGTGCCCGCGATCGACGGCGCCTCCTCCATCCAGCAGCTCACGCGGCATTGTGATAACGATATGGAACATTTCTGTGAGTAGATCATTTTACCACTAGTGTGACACTTTGCCGAGTCTTTGCATTGCTTCGTTTACAACACCAATTTACTCCGCCATTTTGCAAGTTTCCAAAATTGAATTGGCCTAATATTCCATTTTTTTTTTAATGCGATTGAATGACGTGACGAGCTAGTCGTTCACCAGACGTTAAGCAACACGGCCGCCCATAACAGATTGCAGTGTCACTCGAAACTTTAAAACAATAAAGTTTCGCGTGACACTGCACTGCGCACGTCATCCTGAGACATCACACAGTCTAGTAATCAGATTACCAGACTGAGTGATCAGATCATAAAGTCTCATTTGCCCAGTAATTTCACTAGCTACAATGCCCTTCAAACCGGAACACAGTAGTGCTTGCACACTACTGCTTGGCGGCAGAATAACTGGCAAAGCGGTGGTACCTACCTAGACGAACTTTGCAGAAAAGTCCTACCACCTAGTATTCCAATAATTCCAAGTATTCCAATATTCCATATAATTATGAAACCAGCCGTAGAAGTGTGGTCCCGGTTTGCGAATAGGACCACCGCATCTCTTCCCGTAGGTGCCGTAAGGCTAAGGGCAAAATGAGTGGGTTATAAGTGAGCGCAGATCAGAAATATGCCAAAAAACCGTTTTGCAACGCCATCTAGTTTTAGGCATATTTTTGATATGCCGTTTTCTTGGTGTATTGGCATTCCTCTCCTTCTTGTTCCATGACTGAAACTAATCTTGTATCAATGTTCCAGTGAGCACTCGCATATGGCGCCAAGCGATGACGTTATGCGGTGCGTCGCGAGACATATGCCAGCGCGCGGTTTTACCTGCCATATGCTCGGCCGAGATACAACGGTACCTTCACGCGGCGCTATATCGGCTGCGGTACGGAGATGGATTCTACCAGCATGTTCTGAGGAAGGTAGCTGATAACTTTACTGCTGTTAACCATTCCACTCCTAATGTGGAGTTGTAGAATAGAAACGTCTGTTACACGCCTTGGGAGTACTAGTGTTCAAAACAGCGTAATGGCAATTACAGCCAATAAAAAAAGTGTCAGTAATATTTAAAGGATATGCCATTAATGTCACTGTTCGTTATTCCCGAGAGAGTATTAACGATGGACATTTATTTATTTTATCTCGATTAATTTAAAGTTTTTATTGAATGATTTGAAATCGATTAAGATTTAATAATGTATATACGTCTTTTTTTCTGGTATATTTTTACATAATACGTAGAAAATCCATGAATTGAATAATGATATTACACGTAAAGATTGATGTGGTTTCCGAGTATTACGAAAAGACTCAAAATTACAGCTATGTAGATGCTTTTAGAAATAAAATAAGATTATAAGTTATCGTATGCATATTAGATTGTTTATTGATAAAAATATTAAGTGAAAAAATGTGTTTGTTATAGAAATATTAAAAAAAAACCCTGTTTGATATTATTTTTCATTAGGAAGCTGTGAGAATGTGCCTTATTCAGAATTTTGTCTTCCTTAGGTTGGGTTTTTGATACTTAGTTAAGGTAACCAATGGTTAAAAACTCTAAACTTTGACCATTGGTTAAAATTTAGTAATTTTAACCATTGGTTACCTTAACTATGAATCAAAAAACCAGCCCTTAGTTCTTTGTCTTTGTCTTACTGTTAAAAAACGTTCAATGTTTGAAATGATATTAGTTTAATTAACTTTACATTTGTTAAAGTAAGCACATTTAGTTTAATAATGATTATTATAATTAGTTTCGTTAGTTATTATATCTTCTTTTGACAGCCTCTGTGGTGTGGTGGTTGAGCAGGTCGGCTCATAGCCCGGAGGCGGCGGGTTCGATTCCCGTGACAGGACAAGTATTTGTGCACGTAAAAAAAAGTGTAAATACTTGTTCTGTGTCTGGGTGTAGTGGGACCATGGTCCTCGTAGTTTCTGGGTTCCTGATACAGGGAATCCTAGTTAGGGTCCAGGATCTATGTATGTGATCGTTGGGCGTTATATTTAAGTTTGATAGCTTCCAAGTTCGTACCTATCTCTCTAACCGCCGGTTTCTCGTACGTTTGTTAAACTTGTGTCAAGTCAACACACCAGATACTGTACGCTCATTGGTTGGAGACAGACGATGATCAACATCGGGCAATCAATCAGCGTTCAGGGGGCGTACCGTGAGCTCTTAGCGCGATTCAAAACTGAGCTTATATTGGATTGCTTTGTTTTTTTTTTGTATGGGGATTTTGACAAGCGATCCAGTATAGGCTCTGTTTTGAATCGCGCTAAGAGTTCAAGTTAAGCCCCCAGTATTTGGTGTGCCAAAATGGGCAAGTTGACACGAAAACAAATGTACGAGAACCCAGGGAAAGTGATGCTTAGCTAAGTTGTATTTTAATTGCCTTTAGTGCAAACAGGCATAAGTATGATTTATTTAAGTTTTTGTTTCATTCATTGTCAGTTTTATTGATAAGTATTAATTTATAGTTAATTTATGCAGACCTGAAGAGTGGGTTCGCAATAAATAGTTACTTAGAAACTTAAATGTCTAAAACATGGATTTCTATAGCCTACTAAAAATGGTCTTTCATTTAATTGGGTCCAGACACGGATTTATAAATTGTAAAAAAATAAGAGCACAAAAAGACGTTTTCTGAATCTGTACAGCTTGTCAAGTTTTGGTCCAAATTACGGGACTACTGTTTTTTCTGCAAATAAATAGTAAAAAGTCTTACTTAAATCGTTTTGTTTAAGTAGTGATATTGCCCACCTGTTGCCTATCCGTTCCGCTAGACTGGGTAGCGTTCTGTTTTGTCATTCTGAGGCCCGTGGCCCGTATTCATCGAGGCACTACCCAGCCCGTATTACAGATACAACGCTCATATTCTTGAATCGGTGCTCAAGTCATAGGTTATCAAGTAGTCTTGCAGCTTCCTGATCGGTGCTCGAGTTTGCGCAGATTTATTTTCACTAATTTAGTTTTCTAGCATAATTATTTTTGTAGGTATTTATTAATGAAATTGACAGTTTTAAATAACAAATAAATTTTTGATAACGAATTACATAATTAAATAAACTGATTATTACATGAATGAAATCTCGACTTGAGGGACTATTAGATATTCTGTGCCTTAACCATTGTTGCTGATTTTTTTCTTGTAATGAAGTACTTTAACTAGTGCTTCATTAAGATTACAATCTAGCCATTACTACGGCTAATAAGTAATTTAAGTTTGACTTAATCTGCTACAGTAGAGTAAACCTAAGAATGCGTCCATTAACACTTTTCTTAACGTCTCTATTAAGGGGAAGACACTTCGATCATGTGACCTTTTTGAGCAAACTACACTACGGTTCAATGTCACTATCACTAAACTAACTCGAAAGGTTTTACCCTTTTTAGTCTTCTCACTATATCCGTGTTATCGAGGAGCTGGATAGCCTCAATATTCACATGGTGGTGAAGCCTTCGTTCATGATTGTTGCTGAATGATGCTTATAACATTAATTTCAATTATTTTTAGTATTCTTAGCATGATGATCTTGTAAAAGTGCTAAAAATTGTTTTTTTTTTCAATAAACAGAACTGAGTGTTGCGTCGTTCTGTAATACAGGCCAGAGGCTTTGATCACGAAACTCCGAGGCAAGAAGCTTAGATAAAAACTGTTTTATATTTTAAGCTTTTTGCTCCGAGATTTTTTTTACAATTTATAGACATAGCATTTGACCACTGTCTCACCTGATGGTAAGTGATGACGCGGCCTACGATGGCGCATGCTTGCCTAGAAGATACCTGTTCACTCGTGACTTGAAGACTTCCAGGTTATAGTCAGCTGGAAACAAGGACGCCGGCAAGGTATTCCACTATGATAATGAATCATTTATTCAGAGAGTATGTAAAAAATAAGCAGTTAAGAATGTATTTTGAATACCGAAGAATATTTTATTGTGGTACATTTTTATATTATTAGTGTGGTTCTATTTTTTCATAGAAATGGGATATGGCCTTAATTAACATTTTCCCCATGGGGTAGTCTTTAATTAGGATTTAGTCTGTGAGCCGGATTCAAATAATTGTTCAAGTAAACAATCCAAAGAGAAAGTAAATACAGCGTACGGGTACGGCGTATTCAAATCTATATGCGCATCAAGATTCACCCGCAATAGGCTAGTTGCCTGCTATTAACAATTCACTAGTACTTAAGTAATATTTTCATAAAGTAGGTTCACAATTAATGCAATAATTGAAAATATTAGTAAAATCAGTAAATAAATAACTGAGTAATAAGCTTTTAAAGATTCTGGAGCCCCTCCAGAATCTTTAAAAGCTTATTACTCAGTCTCTCGCTTATTATCGCGTGTCCCTTTCGCAAAACAGGATCTTCCTCACAGTTATTATGAAAACGCAGGTAGTGACGTCACATGCCAAAGAGACTATGTAAAGCTACCACAGCTTAGTAATAGTAATAAGGTACTATGAAGGATCAAGAATTGACGTCACTGCATGTTTGAGCTGTCTCTTTCGATTTCTGTATTTCAAAATGCTTGTAACTTTGTGTATTTTTGAGATATTTATTTTTTCAGAAATATTATTAATATATGCAATAAAGAAATATCAGGCAACTAGCCTAATATTCAAATCGGTTCATCAGCTTTGGAATGAAAACCACACAGAAATATTTGCATAGTGTCAGTTGCCGCCCGGGGGCGATCCATGTGAGGGCAACTGGGAATATACCGGGTATCGTAGGACCATGGTTCTCGTAGTTCCTGAGTCCCGAGATACAGGGAACCGAAGTTATTTGAAAATCAAAGATCGCAACGCAACTGATGAGCCGAGACAACTGTGTGTAACATTTAGATACCGTTGGCTACATGCCATGTATAGCAGGTAGCTACAAAGTTCCTCCCACGGTCAGAGGATGTGAAACCAGCACCAAATCGGGTCGGTCTCGGACAGGCCGGCTCTTGTATTAGAAAGGCGACGTACCGGTCCCGTTGCTTTGCTGCCTCCTTCCTCAATTCATGTTGCATTTGCATTGAACTCTATAGGCCGTCCGTCCTTGATCTGAAAGGAACCTCACACCACTAACCCAACGCTAGCGTTGTCTATTATCTATTCTTATATATATACCGATATTTTTATTAAGGGGCTCTTTAGTACTTGAAAATCAACTGTAAAGAGATTGTGATACTTTTTATTCAGAGCAGATATCCGATTTAACCATAAAATGTCAATAAATTTTATTGACTACCGCCATAGAATATTTAATAGTATCCCTAACGGTGACTTCAAGTTTAGAATTTAATTAGAAGTCTGAGAGCGGCTGTAACTTAGGTAATTGCTAGATAAAATCTGTAGGTATACCTATAGGTACTTACTTATTTATAAAATTCCTACCTACTCATTTTGTAGGTAATGCAGACGCGACCGTAATGCTTCTTGACGATGCATTTACATACTTGAACTCTTGAAGTTTCTTAGAAAATTCTGTTTCTGCATAAACACCGTGAAGTAATCGGTCATTAAATAAAAGGCAAGTTCAGTTTTCTTTCAAAATGTTCCGTTCTATGGATTAATGGAGACTTTTCAGGATCGGCAAAGCACTCATATATCAAGCAATTATAGCACAGTCATTAGTATATCTACCTATTTGTAGTGTCCAACTGTCCATATAAGGAGCGAACCTAAACTTTTTAAAACAATATATATTTAAGTAGATACTTAATTTACCGTTTAAAACTAATAGGCAAAAATTAAGTAAGCCATGAAAAAAGATAAACTAAACATCTAAGTTACCAAACTACACGCCTAACTAGCCTAACCTACAATCGCCCGACTGATGCTTATAAAAATCAATTTATTAATGTTGTCTCCCGGACCGGAAGGCCAACGATAAGCGTAGGTAATTAAAAGTTAACGTCCGAGATTCAGGTCAATTATCTCTTGATCCGCCTAAATAAGGGCAAAACAAAATAAGGCATTACCACCAACTGTAACTACCGTTTACCGGTGCAACTGAGCTTTTCCACAGTGCCTACTGACAGTAAGTTAACTGTATACCTACTCCCTATACTCTAACGACGATTTACTCATAGTTAATTGTACCTAAGTATAGACATTGACATGTACGTCTTCAATTGTCGTCATTCTTAAGTACGTCGTACGTATTGTAA
Organism: Ennomos quercinarius; assembly: GCA_910589525.2. Classification (NCBI taxonomy): domain Eukaryota; kingdom Metazoa; phylum Arthropoda; class Insecta; order Lepidoptera; family Geometridae; genus Ennomos; species Ennomos quercinarius. The sequence goes on along the minus strand of OU342492.1, from coordinate 15,207,472 downwards.
GATGTCTTCACGTCGCAAAATGACCAGATAAAGAAGTCTTTATGACGAAGATTTGCTACCTGGTTTATAGCGTCACAGTCGCACAAGGCACCCGTACCACCACCCAACCTTTGGGGTAGGGAACTAGCTCATAAGGGCACCCCCTAATTGTTTTAAAGACTCTCCCCGCATGCGTTGTAAACTGCAGTTTGAGCCGGGAGAACGGTCGAGCAAGACTATGTAGGTACCCTTACACCGAAAGAGTAGACCCACCTCCTGATTGTGTTACGCTGGTATCCTAAAGACTATGGGTAATGGTGGTAGGTGGTGCTTGACACTCGGTCAACCCCGTAAGAGGTACACCTACCTACTTATTTATTTGGAAAAATGCTGTCCATGGTACCTAATAATATGTTTGCACTAGATTGCTTAAGCTCTTACTGATAATGTGGCTACTGTGCCTTAGGTACAGTTAGTCGAAAGTTGCGCCCGCGCATCGCCTCAACAGGTTGTTTGGATCGATCTGTAAGATCTGTGCCACGAGCCAATGTCGATCTTTTGTGTAACTAATAAAAAAGTGGACATCTTACAGCGCAGCGCTGAAAAACTAATCAAAATCAATAAAATCAAAATACCTAAACATTTTAGGCACAAAAAGCAGTGCTACCTACAAAAGATTTAGGCTAGGTTGCATAAAATACAGTTAACTTTAAACAGATAAATTATCTTGCACCATTTAACCGTTGTCACAATAACGTCATAATTTAATGGCATGCAAGATTGGTCAGTTGAAGTTAAATAAAGAAGAGAATGCGAAGCACCACATGGTGAGTATGTTGGAGCCACACATACTGGTTATACTCTAATTAGGTACTTAATTTAACTATAGCAGTAGCTAACTGAGATTATGCAATTTTATAGCGCGGTACCTACTCACCGTTATCCCCCGCTTGTCCACTACTGCATGGTACCCATTGACTATAGATCCAGTTGACCAATGATACAACTTTCCCTCGTACGAAAACTAGTGGTGTATTTCAACCACTAATATCTCATAAATACTATGAATTTCTAATAAATCACGGGAACCCGTTGATGTCTTTTGTTCCATCCTGCTCTGTTCTTTGTAATTTCGTATGACTTATTTGTTACCTCGTCCCCTGCCCGCGCAGGTGAGTCGTGTTTGTACGAGAAATTATGTTCACGAGCTATCAACGGGCTTTATAATCTTTGATGGTACCTTTTGTAGAACTTTACAGCTTTTAACTGACATTATCATTATCTTAATGGCCATTATATTTATGTAGGCGTATTTAGGCCGTGTGGTCTCGGTTTGCGAATAGGACCACCCCATCTGTTCCCATAGGTGCTGGCTGTATATCCAGGGAATGGGCAGCATTTTCCTCGGTACCTTCAGTAAAATCTGCGATCCCCATGGCAAATCTCCCTCCTCCTTATGATAAGCGTCCAAAGTGGCGTTTTATGGGGGAGGCCTATGTTCGGCAGTGGACGTCTTTTTTTTTTATTAAAGGTTCACAAAACTGGTTAATACACAAGATTCTTTGTCTTCCGGCTGACGATGTGATATTTATGTAATACTGGTGCCACTGAGTTGGAGATTCTCAGCGTCAGTTGCCCCCGGCCACTACCACATAAGGGGCTGTCCATAAATTACGTGAGGCGTTTAGGGGGGGGAGGGGGTCAGGCAAAATCTCACCAAATCTCACGTGGGAGAGAGGGGGGTCTCGTCATATCTCACGTAATTTTTTTTCCTTCAATAAATCGTGTAAAATCTTGAGAAAACGGGGTTATATTAACTAAACCTTAACCTAAATCGCGTTTCCAGTAATCTACTAGAACACACGTGGACTAACTTAGGGGGCTTCTTAAATCAATCCAACGCAAACAGGCACAAAAATAACATATGTATTTTTTACAAAAAATAATCCCGTTTGGAAAAAATCTCACGTGAGAAATGGGGGGGAGGGGGTTAAGCCAAATCTCATGAAATCTCACCAGGGGGGGGGGGGGGGGGTCAAAAATAGCCACCTCACGTAATTTATGGACGCCTCCTAACCACCACAGATGATGATAATGATGTTATGGCTGTATTAGTAGCAGAGTAGCAGGTACGACTATTTAGGCTTTCGTGTTTTTAAAATCACTGACTCTGACTCTGAATTTGACTGGCCTGTTAGCTCAGTTAGTAAGAGGTACCTCTGCCTTCTAAACTATAGGTTGTGGGTTCGACTCCTTTCATTTAAGATCTCTTATTAGTTTTACTGAAAACGGGGCGAGGCTCATCATATTATCACACATCTCATTATACCTATATATCTATATATTATTTAATTATTGACCGAGCGAGTGAGAAGCACCAGTTAAGCGTCTCCGTTTCAGCTTAGGCAAAAATGATTTCTTATGTCCGGATTGTCCGCGTGTCCGGGTGTCCGGCTGTCCAGCTGTTCTCCTCTACAGGTCGCGTTTCTCAACCAATTCACGTGACATTTTGTGAGCAGGTTTGATAGTTCAATTCGGAGTTTTCGTTGATTCAGTTGCTGGTTTTTTTTTCAGAATTGGTGAGGGCTTTGCATAGCTTAAGACTGTAAAACTATTACTTCCGTTTTAAAAAACGTAGGTGTATAATAGTTTTACAGTTTTACAAAGGCGAGGTCTACAGGTCACGGAGCCACTAGTTTCTAACTTCACTATCACTAACCAACACTCTTCATTTTATTATGCTAATTAATTAAGCATCTACCTGTTTTAATAAGCGGTGCTTTTGTATTCTTGACCTCGAACGCGCGATTCAGCAGGTCATTAGGTTTCGGACTCGACTTGTGCTGTTCGTATTTATTTAAACTGGTTGGAATTAAAAGGAGCTTTCTTGAGGTCATTGCTGTTTGGAGTGTTTGAATAAGTATAACTTTGCTTTCACCGCTTCCTTGTGCTTATAGCTTTACAATATCTATATAACTGTAGATTAGCTTAAAGTTTTTACTAATACACGTGTAGGTAATGAGCACTCACTCATCATTATTATAGAGCTCTGAATTGCTAAACTAGTAGGTATATTAATATAGGTAACATAACTAAGTTAATTTATTGTCTTGCCTATACTCCTGCATCGAAACAGTCCAACTCTAAATTATACCTACCTATTTTAAATATTGTCTACCGGTTTATATTTTGCGCTAACGGAGAAAAGAGGTTGTGACAGTCGTTATTTATTAGATAGGTACTTATACTTACCTATATAGTTATGGATGCTCTCGGATCATTGATCTGATCGGTAATTAACTCTCAAGAATCTTATACTTAGTTACCTACGTATTTACAATTATAAGAATGAAACGGTAACCCGGCACCAGTCAAAGGTACCTACACGTTTACTGTAACGTCGCCGGCTGCATCGATTCCAGTTTAGCTAGTGCGGCTACTCGGGAGCCGCTATACCGCTACCTGGGCGAATAAATAAAAGATGCAGTGGAGAGTGGATACATAGCGGACCCCCGGACTGCGGCCAAGCTTCAGTGTGCCACCAGACACCTTCCGCGATGGTTAACTACAGGCGAGTGCTGTGCGAAGTCGCCCTCCTCCTCGCGGCGGTTACCTACGCTGCCGCCGCGCCCGCTCACGACTGCAAAGACGATCGCGTCTTCGATCAACGTCAAAACGGCAGTGAAAACTATAGGCTGAACATCGACGGTGTCGTCATTGCCATCGCGCCGGCTGAGTCTCTGCTCTCCGCAGTCTCCGATGTTGACTTCAGCGACCTTCTCTCTGAATTTGACACTTACAATGAGCAAGATCACAAGCCTAAGCCACCGAACCAAGTAACTGACATCCTGACTGGAGAAGAACCACCTAAGCAGAAGCCAGATGAAAATCCTGTGGTTTCAAAGCCTGATGACAAACCTTTGGACGCGAAACCTGAAGAGAAGCCTCAGGAATCAAAGCCAGAGGCGTTAGAAGCTCCGTTGAGCATCCCTGAGAAACAAGAAAAAGGTCACAAGAAGTCTGCTCAGTTGAGAAAACAGGAAAATGCGCAAAGGTAATTTCCCACACTATTTAACTATGATTTTAGCAAAAGAGTAATAGTTAAGTAGAAACAACTTTATGTATGGCCCATAATATACAACGATGCTCAGTCATCAATCAATGCTAAAGTCGTGATTTAATTCTCAAATTGAACATATTTTGAATTAAATATTTTTTTGTTATATATAACACGGACAGACAAACAAGCTGACAGTCCGTCTGATGGTAAGCAGTTACCGTTGCCTACAGACACTAGCAGCACCAGGGGCATTGCCGATGCGTTACCTACATTTTAAGACTGCTCTCTTTTAAGGTCTTGACTTGAGCACCGATTGATAGCTGAGCATTGTTCTGTAATGCAAGCCAATGCCTTACCGATTTGAACTACTGTTATTGGACTTATTTTATAAAATTATTGTTGAATTAGTTATATTTACGAAGTAACTATTATCTAATCTGTCTCTATAGGTACTGAATGTAGATGCAACCAAGTAAACTTAGAACTTTTAAGTTTGTACGCACCCATTCTTATGTTACCATCGTTACAGGCTGAAACACCGGCTGGCGAGCATCTTTCTGCCATTCCTACGCAAAAGGCGTCACCAGTGAAAATCTTGAGGCCTAAATACAAGAAATTTAATCAAATAGGTATTACTTACCAGTGATAATCTGATGCCTGAATTTAGCACTCAACCTTGTAGCTTGTACCTATAGGTACAATATTATTAGCAAAACTGAATATGGTAACGGAAGGTTTCAACGCCTGAGCTGTAGTGATAATAAATGCATTTATTTAGTGTAATAAAGTAGGTAATTAAGGTTGTATTTATTAAATAAGTAAGTTTGAATGTACTGAAATCGTTATGTTGAAAATAAAAATAAATTCTTATTGAAAAATCCTAACCCTTCCTGTTTGTCTTACTTATCGTTTGTGTTAAGTACCTAACTATTCATAAAAGTTTGGATATTGAAATAGACAATTATTATTTGTTATAAAACAAATTTTAAAAAAAAGTTTATTATCCACAGATCTCAGGTACTGGTGTGTGTTATTATCGCAGTTATATTTAGTTACATATTACTTATCTATCTATTCTAAACTAATAGGAAGCGTGTCCAGCCAGGTGATTGGAAACTTGATTGCAACCGCTAGAAACACATATTTTTACGGATTTGACAGGTTCAATATATACGTGGTTACTATGGAAATCAAATTAGGATTGAAATTTCTCCTGTTGCATTGCAATTCAAGTTTCGTGAGATCACTAATCAGTGATCACCCCACAACAGCCTAGAGTGACCTAGTCGGTTAGAGAGTAACTGACTGCCTAGCAGTGGCAGACAGACAACTAGGTCTCGGCACTAGAACAGCCCAAACCGCTGGACCTAAACTCTTGGTATTCGAAGGTTCCTTTCCTTTAGGGGTGTACAAAATGTATGCAATATGTTACGCTCTTTTTGGAAAGTAATCTCTTCATATTTAGGAAAACTCTTGTACCTAACTAGGAAAATTAATGCCCGTATGCACTAAAGTTTGACAGCTCTTATGTTCGCACTTATCCCTGTAGAACGTATACCCAAATGCGCTTTTTTCATAACAAACTGGCATGATCTCGCTATGTATAGGTATCTACCGAGATTCAAAAAGGAGAGATGTTAACAAAATGAGTTGTTTGTACTTACTTACATCGTTTTTTTTAGATAGTTTTGATAGAAACAAGTCTTCAACTTTTACAAGTAGAAGATATTATTTTCTTATTGCTATAAACAAGTCTTCAGTATATTCATGTAGTTGTAGGTGCATCTATCTAACGGGATAGAAAGCCAATAGGAATCCCAATGAATAACAACTTGAAGCCACTTGAGAAATAGCATTCTGATGAAATGCTGCATATATGTAGAATTTGATTGAATCGATCCGCTACGCGCAGTTACCTAGATATAGGTAGGTACCACAGATAAGAGAAATAGAATCCTGGTATATTCATCATCATCATCATCAACAGCCTGATGTCGTCCACTGCTGAACATAGGCCTCCCAGAGCGCGCCACCTTGAGCGGCTGCTCGCCTCCTGCATCCATCGGCTTCCCGCGGCTTTCACCAGATCGTCGGTCCACCGAGTGGGCCGACCGGGGGGGCCGGCCTACACTGCGTCTTCCGGTTCGTGGTCATCACTCGAGAACCTTTGGTCCCCATCGGTTATCAGTTCTACGAGCGATGTGGCCTGCCCATTGCCATTTCAACTTGCTAATTCTAAGAGTTATATCGGTCACTTTAGTTCTCCTCATTCATTTTAGTATACATGTAAATAATTGACGTAAATAAAAATACATACATATAACAACGCACGTAACATAACACAGAAGAAGAACAATATTTTACTAATGCTTCATTTTGGATCACACCAAAGGAAGTGGGTTATATAACGATACGATAATTTAAAAATAGACTATAATCACTGTATTGTTTGTAATTGCGGTAGCTACTGATTGATATGCAAAATGAAGAGCATGAGCTGTTCCATGAAACTCAGTTATCGCAGCGACGACCCACGGTCACTGCCAGATAATGACACGCTGGTGCTAGTTCCATCGTAGCACACGGTACGGAATCTCGAATTTATGGTACCTAAGCTATGCTGGTGGTAACGGTGTAAAGTCTCCACAAAAAAGCTCTATTTCTGCATATATAGGTACCATAATTTTTTAGAAGGTACCTCAGTTGGGTGATGTTTTTATAATTAATAGATACGTTCAAGTAATTTTTGAGGTTGAAATCATTAGAAAGCAAGCCAGGCCGGTCATTGTCTCACTAATGAATCCCCTAATCACCACACCAGCTCATTACAATATATCTAGCTAACATGACTGCAAGAGCTTAGGATATTGTATATTATACGTGGGTTAGTGGTGTAGGTTATTCGTGTCGGGCGAACCGTTACAGTGTGCCCGATTCGAGAGCCGGACTGGTTCGCGAGTGGCCAGTAAAAGCGGCGCGGGTCCAGCTGGCGCGCAGTCACTGCACGGATCAACTATCAAACACACGTGCATCATGCTCCTCACATTCGCGTGTCTCATCGCCGCAGCGGCAGCCGCGCCGATCACCTACGATCAGCGGCAGGATGGAGAGCTGAACGTGTCCGCGGATGTGCAAAACGTGGTGTTTGTCGTCGCCATTCCGCAGAAAATGTCGCTTCCGCTTGACATTCTCGACGACTTCCTTAAAAGCAACAAGCCGCACAATCGCGAGTCAGGCCTGCAGGAGAGAGCGGATCACGTGATGGAGGCGTTCGTCGAGCCCAACACTCCGTACCAGGTGGAGATCGGTGCCAGCGACCGGAGCGCGGAGGCAGACGGCCGAGCGGTTGAGGTGGTCATCGCGGGCCGCCGGCGACCGGGCCCGGAGCCTGAGAACGAGAACGATTCCGAGTCTGAAGAGATCAAGTTGATCGGCGCCACCGAGCAGTGCGGGCCGGAACGCGAGCGCGACCCGGTCACGCTGACCTGCCGGTTCCGGGTGGCCTCGCCGTCTGTGCCGGCGCCGGAACCTGAAAAAGACAAAGTGATTCCCGAACTTGCGCCCGAAGTTGTATCCTCGTAAATTGTTCTTGATCTCTGACTGCTTATTTTTACTTTAGATTATTTATTTTCAATTTAAACATGTTAAGTTATAATAAGTAATTGTATATTTTAATTTAAGTAGCAAGTATTAAATTAAGTACTTACCTACTTACTGTTATTTAATTTGTGGCAATTTTATATCTAAGAGTTCACATTATATGTATTTTCGGTTCAGTAGTAATATTTATACAGAGAGTATAAATATATAGGTACTGTATTTTGTGATTATTACGTAGTGGTAGTGGTTACCTATATCTTATGTCTGTGATAATAATGTCCGTCTGCACTAAAGTTTGACAGCCTAATTAAGTTCGCACTTTTGACGTACCTACTACACCGCATTTGGGTACATCCTAGAGATAAAAGTGGAGACAGGCATAAGTGTTTGTAGGTAGCACCTGTAGGTAGCTAGGTAGGTGAATGTAGGTTTTATATTAAGTAGATAGGTAGTCCTTGAACAATGTACAACAACGGGAGCTTGATCATAAAAATAAATCATGGTCCTGCGGGACGTGGGAGTAACCCGATCTTTTTGGGGGTTGGGGACAGATCAGATACCTGGGTATACAAACAAACAAACAGACGCCTAGTACCTATTTTTGTTATACTTAAGTAATTACACAGACGGACAAAAGGTTTCCCCCCTGTAGTTCCTTACGGAACCCTAAAAAGACGAAATCTTTGGAGTTAATAGTTAGGTACCTAAGGGTGGGCTTTTACATCCGTACTTAAGGTAACCAATAGTCAAAATTTGCTAGCATTTTTAACCATTGGTTACCTTAACTGCTGATCAAAAAACCCACTCTAAGTAAAAAGATAAATGAACTTAACCGCGTACCTGTGTGTACAAGTTTTTATACCTAGTTCGTTGGATTGTATTATTGTTCAAAACTTGTGGTAGAAATATGGAAGAGGAAACATCCAAACATGGTGTTCCTGTTCTTTATAGTACATTACTGCAGCGGCCAGCAACAGAGGCATTGATGGACGAACGTGTAAATATACACACATACGAAGTCCATCAGTTGTCGCCAAGAAGTTCACTTATATACTTCTATGTGGCCAAAGCTTGTATTAGTGGGAGATATCTTAGCTCCCGATTTCTAAGGGGACCTTGTATTTTTGAGACAAAGCAAACCGCTTGGAACAGGTGTTCCTGGGGGTGATCTGAGCTGATTTAGCCCGGTTGCCACGAAATCCCCCCCAGCAGATGGGCAGGGGAGGGGGGGAAAGAGTGTATCTGCCGCGCGTCACTCTAAGCTTCATATCTGCATAAATATAGCAACTATATCAAGTTTGGTGTCTTTTTCTTGTAATTCGAGGACGAGGAATTCATTTCTAAAACCAAATTTTTACTCGCCCATACAAAAAACACGAGAAATTAAAAAAAAAAAATCTTTTCAATTTTTTTTTTCGGAAATCTTCTCTAGCATCTAAACTAGGATTTTCTCCAGGGGAAAAATACTTCCGAATAGCCCAGTTATTTTACTATATATAATAATAAAGTTGTCAGACATTTTTATCTAATAACTGTGTTAAAAAAATAATTTTTGTCGCGCGGCGGACATGCGTAGTAAGAGCAGTATGCAGCTTTTAGGGATTTTTCAGTTATGTTAAGAAAAGTTTAGATAATTTTTTACTATTTTGGTTGTAGATTAAATTAATAAATTAATTTCAACGTGATAAATATATATAAATGGCAACATATAATGTTGGAAAAACTAACATCAGTAGAGATTTGACTGCGAAATTGTATGAAAAAAAAAAATCTGATTGTTGAACTTGGTCTGAATATTTCATACAAGAGACTGCCAGTAATTATCATAAAAAAGCGAATGAAGCTGTGAATTGTAAACAAAGATAATATATTATGGTTTAGCCCGCCCAAGCTTCAGAAAGGTTTATTTACTATTGCAGCCAAGGACAATATTGACCGTAATCCGACATCATTTCCGCGAAGACTGCTTTTCATGGGACAGTTACTACGCTCATGCAACATTTTTCAAATCATATTTTTTTTATTTTACGTTGGTCCCACGGCTCACCTAATTGTAAGGTACGATGGAGCATGCTTGCCTAGAAAATATGAAAATATCGGTTCACTCCAGCTTTAAAAACTCTCAGATTACATTTGTTAGGAAACTATGATGAGGATAAAGAGTCCTATTTCTTTGCTGTGCGAATTATAAATGAGAAATTAAAACTTCGTACGTATTCGAGGAATTTCTATCATATACGGATGCCGTGTTTCCGTGCATCTATTTGTACGATGGTGAAATGGGGGTGGGGAAATTAAGTTCAGCAAGTCGATCGCACACTTTTCGATGTGCATGCAGTATGTAAAAAACCGATAGACTAGCAACCTCAAGTTCGTGTTCAATCAAAGTTTTGGAGTTTAGCCTTCACCAATTTATCGTCGCCAATCAGCTTTAGGGATCATTTTTGTATTGAGTCGAGGGCTTCGCGCTGATACTTAGCCGAACCATCCCAGAGATGGATACAGCATTCCACACAATTGATCGGAATTGAGCTTGATAAAGATCTATCTGTCTTGATGTGAAATATTGACTAACCTTCCCAAGGATACCCAGCTTAGAGCCAAAATTAACGTTCGATGTTAGAGAAACACCTAATAGCTCTAGTTACCGGCATTGCGGTAAGGGAAGTAGAAGTGAGTAAAAAATGTAGGTACTACTCAGTTTTTCAGTAAATATACACGCCTGTGTTTTAGAGGCATTGAATTTAACAAGATCAGTACTGCCCCCATTGGAGACTGCCTGTAAAGCCAAATTCATGCGCAATCATGTTTTCCCAGAGAGAATGGACATACGTGCCACTGGTTCGTGCATCAGATACATAATCTTTCCACGATTTTTATATGTAGCAGAAAAAGCGTTGCAGAGATAACCGAGCCCTGAGAGACCCCGGAATTCATTACCAATTAATGAGTCCTCTAAAATCCGATACCCATACACAAAAGCCGGTTGGTAAGCCGTATGATGGAAGCTTGCTGATTAAGCTGACATGTCAAACCCTGTCAAAGGCTTTAGAGACATCCAGAGAAATGGCGAGTGTTTCACCGTATTTCTCGATGGTTTTGCTCCGGATATGGGTGGCATGCACAAGAAGATTTCCAGCTGACCGGCTTCGGCAAAACGCGTATTACCGGTCACTGAGAAGTGAGATGGTAATTTACCTCGAGGTATGCCAGGAGTCTGTTATTCGGTATACGTTCCATAGACTTGCAGAGTATGGACGTGACTGAAATTAGACTGCAATTGACAGGGTCAGCTACAACCAGAACAGTAAAAATTATCAAAACTTATCTAAACATAAACTGAAAAATCCCTAAAAGCTGCATACTGCTCTTACTACGCAGGTCCGCCGCGCGACATAAATTATTTTTTTTAACACAGTTATTACATAAAAATGTCTGACAAGTTTATTTTTCTATGTAGTAGAATAACTGGGATATTCTCACGAATTTTTTTTCTGGAGAAAATTCTCATAGTTTTAATACTGGAGAAGATTATCGAAAAAAAAATTGAAAGAAAATTTTTGTTTTTTTAATTTCTCATGTTTTTTGTATGGGCGAGTAAAAATTTGGTTCCAAAAATGAATTCCTCGTCCTCGAATTATAATTCGAGGACGAACAACAACAACAACTATATAAAGCAACTATATAAAGTTTGGTATCTTTTCCTTATGAAAAAGATACCAAACTTTATATAGTTGCTATATTTATGCAGATATGAAGCTTCGAGTGACGCGCGGCGGATGCACTCTTTCCCCCCCCCCCTCCCCTGCCCACCTGCTGGGGGGATTTCTTGGCAACCAGGCTAAATCAGCTCAGATCACCCTCAGGAACACCTGTTTCAAGCGGTTTGCTTTGTCTCAAAAATGCAAGCTGATGTAGCTAAGATCTCCCACTATATAGTACTTTACTCAAATAATGCGCGGAAATTAAAACAAAGAATTTTTTAGTTGAAATACACACATCAAAAAAGTCTAAGCAACATGCATGATATTACAAATTTACCATTTATATTAATTAATTTCTAAGTATTTACTCACTCAAAGTGCGTAGGTAAGTAAACTTTTTTGTTATTGATGACATACTGGCTGGTTGTAAAAAAAAAACTCGATTATGTTTTGTTTTTTCATAAAATTCAAATGACTGCGAATTTGTTTGAATTTAAGTGCGTTTTAATTGACACGTTTATTCTTGATTTTATAATTTTACCAACCATTTAAATAAAGTTAGCGACAAAATTGAATCGTTAGATATTCTTCACGTCATGGAGCGACGTCATTTGACGGCAGATGAAATGCAAAGAGCTGTAGGGATGTTGCAAGCGGGAAGTAATCAATCTCAGGTATTTCGACATTTTGGCATTCATAGAAGTGTTATTTGTCGTCTTTGGAGCGCTACAATAATACAGGTGAACCCGCTGAACAGCACCCAGGACGTAGAAGGAGTACAACCACTCGGCAAGACCGGTACATACAACTGACTGCAAGACGCCAGCCGATGTTAACCGCTCGAGAGCTAAGTTTGAGGCTACAAAATTCAAGTGGTGTTGATGTAAGTCCCCAAACTGTGCGAAATCGACTGTATGAGTACGGCCTACGAGCTCGACGCCCAATAAGGTGCCCACCGATACGTCACGGGAATCGCGCTCGTCGAAATGAATGGTGTAGAGAACGCATAACATGGACCCAGGAACAATGGGATAAAATTATGTTTTCCGATGAGTCGCGATTCGGGTTTAGGCCTGATACAAGAAGTGCGAGTGTACCGTCGGCCCGCAAATTCTGAAAGGCTCAGGTGCGTTCAGGAAGTTCATCCATACAGCGGCTCAACAGTTATGGTATGGGCGGGTATTATGAAGAACAGGCGAACTGAGCTCGTTTTTGTAAATGGAAACATGAACGCTGAAAATTACGTTGAGGATATTCTCAGACCTTATATCCATTTATTTGCACAAACCTTTGGCTCCGATTTTACGTTAATGCATGACAATGCGCGTTCACATACAGCTCGGCGAACCAGTGAATACTTGGCAACGGAGAACATCCGGGTATTGCCCTGGCCTGCGCAATCGCCAGACCTCAACCCCATCGAGCACGCATGGGACATGCTCCAGAGACGTGTTTTGAAGGACTTGGACGGAGTGACAACAACCCAACAGCTGAAGGATTTGTTACAATTCCATTGGGAGCGAACACCGCAAGATGACATAAACAGTCTCATTAATTCAATGAATAATCTTTGCCGACAAGTTCTGACGTCGCTCCATGACGTGAAGAATATCGAACGATTCAATTTTGTCGCTAACTTTATTTAAAGGTTGGTAAAATTATAAAATCTCAATTCTTGACGAGAAAGTTATTGAATAAAAACGTTCGAATATTAAAAACACTTTCCACGCTAGCGATCAAAATGCGTTTTTGCGCCCAGATTTTGAATGACAAAGAGAACCTTTCCGAGCTAGTGAGGTGAAAATAATTTTTCCCACCATAAAGTGTTACTTTTTTCCAATAACAGCTTTATATTTGCAAGCCAGCAAAAAAAAAAAAAAAAAAAATTTGAAAGCCCTGTCAAGTCGTATTTTTTTCGGCCTATTTTTCGATAGGGTTTTTCAGGTTTTTTTGCTGCTTTTTGGACAATTTCTGTCCACCAACTAGCCGTCTACAACACGGGATTCTCGAGGTACTATTTGTAGAGCTGGCGACAGTCTCTACTTATTTTCCATATTCTTATTTTATCACGGTCTACTGCTAATTTGTTATTTTTGTTTCCATGTCAACGCCGCCTGGCGTCGGCACGACGGGCCTCGACGTCGCTCCTGACGGACGTCAAATCTATACAGACCCTAAGTTGATTTATTTACTTACTTTGTAAACACAGCATCTTTTGGAAAAAATGAGTACCCAAAACAACGTGGTGTCGCTGGAAAACAGGATACAGTGTCCCGACTGTCCCCAGGTACGTTTATTCAAGGGCCAAAAGGGCCTTAAAATTCATCAATCGAAATGCCACAGAGTGATCCAAATTCCTCTATCAGCCCCCGTTTCAGGTTCGTTAGTAGCCAGTAGCAGCCCTACGAGCGCTGCTACTCCTTCCAAACCGTTTTGGGAGGTTTTGAGCTCGTACAAAAGATTTATTCCGGTTCTAAAACGCATCCCGCGTGGTGCTCGCATTTCGGTTGCTCAATCATTATCATCATCCATTAGGAACGTTATATCTAAAAACACGAAACATGCCTGGGAGCATCTCCTAACTTTTCCGTACCATGTACTTTACGTAAAATTAGACCCTACAAACAAATCTTCCCTTACTAAAAGAGTAAAGGAAAACTGCGTAAGGTACAAAGTACTGGAAGAGCAATGTTTGGATCATGAAATTATTGTTCCGCTTAACAGGCGAAACAATATTATAAATTCAAAACAAAATAACGATTCGGCCACCTTTAAAATCGTAGAGAGCAAAATTAGTGACGGCGACATTAAGGGCGCCGCCCGCGTCCTGTTCTCTAGCGACACAATAGCCCCATATTGTTCTGAGACAATTCAATCACTGCAGGACAAACATCCACCTGCAGCAGCAAATCTCCACCTTCCTGAACCACCCCTACCAAATGACGTCACTGTTGAAGTGACCCCACAGGAAGTAGCTGCAGCCGTTACTTCTTTCCAGAGTGGCTCAGCCGGAGGTCTTGATGGCCTTACCCCTCAAATTCTAAAAGATCTTTTATCGGGCATTTCCGGCGAAATTGGCGAGGCCCTCTTGAGAGACTTAACGGCTTTAGTAAACCTGATGCTGTCAGGGCAAGTCAACAGTGACGTCATCGAAATTTTGTATGGCGCAAACTTGTGTGCCCTTATCAAAAAAGACGGTGGTATCAGACCTATTGCGGTAGGCACCACATACCGCCGCCTCGCTGCCAAGGTCGGCTGTAGGAAAAAGGTTGCTTTTTTAAGCAACCTTTTTCAGCCAATACAGCTGGGCTTTGGTTCGCGGGGTGGCTGTGAGGCCGCTGTTCATTCACTTAGAACCTTTCTCAAACTAAATTGTGGTGAAGTGTTGCTAAAGGTGGATGTTAAAAACGCTTTTAATTCTGTCGACAGAGGCGCTCTTTTGACACAAGTCAAGGATAAAATTCCCGAACTATATAAATTCCTTTATCAATGTTATGGCAATCCAACAAAATTAAATTACCAAAATAACGCGATCCTATCCTCAGTCGGATGCCAACAGGGCGACCCTCTAGGTCCGGCCATTTTTAGCCTTGCCATCCATCCAATTATTCAACGTCTTCAGTCCAAACTTAATGTTTGGTACTTGGATGACGGAACCCTAGGAGGCGACGTGAACACTGTTTTTAATGATCTAGGTATCATTATTAACGAATTTCGCGACATTGGTCTGGATTTAAATTTTTCTAAATGCGAACTTTTTGTTTGCGATACTTGTCCTGATAAAGATTTGGTTTTTGAAAAGTTTAATAGTCTTGCTCCGAATATCAAATTAGTAGACAAGCGTTCTCTTCGCCTTTTGGGTTCGCCGATTCTGGATGAGTCTATCTCACCTTTTGTAGGAGAAAAAATTCAAAAGTTCAATAACGCATCAGACAGGTTACTCAAAATTAACGCCCACATGGCTTTTACAATTATTCGTTTTTGTCTATTTGTCCCTAAATTTACTTATATTTTACGATGTTGTCAACTGTGGAAACACAGTGAGCTCCTTATGGGCTTAGACAGCATTGTAAAAAACACTCTGGTTTCGGTCTTGAATGTTGATATGGATGACAGGACGTGGTCGCAAGCCTCTCTACCTGTGCGCTTAGGAGGTTTAGGGATACGCAAAATTTCGAGTGTTACATTACCGGCATTTTTGTCCTCTGTACATGGTACACATAAATTAATAGAAAAAATTCTTGCTCCATCTTTAGGTACTTTCGAAGTAGCCCATTTGTCTGAGGCCAAGAATGCCTGGGGGTTGGCTTGTCCAAATTCTGATTTCCCGGTGGTTCTTTCCTCACAGAGGCTGTGGGACCGACCGCTCTGCGAACTAGCACGGAAAAATCTTTTAGATACGTGTCCTAGCGTCGCTGATCGTGCTCGGCTTCTCGCAGTCTCTGTGTGGGAGTCAGGACTTTGGTTACAGGCCATGCCTTCTTTCAACACTGGTAACCTTTTAGATCCGACTACTTTTCGTTTAGCTATCAGCTTACGTTTGGGCGCAAGATGCTGTGTGGCCCATCGCTGCCAGTGCGGTACCGCAGTTGACCAGCTCGGTCATCACGGTCTCTCGTGTTCAAAAAGCGCTGGTCGAATTTCGCGCCACGCTAGTCTTAATGACATCATTCGCCGGGCTTTTACCACCGCCAATGCTGCAGCCATTCTCGAACCGAATGGTCTCATGCGTGACGATGGTAAAAGACCCGACGGAATGACTCTGGTTCCCTGGAAGATGGGGCGGCCTTTAGTGTGGGACGCTACTTGCGTCGATACTATGGCGCCGTCACACCTTCCCGAGACACACGTTAGGGCCGGCGCCGCGGCTAATTCTGCTGAGCAGCTAAAACGGCGCAAATATAGTAATCTCGGTAGCGGTTACATATTTGAGCCGTTTGGTGTTGAGACCCTGGGTCCGTGGGGACCGGGAGCTCATCGCGTTTTCCAAAGTCTATCAGAGCGCCTGGTCGATGCGACGCGTGACCAAAATGCTGGCACTTATTTGGCCCAACGCATCAGCATTGCAATTCAACGTGGCAATGCGGCCAGCATGTTGGGTACGCTACCTACCGGTAGTGGGCTGGAGCACTTGGACTGTCTATAGGCCATCGCGGCTATTATACAGTCCATAAGTGTTCTTTGTAGTAGGTAGTGTAGCTAGTTTAGTTTAGTTTAGCTTAGTTTACCTTAGTTTAGTTTAGTTTAGTTTAGTTTTTATTATTGTAGTAGTTAGCTTGAGTAATCAAGCCAGTTCGAAATTTAAATAAATCCTTTCATAAGTTACCTCCTTGGTTGCCATGTTTCGGAGTAAAAGATCGTTCCATTTTTAAATAACACGACAGATATGAGTTTTGTACATGTAATTTATTTGGCCGCTAAACCACGACAGATATGGAATTTCATACAACTTTTGCCGGCCGCTGCTCGCCAGTACAGCAATTTCGATTTATCTTGTAGAAGATTGTCAAAGTAATACTCACATTTCCAAGCATGTTTGGGAAAAATATGATGTACCAGGTTTGCACTTTGCACTAGGTATATCTTACAGATTAGAGAAAAAAACAATTGACTACTGCGGTATATCCTATATTTTGTGTTATGTTATGTCCCATCTCTTCTTCTTCTTCTCGTGTAGGCAAGAAGGCAAGTGGTCAGCCAATTTTATGCCTCATAATAACGCCTATTAAAACTAAACTGCAATGAAGGACGTGTCGCCTCTTTGCGACTTTGTGTAAAGCTTTTATATAAGTCTATTTGGCAGCAGTTATTGGA
Source organism: Ennomos quercinarius (assembly GCA_910589525.2). NCBI lineage: Eukaryota > Metazoa > Arthropoda > Insecta > Lepidoptera > Geometridae > Ennomos > Ennomos quercinarius. Next base: position 15,190,315 of record OU342492.1, on the reverse strand, counting down.
CGTTTTTAATTAAGTAATATCTATTTTTCATAAATTATTTTTAACGTAGGCATAACACGCAATACTTATAGGCAGATCAGATCAGATAGATTAAGTCAAAATTGTATCTCAATATCGTTTCACTCATTCGATGCTATCGCTCTGTGCCTCGGAGAGCACGTTAAGCCGTCGGTCCCGGTTATCATAAGAACATCTATGGCAATCGTTTTCGTTACGGGTAGTCGGACGCCTGATAGAATTTGACGCCTGATCTAACCATCCCTGTTACTAATCCCTTATGGGTTGCGAGGTCAGATGGTAGTCGCTCGTGTAATTCTGGTAGGTCACCGCTACAGGTTAGATTGGGAGCCGACCCCAAATAACAAATAGGAAAAGGCAGAGGATGAATATCGTCTCACTCATTATATACTTAAATCTTTGCAAAAAGAATGGCGTTTTGGTAAAATGTCAGAATTTCGAATTACAACATTAAGATAATTTTAATAAACAAAAATAAAAGAGAGTAATCTTTACTGACTACCGCGTCAATAACAAACGTCTAGTAATAACAAAAGTCAAAGAAATTTAAGGTTATTAATGTCCATGCTGGGGAAGCGCAGTTCGGTGTCCCGCAAGTTGTCGGCGATCCATCGGTCGGCGTCTTGCACCATCTCTTCATCAAAATAATCTCTCCAGCCGCCAATTTTACCCAACACACAAAGGGGTTTTAACATTTTATATCTATACCTATACCTACCTACTGTATGCCAACTGTTTTTTTCTTCAAAATAGCGGCCACTCGTAAAACCAATCGATAGCTAACATACAAACGTAGCAACATGTTGGGTACGCTACCTACCGGTAGTGGGCTGGTGCATTTGGACTGTCTATAGGTCATCGCGACTAGTTTATAGTCCAAATGTTGTTTGTAGTAGATAGTGTAGCTAGTTTACTAGTTTTAGTAGTAAAATATAGTGTTCCAAATTCAAAGTTCTGTGTTACTGTTATTAAGTGCGCCGAAATCTTAGTATAATAAATACTCTAGACCGAAATGACCCATTTTGGGCGCACTTAGGCCGGATTTCTACCTGCAAGAAAACTTCTGCAAGAAGTGTCCGACCGTCTATCAGACTGTAGCTTGAACGTGTAAACTATTGTAATTGTAATTTACACTAGTTTAGGTACATTTATAAGCTACAGTCTAATAGACGGTCGGACGCTTCTTGCAGAAGTTTTCTTGCAGGTGGAAACCCGGCCTTAGGCTGCGTTTATACCAACGATGTTCGAGGCAGCTAGGCCGTGCGAGGATGCATAGCGAGGCTGTGAAACGGTGCGCGGCTGAGCGGTGCGAGGATGTGTAGTGTAGCGGGCTCGTTTCTGATGCGTGCGGGGTGGGGTGTGGTGGGAGTGGAGTGCGCGCGCCTCTGCCCACACACATCCCTCGCACACATCCCTCGCAACACATCCGTAGCACACATCCGTAGCATACATCCGTAGCTACCCATCCTCACACATCTATGGTGGAAACGCAGCCTTATCGGGGAACCATGAAAATAAAATAAAATAAAATAAAATAAAATTCACCTCATTTCGAATAAATGGGATGAAAAGTATTTATTACAAGAGGGAACCAAGATAAGAACTTTTTGAAAAACAGTACGAACCTTTTCTTATAAATGTCTCCTCAGAGTGCAATAAACCAAACTCCCTCACATCTTCCCAATTAACAGACTTGTTGTTTTTAAAGCTCTTGATGCTGAGGTGGTCGCAGAGACGCTCTAACTGATTGGGAGATATTTTCTTGCCGAGGAAGTCAGCCACTCGAAGTATAGACCCGGTTAGATCCTAAAATATCGATAAATCAGTCCGCATCACCCATATTTTATCAAAGCGCAGTTCACCTGCTAAGTATAGGTCCTAACTCCTACTTAAAACGGCTGATTACCTACTACATTGAACAAACTCGGACATATTAAGGCCGCTTTTGCATTTAGGTGACTTTATCGCTCAGCAGTTAGAATTTCATATCATTAACTTAAGTAAGCAGAGACAAGCAGCGTGCGTGCGCTAAGTATATATAATAATATACTAAATACTAAACAAACAAATAAAAAAGGAGCAAACGAACGAAGTACATAACGTTGTTGTTACTTTGTACGATAACGTTGTTGAAAGTAAACAAATAATTCTTTACTAAGTGCAGTTTGCTCTAAACTGCGGTGCTGCTCTTATAATGTGAAGGCATCTGGGGGTCTAGCAAAGATGCCTTCCATTAGCGTTAACGCCAAACGCTAACTCAAATGTATGGAAATGTCATTGCCTGCGGAAAAATTTCCGCAGCTAATGTCATAGCTAATGTCATTCCCATACATTTTTGAGTTAGCGTGAGGAATTATCACTAATGGAAAGGCATCTTTGCTAGATCCCCTGCTTCTGCTGCGCTACTGCCGCGCTGCTAACGTTCTTATGTGAAAGCGGCCTTAAGCAGCCTAACTGACAACCAGTCAAAATCCAATTTTTTTATTTCGGTGTTTAGTCCACCCTTTCAATTTTAAATAAGTAGGTACCTAAAATAGGTAGGAATGTTCGTGGAAAGATTCTGAATTGTAACGGCGCTTAGTTAAGGAATATCTTTCCTTAAAAATTTCAGCAACCAGCGGGATTGAATTCCACCCAACTCACCGGATTACTCGTAAACGCTCTTCCAGCTAAGCCCACGTTCTTCCAACTAAGGTCGCATGCCCAGTGGCAGCGAAAATCTTTAGGACTATCACATAGGTAGGTACCTACTTTTGTACCGACTAAAACCCCGACGAATCTACACGGATCCGTCGGGGTTTTAAAAGCAGACTTTCTGTGCATGTGAACGAACCCTAAGTAGTCGTGCCGAGATCTATATAACCCGCGTGTTAGACAGCTACACGGTCATTAAGTCATAACTCAGAAGTTAGTAGTAATTTTTTGGAACTATTAAAATCCTTGTAATCAATGAAGATGCGATTTAAAGAGCACATAAGTATTCTAATACTCAACCTTCGAAAGATCTTCGTAGAAGAGAAAGAGCATGTTTTGATGATTCCGGAGCGCCCATGCTTCCTTGACGTGTTCGAAATATGGTGTTAGAGCAACTGCAAAGTGCAAATAACATCATTAATTAACAACTCACTCTTGGGTTGACCAAGAGTGAGTTGACTAAGAGTGAGTTGTGAGTTGATATAGACTAGGTTCACATGTTCAGCTTTTTTTTTAAATTGAGTAGGTAAAGTCAAACACTATTCCCAAGCAACAAAAAGTGGTTTTGTAGCTTACTCTGGAACCACCATTTTTTAGGACTATAACGGGATAGTAAGCTCTTATAACAACGGAAAAGGGCCCAATTTATAGGCGCACTCTTTCTTCTTATACACCCATAGTAGACTTGGTGACTACTACTTAGACCAATAGTATCCTTATAGTTGGACTACGCAGAACTAACCGCTTCCCGCGAAGCCAACTATAAGCGCCTAAAAGAACCATACACGACTCTAACGTACTCTGTGTTTCTGTTTCAAGCTCTTTCAAAAACAGTTGTGATATTGCCTATTTATAAAAATATAAAAATGTTTGATAAAAAGGTAAATAATCTGTTCTCTTTAAAGCGTATTATCTAATGAGTCAAATGTATCATCTGCAGTGTTACACATACTTAATAAGATGTGTTCGCATGGCAAACGTATATTTACGGCGAAGTATATTATGTTTTAAAACTAAATTTTTACGCGCCTCTTGAAATTAGCATATTTAACAACTTGCATTTGAAAATAATATTGGTTTTTAATAATGCTTACAATGAAAAGTCTCCATTTTATCTATCTATCTTCCCAAAGTTCATTATAGAACTGTTATACACTTACTTGGTTTCAAAATGGTTTGCATTAGAACTACAGCATCGCCATATTGTTAGGAATTAGGGTTAGTCAGACAACTTTGGTTCGTAATTATACTACACGAAACTCTTATAAAGGTGCTAAGATTATAACTGTGTCAGACAAATCCACAATAAAACCAGGTACACTTACTCTTGGAATAAGCCGTTATAAACCCTTATAAATTCAAGTAACAAGTGCAAATGGTATCCAGTACGTTTAGTTCTATTTGATACTCTTATGAGCATACTTTACTTAGAATGGGTTTATAATGATTCTTGTAGGCAATTATAAGTATAGCTTATCAGAGCGCGTATTCCCAAGCGTGTTTACACCTTTGCAGTACTTTTATAGGACATCTTAGCTTATACTGTGCTGTTAATTTAGGTCTATAGACGATAATAAGTTAACATATAAGAACAGATGTACTACAAGGCCAAACAGATTCCGTACATACTAGTATAAGCCTGGCAGCAAACTGTAGAACCACTAAACGACCGTTATTAGTGCTGCAGGCCTATAACCCGTGCACTATAGGATAATTTTGTTGCTTGGGTTGTAACCAGTGACGTGTGAAGAATTGTTAGAAGAGTGTTTCAAATACACACATCAAAAAAGTAACATGTAGTAATTTTAATTTTAGGATGGTTCTTCACATTATAACGTTGTATTTTATTTTTAAAATTATTACATAATGAAATTTCTAAAGAAAATGAATTTATTGTGAAAGAATAGGACAATTTAATACAAAGTATGGCCTCCTCTGCTATTCAGAACTTGTCGGCAACCCCTGCAAATAAGACGCGAATATCTGGCTACAAAATATTGTTTAAAAGCCCAGTCATTTTCTAATAACATAACCCTCATTTTATTAAATGAATTAAAGTATATATGCGAATTAAATCATTGGCGGAGAAAAAGAACACCCCTTCTCGTTTCTACGTTCGAAGAAACTTGTGAAGAAAAAATTATGGCTAGTAACCCTTTAAACATGTTTTCATTGCAAACTTGGGTATAAGATATCGATACTAACTTCATTGAAACTAAGGTAGAAGGAATAGATCAGGCGAAGACTCAAATTGATAATTCTATACTTAAATCTAATACTTTATTAATGTTAAACGATAAATACAAAAACTGGCATAAGGTATTTACTGATGGATCAAAAACAAATGAATCTGCTGGTGCGGCGTTTTACGATCCCAGTCGTGATATGAAGGAGAGGTTTAAGATTCAATCTAAATGTAACACCATCATGTCAGTGAAGCTCTTTGCGATCTCGGAGGCCTTATCATATGTGAGCACTTTGGAGTCAAGAAACATTGTAATCCTCACAGATAGCCGAAGTGCTTTGCAGCATATAGCTCGATGCGCCTCAGGAATACGAGGTACTTCGGTAGCATATGCAATTGTGAGGAAGGCGTTTCCCTCTCCAAAACCCTCTCCAAAAGTGGTGTGGATCTGAGGTTGCAGTGGATTCCCTCACATGTAGGAATTCAGGGTAACGAGGAGGTGGATAATTTGGCAAAAGAGGCTATTTCAATAGGTGCAGAAATTTACATAATTTCAGAAAATACTGAGATTTTAATTAAATATGGATACAAAATTTTTGAAAAATGGAAAGAGAAGTTTATTGAAACGTCGGACACGAAAGGAATTTGGTATAGAATTGTAAAGAATGAACCTCCTCGTATACCCTGGTTTGTAAATAGCAAACTTAAGAGATGTCTGATCGTAGTTGCTCATCGACTGCGCTCTGGACACATCCCCCTCAACAAATTTAAACATCTCATGAGGAAGGGAGACTCCCCTAACTGTGACACATGTGGAGTCATAGAAGATGTACATCATCTTCTGGTGGAATGTGTTCGGAGCCAGTTGATGAGATCACGTATGAACAGCCAATATGGGCTGAATTTTACACATATTTGTGAACTTCAAAGCGCTTTATCCATGCCATTGAGTGAAGCGGCTAGAACCGATTATTCATTGAATTAATGAGACTGTTTATGTCATCTTGCGGTGTTCGCTCCCAATGGAATTGTAACAAATCCTTCAGCTGTTGGGTTGTTGTCACTCCGTCCAAGTCCTTCAAAACACGTCTCTGGAGCATGTCCCATGCGTGCTCGATGGGGTTGAGGTCAGGCCATTGCGCAGGCCAGGGCAATACCCGGATGTTCTCCGTTGCCAAGTATTCACTGGTTCGCCGAGCTGTATGTGAACGCGCATTGTCATGCATTAACGTAAAATCGGAGCCAAAGGTTTGTGCAAATGGATGGACATAAGGTCTGAGAATATCCTCAACGTAATTTTCAGCGTTCATGTTTCCATTTACAAAAACGAGCTCAGTTCGCCTGTTCTTCATAATACCCGCCCATACCATAACTGTTGAGCCGCTGTATGGATGAACTTCCTGAACGCACCTGAGCCTTTCAGTATTTGCGGGCCGACGGTACACTCGCACCCTTCTTGTATCAGGCCTAAACCCGAATCGCGACTCATCGGAAAACATAATTTTATCCCATTGTTCCTGGGTCCATGTTATGCGTTCTCTACACCATTCATTTCGACGAGCGCGATTCCCGTGACGTATCGGTGGGCACCTGATTGGGCGTCGAGCTTGTAGGCCGTACTCATGCAGTCGATTTCGCACAGTTTGGGGACTTACATCAACACCACTTGAATTTTGTAGCCTCAAACTTAGCTCTCGAGCGGTTAACATCGGCTGGCGTCTTGCAATCAGTTGTATGTACCGGTCTTGCCGAGTGGTTGTACTCCTTCTACGGTCTGGGTGCTGTTCAGCGGGTTCCCCTGTATTATTGTAGCGCTGCCAAAGACGACAAATAACACTTCTATGAATGCCAAAATGTCGAGATACCTGAGATTGATTACTTCCCGCTTGCAACATCCCTACAACTCTTTGCATTTCATCAAATTATAAAATCAAGAATAAACGTGTCAATTGAAACGCACTTAAATTCAAACAAATTCACAGTCATTTGAATTTTATGAAAAAACAAAACATAATCGATTTTTTTTTTACAACCAGCCAGTATGTCATTAATAACAAAAAAGTTTACTTACCTACGCACTTTGAGTGCGTAAATACTTTATTAATTAATTAATATAAATGGTAAATTTGTAATTTCATGCATGTTGCTTAGACTTTTTTGATGTGTGTACATTAGTATTAGGTACTTATACACACATGGTGACAGGGTGTCCGGAGTCTCATGTCTCGAAATAAGTAAGAAATATGTAGGTACATAATTATGCGTAAATTTTGCAACCAGCAGGATATGCCTTTAATGTGGTTTAAAAAAAATGTTCTAACGAATTCTAACCAATAGTCAAAATGTGTTGGAATTTTTAACCATCGGTTACTTTAACTATACGGATAAAAACTCACCCTTAGACTTTCTAAAAAATACCAACCAGAACTCGGTGGTCATACAGTCCACTGCATCAGTTTCACATGAATCGACCACTTCCTTCATTCAGTTCAGCTTACTGTTGTATAAAGTATTATTCTTCATGTTAATCAACACGATCATTACGTTTGACTACAAGGTAGTCCATACAAAAAGCGCCAACGGTTTCCCACCCCGACACAATATGTTTTTGCATGATATTTCGACGCCATAGATCTTAGACAAAACTAGTTTTCATATTTAAAATTTCAACGTACCTTCTTAAAACAGACATGCAGATTGCAGACATCCTGTATAGAAAGGTAGACAAAGAAAAAGGCAATTTACATAAGTCTATGTTGTTATTATAATAATTTATTAGCGTCGCTCGTGGAATACCGATCGCTGAAATGTGAATATCCAAACACTATGCGTGGAAGCTGAAAATACAGACAGCAGGTACTGTATTCTTCAATTATTTAGGTGTGAAGTGCTGTAATTTGAATACACTAGTTGGCCCGCCCCCGACTTCACACGGGTCAAATAAATGAAGAAGATCATTCTCATAATTCATGGAGAATTCATGGGAAGAGGGAAGCAAAAGGGAAAAACATAAATGAATGGGCTGGCGAAGGAAGGAAGCCTGCCTCTCTTCTATTGCCGTCCCATCCATTCATCCTTCTCCCCTACCTTTTCCCTTTCCCTTCTCTCTTCCCTTCGACAGTTGCTCCGATGAGGAAAAAATCGATAACTGGGGGTCCCAAAGTATACTGATCAACATGGTTTGGTCAAATTTTGACGTCTGTCATGTCCATACATACTGTTATCGACATTGCTGTTTTCCGTTTATTGCTGTACTATGGCTGTACTATTTATTAACATTCAGGCTGTGCATTCAGGCGAAGAAAATAAATGAAATTTCGACAGATGTTATTCGATGTGTCAACCTTAGAATATAGAAGCATAGAGGGAACTTGATTATGTGTCAAGCGTACCAGCGTAGCGTGTTTTTGGGCACTTTTTATATGATGTGGACACTTTGATGTGAATGAGTCTGACAGATTTGTATAGAAAAAACAGTTCACTCGAGTCGAAAAAATGGTACGGTGCTTATCGCAAGCGTAGCTAATTACTATAATATGTCTGTTTCCTTCGCCATTGACGTAGCGATACGTGTGAGAAAAACAAATATAATATCATTTTAATGATCTCTGTATGCTTTTAGCCTATACTCTAGCTTACCGTATTGCACTGATATTAGGAAGCCACGATACGTGTGAGCAGTACCAATATAATATCGTTTGGATGATCTATCTCTCTTTGCTTTAATCTATACTCTAAGCTAAGGTGTCAACCTATCAAATGCGACGACGAGCGAAGCGAGACGAAGCTTCAAAAGTATCAATCGCAACGATGACTATATTTTACGAGCGATATTTTTTTTTAGTTACATAGGTACATGTTTTAGTTATATTTTCCATTTTTGTTTCCTCCAGCCAATATGTACAAGTAAATGAAAATATTACCCAGCTGTTAAAGATTTTATTACTTACTTCTAATCCTACTCTAATTGTGAAAGTGTTAGCATGTAGGTATGTACCACATAATAGGTATATGTTTGTTAGTCCATGCTGGGGAAGCGCAGGTCGGTGTCCCGCAGGTTGTCGGCGATCCATCGGTCGGCGTCTTGCACCATCTCCTCGTCAAAATAGTCCCGCCAGCCGCCAGCTTTACCTGAAACACAAACATAAAATAGTTTTTTTTAATGAGAATGAATAACGTGACGAGCTAGTCGTGCACCTGATGTTAAGCGACACGGCCAGCCATAGCAGCTGCAGTGTCACTCGGAACTTTAAAATAATAAAATTTCGCGTGACACCGCACTGCGCACGTCATCCTGAGACATCACACAGTCTAGTAATAAGATAACGTTAAGATTGTGTAATCAGGTCATAAAGTCTCATTTGCCCAGTAATTTCAAACATCAAGACAACAGCAAGATTTCATAAATACAACGGTAAGTATCAAAGTTTTTTTTTGCATTCGTAACCGTTTTTATGTATGAAACTCTTTCAGTCTTTGAGTCTTTAACATGGAATTTTACAGTATAAAGTAAATCCGTAATTGGATGTAAGTTCTAGTATTAAGTGAAATTGTACCTGTCCTTAAGATCTGTGGATTTTGTGAAATAAATAAATAAATAAACTTGTTCGTGTTAATATGATATTTTTGTTGAACAGCTATAATGTTATTCATGATCATATAGTTTAGCCAGATTTTGCGTAAGTAAATTCAGTTATTAAATATCTTAAAAAATGTCGCGCAATGCGAGAGCGAGATAGTGGATCTGCGTATACATACAGCTTAAAAATCCTAACAAATTTTGACCATTGGTTAGAATTTGTTAGTTTTTAACCATAGGTTACCTAACTACAGATTAAAAAACCTACCCTAAGTATAGAAGAAAACTACCCACCTTTTCTAATGAAAGTCTCTTTAGAATCCATGAACCCAAAATCCCTCATATCTTCCCAGTTAACAGACTTGTTGTTTTTAAAGTTCTGGATGCTGAGGTGGTCGCAGAGACGCTCCATCTGATCAGGAGATAATTTCTTGCCGAGGAAATCAGCTACGCGACGGACAGACTTGGGCAGGTCCTGAAACAGCCCTTCCTTATAACATGTAAAACATCGTTTTTGATAAAAATGAGACGTTGTCTGTTTGTCTGGCTTGCATGCAAAAACGGTTGAACCAATTGGGATGAAATTATTTACCGAAATAGAAGCAGAATACTTTCATCCCGGAAAACGATAGTTTTTACTCTGTGTGTGTTTTGTTCCTTCTTCACACCGCAATGGCTGAATGCATTTAAATGACGTTTGGAATGGAGATATGCTTATACGAGGCGCTAACACATATATGGATTTTTACCAGCGCTACAGCAGAAAAGAAACTACAGGTTGTGAATATTTTTGGAGACACTTTACCTTAGAAAGATCTTCGTAGAATAGGAAGAGCATGTTTGGATGGTGCCGCAGTGCCCATGCTTCCTTGACGTGTTCGAAGTATGGTGTCAGAATATCTGCAAAACATTATCACGCACCCTAGTTTGAATCCTGGTCGACCGTTATATATGGAATTTGCAATCCCCTTTAGAAAAGATGAAAGCAAATACTGTAAGGAAACTGGCATCACAGTATTACCACATTACTCCAAGGTGACAAAGAACCTCAAAATTGTAGTACTATTCAGTACCTAGTACCCACAGAATAGATATTTAGTACTACGCCATACTAGTAATAAGTCGTCCACCAACTCGCACTTAGCTAGTACGATGAATAATGTCGCTAGGTCCTAACTGGACTAAAAACCTAGTATACTTTATAATATTTATTTTTATAATTATACTAATTATTAATTTTTTTTTTTATAATTTATTTGACCACTGTCTCACCTGATGGTGAGTGATGACGCGGCCTACGGTGGTGTATGCTTGCCTAGAAGATACCTGTTCACTCTCCACTTGAAGACTCCCAGGTTTTAGTTAGCTGGTAGTAAGTTAACGGCGAGGTTGTACCAGCTTGCAGTCTCAGATGTAGCCGGGCTTATTCCTGACCTCGTACGATATCCTTTGGTTGACTTTTTTTAATTATTAAGTATACATATAATTTGTGTTTTATTTTTAAGATATTGCGTATGTTCTAAAAAATTAAGGATTTTATCTTTCTTTCATTTGGTTCTGTTTTCATTAATATTATTGGAATACCGGTGAGGTGGTAAAGTGTACATATGGGCTGTTAATAGTTATTGGTAACCTTGCAGCAATTGCATCAAACTTTTGAGCCTCTAGAGGGCGCTATGTTAAATTTAATGTGACGTCATAACAAATATATCACTTATCATCATCACTTCACTTCACTTCACTCACTCTTATATAAACTTAAAAACCCATGTACTGACTCACTGACTGACTGATGATTGACATAATTGATCTCAGCTCTCAGAAGTGGTCTGTCAAAACTGAGTATGAGGCTGTATAGTGATGGGTCATGTCACCCCGGGAAAAATCTGACATTACCAGAAAGTCGTCTCTGAGATGGAACAGGTCAACGGATCTCGAAATGTATAACTCAGATGGGTGTCCTGTTTTAACTAAAGTTGGAGTAAACCCTGGGATGTTTCCAGAGAAATTTAAAAAAAAAGTGTTGCCATACAAAAAATAAAAATTCCATACAAAATTGAAACGCTCATAAATCAGAAACGGTAAGAGGTAGGGGGGTGGTGCTCGACCAAATGTCATAGAGGGTGACGGGGGCTGTCAGATGGTTGTCATGAAAACCCAAGATGGCGGATTCAAAATGGCGGCCATTTTGAAAGTTGGTCCGATCGGGGTGATTTTTCGCATGGGGGGGTTTTCGGGGCCACACATTCGATATTTGAAAAAATATTTTGGATTCCGCCATTTTTAAAGATGGCTGCCATACAAATTTTTTTTCCCATTTTTGACGCATTGTTTCTCGACACCTATGGAAAATTTTGAATGTCTTTGTTGTGTTTTGTGTCCAGGTGATCGAGGTGTCTTCAAAAAAATTCGCGACCTGGTCTTCCGACCTTCAGTCACTCGGACAGTCAACGGCCTGGCCAAACCATATCAGATAGGTCATGTGCGTTTTAAGGAATGTCATAGCAAACCCTGGGACGATTTTGGAGATGTCAAAAAAAATTCAAAATGCCGGAAAAAAAAATCCGCCATACAAATTTTAACCGTAAATGACGGCGAAACTATGACACTTTAGTATAAAGAACTCGAACTAATATTGGTTGGAGGTCAGAGGGGAAGATTGCGAAAAATTTTTTTTTTCAAAATGGCGGAAATTTTGGCCGCGGCGGGAAAAAAAGTTTCACCGATCCGGATGAAAATCGATATCTGGGGGTCCCCAAGGATGATGATCAACATTCTGTAATCAAATTTTGACATGTGTCAACTTTCAATGGGGCTGCCATACAAAGATGCTTTTATTGAAATATCACCTTTGCTTTTTTGCGCCTCCGTTGCGAGTGCTTTAGAAAAGTCGTTCCTGGGGATCAAGTATAGATGTTATAAGGGTAAAAATGCAATATCAGTGAAATCAATTTTTTTCAAGATGGCGGCTGTAGACGTACCGACTCATAGTAAAAGTTGTCCGATCCGAATGAAAATCGATATCTGAAAATCCCACGGTACACTTGGTAGGAATGTGTAAAAATTTTTTTGATTCCGCCATTTTGAATAATTGCGAACATACAATTTCACTTTTTAAGGATTATTAATTTGCAATTTACGCCGAAACTATAAGACTTTTGTGAGGAGGGTTTGTTCTAATATTGTACAGTTTTGAAAGGGCCACACAGTGAAAAAGAATGTTTTTCAAAATGGCGGTCTATTGGTCCGCGTCCGAAAATAAAGATGATCCGATCGGGATAAAATACGATATCTGGGGGTCCCAAAGGATCCTGATCAACATGGTTTGGTCAAATTTTGACATCTGTCATTTTTTAATATGGCCGCCGTATATACTATTATCGAAATTGCTGTTTTCCGTTTTATCGCCTATGGTACTACAGTTTCGGAAGGAGATAGTTGTAATTTTGACAGATGTCAGTGTGACAGATGTCAAACGTCAAAATTTTTTTTTGATAGATTGTTAATGTCAATTTTTTTCCAACCTACCAAATGCAACGACGAGCGAAGTGAGCAGCAAGTATACTGTAGTTTGGTATAAGTGGACGGTCACGATCAACACTTGCACCTGCACAATTGCACCGCGTGCGGGCCGCGTGCGGCCCGCGCACGGTGCAAGTGTGCCGGTTGCGACCTGCTAATGGTGCCAATGACGCTGTCAAGTCAAACAAGATGGCCGCCATGCACAAGTCAGATGAATTATCATTTTCTTTGATAGATACTGCAGTTTTGTACAAGTACTTGCAAAATTACAAGTTTAAACACAGGTATAGCGTTTTGAACAAATGGAACGCCACGAAAACACACACGCGGGCCGCTCGCGGCCCGCGCACGGGGCAAAATACTAGTTTAGCCTATAACCATGGGATGATCGAGACGCTTCCAACGATGGTACCACATTTTGTCAAATTATAATAAGCATACCTAGTTTAGAAGTTATGTTATGAGGGAACAGATTAGATGAACTTACACAGATCTTTTATAAAGGCATTCCACATTTCTTTGAAGGAAGCATTCAATCCCGTCATTTTAAATAGCTTGGCGTGATGGTAACACGACACGGCCACATCCCGAGGATCTCGCGCCACGTACAATACCTAGAAATTAATTGAGAGGATAAGACGATCGCGTAATATACCATTTTTTGACGTTTGCTAAATGATCGCGCGACTGGTCGCTCATATCTCATATCATATTATAGGTGGGTACCTAATACGAAGGCGGATTTAGATTGCTTATATTGGCGGGATCATGAGATCATTGTCAGCGTAGCATGCCCCGGCTTTAGGGACGGATAGATGCGGGTTAAAATCCCGCTCGTGATTCAAATTTTTCCTTTACATTAAATATTACTATCTGTTGATTACGTTATAGCTATACTGCTATAAAAATCATAAATATTAGTAGTTACCTTCGCTGTGTCTAATAGTTTAGGTGGAAGCAAAGACATAGGCAGGTGGGTCTTCACGAACCTCGGGGACGGCATGCCCGATAAGATTTTCGTTGCTGGGATAGTCATGAACTCTACCACTTGTCGACCTTTCTCGTTGTCGCCAACTGCTTCCGAGGCCAATTTTATTGCTGTTTCGTCGAAGAAACTTACTTGTCTGGAAATAACGATTGGCTGTCATAATTTTGCGCTGTGTTGAGTTAGGTCCTAGGCTCTGCGACGAACATAAACCAAAAGGTTAGAACAAACAGACGCGGCCGAGGGGCAGCGAGCTCTCATAATTAGCCGCGCGGTGGCCCGCGCCGCGCCGGTCTACGGGCCGATTCAGGGGGTCTAGCAAAGATACAGACCTTTCCATTAGCGTTAACGGCAATCGATGACTCAAAATGTATAGGAATGACTATGCTATGACATTACCTGCGGAAAACTTTTCCGCAGGTAATGTCAGTTATCGTTTGGCGTTAACGCTAATGGAAGGTATCTTTGCTAGACTCCCAGGATAAATTGAGCTTTTTTGATTTTGTATAGTTTCGCGTTGTTCCGAACAGCCGACGAGACACTGACGCTTCGCTGACGCAACTTGACGCGCAGGTGAGGCTGAAGCTAATCTACGCGCCGCCCCCGTCTTCTTCACCCTGAAGGAGACGTGTAGATTTCGAAGCGGAACCATTTGATGTATTGTAAAAATGCTTGCGTTTGCCCACTAATCCAGGCATGGCACTAAGTACATAAGTATAATATACCTAATACCTACCTAGTACTATACTATAATGTCTGCGGCGTATTATGTGCAGATAATTCAAAAAAATGAAATGAAAATTTATTGTGGCATAAAAATAAATGGGTGAACAATTATTATAAAAGGATGGATCCACCTGTTTTTCTCATACTAGGCTCAAGAATAGCCCGGCTTTTTCTAGTGGACCATAAATAGTGAACCATATTTAGCCAAATTATGCTCTATAGGTACCTGGCCATATTCGCAGGTCACCTGGCCCCTTCTTTACTTACTCCAAAAACGGGTATCTCTGTACGAGCGGTACAGCAGCAGACTTTTCATAATCCAAATCATTTGCTACCATCCACACCAACTCCTGAGTCCAGGTGGTACCTGCGAACCATTCAGGAAGATAAACACTATTGTCAATTGTCAAGCATTGTTTGTTAAATTGTATTGCAGTAACATTAGGTATTCTAGTTTATTAATATACCTACACTTTGTTATCAAATAGTTGTTTACTTTATTGTGTAGTTGTTGTACCTATCTATCGAATATACTTACGATTAGATTAGGTGCCAGTTGTGTTGCCTAGCCAAGTACCTACGCAGGTAGGTATTTGAAAATAATGATATCAATAACAATTAATATACGTAGAATAGAGCCGGCTTGCGAATAGAACCACCACATCTCTTCCCGCGGGTGCCGTAAGAGCCGGGTAAAGGAATATCCAGGGAATGGGCAGCAGCGTTTTCCTCAGTACATCAAAATCTTCTGCGATCACCAAGCCGCCTGCCAAGCGTGGAGATTATGGCAAATCCCTCCCTATGATAAGCATCGAAAGTGGCGTTTTATGGAGGAGGCCTATGTTAAGCAGTGGACGTCTTCTAGTTATTGATGTGATAGGTACGTAGATCAGACATAGGTAGAGATTAAGAATCAATAACGCAATAATTATCATTGTTTTGTTATTATTTTTTATTCAACAACCGATAGAGTTGCCACGGGAGGATGGCGGACGACAAGATAATGGGGCGCGATAGAACCTTGTCAAGGTGTCACACAAATCCGATTTGGCTTATAAAATTGATGTTTATACTTACCTCACGTTAAGTTTTATCAGAAATTGTTATACCTATCAATAAACTATTTATAGGCAGGCAATTTTAGTAATTTCTCGACTTAGGTAGGTAGACGTAGGTAGACTATGAGATAGACGTAGGCGACGTAGCCTAGGTTTGAGTGGTGACCGCAGTCCGCAACTTACACACAGTTTCTCAGTAATATAGACGCGCTCCGACAAAGCCAAAAGTGTAAACTGATGATTTGCATTGCGCAGTGCATATAGTGTGGATGAGATGAGCCGAACGCCACCGAGCTCAGTGGCGTAATATTTGCAGATGATACAATATTCCTCACCCATAATAGTTCATCGTCATCACCAGACCAGCATACTTAAGTATACTAGCCAGCAAGTTAAGTATACATCGTACATACATAAGTGATTGTGGTGTGAGGTCATTATACTTGTCATCAGATGAGGATCAGCTATAAGCAACGCCACCGTGGCGTCCACCAATCAAGAGTGAATATGCACCTCATAGGCAAACGTGCTCCAACATAGACCGCACCATCACTTTCCATCAGGTGAGATGTTGTCAAACGTGAGTCCATACAAGCATATACAAAAGTTATATAGGTAATAAGCGCTGGGCGCGGCTTGGCATATGATCTACAGTGGGTATTACAAATCCAAACCGTTTCTCACCTGATCTCTGGTAGCTGGTGACAAAAACATCTCCCTGCTTTAACTCCATGTTGTAAATATCTGCAGCGTGCTTTTTATACTCTTTCATTATATAGTAACCCTTTGGACCCACGCGAATACAAGGTTGGGCGTAATCTAAAATCATCATGACTAATTTACAATTTAATTCGTTTTCATGGTTTTCACTATTTCAAAGAGACAAACATTTTCAAGTTGGTACGGTATCAAGTGAAAGGGTTTAGGAACAAAAAACGGATTTAGTGGCAGTAAACTTTTTTATTAGTGTGTAGGTACGCTGGTAGGATTTTTCGGCAAAGTTTGTCTAGGTATAGGTATTAGGTACCACCGCTTTGCCTGGTATTCTGCCGCCAAGCAGTATTAATGTGCAAGCACTACTCTACTGTGTTGCGGTTTGAAGGGCACTGTAACTAGAGAAATTACTGGGACAAATGAGACTTTATGACCTGATCTTATTACTAGACTTTGAGATGTCTCAGGCAGTATGAAGTGCGCAGCGCCAGTGTCACGCAAAACTTATCTTCGAGTTCCGAGTGACACTGCAACTGTTATTATTTATTTATTTATTTGATAAGAGCAGCCGCTTAACATCAGGTAACCGACTAGCTTGTCAAGTCATACAATAACATTTAAAAATAAGTTAATTTAGGCCTAGTTTTCGAATAAATAGTCAATATATCCAAAAAAACTTGAAATGATGAGGTCCGAGGAGCGTGGTCAACGACGTGCAAGAATTATTTCGTTGGTGCAAGTAAGTATTATAGTTTAGAAGTAGGTTGAAAGTTGGTTTAAAACTTTGCAATTACACTGTAATATAAAGAGGACATCAAACAATATTATTGCGCAAAAAAAATGTTTTCAAAAACATTGCATACCGAAATAAATATAGTAGGTAGATACACTCCCGCGCCGGCAAGTGGAGAAGCCTATGCATAGAATACTACTTGGGTATATGTCTGGATGTAACTAATGGTTAAAATCTCTAACACCATTGGTTAGAATTTGTTAGAGTTTTTAACCATTGGTTACCCAAAAAACCACCCTTATAATTATAAATAAATATATAGGTAATATATTATGTATATCAAACTACGCTACGTCCAGCCGTAGATGTAACATAAGCTGATGATGATGATGAAGAAAAAACAGGGTTACCTTCATATAATGCTGCAGACTGCTTTAGTTCCTCTGGAGTGAGTTCCTTAAACTGAAAAATATCGTGTTCTGCCATGACAACGTGAGTTTATTTGAAAACGAGTTCGAAACACACTATTTTTATGGGAAGTATTAATATTTATTTCTTAAAGAAATATTACTCCTTCTTTCGTGCACCTTGTACACTGTACAGCGTACCACAGCTATCTTGTTTGTACAAATTGCGTTTATTCCAAAGATAACTAAGATTAAATAACTGTAGATATAATGTAGAAAGTTAAGCTACCGAGCCACCATTAAGTAGGTATTTTTTATTTTATTTATTTACTAGCTTTTGCCCGCGGCTTCGCACGCATGTATTGTGTTATTTCTACGTTTAGGTACTCTAATAACAGCTTCGTCCATGCATTTCCTACTATACCAAACAACAAAATCCACTAAATCTTTTCGAAGCTCAGCACGTATTAGCAGATTAGGTAGCACACGTGTAAAATTGTTTAGGTAGTAGGTAGTTATGGCTTTTCACGTGTCATCAGATCACCTACACATTGATAAAATAGTGGGTTAGAAACTGCAAAGACCTACCTTATACTTAGAAGTTAGTTTTTTTAAATATACGGTAGGTCTAGGCATCTAACTAATAAAAGTTCTATATGTAGCGGGTTCCACTTGAACAAAATTATCGTTATTTTCGTTTTTTTCGTTCACATTGACTGGAACGATCATATGTGATATGGCCTTGTCTGGGTAAAAAATGGCATAATTTCGTAGCGTTCTTGACGTTTTTAGCAGCTACTGGAACCCACACATGGTATACCTACATACCAGTGATACGTTCGATCTTGTCATTTTCACTTCAACAGATGTTCTTGTAGTTTCACCATAAAAACCGTTCAAGTCTTTATAAAAGGTTCCAGTAAATTTTATTTAGGTAGTAGGTATACCTACATAAGTACCTACCTATTATTTAGGCAGTTTAGAAAAATACAAAACAATCACACATTATAATATCCGCGCGCTTTTCGTTCCCAAAGAGTATCTTTGTTGCATTCACCCACAGATTAGAGAAAAAAACAATATTTTTTTTACCTTCTTAAGTGTGACTCCATATGAATTGAGTATTTAGCCAGTAATAAGTTTATAAAATACATACTTTACAGCTGGAGTATTGCATTTACCTATACGATGCGTACGTACATAATTAATTTTGTTAACACTAATTAGAAATCACAAGTACTTACGTACGCCACTGTAAAAAGAGTCGACATTTATATTATGTCCGCTATTTTTCAGGTTGTCTCATTCCCACTGCACTTTCAACATAGTGGTGGGAGTGAGAAAATAACATGTGTACAAAGCTTCAGATTCGCTTTTGCAAAGAATTTTTCATTTTTAGGGTTCCGTAACAGTTTTGAAATAAAGGAACCCTTATAGGTAAGATTACTTTGTTGTCCGTCTGTTTGTCTTTCTAATTATCTGTCGAGACCATTACTTATTTTAGGAATAACGGAAAGAATTAAGCTGAAATTGATATCTATGATCAATTAATTTAAATACGGCTATCATCTTCATCATCGTCATCATCATCAACAACAACATCCTGAAGACGTCACTTTCAAAGACTTTTCTTCTTCTTGCCAAATTTTAACTTGTCCGCAAACCGCCCAAACCCAAACCTAAAGACATAATTAACCTTCTTGGAGCAACCGAGTAACCAATCATTTTTTACTCTAACCTGTGGTTTGTCCCAAAGAGAATACAACTGCTTAGTTTGTTCATTGAAAAACCCACAAACCTAAAATGTTTTAACTATTAAAACTCATTTACCTACGTGAAAGAAGAAGAAGAAATCAAAACCGAACGTTACACGGCCATGTTGCTAATTCGAGGATCTTACCATAAAGTATATTTATACTTACCTACCTATATCTATAAGTACCCTTAGAGTATAGACTAAATAAGTATCCTTTAAAAACATTTTTCATAAAATATTTCGTATCATTGGCTAAATACAAAATAAATGTCGTCTAATGCCAAAATAAAAAAAACATCTACTTTCATACTATTTAATATTTGTTGGTATATGTATCTATTTAACTTCTAAAATGCTAAACAACCTGTAAAAATATAAATAGGAAACCTATAAATTGTTTTGATTCTCTTAAAGTAGCGGTACTAATATTACTCTTTGGTCATATCCATTCACAGAGATTCAACCGGACAACCGGACGTTTCAGCTTTTATAGATGCGAAATTAACTGCCGTTATCAAATACTAAATAAAATCATAACTGTATTAACTGACTGACTCTTTATAACTGTTGTCTGACTCTTCATAAATGCATCTATAGTATGCTCTGGACAGGAAGCTGTGCATAGTTACGGTGGTAGATCTTCTGTACCCGTCGAGGGTCACAAATCATCGACGGGGAATCGCCTCTCGCCACGTCATGTGAACTCGTGTTCACCGCAAACGCTTTCCTGAGTTCCAAACCGCACCAAAAAACGACGAAGGTCACCAGTGTGGCACAACGCGTGCCTGGTCACCTATACTTACTTATCAGGGTGCGGAGGACTCTAAGTAAATAGTCATTAGAGGTACATACTTTCGTTTATTCATTAAATCAAATTATTCAAAAACCAAATTTATCAAATCTCAAAATTATCACAATAATGACTATTTAAATATTAACTTGATATGTAGAAATGAGCGTTTTAACATAACAGATAAAATTAAATTTCTGGGAGTCGTATTAGACAAACATCTAAATTGGAAATTGCATAATTAGAGCTATGTGCAAGAGGCTGAATAGATTCGTCTTCGCTCTCAAAATATTAAGACGTACCTCAGGCCAGAATACCGCACTGACTGTATATCTCGATTCGCGGGTATGTCGCTTAAGTTTTAAAGATTTTATTATTATTTGGGGTAGCTATACAACAAAATAATAGCTTTTTATTTTTCAAAAAAGCGTGTTCGAGCTGTATGTGGTGTCGGACCAGCAGAATCCTGTAATCCTATTTTTAAATGATTAAACCTGCTACAATGGATGTTTTGTGAGAGTATATCAAACATTTTTTGAACTGCTCAAAGAAAAGGTCAATCCTAGATTAAGATGTACAGACCCTACAAAGCTAATTGCCCTTGCGTAAATCTGCCTTGTTTCATAGAAATTGTTTCATGATGTCTATCAAAGTTTTTAATAAATCCAAGAAAGATAAGGGAATTACGTACTCGGCAATTTAAGACAATGACCTCAATGAGCTGTTATTGTGTTATTATTATTTGCAAATTCAAATTATTTTTGTATAAGTACGGAAAGTGATGATTATTTTAAGTAATTATTTGATATTATGATCATTATTAATTTAAATGCGACTTATTACAATTCTTATTATACAATTATATTATACAATCATTTATAGGTAGTATAATTTAGATGTATGTTTATAAAATTAAATTATTAACAATATGTATATTCAATAAAATATTGTATGTCCGTCATGGGTAAACGGTTGACTCTATTATGCTAATATTATTAGTTATTTTTTAAGACCTATGTACTTAAAACACAGTTTCTACAATAAATAATTCATTAATTCATATGGGGAAGTGATAATATGACCTCAGAAAGTAAAGGTCTATAAATGTCAAGAATGATAAGCTTTGTAGCCTGTATTATTGCCTAACGTGCAAAAAAGAGGACATTGCATTTTTAAGCGAACATGTAACCTTTATTATATTGGCGAAAATACTAAGATCGAAAAAAAAAACGGTAGTGGTTTGTTTAAAACAGTTTAAATGGTGCAAGATATGCCCTAAAAGGTTTTTGTAAATTAAAAATCAGCCTGTAGGTATATACGCATAATACACAACGCAATAAATGGTTTATCCAACCTCGCAATCGCCGCGGTTCATGAAGACCGATATATGACATAAAGTCAACGTTCATGCATAAAGTAAAGAACTATGCCGATGAAAACGCACCAACGCACCATGCGATTTATTTTCTACCGCCTAACATTTTAACATTGCAAAAGTTCGTGACTGTCAATATACTGTGCTATTATGATATGGCACGCTATAGTGCGAATGTTTGCTACGCTACATTATTCAAAGTAAGCTCAAAATGTGAATTAAGAGACGAATAAGGCTCGTGGGTATTACAGAATGATGCTCAGTCGTCGATTGTTACTCAAGTCGAGATTTCATTCACAAATTGGTCATTTAGTGAACGCAATCATGTCAAGTCGCGCAACGAACTTTGGAGAGAGCTATGCTCGGTGTTTCCCTGCGGGATAAGATCCGCAACAAGGAGATGTGATCGATATAGCTCTTAGAATTAGCAAGTTGAAATGGCAATGGGCAGGTCACATCGCTCGTAGAACTGACAACCGATGGGGAAGAAAGGTTCTCGAGTGGTGACCACGAACCGGAAGACGCAGCGTAGGCCGGCCCACCACTATCTATTAGGTAAACCGACGATCTGATGAAAGCCGCGGCGAGCAGCCGCTCCCAGTGGTGCTCTCTGGGGGAGGCCTATGTTCAGCAGTGGACGTCTTCAGGCTGTTGATGAAGATGATGAATCTTGTCTTGAGCGCCGATTCACATCTGAGTATAGTTCTGTAATACGGGCTTACGGCACACTTTCAAAGGCCAGACCATATTATACAGAGCAAGTGTATCTACATAATGCAATGTACCTACATTATACACTGTGACGGCAAGATAGACGATTAGACAGCTAGTCAGCTACATCCCTACCTACTCATATAAATAAAAGTGAAAGGTTGTCTTTTGTTGGTTTGTCTGGCTTCACGGTGAAAGATTTGGATTGTTTTTTTTTTATGGTAAAGACGGTTAGTAAGATCCGTTTCCTTGCTCTCTGTAAAATAGGTGTCCGCAGCTTGATTTTATTCCAATCATACATACCTAATTACCTACCTAATAGCGTTTGGGAGGCAAAGGAAACTTCCGTATGTAGTGACAAGTGGAATTTGTATTTATTTCTATTATAATCCAGCCTTCTATAGCATTCCTAAGTGATGCTGATGATACATGTAATTAAACCAGTCGAATGTAGTTTCATATAAGTACTGTAACGATCCAGGCTGTCTCGTGACGTCACAAATATTATAAATTTTACCTAAATTATAAAAATACTGAAATAATTTCATTGAAGCACTTTATGCATAAAGAATAGTCCAAAAATAAAGGAAATAGTCGTTGGCATCGCATTAACTGATAAAGAAAATGTAGAGATAGGTGTAAAAGTGGTTACCTGTGGTAAAATAAGGTAACAGTAAAAGAAATCAAACCTTCTTTATATTTAGTTTTACTTTTTTACCTTTCTACCTTTAAAGTGTTTTTGATATATAATAGGATTTTGACATCTGTCAAGCTGTCAAACGCAGTCAGTAGAAAATCATTCACGAGATTCGCAAGTCGAAACTTGTCAGAAAAATGCAGATGAAATTTCCGGTTAAATTCTTAGTTAAATTCGCCCTCTCAAGTAATTCTGGATCTGGGGGGAAGTATGCCTCGGGTCCAGGAACTCAGTAAGAGATAAGTTGAAACATTGCAACGAAGCTTGTCTTCCCTTATTTTGCTTAGGGCATGCAGTTCGCGTGTTATGTGGAGACCTGCACCAGATTTTGCCTCCGTTATAGGATCTGGATCCACCTTTTTGGTTTGGTTTGCATTCTGGCTGAAAGGAGGGCTGAAAAGATTAACTGTCCCGTCTTCGTGTATACGATACCCGGATCCTAAATGCAAATTAAGCTGAACTGTCCCAAGTGTTAGGGTTTTGTCTTGTATGCTGCCCATGGACTCCGGTCCCGCATGCAAGATAAAAATTAGGTGGCAATAGGTTTTAGCTTTGGAGAGCTTTTGTCACAGCTCGTTCTCTCATAGGGTTAGATCAGGTATGTTCTCATTGCACACACCGAGAACAGACATGCACGTTTAAAAGCAAATGTGAGATTTGTAGCAATCTCCAGTGTTTGGGGGTACACACTAATGTATAGGGAAAAGCTATAAGTCGAGGAATACACACAGGAGGGGAAAGTTAGGGATAAAATATTGAAAATCGCGGAAAAATAATAGTGTTAGGGAAATAGATAAAATTCAATAAATAAATAAATAAATTTAAAGCGGTATAAAATACATTTAAAGATAAATTCAGTATGATAAAATACTAATAAATAAAAGTGCAAATAAATACAATACGTAAGTTATCAAAATTATAAAAATATAATCCAAGGTTTCTCGAAGGTTGAAGCTGTGGGTGTTTATTGTAGGGCTAGTTTGTCGTGGACCTTGCTTTTGACGGAAAGCTGGGTGATCACAGAAGGTTTTAATGTACAGAGAACAATACGTAATTCTATAAATCTATTTTGTGGTAAAAGTACGTTGTACTATTTATCTATTCTGTGGTATAGGAAGGTATTTCTTTAGCTGGTTTTGCGATGTTCTACGGAGGATATGGGAAAGGTTCTATTCCTACGCGGTGATAGTAAACGCTGATACAAATTTCGCATAAACAAGTTATGACACTAGTGAGAAAATATTATTCTGTGCCTAATTTTGATGTACAAATTCAGCATAAATAGATAGGTATTTTCTTAGCGGATTCTAGGCGGAATTTTACTGGAGAGTTGGAAGGATCATATTCCTGCAGCGAAATTCGTTTTGTTTCTAGTTGCAAAATAGGTAATGTTTGAACGAAAGTTAGGAACTACCGGGAATTAGTAACGACTGGGAATTTATTCCTTTTACTTAGATAGCTATTGGGAATTTGTTCTCTGTTTGGAATCATTCGCGAGTAACTTAATAAAATCGTAATTGAGTTTCGCTCTAGGATCGAAATACGTAATGCTTGTGCGATAGTTAAATAACTACCGGGAATTTATTCATAGTTTAGGGATGTTCGTGTTTGTTTCAAATAAATGACCATAGATCAATTTAGTGGAATTCAGGTTTGGGTTCGTTTGATTGAATTTTCAAAAGAATTTTACCTTTTATTCTATAAAAACATTTAATGTACTAGTGATAAGAAATTGTCCTTCGTGTCTTGGATCAAGCACAGCAGTACCTGTTAGTGATCTCCTTACCAAACGGATAGGGGTAGCTAATTTAAAGATTCGAATGAGAATATCTTGTTGTTAGGAAATAGCATCAATAATCTATAATATTATTTGAAGGAAACATGTCCTTATCGTATTTCATAATGGTGGAATATAATGCCTAAATTATATAAACGGGTTTTAGATTACTTTTCAATACAAGTTCTGGAAAATAGAGACAACCTGAATATCACTAACAGATCATTGAATTCAAATAAATATTTACAGTTAAAATTAATACTACTGTTTAGTCCACTGCTTGCTGTTGATATAGAATCTACGATAATGTTGATAATCTTTAGACGAAAACTAGGAGATTTGAAAGTTGAGCTATTTTTAGAGTCTGTCATATACCGAATGTAGTACGTATTAGATAGACTCACAATTAACTAAGGTGATGTCTATTTTGTTAGGATTTGGAAAAAAATAATGTCCTCTTGTCCCTTGCACCTTTTGGAGTCCAAACTAGATAAGTAGATAAGAATAGGTAGATGGGGTACCTGACGTACTGACTTGGGATAAATAGAACAAAATTTAGTAAAATCAAATTTCTCTTAGTGTGGGGGAATTTCACACACGGTACCTCCGTGTGGGAAATTTCAAGCACTAAATAGTGGAGGGTTAACCAGCCAGGTAGTCGAGACCCACAGCATTGGAGCGGAGGCGGGGCTCCTATGCCAGAGTTATGATAAACAGATGGAGTTTACTATGACTTTGCTATATAACAAACTCAAACTCAGTTAGCAATATACTTACTTACGTTTTACCTATGTTTCACTTTCTTGTCTTGTTAATTTCAACATACGTTCGTCATGAAGCTTTAATTTACTTTCAGTTTTGTTTATGACTAGGAACTATAATGTTCAATTTTTTGCAGGAAAAAAATATTCATTCCTACAATTGAAACCTTTCGAAAGTATAGTAGGAAGTATATTGATTGGTGCATAATATGATTTTATGTGGAAATTTCAGTTCGGTTACTCAGAGTATAGGAATAGTGTTCACCAGGGGATTAAATTGCAATTATTTGTAGAACGATGAATATTTTAAATTAATTTAATATTATTGAATAGGTTAGATGTTAGTTAGGTATTGTCTCATTACTTTAAAAGGATTTGGATTACTACACTATCACAACGTACGGTTCTACCATTTATAGGAGACGATTCACAAGGCCATAAACATTAAAATAGGTAGTCCAAAATAGTCAACAAACTTTGATAATTTTTTTTAACGTTTGATTAATTTAGAATATTTGGTAATTTATTATAATTTATTATTATTATTATTATTTAATTAGGTTAAGAGAGGGTTCTATTACAATTTGGTGCCGTGACCAGGATCTCAATTGACCAGGATTGCCAAATGACTAGGATCTCAAATGACCAGGATCTCAATTGACCAGGATTGACATTTGACTAGGATCTCAAATGACCAGGATCTCAATCGACCAGTATCTTAATTGCCCAGAATTTCAATTGACCAGGACTTCAAATGATCAGGATCTTAGTAGACTAGGTTTTACGTGCGTTTGTTTCGTTATCAGGTTGATTTATTTTAGAAATTTACATTAGTAATAGTTTTCGATTAGAATGAGGATGTTGATTGTTTTAGATTGATATTATTTTAAGTAGCGATGGTATTTATTTACTATCGCACAATTTGCTGTCCGTGGAAAAGGAAAGGTTTTGAGACAATATGTAGGGGCGGTTTTAGATTTCAATAAATCAAATGAAAATTAGTTAAAACAAAGATTCAATTTTTTCAGAGTTTTAATCGTTACTTTATTAGTTATTTACAATTTCTCGGGGCTATAATGTTCAGGATATCATCGTTAGATTATTGTAGGCGGTGGATTAATTAGATGATGAAGATGATGAATAGATAAACGGGATTCGCACTATTTATGCAAACATTGGGTTATTTCATTTACGAATATTAGGATTGACATTAAATGGGTACAAATATAAAATAGGCCGCGTTGCAATAAACTCAACGGAATTTGAATAAATTCAACATTAGAATGTTTCATTACGATCATGGAAATTTGTTGTAGTAGGTTGGAAAGGAGTTGTAGTTTATTAATCAGATAGGTACGTATTCATCTGTTTGATTAATTTTAAAATTTATTGAAGCACATAATAAGGTTGAGCTTTCATTTAGGACGTACGTGGGGAATTTATCATCATCCAATTCAGGAAAAACGACATAGCCAGTTTTCATAAATAATTCGGAAATATTAGAGTAAGTAAATAATTTACATTTCTTTCCTATGGTTGGAACTAGGAAAGGTTCGAAGTTGGCAAAAATTATAAAACTATAGGGGGCGTTTTACAGTTCAAGATATTTAATAGTTTTATCAGTGGTAGTTGATACGGTGTATAGACTAAGTTCCGATTCAATGGCTATTGAACGATACAAAATAATCTAAACAACATAAAAATACTTAAAATAAATTATTAAATTTTTAAAATAGTGGTATTTAAAACATTTCGGTTAGCTTGTTTGGTAGTTTTGCGCGTAATTCAAGCTTAAGTTCGGGATTCTTGAGAATAAATATACTAATTGATAAAATTGTCAAATAAAACATTGCGCTTTAAAATTTATACTTTAATAACGATATTATATTTGAAACGTAACAAAAGAAATTATTTATAGTAAAGGTTAGTTCAGTTCGCAATAATTAATTTTTTTTTGTTGTTATAACTTACTTATACTGAATAGATGGTTTCAGCCTTGACATTAAATGAAATTTTTAACAAAATGTATTAAATCAAATAATTATTTTTATTGTAGAAATGAAATTGAAATAAAATTAAAGATTTTATTTTAATATCATGATACGTATTAAGCAATAACTTCAAAGAAGCCTTAAATCTATTGGGAATTGCTAGCCGTTAAGATAGCGAATAAGTTAGTTGACAGGGGTCAAATGTGGATTAATGAATTGTTATGTTGTTGTTTTTGCTTAAGAAAGGGATTTGATTTTATGTAAGCAAGTATCATTGTATGGACATGGTCAGAGGTTTAACAGTGCAGGAGGATCTTAGTGGCTTAGCAAGATCTACGGTTTAAGGGGTTTGTTGACGGGTGGCTTTGGATTTACACGACTCAACAAATGGGTTGATATAATTTAAGGCTAGGTGCTAGGTTAAAAGAGAAAGCCTAAGTTTAAACAAAACTGTTATAACAACCCCGTACTCTACAAGGTAGGAACATCCGATCTGCTACACTCTACATCCGAAATAATAGCGAATTACGGAGTGGGAAATATATGTGAAATATTGCTGAAGTCATAGACAAATCTATATTTTGAACTATTAAAGTTGACCTGGTTATCAAAGGGTTTTGTGGGAGGCAGCTCGGAACGAAAACATGGTTCTTAGGGGTACCTTCTACTTAAAGTTATTAGGACTGACCAGCCTCACAACCTGGTTTCTTTTGGTGGCTAGGTTAGCCTTGGGATAAGTGATTTTTGGGTATGATTGATGCGATGAAATTTTGGATATTGACTCATAAAGTAATTCACTGTTGTTACGGCTTAAGAGGGCGCTTAAAATAGAATAGTAATTACGGTTTGTTTTCAAGGATGGATTCAATAGTATATTAAAAATAAAAATATTATCATTTGACAACATTAAACTTTCGAAAATAAATTACTCAATATTAGTAATATTTAATATTTTTCAAACGAATAACAAATTAATACGCAGTATACTGCATATTAAACAATTGAAAAGACAAGTGTATTTTTGTTTCGCAAATTATTTGCTATCAGGTTGATTATTTTTAGGTGCTCTCTTAAATTAAATTTAACGGTTAGGAACACTACAGAACTATAAATACATTTTAAGTTTGGAGCCAAACGTTAACAAATTATAATTGCTTAAGTGAGGTGGTAGAGTTATAATTATTATTTAAATTATTTTTATTATAGTTTTGCTAATATTTGTGAATGTATTTTAAAGAATAAAATTTTACTTCGGCTTTAAATTTAAAACGCCTGCGCAAATATTTTAGGGGCGATTGTAACGATCCAGGCTGTCTCGTGACGTCACAAATATTATAAATTTTACCTAAATTATAAAAATACTGAAATAATTTCATTGAAGCACTTTATGCATAAAGAATAGTCCAAAAATAAAGGAAATAGTCGTTGGCATCGCATTAACTGATAAAGAAAATGTAGAGATAGGTGTAAAAGTGGTTACCTGTGGTAAAATAAGGTAACAGTAAAAGAAATCAAACCTTCTTTATATTTAGTTTTACTTTTTTACCTTTCTACCTTTAAAGTGTTTTTGATATATAATAGGATTTTGACATCTGTCAAGCTGTCAAACGCAGTCAGTAGAAAATCATTCACGAGATTCGCAAGTCGAAACTTGTCAGAAAAATGCAGATGAAATTTCCGGTTAAATTCTTAGTTAAATTCGCCCTCTCAAGTAATTCTGGATCTGGGGGGAAGTATGCCTCGGGTCCAGGAACTCAGTAAGAGATAAGTTGAAACATTGCAACGAAGCTTGTCTTCCCTTATTTTGCTTAGGGCATGCAGTTCGCGTGTTATGTGGAGACCTGCACCAGATTTTGCCTCCGTTATAGGATCTGGATCCACCTTTTTGGTTTGGTTTGCATTCTGGCTGAAAGGAGGGCTGAAAAGATTAACTGTCCCGTCTTCGTGTATACGATACCCGGATCCTAAATGCAAATTAAGCTGAACTGTCCCAAGTGTTAGGGTTTTGTCTTGTATGCTGCCCATGGACTCCGGTCCCGCATGCAAGATAAAAATTAGGTGGCAATAGGTTTTAGCTTTGGAGAGCTTTTGTCACAGCTCGTTCTCTCATAGGGTTAGATCAGGTATGTTCTCATTGCACACACCGAGAACAGACATGCACGTTTAAAAGCAAATGTGAGATTTGTAGCAATCTCCAGTGTTTGGGGGTACACACTAATGTATAGGGAAAAGCTATAAGTCGAGGAATACACACAGGAGGGGAAAGTTAGGGATAAAATATTGAAAATCGCGGAAAAATAATAGTGTTAGGGAAATAGATAAAATTCAATAAATAAATAAATAAATTTAAAGCGGTATAAAATACATTTAAAGATAAATTCAGTATGATAAAATACTAATAAATAAAAGTGCAAATAAATACAATACGTAAGTTATCAAAATTATAAAAATATAATCCAAGGTTTCTCGAAGGTTGAAGCTGTGGGTGTTTATTGTAGGGCTAGTTTGTCGTGGACCTTGCTTTTGACGGAAAGCTGGGTGATCACAGAAGGTTTTAATGTACAGAGAACAATACGTAATTCTATAAATCTATTTTGTGGTAAAAGTACGTTGTACTATTTATCTATTCTGTGGTATAGGAAGGTATTTCTTTAGCTGGTTTTGCGATGTTCTACGGAGGATATGGGAAAGGTTCTATTCCTACGCGGTGATAGTAAACGCTGATACAAATTTCGCATAAACAAGTTATGACACTAGTGAGAAAATATTATTCTGTGCCTAATTTTGATGTACAAATTCAGCATAAATAGATAGGTATTTTCTTAGCGGATTCTAGGCGGAATTTTACTGGAGAGTTGGAAGGATCATATTCCTGCAGCGAAATTCGTTTTGTTTCTAGTTGCAAAATAGGTAATGTTTGAACGAAAGTTAGGAACTACCGGGAATTAGTAACGACTGGGAATTTATTCCTTTTACTTAGATAGCTATTGGGAATTTGTTCTCTGTTTGGAATCATTCGCGAGTAACTTAATAAAATCGTAATTGAGTTTCGCTCTAGGATCGAAATACGTAATGCTTGTGCGATAGTTAAATAACTACCGGGAATTTATTCATAGTTTAGGGATGTTCGTGTTTGTTTCAAATAAATGACCATAGATCAATTTAGTGGAATTCAGGTTTGGGTTCGTTTGATTGAATTTTCAAAAGAATTTTACCTTTTATTCTATAAAAACATTTAATGTACTAGTGATAAGAAATTGTCCTTCGTGTCTTGGATCAAGCACAGCAGTACCTGTTAGTGATCTCCTTACCAAACGGATAGGGGTAGCTAATTTAAAGATTCGAATGAGAATATCTTGTTGTTAGGAAATAGCATCAATAATCTATAATATTATTTGAAGGAAACATGTCCTTATCGTATTTCATAATGGTGGAATATAATGCCTAAATTATATAAACGGGTTTTAGATTACTTTTCAATACAAGTTCTGGAAAATAGAGACAACCTGAATATCACTAACAGATCATTGAATTCAAATAAATATTTACAGTTAAAATTAATACTACTGTTTAGTCCACTGCTTGCTGTTGATATAGAATCTACGATAATGTTGATAATCTTTAGACGAAAACTAGGAGATTTGAAAGTTGAGCTATTTTTAGAGTCTGTCATATACCGAATGTAGTACGTATTAGATAGACTCACAATTAACTAAGGTGATGTCTATTTTGTTAGGATTTGGAAAAAAATAATGTCCTCTTGTCCCTTGCACCTTTTGGAGTCCAAACTAGATAAGTAGATAAGAATAGGTAGATGGGGTACCTGACGTACTGACTTGGGATAAATAGAACAAAATTTAGTAAAATCAAATTTCTCTTAGTGTGGGGGAATTTCACACACGGTACCTCCGTGTGGGAAATTTCAAGCACTAAATAGTGGAGGGTTAACCAGCCAGGTAGTCGAGACCCACAGCATTGGAGCGGAGGCGGGGCTCCTATGCCAGAGTTATGATAAACAGATGGAGTTTACTATGACTTTGCTATATAACAAACTCAAACTCAGTTAGCAATATACTTACTTACGTTTTACCTATGTTTCACTTTCTTGTCTTGTTAATTTCAACATACGTTCGTCATGAAGCTTTAATTTACTTTCAGTTTTGTTTATGACTAGGAACTATAATGTTCAATTTTTTGCAGGAAAAAAATATTCATTCCTACAATTGAAACCTTTCGAAAGTATAGTAGGAAGTATATTGATTGGTGCATAATATGATTTTATGTGGAAATTTCAGTTCGGTTACTCAGAGTATAGGAATAGTGTTCACCAGGGGATTAAATTGCAATTATTTGTAGAACGATGAATATTTTAAATTAATTTAATATTATTGAATAGGTTAGATGTTAGTTAGGTATTGTCTCATTACTTTAAAAGGATTTGGATTACTACACTATCACAACGTACGGTTCTACCATTTATAGGAGACGATTCACAAGGCCATAAACATTAAAATAGGTAGTCCAAAATAGTCAACAAACTTTGATAATTTTTTTTAACGTTTGATTAATTTAGAATATTTGGTAATTTATTATAATTTATTATTATTATTATTATTTAATTAGGTTAAGAGAGGGTTCCATTACAGTACCTACTTCTTTCTTAATAACGATTAAACCAGTCAAATGTTACGTTCTATTTGGAATGCTGGCCTTAGCCTTATACTCTGCTGCATGGGGGAGTGGGGGGGGGGGGTGTCCCCTACCTACTAACTTTATCAGCTCTCCATACATTTACGAGATGCAAATTAAATTATTTTTTAGAATGTGTAGGTATATAATTATAGTAATTAAGCTGAATCCCCCTCCCTCCCCCTTATTTTGCGTATTTATTGCTTGACTTTTTTAATTAATTTGGAAACATTGACTTGCCTAGTGTAACGTGTTTATTATAAGGCCAAAAAAAAAAAAAAAAAAGAAGTGAATTCCTGGCTACGGCCCTGCTCTGCTGTACCTACGGGCGACAGCTTCTCATCACTCGATTGATGTCATAAATCTATTGATTGTTCGGCTCCCGACAGGTACAAATTACAAGGTTTCTTTCGAGTGTAATTTTTATCAGTAAATATCGAAGAAAGTGAACCTGGAAGAAGCCACGTGAGCGCTTGCCTGTGGGAGATGCTTGTCCAACAATTTTGATAATATACAAGTATCATTTTAATAGCTTGCCTGTAGGTAATTAAGTTTTCTGTGATTATAGAAATATTAATTGCCTATCGTGTATTTTCTAATCCAATCTATATTTTATAGGATCGTAATTATCAAAACTTTACATCAATATTTATCTGCATGGAAGTGATGACCAAAGAGAAGAGGAGCCGTTACCAAACTCAATTATAAAACTCACAGTAAAATTCCTACCTAACTAGCTGCTCCCTGCGGTTTCACCCGCAGCTAAAAAGCAGCCTATGTATCCTAGTTAGTACACAAGCTATCTCTATTATAAATTTCATTCAAATATGTCCAGCCGTTTGAGCGTGAAGGAGTAACAAATACAAACACATACTCACAACACAATACATACTCACATACAAACTTTCGCCTTTATAATATTAGCATGATAGTGTGATGTGATACCAGGCAAGAGAAACCAGCCACCTTTCTGCGTCTCCGCGACTTCACTGAGACGCAGAAAGGTGATGGATCATTGGGATTAGTAGGTATAAGCTGTAGTAGGTGTGTAGTAGGTACGCCCCCTGGTCAGAACTGCTGGGAGCCGATGGATGCAGGAGGCAAGCAGCCGCTCAAGGTGGCGCTCTTTGGGGGAGGCCTATGTTCAGCAGTGGACGTCTTCAGGCTGATGATGATGATGATGATGATGATGATTATAGGGTGGGTGTTATGATCGGTAGTTATAAGGTAACCAATGGTTAAAAACTTTAACAAATTCTAACCAGTAGTGTTAGAATTTTTGACATCAAAAACCTCATCCTTAGGCGGCCCCGAGATCGTGGGGCCGCCGGCCGGCGTTTTTCAGATCCGAAGAAAATCCTGGTTATTCTGATAGTTCGGCAGTAACTAGGTATACACCACAGTAGGACTGTCTAGCACTCAAATCACAGCACCTTTAGTCACTTTTTCGTCAGTTATTAGGTCACCAAAAGAATTTTCACACAAAACAGCGTATCGCTTTCACGGGACTTGGAACGAGAAGAGGTCGCCATTGTCCGAATTGACATTAGGGCATATGCTTTAACCAATCAGCGGTTAGTTAATTATTGCGGTTAGCGGAACTGCTAACGCCATCTATGGAGTCCATATAGGAAACTCGAAGGCTTCGGATAATGGGCGCGACATTCCAATATTATTAATCTTAGGTCGTTCATCAAAGAAATTAATACCAATATTGGAAATAAATATTATTCATTAGAAAATAAATGAAAATTCATGTTGGAAATTAAATATAATAAACATTGTCTTTAAAAGCCTTAGCGCTTAACCATGCACCCCGCCTTGGAAGGTCGCAAGATCTTTCAAAAGGAAAAAAATAAAGTTATACATTAGTTTGCGTTAAGTTATACTAGTTTCGTTATAAAACGGAAGGATATATGTTTTCAAAGAACTCATGACTGATCAGAAACGGAAACGAATTATAGATATTAATATGACAATTGGATGGTAGACTATAAACTAAATTTAGCAATTGTACATTTTATTAGGTTTATTGTGTCGGTATCGGATATAGTTTGGTAACAGCGCGTTTGAAGTTACCGAATTTAGTCCTCACCATAGCGACTCGAACCGTATTATCTGAACCCTTAAAGACTTCAGTTATGACTCCTAAAGGCCAGTGTAGAGGAGCTAAATCATCCTGTCCTACTAATACGACGGTTCCGATTTCAATTTGTCTGTCAGGAGTCGTCCACTTCTGTCTGACCTGCAGCGTGTGCAAGTACTCAAGCCGCCATTTCTTCCAAAAAGATTGGACCATGCTGTCCAGCAACTGTTTGCGCTGTACTAAGTTGACACGTTGATGAGACAAGTCGGTGGCGGGTAAGTATTGTAGTGGAGTAGACATTAAGAAATGAGCGGGGGTTACAATTTCAGGGCGTGGATCGGAGGATATCACACACAGAGGGCGAGAGTTCAAGATGCACTCGATTTGAGCGAGTACAGTCTGTAACTCTTCGTATGTCAAAAGCTGACTGCCTATAGAACGATAGAGGTTCGTTTTCAGGCTGCGAATGTTACTCTCCCACATACCTCCAAAATGGGGAGCTCTAGGCGGAATCATTTTCCACTCTATGCGGCGGGTGCTTAACTCATATAAGAGTGAAGTATTGAAGTTGGAGCTTGCCAGGAAGCTATACAGCTGATCTAATTGGGCCTTGGCACCAATGAAATTCGTCGCGTTGTCCGAATACAGACAAGCAACTGGTCCACGTCGAGAAATAAAACGCTTGAAAGCGGCCAGGAACTCCTGACACTGAGCGACGCGGTTACTGACAAAAACAGACCACCGATGCGGAGAAGAATGTATCCACGACAAGGCTATGGTGGAATCCGAAAAGGCGTAAATTCCTGCAATAGGAACACGCGAAGCGTATGCATCGTGAACAGTTTTGACCAGTTTGGACATGAGTACTGCAGCGCATAACTCAAGGCGGGCGAGAGTGGTGACCTTGGTCGGTGAAACCTTAGATTTTGCACAAAGTAAGCGAACACTGGTGCCAGAGGAGTAAGTACAGTGTGCATAGACCACACAGCCATACCCATTCATGCTGGCGTCGCAGAAAGCGACAAGGTGTAACACACAGTCAATGTAGACGCCTACATGACGTGGAATGCGCACGGTACTAAGTAAGGGAAATTCCTGTATTAAAGCGGCGAAGCGAACCACGACGCTCTCGGGAGCGGGATCGTCCCAGCCACAGTTGCTCAACCATAGTTCTTTAATGAGCAGTTTGGCGTAAAGTATTACGGGTGCAACCACGCCGAGAACGTCGAACAGACGAGCAACGATCGACAGTATGTTTCGTTTAGTGCATTTGTCTGTGACTGGAGCGGAAGTGAAGAAAAAATTATCTTCAATAGGGTCCCACGACAGACCTAAGACCTTTGAAGCGTTATTCTCAGCATCGAATTCGAGGGATTTGCGGTGCGAATCAGGCAGGCTGTTTAAAAGCACTGGAGAATTACTGGACCACTTTACCAGCTCAAAATCGCCTGATTGGATCATCTTAATGAGATCTCGTGCCAATTGCATAGCAGTGTCTTCATTATGAGCAGAATAAACTAGATCGTCCATGTATAGACAAGTTTCTGCAATCTTAGCTGCGTCAGGGAAAAATGGACTCATGTCGGTTGCCAGCTGGCGCACAGTACGCATGGCTATATAGGGGCTCGACTTAAGACCGAAAGGTAAGCGGTTGAAAGCGTATGTGCGCACTGGTTCGTTCTCATTGAATCGAAACAAGATGCGCAAGTACTTTCGCTGGTCAACAGGTACACCAATGCGTAAGTACATTTGCTTTATATCGGCGTTCATGGCTACCGGAAACAACCGAAACTGCAAAAGCAATAGAAAAAGATCGCTTTGTAAATTTGGACCATTATGAATGACGTCATTCAAAGAGAGGCCAGTATGTGACCGAGCGTTTGCATCCAAAACTATTCGCGGCATCGGCTTATCAGCTCGAACAACGGCATGGTGCGGAATATAATACCCGGAATTTGAGGTTTCGGAAACATCAACTAAACTAAGGTAACCGTTATCAATGTAATCTTGAATAACTTTACTGTAATTTTCCCTTAAGTTTTGTGAATGGCGAAATTTTCTTTCTAGCGAGATGAAACGGCGGTAAGCAACAGCGTGTGTGTTGCCAAGTTCCGATGGATCCTTTTTAAATGGCAACGCCACAGTATACCGACCCTCATCGTCGCGGGTAACTGAAGACGTGAAAATATTTTCGCATTCCGTCTCCTCCGGTGATAATAATCGCATTGTAGGAACTTCCTCAAGCTCCCAAAACCTTTGCACTAGTTCATTTAGAGCTAAAGCAGTAAAAGAGGCGGTAGGTATCAACGCGTCGTTCCGCGGAAAATCACCCATCAGGACATATCCGAATGTGGTCAAGAGCGCAGGTGGGGCATGGCCACCTAGATCTACTTTATTTCCCAAGTAAATATACGGGAAAAGTTGAGCGCCTATTACAACATCAATGTCCCCGGGGATATTCCAGTTCAAATCAGCGAGCGGTAAGTTATGAAAATCTATATTCATGTTACACTCAATAAATTGTGACGGTAACTGATCAGTAATACACTCCACGACTAGTGCGTGTATGTTGTATTTCTGGTCGGGGTATACGCGGGATTCAATATCCAAATGAACGTAACCGATGATTGGGCGTGAAGTTGAACCAACACCTTTGACAAAGGAGTTACTCAAAGGTATTATAGGTAAGTGTCGCGGCCTAGCATTGGACCATTCCAGAACCACCCTCATAACTTTTTCTAAACGTCTTAATTTTTTGAACTACCTACATTGAATTCACTCATTCAAGAAACGATTTTAAAAACTCACGTCGAAAACCTTGTACTCGGCATTTTATATTGAAAAATACAAGACAAGCTATATTTCGGGTTTTATTTCGACTAAGAATATAACTCGCAGTGTCTCCCCGCGTAGACATAGTTTTTTTGGCGACCGCAATCAGCACGAAGATTGACGACGTGCCAAGTTAGCATCAAGCCAACGACGTCGCATCGAATTCAATCCAATATTCATCAAGAAGTGTGAAAAAGTGAAGGAGTCCCACAATTGGACAACGGCAGATCTGGCAGCGAAGCATTAGTGGTGAAACTTTGCCACGATCACGGCAGGAACAACCGAAAAAGATAAGTGTCCTTCCTTTGTCCTTCAAACACATCCAAATTTCAATCATCCAAAAACCTTGGGTCATTGTCTCCACAGTGTCTAACAGGTTTCATTTAGTTGCACAAATGCAACATCTATCCATTTCATTCATTACTTTCACTATAAAATGCAAAATCAATCACTTTATAATACATTCCATATAAGGCCTTGAGTACAAAGGTTACATCATTATAAATACATTTTCATACCAATAAATTCCTCGAATTCATAGTAATATAACTCCTTTAGTGGTATATTTATTAATTTCAAGCAATATTCATTGTTTACATCAATTTAATTAGTTAAAATTTAAACATTTTCACTTCAAATCACAGAGTCATTTCATTATAATTAAATTGATTTGTGAATATGTATCCTAAGCCTTATGAACAAAATTAAGTTATTGTGTCTGGAGTAAACAACATAAATTCATAAATAAAGCTGTCCCTCAGTGTTCATCATTGTTATTTCTTGCTATTCATCCGACTTGCCGACATTTCCAGACCTAACTGGGGCGCCCTGGTACAAGATTCTTGTTCGAACTTCGAGCGATCAGCTGATCGCGCTTGTGGCTGGCTGGCGCCGTCTGGACCTGGATTCCTGGACTCCGCCGAGCGGGGAGAGTGAGAAATTACCCGACTGCAGCTAAGTCAAAACGAGTGTTGTGATTTTGGCTAATATTTAAATGGAATTATTAAAGTAATACGTATTATATACACACAGTTAATAATACAAGATTGTTTTTAAAATAAATTAATACTATAAATAGCTAAAATCATGGCCACCGATTCAGTAAACTCCAGTACCACGTTAAAAGATTTAAATACTAAACGTAGTTCAGTTAAAGGTCAAATCACCAAATTTAAAAACTATCTTTCCACAAAAGAATCATCAGAGCTTTCTAGCTTCGAATTGGCCGAACTAACACTGAAGTTAGGTAGATTCGAAGTACTATCTAACAAGTTTGACACTCTTCAAAGTGAAATTGAAGTCTTAAATTCCAAATGCTTGGATTTTGAGATTGATGAGAGGGAAGACATTGAGGGCGATATTATTATTTGTATGGCACAGGCTAAAGTTTTATTAGAAAATGCAAATATGCTAACTGAATCTCGTCGCAAGTCTATGGTCACAGATTCCCCATGCCATCACTCTCACAATCATGACCAAAGTTCAGGTTTCAATTTCAAGTTACCGAAAATAGAAATTTCGAAATTCGATGGTTCGATATTCAATTGGTGCAAGTTTCGCGACGCGTTTATTACAATGATAGATAGAAACCAGAGTATATCTGACATACACAAGTTCCATTATTTAGTCTCTTACTTAGAAGGAGACGCGGCGCGAATCATATCGAATCTCGAAGTGTCATCGTCGAACTATGCGCATGCTTGGTCACTGCTTTGTGAACGCTACGATAATAAGCGAGTCCTTATCAACTATCATCTTACTGCACTGTTCAACATACAATCAATCGCGCGTGAATCAGAACGTTCTTTACGGTTTTTAGTGGATCACGTAACGAAGAACTTACGCGCATTGTCTAGTCTAGGTCAACCGACGGACAAGTGGGACATTCTACTTATTTTTATGTTATCATCTAAACTAGACAGTCACACGTTAATGAAGTGGGAGGAGCTCCGTAATACTTTCAAAGATGTTCCAACCCTAAGCCAGTTTAATAAGTTTTTAACTGATCGTGCTGACGTATTGGAAGCATTGAACCGTAGTAAGCAAGATAAGGCTAATACAATGCAACAAAGCGCTTCACGCTCTAATCAGAGTTTTTATAGACAACACACAAACACACAAAATAATCAGAATATTAATAAACAAAACATACATTTTAATAATAAATCAGAAAAAACTCCATTTGTTAAAACTTTCACAAGTACAAGCCAACATACACAAAGGAAAATAACATGCATCATTTGCAAGGATGCACACCGCATTTATGATTGTTCTATATTTAAAAACAAAAATATAAATGAAAGGCTAGAAGAGGTTCAAAAACATAATTTATGCATTAATTGTTTGAGGCAGGGACACCAAGTTTCCAACTGTCGCTTAGGGCCGTGCCGAATGTGCCCTAAGAAACACAACACAATGGTTCATTCAGTTTCAGTTCCGATCTCTTCCACGTTGGCGGAGTCCGTAGTAGCTTTCTCTAAGGAGGGTCCGAGCGAAGTGATCTTATCCACAGCTATCATCGAGGTCTCCAACCCCCTGACTCACGTGACGGAGAGGGTGCGCGCGCTCCTAGACTGCGGCAGCCAATCTTCCTTCATCACTGAGAACCTGAAACAGAAATTAAAATTAAAAACACAAACAATAGATGCAATAAACGTTATCGGAATAGGCAATAATTCATGCAGCGAAGTAGTTGAAAGTTCTACTATACACATACAATCAAGAAACAATCCATACAAGGCTACCTTACCATGTTTAGTGCTTAAAGAACTGACGGGTGAGTTGCCAAAGGCTCCTATAAACATACAAAATATAAACTTACCCAGCAATATTAAGTTGGCTGATCCTAGCTTTGACCTCCCGGCAAGGGTCGATGTCCTTCTCGGGGCGGACGTGTTCTGGGACGTCATATGTCCTGAACAGCGTTCATTGGGGCCGAAGAACCCAAAACTCATAAATTCAAAGCTCGGCTGGCTAATTTCTGGACCTATCCATGCAAGCTCTGCTAAGCATATCCATTGCAACCATTCATCCAATCATTCATACAATCAAGCATCCAGTCAAATATTAAAAAATACATTCAATCAATCAGCCAACTATCCATACAATAATGCACCTTTGCAGTGCTCCATCAATCATTCTATTGATCAATCAGTCAACCATCCATACAAAAATACATCCAAGCGCTCAATCAGCCATTCCATTGATCAATCAGAAAACTATTCATATAACAATGCACGTAAGTGCTCCATCGATCATTCAAGTGATCAATCATTCAATCATTCACTCAATATTCAACCAGACATAAACAAGATTCTAACTAAATTCTGGGAACTTGAAGAGCTCCCACAAGCTTCCATTCTAAGTAACGAAGAAAAATCATGTGAAGAACATTTTCTCACTCACACCAGTCGACTAAACACAGGTAGATTTTGTGTTAAGCTTCCATTGCTTAAGGACCCTAATAATCACCTGGGTGAGTCCTACAGCATGGCGAAGAAACGGCTAATTAATTTAGAAAAACGATTTCGTAAAAATTCTAAGCTTAAATCACAATACACAGAATTTATTCGCGAGTATGCCGAACTAGGACACTTATCTGTGTCCTCCGAGCCTAATCCTTCTCCAGGATATTTTCTGTGTCATCATGCTGTTTTTCGAGATGGCAGCGAATCAACCAAGATTAGAGTAGTCTTCGACGGTTCCGCACCCACTTCTTCCGGATTGTCCCTCAACGACATACTCATGGTAGGCCCAAACGTGCAAAACTCCCTATTTTCCATCTTGATCAGAGCAAGGCAGTACAAATTTCTACTAACCGGTGACATCGAGAAGATGTACCGCCAGGTCGAAGTACATCCCGATGATAGAAATTTGCAGCTGATCTTGTGGAGAGAAGACGAGTCGCACCCTATACAAACTTTGTGTTTAAATGTCCTCACTTACGGCACAGCAAGCGCGGCTCATTTAAGCACGAGGTGTTTGTGGCAAGTTGGAGAGGAGTGTGGGGATAGTCGGATCAAGTCAATAATACAAAACGATTTCTATGTCGATGATTTAATAACCGGTGCTAATACAGAAGACGACTTACTTTACATACAAAAGGCTGTTTCTAATGCTTTAAATTCAGCTTGCTTTCCGCTGCGAAAGTACAAAACTAACTCACCAAATCTCTTCGAAAACATTGAGCATAGTTCAACAAAGGACAAATTAATATTGAGTGAAGCTTCGAGTACTCTTGGTTTAGGATGGAATCCTTCCGAAGATTATCTACATTTCCCAATAAAACTAACTTCTATTAATGATTCTGATATCACAAAGCGATCTATCATGTCTAACGCATTTAAAATTTTTGACCCGCTCGGATTATTAAGTCCTTGCATTATCCAACCAAAAATGCTTCTTCAGAAGTTATGGCTCCTCAAAATCGATTGGGATGAGCCCGTCCCTCAAGATGTCAAAAAATCTTGGGACGAATTCTCTAATAACGTTAATCATCTTGCTAATTTAAAAATACCTAGATCCATTCTGTGTGACCAGCCATCAACCATAGAAATTCATTCATTTAGCGACGCCGCACAGGGTGCCTACGGCGCATGCGTGTACCTAAAATCAACAAACATAAATAATGAAGTCGCTATCAACCTTCTATGTGCGAAATCGAAAGTCTCACCTTTAAAGCCCACGACGATTCCTCGGTTGGAGCTCTGCGCCGCGCTCTTATCCGCTAGGCTAACTAAATGTGTGACTAAATCAATAAATTACAAACCTGCGCGTATATTATACTGGTGTGATTCCAGCGTGGTCCTCTCGTGGTTACACAGTCCTCCTAGAAACCTAAAAACATTCGTAGCCAACCGTGTAGGTGAAATCGTAGAACTTACCCATCCATCCTCTTGGAAATACGTGCCTACCGCGGAAAACCCAGCAGATTTGATATCTAGAGGCGTCAATGCTAGTCAGCTAATTAAATCAAATCTCTGGTGGCATGGTCCAGCATTTCTTAATAAAAATGAAAATGATTGGCCTACTCTTAAACTAAATAAAATTCAAAATGACTTACCTGAAGTGAGGTCCATC
Source organism: Ennomos quercinarius (assembly GCA_910589525.2). Taxonomy (NCBI): domain Eukaryota; kingdom Metazoa; phylum Arthropoda; class Insecta; order Lepidoptera; family Geometridae; genus Ennomos; species Ennomos quercinarius. The sequence goes on along the minus strand of OU342492.1, from coordinate 15,148,150 downwards.
CAAGTGCATCCAGCTGTCGTATCAGAACCTGTAATCAATATAGAAAATTATTCAAATTTTACTAAATTACAAAGACTATTTGCATATATAAAGCGATTTATATACAACGTAAAGAATCCACACAACAAGCGATCCGGTATTTTAACTACTGACGAACTACAAGACTCATTCAAACATCTCTGTGCTATGGCTCAATCACAATCCTTTACAAACGAACAAAAAACATTAAAACAAAACTTACCATTGAATAGCAAATCTAAATTAATCTCATTGTCACCTTTCTTAGACAATGACAATTTAATTAGAGTAGGTGGCAGGATAGATGCTTCTAACTGTCCGTACCCGAAGAAACATCCCATAGTTCTTGATGCATCTCATCACTTAACCAAGATATTTTTTACACGTGAACACCTTCGCCAATTGCATGCTGGCCCACAGCTGCTATTGGCCACAGTCAGAGAAACAATTTGGCCCATTAATGGTCGACGTCTCGCTCGCAATACAGTGCACAACTGTGTGAAGTGCAGACGCTTTCAAGGCAGAACACTCACCCCAAAAATGGGAAACCTCCCAGCACAACGCATAACACCAGATTTCCCGTTCGTTTCGGTTGGCATAGACATGGCAGGTCCATTCTTCATTCTTAACCGTAAAGGGCGTGGATCTAAGTTGATTAAGTGCTACCTTTGTCTATTTATTTGTATGCGCTATAAGTGTGTTCATTTGGAAGCAGTGAGCAGTCTGTCTAAGGAAGACTTCATATTGACACTTCGCAGATTCATTTCGCGTCGCGGAAGGCCTTCAGAGATTTTCTCAGACAACGGTAGAAATTTCGTCGCGGCGGCCAGTGAATTAGGAGCGTTCTTAAAGGCAAACAATCATTCTCTTTCTGACTTTGCTGCACAGGAAGGTATAAAATTTTCATTCATCCCAGCTTATTCTCCTCACTTTGGAGGGATCTGGGAATCCGGCATCAAAAGTGCCAAACACCACATCACTAGAGTCATAGGCAATAGCCATTTAACCTTTGAGGAAATTCAAACTTTATTCACACAAGTGGAGGCGATACTCAACAGCCGACCCTTATGTCCCATGTCTTCCAATCCTAACGATCTTCTCCCCCTCTCCCCAGGACACTTTCTAATCGGAAGGCCGCTAACAACGTTTCCTTCTCCTGCACTACAAGATGTCGATCCAAACAGACTTCAGCGATACCAAAGACTGGAACAAATTCGCCAGCATTTTTGGCTCCGTTGGCAGAAGGAGTACATCTCAGAGTTACAGCAGCGTCAAAAATGGACTAAGCATTCCGCGAACGTGAATGTGGGAGATATCGTTCTAATAAAAGAAGACAATCTGGCACCCCTATGCTGGAGCCTCGGAAGAATCATGAAACTATACCCGGGACCTGACAATATTCATCGTGTGGCGGACATTAACACTAGCAGAGGCTGCGTACGGCGCTCACTTGTTCGTCTGAGTCCCCTTCCGAAACCAGAAGACATCTCATGTTGAAAGACAAGCCTTTCAACGGGGCGGAATATGTCGCGGCCTAGCATTGGACCATTCCAGAACCACCCTCATAACTTTTTCTAAACGTCTTAATTTTTTGAACTACCTACATTGAATTCACTCATTCAAGAAACGATTTTAAAAACTCACGTCGAAAACCTTGTACTCGGCATTTTATATTGAAAAATACAAGACAAGCTATATTTCGGGTTTTATTTCGACTAAGAATATAACTCGCAGTGTCTCCCCGCGTAGACAGTAAGTTTAATGTGCGACAACAATCTGTGGTAATTAGATTATTTTGCGAGCCGTTATCAATAAGGCATCTAACCACAGATTTCTGTCCCGTACTACCATTAGGTCGCGCGTACACTTGAGCTGTCGACAATAATACGGTTGACTTCGGTTTCATTTCGGCCGAAAGTAAAACCGCAGTACTATGCGATGGGGGTGCAACAGTAGTGCAAGGCGCGAACGTAGTGGGGGACCTTAGCGAAGCAGTAGCGACAGGAGTATTAGAGATCATAAGCGTGTTGGGGGATCCATCCACAGTTGGGGGGATCATCGCAGAAGGGGGGGCGAGCGTCATAGCGTGTCTATAAACATCAGGGGGCCCATCTACAGTCATGGGGACAAGCGTAGAAGAGGGGATCAGCGGTATCGGCGACATATGCGCATTGGGGGACCCACCCACAGTAGGGGGGACAAGCGTATTCGAGGCAGCGAGCGTAGCGGAAAATGCGGGCGTTGAATGGGACAAACCTCTATTCGGGGGGACATCTACCGTGTGGGGAATGTGTGGAGCGAAAAATGGGGGCACTGTAGGGGACGAACCTCTATTAGTGGGGACACCTACCCGGGGGGCAAGCGAAGCAGAAAATGTGGGCACCGTAGAGGACGAACCCATAGTAGGGGACGTGCACGGTGGCAACATTGGTACTTCGCCCTCAACCCGAGCGACGTGCGTGCGGGAAGTGTTCCTATTAATCTTATTGTCAAAGTGCAATAAAGTATGGTGCCGTTTTTTACACAACTCACACACTGATGATGAATTACAATTCGTTAAGTTATGCATTACACTTAAGCAATTCACACATCCACGCTTTGATTTAATAAAATCGTATCGAGATTTAGCATCACGCGATCCCTTAAACTGCGTGCAGTTATAAAGTTGAGTGTGGCTGCTATCATTGCAAAACACACAGCACGTGGCATCTGCGGTAGGTACTAGTCCGTCGCTAGCGACAAAAGCCTTGTAGGTATGCGAGCCCGTGCGAGCTTCACGTGACGTAATAGCGGCCGGCGGTTTGTTATTTACGTTTCGCTGGCTTACGTACGACGAAGACGGATTCAAACGCTCTAAAATCTTAGCCTGATCCTGAACAAAAGATATCAGCTGTTTAGTGGTAGGTATTTCAACGTCTCGAATTGATAACTCGAAACTCTGAACCGTTTGCATATCTATCTTTCTTAAAGCACAGTGCAAAAAAATGAAATCAGTAAGATCCGGTATAGCTAATTGTTTTAAAGCGGACATAGAAGCTGAATATTTTTCTATAAACATATCTAAGCTATTAGCATTGTGCGAGCATCCGTTTATATCCAGGATATTATTCAAATAGTGTGTGCCTAAAGCGCGCTTATCTTGGTATTTTTTAACCAAGCTATCCCAAATTATTCTATAGGTATCGCCTGTCGGAACTATTCCGGCGGTCACCTTCAATGCGTTGTGAGTTAATTTACCGACCAAGTAATGCACACGCTGTGAATCAGACAGCTGATCATTGTTATGAACATTCGCTTTAAATGATTCATAAAACGCGGGCCAATTTTCCGAACGACCGTCAAAACTTAATAAGTTTATTGGGGGTAAGTTAATGTGCGAATTCACGGCCTTCGGTTGTCTGTCACTAAGTGATGGCAAAATAACGGGATTAATTATTTTATTACGGATGCGTTTGACTTTATTATACAAATCCTCGAAGGCGTCTAAACAAGCGTAGTCAACGCGTGCTTCGGGATTCAATTGCAGCTTTTTTTGATTTATTTCATCGATAATTCGCTCAAACTTATCATGTAACTCGTCTACCGTTTCCGACTCAGTCATGAAGTTCTCATTAGACCTAGAAGTCGATTCAAACGACGTTATAGTTTTAGCGAGATTATAAACACGATTCATTCGTTTAAAATGCAATTCCCTCTTTTGCTCTAAAAGAGCCAACAAAGTTTCCTCACTAGGTTGAACTTGCGTCATGATGACTAACTGTAGGTACTTAGAACCAAAAATGAAATTACTATTGAAAGAATTCACAATTAGCGGGAAACTAAGTTCGCGGCTACGGAACACAAATAGCGGTGAAATTATAACTTAATAGCGTTTCATGTACAACTTTATTTGAACGAGATATTACCAATTATTACGTAAATCTATATCAAATAATGTGACTTTTTTTAGAATAGGTATTAGAATATTACCAAAAAGTTTACGTAAAATCTATTTAACCAAAAATTAAATTGCGAATGAATTTTACCAAAAATTACGTAAAATTTATATATATATCACTGGAAAGATCCGTGACTCGATAGGACCAAAATATTATGGAGGGGCGTGTAAATAGCCCACTCCGCTTTAGGTTCCAAAATCAGTGTTCTTAAAGCCTATGATAAAAATTAAATATGGCCGAACACTAAACCGCGATAGGTGACAAGAACGTTTTGATGACACACGTACCAATACACGTTCAATTTTATTGAATTGACGAGTCCGTTTCGGTCATTATTTTCTCCATACAGTAAACCGAAAAACATTGCACAATACTAACCCTACACGATCAATAAAATTGAACGTGGTGGGCCGGCCTTTGTGGCCAATTTTGATATAATATGTGGCTGGAACATTCAGTGTGTATTAGAAGTACATTCCTAAAACTTCACTTCCAACCAAATTGAAGCAAAAAAGCTTGTGCTCGCGAGGTTTACACTAGTAAGAACTACTAGTAAAGTGAGTAGGTATACCTACCTAATAATTAGTACTTTATTTACACCCTTAGCCCCACCCTTACACGATATTTTATAAATAATAGTCGAACAGTACAAATCAATTTTTATATAAACAATAATCGAGTTTTTTAATTTTTTTTTAACATCTCTGGTTATTCTATAAAACTAAACTAAAACTATAAAATTAACAATATAATACAAAACTAATCTAACAAACCACTACCAGTGGGCAAAGTGCCCAAAATGCTGGCAGCATTGCCACGTTGAATGGCAATGCTCAACCTTTGGCTCAAATAGAGGCCAGCATTTTGGTCACGCGTTGCTTCAACCAGACGCTTACATAGTTCTTTGAAAATTTGGTGTGCACTTGGTCCCCACGGCCCAAGAGTCTCGACCACAAAAGGCGCAAAAATAAAACCGCTGTATATTTTAGCCTTTTCAGTTTCTTTGCGGACTGCGCCGCCGCGCCAGCCTTATTTTGTGTCTCGGGAAGATGTGACGGCGCAAGGGTGTCTACACACGTAGCATTTAGTCTACACACGATATTTTGTTTTTTATCTAAGTGTGGACATGTCACAGATCACCATCTAGCCCCAAACTAAGCATAGCTTGTAGGTACTATGGGAACCAGATAACTGATACAATACATAGATATACTTTTTTTGGTTTGTAAATACATACATAGAATACAATATAACACCCAGATACAGAACAAACATCGATGATCATCACACAAATATTTGTCCTGGATGGGAATCGAACCCACAACCTATAGTTCAAAAGGCAGCTTAGAGCTACTACCAACTATAAGGGCAGTCGTTTATATAATTCCTATTTCTCTGCCCCTAGTATGAATCCCAATAACTACATTACTTATATAAACGTAAAGCGTTATCCGTTTGTTTGTGTAGCTTTATTCCAAAACGGCTGAACTGAATTGGATGATATTTAGCACACATATTGCTTATCTAAGAACTACAGTCCTGCCGATATCAAAATTTTAAGACACGTTTTACTCGATAAACGGGGTAAACTGCGGGTTTTACCCCGTTTGAAGCCAATATACTTTTACCTACTAACTTAGTAGGTAATAACTCCTAGATCATTTTATTGTAGCTATACCTATATCAATGTATATCGTTTCGTGAGATAAATTCAATTGCGACGTTATATGCAACTGCATCATAACATGAGCTATTACCATAAAATATTCTATTGATTGTTTAAGTAAATCTATTTACCTAGTTGAGATAATTATGAATCCTGCTATACTTTTAGGTACCTATATTAAACGTAGGTATGTAAATCGCTTGTTCCCAGTAGTTCCATGACGGAACTAGTGGGAAAAACTCACCTGTTTCATGGAACTAGGAATAGTACAATACCATAGATTCTGCGATCTCGTCTCATCATTCTGAGTTAATCTTGGTATTATGAGACACGGACATCAGGAATAAACCATAGTACAACAATACGTGAGGTTTGAAAGGGGGAAAAAACACGAATCATCCTCATTGCAGGGGGAAGCGTAGTATAGCGATATATATCACGTGTATTTATATTTCCGTTGAGCGCGATTTCTAAACAGAAAGTGGTGCCTGATTTTGACTCGCGTAGCCATGCACCACTCATGCATGTACTCGGTGGACCGACGATCTGGTGAAAGCCGCGGGGAGCCGATGGATGCAGGAGGTGAGTAGCCGGTCAAGGTGGCGCGCTCTTGGGGAGGCCTATGTTCAGCAGTGGACGTCTTCAGATGATGATGATGATGTACTTAAAGATACTATTCGGCAATTTAAAAAGAAATACTTGGTTCCGAAATAATACAAGTGATTTTGGATGGGGGTTAGTCTAAAACCTCACCATGTATAACCACAGGGGTTAAAAAGTTGCTAAAAATACACCCCTTAAGATTCGTATTAACTATAAATTGGAATGCAATGTGTGCAAAATATAAAAAAAATGATATGCGGAAATTATAACAGCTCTCTTTAGCACTATTTTAATTACGTTTATTGCAGTTGAACAATAGCTGTTGTAAAATGTTTTTCCTCTATCAATCGAGAATAAAAGCCTAAAATGCATGATGTAATACCTACTTGATAGTTTAAATGCATTGATTGTACTGACAGAGGGCCCAGTAAAGTGAACCAGCTATATTAGAGAGCACGCACTACGGACCAGTCCGCTGCGGCGACCGCTCACTTTCACTACAACGGTTTAAACATTGTTTATTTTGATTAATTCAACGTGAGGGGTTTTAAAGGGTGTTCCCTAACGGTGCACAACCATGGAGCTGGAGAACAATAATAATTTTCCTTTGGAAATGAAGGACGTGGAACGTAAACAGGCTGAGGAATTGATGAAGCAGTTTACCGGTAAGTAAATGTTTACGTTATATTTAAAAAATAATGAGACTAGATAAAAGCATTTATTTACTTGTAAAATACCGTGGGCAAAAAATTTAAGTATTATTCGATTAATGGGTTTTGGGCGCGCCATAATGGGCAAAGAGAAACCGTGCTCTATGTAAGCACTTCGGTACTTGAGAAATGCTCGGCAAGTTTAAATAAACAATGTTTAATTTTAAGTAGGTAATTAGGTACGTGCGTATGTATACTCCTTGACTTTACTAAAATTAGAAAAGCATATTAATCTAAGTACCTACGACCTAGTTATCGTTAGAAATTAAATAATTTTAACGTATTCAAATGCTAAAGTTTGGGCGTGCGTTGATTTAAATTAATGTAATTATATGGCAAGGATAGACCCTGGAATAGATAAGTGGGCTACATAGTTTGATATAGGATCCAATTGGTTCATATGCCAGTTTCAACTAATGTGGGGAAGCCTAGCTTGGACTGTGCTAGTTTTATTGCATGATTTTCACCCATTCCGCAGTTTCGTTCGGCGACATTTATGTAAAAACCATACAAATGCACCAAAATCAAAACTTTCACATTTATTATAATAAGGAGAAAATAAGGCACGAATTTATAAACAGCCCGTACCTAACAGTTATTTGATTCTGAGAGCAATCTTGCGACTCCTGTAACCTTCAATTTTGTGATTTGAACGACAACGACCCTACCTACCCTACGAATAAATATGACTCAATGCTCAAAGCTCCTGAGATAATAAGCACCGCAAACCACAGCCCTGGCAGCCTGGCAGACATATGAAGCACACTTCATCTTCTTCCGATCTCTCCGATCTTCATCTTCTCGATGAAGATTGATTGATTCACCCTGATAACGCTATCCCTATGAGGTCGGTAGCAGAATAAGGCCATTCAAAATATTAAAAAAAAAAACCGCAAGTTTGCATCCTAAAATCGCACGCAGAATTATTGACTTATAAATACGAACGTTGTGTGACAATCTTCATCATCATCTACTTCCTGAAGACGTCCACTGCTGAACATGGCTTCCCCCACAGAGCGCCACTTTAAGCGGCTGCTTGCCTCCTTCATCCAACGGTTCTCCGCCAGTTTTAACCAGATCGTCGGTCCACCTAATGAAGGCCGGCCTACGCTGCGTCTTCCGGTTCGTGGTCACCAGTATCACCACTCGAGTTTCTTCCCCATCGGTTATCAGTAGGACGGACCTCATGCACAGCTTGAAGACGTCCACTGCTGAACATAGGCCTCCCCCAGAGCGCGCCACCTTGAGCGGCTGCTCGCCTCCTGCATCCATCGGCACCGAACATAGCTCTCTCCATAGCTCGCTGCGCGACTTAGAGCTTACTAATGAGGCCAACAGTAAGAGACCAGGTACTATGAGCGATGTGGCCTGCCAATCGTCATTTCAATATTGGTCACCTTAGTTCAATAGGTCAGGTTGTGGCTATATAGGTACTTACTATAATAATTAATAATTACTGCGTCACTAATCTGTTATATTTTACCCGCTATTTGTTTATTTTTCGGCGCGATCTTATAATTTTCTGTGATAAAAAATGTATGTCCATGTGGATTGAGAAACCTAATTACGACAGTAACAGATAACGGCTATCGACTTAGTTAAATAGAACAATGACCGCATGCTTTTCTACTAATTCACTATTATTCATTTTGTAGTCGATTACATTGCATCTTCATTGCATGGACAATTATTTTTGTTTACGGGCAATTTGAAGAGACTAATACGATATTATTGAGCGTCAAGATCACTGGGATTTGTCCTAAGAAGCTGTGCATCCTTCAGTAAAGTTAAAACCTTTAAAATATTGTACTGTACGTTTGTGCGTAGCGTGCTGGAGTATGCATCGCAAGTGTGGAATTCTAGATATGACAAGTATGTAATGCGACTAGAAAGAATCCAAAAAAAGTTTATCAAATATATTTGTTATCGTCTGAAAATCCCGTACAAGTCTGATAATTATTTGGAACTTTGTAGGAAACTCCACTTTCTTCCTCTCTTTAAAAGAAGAGAAATAGCTGATATAACTTACCTACTCAAAATTTGTTCAAATGAAATCGATTGTCCCGAACTTTTGCATAAAATTAACTTAGTCGCTCACTCTAAATCATTGAGATTTAAGTCTATTCTAAGTGCACCGGTAGTAAACACAAACTATAGGCAAAACTCGTATTTGTGGAGGGCGAGTAATTGTTTTAATGTACTTGATAAGCGTTTTAACTTTGACCTATTCTGCACAAGCGTGGCATCGGCCAGACAGCGGTTGAGCAGTGAATTTTTTGACTAATTATTGCTAGCTGCTACTTTACTCATTTATTTACGTATAATTAATTATTATGAATAGTATGTATGGTATATATAGTAGGTATGTATAGTGTGTATATTATGTTTAGTATGTATAATTTAGTATGTAATTCCATGCAGTGTGTAGGTAGTTCTTTTAGGTGTGCACTACATTTTAGTTGTATACTATTTTTAATAATGTCTATCCGTGAGGACTTATAATTGGCTTATTGTTTTATAAGTTAATATTTATATTATTATATCAGCCGTTGGTCTTCCAGAATAAAATAAATAAATAAATAAATAAATAAAAAATAAATTATACATAACAACGGCTAAATAAAATTGAGAAAGTATTTTTATCTTACCATATAGACTCTAGGTAGGTACCAAAAATCATAATAATTCCTCTAGATATATTATAGAGGCACTATTTTTGGTACCTAGTAACCTAGTTCTAAATGTTCTGATAGAAATAAAAACATACTTTTACACTCACGTAGTAGCACATTACACCTCTTTGTGTACTCTATCTTATTTATTACAATCGCAGATTTATTTAGTTAAAGTACCTATTTCAAAGTCTGGTTTAGCTTTAAAATAGTCTATCTTCGAAAACAGACATTCCTTATTGGACGCTAAAACCCTATTATACTTATAATACACTACCATGGAAGAGATCGTCCTACATAATGTAATTTAAGTACACCTGCCTACCCACAAACTATTCATGCACTTTGTCATGCTTGTGCTCACCAACAAAATAAATCTAAATATCAACATGAGTTAGGTAAATTGATTTAAGTTCTCAACGAATTTATAAATCACGAATATATTCCAAGGTCTTTACTCTAAATACATACCTATTATCTACTCAGGAAGTTGTTTCTCTTGAACCTATTCCTTCGATTTTAATAGAGACTGTAAGTAATTGTTACTCCAAGGTTCCCGATTTAATAGCCTATCAATCGGTTTTGTTATTGTAGGTACTTACCTACTTCGTTTATATATTGCACCTAATGATACTAAAGTAAATTAAACTTCACTTGTTATTTCATTGCATTTTTAATTAACATTTATATAGGTACTTACTTATCGAAAAACCTAATACAGTACTTTAATTGATTAAGGCTAGATTAAAAATAAATAACGCCCAACGATCACATACATAGATCCTGGACCCTAACTAGGATTCCTTGTATAGGGACCCAGGAACTACGAGGACCATGGTCCTACAACACCCAGACACAGAACAAGTATTAGCGCTTTTCTGTGCACAAATACTTGTCCTGTCGCGGGAATCGAACCCGCCGCCTCCGGGTTATGAGCCGACCTGCTCAACCACCACACCACAAAGGCTGTCATTGCACTTTCATTTAAACTGCAGCAGTTAAATCTGCTACTGTCTTTAGGTACCATTATAGTATTATTATTATGTTACTACTAGGTCTATGCTATGTTCATTGTTTATTCAGCCGTGGACGTCTTCAGGTTGTTGATGTTGATTACGACCAAAGATGTATAATGTACTACAGTACGACAAGTTTCACCAACGATAATAATTAAAATATATTCAATGTTTAAAATCTTCTGTCTGGAGTCGGGTTTTAGCTCGTGACATCATTATTTTATGCATTGATTTTTACTAATGTAAGTAGGGTATCGGTGCTAAAGACCAAAATTTAAATCACAAATTATCAATTTGTGAATGATATATCGACTTGATTGTTCTGTAATACGGACTCAAGTGTTTAACTTAAATAGGTAGGGTACATCATCACACTAATATTATAAAGGCGAAAGTTTGTGCGTATGTGTGTATGTGTGTATGTTTGTTACTCTTTGACGCTGTAACAGCTGGACGGATTTAGATGAAATTTGGTATGGGGGTAGCTTATACCCTGGATTAAAACATAGGCTTTTTATCCCGAAAACGGGAACGGTTCCTGTAGGAACGCGGGTGGAACCGCGGGGCGCTGCTAGTAGTATTATAATTTACGCAGGAGGTGGTGCCTGTACCTAATAGGTACCTACGCTATACGCTAAATCCACAGACCATAAATGTAGATAGTGTATAGGTACTTAGACATTCCGTACAGATTTATACAATCACTAGATGCCCAGGTTGCCTAGTTAGATTTATATACCTAGGTATAATAGTTCTTGTAGCCACTTTGGCTGCTGGTTACCTGCAATAGGCTATTAAAAATAACAGGTATTTATTATTTTCATAATGTAGGTTTAAAATGAATGCAATAATTGAAAAAATAAGTAAAATCGGTAAATAAATGAAGGAGTAATAAGCTTTCAAAATTTCTGAAGTGGGCATCGCCTGTGCCTTTCTCGCAAAACAAGAGATTCCCCACAGTTACTATAAAAACGCACGTTGTGAAGCCACATGCCAAAGAGACTGTAAAGCTACCACAGCTTAGTAATGAGGTACTATAAAGGAGCAAGAGTGACGTCACTCCATGTTTGAGCTGTCTTTTTCTATTCCTGTATTTTAAAATGCATTGCAACGCAAACAAACAATATCATAATATCTCAAAAAATGACAAAGTTACACGAACTTAGTCATTTTTTGAGATATTTAATTTTTGTTTTCACGACTGTTTATTTTTGAGGATTTTTTTTTTTATAACACGGACTGAAAATCAAGCTGACGGCCCGCTTGATGGTAAGCAGTTACCGTCGCCTATAGACACCTGCAACACCAGGGGCGTTGCCGATGCGTTGCCTACCATATTATTGACGGGATCTCTACCTACTCAGTGCGAATGCTAATTGCAATTTCCCACGTTACTTATTGTATGACTTTCCATAGGTACCAACTTACCTGTATTTATGTTTGGTGTCAATTATAAATTACCTATTGTTAATTCACCGCTTTCATAAATTTCTCCTTTCACGAGTAGTTAGGTACACCATAGTTAAAGACTTATACGCGTGGAACTTTATAGGTAAGAGGTAGCCTGGTGTACAGGATAGAGGGTATACTCCTACCAACATAAGTAGGAATGATCTGGAAAATTAGTGATCCAATTTCGTGGATTCATTTTCCGTTTTTTAAACCTGTAGGTAAAACTAAAAAACTTACCTAAGTCAATAAAAGATTTCCTTGTTATCTAGAACAGTTTTAAATATATACCTAAGTAGGTACCTAAACCTACTACATGAATGCTTCTTGAACCTATTATATACACATCAACATCTGCCGCCAAGCAGTAGTGTGCAAGCACTACTGTGTTCCGGTTTGAAGGGCATTGTAGCTAGTGAAATTACTGGGCAAATGAGACTTTATGATCTGATCACTCAGTCTTGTAATCTGATTACTGGACTGGGTGATGTCTCAGGATGATGTGCGCAGTGCAGTGTCACGCGAAACTTTATTGTTTTAAAGTTCCGGGTGACACTGCAACTGTTATGGGCGGCCGTGTCACTTAACATCAGGTGAACGACTAGCTCGTCACGTCATTTAATTACATAAAAAAAAAAAAAAAAAAAAAAATCACATGGGTCCGATTCCCGGCCATTCGACTTCTCCTATCCTTTTCGTTCGAATTCCAAAACTTGAACAAATTGAAGAAATAAAGACTCATGAACTTTGTGCTTTTCTTAACTATGGGTGGGACGTATGTATACGAGAACTCATTCATTCCTGGATTCATCAAGACTGATTCAAATTATACGTATTTGGTTTGCAGGAGAGCTCACCGGATTCGTTCGCGTAGGTCCTAAAGGCTATTTCCTCCCCCACAAGTACCGACAAGAAGCCAGCCACATCTACAACATGGAGTTGCGAGCAGACGATGTGTTTGTCGCTAGTTATCCACGATCAGGTAACAATGAATATGTTGTTTCATTTGTTTGTTAATCTGTCTGCTTTGGAAGGAAGGGCACCACGGAGTTAGATTAAGTTCTATGGGGGGCACGTGCCGTCGAGTCGGTCTCGGCTGCGGCTATTGTCATTATGCCAAGTCAGAAACCTTCGGCCTAAAAATTCTGACACCAGGCTAACCACTTGCCTACACGAAAAAAAGAAGAACGAGAGTGGTCTTCTTTTTTTCTTCTTTAAGTATTTATTTTTATTATTTACGAGACTATTTAAATTTTGCTTCCCATCACTTCACTCCCTGCAAGATGAGGAATAAGTTGAGGTCTTTTTGTGGGGTTATAAATTAGGCACTTCTACGTAACTTGTTGAACTTTCAGGTACCACATGGACGCAAGAGTTGGTTTGGATGGTGGCAAAGGATTTAGATTATTCCACATCAGCTGCAGTGCCTCTCACTGAAAGATTTCCTTTTTTGGAGTGAGTATGATAAAATGTTAATTTTACCTAAATAATCGTCTTAATTTCCATTAACAATTATGTAAGAGTTCACTAAGCGCATGCTTAACAAATAAACACTAGTATAAGGTAGTATTATGACCTCAAATAACAAACTAATAAACCATCAAAATGTATGTAGTAGACCGTACGTGCCGGGTGCTATTACCTATAGGTAGGTAAGGTACTGTACTCATCAGGGTCCTTGACTCGCCACTCGCCAGAATAGATAAATTTAATATTAGGTAACCAGCTTGCCTTGTACAAGTTGTAGGTTAAATTGGTACCTATATTATACCAGTTATAATAGGCATGCATTTGTTATTTTAAACTTCCTATAGTAGTAAAAAAAGTAGTTAGTGAAGTGTAATAATTTGGAAATTTTGGTTATAAATTGATCATGGATGTTCCAAACAGGTTTTCTGCATACGTTCACCCTAAACTGAAAGAGAGGTTCAGATCAGAGAACAGTGACTGCGAGTACAAACTGAAGCTCTTGGACATTGTGACCCAGTCAGCTACTGATCAACTGGAAGCGGTAACATCACAGCGTTTCATTAAAACTCACTTGCCCGTCTCGCTCCTGCCACCAAAACTCCTAGACACTGCTAAAATGGTGTACGTCGCGAGAGACCCTCGGGATGTCGTGGTGTCCTTCTACCACTTGAACAGGTTGATCAGAACGCAAGGCTACGTAGGAGATTTCAAGACGTATTGGTATTACTTCATGAAGGATTTACGTAAGTTGTGATATCTTTTAATAAATTCAATATACCAACGACATTATAATTACTTACTTATAGTCATTTTATTGTAATTCGACGGCAGACAGAATACATCAGGCAGAAGAATATCAAATAAAAAAAATGGTTTCAGATCACTGGACCCCATACTTCGAGCACTTGAAGGAAGCGTGGGAGAAGAGACATCACCCAAACTTGCTGTTTTTGTTTTACGAAGAATTGTCCAAAGTAAGTTTTTTTAATTTATTTCGTGGTTTTTTATTACCACATATACCTAATAATGGTGTACACATAGTATACAGGGTGCAATTTAATTCATTCGCATAAATTGAGTGCATGATAGCTTTTTTTGATGATTGTTAAAGAGAGCGAATGAAAATTTTTTTTCATTGAATATTATGAACATTGCTGCGGCGCCTAACGTAGTTCACGCGAATGATTTTGATATTTTAAAAGTTTTTTTTATCTTGTATGTAATAATTGAAAACAGAACTTAATTGTTTTAATTTAATTTTGTACTGTAACATTTGATTAAGTAGATTATCAATTTTTTGGAGTTATTATCATTTCCAAATTGATGCGTTAGATGTCATAAATTTTGGTCCACACGTGCGTGAGCGTGATCTAGTTTCAAAGGATGCTAATGAATTCAATGACACCCAGTATAGGTACCTACTGCCAAGGCATATAATAATATTGTAGGTAGGGACTTTTACAATAGGTACCTACTTACAAATTGAAAACTGAAAATGGTATAGTATGTAGGCCAAGGACGAATATTTCACGTATCGAGTTTACCGTACACTTACGCACGGCGACGCTAGGTGGTAGCACGAAGCAAATTTTACAACTATCGAAATATTATATCAAACAAATCCCACAAGCAGCAGAGCGGTTAGCCATATCAACTTGAATATAATAAGCCACGAAGTCAAATATACACAAAATCTTATTTACGTCGGATACAGTGGAAAATATATCTTACGGCGGTAGTACTATCAGTACCTACTTATATGAATTTGGTTTGATGCAAGAAATAAGTTGGAAACTTACATTACGTTTTCAGGACTTGCCAGCGGCAGTACGGCGTGTAGCAAAGTTCTTCAACAAACAGTACACAGAAGAGCAGGTGGCAAAGCTGTGCGATCATCTCAGCATCGAGAACTTCAAAAAGAACAAGTCTGTCAACTACGACGTGATGAAGGAGCTCGGCATTCTGATACCTGGAGAACAGTCTTTCATTAGGAAAGGTAGGAAATAGCTATCCCCAACGGGTTGTTCCTGTTATCCCCCACATTTTCGGCCCCATGGAGGATAACAGGAACATTTATTATCATCGATTTTTATTCGACCTGTTGTCCCCCACTAATATAAGTCATATTCAAAATTATAATATGGTAAAAAACAATAGATATAGTTACATTACTATTATGTTATAGTAAAATCACACTTCACACTCTTATATACCTAAAGTTTATTTAAACACCTAGATAGATAGACAGAGATGTATGGTTGACACAACTATTGATATCGGCCGTCAGGCGTGGTGGGTAATAACCAAGTACGGATGACGTGACCACCAGAAGAATCTTACATCATCAGGAAGTCGTCTCCGAGATGGAACTGCTCATCATGGCTCTCTGAAACTACAAGTCGGATAGGTATCCTGTTTGAACTAAAGTTGTAGAAAACCCTGGGACGCTTCCAGAGAAAAACTAGGATTGCCATACAGAAAAAAAAGTTTCCATACAAAGTTGAAACGCTTATAAATCGGAAACGGTAAGAGGTAGGTGGGAGGTGTTCGACCAAATGTCATAAGGGACGATGGGGGCTTTCCGATGGTGGTCATGAAAATCCAAGATGGCAGATTCAAGATGGCGGCCGTTTTGAAAGTTGGTCCGATCCGCCTGATTTTTTGCATCGGGTGGTTTTTGAGGCCCCTGACTCCATATTTGAAAAACAAATTGGATTCCGCCATTTTTAGAGATGGGCGATACATTTTTTATCACATTTTTAATGCATTGTTTCTCGTAAGCTATGGGTAATTTTGACCTTTTTAAATTCGTATAGAGGAAGAAGTTCAAAGTTCGAAAAAATTGAAGACCTGGTCTTCCGACCTTCGCACGATTTCCGAACTGACGCCCTCTGGTTCGAATCCCAGTCGATCCTACACAATTACTTTTTAAGTTATGTGTGTGTTATAATGTGACTCGCTTTTATAATGGTGAAGAAACGGCATAGTGAACAATCACAATATTTGAGAACATGTACCTATCATCCACCAATACTATGAATAACGTGTGGGATGAAGTAGTCTTGCAATAATGTCACAGAAAACCTAATTTAGCACACATAGCTGTCGCCAGACGAGTTTTTAAACCTTTATCTTGCTTATGTGCAACACACTTTAACTGGCCCGATAGCTCAGTTGGTAGTAACCCTGCCTTCTGATCTATAGGTTG
This sequence comes from Ennomos quercinarius, assembly GCA_910589525.2. NCBI lineage: Eukaryota > Metazoa > Arthropoda > Insecta > Lepidoptera > Geometridae > Ennomos > Ennomos quercinarius. The sequence continues at coordinate 15,131,400 of OU342492.1, read as the reverse complement.
TGGGTTCGATTCCCACTCGGGACAAACATTTGTGTGATGAACATCGATGTTTGTTCTGTGTCTGAGTATTATATTGTATTCTATGTACGTATTTACAAACAAAAAGTATCTAAGTATTATATCGGTTATATGCTTAGTTTGGGGCTAGATGACGCTGTGTGAAATGTCCACACATATTTATTTAATTACGTAATTTATCTATTGTTCGTAATGAAGTACCAGGGTAGCATCAATGAAGAAGAGGTTCAGGCTCCATGAGAACTAGATGAAACCTCGACCTCTACTTAATTGATGCTACCCTGGTAGTTCATTATTAGGAAGTCGTATCGTAGGTATAAATAAGTTAAGAATTAAATTCTCGAGTACCACACACTGGTGACTACGAAGAAAAAAACATCACACTGGTGTGACGGCGAGTTCGGCCCCTTGATTTTGTGTATTTTCATTTCGACCATCCTACAGAAGGCTTTAACATAATAAATTATCTCTAACCGCAAGCGTTCACTTGCAGGCAAGGCGGGCGGGTGGCGCGACTACTTCGACGACGACATGGCGCGCGAGGCCGAGAACTGGATGGCTGAACATCTCAAGGACACAGACTTCAGATTCCCACATTTACAATCTCAATAAATATACTCAAGTTATATAAGTATTAGATATTATTATACTAATGATAAGAGCTATAAGGTCAATGGAGTTTGTTATATTAAAATGAAAATAACAAAAGAGGGTGATAATCATTTATTAGATTAATATGCTCTATTTTAAGTATTTCTTTGTAACACCATATTTCAAGTTTACATCAAATATAATGAGAACTTTAATACGTAAGATCTAGCAATTAAGTAAACAATATACTTCTAAACGCGTTTCAATTATCACTTCGCCTACCATAATTTCAATTCCATATAAATAAAACAATGTCTCAGTCCTTCCTCACATTTTTTATTTAAATAATAATACGGTTATACAAAGAAAATAAATTAAAAGCCAGATTTAATCAATCATTCGTTGGTAATATAAAATTCTAAAACAGACTTATAATATAATGGATAATAACCGTTTCGAGAGAACGGCGCGGCCGCTTGCCTTGTTCGCGGCTGCACAATGCACATGGCTTCGTTCCCGAATGAAATAGCAAATAGTAAAGAGTGAAGCCACGGGAGCCGGAACAGGGCCGGCCGCGCCGCCCGCCCGGCTTCAACGAACCGGCAACATACACGTCTATAAAAAGCGACTCTATAATATAAAACTGGGAGGAGCCTCCCGCACCTAACGACTCGTCGCCTCGAGCGACGTAAACTATCGTACACTTATAGAAAATCACAAAATTCAAGCGGAAATAATAGGAATCGGAATCCGTGCGCCTACGCGATGACGTCAGGTAGCAGTGCAGCGTCGGCTGCGGGCGACGGCGGCGCCTTGTCCGGCGACTGCGCGAGACCGTTCGACATCGGCGCCGAGGTCTCTGTCGGCTTCTTCTGGACCGCCTTGGCGGCTGTACTCTTTGTGCCTACGGCTGCCTGTAAAAAGCACGTCAGTTTAGTTTACTCTCTGTCTATTCAGCATGCAATGGGCAACGGTAACACGAGATAAATTACCAACTTTATTTTTTTTGAACGTATGCTGGAAAAGTGAATTTGGAGGTGCATGGATTTTATTATTTAAAGAAAAGAGCACCGATTGGTCTTATATCGTATACTTATGTGTTTTACCACCATATCCCCAAACTTCCCTCTTGGACTCCCTTACTATAATGATTTGTGCGCCCCCCCCCTTAAGAAATTTCTGTATCCGCGCCTGATTTGTATGAATAATTAAAAAATAATACTTCTGCAAGGCTTTATTAAGACACTTTTCATAAAATATGAGAGTGTTGAACTATCATTATACTTGTTATGATATCAACCAATCAGCCCATCAAAATTGTCAGCCAATAACATAGTTTATATTGGGTAAAAAAAAAACCACAAAAGCCTCATTGAACCATAAACCATAACTGAATATTCTGCCCCTTCAATTGAACCATAATAGATATTTGCGGGGTGCAACATTTTGCAGTTTAGCTTGTTACCGCTGGTTCATAGTAAGCTTTGTGTACCACGCGCCTCCGTCTTGAAGCCGTGGTGTTGGTCAATCAAATGAATTAAGGTAAAGTGCAACAATAGGCATAATAACAGCAGGAAACAGAAAGTGTATAGTGGAAAGTGTACAGGGACAGTAGTCAGTTAGTTTAGTCTATGATCTTCGTTTTTTTTTTTTTTTATTTATTTAAAGGTTCACAAAACTGGCTGTATCGCCTTACAATAAACAATGTAATAATTAAAAAATAACACTGGCAAACAACCTACTCGATGTGAACACAACATGCATTCTATTAAAGTTCTCTATAACTAAAAAATAAAGTCTAAACAGAATATGGCTACCTACTTACTAATTAATACCTACTTACTATTTTCTTATGAAGTACAGATAGTTAATTCAGTAAGTAATTGTAGTACGACTGTGGACGACGCATTGGCACGATGGCGTAGTGTGCTAATTTTAAAAGATTAATATATCATTGCTGTTAAATTAAAAGGCTAACAACCTGTGGGAACTTGTACTTGTAGCTGTGGTATGTTTGTCGTGCGGTTTGTTCAAACCATACAGAAGTATAAGTGTCATAGCATAAAAAACTTGACAGTAAGTATACAGTGCAACAGTATGTAAATTGCTTGTACCTTTGTGGCGGCAGTCCTGGGCGGCGCGGCCTTGGCTGTGATGCGTTTGTTGGCGAGGTCCTTGCTCTGCTTGTCCAGCGGCGCGCGGGCCGGCGCGCGGGGAGCCGCCGCTCTGGAAGTATTACTGCTGATGTGATATGGCAAGCGAATATCATGGAACACGTCATTTCGTGCAGGCTTCAAACAAAAAGGTGCCTGTTTGTTAAAACGGAAACGCTCATATAAGTGGCGACCTGTTGAGCCGTGCTTTATCAGCCGCGACCAAGGGCATTCTTATTTGATGTGATCAAACAAAATATTATAATAAAGCACAGGTTATCACTCTTAGAATTAACAAATAGATGTTCACAAAAATGGTAGGTAGTGCAACAAATCGTGTGTGACATTTTACAAGAGATGGGAAACAAGACACAAGCTGCATTATTACCATTTCAGTCACTTTAATTAAGTTGGACATATCTCAGCAATAAATCAGTGTATTAGGTAAATACAACTCAAACTCTTTCTATTCATTTCTGCAAGCTCATCTGTCAACTACGTCTAAACCAATATATTCAATGCATTTTTATAATTTGAAATGTGATGTGAATGCAATGTACCAAGTATACATGTGCGGGGGTTTATGTACCTGGGAGCAGCGGGCGCGGCGGCGGCGGGCGCGGCGCGGGGTGCGGGCCGGGGCGCGGGCCGCGTGATGGGCGGCGGCCGCGACTGCTTCGTCTCCTTCACGTCGCCGTTCGTCAGCGGCTTCTTCTCCGGGAGCTTCTTGGCGGGTGCGGCGCGCGGCGCGGGCGCGGCGGGCCGCGCGGCGGGGCGGGATGTCGCCGCGGCCGCGGCTGCGGGCTTGGGGGCGGGGCGCGCCGTCGCCGGGCGGGCCGGGGCTGGCGCGCGGGGGGCGGGAGCGGCGCGCGGGGCGGACGTCGCGCGGGCTGCCGGCGCGGCGGGCTTGGCGGCAGGCCTCGCGGGGGCCGCGGTCGCGGCGGGCCGGGCGGTCGCGGCGGGCCGGGCAGTCGCGGCGGGCCGGGCAGTCGCCGCCGGCTTGGCGGAGGGCACGCGCGGTGCCGGGGACGCCTTCGTCGCCGGAGTGGCGGGCTTCGCAGCTGCCGGGGTCGCAGTCTTGCTGACAATCGGCGTCCGCTCGGGCGCGGGGCGGGGCGCGGAGGCGGGCGTGCGGGGCGCGGGGGCAGCAGGGGCGGCGCGCCGGCTCGCGGACGCGGGCGTGCGGGGCGTCGCGGCGGTTGGTCGGGGCGCTGACTTCGGGGTGCGCGTGTCGGTCTTCGTCGTTGGCGTCGTCGCAGACTTCTTTGCGGGCGCCGAACTCTTCGACTTGGTCGCGGCTGCAGCGACCGTAGCGGCTGCAGCCCCGGCGGCTACCCCGGCAGCCGCAGCGGCGAGAGCGAGGGGCTCGGTGGCGGAGGTGTCGGCGGCGGGCGTGGGCGGCGGCGTGGCGACGCGCTGCTCGCCGTCCTCGGGCCGGATCTCGCTAGTGACGGGCACGCAGATCTCCTGCGCGCGGGACTCGGGCACGCCCACGTCTACGTCCGTCACGAGATCAGCGGCGCGCGTCTCGGGCACCAAGTCGGGCGCGGGCGCCACCACCAGCGGCGCCTCCTCCGCGACCGCCGCCGCGGGCTCCACCGCGGCTTCGGGGGTGGAGGCGAGTTCCGGTACTATCGTTGCCAGTTGCTCGAGTTCGATCGCGATTTGTGGTTCCGGCTCGGGCTGAGCTTCAGTCACGGGCTCAGGTTCGGCCGCCGGGGCGACGGGTGCCTCCTGCGGGACGGGCGAGGGGGAAGCGGGGGGCGCAGGGGAGTCCCCGGGTAGCGGCACGTCCGCCGGCAGGGGGGACGGCGCGACCGCGAGGGTCTCGAACGGCAGGGGAGACTCGCTTGGCAGAGGGGACTCTCTTAGCGCCTCGGGTTTTTCGGGCGCGACTGCGACGGCAGGTAGCGGGGACTCAGCGGGCGCGGTCGCCTCCAGCGGCGCCTCAACTTCCGGCACAAGCAGGGGCTCGCTCGGGACTGGCGACGTCGGCAGAGACGAGTCTCTCGGAGCATCCAGGGGGAGGGGAGACTCCCTCGGAGCGGATGCCACGCTGGGTGCAGGGGAGCGCGTCGGGAGCGGGGACTCGCTCGCCTCGTGAAGCCGTGGGGATGCGCTCGGTGCGAGTGACTCTTGAGGCAAGGGGGACTCTCCGGGGAAGGGAGACTCACTGGGAAGAAGACATTCGCTGGGAAGAGGAGACTTGCTCGGGAGAGGAGACGCGGCGGTCTCAACGGGCAGCGGCGAGACAACAGGAGCTGTGATGGGCAGCGGGAAGGCAGCGAGAGCCTCGACAGGGAGGGGAGATTGCGCAGGGAGCGGGGATTGCGCTGCCGGATCACTCGGCGCCGGGGAATGCGCAGAGAATGAGGACTGTGCAGGGAGCGGAGACTGGACAGGGAGCGGGGAGGCAGCGAGCGGCTCGCTGGGCTCCGGTGAGAGCGCGGGTAACGGGGAGCCAGCCGCGGCCAGCTCGGCCTCGATTACATCGTCCTCGAGCACGATCTCCGGGGCTTCGAGCCCACTGTCGGCGCGCCTCAACTCGCTCTCAACTATATCCTCGATACTTTGCTCTATCTCGTCGATATCGTTGCAGTGAACTTCGACGGAGATGTCCGTTTCTCCGTGGGTCGGCTCGGGCGTGATCGCCTCCTCCGTTTTGTCGTCGACTGGCGCGGGCGATACCGTCAAGTTTTCTGCGGACGACGCCTGTTGAATCTCAAGAGTGGGAATCGATTCGGGAACCGGTGCGTCTTCCTTTTCGTTCAGTTGAATGGATTCAGGGGAGACCACTCGCTCGGATTCGACGTGCCCGGTTGGTACTAATTCCGGTTGTAGCTCTTCCAGTGGGGAATCCTCGAGTTTGCTTTCCATTTCGATATCGTGTGAAGTTTCATCCTGAGGTGTGCTCTCTCGTAATTCTTTCTCGCTTTCGGAAGGGTCCTGGTTGTCGTCGTTCGTAAAACCTAACTCGGAACTCTTTCCGTCCGGTATTTCTGGTATTTGTTCGAATAGAAGTTTGTGAGATTCTGGTGTGTCCGTCGGCAGTACTGTATCTTGAGGAATGTTGGTAGGTTCTAATTCAATATTTGGGTATGACATGGAGCTGGAAACCACGTACTCCATGCAATTGTCGCCTTGACCGAAGTTGACGATATTGTGTGCCTGATTTTCTGTTCTTTCATCGAACCTCATTATATCATTGTTTGGTTCAAAGTTATTTCCGATACCAAAGAGATCTGTGTGTTTTTCTGGTGAGATGTTTTCTTTGTCGTTGTCGCAGATACCGTTTGGTTGTAGGTCCTCGTCATCGCTGTCTGGGAGGGGTTGGACTGCGTTAAGGTCGACGGGTGTTTCAGTTCTGGCGAGCCTCTCACATGTGTCATCATCTTTTTCCTGATAAAAACTCATGCTCATTGGATCTCTCTCCTTATTTTTGAGTCTTTCAAATAGCTCATCATTGCCTTCAACGGCAAATGGATTTGTTTCACTTTGTGTTTGGAATACCTGAAAATCAATGTTTTCTATGAAAATCTAAACTTACAATAATAAAGAATGTGCTTATCAAGTAATAGTTTACACAATGGAACATTTTCCTGGTCTTCATACAAATATTATAAATTCGAAACTCTCGTCTTATTGTTAATTATCTTTTTACAACTAAACAGCTAAACCGATTTTATTGAAATTTGGTAGGGTGTTGTGAACTTCTGAGCTTTTGAGGAACCCTTTTTATCAAGATGAAAGTTGTAATACACATGTGATTGTGCGTAGCAATGGGCAACAGCTAGTCTTAAATACAATACCTGAATATTACAGAAGTCTGTTGTGTCTTTCTGTATCCTTTCAAAGACTTGTATGAGGCCACTGTCCTTGACTTTATCAGGTTCAATGTCCACATTGAATCCGAAGCCCAAACTTTCCATGGTACACTTTTCATTGCCATTTAGGTGTTCCTTCACGGCATCATCTATTGATACATTCTGAAATAAAACAAAAACCAAAACATTACACAATGTATAACAGTTTTTAATATAAAACGAAGCTTGTAAATTAGAGATGCACCGAATATTCGGTAATTATTCGTATTAGTTTTTTAATGTTCGGTATTCGGTGGCTAGTATTTGGTTTGAAGTGCCCAACATTAATCGTGTGGCTACACCAATAGGCGTGGTCATCAGATTTAGAAAATACTTTCATGACGATCTCTTATGGAAATTCGTTATAAGATGAGCAGACCACTTTTTATTTGTTTTTCTCACAGAGCACGGAAAAATAATGCGCTTCGCCCCTCAAAGCGTCATATTTTTTAATTCTTTGTGGTTTTCTAAACAATAACACTCTACGGGATCAGCATTGCACTGCACTACTGCACTAGCACTGTGTTGTAACTTTTGCTGAATGAGCCCTACCTATCTAAAAAAATTCAATATGCGCTAAAAGTCGTTTAATAGTTTATATGAAATCTGTCACTTTAACTTTGATTGGAATTATTTTCCGTACTTATTCGTAATTTCATAATACATTTATAATGTTCTTTTCTACTACTTTTTTCTACTACTTCTACAAATTATTTTTCATCAATAATAATTATTTAAATTGCAGTGACTGTGGAAGTTTGTTGTAATTTTGTGGCAACTGAATACACGGCACGCGTACTATGTACCGAATAGTTCGGCCGAATATTCAGTAGGCTCAGAACCGATTAATGTTTGTTCTTCAGTTGGGCTTAAAAATCATTCTCGCCGCATCTCTATTGTACAATGTCCCAAATACAGCGCAAGTCATATCTGATAACAGAAGATGGCTCTAATATTATACTTAGCTACTACATTACTACTGACATATTAATAGCTAATCCTTAACAAGTTAGATCAAACATTGTTTCTTGAAATTGATATCAAATTATTAAAGTTTGATATCAATTTCCGTTACAATTTATTATCATTGGTTAATATTACGACATCGTCATTCAATAGCTCAAAAGAAAATGTAATTGCTATTTTGTAATTATATTTCACAAAGGATCATATAAAGCTGATCTTAATTATAAATAACAAAAAACCTGCCTCATAGTTAACTTTATAGAGTGCTTTAGTAAAACTATAGGTAGTTACCTAACCTGTTCTCCTTGACTAGCTTGTAAATCTTTTACACTAAGTTTCCACCTAAAAAATTTTACAACAGTAAAACAATTTTTTTTTTTTTATGCGATTGAATGACGTGACGAGCTAGTCGTTCACCAGATGTTAAGCGACACGGCCGCCCATAACAGTTGCAGTGTCACTCGGAACATTAAAACAATAAAGTTTCGCGTGACACTGCACTGCGCACGTCATCCTGAGACATCACACAGTCTAGTAATCAGATTACTAGACTGAGTGATCAGATCATAAAGTCCCATTTGCCCAGTAATTTCACTAGCTACAATGCCCTTCAAACCGGAACACAGTAGTGCTTGCACACTACTGCTTGGCGGCAGAATAACTGGCAAAGCGGTGGTACCTACCTAGACGAACTTTGCAGGAAAGTCCTACCACCTAGTAAATGTTTAAACCAACTACATATTCGCTATAAACGGCAACGTGACCCTAAATGTTATAATTTGAACACTCAGACAAATACATACTCTTCATAATATGTATAAAAGATTTAAGTACATGGAAATAGAAAATGCAGAACACACTTTCAAGATTAACTCATTTTCTGTTCACTCATTGAGTTGTGTGTGTTTTGTTTAACAAGACGCAGTGCTTTGCTTTAGCATAAGCTTTATAGACTATTACATTTCACCAGGCAATTTTTTTAAAATGACCATACAATCTTCTTTGTTTGATGGTCTATCTTAGTACATGACATTAGCGAAGTTGCAGTGAGATTGCCGCAGAAGCCACTAAGTCTCAATTCAAATAGACATTTTTCCCATGTTTACAAATTACACAAAACATTCAAAGAAAATAACAATTAAACAAAAGGCAATACTTACATGATGGCCATTGAGTTGATCACAGTTATCCAAGTCTAACAGTTCAGCGGGTCTGATGACCGCTTCAGTCTCAAACTGAGCCACATCAGGCAGCTCAATATCATCCATTGGGAGAGGCTTGCGAGGGGACTCGGCTAGCAGTACATCTGGTCCCACACTGCCGGGGACAAACACCGGAGCATCAGGGTTCAACGGTGAGCTGTTCATGTCTACGGAGCTTGTTTCGCAAGCCGACTGCAAGATGAAATACAATTACAATTATTGTTTATTTGCTAATGTTGTTTACAAATGTTTGCTTTCTTAAATAGTTCATTATGGACCCTAAGTTGTATATTTACTTATGATGTACTTTGTCATCAGCTTACAAGAAAAAGTTTAACTTTCAAGTTTGGTGAAAGTTAAAGAGATTTATGTGCCTAATATTTGAAGATTCATAATTTTATACCAGTATTGCCTGCATTTCCTTTACAAACTAATCTGACTTATATTTGGTTAGGAAAGTCAGGGTTCGGAGGTGAGTAAGATATTTGTGTATGATTAGCTTGATTCTCAACATGAATGTAAATTGAACATAATAAGTTAAAACTTGAAAGTTAAGAATATCAGATCAGACACTTCAGAACTAGTAACAATCCTTTGAAGCCTTTTTTCCCTTATAAAAATTTTTTAGGGAAAAAAGTTAGGTAAATCTTATGATCCTGTGACTTTTACTTCGTAAGGAAACTAGCATATAGTGACTAAAGTTAATTAACTACCTGCTGTATCTACTATTACTTCTCTATAGTTGCATAGATTCCTGTGTAAGTGTCTTTTAATTTGTTTATGCATTAAATTTTTAAAGAATATTTCCCATTGATGCATCAGGTTTGTTTGCATATTACTTTAATTTAGCCAGATGTAAACGAATAACATGACGAGGTAGCCGTTTGCCCGTTGTTAAGCGTCACAACCACCCATAACAGATACAGTATCATTCGGAACTATAAATTAAACTTTCACGTGACACTGCACTGTGCACATCATCCTGAGACATCACACAGTCTAGTAATCCGATTTCTAGACTGCGCGATTAGATCCTAGTCTCATTTACCCAGTAATTTCACTAGCTACAATGCCCTTCAAACCGGAACACAATAGTGCTTGCGCACTACTGCTTGGCGGCGAAATAACTGAAAAGCGGTGGCACCTACCTAGACGAACTTTGCAGTAAAACCCTATACCTACCAACTAATAAAACTTGAAATTCCATCAAGTAATTTTTCTACCTTATTTTAGCCGAAAAAAAGTACTTAATTTAATGTTATCTTCTTTTTTTGACTGGCTTTCACGCCAAAACGGCTCAACCAATTCGTATGAAATTTGGCACATAGGTTACTTTTATTACTTTAAATATAAGTAACTACATTTATCCTGGAAAATAAGTTCCTGCAGAAAAAGCGGTAGGTAAGGTACAGTTGAAACCGGAGGACCCTCTAGTATTTGATAACGATAACCCTGTTTTGTTCCTATTCACATAACCAGATGCATGAACTGTTAAATATACATAAAGGTAAATTGCTCCCAGAACAAAATAAGAATAAGTTCAATACCTATGTGCAACATTAAGTTAGTTATTATTACTAAGAATTATTTCTGTGTAGGAAACTGTGACATAACCACAGAACAGATATAGTACCCATAACTAGCTAACCTGAATTTTTAAAAGCATAAGTGATTTATACCCCAGTGTAAAGTTGACTCATGTGTTGGGTGTGTCACACAGGTTTTTAGTCAGACAATAGTTTCAGTGCTAAGCATTTTTTGCGGTTGGTTCCAAATAAGGTTGTTATTAACATCATTGGCCATTTTGTATTTAACATATTCTATTGATACCTTAATACTTTACACATTATCCAATATTTACTTTTGTAACTGCTGGTTAAAAAATAATGCTATATGTATTATCTTTGGCATATCATGAATACAGATATGCAAGCTACATGCAAGTACCACTTATACTAACCTTATCACTAAAACATTTACAAAATAAATGGGGAGTAAACAGACTATTAAAGCAGTGCTGGGGATTTGCAAGACACTTGCTTTGGTATCCAATATCTGCATAGTTCTCTTAGGTACCTATATTATATTTTTTAAGTAAATCAATCATTTGGACCCACAATAAATACGTACCTATTTGAACTTGCATGTGTTGTAAAGGAACCTATGTTGGTTGTGAGTATGAGATCCTACTACTGCTATGTCAACATTTAACTAGCAAAATATAGGCAAACGAAAAATAATAGGTACCTTCCAATATCACAAAAGAGTTAGAACAATAATTATTATCTTCAAAATGTAGGAACGTACCTACATAACAAAAACATAATACCCACCTACATCCTACAAGACAATGATTTTTATGTTGACTTTGGGTCTTTGGCCATCCATAACTAGAAATAGGAAGGCAACAAATTAATAATAAATAGGTAGGCATGTACCATTATTATTATTAACCACATTGACATTTTCATTTTAAAATCAATGGGTTTACAATTTCAAAGTTGAAAGTGTGCATCCAATACCTATGTCTTGAATAAATACCATGCAACAAAAATAAGTCTCTATACCTACAGTAAGCCGGTAACTGCCTATGTAGTCATGTAGTGGTTACGTGAAAGTGTAGTTTTTAATAGGTACAATAATGATCTGTAAAATTTCATAGACTAATAACCACACAATTTAGGCTTTTTATTTTTTGGCACAAATGAAGTGCTGTGCTAATTTGCACAATGCAGAGACTATAGATAAACATTCAAACAATGTAAGCAACTCTATTACTTGTGGCTTATCAATAATTTGTTAAACGTCCTTGAACCAGCCTGTGTGGTATGTTCACTATTTTAACAATATCAGTGTGCCAAACTAGCAGTAGAGGCAAAAATTATGTAACTGTTGCAGTGTGGTAACAATAGACCATAAAGTTCGCATCTTAGAGTGGGTTACCAGAATGCTTCAATGGATATCTATACATGGAAGTGAACCTGTATTTAGGGGAGTAATATTTCATATGCGTCATGCTTGTAGTAAGTAGTGTGTAAAAAAGTCTTACATTATCCTGGCCAGGCGTATCGGAGCGCGGAAGTTCGTCGGGCTCCTCAGTCGGGTTCTGTTCTTCACGATCGCCCTCTCCTTTGAAGTAGTTCCACTCGTCTTCCGACTCGTCGCCGCTCTCAGCTACATTATCCACCAGCGCTCCGTCGACGTGGCCCGCTTCCACTGAACAACCACACAGAAAACACTGTTTTTAGTACCTAATACACACTGTGAACACCTGGCCTGGCGAGCACGCGTAATCATCCCTTGCGCGAACAAACACTGATATCAACAGGTGACACACCTTCGAAACAAAAACACGTAGGTAACGATTTTCCACGAGCACACAGCAATAGCACAATCTTAGGTGAAACAAATACCTAACGTAGCCGACGTACTTATAGCTGCCGGCTTTCGGCCAACGATATTTTAACCGGTCGCAAATTCAAACCCGCGAGAATGTCTCGGACGCCATTTCGAGCACGACGGACGGACGGGACTGCAAAGACACGCCCGACTTTAACACATCGGAATCTTGAAAAATATGTGATCGTGCTGGAATCCTGCACTCTCCGGTGACGGAGAGATGCTCCTTCGGGCAAGCGATCTATTTCCAGAACACCGCTCCGCATGAATCAACACAGAAATAACCTTTCACAAACCGTTCGGTATGTGAAAATAATCAACAACATTAGCTAAGAATCACATACCGTGAACGGTAATTTCACTGCACGGATTACTATCTTCACCAAACTCGTATTATTTGAGCCGTAAATATGTAGACAAAAGGCGAAATTACAAATCACAAAAGCAGCGGGAATATCGCGGAGAGTAGCACAGATCCAACGGACGTTCAATGGGCAACTGCGAGAGGGACGGCGCGCGCCACGCGAGCGGGACGGCCACACCCGTGCGGGGAGGCGCACCCCCCTGCGACGTGATAATAGGGATGAGATGCGTGTTATTTATTTCCCAGTATCGCCTATTCGATGCATGAATTTTCGTTAAAAAATAAGAACTACTTACAACATGAAATTTTATTAAAAGTTACCAAGGTTTGTTTTCAGAGTTTATATTTACGTAAGTATATATTTTATTCGCAATCATTTCTGTATTTACTGGATTGAATATGTAAATGATTAATCATGTACAATTTTCTTGTCATAGATCGCGCTAAATCTAAAATGGTGACCCAGATATTATTCTTAATAAAATCAAAGAAGAAAGCCGATAGCTCGTTTGTAAATGTTCAATTAACTTTAGGTCACTTAACATCAGGTGAACGACTAGCTCGTCACGTCATTCAATCACACAAAAAAAAAAAAAAAAAAAAAAAAAGGTTCAATGAGTGGAGTGGGATGAGTGGGTATACTTATTGTATAAAATATGTAGCCACCTAATGTAATAATTGTATAGGTACCTACTTATTATTATGGAATGAGAGCGGTATTTTTTTTTATAAATTCACCGGGCATCCTTCGATAATGTCTTTGAAGCGAACAGATGAGTACACAATGCACAACTTACACCTGGCTGCGCTGTGCTTCTGTTGTTGACTGTTGTTTTCTTTCTTGTGATAAGTACCTAGTTATATTTTTAATATATTTTACCTGATTTGCCTTACATTTTTATGGTTGGTCTGTTTAATATTGCTAGCATTAGCGTGAATTTTTTCTTTATACTAAACCTCACAGAAAAGTTAAAATGTTAGATTTTTGCCTCTCATAGATGTAAGACCAAAGAGTATAGTTGTTGGCACAAATTGATGGCCGAATGTGACGCTAAAATAACTTTTTTTAATAAGGTGTTCAGGGAGGATCTAGTTCTTGCTTAACTATACCCTCATGGAATGGACCAGTAAATAAAATTTCCATTCATGCCCAAAAGCACGAAGGTTGTTGCGACCGATGTAGATGAATAAAGGGATCGATAAGACGTGGTCCAATTTTGGCAATCCACCCATTCCTCTGTCCATTTTCAGGGCAGACCCCAATTCGCGTTCTGCATGGGCATAGGCTTCCCGGTATTTAAATGGGCCGATTACGTGGTAGAGGTACTACGACTACGTTTACCTATATCAATAAGAATCCTCAAACAGCAGCGAGATGACTTTCACAACTTATACTTAACTTGACACAATTTATTTACACTAAACATCCTTCATGACAATACTTTATCGTTACACAGGAACGAAACACATAAGCCAGGCTCAGATAAGTTCTTAATTTCCCATTTACATGGTTCCTTATAATTTACATCCACAATGCTGTAATCAGCGGAGTATCACGACAAATGACTGCGAGCATATCATCTACATACAATAGCTTCTGGAAACGCCATCACCACGTACCGAGTAAAGGCGGACGTACAATATCTCGGATGTGGGTGAATGTAACAATCGATAAGCCGTCACACCTCACGTAGGTAGGTACTTTTTCTTTTGCTCTCGTAATCTGGTTTCGATGTGTTTGATATTACTCGGTTGCAGTTATCTGATTTGTTTGTTTTCATATTTAAAATCTTCATTGTTAGATTCTAGGTTAGGTAAATCAAAATATCCATTAACGAAATAGCGCTCTAATTTTTTAAGATGTGATAAAAAACCAGGGGATTTAAATAAAATTATTTTCATGTAAACAGTACAATGGCCGAGGCCGTGTGGCCCCGGTTTGCGAATCGGACCACCCCATCTCTTCCCGAGAGTGCCGCAAGAGCCGGCTAAGGGAATATCCAGGGAATGGGCAGCAGCATTCTCCTCGGTACATTAAAATCTTCTGCGATCACCAAGCCGCCTGCCAGGCGTGGTGATTATGGCAAGGTATATTAGGTATGATAAGCGTCCAAATTGTCGTTTTATGGGGGAGGCCCGTGTTCAGCAATGAACATCTTCCGGCTGTTGATGAAACAGCACTAGAAAAAAGGATATTCTTTGATCCTCAATCACTACAATACATTTCTTGATTTATGGCTAAAACAAGTTCCGGTTCATCGGCTTTAGTGCAATTCGACTATTAAAAGTGTCAACGAAATCACGATAAGAACACTTACCGGCATGAGCAGGTGGTGTGGGCGGTGCTGGTTCATGGTTCCTCTCCGCGTCTACATCGTCCGCGTCTACAGCGGTCTCCGGGCCGAGGTCCTCGCTGTCGCTGTCGGAGTTGTCGACGCCGTTGTCGGCCGCCTCCGCGGTCTCGTCGGCAGCGGCAAGTGCTGCGGCCTCAGCCTGCCGTTTGCACGGCTCGGTCTCGCCGGCGAACGGGGGCACGTTCGCCAGCGCGTTGTCCAGCCTGTCACAACAAACATTACGGACCTCGATGTGATATGGCTGTTGGGTTTGTGATCCTATCTTTTTTATGTTAAAATGGGCATACGTTTGACAACATCTCAGCTGACTGAAAGAGACGATGTTGTGTAAGGTGGAGCATGTTTGTCCATGAGATACCTACTCACTCTTGACTTGAAGAAATACAGATTATTCCTAAAAGGAAACGCTGATGATTGCTAATAATAAAAACATATCAAATAACGTAAATAATGCCTTCTTTCACATAATATAAAGCTTGCAGATCGACCCTATCGAACGGTCGATTATCATGTATCACCTAGAGAATTTCCCGACTGCGTAATGGTTGGTTAATTTATCTGAGTGCATTGCGTATTGAACTTTATATTTAGGGAGATTATATTATACCGTAGGCTAGGTACTCGAAAGCAAATCAACCCTAACATTTTCACAAATTGAAATAAAATGAAGCCTCTATAGATATAGCTACGTCAAGCATGTTAATAATATGCAGAAATTTTGAATTTTGTTTGATGCTTAAAGTGTTTGTTTTGTTATAAATATCCTTATGATTGCGAAAAACCTATTGAACACTCTCAGAAGTTTGTATAATTTTTTCAGTATTAAGAACACTACTTGAGACCTATTATAATGAAGATTAGTAAGTTAACTTCTAGAAACTATGTACGTCCCAGACAAAGTTGAAGGGTCGAATAGATGAAAGTGACTATAACTATGTAATATTATAAATATAAAGGACTTTCATTTTCAGCTACGAGTTAGGAGATAGCAGCCGGCTCC
Source organism: Ennomos quercinarius (assembly GCA_910589525.2). Classification (NCBI taxonomy): domain Eukaryota; kingdom Metazoa; phylum Arthropoda; class Insecta; order Lepidoptera; family Geometridae; genus Ennomos; species Ennomos quercinarius. The sequence continues at coordinate 15,115,490 of OU342492.1, read as the reverse complement.
AAGGTCGTCGGGTATAAGATAAATGTCACATTCGTGGGTCTATATTTTTATCCACAGTCAAACCGGTTAAGTAACGCACCTCAGGCTTCGTCTATTCTCTATGCAAATCAAACATTAAAATATTCGTAAGAAAACAATCATTCAAGTCAATGACGTGTTCAGGATAGGATCTTCTGTAACAAAAACCCAGCTGATAGCTGCCTAAGCAGGTCTGTTGATTATTTACAGAGGCGATGACTAAGTTCATCCAGGTTCCAGAGTCAGACGCGTGCTTTCTAATGTATATATGGAGTTATCTAATGATCTATTTTTAAAACGAACATCAACAGACTTTATTCAACTTCGATAAACCTTATGCTTCAAACTTCTGTATAGGTACATTTTACTCCAAATTATATTCAGATGTAATGAAATTGGGAATACTGCTAGCAGGTAAAAGTTTAATGAAAACACGTAGCTCTCCGTTTAGAATGACATGATAATAAATTATAATAGCAATTACGCGATAGCAGTTCCAATAAATATTATAATGAGTATGAGCAATCGTCACAGCTGCCACGAATATTTCAAGTTATCTCATATTCTGGTAGATAGGAGGTCGTATAAGTATATAAATATTATTGACGGATCATCATTTCTTATGATGGAAAGCAAAGACGAAGTCGACAATGAATTACGCTTGCCCAGAAAGTACCTATTAACTTTTGTCTTGAAAACCACCTAGGTTGAATTGTGTCAAGGAATACTGATGCTGTCCGTGTCCGTACTGAAAGGTCATGTACGTTTCTTCGTCCAAATATTTCTATAATCGAGGGTCTTGTTGTAACTGCGGTACCTATTCATGCTTACCCAAGGTCCATGGGCGGGCGGTTATCAGCGACGATGTCTCGCGGCTCCTTGAGGAACACCACGATAATTGAGATATTATCAGCGGAGCCCAGCCGCTTGGCCTGCGCGATCAGACGCTTGGTCACCGCTTTCAAGTCATCTGCACAAACAAAAACACACGTTGTAATCATCGAAATTTCGACTACTGTAATAGACGTGTACAATAGCATCTACGTTTTTGGAATAGGTCCGAGGCAGAGTATTATCCGAGGGAATGTTAAAGATCTTTATTGAATTCACAGCAATATCGCACAGCACAGTACACAGTTATACACTTTTTGTAATAAACGTAAAAGACTTAAGCAATTAAATCATATCAGATCCACGAAACAACTAACTGGGTGTCCGAACATCTTAAGGCTGTCATTATCCCTAAAATATCAGCGTGTCATCTAGCGCAGCGTTGGTGTTGCGAAGTCTATTATGTCTGCAATTTGTTGCGGCACAATGGTGAATAGCGCCGACGGATATGGAGAAACGATGTTTATGTTACAATTTGCTTCAGCGCCGGCTGTATGATGTCCTTGTTCTGTCTCAGGCTGCGTGAGTCACTGCCTCGAGCCCCAACCAGCGCACGCACCGCTATTGTGCCCGCAATATGCATATGTACGTGATGTGCCAATAAACAACGACACCTATCCCATATAACTTAACATTGAAAACACACGCCACCGAACAATGAGGCCGACCTTGACTGGCCGAATCGCGTAATCAACCCTTATAATAATGATAACGCTATGGCAAAATAACAATACGATTCGCATGTGATCGTGTTGACCTTTTCGGACGCATGGAAGATTAATTAAGTTCAGGAGGGAGCGGCCGACGGCTAACTAGGTTTTGGCTTTATTTAATATTGGCGTATGGGGAATTGTTAAAAGCATGACAGTATCATGATAGACTAATGAAATTATTGTAGGAGTAAGTAAACTAGGCAATGGTGGATTCGTAGAGGGGCCAGTGGAGGCACACCCTGCCTGCCCTGCAGGGCGTGGCTGGTGCCGACGTGGCAGAGCGCGTGTTATCCGGCATTTCAACAGCATAAACTTTAAAGCGATCGTTGGCGCTCTTCTAAGTACACGCCTTGACTTTGCTCGCTATTTCGGGGCGCGGTCGTCACCGCCCTTGCTTTTTACCCTGTTTGGACTGGCTCCGAGCCAACCGCGCCCTGTCTACTCTTATATCCATCGGGAAAGTTATTAATTTGATTTACTGGCCTGAACTATACAACAGAAAAAAGTTACATTTATAGCTCGTACATTATTTTAGAGAAAATAAATCATACTCATACTATTTTAGAAAGTAAGATTATAGCTAAGAAAAAGAGAAAGAACTGGATGGCAGATAGTGATCTTGATTATGTATTTTAATTAGTCGCGGAACGTTATAGTTTCATTAAGATGCAGCTTTGTCGATCATTAAATTTACTTTTTCTACATTGATCAGGGGGTCTAACAAAGATCCAATTCTATTAGCGTTAACGCCAAACGCTAACTCCAAAATGAATGGGAATTAAAGCCAGAGTTAGCGTTTGGCGTTAACACTAATGGAAAGGGATCTTTGCTAGACCCCACTACTGCCACTAACTTGAGGGATAATTATATGGACAAAAATACAGCTGGACAAGATGCCCGGGCAGAGCGGTAGCAAAAAAATATCACCTATAAAATGAACGACAATAGAAAGAGCCATAAAGTAAATGAGTATTTATATTATTTCGGTAATAGTAAAAAAAAGGGAGATTAGAACTTTTCCGAGTACAGTGAGTGGAAAAAGATTGATGTTGCTGTACGTTGCGTTACTTATGCAGATACCATTTATCACTTGTAGTGGCCAGCAGCGGCGGTGGCGGTGCGGCAGCCGGCGGCCGATCATCGCCGCTATTACCTTCGGCTGGTATAACGGTGACGGATGGAATGCACGCCGGCCATTGTTCCCTGCCCTGCCGACTGCCGTGCCGGAGCAAAAACGGATTACAGCCCGGCGTCGCATACTAAGCCGCTGTGGCCGCGAAACACCTGCCGTTTGTCGCTAACTAGTCTACTCAAAAGCACTTTACTGAGGAATTCCGAGCGCGCAATCACTTAGAACAAGTTGATACCATCCGTGTGGCGCTGTGGCGCAACTCGCAAGTCTCGCAACGCAAACTCAGCAAGATGCGTGAGCGGAGGCATAATGGTGCATTGGTGGAAGTGCAACACCATCTCAATCGCGTTGATGTTGATAATATCATCGTAGTGATAGATAGCTGGTTGTGGTAGGTCTGGAATCGAATATAGTGGAGCGGAGCGGGCAGACAGGGTGGTGAGTGGAGGAAGGGGAGGCGGGCGGATCAAGTGCAATTTTGCAGCGAGCCCGCCAGCGAACACAAGCGACGCGACTGTGAAAGATTATTTCCATGTCCGCTCAATAACTAGGTACTCTAGCGGCCTGCTTTTAGTTTGCAGGAGAGCAAATGGATGACAACTATCCGTTTTGCATCTTCACAGCCTAAGAGGAGCATAGCGATTCAAATACGTTACAATTTGTAATATTATGTAAGTACTTACCTACTTTTTGATCAAAATGCTAAAGCTATGATATTTGATGTCATTGATACCAAGAATGCATACAATAATACCTAATCATAACGATGCAAAATGATAAGATTATATGGATTTGTATTGATAGCAATGATAATTTAACCAAACTTGTAGTTAATCCATGTGCAATTTACTCATTTATAAGGCATATTCATTTATGATATTAGTATAGTCGACATAACATAATTATGTACAGAATCTATTTAGGTTTATTTGCTAATAATTTCCAAATATGTCCAGGCTCAACATAGGTACCTACATCAGACAATAGGAAACATAATACTTATTCCTTAGAGCTAAAAGTAAACAACTGTCCTCCAACAGCATCTATAGTTCCCAAGGTTGTTAAGCCATGGGATGAGAGAAGGATGGGGGCAGCCTCCCCGCCGCCATTGCTGCCTTCAGATTCCATTAGACATAGTATATACTCAGATAAGTAAGTACTAGGAATCTAGACAGCTCTGCAACCTAATATCATCCTAGCGGTGAAAGGAATAAGCCTCAAAACAAGGCCGGGTAATTTATTTTCTATTTGGTTAGCTCCAGACGTAAGTACTTGTATGAGAAAATAAATTAGAGAACGGCAAAATTGAACAGTCTTTAGTGATTGAGATTTAATACCAAAACATACTATAGATAAGTACCTAATACCTATAGTACAGTCAGTTCACTCATTTGGGTTAAAACTCGATATTACTGGTAATTGTACGATGGCCTAGATCTGTAGGTACACGAGCTGAAACTTGAAAACTGCTGAAACAATTTTCATCAAAAATGGCTACGTACCTGGTAGGTTTAAATCAAAGCCAAGTACTAACCCGTGAATAGAAGTTCTCGAATAAAAAAACCCGCATTGAATTCGGGCCATCCGACCCGACGACAGCTCGACATAGAATCAAACTTACAACCCCATCCTCTATATTGGAAATTAAGAATTATGGTAAATAATACAACTTTTCTTTGTAAACATTATATAGAAAAATACCAAGAAGATACATCCTACACTTTCTTTCATGTATCCTATCTATCGATCAAATTATGGCATTCCATCAGATCCAATTGCGACGATGAATGCGGGCGACGCGTGAGGAATGCTCAACACAATACACGCAGCATTGTGCAACCGGGAATCGGACCGGCCACCACGTCTGCGGTCTAACAGTACAGGGCGAGACGCCGGCACCCAGCACCTACATACCATTGCATCACAGCTATTTATAGTGCATTTATTGCAAACCACTCTAGATAAGGTCTGGTAAAGCTATCAACGGCTGCTAAAGGCTAAAGGCATATCTGCCGACCATTTTAATACGTGGTGTTCGACACTCAAACGTTGAAGTGTTAATTAAACGTATACGTAAATAAGCTCTTGGAGCGTGAAGTTGCGAGGGGAGGCTGGTATTTACAGACGCATTATCGTAGGAAAACATACTCGACAGGACTACTTAGGCAGGCGCACAGCGATCGGCTCCAGTGTTGGAATCGACGCGACAGACGACAAACATCACCCGAACGAAGACAGCTTCTTAAAAGCTTTCCTTCAGATACAACGTCACTTTGATATCGAAACGAAATACGATCACTGACAAGACCCACTCGTGTACCTACTGTGTACCATTTTCTGGTTCTAATAGTTTACTATTAATGCCTTCAAAGCGAAATCGATTACACAGGTAACTGCCAGGTTTGCACAGGTAACTGAAAGTCACTCTGTTTAGGCGCTATCATATCAAAAGCTCGGATTAGTTGACGGCACAGATAGAACTACCGTACTCCTCTAATCGATGAATTAATCGTGGTTCTATAGAAACCTCTCTAATTGTTAGTGCGCACAACGAAGCGTAATGAAATTGAGTGGGAACTTTCATGCACGCTCCGCGTTCATCAGTTAGCCGGTAATTGGTTTACGAGCAGACGAGTATGGCTCCGTACAAGTAGGTACCTATCTAGCTAGTAGTAGTGCCACCAAGAATCCTTCTAATTAACGCTCCCTGCAGCCGTGAGCCAGCCCCACTGCCAGTAATTGGAAGACTGCCCGATTGGCTGGCCTGTCGCACTGTTCCGTCGCGTCGTGTTCTGCTAGCTAAACCCTACTTTTAAATCTTTTTTCTAACTTTTTTTATTGTAGGGCGAAAGATGCAGTGTGAAGTTAAAAACCAAAAAGTATTACATTATTAAAAATAAAATGTATGTATAAATTGGCATTGGCGGAGACCACAATAATCCGCAATGCTGCAAACATACCAACCCTGGTCAATGGTTGCACAGTAGGTACTTACTATGAAATTATGTAATTTTATAGCTTTACGCAGTTCTAACAGTCTCTCATCCCCTCGACGATCTAAATAAGAAGTAAAAGTTAAGAGTAACTAAGCAGTTACTAGGTATGATGAAAAAGAGAAAAACCAATGCACAGTGCAGTTGATTCTGGCACAGCTCCCTGCGGGTGGTGCAATTTCGCCGCTAACACAAAAGGAAATGAGGATAAACGGGCTTTACGGGCCGCATCCACTCGTTTACATGGCGACCCAAATTTTTGCCCGGTTATATGAACATAAAGCGCACTGTGAAAGATGAGAATCGTGCCAATGTTCCGGGAAGTGACGTGATGTGTTGCACAATAGTACCTACTAAACTATAACACCAAACACACTTTCATTTAGTTCAATAAGGCACAAAAATCATCATACACTTGGTTTTGAACATATTATGTTACCATAAAAGCGTTTTCGGAAAGTACTATAAGCATAATATTGGGAACACGGTCATTAAATAACCTAATATCGATTACACTTGCAGAACACCGAAATTCGAAAATACTTATCACGGAATTCATAAATTCGTTATACCTAACGCATAACTTGTCTGTTGAGTAGGGTCGGTCATTAATACGACCAAATTATTCATTTGGAATTAGGGCCATAAGGCGCAGGCGAGTTGTTTCGCTACAAATCACGCCGCCTGCGACTTTACTTGCAGATTTTGATCCCACGCAACAAGTGCCACTTGACAGCACTCGATAAACCCTGCCAGAGAATGGGCGACCCTAGCACAATACACATTATTAGCAATCCACATTTCTTACTCCCCCAAATACTTAGCTCACTTTATATTTTCATACGCCAATTACGTGCCTGGAACCGCTGATATTTTCTAGACATTGAACGAGAGATGTTAGAAGCTTTTCGGCTCTCAACAACTCTTATCTATCAACCAGTGAAGCATTCTCGTCCTGATTTTGAGTGTCTGTATTTTTTTTTGTCTTTTTTTTGTTTTCCTGAGTGATTTAGTACCTACCTACTTAATAAGTTACGCGTAAGTTTTTATGGGAAGCCTAGCAGTGATTAGTTACTACAGGGACATATACTTTTACTCTAATTGTATTATCTAGAAAAAAAGATATATCTCATTATGTAGAATCAATGTTATGGCTTTATGCCTATGCACTTTTCCGCCGTGTTCGATCGATGGCCGTCAATTCATCATGATAATATTCAATTCTGATGAAACAATGGCCAAACGCAAACAATATTCTAGATAAGCTGAGATAACAGTGGATTGCAAGGGAAAAATTGCGTTTTCGCCAAATGCTATCGTCAATTATCATGCATGTGATGTGCAATACAAACAAGGTGAAAAATTGCGCAGCCAATGGCCTGATAATGACTATATTACCAACATAAACCGTGAAAATGAGGTAAGATATCATAAAAATTTGAATGTGCTGGATAATAATTTCAGCATAACACTTAAAAAATTTAATAATTGGTCAAGTTTATAGCGAGTAAAGATCTTGCCCCTATACCTATTTGCAGTCGCGGTAAACGTGCCCATTAATAACGTTAAAAACATTTTAGATATCCGATAATGCTGCCTGTAGGCCAGTTTTATGTTCATTGCAGGTTATTAACCAGATAAAATAATAGGTGAGCTGCGGAGTGTACTGTGCAGCCCGTGAGTTAGTACACGGTGTCAATGCTCCCGCAGCGGATGTCGAGCATTTCGTATGCGACACCGGCTGAAACAATCCAAAACGTACCTACCGTAATGAGTCTAATGACTTATGTGCAAATTTGGTACTTACACGACTTGTTTCTATTAGCGGTGAAGAAAATATGAAGAACACGTCTACTGTGTAAAATGTTGACAACATTGGACGTAAGTATTCCCTAAATTCCTGGTGGCACTGTGAAGAAATTTACGGACCGTTATCATGTAGCTATTACCTATTTACGTTATTCCCTCACTTTATAAAACTTACATTAAACTGAGACATAATCTTTGACAATCATATGGTATGAATTAATATAGTAAAGAGATACAATACACATTATGTTAATTTGATTTAGGCTTATTGGGGTATCTTCTAAATGGGTATTTTTGTAGCTATATCATCGCATCTGTCCGATACCGACTAGCCGGCTATTGGATGTACCGATAAAATCGTGAATAAATTCAACGAGATCACGCACAGCGGCGATTTAGTGAAAATTGCACGAGTATCTAATCACGAGCGTGGCAGCAGGCGCGCCGGCCAGCGACCTCTCACTTCAAGATAACCGACGATTTCTACAGAAAACAGAAAAACATTTAGTTTTAACTTTAAAGTCACTTCCGACAATTTCAAAAATAACTGTAACTAAACTAACTCTACATCACAGTAGTTGATTCCAACGCCAATAGATTCTTCTAGATCAATTTTAGAATTGATTGCGTGATACCTATCTTTTAATGGGTTACGTCACATTGAAGTTATCCCATTAAACTGTGAAAGAGATGACTATACACCACCAGTGAATCTAATTAAAATTAAGATGCAACAATGCTTGGAAGCTAGAAGGTAACTTGTAAGTATTACACGATGATTTGCGGTCAATTGTATTGCCGAGGCCATCTCTGTTTATCGCGTATGATTCATGCTCCGTATTCATAATAGTGGATGCCAACTTGGTAAGGCGTCACAGCATCTTAACTATAGCTAAGAAGATGCAAGTCCAGTAAACTAATAAAGTCTCATTCCATTCAACGAATCCAATTCAATTTTATTGATACCAGCTCGGGCACGTAGGCGGTTGGTAACGATTTCCAGGTATTACTTAGAATATTGTACAGGATCTGGCACATACAGTTCAATAAACGTCAGAAGTGGTCAGTCCAGCTGGTAGGTGTTAACTGCTAATGCAAAATCCTTGTATCGCAAATATTTGTGAAGGCGGAGACCACGAGGGGATGAGGCGACGGCCGGGAGGGGGAGATTACAATCGTAATGTATGGTTGACAATTTGACAGAATTACTCCAGTAATAACATTATAAAAGTTTATTACGATTACATAGCAAGATAGTATGCACTCTTTTAAAAGAAATGCAAATATTTACAATTTTATATGATTGCAATATTTCAACACAAGAGATCGCTTAACTGCCAAGTAAAGAAACTTGTTGGTAGAAGCACCTACTTTCGGAGAAACGAAATTGGCAAGATTGAAATCTTATTTCGAAAGGTGCAATAAATGGTGAGCGATATATAGTGCGTGATAGTGTCGAGAGGGCAGCCCTGCGCTGCCGGTAATTGCATGTTCGATACCGAGAGCATGCGCGGAACTCATCTGCCTGGACTTCCGACCTGCGACTCAATTATTCGCAATTTCCGAATGGCACTTGCGATACGGTTATTGGATTAAATCCGATTAGAACTGCAATAGAACGGCCAATCAATTTATGGTCGATCTTGTGAAGATTAATGATAGAGTTTCAGCGTAGGACGAGCAAGTTTACTGCAGAGACTGCACCTTATGCCCGTAACCCAATGAGAAGATGAAATGGAATTAAATGTCTATCCAATACTCAACCAAGCTTGTCTTTTTTTTGTAAATAATATAAACAATTAATCAACAAAAGTTTCCATTTCTCGGTATTACAAATTGCTTTGTATCTGAGGTGAACATCACAGCAGCAAGTATATTTATGTAGGATGAAATTATAGTAAACTGTAAACGATATTACTTTGGTGATGTATAAAAAACACTCACGAAAGGTAAACACGGCTTGAAATAAACGGATGTGCAGCATCGAAACGTGATCTCCCTTTTTTAGACAGCTAGGATTTTTATGTAAATCTTTATAAATATATCGTAGTTGATGGAGGAAAGAAGATAATTCGGTTAAAAGAATCATGTTTCAAGATGTAAAATTACATATATACCCATCTTTACCGTAGTAAAATATAAAATGCAACACATAACATTATTTTTTGTAACATTTATTTGGAATAGTTTTGATTGTATGCGTCAATATTTATCACAATTGTTTTTGTGGTGAAAAGATCAAATTATAGACAACATAATTATAACTCATCATCATCATTAACAGCCTGAAGACGTCCACTGCTGAACATAGGCCTCCCCCAGAGCACGCCACCTTGAGCGGCTGCTCGCCTCCTGCATCCATCGGCTCCCCGCGGCTTTCACCAGGTCGTCGGTCCACCGAGTGGGGGGCCGGCCTACGCTGCGTCTTCCGGTTCGTGGTCGCCACTCGAGAACCTTTCTTCCCCATCGGTTGTCAGTTCTACGAGCGATGTGGCCTGCCCATTGCCACTTCAACTTACTAACTCTAAGAGCTATATCGGTCACTTTAGTTCTCCTGCGGATCTCCTCGTTCCGGAGCTTATCTCGCAGGGAAACACCGAGCATAGTTCGCTCCATAGCTCGCTGCGCGACTTTGAGCTTACTAATGAGGCCAACAGTAAGAGACCATGTCTCAGTTCCATAAGTCATCACTGGCAACACACACTGATTGAAAACTTTCGTTTTCAGGCTCTGCGGTATTTTGGACGAAAAGATAGGACGAAGCTTCCCGAACGCTGCCCAGCCGAGTTGGATTCTTCGCGCCACCTCTTTGTCGAAGTTGGACCTACCTAATTGGACAATTTGTCCTAGGTAGACATACTTGTCGACAACTTCGAGAGTATCGTTCCCAACAATTACCGGTATAGGTGGAACATGAGCATTAGACATGATCTTTGTCTTGTCCATATTCATCTTAAGACCAACCTGCTGGGAGACTCTACTGAGGTCGTTGAGCATGGTGCTAAGGTCCTCGAGCGATTCCGCCAAATTCCGCATAATTATAACTAGTAGCTTTAAAATAGAGATACGTTTTTATAAGTTCAATGAAAATGCAAACAAGAAAGATGCGGAACTGGCTCTAATATAAGTTCTTCGACTGGTCAAGTTATATTGTAAATGTTGAGTCCTACAGTGAATGTTCAGAAATATTGCAGAATGAAGTTAATCTCAGCAGGCGCCTCATCAGTATTGAAGCATTAGCACACAAATTGAACAGACGAAGGCGGAGGCAGCTGTGTCAATATCCGATTTGAATTGTATATAATTTCATTTTATAGCCACTTTAGTCCGTACAGAAATTGAACTTTACACTACTGTATTAAAGGCGAACCAACTTTGCGTGTAATTGTAAACATCTGTATTTGGAATTAAATTAAATTATTTGTTTATAAAGTACTTATAGGAGTTATAGGTACGGAAAATTTTGTGTGGAATCCTGAATAAAAGGCAAAGTTAAATCTAGAAATATTGCAGAATTTTATTTTACCTCTTTGCTTTGACAGGCGATTGATTGTTAAATTAAAAAAAATCTTAATAATAATTGACAACATTTAAAATTTTTTGGACCCCCAGTTTTTATGGTTTTTATTAAAAGTTAGTTAAAAATAACAGATACGTATTTTTTATTTTGTTTTTAATCCATTTATTTATATTGTAATTTTTTTTAAATTTTGTATAAAGTAAGGCTATTTTTAACTAGAAGCTACAAAGAAAAAAACAATAAAACGTCTTGCTGTTGAAGTATATTTTAATGACTGTCATTGCACAAATTTCGACTGGCCTGTTAGCTCAGTTGGTAGTAGCTCTGCCTTCTGCCGTCTTATAGGTTGTGGGTTCGATTCCCACTCAGGACCAACATTTGTGTGTTGAACATAAGTGTTTGTTCTGTCTGTGTCTGGGTGTTATATTGTATTCTATGTATGTATTTTACAAACAAAAAGTATCTGAGTATTGTATCAGTTATCTGGTTCTCATAGCACAAGCTATGCTTAGTTTGGGGCTTGGGGCTAGATGGCGCTGTGTGAAATGTCTACACATATTTATTTATTTATATATTTAGGTTTCACACGTCGACATCATAAATCTACACTTTGATTTTTAACAATGACTTAAAAACACTGAATGTATAAATCTAATATTTTTTAATATGATGAGCTCTTTATAAGATAATCTAGCAATGGTTTTAAAGTTTCGGGACCTTGAAAAAAAATTAAATGTTGTGCATTAATCAGTTTTTAAATTCTACATAATGACTTCCAGAGATATTTTAAAATTAAAAGGCATCATTCTGAATCCAATTTCTGAGTTCCGAGTTCATTGCAATATGTTACGGGCGGCCGTGACGCTTAACACCAGACGAACGACTAGCACGTCACGTCATTCGTTTACATGAAAAAAAAATATTTAAGTCTTACAAGGTAAAAATCTTAAGCGGAGTTTTGTAAATAAATACATTAACACGTTTCCTGGCAATAAAAACTCAAGCCTGCATGCAATCTTACAAGAATAATCGAGCAGCTGTCGGTTGATGACCTGCAGAGTTAAAAATAACCCTCCAGTCCCTCCCACGCCGGGTCAAGGATATTATGCTATTTTATGGTGCATGATTCTTCAGGCTTTTTATACGAGCGTGACGCGTGACACAGGCTGCTGATCCATCTAATAGTACGACTCCAGACTCTTACAAAGGCTACTAATGGTTAAAAATACGGACATAAATGTTTACGATCAATGGTTAATGATTATTATTAATATTGATTAGCAACAAACACTAACGAGGACTGGAAATTCGTCGATACACAATAAACTGTGTGCAAAATGTTAACCATCTGGTTGATTGTGGGTTGTAACTTATACAGCTATACCTACATTCTTAAAGCCAAAATGACGAGTGACGAGTCATGACCTGGGTCAGATGACAATTTAACCCGTCAAATATTAACCTCGTTGTGGCAATGGACCGAAAAACTGTCACGATTTTGCAGAACTTGAATCATAATTGTAGACAGACATGATGACAAAAAGTGTACCTACGTTCAATTGATGTTTAGTTTACGAGCTAATAATGCTCTTCTAACAACTGTAAGGTTTTTGTGACTCAAACTTCGGTGCTATAGGTAACTTTATGCAAGCGCTCTCTCTCTCTCTCTCTCTCTCTCTCTCTCTCTCTCTCTCTCTCTCTCTCTATTTAACTTGACTTCAGTGATGTGCCAGATCAACAAAAACTACTCTTAGATACATAATTCAGGTAGCATACTATCAATATTCGTTAAATATTGTGCGTTTTATTTTCCAATGAATCGTGATATTGTATCAAACGTCACGAACAAACAAGAACGGAAGAATCAATAAAATATGTTTGTTCCTGACTAAGAACGGAGTTAAAATCATCTCACGAATGGGAAAATTTATCTTTTCGTGAATCTACTGAAGTCTTCATCACGACATGAATCGTGAGAAAAAGACACAAAGACAGCCATTAGATAAACAAACAGCACAGCGCTTACGGTGATTAAAACACACGACCAGGAAGAAGACGTTTTGTAGAGGGATCGGACTCGGGACAAATGGAAACACGGACGGAGAGTTTTACAAATTGAGTGCAACAGTTTAGATATGGGATCGGTCACAATGGTGGTGGAGGTGCTTTCTCGGGGATATGCAACGTCGGGTGTGGTGGGCGCCCACCCGCGCACACGCGCCTTCTTTACATACAATCGTACAGCACAATGCAGCAGAGCCTAGCTCGCATCGCACAATGCCCTGCGACGGCCCACATCGCAATTGTCTGAGTCACCAGCGCGGGCGCCGGCACTAGCATATGGGCTTGGTTACACTAAGCGCGATAAATTACATTCTCCAAACTCGCGGACTGACTGATTCGATACAATTAAGAGAACCGATACGCGGGCTGCGAAAATGTCACTTCTGATTCAGTCACCTGCACTTATCACTCCCCTAAGATCACACCTATGTACTGGGTGGCGCAAAAGTAAAGACCCTATTTGGTTCAGCTATAACATTTTTTCTAAATTAGAAAACTAGATTTAGGTTTTTTTAAATGTATATTTGTGCCATTAAATTTCGTACCATTAGGATTTAAAGATGATGTCTTTTAAATGGTGACCTCCAGAGTTGATACACATTTGAGCCCTATTTATGACATTTTGCATAACTTGCCGTAACACTTCCTGCGATATGTTCGTTATTTCTTGACGAATGTTTTCTTTTAGAGCTGCGAGAGTCTGTGGCTTGTTCACATACACCCGAGATTTCAAAAAACCCCAAAGAAAGAAGTCTGGACTGGTCAGATCGGGTGATCTTGCAGGCCAAGGCAAATCGCCAAAACGAGAGATAACTCGGCTTGGAAAAGCGTCCCTCACTAAGTCCATAGTGTCGCGCGCTGTGTGTGCCGTAGCGCCGTCTTGTTGAAACCAGATGTGCTCCAGCCCCAATTCGTCCAAACTGGGTATCAAAAACTCACGTAACATGGTTCTGTAGCGTTCTCCAGTGACAGTTATCGCATTGCCTCCAGCGTCTTCGAAAAAATAGGGTCCGATCACTCTGTCAACACAGATGCCACACCATACAGTAACTTTTAGTGGGTGTAGAGGTGTTTCTTGAATAATGCGCGGATTATCAGTGCCCCAGAACCGAGTATTCTGCTTATTGACATGCCCTGAGAGATGGAAATGCGCTTCGTCACTCATAACCAATTTTGAAGGAAAATCATCTTGCAAAATGTCATAAATAGGGCTCAAATGTGTATCAACTCTGGAGGTCACCATTTAAAAGACATCATCTTTAAATCCTAATGGTACGAAATTTAATGGCACAAATATACATTTAAAAAAACCTAAATCTAGTTTTCTAATTTAGAAAAAATGTTATAGCTGAACCAAATAGGGTCTTTACTTTTGCGCCACCCAGTATTAAGAAACACGAACCGCAGCGTACGTGTTTCAACTTTTAGCACAGAAAATATGACATGATATTGATTGCCTTCATTAAACAATCCTCGTCGCTCATTCGCCTGTTAAATCTGCCTCGTTCCTCTAAACAGCATTATCTGAAGGAACTCGTTCATCTAACTAAATCAATGTCTCAATTTTAACCACGAACACTTCTTCACGGCCCAGTGGTTCACGCATTTGTAATAATGTATTAAATGAGCCGCGTCGACTCAAGTAGAAGCCCTATTAAGCATGTATACCTACATTGAAAAGTTGGTCAACTATTATCTGACCAATATTACATCGGAACAGAATTAATCAGCGTACCAGTGATCAACAAAAACAATAAATTACATCTACTAAATGTAGTGCTAAAATGCCTACTAAATAGCTAGCGCATAAAGATCATTTTAAGAATTGGGATGGCTAAGATTTTTTGAAGTCTAGAACATTAATCAAAAAGGATATTAAAATAGCAGCAGTTGCAAATCATTCAATGATTCTAGTCCAGATAACGGATGCAATGCAATCACAGTATGGCTTTTTGTTATATCCTGCATTCAATTACTTGTTATATACGTATAAACATTTCCTCTTATTCGTAGTTTCCTTTTATTATTAAGTTCTTTGCTCGTGCAAGGAGTGTATCTTATTACATCTACATCGTCTAGGTACATGGTTGTAAAGTGTTGCTTTCCAAACAGACTTCCGTAATAACTGGAGCTCTTTAAGGGCCACTACTCCTCCTTATTGTTTCCTGGACGCACCATTAACGCCCACTATCGGAATCCTTAAGTAATTTATAGTCTCTTTCTAGTTGAATGGCTTTCCGTATTTCATCACGGACCATATCGTGTGAATGTGTAATTACACCACGTTATACATTGTAATTGTCACCGTGTGGTCCCGGTTTGCGAACAGGACCACCCCATCTCATCCCGTGGATGCCGTAAAAGTTTTACGGGGAAGGCCTGTGTTCAGCAGTGGACGTTACCGGCTGTTGATGATGATACATTGTAATTATGACCAAGATGTCTCGTGAGAATCTGCGCAATGTTTTAATAACATTCTCCACAGGTGCACAAGTCATCCACGGTATAGTGAAAGATAAATTTCGCACAGCGATGGCGTAGACAAGATCTTAGAAAGGCTTTTCTGTAGTTTAGTTTCTAGAATTAAATTTATATCGAACAGCTGAGATGTAGGATTTGTTGCAGGAGATGGTAGAGCGGTAACTAACGAGCTAAAGGCAGAAAACAGATTATACTACAAGTAAAGGCGCGTGTAACACGAAGGCATGTGCGTGTTGGAGGCCGAAGCTAAGAGAAATCGAAATAAAAAATACATACATAACATTTACCTAAGAACTTTGTTAGGCCGGTACTATTGTGAAATACAAGAAAACAATTACCAAAGAATGTCTTTGCTTAGCTAGCTACTGTTCATGAGCGCATACAATAAATCGGCAAAAGCTTTATTTAATCTTAATTTAAAGGCAGAAATTAAAAAATAAGATAAAACTACTCAGTATTCGATTAAAAATGCCTCATTGTTCGGCAACATAACCGTCAGTGTATCGATTAGCAATTAATTTACCGCAACTCGGACAAAAGATAAAAGTAACCATTCACTGCTTCTAGAGGGGAGACAAGATAATGGAAGTATTATTATTGTAATGATAAAATCGAATAGCTCAATGAACACAGAGTCAATTTCAATTAGGTACTGTAGAGACTAGAGACTGTATGACGATAACCTTTTCGAAAGTATTAACATGTAGTTGAATGCTGACACTTGTTATCATTATATGAGTTTCGAATAAAATAAATATAATAAATAAAATAAATTGTAGTACTTAGTTTGTAACTTTGCATTGTTTTTTTTGTGCCTTTTGTCAGGAATAAAAAATTTCTATTCTATTATAAATCATATCTAAAATATTGAAGATATCGCTTTAAAAATGATTTGTGTGCTAACTGCTAAGGCAGTGAATGTTGAGATGACGTCTGACAGAAATGAATGGAAGAGAAAAACATGTCTGACAGAAATGAGCGGAAGAGAAAAATATTCTCCACCGACCCAATTTAAATAGGTTCAGGGTAGGTGGATGGATGATGATGATTGCTTTAAATATAATATGTATATAAGTATTAGTATCAATGATATTACAGTAATACGTCTCCAAGATTTTGAGCAAACAGAAACTAATGAGAAATTAGAAACTTCTAGACATTTGGGAAAAAAGGAAAATATAGATAAAAAAAACATTAGATAAGGTAAAACATAATTTTTAACAGCATGTCGCCTGATACATGTGAGTAAGGTAGAGGAGACAAGACAATTAAAAGCGTGGTTAAAAGCAATGACGTTGACACCTGTCGGACTGGACAAACTGTTAATAGATTCACTGGGTAGATAGCTAGCTACTTATAAGTAGGTAACAGAAATATCTGATTCATGATTGAATTTTATGATTTAAAGATTCAATAAAATAAGATTCTCAATCTATATCGGTAGCTATATCGGTGACTTTAGTTCTCTTGCGGATCTCCTCATTTCCGATCTTATCTCGCAAGGAAACCCCGAGCATAGCTCGCTGCGCGACTTTGAGCTTACTCATAAGGCCAACAGTATGAGACCACGTCTCAGTTCCATAAGTCATCACTGGCAACACACACATTAGTTGAAAACTTTCGTTTTCAGGCTTTGCGGTATTTTAGACGAAAAGATGGGACGAAGCTTCCCGAACGCTGCCCATCCGAGTTGGATTCTTCGTGCGACCTCTTTGTCGAAGTTGGATCTACCTAACTGGATAATCTGCCCTAGGTAGACATATTTGTCTACTACTTCGAGAGTATCGTTCCCAACAATTACCGGTATAGGTGGAACATGGGCATTAGACATGATTTTCGTCTTATCCATATTAACACGTTGATCGCCACGTGGCCCACCATGTGGGCCAACCAGGAATTTCCGTTCAGGCCGAGGCGAAAAACACTAATCCGTCAAAAATTTGAAAATCTTTTTTTTGTTCCATTCGATAGACAATGAGTTTATTTGCATTATAAAGTGATATAAAACGAGTTTATGTTAGGAATAATGGCGGCAATCTCACTAGGGTCACCGGTGTCCCCCGCGGCGTCCCGGGAAGGAAATCATTTTGAACTCCCGCAGGCGCCGCGGGGTCACCCCGCGGCCCACCCCGCGCGTCACCTCGCCTACTCATCGAAGCAATCGCAGCGCCCCTCAGTCATGCGCAAACGCTCTTTTTTTTGAACGGGCTAATGCTGTTTGTCTCTCTGCCGACCTTTAAAGCATCACCGGGCGGGAGGGCAGGTGCTTAAGTCGCTCGGCCGTCAAAATTGGGAGGCAACTACCTCCAGGGCACCCCTGCGGTGCGAGCCTCGGCTTGGGCCGTTGCCGGGATAACAGGATCGAGAAGGCTACGTCCACTAGACGAGTGGACCCTATGGAAAGGCTACGTCCACTGGAGTAGTGGATCCGGTGATCCTAGCGCAGCCGACACAACAGCTGCTATAGGATCATCCGGGTCTACTGAGGTCATTGAGCATTGTGCTAAGGTCCTCGAGCGATTCCGCCATTCTGACTATATCAGCGGCAAAACGAAGATTAGTGATACATCACTAATCTTCGTTTTGCTCGCCATATAATGCTGATGCCAGATCCTTCCCACTCCAAGAGCTTGAAGACGTCCTCCAATGCGTTTGTGAACAGCTTCGGAGAAATGACATCTCCCTGTCTCACGCCTCTTTGCAATGGGATTTGTTCCGTACTCTGGTTCTGTAGTCGGACTGACATAGTGGCCTTACAATACAAACACTTTAACACTTCGATATACCTATAGTCAATTTGGCATCGCTGTAAGGACTGCAACACTGCTCAAGTCTCAATTGAAGCGAAGGCTTTCTCATAGTCCACTAACGCTAGTCATACCGGCCGATTATACTCTTCGGTCTTCTGTATAATCTAGCGTAGCGTATGGATGTGGTCTATGGCGCTAAATCCTTTTCGGCAACCGGCTTGTTCGGGAGAATGGAATTCATCAAACCTGCGTGCAAGACGATTCGTAAAGACTCTCAGAAACAGCTTATACACATGACTCAGAGCGAGATGGGCCTATAGTTCTTCAATAAGGTGTTATCACCTTTTTTGAAGAAGAGCACCACCACGCTCTTGTGCCATGCCTCTGGCATTGTGCCCTCAAGGATGATAGTATTAAATAACTTCTGGAGGACTAAGTACCGGTCTACCACCCACTCTCAGAAGTTCGGTCGTAACCTCGCGCCTTGTTTTTAAGATGTTTTAGAGCCATTCTAATCTCGTACACGCTGACGTCCGGGATATCATCGCTATAGTGTCGGATTAACTTGGCTCTGGTGTCCTGAGCTGTGTTAGTAGCGGGCTTACGTGTCGAGGTGTATAACAGTCCATAGAAGTTCTCGATGTCTCTCAGAATCTCAGGCTTGGATGAAATTACACTACCGTTTTCGGTCTTCAGTTTTGTCATTTGGCGTTGCCCAATACACGAATCCTTTGCGAACACTAGAGCCTTGGTTCTACTCCATTGCGGCCTCAATACGAAAAAAAAGTACTAAAAGCAAGCAAGTCGTGTTTCATGAAACTCCAGATCCGTCTATTGAGTTCACCGTAGGCTGACATATCAACTGAAGACTGCAGCTTCATTTCGCTCCGATCTGCCATTAGTTCAAAAGTTTTTTCTGCGAGTTTCTGAGTCTTCTTTCGGCGTTGAGTCAAGAATTTTGATCCAACAGCTTGGACAGCTTCCATCAACCCGTCGTTTAACTCGTCCACTGTGTTGCATTCGGCTAGGCAGTGGAAGCGATTGTGGAGTTTCAGCTGAAAGCCTTGGGGATTTTGGATTTGGACAGAATTTAGATAGAGCGTAGACTTCACCAGACTTGACCTTTCGAGCTTAACATTGATATTCAATGTGCCTCTTATAATACGATGATGGCTACAGGTTTTCACCTTGCTGATCACAGAAACATCATTGACTATGTGCTTCTTGGTCGTCATGATGAAGTCTATCTCATTTTTTGGTGGAACCGTCGGGGCTTATCCACGTCCACTTCCTTCTCGTAGAAGGATTTCATCATAAAGAGTTCCTTCTTGTCCATAAAGTCAGCCAACCTCTGTCCCCGAGGGTTCCATGGCCCGTATCCAAATGGCCTCAAATTACAAATACACCAAAATCAATGGCTATATGTAAACAAACAAATAAAAATTATAGAAAAACAGTGCTAATAACAGTTTATTTCGAGAGTTTTGGGAAATTTGTAGTGTTTCCAACAAAAAACGTCATAGAATTTTATACTTGAATGTCAGGCAAAAACCAAGCCGAACGTTTTAATCTACAGGGCCATGCGGCCGACTTTCCATTGGTTTATGTATGAATTCCGTGTTCCTCGGCGAGTAATTTGGATTCAAAGTGAAGCCCTACCTTGGGTCACGGGTGACCACCGTGGCCTGAACGGAACAGTATGGAATGGCTCACCGGTGTCCCCGATGGCCTAAATGGGGGAACACGTTTTTTTGCTCGGCGTTCAACGTGTTAATATATCCTTATGATTCTTGCATAATTTGCTCTAACTAACATTGAACAGCATAGCAAAATGGTAATGAAAGTTAAATAGAAACATGACCGCAAAACGATACCAGTGGAAACGATTAAATTACAAAAGAAAGTTCTCTCGCGTCGCACCGCACCCTATACGCAGACAAAAATAATAATGCGTTCAATATCGAGAGTATCCGAGAGGCTGGTTTTAAATAAAATAGCATCAGCGGCTCCAGCAGCGAAGTGCATTGGTAATGCAATGACAGAATTACCGGCGCGTTCACCGTGTGGGGAGATGGTTATTTCAGTGCATTTCGCGAGAAATGTCGTTAACCAGGGAGATATTACAGCGGCATAACTTGCGGAACATAGCCGTGCGCCGGACATACGTCGTCGGGCCGGCACTCCAAATGGCTACAAAGAAACATTACATTCTAAAGCTGCAGTAACCAAATCGTATCTTAACAAAAACACATGCTTCGTTGTCATATCAAAATTTTAATACACAAGAAAGTAAAACCAAACAAAACCCCGTAAGTTGGTTTGGAAAGGGTGAAGGATAAAGGACATGAGATCACTTGACACGGTAGCTTAAGTAAACCATGTCCCGGCTAAAGGACGGATGGATGCGGGTTCAAATCCCGTTCGTGATTCAAATTTTTCCTTAACAAATTAATCTATAAATTTAACACGGCTGTGAAAAAAAGAGCAAAAGAAACTGTAAAAAGAATTCTGCTTACTTTACTCTATAGTCTATATTAGGCTAAAAACACTTGGAAATGACAAGCACCAGCTCCCTGCACATCAAAGAGAATCTTTATAGCGCTCAACGTGGCGTTTAAGATAGACGTTGTAAACGTTTGACGACTTCGCCTTTTGTTTTTACGTATTTTATTTTTTTTAAGTAACGAAATGTGATCATCGCCATAAATGTGATCTGGCATCAACATAAATAGCGAATACATCACTAACCTTCGTTTTGCCGATGATGTAGGAGTCATAATGGCGGAGTCGCTTGAGAACCATAGCACCATGCTCAACGACCTCAGTAGTCACCCAACAAGTTGTTCTTAAGATGAATATGGACAAGACGAAAATCATGTCTGATGCCCATGTTCCACCTATACCGGTAATTGTTGGGAACGATACTCTCAAAGTTGTAGACACATATGTCTACCTAGGACAGATTATCCAATTAGGTAGGTCCAGCTTCGACAAAGAGGTGGCACGAAGAATCCAACTCGGCTGGGCAGCGTTCGGGAAGCTGCAACCTATCTTGTCATCTAAAATACTGCAAAGCTTGAAAACGAAAGTTTTCAACCAGTATGTGACCTATGGCACTGAGACGTGGTCTCACTGTTGGCCTTATGAGCAAGCTCGCTCAAAGTCGCGCAGCGAGCTATGGAAAAGCTACGCTCGCAGTTTCCTTGCGAGATAAGATCCGAAATGAGGAGATCCGCAAGAGAACTAAAGTAACCGATATAGGTTAGAATTAGCAAGTTGAAGTGGCAGTGGGCAGGCCATTATCGCTCGTAGGACTGACAACCGGTGGGGAAGAAAGGTTCTCGAGTGGCGACCACGAACCGGAAGACGCAGCGTAGGCCGGCCCCCTACTAGGTGGACCGACGACCTGGTCAGAACCGCGGGGAGCCGATGGATGCAGGAGGCGAGCAGCCACTCAAAGTGGCGCTCTATGGGGGAGGCCTATGTTCAGCAGTGGACGTCTTCAGGCTGAAGATGAACGAAATGTAAATAAAATAAGTTCCCTATACTCTTCATCGAGTTTGGCATTTCTCTTACAGACTTTATCAGCATACACATTTGAAGCACCGATAATTTTATCTTCGTCGTTACATAAATCGCTGTAATTTATTGCATATTACAAAAGACTCAGGCGATGGAACTCACTTATGGTAGTGCACGTTGCGAAACCTGAACAGTGAATAGCGTGTGCATTGCATTGCACACAAAAACTTTCTGGCTTTCTGCCGAAAGCAGCCCAACTGGTAATGCTTAATCTGAGAAATCAACGCCTTCTTAGGAAACCAGCGACATGTCCTCGAATGGGAAACATGTCAGCGAGAAAGTATAAAGTAAAGTTAAAATATTACCTATACGATATCGCAGCAGCCTGTCAGTGTTTTCTTTAGTGTACGTATGTTACGTCCCGAGAAGAGTTGCTAAGCAAATGGAGCGTGCCTCAATGCTCGCTTCCACTCGAGTATAAAAAAATACGTAGAATGCAAAAAGACCGCAAGAATCACGGAAGAATGCCTCGGCACTAGAACCTATTGCTGTTTTCCTATACCATAAATGTCTAGGTACTATTTCTAATGTGTCTCAATTTCTCTGAACAATGTAGGTATACTACTGATAACGCTTCTCAGACTCTTATGTTTAAGAGCAATGCCCGGATTAGCAGCGACCTTTAAATAGCGACACATAAACGATGTATTTTATCGTAGCGAGATGATGTCATTGGTTTAATTAAAGGAATTTCACAGTTGGAGAAACAAGCGCCTGTCGCTTTGCCCTGTGTAGCAGACTCGACAGGGCTGGGGCCATGTTCGAGTGCTGTCGTCGTTACTTTGTGATACGCGTCCAGCCCCAAACAGGCCGCAGTGGCGAGAGCGTGAGAATAAATTACATTACAAATTTACTTAACAGTTCAAAGATTTAAAAATTCACAAGAAACTTGCTGTATTTGATTGTGCCTACCGGAGGAATAAAATAAACACGCTTCCTCTCACAATTAATAAGTGAGCCAAGCGCATGAATCAGTCGTCAAGCAGCTCTATTTGTTGATTCAGCGCCTCTGAATAATGCATTGTTCTCGATAAATTATGGCGGATAAAAAGACAAAAACTCATTTGTTGATTCGGGTGAGTAACGATACGAAATAAAAATCAAATGCTGTTACACAAGCGGAAAAAACTGTTAGGAAACTTAGGAAAGTGAAGAGTGCTAAGGCCGCATTTGTTTTCAATTCATTTCGCAAGGCAGGGTTACTGGATGGGTCAAAAGGGGGATGGTTGCTGCGCGAAGTGTGGGCGTGAAACCTGCCTGTGCTTCGAACAGGAACCTGTTTAGGTCATCCAACTCATGAGATTCTATTTAAATCTTGCAATGGCCAAAACATAACCATATGCGCCTGAACTCACAACGGCCTTCGACTATTTATAGAGATTTATCTTTCTGTATTGTGTTTAGTGAATGTTGAGAATGTAACAATGTGCTAATGTGAATGATGTGTGCTTTAGAATACTTGATAACATGAAGAAACTAATCATTTAACAGTGTTATAATAACTACCCGCCACCGAACAAAAATGTCGCTTGCCATTGGAGAATCTTAAATGTTAATTTATGTTCGGATAATGAAATGGCCATGTTTGCAGCTTACAAGACCACTTTACATCTCGACCTGCAGCGTGGGCGAAACCGTGAGTTATCCTGCAGCAGTATCGAACAAGAAAGCTGAACACCGGCTTTTAAAGATGTATTGCAGTTAACTGTAAATTAATGGGAGGCACTTCGTAAGTCAATACGCTGCATTCGATAAATAATTTATGGAGTAAATTGAGGAGCAATATAATCAGAGTCACTCGTTTTGTTCATAAGATTCACTGCGAGTGGTCATCGTAAGCTTTATAAATTATACCTATACTTATAATCCCCTACCTATGTCCGACACCGATACATTTAACATTATCTAACCGCTATTTAACCACTTCGCCAATAACGAGAGGCATTTCACAAGCCTTCAATGCAGTCTAGACAGATTAATGAAACTTGCCATGTGGGCGAACATGTAGGAGTTATTCTGATACCTTCTGAAATCTGGTTCCGTTATACGTGAAACAAAGCACCTTGTTAAGTGGCCCATTGTTTTCTGTAAAAGCTTCATTGTTTTTATCGGGACGGTAATCGAGAGGCTATCGATTGAAGGCGTGATTACGAATATCTACATTGTTTTATTTAATTAGTGTCAAGAACAAGCTGTAAAGGTACGAGGGCGTTTTCACGCACTGAATAGGTACTATTAGCCGAGAAGGCGTTACGCCGTAAGCGTCGCGATTTTTAAACTAAAAACAATTTAATGAAAACCTGATCTAAGAAGAAAAAGAATTGCTTAACATGAACAGCAGAAACATGAAGTCAAGTAGAAAAAAATAATTTCAACATTATAGATACCATTCCTCGCAATTCCTGCAGACAAACGCATGAATTATCCACATTCCTGCATATGTGAACCATTTCTATGATCCGTTTTTAGAACATGAAAATACCAACACAGACGCATACTGAATTCTAGTGATGTATGTACATTTACTTGTATGTAAGTATGTTATGTAACATAGGTACATTCCAACGGCCGTGTCGTTACGATCGTTTTCTCGATAATGTATGAATATTTGCTACAAAATATGCAGGCATTAACTTTTGCATGCGCCTATTCTAGGGGTCAGGGATTTTTTTGGGGGTAATTTGTGTTGACTAAATGAGTCCTCGAACACAGTTCAGTCACTTCATTAAGTTTGTCTATCCATCTACCAAACACCTGAAGTCAATAAAACTTGTATGAAATTAAAAACCCAAATTCCCCCATCACGTCACCTTATTTACACATGTCTGCTATGTAACGGTGGTAATGGTAAGTATACGATTTGGGAATGAGACTATTGTCAGGTATAATACGTTGGCCATCGCAGTTGAAAGCGGGAACCAGGGCAAGAGGGCAGACGCGAACAAGTTGACGTCAACATCGCACGCCGACTCACCGCGCCGCCATCCATCCAACAGCGCAACCAGGACAAGGAACTTGCAAAATGTCAGGAGAAATCTAGAAACTACCTACTTCCTACTTAGCGCATCATATGAATGGCACATCTCGTAAGTATTCGGCGAATAGGACTTCATACTATTTTGCGAATAGGTCCAATGGTCAAGTAAACTCATTACAATATTTCGAGACCCATGCAAGGCCTGAACACAAGATACGAATCTTAAATTTTATGACCAACAAATGAGATTCGTTCAGGCGTAAGTATTAAGAAACAGTTTTTACAGTAATTCATAGTAAGATCGTGATGGCATTTACATTTTACAGGGAAGCGTAATCTATCCTTATGCACAGAGGCCATCATATGACATTTATGTCTTCGCAAGATTCACGATACGTACACGAACCATCTATAGATAAAGTACATATATCTCTATGAATATAAAAGTTCTTGTACAGATTTGCACGACACAAATAAATCAAAACTTATTTCGAGTTTAGCGATTCATTAAATGACCCGCTGCAAAACGAATGATTCATTCCGGCATCGCATTACTAATAGAAACCAATTACGCCAGCATGATATATAATTATTATCTTCACCACAAAAACACCGAAGTGCATAGCAACTTGCATCGTCCTTGATTACAAACCAAGAAATCATTACTGCCCGCTTGAAAAACTGAAACCTAGGCTTGTAGCATTTTCACGCAATTAGCGGTTAGTCAGTCGGACAGATAATGGTTTTTGTCTCATTTCTTACGATACTGACCGACCTTATTACATCGGAAAATCACCGTTTCCATTGGCCGCCCGCGCCGGTCTAGACGTGGCACTGCGAATAAATAACAAACGAGGGACGACCTTCAGGTGTTGCAAAAGAAAGAGATTAGCGAGTGTCGGCGTTGTATCGCCGGTTGCGCAGCGACGGTGACCACAACAACGGCGCATGGCGGCGACACTTCCGCTTGGAAGGTTCTCGAGAACTGCAGGGATTTTTTAATACTTCAACAGTCCACAATCTCCTTGTAAATAGTAATGTTCCTGCGTGTCGATTTGGGTTTCTCCGGGTTTTTTTAACAGATTTAGATTGTTTCGCGGCACGTGGCGTTTCCTCGTAGACAGGCTGCATCGCCCGCTGCCGTAATTGCAGCCATTAAGATGAGTCACGCTTAGCGACGTGCCTGAGCTGTGCCTGCCGTATCAATCGCGATCGTTGGATAGACGCGACGCGACGCCTCCGCCGTGCTCTTTCACAACACCTACATAACTCCGGTGTTATCGATGTTACAAAAGCAGTTATGATTCATAGTTCATATTTACCGCGGAACAACGCAGCTATACTTGCAATTGTTTTTTGAAATTTCACACTGGATGCTGTCCATTGATTAGCCGTCTCATTATCATGCTTTTGTTTTTTGATGAGGTTTGACTGACGGGCTTGAAAGGCATCTGGCGGGTAGCGGTTTTGTAGTGCTGTATTGGCTATCCAGTGCTGCAAGGCAGAGAAAGCGTCGGTCGTTGTCGTTTCCGCGCGAGGGCCCCCAGTAATGGCAGCCGCGGGCGGCGCAGCTCCCCACGGTGACTAGGCGCGGCTAATTAGCAGGCAGCAGGTACGCTAGCCATCGCAGTGCGAGCCCGCAGGAAATCGCCGCTTACATCATCTTCATATCCGACGTGACGCTCCGTTATCTATTGTCTATCCCTACAGCTTATAGCAAACATCACGCAATAAAGGACTCTAAACTTAAAGCTCAACACAGAAAAATTTTAAGCGTGTCCAACATTCGCCTCCAAAAGATTAAAATACTTACAAAGTTTAAACAGATTTTCAGAGGCCACCGTGGTATAAATTTGTAAATGATGAGTCTTACTTTTGTCATCAAGATATTTATCAAGCCCCAGTTCATCTTCATTTACGTCGCCCTTTACATAATGTATGAGAAAGTAGTGAAGTGTCTCAACAAATTACTGTGCTGAAAGAACATTCACACATTTTCAGATTGTTAACATCTGATCTTAATTACGCACCGAAATCATATCACAAAAAGTATACCAGCGGTGCTTCTATACCTAAGTAATAAAACATTTCGTTTTGATGGCAAAGACGGCGAAACGGCGCGTTGATGTCTCTTGTTCGAGTAGTTGTATTATTGCAAAAGATTTGTAGTTTTTTTTAAGTTTACTTATTTATTAGTTTCTTTATTAAGGATTTTTGTTTAATGTTAGCCCGTGGTTGCTTGTTAATAGGTTAACATAGCGAGTCACTGAACTCCGAAGAACATAATATTTTTCAAGCAAACAATTATTAATGATATGATTATGATAAGTGACTTAACTAACAGTAAGAAATACAAATTAGTCTAACAGATGTAAAGCAATTAGTCAACGACAATGTCAATCTCTTTCTACAGCACAAATTGGTTTCATTGGCTACGCTGAGCGCCGCCGAGCTCTGGGTTTCGTCTGGGGGATATACTACGGTATCAATCACTCTCGTCTCTTTTGATGTGCCCCACACTCACGCCAGCATTGACCGACACACCTAACTAAGGTACTATCAATCTTGTCACTTCTCCTTTCCCCAAAGCATCTCCAGTGTCAAGCGAAATCAAATCAAGGCGCTTTTGACGTTAGCCAACGTTCTTTTAATATCAGACAAAAGTCGTGAATGTTTCATGTCCATTTACGGCACGAAACATGTTGAACCACCCCAAGGCAGGACTAAAAAGCGTTAAGAAACCGATCTAAATAAGGCGCGTTTATAAATAACCCGTGACGGCGTAAGAATGGGTATATCGAACGGAATAAGCCCGACGCGACGCCGGGCAAGGAGAGAAACAAAATAAAATATCGTGTGACATATGACAGAGCACTAATTTAAGTCCCCCGCGCCTAAAGTCGCAGAGACCGTAAATCTTGCCGCTCCCGTGCACGAAATGTAAATACGGTATGAGCGCGCACGCCTGCCGTCCAAGCCCCAACATGCACACCTCCGATGGCGTTAATAAACTCATGAATATTCATATTCATAATTTTTCGTCACGTTACCGCCGCCGCGTCTAGTTTTAAAAAGCTGGAACGGCAAAAAATACACATTAATTTTTGCATCACCGCTCGCTAACGATTATTAAGTTATTTCAATGGTAAAATTACGAATTTTCATAACTGCATTGACGATTACTTTATGTACTAAATTAATTGACGTTGTCAATACGCCTTGGGTGAATTAAGGATCAAAGATTATTATGACCCGTCATAACATTATGCGCATGGGATATAACTGAGAATTTTATAATATGAATTTCAGTACAGCAGGAAAATTTCAGTTAGACGAGGCAGCAGCGACAGCAACATATAACTTTCATTTATTTATGATTTTCACAAACGGGATTTAATATCATGCAATAGACTTTAATGGAGAAAATGAGAAATAGTCACTTCACAGTTAAACGTTATACATAATGAGGCTTATTAAGTACACGTAATTACAACTGGAAAGTTGGAAAAGACCGACTGACTCTGAAATAGAAATACTATGAAAGCTCAACATCATAAATCCGTTTTCATTTATTTCAAGGTAACAATCTAATGTATTTGAATGAATTTATATTAAGTCACTTTTTTATTCTTACACAATATTTACAACGAACAGACGCCCTGGAAGTTGGAACTACCACCACTACTGAAGATTTTTTCCGTAACTCATTTTGTGTCCGCACTAAATGCAATTAGCGTAGCACATAAAAAGTCATAGGACGCATCGACGCCATTCTAACACATCCAACACAGTGTTGGTAATGAGCTAATGAGCACTAAAGGGCCATCATCAAATTATAGGGCTGCGAGAATGTTCGTATAAAGCCATAGTTTATTTTACGAAACACCACTCGCAACTTGCCACTCCCATGAAACACTACACATTACGGTCTTGTTGGAAGTAGTTTCCTTTTTCATCTGAGGTAAAAGCTAATGGCTTCATTCTGGACCGAAGTTCACATTAGAATCATCTTCCTTAGCCAAACATCTTATATGCAAACAGAACCAGATAAATACAGAACAGAATTTCATCATCAGGCTGCAGCCACGCTGGTACACTTGCAAAAACACAAAACATGTATAATGTTAAAACTCAGAAAATCAAAGTTATTGTTTGCTATTCTGTACTCGCGGTCACGAGCCGGGCTCCAGATCATTACTCACACAAGTGTTGCGATGGCTGCTGCTCTTTTTAAAGGGACATAAAAACCGAACTTCAATTGTGTGCCACCTTATTTGACAATGATGGAATAGCAGAAGACCTTTTTAGAAAGCAACCCGATAAAGAGAATTATTTTGAACAGAATGGACTTAGTTCAGTTGGCTAAAGCTATCTGAATATCTTTGACACGACTACGTTAGCCGGCGGAAATGTTTGTTTAATTAATGGACAGCGCTTTCGTATTAATATTTATTTTGAGTTATCCAAACCCTTTGCAGGGGGAGTACCTGCGTATGGCAATCGCCCCACCCTTATATTTTACGCTCGAATTTCCTGCTGCAATTAAATTTTCTGCGGTCCACTTCAGTAACATTAATGAGTCGTTCGACCAGACTCCCTCAGTGACGGTGAAGCTCGAGCGTTTATTGAAATATTAAATCCATTAAATGTAAAACGACATCTATTTTGCCAGACTGCAGTGTAACGGCCGGTGCAAGAATGGCGAAGATGACGATCTAGAATTGTACATAGAGCGTTCCGTTACTAGATCATACAAATATTGTACTTACTTCAACAAGTATTTTATTCTTCTCAAGTTCTCAATAACGTAACTCGGAGTCTCAAGATATCATCACATTGTAATGCAAAGTATGGTAAACATTTTAGACACTCAAGGGTGTTTGTTTGTTCACCGTTATAAATTTGTAAAAACTTTAAAAATAAAGGTTAACAAAATGTCACTTCGTTTTGGCTGATCGATAGGAATGGGTGTTGCGCCAAGGCGAGGGACATTGCCTCACGCACCGAGGTACGCAGCCCTCATTTAGTGACGGCTATGTAAGTACGTGCACGAAATGTACAAAGCTCAATCAATGAACAACTTAGATTCTAGAGCCAAACTCTAAAAACAATGCCAGGAATCGCCTTTTGCATTGGAAAGAGCATTAAACATTCGAACATGGGCTTGGGCATGCCAAAGCCTATACAACTCAAAAACATAGAAAATTTTTCAACTGTACCGGTTAATAATTAATAGCAAACAAAAAACTTTCATTGTAAACCTTTCGATAAATCTTTATAGTTGAATTGTACAATTAGTATGTATCTAAATCTCAACCTAAACTTAATTTTAGTAATCCTACCCTCACAAATTCACAATATAATCTGCAGGGCCCATGTTGTTATTTAAT
The DNA here is from genome assembly GCA_910589525.2 of Ennomos quercinarius. Classification (NCBI taxonomy): domain Eukaryota; kingdom Metazoa; phylum Arthropoda; class Insecta; order Lepidoptera; family Geometridae; genus Ennomos; species Ennomos quercinarius. Next base: position 15,085,170 of record OU342492.1, on the reverse strand, counting down.
TGTCTAATGTAAGATCAATATGCACATGTGGAAACAGAATAAATGAATATGAATGAACCTTATCAGATCTCAGTCACGTGTTTCTTGTATTAAAAAAATTAGAGGTGTAGCGTGTGCAATTATTTAATTTACATGTCATAGTTTTCTCATTATTGTTAACGTGTTAAAATAACTGACAGAGGAAAGTTTAACGATATGCTAAGTTGTAAGAATTTAAAATATGAAAGTATCTAATTAGACTAAGCAAAAGTAGTCTATAAGATCCGAGGTAGCTTAAAAGAAAAAGAAAGATGGAAAAGCGCTGGACGGATACTTTACGTGCCGCATCTCATTTGAAAGTCTTTGATACATTGTAAGATACAGTAAAGTACAATAAGTAACGAGACAGATGTTGGCAGTGTTGGTTGGTACACTTTATATAATAGTATTAAAGAAAATAATGGCGTGGGTGAACCAGCCAATGATTAACTCTATGAAGTTACTGCGCCGTGTTAGAAATAGAGAAATTGAGATAAACACGATAATCTTGGCGCTAGCGAAGAATCTTAAATATGTAATTATTGCCAATGCTAACTTGATTGCTTTTAAGTAATAGCTCTTTACATATTTAAAGTAGGTAAGTGCTGTGAATAGTAGTTTAATGTTAGGAAAATTGATACCTTTCACCAATCGCGTAGCCATATCTACATTCCGCAATTTGAAGGGCAAAATAGTTGAGACATTATACTCGTTAAGTACATATTTTGAAGGTGTAAGAAATGTTAAAGAAATAGATGCTGTCTTTGACACTATCTTCTGTTATTTAGTATGCAGAAAGATAACAATACTTTTTTTTGGATCTTAGTACTTCAATAATCATACGATAAATCAGCAAGAATTGCACATTACCTAGACACGTTCGAAGTCAGCCGCTCAGACGAATGAGAGATGCCATTTTCACACGTATTAACTGTAGTGTACAACTCCCACGAGAAATTCCAAAATCAGGTGGGGTGCGAAACGCAGGGGTTGTGATATTACACCACCGACACAAAGGTATACTCGATTACATAAATTGTCGTAAAAACTAGGGGTAGTTGCCGTCGATTTACTTAAATCATGCCTCTGGATCTTAAAGGGGAGATCCCAGGCATTCTAAAGATCGGTGTGTATATAGTGTGCAATTGTGAGTTTACTTTACAAAATACAGCTTCTTTAGAGCTTGGTTTGAAGAAAATATTGTTACATCTGTGCTTTAAAATCATTTTGCAATTTCTTTTGTGAATTACCAAAGTATAATAATGAATCACTTAAGTATAATATCATCATGAATCTCTTAGTACGCAAACTAGGATAATGCATTCGTATACTTTATGTTAATGTTTTCGTATATTATATCTCGCAAGTACATTTACAAAATGCACCTGCATAATAATGCTTGCATAATGGTATTCCAGGTTAAGTGGATGCAAAAATGTATAATTAATGTTGTTTACAATTTTGACGGGAATATCTAATAAAGGCTAGTGTTTCCGGTCGCAGGTTGCCCCAGGTCGGGCGGTTTTCAGGTCGTAGGTATAATACCATAAGTTATTCATGATTCCTGGCGCTGGATGTGTAGGCGCGGTCGCGGGCGGCGCGAGGGTTGAAGAGGGTCGACGACCGCGCCAGACGTGACGTCACCCGCCCTACAGCTGGCCATGACGTCACCTCTTCACCCCCAAAATAAAGCGAACCCTAAACCAACAACTTAAGACTCAATCTCAAAAGGACCTCCCGAATGTGGTCACCACATGTCCTCGTATATGATACTCATATTTGATATCGTGCGGTTTGATTGCCATTTGACGTAATCAACACTTACGTCTTGATGAGAACTTGGGTGGGATAACTTCTGACAGCTAACAAAACAAACCATTTTTAGCTATTCGGTAAATCATGTGTAACAACAACATTTTAACTGGGGCAAAACTAAAGTCTAGACAGTATGCCCTTTAAGTACGTAACTCAGTAACGTTTAACGCAGAAAAGATTTACAAAAGACAAATCAGACAAGTAGAACCGAAGAGTTTGAAGTTATGAAGCAATGACAAAACAATGTAGCTTTTACGGACACAGAGAGCAGTCAACAATTTATAGCCTTTCGGCTGTATGTCAGACCAAAGTAAATGGCACAATAAGAAAAGTCGAGCGAATGATTAATTGACCGCATTGGTAAGACAAAACGCATCAAGAGAAGTTTAAGACCCATAGAAAGTACCGTAGCGGTGAGTAGCGGGATTGCCGTGATTTCTCATCATAACAGCCAGCGCCGACGCTTGCTGCCCGCCACCGACGCGGCCGGTATCACACCAAATTGTGCTCTCGAATAGAGCAAGAATATTTCACGTGCAACTGTATTTAATGACGGTACCAACGGTAATAGTCTGGGAATGAACAAGCAAGTACAAGATTAGAATGGAGAGATAGCCCAAACAATGGATGCAGCGATTCTAATATGCAAATAGAGCGGAGACGTTGCAAAAACCCTGCGCTCCGCGAATCGTTCGCATGACTTGTATTTTTATGGGTGTTCTCAGTATCCCCTCTGATAAATAAGCCTACAAGTCGGTGGGATTCATGGATGACTAATACGCTTTTTTGGAATGTAACTATAGGTACTCCGTACGATGAGCAATCTTATAAGCTGTACAACATGAGGCCATCTTAATCGTAGCAAAAAATCTTTAGGTATGATGAAATTTATCGACCTATCTGGGTTAGAGAACACCTATAACAGTAAAAAGTTGATTGTGGTGATCAACAATCGCAACATATACTGACTGACACAATAATTTCGTTTTCTATTGATGTTGATTGTTCCAATGATATAATATTTGAGTACATTATACGAATTGGGAAGACTTCTTTCTATTTACACTGTTAAAACTTATAAATATGATTGATCAGAATATCAAATCCTCTAAAGGCCCTTTTGAAACATTATTAAAATGGATTTTCTGAGCCTCGGAGGCCGACCGAATGCTTTTGCTCAGGTGGCCTTTTGTATGGGGACGACGCCATTCTCATACTTCTGTCTAAGTCTGTTTGTGTTGATATGATCAATGCAGTACAGTGCAAAAAAGCTGTGTTAAAGTTACAAGTTTGTCTCAGGTTGAGCGCTCACAATCTATGGCAGAATTCATTAGTCTGTGGAATAAAATGTGGCTAATTGCGGCCCACAAACTAGATACTGTCTAAAATTGTCGTCATCATCGTTCAAGCATATGGTCAGTCATCCAGCATTTTTCTTATGTACAGAGGGTTAGTCCTCAAGTTATATCGAGATCACTTTCACAGGATACGACAGCCATTGAGCCCGTCTCAGGTGGCCCCTTGTGCTCGACAATTCAGTAGGACATCTATCTATCTGTCGCAGCAGATCGGGGCCGATTGCGTCAACCGACTAGACTCTAAATCATAGAGAGAGCTGATTCAATTAGCTGTATAAGGGCTCAAGAATGTTCTAAGATTTCCTATTGAGACCATTTTCGATAAAGAAACTGGAAGAGCTTATTTAGCACTGTCAACCTTATATTGACACGATTTATAACATATTTCAACAATTAAATGAAATACATAAATGTGTAGGTATACAGTTGTTTTGGCAAAAAAAAAACCTGAGCGGTGAATTAGAATTGGATGCAGGTGCTAGCCAACAATAAATTGGGTGTAACCCTTTTTACATATTTAACCGGTTTATGGTGACCTGCGTGCAACAAAACTATTATTATATTTTAACATAATTGCAATTTACCAGAGCTAACTAAGTTTAAGATAGTTACAGCTAAGATTATAGTAGCTTTGAAATGTACATAAAATAATAAGCAATTTAGAAATTAATTTAATATAATATGTATACCGAAAATCTGAAATTCAGTACGTCATCCGTCAAAATGCCTCACTTGGCTTTATTACTAAGAGCTAGGTAAATAAAGAGCAGCAATAAATTTACCGTGCAAGGACTTATATAGCTATATCAGGATTATCCGCTGTCGCTATGGACACGTCTATTTATTTATTAAAAGAGATAGAAAGAGCGCAAAACATCGTGCAATAATCTCATTTCCACGGTACGGTTCGAAGACCTCAGACGGACCGTCCGGCAGCCGGCCAGCCCGCGACGGGCTTGCATTACCGTGGCGCGCCGCCGGGTTCTTGTGTGTTTTCATGAAAGCCCAACTGAGAATCACTTTGATTCATATACCATTTTGTTTAGAGGAAATCTTATTAGAATGTATCAATTGGACTCCGACGCCATTTCTTGAGAGCCGGAACAACTACTTCACTAGTAATCACGCAATCACCACATTCACTCAAACAATCATTCTTCTTTCATATTCACAACATGCACTTCATTTCCACCACCATATTTTTCCATAGTTTCCTACAACAGCCGCTGCTAGGTTATTGGTTTCGCCGGCCGGCGCGGCGGCGCAAGGCAGGTGCCAGCCGATGCCGCGCGGCGGTGCGGCAGGCGGCGCGTGGGAGGTGAGGACTCACATGTATTCAGAGCGCAGGGGTGCGAGCGCGGTGCCGGGCGCCGGACGGGATCACTGGCTAGGAATCACGGACGCGGTATCGCGGTGGCCGTTCGCGCGGCCGGTGTCTCGGGGACTGGCGAGCGGCGCGCGAGCCCGGTGCAGCGCCCGAGCGCACCCCGCGAGCCGCGCGCCCCCCGACGCCCGCACATTGCGCCCTCCAGATGTTACCGCCTGCCGGCTCACGCAGAAACCTCAACCACTTGGCAGACAATGATTTAGGACAGTACAGACCTAAACAGTAAACACCCCATGAGAGAAACAAGCCTGATGATGCGATACATGGCATGACATTCTCTAGTTTAAACTTACTATTTTTCTCCAGCCAGTAATATTTTGCAGTTTATTATAATTATATGTATTTCATTATCAATTTTGTAATGCATAAAATAAATGTTGCAAAAGTGCAAAACAGTGGTGGCATCGGCAACGTGGTACTCGCCGCCACAGCGTCGACGGCGGAGCCGACGACCCCTCACGCTACGCTCCGCCGCCCGCGGTGTGCTGCGCCGCCTCGCCGAAACTTCGCACTTCACTTTTCCACTAGGAACAGTTCAAAACGTGCGAGCCGTGAAATCACCGCATAACTGACGTAATAGCCGACACAAGCAATACTAATTCGATATTTTGTTCAAAGGAAAAACCACGATGGTATGGCTGATCCTAAAGTAACGTAAAAATTTTTTATCAATTTTTACGTGACAAAAGTAGACATTTCTTCTTAATGCTACAGCTTATTCGAAGCTTTCGAAAGCTTTTTACTTTGAGAAGTTCCTCCATAATTTCATGTTCACCTTTAAGACGACGCGACGATTCGATGACTCATTCACTTTCTTCGGTTGCGTCAACATTTTACATTCATCATGTAGAACTTTAAGACAAAATGTTGCAAATTAACGACTGTGCCGTGTGTAGCCTGCATTAACATGTAGACAACTCATTGAGCAATTAACCATTCAAGCGCAGCCTTGCTTTCGCCAAAAGTAGAAACTCTAATCGAAATTAGTTCTTCTTACACAAGCATACAGCTACAATCTTATTTTGAAAATGCCAATGTGGGATCAATAAGCCAGAAATCCAAAAGAGTGCTGAAAGTATTAAAACGTATGCTAGCTAGGCAGATACAAAGTTGCATGCTGCTAAATTTTAGTGGATTAACCAATAGATGAACAATGGAGACATTACAAGGTGGCCGGATAAGGTGAAGTTTGGCCCCGCAGCGTGTCGTGATGAATTTCAATAAGGCTGAATTGATCGCGGTTTATACATATATCTGTCTAGTTCAGCTATTGTGAGTGCATGACTCATACAGGCAGACGTCGATGATTTTCGCAACACCACGATGGGCTGGAGATATAATCAAGCGAAGTCGCTCATCGCAACATGGCGAAATATTTTCATGGGCATGACTCAAAATTCATCATTCATTTCCAGACTCGATCTGTTATAAGGATTGTATCATGTAACCCTAGCTCATAGTTAAATTGACGTTCAGTTTTAGGAACTATTTTCCTTGCCAATGCCATTTACGGAATTTCACAAATATGGGTACGTATTGATAACATTTATACAGTTACCCAGCGGATGTCACGACGTCTTTATTTAATGGTGATAGCCTCTGTCTCCAATTACGGGTCATTACTCATGCGTGTGATATTTATTAATAAAGCAAGTCTACATATTTATTGAAGTCTTGATTCTAGCTGGTCTGCGTTTTCAGCGATCGCGATCTTGTGCGATACTGAAATAGCATGTTGATTATTGATCCAAAAACTTTGAGTTTATAATGATGTTCTTTTTTTAAGCAAACATGAAAAGACACGCATTTTAACAAACTACTATTGAGACTTTAGACGCAATCTCAGAAAATAACAACTGTTTATTCATCTTAATCATTTGGAGGCCGGGTGTACGAAAATTGCTCGGACATTGAACCAATGATGGCGCGGTGGCAAAAAACAACAGCACACAGCACAGCAGTCTAATGTGGCAGTGAGTGCGTCGCATGAATCGAGACAGACGCCCGCTACGCACACTCGTGGCTCTACCAAAGCAAAGAGCACCGAAGTCTAAATTCTTATTCCGATTACAGAGCAAATTGGTAGGTAAATATTTAGTATTTACAGAGACAATGCTCTTCAGTCTGAGTATCGGAATGTATTTGACTAAACCAGCGAAGGTTAAGGCCATACATTAATAATGTATGTTTCGACAAATTGACAATATAGATCTAGAAATAATGCGGCACGAAACTTAAATACTGAAAGCAATCTCCGGTCATAACCACATGTTGGGAAACGTCAGCGCGATAATTCAGGATTGGACAACGGCGACAATAAGCAAACATGGATCAAACCAACCAAACATTGTACAGCAAACAGCAACCGGCTTTGAATCCTTACTGCTCCATGCAAATTTATTCAACAAAAAATATATTGCAAGCCACATTTGAAAACCAAAATCGTTGGCCCGATATGGTAACGCTTCTTACCGGACTTATTCTTAATCAATTTATATGGACACCGGCATGACTATACCAGCCATCAGCCAGGAGTTTCGTATGTATTCAATATACATACAACATATATTGCAGAATTTTGTTAGCGTGTCAGAAAATATGCAAATTAGTTTAGGCTTTTTCATAATCATTTGTCTTGGAATATACACTACGTACGTATACGTTGTATTCTGGTGACGTTTATAAAAAAGATAGTATTTTATTAAATAACAATAACGTATGTCAATATTATTTACTAGTTGACTCGTCCCGGCTTCGTACGGGTTAATTAGTTTTATGCCTTATCCCAGTCCAAAGGAAGAGGGAAGGAAGAAGGAAAAAGATAAGGGAAAAGAATGAATGGATGAGGAAGCACCTGCCTCCATTCGCCGTTTCATCCACCTTATCGTTTTCTTTGCTGTCCTATTTCCCTCTTCCTTCTCTCTTTTCTATACTGCAGGTTAGAAGTGGCTTCTTTCTCATTGCCGAAGATGTCTTATTGTAGCGTATGGATCACGTCTCGTAAGTATCGGCATCGGTATCGTAAGGTGTATGCATGTTAACTCTGCGTAGGTCAGCCGTCGTATTATCTTACACCATGAAATCACCAAACTTAGTCATTGTTTGGTTATATCCGACTCTTTTGAAGTGATGAGACTTTGACAATAATAAAGGGCACATGCTAGTTTAAGATGAGCCGTACGTTCAAAGGTTCCTGTACATTCCGGGTTTTAAGTAACTTTGACCTAATGATGAGGGTTGGTTGGATGTCTGTAATTTCTCCACTACAAAACTGATAACCTTGAAATACTTACGGGACAATCACTAAAATTCCTCCTTTCTAACAAAAAAAGAGTGAATGACATCGGACTGCGCGTTAATGAATTACAACTAAGTGAACATTTTAACCTTCACATACTTTCCTGAGGGAACCGTGCTGAGTTTCGGGATGAAAAGTATCCTATGTCCTACCTCGTAAATCCCGTAATATGAACTCAAATCATGCCAAGTTTCATTTGAATCCATTCATTAGTTTCTGCGTGATGCTCAGCCAAGATACAGACAGACATACAGACAAAAATGAAAAAATTACATGTTTGGCTTCAGCATCGACCAATAGAGCCTTGCAAAAAAAATTGCAAAATATGAAGATATGGTCTAACAAAATTTTTTTTACCACAAACTTTGTAATTGCAAAGAAGTATGATATTTCAAGACAATTATATTTTGCTTATAATTAAATTTAGTGATAGGTCAAGTAACATAGCAAAGTTACTGACAATCATTGCAATATTACCATCATGGAATAGTTTAGTCACAGATCATATATAATACCTACGTTTAGTTTTAAAATATTATTCTTAAAATTGTTTTATAGACTGTGAGAATGGAATGCAAAATAAACGATTTTAATTTAAAGCTTGTACAATGGCATAATGACGCGGTGAATTTGGTAGGTAGTACGCGATGAAGTAATTGTCTGAACAAAATAAGTAGTAGGTATATAGATAGATCATCAGACAGACCTCTTAGAAATACGGGTACATTAAAAATACTTAGCAAACATAAGATATTGTCCTAGAAATCTTGGTATAAAATGATCTTAGTAGAAATAGTCTTTTAGGTTTATATATTTCTTTACTTCTTTACATCGCGTCTACGCAGTACGTGTCTAGTTATATTAACGTCACCAGAATGACATATTGTGTGTTCGCTACGATGCGTTGTTGTGTTACTAATTATCAAAAAAACTACTACTAGCTTTGCCTTGATTTGGTAATCAACGTGTTTACCGGTCTACATCTAACGAAACAGCAATCAATCATATGTTAATAATTGCTTTAACGAAACTTGGTGATTACTTATTGGTACCGAAATTAGTAGCATTTTGTAATATGTCGTTAACGTTATCTATCAGTCACATACAAAAATATGTTAACAACATCTGTAATATCGTCGACGATATCTTAAACTTGGACCTAATCTTAAATAATTGTCTCTATAGCATTAGCAAACCAGTAATCCTTGTTTCCAGCTAACTATAACATGGGAGTCTTCAAGTCAAGAGTGAAAAGGTATCTTCTAGGCAAGCATGCAGACAATGAAACAGTTCCTCACTGAAAAGGCTTATTATAATGTAAATGAGTATTTAAACGAAAATAAAATATTATGTACAAATGAAAATTTAAGATAATGAATATTATGTAGGTACCAACATTTGACTTTAAAAATTTATATAATATTAGGTATTTAGAATCGATAAGAATGACATTGAATAATAATTAATCAGTTTTATATATATATTTATATACTCCATTGACATTAAATTAATTAATAAATACAATTAAAACAGTGCGAGTAAAATTTTATTATAGTCAAACTAATATGTTATTATTTTCTTCGTAAGTACTATATTGACTCTTTTGTGAAGTCGTCCTTCTCTCTCCAAATTTGCTGCGCCCGACGGGGTCCATAATGAGCCTACTTAACTAATTTTATACTTATTCCACCTATGTACACTATGGAAGCAATAAAATATCTGAATCTGAATCTGAATCACCACCGTAGGCCGCGTCATCACTTCACCTATTCACCACATCAGGTGAGACAGTGCCCAAATGCTATGCCTATAAATTATTTAAATAAGCAACCATTACTAATAGCATAAAAATATATACGCTCTATAAGAGCGTGCGGTGGTGGTGCCGCGGCAGTGATGGGCGCGATGATGCATTCTGCAACACTGTTCATGTGTGAACTCAATTAGATAGTTTCGCCGGTGTCGTGACTGACGCCTGCATGTCCGCAATTTGTATACCCGATGCTCGCGTCGATAGGATTAATTGGCAAAGAAGAGCTGACGAGCATTACGATAAATGCGCCAGACGTGAACCGAACCCGGTAGCATTCGCACACTTTCTCCCATGAAAACCAAGATGCATTACACACGTTTTAAGTTGTGAGCTTCGTTCGTTAACCTTTATACAAATTAGTTTACATTAGTTACCTGTATAAAATGTGTAAGACCGAGTGTTAATTAACGCTTAGCAGCGCATTTCACACACGCCTATGATGTAGGTATACATATGCACATTACTAACTCAAAACTTTCACTAGAAATTTTATTTTATGGAGACCACGAAGATTGAATAATTATTCTGACGAAATCTGTACTAATCGTTACCTATTCTAAGTGATGACACTGCATATGAGGTAACATGCATATCAAACTTCCAACTAGATGGATGTGAAGTTTTGATAAGACGATCAAAATGTAATACGTTGGACAAATATGGGCGATCCTAACTATACGTACAAGTCAATATTATAAAACTGTACCGATGATTACCTATATCCACTCGTGTATTAGCACTGATAGGTATGTCATATTATTATGAAGGTTCACTCCACTAGTAAACAAGATAAAGATATAATATAGAAAAAAAAGAAAAAAAAAAGAAAATACATTTATTCAGGACATCACACAACACACACACACAGAACACATCGGGGTCCAAACATCTAACATCGACCACTAGACCGGAAAAAACGGTCAAATTACAGGACAACCGGGCACGGGCGCGGGCCGCGGTACACTTGCCGTATCCGATAATATATTATTTATCATGAAAGGCATCAGTCGCCATAAATAATTCGGTGAGGATAAGTATAGCATTACACAAACTGTGCCCTCGACCCAAAAGAATAATCTAAATATGTAGGAGAAATTTTGCCATTATGAAAAAACTTGACGATTATTCTTTTCTAATGAACCTATTTTATAAGCTAATATAACAGTTGAGGCTAAAAAACTTATATGGTGGTCTAAAGACGACATATATCATGCAGATAGCGAACCGGAACTGCTACTAAATCGTGGCCACGTAGTACTCCTACATTCATGAAAACGCCTCTACTGTAGAGCAGCAATTTCATAAACGCCTATCACAATGTGCAATCTTGTTGTCATTGTTATTGCGGCGCTTCGCAGGGTTGTTAAGTTGCTAGCTATCCGGATTATATTATCTTGGTGATGAAAAGTTTGAACAAATCAGCCCAATGACTTCATGGGGAACAATGAATTGTAGTATCTAATGCAAGTGAAAATAGAGTTGGAGTCCAGCACATACACAACTCTACTATTAAAATTTGGCAACCCTAAGTACGAGAGCGTGCCCACCATTGCCCTCCCACGTAGTCCCGGAACAGAGTGGTGAAGTAGACGGAACATCTGGACGGCATCCAATACACAATTTACGACGACATAAAATTAAAATGTGCACTACCGTCGTCGTGGCGTCATCGATGATCGCGGCGTTAGGTGATTTTGCATTTAGTATTTTTAACATCGGACACAAAAAAGAAGTAGTGAAACTCTGTGAGACAGACTGTAATGACGCTGTGTTTTCGTGTTCTCTATCGGACTACGAGCGTGTGCCTGTGCGTTTCTTTGGCTACGGCAAATGTATTTTTCTGAGTATGAGCAATATACACGTGATTTTTTTAAATTGCGAACATTCGAATCCCGGGATGCGCAAAAGCTGGTATAAATTAAGCTTCTGTAATCCCCGTTATTCGATTGAAAGGATTACTTTGTTCGCATCAGTCAGCCTCAGAAGGGGACCGGAGGATACAAATTGCGAATCCTTGCGGTATTACAAATCGGACAAAGATTTGTATTTCAAATCGAGCCTGAATTTATGAAAATAGAGCGGCGCGGCGTGTAACTGTAAATTAAATCACTATTATTACTCTTACGTACATAGAAACTAATCATTACAATAAGAAAACTGCTAACACGCAAACATAAATCACACAACTTCGATATAAGCAGATTAATCTATAAAGTTTATATGGGCATTACCCACAATAGCCACAATCTATAGCTCTCCCGGCGACATTATTGTAATTAGATCCGCCTATAAAAGTTTAACGAGAACTTGCAACTCTTACAAAAAGCCACAACCAACGAAGCTTCGTTTCTCAGAACTTTATTTGAGGAAATTTTTGCTACAAAATAAATTGTAAGATCAAAAGTTCAAGGGGTTTCACGGGTACAAGGAGACAGGGGTCCCGCAATAAATGTAATGATGTCAAAGCGACGCGGAGCCGGGTGCGGTAACAAGAATCCATCTAACACCCCCAGCTACATTTTTATTGCAAGCGCACCCCCGCGCGACTGCGGAGACCACTCGACTGTAAAATGCATAATCACTACACGACTATCTATATGCGAGATCGTTTCGAACATACCGACACTTTGTATTAAGATGCCTTTTCTTATGAAAGATTTTGAAATAGTGTAACAACCATAATATGTACAGTGTACACGCCATATTAGTTTCTAATGTTGAGCACTGTAGAATATTAAAAAAAAAAAACAAGTACGAATTTTCATAACGATCGAATAATATATTTGTAGGTATAAGAAAACAAACAAATGTAGATGTAGACTTGTACGCGCCGTACTGTGCACAAGTAAAAGGAAAACTCGAATTTAAAACGCACGCTTTACAAAGTCTTATTCTTAGAAACTTCAGATCCGGTACCACACCAAAGATAACAACCGATTTTAATTTTAAATAGACTTCTATTTATAGATTTCAAGTAAACGACGTCCAGCCAGGGAAATAGAAAAGAAACGTGGAAAGACTGAGGAATACAATAACAAGGTGAATAAGACAGAGGTTGTTAATCCGACCGACAACGTACGAAGCGACATATAAAATAGAAAAGCGACTTGTGGTGCTTTTGATACAAATATAATATTATATTAGCGTTGTTCAACACCATTAGATACTAAAGTAGATATGAATAATGTCCATCTCATCGACAGAGTATAGGATAACCGTATGGCAACCAGTATGTGATGATTGGACTATAGAACATTCGAAAAGCTATTTCGATTCGTACTTCTTCTTCTCGTATAGAGTGGTCAGCTGATGTCAGAATTTATAGGCCACCCAAAGGCTTCCGACTTGGTTTAATCGATTCGTACTGCAAAGGGTAAATTGCAGGTAAATTATATGTAACATCTTTTTCTTCGCACTACGTGAATTGTGTACGCACTACGCATAGAAGACGAAATACACGTACTATCTTTGATGTGAGATCTTCGGTGAAGCGAATGCACGCGCGCAGGCATCGTCGGTCATAGCATATCTATAATGCAAATCCATCTAGCACGTCGCGGAATCGACCGGCATATCATGTGGAGCGAGACCGACTGTACTTTCGTAGGGAATCTCGGCACTTTCAACAATGTACGTTTTATTTACTTTTTTAACGCTTTTAGAAAGGAACAATCACGACATGTATGTGTAACTGCATCTAAACCTTTCGTATTATAAATATTTTTATTATACAAGGTGAGTTTAAATTGGGGTATTATCCCGAAAGAGGGTAAATGTACTCCCCAAGGTAGACAATGTTTCTTCTACGACTTTTCTAAATTAATAGTTTTTCATTGTAGAAATGCCATATAAAATTTACGTTCGAAGATATATAGCGCAGCTGGGTGGTTGAACTTCATCCTTGACCGAATTTGTTTAAATGAGTTTAACGACCTGTGTTTAGAAATGAATTTATAGTATCTTGATAACTTTCGTAGCGATCACACGTGCAATTTTGTGAGTGGATTTATTTTTTAGTATGGAGGTTTAGAAACACGCAGTTTCAAATAAGGCTCTCACAACTTGTGGGCTATCATGGTCCTATTCGCCCCCTTCCGGGATAACATACCAATCCAAACTCAGATAGTATAAGAAACATTTCAAGCGTCACTGCATTCTTTTAGTTGGAAATCTCTCAACAGAATGCTTCGAAACAACAGAAAAACGAACAACATCCTCTTATTAGGTAATCGAAGACCAATTTAATTATTTTACTTCAATACCCAGATCTATAACACAAAATTTTATAATATACATATAAACATTAATATCTTTTTTGTGACGGTCATTAGACCAGAAGCAAATAGGTACTATATTTGCACATAAGCAGATCCCTGTCAAAAAGGGCGAAAACGCGCAACTTCCATTCTGTTTTTACGGGAAATCATTACATCTCTAAGCTATCTTGGTATAACAAGATGGAAGATTTCGTTATCCTTACGACCCAGATGTCTCGTGAATATACTTAGAATGTGTGATCTGGGAAAAACGTTGGAATCCGAGAGTCTACAGCAGACTGTACATTTATGGCAGATATTGCTACAAATGTTTAATAGTTATAGGTTTTAAAACATTATTCCAGATTAAATTTCACTTAAGCGAGAATCCAATTAAACAAATTACATTGCTCTAGCCACATTTAAAAAGATTTTGCTTCAAAGTTTGCCCACGATATACATTGATACACCGAAGCCTACGTCTAGCATGAATAGTGGACTTCATTCACCCACTTCATGAGCAAGAACTACAGAGGTAAATAGGCATATCTCAGTTTATCTGAACTGTCCATCAGCACTAGTAACAGTAGTAACACTTACACAACCGTTATTCTCGTATAAAGTGGCTGTAAATGACTCACGTACTGCTTCAGCTAATAACTTAATCTAGGTATCAGGTAAGCTATTTAGCCTCTGAATAGCGAACTTATACAGTATTTAGCCTCTGAAGAGCGACGAATGCATAAAGAAAGTAGAGGTAAAGTTTAAGTTATCTAAATGTACTTTTTCACATCAAATATTTAAGTATTCTTTGTGCTATTCAAGGAAGATCATCGTCAGTGCGACGAAAACTTCGGAGTATAATCAGTAACACGTGTGATTCAAACACTTTATATCTAGCTTAGCGACAGATTTAGAAAAGTCAGAGTGTAAGATGTTGTATCAAAGCTGCACTATTTTATAACAAACGCTTGACGAAAATAGAAAAACAGTCCAACATCAACTTAATTGCAACCTACCTACCTCTCCTGTCTATAGCAAATGCTTCAAAAATCTTGTCCTTTTTAAAGGCACTGAATTTAAAATAACGTTTTAGTGTTTAGATGGAAGGGTCTACAATCACTGCGCATGTTAATGAGCGCCTATGTCCACGGCTTGTTTAGCAACTAGGGCCTACTCTCATATATCAATACGTAGCCACATTCTCTTTTAAACTGGCATTTATGTTCGTTGGATAATTGCCGCCATTTCATCATTATTCGGAGCAGTCACCATTTAACCTTTTTGTTACAGCTTTTGTTTTAGACATTTCAAGATAATTTTTGGAAAAGTTGAAAGTGTTGCACTGTGCTTAGACTGTCATTCAAAACTTAGTGCAGATTTGATGCATTATTTACCTATGGGAAATAATTGTTTTCCGACACATGACCAAGTTAACTGTTATTATTCAATGAATATGCATTTATTTCAGACAAATATTATCCATTTTTGTTAGTAGTAAACTTAACGTATTATTAGTACATAGTTTAAGCTATTAGTACACAACAAGTACAATACAACAACAACGTGTATTAGTTACAATTCGTGCAATTTTTGGAGTACTTGCAATGCCTCTGATCTTGAGCCAAATTTAGAACATCTACAAAAATAACACATGCCCACTATATGATAGTTGATTGACAATATGAATTAATAACTACACCATACGCATCTTTACGAGCCAAATCAACACAACAAGACCTAGTAAGGGACATTTTTTTGCGATTACAATTTTTCAGACTAATATGAATCACCTCTCAACTGTTACATCGTTATATTCATCATCATCATCATCATCATCATCCTATTATTATTAGTATGCTTTCGGTTCCTTGCACGAAATATAATGGCCTATTTGATCCAGCATGTTTTGACCCAATTTTGTAGGTGATGGTTTGAATCCTTACTAATAGTATTGAAAAGTGGAGCGTTGTCTGTCAATTCGTTTGTGTGGCTTTCACGCTTACACGGTTGAACCGATTTGTATAAAATTTTGTACACAGGTTGCTGACTATCAAAATCTCTACCAAGATCACCATAGGAGTTTTTAGTCCGGATAAAAATAACGTGGGGGATCGGATAGTTAGTTGCCGATTGCGGGCCTAACCGCGAGGCGCTTCTAGTCTCAAAATAATAAAAATCAAGATCATGGGAAAGGAGTTCTCTCGTAGTAAATATTCTAATCAGCAGTCCACGAGCCTCTATTAGATAACTAATGAATGAGAGTTGGCATACGCGGCGGTGGCATCCAACAGTGTCAAGGTCCCGTGTGTTGACGCGTTCTCTGCCAACCACGCGGATAAATATTGTAAATCCTAACATTCAGATTAGAGTTGCGGATATGTTATTTTAATGATCAGTTATATCGATAGTTCATGACTATAGTATCGACAGTCGATAAAGTAAAGTGAAGAATACTATTATACAATGTTTTTTTCAACTATCGAGACCATCGATACTTTTAATAGTTTAGAGAATTTGGGCTTGACGTTTATAATATAACCCCTAATCCACATTATTATTGGAAATATTTTTCAATACTCTCAATAGTATACAATTAACCACCGATAATTACCGATATTACAGCTGCTGGTGTAATAATTATAATATGGATAATACTTAGATCTAATTAACCGCGACATTAGTTAGTTCAAACAAATCGTATATATCGGAATAGTTTGAAGTCTTGGTTTTATTAGCAGTTTCTTACAAGAGAAGGGAATTAGGTTTATTGGCAATCAAATGCGTTTTGATAATGTTCAACGACCACGCTAATGCATTCGTAAATTCTGTTCCTTGTAAAATCCACGTCGTCACAGCAATATAACGCTATAGAATTTTAGGTGGATTAAACTTTTTCTACAAACTGACTTTATAGAGCTTCACATAAAAGTATCGTCGAATGGATTTGAAGGTGTAAACAGTACAATATATCTATTCTGTGGTGTAAGCCACGCTGTATCTATATCTACAAAGAGGTAGAGGAAAATAGAGGTACTTGCGTTCCTAAAAAAGAACTACATTTTTCTTTATAAGAGAACATTACAAATTATAAGAAATAATATCCAACAGCCAAGCAGCAATGGTGCGAGAGCCCACTGCACAAATACCTACGTCATCGAGTACCCCCATAGGCTATCTTTAGATCGTTAACCGACATCTAAATGTGTAAAAAAAATCAGGTCTGCCAGTTCCGATCCTTCCGGGTCAAGCAAATAATTGAAATTTCTTGACGTATTTTTTTGTAAAAATTTACCCGAATGAAATTTCTGGCAACAGTTAACCATTGATTAGTTATGTTAAAAAAATTGGTCTGCCATTGCGCACCCTGCCGGAAGTACCTGGCAGACCCCTAAGAATGTGCCCTTCACACCCTTAACCTACCTCAGCGAATACCCCGATGAAACCTACGCCTAATAATAGCCAAGGTGACCCTGATAATAGATTAAAAGGTCTGCCAGGTCTAAACTTGGCGAAACTTAATATTCAAGGCATTTGATGTTGGTGGAGGTGGATTATTTCCATGACCCGGCAGGATCGGAACTGGCAGACCTGTTTTTTTTTACATGTTTAAGTGTCGGTTAACGATCTAAAGATAGCTTATTGGGGTACTCGATGACGTAGGTTTTTTTGCAGTGGGCTCTCGCACCACAAAAGCAACCAATATGCGCTTGATTTGTACGAAGTCAGGATTCACATTAAATTTATCATTAACTAAATTAAAACTTTCATGAAAATCACATGCGGCTGTTTAATTTGTGAAACAGGTTTTTTCCTATAATCGTATGCGACAAGTGAAGTGTGTCCACACAGCAGCATTTGAAATGTAGTTTATCGCTCTATCAGCATAGTACACAATGTTATCGATGTTCGAACGGTACGAGATGCCACGGCTTTTGGCACTGTCGTTCTGAATTACCATTTTAATGGTCGCCCTTTATTTTTATTTCAAACAGCTAAGCAAAATGTTGACGATGCAAGGATGTTGTATACAGGAAGATTAAAGCTAGACAGAGAAGAGCTTTCTCATGAAATGAATTCACACGATGAAGCGTTTCTCCATTGCAAAAGCTGCTGGACCATCAAAGATAACAGCTAGACTTCCGCAGCTTCAAGTGGTCTAGACTCAAGACGACACACTTATGTTAGTACCGTAGAGTAAAGTAATACATTTTATACCCTAATTTTTTTGTTTTTCTCAAAATAAAGTTATTTTTTTGAGTACATAAATATCACGTACGATGACGGAATGAAGCTGAAAGAATGAAGTTATTCAACTAGTGCAATTATTATCAGCATAAGAGAGAAATGAATCTGAATAACTACTGGGCAATAATACCTCATTCATATAGCCTGGTACTCGGTAGGACTTTCCTGCGAAGTTCGTCTAGGTAGGTACCTACCACCACTTTGCCAGTTATTCTGCCGCCAAGCAGTAGTGCGCAAGCACTACTGTGTTCCAGTTTGAAGGTCATTGTAGCTAGTGAAATAATTGGGCAAATGAGACTTTATGAACTGATTTCACGGTCTGATAATCATATTACTGGACTGTGTGATGTCTGTGACACTGCGATCTGTTATGGGCAGCTGTGACGCTTAACATCAGGCGAAAGACTAGCTCATCACGTCATTTGTTTACATAAAAAGCCACATAAGACTAAAATAGGGTATTTATGGAAAATAGAATCACACCTCCAGCAGTAACAGTCAACAACGAATGCAAACACACACCTGAATAGGATTACCAGGTATGTTCAAACGACGTTATTAGGAGGGTTCGTCTAGCAAATGTCACTCAACATTTACCTAAAATAGCCATGAACAGTTTAACGTGATCCTTAATGTCTATCTCATAAGAGTTATAACAAGTGACAGCTCAGAGGTATAAAATGGCCGAAGGGCGCATTAGTGCCGACTGGCCACCCTTTTGGAAGCCGAGTTTAAACACTCAAATCGCTTAATCCAATGAAAGGGGTCTAGTGTCCACTGGAGCTTAAGAGTTTTATTCGGCGACGGGATCAGCAAAATGAAAATTAAATTAAACTTTTATACAGTCTAAAGCGTACGAAACTGAAATACTTGTGCCACAAAATGTTACGCGACTCCACGTCATGTGAAATAGTTTGAAAGTATATATTTGAATTTCTGCTGCGCAAAAAGTACGTATGATTAATTCAGTAGAATGACGAATAAATAAAAATGAACGAGAGGATAAAATTATACTTTGTAGATTTTGTAACAGTCTATAGGTACTCTATAGATAAAACTGCCTTTTCAGATTTACCCCGCAAACTCAAAACAAACGGCCTATTATGAACCATACCTATATTTTCCTACTTTGAATTCCTCCCCCAGTTCGACACAAATCATGTAAAAATACTGTTTTTTTACTCTGAGTTTACAATGGTGATAAATTAGAAAGGCTTCGCAGCGGCTTTGGAAGGGGTTCGATACAAAGTATCCAATTTCTCCATTTCCCCACTTCCTCGGCAATTACGACAGTGCTGCGGGGAGGCCTGACCACAGCACAGATTAGGTAACAGTGTCCCAGACTGAGATCTAGGCACCACAAGTCCGCGGCAAGCTCGTTACGGTACATAAACTGTGCACTTATTGTTCGCCAGGTTTTTTCACAACACTATATTAGAGTTCGAACAAAGAGACCTGTGTTCGGTACTGAAGTACCAAGGTTTTCTATACAGGTGTTTTGTTTCCGTTTGAATGGGAATAGATGGAAATCAAGACAGTGATTTGTGTGACACGATATTGGACGTAAAGCGATCGATGATGCAACGTACAGTCTTCAACAAAAGTGAACCCGACATGTGTTTTTATTGTCAACCATAAGATTTCTATAATTAACTTGTCTTCCTTTCACTGATGTTTTGAAAAGCTTTGAAAATGGCTTTTACTCTCTTCAAATTTTTCTTTTTATAGACGTTTCCACACAATAGCTTCGCTATAAAAGTACTCATATACGGACATCTCATAGCAGAAATTGTCTACTCTATGAACTAGGTATTATTAATACCAATAACTTACTAACTCAAACCAATTACTTATCAGTTTCAATCAAACTTTCGACAGTATAATTGGTTAATTACAAGTTACACAGTCCCATCTCCCAACCCATACGCCTAAATTTGATCCGTCATCTGTCAAATTGCAACAATGGCCAAGTTTGATGGATTCCCTACTGGCAACACTGAAGGGGAGAACCGTCCCTTTCGCGCAATGTGTCAACAAGCCGGATTACAATATCTACGACTTAATTACATTTTACCCCACATTAAATTACATAATACAAATAAGAGACCTCAAAACAAACTGTTTAAAAATGTTGTTATCTGTATAGTATGCAAAAATGTCTCATTGAAGCCCTCATTTATTCGGAGTCCACAATAAAAAGGTTTAATATTTAGAACAATATTTACAAAACAGGAGGAAAAAAAACTTGTACAGTGTAAGAGCTCTTATCGCCCCAAGCTCTGAGCTCCATTAGACACTGCCGAGATTTAAGGGCGGCAAAGTTACTGTTCCAAACCAAACACAAAGCTGCCCAATTTCAGCGCTTCCATTTGAGGGTAACAATATGGGGAAGTTAATGTGTCAAAGGTCCCGCTTGAGCGGTTTTCAAGGGCTCGCCTTTAACAATGCTGAAAGCACTTCGTCGATGAAGTACCAATACCTCCTAAGTGTTGAGAACCTGATTCTACACCAGAAGAAAAAAACTGTTAAAAATAAGGTTTTATTTATTTTGATCAACTATCGATTGTAAAATAGTTTGTAATGCATTACTTTTTTTATTAGTTACGAAGCGATGTGATTATGTTTAGGTTTTATAGGAATTTAGTCAGTTAGAAGATATTGATTCTAGATCTTGAAAATCCACTTTAATGTTAGGAGTTATTTCTTGTGAATAAAACACATACTTAACTAAATTATTTTTATTTAAAATCAGTCGGTACAATGTTTCATAATCATAAAAACAAAACAATAAACGAACTCAAATTAAAAATGAAAATTTCTTCAAAAATCTCTTATTAAAGTAAAATAATTAAAAATAAAACAAAAAAAGCTAAAAATCTTCTCGACTTTTTAATGTTTTTCTTTTCTTATGTAGGTAATTATTTGTTTTTTATTTAAATGAATTTAAGCTTAAATTTTAGGCAATGTATCGTAATATGTATGGCAATCTGATGGTAGTACGTTCTTCATGCTTTGCAAATGATTAAATTTTGTTGTCGTAATAGGAAGAGGTGCGTTATTCATTTGTAAATAAGTATTAAAACCTGCAAAAATTTTAGGCCTTGTCGGTAAACCGACCCAGTCAGCATCAAAATTTAATTTTATAGTGATGTTACCGTCATCAGTATACCTGATGGCCCGAATGTTTGTTACAGTCGGGTCCCCCGCTTTCCGACCTGGCCGAATACTTGAATACCGGAAAGTTGAAGCACTTGCATAGTTCTTAACAAAACTGTAGTCCACATCAACAGTTTCGTAAGGGAACGGATGTATTCGAGCTTCCTTCGTGACAGAAATATAATCGCTCGGTAGATGTATCTCTCGGTTTTTAAGCTTTCTTTCTATCGCGCTATGGACCGAGCCGGAGTATAGTCGGTTGTCAACGCACTTAGGAGATATTTCCATAAAATACATACGAATGAAAAAATTCCGTCACTTAGTAGGTATTTTCACGTTGCTCTAGAAGCATTTTGGTAAAGAAATGTTGGTTAGAAGTTAATTCAATCCATGCGAATATGAGTTTTATGTCTATTGAATTAAGAAAGTAATTTTGGACCAAAATGCCAGTTAGGAGGTATTGGTACTTCATCGACGACTTATTATCTTTTGGGGCTTGATTGAGACTTACGTGTCAATGTCAAAGGTTTCTATGCGAGAGCAGGCATAGCGAATCATTCAAATTGTCAGTAAATACTTGAATAGTTAAGACATTTCTATTATGCCGCGCTGTCTCGCACTTTACCTTGTTTTGACGCCACAGTGCAATTTTCCGTCTACCATCACGGCACAGCTGACTCATGTCGCTGAATAGGTGTTGAACTCAAGGCCAGTGTGGGAGGATAGATAACAACTTCGCCATTTTGTAAACATGAACACCATGGTTATTAATATCGGACAATGCAGGAATCGTTTTAAATTTAAACCAAGCGAGCGTATGCAGGCTGTCAGCGCTTTAGACGTTTTTTCTCTACCTTGGCAGTTGGCACATACAATAATTTACTAAAAACTGGTACATACTTAAAAAACTATAAAAACCTGCAGAACTCTTAATTTTAGCATTGCGTTTTAATTTGGTATATTTATTTATTTATTTACTAGCTGCGCCCCGCGGCTTCGCCCGCGTGGAAACTGATTTTTTTGCATGTGGAGAACAATATTTGGGTGGTAGGTTTGGGTATTTGGGTTTCGGTAAAGTAATAGCAAAAACCGGTTTGTATTAGGGATTATCATTGTAGAGATAGCGCAGAATAACTTTGAATTTTCAAAGGAAGAGTTTTATTGCAGCAGTGCAAAATTATCGAGCCAAAGCGAACTTTGATGAGTGGAGTCGGTGGAGTGGTTGATTTGTGGCTTCTGGAAGTCGATTAAAGCCATATATATTTTTATTGTAGTACGTCCCTGTAGACTATATTTCGGGACTTGTTGTCTTCTGCGTAAACAAAGAGATTTCTGGCTCTCGATACTCGCGAGCAGCCTACGTAGAGCTGA
The DNA here is from genome assembly GCA_910589525.2 of Ennomos quercinarius. Taxonomy (NCBI): domain Eukaryota; kingdom Metazoa; phylum Arthropoda; class Insecta; order Lepidoptera; family Geometridae; genus Ennomos; species Ennomos quercinarius. The sequence continues at coordinate 15,062,450 of OU342492.1, read as the reverse complement.
CCGTGGGAAAAGCAGGGAGAGCTCAGGTGTAAGCCTGCTACCTTCAGAGTTTGTCCCTGGCTTTTATTAATCGCAATAGAGAAGGCCACCTTTAGGGGAAATTGCAAGCGCTTAAACTGAAAGGGCAAATTAGTCGGAATGATAGGGATTCTAGGTATCAATACCGTCTCTCCTTTGGCTCCGCCAGTAAGAATGGTGGCTTGCACGATGTACCTTCTCAGCTCTATGATGCGTAACCTGGTACCATTACACAACCTAGGTGCATCTAAGTTACGCATCAATATAACAGGTACACCGACCTTCAGGTCCAATTTGTGGGATGGCACCCCCGACAGCTCCAAAGAATTTAAAAACTCTACAGGATATGTAGGCGCCTCATCACTTGCCATCAAAAAAAAATCAAAACACAATCACCTGTTATACATGGATGACTTAAAGGTTTATGCAAATAACAGAACTAATTTAAAAGTATTACTGGACAGCTTAGAGATATTCACAAGCGACATAGGGATGCGGTTTGGACTAGATAAATGCAATATAATACACATTAGTTCAGGACATAGAAGCAACGTAACGGGAGAAGGACATATATTATTAAATGGGGAAACCATCAAACAACTTGCAATAGGAGATAGATACAAATATTTAGGGGTACATGAATCAGGAAAAATAGAACACAACACTATTAGGGAACAAATAACTAAAGAATATTTTAAAAGAGTGAAAAAATTAATGAATACGCATCTTAACTCGCGAAACCTTGTAAAAGGCATAAATACCTACGCAATTCCGGTCTTACTATATTCATTTGGTGTTATAAATTACAAAAATAATGATCTGAAGAAAATAGACGTAAAAACAAGAAAACTATTAGCAATAAAAAAGGCACATCAGCAGAAGGCGGAAGTAGAAAGGCTATACTTGCCGGTAAATCAAGGAGGAAGAGGCCTATTGAATGTAGAATACATGTATAAAACACAAATAGTCAAATATAAGCAATATCTAGAACCAAAAAGCGACCATCTCATTGAAGCAATAGTACAACACGACACACATAGGGATAAATATTCGATCATGAAAGAAGCTCAAGAAATAGAAAGGGAATTACACTTAGCAGTTGATAGCAGACACACCGATGAAGAAATTAAAAAAGCAATAGTTAAAAGGCGCAATGAAACATGGAGAAACAAACAGTTACATGGACAGTTCCCTAAAAAAGTATTAGATCAAGCCAACATAGATAAGGAGCTCTCGTTCAAGTGGATTAAAAAGCAACAAATATCTCCAAGCATAGAATCGTCAATATTCGCAATACAGGATCAAGCCGTCATGACACGACAACATCAACGCGACATACTGAAAGAACCAGTCGACGGAAAATGTCGCTTATGTGCCTGCAAAGATGAGACCACGCAGCACATCATATCAGGGTGCGAAAAACTGGCGGGGACCTATTATGTTAAACGTCATAATAACCTTGTCCAGTACGTCTACTGGTGTCTAGCCAAAAAACATAAAATAGAAGTTGCTAACTTATGGTGGAAAGAAACACTCGTGCAACCACAGGTAAAAGAAAATGATACAACTAAAATTTTATGGGAAATCCCCATTCAAACCGATGTCACCGTAACGCACAATAGACCAGATTTAATATACATAGACAAAACAAACAATAAAACGTTTTTAATAGACATAACAGTACCGTCAGATTACAATATAGGAGCTAAGGAGATTGAAAAATTAAGCAAATACCATCTACTGAAAACTGAAATCAGTCGGTTGTGGCATACGCAAGCGACTGTAATACCGATAGTAGTAGGTGCAACAGGGATAGTAGCTAAGAGCATTAAAAAATACATAGATAAATTAGACGCCACCATTGATATCAGCATTCTTCAAAAACAAGCAGCCATACACACAACAACTATACTCAGTAAAGTGCTAGGAGACACAGTATTCGTACACAACATACCAACAGATCAAAACGTACCTAATACGCAACAGGTATCAACCACACAACAGTCATCTGACATACTAGACCCATCTAACATAACTCAAACATCGAACACACAACAATCATCAACCACGCAACAGACATCTGACACTCAAGGCCCGTCCAACACAACTCAAATATCGGACACACAACAATCATCAACCACACAACAGTCATCTGACACACCAGACCCGTCCAACATAAGTCGAACATCGAACACACAACAGAGAAGAGAACAAAGACTAGGTAGAGGAAGGAGAAGGAGAATAAATACATAATAATGGGAACATAAATACCTTTTTTCCTGTGGGCTACGGGACGAGGTATTTATTAAAACCGACGTAAAGTCGAGAATTGTGTTAAACACAAATTTATAATATAATATATTAGTGTGAGTGTGATTTATTGTTAGGAAGACCAACAGCTTTTCTTACATAATAGAAATTTAAAGTAAGTATAGTTTTTATGTGTAGTTTTATTTTTATTCTGATAGGGTTTTTATTTCATTTTTTAAAACACTGATTGATGACCCAATGTTATGATTGAATCACAGCGAACTTATTACATAGTTTGCTTTCTCCAACGAGCTGTTTACAATACTCTTTAGAGCAGTATCTCTCACGCCAATTAGCATCCTCACCGTGGTTCTTAAAAATCTAGAGCCGTTTAGAAACTTTCCGTGATTCAAATCTTTTGTACGAATTATTTACGGGCATTGAAATCAGTAATTTATACTTGATTTTTATGTGCGTATCGGAATTTTATGGCAATTAACTGGCTGAGGCGCTGGTAGTCCAGAATAGGTGCTGAGGTGTCAATTATATGCGTAGCAAGTTGTTAAACTTGTTAGTGTAATGTTCAGTTGCCGAGTTTCATAAATAATTATGCTGAAATAAAATGTGTTTCAATCTGAAATTGGGGAGTTTATCAGCAAAATTAACTTTAGTCACATGTTCAGCATCTCTATACATAACATATAATACGAAACTGCATAAGTACACATAATTTTTTTCTTAATCCTGAAAGAGTTCTTGTATTTGTGGTTCATCAGCTGAGCTGCCAATATTCATGCATAGACAGGTAAGGTTCCTTTAGGTACATAACGTCCACTTCCCAAAATGTCCGCTCCTAATTGTCAATTTCCCGAATTTTACGTTACTCAAGATGTCAGTTTCTCTAAATGTCTCTTTCTCGAAGTGTCGGTTTCCCAAAATGCCCGTCTCCCAAAATGTCCGCTTTCGTGTCACACTTGAATTGTATCTTTGTGATTCATTTTTGCACCGTCGCTGTGCCCATAAGGCGAGACCTATCAACTAAAAAGCACATAATCCCATCCAACATTGTCGATAGCCTTCATTTTGCAAACCTGGAACATAGCCCTGCAATCGACGCATTCAATGCATATTTGATAATAACAAGCCTGGTTCTTTAACCAAGCCAACATGGTATGACTTACCCGGGTCTGCAGCCAACTGCCTGTACACCGCAAGAGCGACGACGTCTTCGCTGACAAAGTCCCAGAGGCCATCACAGGCGATCACCACGAAGTCTTCGTCTCCGTCCAGGTCTACGGTGGCTATCTCAGGCCGGGCAGTCACGTACGGTTTGTACTGTGCGTCACCTGTTCACAGGAAGTTTTTAGGTATAAGTATTGTGAGCTTTTTCCGTTCTAGGGGCCACTTTAGATGAATCTTATTACGAAGAGGTAGAACAATGTTTTGTTTATTTTTGTAGCATCGTCTCTATTATATCTACATAATATTATGTCAAAGGATCAGATTACACGATTGAAACGAACTGATTACGGTATCTTTGACCTTGATCAATATTTTACGATAATTATAGAAATTGCTGAAGAAATGCCGAAGACATGAAATGGAATGGCGACAATCAAGAAATTGAGCAGTTCCTCCGAAAATATTTTTTCAGAGTAATTGCTTCAAGTGGCGTTTTTTCACAGCGGTGCTAATTAAAGCGGGAACATGAACCCAAACATGTCTTATCATCAAGACCTTAAGAACCAGTTTTAAATCGAGTAAAAACAAAGCGTAGTCTGCGTACAAGGCAGAATAAGTGAACGGGTTGAGTTAATGCCTCTAATTGTTTTACGACCGTAGCTTTTATGGATAACGCTCGAGTTGACATACATTATGAAGTGTTACGGATAATGTCGATGTTTCCACGTAGTGCCACATCCAAGTACTAAACTCTAAAAATAATGTCAAATGCTCAACAGCTGCATTATTTATAGAAGACCAAGCAGTGTATTTGTTATCCCCTATCGATTACGACATAGTCCTTCAATTGTTTTTATGAGAGTGTATCTATGAGAGCATGTATGGTTTTTTTTGTGATACAATATACTGTTTAAATTCCTAAGTCTACAATGTAATAGACATAGTGAATCACATCAAAGAAATTCTACTTTATCTGTGGTTACTACATGATGGATGACGATATGGCGGGCAATGGGCACGCGATGAAAATCTGCCTGTACACCAGATATTTTCAAATCATCGTCATCTATACCACTCTAACTATATAAACAGGTTTTACCAGAAGGGTATCCATACAAAAGTAATCTTGCATGAAAATCTGCGGATACCTTTTCGTATCTCAGAGGGAGGCCAAAGTAAACGTTCAAGCCTAATCTCCCGTGGAACGTGATATCGATGAGTTTTGGTCTCCTCTTTCAATACAGGGTTCGTCAATATTGTAGGGGAGATGCAGTGCATGGAGCTGTGAGGAAAATGTCAACATTGGACCGTAATTGTTACTATCGGTCGGTCGTATCTGTATTATAGGACTATCGTAAATGAAGTGTGTAGTGTTGGGATATTACTATCGATGTTATTTTTTAATATAAACATTTATTTTTATCTCCAAATCAGTGTGCTTTTGTTGATTCTTTACAAGTACACATATGTATACAGAGAACGAATACCTACTGGTTAACGATAATTGTAACAGTACGTATTTAAGCTTTACAAGACTGCTTATCACCATTTTTTTATACTATAGGTAGCAAACAAGCATACGGCCCTCCTGATGTGCTCATTCCACATCTGTAGGATGTGGAAACATCATTTAATTTTTTTTTTCATGTCATGTTTCTGATTTGTTTTGTGGATAACAAATCATTACCCTCACTTGACTGCCTGGTCCATTTCAAACACAAATGATTTAACCGTGTCTGTCACTTAATTTTATAGATGGTTGAAAAGCGAATCTTCCCGCCATTCTCACTCAGACTTGACTATCATTCAATTTAAATTCATAGGAATTAATTAACCGTGTTTGTCATTAATGTGTTCATGTCTGTAACTCAATGTCTGAAATAAATAAATATTTGATTTGATTTTTTATTAACTTATATCGATAGTCGATACTAAAAAGCGGCTGATTCACACATCCCTATATTGCACCGCGTGTCCAAAACTGATCGATAACTATAGCTGTAGGTGCGTGCAACAGGGGGCTAGACCGCGAGGGCCCGAGTGAGGGGTGATGGCGCCCGGCGCGCGCACTTCAATTGAGCTATAAACTCATACACTCCATTGTTTCAACATATTTCACACTCGCCACTTTTAGTATTCATTGTGCAGCCAATATGCAAATGGTCAATGGGATGTGACGATGTGTCAGACAATAATGTCATCGTTCTGTTCTCATTATAATAACAAATAATTTTTATAAGCTGCCCCATGAAGGCGTGAAGATTAATTGATTTAAAAAGTATTTTGTGGAGTGATTAATTCTGTACAGTGTGATATTCCATCATTATGGTCAAATAGCTAATGAGCTGGCTGAGGTCATAGGTCTGACCTGGTTTACCGTTTGATATTCGAAATCATCATTGTCTTGCCTAATATCATTCAAGCAGAATCCTAGCAATTGTCTTAATTTATGCGTTCCAGAATCTGATTTTTGTGAAATATTTTGAGTAGAATAATAAATAATAATCATTTATTTCCGGCAACTTGTTAAAAAAAAAAAAAAAAAAAAAAAACTACAGTTTAAAAATAAACAATCCGATACATAAATACCTTACAGACTAACATACCTACATATTTTATACTAAACTATATTATTTATTACTCGTACAGCATCACAGGAACTTTGCTGTTTCGGTCGCGGCGGTAGTATTATATACAGTGAGTCATAAATGCCAATAATGTCTTCCACAGGGGTCTACTGGGCCCCTGTGTAACTCAATAAAGTAATGAATGTAACACTATAGACGTACTTCCATACTAATACTATAACTTTGACAGTTTTTTTTTTAAATTTATTTAGGTCCACCAACAGTTAAAGCATGAACTAATGGAACTTGCATATGATATCTAAACTACATGCTCAACCTATTACATATATATATACAGGCAAACACCGCATGTACCTATAATATAATTTGTATAGTGTGTATAATACTGAACATGACACTATTGTTAAACGGTAAAGGTGAATAACTAAAAAATAGAAATGTCCTAATATAACAGATAGTATTTTAATGTAAAGGAAAAATCCCGAATCACGAGCGGGGTTTGATGCCGCATCCATACAGCCCTATAGTATAGCCGAACATGCTTTATTTAATATTCCTTGGCAAGTGATCTCATGTCCAAGTTTATTTTTATCCTTCACACTTTACAACCAACTTCGTTATGCGTCTCTTTCTATCTGTTTGTTACTTTTTCACGATTATACGGCTGAACCAATATTATGAATTTCAGTAAATAAATAGTTCGACCTTTTACTTTTCGTTACGACAAACTTTATTCCATATGTAGGGTCCACAGACAGCGGTTCAACAAAAATAATTCAAGAAAACAATTTTATTGTTCCGAGTATTTTTTTATATTTTGATAAGTCTCTTTGCAATAAATATTCAAAAGGACCGACAATGAATGTCAAACTTTATTGTGATTCATGGTTATCGCATTTCGTAGTGTTTGCATACATAGCACAGCTATAAACTGCGGCTGTACAAACCTCAACACGGTGAGATATAAAGCAACGACTGTCTCGCCAGGTGGAATAAAAAAACCGATATTTTACAGACAATATAAATAGTTCTTTATCAGTGCTAATTTATCTATCACAAGACAAAAGGTTTGCGAACAAAATGTTTTAAAATCGGAGAGATTTTCTATTATTTGAAACTTATTTTACACTTTTAATAACCACGTCATTAATTATCTACAAGATTAAGGTAACTTGTCCAAATTCATTTCACACCAAGGCACCCCGTTGGTTTCCATAATTTCCGTCACAGCTTAGCAAACAGCCAGTAAGTAATGCTCAGCTAGAAAATCCGCCCCTTTCCTTGCAGCCACAGTTTAGGAAGCTGTTACTACGATAAAATACTGAGTACGCCTCAGATGGGTACGTGCAGTATTATATTATAGCACTGATTAACAGGAAGGCAACAAGTTTAATGGTCGACACACGCCGTCGAAGGCGGTGGCACATTGTGAAAAATGATCTCGCACCCGCGATATCTGGCAATAATAATAAAACAGCCGATTAACTCCCCACTTACGCCCAATAGGGTGGGCGATTGTTGATGAACGAAACTCAACCCTTTTGAGTGTTAGATAGCGTTCGGATCTCTAATATTTACTAATTGAGAGGGATCTGCAGTTCCAAGCAAATCTTAGGCTTATTTTGTTATTTTAACCCCAACGCAAACAGAGAAGTGTTTTAAGTGCTTTCGTGGGTATCTGTGTATCTGTCTTTGGCATAATAAAAAGATAATGCTATTTAGCAGTAAGTTTATCCATGTACGCCTTTGTGCAAAAGCATCAAACAAATTAATAAATAACAACCAAGACCATTTGGGAGAAAACGGTGGCATTAAACTTGAATGCCACCCTTTTCTCCATTTTCTAATGATTAAAATCTATGGGATTTCTTGACTTCCTATAGATAGGGTAATAATAATATACAAATAATGTATGGTATATAAATATTTCATTTTTAATAGTACTTACGATATCATTACTGTGATTGGAATCGTTACAGAACTCCCAGAAAATCACGAGTGAAAATAAAAACAATCAACCAGTCTCGGTATTCATATAATAGTATAATTCCATACTAAATAGAGATCCCGTAAAAAAACGATCATAAAAAAAGAAAAAAAACGCCCAACGATCACATACATAGATTCTGGAGATTCCCTGTACCCAGGAACTACGAGGACCATGGTCCCACAACACCCAGACACAGCACGAGTACTTGCGCTTCTTTTTTCATGTGCACAAGTAGTTGTCCTGACGCGGGAACCGAACCCGCCGCCTGCGGGTTATGAGCCGACCTGCTTCACCCACCACACCACACCATCATCATCATCATCATTAACAGCCTGAAGACGTCCACTGCTGAACATAGGCCTCCCCCAGAGCACGCTACCTTGAGCGGCTGCTCGCCTCCTGCATCCATCGGCTCCCCGCGGCTTTCACCATGTCGTCGGTCCACCGAGTGGGGGGCCTACGCTGCCGGTTCGTGGTCGCTACTCGAGAACCTTTCTTCCCCATCGGTTGTCAGTTCTACGAGCGATGTGGCCTGCCCATTGCCACTTCAACTTACTAACTCTAAGAGCTATATCGGTCACTTTAGTTTTCCTGCCACACCACAGAGGCTGTCAATTATCTTGAACTTGATTAACATCCAGTGTTGTGTACTTACCAATGGCTCTAGAGACCGCCAGCTGTCCGTTGACCCTCCAAGTACCCCAGTACATGACGGAGCCGCCTGAAGCCTCTATTCGATCTCTTTCATCCTGGAAATAATTTCTATGTCAGAACTTTTATGGCTTGTAATTACTTATGACTTCATAGGCGGATCCAGGATTTGTTTCTGGGCACAATCAAATCACCATAGTGGGTTAATAAGCAAGAATGTCCTTGTGAGTTGTTTGTTCATGTGTTTTGGGGGACAGCAGACATAATCTCCACGGCAAGAAAAGGGTGGACTCATGCAGAACCCAAAGCGCGAGCAAAGTGAGCGCAATTTCTTTTTGATAAAATAATATTCTAGCATTACCTTTACAATGTAATTGTATTATACTACTACATTATAAAATAATTATTGAAAAAACTACAGATTAAAGGTCAACTTATGGCAAATCCCCCCCTCAACTATAATAAGCATTCAAAGTGACGTTTTATGGGGGAGGCCTGTGTTCAGCAGTGGACGTCTTCTGGCTGATGAAGTATCTAATATTTAAATTGTAATTATTCTGAAATAATTAAACTCTATCAACATGACATTTTAATTAATTAATGAATTTATGACATTTTAATCAAATGTAAAATTTGATAATACACAGATACTAACAAAAATGGTTTTTTTGTCTGAATTAAATAAATATTGTTGAGAGTTGGTACATAGTACCCCAGCCCTAGTTTGAGTTTATTTAAATGTACATTACTGTATTCGACATAGAGTATCGTAAATATTTAAGTATAATTATGGAATAACAGCTAGGGGCACTGTTGCCCCTAGCGTTAAGTATACGTAAATAACTGCTGCAATGTACACGAACACTTTCGCCGTGTGGTCCCTGTGTGACCACCCCATCTCCTCCTGCCAAAGGAATATCCCAAAGCAGTACCGTAATGCTCGGTACTCTATTAAAATCTTCTGCGATTTCAAAGCCGCTTGCCAAGCATGATGGTTATAGCAAATCCCCCGAATGATAAGCGTCCAAAGTGGCGTTTTATGGGGAAGGCATGTGTACAGCAGCAGTGACGTCTTCCGGCTGCTGATGATGATGATGAATGTACATCCAAATAAACTGGTAGAGGTAGGGGTAGTATGGCAAATGGCAGGCCACATTGCTCGTAGAACTGACAACCGATGGAGAAGAAAAGGTATTCAAGTAGCGAGGCGACCACAAGCCGGAAGACGAAACGTAGGCCGGTCCCCCACTAGGTGGAACGACGACACTATCAGAATCGCGAGGAGCCGATGGGGATGCAAGAAGCAAACATCCACTCAAAGTGGCACTCTATGAAGAAGGCCTATCTTCAGCAGTGGACGTCTCCAGGCTTAACTTTATTGTGCGTAAATGTTGAATGTATGTTGCAGTCAACTATTTTAAACTGCGCCATCCTATAGTTGCACTATACATATATAAAAAGTAACGTTAGGTGAAAAAAAAAAACTCACATGTCTCAGAAAGTATATCACTTAGCTGTTTTTTGGTGAATAGTTTTAGTTTCCTATATTTAACCAATCGATTGACACTAGTTTTATGAGTGGCCGCTAAATCGGGTTTTTTTTCAAAATGTCGGATTGTATGTATGCCAGGCTCCATACAAAAATGTTCGAAGCTGTGTGTGTGTCGACCCTTAACATTAGAAATTAATCTCAGAGTGCAGTTAGTCGGTAATGTCGGTATAGATGTTATAGTCAAACCTCGAAGCTCCGGCGCTCCTAGGTTTGACTAGTCAATCCTCAGGTCTGACTTGAAGTCTTAGTCAAAACCGAAACAAACCTAAAAACAACCTAACCTAACTTTAGTCAAATAAATACTTTAGGCAAAGGCCGAAATACTGTAGTTAAAGGCCGAAATTGGAACTTGTTCGGGGTTTGCCCGAAGGCTTTGGTTAACTTATCTACCTAGGATAAACCAGTGATTCCGGGAAGAGGCTGCACAATGCACATCGACCTTTGACTATGATATAGATACAGACCTCCTTGCTGCGTTTATGGGTTAGTGTGCAGTTATTCGGTATAGATACAGACCTCCCTGCTGGGTTAATGGGTTAGTGTGCAGTTATTCGGTATAGATACAGACCTCCCTGCTGGGTTAATGGGTTAGTGTGCAGTTATTCAGTATAGATACAGACCTCCCTGCTGGGTTAATGGGTTAGTGTGCAGTTATTCAGTATAGATACAGACCTCCCTGCTGGGTTTATGGGTTAATGTGCAGTTATTCGGTATAGATACAGACCTCCCTGCTGGGTTAATGGGTTAGTGTGCAGTTATTCGGTATAGATACAGACCTCCCTGCTGGGTTAATGGGTTAGTGTGCAGTTATTCGGTATAGATACAGACCTCACTGCTGGGTTATTGGGTTAGTGTGCAGTTATTCGGTATAGATACAGACCTCCCTGCTGGGTTTATGGGTTAGTGTGCAGTTATTCAGTATAGATACAGACCTCCCTGCTGGGTTTATGGGTTAGTGTGTAGTTATTCAGTATAGATACAGACCTCCATGCTGGGTTAATGGGTTAGTGTGCAGTTATTTGTTATTCGGTATAGATACAGACCTCCCTGCTGGGTTAATGGGTTACTGTGCAGTTATTTGTTATTCGGTATAGATACAGACCTCCCTGCTGGGTTAATGGGTTACTGTGCAGTTATTTGTTATTCGGTATAGATACAGACCTCCCTGCTCGGTTTGTGCGGTCGCACGAGCTGCATGAGTCGCATCCGCTTGACGAGCAGAGCGAGCGAGTCGCCCGCCCACGCCGCCACCAGCCGCTTGCCGCGCACCGACACCGCCACCGCCGTGCTACCACCGCATGCGCGCTGCAACACAACAACAACCCTCCGTAACGACACACAACAGACGATGACAACACCCTATGCGAACACGTTTGTAACAGCAGTCGAACATAGAACCTATACTGTATTATATAGGGTCGCACTTTGCGTAGAAAAAATATGGCAATTATATTGCGTTGCGCGTCCATTTTTCCATTTTGAGGAACAAATAATTAATTATAAAAGAAATACTTATTGCTGTAATGAAAATAAGGTTCTAGTTGGATTCATAGAAACATAATTTTAACCGTATGATTTATTTAAATGGGTGTCTTAAAAATGTCCTCATTTGTTAGTATTTGAATGAAAATATTTTTTTAGAGGTCCCTTCACACGATTTTTTCTATCGAGTATTTTTTCGCGATCGTGTTTAGATTTTCGCTGTTGGAAAGAAGATATCACCAATATTAACATGCATTTTTCAATCCTGTAAACGATATACATTTTGAGAAAATTACATTCAAGTTAGTCCGTTTTGAGAGTGTTCAGCCTATGATTCACTCTGCAAATATATTTTTTTATATAAATATTTGACACGATGAGTCATTCACCTAATGTTAAGTGTCACGGCTGCCTATAATAGTTGCAGTGCCACTCGGAACTGTAGTTATAAAATTTCGCGTAACACTGCACTGGCATGTCATCCTACCCGGCCTTAGGTTCCTAAAAGAAAAGAAAAGTTCTGCAATAAGTGTCGAACTGTATCAGACAGCAGCTTGCATGTGTAAACAACGTAGCAAGTGCACTCGCGATTGTCGAGCGTTGCGAGTACAAGAAATTATACATCTGGTATAGAGCGACTCGAGTTCTCGGGCCTATGGTTCGAGATATTCACAATTGCTAGCGTCGAGTGGTCGAACAACGTCGAGACGACCACGAGATAGGTGTATCTCAGCTTCAAGGCTCACTTTATGCCATCTTGATAGTTAATGATACTATTGACAATTTATCTTTTCCAAAATTCTAACCTCTAGTTGTAGATCGAACTTAGTTCATGCGTTGCGTACATTTCATAATTAAAGTTTTTTGTGACAAACAATTTTTTTCTGAAACATGTTCGTCTTTCGAACCTAAAGCTCTTGTTTGAGAGTTTCGACATGTTAGGGCCAGTGAGCGTATCATTAACACAGAACCTACGATACTGCAACTAAAGTATATAAGTACCTGCTCAGGTAAATACGTTGTAACCAAAAAGTGCAGGTTTCTCCTTTTAAATATTCTTTCCCGAAAATTTACCATGAATGATATTTTCAATAGGGAAGAATTTCCCCATCCTGGCAACCCTGACATATTACTTGTTCATGGCGTTTCTTTCCCGACAAATTATAAAAACGAAATATAAGTACTTTGTATTTGGTATTTGAATTTTTCCACTTGGTTTCAATTTTTCAAGGAATCTCAAAGACACTAGTGCTCCGTGTGACAGAGACGACGTTCTACAAATCCGAAACTATCTGACTATCTTTATCTCCCTCTTGTTACATGGCTACATCCTGACTCAGCAACTCACCTCTTGGTTAGACTTTCTTATGAACTCGGCATCTGTTCTAAGGAAGGCGTCACGCATCGCTTTCCTTATGTCCGTGGTGAAGTGTGGACTCTCCACTAAATATTGGTGAAGGTGGGCGGCGCAGTAGGTGGCGGCGGCAGAACCGGCGTGACCGTCGTACACAGCGTAGAAACTGGTAGGTTCTGTCGTCTGTAAATTAAGAATTTATGTGATTTTAAGCAATGAGCAATGATGATTTTATAGTACACATATTGCAAGCGGTCGTTTGAAATCGATAATTTATCGTTATTATTTCAAACCACTCCTTGCAACCAACAGTCGGATGACGTCCAGTGCTGAACACAACCCTCCCCCACAAATCGCCTCTTTGGATTATCATAAGGTAGGTTTGCCATAATTACCACGCTTGGCAGGCGGCTGGGTGATCGCAGATTTTAATGTATCGAGGAGAATGCTGCTGCTCATTCTCTCGATATTCCATTAGCCGGCTCTTACGGCCACGGGAAGAGATTCCTTTTAGCTGATGATAATGATACATGCAAAATCTAACTAAGTTGACAAAAATGAATTAATAAATAATTCAGTTTCTCATGAATCTCATGATGATGTTTAAATATTCACCTACGAGTGAACTCACAAGATAACGGTATTATTTCATCGGACGTAAACGTAGCAAAACAATACCCGCATAGCAAAACTTTATTTACTAAAACTAAACAGAACAAGTACCCGTTTTCAACTTCTAAAAAATAGTATTACTAAATTGCATTTTAGTCTCTTTAAAGGTAAACATGATATAGCTAAAATAAAACATGTAAATGCAGCATTAAGAATGAGACCCTGTCAAGATAGTATTATATTATAGAGAAGATTTGGCACCGACTCAAAATGTAAATTTGTCATCTGTATATTGGATTATTATGCATGTAAGAGTATAGCCGTATCATTGAACCGCCATTTATGACGTTATTTATTGGCTTGTGAGTCATTTTTTAAACTTAGTCTAGACGTATTATACTGTTCGATCCATTTTAATAAGATTGTTTTATCTAGAACCATGATTTAGATTCTAGACTCATAGAACTATGATAGTAGGTACAAATCTAAGTCTTTGACTAGTACCATAACTACAATACATGGTGTTAGGTGATATACAATTTGAATTGCAAGCATATGCACCACCGTAGACTGCGTCATCAATTTCCATCAGGTGAGACAGTGGTCAAATGCTTTGCCTATAAATAGTAATAAAAAAAAGAACTCTTTGGTCAATGAGTGGGTACTCGATAAAATCTACTTTTGTTATTGAACAGCACTATACTTGACGCCGTGTCGAGTGTCCTTAGCCAGTTCAAGAGACGTAAAATGCGTCAGCCAGCCACGAGACGTTGTGTCGCCCTACATAATTATGCCCTAGCAAAACTATAATTTATTTCGGACAGGTTTATTACAACCTTAAATAATAATGATATACCAAATAAAGTTGTAGCAATAAACATACCGTATAAATTCAGAAGTTATATATATGTTAATATCTGTTGACAACTTAACAAGTTAGCAAACTAACACATAACAATTATTATCTAGAATACCGAACTTTGTGGTAAGGAAGTTATGATAGTGGTCTCCGAACAGAAAAATACTAATACGTACATATTCACTATTATGTTGTGGTGGTATGGTAGTGCAAATTATCGTGGATTTATTAAAATATCTACGTAATTCTGACTACGAAACTATAGACGGTTTCTAGGGAATAATTGCTGATATAAAATCGATATTTGTAGCAAGATACTTACATCAATACCGAACAGCGCTTCCAAATTGCCGACCTCCACATGTCGGTCCTCCATCGCCCTCCTGGAATTCTTCGTGGCACATGAAACAGTCTTCAGATCGCGTTGCGAGAGCGGCGGCGGAGCCGGGAGCGTGTCTAATCGAGAGTTGTCTAGGTACCGAAGACAGATGTCGTTCACTCGAGCCGTCACAGCCTGCATCAACCGCAGGGCTATGTACACTGAAATGTGGAAATGAAGCTTTTACTCACGTGAATAGTAATGATTGTAAGGGGGATAATCCCAACTGTTTGGTATAATTTCTCGTTTTTTTCTCCTCAAATGGTAAGTATATTTTATCATGGGTTGTCGCTTTCAGTAACTGAACTTTCCCAAGTATCTGGCTATACTGGCTATGGCTACCATGTGGATGGTCAAGAAGATGAATGAAATTAGACCAAAATGTGTTCTAGCAACCTAGATAAAAATTAAGCAAATTTTTACGATAAGTTTTACTTTGTAAACAATACGGCTGGGCTAAAACAAAAGTAGTGGTTTCATACTTCGGAACAATATCATCATCATCATCATCATCATCAACAGTCTGAAGTCGTCCACTGCTGAACATAGGCCTCCCCCAGAGCGCGCCACCTTGAGCGGCTGCTCACTTCCTGCATCCATCGGCTCCCCGCGGCTTTCACCAGATCGTCGGTACACCGAGCGGAACAATATAAGTAAGTGTATACTTTCAAATTCTCTGACGTCACTTTAAACATCATGAACAGATTGCTTTGTCTGTGAAAACAGTAGTGTGAATACATTATGGAGAGTAGAATAAACTTATCGACAACTCTGTACGTCATCATCCCAATCAATACGTTTCCAATGTTAGGACACGGGCCTTCGTCCACATGGAGAGGTCAACCCATAATCCACCGCGCGGACCAAACCAAGTACTGGTTGGTAGCACATGTTCTCGAATTTTATGATTCTTGGACATGCCGTTTTCCCCTCGGTGTTTTCCTTCATCGCTGTAGGAGGGCAAATACTGCGCATAATTTGAAAAATCATTGGTGCAGGGCCGAGTGGGATGTGAACCTGGTAAAGTCGTACGGGCTACCGCTGAGCCGCACTCGCTCTGTACATCATTATCAACAGCCTGAAGACGTCCACTGCTGATGAATTTAGGCCTACCCCACAGAGCGCCACTTTAAGCGGCTGCTCGCATCCATCGGCTCCCCACGGTTTTCACCAGATCGTCGGTCAACCTAGTGAGAGGTCGGCCTACGCTGCGTCTTCCAGTTCGTGGTCGACAATCGAGAACCTTTCTTCCCCATCGGTTGTCAGTTCTCCGAGCGATATGGCCTGCCCATTGCCATTTCAACTTGCTAATTCTAAGAGCTATATCGGTCACTTTCATTCTCCTGCAGATCTCCTAATTTCGGATCTTATCTCGCAGGGAAACACCGAGCATAGCTCTCTCCATAGCTCAACCCATAGTATACAAGTGTAAACATTTTGAATGATGTTCTAAGTTAGTGACACCCGTATATAACGAAGAAACCTTAATAATGCACAAGTAACTACCAAGTATTTGGTAAACTGGTAAACAGCATTGGACAATAATGCAAATGTTGTTAGCTACGGCCAGCGGGCGATGATGTAACAAAATAAACAGGCCGAGATCGCATGATATCATATGTCTACTCTACTGTCTTTGTGTCTACGTCCTAGATCGCACACTTTTATGTATGTTAGATATATTAAGCCACAAGACCTATTTTTACAGTTCTGAGAATAGAAGAATAGTATCTCTACCTATGTTATTATGTATTATACTTCCAAAAACACGCAGACCCCGGGTTATAGTAATAATGAATAATAAATAAATAACGCCCAACGATCATATACATAGATCCTGGACCCTAACTATATAGGATTCCCTGTATCTAGGGACCCAGAAACTACGAGGATCATGGTCCCACAACACCCAGACACAGAACAAGTATTTGCACAGTTTATTCTGTGGACAAATACTTACCTGTTGCGGGAATTGAACCCGTTGCCTCTGGGCTATGAGCCGATCCGCCCAATCACCACACCACAGAGGCTGTCAATACCAGGGTGCGTCCAGTATGTAGCTTCTTGAGTAAACCGCCAAATCTTGTTTAGATAATCTGACAATGGATTCCTCGATATATCCGCGATTCATCATTAACAGCCTGAAGACGTCCACTGCTGAACATAGGCCTCCCCCAGAGCACGCCACCTTGAGCGGCTGCTCGCCTCCTGCATCCATCGGCTCCCCGCGGCTTTCACCAGGTCGTCGGTCCACCGAGTGGGGGGCCGGCCCACGCTGCGTCTTCCGGTTCGTGGTCGCCACTCGAGAACCTTTCTTCCCCATCGGTTGTCAGTTCTACGAGCGATGTGGCCTGCCCATTGCCACTTCAACTTACTAACTCTAAGAGCTATATCGGTCACTTTAGTTCTCCTGCGGATCTCCTCGTTCCGGAGCTTATCTCGCAGGGAAACACCGAGCATAGCTCGCTCCATAGCTCGCTGCGCGACTTTGAGCTTACTAATGAGGCCAACAGTAAGAGACCATGTCTCAGTTCCATAAGTCATCACTGGCAACACACACTGATTGAAAACTTTCGTTTTCAGGCTCTGCGGTATTTTGAACGAAAAGATAGGACGAAGCTTCCCGAACGCTGCCCAGCCGAGTTGGATTCTTCGCGCCACCTCTTTGTCGAAGTTGGACCTACCTAATTGGACAATCTGTCCTAGGTAGACATACTTGTCGACAACTTCGAGAGTATCGTTCCCAACAATTACCGGTATAGGTGGAACATGAGCATTAGACATGATCTTTGTCTTGTCCATATTCATCTTAAGACCAACCTGCTGGGAGACTCTACTGAGGTCGTTGAGCATGGTGCTAAGGTCCTCGAGCGATTCCGCCATTATGACTATATCATCGGCAAAACGAAGGTTAGTGATGTACTCGCCATTTATGTTGATGCCAGATCTTTTCCACTCCAAGAGCTTGAAAACATCCTCCAATGCGTTTGTGAACAGTTTCGGAGAAATAACGTCTCCCTGTCTCACGCCTCTTTGCAATGGAATTTGTTCCGTACTCTGGTCCTGTAGTCGGACTGACATAGTGGCCTTACTGTACAAACACTTCAAAACTTCGATATACCTATAGTCAATTTGGCATCGCTGCAAGGACTGCAGCACCGCCCAAGTCTCGATTGAATCGAAGGCTTTCTCATAGTCCACAAACGCTAGGCATAACGGCCGATTATACTCTTCGGTCTTCTGTATAATCTGGCGCAGCGTATGGATGTGGTCTATGGTGCTAAAGCCTTTTCGGAAACCGGCTTGTTCGGGAGGCTGGAATTCATCAAACCTGCGTGCGAGACGATTCGTAATGACTCTCGAAAACAGCTTATACACATGACTCAAGAGCGAGATGGGCCTATAGTTCTTCAATAAGGTGTTATCGCCTTTTTTGAAGAAGAGCACCACCACGCTCTTGTGCCATGCCTCTGGCGTTGTACCTTCAAGGATGACAGAATTAAATAACTTCTGGAGGACTAAAAGTACCGGTCTACCACCCGCTCTCAGAAGTTCAGTCGTAATTCCATCTTCACCTGGTGCCTTGTTGTTTTTAAGCTGTTTGAGGGCCATTCTAATCTCGTACAGGCTGACGTCCGGGATATCTTCGGTATAGTGTCGGACTAACTTGGCTCTGATGTCCTGAGCTGTGTTAGTAGCGGGCTTACGTGTCGAGGTGTATAACTGTCCATAGAAGTTCTCGATCTCTCTCAGAATCTCAGGCTTGGATGAAATGATGCTACCATTTTCGGTCTTCAGTTTTGTCATTTGGTGTTGCCCAATAGACGAATCCTTTGCGAACACTTTAGAGCCTTGGTTCCGCTCAATTGCGGCCTCAATACGTGAAGTACTAAGAGCACGCAAGTCGTGTCGCAAGGAACTCCAGATTCGTCTATTGAGTTCACCGTAGGCTGACATATCAACTGAAGACTGCAGCTTCATTTCGCTCCGGTCGGTCATTAGCTCAAGAGTTTTTTCTGAGAGCTTTTGAGTCTTCTTTCGGCGTTGGGTCTTAAAGAATTTCGATCCAACAGCTTGGACAGTTTCCACCAACCCGTCGTTTAGCTCGTCCACTGTGTTACAGTCGGCTAGGCACTGGAAGCGATTTTGGAGTTCCAGCTGAAAGCCTTCGGGGTTTTGGATTTGGACAGGATTTGGACGGAGCGTAGTCTTCACCAGACGTGACCTTTCGAGCTTAACATTGATATTCAATGTGCCTCTAACAATACGGTGATCGCTACCGGTTTTCACCTTGCTGATCACAGAGACATCATCGAATATGTGCTTCTTGGTCATCATGATGAAGTCTATCTCATTTTTAGTGGAACCGTCGGGACTTATGTACGTCCACTTCCTGGATGGCCGCTTCTCGTAGAAGGAGTTCATCATAAAGAGTTCCTCCTTCTCCATGAAGTCAGCCAGCCTCTGTCCTCGAGGGTTCCGCTGCCCGTATCCAAATGGCCCCACTCTCAGCTCATCGCTATTCCTTGTGCCCAACTTCGCATTGAAGTCTCCCATCACAACGGTGAAGTATGTTTCGGAAGTATGCATGGCTTCGGATATGTCCTCATACATAGCTTCTACTTCATCGTCTGAGTGTGCCGACGTCGGCGCGTATACCTGTATAACCTTCAACGAATACCGTTTGGTTATTCGGAGTACCAGGTACGCTACCCTGGCCGACACACTGTCGACTTTGACCACGTTGTTGACGAGAGACTTGCGGACGAGAAACCCGACACCTCCTTGGGAGAGTTGGTCTCCCTCCCGGTAGAAGAATAAGTTACCGGAATTTAGGATTATCGTGTCCTGTCCCTGTCTTCGGACTTCAGACAATCCCATTACATCCCAGCGTACTTACCCATCTCCGCCTCTAGCTCGACCATCCTTTCGTCAGCCTTCAGTGTGCGCACGTTATGTGTTGCCAGGGCCAGGGGTCGTCGTTGGGGTTGGTAGCCGGGCGTCTGCCGGGGATTCTTCGCACCCCTTGCCCTGCCGTTACCGTGGCCGCTACCGTAGCCACGGGATAGCAGAGCTGCCGGGGACTGGGGGCCGTTTTTATTTGTGCTTGTCATTAGGGGGGGGGGGGGGGGGGGGGTTGCCATAATCACCACGCTTGGCAGGCGGCTTGGTGATCGCAGTAGGTGAAGATTGATTGCCACCAAGACCGAGGGGAACGCTGCGACCCATTCCCTGGATATTCCCTTAGCCGCCTTCTACGGCACCCACGGGAAGAGATGGGGTGGTCCTATTCGTAACCGGGACCACACGGCATATATCCGCGATTCAACATGAATATTTTAATTTCGATGTCAAAGTCCAGGCCTAAAACTTTAACTGCAGATTACTCTTATGATTTTGTAGATTATTGCATAAATAAAGAAAAACAAGGAATTCAGCTAATCATCAGAAGGGACCACGTGCCAGTAGAGCACGATGAGCGCTATAACGACTTTTAATGAAAAATTAAGGCCTTTATTATCCAACAAAGAATTGCAGTAATTGGAATGTGGTATATGTCGTGATATATTATCGACTTTTTCGGAACCCTCTCCCATAGACCGCAAAATTCAAACATAGTGAAATATAACCCAGCCTATAACAACTAAAAACTAAATAATCAACGATGGATACTGCAATCAACAGACGTCACTCGCTACATAACAACACAGCATATTGGAAGATACAATAATAATCAAAACGTTTGCGTCAAACTCTTCAATTGGCAGCGTTGCGGTTTGTCAGTCAATTTAGCAATAAAAACTTAGGACGTCACAACATGGCAAAACGCTATTATGTGATGTGTGCACGGTTTTATTCACTTTAATCGAAGATTCTCAGGAAGGGCTTACAGGATCTTCCTGAGAATCTGAAAAAGTGGGCATAAAAGTACCGTTACTAAAATATCGTTTATCAACGGGATATTTAAAGTAATATTTTAGTAATGTTAATGACCATGGAAGATAAAATCTTATACATAAAAGTACCAAATTTTAACATTTTGTGGACTGCCGCGAACACGAATCTTTAAAAACATCCAAGCTTCCAAAAAAAACAATTGTTATATCTCATAAGAAAGTTATCTACCGATAACATGTGTAAACTTGTTTACAGCTGGGACGATCCCATTCAGGAGAAATTATCCGAAAAGCTAAACGATATTATACTCGGAACTACTTACATATTCCATGGTTCTAAAAAGAATATTTACTTATACTGTAAAAATAATATTTTTCATGCTTCTCCGATATCCTAACTAGAGTAACAAGGTGTAGCATATTCTGCACATTACGCACCTGAATCGTCGGATTTGTACCCAAATTCGTTTGGGTATTTCTTCGATGCTACTTGCACCTCGTCGAGTATTATCCGCCGCAGCGGAGTCATCAGTGTGAGCGGGCATTGTCTGAAAACAGAAAAACATTCATTACTTTATTTAAAACTAGTTGACCCACCCCGGCTTCGCACGGGTTAATTAGTTTTACGCATAGGGAAACGTAAGGGAAAAAGAAAGGGGAAAAGGACGAATGAAAGGGGCGGCAATAGAAGGGAGGCAGCTAGCCTCCCTTTGCCATCCCATCCATTCATCCTTTTCCCCTATCTTTTTCCCTTTCCCTTCCATCTTCCCTTCGACCGGATGAGTATTAAATAAAAAATAAATAAAAAAATACAAACAAAAGAATTCTTGCATAAAAATTACATAAGCACATGTTTATAGAAAAGAAAAAGTATCCTAAATGTTATTCTGAAAAATTAGCTACAACCATACCAAATTTCAGCGAAATCCGTTCAGTAGTTCCAGCGTGATGCGTGTTCAAAGGGACAGACAGACAGACAAAAAATTCAAAAAAATTGTTTCCACTTCTATATCGATAAAGAAGTGTAATGTATTCCAAATTTTCAACAAATATTCAGGGTTGAGATTTAGCCCAGTTACAGTTTTATTATATGTTTAAAAGATTGAAATTTAGCTTATTATACGTGTACGCATACATACGCACAAAAATACAGGATAAACCCGATTTACCGCGTTCCTTAATAAACCAAAATCGGGGCAATAATGGTGCTGAAATTGGAACACAAAGCAATGCTGACACGGGAATTATGATATTGACAATATCGTGCCAACAAGCAATAAAAAATAATTATGTTTGGCGACAGATTGTGGACGCCTGACGCGGGTTCAACGTAACTTCGATCAATGAGGTGCTGGCGGAAAAACCAATCCCGAATTACATTCAAGCTCTTACCATGTACCGGTAAATTTGATATTTTTTAGCTCTTAAATAGAACATGTAAGATTTCTTAATATACAATTAACTGAAGAAACCGAAGAAGATTTTAGAGAAACTTTGGGGGGTGCTTTGTTTTGTTTGATCGACATTATTCTATTAAAGGTTTGTTCTCGTGAGCACAGGTTTTACGGAAACAAAGAAAACTAATCACCCCCGAAGTTTCTCCGACACAAAAATTATTATAATACGTTTTCAAATGATTTTAATGATAATATTAATGTATATTAACGTGAAATAAAAACCAACTTTTCTTTACAGAAAACGGAATTCTTTCATCTTAAGTTGTTGAGACTGTTTCAGCCATGTTTACATTACACCAAAACATCCGATTGCCAAGTTTGATTAAAAGCAGCTAAGTGTTTTTGAATCGGTTAATGTGTTTCGAATGGAAAATTGAAAACAATAGCATACCTACGTAAGAGCATCGAACTCTTATCGTTATCGGAAAATACCAACGAACTTTTCCAGATAAGCAGCACCGCTATATTATGGGTTGATCCTTTCTGTCCCCACGTCCTATCCCCATTGAATTGAAATTCGGGAATTTACAGTTGGGAAATATTTATAATAATTTGTTCCCGAATTGAAATTCGCAATTTGAGGACAAACAAAAATAAACATTTTCCGACTGACCCTGAATTGTCTTCGAATTTAAATTTGGGGACAAACCAGAATAAATAGTTTTTGACTGTCCCCGAAATTTAACTCGGCGATCAATCCTTAGAGTATGTACTAGAGGTGTACGGTTTCTTGATGCCGATGCCGTAGCCGTACAGCTGGAAGATGACGATTTATCATTAAAGTTGGCAGCAAACTAAAGTAATTCGATGAAAACGCGTGATTAGTGCGATGGTTGGTTGGTTGGATGAATCGACCTATATCGGAATTAGAAAACAAATATTTGTTTCCTTTTATCGCTTTATGTCAGTCAGTAGTACTAATTTACTATAAGTAAGTAGTTTCGATATGGCCTATCTATACCGTTTCTACAATACATTGTGATTATGAGTAGGCTAGATAATGCGTGACATATCGCTAATATCATATTTCAAACCGCCGAGATTCTTAGTAAGTTGTATGGGAACTAGGTAATAGTATATGAACGTAACGTAATGGATGATTGTTTCCTATTTATACGTGTTAATAGATACACGGAATAATCTAAATTTTGTGTTGTGTATACTAGACTAGATTATAAGCGATGTTTCCAGACCTTACATTTATTTACCCCAAGGAATCGATTTATATTATAGCCCTATGGGAATTTAATTCAGACATTAATATTTCTGTTTCTGCTATAGTCTTACGACATGCCAGGAGCAAACCGGACAAAACATCTTACGTCAGATAAAATCAATAGCATTCTCAATGCTCCTATATCTATAGATATATAGAAATCTTAACGTATTTTTATGTTAGGTTTTAACTGCCCACCTCAGAACCGGAATTCTATATCAGATCGATGTCTAGTAGGATAAATAAATAAACCAAACGGGCAGTCCCAGTTCCCTCTAACATAACACATGCTCCCCGGGGTTCAGTAGTCGTAGTTATAAAATGCGGACGTGTTCGTCTGTCCATACAACACTTAAAGAGTTCAACGCTCCCCTGAAAGTGTTCTCCATTTCATTCCTCCATGGTATTGACATTGTGATTGTGCGGTGTGTTGTATGTAGGATTGTATGTACTTATAGTAAGCATTAATCTTTTACAAACTGTTAGAATTAGACTTAGTGTAGAATTTGTTAGAGTAAATCTTGATCTTTTCGAATGTTATATTATTTATGCGATGCGAATCCATTGGATGAACAGCTCAAAGGCCAAGGTCAGTGCTACCCTTTTTATGTTCAGAATTTAGAGATTGAACAGATGGTCTTATAAATTAGCAAGTACTGGAATAAAAATTTCGCCACCGCCACCATGTTATTGTCATGCCATTTATGAACTACTAAGGTAGCTCGGTAGGCTAAAAACGATATTTATTATACGATATTTATTTTTAAATTAATATATAGACTCAGGACAGCTTACAAAATGATAGAGTTATCAGACCAGTAGAGTGCAATGATTATCAAGACAGGTGACTCATTTGTTGTTCAAAATTGATAAGACATCTAACAAAGGCAGGGAAAAATGCAGGGAGCCTTTTTTTAAACAGGAAAAGCAACAAAGATATCTTCTCTTCTGGTTCGCATTACCTACATGACTACCTGCACATAACCAAATCTAAGCAATCCGCTGTCACCCGATAGAATGAGCGATGCGGCCTTTTGAGACCTACTTAATCGAGTGCCGTGACGAGCTAGCCGTTCGCCAGATGTTAAGCGTTACGGTTACGGCAGCCCATAACAGTTGTAGTGCCACTCGGATCTCTAAGTTATCTTGACACCAGCAATGCGCACGTCATCCTGATACAGCACAGTCTAGTAATAAGATTTCTAGCCTGTGAGTTCAGGTCATCAAATCTCATTTGCCCAATACTTTCGTTGGAGAAAAATTAAAATTACATCTATGGCTACAAGTGCTCTTGCGGAACACAAATTTGCACGCTACCGCTTGGCCGCTGAATCTGGCAAAGCAGTTTTAGGAGTAATACTTGTTAAGAACAGAGCTTCCCAATACTACAGGTCTACCAGATTACCAGCAACTTACTATTAACTCGACTTCACTGGTCCGAGCATTGACACTGGTCGCGTACTATCAAGAACATCCGTATCCACCCACGCGGTCTCTCGTGCCAATTTGTACAGCCGGCACCAGCCTACGACCTCAACCCACAGTTACTAGAGAATGTAAAAGATTTCTCCGATCTATGACATTTTCACTACCAACCTGTGTTTCTTATATTTTTTCTCTAGATTTAGAACCACAGAAAAAAACGAAATGTAAAATAATGAATTGCCGAATTATAATATGTATTCAGGTTTCAAATGTTTGCATCATTATGTATCGGGCTTCATATCGGACTCGAACAGTCTCGGAAGAGCTGAAAGTATACCAGACTGGGACATCAATTTATAATGTCAAACATGACTCCTAGAGATACAGTCACTACAGTCAGCACGAAAATGGGACAACACAATGGGTCTTTTGCACAATTTGGTACGACATCATACATTTTAATTCTAGATCAAAAAGTTGCCACGACCTTGTGATGATGAAGCAGGAGATTTTAGAAGCTTCTAATGACGTGCTCTTATAAATATCAGAATTATTCCTGAAGATGACCAAGCACGAGATGAGATATGTACCTATCCACGTAATTCTCAATGATGACCTCAAAGTAGGTTGGCATGTTTCACTTGTCTATTTTCAGAAGGTGCAGATGCAGATTGTAAACACATTAGGACGATGCTATAATATCACTGACACCCGAGTGACCCGACCTATTTACTCCGTGGTATTGTCATCACTCGAATCAAATATCCCACTCACTTCATGTGAAAGTTTGCGAAGAAGTTTGTGATTGCGTAAGCATAAATTATCTAAATATTACCCTGACATAGAAGAATAATGTAAATGTGTAATGTATAATTATAATAATTATGTACATTGGACTGTTTATGAAAAGGTTTTTGTTTTTTTGTGTGACTCCCAATTAAAAACGACAACATCGATTCGGATGAACTTTTGCAAACGGGTTGCTTTGCTGGTATTGTAATACTAGGATACTTTTTAGCACGGAAAATGTAGAGTTCGTGCAGAAAGACGGGAAAGGTGCGGATTAAACTGCCGGACGCATGTAACAAAGTCAATCTCAAAAAAAATGTTGATACATTTCTTAAACACTTTTACAAACATTACAAAATCAAAACACAGCTAATAATAATAAGGGGCAAAATAATATAAACGTCTATTGACAATAATTAGACATTGGGCACAGGAATAATTACGTATGTAGGACAGTGTAGTAGGACACACTCATATGTGACACACTGCAAGGAAAACCAATTAAAAAACTATGCAGAACAACGACTGTTCCGCAGATATACTCGTACATATAAAATACTGTTCAAGTTATCGTAACAATTTGCAACTAAGGCAAAAAAAAAATGCTTAATACCACAAACTAAGTTTGTCATAATATAAGGTCATATAAGGTCATGATGACACAAACAATAACCGGCCAAGTGCGAGTCGGACTCGCGCACGAAGGGTTCCGTACCATTATCTATAAAAACGAGAGAAAAAAACACGTTTGTTGTATAGGAGCTCCCTTAAATATTTATTTTATTCTGTTTTTAGTAGGTATTTGTTGTTACAGCGGCAACAGAAAACATCATCTGTGAAAATTTCAACTGTCTAACTATCACAGTTCATGAGATAGAGCCTGGTGGCAGACCGACAGCGGAGCCTTAGTAATACCCGCCGTTTTACCCTTGGGGTACGGAACCCTAAAAACGGCAAGGACATAATATACGTTACGTAGGTCTATACTTTCTGAGTGAAAGCTCTGTAAACAAAACTTCCCACGCCTTTGTTATCTCTTTCGGTGTCAAATTATTGCAGTCTGCCTTTCACGCAAAATTAGATGGCACGTCTAGTCAGAGGATTTCTCAATGTTTCGCCAGCATAAACATAATTTATTCAGCTGGCATTGCTTGCCTTTGACCTGTCTATGTCTATACCTATATACATAGGGGAGTATTGCTTATCAAACTAGGTCGATTCTCGTGCAACTTTGCTTTCCCGGGGGCGAAAATATACGTTCTACGTCTAGATATTCTATTATAGTGAACATAATAATAAAGACATTTCAGCCTTTCTTTTCTTCTTGTTTAGGCAAGCAAGCGATCTGGCAGGTGTCAAAGCTTTTAGGCCACGGCGTCCTAGATTTTTGTCTTACGATAACAGTCAGCCGGGGCCGACGCGACGGCGCAGCGTACCCTCCGAATGACGGTAGCACCACGTAGCACTCATCTCATTTATAATACTACTTTTATAGTTGCGCTCGCATGAGCACTACAGCCGTTTCAGTAATACCATAATCACATAATACGTAAACGTTGCCTTGGGTTATAGTATAGGTATCTGATAATCCTTATCCTTGGGTTTAAAGTGTCGTTGTCAATGATACTGATAAATGCATGAACCATGAATACAGCTTACGCCTGACCGGTTCAGTAAACAACGACGACATCGACAGCTGGGCGTCCCACCCAGCTACGACTCTGCAAAGCTTCTCGCAACATACGAGCTACCAGTGCCTTCAACTATTACAATGCATCATTATGCAACTGGTAGTAATCAAGTAAAATGGGCACCAGCCTGTAACATTGTTTACGCTCTCTTACGGAACGAAATGGTAAATAAATAGAGCGTTTAGCAAATTACATGTTAATAAAAGACAAGGCGCTAGACGTTTTTACAGACGTGATCGCGTGAGGTGGAGGTCTTAAATTATTTATACCTACGCTACGCAAGTTTGTGTTGGGGGCATGTAGATCGATCCGAAGGTGTCTCGCGGCGTATTGGCCATCGAAATACCGTCGGTATATCAAGAAGTACTAGCTTACATTTGTATAGCTCTGGCTTCGGTTCTGCACAGGCTATATTGGTACGTATTATAGGACTTTTTGCTTACGCTTACCAGCCTTTGGGTTGAATAGTCACAGTTACTAGCTATACGCTGCCTGATAGCAACTGAATGGAGTCGACGGTCGAGTTAAGTGGCATTCAGGTAAAAGACTAATATCTAGGGTAAAGTAGCTGGTGATGGACAATATCCAGCTTTATCCAGCTAGGTCAGTTTCCTCGCTGCACTCTTATTGGATAACTTCTAAAGGTATTTTGTCTATTGCGAACATATCAAGCTTATCAGACTAACTCATCAATCTAAGCTACTCCAAAGAGAATTTACCACTAAGCTATTCAAAAATCTCATTATAGTTATATTTCTCCAATCATTCTTCAACCATGCATAGCTTCACCAGCAGACAATGTGTCTAACAAATCATTATCAGTTTAAAACATTACGGTTGCGCCTATTTACAGTACTTCAATCGCAACCTCAATTCGGCGTGTCGCATGATAATAATATACCTATATAGCTCTCTTGCAGGGAATCCACCAATCGCACGTGACTGGATTACGATAATGATAGAACAGGTACATGTAAATAGGTAAACAAGCTACAAGCTCCGGCATATCGCAGCCAGCGCCCTACGGCAGTACTACCACGATGCGTCATCTGGTAACAAAGTACCAATACGTTGAGCGGCGTTTTCCGTGTTACAAAATTACCAGCCTCGTGGACCTCTCCGTGTCCACTTGCGGTTTGTGTTGTGAGCACACTAGACCACACACAGATTAGGCAAGAGTCTCCACGTCCAGCGGGATGAGTAACGCTCTCATTACCCTACGAACCATACGATTGTTACGCAAAATGAGCACATATAATCAACAAATCATGGAATGCATATGATTATATTTTTTTATCTAACCATCTCCCTTTCAGTACGTAAGTAAAGTAGGGACATAGAATTATCTTTTCTGTGTTTATAGTTTGAACAATAGGCACACGACATCGAAAAATAAAATTAAAACACCTGTACAAATGTTTGATGTATTGTTTGGAAAGCTGGCTTTATTGATGGAGCCCTTGGCGCCGTTTGAGGTCAATGCACTATTGGAAGTTCATTTGTGCACATTGAACACACAAAACAAATACTAGTACAACATAAAAGGCTATGCCTAATATAGCACAACTCATAGATGATATCAACTTAACAACTCATAATCTTATCTCATACTTGCAAAAATTAGTAACATTAGAATTAAAATATGGCTACATTAGAAAATCTTAATTGGAACCACACACAACACCACATCCACCAACCAAATATCATGAATAATGTTTTCTGAAAGCATTCTGAAATCACACAAACAAAATTCAAGAAAGGAATCTAGTTTAAAATTCCATAAGCCATTCTGTTAACGGTTACAATTTGAAAAAGTAACAGGTTGGGACTTTGCCTCGCAAAACCTGTAATGTTGTCCTTGACCCTGCTTGTGTTTGGTCTCACCAGAGCTTGCTTTGGTTTAGTGCAGGCATTGCTCACATATATTTAATGGCTGAATGAGTTATTTATGGAATTATAAGGTATACACTAATTTTCAGGTAGTTATTTTCTAATGATTGAAAAAGCAGTGATGTTGTAATGTTATAATTTTTTCACAAAATGTATAAATCTTAAACACACATGGTTGAAGAACAAAGTACATAGATATTGGAAATTACAATGAGACACCAAATCTAAAGTAGGTTAATTAATATTCTTTTGCTTCATGAAGCAATATGTCTGATGATTGTTTAGCTAGTATGGCTCTGCATTCTAGCATGTCTCTATATCCACCTAGTTTAGCTAGCATGACTCTACCTGCCACCTAGTTTAGCTAGCATGCCTCTGTATTTTACTTGGTTTAACTAGCATGACTCTACATACCACCTAGTTTAGCTAGCATGACTATGCATTCTAATATGACCTCTACATACCACCTAGTTTAGCTAGCATACCTCTGTGTTCTACTTAGTTTAGCTAGCATGGCTCTGCATTCTACCCAGTTTAGCTAGCAGGGCTTTGTATTGGGGTATATAGTTTAGTGATAATGGCTATACATTTGAACTAGTATAGTAGACTAGCCCTGCAATATCTGCCATTACTTTGTACTCTACTGAGTTCAGCTAGCATGGATCTACATTTTAAATTGTTTAAACAGGTTGGTTTACATGACTACATAAACTACATTCTAGCTACATCTATGCTCTATCTATCTTGCTAGTTTAGGTAGCACAGATCTATGATCTAGGTATTTATAGTTTGGCTATTATGGCCCTACCTATGGCCCCCAGATTAGCACCTATTCTATGCCAAGATATCTAACCAGGGAAATTCTCTATTATTATTTACCTACTAGAGGCACTTGTGGATTCTCCCACAATTTTTCTCTGACCACCTCTCTGACATAAAAGTGTACTATGTTTGTTGGTCTTGGTAGTGTAAGCAATCTGTGTACAAGAGTTATTTAAATTGGATCTGCGGCTTTAGTGTAAAAGAAGAAAAAAGCTGATAATTCATGTTTCACTTTTATACAACTTTATGAGTAGGGATAAAGCTTAATTAATGAAACATTGTAATGTGTGAATTAAATTATAGCGCAATTGTATAAGATATACAATTAAATGACAAAACATACAGTAAATAGGTACATAATAAGATATTGCAGTATTAGTCAGTATACATTACTAGAGCCAATATTACCTGTTATCAGAGCATATTGTTTTTTTTCAAAACTGGGCTTGTCTTATCATTTTTATTTATCATTTGACTTGTATGAATGGGTATTGTGTTTACCTCGGTTGTTGCCGCTGCACTATAGAATTGAATGATAATGACTGTGAAGACTTACTTCTCAGTCAGGTATTGCGTGATCCAGTACAACACTTCTCCAGGCAGCTCAGATTCTGTGATGGTGTAACCAGCTATGTTTACAGGCAGCTGATCCTCCGGGTTCACAGTCGCGGCAAAGCTCTCAAAAAACACTCGGTACGATGTCAAATAATCCTCTTTATCACCCATTTTGACTGAATAAATCGTTTCTAAGCGATCAAGACTTTGTAAGGACTCGAAGAAAATCTAGCACAGATATATCACTTTCACTATATTCATTAATTAAGCACTAATCAAATTTCATTCATATTATATCACCTTATTACTAGCAATATTTACATTTGTACCATTTATCGTAGAGTTTTATAAAATCAAAACAAAAATCACATCTTTCTCCAAACTATCCACCGCACAATTGTTTGGTGTTGCCATTGCAATGCATTTGTAAATGTAAATGCCTAAAAAAAGCATGTCACCAAAAATATGTTAAGCTTGAGCCAAGCTTGAGCTTGAGTTTGATTGAAGTAGTTGGCTTGAGAGTGTACGTCAGGCCTTAAGTTAATTTTATCATGTTGGCAGCAATGGTGATATGATGCTGGCTGTTATGTCAATCTACATTTGACATTGACAGATAACTCACCGCTCCGCCCGCCCCTGTGTTCACTTCACTTGCTTTTCTTTGTTTACAAACAAAACAAATCAATCAGATTATTTTGATTTGTAAAATTTAATTTTATAAGCAGACAGATGCCTATTTGTAAATCGTCTAATACTTTTTGTAATTTTTTAGTTCAGTGCCCGCCTACCTGTAAGTAATATTTTTCAGTGGTGCTAGCGCGGGGGCAGCAACTTCCATAGTAACTGTGATTAGCCATAAATACGTTCTGATTCAGTGATAATATCATCCGTAATAATTAATCCGCATCGGTTATCGATAATAAGACTAAGTACGTGATTGATAATTTTTTGATAAGAGTATCAGTGGGACCAGCGACCGCCAGTTCTTGAGGCAGCCGGCTCTTTCACGCAAGCTCCTTTGGTGCAACGTACACACGACACGAAAATGCCTTCTATCGTGGGAAAGTACCAGCATTACAAGAATGAAAATGTTGAAGAATATTTCACCGCTGTTGGTAAGCACCCACCGCTTTAGCATACCTATTATTTAATTTTTAGTATTAGTACCTACCTAGTATTTTACGGTATTTTTTTTACTACTAATTTTTGAATGCAGGTGTACCCTTCATGGGGCGTAAAATGATGTCTATGTCTTCACCACTTATGGAGATTACCTTGGATGGTGATGTTATGACCATCAAGAATGTCTCCCTGCTTAGAACAGTGGAATACAAGTTCAAACTTGGAGAGGAGTATGAAGAGAAGATGCCTAACACAGTTATCAAAGTAAGTAGTGTAGTAATACACAGCTTTAAACTGTCACGATTGTTCACTACTTTTAAATACTACTTAAGGATCTCTATAGTAATTGGAATAATTTCTGGATTCCCAATATCATGGTACAGAAAGATCCTCTAATCACTAATAAAGTATTGTGTAGACATTCATCTATTCTATTCTGTTCAGTACCAATTCACTCCAAATAAAGCTTAAAGAAACATAAAAAACAGTACAAATAAATGATTAATATTATTGAAATCTTACCCCTGCTATTATGTTCCTATTTTGTATAGATACCAAATATTGTTACTTAATTTTTTTAATGACATTTCAGAGTGTAACTACAAAGATTAGTGATAATGAACTGGAAACTAAATCTGTAATCCCTGAAAACGGGGCCAAATGTGGACGACACTACCTCTTCACTGATGAAGAATGTGTTGTGGTAAGTTCTTATAATACTTAGATAAGTATTTACATTGAAAATCATGATAGCGCAGTTGCTTATAATGTCTAGTTGCGATCTGTGGGTCTAGGTTTGTTCCTTCATTAATGACATCGTAATCCTAAAAAAACATATTTGACAGTAATATTATAGAAACTAACGTGAGTAGCATAACTGCAACTAGTAAACGGCTAGCACTCACGAAATTTTAGTTGAATAACTCGACCGGTATTCAGGCAAACATGTGACAATAACCCTAAATGTAGTTTTGTTTTATTTTTTCAGACTCTAACCCACGACAATGCTTCCCCGGGCAAACGTTACTTCCGCAGAACTCAGTAAAATCTGTAGAAGTAAAATACTTATTTAAAAAAGAATACATTATTATAAGTGATACTAAATTGTCATTA
Organism: Ennomos quercinarius; assembly: GCA_910589525.2. NCBI lineage: Eukaryota > Metazoa > Arthropoda > Insecta > Lepidoptera > Geometridae > Ennomos > Ennomos quercinarius. The sequence continues at coordinate 15,029,556 of OU342492.1, read as the reverse complement.
AAATGTGGTGGCTGTACATTCCTAGCATTGTACTTATATATGTTACATTTTGTGGATATCAATTTGATTGATTTATCCTAGTCTGATTTTGAAGTGCTTTATTTTTTTAAGTGCGTTTTATTATGTATGTTTTGAACAAATATAATCTTCTATGATTACATGATTTTAGTGATGTTTTAGTCCTTGGTGATCAATATAAACTAAACCATTTTTAATTGACGATAGGTAGGTACTTAGTTAATAGTTACTGATTGCAATTTCATGATCATACTGTGTGCACTCTGCACTAAGGATTTGTTTCATCATTGTACCCTATACATAGGAACACAAGGCTTCAATTATTATAACATTTTTATAGTTATATTGTCATAAAACGGCACCCATGTATTGTGTTGTAGTTAAATAACCGGCCAAGTGCGAGTCGGACTCGCGCACGAAGGGTTCCGTACCATTATCTATCCCTGCCATCTAGTGTTGAGTAGCAGTACTATTTAAAGCAGCGCCATCTATGACTCATCTGGTAAACAAGCAAAAAAATTACGTTTGTTGTGTGGGAGCCCCCTTAAATATTTATTTTATTTTGTTTTTTAGTATTTGTTCTTACAGCAGCAACAGAAATACATCATCTGTGAAAATTTCAACTGTCTTACTATCACAGACATGAGATACAGCCTGGTGACAGATGGACAGACAGACAGCGGAGCCTTAGTAATACCGTATATTAATAATAGTTACCGTTTGGGTATGGAACCCTGAAAATTAATGATGCAATATTAAATGGTATATGGTAATATTAATGGTAGATATGTTTGTAAACGTGTCTACAGACACGTTTACAAACATATCTACAAGGTCAATGTTGGTCACATCACTGTTAAAAATATCCATAATAGAGTACAGTTTATTTTAGTATACCTAGCATACTATAGATAGGTAGTAAATATCTAAGCAGTGAAAATAGTTTAAAACTTTTTATTAGTTAATTTCATTCAGTGATGTGATGTGATACATATGTAGTGTCACTATCAGTGTCCATGAACTTTACTGTGTTGTTTGTCGTTTGCTGAATACCTATCTACTATAGGACAAAAAAAGTAAGTAGGTACCTAATAAATATAATTAATGATTTACACATTCAGTTACTTACTCATTGTGAACAGACACAATTTCGTTGCGTGGTTAATATTGTGGAATTTTCAGTAAGGTTAGAAAAAACTGACATCGTAATTATTTTGATGTTTTTAGTAGTTTGTACTTATAAATATTACAAACTTAATATGTCTATCTGTTATATTGTATTACCTACTTTAATCACAGATTTTACTTATATAAAATATAGGATATTTTGAAATCGTCACTAAAAAATAATAATCACATCATTGTAGTGTTTGATAGAACATAATGATCAGCATGCATGCAGCATGATCGCAACATAGCTTCAACAAGTATCGTAAATGCCGTTAAGAATGATTTACTAGTGGTTTGCCATCAGAACATTGCGTCCATCGATAGGAAAGCACCTAAGATCGAAGTTTTACTGAAGAGTAAGCTCGCGTGTGACGTTCTAGCTTTGACAGAGCACTGGTTATGTGAAACTAAACTTAGGTGTATTCATATCGATGGATACAAGCTAATTTCTTGTTTTTGTAGAAAACTTACCGCTCATGGCGGCTCGTGTTTGTTTGTAAAGGCGGGCATTAAATGTATAGAAAACAGCAAGCTGACAAATTGTTCTACTGAACGCTATTGCGAAGTGTCTGCAGTGGATCTGTTAGATTACAATTTGACAGTTGTGTGTGTTTACAGAACAAACCTAGTAAGCACAAAAGATTTTTTGACTCAGTTGGAAGGTTTGCTCGATATGATCAGTCAACTAGAAATTGAGTGCATAATTGTAGGAGATTTTAACATTAACTGTATAGGGATGGTATGCAGTGATCAAAAACTATTGTCCGATTTACTTTCGACCCATGACATGACTAATATTGTTGACTTCCCTACCCGCGTGACGGTGCATAGCTCAACATGCCTCGACCACCTGTACACCAACTTACCATTGGCTAAAGTGTCTGCTTCACCTGTGACAACTCACCTGAGTGACCATTTGGCAGTTCGAGCAGAACTTGTCCGGAGTGCCTCCACTCCCGCTGTGGCGACACAGGAACGACTACGACTAGTGAGGAATTTTTCTCCAGCTAATCGACATAACTTCGCCACTTCGCTGGAGAGTGTAGATTGGTATGACGTTATACAGCGCAATAACGCAGGCTATGACAAGATAACATTGGCTGTTATTAACGTTATCAATAGCAAATTATTGATTTGTTTTCCTTTAAAGAAGGTTGTTAATACAGCAAACCCATCGTGGGTATCATCTGACATTGAAAGTTTTAGACTATTGTTATTTGATTTTATTGACATTCGTAATAAACATATTGACATGGAATTAATTAATAATTTAATAACTGACTTAAATACTAAATATGAAAATTTAATTATGCAAGAACGATCTAGATTCTACTCGAGAATCATAGTAGGCAGTAAAAATACTGCAAAGTCCATGTGGGGTATTATTAATGAACAAAGAGGTAAATCTAATAATTGTAACATTGATTTCACCGACATTGTAAGGAACTTAGATGGACTACCATTCCCAACAAAAAAGGATCTTGTGGATGAAATGAATGCTAGATTCGTGGGAGCGGCTGCTGCATGTGGGGCACCCCAGGCGGACCCAGCCCGCGTCCAACGCACTCTAAGTGCAGCCCGTGCTCCTTCGGATCGGTCATTGAGACTACGCGCCTTTACGGCGGACGAAGTATTCCACATTATTACTAAACGCATTCCGCCAAAACCATCGAAGGATGCTTACGGAATATCTATGAAGCTCCTAAGCATTGCGGCTGCCCCCATGGCCTGCGTGTTAGCGCAACTTTTTAACTTATGTTTAACTAGTGGGGTGTACCCAAGTCCTCTTAAGCTGAGCAAAGTTTCGCCACTATTCAAGGGCAAGGGCAATAGGCAGGACATCGACGGATACAGGCCGGTGTCCATCATACCGGCGGTAGCGAAAGTCTTCGAAAACGGTATAAGCTCCCGTTTAATAGATTACCTATCGTTGACCGACGCATTGTCTGACCGTCAGTACGCGTACCGTGAGGGCCGCTCGACTACGTGCCTTACCCGCGAAGTGGTGCGCCAGGTGGTGGACGCCCGCGAGAGAAAGCAGCACGTCGCAGTGCTTTGCCTTTACCTTTCAAAGGCGTTCGACGTGGCCGACCACGCCATACTTGCTATAAAACTGCGGTACTATGGTATCCAGAGTAAGGCCCTCAACGTACTACGGGACATGATGTGCGGCAGGTTCCAGGTGGTAGTGGGAGCTGGAGGTCTAGATAGGTCAGATCCTCTACCGTTGACGATGGGAGTAGCACAAGGATCGGCAGTGTCCAATATACTGTTTTCCTTGCTTTTGAACGACTTACCTGATGCTATTACTGCCGCCGAAGTACTGATGTACGCCGATGATGTTGCAGCTGTGGTAACAGCCCCATCAGTAGACCAACTTGAGCAGCAACTGAATGCTGCAGCCTGTCAGCTGGCATCATGGTTTTGCGAGAATGGATTGGCGTTAAATTTAACAAAAACCCATTTTATGCACTTTAGTCTTGCAGGTCAGAGACCACGTAAATTACAGGTCTTCGTGAATGGAACTACTAGGTTGGAGGAATGCAACAGCACCACATTCCTGGGATTTGAGCTAGATAGAGCGCTCACCTGGGAGTCACATATCAACAAAATATGTGGGAGGCTAGGCAGCGCATGCTTCGCACTCCACCGACTGTCGCGCTTCTTACCAGAGTACGTGGTGCGGTCGTGCTATTTCGCGACGGTCCACTCAGTTCTGCAATACGGCGCAGAGCTCTGGGGTCGGTCCGCGGACTGGCTACGCGCGTTTCGTATGCAGAAGAGGGCCGTACGCGCAATAGCACGTATCCCGCAGGATTCCTCTGCCAGGCCATTCTTCAAGTTGCTAGGGATACTAACGCTGCCGTCGATTGTCATTTACCAAGTAGCCGTGTATGTGCGAGTAAACTTGGTACGGTACAAGAGGAAGGGAGATATGCACCCGTACAACACGCGTAGCTCTGGAAAGTTGGCTTACACCTCCTGTAAGTTAGCTAAATCGACGAAGCTAACGCATGTCATGGGACCGGAGGTATACAATCGACTGCCAAAAAACGTCACAGAGGCGCTGACACTTAGTTGTTTTAAACTGCGGCTGAAGCGCTGGCTCATCGAGCAAACCTTCTATAACTACGATGAATTTGTAAGCATTAGGCCTTACTAATTTTAGAAGTTGACTAATTTAATAAATTGACATTCATTATTTTTTTATATTATTTTTGTATTATTATGCTATATACTATATTTCATTTTTCAACGGACATCATAATTTAATAATTAAAATTTTATTATTGTTCTATTTTATTAAGATAAAATGAATGTATTCTATTTAATATTTATGTGTACCTACGAGTACTAATTACGAATACTAATTTTGTACGTACAATCTCTTGACCTGTATTTTTTGTACCAAATAAATGAATATGAATATGAATATGAATAATGTGATGACTGATAAGATTACGCCGTTCATATTATTTAGTCATAATGTTATAGGTAGGTACTTACTTACATATTTTTAGCAGAGCAGCCGGATTGACAATCAAAATAAAAATACATATTTTAATTTATACATTCGTTCCCAAAACGTTTAACTAGCAGCGGGATTTGAACCCGCACTATCCAACTCCATGGGTCATAATAATAATACCTAGGTACATATAACATACATACCATACATACATATAAATACGTAAGTAATTAACAGGTACTTTTAGATGTAAGATAATTGATTATGTTACAGTTATAATTCAATGAAATGTCGCTCATCCCTGGAAAGTACCAGCATTACAAGAATGAAAATATTGATGAGTACCTTGTAGCAGTGGGTATGTTTAACTACCGTTAATTAAAATAAACACTTCTTTACCACCCTTGTTTATCACCCTTTAAAAACTTACTTAATTTTTTTCAAATTCTTATATTTTATTTAGCTTGGGTTCATTTATAATAACCATTTCTCATAACTAGCTTCTTTTCTTCACTGTTTCGTAACTAGTTTTCTTATAAGTAACATACGTTTTTATAAATTAATTATTAATTAAAAAAATATGTTTTTAAAGTATCTGAGTATGAGTTGGTATATTATCCCGAAGGGGGTAAATCTACTCCCCAAGGTAGACAATGTTTCTTCTACGGCTTTTCTAAATTATTAGTTTTACATTGAAGAAATGCCATGTAAAGTTTACGTTCGAAGATAGCCCTAGCGCAGCTGGGTGGTTGAACTCCGTCCTTGACCGAATGCACTTAAATGAGTTTGACGACCAGGGGCCGTACCGTGAGCTCTTAGCGCGATTCAAAACAGAGCCTATACTGGCTCGCCTGTCAAAATCCCCATACAAAAAAAAACAAAACGAACCAATATAGGCTCAGTTTTGAATCGCGCTAAGAGCTCACGGTACGCCCCCTGTGTTTAGAAATGAATTTGTTTATTTATTTTAGTATCATGTTAACTCTCGTAGCGATCGCACGTGCAATTTTGTGAGTGGATTTATTTTTAGTATGGAGGTTTGGAAATGCAGTTTCAAGTAAGGCTCTCACAACTTGTGGGCTATGATCATGGTCCCCCTTTCGGGATAACATACCAATTCAAACTCACCTTGTAGTTATTTAATTATTATTTTTGAAATTTATTATTATATTATTTAATAATAATTGTTTTTAGGAGTCCCGTACATGGGTCGCAAAATAATATCAATGTCATCGCCAACTATAGAGATCACGCGAGATGGCGACACTATGGGCGTCAAGAATCACACGATGCTGTTTAATATTGAAAGTAAATTCAAAATCGGTGAGGAGTATGATGAGAAAATGCCTAGACAAACTTTAAAGGTACGTTGTTGTCCTTGTATTTGGTTATCAAGCAGACTTGAAAAAAGGAGGTTTTATTGAAAACTAATAAATACAAACTAAATATACATTGAAGCTATTTTTATTTCGTAAAATCAAGTATGACAGATTTGACATGCATCAACTTGGACTTATTTTTTTATAAATGTAATGAGGTATATATCAGGGTCTCCACCCCCATTTATTCCTCCCCGGCCTTTCCAACAGCTGTATTTAGCATCTGATCAATATGCCTCTTCCAGGTCTGGCCAGAGTCCGTTAACACCTCATAGTGTAGATGGCCAATACGTTTTAAAACTGTTCCAAACTCCCATCTTTTACTGGCATTGTAGTTTCGGATCTGGACCCTCTGCCCCGATTTAAACGTTCTTACGTTTTGCTTATGATCATTATTTGTCATAGACTGGATATGCTTTTTCTGTAAAATAGCGTGCAAAAGTGTTCTCACTTTTCGGTTACCGAACATTTGTTCATATGGACTTTTCCCTGATGTTGTATTTGGAGTACGACGTAGCTGATATTTAATTTTTAAAATTTTCTCTTGTATTGGTTCTGTCTCTTTATCCATTGCATGTAATGCTTTTTTCACTGTCTGAACAAAACGCTCTGCCTGACCGTTCGTCGCCGGATGATACGGTGCTGAGGTTTTGTGTACCACCCCGTTTTCATTCAGAAATGTTGAGAACTCCTTTGACACAAATTGTCTTCCGTTATCTGATACCAAAACGTGTGGTAGGCCAAAATCTACAAATAATTCTCTAAGCTTAGAAATACACCAAGTACTTGTCGTTGTTTTGGTAGGAATTATTTCCACCCATTTTGACAAGGAATCAACAATTATAAACAAAAAATATCCGTGTATTGGTCCGGCAAAATCTATGTGTATTCGTTGCCATGGTTCTGTCGGAATTTCCCAATGATGTAATGGAGATTTGTTTGGTTCATTTTGTTTTAAACGGCATTCACGGCATTTTGTAACCAAGTCTTCAATATCCTTATCTATGTTTCTCCAATACACGTAGCTGCGGGCCAGTATTTTCATTTTTAACATTCCTAAATGACCTAAATGTAGTTCTTCCAAAATCTTGTGTCGTAAGCTGAAAGGAATCATTACTCTGGTCCCTTTTATAAGGCAGTTATCTTCTAGTGTAATTTCATTGTCATTGTAGCCAAGGGTTCTTAATGATTGGCCCTTCTTTATACTCAATGTTGTAGTCGAATCCTAACAGAAAATGTGCATAATGAAAAAGTCGCATTGTACTCATTGCCGGTAAAGTTTTTTGTGGATGAAATATTGTAGTCAAAGGTTTATGATCCGTAATTAGTGTGAATTTCCTTCCGTAACAATAGTGGAAAAACTTTTTCACTCCCCAGTATATAGCTGTCGCCTCTTTGTCAATTTGACTGTACTTTTTTTCGCTCGTCGTAAGTGATCGCGAAGCAAAGGCAATAGGTCTATCAGTACCGTCAGGTAAACGGTGAGATAGAACAGCCCCAAGGCCTGTTGGCGAAGCATCCGTCGCAAGAACCAAAGGTTTGTTTTGATCAAAGTGTATTAAAATTCTGTTGCTCACTATCTCTTTTTTAATTTTATTGAAGCTTTGTTCGCATTCGTTTGACCATGAAAATGTTGTATTTTTTTGTAGTAGTTTATTAAGTGGATGAGAAATTGAAGCCAGATTCGGAATAAATTTGTTGTAATAATTGCTCATACTTGATACTTTTTTTGAAAAATGTACATTTGTCTTTGTTAAGTTTCAAGTTATTTTCTTGTAATTTCTCAAGTACTTTTTCTAGTCGTTCGTGTAATTGTTTCTCCGTAGCGCCTTGGATAATTATGTCATCAAAAAAACATTTGACTCCCTGTATGTCCTGTAGGGTTCTGTCCATAAATTTTTGCCACAGATTTGGAGCGACCTTCACTCCAAACATTAAGCGGTTTACCTTGAATGTGCCTTTATGTGTACTGAGCGCTTGTAGCATCGCGCTTTCTTCGTCCATTTGCATATTCAAGTAAGCTTGACAGATATCTAAAGTGCAATAAAATTCTCCACCGTTCATTTCAGCAAAAATGTCCTCAATGATAGGTATAGGGTACTGTTCATCTTTAATCATTCTGTTCAGTGTTACCTTGTAGTCAGCGCATAAACGAATGCTTCCATTAGGTTTCACGATAGGTACTACGGGCGTTCCCCATTCGGAGTTGTCAATCTTCGTAATAACACCTTCTTGGCATAATCGGTCTATTTCTTTTTCCACCCTCTCTTTTAATGCGTATGGAATACGTCGTGGTTTAATGTAGATAGGTGTTGCGTCTTCACGTAATGTTAAATGCCCCTTGTAATTTGGAATATGTCCGAGTTTCCCATCAAAAACAGGTGAGTATTTTGTAATGATCTTGTCTAATTCTGGGTAGACTGGTTTGTTGAGTGTCACCGTATTCATGTCTGCAATATTTAATTTAACTTCTCGTATCCATGATCTGCCAAATATGGCATCAACATCTTGTCTGATAATATATAGTTTCCCATGAAATATTTGGTCACGGTACCTGCACTTTACGTAGGCTACTCCAACGGGTGTAATAAGTTCGCCTGTATAAGTTTTCATGCGTAGACCTGTCTTGAAAATTTGGTTTCCAAGTTGTAAGTTTTTGAACTCCTTTAGTGATATGGATGATAGTGCAGCTCCTGTATCAAGTTCCATTTGAACTTTCTTGTTCTCAATAGTGACATTTATCATAAATTTATCAGTGGAACTGGAACGGATAGCATTGATGTCACAAATACTGTCAGTGTCCACTTCATCGGGTTCTTCGATTTGATTGTTTCTCTTTTGTTTTAATGTTTGAAGGCAAACGCGGGCTAAATGACCTTTCTTGTTGCATTTTGAACAGTGCATGTTGATATGTCTACAAACATTTGCTCTATGATCAGCATCTCCGCAACGGAAACATTTTCCTTGCAAATCTCTAATTGACGTAATTCGAAACGGTAGTGATGTAGGTTTAGTATTCCAATTTTGTCTATTCTTTATTGAATGTACGGGAACTTCGTGTTGTAGGTCCGGTTTTCCAGTAATAAACGTATTGTCTGCTCTAGCTATTTCAGATGACGTTGCCAGCTGCACTAGTTCCTTGAAGTTAGTAGTGCGATTATCTTGCAATATTTTTGTACGAATTTCGCTGTCTCGTACTCCTCTAATAAATTGTAAGGCTAAGAAGTTGTCAGCAATTGGCTTTTTACAGCTGTCGCAGGAAAACTCACAGTCATGCGCTAGACGCTTGAGTTCTGTACTGAAATTCGTCACAGATTCATTCTCGCCTTGGGTACGTGTTATGAATTTGTGTCGGCGTGCCCATACACTGGGTTTAGGATCGATATACTGTTCCAATAAACTCACTAAATCCTGAAACTTTAATTTTGTAGGATCTTCTGGTGCGCATAAGTCACAAGCTCGTTCATGTAGTTCCGGGCTCACAGAACTTAATAAAATGTAAGTCATCATTTTAGAATCTTGACAGTTTGTCATGTATAGGTATGTTTCAAGGCGTTTGATGAAGTTCCTGAAACTTTCTTTTTCTTGAAACGGTTGAAAATGTAGTTTAGGTATCTGGTTCAACTGGTTGGTATTTTCCAGTGTGCCGCACTGTATACGTGACGGTGCGGGTGAAGTACTGGGTATGCATTTGTTGTGTAACATCAGTTTGAGCTGTGTAATTTCTTCCTTGATCTCGAAGTGCAAATCACTTTCCTGCTGCGAGTTTGAACAAATCTTTTCAATTCGTTCTTGTATGCTGTCGAACCTATCTTCATACTTTTGAATCGTCGTAAGACGCGTCGTATGTTCGTATTCAGAAACGTTGACAACATTTTGTAAATGTCTGTAGATTTTTGTAAACTGGCCTTTAATGTTGCTTCTTGTTCGTTTTAAGTTAAATAATTCTTCCTCCATCGTCGCCATTAATAAATACAAACTAAATATACATTGAAGCTATTTTTATTTCGTAAAATCAAGTATGACAGATTTGACATGCATCAACTTGGACTTATTTTTTTATAAATGTAATGAGGTATATATCAAAAACTTTAACAAACATTAAAAAAATTAAACCGAATAGGTTAGTTGCATACTATTAAAAATAAACAAGTAAATATTATTTTCATAAAATAGGTTAAAAATGAATGCAATAATTGAAAAAATAAGTAAAACCGGTAAATAAATCAAGGAGGAATAAGCTTTTAAAGTTTCTGGAGGAGGCATCGCCTGTCCCTTTCTCGCAAAACAGTAGATTCCCCACAGTTACTATGAAAACGCACGTTGTGAAGTTACATGCCAATGAGACTGTATGTAAAGCTACCACAGCTTAGTCATGAGGTACTATGAAGGAGCAAGAGTGACGTCACTGTATGTTTCAGCTGTCTCTTTCTATTCTTGTATTGTAAAATGCTTGTAACTTTGTAATTTTTTGAGATATTTAATTTTAGTTTTAACGACTGTTTAGTTTTTGAGGAATATTACTAAATTATTCAATAAAAAAATACCAGGACAAGGCTATTTTGTCGGTTGTATATTTTTAAATGTTTGTTGCTCCGTCATTTTATTTTATATTTTCATTCAATAATTTATAAATCGATTTAGAAAAAAAAAATTTATTCGAAAGGATATTCTACTTTCTAATCAATGCCATATTTATCAAAAGCAGTTAAAAAGTTTGCTTTTTAAATCAAAATACATAACTGGAAATGTATGGAATAAGTATGAAATTACGGCGATTAAAGTTGGTTCAACCTCTTTTTTCAAAAGGATACTATTAGAAACATGCATGCCGTTGCCAATCATTAATACCGGGTAAATGTACACTGGTTTTAAGACATTTTTATGCATAAAACCTGTGAACCTGCACATTAGAGCAGAATAAATGAATCAAGTTTATGGTTTTTGGGGATTTGCCTTTCAGAGTAAAACCACTGTCATTAACGACCACGAGATGGAAACGGTATCGCTCAACCCGAGTGATGGGCTGAAAAATACTCGCCGCTATTTATTCACAGAAGATGAATGTGTCATAGTAAGTGAAACCTATTTAAGTAATGTACCTATTTGGGAGCGAGTGTGGCTCAGTGGTAAACCGAGCGACTTTCGAACCGACATACCCGGGTTCAAATCCCACTCAACCATGCACCAAGATTCTAGTTAAAAGTCAAGGTGAAGGAAAACATTGTGAGGCATACGGCATATTCAAGAATCACAAAAACCGGAGAATATGTATTTTTTTTACATAAATGAATGACGTGATGAGCTAGTCGTTCGCCTGATGTTAAGCGTCACGGCTGCCCATAACAGATTGCAGTATTGCTCGGGACTCTAAATCAATAAAGTTTCGCATGACACCGAACTGTGCACGTCATCGCACAGTCTATTAATAAGATTACTAGTTTGTGAGATTAGATCATGAAGTCTCATTTGCCCAGTAATTTTACTAGCTACAATCCCCTTCAAACCGGTACACAGTAGTGCTTGCACACTAATGCTTGGTGGCACAATAACTGGCAAAGTGGTACCTACCTAGACGAACTTTGCAGAAAAATCCTACCACCGAATAAAATGTTTCATGCACCTACCCGTACTTGTCCAGCGTGGTGAATTATGGTCTACACTGTCTCCCTGTAAGAGAAGGCCCGTGTCACAGCGGTAGGAACGTATTGTGGGCGGATGACTTGGGACTGCTATGCTGGCGAGTCTAGGGACAGTCAAAGAACTGACGAACTCTGTTTATACCTTACTTATATAAATTTAGGAGTCAGTGAGGAGATGTCGGTCACTGCCACTGATAGGTTTTTTTAATGACTTGAAAGTTATTATTACACCTACATCTTTAATTCACAATCGCATTTTACCCCTGCGCCCTGCGCCCCCCCCCCCCCCCCCCTGCCCCCCCCCCCCAGTGCCGTAAATAGGGCGGTGCCACCGATGCCCAGGCACAGGGCGTAGACTCTGGGGGGGCGCACGAATGGCCAGAGCAGGCAGGAATTAGTTTTTCGGTTTGCTCCTGATAAGTTCCCGCTGCGCCCCTAGTGCCCGATTCTAACACATACCTACGTACCTACATGCCAGTATCATCAAAAATTAGACAAAACATCGCACTCATTTTTTTGCCAGCGTAGAGCGTATTTGTGTTTAGTGTTTATCGTAGTCAAGCGGCCGCCCGGCTACCGCTTAGTCACCGACTGACCGCAGTGGCCCAAAAATGAAATCATAAGAGTCTATACAACGTCAAAATGCTTAAAATGGCTAAGCATGATGCCGTGTCCTCATTGTAGGTACTGACTAACATGTAATTCATGTCTGAGTTGCTATACGCGTTTTCTGAAATACAATACAGCAAATATAAAAAATTTCGCTTCGCTCGCGTATTTATTGTAGTTGTCTTGTTTTATGGCAAGCGCGTTTGTACTGACTGACAAGTAATTCATGTTTGAATCGCCATACGCGTTTTTTGAAATACAATTCGGCAAATATAATAAAAAAAAAAATGAAACCCCCCCCTTCCGCAGAAAAGGTTATATTTAATTACGGCACTGCGGGCCCCCCTTGAGAAATTTCTGTATCCGCGCCTGCACCCACTGGCGCAAAGACCCGAAAGGGCCTACCGCCGCCCCGCGCGCCGGGGCGAACAAGTGAATGCTAGCGTGATCCTATCTCGCCCCATCCCAGCGGCCGCAGACGGATCATGGGGGTTTACTGGGGGATTTGAGTCCAACATAGTCCCCGCCATCACCCCTGTGGTGGCAGAAAAGTGCAAGTGCATCCCCCCGCCCTCAAAAAAAGGTCCAATACAAATAATAAATTAACCACAGAAATTAACTAATTAAACCTTTTTTTTTCCAGACCATGTCTCATGAGAAAGCAGCCACATCTGGGAAGCGTTACTTTCGCAGAATTAAGTAAATATCGACTGAAAAATTAGAATGTCCTTTTTATTTCTAATGTATACTTAGGTACGGTACCTACCTCACGTCGATGTGTGAGCGAACGTCTGACTGACCCCTATTTCAGAAAGCGACAAATCATTATAAACCACAGATATCTACTATACTTGTTATAAACCACAACAAATGTCAGTTGAATACTTTTCATATAGCAAAAATACTTAAAAATACTGTACGAGACTGATGATTGTCGGCTGTTTCCTCGTGGTCCTACTAATTTGTCATACCAGTAGGACCACGAGGATATACATGTCCTCGTGGTCCTACTATGCCATCATATTTTACGAATGAGGTTTTTCCATCCTCCTGTAGGTATAAATACTGGTTATTGTAGTTTTTGTTTTTATGATTTGGCGCTTTATGTAGTCGGGCCATAGATTAGAGAAAAAACAAATGACTCTGTGAGTCGGGCCCTGCCTGTGTAGTACACTGTCAGCGTAAGCGTAAGCAGTTATATTCTCTTTGGTAGATACACTGTAGTCACTGATCTCTATCTAATATAATAGGGGTTTTTTGTCTACGAGTAGAGGTCAGCGGCCTTTCAGTGATTGTAGTTTTAGTACTATTATGTAGGTACCTATTCTTCACAAGGATTGATCAATATAATTGAACGTGTTTTGGCCGTCTAAGTCTGGTAACGAGAAGTACCTAACGAAGAAGGGTCAAAAGTAACGAAAAACGTTAGGTACCAAAGCACTGTAGGTATATATATCTATTCTGATTCTGTGCTAAAGCTCTACAAGTAACGTTGCAACGCCTGTCTCTGTCATTCCCACTAGTACAGCCGAATATTTCAACGGTTAAACCCGATGCAGGCCAGCTTACTACTGCTGAATCTAGTTATTTCCAAGAAGCTTCACCTTGGAAAAAACTGTATTATACGGGAGTCTATAAATACGGGCCTAAGGACGTTAATAGACGTTCAAGCATGCTTGCACAAACTTTTTTTTTGCTTGGCAACTTTGACAGATTTAGGTTGTCAATCTATCAATTTTATGTTACTGTCAGTTTCAATAATTTCGATCGGCCGTCACTTCGAATTCGAATTGTCGTCCATCGGTCATCGAAATTTTCTTCAGTGTTGCCAACTCAGAGTTTTTATAGCTAGATTTAGCTACAAATCAACATCATCAGCTACAATTACACTAGCGCGGGAAATTCATATTTTCTTGCGTTCTTTTGCCTATAATAGCTTAATTACTCAACGTGATTACATGAAAACTAATTTTGCGGTAATAAATAGAATGTATCAACAAATTACGATAAAAAGTATCTCCTAGATATCATTGGTTTAGCGACAAATGGCAATAAACAATTTTTTTCTTAGTTTTACAGTCTATTGCCATTTGTCGCTAAACCAATGATAAGTAGGTGACACTTTTAATTATAATTTATTGGTACCTTATATTTATTTGCGCAAAATTAGTTTTCATGTAATCACTTTGAGTAATTAAGCTATTATTGGCAAAAGAACGCAAGAAAATTTGAATTTCCCGCGCTAGTGTAACGTTCCACCTTAAGCAATTTTTAGCTACAATTTTAGCTTTTTTATGGTAACGGGTCAACTTCAATAAAAAGATCGTAGAAATACGACTTAAATCGTACAGTTGACAACACTCGTAACAATTTTCAGACAGCCATATAAAAAAAATCTAGTTTTTAAAAATCTGTTAGATGGCATTGACGAAACATGGCGTGAATAATTGTCACTACGTCTGTGGTTCTGAAGATTCATGCCACAGATTAGAGAAAAAACAATACTTTGATTTATGCGTAGACCATGTGAAAGTGACACTGCTCTATGAAAGAGGGCAAAGCCACCTTGTGAAAAAAATTTTGCCATGTCTGCCATGTCTCGTCAGCGCCATCTATATTTGGCTGTAGAACTACGTTCCGCCCAGCTGTCAGAATACCCTATTCCAAGACGATTCAATCACAATGGCAGGTTTTCTGACAGCCAAATAAAAAGCAATTGTTTCCTTGTACCTTGTCTGTGGTTCTGAAGATTTTGGACGAACGACTATGCGTAGACCATAGACAGCTACTCTCTGCATCTACGTCTACGCTGTGAGAGAAGACAATGTGAAAAGCAGTGAAGGCTGTGAAGGTGACTGACAGTGTGACCGTCTGTAAAAGATTTTGCCCTAAATAGGCAAAAAATCTACCCACACTGAAATATCCCAGAAATATGCCCCATCTTTTATAACAGATATTTTTTGTAACTGTATTGTTATCCTTATATTTATTTAAAAAATCATGGAATGAATAAATAGGAACTCAAAATTCATCTAGGAATGATGAAAATTACGAGGGAAATTATTATTAATGTATCAACGTTTGATTCATATTTCTCTGTTTTTTTTCATCATACATGGATTTTACGTTCATATTTTTTTAAACATGTCTTTACAGTCATGGCGTGAGGGTGAAACTGGCTTGTAGTTTGCTAGTAAACAAAATTAATAATAACAAGTTTTGTTGATTTTAATTTTAATGTTTTTTGTGTTTTATTATTTTTTGTGCTGTTGATTTGTAACTGATTAAAAACTATCAAAACCTTTTTGCTATAATTTTTTCTGACAAGTACCTTAATTTTTTTATTGCTGATCTGGCTATCTTTTAAAAACTGAGTTGGCAACACTGCTTTTCTTTCTTTTTCAAGTTTCAGGTTCTTCGCATGGTGTATTTCCTCTAATTTCTCTAAAATCTATGTCTATTATTTACCCATCGCTCTCGCTCGCTGTATTCGCAGTGCTATTTGTTCATTTTCGCGCACATCATTCTGTTTGCCGATAAGTAAATATCATATTGATTCATTGCGAAAATGACAAATTACGTCGCTCCACCAGAACAAGTGAGTTTTTTTCTACCCGACAGTGGCGACAGTAAAATTAATAATCCAATGACTCGCATTTATAACGTTTTCAGTTTTGCTATCTTCTTCTCGTGTAGGCAGGTGTCAGCCCTGGTGTCAGAATTTTTATGCCGCCCAAAGGCTTCTGACTTGGCTTAACGACTATTGTCTTAAGATAATAGCCGGGACCGACGGCTTAACGTGCCCTCCGAAGCACGGTAGCGCTCAGTTGTAAATACCACTTTTGATGTAGCGGTCACCCACCAAAGTAGTGACTGCAGCAGTTTTGTGATTATTACATTCAATATGTAGGTCAAAACAAAACTCCTGATCAAACCTAATTAATATGATATGGTTTTTCAGGAACAGCAAATTAAAAAACTGAAACGATTATTAGAAGGATGGCGAATGGCATTATTGCCACTGAAATCAATAATACTATGGGAGCAACAGTGGTACCCTTGTGCCATACTCGGCGTTGTTTCATTACTATACTTTTTCATTTGGATGATGGACTTAAACTCCTTGGCAACCTTTGCATTTGTTGGATTATTCTTCAACTTCATTGATTTTATGGTGCCAGTTGTCTGCAACTCTATTTATGGCCCTTCAGCATGGACAGGCCAAGAAGAGAAAATATTTGAGGACATTTGCAAGAATATTGTTGTCTACTACAACAAAACATATTATAACATTCACACATTTTATTCACTGAGGGCATCCAGTCCTTATGTGGTAAGTTATAAATGTTGAATGTTACTAGGAACTGTGATTTATAAGCATGCTGGTTTCCTCTGTGCTATGTATGCATCTAACAAAAGTTAAATCTTTGTTTCAGTACTACATCATATCCATCAGCATGTTGTGCACACTGTCATGGGTTGCTTCCTCCATCAACAATACATTCCTGCTTTACATTCTGACCATAGTGATGTTGCTGTGGCCTGGACTGCAGCGCACAGGGATGTTCAACTCTGTATTCTCGGTCATGAATTTAGCCCCAAAAATCCCCTTCCTCAAATCTGATTGAATATATAGTCTCAACATAAGTTTTATTGTGATGGTCTGGTCATAATTTTTAAGTTTAAAATTAGCAGCTTTATGAGCTTTAAATTATTGTTTGTGTGATATTGATGATATTATTAATAAATAGCCAAAGCTTAATTCTTTTTATATACTTTTTTTATTTGAACTCTTAAACCGAGGGTAAGTCTATATAATATTTATGTGGCTATCATGGCAGCCTGACTAGTTCGAGTGTAGTGCTTACTTATATCAAGTTGAGTAAAACCATCGAAAAAATCTAGTTAGGGACGTAAAAAAAAAATCGATTATTGTTTTATAAAAATCGATTTTTATTCATCATCATCATCATCAACAGCCTGAAGACGTCCACTGCTGAACATAGGCCTCCCCCAGAGCACGCCACCTTGAGCGGCTGCTCGCCTCCTGCATCCATCGGCTCCCCGCGGCTTTCACCAGGTCGTCGGTCCACCGAGTGGGGGGCCGGCCTACGCTGCGTCTTCCGGTTCGTGGTCGCCACTCGAGAACCTTTCTTCCCCATCGGTTGTCAGTTCTACGAGCGATGTGGCCTGCCCATTGCCACTTCAACTTACTAACTCTAAGAGCTATATCGGTCACTTTAGTTCTCCTGCGGATCTCCTCGTTCCGGAGCTTATCTCGCAGGGAAACACCGAGCATAGCTCGCTCCATAGCTCGCTGCGCGACTTTGAGCTTACTAATGAGGCCAACAGTAAGAGACCATGTCTCAGTTCCATAAGTCATCACTGGCAACACACACTGATTGAAAACTTTCGTTTTCAGGCTCTGCGGTATTTTGGACGAAAAGATAGGACGAAGCTTCCCGAACGCTGCCCAGCCGAGTTGGATTCTTCGCGCCACCTCTTTGTCGAAGTTGGACCTACCTAATTGGACAATCTGTCCTAGGTAGACATACTTGTCGACAACTTCGAGAGTATCGTTCCCAACAATTACCGGTATAGGTGGAACATGAGCATTAGACATGATCTTTGTCTTGTCCATATTCATCTTAAGACCAACCTGCTGGGAGACTCTACTGAGGTCGTTGAGCATGGTGCTAAGGTCCTCGAGCGATTCCGCCATTATGACTATATCATCGGCAAAACGAAGGTTAGTGATGTACTCGCCATTTATGTTGATGCCAGATCTTTTCCACTCCAAGAGCTTGAAACATCCTCCAATGCGTTTGTGAACAGTTTCGGAGAAATAACGTCTCCCTGTCTCACGCCTCTTTGCAATGGAATTTGTTCCGTACTCTGGTCCTGTAGTCGGACTGACATCGATTTTTATTGATCGATTATTATTAATCAAAAAATCGATTATTTATAAGTCAATTTTTTTATTTTGTATTCGATTTTTTTCCTACTTGCATTAAAAATAATAATGCAACACCACTACCAAATTCCTGGGGGTCTAGCAAAGATACCAGCGTGAGGCGTTAACGCCTCACGATAACTCCAAAATGTATAGGAAATGACATGGCCTGCGGATAACTTTTCCGCAGCTAATGTCATTCCCATTCTACTACGGCAAAAATCGATTATTTTTTATCAAAAAATCGATTTTTTCGTCAAAAAAATGATCGATTATAAAAAAAAAAACGATTTTCGCCCCTTAGGTCACATCCCTAAATCTAGCTGGGTATATACCCAGCCCCAGCTCAGCCCAGTCCAGCTTAAGAAAAAGCCAGAAAAGCTCATATTATATTATAATATGAGCTTCATTTCAAACAAGTATCTAATGCCGCGCCCACATTGTCGGCGATGTATGTAACATTCGCCGTAGTCCGCATACTAGTGGGCGCCGGCGAATGTTACATACATCGCCGACAATGTGGGCGCGGCATTACACTATTGAATCCAAACCAAACTCTAGAGACAGGAAAATAGGTGGTATTAAGCGTGGATAGTTATAGATTACCTATCCCACAGAAACCTTCCAATTTTCTGAGATATGTGTCAACATACATAAAAACCGTTTCGGTGTAGAGTGGCAAAAAACAAACACACATACACAAAATCTTGCATTTTGAATATTAGTAGGATGTAGGAACTAAGAATTTATTAACAGACTAGCTGACCCGCCCTGGCTTCACACGGGTTAATCAGTTTTACGCCTTAGCTCAAAAAGTACTGTTTCTCAGTCAGGAAGAGGGAAAAAGATGTATAGATCATCTTTTCTCCCCACCCATCTCTCTTTCCCACAGTACGGGATAGGAGTGGCTTTGTACCTAATACTGACGGTTGGATGTCTGTAATTACTGAAACGCAAAACCTTGAAATATTTACGGAACAATATTTAAATATAATAATATAAAAAAAAAAAAATAAAAAAAAATTTAAAGTACCCCCTTTCTAGAACAAATAGTAGAACTGACGGGAACTACCCTTCTAACAAAATGAATGAATGAAATCGGACCAATGAGAAAAATAATTATGCTAATGAAAGTAGGGAAACAATACAAAAACAAGGTAAAATAATTAAGAAACATATTTTATTTCTAATAAATCAAAATCCTTAAGATTCTACATTATATGCATGGAGAACATTGTGTAAACAGTAAAAAGCAAAAGGCAAGAAAGCACATTTTTATAGGATGCATTTCCACCAGGGATGCAAAATAACAATTATTGGAATAATAGCAACAAATAAATACAAGCTAAACTGAAAATATTGCTATACTCTTCTCTTCTCAGAAACGGGAAATAAACATAACGGAGATATTATGATTTGAGGGTTTAGCAAACTGTACAGCATTGTCACTAGTGTCTTATTATTATTAGTCTTTTGCATAATATACTATAGCTTTGTATAGCTAAGGTTATACATACATTGAAGCTATTTTGAGGATACTAGTTACTGAAACAAATTAATTTACAAACATTTTAAAAACTAGATTAGTTATTTTCAGGAGGTAATAAACATTCCCACTGGGGTTCTGGAATTTGCTAACAAGTCAGGGTGGAATGCAATCCTATACACAGCCAATGGTTTAGTTCCAAGCTTATTCATTCAGGATAATTTAATGAAATAACGGCCAGCATGTTGGGTACGCTACCTACCGGTAGTGGGCTGGAGCACTTGGACTGTCTATAGGCCATCGCGGCTATTATACAGTCCATAAGTGTTCTTTGTAGTAGGTAGTGTAGCTAGTTTAGCTTAGTTTAGTTTAGTTTAGTTTTTATTATTGTAGTAGTTAGCTTGAGTAATAAAGGCAATTTGTCCGTTATAAAAAAAAAAGAAAAAAAATGAAATTCACTTTAATAAGTATAACTACAACAATAAAACTAGGTATTCTATAAAACTAAACTAAAACTATAAAATTAACAATATAATACAAAACTAATCTAACAAACCACTACCAGTGGGCAAAGTGCCCAAAATGCTGGCAGCATTGCCACGTTGAATGGCAATGCTTAACCTTTGGCCCAAATAGAGGCCAGCATTTTGGTCACGCGTTGCTTCAACCAGACGCTTACAAAGTTCTTTAAAGACTTTGTGTGCACTTGGTCCCCATGGCCCGAGGGTCTCGACCCCAAAAGGCGCAAAAATAAAACCGCTGTCTAGGTTACTATATTTGCGCCTTTTCAGTTTCTCTGCGGAATCCGCCGCCGCGCCAGCCTTATTTTGTGTCTCGGGAAGATGTGACGGCGCAAGGGTGTCTACACACGTAGCATCCCACACCAAGGGCCGCCCCATCTTCCACGGGATCAAGGTCATTCCGTCGGGTCTTTTACCATCGTCACGTACGAGGCCATTTGGTTCCAAAATAGCTGCGCAATTGGCGCTGGTAAAAGCCCGACGAATTATATCGTTGAGGCTCGCGTGGCGAGGAATCCTCCCTGCACTTCGAACGCAGGAAAGGCCATGGTGACCAAGCTGGTCGACAGCACTACCACACTGGCAGTGGTGTGGAGCAGAGCAAGATGCGCCCAAGCGGAGGGATGCTGCAATTCTGAACGAGGATGAATCCAACAGGGTACCAGTATTCTGCGATGGGAGAGCCTGTAGCCACAAACCCGATTCCCACACCGAAACGGCTAAGAGGCGGGCACGATCTGCGGAGCTTGAGCACGTATGGATAAGTTGATTCCGTACTTGCCCGCAGAGCGGCCCGTCCCAGAGCCTCTGTGAGGAAACAGATTTGGGGATCTCAGTGTTAGGGCAGGCTAACAACCACGCGTTCCTGGCCTCGCCAAAAAAGGTAACTTCTACATTGCCTAGAGATGTGGCAAGAATTTTTTCGGTTAAATTTTGAGTACTATGTACTGAAGACAGAAACGCAGGAAGAGCGACACCAGAGATTGACCGGATACCAAGCCCTCCCATTCGCACAGGAAGTGAAGCTTGTAACCACTCTCGTTCGTGTAAATTTATATTCAAAATAGTTGCCAAAGTGCTCTTTACGATGTTGTCCAGCCTGTGAAGAAGTTCGGTATGTTTCCAGAGTTGAGAACAACGTAAAGTATAAGTAAATTTAGGGACAAAAAGACAGTATCTAATAATGGTAAAAGCCATGTGCGTGTTAATTTTTGTTAAGCGTTCCGAACATTGCAAAAAATTTTGAATTTTTTCTTCAATGAATTGAGGGAAAGCTTCGTCGAGAATAGGGGAACCCAGTAAACGAAGTGAATACTTGTCTATAATTTTTATATTAGAGGCCAAACTATTAAATTTTTGTAAGACCAAATCTTTTGTCGGGATGTCATCTGAAATAAAAAGTTCGCATTTGGAAAAATTTAGTTCAAGGCCGATCGCTCGGAATTCATCTACTAAAAAAAGTAGGTCGTTATATACGGTAGTTACGTCGCCACCTAAGGTCCCATCATCCAAGTACCAAACATTAAGCTTGGATTGCAGGCGTTGGATGATAGGATGAATGGCGAGACTGAAAATCGCTGGACCGAGCGGATCGCCTTGCTGACAGCCGACCGCTGAGAGAATTTCGTTGCCGTTATACGTTAATGTTGTAGAACCACCATAACACTGCCAAATAAAGTTGTACAAATTTGGAATTTTGTCTTTCACCTGCGTTAATAGAGCTCCTCTATCCACGGAATTGAAAGCATTTTTTACATCAACCTTCAGCAGCACATCTCCACAGCTGTTACTAAGAAATGTTCTAGTAGAATGGACAGCGGCTTCGCAACCACCTCGCGAGCCAAAACCTAACTGCACAGGCTGAAATAGGTTTGCCAAAAGTGGCGCTGACTTTTTGCAGCAGATTTTAGCCGCAAGCCGGCGATATGTCGTTCCAACTGCGATAGGCCTAATGCCGCCATCCTTTTTTTTTAAAGCGCATAAATTTGCACCGTATAGGAGCTGTATGACGTCACCGTTTACTTGCCCCGAAAGCATTAGGTTAATTAGGGCCGTCAGATCCTTTAAAAGAGCTTCACTAACTTCACCGCTCCCACCACACAAAAGGTCCTTCAGGTGCTGTGGCGAGAGGGCATCTAAACCTCCGGCAGAGCCACTCTGAAAGGACGTGACGGCAGCTGACACGTCTAGGGCAGACACTTCTACGGCGACATCAGACTCCAAAGGTGCATCAGGCAGCTGGAGATTAGCTGCTGGAGGTGGATGCTTCCCCTCTAAAATTGAGAGGGTTTCAGGTGTGGCCGGTGCTAATGTGTCACTGGAAAAGAGAATGCGGGCGGCTCCTTTTATATGAAATGAAATAGTAAAAGTAAAAATGAAATAACTTTGTAAAATACACATAATTACTAACTTCATAGGCATATGCATACTAATAAATCAGAGCAATATACACAAATAATTCTAAAAAAATATTTGTCTTTAACACTCAAAATATCATTATCAATAAATTTTACAAATAATATTAAGGCAAAAGAATACAAATAGGTTTTAGCCAGTCTCCTAACCTGATTTAATACAAGTCACGAGATTCTTGTGCTCTAATCCATTTGAAGCTTAGTAGTGCTGAATCACATTATAAAACGCAATCTGCTAACTCATCAATCTATCTAAGTGTCCAAAATATTAAATCCTGGTTTTACATTTACATTCTTAGCTTTAGTTACAGGGGGGGTTACAGCTTGTTCGCTTGGGTTATTATTTGACAAACTATCTCCAGATGTCGTTGGTCTCAGCAAATCTTCAGCTACTAATGTTGTTTTAAACCTACTACCAGCTGTGTTGCCAGTGTTTATATTGCTTTTTTGTGCACTACTGTCACTGTATCTCCTACTGCCGTTGTTGAGATATTCGTTTCTTCTATGTTTGCTTTTAATGCTACAGTTGCTCTGAAGGTTTAACGGGTCCAAATCGGAGTTGAGCGGCGGAGGATCTGCTTTTAAGCATTTTTTGGCTTCGTTTTCCAAGTTGAAGTTTTTGCTGCTTGACGGTATGTCCTTGTAGAAGGTTTCCTTGGTTTGTTGCAAGTTGAGGCCGTAGAACTCTGTAGATGCGGCGCTAGTGGAAGGTTGTGCGTGGTAGAGTCTTAAGGCCGCGAGGCCGCTGTAAGTCTGCGGGCTGAGGTCGTTGCGAATGATCTTCATCGGCGAGCCGCAGGGGTCTGCAGATAGCGTTTCCTCGTCGTCTTCTCCCTCTCCGCTCTGGAAGAAAAAATACAAGTTTTCTTTTTAATGCTAAAATTGGCATACGTTTGACAACAACTCAGCCTAAGACTATAACAGTTCATGGTTTAACTTTTATATATTTGTAGGGATTATGCTACCTTTCTCTATCTTCTACCTTCTATATATGTAATAATCAATTACTGTTCGTTAGTTTTGCTAAAACTCAAAAACGTATTGACCGATTTGGATATTTTGTGTGATCGTTATATTACAGGGTTGGTATAAAAGAAAATAGGAACAACAAATAAAAACACTGAAAAATTGAAAAATTCAACATTGATAATTTGTATACGAATAGCCTCGTCGGATTACTTTTTAGGCGTAAAACTAATTAGTCCGTGCAAAGCCGGGGCATCTAGTTGTATAAACGCACCAGTAAATCGTGATCCGTGATGGAGCCGGCCGTAGCTTCATTGCTGTTGAACTCGAGCTCCGAAGCTATCGACACCGGCGTCACGTCGCCGCTAATAGATGAACCTGTAAGTATACAATGTTGTATTTATTTACTTTGATAATCACACGATTGAAAATTAAGATAAGAGAATTGATCCGAAATGTAACCCACACAACTAACTTATACCAGGTCTGTCTCACTCCGCGCTTTAGGTATGAAGCTATAACTGCTACAAGTACATGAGACCGGCACCCGCTGGCTAATTACGTAACTCGCAGCAAGTTTGCAACAGCCGTAACTTTAGCAATCATTGCTGCCAAACATCACTTTGGCAGAGCAGAAAGCGATCGAGCGCTAGATCACCGTCTGTCAGACAATCGATGAACTAAAATGTGCATTATTTTGATTCCACATATTGCTGTGCTGTTGCTAGTGGCGCTAGCATCAAAGGCCAATGTGCATTCAGCGACAGGCGAGCAACAGGCGGGCGACTTACGATTTCCAGTGGCATCTTGCGACCGATTGCTAAGTGTTTGCTGTTGCTGAATGCACTTTGACTTGACTTTGGCCTTTGATACTAGCGCCACTAGCACAGGCGCGGATACAGAAATTTCTCAAGGGCCGCAGTGCCGTAAATAGCCTTTTCTGCGCCCTGTGCGAGCTTCTATAACTGCGCCCTTGTTTTTTTAGACATTATAGGTACCGTAGACAGGGCCGTAGCCAGGGATTCTCTTTACACATACACTAAAGGTACATTAAATACGCGAGCGAAGCGAGCGCGAAAATTTTTATATTTGCCGAAGTGTATTTCAAAAAACGCGTATGGCGATTCAAACATGAATTCCGTGGCAGTCAGTACAAATGCGCTTGCTATAAAACAAAATACAGTAAAAAACATTGAATACGCGAGCGAAGCGAGCGCGAAATTTTTCATATTTGCTGTATTGTATTTCAGAAAACGTGTATAGCAATTCAAACATAATTACATGTCAGTCAGTACAAACGCGCTTGCTATAAAACAAAATACAGGAAACACCCCCCCCCCCCCCCCCCCCCCCCCCCCCCGTATCCGCGCCTGCACTAGCAACAGAACAGCAATAGACAGAAACAAAGTAATGCACTTTTTAGTTCATCGATTGTCCGACAGTCGGTGATCTAGCGCTCTTACCGAAATCATTTTAGCAATCTAGTTTTGCCACAAAAAAACACCCTTTGTAACTCATCGGATTAATCAAGTAAGCTACTTTGGTTTCTTTTTAAGAGGTTATGGTAAAATCACGAGAAATAAAACTTTACGCGAAACTTTATTATTTTAAAGTTCGAGTGACGCTGCTACTGTTATGGGCGGCCGGGTCGCTTAACATCGGGTGAACGACTAGCTCGTCACGTCATCCATTCTAATTAAAAAAAATAAAAAATAGATTCTTAACCTTTGTATTTGCAGTGTGATCGTATTTCAGCAAGATCATTAAAAACGAATCAACAGCTGATTATACTGGGGCTTACTTCTTCTACTTTTTCTCTTCTTCAGAAGATAAGGAAGTTGAAATGGACAGGACATTTCAAGCACTGATAAGGTTAAGGATGTATTTATTCATAACTAGCTGTGCCTCGTGGATTCGCGGTGGCCAATTTTCCGGGACAAAATTAACTCATTCATTGTGTCAAATGGTTAAATTTTTTTTATTATAATAAATAAAATTATCCTGTCATTCTATTTGCATTAATTAGTGATTTTTGTTATTTGTATCAGTAGGTTTAGTAGATTTATTATTTATTTACATATGCACTGAAAAGGATAATGATAGTATTAATTACAAGGCACCAAGTAAACTCTGTAATTAGTTTTTTAAATTAGTAGACATTTATATTACGCTGTAATTCTTAAATGCAAAAGCTTTGTTAAAAGTGTGAAGCCAATATTTAACCGCTGCAAAATTATCATGCTCTTTGTTCCATCCATGCGTTCCATCTTTCATCCATGCGTATGCGAACAAATTGAAAAACTGAAGACCTAGAACTGAAGTATTCATTCACGTGATTCACGCAAGTGTGTATGGGTTTAGCACGATTCGTGTAATGGAAAATAGACCTTATTAGCATTAAAGAGTATAAATGTGATAAAAATATTGAATATTGTCATCGTTATTATTTACACTTTTGTACTCTTTGCGAATAACTATATAGCTGGTAACGCAGCGTGCTATCATGCAAAAATTACTGTCGTTATTTATATTAAATTATAGTGGTTTTTGTAATTGATAGATACTTTGTGGCTAAAGAACCAATCACCATCGAAATCAACATTCAATTATCATCTTTTAAGTGTATAAAAAATAATAGATGAAAAAATATCATGTTACGTTATACAAAACCAATTCGTAGAGACAGCATAAGCACAGTTAATTTAAAATAATGTAGGGGATTTTTGCGTAATTACAAATACTTAGTTAGGTTGAGAAACAGAAATACACAAAAAGATAAGTATCATAGAGAAGTTAATAAAAATGAACCATAAAGTTGAAACAAACTGAAAAAAACTATATTTTTCTCACTCTACCGAACTTTGTGTCTTACACGTCGAAAAAAGTGAGGAGACAACAGTTTATAAGCTCTTTTCAGCAATTTTCTTTATATTCGCGAATAGACAATAATAATTTACGGCACTTACTGCTGAACTGCTGATCATCATTAAATAGTGGATGGATGTGTAAAACGAAAGCCATTGGAATAGAGGTTCCGGCCAAAGCTACAGAATACTGTTTTCTCACTCCCACTTCCGTGCCAAAAGCGTAGTGGGAGTTAGATAGCAATAGAAATGTCCAATCTTTTCGTGAATGTGAATGGTCTATTCTAAAAAGATTGTAAAGAGAAATTCAAAAGTGTTTGTAATCAGTGTTTTTTGCTTTTGTTGCTGGCCCAGGCAAATATTAATGCTATCCAAATGTTAATGGACAAAGAAAGAATTTATTTTATTAGCAAACTAGCACCGCTGCAAATGTCTGCCAAGTCGCAAACTCAAATTAAACCAAAATCACCCGAGCTACCTGCAAAAGCTATAAAAACACTGAAATTTTGAAACTTCCGATTCAAAGTGGACCATCCAGCTTAACGGCACGAGTATTACCTGCGACGCTGGAGGCCTGATGCGGGGGGCGAAGCCCCGCCATGTCGCAGAGCGTCGCCGCCTCTCCCTCCCAAGGGGGCAGTTTGCCCGTAGTCCTACTCCAATTGCTACTGGAAATTCAACGGTTACATGTGCGAATGCAGGGGCTTAAGCTGATTAAATGGGGCTTGTTCTTGTAGGTCTACAATTTGCCTTAGGTTTTTTTTCTTTCTTTTAGACTTTGTATTAAACATACGGGAATAAGACGTCCACATAAGTGTTGTCACATGATCAGATTTTTTACGTTAGTCGGTGTCGCGTTTGGTCACAAGTCACCTGATGTGAAGTGACGATATGGCTGCATGTGGTATTCTGAATCTGGATTGGTAATTGAATAATAATGAACAGATTATCCTGCATACGCCCATGACGGTTAAGTTTACCAGATCATGCGCTTTCTACATGTTATCCCAGAAAAAAAATCAGCTTCAACACACGTAAGAAAACCTGCTGAGAAATGCTTTAAAAGGTTGGACAGCATGTAATAATTTATTAGTGTACTCCGGTTACATAAAGTAGCACGATTAGTGTTGGAAATATTAAGCTTTCTAAACGTGCTATCAAAACTTCATTAAATTCTCAATGTAACTAGGAAGATATAAATGTGTAGGAAAACCCTCATTTTGCCGTAATGTTACTGACAAAATAGACTTTATTATAAGATCCCATAGAAATGAAAGTTCAATAGAGTCTTGGGTGCAGAACAACTATAACAAACAGTAATCAAGCAACATCAGCATCAAATGAATGTGTTTTTACAAGTGAAGCATGTGGTACATTAATGAGTTGTCCAATGATATGATGTTTCGAAGGAAGAATCTAAGTTCTGAAGACACATACACAAGATCTACTTTTCTATGCCCTAAAAGAAGAGAGAATAAAAAGGTTGTCTTTATACCATTCCGAGTTGTTTTTATGTTCCGAGTTAGATGCGTAGTTGGAGTTGGGTGAAGAGGGTCCAGCTGAAGAGAGGCCGCTAGGAAGCTCGCCCGATGATGACATCAAGGAAGATGGACCGCTCCAGCCTACACCTAGAATAGTAGTCGCCAAGTAGAATTGTTAATTTGCTGCATCTTTAAGGGTATGAACGAGAAGTATCGAAACCCAAAATAATAATAACGTTTTACAAAAATGTTTAGAGCACTGGTACAGCCACAGGGAGCGAGGTGCGCGGCGCGGCGGCACGCTCAACCGCGGTTCGAGGTTTTTGTCAGTCGCAAGCGCTTTCTCATTCAGCTTTGTTACTTCCGGTTTGACCTTTGTGAATGGTCGGTTTTTGTTGTCGGCATCTCAGGTGATAAACCAGTGATTTATTGTAACAGCGCAAAAGTTTTGTGAAAAGCATTTGAAAATTGTGTCAATGGGAAAAATTGTGTATATCTCGTATATAATTAAAACTAGTATTATTACAACCGTCAGTTGACACCGGATACGCAGCCCACCAGGGTTTTTGTACCACCCTTGTAGATTGATTTGTAAAGGAAAAATTTGAAAACAGCTAAGCAGGAGATACTACTATAAAAATCACCTCCTGCATAAATACACCCCGTATAGTTAAAATTAATGTAAAATCGAATAATGATTTTTTTATTGCACCAAATAATTTATGGAGTGTTTGAATAACGGTTTCTAATAAATGTAAGATTTTTTATTCATCTGCTCAGTACCCAGTCGTTATTTTGTCGTTATTTAAGCCGAGGTAAAAATGGCAAACTCACTTCTTTTTACTTACATTCGACTATTAAGTTGAATACAGTTATACCTGGTAAATACATTGGTTTTCGAGTCCTGCAAGTTTTAAATCGACACGCCGCCGCCGAAATACATTAACAGGAGTACAAGTAGAAGCACAAGTGTGGCACTCACTGTTAGTAGGCGATGGCTGCTTGTTGGGTCTGTGTGCGGGGTGCGGCGCGGGCGGGGTGGTGAGCAGCACGGGCGCGGCGGCCACGCGCTCCAGGAACGCGTCCAGCTGGCGGAGCGACAGCGCGTTGTGCAGCGTCTCCAGCGGACGGATGGCCGGCACGCCGCCGAAACCTTCCAGCGCCGCTGTGGACGCCACGGGACGCGTCAGCATCACTTGGTCCAGTGACGTGAGGGGTGCGGTCACGTGTCTATACGGTCCGGTTGGCGAGTTGTGATCGGTGCACGTGTTCAACAATGAAACTAATATCTATGCGCATTGTACTACCTTATCGTCAATGTTTTGTATGGTTAGAATTTTTTTGTGTTTTGGTATGCAATAAAGTATTCCTCTATGTAAGGAAACCACACCAATTTTTAAGTTCGCGGGATCAGCCGATTCTTGTTTTTTTATTGGTTGTATGTAGGCAAAGCATTTGATCATGTATTTTACCACTGTCTCGCCTGATGTTAAGCGATGACATGGTCTTCAAGGTCCTGTTTCTGTACAATTGATCAATATGACGTTGACGGACGACAACCATCGCCCGTGATGAGTTTTCGGCCTAAAGTTGTTCTTTCTATAATCTGTGGGCTGAGATTGGTATAGTCTTTGAATGTGCTAAGGTTATGATGGTTGCAACCGGAGTGAGCATAGTCAGTGAACGCACCCCGACGATGTAAGAGAAGCTCACCGTTGCTGGAGTTGGCGGTGGGTATCATGACGCGCAGGTTGGGCGCGGAGCTGGAGCCCGAGATGACGGCGGTGCTGAAGAGTCCGGCGGCCCCGGAGAGCTTGCCGCGCGCGCCGAGCCCGAGCATCTTGAGGTAGCTCATCTGGCCGGCGATGCTGTGCCGCTGCCGCCGCCCTGCGCCCCACACGCTACAGCCGGCGCCGGCCAGCCGCGGCCACGACGCCCCGCGGGCCCCGAACGTGATGGCCGACAGCGGTAGCTCGTTAGTCGACGACTCGACGCCGTCCACGTTAATGAGGGGGGTTATGGGGTCGTCGCTGCCGCGCCGGCCGGCCGGCGCCGTCACAACCAATGTAGGGATCGCGCGCGGGCAGCCGGCTGCCACGCGACGCGCGACAGTAGCGGGGTGTTACGTGAGGGGTGAGTGTTAGTACGCGGGTCGCGGGTGATGGACAGAAAAACAAATTAGATTTACGTCCAAATAAATACATAAAATAAAATATAAAGATAACTGTGCGTCGAAGCATGGTAATGTAACGAAAATAACGCGTTCGAAATCACACTATACTAGAAAGTCCGCAGTCCGAATGACGGCGACTTGACCAGTGTTCAGCGACGCGACGTCACCCTCGACGTCGGCGGCTCACCCTCCGGCCCACGCGCACGTGTGACCCGGGGGGTAAAGTACCGACTGAAGCTTATGTCGCGACTTCATACATCTCCAAAATATCCAAGTTAGCGTTAATAAACTCGGGGTCATGCAGAACAGTAGTCAAACGCGTAACAACACAAGTGAGGAGCGAGGATGCAATGCAACACACACAATATCGCCGGCCAGAATGAGCTGTACTGCCGCAGTTTGGGCGGAGTCGGCGCCCGCGATCCTTTTGCGCTACGAACTCGAAAATAAAAAAGTCAAACCGGTGACGTTACACAAGAAAATACTTCAAACAAATAAGTACGCCAAAACTATTAAGTACTTAAAAATAAAACGTACAGTGATACATGGATACTTCAAATGAGATGATTCCAGTTCCCATGATTCTATAAAGCGATCTAAGTCTTTCCAAGCCTCTAGTTATGTTGTTTATTGATTCACCACATACAATGAATGATTCTAGTCTAATGGAAAATGCTTGTTCTTGTCTAACACTGATACCCCAAACATTTTACACGATAACACCCTGTACCTTTTTAAAGATTGCATCTAATGAGAGAGTTATACTAACACGAGATGAACGCTTCATTAATCCAACACCCTAAACTATCCTTGAAGCCGTTTGAAATTGTGCACTCTCAAGACCAAAACTTTATTATTAACCCTCTACTTCGTTTATTTCAACCCTGAGCAGTTCCAAATCTATTTTAAAGGTACCCACCCCTATAGACGCTCATAATACGCATAATGCAGTTTTAGCAGGTTTACCCAAAACAACAAAGAGTTCCACCTCAAATCCAATTATAAAGCTACCACCCGCTCTGTGAGAGCAAATATGATGGCACGCAGATTTTCTCGATGTTCTAGGGACGTCAAAATCACCCTTTTAGATCATTTTGCACGTCCATGTACACGAGTAGTCTGCGGGCAAGCTACAGGCTTAAACAGTACTACGCTTTACGCATTCAATATAATAATGCCTTAGATTGATTATGAGTGCTGATGTGGCGGCTGCCACGGTTTTGTAACGCAACGGGGATGTTTGCAGAAGCCCGGGTGGATTGTTTTGTACAAACGTGCGTAAATGGTGCTCTTCCCTAGTGCGCAGGGTGTAGGCCAGCCAAAACTGCATCCTGAGGGTATTTGCCGTAAGAGTGGACTGTCAGTACTTGTATCACTGTTGCAGAATTCAGGTACTGACTAACAAAGCGTCAACTTGTTGTTTATAAATGTATTTTAATTGTATACTAATATAGATTAAGCACTACTAACCCATTATGATCCCTGTTGGTTAAAATAAAAATTTATTTATTTATTGTAATGATAAAGCTTCAACTTTTACCCAATTATACATTAGATAGTTTTAAAATGCGTAAACCTGAAGTTGTGAGTGCACTATTACAATCACCAGGCTACGATACTTATTCTCTCTGCTTGTTGGTACCGCTGTGCTTGCGCACTGACCTTGCTTGTCGACCGCCTGTAAGCTCGTGTAGCGCAGGTTCACGTCCGATAGCTTCTCGGTCTGGCACACTGAGCGACACACGCCAGTCAGGGCCAAAGAGAATACAAACCCTATATACCAGGGCTGTCGGTATGTTAGTGGAATAAGGAAGACGGACGACGGAGTTGCAGTGAAATACGTTTTAAAATTACTAGCAGGTAAGAAGTTTTTTGGAGAATATGGGAAATTATTACAGTAGCCAGTCCAACCAGTTTTGATTCTTTAGATATAAAATAACTGACACTGGCTGAATGCAGAACCGTTACCGAACAGAAGATGTTCTTTCTTTGCAGGAACTAACAATATCCGATTGAATTCTGTTAAATCATATGAGTTCGAAAGTATCTGAGCTAGATAGAAGATCCAATGAGGGAGGAGAAGAGGCGAGGGTACTTATTGAGGTAGATCTTTGCCCCAACATTGACACATTTATGGCTAATGGCCACAATATTAATAAGTGTAAAACTATTTAAATTGAACCTGGTTTATATGAAACCCGTTTGGTGTTGGTACTTTACTGCAACTACCTTTGAGAGGCATTTATGGTACGGGCATAGCAAGGAAATTTCAGCGTGATTGAAACAAAACTAAAAACTCAAATCAAAACATAAATAAGTTCTTTAAAGATGAAATAGCATAATGGAACACCCCACTAAAACGTGCACATAGATTTCTTACTTTACATTGATGGTGTGGTTGGATTTAGTAGTCTTGTTTTAATCACTTATTAACTCGATTTCCTAATTCTATTGCCTGCAATTTGACAGTATTGCAACAACATCTAATAAATATTTACAATTATCGGTAAAGTCACACAATTCAACAGCAATCATAACCACGAAACCTCAAAGTTAACATCTGGGGTCAAGTTCAAAGTTAAACACACTGGGCATCTATTAGGATCGATAAATGCTAATATTGACTTTATATTAACACTTCGGTGTTTGATTGAACCTTACCGCTTGTACATTTAATGTCACTTTGTCGTAATGTATGTTGTAAAAGTCAATATTGTCAACTCTTTGAACTCCATGCGGTTATACGGGAGTGATTATCCAGTCATGCTCGGCCTCTGTTCGCGTGCGTACTTACCGTTGTCGTGGTTCTGCTTATGCTGGTCGTAGCTCCGAGCTCGGGGCGGATGCTCTTCGCCCTCCTTGTGTTCTTTCTCGTCGATCTGTAAAGTTGAGATATACACGTAGTTAAAGAATACTACAGTAACCAAGTTTAAAGCAAAAACATGAGTGAAAATTATCATGTCCCCTAATCCTAAACTATAAATAGTAGAATACACATGGAGGTGATTTCGGTAGGTCCTCTACCTCCAAAATCGTGATTCTTCTGTAATTCTGGTGGCTTCGTAGAAGCCAGGGGGAGAGAGGGGGGTCTCACTCCGCAGTTTAGGTACGTAGCGGCTACCATGGCGCCTGCCAGGATAGGCGCCGCGGTAAGTAGGAAAAGGTAAGAGTTACGCAATAGAAAGAGAGGCAACTTCTATGTGAATATCAAGGTAGGTCAGTAGCGATGTGCGACCTGAATTGCACTTTATTGTGTTGAAGCAAAAGTCGCTATTTATTTAAATGATTTCGCGGAGTGAGCCTTCTGTACGTAGTACTATATTATTATGCATATCTATTCTGTGATAGAGCGTCGTCTCTCCCATTCAGTACATTATGTGAAGTTTTTTCGTTCTAGTGCTCAGTGCGAGAAACAACGCTCTAAGAAGCCGAAACTACTTGATTATCTTCTTCTTTAGCTCGATGTGGATTATTTATCTGTATATAGACAGAATAAATTTAATAATAGTACTAAATAGAGAAGAATCACTCGCAAGGACATTTATATACGTTGTATAAAGATTTAAAATTCTGCGCGGTTCTGAACAGATAGTCGGTCTACCTAGTGGGGACTAGGTAGACCGATCATCTGGTCGGAACCGCGGAGAGCCGATGGATGCAGGAGGCAAGCAGCCGCTCAGAGGCGCTCTATGAAGTAGGCCTGTGTAGTGGACCTCTTCAGGCTTTTGATGACCTTTAGCTACCTGCAGTAGTGTAATGTAGTATGTGTGTCTAACCTGAGCATGATCCGTTGTTTCTCCATCAGCGTGACTTCTAGCACGTAGCTCCGCGTTCAGCCGAGCCGCCAAGCTGGATGCCTCGTGACCGCTCACCGTATAGTGTAGGTTACTGCAACCGACCCACATAACAATAATACTTCATAATGGACGGCCAATCAACACTCCTTGATATAAGATAATATGACCACAGACCTAGAATTTAAGACTCACGAAGCGTGGGAGCGAGAAGTGCAAATCCAGTACACATTGCTCGAGAGGAAACAAGATAGTGAAACAATGGCGGATGTGTCATTATTTTGGGTGAGTATTAGCACAAGAATAGCACATATCACCACAATCTGTTTCACGAAGAGCATATTGATCATGTACCATAATTCCGTTATCAAAGCTTTTATCTTATTCCGTGAGTGAATGCGATGTTACAAAACATATTAACCCGAACAAATGCACGTATCGCAGCAAATTTGACACAAATTTTATTGCATTATCAATAGTCATATTTTGTTAATTTTGGTGTGGTATCTGGCTGTAAAACCTGTTTATTTTGTAGATTGGGAATTGCTCCTTCTGATGTATCGCAATATTTCAATCTTTCAGTTTTTTTATTATTTAGCAATTTTACTCCCAGTTTGAAGGATCTCAGTAAATAAAATGCCTGCTATTTTATTTAACAAACTGTAGGGGCCTATATGTTGGTTCAATATTTAGTAAATACTACAGTTAACTTGTCGCAAATATTTATGATCTTAATCATAACAACAGTTTTTCACACACACAATCTCTTGTCCCATTTTCAAACTGTCATTGTTGGTCTTGTACATCCTAAGTCTATAGATATGACATCCTACCCTGCGGATTAGCAGGTAGACCAGTTTTCACGTTATTAAGGATGAAGGAGACAGAGAATGTTGATTATGAATGTAGTTTCCGATGGGTTCTGAATCACTCTACGATCGCTCTAGTTTTTGCAGACGCGTCGCGGGCAATGGCGATTATTTTTTCGTATAATTTATCTAAAGTCTCAATGATCGCATGTAAACAACCTAAATTTTATACACAACGGAACGGAAACAGTGGTTGTGCTTACCAAAACTATTTCACATCGGCTGCGTACGAAACCGGAGTTTCATAACCAGTTGCGATCGAAGTTCAGCAAGCGAGTCAATAGGAAGATATCAATATGCTTTGGCTCTCTTTCACGAAACAAGTTAATAATCCGGATTTTAGCCATGTAACACATGAGTGAATTTTCATTTTATTAAATAATCCCCATTTTTCGAAATTAAAGAAAATTGCTTGGAAAATTGGGGAATTGCTTTTTTATGGTTGGCAACACTGAATGGCGCGTGATTGGATGAGCGCGTGAGTCTCGACGCTTGAACAAGAATAAACGACCAGTCTCTTGGTCTTTGGTGAAAAGCTATGATGTATATTGAAGAATGAACAAAGAAGTTTAATGGTGCTGCTGGTTTTATTTACACTCGATTATTTTATTCTCAAAAAGATATTCGATTTACTGATCTGAACATTTCATGAGCCGTCTATTGTAATGGGTGTCTCAATCAGAATGCACTTTTTTATTTTAAAATACAAACGTATTTTTGTGATGCCATCGGGGGCGATTTGACGGATATTTTATTCCATACTTAATCTTAACATGTCTTCATTACAGTGCAAAAAAAACCATAACTATCTCAAAAAATACATGTTTTAATATTAAAATGAAAAAGTGCATTCTTACTGAGACACTCTATATAAAAAACAATGCATAGATTAATGCTGATAAATACAAAACAATAATTAGTGATTTAGTTTAACAGCCTCACTTATAACCTTAGCTTATAACCATGTTATAACGTTAGTAAAATTTAATGCTGTCGACTTTTTGATGACATGAAATGTCACGAGGCAAAACGAGACAGGGCATTCTATTTTTTCACCAACGTTTATAAGTAAAGCCGTATATCTGAAAAGCATGTTATAATTTACGAATAAGCAGCGACATTTACAGGGTTAGGTTAGAAGAATTCCCCTATTGAGTATGATCAAAACTTGTGTATTGGTATACACATTATTGGCTTACATTATCAAAGCCGATTATGAATATGAAATGACAATGAGCTGCGTTTCTATAATGACTTTCAACCAATATCTGGAAAACCACTCACAATGCTTTTGGTCCATAAAAATTTGGCACCTAAATCAACCTATTCGAGTATCTCAGAAGTCTTTCTATAGGGAAAAGGAAGCACAATGTAGTTTTTAACAAAGAGCATAAGTAACCGCTACGCTATGAATTTTAATGGATGAACTACGTCTACGTGACCTCAATGAAAGCGATCACCAGCGTCCAGCGTTGATTTGCGATTCTGTAATGGTCTGAAACTAAAAAGCGTGTCATTAAGCCGTGTACACATTTACCAGACTCACCAAATCGGTATTGGGTCCGATGGTCTCATACTGCTCAGTTTGGAAGACTTTTTAGGCGAAAATGTATTGTCCAATTCATCACTGTCCTGTAACGTATTGTAAACCATCACCTAATGACAAGAGAAAGGCACATTGAAAATTATGATCTTTTTTTTTACTTTTTAAAGTGCATTTAATGGAGCAAAAAGGACATGCCGATTCTAATTTTACTGTGAATTTTAAATTTTACTAGATTGTTGTTGTATTATGAAATAAGATGTGCCTTTCTTTGTAATTAGTGTACGTAAATGAACTTACAGCTTGTAACGTCTCTTGGCTGGCCGTGTTGTCGTCTTCGCTTTCTTCTTCGATGCATTTCACTTCTTCGGGTGAACTCTGGAAATCAATACATATTGTAACGTTACATTTATCTAAATTTAAAAACTAAAGGCAGGCCACGTTTCTTCATACAATCTTTTAACCCTATTTGACGAACTTAGAAGTTGAATTTTGAATACCCTTTCTTAGTACATCCATCCCTACGCCATAACAGGCAGACACCCTCCAAATTTAAAGTCCCTAGGTCCAAAAGCTTGGTTGCTGTCTGTGTCAGTTAGTCAGAACAAAGCATTTTATTTATATAGATAAAGCGGAAAAAGCATTGAACTAATAGATAAAACAATCAAGATTTTTTCCTTGGTTACGCCGGGTCGCAAGTCTACACACTCTACATACTTATCGAAGCTTGTTACACACTAATTCGTGTTTATAGTGAACAAACTTGAAACGATGTGCAAAACAATTTAACCTTCAACAAATTCCTACCCAGTTTACTCAGAACACATTACATAGTCTCAATAGTTAAACATAAGTGCTCTGAGAGTATTATGTACAATAGAATAGAATAGAATATCGTTTATTCAGCTTCACAACGCGGTGTGCGAACAATAATCAACAACTATGATGTGCACACTCCCCATCTTTTCCCGTGGGTGCCGTAAGTTCCAGCAGGGAACGTCTGGAGAACGGGGAGCAGCATTCTCCTCGGTACATTAAAATCTTCTGCGATTACCAAGCCGATGATTGATGTGATGATGCGTTTTAGACATAAGTACACAATAACGATAAATAACTCATACAAAATCAAGATTAATCAACCTTATGCTACCGGGCACATAACTATTTTAAAAAAAAATTAGTGGTGATGCTGAAAGGGCGTTCAGCTCAGCATAAATTTGTAAGTATGTAAATTTGTTGATACTGTATGCTCACCGAATTGTTAGTTGTGGAATGGTTCCGACTGTGCGGCCTGAAGCCAGGTCCGGGCGGTAAGTTCTTTTGCACACAACAGTTCACTCCTGGACTGAAATGTAGCTCCACGTGGAACCTATGAAGTAAAAAGCCAGTTACATGTAGAATATAATAGAATAGAAGATCATTTATTCAACTTCACAATGCTTACACAATACGCGATAAAAAATAACAAACAAGGAGCTTAATTAATGTTATGTCACTGTGCATATAACTATTAAAGAAAACAATTTTCGTGGTAAAGTTGAAAGGGCGTTCCCTCGGTACCAGACGCTGATTTACAGCTGAAACCCCGCTGGCGGATAAAATTTTGTAAACGGATAAAAAAAAACTAAATAACATTAAAAATTATTTAAATACACACATATAATATACATAATTATAATTATACACAATTACACATACTAAATACACACAACATTACTTAACCCCGGATTCTCATACGTTTATCAAACTCATGTTACCTTCATCATTTCATCATCATTAACAGCCTGAAGACGTCCACTGCTGAACATAGGCCTCCCCCAGAGCACGCCACCTTGAACGGCTGCTCGCCTCCTGCATCCATCGGCTCCCCGCGGCTTTCACCAGGTCGTCGGTCCACTGAGTGGGGGGCCGGCCTACGCTGCGTCTTCCGGTTCGTGGTCGCCACTCGAGAACCTTTCTTCCCCATCGGTTGTCAGTTCTACGAGCGATGTGGCCTGCTCATTGCCACTTCTACTTACTAACTCTAAGAGCTATATCGGTCACTTTAGTTCTCCTGCGGATCCTTATGTTACCTTAACCAACAAATACTATACGCTCATTGGTTGAAGACTGCCGATGGGCAACAGGCAACCAATGAGCGTTCAGTATTTTTAAGTTGACATGAGTTTAACTTTAACGCACGGCGAACCGGGCGTTAATGGTTAAAGTATGCTATTTTGATACAGTACAAATAAGGTGGTAGGTGAAGAATCAAAGAGATTCAAAAGAAGAGAGGGTGAGATTCAAAGCGATTTTCTACGAAACTTGAAGAATAATAAGGAGTGTTTGTGATGCATACCTTTCTTCAGAACAGGGGTCCTTTGTGGGGTCCTCGTATAGCATGACGACTATTTGCGACATATAGTTTAGTTCTGACACCATTGATACGTATTCCATAGCGCGACGCCATTGTTCGTCTTTTAGAACCTGTAACAGGTTGATTTTACTTAGGAAACAGTCAAGGCTGCAGCGCACTGGTGCGGCTTGTGACGCGGTCTACGGAAGGCGCGCAGATCGCGTCACAGACCGCGCCAGTGTTTTGCAACCCTGCTAGTACATAAAAAAGATATTACACAGACAAAAATTAAAAATTTGAAATGATAACGACGCAGTTAATTTTGAAATAAGATAGTTTTTGTCTTACTGTTTTTGTTGTGTTTTATTATTTACCGATTTGTTTGGAGGTTTCTTGTTACTACTACCATCATCGCACTTTGTTTCAATTTGGGGTACACTGCATTCCCCAAATTGAACTTAGTGCGAAAAGCGAAAGACCGTGTGGTTCCCGCGGTGTGCGAACAATAATCAACAACTATGATGTGCACACTCCCCATCTTTTCCCGTGGGTGCCGTAAGTTCCAGCAGGGAACGTCTGGGGTACGGGGAGCAGCATTCTCCTCGGTACATTAAAATCTTCTGCGATTACCAAGCCGATGATTGATGTGATGATGCGCATACACTCTCTCATCATTTCTTCTCTCGACTTTTTCTGATGTTTGTAATACTCATATAGCCTAGTCAAGTTAAGAATCTGTCATCAAGCACCTGACAGTCCGGGTCCTTGATCTTCCGGGTCTCGCAGCCTCACTACTACAACGTAGTGAGGCTGCATCAACCATTTTGTCACTCATCAGGTAACATGTGGTCTAACGTTACTCCTTCCATGATATTTTGACAGAGATATTTTTGGAAAGGGCCATTTTGGAAAAGGACCATTTTAAGAAAGGAACATTTTGGGAAAGGGTCATTTCAAGAAAGGGTAGTTTTCGGAAAGGGCTATTTTAGAAGAAATGGAACACCACACCATTTGCAGTAGGAAGTGAAGGATGATGTAGGGTAGACTCACGTCCAGCAGTCCCCCGAAGCGCAGCACGGTGAGCAGCGAGTGCACGTGGCTCTCGCTGGTGAAGTACAGTCGCGTGCGCACGTGCCGGCCCGGGCTGGACACGCCGTGACTGTACCTGAGCGTGTCGACACTTGTACTCAATGAAAACAGCGTGCGCTGCGTGCCAAACGGATACTATAATAACACTACTAACTACTATCTATAGTGCTTTTTACTTGCTGCAAGACTGGGTCATAAATCATAGAAGGCCCGCGGGGTAATAACGTATAATTTGCAACAGCAGTAGCAAAGCAACTGCAGTAGCGAAGCGACAGCAAACACTTAGCAATCGGTTGCAGTGTCAACCGCCTGTTGCTCGCCTGTCACTGTATGCATTTGGCCTTAGATATTAGCGCCACTAGCAACAGGACAGCAATAGACGGAAACAAAATTATACACTTTTTAGTTCAACGATTGTCCGATAGTCGGTGATCTAGCGCTTGATCGCTTTCTGCTCTGCCAAAGTGACGTTTGACAGCTTTGACAGCAATGATTGCGAAATTTACGCCTGTTGCAAATTATACGTAATTACCCCGCGGGTTTCCACATGCAAGAAAACTTCTACAAGAAGTGTACCACAGTATTTTAGTCAATAGCTTGCAAGTGTAAACAACGTAGCAAGTGCGCTCGCAACAGTTTGTCAAGCATTTCCTGCGATTCATGTGACTCCAAAGATTCCGATATAGAATTTTAGTTAGTTTTAGATTACATTTTAAATATAAGTATTTAGTAGGCCCAATTTTGAAGGCTTTAGTTGATAGTCTTTAACTTACTAAAAATATAGCCGTCTTTTACACTGTCGTCTATTTGACAAGATCAGCAACAGTTTTAGCTGTTAGATCTGCCAAGTAAAGCCTTTAAAATTGGCCCCAGTATTGTAAACTGATTAAAAACTAAAATATTGTAGGTACTTAATTATTAACATTAATTAAATAGTATTTTTTAATTTTTGGATCTCATTATTCTTATTTGAATAAATAATTATGGATTTTATTTTTCTCATAAAAATTTCTTATCATTTTATTACTTAATCAATTCCATAAAATAATGACAACAAAATTATCCACTATCGACACCGCTTATCAATAGTAATAATGCGTTATATATTGCGCCCGCCCATAAAACCCGTGAGTGGGAAGAGAGAGAGCAAAATATTCGCTGCACCGCACCCATGTTTTATGACCCAGTCAAGTAAAAAAAACACTAGTATAGCCGCACCCCGCGGTTTCACTCACGTGTTTTTTTCCCGCAATAATAATAATATCATGTATTATTTCAGAAAACGCAACTGTTCAAAAGATCCGATAAAAAAACACAAGAAATACCGGTAATCGGCTCATATTTCTTTGAATGTCCAGGGTCATGCTCGTTTTTTATGAAACGACCAATTCTGAACGCAATACAGAAAATTTTAAGAGGTCATACGCCTCGAAATGATGTGTGTTGATTCTTCAGTTCGTGGAATAGCACATAGAATACAAAATTGTTATTACGGAAAATTGTGTCGACTCAAGTAAAATCTCGGGGAAAAATAACTGAGCAAATAGTTAAGATAACCAAGTAAACCGAGATTCGAAGGTTATCAGGTATTTGTACTTGTTTAATGAACACAATGTATACATAAGATTAAACTGATAAAAACTCTATAGACACAGTTACCTCATAATGGATTTGGCAAAAGTGAAAATCCACATGTTGGATTAACTTCATTATTACCTGGGATTCAATCTATTGACAGTTTCCTCGCCCGATTCCTCGATGTTTCTCTGAAGGTCAGCTCTTATCTTCTTGAGAAGAGGGGTGCAAATGCCTTGTCCTATTGTTAACTTTTCTTGCATTGTCAACCCATACTCCTAAAATAAATAAAACATTTCTTATTTACTACACTAGCTACCAGACTAACCACGTCATAAACATGTCATGCTCAAAGTGTAGTGGGAATAAAAAGTACACCTACCCTCTTTCAGAACTTTCAATATATCAAGAATGAAATTTTATTGTAACCACTAGCTGACCCGGCAGACTTCGTACTGCCTTTATATGGGAAAAAGAAAAGGGCTGTTTTTAGGGTTTTCCCGGCAATTATTCGAATTTTTCTCACCTTTTAAACCTTTCCTAGATCTCCACGACCATTTCAAGACCAAGATAAGATAAATCCATTCAGCCGTTCTCGAGTTTTAGCGAGACTAACGAACAGCAATTGATTTTTATATAAATAGATGAGCTACCAAACAACTACTACACTTAACTAACCTGTGGTATAACAATATCCGCTAGATATTTAGCATAAATATACAGTTCCTCAGCCAAATCAAACTGCAAGGTATGCTGGTTGTGTTGGAGATCGTATTTAATGCAGTCATATATGTCAGGTATCTTGGATATGTCGTATGTCTTGTTTTTGGTACAAAAGTCCTTTTCTATTTTACCCCACCTTCGGCCCATTAGCTCCCATGTCTCGCCGTGGTATAGTGTCGTATCTGTGTACAAATTAATGAAGTCAAACAGCTGTTTGAAATGCCTTTCCTATTTTTATCATCTCTTTTTAAGCCAACAATAATCAACAACTATTATGTGTACACTCCCCATCTGTTCAGGTGGGTGCCGTAAAAGCCGGCAAAGGGAATATCCAGAGAATGGGCAGCAGCATTTTCCTCGGTACATTAAAATCTTCTGCGATCACCAAGCCGCCTGCCAAGCGTGATGATTATGGGGGAGGACTATGTTCTGCAGTGGACGTCTTCCGGCTGATGATGAATGATGAATGTGCACTGCATCAAGCTCCATGGAGCATGGAGAAGAATACATAGCCAGTCGCAAAGAATTTGAGCCTTGGCTAATGGACTTAAGGTCGCAAATACAATTTGTTTTTGATCGATTATCTTCGTAACTTCGTAACATAAAGATCCTGACCAGTGCTGTGTGCGCGTGTGAACTTGGGCACAGCATCGTATCGAATTCTTAGCATACTGCAGAGCGGCGACGAGCACAGTCATACTACTGCCACAGAGACATTGAGCCTTAGCTAGTGGATTTAAAGTCGCAAATACCT
Source organism: Ennomos quercinarius (assembly GCA_910589525.2). Lineage (NCBI taxonomy): Eukaryota > Metazoa > Arthropoda > Insecta > Lepidoptera > Geometridae > Ennomos > Ennomos quercinarius. The sequence goes on along the minus strand of OU342492.1, from coordinate 14,986,729 downwards.
TTTGTCTTCGGGTCATCTTTCTTCGTAGTAACGATCTTGACTAGCTGCTGTATGAGCGTGTGACAGTGAGCGCAGCATCGCACCGGGTTCTTGACAAACTCCATGGCGGCGAGAATGCTGAGCGACCCGCAGGGGTTGATGCGAGCTCGGTCCTCGTCCGTAAAGTCACGGTCCACTTGCATAGCTTCATGAAGACGCGCTTTTGCCCTTTGGAAACAGAAAAAATAGCGCACCAGGACGACGTTTATTCTTATTCCAAAGAAATTTTGAATATTGAGAATAGTATATTTTTTTACAACTATTTAGGCCCGCATTTGGCCGCAACCTCGCCTGATGGAAAGTGACGACGCGGTCTACGATGGTACATGCTTGCCTAGAAGATAGGTACCTATTCACACGCGACTTGAAGAGCTCCAGATTGTACTTATGGGGAAACAAAGACGCTGGTAAAGTGTTCCATTCCTTCGCTGCTCGGATTATAAATGTCGAGTCAGACCGTCTAGTGCGAATCAAAGGAGTATCAACCATAAATGGATGGCGTGTAGCTGTACGTGTTGTCGTCCGATGGTGAAATGGAGATGGTGGAATTAGATTGTGTAGCTCCGCAGCACACTCACCGAAATGTAACTTGTAGAACACAGATAGGCTGGCAACTTTACGACGGTGCTCTAAGCTCTGGAACCTAGCCCTCACCATTGTATCGTCACCTATGAGCTTTTTTGCTCGCCTTTCAATTGAGTCCAAGGCCTGAAGCTGGTATTTAGCTGAACCGTCCTAGAGATGACTGTGAAATGCGCTTTTTACCGCTTATGCTGTTCTTGTATATTCCAAAGAACACTCCTATAAATTCTCTAATTTTTTTCAATAATATATTAGCATAGAAGTATTCACAGGACATTTCTTGAGAGAGTTCTAAGAATCTACATATTCAGTCTTTTATTATAATAATTAAGGGATGCTAATTCAGTTTTTACCTTATATATCTTGTATTATTTCTCTTAAACAAAAGCTGATACAAAGATTAAGATTTTTGTCCCATAAAATAGTGTAATATGACCTGGGTCTCTTCAAATCAAGGGAATAAGGACCTCATGGGAAAATGTGCTCAAACATAGACCGCATCATCCATCACTTTCCCTCATGTGAGATATTGTAAAACGTGAGCCCATTCAAGCATAAAAAATGTTAACTTACATATTCTGCACTTTCGATGAATCGCAGTCGTTATCCAACAGTCCATTAGTATTGGCCGACTTGACCATCTGGACAAGTATCGGCGTGAGTTCCCCCTCTAATGCCAGCAACCCCTTGGCGAAGGCCGCAGCGGTCATCTGCACGCGACCCTCGTCTGATGCGTATATCTTCAGGTCGTGTCGGAACGTCGAGTGCAGGCGGAGGAGCCCTAGGCCTTGGGTACCGCCTTCTCCTTAAATAGTACAGTAAGATGAGGAAACTTAATGAAAACTTTTTTAACCACACTGAAATAGAAATAATTACGTTATTGAAAAATTGGTGTTGGACATCAGCTAGTAGCTTATTTTGCAATGAGAAGGAGGTCTTTCTAGTAGATTTCCTTTATTCATTATGACAGAATGTGTGCCTGTTGTGTTATATTGTTAGCCAAGTAGATACTTGTTCTGTCTGGTGTTGAGGGGCCATAACATAATGGTCCTCGTAGTTCCTATGTCTCTATAGAAAGATAATCGAACTCTTACGGTGCCTGCACCCTATGAGTTCGATCATCATAATACATTAAATGGATGGCTGGAATACAACGCTAAATATCCAGCATCCGTGTTCTATTCAATGAGGAGTTTTATTTTAAAAAAAACCTAGTTCCGCTTCTTTTCTAGATGGCGCAGTGAGCACATAGTTTAAACCTTTCAAATCACAGAGTAGTTTAAACATAAGAAAATGCTTATGACTATCTATGAAGAAATGTCAAATTCAGTTCAGTGGACCACGAGTACATTGCCTGTAGTATCTCCTAAGTAGTCTGTGGTGCATTCTTATTAAGTAAATTGAAGTACAGTAGATCTGCGAGATAAATAAACGTTAATATTATGATCCAAAATAAAGACGAGCTATCCCGCAACGAAACTAAAAAAAAAAACGAAAGAGTTTAGAGTTGTCAGTCAGTATCGTGACACATTTTCCCTAACCTGTGGTCTATGCTTGAAACAGCTTTTGGTAAAACCACAACTGGCGCCATCTATTGGGTCATACATAAAATGCAATTTCTATTTTTAATAAAAAGCCTCATTATTGAATTAATAGGCGTCTGCCAATCCACCATCACATGAACACCCTCAAAAAACAATAGACTCGCGAGGGGATGCGCGCGCATCAACGACAGTTCCTGACGGTTCCAAGGAGGATTCACGGCGCCATAAGCATTTGTTCCATTTCAATATAATTATCTATGTAGCTCCTGAGCTATGCCTGTGATTGTTGGTCGTTATTATCATTGTGTGTGTGAAAAAATACAACCGAATTAAGAACCTCCTCCTTTTTTCAAATGAATAAAAAGAAATGTATATAGTTGTAGTATAATAATACCGGGTATGTGCCGTCCCTGGCCGCCGGGGTACATGCAGCGGAACATGCGGCCGAGCTCCTCCGCCTGGATGCGGCCCGCCGGCGTCAGCTCGCCGCCCCACTTCAGGATCAGCACCAGCGACGGATCGCCGTCGCCACCTACTGCACACCGACCGCCACATCACTCACGTATCGCATGGAAACTTATCTAACAAGCCCATTCACATACACAGGGTGAATTGTTCAAATGGTAGGCCAAATCCGAAACTATGAGGAATATCGAAAAGTACTCAAAGGAGTCACGGGCCCGATTTTGATGAAAACTAACTGATCATTGGATTTTTTTAAATCAATAGTCCTCGAGCCAGGAATCGAACCCGTTGATTTAAAAAGTACCCGTATGGTCTACCACGCCCACTTGAAAAATTCACTCTGTGTATAACTTCGTAAGGACGGGCCCAATGTTAAAACGACGCTTCGAATTGTGAGCTAAATACACTGGCCTACATTAGCGCTTAGTCTGTGGTGTAAGTTAGACGAGATCGATTGAGTGTTACAAAGAAAATATACCCGGTTGTGCTGTGAAAGGTTGTATGGTTGTATATACGAACTACTTCCGTAAGTGTATTGAGAAAAGGCAGCATATTTTACCATAACTAAGTCAGTGATTTGAATACTATACTTTTTTTTCTATTTGTAAATAAATGTAAACTTATACAATGACAGGACGTAATGTCACCTTGCGTTAACTTTTTTCCCACCATTTAGACCAAAAAAATGTTAGTTGAGGCATATCCTGAGATTTAAATTTATGAATAAATCTGAACCACGAGTACAAGTTCATTCTAATACACTTTACTGTCACTACCGAGTAATTAAATTTAGTACAGCGTAGCGTATATCGTACATATGTATGTATCCCATTTATTTTGCTTTAAAAAGCAAAATACTAAACCGATTTTGATAAAATTTATATAGGACCAATCTGCAAGTATGTAAATTCAAGTAAAAAAACAATTTCTCACACTTTTGTAAATTGCCCCAAGTGAGTGCAATATTAACAACAATAAATTAAAGTGACCCCCCTTTATTACGAAGAAATAAGGACACAATACATTGACGATAGACAGAGACAGAGCTAGATAGATAGATGAAGACAGACAGAGATAGCGTAGTGTGATCGAGCACACCGTTTGTGAGCGGCGCGTTACCGTCGTCAGAGCTGGAGCCTCGTGGTCGCCCGCGGGGTTGGTACTTCATCTGCACTTTGCGGTTGATGCCAGAGAAGTGTCCGTACCTACGAGAGAGAAGTATCATCATCATCATCATCATCATCATCATCATCATCATCATCATCATCATTATAATGACCACCACTATCAATCAAAAAAAATTATAAAAAAGAGAATTTCGGAAACATTGTGGGGGTAATTTAAAGCACCAAAAAAGCTAAAAAAGTTGAAGTCAACCACCAATAGCCAAAAGTAAAGAAAAAGGGGGGAAAGTTGAACTTGATTGTATAAATTGAGCGGAGGAGAAAAATGTAAAGAGAGAAGAGGATATGTATATAAAGAGAATAGGATAGATGAATACTTAAAGAATTACAGAGGAAAAGATCGAAAGATTAAGGTAGATTAGCGATAAGTTAAGTAGGAAAAGTGAAAACCAGCAACGAAAACCAATAGAAAAAAATGTTAAAGAAATATTTTTTTTAAGAGTGGAAAGTCGGAATGTGCGCATCATACAGGTAAAAATAAAATTCAGGCTAAATGACATTCAGACGTGTTTTACGTTAGATTAGAATACAAAGCATACATACATTTCCAAAACACTCTTCAGCTGTTCCAGTTTCCCCTGCTTCTCCTCCACTTCAGGGTCTGCATGCCGCGTGTGTATATCGGCCAGAAGCGCGCGCGCAATGTCCAGGATCTCTTGCAGTTGCTTCGGCTTCTTCAGCTTCACGTGGCCGCGCTTGTAGCCCTCGTACTTCTCAAATATTTCGAAGAACCTGAAAAAAAGAACACTGCTCCTTATTATTTATTTAATTCTGTACTAATTTCACGCCATAGCCGATATTGGCAGCCCAAACGGTGCTCTATGTAGTAATATTGACAGAGATAGTCAAAGCAAGGGGTGGCAATGCCAATGTTTTAGAGTTGGAGTAGATTTTTGACCAAAATGTGTAAGAAAGGTGGTGGGGTTGGGTTAGGAAGGTTATTTAAACAATTCACAGTAGTGCAATGTGATAGTAGGTTAGCCATCCAAACTAAAATGATCACACAAAAATAAATGACAAAGAAGCCAAAAACTTTTGTCGAGGAACATGCTTTCACCTGTGACACAGAATCTATCCCTTGATATTTCTTGTAACAATCAGTTGATCTCATCGTTATTCAACTAATATTTTATATTAGTTTGAGCACCTAACCCAATTGGTCACCTTATCGGGTTGTTAACCCATGCCTTTAATATAGGGAAATGACTAACCCTGGACTGGATCTCATATTATTTTCTTTATTTGGCTTTACCAACTAAGCCTATCATTATTATCCAAAAATACTACAACTTACCTCGGATGCCTGACTTCCACCTTCATCTTCTGCTTTGGCGTCCGGTCTCCATGCCTGATGACGCCGACCACACAGCGCAGTTCCATCATCTTCCCAAATGTTGTCGGCACAATTGGCGGATCATCCAGTTGAAACGGCACAGACCAGGGTATGTGGAGTGTAGGAGCCAATTCTCTGAGAATCATGTTGCCAAGGATCTTGGCGCAGTCATCGTAATACTTGTTTGAATTCTTTACGAAAGAGAAACCGTTGACGTCGCATACGAATGATTTCCCATTGGCTCTGCGAAAGGATATTTTTTTAGGTGTTGTGGGTAAAAATTAGAGTATATTTTTAATACAAAACAGATAATTGGAGAGCTATTTAACACGACGCGATTTATTTTTATATTCAAATTGTTCTAATATTGAATTACTGGACCTTTTGTTTGATTCTGTTAAATTTTTAGTTTTTTTATATGTAAAGTGGGCCGGGCGGGATTGTCGTAGGATGGGTGGAAAGGGGAGTCAGTTTTAATTGCTTCAGAGATTCCTTCATTTTCGAGAATTTAAGAGACACAGAAAGCAAAACGCATATCCTTTTTGCAGGTACTAGGTATTATATTTGTGCTGCACTTTAATGGTAGAAAGAATATTCGTGACATCCACCCATCACGTGCTATTATTACTACCGTCCAACACACGTGTACGTGTACCTATTATCATATAAGCACCTTGTTTATTTGTAGACCCTTGTAGACTATTGTTAAACTGAACAATACATTAAGTAGGTACTTATTGCTTGCCGAGTAACCAACGTGAGGAGTATTATATACCTACTGCGGGATTTATTTTATGAGACGACAACTATTTTCCGCAAGAAATCTTTGCAGAAGCATTGTTTTAAGAACTCGAAAAATATGAGTAAAGAAATAATTGAGGTAGTAATGGACAACATTTCAAATTTACCTTCAGTTTTTAGCAGTTTTATTATAAGTTAGCTAAAAACTAAAAGACACGTACTTTATTTTTATTATTAACTAGCTGCGCCCCGCGGTTTCACCCGCAGATAAAAAGTAGCCTATGTGTTAATCCAGTACATAAGCTATCTATATTCCAAGTTTTATCCAAATCCGTCCAGCCATTTGAGCGTGAAGGAGTAACAAACATACACACATACACACAAACACACATACACACATACAAACTTTCGGCTTTATAATATTAGTGTGATGATTCCAAGTTTTATCCAAATCCGTCCAGCCGTTTGAGCGTGAAGGAGTAACAAACATACACACATACACACAAACACACATACACACATACAAACTTTCGGCTTTATAATATTAGTGTGATGTGCTGGATACAGTAGAACTTTTTAAAATTTTATGTGTGTGACAGTGGGGTAAATGGATATTTTAGCTAAAAGGCAGAAGGAAAACAAAACAAAGGTCTTTGTTTCGAAGTTTTTTTTATGGCAGTCATTGGCACAAATTAGGCTTCATACAAGCTTCGTGCGTGGATACACATTTAGCCACACTTTGATTTTTGACGATAACTTGACAAATACTGAATATATAAAATCTGAATCTGATATTTTTCATATGAGCTCTTATGAGGATATTCTCAAAACGGTTTTTGATTTTAATAATTTTTTAATCCTTCCAAAAAATGAAATTTCATGCATTGTCGTCTCATTTTCAGGTCCTTACCTCAAAAGATCAAATCCACACACAGTCTGCTTGAAAGCTAAGCAGACTTTCCTCGATATCAGTTTCTCTTGATTGGACAATATCACAGGGTATCTGATCTCTTTTCCTTCAGAGTCACGCTCCACTTTGCCATCTAAAGCGGGGCTTTTCCGGGCTTCTGCGTGCGCGTAGTCCGGACCTACAGTGTACACCTTTACATCCGTGCCTGTAGAATTAAATGTAGCTATACTACGACATGTACGGTTACTTAGCGACTAGTATAGTATTATATTATCTGTGCTTAGCGACATTAGCTTTAGCCTGTAACTGTTCACTTCAAAGGTGACGATACTAGTTGTAGACCACCACAGGTGATGTGACTTCGCTTTGTTATAGAATATTCGCACTAGCCATTTTTTTTGTTCCATAATTCGAAAGGCCTTTATGGTTTCGTAGACTTTTTTCCGTAACTCCTATGGATTCAGATTTCCCCACGGCTTATTAAAAGAAAGAACATTCGGACGATACTGGGACCCTTATTCTATATGACCATCTAGACACGTAACGCGACACGTTACGATATCTTCGTGGAATGGTTTTGGGTTTTAAAATGCTATTCTGTATGCCGCTGTCAAATTTGACAAACGCGACTAGGCTCGTTATACGCACGTCGAAACATAGAAAACACTGGCCACAAACAACATAACGTGTGGCATACAGTAGAATACAATTTTTTCATTCCATATCGTGGCGCGTTAAAACGCGTTATTGGCGAGGAATCTCATGTGGCATAGCGAATAAGGCCCCTGATAAGTTGATAACTGACTGAAGATTAATTATGTATCATGAAAGATATAGTTACAATTATGTGTACAATAACCGTAATAGCTTTGTCATTAATGTATAAGTAGTTATCTAGAAAACTATTAAAAAAGTATATATTATACTGAAATGCTACAGTTAAAATTTAAGATATCAAGGATCCTTACAAGTTTCAAAATCGTACACTAATTTAAAGATAACAAACAAGTTCTTAAATATTTCAAAAGAGATTCAGTGTTTGGTGTTTTACTTTCTCTGCACTAATCAAACAAGACAGTTAATTTGGGAAATAAATCTTACCATCTGTGGGCATAAAATCTTCGTAAATAAACGATCCTGTTTTCCTAACTCTAGATTCGGGGGAGTAAATACTGCTACGGCTTCCTATCTGCAACATATAAAAATCTTGTCATAATCACAGAATATATAATAAAAAATGCAAATAATTTCTATATAATATTGAATAAGTCTAGATTTGGCTAGTTTGGTTTCCTGTTAGTCATTATTTCGTAAGTGAATAAATGGGTTACTGCAGGAAGCTGTCTCGTCTCCAATTTACTCATCAAGCGTAAACGAAACTCAGTGGCATTTAGTATAACGTACACAGTCGCAAGAGGGTATATATACACTGGAAGGCCAAATAACTCAACCAATCGAATATGCAATGATCAAACAATCAATTTTAATGACATTAAGTTAAATATCGTTCATAAAAACAATAATACCTGCCCTCATAATGAAGAACGCAGTAACTAACGTTTATGGCAAAATTGAGTTAGAGACAACATATTATTCGGAATCGCCCATAAATAAAATATTGTTCTTATTGGTATTGGTCTCTCACGTATCAAAATTCCACCTGGAACCCAAAACTCAGGAAGTAAGAATGCAGCAACTCAACTACTCGCAACTTTTTGTTTTCGCGTTTTTCTCGAAAACTAGTTTTACCTACTTACTGCATTTTTCATAAGGACGGCAGAATATATGACGAGAGAAAAAAAATAAGACATGAGACTGGACAAAAATATCCCAGTTTGCAGAGTATGAAAAGAGCGAGTGAGTGAGTATGAGAGAGTGTGAATGTGGAATGATACTTTAGAGATGCGGGATCAAACCTGTTAAGTGTCTTTTTAATTAGATTATTATTAAAAAAACCCATCAACAATTTTGTTCATAGCTATAATGAATGTGCAAAAGAACTCACCTTCCTGAAAAGTCTTTGACTGCCACCACCTGCAGAGGTCGGGTAGTAAATGTAAATATTATGATCTTCCGCAGACACTGGTTTTTCTACAAAAGGTTTGTTGAATACAACTCCATTCACTTCCACATGGTCTTCTGATTCTACTAATTCATGGTCTGGAAGTTATAAATAATGGATTTAAATAAATATAATAGACTGGTCTTCCAAAATTGACTTCAACTCTACCATTGCTTAACTGTTACAACATTATTGTAAAAATATATGTATACATTATATGTATGTATGTATGGTAAGAAAATAAACAACAATTAAGATGTTTAAAGATGGATTTGTAATAAATTTACAAGAAGTAAGCAACTTACGCTTTGGATCTGGCGAATCTCTATCTAAAACAGCATATCTCGGTATCTCTATACCTTCACCTTCTAATATTGCATAAACTCTTCTACGATCCTGAAAAACAATTATGTAAAAATCCAAATCACAAACAACATAAACAAAGGTCTATCAAAGAGTAAACTTACCTGGATATCATACTGCATATGAAGATTATTTATCACATATGGCTTCCTTAACTTTTCATATTGTATGGCTTTGTCCAGAGGGAAGCCTTTTGAATGAAATGAGATCAAACAATCACAGATAGGCCATTCTTCTACAGGTTGCTGGAATACAATTTGAACATCATCACCATACTCAAAAAATAATAGGAAGAAATTATTAAAAAAGTCCCGAAAAAGGTGTCCCACAAGGCGCAACACTAAGCCCTCTACTGAACAATATGTTGATGTGCAATTGTATGAAGCATTGTCGGTGGTTCAATACTTATGAATTTGTAACCTGAAACCCCCTATTTCCATTGAAGCATGACAAACTGAAGCCATTGAATGGGATCATTTGCCACATGAATGCAATGTAATAGAATTACCAACAATGAAAGCCAATGAAACCAGTTTGATACTACTAAGATGGTTAGTTATGGGATGATTTATAGTATAGAAGTGAAACAAAACATTTACATTCTTAGTAAACTAAGTCACTGTTGAGACAAAGAAATTTAAATAGCAGAACACTCTCATTCTTGTTTGTCAACTCACAAAAATAGATTTTTTGACTCACTATCACTAAACTGAGGTAACACAAATGATTTGAATACACAATGCAAGTGTATTTCTTAAATTCTCACAATTTGAACACATATTTATAAATAAAAAAATAATGAAATAATTAATGGTAAATAAATAATGTTTTTAGAGTGATTAAGTCCTGTATTAAACTATAAATACAATGCAAGTGGTTGATTATATGTAGAAAAAATCTCATTGTTTATTTTGTTTCACCATTAGTGTTAGAAGACAGTGCTGAGAACCTTAAGGATAACCTCCTCGGGGAAGACAAGCATCTTGATGTACTCGAACTCATCAAGCCTTGTGAGGATCTCCTTCATGGGCTTGGACTGCGACTTCTTGGCCATGGCGCATACGCCGACCACCACCTTCTTGCCACCACCATCGCTGTGAGGGTCCAAGGACTCACACAGGTCCAACTCACCCTAATAACAATTAGAATTACACATGTAGTTATCTTACATCAAAAGCCTTTTTTATTCATTCTAATCATGAAAGTTATACCAAATATTTATTAAAATTAGTCATCTATCAAAAATTTTCTTGGGAATTTTAATAAATGTTTAAAAGTAGTTTCTTTTGGATAATATTACTGTTGTATATAAACAGTTTTCATAATCCCATACCGAGCAAAAAGAGATGCCAATCAATGAAAATAACAGATAGAACAAATAAATTAAAACCAATGACAAAGCCTCTACAAATTCTTGGTTATAATCAAAATTATTAGTGGCCACCTTATATCAAACCTAATACTTATTCACATCTTCCAAACAAAGCCTTGAAGGTCTGATTCAAATGCTATAAATATGACTTTTAAAATGTTACTCATAAACAATTTAAAGCAGCGTAAAATTATTAGATTATTATGTACTATTTAATATATGTTATGAATATTCCAAATCACTTCAACAAAGAATTTATTTCTATAAGTAATATATCTTACATCAGGTAAACAGTCATCACAATAACAAATATCATCATCACTTTGTTCTTTCTTTCCCTTCCTCCATCTTTTTAGACGCCACCAATCTTTGAGCCACTGCCACTCCATCACGGCACACTATCAATCTATCCTATTACCACTTTATCGTAGGAACATCTATGATAAGCTACAGGTAACCTTGCCACTGATTGGTCACCAACTCACTTGATAACTATGATAAACATGACATAAATTACTACATTACCTCACTAAACATTGTCAACAAAGCTTGTGTTGCTATAAATAATATTCCTCATTCTAATATTTATTTATGTGTTAAGAGCTGTGGTAGCTTTGCTTGTAGAACGGTCATTCAATAGTCCTCTTGTGATTATATATTGTGATATAACCAGGCCTTATCATTAAATCCATGTAAGCATACTACTGGTGCAAATATTTGTTTAGTTTATTTTCTAAAAAAATCTGACTATGTGTGTACATCTTAGAACGTATAATTTGTAAACTGATAATAGTATGCAGATACATGCGTAAGACTATCTAGGTACTAACATATAACAGTGGTTGATAACCTCAGGTCACTGCTCTAGATTATGCCAAGGACTGTTATTTTGGTGAAAAGTAGGCCAACAGTACATGGAGTGGACTTACGGATGATCTTATTAATGGCACGAGATTTCCATCATCACCGACGTAAAACTGAGGTTGATTGGCTTGTCGCAAACCTTGATAGCCATGTTCGAGCTCAGTGTATGACATTACCTACATGCAATTATGGTTATTTAAACTTGTGATGATTTGTTCTTTATTTGTATACAAATACTCATGCAAGTACGAAATCAGAAAAAACCATGTACAAATACAAAATTAAATATTTTTTGCCAAGAATAGGATTTGATAGGATTAGTCCATTAGTCTTCTTCTTCTCCTTCTTTTTATATTACACAGACAGACTACTAACGTATAGTTTTTTTTTTTTCTTATATTTTAGCTCCACACATAGTGTATTTAGCCAGTGTCAAGTATTGTAATTATTCATCGAGTTATGGAATATTTCACGTGTAAAGTCAAGTCTTCAAGTCTTAGTCACAGTCCAGTCTAAGTCAGGTAATCATAGTCCAGTCTAAGTCATACCCTAGTAAAGTGGTGGCGACTTTACTAGAAGCTTCTATGGAATTTTGGAAGCAACACGAAAAACCACGTTTCACTACATTATATCACTTGCCCACACTCATGCTCGTAATTCAGCACTTAATGCGTAAAACACCACCAATTTTAACCATTAACACTGGAAAAAGCAAAAGTTTAGAAAAATAATACATTGAAACGACGTAAACTTTTTCGAGTTCCCGCCAAAACCCCCAACGTATAGTTTTTTTTTTTTTTTTTTTTTCTTATAGTTTGGCTCCACACATAGTGTATTTAGCCAGTGTCAAGTATTGTAGTTTTTCGTCGTATTATGAAATATTTCATGTAAAGTCAAGTCTTAGTCACAGTCAGTCAGGGTAGTCATAGTCCAGTCTAAGTCAGGTAGTCATAATCCAGTCTAAGTCATGCCCTAGTAAAGTAGTGGCAACTTTACTAGAGGCTTCTATGGAATTTTGGAAGCAACACGAAAAACCACGTTTCACTACATTATATCACTTGCCCACACTTATACTCATAATTCAGCACTTAATGCATAAAATGCCACTAATTTTAAACATTAACACTAGAAAAAGCATAAGTTTTGTGAAATAATACAATGCAACGACGTGAACTTTTTCACGTTCCCGCCAAAAAAACCCAACGTATAGTTTTATATGACGGAGTAAAATGACAGATCGTAATGTCACTTGTCGAAATAATGCTGCCAGCTTCTAAATCATAGTGATTGAACTGTATCAGTTCTCTGTAGATCAAAAGAGCGATACTATATATAAAAATATTAAATTAATAAAAATACTTAAATGACCTAAATTAAGATGTAAATTGCAATAACATAAAATATTATTTGTAAGACACTAGTCAAACGCACAAGCATACAAAGCCCAATCTGTGTACTTACTTGTAAGTGGATAGGTACTCAGGCTCGTTTTATAGGACGATGCTCAATCGCATAGAATTGTATACGTAATTCTATGCTCAATCATAATCGGTGCTCAAGTCAAGATTTTATTTTTAATGTGGTCATTTCTTGAATGGAATCTCGGCTTGAGTAAACGTAAATATATATATACCTATTCACGACTGAGCCTCGTTCTGTAATACCAGCCTCGGTCCTTTGTCCCATTCATTTATTAGTATTTATTCATTTCGAGGCCAAAACAGGAAAAGAGGATTACCATCAAGAGATGAATTCGGAATGTTTCGAGGAGTAATTCAAGAAAGTTATACCGGAATTAAAACCAAACTCGGGCGTTGTCAATCACCACTAGGTGATTGACAACGCCCCCTGCCATTCCAGAAAAATTGAAACCCTGCCCAAGATGTCCTGGATCAAAACAAGAATCCAGGAGTGGCTGCAAAGTAAAGATATCCAATTTCATCAAGGAATGGTAAAAGTCTCTTTGATCGAGTTAGTGAAACAATATAAAAATGTTTATCAAGATAAATATGCTGTAGACGAGTTGGCAGCGACGCACGGGGTCACGGTACTTCGCTTGCCCCCTTACCATTGTGAACTGAATCCTATTGAGTTAGTTTGGGGGCAAGTAAAAGGCTACGTAGCTACAAACAATACAACATTTAAAATGAAAGATGTCAAACAACTTTTTAAGAAAGTAAAGTGACTGCCGAGAAATGGAAGAATTGCATCGCGCACGTAATTAAAGAAAAAGACAAAAAATGTGCCACCTAGACTACCACATACTATAGATAGTGTCACAGATAGATTTATAATAAATGTAGCGGATAGTGATGACTATCCGCTACATTTATTATAAATCTATCTGTGACACTATCTATGTGGTGGTTGTATATTTTATTCACTATCGGAAGAATTGTGATGACAATTCTTCCGATAGTAAAATATTAAGTAATAAAGATAATAACTTGTTTTATTCTGTTAATCTCGCTACTTTTATTTGAACTATGTATATTGTATTTTTACAGGCCAATAAATAATGTGAATCACAAATTAGGCAGTAGTTACGATTTTAAAAAGTGGTTAGAAGAATACAAAACCATTAAATAGATCTTTAAACTGATATGAGTCAGTCCCTCTTACCGCGGCACTATTTATTTTACATGAGAAAGTGGCAACATCGGTAATGTCAGTTTACTCCGTTTGGGCCTCGTTTTATAAAGCTACAAGTCTTGTACTTGTAGCGAAAAACTGGCAACACAGCCAAAAAAAGTGAAATAATGCGTTTTATAAAGCTACAAGACAACAAGTTACAAGCAACATCCCCCGATATATTGCTTTACTCTATGAATTACAAGCACTTGTTCTTAGACTATAGACAATCCATAGTGTGTTTTCATTTTTAAAATGTAAAATCGAACAATTGTTTTGGTCATTACAAGTGTACGGAACTACAACTTGTAAAGTTTTTTACCTGACTAAAGAGCTAGATAAAATGAAGTTCAAGTTTAGATAAATTTATTGAAAGTGTGTTGTATTGGTCGTGTCACGTATTAATTAATGTTCAATTAGTTAAATTAAGTAAATATGAACTGATTATGTTTAAATAATGAGAAATTCAGCTTGAGCGAAGCCCATGAAAAATGAGCGTAGCTGTATATTACAAAACCTATTATTGAGAATAGTGACTTAGACCCAACTTTATTTACTTAAATAGCTTTATTTAAAAATAGAGACGCCCCGCGATTTCACCCAAAACTTGCGTAATTTTCCGCGGGATTTCATGAATTTCCGACAAAAACCGCATCTACCCCGGTAATATAAGTTCATCTAAAAAAGACCATCCAATTTGGCATGAAAGCCACAACAAACAAATATATAATGTTTATAACTTCTATATTATGTAGGGATTTAATGTAAAATTCACACCGGCTAAATTCACTAATAAATGGCAGCCAAACTAAAAAAAAAGCTATTGAGCGTGACGTTCATTCACAGTGATGTGCAACTTGTAATATCATAATCTACACTTTATCCTCTACTTAGTCTGTGGTCCCCGCCGTGAGGCCTCAGTGACGTTCATAGTGATGTGCGTTATACTTGTAATTTACACTTGTAATCGATAATTGTTGTTTATAAAACGCCGTAACTAGTAACTTGTAGTTATTTGTTCTTGTAGCTGCTACAATTATTGTTAGCTTGTACTTGTAGCTTTATAAAACGAGGCCCTGGACCCCTATTCTCACGAATCGAGATGAAATCTCGTCTGGGAATAAATCTCGAAACTCGAGTTTTCGGTATTCTCATGCAATATCTCGATTGCTAGCGCACGAGATGACTCGAGTGATGGAAGCATTAGCGTATAGTAGTCTGTGGATCGGAGGCAGTCGAGAGATCAGAACGAGATAACGCTATATGTAAGACAGCGACCACAAAGTCTATGCTCAGAATCAAGAACTTGAAAATTGACACTGGAACATGAATCAAACTATAGAATATAAAAGTAAGTTGAGTTGAGGTCATGGACCTACTAAAAAAAGAAGGACAGAGTCCCAATTGATCCCGAACCGAGGTACCCATAGGAAGTCGGAACGCTAATAAGTACGAGCGGACACGCACACACTCACATCATAGAAAGTCTATCGCCTGCCATTACTGCTCCGAACCTCGCCCAAGGCGCATAGAAAAAAATATTATAAAATGCCGTCTTGCGTTGTGAAAAGTTGTCGGAATCATAGTGGTTTGATAAAAAAAAGTCAGGGGATCACTTTTCACAAGTAAGCTTGTTAATATTTCGCTAATTTCTTGCTTTTTAGATAAAACTATTGAGATGCAATCAATACACAAAACCAGCTAGTGTTACCAACAATCAAACTTGCAAATTACCCGGAAGTGTGGGAGAATGACCAAATTATGTTCGAATACAACTTATTCACCTATATTGATCATAATTAGAGATCTGACTATATGCAAATGCATATTTCCATTATGCATATGCATGTGCTGGTCTTTGTAGGTTAATATATATTGTACCGGTAATGGACCTACTAATCGTGCATATTTGTGCAGGTTTTCTATAATGTAGAAAAAGTAAAGTAATGTAGAAAAATACGATTTATGTGTTCATAAAACATTTTAAGCAACACCCTGGCTATAAATCTTTGTGCCAAGTTTTATTAACTGACTGGCTGACCCGACCCTGTCCAAAGGAAGAAAGAACTGGGAACTTCTCTCTTCGCTATAGCGTACAGGGTATATTCCCAGTTGCCCCCACATGCTTCGCCCCCAGGTGGCGAATTCCCAGTTGCCACCCGGTGGAGACTGGGAAGCTATTGCTCCCACTTCATTCGCCGTACATTGCTGCGTAGATTGCCAACCCCTTAATTACTGTCCAAATGTAATCTATACATGGTTCTTGGGAGGAGGGGGGCAAGTGCGGGGGGAGGCAGGGCAAGTAGGGGGGTGGACTAAGTGAGGGGGGAGGTGGTGGCAAGTGCAGGGGGTGGCCAGGAAAGTGAGGGGGAGGTGGGGCAAGTGTGGGGGAGGAGGGTAAGTACGGAGTAGGCGAGGAAGGTGCGGGGGGGGGCGGACTAAGTGAGGGGGAGGGGGGGGGGCAAGTGTGGGGGAGGGGAGATTGCAGATTCCTTTATTGTGCGTGCGGCTATGGAATGGAACTCACTCCCGGCGTCGGTATTTCCATTCACTTACAACTTAAGTGTCTTCAAATCAAAAGTAAATAGGTTTATTCTAGGTAGGCGTCCTCCACCTTCGACCTCATCATCACTTACCATCAGGTGAGATGTAGTCAAACGCTAACCTATCGAAAGTAAAAAAAAAATAAGCCATTCAATTTTGACTACTCTGTTATAAGCTCGCGTAGCTTTTTGGTCATACGAAAAGTCACACCAACAACAGATTTTTTTTCTGTCGGATTCGGGTAATTATCTTCACATGGCAATCCTGTAATCAGTCACACATGTTGATGCGGCCGCCATTGCTGTACGTCAGTTCGATGTCAATCAAGATTCCATCCTGCTTTTTTTATAATTCTATGGTTGAGGTTATATTATTGTGATTTTCTTGTGTTCGTTATGGAAAAACGGTAAAACTGTGCAAAATGCTATAATGGTGCATCCGAAGATGTGAACGTGCGATTCCACAGGTTTTCTCTGCCTGGCAAACATGGATCTTTAAAGTAAGTAAGCTTAATAACCTACGCAAAATCCAAAAAGGTATAATGTACTACGTACATACATAAAAGAGAATACTTTCTCAAAATCACGCTGCTTACACCCGTATCTCGCTCTATAGATTAAATGTTTATTATTTAATTTTTTCAGGGTGTGATTATGGGCTGAATAATGGTATCCAGCTGGGAGCTAGACTTCTGAGGAATCACTGAAACAACTACACCAACAGCGTATAGGTATGCTATATGCAGAAGGCAGATGATTTATGGAAACAAATTTTATAATCCCAACCCCGATTGGAGCAGTAGATGTATTGTTGAAGTGCCGCCAAGAAAAATGTGCAACTTGTAACTTCACCTATGAATGTGTCAGGCTCAAACCTTCAAGTAAATTAATTTCAATTACCTGAATAAAAGTTTTCCCAGGCCGTGAGGCTATGGACTGAAGTTGATGGAAGTATTATGTTAAATCAGATAGATCCTGTGACCATGATCCTCAGTAATGAGGAACCAACCAGAGAGAGAGAGAAATAAAAGTATGTAAAAATCCAGTTCATACCAATGATATTGACACAGTTGCCTGTTGGATTTATTTTATACCAAAGGATAGGGGAATATGAGGGTTCCCATTTCTTGAGTGGGAAGCGAACCACCAACCTACAGCACAGTTGATGGAGCTGGCCTTAAGGCTATCTAAATAATATTTTCTTTTTTGCTTCAGGTACTCAATGAAGGCTTCTAGGCTGGTGTTACTATTGCTACTGCAATAACTACATCTTACTTACTGTAAAGCTTCCGGAACAATTTTTTGAAAATGCTGTGAATGTGTGCTGTGATAATTTATAGTCACAGAAGAATCTTAAATCGCCACTGTATTAGACAGTGAGTGACTGTCTATATTACCATCTTCGTCATCATCATTTCCATATGTGCCACTGTAACTATTACACCAGTGGCCCTGAGGCTGATTTCGTTGGTTTAAAATTATTGATGTAAAAAGTAAAAATAAAGTTAAAATAGCCATCTTTGCTTTACGGCATTATTTTACAACACTTTTAATGATGGCAGGATTGTATTTTGAGACTGCATGTTTCTTCATTTTATGTATTTGATAATAATAACTTTAGAACTAAACTAGGCCCAAAGTTGTTACCTACTCATATAAATATGTATAATATAATGCGATTATATATGAGTTATGTGGCTTTTATTTATTATGGTACCTTTATAAGGGTGGGTTTTTTCACCCGTTGTTAAAGTAACCAATCAAAAATGCTAACAAATTCTAACTAATAGTCAAGATTTGTTAGAGGTTTTAACCATTGGTTACCTTGAAGTAGTGTTCTGTGGTTTATTCCATCTGTGATAAGGATAATCACAGATTAGAGAAAAAAACAAAAGGATAATAGCACAGGATAATTATAATAGTGTTCTGTGCACCACAGAGTATTTTTATAGCTGTGCATACCATAGAGTAGTATAAGTTGGTGCCACACACAGAATTCCCACTAGCCAGATTGTTTTTTTCTCTAATCTGTGGTTGGTGCACTATACAATGCAAAACACCATATTATTTTTTCTAATTTGTGAAAACACTATTGGCAAACAATGAGCAACTTCGTTTGATTTGATAGGCACGGAGCAAAGAGTATATAACACTTAGGGATGTTCCGATACTAGTGAATACGAGTATGTACTTGATACTTTTCTTTCAATACCAAGTACTTTTTACCATTGAATCATTCTTTCGATACTTACTTGATATCGGAAAGAAAGTACTAATAGCGAATCGAATCAATGCTGCTAAGTCAAAACAGGATAGAACCACAGGATAAAAATTCAATGCCAAGCAGCTTTATTTCGCTATAATATTTTTTTCCTTAAAGAAACATAGTATGGCCTAACTTTAAGTCAAGTAGAATAAAAATGTGATATTTTAATGTATACTTAGGGTTAAAACAACCCTATTTTTAATTTAAGTAGGATTCAATGTAGTAGAAAATTAGTGTAAAGGTAAAAATACATGTAAAGGTAGAATGTGAGTAGGATTTAACTTAATTTAATTGTAATTCAAAGCGTTGAATACAGTTAATACACACAAATAGTACAGTTAAGGTAATTGTTATACTTAATTAAAATAATAAAATAAAATAAAAACAAACCATTCTCGCGATACCTATTTGGTATCGGAAAGAAAGAATTTGTATCGGAAAGAGTACTTTTATCAAATATCGTCAAATAACATATCCTTAGTGTTCAAATGTCCGATTCTTCGCGCCAAAACACTTGAAAATGTAGATCAGTCATAGAAACAACAAAACTTTGCTGCAATAAGGTAAAATTTGTTTACTTTTTCCGTATTGATAAATAAAAAAAAAATGTATCGATATGAGTGGGTATCGATACTTTTAGCGTATTCATATGAGTAGTACCTATCGAATCATGATTTGAGTACTACTCATATGAGTAGGTATCGATACTTTGGTGGTATCGGAACATCCCTAATAACGCTTGGCATGGCAAAAAGTATAACTATAACTTCTGTCGCCCAGACAAACTAACCAACGAAGAAAAAAGTAAAGAAAAGAAGAAAAAAGTAAGAAGACAAGAAAAGACAAGAAGAAAAAGAAAAGAAAGAAAAAACGCAAAGAAGAAGAAAAGTTGCCATGCCATTAGCTTCAATGTCAATAAAATGGCAACAAATGAGCCTAAAAGTAAAGGCAAAAGCGCGTCTCATGGTGGTCTCGACTGCCTCCGACCACACGAGACATCTCGTGCGCTAGCAATCGAGAATATCACAAATTTGAAGCTTGAGTCTCGAATTTCGAGATTTATTGTGAGATGACATTGCGTCTCGATTCCCTACGAGCCATCTCGTGCGCTAGTCAATCGAGAATATCATGAATTTTAAGCTTGGGAGTAGAGACAACTCGAGTCTCGAGATTTATTATGAGATGACATTGCATCTCGATTCGTGAGAATAGGCGTCCTGGAGGTTTTCAGGCAGCCAAATAAAAAAAAAACTAGTTCCTAGAAATCCGTTAGATGGCGTTGACGAGATATGGTTGAGAATCACAGACCTACCAAATCTGTGTTCAGAAGATTTATGCTTAAAAACTTTAATTTAACATTAGATTTATATTCGTCTTTTTTTCATCATACATGGATTTTGCATTCATATTTTTTCTAATCATGTCTTTACTTGGCGTGAGGGTGAAACCAGTTTTTAATTTGCTAGTAAATAAAATAAACCCTTTAATCATAGACTTCAATGAATCTCAGAATAAGGACTAAGTTAATACCTACCTACAAGAGGCCCGCCTTCGCTGCGTATTCAGGTTTGTGGGCGCCACTCGAGAACCTTTCTACTTTCTTCCCCATCGGTTGTCAGTTCTCCGAGCGATATGGCCTGCCCATTGCTATTTCAACTTGCTAATTATAAGAGCTATATCGGTCACTTAAGTTCTCCTGCGGGTCTGGATGATAACAACGAATTTCACCAAACATCAAAGTCAATGGATTAATATTTCGTGACTAATTATTTCTGTTTACTTCAAAATAATAAAAACTCCAAAATCTGCCAGAATTTTTGAATGTTTGTATACTAAACTTGTAGACATAATTTATAATACTGAATAATTAACTATGATAAATTAAAATATTTACAAATAGGTATAAACTAAGTGTTATCAAAAAGACCTTTGGTGTAAGGGAAAGTGCCCAGCACGCTGGCTGCATTGCCACGTTGAATAGCAATGCTGAATTTCTCGGCGAAAAACAAGCCAGCCCTCTGGTCATCAGTCGTTTACACTTTGTGCTACAGTATATACATTTGAAGAAAATAAATGTGCCGAAATGGCAGAAATGGCCACACTGGTGAATAAACTGAAAGTGACACTGCGCTATAACAAAGAGTAAAGTCACCTTGTGAAAAAAATATTAATTATACATTGGATGCATAGAACATACTCAACTGACTTAAAACAGGAGTGATAATGATTCCAACCAAATATCGAGTCAATAAATTAATTTTGTAACAATATTTCTGAATTTGACTTCAAAATAATAAAAAAACCTAAATCTGTCAGAATTTTTAAGTAGCCACTGCCACATTTATACTGTGGCACTAGTGCCACAGTGTAAATGTGAAAGGAAAATCTGCCAAAATGGCAGAAATCTGCCAAAAATTGTCACACTGGTGAGTGAAGTGAAAGTGACACTG
Organism: Ennomos quercinarius; assembly: GCA_910589525.2. NCBI lineage: Eukaryota > Metazoa > Arthropoda > Insecta > Lepidoptera > Geometridae > Ennomos > Ennomos quercinarius. Next base: position 14,965,380 of record OU342492.1, on the reverse strand, counting down.
CACTATGACAGAGAGCAAAGCCACCTCACAAAAAAAAAAGAAGCCATATGGCAGTAGCGCTACCTTTGAATATTTACGAGTAGAACCGTAGTATATGACGTCATTCGTGGACAACAAGGAGAGCGCTATACATTCGGTACTAAGCAAAAAAAGGTACTAAGGCTACCTACCGGTAGTGGGCCATCGCGGCTATTATACAGTCCATAAGTGTTCTTTGTAGTAGGTAGCGTAGCTAGTTTAGTTTAGTTTAGCTTGGTTTAGTTTAGTTTAGTTTTTATTATTGTAGTAGTTAGTTTGAGTAATAAAGGCAATTTGCCCCATAGTAAAAAATAGCAAAAAGAAGACGAACGTAATATCTTTGGTCCTTGTCACCGTTACCGGGGGTTTTTATTTGGCTTCGTTTGATCTAAGCCAAACAGGTTAACAGTTTTTTGAAATTGTTGTTTTTTGTGAAATAATCCTATTTAAATGGTGATCTAGGCAATAAATATTTGAGAAATAATGTGTGTGCAGTGGGTGGTTGCAGGATTTTAAGCAACAGAAGTCGCACTGAGGCGTAGATATGAAGGAATAACATTTCACAAGTAAGTAGCCATTATTTTGTCTATTTTCCCTTTTTAGAAGTGTTTATTGTAAAAAATATAAATACAGCGTTACATTTCATGTAATAACAAATCCTCAGCTAAACAGAAAAACAGCTAAATGATTAATTAATGGATAAAATAATCATACCTAACCAAAAAATTTCATTGTCAAGGTACTGCCAGTTTATGATTTTTAATTTCCCATAAAACCAGCTAGGTACCATGTTGATTTGCAAATGTTTATAAGTCGGAAAAACCTTTTGTAGGTATATTAGCTAATTATTTGCTTGATTTAACTTAGTAAAATATATCATTTTATATTTAAGGTCAGGTGGGGTAAGTGAAACATACTTGCACATCTATCCACTTTGTGAATTCTGTTAGGACGCTAATTTTTTTTGCACATAGAAAGCCTAAATCTGATATGGCAAATGACGGCAATAAATACTTTTCAAGAAAATATTTTTTGAATTTGCGATAATGAAACAAAACACACACACACACACATCACTTCAAAAATGGTTCACGGTTTTGACAGAAACGTTCCGATTCAATATTTTGACGGTAGGTTGACATTGGCGTTTGACTATTTTGCAGTTGACTATATTGACAGTTTTGTTTTTATTATCTGTTACCCGCAGTCATTATATTAGGTACCTACTTATATAATAATAGCTGCCAGGTATCACTTTATTAGCGAAGAATCTCCATCTCTTTCTTTGGGTGCCGTATAAGAGCAGACTAAGGGACTATCCAGAGAATGGGCAGTAGCATTCTCCTTGGTACATATAATCTTCTGCGATGACAAGCTACTTGCTAAGCGAGGTGATTATGGCAAACCTCCCTATAATTAGCGTCTAAAATGGCGTTTTATGGGCATGCCTGTGTTCAGCACTAGACGTTTTCCAGCTGTTGATGTGAAATACGTGATTTTCGCCCATGGGACATTTACAATGACATTTTTAATGTAGTAGGTATTTGATTGATTTTATTACCTGTGTCGTCTGTGACTGCAAATACTAACCCCCCATTACGCACCGTTTCATGCATTCTTTTCGTGTAAAAATGTAAATAAACACTATTAAATTGCTTCATGGCATCAGCCGACACGTGTTTTGTAAACTTAAAGATAGCTGATTTCTTTTTATTTTATGACCTAGCAGAAAGATTGTGTGACGCGTGTGCTAGAGCATTGAAACCATTTCGCCACATAGCATAGAGCTAAACTGCGTGATTTATTGATTACGATAGGGTTTCACTTAGGTACTCCTTCGTTTCACTGACCCCACCTGACCTTACATTTTAGTTTTTACAATAAACAAGCAGTAAACACTGGTAAAACATAAATTCTAGGTATCGAGGTAAATTACTCTATAGATAGAGCTAACGAAATCGCCCATTTTCTACCCAAAATTTTAGGAGACGTTTTTATTCAGGCAGCACCTCGTGTGGGAGCAAGAAACAACTAGGCGGCCACGCGAAATAGATTTCTACTAGTGGGAATTCTGTGCCCTTAGTAGTCTGCTAGTATAGTAGTGTATAGTAGATATCTGTGGTCTGTGCCTAAGTGATTGTAAATTCAAAAGTAATATCATTTTATTTTCGTATCTCGTATATTTAAACAAGTATGTTAAGCAATTCAAGCACTGAGTCACCTATGCAATCGTACTGGCATGCTGTTAATATTCTACTTAAGAAACCTCATGTTATCAACAAAAGAATTTGGGGCTTCAAAACATGGTCAAGATTTCTTTGTAAGCCTAGAACTCCTAACTGGAAATTACCTTTACAAATAAAGAAACTAGAATATATTATAACAAACAAAAATGTTGAGAAATATACATTAGAAATATTACAGCAATCTGAGCTGAAGTTGTGTGATCAAGAAGATAGTAGCTCTGTGATTGAAATTAATCTCATTGAGTTATTTCCGAAAAGCTTCAGTGATAGTCAAATACTTCAGCTAATCATCATAAATCGAGAAAGATCTTCGGTTAGCTTTTATGATGTTACGCAGGAGAAAATCCAGCAAAAGCTGTTTCCTGATTTCAATTATACTTTGCAGCTCATGAACAATGAAATTGTTCTAAATGCTGACTGTGGTTAGTATTTGCTATTATACTTATTATGTATGTACCTACCTACTCTAATAATAAATCTATTAAATTTTTCAAAACTTAAATTACCTACAGACTCAGAGTTGGCTGTGATTGGTTAGAAAGCTAATGCGAAGCGAGCTCCTGCCCTTGTCTTTGTGTTGTTTTATACACAAAAAAACTATACATTCTGGAAATCATTCATCCATAAAGCCAGTGAAAATGATACTTTGTAATTTTTTTAGTACTTAACCTCCAAAGTAAATAACGTCAAGTTTTTGAGTTGACTCAAAAACTATACCTTTCCAGGGGGTGTTCCCACCTGTTCCTTTTACTCTTTCGCTTAGTACTGACACATTATATAAATACCATACATATACCATACTAGTAGTACTGAATCTTTCAGATTTCTTTTTTTTTATGTAAACGAATGATGTGACGAGCTAGTCTTTCGCCTAGTGTTAAGCGTCACGGCCGCCCATTACAGATTGCAGTGTCACTCGGAACTCTAAATTGAAGTTTCGCGTGACACTGCACACTGCACGCGTCATCCTGAGACATCACACAAACTAAAAAAGATTTCTAGACTGTGAGATCAGTTCTTAAGTCTCATTTGCCCAGTAATTTTACTAGCTACAATGCCCTTCAAACCGGAACACAGTAGTGCTTGCACACTACTGCTTGGCAGCAGAATAACTGGCAAAGCAGTGGTACCTACCTAGACGAACTTTGCAGAAAAGTCCTACCACCTAGTAAAAAAAATAGAAATATAAAATATGAAATAGAATTGAAAATTATTTCTCATAAAGTATTTGTTTATCAGGGGGAAAAGGCCTGACCACCTATTCCCCACTCCCGCATATGACGGGATACTCAAGCATTTGTTTTTTTCATTTTTCAGATATAAATTCCACATCTTACAAATGGCTCAGAAACATATTGCTGCCACAAATTGTGAAATGGAGTACAGAAACTTCTGGTGGTTCTTATAATCAAAATGTTTGCAAAGAATCCTTGTTATTAGTTCCTCAACAAAAATACTATTCAAAATATAATGAGCTGAAACTAAAGTATGGAAAGGAAATGGTCAAGGTATTTTGATGTTCTTACTATAATAAGAGCATGGCTACATTTTGGTTCATATTCATTTAAGCTGGTAGTGGGCAGTGTGACAGGTTATAGAGTCCCAACTACCCCCTGCAAGATGGTGCCCCAATTCACTTGGACCTTATAATATATAGGTATGTATAGGGTTCAGCCGAGAAATCCCAGTACCGAATATACCGGGATTTCCTGGTTCTTTTGCATCATGGAAGAACCGTGAAATCAAAATCTTATAAAATATAATTTTGTTTGTTTCTTCTTATATTGATATCTTACCCAAAATATATCTAGGTACCTAATAGCTATTATTTATTTTATGCTAATAGCTTACATTTTGTGCAGATATGGCCAGAATGTACAGATCCATCAAAGTTTGTTTATGAAGATGTAGCTATAGCTACATACTTACTGCTTCTATGGGAAAGTGAAGAAAGAATTCTGACAAAAAAGCATACATTTGTAGACTTAGGATGTGGAAATGGCTTGCTGGTATGTATACTGGCTAAAGAAGGCTATTCTGGTGTAGGGATTGATGTAAGGAAGAGAAAAATTTGGGATATGTATTCCAGTGAAGTTAAGTTGATAGTAAGTTGGAAATTGTTTAAGAATACCTAGCCATATGATTGTACATTTTGTAGCTGAATCATTCAGAATTTTCATATTTATTTTTTCCAGGAAAGCACAATAGTCCCATCAGATTCATCTTTATTTCCTGACACAGACTGGATCATTGGAAACCACTCCGATGAACTAACTCCATGGGTTCCAGTTATAGCAGCCAAAAGTTCTTATGAATGTAATTTTTTCCTGCTACCATGCTGTGCCTATAATTTTGATGGCACTAAATACCAGCGTAAAGACTCTTCTAAAAGCCAGTATGTTGATTATTTAGCACATATCCAAAGGCTGAGTAAAGAATGTGGGTTCAATGTTGATATGGACAGATTAAAAATACCAAGCACTAAAAGAATTTGCCTTGTCAGCAAAGGAAGAACATACACAAAAGACAAGTATGATTGGTATTGCAACAAAATACAAGAAATAATTGAATGCAACTCAAGTTCGCTGGGAAATAAGACTGATCCTTCATGGGTAAAAGATTTTAAGCCCAGAGAAGCCATTGAACGAGTGAGAAATTGTACAAAAATAGATAAAAGCTTAATAAGTTGTATAGTCAAATGCATTGCTAATAATTTACTAGAAGGATCCAATGGTGAATCTAGTTGGTATGCAGGTAAAACTGTTGAACTTAGTGAACTTGTACAGCTTATACCTCAAGATCAACTTAAACAGATGAAATCAGAATGTGGGGGCATTCAGACACTTCTAAAAAACAATCACAATATTTTTAAGGTGCAAAGTGGAAAAGTGCAATTGAGATATCCTAAAACTGTAGAAGAAGTAAGCAGTAAGAGCAGAGAGGGAAATTTGAAAATCAAACAGAGGCCTTGTTGGTTCTATAATAACCACCCTCAAGGCTGTCCATTGCAGGACTCAAACTGCAGTTTTTTACATGTAAAAAGTTGAATTAAAATGAAACAATGTTTAATGATAAAAATATAAAATATTTTATTGTTCCCATAAATACTAATTATCCACATGGAATTGTGAAATAACCACCTGCCTATAAAATATTAAATAAGGCATAAATACAGTAAGTAAATAATAAATTAGGATTCCATATTATATAAATACTTACCACTACATTTTGATGCCCAGCATATTATAGTTATGCTCCTTACAAAAACCTACTTTTATTATATTTCAAAAAACTTATTCAACTCAGTCAATTTTCTATCATCTACTAGTTTAGCAACATCATGCTCTCCCATAAATGAGCAAACCATCCTCAAAGTTGTCCAAATAGTTGAAGAGCTGGGGTCTGTGGTAGAAGCATCAGGAAACATGCTCTTAGCTTTATACTGCTGATTCAAGGCCACTAAGAAATGTTCTGCAGCCTGCTTATGAGCTCCTAAGTTCATACAAGTTATACCTACATTGTACCGGGCTCTTATGAATCCTGGTTCCAAATTCAAAGCCTCATGGTAAGCATCTACTGCCTCCTCAGATCTTTCACTGTTAGCTAAAGTAGCTCCCAGTCTATTCCATAGCTTGGCATTGTTATTAGCTACCATTAGTGCTGTTTTGAAACAATCAACAGCTTTGTCATATTCATGGCTTATGTTGAACACCACTCCAAGTGCATTTTGTATGTCTGCATCTATTGCTGAAGGGTTTAGTTGTGCTGCTTTCAAGTACAAAGATTTTACGTGAGCTTCTAATTCTTTCAAGTCCAATTTCTTTGTATCCACATCTTGAGGAAATAGGTCACTATATTTGGGACTGGCCCGTAACCAATCCAGTAAGGCATTGAATGCATACTTTGGCATATTTTCATTTGTGTAAGCAGCTGCAAGAGTAATGTATGCTTCAAGTTGTCTTGGGTCAATGCTGAGAGATTTCTTGAGAGCAGTAATAGCCAAAGGATCCTGTTCATTCTCTGCTTGAGTAGTTCCTAATAGAAACCATGCTTCAGCTGAATCGGGCTGCTGCTGTGCTGCTGCCTCAAAACACAATACAGCTCCAGGAATATCTCCCATTTTCAATTTTTCCTTGCCTATGTCAAGTGCACTTTTGTTTTCTAGCATAACATTGCCTTCAGTAAATGTGTAATCCTCAGCAATACCATTAGCATTTTCTGAATTCCAGTAGTCAGAGACATCACTGAGTTTCTGCCATTCTTCCTTATATTTTTCTGCCATTTCATCAATTAATTCATCTTTAGTCATGTTCTTTTGTGTTCCCTCTGCTGCATCTCCTAGATTTAACTCTCCAGCACTTATTTTTTTCATGAATGACATGAACTGGTTATATGCAAGTTCATGATCTTCTTTCACATTATCAACATACTCTTGAGCTTTTGCTTTTACATCATCATTAGCAGCTAGCTCAGACTCATTTATATATTGGATTTGAACATTAGAAGAAGTCTGTGGATGGATTAGAGGCTGTGGTCTGAACATATTGCGCATAAGCATCTGTGGGGGCATGAAAGATGAAGAAGTGCTTGCCATCCAAGGTTTGCTGACTTGAGGGGCCATACTTGGAGCTTTCATATTCTGTATAGGCTGACTTATCTTTTGTGCAGAGTCTGTTTCGGGTATATTGTGTAGCAAAGCATTCATATTGAAGGTTTGTGGTGCTTGTAATGTTTGGGCCATGAATTCGTTTACAAACCGGTCGGACTGTGAAACGGGTTGTGACATAGATGCATCGCTTCTCAATATATTAGACAGCTGCACTAGGGAATTATTTCCACCGCAATCACCACCGACGAGCTTATTTAGCGACATTTTGATTCTGGACTCTAATTTTGCTTGCACTATTACAACTTTTCAGGAAACTATTATGATAGTAAAAAACAGTGTACGACGGCCGACGCACAGATATCTACTATACTAGGGCCGACGGCCAAAGGTCAATGAATCGACGATAGCGATAGTATAAACCACAGAATTCACACATACAGAAATCAGAATCGGAAACAAACACTATTCTTCCCAAAAAAATTGAATAAATCGGGACAAAGAGTATATAAATTACTATCGGGAGACCGGCCCCCTAATTACCTAACTCGCAACAGGTTTGCGACAGGCGTAAATCTCGCGGTGATTGCTGTCATACATCATTAGTAGTGTCGAGAATGTATGCTTCGCTACTGCTGTCGCATTGCTACTGCTATCGCATTGCTGTTGCAAATTTTACGTAATTACCCCGCGGAATGTACGGCCCGGAATTGGTGTACAATTTCAGTTTATAAAAAGGTACTCTGTGGTGTACAAGTACATGGTACATGGCTTCCAAGTATCAAAGCAATACGGTGTACAACACAGACTACTATAGGTGTACATGTTCTTAGAGTATAGACTAAAAGCATAGAGAGATTGTACTGCTCACACGTATCACTACGTTAGTGGCGAAGGAAAGAAACATACATAAATATAGCTAATATTAGCTACGCTTGCGATAAGCACCGTATATATACCTATATCATTCACATCAAAGTGTCCACTTCATATAAAGTGTCCAAAAAGTAGTACGCTGGACTCATAATCAAGTTCTCTCTATGCTTTAGCCTATACTCTAAGGGTAAGTTGGTACAGGCAATATTGCACGACCCGGAATCCGTGTACATGGCTTCGAATTGCTGGGTTGTACAATACCGGCCGTGCATTATTTGGACGCACATTCCGGGCTGTACAATATAGTGACTCAAAAATCTATGATTATGACATTGACAATGCGTTTTTTTTAACGGGCAATGTGCTTTTATTACTTATGGACTGCCCACATATACGGGCTACGGCGAACCTTCGCCGCAGTCTGCGGTATTTATATTATGTAGTACATGAACAGCCTGAAGACGTCCACTGCTAAACATAGGCCTCCCCCAGAGCACGCCACTTTGAGCGGCTGCTCGCCTCGTGCATCCATCGACTCCCCACGGCTTTCACCAGATCGTTGGTCCACCGAGTGGGGGGCTGGCCTACGCTGCGTCTTTTTTTTTTTTTTTTTTTTTTTTATGTAATTAAATGACGTGACGAGCTAGTCGTTCACCTGATGTTAAGTGACACGGCCGCCCATAACAGTTGCAGTGTCACCCGGAACTTTAAAACAATAAAGTTTCGCGTGACACTGCACTGCGCACATCATCCTGAGACATCACCCAGTCCAGTAATCAGATTACAAGACTGAGTGATCAGATCATAAAGTCTCATTTGCCCAGTAATTTCACTAGCTACAATGCCCTTCAAACCGGAACACAGTAGTGCTTGCACACTACTGCTTGGCGGCAGAATAACTGGCAAAGCGGTGGTACCTACCTAGACGAACTTTGCAGACGAACTCTTCCGGTTCGTGTAATAAAAACTCCTAAACCTGTCAAAATTTTTAAGTAGTAACTGCCCTGTGAAGGGCAAATCTGCACCAAATGGTCACACTGGTGAGTGAAGTGGAGTATGGACTAAAAGCAGACACTGTGCTATGACAGAGGGCAAAGCCACCTCACAAAAAAAAAAAACAAGCCATGTCTCGCCAGTGCCATCTACCTTTGGATGTAGAACTACATGCCGTCCAGCTGTCAGAAAATCCCCTATTCAGTGAGCCTAGCGAATCGTCTGGCACGCTAGAATACTAACTTTGAGATTAGGGATGTTCCGATACCACCGAAGTATCCATACCTATTCAGATCAATACATTTTTTAATCAATATTATAACCGTGAAATTAACAATTTTTACCTCATTGCAGCAAAATTTTATTGTTTCTTTAACTCAACTACATTTCCAAGTATTTTGGCGCGATTAATCAGACATTCGAGCACTAGGATGCGTTCAGGATATATTATTTGACATAATTCTATACAAGTACTTTCATTCCGATACAAGTACATACCTACTTTCGTTCTGATATAAGTATTTTTATTTCGATACAAGTACTTTTAGGCCTAGTATTAGGCTACTTTAAACAAAAAATATATTAAGGCTATTTGGCATTGAATTTTTGGCGACTCTATCCGGTATTACTTGGCAGCACTAATTCGTTTCGATACTATTACTTTCTTTCCGATACCGAGGTGGGTATCGAAAGAATGATTCGATGCTAAAAGTACGAGGTATCGAAGGAAAAGTATCGAGTACTTACTCGTGTTTACGGGCGGATACTCGTAGTATCGGACATCCCTCTACCATAAAAAGGTACTCTGTGCCTCTCTCTCTACCTGTGATGTGAATATAAAAATATATTTTGTGTGTGTTGTTGTTGTAGTTGTGATTGCTTTTTACATTTTGTTTTGTGAACAATGTTGAATTGTGGCTTAACAACGCTCCATTAAAACTATGCTGAGCGCATTCTACCTTCATCATAATATCCATTTGTTACATAATTTAGGTACAGCAACTATAAAATAGGTTATGTTGGTAAATGTACCCTTACACTGAAAAATACCGAAAGCTCCCTAAAAATGACCTCAGGTAGCCAAACTGGTACGGAAAACAAGAAAGAAGAAGCCGAAGACACTTTAAAAGAGGCACTTATTGTTCCTCAAGACGAAAAGTGGATGGTATGTCGTAACTTTAGCTTTTAGCAGTAGGGAATAGGAATCACAGACTACTAAGGGATACTAATAGGAATTCTATGGCAATAGTAGGTATGTCCTCCAATTTGTTTATTCCATTTTGTGGTGTTTTTTGTATGTTATAGCTCTGCTAATGTTCTTCCAAGGTTCCAAGGAACTATTTCAAATGAATGCCTGTTGTTATTTAAATTTGCTAACTCAAACATAGGTACTCTAATAGTTTTTGAATAAAAATATTACTCAATCAGGTTATTTAGCAATGCAACACATACATTGTACATTGATGTAACCATATCAATCCCCATTAAAAATGTTGATTTCCTAACACCATCAAAAAAAGCCAGAAAATACCAAAGTATCATTGATATGTAAGTAAGACTAAAAAACTAGATATATTTTAATATACAATCAGTGGGCTTTATGTCTTTTGCAGACTATATAAGCAGTGTGTATTAGATTTAAAATAATATATCATTTTATGATAATAGTATCATAATTAACTAATTGTGTTCTTGGTAGCAATCTATGAGCAAGACTTTATCTAAATCCATTCAGGACCCTAATTCTGTAAGACCAATTTACAATTCCTTGCTTCGAAACCACGCGAATTCCTTGTCTTACATAAGAAATCTGCAAAAATCTACTCTCTATGAAAAGAGAACGAAACCGCGCGAAATGAATGTGTAATTAACTGGGATTGGCGTGATTTGAACTGTCAAAAATCAAATGTTCCACTCAGGCGCGTTTCGAAACATCAACCCGTTAAAAGTTATTACCACTTATGCCAATATTAATTATTCAAAATAAAACTAATTTTAATGTAAAGTGAAGGTATTTCTAAAGTTTCTATGTCAATTTTTAATAATTACCCATGGCTTTGTTATATCACATAAATATAAGCCATTCCTTTATTTTATTTTTTTAGTGGTTTTGGGATGAGAAATCCTTTAGTTCTAATTCGGAATGCACTTGAGGTATCCAAAACCTGTCATAGATAATTTGTCTTAGATTATACAGAATACAAAAATTGTTGATTCCTTGCTGTGACACGATTTGAACAAGACACAATAACGACGTGGTTTCTGTTTCGTGTGGAATCTGTGTTTTCATACAGAATTATGGCCCTGGTGGTTTAGAGTGAAAACCACACAAGGATAAAGACTAGATCAATTTAAAAACTGATATAAAGGAGTGGCGATACTACCCTGCACTGCAACATACTACTTTACCTACATGTTCATTCTTGCAATAATGACTTATCACTGTTATGTTACCTTTCCAGATACGTGATTGTGATGTTTACTATGAAGAATATAAAGAATGCACAAGTATCAAAGGGAGGTTCCATCAGTATTTCATATTTGGTGAATCGCTAGACTGCAACCAGTGGAAGAAGGACTATAACAATTGCACAAAATGGATGGACAGCAAAGACTATAGAGCTGGGGTGAGGAAGCCACATTTTAATATTGCAGATTATAAATTAGTCTTGTTACAAATGATGAAAAACTATATTAGTTATTTTAGTTAATTATTTTTTACTCGCCACATTTGTGATGAATCACCACCACAAGCATTCATCAGCACCAACCATCATTGGCATGTATTAGTCTACTGTTGGACTGGACATACATATGCCTTTTTTTTGTGGGGGGGAAATGCCTTCGCGCGTCCCTGCCACCACAGGGGGTGATGGCAGGGGCTATGTAGGACTTGAACCCACTAAAACCCCCGGTGATCCATCCGCCGACGGGATGGGGCGAGGTAGGTTTGCGCTAGCATTCACTATCTTGCCCCGACGGACATACATACACCTAAGTTTATATAGACAAATTTTAAAATATCACATTACTTGTGAGTCTCCGTCTTCCGTCTACCGATTGTCCCATGGCAACATGCTTCAATATGTGGTATATTATACCTATTTTGAATGTGGTTGGTTCATACATTTGATGGCTTCGCGTGACCTGAAAATTCTGACTTGTCTATTCAAGATGAAGAGGATATACGACATACACGTGGTTGAATGAAATTCGTCTGACCTAACCACTAACTCATTATTTCAACCAATTAATTATTTAAAATCTTGCAGTTAGCAGTAATCAAGAGCGAAAAGGAACGTCGGCTAGCGCGACTACGCGCACATTACAGAAACGATACGTGGAAGAAACGCGACACGCCTCCTGAAGACTGGAACCAACCCCTGCCAGAGTGGATGACCAAAAGAGACGAGCACACTTACCTTGCGGAAAAAGCAAAGGAAATAAAAGAGGGAAAGCCAGAGGAAGTCAAAAGCTCTTGTACCATTATGTGATGGTAGCTTTATTTCTAATTTTAAGTAGCAAATTTTTCTGTAAAAATATATTTATTTCCTAGGAGGTATTCTATTTTACTTTTAAAATCAAAGACCATATCAAAGACTGATATGACAAAGATGATAGGGACCTACATAGAAATACAAGATATTTCGCAAACTTTTTTGTTTGTAGTTCAAACGCACTTACATTACAACTTAGCTTACTTATACCTTTCTTATAATTAAATAGGTATAAGTATGAGTTCATGCCGGTCACTTGGTTATTTATTAGTATATTTGTCAAAGATGCATCGCTCGCAGCACTCGGGAAATCGAGGCGCGTTTCCCTCGGACACAGACTACTGTGTCCGAGGGAAACGCGCCTTGAGGTCCCGCTGACTACAGCGGAGACCGCGTCTTTCTGAAATGCATGACTTACATTATACCGTAACTTTAAATACCACCCCCTATCGCGTTCTGGACATGGACGTCGCCTGCCATCCTTTACTCGCCCATTTACAAGTCCGTGAGTGCAAGCAAGAGAGCACACGATTACGATCGCCACCAGACTTCACGATAAGGCCCCAGCACCCATTTTTACTAGGTGGTAGGACTTTTCTGCAAAGTTCGTCTAGGTAGGTACCACCGCTTTGCCAGTTATTCTGCCGCCAAGCAGTAGTGTGCAAGCACTACTGTGTTCCGGTTTGAAGGGCATTGTAGCTAGTGAAATTACTGGGCAAATGAGACTTTATGATCTGATCACTCAGTCTAGTAATCTGATTATTAGACTGGGTGATGTCTCAGGATGACGTGCGCAGTGCAGTGTCGCGCGAAACTATTGTTTTAAAGTTCCGGGTGACACTGCAACTGTTATGGGCGGCCGTGTCACTTAACATCAGGTGAACGACTAGCTCGTCACGTCATTCAATCACATAAAAAAAAAAAAAAAAAAAAAAAAAGCACCCACCGAAAATTCACGGAAAACTAATCTTTTTAATACCCATGTGTTTGGCGCAAAATGAATCAAACTAATGCTGCAATATCATGAATGGTTACGACTGCCGCCGATGCGTTCATGAACACAAAGTATATTATCAAGTAATATTAAAGTAAGCAGTCCACGATTCTTATCGGAACTTTTACAAACCAATCAATGTTCCTTATATAACTGCCGTGACCTGGCAACCGACTTATCACTCCGATAAGGCACACCAGCGCCTCTAATTGTTCACAAATAAGATAAAGCTTGTTTATTTCACGACCGGAGGCGTTCACATCACATTCTCCTTTAAATTAAACATAGTGCAGTTTTCACTGATGAGTCGTGTGTTGTGCAATACGGTGCTTTCTCTGCGATTCATACGGGTCCCGATGGCGCGTAACGCATCTACTGCTCTACTTATTGAGGACCCCAAATACTCCTTCTTGAAGGATTTGGGTCTGAAAGAGAAAAATGACGGCGTTTTCAACGGACGGTGGGAAGCAAGTGGACAGGTGAGTGTAATCATTCAACAACAGCATTGCCATAAACCTATTGTATTCTATAGTTTTATATTTATCGGTAAGTAAGTATTATTCATATATATATATCTTCTATTCCGGTCGCCTTGTGCTGCTTTCTCGTTTGCGTTGGTTGAACCACGTTGAACCCAACCATCTACTCTTCAACCACGCAGCCTTTACTTTTGGATCCACTGAGTTGACCTATTTTAACGAGTACACGGCACAGAATAAATAATAGTACAAATCAGCGGTGAAGTTTATTCACCCGTAGAAAGACACTAGAGATGAAATAAATTCATGACCTAAGATGTTATCAAAACAGAATGAATTGTTTTAGGTACCTAGCGTTATAAAAGTCAGTTTAGTTAGATTCTTACAATGCACCCATATATATCCATATAGCTGTAAGCAGCAAACAAATACATATACCTACTTATCTAACCGGTAACCGTATAGGTTTGCATTTAGATAACGCAGACAGTCACGACAAGTATTTTACTTCCATTAGTGTTAGGTATATACACACAAGATAAAAAATGTTCTTATTTGTTACCTTGTTTTATTTATCTTTTGTTTACATATCTGATCTTTTTCACCAGACGATCAAGTCTTACAGCCCAGCGAATGGTAAGGTGATAGCGGAGGTGCAAACGGCAAGCCCGGCTGACTACGAAGCGTGCGCCGTAGCCGCGCAAGAAGCGTGGCACGCATGGGCCGAACTACCCGCGCCTGCGAGGGGCGAGATCGTGCGGCAGATAGGCGATGCTCTGAGGGAGAAACTGCAGCCGTTGGGGCAGCTGGTGTCTTTGGAAATGGGTTTGTAACCTTACTAATATTTAGGTACTTGCAAGGATCCCCTTATGTAGGCGTGGTTTGAATTAGTGCACAATACAACTAATCTCTCATTGTGTGAGTTTGCAAACAGCGGTTTCGATACAAATAGACTTGTATCACGTTTCTACCTTTTTTGTTCCGTGGTTTTAATCCTACAAAGAGCTTGAGCTTTCGAAGTAAATCATCGTGATGAATCGCTGTTATGGTGTTTGAGTTTTTCTAGTTCTCGCCGGCTAGTAATTACCATCCGCAAGTTAAAAATCTATTGTCAATTGATTTAGTTGGTATCTTGATAATAATTAATAACATGTAATTGGTTTCTTTATGTTCTCGATTCACAATTAGCCCGTCATGTCATTAAATTAGATTTTTTTTTAAATTGCTTGCGGTAAAGCTTTGAATGCCTTTTGTGAATTATTTAGATTTCGCGTGTCATCTTAGTGGACTGCCCTCAAGCCTCAAAATGTATAAACCACTGCAGTACAGTTAATAGTACATTATGGTACAAGTGTGCAAAGTTGATCATTGCACACGCATGTCATAGGACGTTTTTCATCACAGTTGCGAGGAAAAAACAGAGTTATATTGTAAATTAACTTTGTGACAAATGTCGCGCAGGCTGCTTATTTTCACGCGCCGTCAGAGAAAAACCGTGTTGGTTGATGGTGCAAACAAAATCGACATCGACCAAAACGAAATGAAACGAAAACTGGAACTAGAACGAAACGAAACGACGAAAATGTACGTATAACTTGCAGTGAGATACAAACTTAACTGAATCGGGTTATCATATTATAACGTGTATGGTAATTTAGAGCAAAAAGCACACGTCTGAAATTTGTTGGATTTTGGTTCTAAAGGCGGTGGCAGAAGAGCCACTTTACTAGCAACTGTGATGAAAAAGTATTATTTTAATATCTTGTTGCGTATTTCATTCCTACTCACTGTTTTCATGGATACAGTTGCTTGTATCCTGTAACTAAACCAATCATAATTATATAGGTAAAATTCTCCCGGAAGCAATCGGCGAGGTGGTCGAATATATCCACGTGTGCGACCTGGCAGTGGGCCTCTCCCGCACCCTGCCCGGGACCGTGTTTCCCTCAGAGCGGCCCGGTCACGTACTTATTGAGAAGTGGAACCCCCTGGGGCTGGTCGGGATTATCACCGCTTTCAACTTCCCAGTTGCTGTGTTTGGATGGAACAGCGCTATTGCTATGGTATGCTTTTTTATTTTCATTTTTTTTTTATAACTAAATAGGCCCGCATTTGACCGCAATCTCACCATCACTCATGCTGGTACTTATTTAATTGAATACAATTGTTTTTTCATAATATTGATTTAATGTTATTATCGTTTCCGCGTTGCGCATTTTTTTGCGATCAACTTTACAATCCTATTGGCATGTTTACGATAAGTTTGGGCAATAACCAATGACCCGTGTCACATATAATATAATACTATACTAGTACCAGTGCAAACTAAATCAATGAAATTGTTCCAAGAGAAATGACAACGAAACAGAAATTCCATGCTTTATGTTGTGGTTGTTTGTTATTATAACTTATATAACTATTGTAAGCTTAGAGGAGTTCCTATGATTATAAGTACCCAGGATCTTCTGAGCTTCGACTTCAAGCCAGTTTTTTTAAATCAACTAGCCTAGCCCTTGACTACTATCTTATATGATAAGTAGGAAGGTACCTACCTACTTTCATAGAAGCTTACTTAGCTTAGAAGCCACCAAAATATCTGTAAGATTTTAATGCTGATTTTTCTACTAAACAGACTCCCAGGAAGCAATGATAGTACTGAAATCTAGTTGTATAAACAACTCCAATCCATCTAAAACTCTACGCGGCGCGCTGAAACGGTTTTTACAGTATCTACAGAATACGGTTTCCTCACTTCCACCCTGTCGAACGTGTAATGGGATGGGAGCGAGAAAGCGTTAGAAATTTCCGTTATTTTCAGTACTTTTCATTCTTGTATATTACCATCATCTAAACCCCCAGGTTTGCGGAGACGTGAGCGTGTGGAAGCCGTCAGACACGACTCCGCTGACAGCCGTCGCCGTCACCAAGATCGTGGAGAGTGTGCTCGTGAAGAACAACATTCCGGGAGCCATCGCGGCGTTGTGCGTCGGCGGGAAGGAGATCGGCCAGATGATCGCTCAGGACCACAGGGCGAAGCTCGTGTCTTTTACTGGAAGCACGCCAGCTGGACAACAGGTTAGATTCGAACAAATATTAACTACTTGTTATGCAGTATTTATTCGTAGGCATGGCAGGAGATTTGCCATAATCACCACGCTTGGCAGGCGGCTTGGTGATCGCAGAAGATTTGAATGTGCCGAGGAGAACCCTGCTCCCCGTTCCCTGGATATTCCCTTAGCCGGCTGTTACGGCGCCCACGGGAAAAGTTGGGGTGTTTCTATTCGCAATGGAAATATACCTATATGGAAACTAATGCTAATAAGTTCTAAGCCCGTATTGCAGAACCACGCTCAATCATCGATTGAATTTCATTCATAAAGTGATCACTTTGTGAATGAAATCTCGACTTGACCACCGATACACCACGTCACGACAGCGTTGATCTGTTTTTTTTTTATAACTAAATCGGCCCGCATTTTACCGCAATCTCACCCGATGGAAAGTGATGACGCGGACTACGATGGTGTACTATGTTTTGTAGTACGAGCCTACAAAATCTGATTCACTTTATCAATCATGTTTGTTTGCAGGTGGGCGTGGAAGTTCAGAAGCGTTTCGGCCGCCATCTATTAGAGCTGGGTGGAAACAACGCGATCATTGTGAACTCTGACGCCAACCTTGACTTGCTTCTCAACGCGGCTTTGTTCGCCTGCGCCGGCACCGCTGGACAGAGGTGTACCACTACTAGGCGACTGCTTATTCACAAGAAGGTAGGCTTAATTTATCTAGCTATACTTTATTTTAATTAAGGCTTAAGTATGTATTTAATTATTAACATTTTTTTGTAACATAACAAGCATGTAAATAAAACTGGTGGTGTGAATAACTTTGAAATGTAGGCATATTTTAGCGCTCCGTTTTTTAGGGTTCCGTACCCAAAGGGTAAAACGGACCCTATTACTAAGGCTCCGCTGTCTGTCTGTCCGTCTGTCACCAGGCTGTATCTCATTAACCGTGATAGTTACAGTTGAAATTTTCATAGATGGTGTATTTCTGTTGCCTCTATAACAACAAATACTAAAAAACAGAATTGAATAAATATTTAAGGGGGCTTTCATACAACAAACGTTTTTTTTTGTTCGTTTTTATAGATAATGGTACGGAACCCTTCGTGCGCGAGTCCGACTCGCACTTGGCCGGTTATTTAAATACTTGACAGGGTATCGTTCTTTTTGACGTAACCTACATGAATTGTTCCAGGTTTACCCCGAAGTAGTGTCACGTCTCGCGAAGGCGTTCGCCGGCGTAGTGAGCAAGATAGGAGACCCGCTACTTCAAGAGACCCTGATTGGTCCTCTTCACACGCCTGCCGCTGTGGAGGCCTATAAGAAGACTGTGGCCGAAGCGGTCCGACAAGGAGGCAAGATCGAGTTTGGAGGAAAGGTATGTATACTAAATACACTAGCTGCTGCCTGGCTTTACACGCGTTAGCTATAGTTTATTGTGATAAAAAGTATCTTACGAGACCATATAGACGCAATTAAGGTACTAAGGTTTTTTTTTTTTTTTCTTATTTTTTGGCTCCACACATAGTGTATTTTGGCCAGTGTCAAGTATTGTAATTAATCATCGAGTTATGGAATATTTCACGTGTAAATTCAAGTCTTCAAGTCTTAGTCACAGTCCAGTCTATGTCAGGTAATCATAGTCCAGTCTAAGTCATACCCTAGTAAAGTGGTGGCGACTTTACTAGAAGCTTCTATGGAATTTCGGAAGCAACACGAAAAACCACGTTTCACTACATTATATCACTTGCCCACACTCATGCTCGTAATTCAGCACTTAATGCGTAAGAAACCTCAGGTCCTATGACCTTAATTGCATGCTGAGTCGGGACCTATATCATGACGTCACGCAACATTATATTTTTAGTGCCTTTCTTTTTGTTGTTATTTGTTTTGTTTAAATGCCTACTTGTAAAAATGTAATGTTGTGTGATGTCTTGAATAAATGTATTTTCTTTCTTTCTTATATCCATATGGTACCAAAATATCTGCGTCGTGAGCTTTGATAAATTAAACAGGGGTAGTGATACGGTACTATCATAAAGTCCAGCCTCTGCTCAACCAATACACCTTGTCACAGGTCAGTCACATCATAAATCAGTCGTAATCGGAACGCCGTCATGTAGAGTTGAGAGTCGTGATAGTGGTTCACACTCGTACATATTAGTCGTAAAAGGTTGCCTTTTTATTCGAGACACAGTTTACATTAAAATAGAAGAATAATTTATTGCGCACCAAATACACACAAAGATACATAACTATAAGAAATATTCGAGAAAAGGTAGTACAATGGGCGGTCTTATAGCTAAGAGCCATCTCTTGCAGACAACCTTTTTATTGATAGACATTACTACTTTCGAATATGAATTTATTGATGATAAATTCACATATGCCTATGTTTCAAAAAGATTATACGAGTTTTCAGTGTTGCAGGTAAGGTTGACAAATTAATCTAATTCATTCGACTGCAATATCATTGTAAACACTACCTGATTTTCAAACATGGTTTACCATTGTAGCTAATGAAATTACTGGGCAAATGAGACTTTATGATCGGATCACTCAGTCTAGTAATCTGATTACTAGGCTGGGTGATGTCTCAGGATGACGTGCGCAGTGCAGTGTCACGCGAAACTTTATTGTTTTAAAGTTCCGGGTGACACTGCAACTGTTATGGGCAGCCGTGTCACTTAACATCAGGTAAACGACTAGCTCGTCACGTCATTCATTTACATAAAAAAAAAAAAACCCCAAAACTTCAAATAAAAATCACTTTGGCTGAGTAGTAGATTATGGCTTACAATGTCTCCCTGTTAGAAAATACCCGTGTCCCAGCTGTGGGAACGTAGGGAATGATGATATTATATTATTGTAAAATTACAAAGAAATCGTAACAGATGGAAGCGGAATTTAATTCACTGAAATTAGGGATAATGAATGAGGAATTAGGAATGACTCTGGTTCCCTGGAAGATGGGGCGGCCTTCAGTGTGGGACGCTACTTGCGTCGATACTATGGCGCCGTCACACTTTCCCGAGACACACGTTAGGGCCGGCGCCGCGGCTAATTCTGCTGAGCAGCTAAAACGGCGCAAATATAGTAATCTCGGTAGCGGTTACATATTTGAGCCGTTTGGTGTTGAGACCCTGGGTCCGTGGGGACCGGGAGCTCATCGCGTTTTCCAAAGTCTATCAGAGCGCCTGGTCGATGCGACGCGTGACCAAAATGCTGGCACTTATTTGGCCCAACGCATCAGCATTGCAATTCAACGTGGCAATGCGGCCAGCATGTTAGGTACGCTACCTACCGGTAGTGGGCTGGAGCACTTGGACTGTCTATAGGCCATCGCGGCTATTATACAGTCCATAAGTGTTCTTTGTAGTAGGTAGTGTAGCTAGTTTAGTTTAGTTTAGCTTAGTTTAGTTTTTATTATTGTAGTAAGTAGCTTGAGTAATAAAGGCAATTTGCCCGTAAAAAAAAAAACTGAAATCGCGATACAACATCGATGCAGTCTCAAAATACCCGTTCAACAATGTTTATTATGGGCACTCATTTTAGAACATTGGTATTATAATTACGACCAGCTGGGCCCTGCGGTTTCACTCGCGGATAAAAATAAGCCTGTGTTAATCCAGTATATAAGCTATCTATATTCCAAGTTTCATCCAAATCCGTCCAGCCGTTTGAGCGTGAATGAGTAACATACATACACACACAACAAACTTTCCCCCTTTATGATATTAGTGTGAAGTGTGATTTCGTCTTTATAATGTTAGTGAGCATGTCATGTGATATCAAGATAACGAAATATTTGAACTAACAATACACACATACTGTTGGCTAGACTCCAGATCACCGTCGTAAAGTTGCCAGCCTATATCTGTGTTCTACACAATCTAATTCCACCATCTCCATATCACCATCGGACGACAAGACGTACAGCTACACGCCACCCATTTATGGTCGATACTCCTTCGATTCGCACAAAGCGCTTTGACTCGACATTTATAATCCGAGCAGCGAAGGAATGGAACACTTTATCAGTGTCTTTGTTTCCCGATAAGTACAATCTAGAGCTCTTCAAGTCGCGAGTGAATAGGTATCTTCTAGGCAAGCATGTACCATCGTAGACCGCGTCGTCACTTTCCATCAGGTGAGATTGCGGTCGAATGCGGGCCTATTTAGGTATAAAAATACCTACAATAAACACAATATTATAATGTTGTAGGTGATCGAACGCGAAGGTTTCTTCGTAGAGCCCACAATAATCACCGGCCTACCGCACGATTCTCCGCTAGTGAAGACAGAATGTTTCGCGCCCATCGTGTATTGTATAGAGATCCCTGACCTGGACACCGGCATTCAGTACAATAACGAGGTCGACCAAGGCCTGTCATCCAGTCTCTTCACTGAGAACCTTGGAGATATCTTCAAGGTATGTCAATATGGCCTAGTTCAACTGGTAGTGCAGCTTGGTAGTGCCGTGGGTAATGAACGGTCTAAAAATAGTGCACGAAGCACAAAGGGGATTAAAAGCTTTAAATGTTTGCTCTATGGTCTACGCCTTATTGAGGTTTATAATCATGTTATGCTTGTGTTAGGTCTACGACCGCGGAGTTCGCTGACCTTTTTACTAAAGTAGGTAGCTTATAGATACACACTGTCTTTCAGTGTCGTATTCAAAGAAACATCCTCGCCTTTAAAATAGTTGGTTGCCCCTATTTAAACAATCTATATCGCGAGTAAATAGGTGTCTTCTAGGCAAGCATGTATACCATCGTAGACCGCGTCATCACTTCCATCAGGTGAGATTGCGGTCAAATGCGGGCCTATTAAAAAAAAAACGACTATTTCTGGTCTTTGATTGTGTAATATTTTTGCCATAATCAAATTTTTGGTCAAGTTTGACCTTTTCACACAAACAATAAAAACGTTTTCATTTATCATTGATTCATCATTATAGAAGCTAACTCCATCCTCTGTATCCGCGTTCTGTTCACAGTGGATCGGCCCGCACGGCTCAGACTGCGGAATAGTGAACATAAACATCCCGACCAACGGCGCAGAAGTGGGCGGAGCCTTCGGCGGTGAGAAGGCAACGGGCGGTGGCCGAGAGTGCGGCTCAGACTCTTGGAAGAACTATATGCGACGGTCTACTGTTACTATCAACTACTCCGGAACTATCAAACTGGCCCAGAACATTAAGTTTGGAGATGAGTAGGCTGAACAATGTTGCCTGTACTTTTTTAAATATTTCTTACGTAAATTGTTTACGATTTTCAACATTCTAAAAGTAACTTTACTGACTCTACTGATTGGTTACTGAACCTTAATGGATTTTTCAGGTGCATTATAACGCCTATCTCCAAAATCCCTATGCCTATCCTATTCCCAAAATATCCTCCAGTTCCATAATGTTGCTTTCCAAAAATTTGATAACTATGCGGACGTTTTAAATTGAATACTTGAGATTAAGATTCATTTTATAAACTAGGCCAAAGCGTGCTGCGGCTAGTTATCACAAGAAAAAAGGAACAAAGGGATTTCATTTTTTTGTTGAACTGCACCTTGTTGCTGCCTGTTGAACACCAAGTACAATGGTGTATGTAAGTGTTAAGACAACTTTTGTATGCTATTGTGATAAAGACTGAAGTATTTTAATAAAATAAATGTGTTATCAGTAATCAATATTTATTATTTCATTTCCTTATAACACCTATAATATATATAAGTCATGTACAGTACTTCATGATTTTAATTGATACACACAATTTACTCAACAACATTAATGATCAAGCACAATAGCTGAAATATACATTGTCTTAGTACATTTACATAAACTTACAGGTGTAAAAAACGAGAGAAATCAAGCACAATAAATTGTCTAGTGTATGCAGTATTTCACACACGATGTTGCACTCTCCACAAGTCTACTGAGATATCCATGGTAAGCTTGCGATGGAACCGATAAGTCTGAGGGAGATTGTATCGCAGTTGGGCAATCACACTCCCTTTGAGACCCCAGTCTTTGACTTTAGCCTCTATATGTGACCTATAAAGAACAATGAACTGAATTAAATAGTAAAGTTTTTAACATTTTTATTTCATGAAGACGAGACATGCTTGCGAGTATGCAAATGTAGCATAAGACCTGCACTCTCCACTTAAGATACAAAGGTATAACTACATAGAACCTCCCCTCTGAGCCAGTCCATTACGCGTCAGGAAAAACCTATAGCGATAGAAGGAGAGGCAACTATTTAGGAGCAAGTCACTATTACTCAAGTGACTGCAGAGTGAATCTTCTGTCTGTATACTATTAATAACTAACTCTTATGATATGACCTCAGTAGGCGTAAAAATAATTATCTATCTGTGGCATACTTGTTTAAATACTACACCTAAATGACTGACCTTGTGGCACTCTTGTGAAGTGAATAAACTGTATTACAGCTAAGTAAAGTGCCCATGCGTAGAAACTTCAAGTCTATGCCTGCATTATTCTTTGTGCCAAAAGGTGGATTCATTAGCACAGTGTCATATTGCTTTTCCCACCTGAAACCAATTATTTCAATGATATATTTTAAGTAATAGGTAAGTGATAATTATTGGTTTGATGAAAACATCTATTCTGTAGCCGCATTTCAATTTACTAAGTAAACTTACTTGCAAAACTTTGATTCCAAAAAATCACACTGCAATACATCTATTTTAGTAAGTTCCATTTCCTCAATATTTTCTTTCAAGATATTGAGTGCATCTCTGTCAATATCAATAGCTGTAACGGATCCAGCTCCAAGGAGTTCTGCACCAATGCTTAGTGTTCCGGGACCACAGCCTGCATCAAGGACCATATTGCCTTCTAGGTCCTCATATTGTGTCTAGAAAATTTGTTTTTTGCTGTTTCAAATGTCACTAATATAAAATGTTATGAAGCACACTATTTTTATTTAATTGGTTTGAGAGCACTAGCAAACTTGCATGCAGATGAAATTACTAGAGGCACCACGGTTTCACCCTGCAGGTTACCCATTCTGTGGAATATGGAAATTCAAATTTTTGCAACATAAAAAATATCATTATCTTGATATCGGTAGTTTAAGCAATCTATGTGAGAAGTTTTACCCCTATTGGTAGTCATTTTAATGTGAAAGCCAAACAAAGAATCAGTTACAATATTATAACTATATTATCAGGGAATTCAATGAAGATAGAAGGTTAAATGTTACCTGTATGGTGTACAAAGCAAGAGCTGCAATATGAGGTGGTGTTTCATACTGTTCTAACTCAATCTTTGGTTCATCAAAACTTTTAATCTGTTGCAAATATCCTTGTAGTGTTTTCAATTTCATAACTGCACCCATTTTTCTTAGTTTACTTCACAATAAGTCACTTTTTTACTTGTTTACTTCCAGATCTATGGAATTTATCTATGGTTTTCAGGTTTTGACTGAAGATTATTATGATTCTTTTATGAAGCTTTTCTCACTTGACACAGTAGAGTTATTTTGTAAGAACAACCCTTTTGCTACCTTTTTAAGGTTTACTTTTTCCTGTGACTTTATTTGCTATCAAAACGAGGAAGAACTGGCATTATTTGGTTCCCAAATGATGAGTCCTGGGAGACAAAAAACCCACAGGAGGTAGCGTTGGCGTGTTGTAGAGCAGCCCTGTGGCTTGTGTTTACTATGTTAGCTTCAGGCAGCTGTGGGA
Organism: Ennomos quercinarius; assembly: GCA_910589525.2. NCBI lineage: Eukaryota > Metazoa > Arthropoda > Insecta > Lepidoptera > Geometridae > Ennomos > Ennomos quercinarius. Next base: position 14,940,893 of record OU342492.1, on the reverse strand, counting down.
AACCCTGTAATAATAAGAATTTGTTTTTAAAAAATTACATGACGTAAAACATGTGTGCAAGTTAAAAACTCATTACCAATAAAAGTATAGTTATTTCTATGATAGGTGTGTCTACCTCAAACTAAACTACCCCAGTAGCTAGGGTACCCAAATGTAAAAAAAAATTGTTACATGTTACTTTTTTAATATCATCATTGTATTTGACCTGGTATGATGTTTTTTGTAAATAAGATTTACTTACAATATTTAAAAAGTTCTACGGAGTTTACAAAAAAGAATATGCAAAATATTTAATTAACAAGAAATCACACTCATGCCCTCAATAATAATAATTAAGAACATTTGGAACAGTAATATAATCATAAGGCAGTTCTAATAATCACAATAACCAAATCAATAGTGAGAAGTGATAATACCCTTTCTGAGGATAACATTAATATACATACAGCAGTAGCAGAGACAGGCGGGATGGAGCACATAGGCAGCTGGCTGATGGGGCTGGGCTGTGTCAGAGATATTGAGGTGGCAGTTAGAGGGGCTACAGCACCCTGCTTCAATAACATCTGTTTCTTCAACTGTAGCTCTTCCAGAATTTTCCTGTTAGTCAACTCTGTAATAAATATAAGGAATTCAAGATTTTCGTTTGGCTGAGATGTTTCAGTATTGTCTTATATAGAACAATGATTACCCATAATTTTATCACATTAGTATCAGACTGATTAGCACATCAAAGACATAAATAAGGTAGGTACTACAGTATAACCTTTAGTAATGTTCTCAATGAATTACACATATTATTGTTGCATATTTTTGATATTAGGATGTAGTTGCCTTTTATTACTGTGGATCAAAACTCAAATGCGGTCTGCATTGTAACCAAACCTGTAGATATTAGATTTTGCTGTTATAACAAAGCTAAATAAATTGTGCGACTTGTGCACTAACCTCTTTGTGCGTTGGGCTGAGGAAACGCCATCTAATAAATAACACTCACTTTACTTAAGGTTGTAATTTAAACTGTGTGTAAACTGTTTATTGTGGACTTGGGCAGTACATAAAACGCTAAAACCACGTAAACACTAAACTTATCCAGTATCCAGCAAATAAGCGGTTTTTTTTTATTTATCACCACAGAATACTGTTATCCTGAAGGATTTTCATGAAACGTAAAGCAAGAAAGAAGAGCAAAATATAAATAAAATATTGTGAAAAGGTGGCGAAAAGTATCAAAGACTGTCAAAGAATATAATTTAATCAAATCAAAATATTTGAGTGATTGAGACATTGACAAAAGACAAAAACATGGATTTCTGAAAAATTATTTGAAATGATGACTGAAATGGAACGTAACGCGGGGTCAATGATCACGTAGTGCGGTGCAAGCGTAAGTTAAAAAACGGTATTTACCGATTTTTATGTGGCCACGTTGGCTGCAATGGTTTAGTTTGTAAAAATGAGGCATTTTATTTTAAAAAAAAACACTAGTTCCTAGTTAGTAGCTTCTTTACTAGATGGCGCTGTGAGTACGTAGTTTAAACATTTCAAACCACAGAGTAGTTTAAACATAAGAAAATGCTTAGACTACCTACAAAGAAATGTCAAATTCAGTTGAGTGGACCACGAGTACATTGTTTGTAGGGGTCTGTAGTATCTCCTAAGTAGTCTGTGGTGCATTCTTATTAAGTAAATTGATGTACAGTAGATCTGCGAGATAGATAAACGTTAATATTATGGTCCAAAATAAAGCCATGGTATTCCGCAATGAAACTAAAAAAAAACGAAAGAGTATAGAGTTGTCAGTCAGTATCGTGACACATTTCCTTTAACCTGTGGTCTATGCTTGAAACAGTGACAGTGACAGATTTTAGCAAAAGCCACAACTGGCGCCATCTATTGGGTCATACATTAAACACCATTTCTTTTTTTTAATAAAACACGTCATTCTCTTTGAGGTTACTTTGACCAAACCTAGCTGGCAACACTGATAGTGCGACACTGCGACACTCACAGAATTCCCACTAGTAGAAATCTATTGCGCGTGGGCGCCTAGTTGTTTCTTGCTCCCACACGAGGTGCTGCCTGAATAAGAACGTCTCCCAAAATTTTGGGTAGAAAATGGGCGATTTTGTTAGCTCTATCTATAGAGTAATTTACCTTGATACCTAGAAATTATATTTTACCAGTGTTCACTGCTTCTTTATTGTAAAATCTAAAATGTAAGGTCAGGTGGGGTAAGTGAAACGAAGGAGTACCTAAGTGAAACCCTATCGTAATCAATAAATCACGCAGTTTAGCTCTATGCTATGTGGCGAAATGGTTTCAATGCTCTAGCACACGCGTCACACAATCTTTCTGCTAGGTCATAAAATAAAAAGAAATCAGCATCTTTATGTTTACAAAACACAAGTCGGCTGATGCCATGAAGCAATTTAATAGTGTTTATGTATATTTTTACACGAAAGTAATGCATGAAACGGCCCGTAATGTGGGGTTAGTATTAGTATTTGTAGTCACAGACGACACAGGTAATAAAATCAATCAAATACCTACTACATTACAAATGTCATTGTAAATGTCCGATGGGCGAAAATCACGTATTTCACATCAACAGCTGGAAGACGTCTAGTGCTGAACACAGGCGTGCCCATAAAACGCTATTTTAGACGCTGATTGTAGGGAGTTTTCCATAATCACCTCGCTTGGCAAGTGGCTTGTCATCGCAGAAGATTATAATTTACCAAGGAGAATGCTACTGCCCATTTTCTGGATAGTCCCTTAATCTGCTCTTATACGGCACCCACAGAAAGAGATGGAGATTCTGCGCTTATAAAGTCCTATATAGATACTAGGCAGCTATTATTATATAAGTAGGTACCTATAATGATTGCGGATAACAGATAATAAAATCAAAACTGTCAATATTATAAATATAACGGGTGGCGCAAAAGTAAAGACCCTATTTGGTTCAGCTATAACATTTTTTCTAAATTAGAAAACTAGATTTAGGTTTTTTTAAATGTATATTTGTGCCATTAAATTTCGTACCATTAGGATTTAAAGATGATGTCTTTTAAATGGTGACCTCCAGAGTTGATACACATTTGAGCCCTATTTATGACATTTTGCATAACTTGCCGTAACACTTCTCAGGGCATGTCAATAAGCAGAATACTCGGTTCTGGGGCACTGATAATCCGCGCATTATTCAAGAAACACCTCTACACCCACTAAAAGTTACTGTATGGTGTGGCATCTGTGTTGACAGAGTGATCGGACCCTATTTTTTCGAAGACGCTGGAGGCAATGCGATAACTGTCACTGGAGAACGCTACAGAACCATGTTACGTGAGTTTTTGATACCCAGTTTGGACGAATTGGGGCTGGAGCACATCTGGTTTCAACAAGACGGCGCTACGGCACACACAGCGCGCGACACTATGGACTTAGTGAGGGACGCTTTTCCAAGCCGAGTTATCTCTCGTTTTGGCGATTTGCCTTGGCCTGCAAGATCACCCGATCTGACCAGTCCAGACTTCTTTCTTTGGGGTTTTTTGAAATCTCGGGTGTATGTGAACAAGCCACAGACTCTCGCAGCTCTAAAAGAAAACATTCGTCAAGAAATAACGAACATATCGCAGGAAGTGTTACGGCAAGTTATGCAAAATGTCATAAATAGGGCTCAAATGTGTATCAACTCTGGAGGTCACCATTTAAAAGACATCATCTTTAAATCCTAATGGTACGAAATTTAATGGCACAAATATACATTTAAAAAAACCTAAATCTAGTTTTCTAATTTAGAAAAAATGTTATAGCTGAACCAAATAGGGTCTTTACTTTTGCGCCACCCAGTATTTAACAACACAACAACTTTACACTTTCACTTTACCTATATTATCAATAAGAGTTGTATTTAGTATGAATATTTTTTTTATTTGTCTATTCTATAAGATTTTTTTTCTTTCCAAATTTTACTGTTATCCTACTGCTTTTTGTGACATAATAACAAGTGTTAAACTATTGGGAGAAGCCACTGATTCCTGAAATACAGTTAAAAAACTAGTTCGGGAATCTATGGATTCACTAAAATAATGTAAAAATATTTATGTCAATAAACTATTTTGTATTTTTGTATATAGTCAACTGCAAAATAGTCAAATGCCAATGTCAACCTACCGTCAGAATATTGAATCGGAACGTTTTTGTCAAAATCGTGAACCATTTTTGAAGTGATGTTTCATTCATGCAACTTGAATTTTCAAAAATTATTTTCTTGAAAAGTATTTATTGCCGTCATTTGCCATTTCAGATTTAGGCTTTCTGTGTAAAAAAAATTAGCGTCCTAGCAGAATTCACAAAGTGGATAGATGTGCAAGTATGTTTCACTTACCCCACCTGACCTTAAATATAAAATGATATATTTTACTAAGTGAAGTCAAGCAAATAATTAGCTAATATACCTACAAAAGGATTTTTTCCGACTTATAAACATTTGCAAATCAACATGGTAGGTACCTAGCTGGTTTTATGGGAAATTAAAAATCATAAACTGGCAGTACCTTGACAATGAAATTTTTTGGTTAGGTATGGTTATTTTATCCATTAATTAATAATTTAGCTGTTTTTCTGTTTAGCTGAAGACTTGTTATTACATGAAATGTAACGCTGTATTAATATTTTTCACAATAAACACTTCTAAAAAGGGAAAATAGACAAAATAATGGCTACTTACTTGTGAAATGTTATTCCTTCTTTACGCCTCAGTGCGACTTCTGTTGCTTAAAATGCTGCAACCACCCACTGCACACACATTATTTCTCAAATATTTATTGCCTAGATCACCATTTAAATAGGATTATTTCACAAAAAAACAATTTCAAAAAATTGTTAACCTGTTTGGCTTAGATCAAACGAAGCCAAATAAAAAAACCCGTTAACGGTGACAAGGACCAAAGATATTACGTTCGTCTTTTTTTGCTTAGTACCGAATGTATAGCGCTCTCCTTGTTGTCCATGAATGACGTCATATACTACGGTTCTACTTGTAGATATTCAAAGGCGACACTCGACACTGCTAATGTCAAATATACCAATACTAGTCTATGACCAAAATGGTAATGTACTTCTTTGTTCGTTTCTATTTTTATATCCACGCGACATTGGCGAAATTGTGGCAACCCCGCAGAAGCCACAACAAGAAGTTGAAGTTTTACAAGAAACTCCACAACGAGACTTCATTTATCATTGATGCATCTCCGCTCTTTCACATTTTTTGTTGCTAAATACTGCCACTTTCTCACACAGCTTGTGCATGCAGCGCATAAATAATTGTTATACTCTACGCGAGTCACGTCGTACGTAACTAATTTTCCTTACAACGAACAATACAATAGATAAAACAAAGATGTTATATAAAAGCATTTATTTTAAAACAATGTAGGTAATAATATACTTTCTGATTCTTGGCAAAACAGTCTCACATAAGCAAGTCAACATTTGGCCTCTCTTAGAATAAACATAAGACTAACATGCGCTGCCATTACTCACAAATGAATAAAACTGAATTATCAGATAAATAAACCATATAAAAGGACAAAATATAAAATTATTTTCATTTTCTACATTGCAGTTAGCATTGCATCTCAGTTGAGCAATCTTAGATTAATTTGTTTATTAACGTAAATTATTCTAAATAAAGGGAACATTAACATTACTAGAATTGACTCACAATATTAGCAATATATATATAAAAAAAACATCTACTGTACCTAATTAGTGATTCACCGACACAGACATTACAGTCCACAATGAGTTTGTGGTTCAGTATTGATAAAATTTGATAATAAATGCACAACAAAAATATAAATTTAAGTTGCCTTTGTCTTTTACGTTTATAAAAATATTTATTATAACAATTTAGAAATAATTAATAACAGTTTTCTTTCCTATAAACAATTTGGAATAATTATTGCACAAGCTCAAAGCTAACTTATCAAGTGCATTTTCATTTTACAAAATCTATAAATATAAAAAACAAACCAACACAACTTTCCTAACGCAAAGCATACAGCTATTATGACTCAATTTATGACATAGATATATTTATATTATGGTAAAGCGACAACTATAAGCATTCCATAATAAAATCTTTTTCAAAAAAACTGTTTTTTTTTTAATATTCTATGTAGTCTTATTTGAATTATACAATAACCATTAAATTACCATTAGTATATAACATTGAGATCAGGACCGCTTATAGTTGTCGGGCTACAAATTAACACAATGTGGTTGGCTAGAAGCTAACGCTAACTTAGGAATCGCAGTAACGCCTAAAATTAATTTTAACGATAAAACGAATAAGGAAACTTCTGGGGCGAAGCGAAACGAAGCTACGAAAGATCAACTCTTATAATTTTGATATGTTATCATTATCTTTATTACCTACTTATTTAATTTAAACTCTGTGATAAACAATAATAAAACGTAACAACCACATTGTGCCTGACCCCCGCCATCGATCAGAGTGTTGGTTTGTAAGGAAATATTTCACAGCACAGGAACAAACACATTCTGGACTAAATAAAATCTGAAAAATGATAACAACATTTGTTTTTAAAGACTAGCACGTAATTTTGGCACAACGCTGTGTCCTCTCAGAGCACAGTGGCATAGATGTTGTTGTTTTTATACACGAGTTTAAAGAATTGACTGCTCTGTGAGTGCGACGGCGAGTCGAGCGACGTCGGTAACAAGTGAAGGTGCCGCTCGAGCGGCCCGCGCCGCTTAGGGTTTCACAAAGCTCTCCCGTCGACATGCGACATCGCTATCAGGAACAATGTTACTTTCATTTTATAATACAACAGCAAGCAAAGAATAACGAAAGCATAATCTTTTCCCATACCAAATATACATATTTGTGCCCAATGTGTCATGTTCGATGTATCGTTTATAATTTTATTTATGAAACCCTAAAATCTAGTGACCGATCCTATCGTTCACAGTTACAATATGGACAGCTGCCATTACAATAATAAAATGCAAAATAATGTATATCATTAAAATTTTGTGTAAAAAATTATAGTAAGTAAATAATAAAAAAAAAACTTATTTGAGTAAATAAATTCTCTTGTTCCATTGCTCATTCAGTGCTTTACATAACAGAGTGTAAAAATAAATGCATGTCAGAAATGCCGGAAGCGTGTTCCAAAGTAGTTTACCCTGTTGTTGGATGCGTTATATTTGGCAACGTGGAAGTTATTCTGATTACAAACTATTCTACGGCGGAGTCTCCAGGAGCCGCTAGCCTTCACAAGGAGTCGCGGTCGCGTTTATTTTTACACCCTGTCGCATGAGTATTTGACCTCAACAACACTCTTAATTCCGACAACAGTACATACCTAACACTTTCCCTGTATAAATATAATATTAGAGTCTTGTAAAAGAAACATTTTGATACCTCATAGGTCATTAACACTACGTGAGAAATTACACAAGAGCATTAGGATACGATATATTGCTACGAGTTAACTTATCATTTGGCACTAAATTAACATATTGCATCTCGAGCATTCGTCACAAAGTATTTATACTTGCAAAATTCTTTAACTCTCAATTTAACAATCCTAATATTTAGCTATACATAAATTTTGTTTAACTTTAATAACGACATTATTTCGGCCTAAAAATCCAAACATATATTTGCGATTTGATTCGTGGACTCTAAAATGAAATACACATTATTTGATATATTGAGCAACCTGTCCATCCCCACTCCACGTCGAGTATAAAGGCGAGTACGTCGGGAATGTCCGATTTATCAAAATAAATTATTAGACAAGACGCGCTTTCGGCAAGTAAAATTTGGCAAAATTGAGCATTAAGACTTTTCAATTGGCATCGTAAAACATTACATACGGTAAGATTTTACTAGGTAGCACTGCGTGACTACTAAATATATCCTATGTCTGGTAACTGCAACTTATCCATAGGTACTCCAATGTCGCGAGACGAGCGCGAGCGCATCGAGCGCCTCGGCCCCGCGCGCCGGGTGCGGCCACACCTCCGCGCTCTGCGGGGAGTGCACTCCAATATTACTTTATCCTATGTATAGCTTCCGATAGCCTCTTCAGCACACACCGGCTCGCGTGACCCGCCCTTCCATCGCGTATGACGCTCGCGTATTTACAAAATCTTAGATCGTGAAAAACCTAAGTATCGTATTGATATGACGTATAATGTGAGTTTATACAATTACGAGGATCTCGTCACCGTTCAAAAGAACCGTAGAAACGACCGTGGACTTTTCAAGACCATTCCAATTTACTAACTACATTTTATAACAACGTGGTTAAAATAGTTATTTAAAAACGAAATATCGTTATTTATCAAATAATAGTTATTGCTTCGTTATGATATGATAATACATCTGTGCGCAGATGTGATCGCAGGACCGATGGTCACAATTGACGAGTCGCTGACTCCACTCTACCGCCCTGGCATCCACGCTACGTACAGTTACTCCGTACTATTCATAATTACGTAATAACTCTTAAATATATATTTTAAAAATATGACTGCTTTATATCCATCATGATCACAGCTCTCCGAAGACTTTACAATATCCAAACCTGACGCTCCAAAATAAATTCTTTATCATTACACCTATAAAACGAAATGACTACGATATATCTAAAGTTTAGCTCTAAAATTATGCCATTTTGATATATTTACTTTGCGATTGCAACGGTCCCTCGTTCAGCACTCAAATGCCTCATATACAAATTTTTAACGTAACCACGATAATGACTCGATACACATTAACACAATAATAAAACAAAAGCCACAACGACCGACGACGTTCGTGAAAATAAAATTTAGAAACAAAGCGGCAGTGTTCGCGTATCATTCGTGCAATAGAAATCTAACTACGAAACTCGTCTTAGGAACCAGATAAATTATTGCTAGTGCTCCGGCGACCGTACTTTCCTTCAGTAGCCAATAGAAAAATATCACCTAAATAAATATGGGTACCTCTTCGAGCGAGGTACCGAGTGGCGCAGATATGATCGTATTTGGTAAACTAACAGGAGTATAAATGTGTTGATATGCAACGTGCTCACTGCGCCTCGTCGCCGTCCTCCCCGCGCGCCGCCTCGCCGCCCGCCGGACCCTTCGAACTGTCGCTGCGGGGACACAAATTACGTTTCATTACTCGCTTTGAATACATAATAAAACAATAATATCTAGTGGCCTCATTGCTCACTTGGTAGCTCTTACTTCTGAAATAGGCTGTGGGTTTGGTTCCCACCCAGGACACATTGTGTGATAAAAATCGATGTTTTTTCTGTGTCTGGGTGGCCCCCGAAATCAACGCCGGTCCAATGGTAGAGCAAGAATGTTTGAAATACAACACGGCAAATATAAATTTGTTGCACTCGCTTTGCTCGCGCCTTTAATATTTTTACTGTATTTTGTTTTATAAAAAACACGTTTGTACCGTCTAATTTGTAATCCATGTTTGAATTGCCATACGTGATTTCTGAAATATAATACAGCAGATATTTCATCATCATCATCCACTGCTGAACATAGGCCTCCCCCAGAGCACGCCACCTTGAGCGGCTGCTCGCCTCCTGCATCCATCGGCTCCCCGCGGCTTTCACCAGGTCGTCGGTCCACCGAGTGGGGGGCCGGCCTACGCTGCGTCTTCCGGTTCGTGGTCGCCACTCGAGAACCTTTCTTCGTTGTCAGTTCTACGAGCGATGTGGCCTGCCCATTGCCACTTCAACTTACTAACTCTAAGAGCTATATCGGTCACTTTAGTTCTCCTGCGGATCTCCTCGTTCCGGAGCTTATCTCGCAGGGAAACACCGAGCATAGCTCGCTCCATAGCTCGCTGCGCGACTTTGAGCTTACTAATGAGGCCAACAGTAAGAGACCATGTCTCAGTTCCATAAGTCATCACTGGCAACACACACTGATTGAAAACTTTCGTTTTCAGGCTCTGCGGTATTTTGGACGAAAAGATAAGACGAAGCTTCCCGAACGCTGCCCAGCCGAGTTGGATTCTTCGCGCCACCTCTTTGTCGAAGTTGGACCTACCTAATTGGACAATCTGTCCTTGGTAGACATACTTGTCGACAACTTCGAGAGTATCGTTCCCAACAATTACCGGTATAGGTGGAACATGAGCATTAGACATGATCTTTGTCTTGCCCATATTCATCTTAAGACCAACCTGCTGGGAGACTCTACTGAGGTCGTTGAGCATGGTGCTAAGGTCCTCGAGCGATTCCGCCATTATGACTATATCATCGGCAAAACGAAGGTTAGTGATGTACTCGCCATTTATGTTGATGCCAGATCTTTTCCACTCCAAGAGCTTGAAAACATCCTCCAATGCGTTTGTGAACAGTTTCGGAGAAATAACGTCTCCCTGTCTCACGCCTCTTTGCAATTTGCCTCGCCTCCCTTCGCCTCTTCGCCTTCTCTTCGCCTCTTTGATATTTCATAAAGAGTATATAATTATAGTAATCAAGCTGAACCCCCGAAGACAATTCCTGGCTACGGCCCTGTGTCTGGGTGTTACATATTGTAATATAAGAATGTATCTACAAACATAAAGTATAAGTATTCCATCAGGTATTTGGTATCCATAGGACAAGCTTTGCCTTGGGCCTGGATAATTATGAATTTCAAATTAAAATATTTTCTTCTTCATTTAAGATGGCGCCGCGCTGCGCTGCGCGAAATATCCGAAAGCATTTATATTTAAGTTTTATTACTTAGTTGTAGGTACATAACACTCTGCCAACTAACGTTGTTTGTTTACAGGCTAGAGTGAACCGGGCTAACATGTTCCACCATCGACCTCGCAGCCATCCAACCATCTTTGGAATAGCAAGTTTTGTTGATATCATGTATCTTCCATCTTTTTCCTTCACGATCCAAATCGAGATACATATTGTAGTCCCGCAGGGTACTCGGCAGGTAGGGCGGTCTGGGAACAGTTGGGCGGTACTCACTAGCTGGTGTAGGGCGGGCGGGCGCTGCCCGAGGGACCGTCGGGCTCGCAGGGCGGCGGCCGGGCGGCGGCGCTCAGAAGGTAGTTGGTGGAATCGCTGAAACAGTTCGACAACCTGCTTCAAATTGTATTACTGCCTCGGGTCACACGGTACTGATAGTAATAGTAATAAGTGATTTATTCGGCAAAACAATAAAAAATCTTATGTTAGGTGTTCTAGACTTCTAGTTAGACATAGGTACCTAATCTTAACTGATATACAATACGCCTGAACACTTGGTACAGTACGTATTGGAAAATTTTCATCATGCAGATACAGAGATCTGGACGATGGAAATTGTCCAATACGTTGATGCTTGTTTATTTATATTTTGCGTTGTTAAATATATTTTTTGTTATAAGTTTCTTTTATTTTACTTTCTATATCCATTACGATATTTGCTCAGTAGATGTAATAACTACATATAATAACTTCTAAAACGAGTACTAGTGAAATTAATTCCATTTTACTTATTACCGGTGAAGCTATTTTCCTTATTGTTCATAAACACTGGAAACTGTCATAAGTTATCTGTCATCTTCTCCCTTACGTGAATTGTTAAGTGTGAAAGCGAGACCAACAGATTTATTGAGCGTTCGTGAATAAGCGGCGGCCTAATCTGTAATTTAAGATGGCCATATAGGAAATTCCTTAGAGATCGGGAGAATCCCATCAGTCAAACTGATGTAGACCTACTTATTATTTGTACAATTTTTTTATAATTATATCGATTTATTGCTTGAATTTTATGGTAAACTGTTAACTATATGTTAGTTATGGTTATATTAAGATCCAGCTCAATGTTATCGTTTTAGCACAACCATATTGTATATTATTGACTTGATGTAGTCGTTCGCCAGATTTTAAGGCCCGTTAACAGTTGCAGTGTCACTCACTGAAAAAATACAGGGCATAGTGTAGATTTTTCTACTTTTGATTTAAATACAAGAGCTGGCTCTTACCTCGGCCAAAGACTAAAGTTTGGCCATTCAACGAGGTAATGTCGCCAGCTTTTTGGGCATCTTACCCGCAGACAGCGACTTAAACGCGGTTTTTTTATTTATAAGTTTAGACATTTGTAGTTTTAGTTTTAGATAAGTACTCAGTTTATTTTAGTTTAGATTTAATTTTTTGTGTAAGTTATGTGCAACAAATTTTTTTGAAATCTTTAAATACACGTATTTTGTTTATCCACATGATCCTTTAAGTCTACTGTATAATTGTATATACCGATTTCTAATATGAGCATGGAAATGAAGACGGCCTTATTCGATATAACTAAAGTATAACCTATTGTGTTTCTTTTAATAACTTAAGTTGGTCGAATCTTTTGTAGAGAATCTAAAATTGCATGTCCACATAGAAACTACTTAGTAATAATAAGCATTAATAAAGGATAATTACTTATCAAAAACGAAGTTCATCTCATGTTGTTTCTCAACCCCGCTTCTGTGGACATGCAATATAAGAATTGGTTAGTAAAAAAAGCTGTTATTGATAACAACAAAATTAGTTCTAGACGATTTTTCAATAACTAGACAAAAATCATTCTTTGGATAAAACAAAAATTGAATTTCATGAACCGAATACTGCAAGGGATATGTTCTTTGTTACCGTTACTTTATAATTTATTGGTAGAATTTTCATCCAGCCATTGAAAAATCGCCCCGAAATGTAATAATTTAAAATGTTGGCGTCCCTTTCGTATATAGATCGAAATAACCGCAGTTACTTGGGAACTGTCCAATTAAATTTAGATTAGGAATCAGCATTAATTGATTGATTATAAAATTAATTTTAACTTTAGTATAAATCTCAATTAAAACAGATTTCAACACGTGTCATACGCGTTAGCTATGTCAATAACGCTTATACCACCGAACTATAGTTGCGTCTATTGAAAATGTCGTAAATCTTTCAGACTTTAGATACTTTTACAAAATTATTAAATCATTGGCTGACCCGCCCCGGCTTCGCACGGGTTAATTAGGTTTACGCCTTATCTCAGTCTAAAAGAAGAGAGAAGGATGAGGGAAAAAGATAAGGGAAAAGGATGAATGCATGAAACGCCTTCATCCTTTTCCCTTATCTTTCCCCCCTCCCTTCTCTCTTTCCCATAGTACAGGATAGGAGTGGTGGACCTAATACTGAAGGTTGAATTTCTGTGATTTCTGAACTACAAAACCAACAACCTTGAAATATTAACGGGACAATATTTAAAACACCCCCTTTTCAACAAAAATAAGAATGAATGAAATCGGACGACGCGTTAATGAATTACAACTAAGTACATATTTTTATTTTCATCCCCTCTCCCGCGGGAACCATGCTGAATTTCGGGATCAAAAGTATCCTATAGCCTACCTCGTAATATGAACTCAAATCATGCCAAGTTTCATTTGAATCCATTTAGTAGTGTCGGCGTGATGCTCAGCCAAAATACAGACAGACAGACAGACAGCCAAAAATGAGAAAAATTATAGTTTTGGCTTTAGTATCGATTATAGAGAGCGCTCCAACGAAATTTTTCAAAATATCTTTAATGTACAAAATTGACCCTGTAACAGTTTTATTATAAGTATAGATAAACTCACATAAGAGTCACATAAGTGTCATCAAAAGTCATTAAGGACAACACAATCAAGCAAGCCAATGCGTAGATTATGGAAATAGCCCACGAAATGGTTTGCTTCTTTTTAAGTTTGTTTAAAACCAAAGAATATTTCTATAGACCTCATCAGTTACAGAAGTCTAACCACGAAGAAAATTGTTCCTATCAGCAGCATATAAATGCCGCTAAGGTTACCGTACCGACGTTATTGAATATGTGATCATTAAAAACACAACTCAAATAATTATAAATATAGAAGTGTAACAGTGGCACGTTGATAAATAACAAATTCATGGTCAGGACATGGAACAAGTACAAGTTTACCAGATAAAAAAGTATTATTTACCATAAACAATTTAATGTAAACACCTTTTTATCTAGGTGACGTTAGTAAAACGTCATTACAACCCCCAGACTTGGGCTTATCGCACACATTACCCATGTAACATGGCAACTTTATAAACAACAAGTCTGGACGACTATGAATCAGCCGATATCTCTCGTTTGTTTGTGTGCTATGGTCCCTGCCATTGACTCCCTATCAATGTCGACACGGGTATTTATGGTGATAAGCATGGCACACAAGTGAGGGTTGCCATGTTTTAAAATTATTAATAGTGGAGCATTTAGAGTTTTCTAAGCAACTTTATAGAATAGCATAGCCATAATTCAAATTCCAAAGTCCAAAGAGATAGTCCAAATTTTTTGTTTAGTTGGAGTAGTAGTTTTAAGGGTTTGCCCACGTGTGGTCCCGGTTTGCGAATAGGACCACCCCATCTCTTCCTGTGGGCGGCCTAAAAATTGTGACACCAGGGCTGACCATTTGCCTACAAGAGAAGAAGAAGATCTCTTTCTGTGAGTGCCGTAAAAGCGGGCTGAGGGAATATCCAGAGAATGGGCAGCAGCATTCTCCTCGGTACATTAGAACCTTCTGCGATCACCAAGCCGCCTGCCAAGCGTGGTGATTAAGGCAAATTTCAACCCCTTTGATAAACATCCAAATTGCTTTTTACGGGGGAGGCCTGTATTCAGCAGTGGACGTTTCCTGCTGTTGATGATGATGAGAAGTAGTAGCTTGTCGTATTTCGTAGTTAATATGATTGTAGTAGTTTAGACAATAAAGGCTATATGCCCTTTAAAAAGTCATTATTGACGTCAGATATAATACAAACATTGTGTAATAATTATTAAATTCTAACAATTATTACGCAACATATCGAGCCGCATTTGGTCAAATTGCATTTTCCCCATAGGAATTATTTTAACCGCAACCCTGACTAACTGAGTGACTAGCTAGCTTGTAAGTGACGTACAGTTTCGTTATTGAAGGAATTAAATTTTCATTGAAACGTTGGATTTGCGAATCACCTGACAAACATTAAGTCATTTTATAATATACCTATAATGTTTGCACATACATGAATTCCGGGTAATTTTGCGACTGTGGCAACCCTAATACATGGTATTGCTGATAACCCCTGAATCATGTTTTAAGACTGATAAATAAATTATAAGTATAAAACATACCTCAATGATGTAACAATAAAATGCAGAGTTATATAAGTTCGAAGATGTTTTGTATTTAAACCCAACTGCGCCATGTTATGAAAAACTATCATCATCATGCATCATCATCAACATATCAGTTACATGTGTAGTGCTTCTTACTACTAGTTGTTGACTGTGGCTTGTGTCAAATGGACTACAGTTCATCGAGATAAAAAGTTCTTCGTCCTTCTTCAGAGTTCAATTAAAACCACCTCCATACCAAATTTCGTGAATATGAGTTCAGCTTTAGCCGTGAAATGGTAGCAGACATAGAGGCAGGGTTAAATATTAATTTTATAAACGGATGTATGTGCCTTTATGGCGTAAAGGCGTCGTAATATTTATTTCTTATCAACCAAAGGGCTGAAAACTAGAGCAGGGAGTTGTTTTTAGGGTTCCGTACCGAAAGGGTAAAACGGACCCTATTACTAAGGCTCCGCCGTATATCACCAGGCTGTATCTTGTCTGAACCGTGATAGTTAGACAGTTGAAAATTTCACAGATGATGTATTTCTACTGCCGCTATAACAACAAATACAAAAAAAAAACAGAATAAAAATCAATATTTAAGGGGGCTCCCATACAACAAACGTGATTTTTTTTGCTCGTTTTTATAGGTAATAGTACGGAACCCTTCGTGCGCGAGTCCGACTCGCACTTGGCCGGTTATTTATTTTTTCTTTTCCGTCTTGTTCTGAGACTAACCCATGGTTGTCGAGCTCGCAGTGTCATTGAAAATTGTTTATCAAATAGATTGCTGGATTATAGTAGTTATATAAATCATACGATAAAATGGCGTATTGAATCTTGATTTGTGTAAACAAAATGTTATGTTTTAGAAGAATTTAAAAATCTACATGTTTGTCAATTTTCCGTTAAACTACAAATCACATTAATAAAAATAAACGACTACTGGTCGAAGTGCCCAAAGCGGTCGGATATCACTAATATGAATAATAAAAGCTAAATAATAAAAGTGCACCACTGCTGTTCGAATAACAGTCCAGCTCCTAATAGCAAAACGACCTAAAAGCAAGTCGCTACTTTTCATTTATGCAACATGAATACATGACTTATAAGCAAATTGCCCAAATAATTATCAGAACTACATAAATCATAAAATACTCGATACGTGCTATGTAATTCTATTGTAAAGGAAAAGTTTGAAACGCGAACTTTTTTTTAACTTTACAATCAAAGAGATATATGTACTACGTACATAGAAGTCTTTGTTTACAATAAATTTAATCTGTTGATGACGCTGAGGAGGCGATATTTCTATCTATGAATCAAAATCTTTATGGTGTGGTATGGTCTTTATGGTTTACGCTCAGAAAGTACATATATTTTCACAAATTATTACCAAAGTAATGGACACCAGCTAAAGCCAAGGTATATATTACTCCAAAGGTTACAAAGAGAGTAAGTAATACCATAAAACTACAAATTTTATCACATAAACCGATGTTGTCTTAGGTTATGGCAATATATTTAAAACTTTATTATGGGGCAGCTGAAAGACCTGATAATACTATCTTATCTCGTCACGTCCAAAAAAACAATCAGTCCGCACGTACTAAGGATCACAGATAACATATATCTGAGTATAGGCAAGGTAACACCTTGGAATATGCGGACCATAGGAGGAAAAATTAGCCCCAAATGAGCAGAAGTCGAGCGTCGTTTTGTGCCTTAATCATGGTAGTCTAGTCACAAAGTTACTTTAAATGACTGCGCGATTTGTAATTCTTTTCCGTATTTTGTATGTTCATAGTTCTTTTTTTTTATGTTAAAGGGAGCAAACAAGCATACGGCCCACCTGATGGGAAGTGGTCACCGTAGCCTATGGACATCTGTAACACCGGAGGAGGCGTCACCAATGCGTTGCTTACCCTGTAGGACCCTGTAGGATTCTACTTTATTAAGAGTTTTAATAAGTTTTATTTTGAAAATATTAAAGTATTATTTTATTTTAAGTCCCCATTCGACAAATATGTTTTAATTTGCACCACGTTTGCGTCTGCAAACGGAATAATAACGTCAAACATAAATAATTTCCTATAATAAGATTATTACATTAAACACTAATATCATTTAGCAAAAAATACCTCAATGTGTTTTGAATTAATGTGTACCTACTTCCCACAATGAAAGCTATCTATAAATTAGCCTGTATTGATTGACTTACAGCCACAGTATCACACGATATGGATAAGAAAAAACGATTTAGTAGAGTTCTGTTTACATAAATTTATAGATTAAATATCTTTGTAACGCAGATCAATCATAATCAATGGGTTCGATTTAAAGCGGATATTAATTTTTCAAGGTTTTATTGGTGTACCTACAATGTACATTTTTCAAACGTATACCTATTACTTTAATCTGCTAAAAATGAAGTCAAGTTTATAAAGTTAAAAGTAATTCAATTATTGATCTGATATGTACCAGTAAATAAAACCCGAAGTTGATATGATTTTTTCGAGACTTGTAACGTATCAGAAAGGTGATAGTAATAAGGGAAATAAATAGTGGGTTAGTTAGGTATCCAAAGAATGAAGGACGGCTACATGAAAAAAAAATTGATCAAAGGATTTATCATATCAAACGTACAACCTACTATTTCTAATCATCAGAACACATTGAACAATCGTCAAACGCATTTTCTAGTAAGAAATAGAATAAATATACAAAGATAACAAGGTATTACCTGGCTGTTCTCATCCTGAGCGCTGCGCAGTTCTCCTTACATTTGTACGCTAGCACTTGCTTGATTCTGCTCACTTCGACGTCTGGGAAGTGTCTGCTGACGTATGATATGAGGGCATGCACTCTGCGGCGGTCTAAAGGCGGCTTCGTGGGCCTCGACTCTTGGCCGGCCCTCGACCACCGTTGCCCTGTGACCGAGCACGTTGCCAGCTCGATCGGCGAGAACAGCGCGGCCGCTAGACCCCGTGTCACCTTTCTATAGTCCCCCCATTTCACCCCTCTGAGTAGTTCTTCGCGGATCTCGACGCCTTCACCCAGTTTTATCTACAATAAGAGAAGGTAATAGTTTACGAGAAGAATAAATATACAATAATTTAACTAAAGCAGAATGTGTGGGATGGCAGCCCACAGCATTACACACGTCTCTTCATTGACTTCATTCCCGTTAGGGGTTGAACTTTCAATAACCCTTTCATACCCAACACCCAACGCTAAAAAGAAAGACACTCAATATCATAATCAAGTGTCTAGGTCCAGCGGTTTGGGCCGTACGTTGCCTGTTAGTGAATCAGCCTCAAAGTAAGTCATAGTTGGACCTAGCAAGCAACAATTAAATACGTTTGTCAAATTCCCTGATGTTGGTACATAGGCTAGGCTACCTTTTGTTTCTGGAAAAATGTTTTTCCCAAGTAATGCGAAGAAAATTAAAATTTGCATTTGGATTTCAACTTCAAATCCCTAATTTGCTGATCATACAAAACATTTGCGTTAGTGGCATCAAAAGCATTGGTTTTGGCGCAATTATATTCTGGCCGCGGATATGTATAGTGGCCACAGTGAATTAAAAAATAAGAGCCACAGTCATGATGACTTCTCTATATGATTATGTTTTCTCGGATTTTTTCATTTTCAGGCATTTTTATCAGAAGCAAGGTGTAGATAGACATGTTACTCATAGGTTGTCCATACTTGAGTATAGATAGTACAAAATAATAAAATAACTGGCCTAGAGCATGTCGGACTACGCATTGTAGGATCCCGTAGCTATTTCTTGGTAGCACAACCATGTATGATAAAAATTACAGAGGCGCGACATCTCCATAAAAATCTAACTAACAAAAGAACTAAACATCACTATTTCGCTGCTTTCCTTGGAACTACAATATTTTAACCGCGTGATGATTAATAATAATTTTATTGTGGAGATTATAAACCTAATCAACATTATTGTGACAATGTTAGCTAACCATGTTCTCTTGGCCGGTATCGTACGTTTAGGGCTCCACCCACCCCGGCTTCACACGGATTAATTAGTTTTATGCCTTATCTCAGTCTAAAGGAAGAGAGAAGGAAATGGAGGCTTTCACATTCATCCTTTTCCCTATCTTTTCCCCCCTCCCTATTCTCTTACCCATATAGTACAGGATAGGAGTGGCTTTGGACCTAATACTGAAGGTTGGATGTCAGTAATTTCTAAACTACAAAACCGACGACCTTGAAATATTTACGGGATAATATTTAAAGTACCCCCTTTCTAACAAAAAACGAATGAATGAAATCGGACCACGCGTTAATGAATTACAACTAAGTAAATATTTTTACTTTCATCCTCTCTCCCGAGGAAATCGTGCTGAATTTCGGGATTAAAAATATCCTATAGCCTACCTCGTAATATGAACTCAAATCATGCCAAGTTTCATTTGAATCCAATCAGTAGTTTCGGCGTGATGCTCAGCCAAGATACAGACAGGCAAAAATGAAAAAAATTATAGGTTTGGCTTCAGCATCGATAATAGGGAGCCCTCCAATTTTTTTTTTAAATATCTTTATTGTACAGAATTGGACCTGTTATTACCTGTTTTATTAAAAGTATAGATTTTGTTGCTGTGGGAGGGTGTACACAGTTGAGGAGTTATACACTGTACAGTTGTACACAGCACAGTTGTACACTGTACAGTTGCACACTGTACAGTTGTACACTGTACAACTTTACACGAGCGTAATGTACGTCATACAGTGAAAATAACATCCACTCTTGTAATCAAAGGAAGGTTGGACAGTCTTACTAGAGTTCCATTATTCGCACTGCGGACCTCTAAACGCTATGATATGATTACGAACCAAGGGCACATGGTTTTCATGCATCGTCACAATGACGCTTATGAGTTTTTTAATCCTTGCCTTTAGATTATTATCGATCACCATGCAATACAAGTAGGTATTTTAGATTGCTGACGTCGCTGACGTAATACATTTCATAAGAACGTTCCAAATCAAGGTTTTTAAATCACACTTTTAAGTCACCTATTGTGACTATACCTATATTTGAAAGAGTGCGATTAGAAATTAGGAGTTACGCGTGGTTTTACATTAGGTTTGATTTGATAAATACGAGGAGTCCAGATTCCATATAAACGAAGTTCAAGCCAACCGCTAAATATGTATTTCAATCGCTGTAAAACTATATTTACTTTGTTGTTGTTATTGTTGCTAGAGATAATAATATGAATATAGTAATTATTTTTTGGCAGAAACAAATGATGTATATATTATAATTTATACCCGCTGTGGTATGGCACTCTTCTGCAAGAGGGTGGTTAAGTTTTAGATTTCTATGATATGATGCAAACACTATTGTGTTCCAGTTCAACAACAAGCTAACGATTACCTTTTTACATTATTCGTTTAGGTACATAAAAAAGCTACTTTTAGCGCAAATGAAAGTGCGGGGTGCGCACGCGCAATGCTCTATTCGTAATTTTACACATTGAAGAAAAATAAGAGTCTTTCACCGAGAAGTTCACCGACCGTCGCGACGCATGGCTGTAGTGACAAAATCTCTGTAGGTCTATAGTTTATCACTGGAACATTGTTTGTAAGCCACGCCCCGCCGTTCCTATTGGTTTAATATTTTACGACCTACATTTATGTCGTAGGCTGGTCGTAGGTATAGCATGGCACAGTGCCCAAATTAACGTTAAATAATGTTTAATTTGTAGTGGCAAAATTAAGCTATTGTTTCTTTGCCTCTATCACTTCACTGCTGTTAGAACTCTTGCGAGAGTACCGCTTTGCTCAACCAATGTGCGGCTAAGAATATGGTGAAAGACTTTATAGACTGTAAATATTTTACTTTAAACGCCTCTTGCATCCAATGGCTTCCCACGGTCTTACTGTCGAATAATTAGTCCATCTAGTGGGAGCCAGCCTACGTTAGAGTTCTTGGTCGCCAGACGCCAGTTGCCACTCGAGAACCTATTTTCATTCCTGTCGGTTCTCCGTGCAATATGGCCTGTTCATTGCTAATATTTCAAATTGCTGTTTTTTTTTAATGATATGAATGACGTGTGAACCTAGTCGTTCGCCTGATGTTAAGCGTCACGGCTGCCTATAACAGATTGCAGTATCACTCAGAACTCTAAATTAATATATGTAGTTGAAAGAAAGGTGACTTTTGTTCTCCTGCGGTACTCCTCATTTCCGATTTTATCACTCAAGCAAAGCTCTATAGCTCCTTGCGTTAATTACAGCTTACTAATGAGATGCTTTCCTTTCTTCTTATATCTTATATTATATCACTATATATACTTATATAGGTATGACATAAGAAATTAATCATACAAACTCAATCGTACGTAAAATTGCAGCGAATCGAATACACGCCATTAAATATTTTGTCGTCATTTGATCTGCCGATATCCTTTGCTTTATTTGTTTGAAAATACATTCACAAACAAATCATAACAGAAAGGGCCCATGTTTCCATTGTGTACACACGGAATCTGTGACGTACGTATAATTCACAGATAACCCGTGCTAGTGATATTGATGGGAAGATAACAAACGAAACTAGCTGAAACCACAGTTTACCAACCCACATCATAAAGTTTAATATTGTTTGTATCTTATCTTTTAAATCTTAACTTTTCTGTAATTTGATAATTTGTGTATAGAATAGATACTATCCCTGTCCCTATACCAAACCAATACATTGTATATATATATAAAGTGAACAGCTAGTCAATTTTTTTTGGATGCTTGTAAGGTGTCAAACCAGAAACAAAATTAGGTTACAAAACGCTTTACAATTAGCTCTCTAGGTGGATTTCAATTATTATTTTTTACCTCTTATTGTTTGAGCTATCTCAAATTTTACATTAACGACTGTGAGTTCATAATTGATATCGCATCCAGTTTTACGACCTATAAGTAAACAGATTTTTATGGTGTCAGCGATAAATTCCATATTCGGGATTTTTCACATTCTATATTTTCCGATTTCTTAAAAATACGCAATCTTATTAGTCCAAATTCTTAAATTTACAAATTCTGAATTTTCCGCATTCTTTGTTTTTCTAATTAGAAATTAGACAAATTCTTAATTTTCCTAACAAGTACAGTTTCATACACAAAGCAAAATTAATGGAACATAAACATATATTCCTTTAATAATCTATTATAGGCACAGAATTCGCCCTATTTGCACAGGAAGTGTATAATTATAGGTACCTAACCTACCTATTACCTATTTTCACCTACTATTTACATAATTATAATAAACCTGTAGTCCATAGGTCAACATGCAGAAAAGTATGTATATCTACAGGAGGATGGAAACCCTCTTTCGTAAAATATAATGCCCCAGTATGAGCACGAGGACATGTATAATTGTATATTACACCTACAGTAGGCATACCCATACTACATACCTACAGTAGTTTTCTCAAATAATGCGCGGAAATGAAAACTATCATCTATTCTCGTCTATTTCCATCTATTATCATCAATTCTCACCAATTCTCATCAGTTCTCATCTATTCTCATCAGTTCTCATCTAACCTCATCAATTTTCATCAATCCTCATCTACTATCCTCAATTCTCATCTATTCTATTTGCAAGGAACCTTGAAAGACTTTTTATCAATTTTAAATTACACGACAGATATGAGTTTTGTATGAAATTTATTTGGACGCTAAACCACGACAGATATGGATTTTCATACAACTTTTGCCGGCCGCTGCTCGCCAGTACAGCAATTTCGATTTATCTCGAAGAGGGTTGTCAAAATAACATTTCCAAGCACGTTTGAGAAAAAAAATATTGATAACATTTTTATCACGATTGTACTTCTATATGGAAAATTCAGAATATGGAATTTTACGAATTTGTAAAATTAAGAATGTGTAAATTTAGTAATGTGGAAAATTCCGAATATGAAAAAAGCAGATTTTGGAAAAATAATAATGTGGATAATACTAGAATATGGAATATTAATAATTCGGAAAGATACGCTGACATCATTTTTGGTGTCAGCGATAAATTCCATATTCGGGATTTTTCACATTCTATATTTTCCGATTTCTTAAAAATACGCAATCTTATTAGTCCAAATTCTTAAATTTACAAATTCTGAATTTTCCGCATTCTTTGTTTTCCTAATTAGAAATTAGACAAATTCTTAATTTTCCTAACAAGTACAGTTTCATACACAAAGCAAAATTAATGGAACATAAACATATATTCCTGTAATAATCTATTATAGGCACAGAATTCGCCCTATTTGCACAGGAAGTGTATAATTATAGGTACCTAACCTACCTATTACCTATTTTCACCTACTATTTACATAATTATAATAAACCTGTAGTCCATAGGTCAACATGCAGAAAAGTATGTATATCTACAGGAGGATGGAAACCCTCTTTCGTAAAATATAATGCCCCAGTATGAGCACGAGGACATGTATAATTGTATATTACACCTACAGTAGGCATACCCATACTACATACCTACAGTAGTTTTCTCAAATAATGCGCGGAAATGAAAACTATCATCTATTCTCGTCTATTTCCATCTATTATCATCAATTCTCACCAATTCTCATCAGTTCTCATCTATTCTCATCAGTTCTCATCTAACCTCATCAATTTTCATCAATCCTCATCTACTATCCTCAATTCTCATCTATTCTATTTGCAAGGAACCTTGAAAGACTTTTTATCAATTTTAAATTACACGACAGATATGAGTTTTGTATGAAATTTATTTGGACGCTAAACCACGACAGATATGGATTTTCATACAACTTTTGCCGGCCGCTGCTCGCCAGTACAGCAATTTCGATTTATCTCGAAGAGGGTTGTCAAAATAACATTTCCAAGCACGTTTGAGAAAAAAAATATTGATAACATTTTTATCACGATTGTACTTCTATATGGAAAATTCAGAATATGGAATTTTACGAATTTGTAAAATTAAGAATGTGTAAATTTAGTAATGTGGAAAATTCCGAATATGAAAAAAGCAGATTTTGGAAAAATAATAATGTGGATAATACTAGAATATGGAATATTAATAATTCGGAAAGATACGCTGACATCATTTTTGGTGTCAGCGATAAATTCCATATTCGGGATTTTTCACATTCTATATTTTCCGATTTCTTAAAAATACGCAATCTTATTAGTCCAAATTCTTAAATTTACAAATTCTGAATTTTCCGCATTCTTTGTTTTCCTAATTAGAAATTAGACAAATTCTTAATTTTCCTAACAAGTACAGTTTCATACACAAAGCAAAATTAATGGAACATAAACATATATTCCTGTAATAATCTATTATAGGCACAGAATTCGCCCTATTTGCACAGGAAGTGTATAATTATAGGTACCTAACCTACCTATTACCTATTTTCACCTACTATTTACATAATTATAATAAACCTGTAGTCCATAGGTCAACATGCAGAAAAGTATGTATATCTACAGGAGGATGGAAACCCTCTTTCGTAAAATATAATGCCCCAGTATGAGCACGAGGACATGTATAATTGTATATTACACCTACAGTAGGCATACCCATACTACATACCTACAGTAGTTTTCTCAAATAATGCGCGGAAATGAAAACTATCATCTATTCTCGTCTATTTCCATCTATTATCATCAATTCTCACCAATTCTCATCAGTTCTCATCTATTCTCATCAGTTCTCATCTAACCTCATCAATTTTCATCAATCCTCATCTACTATCCTCAATTCTCATCTATTCTATTTGCAAGGAACCTTGAAAGACTTTTTATCAATTTTAAATTACACGACAGATATGAGTTTTGTATGAAATTTATTTGGACGCTAAACCACGACAGATATGGATTTTCATACAACTTTTGCCGGCCGCTGCTCGCCAGTACAGCAATTTCGATTTATCTCGAAGAGGGTTGTCAAAATAACATTTCCAAGCACGTTTGAGAAAAAAAATATTGATAACATTTTTATCACGATTGTACTTCTATATGGAAAATTCAGAATATGGAATTTTACGAATTTGTAAAATTAAGAATGTGTAAATTTAGTAATGTGGAAAATTCCGAATATGAAAAAAGCAGATTTTGGAAAAATAATAATGTGGATAATACTAGAATATGGAATATTAATAATTCGGAAAGATACGCTGACATCATTTTTATAGTCATCATCCGAATTTTTATAGTAGTTTACTGTTTTCTAACCTAAAAGTAGGTAGATCCGGTTTTTCCTCTTTTCCTACCGCAAAAAGACACTGCGAATAACATCTTGTGATTTTAGTTATTTAAAAAATATATTAGCAAAAGTACTTGAACTATTATTACCAGACTACCAAGAAAGGGTTATTTATTTATGTATTGTTTGAATTGTTTTCAGCTTAAAATTGCTAGTTTTTCACGTAAATTATCTAAATTAAATTAACGTAGATAATTTTACTATATTCCTACTTATTATACATATTTTTATTAAATTAATATTTAGTTATAATGCCTTTTTATAACATGGAGTCAACGCGACTTCAATCACTTTAATATCACACCGAGAAGTTCCGTAGAGTATCCGGTCGTGGTAGGTCTCTAAATACATATATAAAGAAAAACCAATTTATGCAAATCTGCCGTACTTATGAAAAAGCAGTATGTAGGTAAAACATGTTTTCGAGAAAAACGCGAAAAATAAAAGTTGTGAGTAGTCGAAAGTAGTCGAGTCGGGCATTCTTACTTCCTGAGTTTTGATACGTGAGAAAGAACAGGATATAGTTTTTTTTTTTGGCGATTCCGAATATGTGCCTAACTCAACTTTGCCAAGAACGTTAGTTACTGCGTTCTTCACTATGAGGGCAGAATAATTGCTGTAATTCATTGAGGAGTTTCCGGTTTTTTCCTCATACAGATCAGCAAATTTATATGGGAATGGGACCACACTGGCAGTATACTCTACAGAATAAAAAAACATTATCGAAATCAGAACAGAATTGAAATCGTTTTACATATTTTTTTCAATTATTGCAATAAAAATAATATTTACTTGTTCATTTTTAATAGCAGGCAACTATAAGCCTATTACAGCGTAGTAATTCAACTGGTCAACAAACGTACACACGAAAAACATCTTCCAAGCACGTTGTTTTACAATGTTAGTTAATTATCAGGACAACTTGGAAGTTTTTCTCTGATAACTTATGAAACGCCATTCAATTAAAGTCACTTTAAAGTGTACATAAAATGTTTAAGTATACTTATATGATTATGATAACCCCATATTGTTCAAAGAGTTACACATGACTCTGCAGTATTCGTACAACCATAGCTACGTAGCACTATTATAAATATTCTGTGCCATAGCTAAAGGAAATGATAACAAGTCACGATTTTTTTAATTTCTGTCATTGTTTGTTTACAAGTTACGCCATGCCATGTTGCCCTATCATGGGTAACTCTAGGTTGATAACGGTGTGATAAATAGTTCAACAATAATTTGAAAGCCACCATTATAACTTGACTTCACATTTACAGCAAAGTAGGTTGTTCATGAGAATTCAAGTTATGCTAGCTACCTACTTTCAGTCGTTATAATATGACCTTTATTTCATCACTGTCGTATCTCATTACGCCCATTGGAAAGACCCCAGCCCCCCTAGCGCGGGCAGCAGACATATTGTCGTTTCTGTTTTACTCCACTGTAGCAGGTAAAACAGGGAGTAAAATAAGGAAAAGTCAATTTTCTCTACAGCCCGTGCTACGGGACTACTTTGTAGGATTAAAAAAAAACATAATTTCTGCACCCCTAGCATGCAGGAAGCGGTTTTGTTAGTAGCCGAAAAATGATCACAACAAAAACATTTTAGTTAACGGGCAAGAGATAAAATTCTGTAATTATGACAATTTGCGTCATATTCTTCGCGTTCGATTCCATTATGTAGGGCTATACCAGGCGACCAGGCCCAGCACACTCTCACACGACAGTACTATTGTTTCTGTGGCCATTTACATCAAATTGACTAGCCTATAGTGACTAACTAACTACCTATTTACTTTTCCAAAGACAAAAACCCCCCGCCGCGTCGACCCAGATGTACCCATTGAGCAGTAGGTACCATTGATGGGACAACTGGTACTGGCTTATTGTCTCCGGACCAGATGTACCATTAAGCAGTACCAATGATTGTACGAAATCCCCGTGGTAACATAAAGGTGTGTACTCACAAGTCTAGGAGCTGCGGCGCCGCCCCGCTCGTTCTCCCGTTTCAGCACAAACGGCAGCGCACGCCGGTGTTGCTCGAGCCACACGGCGTCCGGCACGGGTCGGTTCCGGCGTCCATCCCACCGCCCCACCGCTGTACAATGTACACCACAACTCTTGTTTATATACGTCGCTTGCTACTTGGAAATTGAACTTTATAAGACTGTGTATCATCGTATGGCAAACATATTTTAATTTGATTGTACTGTTTACACTATTCGCTTTACAAACACAGGAAAGCGTGGACGCGAAAACAAAGTCTCCCAGTAATACCGTAGCACAATGAACGACTCAACACAAACCCAACTCTACTCAACGCAAACTATTGAAATGTAAGCGCGTTAAAGTACAGAACGTTCTGCACAAGTGCACGTATTGCTAGCAATCGGTGCGGATGCCAGGGATGTGCATCTGGTCTGAGAGCTCACATCCTTAGATCCTTGAGACAAAAAAGGCAGATTTAGTAGAAAATTGTATAAATTAGATGCGAGTAATCCAAAAATTTGTAAAACGCGATTTAACAATGTTACGAGTTCTTGCTAAATAGATATCGTTGAAAACAGTGAGCCCTCAGTTCAGACGTTTATAAAAATGACAAAATTGGATTTACTTTTGAGTCGTGATTTCTTTTTTACAAATTCAATCAGAAGCTTATTTAACAGCTACTAAAGCTTATTACGAATTTATTAAAAGTAAGGCCTGTTTTTAATTTTTATAGATTGAGCCCCTCAGACTTTTCTGAGGGCTCAAGTTAAATCATCATAATTTCGTGACGCTGCACTCTAGTGGCTTAGAAATTTGTTATAAACCTTTTACAAATTCTGTACTAAATAGTAAAATGAAACGCAAGGGTATAGAATATTCTGAGATTCAATTTTTCAGGTACCTGAACTGAGGGCTCCAGTTATTCGGCCATAACTTTGTTAAATCGATTTTACAAATTTTTGAATTACTCCATCTAATTTATACAATTTTCTACTAAATCTTTCATCCTTTTTCGTCTCAAGGATCAAGGATGTGAGCCCTCAGACCCACATGCACATTGCCAGGGTAGTCCCGAGAGCGGGTGCCGGGAGGGGGGCTCAAGAACAAACCTCGCGAGGGCACACGGAGCTTAGACGTGCCTCTAGTACTACCAAATATTCATTATTGTAAAGACAATATAATCTGTATTAAACACAAGTGTAATGCAAGTGTTCATTTATTGAAACTAACAATACATGCTCAGATCATAAAAAGTTTAAAAAAAATCTCCTCTCTTTCCTCATTATAAAAAAAACATTACTTTAACATTACAATACGATGATACACATGTTTTTAAATTAAAAAAGCAATAATGGGTAAATTCAAAAGTATAAATGAGTATGCAAATAAAACGTTTCTTGAATGATTGAACAAATGGACAAAAACAAATTAAACATGATATTAAATTTTGTTCGATGTAAAAATTAAGCAGGTAATTGCTAATTTTAATACAAAGTTATTGACATTGTAAGCGCCAAGTCCAGTGTTCATATTCAACTAGTTTTGTTTTGGTGTTTTACCTACCTATGGTTATTGTATGGTGAAGATATTGTGTTGTGCCGATTGTGTGCCATTTCTACAAAACTACTAAATAAGTTCAACAATAATTGAAAAAGGAAATAGTTACGTGAAATCACACGATTCCTGCACTTACACCTTCCAATATTTTAATTTACCTACATTATTAGGTTAGCGAGGTTTTTTGTAACATAAGCGAGTGAAACTCACTTCCTGGGGGTTTCGGTACCTCCAGAACACCTTCTGTGTAACGATACAGTGGAGTATATACACATATCAAAAAAGTCTACGCAACATGTACTAATTTAAATTTTAGGATGGTTCTTCACATTATAACGTTGTATTTTATTTTTAAAATTATTACAAAATGGAATTTCTGAAGAAAATGAATTTATTGTGAAAGAATAGGGCAATTTAATACAGAGTATGGCCTCCTCTGCTATTCAGAACTTGTCGGCAACGATTATTCATTGAATTAATGAGACTATTTATGTCATCTTGCGGTATTCGCTCCCAATAGAATTGTAGCAAATCCTTCAGCTGTTGGGTTGTTGTCACTCCGTCCAAGTCCTTCAAAACACGTCTCTGGAGCATGTCCCATGCGTGCTCGATGGGGTTGAGGTCTGGCGATTGTGCAGGCCAGGGCAATACCCGGATGTTCTCCGTTGCCAAGTATTCACTGGTTCGCCGAGCTGTATGTGAACGCGCATTGTCATGCATTAACGTAAAATCGGAGCCAAAGGTTTGTGCAAATGGATGGACATAAAGTCTGAGAATATCCTAAACGTAATTTTCAGCGTTCATGTTTCCATTTACAAAAACGAGCTCAGTTCGCCTGTTCTTCATAATACCCGCCCATACCATAACTGTTGAGCCGCTGTATGGATGAACTTCCTGAACGCACCTGAGCCTTTTAGTTTTTCCGGGCCGACGGTACACTCGCACCCTACTTGTATCAGGCCTAAACCCGAATCGCGACTCATCGGAAAACATAATTTTATCCCATTGTTCCTGGGTCCATGTTATGCGTTCTCTACACCATTCATTTCGACGAGCGCGATTCCCGTGACGTATCGGTGGCCTGATTGGGCGTCGAGCTCGTAGGCCGTACTCATGCAGTCGATTTCGCACAGTTTGGGGACTTACATCAACACCACTTGAATTTTGTAGCCTCAAACTTAGCTCTCGAGCGGTTAACATCGGCTGGCGTCTTGCAGTCAGTTGTATGTACCGGTCTTGCCCAGTGGTTGTACTCCTTCTACAGCCTGGGTGCTGTTCAGCGGGTTTCCCTGTATTATTGTAGCGCTGCCAAAGACGACAAATAACACTTCTATGAATGCCAAAATGTCGAGATACCTGAGATTGATTACTTCCCGCTTGCAACATCCCTACAGCTCTTTGCATTTCATCTGCCGTCAAATGACGTCGCTCCATGACGTGAAGAATATCTAACGATTCAATTTTGTCGCTAACTTTATTTAAATGGTTGGTAAAATTATAAAATCAAGAATAAACGTGTCAATTAAAGCGCACTTAAATTCAAACAAATTCGCAGTCATTTGAATTTAATGAAAAAACAAAACATAATCGAATCGAATTTTTTTTTTACAACCAGCCAGTATGTCATCAATAACAAAAAAGTTTACTTACCTACGCACTTTGAGTGAGTAAATACTTAGAAATTAATAATATAAATGGTAAATTTGTAATATCATGCATGTTGTTTAGACTTTTTTGATGTGTGTAGTTATAGTTACCCGACAAACTCATCGTTGCGGTTTTTTTTTAAACAAGCTGTATCAAAACGACTCCCCAAGTTAATTTGGTCTGGATATAAATGGGGGAAGTCGTAAACTTGAGCATGGGAATATAAATTCATGGTTTCCTATGTTTGTGATAAATATGCAATAAGCATTTTTAATTTATACCACAAAAGTCGGGAAGTAACGTGATTTTATGCAAATTTATCCAAAAAAAGTCATATCTTTTAATAGAGATAGAAACGCAATTTTAATTCCAGGATTATGAGGCAAGGACCTTCGTATTTGTTATCAATTTCAGCTCAGCTTGCTTGAGCCATTTCTGAGATAAAGACAGGCTGACTGACTGACAGACAGATAGACAGACAGACAAACAGACAACATAGATCCTTATATGGGTTCCGTTTTTTCGAAACCTTAGTTTTTGTATCATAAACGTAAGTTAAAGAGGGAAGATACAAGACCATCTTGAAATAGATCCGCTTTTAAGTGCAATGAGTACATTTGCCATGCGAAACAATGAGATAGCAATACTAATCTTGGAGCTGCGAGACAGGCTAGCAGGGCCAGTTTAAGCGATGCATAAATGAGGAATGAGGACGTACCTCACCTTCCTCTTTTTTCATTAGAACTAAAATTATTATGTTTTGTATCGTTTTCGCACGTAAAAGCTTACGCCAAACCGACTACTATTAAAACACCTTTTAATTATTGAAAATTTCTAAAACTTTTTACTTTATAAATAAGGCCTGGCGTTACCTATAATATGCCTATAATATGAAGTCATTTGAGTCTATGATCATTTTATAAACTTGTTGTTCGAATTAAACGGTTTATTTTATATTTTCAGGCGATAAAACTCATTGTATCATAAGTAAACGGAGTTGAACCGTAACAGAACGTGTTCCATTCAAAACATCATAACAAATTTTAGTGGGACCGCAATATTTTAGCGCTGGCTTATCCATCACACACTTTGGATGCATGCGACAGGGTTCGGACAATTTTACCAATTAGTTTTTGTTGTCTATTTCATCATACTTTACTTTTGGATCACCCTGTAACTGGCAAATGTCTTGAGAAACATTCAAACTAAAACGATTTTAAATTAAAAGCATGATTATACAAAATGTCTCAAAAAACCTTCGCGGAATAAATTCAGGCCTTTTTCACTTGAAAAATTAGGCATAAATTATCAACTGCCAAAGTTGCTATACATATGCCTGTCTGCATTTAAGTTTGACAGCTCTTAAGTCCGCGCTAATTTATCTCTCTAGGACATACCTAAATGCGTTGCAGTGCCTAGGAACATCGTAGAGGTTTAAGTGCGAACTTAGAAGCCGTCTAACTGAAGTGCAACGGGCATGAATGACTTAAACATTGTTTTTGTTTTGTTGATTATGAATTAAAACGACACTTTGTTTTCTTGACACGTCTCAAACGTATCAACTATAAAAATACATTTCTACGAACTCATATACCATTGAATGTCATTATATTAATTAAACTACGTTGTAAGATAAACACGAGAACCTCTGTGACCGTCGCCACATCGAGATAAAGGCAAGCATAAAAAATAAACATAAACCATTATCATGGACACAATACAACAACTCTAACATTCAATTCAATTTAACATTGAAAATCACATGTCTGTCGCAATACTTTATTTTCTGATTAAATAAAAAAAATACAATGTATGTACAATAAAGATAATCATTGCACAAGCGATGTACATGATTACAACCAGGATAATAGATTTTAAGATTTAAAAAAAGTTAGGAGTATCAATGGAACACTTGTGTATCAAAACAGTCAACTTAATTATTTAACAGTTTTTAACACGGCATGTAGGTATATCTGGTAAAACTTTAACAGTCTGTATAAATAAATCTATTGCAGTTCAAGGTTTAAGTGTCTCAAATTCAAAATCTTACTTATTTCTATTGAGCTTTGAGACACTTTAAGGTAATATTTAACTTCAAAATGTATGTATTAAGTCACTTCGGAATATTCAAAAACATTATCTTAAAATGAGCCATCCAGAACAATTTTTAAAAACTCATTATGCCGAGTGTGATTACTATAAATTTTGATTAAATGACACTCATAAGAATTTTATTATAATGACCTAATAATTATTTTTCTAATTAACTTCAGCTGTGTCAAGAGATTCTTTTTTTACTATACCTTTTTTCTTTTAACATGGCAATAATTAAAGCTGCGCCTTAACTTATTAATTGGGATTAAAATTATTATAAGAAATGTGCCTTTAAATTACAATGACTAATGTACAAGCGATAACATTAAGAGTAAATGTATTATTGCAATTAATTTTCGTATTAATTTTAAGATTAAACACTTTAAAATAAATGCAAAGTTAAAATTTAGAGATCATGGGAAGAAAGTCAGTTGAGATCACTTTACTCCGACGGTTTACAACAATTTTCCAAATGACAAAATATTGTATTTCACAACCCTAATCATACCTTTCAAATAGTCCCTTATAAATGCTTTTGTTACAAAATGACTAGATAATATATTTTCATGGCAATTTTTTCCTTAATGGGTGTTAATCGAGACACTAATGAAACGTGTTCTATATCAAATTGATATATTATATCAAATACCAAAAGATAACCATTAAGTGAGCCTTGATCCCGCGACTCTATACCTATAGGTGCTTTACTCATTTACTCATAACTAATAGTCACGTCGCTTGCTCTGCTAACCGAGCTATTCATTAATTAAAGAAACAAAACTACTTTTCCTTATACTTTACATTAGAAGTCATTTCAAAGAGTACCAACGCTAAAATATATTCAATAATATAATTTGACTGGCCTGTTAGCTCAGTTGGTAGTAGCTCTGCCTTCTGAACTATAGGTTGTAGGTTCGATTCCTACCCAGGACAAACATTTGTGTGATGAACATCGATGTTTGTTCTGTGTCTGGTTGTTATATTGTATTCTATGTATGTATTTACAAACAAAAAAGTATCTAAGTATTGTATCAGTTATCTGGTTCCCATAGTACAAGCTATGCTTAGTTTGGGGCTAGATGGCGCTGCGTGACATGTCCCACACATATTTATTAAAAAAAAAAAAAAAAAAAATACGTCATGGTTGTATGATTAAAAAAATTAAGGTTTTTTTTTTGTTTCATACATAATCGGCATAATCTGTTTACAATCACAAAATTATTAGACATTCAACTATTGATATTGAACATGTAACATTACATGTATATTTAGTAACACCCTGTATAACTAACTACAAATTATAGAAGCTTAACCGATCAAAAATGAAATTCGTATAAAAATATATCAATAAAAATCATCTTCATATTCACTTATCATAAAGAAATAATGCTGATTCAAGTTATACACTGGGCATGTGGGATAAAAAGAAATGGCAAGTAAATAATAATTAATAATACCACGTACTCTATTAATACATACACCCTTATCAAACTCATTGTGTCATCACATCAGTTGTTCTTATTATTATTATTATACTGTTGCATAAAGCCATCCCCACTGGTGTCTTAAGAAACGACGACTCTCATAAAAGAAGACGAAATCACTCATTTATTATTCAGATTTAATCAACTAATTTACTATGAAATTAATAATCGGATTAAGTTTGATTTGATTTAATAATAATAAACACCATGTATAGTACGTACGTATACATTGGGATAAGATGACAGGTAGATACTTTAATAACTTTTTTCATTTTAATATTTATATGACCTTTTTTATATTGTTCCGCAAACTGAAACCCAACTTTACCGTCAAATGAAACCCGCATCAATTCCTTAGTAAATTAGGCCCGCGATGGCGAAAAAACTAAAATGCGTTACGCATTGTTCCTAACTAATAGTATAATAGTATTTATCCGATACATCATGAATTCGAAGACTTACTCCTCATAAATTTGAGATTTGTACAACTATTGACCGGGAGCCGTATAATCACTCAACAATAACATCTTGTGTAGAGATAAAAACTATTGTGTATAAAAATATTACTATTGCAGTGTACAGAAACTATGCACCGATGGAGATGCATAGCTCCCAGTATTGGATAAACAAAACGTAATGTCCTCCGCTCTCACCCGCACCGCGCACCGCCGTACAAAATATTGTCTCTATTACGAAAATACACCTTAATATATTACCTACACTACATGCACGGGGGAGAGCGGACGATAGATATGGTCAACTTGTGTGTATATGTTCTGTATTGTGTATAAATATGTAACCAGTAAATAACCTATGTTATGTGTATGTAAAATGAGCACCGGTCGCAACAAATGCTTTAACAATCAGTCTATTGTCAGAAAGGAGGGTACAAGTGTGACGCCTCGACGAACTCCTAGCCATTATATTAGTCATTGCGGGGTACGTTTACATGATTCAACCATAACGACGGCCGGACTTGCACCATCAAAGGCGCGAGTTACGTTTTCCGTTTTTCCCCATGCCACGAAACTGACGTTAGAAACGATCCGACGGTCGTTTCGCAGAAATAATGATGTCTTTCAATTCGCATCGATTAAATCCGACCAGGCTCACTACCGGCCCGCGGAGGTAAAGAACGAAAAAACTATACGGCCTATTTATCGTGCGGGGCGATGGTACGACAGATCGCCAACGGTAACACCCGTCACTCGGTACATCGTAGAAGGCACACAATAAGCGGCGTGGTGCGACTGGCACCGGCCCCCGGCGACACTCCGGCGGACCGCTATTGGAAGTGCGCGGGCAGCGGGTGCGGCGGCGGCGGCGACGGCTTGAGGTGCAGGCGCGGCGGCGCGTGCTGCGCCAGCGTGTGGCGGCGCAGGTACAGCGGCGTCTTGAAGCTGCGCCCGCAGGTGCCGCACACCACCGGCTGCGCCTCGTGGATCAGCCGCACGTGCTGCCGCAGGTTGGACGCGTTGCTGTACCGGCGGCCGCACACCGCGCACTGCACGCCCGCGCCCGCGCCCGCGCTCCCGCCCGCGCCGCACGCTGCCAACAACACCACGTTCGCACTGCGCCGCACCGCTCGCGCCGCCCGCGCCTCCGCTCGCGAGCCCGCGCACCTTCCACCGCGCCCGCATGCTAATGGAGCCGCGCCCGCGACCGTTACATGGGGTGACCTGGCTCCGTGCTTGC
Organism: Ennomos quercinarius; assembly: GCA_910589525.2. Taxonomy (NCBI): domain Eukaryota; kingdom Metazoa; phylum Arthropoda; class Insecta; order Lepidoptera; family Geometridae; genus Ennomos; species Ennomos quercinarius. Next base: position 14,904,950 of record OU342492.1, on the reverse strand, counting down.
ACTCGCACTCGAACGCGACTGCGTTTCTAAACTTCCTCGGTCGTTGTTACCGGGGCGGTTCCATTAGCATTTTAACGGAATTACCGCCGGTGCCAGATTTTATGAGCAAAGGCAGGGCCGCGGTGCGAGCGGAGGGGCGAGCCGTGCGTCGGCGGGAGCGTCGGCCGACACCCGCGCGCCTAGCCACCTGTGCGAGACCGCGCGCTTCTGTCTTTCTGACCGACCGTTTGTCGCAGTGAACTCTTATTTTTTAAAGGAGGTTCGCCGGGGGCGCGGCTGTCCGAGTCGACGTGTGCGTGTGAAATGACGTGACAGAAACAGATGAGACACTCACCATCGGCGTTCTCGTCCCGAAGGTCCGTGTTCATTCCGGCCATGAGATCTATGTTACCTGGGGAGGAGGAGATGGCAGTTAGCGCGGATGCTAGGCGATTTAATCAAACACGTCAGCGGGGCGTACGTACCTTGCAGTGCAGCGAAAGGATTGGCCAGCGCGTTATTATCGTAGTTGTGTAAGTGCGGGAAATTGGAGCGCTCCTCGTCGCTGCCTTCCTGCTCCATCATTTCCATTTTTGGCTCAAGGAGATCAGACGCGTTAAAGTCCTGGCACTTGTCCGTCCGGTCCGGATCCCCAGGGTCCATGAGTATGTCGCTCTCTTCATTTTTCACCTCTGGCGCTTCGAGATCAGTTTTCACCCTCAGAGACGGGTAGTTAGTGATTTCACTATAGTCATCGTTATTAGGCCTCGTTTGACTAGAAGTTTGAAAGGGAGCTTCTTCGTTGAGATTGTTTCTGGCAACATCGGGAGAATTTCTGGGGGTGCGACGACCCGGCGTCTGCTCCTGGTCATCGCCTGGTGTGCTCTCCACGGTTTGGCTTGCGGCTTTGGAGGAGGAGGTAGACTGTGGCGGCTTGGCGCTGAGCAAATTACGTAGCTGGGAAGGAGGCGACTTTCGATTCACTTTCTGAAAGAGAACTTCGTGTGAGTAAATCAAGTTTGAGATGCAAAACAAAACAAAAAAGGGGAGTATGAAACTACCTACATAGTTTACAGAACTAGACATAAATGCTACATGAACTGACAAAAATTCGGGCTTCACTACGCCCCTAGATGTATAATAAAGTTCACATTGCTGATTACCTTGTCGTTGTGCTGTGAGCAGTCAGTGAGGCCGCGTATTTGAAGCGCATCAGCAGTGCGAAGGAAAGCGCTGAGCTGCGCTTGCGCGATGTTCACCTGCCCCACGTACATGAACTGCAGTAGCGCGCGCACATGCGATACTTCGCAGTCACGCATGAATATTATCGGGTGGGGGCATGGATTATTCTGAAAGACATTGATCTTGTTATTACAGCAATAGCAATGGTTCGCAAAGCGTTTTGAACGATGAACAGCATTTCGGCGTTTTAAAGACTGTCACACACGGGACAGATACTATAATAAATACATAAATAACAAATAACGAAAAACGCCAACGCGGTTCGCATGACCGACTTCAGCTTGCAAAGGTGCGTAAACTCGGGATTCTCTAATCATCAACATTCCTGCCAATACACGACAAGATTCTGCCGATTTCCCAGAGGACACCATGAACATTGACATGCGAACTTTTGCTTTTTTTAACTACCTAGTAGGCTACTAAGTGATAGCAGGGGTCATACGAAAAGCAAGCACACAAAATGTGGCACCTGACACGTCAGCAGAATATCTGAATCGCAAACCATGCGGCTTGGTGCAAGGTGTGGAAGCATGACTAGACAGACATCCTAACGTATAAGGATGTTGACTCATACAATCAGGGGCCAGGGTGGACAACAACTTGTCACGATAAAAGTATCCTATATCATTCTCCAGGGTTCCACACTATCTGCAATAGGTACCTACATCAAGTCCGGTTCAGCAGTCGTGATAAGGTAAAGAGTTTCTGAATAGTATTAGTAATGTAAGTGGCAATGGATAAGAGCAATACCAAAGAATTAATACCCACCTAAATACTAACCATAATCGTTACGACCATACTATGAACGTTACATGTATACCTATGGCTTTTGGATGAGGACAGGACAGGGTTTTTCTAGTCAACATTCCTGACTCTGTGCTCTTATTAGTATAACAATTATCTATGCGTCGACAACAGGTATCGATTTTGACCCGTCTTATTGAAGGAATCGAACAGTTTCCAATGACAACTTTTCTGCGTGAGGTCCATAGTCTGCAAAATTGCTGCAGACTCATCGGACGTGGTGTGCTGGCGTACCGCTCGAACTATAGGGAAGCAAAGCTCACTAGTCCTTCATGTACCTATGCGATTTGCGTTAAATGCGCCTCACGACGTCATATATTTTTGGGGATGATTCCTGGGTATTTTTATAGAGTCCGCCTGAGTACGCCATGGCCTGGCCCTAACTACAGCTAATATAGTAGTTTAGTAGGTATAATCATTCTGTGGCAGTATAGCCCAGTCACAACTTTTTCACGGCTAGCGCCGCTGTACCGTAGGTACCTACTTTTAATATGCCGTGTGCGAATTCCAAGTGGACTATCAATCAGTCTGCGAAGGCCTTTATAAACCATTTACTTCATCCGTCTTATTACGGTCGCAGGTTTTTTCTCTCGCTGGATTAGTAAGTCCTGGTTTAACGCTAGTCTCGACATAGTCTCGATATGAATCGGTATTATTATTACTAAACCAGCGTTAAACCTGCGACAGTAATAAGACGGCATTAAGGTTATATAAGTACCTACCAATGATTTAATTCATTCGCGCATTTTTTATTCAGAACTCTTGGGTCATAAAAACATGATATCATCTTCCCGTGAGTTGACGTTACCGTCTATGGTTAGTAATGGTAACGGCTAGCCACTAATCGGAATGCATTCAAGTAGGCGGTAATGGGTAACGTACGAAGAAACTATTATTTACCTGTGATGATGTGCGTTAAGCATCCTACGTCCTTGCATTTGTCACTATTCTCCATCCTGACCACAATGACAAAGTCCTATAAAAACACGTTTTCGAAACTGTCATCACATAATTTTCTTCCCTTCATACATTCAAACCTTTGTGTGAAATAAATACTAGATAATGTCCTAAAATAAATAAAATACCCTAATATAGGTCAAGATTTTCTCTACCTAATGACAAAACAAGACTCGTAGGACGATAAATTATGTGAGATATATTATAGAACCCATTTTCTGCAGATAAACAGGCCAGAAATACCTACACGCCAGTCTCAGACGCTCCCATAATGAAAGTGCGTAGTTACTATTTACAATTTGATAATTATTATGTCGAAACTAACGAATACGGACCGAGTTTGAAACGACGATGGCATGCCGTCCCTGTGAGTGTAATATTCTTCTGTAGCTCGCTTGCCCATCCAATAAAGAAAAACACCGATGTTGCAAATTTTATCGAAAAAAACGGGAATGAAAATAAAAACAGCTTAAAAATCAATGAAAATGTTAAAAATATCCTTAGCACCCAAACTAAATCGGGCAACATACAAGGGGGCTAAATCGATAGGTACAGACTTCCGTTTATCAAAATTTACACCCTGTACTGTATACAGGCTGGTTTTTTGAGACGGGACAGGGTGCCATAACCGTTATAATTACGGGATAATGTTCCTAGGAAACTATCTATAACTTTTTGAGATATCCTGAACTGCAATTATAGATTTTGGAAAAATGTACAGTCAGCAAAAAAATTGCTAAAACATCAAGATTTTTTTACGCTAAACGATCTCTTATCATGTAGGGATCAAAGTACTCTAGGGAACCATTTCAAGTATGGGTATAGAAATTACAGAAATATCCAAAAACTTTTCCCATACATTTTGGTAACGGAACCCACTTTTTCATCTGTCTGTCCAAGTCAAAAGCCTTTCTCTGAGTAATAGCTGAAACTTGAAAGTATTCTTTTGAACCTATGTACACAACCAACTCAACAACCCCAGAAAATTAAAATGTCAGAACTAGTAGTTGTATCAATTCATTACAATCAAACATCACAGAATAATAACTGACGATTTGTATAGTCACAATGAAGCACGGGGTCAAACAAAACAATAGGCACGATTTTGAAGGCTTTAGTTGACAGTCCTTAAAATACTAAAAATATATCCGTCTCTTACATTGCCGTCTATTTGACAAGGACAGCAACAGTTTTAGAAGTTTTAGATCTGTCAACTAAAGCCTTTAAAATTGGCCCCATTATTGACTTAAACGTAGGTATTTTTCTAAAGCAAGATAACTGTAAATAGCGTCTCTGTAGTATGTCAAAAGATTTTTATAAGCTATTCTTATTATTGTTGAAAGACGTTTTGTGACATTTTATATGGTAAGTTTAGAATGTGATATTATGTTGCGAGTTGCGTAGTCGATTACGCATTCGCAAATTCATGAAAAACTTAACACATAGTGTCAAGGTCAAACCTGATGTTGGCCGGACTATTTTTGAGATTTTTTTTTTTAATTTTGTATTAGCTATTTACACGTAGTGGCAACTGGTTGCAACCAACACTAATACAAAATGAATGTGCCTTCTTTCGACAATTAAAGTTAGAAACGCTACAATTCTTTGCAAGATTTTTTTGACGATAAGAATATAACATAAGCAAACTTTTCGATCAACATTTATACTGTTGAATTGTAAAACTAGTATGTCATGTATCTAAATGTCACGCTATAAGTACGTAATTTTGGTAATCCCACCCTCACAATATAATCTGTAGTGCCCAGCAGGCTACATGTTGTTACCTACAACAATTATGACTTAGGTCTAATGTAAGATCAATATGCACATATGGAAACAGAATATATGAACATGAATGAGTATGAATAGAGCCTTGTCAATGCACTTGAAGCCAAGGGGCTTCGCTAATGTAAAATACTGGTCAAAAATTTCAACAACCAGTGGGATTACACAATGCTTTTGTGAGAAGGAAGCTAGAAATCAACGCGATGGTATGGTATCCGTATGAGGCAAAGTACGTGCAGATGGTAGAGAAAATCCAGAGAAAAATTCTGAGATGGCTCTATCAGAAGGAATACGGATACTATGTCGGCTATTCATTTTTATACCCCAGCGCCTTCGTTCTCGGAATGTCAGGGGGTACGAGACCCTAGAGATGAGACGTACATGTTCACTAATGGCATATGTAATAAGCATATTGTCAGGACAAAGGTGCATTCCAGCATAGAGAGGATAAGACTGGTAGTACCTGACAACTACGTAAGAGCTCGCGGACACGACTTATTTGTACAATCCGGATCCAAGAGCGAACTAGGGCGCCAGTCTCCCCTTACAAAAGTGCTACGCCTCCTCAACGCTATGCTACGCCAGAATCATGATCTGGACTTGTTTAATTCCACACCGCAGGAAATTCACAGAATGACATCAGAATTTTTAATGGCAAATTCAAATTTTGTTAAATTGTGGAATAACGGTAGCAACATTAATATTAATATTCGTTTTTTGTTTTCTTTCTATATTTTAGTGTGCTTAATCTATTCATTGTCGTATTTAGTCTAGGGTGAGTGAATTAGGAAACTGTAATGCCCACCCACAGGCATGTATTTTCATAACAAATAAATAAATAAATATTTATTTATTCTCAACAACTTAAATCTGTTATAGGTATAAAAGGCTTTGTCCTGACTGGGTAACAGACTGACAGACAAGGCAGAGCGCAAACCGCTGGACGCAAAGGCTTGAAATTTGGAGAGTGGCTTTCTTTTATGACGCAGGGGCGTGCTAAGAAAGGATTTTTGAAAATTCAACCCTTGAGGGGGTAAAAAGGGAAATAAACGTTTGTATGCAAAACCTACATTTCATGACGTATCGTTTTGAAACTTAGCACATACAAACCATGTATAAAAAAATTAAATGATACTTTTAGTTTTTTGAAATTCAACCTTTAAGGGGGTGAAATAATTAGTTGAAGTTTGTATGGAAATTTAAAAAAAATACCATATCATATTAAAATCTAACATGTATTAAGAATATACAAAATAAATAATCAATCAAATCAGTCAATTTCATCCCCTAAAGGGGTAAAAAGTACAAAACAAAGTTCCGTGGCAAGACACTCGCCACAGCCAAACCGCCTACGCTGACCTTGAAATTTCAAAGATACATTTATTATTTATTACCAGAGATATAAAAAAAACTGATTTCATCCCTTGCTTTCACAAGACAACTATGAAGGGTCACTGCTTGAAGTTTGAAGCCACTTTAAAAAGATAAATAAAAAGAATTAAAAAGTAACGTATTTACTTATTTATGACGCTTTTTATATGGCGCCCAAAATAGGAGAGTTAATTTTATCCGAAAAAATAATTTCATTTCATATTAGATTAATAATACCTAACTTTAAAAAAATATAAAGACTAAAACTAAATTAAATCTAAACTAAAATAAACTACCTAAATCTAAAAAAAAAAACAAATAAATAAATGTTTTGCCTGAAGTAAATGTTATGCAACATCACCACTACATGTTTGAGCTGTATCTTTCTATTTTTGTATCTTAAAATGCGTAGACTGCCTAGGTTTTGATGAATGTAATTTATTTAATACTTCAGTCAAATATCAAATAGTTAGACATGTTTTAACATTATTCTGTTGTTATTGCTAAACAAAAAGATTGTTTTTGGCACAGCTCACAACCAAACAGGTTGGTATTAAAACATAAAGTTAAAAAATGAAAACTAAAATATTATATAGCGATGCTGATAGTTGTTTGTAAAACTTGATAAATATGCATTTTTCCCCCTAAACTAATATGTTATCGAAATACAATTATTAAGCAGGTATGTCTAAGTTTGCTACTGGCTGAATGCAAAAATCGTGGAAGTACCTAGCTAAAAAACACGTAAAAATAGCAACGTAATTATGTAGTAAGAACTGAACACTTCATCATTAAAAAGAACTTGCACAACTCTTGCATGACTATGGCTAATTTTGAGTTGGACCCACTATGCATGAAGCACATTATGAAAATAAAATTTATATGAGTTAAAACTAAAATATTTTAATTGAATAATTAAAGTATTCAAAATCGTAGCCATAACATCTAATTAGCATACAGTTGAGAAGTGTGTGACCATGATATCTGCAAATGTTAATAAAAATCCATGGTCAGTTGAATTCATATGACTATTTATATTTTAATCTGTGTGGTACAATCAATTATGATATGACTGCATTTAGCAGAATTTCCAATACCAGACTGTGTATTTACCATTAATTGTGTGGAATATCCATAGATTAATTTAAAAAAAAACATACCACCATACCAGATTATAATGGTTATTAGATTATATAATAAAAAACGACATACTGATTATGATTAATGAAAAGTTTTAATCTGTTGAATGCCATTAATAAGCATAACAATAGATGAACAATTAAAAAGTATACAATACAATACAACTGTTGTATGAATAACATTTAATGGGTTAAAAGAATCTGAGAGTCTGGTTGAAACTGGCATTTTTTACTTTCAACACCGATTTACACATAAGATGTTCTTCAAGGTTAGATCTAAAGGTGTTTTGTTCAACAATTTATAGGTATTTCAATTTATTGCCAAAAACATTTTTGTGGTAGTAAGTATGAAAGTAAGATAGCTAGCATTCTTCAGCAGTTTAAGCTTTGGCTAGAAAAATGGAACCTTGCTTCTATTGTAATAGGCTTGCTATGTATAATATTTGACATTGCACACTTTGTGGTTTTTAATATGCTCAATATTTTCAATAATTTAATTAGGTATTTTAAATACCTAATCTTATTTGACTTGTAATAGTGCTATGAATAGGCAATTTGCAATAAAAACAAAAATTTACATACATTTATTTTCAATTTTGTGTGCATGTGCAATGTTTCCAGTGCATCTAAATAAATAAGATCAATTTCTGAAGTACCTATTAATCCACTCAGAATGTATTAATTCAAATTATTTCAATATAATATAATAATAAATATATGTGGACATTTCTCACAGCAATCTAGCCCCAAACTAACCATAGCTTGTACTATGGGAACCAGATAACTGATACAATACTTAGATACTTTTTTTTTAAAATACATACATAGAACATAATATACCACCCAGACACAGAACAAACATTGATGTTCATCACACAAATATTTGAACTGAGTGGAACCAAACCCACAACTTACAGATCAGAAGACACGGTTACTACCAACTGAGCTATCAGGTCAGAATATAAAGTTATTTTAACCTATGTATTCTGTAATATTTAAAGATTAACTAGTTTCTATCTCTTTTGATAGAAACAGTTCATAAATCATTCTACTAAGAAAACAAACAGTGTATTATTTTAAATAGTTATTGATGTGATTGATTTATCATAGCAATTAGACTAATGGACACACAATGGATGTGAGATGTTAATGGGATTGATCATATGATTTTGTTGTATAAATAAAATCATTTCAAGGTAAAGTCCACTTTTATTGTGTAGACATTTTTTAGTGTAAAACCACTGAGCTGTGACAACCATTTAATACTCATGTCTCCAAAGTGTTGGTTACTCGTTTGTCATACGAAAAACAAATTAAAATGCATATGTTGAAAGTTAACATAGAATTATAATTTATTGTAATTTGGAGTAAATGTGAACCAATTTAATATTCATAAAGGCAGACACATAAAACAGTCAAGTCCAACTGCATTTTGAAATTACCCCTGACTGCTCTATAAAATTATGAAACCGTTTTTAAATAAATTAAGAAACCATGCAGATGCAGCTATTAGCATGCATAATTGTTATATTATTATGTAGAAGGAATCCATTATGTGCTTCCACATAAATGTAATCTATAGCCTCAATGGTAATGAGTTAATTAGAAATTGTGAAACAGAATTTTAAAGTAGGTACAAATAAATGAAATCACGAGTACTTAACCGGAACGCGAGACATGGCATTTGTAAGTAGATCAAGTGTTTTATACATAACAACTTTCACTAGAGTCATTGTAATGGTGACACATCAAAGTGTGGGGAGTGAAAGATGGACTTACTTTGAATAGCTCCTTGAAATAGGGACTACAAGCCGAGAGCACCACTTTGTGGGCCTCCAGCCTGTGGCCCTCACATGCCAGAGTGACGTCCACGAAGTCCTCATCATCGCGCAGTGCCTCGAATTGAGAAGTGATATTGGCTTGAAAATTGTTCCATCTCAAACAAAATTGCTGCTCGCCACCCAGTTCTGTACCTTCCATTACTTATAGACATAACTCGATATCCCTGCTCATTTAATTGGTTGATAAGAATAGTTAATTAACGAAAATAAATATATCACAGTAACTTGCAATTTCAGTCGCCGTCTGGCCGAAAATCTTGAAAGAAAACAATCAATAAAATGTCGTACCAATATGAGAAAAATAAAAGCTTTTATTTGTCATTTCATTTCAGTACATTCACTTTGACGTTCCGTTTCACGTTTCGATCTTTACCGATTTTTAGATGACAACATTTGATCACCGATTTCTTTATTATCTTGTCACAGACTCTGTTTAGTGAAGCACGATTGTTATGACACGCACGGCACTAAGCGGTTATTTTCTTTATGCACTGCACGACAAAAATACAATTCGCGTCCGTCTGTCTGACTAATAGTGCGAAACTGACTAGTACACAGTACGACGATGTCCATGTTCACAATACTTTGAGTATGATAGTACTTTAATAACCTTGAGATGATTTTGTTGCATTTTGGAGAGGGGATACTTGCAACTCATGCAATGCAACATATTATGAGGCCATTGACCCCTTCGCTCGTTCCATTTTACGCAATTTACCTTGCAATGACCTCTATTATGGCGAACTGCTTTTATTATCCAAGGTTTTTAGTTTTGAACTACATATTATAATACTATCTATATACACATACCAAACCATATTTTATTGTAAAACATAGTTTTAATGCTGGCCTTTGCAACTTACAAGTTTGATTAGAATTGGCTTAGCATAAATATTATTTTTTCATCGACTACAAATCAGGATTTATGTACCTATTCAAACAAATTATTTATTCACTTATAATATGGAAACTTTAATAACAGTAATGAAAAACTAAAAATTCTTGTTAGTAAAATATTGTAGGTACTTGAGAATATTAATTATTAAAAATTTACAATGTCTGCTCCCCTTCTACCATTTCTTTAAGATTCAGCAATTCAAACTGCCCTGTCCCCTTCGTCTCAGTTCTAACAAGTTCATCCAATATTCTGAAGTTTCCAGGATCAATAAGACATATTATATTAGCTGTGCCAGATTCCCAGTTCTCTTCTTCAACACTTGTTGTAAGCTTTACTACTTTATCTTTGGTTTTTCTTGCTTCTTTGCCTGTTAATAAGATCCTTACTCTCATTTGAGCTCTTTCCAAAGGTATATCATTTTTTAGAAGCTGAATTACATCTAATGCCTGTTGTTTAGCGCTTTTGTTGACATTTACTGAAAAGTGGATATCTTTCATTGCCTTTTCTATGATGGAGACAGGATATGGTCTTTTAGTTTCAGGGTTCACACATTTATCTGCAACTGTTGTAGCAATATCTTTGATCAAAGAATCAATTTGTGAATGCCTTTCTTTGTCTGATACTTGTAGCTCTCCCTTTTGGAGGATCTCTTTGCATATTTCTGTTTGATCTTCCATGCCAAATATTTTGACAAGCTCCTCTTTCTTGGCTACTTGTCCTTTAGACACATTTGTGAATACTGTATGTGTCTGTAATACTTCATCTATGTCTGTTTCTCTGAAAAAAAAAATTACCCAGAATAAGACTGCACTCCTGCCTGACTGCTATTACGTTACGGCAATAAGACAAAATTGCGCAACATAACATTACGTTAAAACTTACAATTTGTTTCTCCAAGATATAACTTTGTTTTTGTAGCAAGCAATTTCGAACCTCTTACCACCTTTTTTTAGCCTGACTATTGCGACATTTGTTAGCCGTATTTGGTTAGTTGGTGTAAATATTTTAGACATGGTTGGTTAAATCTATTTACTTTAGGTATTCTCTCAATCTCAAACGGCTCAAACCTCAATCCAATAGCAATAGGTTTATCAACTCCTTAGCACCTTATAAATAAAAGGCATATCAAAAATATAAAGCGGTCACTACACTATTCGTGAATTTTGTGAAGTTGGACGAAGTTGAGGTCGAGATATACGATAGTGTGGAAGGGTACTTCGTGCTACGCCTCGGCTGACTTCCGAAGGTTCAGGCCTGGATCTAGGAAGGGTTAAACAGTGGCACGCGCGCGGGCCCGGGACCGCCCGGGCGTCAGCTTTAGAGGGCACCAAATTCAACTGTTTAAAATTTAAAAACAAAATTATACAAGTTTATTAGAAAACGTATCAAAATTTGGCGCCCGCTTCGTTCGCGCTTTATTTTTTAAAGTACTTTTATATTGGTAAAGATATATTTGCGATGGCTTCGTGTTCATTTTCATGTTTGTCATTTTATTAAGGTTGGGAACTCTTATTCAGAAATTATTGGAAATTTCGCGTGTTTTGCCTAGGTTTCTTTACAAATGGCAAAATTTTGGCACTCGCTGCGCTCACGCTTTTATATGGTAATCGAATTCTTACCTATATCTACATATCCTCTTGTTCTATTTCTTATTAAAAATATTAAAAATTATTTAAAAACTACCGATATCTTCGTGGATGGACGGCATCCTTTATTAGCCCATGGCGGGGCCAGACCTCTGTAGGAAATAGCTCTTATATGCCAATAATGGGGCAGTATCAAGAACCAACATCAAATAATACTGTTTATGTTGTTGTAACACCGACATGAATGCGCGACCCCGCACGCCCCTCCCCATCGTGCTCAGCACACCGTGACTGCCAAATGATATAAAAGCCGTCCAGCGCGCGAGTAAGTAAGGCATTTGCTCGTGGCTCCCACAGTGGATGGACGTGCACACCATACACCAGAGCTCCTAGCAAATTGCCTACTCCTGTGTTCCTTATTAGCAAGGTGAACGATACCCTCTGCGCATGGCCACCATGCTGATGCCGCTCGAGACACGTCCCTAACGTATAGATCCCCTATCTCGCCGTACCAAGGGCTCACAGCGCGTGGCCCTCATGCTTATGCACTGGACCCTTAGGTACCCCCTGCATTCACTAACTCTCGCGCCGCTCGCTGACGTGCATACTTGTTTCCCGCGTCCCGGACATCGTCCTGCACCAAGGGCAGAAGCGCGTGGCCACCATGCTTATGTCGCTTTGCACTCACTGAGCTGGATGCCCTCCGCGCCCATCAGACCTCCGCCCGTGCGGAACGCTTCTCACACGCCGCCGTGCTCCTGTTAGAGAACTCGCCACAACCCATATCCTGATTTCGTATCACGGATGTCGGCCTTCTGTTCCGAGGATAGATAGTGCGTGACCACCACGCTTATGTCGCTTTCCCCTCACTAGACAGGACGACCTCCGTTCTTCTGGACCGTTCGTCCACGCGTACACCCCTCGCAGGCCGTCGCGCTCGTGCTCGTGAGCCCACCGTGACCACGTCGTCCCGGGGTCCGTCACCCTTCTGTCTAGTGTTAGATGTAGACTTAGAATAAGCTAAAGTACCGTCTAGACACCCTCAGCACATATTTTGATGTGATAAATATATACCCGTGTATTGTAACTGATAACCGTGTGTTTCCCTGGACTCATAGCCCCCTAAGCTACCCTATCTTAGGTATTCTATCCTTCGCCGCGACTATCGTAGCAAAGGGCACGAGTAACAACATAAGGCGTCCGGCCAGCTAGCCGCAAGACGCCACGTTACATAGTAATAAGATCACTAGGCTCTGTGATCAACTCATAAAGTCTCATTTGCCCAGTAATTTCACTAGCTGCAATGCTCTTCAAACCGGAACAAAATAGTGCTTGCACACTACAGATTGGCGGCAGAATAACTGGCAAAGCAGTGGTACCTACCTAGACGAACTATGCAGAAAAGTCTTACCACCTAGTAAACCTAAGTGTAAGTAGTATAACCTCGGTTAACTTCATGAAGTTGACTTTCCCAGCAGTGTAGAGGCCGCTTCAAAACAATCTACTTCGACTCGACCTTTTGGACCACAGACCAAGTAGTGATACTTTTTTTTTTTTTTATATTTTGGCTCCACACATAGTGTATTTAGCCAGTGTCAAGTATTGTAATTAATCATCGAGTTATGGAATATTTCACGTGTAAAGTCAAGTCTTCAAGTCTTAGTCACAGTCCAGTCTAAGTCAGGTAATCATAGTCCAGTCTAAGTCATACCCTAGTAAAGTGGTGGCGACTTTACTTGGAATCTTCTATGGAGCTTCTATGGAATTTTGGAAGCAACACGAAAAACCACGTTTCACTACATTATATCACTTGCCCACACTCATGCTCGTAATTCAGCACTTAATGCGTAAAACACCACCAATTTTAACCATTAACACTGGAAAAAGCACAAGTTTAGTAAAATAATACAATGAAACGACGTGATCTTTTTCGAGTTCCCGCCAAAACCTCCTACTTTTTCTTTAGGCTAAAAGTTGTGAGTGAACCTTAGAGTATAGACTAAAAGCAAAGAGGGATCATCAAAACGATATTATATTTGTACTACTCACACGTATCGCTACGTCAGTGGCGAAGGAAAGAAACAAACATATAGTAATTAGCTACGCTTGCGAAAAGTCACCGTACCATTTTTTCGACTCGAGTTTTTCTATACAAATCTGTCAGACTCATTCACATGAAAGTGTCCACTTCACATAAAAAGTGTCCAAAAAAAAGTGGTACGCTTGACAAATAATGACGTTCTCTCTATGCTTTTAGTCTATACCATTGAGCTAATAATAGCTATAATAAGCTATACTTCCTTGGTCTGAGGTCTATACTCTAAGGAGTGAACCACCTAGTCTTTCCACAGATTAGAGAAAAAAACAATCTGTGTCTTTCGTAGGAACGTAGAACGTAATGTAGGATGTGATCACAGAGCTATATCTCCTAGTATGGGTATTATATACTCTTTGGACCTTTACATGAACCGTTCATTTGTAGATATCAATTTTTTCTCTAATCTGTGGTTGCGATTCCTAATTTAACTCTGTGGTTGTTGCCAGTGCTGCCAAGTTAGGGGGTTTTTCGCCATTTTGATGAATGTTCACCATCTAGTTAACTTAGAAAATAAAAATTAGTGAATGTTTGGACCATAGATTTAGTATGTACAAGACCAACTATGACAGTTTGAAGGCGGGACAAGAAATTTAAGAAGTTTTATGTGTGAAAACTGTTGTTAGGATTATGATATTCAATATATGCGACAAGCTACCTATAGCTTTTACTAAATATCGAACCTACCTATATGCTCCCATACTTTTTAAAATAAAATAACAGGCATTCTATTTACTGAGATCCTTCAAAATTTTGGAGTAAAATTGCTGAATAATTAAAAGCTGAAACATTGAAATATTGCAAATTATATATGATTTTTTACTCAGATTCTACACCAAAATTAACAAAATATGATTAGTAATAGTGCAATAAAATTTGTGATAAATTTGCTGTGATTTGTATGTTTGTTCGTGTTAGTATGTTATGTAACGTCATATTCACTCACGGAATAAGATGTAAAAGCTGCAAAAATAGTATTCTGCCCTTTGATAACGTGATTATGGTACACGATCATAAAAAAATGCTCTTCGTCATGAAACAGATTGTGGTGATATGTGCTAATACTCGCCCAAAATAATGACACATCCACCATTATTTCACTCCCTTTTCCTCTCAGGTAGTGTGTACTTGATTTGTACTTCTCGCTCCCACTTTTCGTGAGACTTTTGAGAGTAACGTTAAGAGTTTTGAGAGTAAAAAATATCAAAGGTATGTGGTTTGGACGACTCTTACGTATGCTGTTATAATACGGCCCCGACTTAATGTTTTACTTAAAATGGCTTCAGTCCTGAGTAAATTAACATCAAATAACAACATTACAAGCAACAATAAGAAACAATAAAATATGATTTTTGATTGTTCAATATCCTAGGCAAGCAAGTTGAAGTGGCTGTGGGCGGGCCACATCACTCGTCAAACTGACAATGGGGAAGAAAGGTTCTCCAGTGGCGACCACGAACCGGAAGACACAGCATAGGCCAGCCCTCAACTAGTTGGACCAAGACTTGGTAAGCACCGTGGGAAACCGATGGATGCAAGAGGTAATCAGCACTAAAAGTGGCGTTCTTTGGGAAGGGGTGGGGGGTATGTTCAACAATGGCCGTCTTTAGGCTGATGATGATGATGAATATCTTGGGACTGAGGTCACTTTGTTCTGTACCCCTCATGTAACATATTATTTTGTCATAGGATGACCGATAAGTAAGGTTAGATTAGATAAATGATATCCAGTTAGCATATTCACTCTCTAAATAAAGTCATGATTGGGTGCATGAATATGGCTTTACATGCAGTTTCCTACTGGGGCGATGCCAATATTGTCATGAAGTGAAATTCAATGCAGCATTTGTTACGCGTACCTATGGCAAAGGAATGGAATAGCGGTGTCTTTGTTTTCTGAAAATATAATCTTGAAGTTTTCAATGCAAAATTGTTCACTTTTCTTGCATTGAAAACTCTTTGGCATCTTCTAGGCAAGCATAGCGTCGTCACTGACTATGTGAGACAATGGTCAAATGCAAGTCTATCAAAGGTAAAAAAGTCATGAGTGTATAGGAAGGTTAAGAAATAATGTGGATGGATGCAACGATGTTACGTGAAAGTTCTTTTATATCCGATAATAAACAAAGTAGGTATATTTTAATCCAAGGTCTTTCTATAGTGCAGTGTAGTAATTTAATTCTACCTAAATAGTTTACCAGATCCATTAATATATTATATAGGTACACTTTTCAGAACAAAATATGTTCTCTCGATTTTGAAGGCTTTAGTTTTAGTTTTAAATAAAATTTTATAAATTTAAGCATTATTTTATTAAATAGTATAAGAAAGGATCAATATAAAAAGTAACTATTATGAAGAATAAAATAATGTAGTTTATGTAGTTTATTTATAAATGACCACCATTGTAAATTTAATGATTATTAAAAATGAGGCATGTGAAATGATTTTATTGATTCTGACGGTATACCCATTTTGATGCTTTTGTGTTCTGCATTATAAACAAATCGTCACTTGGTTTACTATTCGTTATTTAAAACCTTATAAGAAATAAACTAAAACCTTCGTGCGACGCCACAACTGTAACGTAAAAAATATGTTTGTTTCATTCAGTGAATAAAATACTTGTTTTTATAATAGGAAGTATTTTTTTCACACTTAAATTAACTTTGAAAAATAACTTGCTTTTATATTTTTAACTTTATTAAACGCTTAAAAGGCTTTGCTTTCGATTTAATCCAGCCAATATTAAAAATCGGGTTGTTTTAGGCGTAAGTATACTTTACAATATCATCTTTTAGGCTACATGACTTAAAATTAGGCGATATTAATTAGGCTACTTTATATAATGAGGCATTTTATTAAAAAAAATGGAAATTGTATTTTATGTATGGCCCAATAGATGGCGCCAGTTGTGGTTTTACCAAAATCTGTCCCTGTCACTGTTTCAAGCATAGACCACAGGTTCGATATTTACTGACAATTCTAAACTCTTTCGTTTGTTTTATTTTCGTTGCGCAATAGCTCAGCTTTATTTTGGATCATAATTATTAACATTTACTTTTAAAGAATTCACCACAGACTACTTAGGAGATACTACAGACAATGCACTCATGGTCCACGCAACTGAATATGACATTTCTTTGCAGGTAGTCTCAGTATTTTCTTATGTTTAAACTACTCTGTGGTTTGAAAGGTTTAAACTATGTACTTACTGCGCCATCTCGTAAAAGAAGCGGAACTGGTTTTTTTTTTAAATTAAACGCCTCATTCACATCGAATTTTGGCGCATCTACCCTGTTTTGATTTGGCAATACTGGTTGTTGCTTTGACAGACGCAACGCACGACGTGTATTTCTTGAGAATTTGAGAAATTAGTCGTCATTTTGTTAATATTTGTGTATTTTGTCTGCGGGTTTATGTGATTATTCATCAAAATGGCAAAACTGGTTGATATATATAACAGCGAAAAGGAACCTGTGATAAAAAGACGACAATTACCGTTAGTTATCTACGAAAATCTTACTGTAAGTTCCCTGCACTTTGACATTACCACAAACGTAGAATAATCAGGGTGGAATAAAAAAGAACTAAGAAATCTTCACTAATATTTCCAGTGACCATGTCACGGACCGAAGCTATTTGCCAATCGCTAGATTTGAGTTGTGCTCAAAAGGGAAATGTTTAGGTCATATTGTCAAGAGTCCATTGATTTCTTTCGATAGTGTCATCTTTCGATTGACCTTATTTTGTACGTTTTTCTTTGTCATTGTGGTTCCTAATGTTTTTGTTTCCAGATGATTATGGATTTAAACACAATGGGCCTGATTTGTGACAATCCGCAAGTTAAAGGGCGCGAGTATGAAGACTTTATGCGCAAATACAAAATTCTCACTACAGATGAACTAAAAGCTGCCCTCGTAGTAGACGCATCCGATATATTTAATGTTCTAAATCAAAGCATTCCTTGTGTTGGCTGTCGAAGAAGGTATGAACATGAGCATGGATGAAGTGGGCTTTTGTGACCATTCATTACCAAACCGACTTATCAGTTTGCAAAAACACTTGAACCCTGTCCGTGGCATCACATGATTTTCTCACTAAAGCTGGTGGTTGGTTTTGTATGACTTTAATTTATAAATACATATTTATAGTGTAATATGTATTGATTTGTATGTTATACACAACTGAATATACCTATAATGGATCACTAATGACTATAAATAGACTTGAACGAAACCTGTCCTTTGTCTAAAGAGAGGCAAAACTTTTCTCTTTTAATTTGAGAAACATTAGTTAAATGATGACGAGTTGTTGCAACTAAAAACACTATGGTTTTTTTTTTTTAAATTGTGTGTTCTTGTGTAAATAGGTTACGAAATTGCTAATTTCCTTAGGTATTAAAGTAAGTAAAAACTTGAACACAGTTTAGCCATATACCTTCTATGCAATTCAAATTCAGACTTACTTTTATAGTATAAGATTATTATCAAAAAGGTTGAGGTTAACCAAAAGAGAAATAAGAAGAATGGAAAACAAGCACTCCCTAAAGTATACTTCAAAAAGTATTTGGACAAGGAACCCAAAGTATCTCTACATACAAAATGGCTTTGAATATTTTAGCATACCTATTTATTGTCTGTCATCTTATTTTTTCTTCAAAATAGCATCTACACATATGGTTTTATATGATTGCTGACACATTGTCATTGAGATTTTGTCTCATACAAACCTTGCTTTTACAAAATCTCCTCCAATGTCACTTTTCCAAGATATCATCATCATCATTAACAGCCTGAAGACGTCCACTGCTGAACATAGGCCTCCCCCAGAGCACGCCACCTTGAGCGGCTGCTCGCCTCCTGCATCCATCGGCTCCCCGCGGCTTTCACCAGGTCGTCGGTCCACCGAGTGGGGGGCCGGCCCACGCTGCGTCTTCCGGTTCGTGGTCGCCACTCGAGAACCTTTCTTCCCCATCGGTTGTCAGTTCTACGAGCGATGTGGCCCGCCCATTGCCACTTCAACTTACTAACTCTAAGAGCTATATCGGTCACTTTAGTTCTCCTGCGGATCTCCTCGTTCCGGAGCTTATCTCGCAGGGAAACACCGAGCATAGCTCGCTCCATAGCTCGCTGCGCGACTTTGAGCTTACTAATGAGGCCAACAGTAAGAGACCATGTCTCAGTTCCATAAGTCATCACTGGCAACACACACTGATTGAAAACTTTCGTTTTCAGGCTCTGCGGTATTTTGGACGAAAAGATAGGACGAAGCTTCCCGAACGCT
Source organism: Ennomos quercinarius (assembly GCA_910589525.2). Taxonomy (NCBI): domain Eukaryota; kingdom Metazoa; phylum Arthropoda; class Insecta; order Lepidoptera; family Geometridae; genus Ennomos; species Ennomos quercinarius. Next base: position 14,885,967 of record OU342492.1, on the reverse strand, counting down.
GCCCAGCCGAGTTGGATTCTTCGCGCCACCTCTTTGTCGAAGTTGGACCTACCTAATTGGACAATCTGTCCTAGGTAGACATACTTGTCAACAACTTCGAGAGTATCGTTCCCAACAACTACCGGTATAGGTGGAACATGAGCATTAGACATGATCTTTGTCTTGTCCATATTCATCTTAAGACCAACCTGCTGGGAGACTCTACTGAGGTCGTTGAGCATGGTGCTAAGGTCCTCGAGCGATTCCGCCATTATGACTATATCATCGGCAAAACGAAGGTTAGTGATGTACTCGCCATTTATGTTGATGCCAGATCTTTTCCACTCCAAGAGCTTGAAAACATCCTCCAATGCGTTTGTGAACAGTTTCGGAGAAATAACGTCTCCCTGTCTCACGCCTCTTTGCAATGGAATTTGTTCCGTACTCTGGTCCTGTAGTCGGACTGACATAGTGGCCTTACTGTACAAACACTTCAAAACTTCGATATACCTATAGTCAATTTGGCATCGCTGCAAGGACTGCAGCACCGCCCAAGTCTCGATTGAATCGAAGGCTTTCTCATAGTCCACAAACGCTAGGCATAACGGCCGATTATACTCTTCGGTCTTCTGTATAATCTGGCGCAGCGTATGGATGTGGTCTATGGTGCTAAAGCCTTTTCGGAAACCGGCTTGTTCGGGAGGCTGGAATTCATCAAACCTGCGTGCGAGACGATTCGTAATGACTCTCGAAAACAGCTTATACACATGACTCAAGAGCGAGATGGGCCTATAGTTCTTCAATAAGGTGTTATCGCCTTTTTTGAAGAAGAGCACCACCACGCTCTTGTGCCATGCCTCTGGCGTTGTACCTTCAAGGATGACAGAATTAAATAACTTCTGGAGGACTAAAAGTACCGGTCTACCACCCGCTCTCAGAAGTTCAGTCGTAATTCCATCTTCACCTGGTGCCTTGTTGTTTTTAAGCTGTTTGAGGGCCATTCTAATCTCGTACAGGCTGACATCCGGGATATCTTCGGTATAGTGTCGGACTAACTTGGCTCTGATGTCCTGAGCTGTGTTAGTAGCGGGCTTACGTGTCGAGGTGTATAACTGTCCATAGAAGTTCTCGATCTCTCTCAGAATCTCAGGCTTGGATGAAATGATGCTACCATTTTCGGTCTTCAGTTTTGTCATTTGGCGTTGCCCAATAGACGAATCCTTTGCGAACACTTTAGAGCCTTGGTTCCGCTCAATTGCGGCCTCAATACGTGAAGTACTAAGAGCACGCAAGTCGTGTCGCAAGGAACTCCAGATTCGTCTATTGAGTTCACCGTAGGCTGACATATCAACTGAAGACTGCAGCTTCATTTCGCTCCGGTCGGCCATTAGCTCAAGAGTTTTTTCTGAGAGCTTTTGAGTCTTCTTTCGGCGTTGGGTCTTAAAGAATTTCGATCCAACAGCTTGGACAGTTTCCACCAACCCGTCGTTTAGCTCGTCCACTGTGTTACAGTCGGCTAGGCACTGGAAGCGATTTTGGAGTTCCAGCTGAAAGCCTTCGGGGTTTTGGATTTGGACAGGATTTGGACGGAGCGTAGACTTCACCAGACGTGACCTTTCGAGCTTAACATTGATATTCAATGTGCTTCCAAGATATATGTTGTCAAAACTACACTGGTGGTACCACCAGTATGTTCATTTAGAATGTATATTAAGGTATGAATGTGCTCTAAGTATATTATTTTATAGCCATGCAAGTCTATAATATTAAGCACCAAGCCAACAAGCAGTAGGGGAATGGGTTACCTGATAACATGGCCGTAGGCAGGGGGGTTTGGGGTTCAAACCCTCCTGAAATCAGTGTCGCACCGGTCCAAGAGTAGAGCAAGAATATTTGAATTGCCAGCCAACAAGCAGTAGGGGAATAGGTTACCTGATAATAGTATTAATTATTCCTGATAATAATAATTACATAGGCTATAATCGCTTTTTAAAACTTACTACTGCTAGTGTAGAGTTGGATGACAGTGAACCAGTATTTTTAGATGCAATTCATAACTTAAATGTAGTTCTAAATCAACATAACATATGGGTGGTGCCACTACTGTAAATCATGATCATGGTAGTATCAGCTATTGAATCATATGGATTTTAAGAAAGGCTATTATTTTGAAGAAAAAAAAAAGAGTCTTGACTGTAGGTATACCAGGCTTCACACTAAAATATTTAAGGCCTTTCATCAAACCATTGTATTTTTTCTTTTTCAGTGTGGAACGCCTCTTTTATCAACTATGTAAATCAGGACATCCCACATTGGACCCGCTAGTCCTTACTCCAGATGAAATCATGACTATAAGAGAAGACAAAATCATACATCCACAGTCGCTAGCCACTTTGCTCAATGGTCACAGGTAACATCATATATTATTTTAATATATAGATATTTTGGTTGTACACAAGGAATAATTTTTTCAAACTCGTGTCAACTTAACACACCAAATACTGAACACTCATTGGTTGCCAGTTGATCATCGGTTGTCTTCCACCAATGAGGGTACCATATTTGGTATGTTAACATGAGTTTGACAAACATAATATGAGAAACCGGGAGTAAGTAACTCAATGAATACGTAATATGTATGGCACTCATACACTTTTCAATTGTTTAATTATGCAAATTGTGCCAGCACCCCAGAGCCATGCTCCGTTATTTCAAGGAGCTGGGATGGCTTGGGTAGATGCTGGTGGGGGAAATGCACAATACACCCCAAGCGGGACGTCAGTGCAGGTCTTATCGCCCCCATGCCAAATTAGAAATTAGAAATTAGAATTATGCAAATTAAAGCATTTGGTGGGCTAACAATAACTAGAAACTAAATAAATAAATAAATAAATAAATATGTGTGGACATTTCACACAGCGCCATCTAGCCCCAAACTAAGCATAGCTTGTACTATGGAAACTAGATAACTGATAGAATACTTAGATACTTTTTTGTTTGTAAATACATACATAGAATACAATATAACACCCAGACACAGAACAAACACCTATGTTCATCACACAAATGTTTGTCCTGGGTGGGAATCGAACCCACAACCTTTAGTTCAGAAGGCAGAGCTACTACCAACTGAGCTATTAGGCCAGTCCTACTATGATAGGGCAGTTGTTAGTGAAGTTGACATGCAGTCTGTGGGTTGTGCGTTTGAATGCAGCAATGAGCTAGATCTTTTGGTGTAGGAAAACATACTGACACCTCATGGGACTATATTTCTATGGGACTAGTGGTATAGACTTATAAAATAACATACAGTGATTTATACATAATAATGGTATTTTCCTGTGCTTATGGGGCCCTCAATCAAAAGATACCCTCAATTTAAGAATCTATTGCCAAGCATTGAATGTCATGTTTTTTAAATATATGAACAGGCCAACGTTTTTGAGCCAGCCAGCCTCACAAGAGAATTAGTTAAAAATCCAAGGGGGTGATGATGTAACGTTGATTACAAAGCAACAAGAGAAATTACAATAGTAATTTAAAAAAAATTATAGTAACTATTCATATAAACTACGTATTGGAACTGTCAAATCCATACTTGTTACTATTGGTTGTAATCAAGTTATGTGATCACCTAGCAGGTGTAGCATATGCTATTCTATCTAATAATGAAAATGATAATATAGAATAATATAACCATTTAAAATATAAATTAGCTCATTCATGTAGCACTCATAGCGAAGCATGACTAACCTAACCTAACCAATCGGTAAAGTTAAGCAACATTCACTTCACATTTTGATGAGTAATTGCTACAAAAAGTGGTATTTATGGTGGTGGTGGTGGTGGTGAGGTCATTAATTATATGGCTTGTCTTAGATTGATATTGTACCTTGAGAGTCCACAAATACCATCACTTATCTTATCTATGTATTCTTTCTTAGACATGCTTCAATGCCATCAATGTAATAGAACTTTTAGGATATTATGATACAGTTTATTGAGGTAAACACTCAGAACTTTTTTGAAGAGATACAATATCTTTTTTATAACAGTTGCTCGCAAAGTAGCTCTTATCATACCGCTTTTAGGGTCATAATCCAAGATATTTCCCATGCGTTCTTTTTACTTTACATAACAGCACTAGTGTTTTATGATGATAATATCCCGATTCAGTTAAGTTTGTATATATCACTGCTAGTTATGTAAGTATTTATATAAGAAGAATTCTTAATTTACCCGGATTATACAGCGCAGTGCAAACTCAATGGCGGCTGTGCAGCGCAGTGCACAGCCGCCATTGAGTTTGAATCACTCTCTACGCAGCACCCCTGGTGTTAAGGCGGTTGCAGGTGTCGACGGTAACTACTTACCATCAGGCGGGCCGTCAGTTTGTTTGTCTATGCGTGTAATAATTGACAATCTTTACCAGAGCTGTATAAATTAATTTCTGTGACAATTTCAGTACTGGCATCGACCTATTGCTAAGCCAGCCTCGATGGAAGAAGTCGCAGCGCTGCGCGTTGCACTCGCTAGAGGCAGGCACGGCTCGAGGTTGGGGCACGGGGGGCGCGGGCTCCGCGGCTGCGCCCCCCGTCTGCTGGGGCGCCTGGCTCTGCGGCTGGGGCGGCCGCGCTATCTGGCGCACTGCATGGGATGCCATGCGGGCTTCCGCGCGCGACCACGTCACCCTCGTCCACTTCAACACGCTACACGACACACTGCACAACTATTTAAGGAAACACCGCTTCTGTGCCGACTGCAAAACTAAGGTAGGATTTCTGATATTTTATAGTAAACTAGTTGACCCGCCCCGGCTTCGCATGGTTTAATTCGTCGTAACCCTTTTCATGGGTAAGAGGGAAGCGAAAGGGAAAAGATAGAGGAAAAGGAGGAATGGATGGAAGATTGTATCTTTTTCCCTTTCCCTTCGACAGGATGAGTATATTTAAAAATATAATACAATATACAAACAATAAATTCTTGCATATAAATTACATCCTTATTGCTTCGTGCAACCCGCACTTAGCCGTTTTAGAAAACAATGAGTATCCCAAATCTTATTCTGAAAAATTTGCTATAACCATACCATTCAGTGAAATTCGTTCAGTAGTTCTAGCGTCATGCGTGTTCAAAGGGACAGACAGGATTATTATATGTATAGATATTGCAAACAAATATCGCGCGAGTTTATTCGGTATACTATACGATACAATTATCCTGGATAGAAAGTATCCTAAGGTTGCTGAATGAGTTTGCAAGGGAAACGCCGACGCAAACTGCGTGCATTATGAGCTGTATTGGACACTATTTAAAATAAATGAAATAAAAGAGTGGCGAACTGGAGGCGAACAGTGAGCCGCTCACTGTTCGCCTAGTGAGGGCGAGCCTTATACACAGCTATTATCATACGCATAACGTTTCAGCGCTACTACTGTGTAGTACAAACACAAAAACTATCGCGTAACGCATTAGTAGATAGATAGAAGCGCCGTCTGTGTCGCATTCTTTAATACTAAAGTATGGTGGCACTCTTCTGATAAAGAGGAAATGAAAAGGATGGAGATTTTTTAATTTAATTTAGGCTTAGCAAATGCTGTAAAAAATGCACGCTAGGGTTACAAATAAATTATTTATGTAAATAAAATGCTTTAACTTTAGCTATTATAGTCGTTGCATTTTAAGTTTATTGTAGATTGAAGAGGTCTGACCTTGGTCTGACAATAACAGAGGGTATAAAAATATAATTTATCTCACACTCAAAGTACTGATACTGGTTGATGTAGGTCATTTTACTTATAATAGTGTTCCTAATCTATCATTTGATAACAAACCATTGAGTATGTTTTTAATTAATGAATTGATGTACGACGTTTGTTCTTCAATGTCACTCAAAACTCAAGTAGGTAACTTTTCATATTTCTGACCAAAAACAAGCTGTTCTTCCAGGATGTTCCTCAAACATACTCCTTGGGTTAGATTGACTAGATCGCAAAACGACCACATCGCGTAGCGACTACATCGTAGGATTACTTCATTGCAGAGAGAAGAAATTGCAAAATGACCAAATCTTAATTGTAGTTCTTAAAATTACCACATCACTAAAACGCCTAGATGACTTCATGGTAAAATACACAACACAGAATGTGTAGTGTAAAAAAAAAAGCCTGAGATGCAAAAAGTCTACCTACTCTGTACAGTCAGGGTCAGATATAGAAAATAATAATGCAGTTTTCAATAATGTTGTTTTTTTTTACCGAGAAAGCAGAAATATGTATTAATTATGACATTGTGAATTGTAAATTCGAATGACGCCTCCTTCGATTTTGACTGCTCGCCTTCTGCATCCATCGGCTCCCCGCGGTTTTGACTAGTGACCGATCGTCGGTTCACTTATAGTGAGCCAAAATACAATACTATCTAAATTCCTAAATAAAAAACCTTGCAGTATCTTAAAAATAAATTATTTAAATGCAGGAACATCGCTTACTCAACTAGTGATACATCATTCTGATAAGATTTCCAATCCAAGCATTGATAACACATTTTTTCCATACAGTATTCATGTAAAACTTATGTAGTACATAGTAGTATAATAGAATATTATTATATGTAATACATAGTTGGTATTTTCAACTTACCTGGACCTTAGCACCATGCTCAACGACCTCAGTAGAGTCTCCCAGCAGGTTGGTCTTAAGATGAATATGGACAAGACATGTCTAATGCTCATGTTCCACCTATACCGGTAATTGTTGGTAACGATACTCTCGAAGTTGTCGACAAGTATGTCTACCTAGGACAGACTGTCCAATTAGGTAGGTCCAACTTCGACAAAGAGGTGGCGCGAAGAATCCAACTCGGCTGGGCAGCGTTCGGGAAGCTTCGTCCTATCTTTTCGTCCAAAATACCGCAGAGCCTGAAAACGAAAGTTTTCAATCAGTGTGTGTTGCCAGTGATGACTTATGGAACTGAGACATGGTCTCTTACTGTTGGCCTCATTAGTAAGCTCAAAGTCGCGCAGCGAGCTATGGAGCGAGCTATGCTCGGTGTTTCCCTGCGAGATAAGCTCCGGAACGAGGAGATCCGCAGGAGAACTAAAGTGACCGATATAGCTCTTAGAGTTAGTAAGTTGAAGTGGCAATGGGCAGGCCACATCGCTCGTAGAACTGACAACCGATGGGGAAGAAAGGTTCTCGAGTGGCGACCACGAACCGGAAGACGCAGCGTAGGCCGGCCCCCCACTCGGTGGACCGACGACCTGGTGAAAGCCGCGGGGAGCCGATGGATGCAGGAGGCGAGCAGCCGCTCAAGGTGGCGTGCTCTGTGGGAGGCCTATGTTCAGCAGTGGACGTCTTCAGGCTGTCAATGATGATGATTTTCAACTTGCTAGTTTCGATGCCATCGCTCCGCGCCTCTGAGAGCACGTTAAGCCGTCGGTCCCGCCCCCTAATTACCTAACTCGCAACAGGTTTGCGACAGGCGTAAATCTCGCGGTGATTGCTGTCATACATCATTAGTGGTGTCGAGAGTGTATGCTTCGCTACTGCTATCGCATTACTGTTGCAAATTTTACGTAATTACCCCGCCGGTTGTCATAAGAATATCTATGGCAATCGTTACGAGTAGTCAGACGCCTGATCTAAGTACCCCTGCTACTGGTTCCTTATGGGTTGCGAGGTCAGATGGCAGTCGCTCGTGTAATTCTGGTAGCTCGCCGCTACAGGTTAGATTGGGAGCCAACCCCAATAACAAATGGGGAAAGGCAAAGAGGATGATGAGTAGTTGGTATTTTTAACTAACCCAGTTTTTATATTTCAGGTCTTAAGAGCGTATCAGCTGTTAGTGGAAGAAAAAGAACCGCAAAAAGAGAAAGGCTACGTGGGGGCATTGTACAGTGGAATCAAAAGGTGTCTACTGGATAAACACTTGCACCTTCAGACCAAGACTGAATATATCGCGCACCTTATAGCGAGGGCCGAGCCAGAACTACTCGGGAATCATAGGGAAAGGCACGCTAAGACACTTGAAATAGCACAGGAAGAAGTAAGTAACCTATTTTATTCTGTTTACCTTCTGTTTTCTTGTGTAGGCAAGTGTTTCGTTAACCTGCAGCCTTGATAAATATTTTACTAGATTGCAGCATCCAAAAGCGATTTCGTTGCTGAAATTTTCACTGATTATGCCTTATTACTGCGAATTACGAAAGAAAATGAAATGGAAAAAAGATCCATATTAAAAATGTGTTTTTGTATCGGTTTTTGATTGTTTTCATATAATATCAAAACCGGTAATACATAATACCTCAAACTTAGTTACGATTATAGTGCATACTCTGCCTGTAGTATAACAACAAACATTAATAACTGGCCAAGTGCGAGTCGGGCTTACTTTAAAGGTTTTCATTCACTATTTAATTTAAAAAGTAAACCACGATCGAGGTATATCTATAATATATTAAATTATAGTAGTTCTTAAAATTTAACACAATAACAAATATCTTTGTAAGTACATGTGAAAGAAATGCGATTGGCCAGATTAAAAAAAACACTTTATTCCTATTAATGTTGTATCAGATAAACTGAGTGACTGGTTAAACAATGAACATATTAAGCCCTATTCAAAACGGCGCGGTATTCGTACCGCGGTGGGTAGCGGGATTCCGTCCGGGTATTTTGTATGAAGTTTCGCTCAAGCCGGTTTGAATAGGGCTTTATGTATATTAATATAGGGTGCTCAGCACACGATTCTCGTTCTTAATAATAATTGTGCATCATCCTCTACTAGAAACTAAAACATTTTTAGAATAAAAACGTACAAATCGATATTGATCGATTGTTTATCGGAATTCCTTGTACACTTAGGTACTGATATGCCTCGGTATATGCATATACGAGCGACTGCAGCGCATTTCCCTCCGCCTGCGCGAAGAGGAGTTAACGTGTCAAACGCTCGCGGTTGTCACTGTCGAAGCCCTATACCGCAAGTTTGAAACGGCCGTCGAACAAAAGAGCGGGGTTTCAAAGTTGCAACTTCTGTACGATGAAATCACGCAAGAGGAACTCACCAGGCAGCAGAGGAAGGAACAGAAGAAATTGAAAAGGCGTAAGAAGAAGGAGCGGCTAGCGGTTGAGACTAAATGCAAGGTCGGTGGAAAACTGTTAACCTTTCAGTCGTCGAGCTGCTACGATTGGCCTTGCCATAGAGTAACTTTTTATACTGGAGGGGTCTTGCTCCCCACTGCGCAAAACCTTATAAATTCTCTAACTTTTCCCCGTGAATAGCCTATCTTAGCAATTTGCTGATGCTAGCTATAGCAGTCTTTGGCGCCCATAAGGTTACGGGGGTTTCTTTATTACAACCACAACTTATATGCTCGCAGGTAAAATGGTGGCAGTTCGTTTTAACACACTTATCTGTTCAGTTACATAGTTTGTTGTATGTAATATAATAACCACAGAATAATACAAACATGAATCACTCAGTCTCATTTAACTACAGTTTATCGCAGTAAAATGTCCTTTCACAGTATTAAAACAAATTCCATACCAAACATGAACATCGTTTCAACCGTTTATTCGTGAAAAGGCAACAAACAAACAAACACAGAGTACATTTTTGGAATTTCTGATATTGGGAACAAATTCTATTATTTGGGGTTTTGATAAGATCGAACAGCACGGGTAGAATGCGCTTTCATGATCATCAACAGCCTGAAGATGTCCACTGCTGAACATACGCCTCCCCCTTGAAAGCGCCATTTTGAGCGGCGGCTCGCTTCCTGTACCCATCGGTTCCCCGCGGTTTTCACCAGATCGTTGGTCCACCTAGTGAAAGGCCGGCCTACGCTGCGTCTTTCGGTTCGTGGTCGCCACTCGAGAACCTTTCTTCCCCATCGGTCAAAGATTATAAAGCCCGTTGATAGCTAGTGAACAAAATTTCTCGTACAAACACGACTCACCTGCGCGGGCATGGGGCGAGGTAACAAAACGAGATAAAGTCATACGAAATTACAAAGAACAGAGCAGGATGGAACAAAAGACATCAACGGGTGCCCGTGATTTATTAGAAATTATTGGTTGAAATACACCACTAATTTTAGCATGAGGGGAAGTTGTATCATTGGTCAACTAGATTTATAGTCAATGCCATCGGTTGTCAGTTCTACAAGCGATGTGGCCTGCCCATTGCCATTTCAACATGCTAATTCTAAGAGCTATATATCAATAGTTCTCCAATGAGCTGTAGAAATCGTCATTTATCTCATCTCTCGAGAAAGCGATTGACCAATTAAAACGCAATAAAAGGTTTATGACGTGGTTCGAACGCTTTCTCGAGAAAAGAGACGTCGTTTTCTACGGCTCGTGCTACCCGTGCTGGGCCATAATTCTCTATGAAAACACAGATTCCACACGATACGAAACCGCGTCGAATAGTGTCTTGTTCAAACTGCGTCACAGCATTAGAAATACCTGCACTTTACATTAAAGTTATTTTTATTTTGAATATACATTGACATAAGTGGTGGTAACATTTGACGTGTTGATGTTTCGGAACGCGTCTCAGTGGGACATTATGGTTTTTACATTTTAAATCGCGCCAATTCTCAATCCATTTCGCGCGGTTTCCTTTTCATTTAATAGAGCATAGATTTTTGCAGATTTCTTATGTAAGACGAGGAATTCGCGTGGTTTTGAATTAAGGCATCGTAGTGGTCATACAGAATTAGGGCCCTGAATGGACAGATGCTATGAAAATACTAAATACTATTTATTTGTACAGGAAGCCGATTCAGAGGAACCCGACGAGAAGTGCCACTGCGAGGAATGCGAACTGGAAGAAAGGGACACACCGACCGATTTACTCTCACCACGTGACTACACGCCGTGCTACGAGGCAAGCGGAGATGGATGCGAGTCATGCCTAGACGACACCGACAAACGCCGCTCTCCGAACAAAACGTCCAAGAAACGGGGCAAAAGCGGCAAACTATCCCCCAACGACCAATCCCACGACTGCGGCTACTCTTCAGGAAACAACGGAGGTTGTTGTGAAACTATGTCCGGTTCGTCGTCCCTCATGAGCTCCCCAGAAGGATCGGACGTAGCCTGCTCGGAAGGTTTCTGCAATCATGAGCGGGGCGATTGTTTAGATAACACTAAAATGGATAAACCGTGCACCGACTTCACGCTTTCTCTAGAGGAAATGTTAATGGTGAGTTTACTATATTATACAATTATGACACCGTTATTAAGCAAAAAGACTTTGTATTGTGAATGAAAGAAGTTCTTTGCAGCATTTCTATTGTAAGCTTAGCTACGCCGCGCGGTTCGCCCGCGTGGACATAGCTCTTCCGGGATAAATCCTATGTGTTATTCCAGGACCAAAAATATTTACACACCAGTCACCGCTACTATTAAAATTCATTCAGCTGTGCCTGCGTTGAATACGAGCAAGCATACATACCCACAAACTTGCATTTTTTGTATTAGTTTAGTATGTTTGTAGTAGTTTGACTGGCCTGATAGCTCAGTTGGTAGTAGATCTGCCTTCAGAACTGTAGGCTGTGGGTTCGATTCCTACCTGGGACAAACATTTGTGTGATGAACATCGATGTTTGTTCTGTGTCTGGTTGTTATGTTGTATTCTATGTATGTATTTACAAACAAAAAAATATCTAAGTATTGTATCAGTTATCTGGTTCCCATAGTACAAGCTATGCTTAGTTTGGGGCTAGATGGCGCTGCGTGACATGTCCCACACATATTATTTATATTTTATGTAATAGGGTATTTAGCTGATTAATTTGTAAAGGATAAATTCGGACACGAGACCACTTGCTACAACCAACACGCTAAGCAGGCGATACTGCTATAAAAATCATAAATATTGGTATTTAGCTGATTTTATTTTTGTTGTATAAATAAATTGTATTTTTCAAAACATGCGGTTGTGAAAACAAAAATTAAATATCGCAAGAAATTACAAAGTTGTAAGCATATTAGGTTAAAACACGCAGTGACGTCTCAAGTTATTACTTGACAGTAACTCGTTACTATGCTGTGGTAGCTCTCCATCATGTGACATCACATCATAGTGGCTACTATACAATACAGTCATCTCCACGCTATCTCTGTTTTGCGAGAAAGAGACAGGTGATACCCCCTCACGTTACTGTTTGTTTTTAGTTATCACGTCCTTTTTTTAACCTACTTTAATCCAAGGATTGTCTCGCATTTTAATTGTTATGCAAAACGGCGGCATCGACCGGTTTCTCTAATTAAAATGTCTTATTGTAGACATTCACAGTAAACAGAGTAACGTTTTTCAGGAGACATGTTCGTCAGACGAAGAACAGGACTATATTCCAATGGAAGAAGTACTCGAGTTCAAATCACGTAGGAACATAACCGAGAAAAGACAGGAGCTGCGACAGAACCTTCGCCAAAAGTTTGCACAGCTCTGCGTCAACACACAGCCAGCGCATACAGACAAACAGCCCGCCTAAGCTGCAATGACAGTATCATTCAACTGCACTGCTCCTCAACGTCATTTGTAGCTTGACTGCTGTACCAGCCAACCTGATTAGATACACGAGAGTGCCACAATTCTATGCATCAACTGTAACAATCTTCTCTTTAACTCCCTACTGGATGTGATTGTCCCCTAATTAATCTTTCTCACCAACTCTCCTTAGATGTTGATCGTCAAACTACTTAACTGGTGAGTGCAATCTTCAAGGTTCAATCACCCACTATTCTCGACAATAATGTGGAATATGATTGGTCAAGCATTAGGTCTGATTCTAACATAAATAGGTGTTACGGCAGTTCAACTACACAGAATAGCATAAATAACCAGCTTTGTTAAAATAATCTGTAGATGAACAGTGATAAGCAATAATCTTGCAGTAGTAACTCCAATACATTCTGGTTGGTTTGTTTGCATTGCAGTAATACCAAGCATATAGAGCTCATGTCTGCTGCAAGCTTGTGTAGAACCCAGTTAAGTTTTTAGCCAATACTCAAATAGTGATACATAACTCCTATAGTCTCAAACATAAAGTATCAATAGTGGTTGTCCGTGGCATATAATATTTATCTGCATGTTTATCAGGGTTTATTGATTATGACAAGTTTCCTCTCTGTTTGATACTATTTACTTTTTCCATTATGTTTGAAAATATGTTACAGTAATGAAGTATTTTTTACAATCTACAATTTGAATATTTTAGAATCAAAGTGCAAGTTTGAATGACCCTTATTATTCCAACAATTTTAATAATATATTATGTATGTGAACATTTCATTGACTGGATAAAACCCAGCATTTAAAAAAAATATTTACTATTTAAAATGTTAGAAAGCTTAGTATGAAATATTTAAAGTATGTAGAATTTTTTGATCAAATTATTTTATTTGAATGCTTTATGTGACTCAATTACTATGTGGTACCATGATGAATTATTGCTTGTTATGAAAAGCTTCTAAAAGCATTGGTCAGGAGTTACCTACCATGGCTATATTGCCGTTGTTAAATTCGAGAAACATTTGTAACTCAGTTTTAATTATACTATGTAATACATGTGTTGGTATCTTTCATTTTTATTGATGTGATCCTTGGTGTTCCATTTAGTATTACTCTACCCTTCAGCAAATAATACACTAATTTAGCAAATTAGTTTACTCTTAAGATTCAATTAGATATTTCAGCTATACAAAGTGTAGCATTTGTGCCACCAAAGCCAAAAGAGTTTTTCAAAGCTACTCTTCTTTCTGATTGCCATTTCCTTGTTTCATTAACAACATAATTGAGATCATCCACAGGACTTTCCAAGTTTAGTGTAGGAGGTATAATTCCATGGTAGCAAGAGAGGATAGCAAATATAGCTTCTAAGTTTCCTGCAGCACCTAACAAATGTCCATGAGCCCCTTTACTTGATGATATGGAAATGTTCAATGAGTGGTCACCAAAGAGGTTTTTAATAGCTGTTGACTCAATTGCATCTCCCATTGGTGTAGATGTGGCATGAGCATTGATGTATGTCACCTCATCTTTATGGATTCTACTGTCCCTCAAAGCTCTGCTCATTGACAGCACAGCCCCGCTGCCATCCTCTCTTGGTGAAGTTATGTGTGATGCATCACCGGACAAGCCATATCCCAATATTTCAGCATACATTTTTGCATCACGTTTTAATGCATGCTCATACTCTTCTAAAACTAGTACAGCTGCTCCTTCGCCCATTACAAACCCATCCCTCTTTTTATCAAAAGGTCTTGAAGCCTTTGTAGGCTCATCATTAAAAGCTGTGCTAAGAGCTCTCAAACGACAAAAACCAGCAATGGCAAGAGGACTAATACAAGACTCAGCGCCACCACTTATCATCACATCTGCATCACCATTTCTTATAAATCTGAAGGCATCTCCAATTGCATGAGCTCCTGTTGCGCAGGCTGTGGAAACTGCATGATTTGGTCCCCTAAATCCATATTTGATACTAATTTGACCGGCTGCCATATTTGGTAGTATTCTTGGTACAAAGAATGGGCTTACTTTGTTGTAGCCTAATTTCAATGCATCATTAGTATCACAGACATCTTTCAGATCTATCATTCCCATACCAATAGTCACGCCAGTCGCTTCTTTGTCAGTGCTTGATTCTGGTAGCCAGTTAGCATCGGACAAAGCTTCTGATGTTGCTACTAGAGCCAAACAAGTAGCTGGTGCCATAGACCTTAGGTTAGCTTTTGATAATGCCTTTACTAGTTTTCCGTCTTGATCAAGCGGGACGACACCAGCTACTCTACAAGGGAGCTTAGCATAATCTTCGCCCAGGGATACGATACCACAATGCCCTTTGAGCAAGTTTTCCCAAACCAATTCAGAGCCAGTCCCCAAGGGAGATACAACGCCCAATCCTGTAACTACTACTCTTCGCCGAGTTGGATATTGAGAGAAGTGCCTAAAATAACTAAAATTGCCGATTACTTTTGAATTCATTATTTATATTTATAATTAGTTCTTGATTTGATCAAAGAGTATATAATACCTATATTTTATGTTTACTACGTGACGTAAGTTTGATTGGAATCACAGATTAGAGAAAAAATAATTTACTCTGTGTTGGTATAGGATAAAAAAAAAGAAAAAGTGATTATGGTCGTAGCGTTACAAACTCTTTGAAGTTTGATTATGGTCTTATTATGGTGGATTCACTGACCTCTATAATACAAGTACGCTGGACTAAATATTCTCTAGGAAATGACAGTTCTTTTTTGTGCCGATTCAAAGCGCCCCTCTTGAGGGTCTCGGGTACTAAAATTGACATTTTTCATAGTGGATGTTGGTAAGTTTGCTGCGTCTCTGATGAAAAATCGTAAAATAAGATGATAAAAGGCTACTTTTGTGTTTGGTGTTTGATTACGGTACATGTATGTGATGAAGTTATGCGTATTTTGTACAAATCGCTACCGAAAAGGCAGCGGAATAACCTTCGACAAGTAAGTAAACCTCACGATAAAAAAATGCTATATTATTATGTTTATTGTATGTCTGAAGGTTTTTAATACTATTTTATACTTAGTTTATTTAGTTTCATCACATTTAAATGTAAGTAGGATTTAGTTATTCAATGAATTCATACTATTGAAATAGGTACATAGGTTGTGAATGTTTCATATCGATAATGTGTCGATAATGTTCTTCGATAGTGAGTAACTAGCAGAATTTCGGCAATGCTCAATAATGTACGTAGGTACAGAATAATCTACGATGAATATCTGGCGCCAGATTTTTTTTTTCATTAATATAAACTAAATATTTAACTCGCTAGTACTAATAATGTTGTTTTGTATATTTTATTAAGTTTTACTTTGTGCTTTTAGGTTTCCCACTGACACTCTTACTAAGCAGCTATTATGGGTGGAAAATATAAAAAAGGATTGCTGTTCACTGGGCCGCAAGCGGCCCGCGACTGTGTAGTGAAGGTGACATCTGGTAGAAGTTGGCGTTTTATTTCGCGGTCCCTGTGTTCGCTGGGTCGCAAGCGGCCCGCAACTGTGTAGCGAAGGTGACCTGTGGTAGAAATTAACGATTTTTTTTCGAGGTTGCTTCGTTCGCTGGGTTGCAAGCGGTGACTGTGTAGCGAAAGTGACCTGTGGAACTTCCATAATTAGATCTATTTACACACGCTTTGAGTTCTGTAAAAACCATACTACTCTCATCCCAGAGGTTTTTTACGGAAAATTTCATATTATTGCATTATTTGGGATATTGTCAGTTTGTATAATATATCGAGAGAGAGTGAGAGCATTTATAATGTTTGTTTTTGCAGAAAAATATCCCATTCATTTCCTATTGGCCACACGGGCGAAGCCGCGGGCAGAAGCTAGTGTAAAATATAAATGTTATGTTATTATCTGCGTTTTTTATTTTATTACCCAGTACCCTACCTCTACTAGTACTGAATCAACAGGAACAAGGAAAACTGGCTTTATGAAATCGGACTATCAATCTAATATTTTAAAGAAGTTGTGTGCACATCACGTACTTCTTCACGCTTAAACGGCTGGACTGATTATGATGGAATTCGGAAATTGAGAATACCTAAAACCCTAGACACATAGGCACATAGACACATATTATGCTGGATTAACGCGGAGTGCAGCTAGTTAACAATAACTAAGTAGATTTCTTAAACGCAAGTATATTAAAAAAACGCTTATTTATTTTACTGGGTATGTATAGTATATTTTTTTTTGTCTCAGTACCCGTATATGCACATGGAATTAAATAACTGCCTGAATCTGTAGTGATATCGATATCGTATTTTCATCGAAAGTTATGTCTCATCCCTAATATTAGTTCCATGGACCCTCACACTGCTATCAGCGCCAAAATGGCGAAAATCAAATGGCTTCTCATAACATCCGAGAGTATGAAGTCCAGCGTACTTGTATTATAGAGGTCAGTGGGTGGATTGTATATAGTCATTTGTTTTTTTCTCTAATCTGTGATTGTAGTGGTGGTGGATCACAGTTATAAATCAAGTACTCTGTGTAGGGATGTGACCTAAGGGGCGAAAAATCAATTTTTTTAATAATCGATTATTTAAAAAACGATTTCTTGAGAAAAAAATAATCGATTTTTGCCGTATTTCATAGAATAACTAGCTGCCCCCAGGTTTCACCCGCGGATAAAAAGAAGTCTATGTGTTAACTCATCGTATAAACTATTTCTATTTAAAATTTCATTTGAATGTGTTTGCACCGTCAAGCACACAGGAACAAACTTACGCGACAACTTTTGAATTTATATATTATTAGGATTATCCGCGGCTTCACCTGCTTTGATCTTAGGAAATAATAGTCGCTGATAGAACAAAGCAGCCACGACAAAAACGCCTACTTCTACTATAATTCACCTTTGCTACAAACTCGCTCTCGCAGGCCGTTTGCGGCCCAACGAACAGAGCAACCTCGAAAAAAAAACTTCTTTTACCACAGGTCATTATTGCTACAAACTCACTCTCGCGGGCCGCTTGCGGCCTAGCGAACAGTACAACTTCGAAAAAAAACGCCAACTTTACCACAGGTCATTATCGCTACAAACGCACTCTCACGGGCCGCTTGCGGCCCAGCAAACAGAGCAACCTCAAAAAAAAACGCCAACTTTTACTACAGGTCATTATCGCTAAAAACTTACTCTCGCGGGCCGCTTGCGGCCCAGCGAACAAAGAAACCTCGAAAAAAAACACCAACTTTACCACAGGTCTTTATCGCTACAAACTCACTCTCGCGGGCCGCAAAAAAATGGCACTTTTACCACAGGTCATTATCGCTACAAACTCACTCCTGCGGGCCGCTTGCGGCCCAGCGAACAGAGCAACCTCGAAAAAAAAAGTGACTTCTTTTACCACAGGTCATTATCGCTACAAACCCACTCTCGCGGGCCGCTTGCGGCCCAGCAAACAGAGCAACCTCGAAAAAAACACCAATTTTACCACAGATCATTATCGCTACAAACTCACTCTCGCGGGCCGCTTGAGGCCCAGCGAACAGAGCAGCTTCGAAAAAAATCATTGATTCTACCACAGGTCACCTTTGCTACATACTTGGTCTCGCGGGACGCTTAGTACCTACCTATTAGGTATCCCACAGGAAACATTTTTTTTTCGGGATAGAAACTATTTCGTTTTTTAGTACGTGCTAGAGCGTATTGCCCTTCATATCATCGAATTGGATGTTGAGTGATAATGCTATCCTACAGGAATCATTTATCCTACCGGAATGGAAAGTATTTTATTATTAGTACGTACCTACATACTGCGGCCTCCGATTTTCCTAAATTTTGACCATTTTAGTAGCGTAATGTCGAAGCTAAGAAAGAACGTTATCCCACAGGATCTATTTATGTTTCTAGGATAATATTTTTTGACCGTTAGTACATGCTACAGTCTAATTCATTTAAACTCATTGCCTATTTACGAAGTTGAGTGTACAAAGCTTTCCTACGGGAACGGGTTCATTTTCCGGGATAAAAGTATCCTATAAAATGAAATGAAATGAAATGAAAATGAAATGAAATGAAATGAAATGAAATATATTTATTCATGACATACACAATGGAACACAACATAGGTACAGTAGAAACACAAAACACAGAGGAACAAACGTATAACATTGTGTAATGTCAGGAAAGGGCTCCGGCTCAGCATACAACTGAGATTGCAGATCACAACCTCAGTTACTGATTTTCAGCCGGAACCCAAATTCATGACATCACAGACGTATTCTATACAAACTAACAAAAAATATAATAATAAAACAGTATAAACTACAGATTAACACATAAGAAAAAAAAAACAAAAGGCACAGTCAGTGATGCAACAAGGCAAACATGGCAACACAGATTAGCAATAAATCAATATGGCAATTCAAAACGGCTGTCAGTGTCAACGTCAAACATGACATGAAAAACGCCTATGTGTTAATCCAGCACATAAGCTATCTATATTCCAAATGTCATCCAAATCCGTCCAGCCGTTAGCCCGTGAAGGAGTAACAAACATACACACATACAAACTTTCACCTTTATAATATTAGTGTAATTTGTTTGAAACGTTTGTTGATTTGAGTGACGAGCAATCTAATCCTTTCCCTGATTTTAAGGATTAAAACTCAAAAAATTTATTACAAATAGCCTGTTTTTAGCACTTTTACAAGTCAACCACGGCCGCCAATAACAGTTGCAGTTTGCAGTGCCACTTGGAACTCTAAAATATAAAGTTTCCCTGCGATCCAAAGTCCAAACTCTTTCTCGGTAATGAAATTCTACTGAATTATAACGAAAATAACAAAAAGAACGCTTTTCGTTATTTTCGATCACAACGGGCGTTCTACTTGGAGTAAAAGTAATCAATGTGATCGTTTTTGACAGTATTCTCCCCTGTTCCACTTGAAGTAGAAATGCTAAGAACGATACCGAATTTTGCCACATTTTACCAACCCAAGGCGATGGGTGAAAATTATCGCTTTTTGGCATTTGTTGGTACAGATACTTATTTGTTAGCTTTGTACATTCATGTTCACTTTAGTGATCCGATGAAGATTCTTTCATCATCGTCGTTATAAGAGATGCGCTTTACAATTTGCTTCCATAAATTATTTCAGATTCAGATTTACACAAATAACGCCAATTCATTTCGATTCCAAGTCCACAAACCACTGAGGTACTATCAGAGTCTGTCAGGATTAGTGGTCTGTGAATAGTCGTTCCAGTCACGCTGAGATGTTCCGGGTGAAAATTTCAAAATTTTCGTTTATGTCCAAGTGGAACGTAAATGAATGAATGTAATCGTTTTGGCATTCTTAGCGCTCGTAGCAGCTACTGGAACTGGCTACTGGAGTTACGGTTAACGCCTCACGCTGGTATCTTTGCTAGACCCCCAGGAATTTGGTAGCGGTGTTGCATTATTATTTTTAATGCAAGTAGGAAAAAAATCGAACACAAAAAAAAAAAAAAAAAATCGATCAATAAAAATCGATTTTTATAAATAAAAAAAACCGATTCTTGTAATAATCGATTTTTTAACATCCCTAACTCTGTGACGTAGTATCCCTTAGCAGACTGCTAATAGCAGTCTGTGCACAGAACACTATCACTCCTAGCGGAGCTGAGTCTGTGACTCTGTGTGTATAGTAGATATCTGTGCTCTGTGTTACAAATTGAATCAAGTTCAAATTTTATTGTTTATATTATTTATGAGCTTGAGAAATAATGAAGAAGCGTATATAGAATAAAATTGTATGGAAAAAGAAACAGAAGTGTAATATAATTAAAATTCGAATTATTTCCTATCCCGGTGACTGTGAATATAAGTGTTACAGGACAATTAATGACTGAAAATGATTCCGAATCAAGTTATAAATAATTCCGGATTACTTCTTCCTGTGATATTGCTATTCACAGGGGTTCTTTTTCAAGATACATTACAGTATTACTTTAAGCTATATGCAAAGGTCGAAAATTCGATTAATGACGTGTCTGCTGGATTCTTTACTGCTGAAACTCTGGCAAGGTATAATGGCGAAACAGAGAAGAAGTTATACATGTCAGTGCTTGGAGTAGTATATGATGTGTCTGCAGGACCTCAACACTATGCTAAGGGTTCTCCTTACCATTACTTCGTTGGTAAAGCTTATTTCTTTTATCTAAGTATTAGTCAGCCACAGAATAATAAAATATGACCTTTTAACTTGAGGCACCCTGTTGTTTCACTGCATCTTATCTTTTTCTTAATAATTTCAACTATTCTATTTTTAAAATCTAGGAGATGGTCAGTTAATTACACTACAGGTTTTATATTGTTTAATGCAACAAGGTAGACTACACTGGGCTCATATATTTCCAGGCAAAGATGGCAGCAGAGCTCTGGTAACGGGCAACTTCAAAGATGAAAGTGAAAATAAAGATCATGTTTTGGACCTGCCCTGCGTGGACTTTCTTTCATTGTTGAAATGGAAAGAATCTCTTGAGAAAAAGTATAAAGTAATTGGTATGTCTATGTTGACAAAATATTTGTAGTTAATTAAAAAGCACCAATACACAAAGCCAGCTTTGGTATATTTCTGCCTACATCTTTTCTTTAAGTGACGTTTATGTAGGTATGAGACTATAGAAAAAAGATTATAGAGACTTGAGTCTATAGTATAGACACAGAGGATTCTCATGTTTTTTGTTTTGACTGGCCTGATAGCTCAGTTGGTAGTAGCTCTGCCTTCTGAACTGTAGGCTGTGGGTTTGATTCACACTCAGGAGAAACATTTGTGTGGTGAACATAGGTGTTTGTTCTGTGTCTGGGTGTTATATTGTATTCTATGTATGTATTTACAAACAAAAAGTATCCAAGTATTCTATCAGTTATCTGGTTCCCATAGTACAAGCTATGCTTAGTTTGTGGTTGGGCTAGTGGTGCTGTGTGAAATGTCCAGGCATATTTATTATTAATGTATGACTAAGCTTAACCACTGCATTATTGCTATCATTTATTATTATTAATTATTTTTTTATAATAATAGTTTATTTAGTTTATAAGAATGTCTAGGAAAAGGCCTTCTATATCTAGATCTTTAGAAAATTACGTTTTCAGTTTCAACTGTCCCGTTTGTAAATTGCTAAAGTGCCTCTTTAATTTGATATTTAACATCATAACATGTATAGTTTAGTGAATAGGATTAGATTATTATAATATAATAAAAATTATTTTGTTCCCCCACAGGTATTTTAGCTGGGAGATATTATGAAAGTAATGGCAGAAGCACTGAATACATGTTGGAGTTCAAGAAAAAAATTAACAAATGTCTTGATGAAAAAGAGTCTGATAGAAAGCAAGATTTGAAATATCCACCATGTAACATTGCTTGGAGTGAGCAAGAAGGAACCAAAGTGTGGTGTACCAATACTAGGTATATTTTTTTGCACTATGCGTTTGAGCTTACTCATTCTGGTTCTCTTAAAGATAATTTTATACATTTTTTTTAAATTCCAGATTTTCCTTACAATAGTTTTCTTTCTTGCAGTGGAGGCATGAAACGAGATTGGGTAGGAGTCCCTCGTCAGCTCTTTGCTCCAGGTGACCAGCACCCAAAATGTGTTTGTATTGATACCACCAAAGAGCAAGATTCTTCTATGAAGATAAAAGAATATGAAAACTGTGCTAATACATCTGCTGTATGTTTTGTAGACTCTGGCTGAGTAATTGTTAGTTTGTAACTATGTACTCATTTTATAGTACTTAGTATTATTTATTCAGCAATGCATTGCTATTATAATTATAAGATTAATCAAGCTTTTTAAAAAACTTTTAGTCATACTACAAAATGATTAGTAGTACAAGTAGCCACCAGTGAAATAGTAGCAGTAGTAAACTGTTTTATGATTTCATTGTAATTTATGAATCTCAAACATTCCATCAATAAATTTACAATAGCATAGTTTTATTTCATTATACCTAAGTGGATTGAATACTTTAAATACTTGTTGGTTCCTACTCATGCCTAAAAGGTTTTATTACTATTTTTCTGTAGGTATTTGTCTAGATAGGTACTATGGCTTTGCAAGATATTCTGCTGGTGGTGTGTAAACACTATGACACTGCAATCTGATCCTACAGTTTAGAAACACTAAACTGTGCTGATGTCTCAGGATGATATTGTGTGCAGTGTAGTATCTTGCACAAGAAAGAGTTTTGAGTAGCACTGCAATTGTTATGGGCATTCTTGACTCTAACATCAGGCAAATGAATAGCTCATCACATTATTTATTTACATAGAAAAAGAGTTTGTTAGCTGGTAAAATAAAAGAAATTTCTAGACATTTCATTGTACTTATTTGAATAGATTCACATTGCAGATTGTTGTACATTTGGTGATAAAGTACACACACATTTTAACTCACCATTTTTATTATTCCTCATTAAAAAATTTGGTCTAACCTTGATTTCAAAATCAGCAGTTATTTTTCTCATTTGACGGTGTGTCAGGGTCAGTAGCTTCTGGAACAGTTTCAGTTTTTATAGGCTCATCAAGCTCAAGGCATTCAATGGTCTTGAGAAATACTTGCATTGGTATTTTCTTCCTATTCAGAAATGACTTATTGCCCAAAAGCTTCTTTATTTTAGCTCTGCGCTTCTTTATTTTTTCCTTAGTATACTGGCTACCTAACTGGAATGTGAGCAGTCTTTTTATCTTTCGCCCTCCAATAAGCGTTTCGGTGGTACTATTAGTCTTAGGCTCTTCAAATATGGTTTCTAGTGTCTGAGATGTTGAGTTAACTTTTTTGTTGAGATACAATGCTTCAATCTGCTTTGGATTGGCACTCTCTGTAAGAATGCGTTTGCATGGTTTCATGCGTACCCGGCGGTTCGACGGTTTGTTTACCTCTGGCATCAACGACCTCCTTTTTCTTAGTACTCGAGTATTTAGTTCTGGAACCTCATCCTTTTCTTCGGAGGTTTCCGTTGCAGTATCCTCTAACTCCATAATTGTCATTAAATCCAAGCGGGCCATTTTATTCGGTAATTCCGATTCAGCTCTGCAAATAAAGACGAGTTCGCAGAGTCGTTTACATTGTTCCTTATAGTCCAAGATAGTTTGTATTTTTGTAGTGGTAACTAGCTCACCTGTTGGCTTCCATGGTATGGGATATATTTCATAAATTAAATAGCCATTGTATTCATGCTATTACATACATTAATTCTACACTTTTTAAGATTAAAACCGTTATGAGGAAACATCCAATCCATTAAAATTGAATTCTATCTTCTATATACCTAATGGCTTTTGCGGCAATTTTACCACTAGGGTTGTTCTCCTATACGAGACTACGAGTAAGTACTCGATACTTTTTTATCGATATCAAGTAGTTTTAGCATCGAATCATTCTTTCGATACCAACTCGGTATCGGAAAGAATGTACTAGTATAAAATCGAACTAGCGCTGCCAAGTAAAATCGCCAAAAATTCAATACCGAGTAGCCTTAATCTATTTTTTCTTTAAAGTAGCCTAAAATTACTTTATTTTAAATTAGGTTGCCTAAAAACTAAATAACTTATCAACTGAATTATTATATATTTCGGCCTAACACAACTTCATTTTTAATTATAGCAGTTTAACCTAAATGCAAATTTTCTTCTAAGCGTTATATAAAGTTAAAATATATAATTAAATAAAATAAAAGTAAATCATTCTCACGATACCTACTCGGTATTGGAAAGAAAGTACTTGGATTGAATATTGTCAAATAATTAAAACTGAACGCATCCTAGTGCTCGAATGTCTGATTAATCACGCCAAAACACTTGGAAATGTAGTTGAGTCCAAGAAATAATATACAATAATATACTTCGGGAAGGTTCGCTCTATCTTTTCGTTCAAAATACCGCAGAGCCTGAAAACTAAAGTTTTCAATCAGTGTGTTGCCAGTGATGACTTATGGAACTGAGACATGGTGTCTTACTGTTGGTCTCATTAGTAAGCTCAAAGTCGCGCAGCGAGCTATGGAGAGAGCTATGCTTGGTGTTTCCCCATGCGAGATAAGCTCCAGAACAAGGAGATCCGCAGGAGAACCAAAGTGACCGATATAGATCTTAGAATTAGCAAGTTGAAATGGTAATGGCAGGCCACATAAATCGTAGAACTGACCGATGGGGAAGAAAGGTTTTCGAGTGGCGACCACGAACTGAAAGATGCAGCGTAGGCCGGCCCCCCACTCGGTGGACCGACGAAAGCCGGTGGATGCAGGAGGCGAGTAGCTACTCAAGGTGGGTGCTCTGGGGGAGGCCCATGTTCTGCAGTGGACGTCTTCAGGCTGTTGTTGATGATGATGATGAAATTAATAAAAAAAATGTGTCGATATGAGTAGGTATCGATACTGTAAGGGTATTCATATAGTAGTATCGAACAATGATTCGAGTACTACTCATATGGATAGGTATCGATACTTTGGTGGTGTCGGAACAGCCCTATTTAAAATGTCAGTGTCAGTATTCCAGTGTTTCTACTTACAATTTTGGTTTTACCCTTTATTTTTAATGAATAAAATTTTCCCTAAAACATCTTCTATTATAATTTAATACCTATGTATCTGTAGGTACAAAATTTCTTGGGTTGAGAGAGCATAACTATAATAATTAATGACAAATAATTTCACGTATCCAATAACACAATATATCTAAAAAACATTGATTTTGCAGGATCATAAGCATTGCTTTTACACCACAGATAATTATACTAGATAGTAGGACTTTTCTGCAAAGTTCGTCTAGGTAGGTATTACTAGGTATAGGTTTACCAGAATATCATGGCACAAAATTAAAAAAAAGGAAATGGTTTTTTACGGCAATACCAAATTGTCACCTTTCAAATCAATTTGACAACTGACCACGTTATTTTCATACTTTCGGTTTTTTGTTCCGTAGACTAAGTAGAGGATACTTTTTTTTATGTAAATGAATGACGTAATGAGCTAGACGTTCGCCTGATGTTAAGCGTCACGGCTGCCCAAAACAGATTGCAGTATCACTCGGAACTCATTAATATAGTTTTGCGTGACACTGCACTGCTCACGTCATCCTGAGACATCACAGTCTAAAAGATTTCTAGACTGTGAGATCAGTTCTTAAGCCTCATTTGCCCAGTAATTTCACTAGCTACAATGCCCTTCAAACCGGAACACAGTAGTGCTTGCACACTACTGCTTGGCGGCAGAATAACTGGCAAACCGGTGGTGCGCAGAGTCACGCGAAACTTAAGTTTGGAGTTCCGAGTGACACTACAATCTGTTATGGGCAGCCGTGTCGCTTAACACCAGGCGAACGACTAGCTCGTCACATGTATTGTTACCCTCAATGCGCAAGCCCGTTTCGCACTTGGCTCGTTATTATTTTCAGTACACGGTTACTTTTATCTGATAATATTATTGAAACCCCGTCACCTTAAAACACAGATTACATAATAGTGAATACTATACCTTTCCTCGGCGATGTCCATGATGGGCGGGATTGACTGACTTGACTTGTTCCCAGCTCTGCTGCAGATAGTCTGCACTGCAGTAATAGTATTGAACTTACGAACTAACGAAATAAAACACTTGTCGTTTTATAACGATTTATTGTACAAAACAATAATACATTAAAATGTACAGGTATGTTTAAATTTTTGGACTCAGGTCCCAAACACTGGACAATCGTGTAATTATCCTTCCCTTACAGACACCATATTGCTCGTCGAGGCGTCAGCACTAATAGAAACAGACTCGGCTCTAGATAAGCAAACTAGATTACAAGAGAATAAAAATATAACAATAAATTAATAAAGTGCTCTCAACTTAAGTACACATCGTCTATCGCACTGTTATGTCGACGGGCACCATGTAGTCTTTATAAGAACAACGTAATATTATAACAAATCGATTAAACCTCCTAAGCATACTGTAGTATATACACATTATGAACAACATTAGTCCTCTCTGGTGTCGGCGCAGTGATGGGCCCACGCCCGCGCCTCTCGATCCCGCCGGCCTAGCTATCACCATCCGGCCGTCACTATCGACTCGGACACATCTAAAGCCAATCGGATACAACATCGGGAGACGAGAGCGGTAGAAGTAGCAGAGAGAAGCGGGTGAGGAACTATGTATCGGTCATCGGTGGAGTTTACCACTTGTCAATGACCACCTCGTTCGCTGCAAAACAACGATAGTGTTAGTGTCGTGTCGCTCGGGCGGAGGCTGCCGTCCGAACTTACTGGGTCTTATGCAGATATCACAACCGTGTCGTAGTTACTAAATGTGTAGTTTCACTGCGGGATCACAACAAACAATGAGTGTTCATGGAATATGTGCGTGCAGGCGCGGCGGCGGGCTCGGGCGCCTATATCTTCCACGTCGGCTGGGCTGGGGGCAGAACATACCTCGTTAGTGCATGCGGGAGCGCACCCACCGGGCGTTCCTTGCCGTGGCGGCGCAATCGGACCGGGTATAGCTCATCAGTTTTGCAATATTCGAAATTATCTCACTCTCATTATTCATACTATTTTTTGTGCTATTTACATATTGGTGTCAGTAGTTTTTCTGCATCGCATTCGTTACAATATCGCTATAACTTTTACCCTGTTTTTGACCAATATATCGGTATTCGAAGGTTGCAAAACTTCAATTTCATTTTGGATACTATTAGTAGGAAACACATAACATCTAGTGCATACTCTTACAACATTGCATTGTGTATTGGCACAGGAAGAATTATTGGTACATTACTTCTGGGTGGATATACCAAAACAAGGGATTTCAGTGCAAAGTGTAGGGTAGTGCAAGATCAAATATGAAAGAAAATTTAAAGGGAAATAAATGCAAACATTATGTAATTGTTGTCTATTTTAATTAAATGTAAAATAGTAGGTATAAACTGTACAGTTTAAATAAAGTTATTCAGATAACGAATAGTATTAGAGGAGGTTGGGGACAATCACAAGATGTTTTGAGCATGCCCTATGTTGTGCAGTGTACCTGTGGGGACTTATCAAATAGGCTGACGGCCTCGTTTCTTCCTGTTTTACCATCTAACGACAATAATTATATAGCTTACACATTATAATAAAGTACAATTCACTCAATAACTTTGCTAAATATAGCACCTCACATTTCTAAACCACTTACAATTATCAATTTGTGCTCAAAATTACAAAGTGATTGAGTGTAATGTTATATCAGAAATTTGTTATTTAATCATATCAAACTGCACTCTTAAAAATTCATCAATTAGAGTCATGCAATGCACACATGCCAGAACTCACTATTTATAATCAAAAACTTATGTACGTACGGACTTTCTGTATTGTACAAAACTTCATTTCAATTTAAAAATGGACCAATTTCGATTCAGATACTTTGTAAACTTAAAGTAATATTATGTCTGATCAATAAAATATTTGTTGTCTTATCCTCAATCCACAGAATAGAGACGAAAAACTTAAAATTATATCCAATTAATATACATAAGAAAATAAATAATATATTAACACCAAATACCAATAATATGTAGTTTTTAAAATCACGTGTTCGTACATACATACACTTGATATTATTGCTTTGCTTTAATATTAACTAGCATAATTCAATTCATGTCGGTATCGACATGGGACTGTAGTTAATATTTACAACAAGGCATGATAGTAACTTCAGTAATTTTAATAATGTTCGCCATTACTGAAGCTCTGTCACAGTTACTTGCGAAAGAAAAAGTTAATAAAAATGTTAGGTTGTGAAGAATTATGGTAGCAGGCGATCACAAAATCACAAGTGCTGATAACAAAAAATACATAACATAATTATAAAGAAAACTGAAACGCATTAAGGAATGTTAGGAAGCACTCACAGGTGAAAGGACAGAGAGAGTATATCTTGCGATGATATATATACGCTGAGAGAATTAACTATAACCACGTCCCTAACAATACACTTACGATAAAATTACGCTAAGCTAACAATGCACATTACTATACAGTAAGTTAACATGTCTGCAGTCCACACGGACCAAGTACTGAGCTATGTGCGAGTCCATTATTACTTGCAACAAGGAGCTAATATATTAATATTTTATACACAATGTATTATCGAATGCAATATATCTAACTTACAAATTACCTTTTAAATAAACCAATTTTTGGTGTTTCGTGTTATGAAGGTCCTCACAGCCACTTCACATGAAAAGTCATTATGTATACGTCGGTAAAATAAGTAAATGTATATCGGATAAAGAAGGCTCTCCGTAAAAGAGCAAACAATTTATTGTCTCGCACATGTAATTATGTATATAAAATGGATCAAGCGTCCGCGCTTTAGTCCTGGTCGCGGTTCACTACACTAGAGAGAGTGCGGTCACTCACTGGTCCGTCACCGGTGCTGGTGGGATTAGCATTCCAAACGGTTAGTGCTGCGGTGAGCGGGGCTCACGGTCCGGGGGTCCGCAGCGGGGGATTAGTGGGGCACACGGCACACTGGGCTTATAGGGGGCCGTAGATGATCACGCCGAAGAATACGGCCCACATGAGCACAATCCATTGCATGCCGGGGAGCCAGTCGAGCGCAGTGCGCGTATTACCGTCGGAGATCTTGCGCGCGACGAATTTGAGCACCTCGTCTAGAAGTACTACCGGGATGGAGAACTTCATCACCGTCACCCACTCGTCGATGGATAGCGGCGTCACCTGGAACACGGCCTGCACGACCAAGCGACAAGTGCGCGTCACTAACTGTCTTCTCACTTAAATGCTCTATTACGATGAATCTAGCCGCGCTGCTGAAGCACGTCTGCCACTCTACTACTTTTAAAACTGTATTAACTTTGACAGCAGTTGTGGGGAAGACGCGCGTCAGCGTTAGATTCATAGTAAAAATCTCATTTTGAAATCGTCTAAGAAGTTAAATTGACTAAAATATGAAATGACTACATTAGCTAAAACCTAAGCAGCAAGTATAACTATGATAGACGAGAGTGGACCTAATGAAGAGGAAATGGGAGGTGTGCAGTAAAAGGTGATGGACTCATGGTTAAACTGTATAGGCTTTTGAAACATTACCAGGCGGGATCATGAATAGGTAGGAGTCATGAAAATAACTGGGCTCGAACATCATAAAATATTTAATGTATTGTGCCAGTACTCCCACTCGTTTCTTTAGGTAGGTTAGCCAGTATGTGTTACTCAACCCTTATTGAATGGAAAGAGGACATATTATAGCGACGATGATAAGTTTAAATAGATATTGTAATAACATCAAGAATAAAAGATGACCTACTGTACTTCTTTATAACATAAAGGATGATCAAATACAAGTGGAAAACTTAAACAGAAGCAAAAATTGTAAGTTGCACAACGACACATGGTTTGGAGTTAAATATTGGCCGGTTAATGACCTACTAGTCTAACTTACACTGTTGTTTGTTGCTAAGTAAATAATTAGGGTGCGCCAGATAAAATTCGAATCTGAAAATAATTTCAAGTTAAAACAAATCAAACTTACCGAGAGGACCTCGACGTGAAGGATGACAAAATGAAGAGTGAAGGAGAGGGCCATTGAACCCACAAGCCATAAGTTGGACCATGGAGGCATGCTGACCAGAGACTGGTTCTCAGACAAGCTGTTCATGGCGTTCAACATCTCGATGGTTACAAGTACGGAGAGAGCCATGGTCATGGGGTGAGGGTCAGTGAAGATCTTGCAGTCGACACCCTGGAATGTACAGTTGACGGATTAATAAAGTGTAGAATACAGGTAATTGTATTTATCAATGTGTGCCTCAGATACTTAATCTCCCTGCTTGCATCCAAACACAATCAGTTATGCCAGCCTATATCTCATCCAAAGACAATTTGGTTATGACACTCCTTTAAATCTCACTCAAAAACACTATTTAGCTATGCAAACCACAACCATACTCAATCTGGTTATGCATCTCCCAACTGTCTAAATCAAATCCACGTCATCTCAAGACACGTATTTATTACCACTCTGCCAAATCTTATTCAAAGACAGTATACAGTTATGTAAGTCTTCCAAATTCATCCAAACACAATTTGGTAATGCCACTATCTCAATTCTCATCAAGATACCACTTCGTAATGCCAGTCACCCAAATCTCATCCAAAGACACAATTTAGTTATGTCACTACTAAATCTCATACAAAGACACAATTTGGTTACGTCACTCTACTAAATCTCATCTAGACACAATTTGGTTGTCACTCTACTAAATCTCATCTAAAGACACCATTTGCTTGTCACTACTAAATCTCATCCAAAGACACAATTTGATTATGTCGCTCTACTAAATCTCATCCAAAGACACCATTTGATTATGTCGCTCTACTAAATCTCATCCAAAGACACAATTTGGTTACATCACTCTCTAAATCTCATCCAAAGACACCATTTGGTTACGGCAGTGTCCCAAATCTCATCCAAAGACTCCTTAAGTCATCCCAAACCTAACCTATAAGGAATTAATTCGTACCTTCCAGTCGTCACCACCGCCAAGGCACTGAAGATGGTGCGTAAGCTGCCAGTAGGTCATCTGAGGTCCGTAAGGGGAGTACATGAACCACCAGGATGCAGCGCCAACGGTCGCAGCGCCTACGTAACCACCGATAGCCATGTATCTGGAGATAAATTGAGAAAACACTATTGAAGCAACAATCGGTACTGAACAGATTCTTGTAGGTGTCACAATGAGCTGAGATTTCTTCTGGATAGCTCCAAACGTAGAGAGGTGAGTGACCAACAAGGGCGATGGCTTTCAGCACAGAATAGATAACAGTACTGACATTAATAATTAACTAATGTACTTAAAAAGGAGGTTTTTATTAGTCAATGGGGTTGCATTTTTGTTGTATCTATGATTTTTTTTTTTTTTATTTATTTGGGTAAACAAACAGTATCACACATGATAATATGCATAGTATGAGGCAGTAGATCCCTGGCAAGGCACCAAGTGACCACAGTAGGTAGCAAAAAAGCATAACATTAAATTGTGTATATTGTGTGCTTAGGGCTCAACTTTGCAACAGTGACATCTGGACTCCCATGGTCGCGATATCCTGTCGTCCCATTATTGTTATTCTATTTTATGCAGAAGGCCGGTATTCAATGAATTAAATCTTTTTTGGTCTTATTTAATACTAGTCAATCATTGTCAACTATTATTGTATTAAATAGTAGAGAACGACGTAACAAAAAAACTATTATGCGCGAAATTATTTGCGTGAATAGATTTATTCTTATACAAAAAACCTTGCCAAAATGTTCTGATAAAGAGAAAGGTATGCGATCGAGGTCAACGTTCTAACGGTAAACCGTTTCGTGATTCAAATAAAAACGGTAAAGTAAGCCTAGGTAAACCTTATTAGGTGTACAACTACATTTATTTCACCAGCATTGTGAGTAGCTAAGGAATCATGGCCATATTATTGAGACAGTCAAAACAATAGACAGAAATAACTGGACTTGGACGTCATAGAACATTTTATTGCGCTGTACTTGCATTCTTTTCTTTAGGTAGCCACTTCAATGCGTTACATAAACGGAATACTTTGCTACCGACTCTGTCTATACGAATTCAAATGTTGCTCCAATAAAACGACTATTGTATTATTTTTAACGTCAAACAAGCCTCGTTGAAGGGTAAAAGCCGGCTGCGCTCCTGATACATATATCATGAAAACAAAGGTTGCTAATGCTAACTCAAACTAATATAAATCAACGTCATAAATCTTAAAATAAACAGATAGTAGTAAATTGTGTACACTCGTTAAAATGTGACATTCTCCGTCTAATTTCGTATGGGTGAATGAACGAGCCTCGGTTCAATCAGTTTTATGGGAGCCATGTAGCCAAATGGCCCATGTTTGCTTTGATCTAGTAAAATATTGTAAGTTTTTAATGTATCAGCCAGTGAGCCTTGAAAGTGCGCTGGAAGTCGTAAGCAATAACATCGCATGTTCTACAGTGACGCCATACACCTTCTGTCGATAGATAGTAGGCGTCTTATCGTGTTGACTTACAGCTAATTAAATATACAACTGGTATTATGATTCTAGGTTGGTAACGGTACCACTAGTTCAGTTTTGATACTTGGTAATTAAGTACTAAGGTATGTTGCTTCTAAAAGTTTACATGGCTATAGACTTATAAACCAAGCGATTCAACTAAATATTGATCCGATTGATAGCCGGCATACATGTTATTTTCAATACCAATTAAACAGTAACTGAAACCGGAACCTATATCTCGTAATGAATGATGCCAAGTCCAAATATCTATCTTGTCTGAATCTCACATAATTCCCCTAAATTACAAATGTCATGTTTGGGTGTCCTGGGTCTGCAGAAAAATAATAAAATAAATGTATCAGGCAGCTGACACATCAACCCCATTCGACTATCTTAAAAACCAGCCTGAGAAAACAACCCTCCTTTTTGCAGTAGTCGCGTAATAATACTGACATGGTGATTCCTATTGTCCTTCTGATTAAGCATCAACTTAAACAATTGAAAAGAGAACATTTTCAAAACTAACCTGAAGAACAACCATCCAGAGATGAGACCCTCATCAGCCTTGCGGGGAGGTTTGTCCATGATGTCCAGATCCGGGGGGTTGAAGCCGAGGGCGGTGGCGGGAAGACCGTCAGTCACCAGGTTGACCCACAGAAGCTGAACGGGGATCAGAGCCTCGGGGAGACCAAGAGCGGCAGTCAGGAAAATGGAGACTACTTCACCAATGTTGGATGAGATCAGGTAACGGATGAACTGCTTCATGTTGTTGTAGATGGCACGACCTGGAAACGATTGGCTAGTTTTATGTATTTTTGAAAAAAGTTGGCGATATCAAATTTCAAAGCTATTGCAGGAAAGATGTGGCCCAGACTGCCTGAAAAAAAGGATGAATGTCGTAAGATTGAGACGGCATAACCCTTGGAGAGCGGATTGAGCTGGCAATGATGATAATAAGGTGTGATTTTCATAGTAGCGCAAATCTGTTCTTAGACTTCTAAAGTCCTCGCGAATATTTTTGGACGACAAACGTGTGACTAGGCCTATATATTGGCTATAATTTGAATGGTGGTATGTAACATATTAAGATAAAAAGTATATTACATGCAATTCTAATTACATTTAACGCATGAGGCTGCAGGGAACTAATTTAAAAAACCAACTGTATTTGTCTGTCTCTTTCTAACAAGAAATCAACAAGTAGGTGTAACTATAAAACAATTCAAAACAGTTGAACAATCATCATAATCAAGTAACCAGTGTAAGAAAAGGACGAATGGCCTTTTAAAGTTCATTCACAGGTCATCAGCGTGGTAGCTATAATAACTGACCTTCCTCAACGGCGGAAACGATGGATGAGAAGTTGTCGTCAGCGAGCACCATCTCAGCGGCAGACTTAGCGACGGCGGTACCGGATCCCATAGCGATACCGATCTCGGCCTTCTTCAGGGCAGGCGCGTCATTCACACCGTCACCAGTCTGGGAACATATTTACTGGTAATTAAAGTAACAATACATGTATCTTTTATAATTTATGAGTTGTTACGTTGTCACAACGTAATAGGTCCATTCTGACATCAGTAAAGATTACAGAAAGTAACCTAATGCCCGTCTGCACTAATGTTTGGCAGCTCTAAGTTCGCAACTATCTTTCTAGGACGTATCCAAACGCGTTGCAGTAGGTACATGATAACGGTATAAGTTAATAGGTAATAACATTGACAGCTCCTAATAGCTTAGGAGCTGTCAATATTTTGTGCAGACGGGCATTGAAGTTGCAAGTACCTATACCTACTTTGGCTCAACGTACGTAAGTACTTTTGACATCGCTGTAATATTAAAAATGTCATTCCTATTAAAATATTGTACAACACATGAATAATGTTTAATACAAAAAAGACTACGGGGAACGTATTATTTGTGAATGAATTATGAATCATAACGTAACTCAGTAGCGACTATGTAAATTATAGAATCAATGTCTGCAGTCTGTCGGTCTGTCTAGCGTTACATTGCAATTAGCAATAATATTTTGAATCACAATCTAACAGTTCAACATCAACATTCAAAACATTACAAACACCTAGAATTAGGTCTGATATTCCAATGATAACTTCCAAGTATGTCAGTTTATAAACATCGGCACCCTAACGTAAACAATCAGCGCCTCCAATATAAAGTGCCGGAACGTAAACATTAAATAATGCGAGCAACACCCGCCCAAAATTATTAAGACATTGTTTGCCACGCAATAAACACCGTCAGTTAATTCCCGTGTTCCGGTGAAGTTACGCGCCAATTTCATTAATGAGTAACCTAACAACCTCAGAGATGTTACAATTTTTGTTACGTAATAAAGATACAGAACTACAAAACACTGACGACTAAATAATAATCCACTTACCCGCGGTTTCTCGTACGTTTGTTGAAGTTAAACTCATGTTATATTAAAAATACTGAACGCTCATTGGTTGAAGACAGCCGATGATCAACCGGCAACCAATGAGCGTCCAGTATTTTTAAATTAACATGAGTTTAACTTTAACAAACGTACGAGAAACCTGGGGAATGTTCTAAAATTATCGTCAAGTCGAACCATCGACATCTGCGGATGGACAGATGCGCTATACAGTTAGATAGTGTACTCACCATAGCGGAGATTTCGTTCATGCTCTGCAGGAACTCAACAATCTTGGACTTGTGCTGGGGCTCGACGCGAGAGAACAGGCGAGCCTTGGCACACGCGGCGCGCTGTTCCGAAACGGAGAGGTCATCGAACTCGCGTCCGGAGTACGACTTGCCGGTCGTGTCTTCATCCTCCTTGAACACACCAATACGCCTGCGGAGGGAAACGGAACGCTGGTCAGCTGTTGTGCCCATAACACGAAACGCAAGGAGTGAAGCTGAAGGATACCGTACCTGCAGATAGCTTCAGCGGTGGCCTTGTTGTCGCCAGTGATGACGATGACGCGGATGCCAGCGGCACGGCAGCGCACGATCGAGTCGAACACTTCCTTGCGCGGGGGGTCAAGCATTCCCACGACACCGACGAAAGTTAGGTTGACTTCATATGTGAAGAACTTGGTTGAGTCGCCGAGGTCCATATCTTCCGGTTTCAGTGGGTTGTCGGCGGTGGCCAGAGCCAGACAACGCAGCGTGTCGCGACCGGTACCGTACTGCCGGGTCAGTTCTAGGATGCGGTTCTTGAGCGTCGAGCTCAGGGGAACCTTGCTGGTGCCGACACGGGCGTGGCTGCAGCGCTCCAACACTCCCTCAGGCGCGCCCTTCACGAACAACTTGGGGCCGGTTCCGAGGCGGGACGGTTTCAGGGGTGTGCAGTAGCTGGACATGGATTTCCTGTCACGGGAGAACTCTAGGGTGAATTCCTTCTTCCACTTGGTTTCGATCTCCTGGCGGACGACGATGGCGGCGGAGCGGCGGTCGAGGCCGGTCTTGGGCACGTTGAAGGGGTTCATTTTCTCGGCGAGCACGACCAGTGCGGTCTCGGTGGCTTCACCGACCTTCTCGAACGCCTGCTTGAACTCGTTGAAGTCGATGGCGGAGTCGTTGCACATAACGCAGATGGTGCCCAGCTCGTGTAGCGTGTCGAACTCGGCGGCCTTGACCTTCTGTCCCTTTAGGTACACGTCGCCGATGGGCTCGTATGTGGAACCGGTGATCTCGAACTCGAGGAAGCTGCTGTCGCCAGCCTCGATCTTCTCGAAGACGAACATGCGGGAAACGGACATCTGGTTGGTGGTGAGTGTGCCGGTCTTGTCAGAGCAGATGACGGACGTGCAGCCGAGGGTCTCCACGGAGGGCAGCGACCTCACGATAGCGTTCTTCTTGGCCATGCGCCGCGTGCCCAGGGCGAGACAGGTGGTGATGACGGCGGGGAGACCTTCGGGAATGGCGGCGACGGCGAGGGCCACAGCGATCTTGAAGTAGTACACGGCGCCCTTGATCCAGCTGCCTCCGTGGGCGGGGTCGTTAAAGTGACCGATGTTAATAGCCCAGACGGCGACGCAAATAACGGAGATGACCTTGGAAAGCTGTTCACCGAACTCGTCGAGTTTCTGTTGGAGGGGAGTCTTGATCTCCTCGGTCTCAGACATCTCAGTACGGATCTTGCCGATGGCGGTGCTGAGGCCAGTGCCGATGACAATACCTCGCGCTTTGCCGGCAGCGACGTTGGTTCCGGAGAAGAGGATGTTCTTCTTGTCCTGGTTGACGGCGCGGGGGTCGGGGATAGCATCTGTGTGCTTGATGACGGAGACCGACTCACCGGTCAGGATGGACTGGTCAATACGGATGGTGGTGGAGTAAATCTTGGTAAGGCGGATGTCAGCGGGAATTTTGTCACCGACGGACACCTCAACGATGTCGCCGGGGACGATTTCTTTCGCTCTAATTTTTTGTACGCCGGATTTGTCTCCTCTTATTACTTTACCCATTTCGGGTTCATATTCTTTTAAAGCTTCGATGGCAGATTCTGCATTTCTTTCCTGCCATACTCCTACTACGGCGTTAGCGATAAGAATTAGTAAAATTACGAAGGGTTCAACGAAGGCTGAGAATGCATCTTCGTGTTCTTCAAATAAAGCTAAAACCTGGAAACCAAATAAACGTTTAAGTATCTCACATATCAATATTTTGTACAACCATTATTATTATTTTACAGTGCTAATACTTACGAATGATATAATAGCGGCTAATAGCAAAATCTTGACTAAGAGGTCATCGAATTGTTCCAGTACTAATTGCCATATACTTTTGCCTAAAAGGAAATAAAACATTGTGTCAATCTTTCGTGGCGTCAAGTTTAAAAACAAACTATGATGTAAATAAAAGCTCGTTGGCTATCGATCTATAGAACATATATTATGAGGCTTTCGTGTGACAATAATAATTGAGCGAGAAGGTAAAGAAACCAGGTCGAGACTTGTGGGAAAAAGCAAGCTTTTAGCTTTTCCCCCCTGATTTTTTGCTCAGCTTTACGTTATTAAATGGGCCAATTTAACACTTTGAAAAAACTAAATTGATGACATGTAAACTACATACTTATATAGTTACATAAATAGATAAGGAGTCCTTGAAACAAAATTTAATGCTGTGATGTGAGTCTAAGTTACGGTGTAACTACTTGTTTTTTCTTTTAGATATTATTAAGTGAGCACTCGACAAAGTAGAGGCATATGTGTAATGGTAGAGGCAACAAAGGCTGCTCGTGCGAAGCAAACAAAAAATTGTCTCGTGAGACCTTGGCGCCATTTATATTTGAACACCGCTTAGTAAGACGACTTTGTGTAACATGCTAATCCTGATTCCTGCGATAGTAGTTAGTAGTTACACCTAGCGTGTATTTCTTAACTATGTTTTAACTTATTCAGGTGATGTGTAGTTGCTCGATGCTCTTACCTTCCTCGGTAGGCAGTTCTGAAAAGAGAAAAAGACCCCCGATTACAATTTTGAATAAAACATCAAAGGAGTTAATTTAGCTGGCGATAAACTAGTCAGAACAGACGTGCGATCTATCTCGGCAGTTACGATCGTACGTAAATACACTGCGGCTCGCATCGCTCGGCATCGTGGCTAAAACGAAGAGCTGGCGACGACGCCGCGCCGCTATCCAGCTAGCGATCCTCCCTAGATCACGCATGACGTCACAAGAAAATATCGGCGCCGTATTTCGAAGGTTTCAGACAGAATCGGTTTTTGATCAACGTAATGTTATCAATAAACACCTAAACCGGTTTCCATTCGTGAACTACGCACAACTTAACAATTCAAAACGCAAGTAAAACACGTGTGATGTGTATGTACATCTGTCTAATCAAAAACGCTAGATAATGATGTGCCGATTCCTGAGATAATGGACGCCAGAACGATGATAAGTGCCCTTGAATCACGTGATTTATCGATTTAGATATCATTAAGGCCGAACACTAATGTTATTTAAAAATATTATAGAACATGTAGGGTTAGTTATTTGTAGAAGACATACTACAGAAGAGAATACAGACTTAAAGTCTGCAACGAGGTAAATAAAGATAGATAAGTACTTTGTAGTTTTACAGATAGTTTTGTAGGATTGTTATTTATTCGAAGATTCTTTATTGTGTTACTTGCGTAAATTTTCTACTTTCTAAATCAACAGTTTTACAGAAGCAAATCGGTCGAACACCTTCAATCTAAATCATTATCGTTTATTATCTTTGGTTTGAAATTACAATAACAGGCTTGAGTCTAGACAAAACGAGGTTTTCGATGATGAAATATATTGAAATAAAGAATCTACAATTTTCATTATCCTCCGAGCTGTTTATGTTTAGAAGGGCTTCGAGCATTTATAATTGGAGATGTTAACGTTATAATCCGCAAACATTATTTTCTGTCGATTTTTACGGGGGACGAGGTATACACGCACAGCACACACGCAAATCAAAATCTTGTTCATGTAAAAGCATACTATAACAATCCCGCACACCTACTATAAATGCTCTAAGGTTAAGAGACGCGGGGCTGTCACATTGGGGCGTTGAGGCGGGCTGTATAAGGGCGACCTGCCACTCCTGCTACTGACTGACCTAAGCATCTGCTTAGTTCAGTGGTAGTATCTACTACGCTCTCTTACGCAATAATGACGATGACGGCACGATAGCTTCGCTATACGAACAATGACTAATCAATCAATTTACGATTATATTGCTTTGCAACAGCGACTGTTGTTTCTCGTAATGGCCGATGATAACGGCACGGCAGTCCATACGAACGTGCGATAAGTCAGAGCATTTCCTGTCTTAATAGTGTAATCGGGCAACGTGCGCTAAGTCAATCGTTGTATCGACTCTATTTGCGTACTCGGTCCGGCTGCCAGGCGAGTTGAGACTAATGTAAGCAATTAGTCAACGAGTCGATAGCGCGGTGTCAGCATCTGTGCATTCTTGCCGTGCGAATCGATAAAACAGCGGAGAAATACAAAAATACGTGATCGGTGATCGCAATCAGAGCCCCGTGTGACTTCCTTCTAGAAGGCACGTCATCGCCATAGCGACGTCAACGCGTGCTACGAATGTCAATCGTATATTATAACACAATGGACGATATTCGATTATATTTTGACCGTCAAGGTATCAGTTTTATGACTTCTGTCATTGGGTAAAATAAGAATTTATTACAGCTATTCGCGAGAGAATATAATGCTAAATCTGAAGCAGTAAATCAGCGTTCGTAGCGTACTGGAGAATAGAGATCCACTTTGTGGAATGTTACAGGTGGGTCGCGGCGGCCTTGATAACTGCTTCAGTTCTTTAGATGCAGATATAATTAATCAAAGTAGGAACCATGCACCAAATATAATAAAATTATTATAATCACGATAAGTACACTTGTAAATTGTAATCTTATTGTCAATAATGAAACAAGGAAATCTTGAAATAAATTATATACTTGCTGATACTGAGGTGAAAGCACGATAAAAACTCAGGTTCGTACACAAAAAACCCGATTTTATTTCTAAGAGCAGCGTCCATTAGCTGCGAACCTAAATAAAAAAATCAATTTAAGAATCTCAAGTTCGCTCTCAGCTTTCAGATATAAGATCATTAAAAAATGAGCCTGAATGAGCGATATTTTCGCCATAAAGATTTTGCAAGCCTTTAAGTAGTTTCTTTTTGACGTTGTAAAGAGAAAGTTGAGAGAAACTAAATAGAAAGTAAAGCATTATCAACGAACACACAACAGTTCGAGTTCTTTATGTTTTTAAAAAGAGATGAATGAAATGACTTACTATAACAATGTAATGACGTAGGAGCTGGAGCTAAGTCGTAAGTAGGAAGTAGGTATTGATTGATCAAGTCGATTTGAATAAGTTATGCAAGTACGGAAAATGCGAGACGAATGGATTTCACGACCCAATTGTAAACCCGGGTGTAATATAATGGTTCTGAGGCTACATTTTCTTCACTTAGGAGATAAAGTAGTAGAAAGAGAAAGATCTTTTTATTTAGCTTTGTATACGTGAAATGATTATGCATATTCCTCCGCCGCGTCAGCAGCGTTGGTAGACGTAGCCCGCCAACGTAGACGGTCCAAAATAAACCTGGCTACTATAATATTTCACTAGACACTCTGCCGAACCCCGCCAGGGCTGCGGACGCTCTATAACTCGATGATTTTACAATTGAGTTACATTTACTTCATCAGTAATACTTATAATATACGGCGACCCAGCGCGTAAACCCCTCTCACTCGTTCGAAATGGGACACATCCGCCAGAATCATTCAATGTTCGCAACAAGCATAACTTAAACAATACGACTGTTTGGTTTATATTGTGGAGGGCAAATCGTCGCGTATTATCAGGAAAACATACGTAATACGCAGCATAAACATAAAAAGTAGGTTTGTGTATCGAGGACAAATTGCTATTGAATTAATCTTTATTAGCGTAGTTAGTAAAGTGCTACATTGAATTAAAATTTGAGAACAGAAATAGAATACTATATTATAAAATTAAAACGGGTCTCTTCGCGCACAGTTTTTTTTTTATGAGTTCAAGTCGCGAAAGTTTAAAAAGTGTTATAGAAATAGAATAGTTATCTGTGTAGTTTAACATTTATTTTGTAGCACAGAATAAAAACTAGTACTTACAAGTCTGTAGTAACTAATAGGTACGGAAACTGTTGTTTACGTTATTTAAATGGTACTTTAAATGTTAATTTCCAAGGATATCTTAATTTGCTCGTGGCATTCATGTGATTCAGAATTTGAGTTAGAATGATATTCGGTAGGTCGATACCTAATCCACAAAAAATAGTGTTTTCGCTAAGAGTAGTACAGAAAGAAGCACGTCAATGATTGACCGAGCGGCCTAGCGAGCGAAGTCTTTGGAACAACTGACAAAATTTGCTTTCATCTGTTTGGAATCCGGACGTATGGATGTTGGTACCTGCGTACAAATCGCATTGTCAGCAAATCTTGACAAAACACACGACCACGACGATACAGGTTCTGAAATTTCATAGACTCTTTGGCGTCGGCGTTTTTCATTTTTTTTTTTTTTTTTTTCTTTTAATGTGATTGAATGACGTGACGAGCTAGTCGTTCACCTGATGTTAAGTGACACGGCCGCCCATAACAGTTGCAGTGTCACCCGGAACTTTAAAACAATAGTTTCGCGCGACACTGCACTGCGCACGTCATCCTGAGACATCACCCAGTCTAATAATCAAATTACTAGACCGAGTGATCAGATCATAAAGTCTCATTTGCCCAGTAATTTCACTAGCTACAATGCCCTTCAAACCGGAACACAGTAGTGCTTGCACACTACTGCTTGGCGGCAGAATAACTGGCAAAGCGGTGGTACCTACCTAGACGAACTTTGCAGAAAAGTCCTACCACCTAGTAATTTAGA
This sequence comes from Ennomos quercinarius, assembly GCA_910589525.2. Taxonomy (NCBI): domain Eukaryota; kingdom Metazoa; phylum Arthropoda; class Insecta; order Lepidoptera; family Geometridae; genus Ennomos; species Ennomos quercinarius. Next base: position 14,843,963 of record OU342492.1, on the reverse strand, counting down.
GGGGTATTTACCCCAAAAAGAGGGGAAGCTTGCTGGGACACTATTTACCGGCTTATTTTGGTAATATTTGCCAGAAACATTTGGTACTCAATCCTAAAGAAGAATATTATCTAATATTATTAGGATGAGCAAAATCGGGCAAGAGGTTATGAAAATATAAAAGGTGAATGTTGAAAAGAAGTTTGCGATATGTGCTCGCGAGGTCTAAGTGTTCGTAGAACTATACCTACATATTATACTAGTAAATAAATTAGCATCTGGCTACGTTCATCATAGATAGTAAAACGAAACTACATAGTTAATACGTTTACAATGAGCGTTGAAATCGTTCGTGTGAATGCATATTTTGTTTCTATGGCGGATTTACTTTTGTCTCAAATGTTTTATATTGTAAGCTTATGAGCGTTTCCACTGTCACTCTCAAGTGACGTACAACTTATGTGAGGTTTTCGGAAGCAAAATAATCTTCTGTGGTACGATGTTAGAAAAATAAACAAGTCTAGTTAGATCTTGCGATGACCGCATGTTTTTAATCGACTGTTGTCTGTTACCGAGATGAAGCTTGTATTGTCGGCAATAATACACATCATAAAAAGTGTTGTACATTTTGTAAAGATTTCAGATCAAATAAAACACATAACGTATCTACTGAATCACCTTATTGTTAACGCGATTTCGGGTACGCTGTGCCTGAGTTATGAAGGCAATCGTTGGAAGTCAGATTATAGTTCAAAGAATTACGTCTTGCTGCAGCATCTGTTTTGTCGATGCTTGAGTCAAACAGCTGTTCTTTTAATACACTAATATCTTGAATGTAGTGAATGATTCACTTGTATTGGATATAAAAAAGACAGCTAATATGTTTATGTTTCAGTTTAGAAGACTAGCAAGACTATGTTTTCTATGTATTTTGTGTATGACAATCGGGTTTTAATAAACGATTATTAAAATCTCATCATCATCATCATTAACAGCCTGAAGACGTTCACTGCTGAACATAGGCCTCCTCTAGAGCGCGCCACCTTGAGCGGCTACTCGCCTCCTGTGTCCATCGGCTCCCCGCGGCTTTCACCAGATCGTCGGTCCACCGAGTGGTTATTAAAATCTGTTTGCCTGTAATTATTATTTCAGCCAACCAAGACAACTCAGATTTTAATCTATCGAAATCAGTTTCTATCCAAAGATCGCTTATTGACACCACTCGTTGTTATACATATTGTTGTTAAATAAGTATGTTTATCGTCAAGGGTATATACGCGAGGGTCGGTCGGCGAGGGCAGGAGGTGTACGCCACATCGCGTTGTTACGCCTGAAGGCGCCAATCTACCAGCCTGTGCTTAAGCACTCGCACCACTGCCTTACGATGATCACCTCTTACACTATAAATAAACAGGTTCGAACGCATACATCCGTGGGTATGTAATGGACTGAGAGCTAGTGAAAATGCAGAAAATACCTACATTTTCATGGAAAGGTGCTATCTCGAGGCAAGGGAAAAAAGATCTCAAGTTTGAAGTTTGTTTGCAGTATCACAAATCGGCTTAGGTTCCTACTTCCTATGATAAAGATTCACAAATTGAAAGATCCTGTAAAGCGAACTGAAAACATGTTATGCACGCACCTCCCCAGCCTACGATATCGACAGAAAATCAACTATATACAAATGTCAGTTATCTTCGACCTATAGTCACAACTGTCAGACGTAGTTATTAGTTTGTGCGCGTAAGGCACTTTTCAGAAAAGTTGTCAGCACCTATGCGTTAGTGCTGTTTGGGCTTATTGAGAGAGTACACTCAGATGGATAATGTAAAAACATTATAGGTTCGGGAAAGACAATCCCTACCTTAATCATGGTAATTGTAATGATATATAGGTAGATCGCTTCGACATATATATGAAGGAAACAAGCACGTCATTTTGTTTAGGACATCTACTGAGCTCTAAAAGTTGACTGCATCGTGTACAAAACAAACTGAGTTTGCATTAGCACACGCGCCGGCTCCATCTCCGTAAATCGTCCATCATCCACGGCTTTCGTACAGAGCGGCCGCGATCAATCTCCCCACATTTACATCAAACACATCTCAATAGTATTTATGTGCACCTACACCCGTAGATACGATTACAACTTGAAAGGAATGCGTAATTTTATTGATACGCACACGTGGTCCGTAATGCTGTACGGATTTAATCTGTGAACTCAGTGGATGTGTTGAAACAGAACTTCTTTACTTACTTTATTAAACCTTGTTTTTTTTTAAATTATTAAGAAGACGTTAATGTTGATTATTGAGGATGTCTAGGTTTTAAACTATCAATAAATTAATGAATGCCAATTAGGTACCTCACTACACAATAAATATGTTAAACATAATAGTGGCAATTGTAATGATGTCATCATTGACGTAACTATTACTTTGCAAGGACAGACCTGATGACAGGTTAAAACGTCGCTTTCAAAGTGTGAGGCAAGTTCACAGATTGGCATACACTTGCGCTCAGTGTGTGATGTAAGTTAGACGAGATCGGTCGAATGCTACAAAGGAAACATGCCGAGTAAAGGGTAAAAGGTTGTGCCAACTACTCCCGTAAGTGTAGCACATAAAGATGCAAGTTTAAATTGATTATTTAGGATTTATTTTATGGAATAGAATAAACTGATGACAGTCATTTGCCAGAGGATAATCATTCTGTAATCCCTGTTATTGCGTATTCCCCTCGTATGCTCGGATGTAAACACACAGACACCACAAACACTAATTAACTACTGAATGTGAATTTGTTTCAAACTGCGTAAGGCTGCTATATACGCGGATCCACTACCTCGCTCGTGCATTGCTACATTTTTGAAAATATTCAATAGCTGAATTTAATTAGGAAAACTGGGTAAACTATGTAAAGCTATCATGAATAACATTACACATATTTAACAAAATATCATATTAATTTAAACAAGATTTCATAAATACAACGGTATCAAAGTTTTTTTTCTTTCTATACTGTTTTTATGTATGAAAACTTGTTTGGATTAATATCATATTTTTGTTGAACATTTGTAATGTTATTCATGAGAACATAGTTTAACGAGATATTTCGTAAGTAAATTCAGTTATTTGATATCTTCAAAATAGCCGTAATGCGCGAGCGAGATAGTGCATCTGCGTATACAGCAGCCTTAAGTTATGAAATGCAAATAGTTTGTGTTGATCATCTACCTCTAAGCATCTAAGCGCTCTAACTATGTATGTACCTGTCGTCCTCATCGTATTTCTATAGGTGAGTGACGCGTTAATGGATCTGTCAATTACGCGAGAACTAAATTAAAATCATAATAAATTAACAATGGTGCTTACGTCCGATCAGATACGGATGTTTTAGGTATTATTTTAGATGACGGTATCCCTTAATGACGCAAGTGAGAACTAGAAGATGCATAATGAAGAAGCAATTAAATAATATAGTATTATTGTACAATATGAATTTCTTTGATTATTTAGACAAGTAAATGATAATCAAAGATGAATTTTGCTGCATTCAATAAAGTACAATTATGTTTACAGTGCCCTCGATTCTATTGTACAAAATCCCAAATAAACTTAATTTGTTAGTTCTAAAACTATTGCGGTCCTGCCGAAACCGGCAACGAAAATGAAGCCACTATACTCATCCTGTCGGAGGGAAGAGAGGAGGGAAAAGGAAAAGCATAAGGGAAAAGGATGAATGGATGGGACGACAATAGAAGGGAGGCAGGCGAAGTCTTTTTCCCTTTCTCTTCCCTCTTCCCATGATCAGGGTTAGGGCATAAAACTAACTAACCTGTGCAAACTAGTAATGAATAATATAATATATAATTTGTATAACTGCACCAATATTTTTATACTCATTCATTTAAGATTTATTAGGCATGTGTGGCTGTGGCAAGGTGTATTTTTAATTTGCCTTGTCAACAATGAGTGAGTCATGGTCAAGTCTAATCATCTGGCAACATTTCAAATAACCCTGACAAAAAAAATTGGATTCAACTGGAAAATTTTGGTATAATTATGACAGCTACAGAAACTATTTATTAATTATTGTTCTTGTCGTCCAAAGTGGCGTTTTATGGAGGAGGCCTATGTTCAGCAGTGGATGGCTACCAGCTGTTGATGTGAAGGTCAATCCATGCAGGAAGAAACCTTTTAAAACCATTTCCGTTTGCACTTCAATGTGGTGGTTTTTACAAAGAAGCAGCTTTACATTTCTAACATCTGGCGATTTTAATTTGTATAGCTTCAAGAAATATCCTCCTACAGCAATAGTGCAATAGTTTGGGTGTGTTTTCATCACATAATAGGTGCTCAACATGACTGTATGTTTATGATTTATTCTATTGCATAAAAGTAAATTGTGGTTTGAGTTCCACAAAGCCATGAGCTTTATAACCCTAAACTATTGTATAATTTATTTTCAGAATTGAATTCCTAATACTTACCAAACTAATTCTATTTTCCAAACACAACTTGGCTAATAGGGTTGATGTTATTTTTCGATTAATTTTTCACAGTACAAATCAGTTTTAATAATCTCTGTAATAATAATCATATATGTTACTTAGGGTGGGTTTTTAATCCGTAGTTAAGGTAACCAATGGTTAAAATCTCTAACCAATTCTAACCAATAGTTGACATTTGTTAAGAGTTTTTAACAATTGGTTACCTTAACTACGGAGAGAAGTAACTGCCATAGAGAAATAACTCTTTATGGAATATTCTTAGAGACACTTTAATTTCTTCATTATTTTTAAAACATTGTAGGGCTTAGAATGGATGTTTCGTAGATCCCAATAATGGCTTTAGCCAATGTATGTATGTAGTGATAAGCAAGACTTATTAGTTTGATTAAATTCATTTATAAATAAATTATCTAACTATCAATAACACTAATTATAATGTGTGTATTTTATCTATAATGTAATCTGAGCACAGATTAAATATTTGAAAATATTGACAATTATAAGAATTTTATCTTACTCATAAGTTAGCTTATAGAGTGTGAATTTTCGTTATTTCTTTACAGATATGTATGCAAGATAACTTTCACAGCATCTGGGACAGAAGATTGATTTTTTTGTCACACACAAATAACCAGACAGTACAATTGACTCAACATCCTTTATGGATCTGCAGCTGTAATACTAGAGGCGCTGACAATGCATTACTGAGTCATAAGAACTCTATTAACACCTATATCCTCAATCTCACACACAAGAGTAGTCTACAATGATGATACTATGTCATGCACTCGGCAATTAATATTAATTTGGTGAGTGCCCAGGTCCTGGAACAGCTAACAGGTTAAGCTGGTGGTCTATGACTCACCTCACTGTTGTTGTATTGATATTGAATCAGAATATTGTATTACTGAGTTGTTAACAATGAAAACACCTAATGTAAGTGCATATTTTAAAGTATGCAGGAACATGTACACATAAATAAGCTACCTAGATAAAGATTAGGTATCAACTGAGCTAACCTTCAAAGCATACCAATGTACAGTGATGTCAGAGAAACTTTGCTGCTGCGTTGTTGTTGGTTAAGCTTGCTGCGCTAAGCTTCATACAAAATAATTGCAATAATAACATATGACTCCACAAGGTCTAACTTACGAGCATCTATAAGTTTGTTGAAATCACTGTAGTATATACCTAGTTATTTATAATTAACTAGAGGTAGGCCGTAGCTTCACCAGCATTTCTTTATACAGCCTTTAACACCCCACTCAACCCCATTGGGTAGAATTTTGACCAAAGCCTTCCTTAGTACACCCTTACACCATAAGAGGAAGACACAAGTCTGTACATCCACTGGTTTGGGTTGTATGTTGTCTTTCAGGCCACCAATCAGCCATTCAGGACCAATAATATAGATATTGCATGATCAATATACATCCTATTCATTGCACATTGACCTTGCCATCCACTTGCAACTGTTCTGACTAGTTTATAAAACAAAACCGTCCAATATTATAGACAATAAACTTATAAATATAGGTAAATAAACAGAACACTTACCATTGGGCCCATATTTGTCTTGATTTCTTTTTATTTGGTCTGGAGTGAGGCCTTTGTCTGGGTCTGTGCCAAAATATCCTAAAACTTCGTCCACGGATTTCGAGTGAGCGTCCTCCATGGTGGAATTACTACGTTGCCGTCAGTTCTAAAAAGCAAAAGCAGAATATAGGTTAGAAATGACGAGTCATCATTATCAACTTGAAGCTTTGAGGTTATGTTCCATAAATATGCAATCAAAGAATTGAAATGATAGCGACGTAAGTAATTTGTATATGAAAATAAACTTCACGGACACGGGTTCGAGGGAATAAATGATGTTCATTTGATGTTACGATAGGTTATTTCAAAGTTGGCTCAATTTTAGAAAATATTAAATGTCAAATAAATTCATCAAAGGTTCCAAAGGGTATGTACAGAGAGGATTTATATTGTAGTCTCCGTTTTAATCTTCACTTCACCTATATAGGCCAAGCTGCGTTTACAGGTAATGAGCGATATCCTTTTTAAGCACTTTTCTCACTGCACCACTCACCGAAAAAGTTTATTCAATTCATGAGATACAACTAATAAGCACAGTCCTTCACTTATTTTCAACGATTCCTCTTATAATCTGCTAACTATTATTGTAATTAATACTTTTCTCGTAACTATGTATCATAAACTACAAGAACACGTATCCAATCCAGCCGTCATTTTTTCCGAAACTGACGTAAAATTGTGAGGTCGACCGCAGCGCCATCTTTTAATCTAGTTTTGAACAATTTTATCCAAAACAAAGTCTTTCAATATATCAAATCACTTTTATGCAGTGGTTTTGGACTAAAACGCAGTAAAATTAATTAAAACTGAATATAAATTACTATATTTTACATTCATATACATATTTAAATTTATTAGTTTAAGATAAATGTGGAGCCATGCGATAGGTTGAAAGTGTACCACGTGACCGCAAAGCTATTTCGGTGCCAAAGGCGCCTACAAAATGCGGTATTTTTAAAAAAATCAGAATTTTACGCCGCGTTATGTAACACTTTATCACTTAGTAACGTGTAAGCAGCAACTTCCTTTTAGAAAAATATAAGGCACTTCATTTGCACTCGGTGATACTACACACGCACAGTTATTTCGGTTTATGGTAATTTGGAACTTACTGAAATATTTTTTCGACAGCGTCGGAAGGAAAGAAGAAATTTAAAAGTGGCGCGGGAGATGTTTTCCCGCCGCGCCCCGAGTAGCGACTCCCGGGCGAAGAGCGACGATTTTAGAGCGGCGCGGGCGCGGTGGAGGGACACCGTTGGAGTTTTCTTTAATTATTTTGGCAACAGTACTCGATGGCACAGCCGAGTCGCTTTCCAGGGTTGCATGTCGCGAGCGGCAGCAGTCGCCGCCGTCCTATGATGATCTTTTTATAGCAGGCGCTGCCCGGCTCAAGCTCCCGGTGCTGATTTGCGGTCACTTCTGTTTACGACTATTAAAAAGGTAGTTTACTTAATTATTTTAACACTTTTTTCTGTGAAATTAGTTTACTAAGACGGTGGCATTGCAGAAAGTAAAACATATGGAAATTGTATGTGCACTAATTTTGCCCTCTTGATTATAGAAGCCAAAAGGGTTTTGATATGGACATTGATCAAACAAGCCATTTTATCACCATAATTGACTTGTTACGGCTTTTAATCTTTGTGTGTGTATAAAAGCATTTGATAAGCTTTTTGGCTCAACGGTTTGGAATATTGGAAACAAAAGTGGATAAGAAAATATGTAACGAGCCATAAATTGATTTCTTTTTCAAGCCCACATTAATAAAAGTTTGTAGGCACTTAGGTAAAGAACAACAAATAGGTAAACAGAACAAAAAAGTACAGTACTTAATAATATACAAGTATCAACATATTAAAAGCATAAGTACTTTATCTTTAAAGACGTCAAAATTTGACGTACCACTACTACCTATTACTTATCGTGCCCACAATTATTTATCTGTGCGTGGCGGTACCTACCTTTATACCTACCTTTTGTTCAGATCGGTTACTTTATATACCTAAGTAGGTACCTAACCCAGTTTTAAGTAGTTAGGTACCCATGTACTTGTTATGCAGATGAAAACGGAAGCCCATTTCTCCTCTGTAAATGAAAGCTCGTAGGTTGTGAAATCAACTGGTACCAGTTGCTTTTGTCCTAGGATCTATAATCCACGTGACGAATTTCCGGGCCGTGGCTAAACAAATATAATGCTTCTAATGCCATTGACATATGAAGAATACATTACATACATGCTTGCTTAATTATATTTTAATTTTATTAGGTACGTTTTTACTTCATTACTATTGTAGATTCTAGTTTTTAAGTTTTGCTCGGTTCTTTGCTGTTTTCACAAAACACAAGACAACGTATTGATATGGGAATTTTATACAAATTATTGTATTTTTTCTGCAGAAATAGCACCAGCCATGCCTAATCCTATTATCCTATTAATATTATAAATTCGAATGTTTGTGTGTCTGAGTGTTTGTCACCTCTAACCAGCTGGACGGATTTTGAATTGTATTTTGGATAGCGTTAGTGAAGCTTGAATCATATTTTTAGTGAACAGAGCTGAAGGTAAAGCAGTTGTATTTCCGTTTCCGTATTCAAATAGCGGAACCGGAAGCTCTACTGTTTGTATTATTATATTATTTTTTATAGTTGGGCTCCACACATGGTGTATATAGCCAGTAATTTTTCATTTCATCGTGTTATAGAATATTTCAGGTAAAGTCAAGTCTTAATCACAGTCTGGGTAGTCATAGTCCAGTCAGGTAAATCGTGCCTTAATCAGGTAATTACCTGATTTAGTCCAGTCTAAGTCATGCCCTAGTACCTATAAAAGTGGTGGGAACTTTACTAGAAGGTTCTATGGAATACCACGTTTCACCAGATTATATCCCTTGCCCAAACTCGTGCTCGTAACTTTGTACATGCGTGCGGAAAAGCACAAGGTTTGAATAATAATCAAATAATACAATGCAACGACGTGAACTTTTCCGCGTAGGCGCCAAAATAGGTATTATTAATATTATGTAAATAATAAAGAATTTTGGAACTAATGCATGTTATGTATTCAGGTGTATTCCTTATGCAGTATGTTTAATAATAAGTATGTAAAATAATAACTTTCATATCTGCGATGTCTTTGCAATAGTCATCTGTGGGGTGATCACGGAAAACCAGCAAAGAGGGCTACGGAACTCTATACAAACTGTTAAAATGTTGAATTTCCTGCTTCAGAGGTTTATCCAGTATGGGATGTACTATCAAGGGTGTACAACGTTTAGTTAACCTCCTTGGTTATTATTATATAAACACAGATTAGAGAAAAAACAATTGACTATTTTCGAAGTCTTTTTTTTATGGCAGTCATTTGGCACTTGCCACAAATAAAGGTTTCACACGTCAATTTATCATTTATATTACCCTCACTTTGTTTTTTAACAATAATATTTTTTTATAATTAAATAGGCCCGCATTTGACCGCAGACTCATCTGATGGAAAGTGACGACGCGGTCTACGATGGTATATGCTTGCAGAAGATACCTATTTACTCGCGACTTGAAGAGCTCCTGATTGTACCTACTTATTGGGAAACAAAGACGCTGGCAAAGTGTTCCATTCCATCGCTGCTCGGATTATAAACAACACACATAACTTGAGATATACTGAATACATATACAGGGTGATTGGTTCGTAGACCGTACCCTTTCAGGGTGTGTTTAAACCATAGACTTAAAATAGGGAGAATTATGTGGTTTAAACAGGCTTTGGGCTACCTTTTAAGCGTAACATTAGTTCAGCGATTTTTATTTATTTTTGAGTTATTCAACATTTTGTGGAAATTGGGAAAATTCACCGTTTTCGACCTTAAATCACTGATTTCTGACAGTACCGGTATTGACTAATAAGTTTTTGGTTTTTATTACTTACCTACATAAAAAAACCTTAATGACTCTACTGACGCATAAGTGGATTGTTTCACTAGCGCGGCAAATTCAAATTTTCTTGCGTTCTTTTGCCAATAATAGCTTAATTACTAAACGCGATTACATTAAAACTGATTTAACGTAAAGAAATAGAATATATCAGCAAATAACGATTTAAAGTATCTCCTAGATATCATTGGTTTAGCGACAAATGGCAATAAACAAACTTCGTCTTAGTTTTTTAGTCTATTGCCATTTGTCGCTAAACCAATGATATCTAGGAGATACTTTCAATCGTAATTTGCTGATACATTCTATTTCTTTACGTTAAATCAGTTTTAATGTAATCGCGTTTAGTAATTAAGCTATTATTGGCAAAAGAATGCAAGAAAATTTGAATTTGCCGCGCTAGTGAAACGTTCGACCTTAATCATAATTAACCATAGTTTTTAAAACAGTTCTAAAACGTAAAACATTTTTTGTTCCAAAAAATAATGACCCTGGCATCAATGTTGATTTATCTCATAAAGTTTACTGAATTTTTTTCAGTAAATTGTTTTAAAAATACGTCCTTTTCAACGGCTTTCTAATGAGATACCACTTATCAAAAAATATTGATGGGTTCCAAGATAGCCAGAACCAATACCTCATCGACACACTATAATTTTTTTCATTTTTGGCTGTCTGTCTGTGTGTCTGTATCTTGGCTGAGCGTCACGCTGAAACTACTGAATGGATTCAAATGAAACTTGGCATGATTTGAGTTCCTATTACGAGGTAGGCTAAAGGATACTTTTAATCCCGATATTCAGCACGGTTCCCTCGGGAAAGGGGATGAAAGTAAAAATATGTACTTAGTTGTACTTCATTAACGCGTGGTTTGATTTCATTTTTATTGTTAGAAAGAAAGTACTTTGAATATTTGTCCCGTAAATATATCAAGGTCGTCAGTTTTGTAGTTCAGAAATTATAGACATCCAACCTTCAGTATTAGGTCCAAAGCCACTCCTATCCTGTACTATGGAAAAGAGAGAAGGGAGGGGGAAAAAATAAGGGAAAAGGATGAATGGGAGGTAAAAGAAGTTCGCCGTTTCATCCATTCATCCTTTTCCCTTATCTTTCCCCCCTTCCTTCTCTCTTTTATTAGCACTGAGATAAGGCGTAAAACTAAAACTAATTAACCCGTGCCAAGCCAGGGCGGGTCAGCTAGTTCAAAATAAGTACGGGGGTTAATCTCTAAGGAATACACCGACTTTACCGGACCGGACCGGGGACTTTACCGTCAGACCTGATCAAATAGACTTTGATAATACCTACCCTACGAAACTTATATTGGAAATCACAGGCCGAAGATGTCAAGGTACATGTCAGAGTTGACCAAACCATAGTCTTTGTTGTAAATAAACAATTGAAAGTGAAGATACCCAAAGGAACTCCTCAACAACAAACAGTTCATGTAACGCAATTAAGCTGTTGGATATGGCCGAATATAGCTGTTAATAAAGTAGGTATCGATACTTGACAGTTGAGCAAAGCATGAGCTTTGGAGAATATTTCGATTCCTTATAATGATAAATGGCTCGTTGTTATAGTAACTACTGAAGATTACAAAAAATAGTTTTTTGGTACTTACCTGCATACTTAGATATATTCTGTCAATCAGACCATGAGGTTTGAAAATAACCGGCAAAACTTTTTATGCATTCCTCCAGCCAGACTATCTAAGGCCAACCTAGCTCTATAAAATAGCGAAGCACAGCCCCGGGTGGCTGATACAGTGGTACAGCTGCTCCAGTGATGGTAATAAAGGTGATGAAGATGCTAAGACAAGTGATGTTAAAGCGATTGTTCCACAAGTAGTTCGTTTGAATTCTTAAGGCAAGGCTTTCTGAGGACCAGGCATTTACGGTGGCTCAGCTACAGGTTCGCGACGTGTCACAAGCATCAGCTGTAAGTATACAGAACGACGCGCGGCATTCGACCGCATCCGAAATCTTTGTGCCATAAAGAACAAAACTTTGGTTTACATGGTTTCGGTTGTGTATGATATCTGTGTGGAATTTTTGATTATATTTGGGTCAGTCATATAAGTAGGGTAAATTCTATGTCACCGGTTTATCATGATAACCAATCAGACAATGATTCACTTGCATAGAAATCGTTTTTTTATCAATCTTTATGTACATCAAACTTACAATTTTATATGAACCTTAGCTTTAGTATTATGTTCTATAATATAGAGCCGTACCTACGCTAGATTCTGGAGTAAAAAAAATCTACGATTTGATACCAGATTTTAATACTAAGATCTAGATATACCTACTAGGATTAACAATACATATTTGCAAGGTCTCAACGAAAGACCACCGCTGTTACATTGATCTAACATAACGCTGAGTTGAGAATGAGTTCGTGACAATATTTTTCTTTTATTTAATTTCTTAATAACTAAAGTTATGTTATTTATTTTTGTTGTTACAAATGAAGTTATTTCTTTCTTTCATAATTGTTTATTTAAGAAATCAATAGTAATGTGTTGATTGAAATGTACATAAAAGTAAAGAAAACAGCCTATACGATTTAATGACTTAGCGACGATATATACTTGAAATTACTCATTAGAAAACTCTTATTATTATTACCCATCTAAAAACTCTATATTTTTTATTACATTACCACTCAATATCACGTAAAACACAATCAGACAACTCAATTCATCGCAAAGCAATTAACGGCAACGATTTATCGCGTGAGACTCAAAAAGCTCCCACAATAAGCTCTTCAACGACAGCTGTTTAATTCGTGAAATAAATATGTGACTAGCATCTTAAAAACAAGTATTTTACGATGGCAACAAGAAAAATGTCGTCTTTGAGCACTTTGTGTAAAATTAGAGAGTGAAAATAGATAGAGGGAAAACAGCTGAATGCCAATGTTAACTATTTTGGCGACTGGATTGTATTATATGACTGGATGTTTGTAGATTTACCGCTTTTCAACGTCACTAACTCATATTAATTGTCATTATCATATGTAAAGCATACCGTATTTCTCAACATTCCAGAAAATATGTAGGTAAGTACTTTCAGTTTGAGAAACATTATTTTAATTATTAGGAACACGATACTCACAAGTTAGAATAGTTTACGGTTTCTAAAATAATAGACAAATCGTACAAGAAAAGATAAATAACGTCGCAATAATAAAATCTTATAAGTTAAAATTATAAGTTAAAAAATAAGTTAAAATTAAGTATAAGTACTATTTTTATGTCTGACTCAATACATAACCAATGTAGTTCTACTAACTCCATTATGCCCACATTTAAAATTGCACGTCTTGTGAATTATATGTAGTGCTTCGCTTATGTTATGATTTAGGTACTTCGAGATTATAAAATGCGGGAATTTCGAAATTCTTTCCAGTTATAAGTAGGTACATCACAACCATTAAAATAAAATGGCCAACGCATCTCTTTGAATCTGTAATAAACGTTCCTTTAATCTGGTCAGCGCGTAATAGGACCGTTAGAAAGATAAATGGCCAACCGGCCCGTAGACCGGTAGATGTATGTAGGTATGTTTCCAGATAATTTAATAGCATACGTACATTTAAAAAATGTGTGCCTTCCTACATGCAATGGAACGTGGAATTAGACTTATAAACATTTTCAAATTTCAAGCGACTGTAGTTTTTACAGTGACTAAATTTAATAGTGTAGGTAGTGTTAAATAACAGTTTCATTTGTTTACCTAATATCTTAATACTAATAGCTGTTCGGGGTCAAATGTCAAAAGCGTTAGCGGTCAGCAGTAATTATTTTCCATTATTATCTTATTGGAAAAATACAAATGCAGTCTTTATCTGTAACATCGATGACACTTGGGGTGGGTTTTTTCACCGATAGTTAAAGTAACCAATGGTTAAAAACTAACAAATTCTGACCAATGGTCAAAATTTTTTAGGGCTTTTAATCATTGGTTACCTTAACTACTGATCAAAAAACCCACCCTTAACAATGTTTTTTATTATTATTCCGTTATAAAGGTAACAGGTTACATTATGTTGGTAGTTGGTACCTACCTAAATTTCAATAGGCTTTTTTTTGTGTATAACGTACAACAAACTAAAAATTAATTATAAAAAAAATAATAAAAATCATGTCGGAAACTGTATAGCTAATAAATAGCTCGTTAAAGTTAAAAAGCTTTTTTCCGACTTCACTAACTACACGTGCCACGCGGCTACACTATTAACATTGGTTAGACTCATCGATTAAAATGGCCAGTATTTTTCAGAAGTCATAACTCTACTTTATATCTACCTTAACGACCAATTTGTCTCAAAAACCAACAAACTCGATCTGCTAACACTGTTTACTATGATTGAAAATCTAGCTACGGAGTTATTGCGGCCTCGATTTCCGGTGTTTGGTGGAAAGGTTTACAATAAACCAAGTCAAGATTCAATTGGCAGCTTCGATATAGCTATAAACCGGCGCGCATGTTTAACGACCGATTAAAAATCACTCTAGTTGAGCCAGCGTACTATTTACGATATTTTATGGTTCATCAATTAATACGTGATCCAATATTTTAGGCGCTGTACGTCATATGTTTAGGTAATAATTATTGAACGGTCATCATTGATGGTTAATAACAATAATATAGCAAATGATTCGGAGTACACATAATTATTTCGGAGTACCGAGTGCCGCGGTTTATTTTGACGGGCTTACCCATTCTGTGGAAGGTTAATGATTTCCTTTTTGTTCATCTATTGCTGTTTATCTTTGAATGATTGATTGGCGTCTATCTTTTATCAGTTTTGGTTGCTTTATTGATTTTTTACTTTTTGATTGTACAAATACCTAGTATTTTGTGGGTCTGGAAATGCATCGCTTCATTACATTCTATAGGCTTTTCGTTGTGACTAGGTGACTATTGTTTTTTAAATGAATTTTATGATTTGTATCTAAAATTCTTTGGGCTATATAATTTTAGACATACATGATCATGTTAGTTCAAGAGCTAAATTCACAGAACTAAGAAAAGCTTGAAATTTTCACATATTGAGCCATCTTCTACAAGAAATACTTTCATAAATAGAGATGGGATTTAGAGTGCAGAATATTTTAGGTACACCTTTACAGCTTTCATCAAGTTCATCTGCTTTTACACAGTCAACTGAACAGTCCTAAACAAGACTTTCACAGCATTCAAATGATTCATTAGTGAAAACCAGAGCAATGCTCTATTACAGCCTCTATTAAATAAAGCATCACTTAAACCACGGATAATATAATACTTAAGTCAGCCTTTCTTCTTAGTTTTCTGGGCACATGAATAATTCAAAACTGTAGTGCCTACTTTATTTATATGGCGACAAGAGTCTAATATCTTTAACAAAGTAGGGTAGGCAGCAAGCTCTAAATTCAAAGGCAGCATTGTGGAACTTACAAAGCTTTATTTTCAAAGTTTGATTTTATATTTTGTAGACGGAGTAACTTGGGATTTTATTGCAACTTGTCAGTAATTTACTGCATTTGCATACCAGCATGAGCCTATTTAAAAAATCTCTAAAAACTCGTTGTGTTCTACACACACTTATTTTATTTTATTTATATTATTTATTTATTTGTTCTTTTTTCTCTAATCTGTGTTCTACACGTTTTTTTTATTGTTAATGGGTCACCGTTTAGCCACATCTCACCTGATGGTAAGTGTAGATGAAACCTAAGGTGGGACACGCTTACCCAGAAGATACCTATTCACTCTGCTCTTGAATACGCCTAGATTATATGTGAAAGGAAATACCGTTGCGGGAAGCAAGTTCCATTCCTTAGATGTACGGATTATGAACAAACTTCCGAAGCGATTTGTGCGAACATGGGGCACGTTAACGACATAAAGATGGAAGGCTTCACCACGTTTAGTTGTTCTATGACGGAAAGGAGAGGGTGGGATGAGATTATGGAGCTCCTGAGAACACTCTCCAAAATGCAAACGATAAAAGACGGACAGACAAGCTACTTTTCTTCTGTGTTCCAGACTTTGCATCCTCTTTCCAAGCAGTGTGTCATCATTAACCATTCTTCTAGCTTTTCTCTCACGTACCACTATGGTTCTCATGCAGTATCATTGACATGGAGAGTGTAAAGAATAAATAGATGTGTTTTATTGTTGCGACTCTACGTCGCGCGTGAAAGTTCACCGAGCCGTGGTTTACCGACGGCTGAAGTGCGTTGTTTACAGAATGTAAAATCATTAACTAGGATGTTATCCAATACTATTTCATTTCGAAAAGTTATTTAAATATATATATTTATTATATTGTAGTTAATTAATCCTCTAAACTCAAGAAATGAATCAAAATACAATGCCTGTTTTCGAGTTTTTAGGGTCTTAGCTAGTATTTTGTATAATTTTAACCGGTTTTATCAAGAAACCTTGTTAAAAAAGCCTTATGAATATTAGACGTACAATCTCTTAGAAATTGCGGTAAGTAATTGCAATTCTACATGAATTATTTACTTGCGAGAAACAAGCCGCAACACAGTCAGATCAAAGATTTACCTAATAATAAACTAGCAATAAATAAATACGATCGATCGGACTACTACGTTGAACTACATCGAATATTGTGAGGTGGAGAGTACCGAAATAAGCTTTTAAAATTCCTAGATAATGTAACGACCACTGGCGTTCGTGATTCGAATATATTTTGAGTTACCAGATATATATTCACAAAACGAGTAAATATACAAAGACTTCTATGTTACACTAGTACATAGAACTCTTTGTAAATATAGAGAAAATTGAAACATACTGAAAATTAAAAGCAAAAACTTTTTGTGACTCTAACATGCTATAATTGTAAGAATAATATATATATTAATAATCGGTAATTATCTGTGGCAATAAATCAAAGTCTAACTTAAACTTTAATAAAAAGTTAATAGATATAGAAATGTATTGGTGCATACTACATAGTGTATAAGCACTGAATAGCAATGACCATTCATCTTATTAATTGTTTTTGTGAATAGGGAGTTGGTACAATTGTCATTTAATTGGTGAAAAATGGATGGCAACCCTATCCGTCTACATTATAGCAGATAATATAGGCTACGTATGTACCCTCGATGTTTGTAAGGCTATTCGTCATCTGCAAATAAACAGGCGAAGGTAATAATCGAAATAGAATTATCGTGTTGCCAGTAGCGTAACTAGCGCTGCTGCCAGCAACGGTAGACGTTGGCTGGGATTTGCTCAAAACAGCATCAAATCCCTGATAGTCTTGCAAGAAGACAATCAAGGTCGTAGAAGTAAAATGTTGATTGATTTGGCAAATTTCGTAAGCCCCGGAGATACACGTCTTCGTTTACTGGATTTTGATCGGTTATATTATGTACCTAACCAAAAATAAAAAGAAATGAATTAGGTATGTAAGTATGTTAAACCCGCTGTTTTTATATATTTTGAATACCTCTACTATTTTTGGTTTTGTGACATTACAGGCATTCCGTACAAACTGCTGCATGACGTCAAACGATTTATTATAGACAATTTGAAATAGAGAAACGTAAATAAAAATAAATATCTATGATGTACTTGTAACGGCGCGGATTGACGTCAAAGAATATTAGATGCTTTGTTCACACATTCGTGGTTTTATAATCTCAATATGTAGAGTATTTTTACAGCTGGCAATAACTGCATAAAGTAAACACGCTAGACTAGATATTTCCAGCACAAAGCTTAGATCGCTGGAATTGGACAGTTTTATTTGAATACGAATATGAACATAATAATTTATAGTTACTGCTTTAATTCTGATAAATATTGTTCTAAACATAAAACAGGTAGGTATTTGGCCTTGAGTCTAGTATGCAGCTTCGCTAATGACGCGAGCATGTACCTTGCTGACGTAGATAACTGGTGCTCGATATTTAAAACGGCCGTGACAGTTAAAGAGTTGGCGACTGAATTTCTAAATTTAAATTAGGCACATACCTAAACGTCGGACTGAAATGCTCAAAGTCAAATGATGATGCTCCCTGCCAATTCACCCACGGTGTGTATGGATGTTTGGCGGGAAAATACACAACATTTCCTACTTTGAATGACGAAATGTTGAACAGTTTTTCAAATAGACTTGTTAACATTATTATGACTTCTCTGAGATTATGACATAAGTAGGTATAAGCCAGAGACTTTTTCTGGCATGTTTTAAAAATATTTCAAGAACATCTATTTTGAATTTTTGTGGACGCAATTTAATACATTTAATTTTGTCGTTATGACATTTCTGGGTCATTGCCACAGAAATGGACTTATATTATTTTATAATAGGTAACATGATACACGCAAAGATGGCGCTGCTGGGTCTGTTTATCAAGACACTCTGTGACGTTATTTTTGTTTTGTAACAACAGTAATCAGTGTCACCAAAATGAATATTGCACTGTACTATTTTTAGTACAATAAAGTTAACCATTTCAATATCCAGCATTAAGAGATAGCTGCACTTCATTATTCATTTCTGGCAACACTGACATCTGTCTGTCACTTATCTGCGTCAACTGAACCTTTTGAAACTATTTTACGACCAACCACTATTCATATATTCCACTTGAAACGTCCGCAATTCTTTGATTCCGTATCCATGCAGTCCATAAGCTGAAAAGCACTGAAAAATCACTGCACTACACTCAGTCCGCTGGCACCGTCACTGGAGATAACTTACCGTATCACTTATTCACTTGGTCCCAATAACTTGGTTAATGGTTGATATACATAGGTATATTTTTGTTAGATACTATCGAGTGAGGTTAGTGCGCCCCATGAGGAGTGCGTCGGGAGTGCGGCGCGGCGAGCACGGCTACAGATCGCCGCGCTCTTTTATAAGCTTCGTTTGGAACACTGCTAGGGCTGCCACGTGCACAGTTTCCTAAAGATAAAATAATTCACGATATTCCCTTACATTTGTATTATTAAAAAAAAATACACGTATGTTGTCTATCGTTAAAATGCTAAAACTCTTAGATAATTGTTTATTGTCACTATAGTTTACACTACACTTTACATCGTTGGTAATATACTGGTTTCAAATTAAAAAAAATGATTAAAGGCAAATAAAATACTTTTTTCTGATGATACCTTTGAAGATACTTCTAATTTTTTTAAATCCCTTTTCTATTAAATACCTTTATATTATTAAACTTAAAATAAAAGGTTTTTTGTCTCTATAAAGCTTTAGATTATCAGCAATCATAAATGAACTGTGATGTGTATGAAAGATCAGATTCCCGGCAATCAACACAAACAACGCTGATTTTTTTTTTACAATCGCACGTTTTTTAAGCCCAACAATAGGATAGTAGCATGCCATTTTTTTATTGCACAAATCTTACTAATATTATGAATGCGATTAATAATATTTCTCAAAAAATAAACAGTTGTGAATACAAAAATTAAATATCTCAAAAATAGACAAAGTTACAAGCAGTTTAAAATAGAGGAATAGAAAGAGACAGCTCAAACATGCAGCGACGTCAGTTCTTGCTACTTGATAGTACCTCATTACTAAGCTGAGGTAGCTTTATACATACAATCTCTTTAGCATGTGACTTCACAACGTGCATTTTCATAGTAACTGTGGGGAACCTCCTGTTTTACGAGAAAGGGACAGGCGATGCTCCAGAAACATTAAAAGCTTATTACTGCCTGATTTATTAACTGATTTTACTTATTTTTCCAATTATTGCATTCATTTTCCACCTACTTTATGAAAATAATATATACTTGTTAATTTTTAATAGCAGGCAACTAGCCTATTCCAAAACAAAAAAATTGCCTAAACGCAAAAACAAGAAAAATTTGATATAAAAATTAATTCACGGTCCCAATGAACTAATTGAACGGATTGAATTGATATTCCGGGTTCACTCTTGTCCCAATTTTTTAAACTGTTTAATGGTAGCCCTGAACGGGCCAGTTGCCAGGTACTGTACAGTTTCACTGATGTAAGCTCTCTCCGAGCACTATACTTCGATATAAGCCCTAAGTTAAATACATGAAGGTTTAAATTTCTTGAAACAAATTATATTGAGTGGAAAGTGTTGCCAGTTTTATACTTATGATAATGTTCAAAGTAAATTTTGAAAGAAAACAAATACAGTTTATGTGTCAGTAATTAACCTAAT